>OY292458.1:10467500-12967500 GCA_958496255.1 Camptogramma bilineatum
GCTTGCCTGAAATAATTGTTCACATAAAATCCGTGAATTGGATAAAAGTCGATGACACATTTATGAATGAATCAATTAATCAATTTAAAAGTATAATTTTGAATATAAATGAAGACTAAGGCAAAGTGTGGGAATAAAATTTTACTATTTGAAGGCATGTAGTAATGATAAATAAAACAATAAAATAAAGTGAACGAAGAAAACAAGAAAGTTTTAGAATTTGTTAGATAATACAAGTATGATATTAGTTTTTTCACTATTTCGTCTACCTTTAATGATGTAAAATAATCAAAAAATAATATCGAATTAAACAAACTAAAAGCAACACTGTACTCGAATTACATAGTTTTGTTCAATAGTCAATTTCTTCGAATGTATGCAAGATATAGATACTTTACTAGACATATTATAAATTGCTACGTTTACCATCGTATCTAAATGAAATCATAATGTATTATTCACTGGCTACTGATTACCGCGCCGCCGCCAAGCTCTCGCAATAGTTCTTGAGGTTCGATAACTCGACCAGTCATTGTGTACGCAAGTTTGATCACAAATATCTTTGAGGAAATAAAAAGAATAGTGAAAGGAAAATCAAAATTAACCATTCAAATAAGTACAATAGGCACATATCTTTGTCTTTAAATCTGAGGCACGAAATCTCGTAATCACCACAACTACATCGCGCAACCCCAAGAAACAACTTTATAGAGACAAAGATAATTTGCGCCTACGGTATAGGGAAAAGCATGAATAAAGAAAGTTAAAATGCAAAGGAAATAAAAGTAGGATTGGAATTTATTTGAGCTAAATTTTACCTTTAATTGAGTTGATTCTTCAGATTTTGGTAACGGCATGCTGACCAATATTTCACATAATGTCAACAACCTATAAAAAAAAGCATCATTTATAAATTCGACCACAAGAGAAAATCTATTATAACTACAAACGGAATTGCCACTAAGAACCGTTGCAATTTTAATGGTCTTTACTGCAATACGTTCTAGTAGTAGTACAAACGGAATCGCCATTACATAATCCTTCTAACCGTTTTTGAGAGAAAATAAATAAATATATTAATATATTATTATTCTAGCTTATAAACACACTTTCACAATCTACAGTAAGTCCAATTTTCATTGACAAAATAGTGAACTGCGAGGGAGCCGTTGAAGTTAACTATTATAACTGCACCCTATACTCTATATCGCTAAAAGTAAGTGAGTTCGTTTGAGCTAGTAGCCTACTCTGGTGACAAGTTTTTGACCGCCTAAAGGACTCTGTCATGGCGCTCAGATTAGGCACTTCATCAATGTCAAAATTACCTGTCTTCTGAAACGCTGACGGCAATTTTCTGCAACTCCCCTCTGATCTTAATCTTGGGCATTCTCGGATCGTCAGTTATCAAACACTTGTGTATTTGAATCAATAGATTCGTCGGCTGAAGCAAATGTAGCGGTGTAGCTTCGTTGGAGGCTATTGCTGATTTCCAGTCCTCTGAAGCCATTGCTATAACAATCTGGAATAAGTTTTTTGTTGAAATGTTTTTCAAGCGTTTATTGGGTAAGGGTGAGCTGATTCAAATGAGCCCAAAAACGGATGTTCTGCTGTTAATGTGAAAAAGAAAATAATTTGTCAAAAACTAGTCACTTCAGCTTCATTCCAAGCTATTCTTAGGTATTGTATTTTACAATGGGGACACAAACGTATTTGTGAAACAGCATATCAAATCAACAAACCTGCATTTCAGTGAGTGTCAGCGCCATCTTGTCGTAGCTATGGTGAGTGATTTCTTTGAGTATCTCATCATCAGCCATGCCTTCTTTATACAACTTGTGGACATCTAGGGCCTGCGACCGCGGCTCAGACTTTACGCTTATAGCACCGAGTTTTACGACCACACATTGTTCTCCTCTGAAATATAATTACATACTTCTTGATTCTTAATGATATTGGTCGTGAAAGAACAGAAGGAGAATCACCTAACTTTTAAAACGATCTATTGATCCCATCTATTGATGGGATTCAAAGGGGCCACTACGAAGTAGTCTTACTGAATTTGATTTCATACTTTTGTGTTACTTGTGTGTTTCGAGACGTCACTTTGACACACAAATATTTCATGACGTAGATGTTTACTGTAGGAATCAATTTTCACTACTATTTCAAAGACTTACCCTTTATACATCCCGGTCTGAGGAACGATTATGTATGAAGCAGCGATATCGATATCTAAGTCGATAAACGTATGGTGATGAACTGCGTACTGCATTCCTAGAGTTGATTTTTCTTTCATTTCAGACAACTTATTCTCAGCTACAGCTTGCAATCTGGAAATTAAATTATTTGAATTAGTTTTATTGTTGGAGTTATAAGTTCATACTGATGGTTAACTTACGTAGTCAAAGCAGTAGATTCGGTGGGTGGTTTGAACACGTTGACTATTTCTATGACGGTTTGAGCATCGTAGATGATTTGTAATGGACGGGCTGATACTTTTACTCTTTGATCGCAACCACCATCTAAAACAAAAAATAGGTACTGTGATGAATTAAACATAAGAATACACTTGCAAAACTAAGTTATGATGAAGACATTTTTTTTCCAAAGAATAAAATTCGCTCGATAGACAAATACAACAGATCCAAACGTAATTAACAAGCAAGTCTCAATCGAGATCGTGTAATTACAAACTGTTAACCAGGTTAAACACTGTTGACTCAAAATGGACCTTACATAAGGTCAGTTTCACGAAAACATTTGAAAACCACAATGGTTGATAAATCAAGTGACTTACCTAAAGGATTGGTCTCGAATACGACATTCAATAGATTGACGTCATGTGTGACTTCTTTCGATGTTACGAGTTGCGGTTCGAAGTCGCCTTGTTGCACGCCGGTAACTGTAAACGATTGCATTTGGACGTCCACCCTGAAAATAACGATAGAATATAGTGACATTGGACCTAGACGAAACCTGACCGTGTCATGCAGGGCCAGCGTAAAATGGAAGAAACAAGTTGAGACTGATGACTACTAACATAAATGTTTTCTTTTAAACTGCTCTTACCTGTTATGTAGGTAGGTACTAAAGGTGTTGAAGCGCCACAAAGTTTTATTTTGTCTGTCATGTCTCAGATTATTACAGAAACCTATTTAAATAAATGAACAGATTTTTTTATTTAAAATCGTTAACAAATTTCAACCATCGCCTTTGGACACAAAACCTCTCATACAAAGAGACATTTGACTTGACAAACACAAAATACCCTCCTTCTAACCAGTCGACTAATATCTACTAATGATTTCGCGGGCTAAGCCCACATACCTATAGTCGTATTGCTCATTATACGGACTAAAAATATATGAAAAATGACATTTTTTCCTTCAATTTTAGTCCGATTTTAGTCCGTATAATGAGTAATACGACTATACATATTATTTTTTGCTCTATAGTTTTACCTGAGAGCATTGGCACTGGGTCTTTGCTTGACATCCAATTGCACATTATCAACCGCTGCCTTCACGACTTGGGCCACATCGTTCACAGTGACCTGAAGTCGGTCCAACTTGAAATAGCTCTGCATAGCTACATATTCGACCGGCAAGTGTAGTGGAGCAGTGTTCTCTTGGTAGTCTATGGCTCGGAATAGCTTTTCCTTCTCTTCTGGAGACATTGCGTTCTGGAATTGTTTCACTGGAAAGGATTATTATTTGATTTATTTTACTACTGTTGGTCTCGTAGGGCTAATCAAAAAAGCTTTATTATAATAGTTCGATCCATTGGAGGGAAAGAGTTCTGAGCTGAATTACTGGAAATTCTTCGAGATTCGAGGGCAGGCATGGCATGTGCGTCGCGAGCACTGATCGTGACGGAGATAATTTAAGGTCGCTGCATACGTAACGGGATAAAACCTCACACGGGATGGAGACGTGCGTGACATAACATCGTCCTTAACACAGAACACTAAGGTCCATAACGATGTTTTTTCACCAGCCGTACCGTCCCGTCCGATTTCTCGTTACCTGTATTTTGTTACTGTATTTTTATATAAAAACGATATCAAGAAATCGTCACGTTCCGTCCGGGATGAGAAAAATCACGTTACGTATGCAGCGACCTTTAGCTAGTCAAAAATCTGCGCCATTAGCGGTGATTCTGTTGAAGAAGAACTAATTAAACTAAGACTAAAACTGATAGCTCCTATTTCGTTCACTCTAAAGACCAAAACAGAATGACATTTAAAGTGGCATTCCTAAAAATACCTTGTTTTACTTTTTAAGTTGTTTTAGTCAGAATCTGAATATGGTTATAACTGATTCTATCCACAAACACTTAATTTTTACTAAAATATAACTTTAGAAATGTCAGTCGGGCTATGGTTTTATTTTGGTCTTTAACATGAACGCAATAAGAGCTATCGGTTTGAGTCATAATCAGTGATCGGCGTAGGTAGTGCTATTCACGGGAATTAGTGACCGTTAACTTAACATGGATATGCCTTCTAAATCCCGGGAAATATTTCCCGGTTCATTGACCCAAAATAGCACTACCTACGCCGATCCCTAGTCAATTAGTAAGTTTTCCACGGAATCACCGCCATTATCTACCTAAAGACATAGCAACTTACTTATAGCAGTGCCTTCGGCGTGTTCGTCTGCGGCGGTGTTACTCCCACCCCACCATCCAGCAAACCAGCCTTTAGATTTATTTGCTTCTGCTTCCAACTTGCCTAGCTTTTCCACCTATAATATATTGTATTTTATTTATCCTATTCTATTAAACGAGCAATATTTGTTTGTTTGATCGATGTTTGTTTGTACTGACGTTCTCGAAAACGGCTCTAACGATTTCGATGAAATTCGCAGTACGGGTGCTTACGGGGGCGAAAAATCGATCTAGCTAGGTCTCATATCTGGGAAAAGCCGTTTTCTCGGCATTTTCACGCAAAAAGTGCAATGTGGTTCGTATTTGAACCATTAGATGGCGTTCGTTGGTTGCCAACGAGCGAAGCTCGATCGCCCAGATATTTTATACTTATTTATGTTATTTATACCTACTTAATGAGCCAGCCATACGGCTTTAACAAATAAAGGATGCGATTTGTTACAATACAGTATAATGAGATTATTACTATTATTAAAATATGCAAAACAATAAAGACTTTTAGAGTTTTAGTATAAAATGCAACAGTTGAAAAACAGTTGCTGTAAAAAGCAGTTCAATCTAAAGGGTAATTTTAGTTTTGATTTATTATACAATATGGCAAAATTTAGTAAAGGTAAAAACATACCTCCATCTCAATCCTCTGCCTGATAACCACCAAGTTGAACAAATCGAGGGTCTTCTCAGCCCGGTCTGTTATTTCTTGATGTTCAGCCGCTAGCTTCCCTTTACAAGTCAACTTTGCCTGGTAAGCAACCGCATAGTCTTTGCAAAGGTTTCTATGAGCTAGCATGTGTGTCCAATCCCAATTTCGACGACGACGTTTCACTTCCTCCTCGAGAATACAATTGTAGGCGAAACGCCACCATTGTTTGTAGTTGCCTCTGTATGTCGTGAGATCCGGACGGTACTTTCTGGAAAGGAAATTATTATGTCAGCTATACAGGGTGTGGCAAATTCTTGGTCCCTGAAGGGTAGCTACATTTTCTCTTGTAGTTAGAATGTTTTGTTCTTAGGAAACTTCAGTTTTATTTTGAAGAAAAAAATAATTGCATTTTTAGATTTTTGAAAAAAAGTACAGTTAGACTAAAAAATTACATTTGTCAAAAAAAACAAGTTAGTCTTAATCGACTTTATTTCCCACCAGGAACACTTCTCCCAAAGTAACTTATCAAATCAAATCGTAAGTTTTTGAAATAATTCAAAAAAACACATCCCATACATTTTCTATGAAATTGGTAGTTGTAAACATTATAATGCCACTTATTCGATCGTTCTTAATTTAATTTCATAACTGCTCTGGCAAGCTGGGAGGCTATGGTAAAGCGCGTATTTAAATTTAGAACAAAGTGCTTCCCTGCAGATGTACTAATGGTATGCTCCATGCATACCATTCTCTCTTGCAGCTCTGTCTGAGGTGCCTAAGGCTTTACAATAGCCTCCCAGCATGCCGAAGCAGTTACGAATTTAAATTGATAACCATCGAATAAGTGGCACTATAATGTTTACAACTATTAATTTCATAGAAAATGTATGGGATGTGTTTTTTTTAAGTATTGCAAAAACTTACGATTTTATTTGATAAGTTACTTTGGGAGAAGTGTTCCTGGTGGGAAATAGAGTCGATTAAGACCAACTTGTTTTTTTTTGACAAATGTAATTTTTTAGGCTAACTGTACTTTTTTTCAAAAATCAAAAATGCAATTATTTTTTTCTTCAAAATAAAACTGAAGTTTCCTAAGAACAAAACATTCTAACTACAAGAGAAAAGGTAGCTACCCTTCAGTGACCAAGAATTTGCCACACCCTGTATGTGGCACATTGCTCAGCAAAGGTTCATTAACATCGGAATGTAAAGTTATGCGCGATGGGTAAATAAATAGTGGTCTCACATTTCCCAAGCAAGCATCCCAAATGTGGAAGGTAGCCTAGCCACTCTGTGATTAATATGGTTATTTTCATTACAAATACATAGACACGAGATTGAACCCGAGTACCCGACGCGACGTTTCGCCTATGCTTGACGACCTCTGTGGCGCAGATGGTGAACGCTCACCTGAGAAGCATGAGGTTGCGAGTTCGATCCCCGCCGCGGGACAAATGTTTGTATGAAATATTTGTCTCGGGTCTTGGTGTTTTCTATGTATAATACTAGCTGTTGCCCGCGAGGTACCAACATAACACCCTAATATGTTCTGAAAGTTCATTTTAAATACTGGTGAAAGAATTTTTGAAATCGGATGAGTAGTCTCGGAGATTACCTCCTTACCTCTTTATTATTTTCTATTTAAAGTATGTATGTATTTACAAAGAGAAAGTGATCGTGATATTTTAAGCAAGATTGTGGCCATTGGCCATGCCTTAGGATAATGTTGTCAATTGCAAATTGATATGGCAAGTTAACATATCACCGATTTATGGTGACTAATTTTAGTAACAACAACAAGCTAAGTACATAATTTCAGTAGGAAAGTTTTGGAATGTTATCGTAACTTTTATAGTTGTGATAAAAAAATACTAAAGCCAATGCTTTAGTATTTTTCTAAATGTTTTAGGTATGCTAAATTCAATGAATGTTAATAATTAAAACAGTTAAACTTGAATGTCAGGTTCATTAATCGAAAAATGCAGCCTTAATTATTGAAATAAATATTTTAACCTACTTTACATTTTTTTATAAAACGGTGCAAGAATCATTATTAGACATCTGATGACATGTTCATCGTCATGTATTTGTAAGCTCGACTTAGCTGAGATAGTGTTGTTGCTATGCTGGTAATGCCCTAATACTAATACTGAAACTCTACTTAAATATTTGAGACGTAGTTATCTATTTCAGACGTTCTTACTCTTCAGAATCGTATAAAAATGACAGGTATTGACAGTTAATGTCAATGTTAATCACCACTTAAACTAAGTAGCGTTTCAGTATTCGGGTGTAAGGTCCATTTATTGTCTGTATTCAAGAGAGAATTTGAAGCGATGATTTGTTACACAATTTCCATAAAGACAAATATAATCGATGCTGTATAATCTTACTCAAGTCGTGAGTGCAGATTTCGAATATTTACTTTAGGAATTTAAACGTACCTGTAAGGGGCTCCTTTATTCATCCGATCCATAGAATCAGCCAGTAGCATCATGTCCTGATACTGTGCCTTGTTCAAACTTACAGACAACTGTTCCATGTGCAAACTGAGTATCACTTTCGGTATGCTGAACTTGGGCGTGTCTCCCTCGGGTTTTGGGTTAAGTTTTAATTTTGCTGTTGCATTTATTGGGCCCAGTGCTGTAAGAAAAGAGAGAAATGAAGTTTTCGCTAAAATGTGTTTGAGCATAAATAAAATATTTCTGTCCTCATCTTACTACAAGTTTTTCCCTAAAGGACGTAATGAACAAAACTAGCAAACACCAAATCAGGTGTCTATCCCGTAGCGTAGAGGTAGGCATAAACTTACCATATTGATAAAAATCAGGTTTAGATGATTTTTTCGCGATTTCGTTCTCTAACCTCGTCTTAATATCTTGCTGATTCGATTTGGAATACAGCTCTGTTGTGGGGTTCCAATATATAGCGAGTCCTTCCAAGTTGAGAATCTATAAGATAAGGTATTGAGTGTAAAAATATAGCCTAAATAGCATCTGTTAAAATATAAACACGCTAAACTGTATTGTAGGAACATGCCTGTTTTATTTTCACTCGTTACAGTCCCCCGGGGGGATTACACAGCATGTTATGGAACATCTGGGATAATCGAGGTGCGAAATGAAATTTTTGGCTGTGAAAATAAAGTGATAGTTTTTCCATGCGCACAGCTCAGGTTCGTTGCAAATAATTCATTAAAATTCATCGCATTGCGTGGTTTGCGAATAGACCTAGGATCGTTATAAGATTTTAATACAACAGTATTTTGGTAATTTCTCCGTGATATTTCGATAAACACGACCTAACCTTGGCCTAGTTCATCAACAATCGTATCAAGCAAAACTCGTTTTTCGCCAAAAGTGCCATTTTATTGCGCACCACTTCACATAAGTAATTTTACCTTGAGCCAAAAGGGCGTAGTAATAGTAACACAGTGGGTGGCCACAGTATTTAGTAAACTTCCTTTTAACTTGGCTTCAGTATCGGCTTCCGCTCACGGCTTTGATCGAGTGGGACGTACATTTTAAATAGTCTTCATGTTATTCCAAATCCTAATCTATCTATACTTATTCCAAGTTTTATTCATTTTGACACAGATCCAACACACACAGATCAACGTTCTAACTTTCATGATGTATTTAAATAAAAATCAATTAGCATGTAAAATCAGGTGTATGTTTGTAATAAAGTAAGTATGTGCATGAAAGCTTTTGGAAAATCCACTGTATTTGTTTTTACCCTAGCACGATCAGCTAGTATTTTTATAGTTTTGTAGGGTTGAAAGTAAATTATTATTAGTTCTATCATGCTCTTTTTGCCTTGGCTCTTTTCAAGCTCCATTTTTAGAAGACTACTGACTATACCTAGAAAAAAGTTTACCTTGAAGATTTTCGTGACCGCCTCCTGTATAACAGTCTGCTTCCAGTTCTCATCGGTCGTATGGACGGAAAGGTTGTGTAGGGTAATACCGAAAGAGAACGGAGCCTTCGGATTCGTGATGCTGTCTTCATAACGTATGTGGATATCTTTTATGTTCAGCTGGACGTTCTTGATGATCTGTGTGACCAGCTTCTCAACGAATGTTTCGTTTAGTTTGTCTTCTGAAATAATTATTACGCTTTAAAATTGTATGTAAAGTAATTGTTTGTTTTCGGAAACTGAAATGAAACACTCTAGTCTATTTTAAGTTAACAAAAAATCGTCACCCTCTACATCAGTGATTCCCAAAGTGGTCCAGGTGGACCCCCAGGGGTCCACGGGAGACTCGAAAGGGGTCAACGTTGGCGAGAAATTTTGGGAATATGGTAGAAATGTAGCAGCAGGGGGTCCACCGAAACCAGTAAAATTTTGAAAGGAGTTCATGAGAAAAAAAAGTTTGGGAACTACTGCTCTACATCATCAAATGTATTTGAATGTCTAAAAAAAGGGGAATGCCTATCGTGTCATGGGAAACTTTTATGACGTTGTTTTATTTTTTGCAAGGATAATGTCTTTCACACTATTTAATGTAACAAACAATCGAGATTTTATGGTAATGTTTGAATGGGTGTCTCGACTACCCCTTAGTTAGACATTTCCATTCTATTGATTATCATATTGATCATACTACAAGGCATTATGTATTGGCATTTCTCCGCGCTAGAAACGAAGAGTTGACCAATGGCAAGTTTTCGTAATTCCTCAAAGAATTTTAGTACTTATAACAAAGGCGAACAATAAACAAGAATTACAAGCACTGTCAATAAATTATCTAGAATCTAGATAATTACTTTCTACCTCTACTAACCATATTCGAAAGAGAAAATGCTATCAAGTTAGATAATGGGTCATAAATATAAGACACAAAGTTGATAATGGGTAGTTTTTCGAGCTTGCTCATCTTCGTTCTAGAAATACAAATGTTAGCTATTGCGCAATATCATTCCTGCTCTTTATAGGAACCTTGGGGCTTGTTTTTATTAAGAACATGGTAACCACAGACAAAAACTCGTACATACTTACTTCAGTTTTTGTAAGTTTGAGTAGGTACATGCATTTGAACAGTAACATTAAATAACAAGCAAAACAAAACATCACACCTACGCGACAGTGTACTCTGACGGTAGACAAATCAGTAGTATTGACCCGCGACTTTGCTTACAATGTGCATGGACAAATATTAGCATAAACACCAATTTTCACAACACTACAACATTTAATAAAATTGAGAATTAATGAATAAATTAAAATTGAATATAAAACTATTTCCAGTTCTCATGAATGGTAAGTAATGATTATGACGGAATCATTGTCTTTTCATATCGTTTTTAACGCAGGCGCAGCCAGGTGGATTATGGGAGCATTGAATAAGTCAAAGTATAGAAAGCATAGAAACTCTAGTCTTTACATTTATTCTAGACTGCGATACGACTACGTTTTACTCAGCGGATATTACTTCGCCGATTTTGCGTATGAATCAATTTATAATAGCTCTCCGCCTCGGAAGTGGTTACCTCGCCTATGGTTATGAATCAAACACTAGTTTTGTAAATCGCATCCATAGTCATACCTTTCTCTGCCTCCTGTTTTTTAGCCTCCTCAACTCTTGCAAGTTCCGCCTGCTTGGAAGCCAGAGCCATTTTCTCTTCCTTTTCCCGATCATACTTGACTTCAGCGGTGGGGTTCACGATGAGAAACAGGCGCTCTATGCTCGCTTCTACCGACGCACCATACAGATTCTTCCATGGTATTTTCAGGACGAGTTTACCTGAAAATAGTTACCTCTTAAAAATACTTCTAAACCCTGTTACTTGACAGTCAGCCTGGTAAAACGAGTAAATTTATAACACGTAGGCACCGGGAAACGGAATGCTAATGACATAATTTAGCTGTTGTATCATTATTTTTTTCTGTGTGCGAATGGAAAACCATATTTCTTTAAAGTGTTTTTTTTTGCGATCACTATGTATGTTTTACTAATATAAGTACCTATGACGTAATATTCACGTAATATCCGTTTAATAATATCAAGAGTATAGGAATCAAATCTAGACTTCTCATCAAGCACAAAATTAGCATATGAACTGTAGGCTGGTTATGTAAATAACGTTGTTGTACATATTGGCGAAACTTTAAAAATAAAACTGTTTAAAACTAAAGATAAAATAACTAGTCAACTGTGGGAAATGCTCTGTATGACACAAAGCATTTACAAAAAGAAACAGATAAATTATATTTTGGACAAAACTAGCTTAGCTCGTGGCTTTGCGTGTTACCAATAATTTAAAAAGCCTATATGCTATTTCAGGTCACAATCTATTTCTTTTTCTTTGTTCATCCATGTTGCATCCATATTGGTACCAAACATACAAAAATCGAAACAAACTATCCGATTTACTTATAAATTAGTAGGATAGAGATAGAATGACAAGTAAAGTGTACATGTAGGTATAAGGTCAATGAAGTAGGTAATTCCTTTATTTAGGTAGGTACATGCATTCCAAAATAAGTACCTACCTCAGTAAAAAGCCTATGCGCTGTAAATTAACAGGGCTGTCAAGTGCTGTGGTGGCCAAGATAAACTAATCTACATGTTTTTATATCTTATCAGAACACAACACACAATATGTAGTGTAAAATAGTCTAGACTGTACATACTCCATTGCTTTTAAATTGATTGAGATAAGGAACAAAACAAACAATGGATTATGACGGCGCCAAAGAACTGTTGTGTTATTATTGTTATTTTTTTGGTTGTAACTAAATAAATATAGAGCCAATGGCACAATCCAGCTTAGTCCATCACTACTATGTATTATGTAAAACTAATGTGAACCTATGGAATGCCAACTTTTTAACCGACTTCAAAAAAGGAGGAGGTTCTCAATTCGTCAGAATCTTTTTTTGTGCTTTTTTTATTTATTTTTATTACTTGAAGACAACTGGACTAATTTGCAAAACTATTTTTTTGTTTGAAAGGTATCAAACTTCCGATTTCCAAACTTTCCGATTGGTGTCTTAAAAATTTGGTGAGAATGCTCAGCTTGTAACATTGAAGTCGGTTTTTACCCGGCTGACTGTCAAGTCACAGGGTTATTTTGAAATATTTATTCATAACATTTAGCCACTTGTTATGTGTATACAAAAATAAGTGTGAGATTTATAATTGAACATAATGCTGCGATGCAAAATATTATGTTCATGAAAAGTTATTTTTGCCTCAACAACTAAATAATAGATATTTTTGTACTGTTGTTTTCATAATAATATAAACTCAATGCACTTATCACTAACACCACAAGGTCAGACAATACCAAAATGAACCTTGGGACTTTTTGCCTGTATGAGTCATTCATCAATATCTGGTACAATTTGAGGTCATGATGTCACAAGTCTAAATTTATTATAGAGAACAATTATGGGAGTCTGAGTTGCATGCTAAGTGAGATAACCTTGCGTAATGAACTAACAGGTATGTACTTAGTATGTATCTATGTGTGAATTGTCTTCACACAAGTAGGTCAAACTTGATAAAGAAGCGAAATAAATAACTTTTTTTTAAATGTTGAGCATGTTCCTAAAACAAGCGATGACCTCACATAACATCAATCAATCAATAGTTTTATAAATTAAGGCTTACACTCTGTAGGTAATAGGTACTACTTGGGCCTTGAACCACATCTACATATACTTTGATATACCTACCTACTAACCATTGGAGGTCCACTTACAGACCTACAAAAGTTCCTATACCTACTACGTAGGTAACATACTGTTTCTAGTGTAGGTAAATAAATTACATCTGGCTGAATTTGGTAGGTTCTTTTGTGAGATAGTTATTATTAGGTAGGTATACATACCCAAGTGTCCATAAACAGTTTGCACAGGGATGTTGAGTTCTTCCAAAGCATTCTGTTTCAGTATCAAGTTCTCCAGAACAACATCACCTGAAAAAAAGACATATTAGCCAAAAAATTCAGCACGGGTATGACATCATTCTATTGGTAACAAACATACCGCCCCAAATTCCCAATTTTAGCTGAGACCTGTTCAGATTCTCAACGTAGTCCCCAAGGAACCTGTTCAGGACATCAACCACTATCGACTCGAAAACCATTTTTGAAAATTAAACGTGTATTTTTTATTTAAATTTCATTTTTCACTCGTAAACAAACGCGCGCGGACACTACGACCGACGACTTTTGATAGATCTCTTTCTTTTCTTTCAAATAAACACAAATTGAGGGTATTTTTATTACGGACACCAATTATTTTCTGTAATCTCTAATCTGTACAACATACAACAAAATTCGTAGCCGCAAGATTGTAGTTTTATTTTATCGAAAAACTCAAAAAAAGATATTTTTTCATTTCGCAATACAAGTAAGTTCCGCAGCGCCGCCGCAACCACCACGGGTAGAAATGTTCCTAGTAAGAAGCTTGGACTTGTATATAATCTGTGCTTTGATCAGAAAACTATGTATGACAGTTCGTTCTCCGCTCCTCAACTCTTCCGATTCCGAATGAGTTGCTATTTTAATGACAATGTCAATGTCAATGAATGATTGAGATCTTTGAGGGTAGGTATCTCTGTGGATGTGGGTAGTCTGTGCTCTGCGGTCTAATGTCTAACGATCATTGTGTATTTAGTTTGTTGATTTTCCCCGCCTATTTCTGTTCCTTAGTAGCTGCAAACGGTTTGTACCTTCAGTACCTACGATGTATTATAAGTGTTGTGTTAACTTGTGTTGTACCAGGTTGTACAAATTTGCGAAAGGCCGCTGTATTCCATATTCCCAGTGTGTAGTGTAATCAGACTCAAAAAGTGGCTCGATTGTTTATGCAGTGATTTGTTGAGAAACGTGAGTTTGAACGAGATTTCAAGACGCCAAGTGTGTCACAGACATTTTGAGGCCTTTATGACCCGCCCCGGCTTCGCACTGGTCACATCACACATCACAGAAACCTAAGATTTATCAGTGTTTCTCTAGGTACTATATATGCATGTATCATACATATAAACCTTCCTGTTGAATCACTCTATCTATTAAAAAAACCGCATCAAAATCTGTTGCGTAGTTTTAAAGATCTAAGCATTGCTTAAATCTTTAAAACTACGCAACGGATTTTGATGATGTTTTTTTTTTACATAGGGACAGACAGCGGGAAGCAACTTTGTTTATTATACAATACATAAACCTACTATGTAGTGTTAAGAAAAAAATTAAAAAATAATAATAAATGATTAACTATGTTTCGTTGTTTTCTATCAACAACACCTTCTTTCCCTTAGGCCACTGACCTCTACTATGGCATTGATCTCAATAGTACACATTGAGATCAATGCCTTAGAAATATTGAATGAAAAAAGCAATCCTACCAAATTAATTTGTTTGGTAGAATGACAATTCTGCTCGGTGCCGGTGTAGCAGAAAAAAAAAAAGAAACGTCATACATCGTTTTCTGATAGCCAATCAGGAGCGAGTTGGGAGCGAGTAACATCTATATAATCTGTGAACACAAGTCCACACTAAAATGTTCCTGACATTTCCATCTGATACGTAGTATCTCTACCTAATCTGTGGCAACCACAGACAGACACACACAGTGTTGCCAACTCCAATAAATCCAAGTCGCTAGATCAGTGTTGCCAACTCCAAAAAATAAAAGTCGCTAGATTGAGTGCGAAAAGTCGCTAGAAAGTCGCTAAAAGAGGCAAAGGAGCTAGCGGGGAGGGGGGGGGGGGGGGTGCACCCAAAAGAAAATAAATCTTAAAAAAAAAATTTTTACGTTGCCTGCATTATTTTTACGTAAACTCAAAAAAAGTTTAAAAATATCTTCGTCAGCATTTATTGAGCAAAGTTCGATAGAGTTTGATAGAGGTTGATACGCGGGACATTGACATTGACATACACCGTAGTGATCACGCACATGAAGTTCCGAAATACTTTTAATTACTTGGTCGAACCACAGAATACTAGTACTACGGTATAAGTCCAAAAGTCGCTAGATAAGTCGCTAAATATTTTTTGTCGCTAAAACCGATTTTTTGTCGCTAACACAGGTCCAAAAGTCGCTATTTCTAGCGACAAAGTCGCTAAATTGGCAACACTGCGCTAGATTCAGTCTGAAAAGTCGCTAGAAAGTCGCTTAAAAGTTCATTCGTGCAAGTTCGTGCAATAAGAAACTGGGACTTTCAGTCACACTTTTAAAGTGTTTTGTGTCAATTTTTGTTAATGTACATTAGTAACAATAAGAACTTATTTTGTCTTAAAATGAAAACTCAGTGGTTTATGTATTCATTTCTTCGAGGTTGTGAACGATGATTTACTTGTTCAATTTAGTAACGTCGAGTTCCCACATAGTCACGGTCTCACCATTTCTACGAGAGAAAAGTTGATTTATTTTGTAAATTTAGGACTAAATTGTGATATTAAAATACTACAAGTTATAAAACACAGATTCGACTTACCGTTACAGGTGCTAGTTTGAGTAACATTTCCTTTATATGGAAAAATACTGGATCAAAAATTCCATAGAGTGACTAAATTGAAATAAATATTCGATTTACTTGTGCTATGTGATATTAAGACTATGATTGTTCTTTTCATTATGAAAAACAAAGTTTTACATTGATTATAATAAAAAAATATTAAATAAAACAGCGCATTATAGCCTAATATCAGGAAGAAAGTTGTGACTAACAGGAACTTTTTCTGCTACCTTGCTCCAAAAATGTTGAGATTACTCTTAAAATATTCGGTAGATAAAGATTTCCTATAATTTTTTGATATTTCTAATACTTTTCTGATTTAATTAAATCAAATAGATAAAGATTTAATAAGGTTGGAAAATTATTTTCAAATTAGTCACGGTGGCTTTTTCTTACGAAAATCCTCTGGGCCTTACTTATGAAAGATATTTAAAGTGAAACACTGTTTAAACAACGTCCTGTCTTTATTTGTGGATAGTGAGACAGGACGTTGTTCAACCAGTGTTCAACTTTAAACATCTTTCATAAGTAAGGGGGTCTATGTTTATGTCATCAATCAGAATATTCGGATACAGTACCGAATCGATAAAACTTAATTGTTTAAATTATTTCAAATAAATAGATATCGTCGTCGATACTGCAAAAGCGCGGATCTACTATTTGCAATAGTGCGTAACTACAAGGTTGACAACTTTACAGGAGATAAAAAAAACTTTTTAATTTTAGTATTTAGAATGATAGGCGCATCTTAATGAAATAATAGGGTTTTTAGAGTACCAGGCCATCAGTCAGTGGTAGACAATTTGCGATTTTCCTAGTAGTTTTCGAGTTTTATGTCACTTACGCGGTTTTTTTTGTATCAATATCTGGTCTCAATATGGGCAGATAGTGGCAGATACGCGAAATTGAAACTATGATAAAAAGTACAAAACAATTTATTCATATGAAACACTAACGGAAGGTACTTCTCAATCACAAAAATATGGAAAATAAACAGTTTTTTTTACGGAGCGCAAAGTAATCACAACAATTTGTTTACGTTTTGATAAGTTACTTCACCTCCAACTACAACCAGAGAGCTTCTGATGGCTTATTCAAAGTGGTGTCTTCACCAACTTGCGCCAATGACAGACTAGGACAGCGTGGCACGCAAATTTGAATTTCGCTACTTTTTGCAGTTTCGCGGTATTGCAGATGGTAGTTCAGCGCTATTGCAGTATCGTCGACGATATAATACTCTGCATTTTTTTTTTATTAATATAATACCATTAGAGAAGGAAAAACTAATGCCTGCGCTAAGTTTTAAACTTTATTGTTCTTAATAATTACGTAAGTTTATATTATGGGAAAATAAAAATCATATTTCAGAAGAACAACACTTTATTTGGCGAGGGTAGAACCATACTGATCCAAGTGTCATTTTTTCAATAATGCAGATTTTTGCAGTAAAGGCACGGTTTTTTTATTTTTTTTCATGTCACACTGATCCAAGTGCAGAAAACGTCATCTTCTGTTAGGGAGCCTTTATTTCCCACTTTAGCATTAGTCTTACTTTCAAAATTATATCATGCCATACTAATCCAAGTGCAATCCGTACTTGATGACTATACTGAAAATTACGAAATGATTGACCTAAAACCTAATGCAACGGATTTAGAGGTATTTCTGTGCAACCTCAGAAATTACGTACCTGCACAGGCCAGGACACCAAAGCCCATATCATACAAAAAAATGCAAGATATAAAAAAAATTCTGAAGTTTGTGCCGCTGGTTCATCATCCGTTCTACCTATCAATTCCGCATATACCTAGAAGAGGGAGGGGCGAGGAGTCTCAGGACGATGAAAACACACTACCTTCCATGTTTGGGGATGATTAAGCTTCATTTACTTCTTTAAGTTCTATTTTTCATGAGGTTTTTCTATGTTAGTCAATTTGAATTTGATTAAACATTTTGTGCCGAAGTGATCCAAGTGATTTTTTTTTTGTATAAACTAACATCTTGTTTCTCATAATAAAAATTATTGTCATTAACATTTTTTTTTATCATCTTTAACATTTTAGCCATCATTTTATTGAAGATTAAACCATAACAGATCACCTGTATTTTTAAAAGAAGCTCCGACGCGTTTCCTTCATTTTCTCAAAAGTATGAAAACGATACTTGGATCAGTATGGTTCTACCCTCGCCATTTGTGTTTAAATATTAATTCCATTCCATACATAAAAATAATATTTTTATGTAAGGTCAATGCGGGGAAGTCCGTCTGCGGGGCAAGACCGTACACTGAGCTTTTTGACGAAACTGTGCACCCTACGCGTGTTTTACCTATATTGGCAAATCAATCATATCCATCTGGTTTCAGCTAGCTCTAATAGATGTTTCTATGTCACAACAGTTCGCGAAAAAACGTTTACAAACTTTTCGTGTAATTTTAACTCGAATATCGAGATAGACGTGTGGTGACAAAAACGAAAATTTTAAATATAAAGAGTGAAGTTGTCGGATTTAATTATGATAAGAGTTTTTTAATAATATTGCCCCCTCCTATTTCTCTTATCGAATTTCAAAAGAACGCCATATCTTCTGAGATAATCGCATCCAAAAATATCTACCTTCCAAAAGTTCAAGTTGGGAAGTCCGTCTACTTTACGCGGGGCAAGACCGGCATATGCCGGACTTGCCTCAAATCAGAAATCGTAAACCTTTTTATTCTAAATATATTGGATATGACCTCTTGATGACCTTTTGAACTCACATGACCCCTTGACCTGTCATGACCCCTTGACCGTGTCTTTTATTTCTTTAAAATTAGTAATAACTGTTCCTTATTTTCTTTCTATTATCTTGTATGGTTTAGCCCTGCAATAAATTATGATATAGTAGAGTAGAGGGTTGACTATCATAATAGGTGTTAAACTACATAACCAGAAAGTCTTTACTTACTTATAATTTTTTTTCTGTTTTTAGATAAGTACCTAGTCCCTACTATTAGATATACACATAGAACACATAGGTATACACATAAAAATCACAAACCTAGTAAAATACTTTAAAATTGGCGATTGCTTGCTCTAGTAGATTATTATTGTGCTGCTTAGATTTTTAAATTTACTAAATATTTTTTTTTTAATTTACTCGGGTACCTGCTCTACCTACCTACTTTAATAATTTTAATAAGTTGAAATTAGAATAAAGTGATTAACACAAAAAAACATAATTATTCATATCCCACGGGAACCGTGCATTTTTCTTACAATAATAACATTATTTTTATAGAAATAATGTTTCTTTAGAATGTTTAATAAGAAACATAATGGTTCTTAGTTTGAAAGTAAGTCCCTTTTGAAAGTAAGCTTTGGTAGGGGCTTACTTTCAAGAAAATGTTGCAAAAATGTTCACCACCCCTGAATCCTAAAATGTGCCGGACTTACCCCGTTTTACACATTTTTGACAATATCTTTGGATTGGGACCTTATTTCGAATCGTTGAAGACATAAAATTCATTGTTAATACATGCTGTGAGTTACTTTAGACTCTTCTAAACATCTCCTGTCGCCTACAATAACTCCTAGACGGACTTCCCTCATTTAGCCGGGGAAGACCGTCTACTGCCCGAGTTTTAAAAAACCTCCGATTTTATATAGTTTTAAAGGTTTAATAGCTTTTTCTGATTCTTGGATCAATTTGCCAACGATGAATATCTTTAACTTTACAGAAAAATGCATAGTGACTGAGATATGATCAATCAAACCGAACTTTGAAAAAAGTATGCCGGTCTTCCCCGCATTGACCTTAAATTTTGATTTTGAAAACCCGAATAAAATGACAACAAGTAGAGTGGAACTATGTACCTATAACTTTTAAGCTGCATATACATGTTTGGCGAGCCTAGGCCAGAGCTAATAACACTGGTCAACAAAACAAACATTTTTGGTTTTTTCCTCAGATTTTTTTTTTGTTTCTAGCTCAGTTCGGTGTTCTTATTTTGAATATGATAACAGTTTTTCTCCAACAGCTTTTGTTTTAGCGTTACAGCTTCTAAAAAAAAACTATCCCCATTTTCCGATTTTGTTCAGATTTTTATGTTTTGACGGACACTATAATATATTTTGTTGTTGTTTTTGATATGGCTTCGTCAAGAAAACGTTGTTTGCATAATCCACATTGTTTTTGCTATATTTGTGGCTATATATCTTTGAAAAATATCGGAAAACTATATAAAACTTCGTAAAAACTGCGTATTTTCATCACCTTCTTTAGAATAACATTGTGCTATGAAGATAAACCATGGGTTCCTCATTATTGTGTGCCAAAAATGTGTTTTTTGCCTGTGACTGTGGTCTTATGGAGAAAAAAATGCTTCAAAGTTCGGAAAACCCATGATTTGGTCAGAACCTCAATTTGTTTTGGTTAAAATTAACTTTCTTGGAAACAAGAAGTCTAACAAATTTTCACGAGCTGGGATGCAACATAAGCATAAAAATTAACTTCTTACACTCACAGGAGGAAGGGTATAGTGAGTTTTTCTCACTCTATTCAAAAAACCTGAATGGGGAAGTACCTCCGCCTTACAGAATATCGCAGCCAAATAACATCATTGTTATCGAATGGTGTTGTGTTTCTGCGGTGATTAAGGTTACCAGAGCTCTGCGAGGAAGCGCTGCGGTGACAACTGGTGGACCAGTCTTGTCCATTGGGTTTGTCGGCGCAGTGGTTTCTCTTTTAAAGGGACAGCAGCACGAGTATGACGTCCTCTGGTTTCGCAGGCGTCCATAGGCTACGGTAATCGCTTACCATCAGGTCCGTCAGGACCGTATGCTTGTCTGCTACCTTAGTAGTATAAAAAAAACCTCCAGAAAATCTGGGCGATTTTAGTGAAGAGCAGGATGAAAGATTTCATCAAGATATAAGTACGGTCAATAAAAAAGCGATACCAAGGAAGGTGGGACTCATACATGATGGCCAACTACTGTTGGAGCTTGCAACGAGATCAACCTGAAGTCGTTCCATGCAAGGAAACCATAAAAAAATCATTTGCTAGTGTTAAAATGGAAATTTTACTCAAATATGTCGTAATTTTCTAGTCATTTTTAGTAAAAATAGAAAATTGTATATTTCAAAAACTAAAGCTGTTAGCAATCATCCAGTATTTTTTTGTTAATCAGGGTCCTATAAATAATTAATAACAGTAAAAAAAATCATGAAAAAAAAAATGTTGTTGACCAGTGTAATGAATATTTGCAACATTTTTGCAACAGGATCAGCCTGTATCGTTGCAGCAGCAATACAGGCTGATCCTGTTGTTGTTTACAAATTCTGTACCGTGTACAAGCAATTTTTTAAAAAAGCATAACACTATTGGCAAAATTGGATCCTCACTGGAATGCGTTCACAATTTAAAAATTTATACATAGATAAACAGCTTTGCCCAGCAGTGAGACGGCGTAAGTAAAAAAAAATGTTTACAAATATTTGATATTCCAAAATTGGTGCAAACAAAAATCTCTAATCTGCAGAGTTTCAAATTAGAATTAATCGGATCTAAATTATTTACTTTTGTATACTTACCAGATCTTTCACAGTTAAGTTTAACACCAACATAATAATTATATTTATTTATGTACCTACCTAGTTTTTATGGTAACAATAGAATCAATTTATTGACAATAATATGTTTCACTTCTACAATGATGCTGACATTATGTTTTAGGTATAGGACGCATTAGGAGTCAGCCACTGAATGCAGGTGGATTCTGTATTTTATCGAATTTTGATAATTATTTTGGACATCCACTTGTAAGTAAAAACATAAAATACAATTTTGTACATACAAACCAGTTAGCAAACTTAACTCCTAACTTCAGCTTAATATAAGGCGGTTCTCACACTGCGACGCATCCCGCTGCGTTGCGCGTCGCTGCTGATTTTAATATTGTGCAAGTACTTATATCAATTTTAACGTTTGTTGTAACGTTTAAATAAATAAATAAATTTGTATAGAAAACACGCATGGAACAACACTGAAAACGAATCGACGCGCGTGATTTACAATGATAAATCTGCAGATCTGCACAACGCATGGGAGTGCGTTGCCAGTGTGAGAACCGCCTTAGGCAACATATAGATGCGAAACATGCCAAAAACCAAACATAAAATAGAAATTAAAACGAAACTGGTAGGGGATTCGTACAAGACACATTTTGCTCTTCTATTGATGCTATTTCTCAATTTTTCATAAACATACAAAAATATTGTCGATAATGCTATACAATACTTTAGATACTTTATGCCATAAAAATATATATTTTGTTACAACAGCCATATTAACATCACAAGTAAATACAATTGGGGCTATCAGT
Organism: Camptogramma bilineatum; assembly: GCA_958496255.1. Lineage (NCBI taxonomy): Eukaryota > Metazoa > Arthropoda > Insecta > Lepidoptera > Geometridae > Camptogramma > Camptogramma bilineatum. The sequence goes on from OY292458.1 coordinate 10,489,645, forward strand.
CATCCAATGCCACTACATAAAATAATAACAAATTTTATAATTGGACGTAGTTATGCATAAAGGATAAAATCCACACAATGATAGTTTTGAGAAAAAGCAGTTTTTGTTTAAATTGTGTATAGAAAAAAAGTTATGATTAATTTTAACAAAGTTTGTTTACAATATTGTACAAAATACTGTTTCCTATGTATGTAAGTATAATTTCGGAGAAAAATATTAATATTTATAGTTTTTTTTTTTTTAAAACCCACTGGTTCCTTTTAGCAAAATGGCTCATGTGTGGGTTGGTTCCTTATTAATTTATTCTGTTGTTGAATATTAAATGCATAAAATAATAAATAATCGTATTATATTTTGTGAATTTTATTCAAAAAGAAATATCTTAGGTTTAACATGAAAAAAAAACTATAAAAATAATTTATTTCAGTAGGCTACATTTATTTTAGCCTAACTTTCCTCTACTTCCAAATTAAGTTGACCTGAAAACCCTTCTAAATCGTCTTCTATGGCTTCATCTCCTACCAGATTCACGTAAAAGTCTTTTGACCTCTAAAAATCGCTGAAACAGGAAGACCTGTCACTAATACGAAGTTAAAAGACCTAAAAGTGTGCTACACTTGATTCCGCAAGAACCACACCACTTTTACGTGAATCTGGTAAGAGATGAAGCCCTAAAAGACGATTTAGAAGGTTTTTCAGGTCAACTTGATTTTGAAGTACAGGAAGATTGGGTTAAAATGAATGCAGCCTAGTGAAATATGTATTTTTATAGCTCTTTTTCATGCTAGACATAAGATATTTCATTTAATATAAAATTTACAAAATATAATTAAAATTAGGTACTTATTGATTACCTTAGGTATTTTATTCATTTAATATTCAAAGAGCAACTAGTGCAACGAGAACTAACCCACAAGAATGATAAAAAAAATAATTTTACAAAGAAACATGTGGTTTGGTTCCTTACAGAAAAAAATAAATTTGTAGATTTTTCAGATTTCTGGGGTACCACAGAGCATGGATCTTTTTAGTTTATTGTACAAATGTTGTTATGTGGGTTGGTTACTTTGTCGAGAAAATGTTTTGTTAAGTCAAAATTGTCAGATCACTTTGATATTTACAGGGTTAGTAGAAGGTGGATTTTAAAAGCTTTTTGTATACTTAACTCAATTTTGACATGAGTGTGGATTGGTTCCTTTATGCATAACTACGTCCAATTTCAAATAGACTCCATACACACACACAGACACAGTAAATTATATAAAATACATTTTATTTCAAACTAGCAGCGCCCTCAGGGCGTTGCCCCCGTACTGGTGGTATGGTGGATGATGATGAAAAGTAGCCTATAATCTTTTTTAAGAGTTTAGCTATCAAATTAGGAAATATTTTTTCAAATCGGACTGGTTGTTCCTGAGATTACCGCGATCAAACAAACAAACTCTTCCGCTTTATAATGTTAGTATAGAATAGATAGGCAAACAGTGGGGCTACTGGTTTTTTTCATTTCGTTATAATAAAAAATACTCAACACTTTTACTTAACACTAAATATCGCTTAAAATAAACTCGGTCATAATAACTATTGAGGTTTATGAAGCAGTTACGATTCTTAAAATGAATACAAGCATGAAGTGTTGGAATAAAGCATTCTCGAAACTATAATAATAATATGACTTTTGGAAGCACAGAAAAATAGAAGATAAAAAAAAAACTTCAGTTAACTTAATGGCTACTTATAAAATAAACGGGTCAAAACAAGATGGCACACTTAATGTGACTATGCTACTATTATGCCTTTAAGATGAGAGAAGAGACAATAATATTAATTTTTTTTTTTTACCTCGAAAGGATTCAAACAAAACTTATCAAATATATGTTTGTTTTCATCTTAGAATACCTTATAAATCTTATGAATACACTGATCTTTGCAAAACATTTCTCTTCCTACCCATTTCTAAGCATCGGAAAATTGCTGACATATCCTATTTATTAAAAATTACTTCAAATTCAATAGATTGTCCCGAATTGATTAGTAGTACATATTTCTATATGCCCCCTTTTTTGTATCTGTTCACACTTTGTTCATATTTATAAACTGTTACTATACGTGAAAGCCTGTAATTGGCTTTCTGCTTTTAAATTAAGATCTATTCTGTTAATTAAGCTGTTGGTTGTCCATTAAATCTATAAATCTAAATCTTACGTAGTCCTTTGAATTAAAAACAGTTAAAAATTTAAAGGACTGTACCAAACGTACCAATCTATCATTCATTACCTTTCCTAACTACATACATACCTATCTCTGATAGATGAAATGTTCCTTAATTTAATTTATATGTATGCCGGAATAATTTATTCATTGAATGTAAGGTAATTTTTTTTCAATTCCAGGACAAATATGATACTAGTTAAAAAAAACTAGGCTTTACAAAACACAATAAAGTATGGATTCCTTACAAATAGTTGAGTAGCTAAACTAAATTGTCATAACAAACATTATGCTATAGTGTTTTCTTGCAAATGCAATTACTTAATGAATTATTAAATTTGAATGATTACTTTTTCAATAATGCATCTCAAAATATGCTTAGGAAATATTGAAAATTATGAAATTATTTATTTACACACTCCATTTACGGTACCATTTGTACCGTTCCCATTTTCAACTATCGTCTTGTCATCTGCTAAACTTAGAGACGATATCGAGAGGTCTTCTTCATCTGAAAATAATAAACAGCTATTAGACATTGTCAGCATAATTCTTGGGGAAGGTTATTTGATAGATAGATAGATATTATTTTCTTAAAATTGTATCAGATTTTGGTAAATAGTGTTTTTAAGCCTTTGTTTGTCTAACTAAACACTATGTTTCTTATGTAAAAGTTAACTTAAATATAAAAAAAAATCGATACTTTTCATCATCATCACCAAATACCATCATTACTACTGTATTGCCGCGAGGGCGCGGTTACGTAATAAATAAATATCCTCACAAGTCTAATAGCACAGATTACTAAATAAGGCACTGAGTGCTCCTTCTGTATCATTTAGTTACCGAGTAGACCGAGCGAACGAAGCGAGTCAAGTCTGCTTCAACTCGGCAATTTTGCATCTGTTGTTTGTTGGTCTTCTCTAAGGCCGACCGCATACGTTCGGTTTCCTGATTCGGTTTCCGAATTCGTTTTTTTCCCGAATGCACGCATTCAATACAAATTGTTCTACATGCCGCACACGTTCTTATTTTTTCCGAAGGGAAAAACTTGACGTTCATTTCGAAAACAAACCGTGCGTACAGGTCATACGAACTAAAATTGAACGTCTGCGTAAATTCCGAATCTGAATTCCTGATCAGGAAACCTAGTCAGGATTCCGTACGTATGCGGCCGGCCTAAAGGCCGTAATTTACAACCGATCTGGACGAAACTTGGTTTCCAGGTTTAAGACTTTATAGAATTTTTTTATAGGATTTTTGGTTGGAGGTGTACTTTCTCCGAAAAAGGGCAAAAAGGGGGCTACTGGATATTTCCGCCATATGAGATCCGATTTCGATGGTTTTATTATTTGAAAGGTAATTAATGTTAAGTTAGTTTCATAATTTGGTGAAGATCTGATGAGGATCTTCGGCGTGATGAGCAGAATAGCTCCATAAAGTGCAGTGAATTGCTCACTTTTAGATTTCTACAAGAGGAATCGGCTCTTAAACTAATAGGTAGGGATTAATAAAGCACCTGGGGACCACATTCTCATCACAAATATAGAGAAAATATAAAACGGAATAGGCAAATGCGTCTGATTCAAAAGCGGGTTAAACGTATTTTTCTATGAACATTATGGCTTTAGAATTATGTGTGTGTAATTATTTTTTAATATTATTTCATTTTCGCTTAGAAATTAATAATTACAAAGTGCAAAAATATAGTGGGAATTTGATAAGACTTGAAACGCAACGCTATTTGTCACATGTGTTGTGACGTCACACTCCTTCAAATTCTGTGATAAATGACAGAAAGTTTTTTTCTACCTACAAGCGCGTGTAATTGCCGTGAATTGTGACGTCACGTCCGTTTCAAGTGCATGAAAATGTTGGTAAATTTAAAAAAATATTTTTGTTATAAAATTTTAGTGTTTCGGCGCTGGAATTTTTACTACGGTTATTTGACGATATAACCTATCGTATAAAATCATAAAAAAAAATTGTGGGAGTTCCCTATTGTTGAGAAAAAAAATTGTGCTCGTAGAATTACTAGTATTATTAGATTTCGTAGCAAGCCTTACCAGAGCTGACATCAGATTGATTTCTAGGACTGAGCCGGCACCCTTTACTCAGATATGACTTCAGTTTTCCTTGTGATGCTAATATGAGTCTAGAAACAAGAAATTATAATTTAAAAGTATTATTTTAGTGACTTGACCTTCAGCCATCCTAGGCTGCCAAGATCATTAGAATTAATTTAAAGTGAAAGAAAGATAAAATTTAAAGGCATCTTTCAAGCAAAGATATCTTTTAACATGAAATCAAAATTTGAAATGCAATTTGAATTTAGGACAACTACGACCTGCATAAAATGTATTACAAATGATGATTGTCATTTGTAACAAAGCACAGTGTGGGATTTGACGTGATTTTCGGACATGGTCTTTTTATTGCAGAATTCGTTAGGATGAAAGATTTAAAACGTTAGAGTAGAACTCCCGTGTTTCAGTTAAGTTTAGTTTCAGAGATATGAATTTTTGAAAATACCTATATTTTTGGTGCCAAAAAATTTTAAAGCGTTGGTGCTCCTACATTATAGGATTATTTAATAATTTGATTTCTGTATACCTAAGGATGTTTCAAGCTGCAATTTTAGAAATTATTTTGAATCTTCTATATGCTGTAAAACGCGAGTAATTAATTATTTTATATTTTTGGTTTTTATTTTTTTACTCCGAATTTAGGTCGTTGTAGCACATAATTTCTTCATAACACATAGCCCCAGATCCTAAGCAACAATGTGGTAAAAAAACGGAAAGCTAATCTCGCGTGGATTGGAAGTTACAGTGACTTAAGTTTTTTCGTTATGGTTGTCACAAATATTTGGTCAAATTTTGAACGTTTTTGGCAAAAAAAATAAAAAATTGATAAAGCTGAAAATCTCAGTGATACCGTGCCTGTGGATTTACCCCTGCAGGGTAATTTTGTTTTTTTTTTGGTAATAGAACGAAACGATGTTTATGAAAAACAGATTTATTTATTAATATAAAATGTAGATCATGCTATTTTCCACAAAATTTGCTGTATATTCTTTTTCCTAAGATTCACCATTTCTAAGATATAGCGATTCTAAATGTAAAAAAAGTGTTATCCTCAATAAAATGCATAATAATATAATGTAATTGAGAATAGCATAATCTAAGGATCGTTGTAAACGATCTAAAGGAAAATTAAAAAAAAAAATAAGTTCCTTTATTTTTGGGAAAAAAAATTATTATTTAAAAAGTGACAACCCCGACTGTAAAGTTTTCGGCAAAAACGTTATTATTTAATAACTTCCAATCCACGCGAGATTAGCTTTCCGTTTTTTTACCACATTGTTGCTTAGGATCTGGGGCTATGTGTTATGAAGAAATTATGTGCTACAACGACCTAAATTCGGAGTAAAAAAATAAAAACCAAAAATATAAAATAATTAATTACTCGCGTTTTACAGCATATAGAAGATTCAAAATATTTTCTTAAATTGCAGCTTGAAACATCCTTAGGTATACAGAAATCAAATTATTAAATAATCCTATAATGTAGGCGCACCAACGCTTTAAAATTTTTTGGCACAAAAAATATAGGTATTTTCAAAAATTCATATCTCTGAAACTAAACTTAACTGAAACACGGGAGTTCTACTCTAACGTTTTAAATCGTTAATACTAACGAATTCTGCAATAAAAAGACCATGTCCGAAAATCACGTCAAATCCCACACTGTGCAAAGATACGGCCAAATACTGTCGAATACCGAATACAAAACATTTGGCCTTTCTCTAGTAATTAAGGTCCTTACTTATGAAAGATGTTTAAAGTGAAACACTGGTTAAACAACGTCCTGTCTTTATTTGTTGATAGTGACAAACAGAGACAGGACGTTGTTCAACCAGTGTTCAACTTTAAACATCTTTCATAAGTAAGGGGGTAACTAGGTAGAATAATTTGTGAGTGCACTCTTACCCTAAGAAAGGCGGGCTAGGTGACAACGGGCGCGACAGATACTCCGGATGGAATTGCACCGATACATAGTACGGATGATTGTCGACAGTGGCTACTTCCATTCTGGTGCCAGTGTCGTCTTTGCCGACAAAGCGGAGTCCAGCCGCTTCAAGCCGCTCTACGTATTCGGGATTCACTTCGTATCTATGCCTGTGTCGCTCTTCTACCACGTCCTTCTTGTATAATTGAGCTGGAAGGAAAATGTAATACTTTTCAGACTAAATGAACTGAGCAAATTTGAAAAATCTCGTAGCGCATCACGTTTTAGTTAGAGAAATACATACGTACTACAGATCGCGTCATGTAAAAATAACGCTGGAAGAAAGTTAGAGGGTATTTTTGTCTCATGTTTGCGAATGGGTAACCCATGCGACCAAACACACCCCCTCCACTTTCTTCCAGCGTTTTTTTTTACATAACGTGAACTATACCAAGGACGATATTTCGTTCGATATTACTTAATACAAAATACACTTAAATTTTCATGATTTTTTTTTCAAAACTACGTGGGGTCTTCTAAGGGAGTGTACACATTGCGTTTTTTGCAGCGCGTTTGTATCGATACAAACGCGATTCGAACGCGATGCGAACGCGCAGCCCCCCGCGCAGCCCCTCCCGGTTCGCTTTTGTATGGAAAAAACGCGTTGCGAACGCGCGTTTGTATCGATACAAACGCGCAGCTCAAAAACGCGCTGCAGAAAACGCAATGTGTACACTCCCTAAAAGTCTTATTTTTAGACACTTCTAGCCTAGGATAGTATTTGTGAGCCAGCCACTTTATTTTTTATTAAAAAGAAGATGGCATCAGGTTTGTACCGCATTTAAGAATTAAACAAAAAACCTTAGTTTGTTTGAGAAAATATACTCACTTATCACACTGGGTTCCAAAAAAGTCTTTCTTTTTCCCAACCTCATGGTACCACCCATGTTGCCTGGATGGTGTTCTGGCATGTCGATGACCAATTTGTCCTCACACTGAGGGTCAACCTCTGTGCTATTCGCGCCTTTTAGTCCGAGAACGTTTCTGGAAAATTCGATGACTGCGGCTTGAAGGCCGAGGCAGATACCGAGCATGGGCTTCTGTGTCTCACGGCACCACTGACATGCCTCTATTTTCCCCTCCATGCCTCTTTGACCGAATCCTCCCGGGACTATGACGCCACTGAAATAGAAAGTAAGGGTCTTACTTATGAAACAATGTCCTGTCTTTATTTGTGGAGAGTGACGAATAGAGACAGGAGTTGTTTAACCAGTGTTCAACTTTAAACATCTTACATAAGTAAGGGGTAAGTGTTTACTACAAGAGTTACCATTTTCGAAAACGCCCCAAGCAACGGCTGCATGGATCAAAATAAACTTCAAATGTAGTAAGTGTATTAAGCAGGGTTCGCCGATATATATCATGATATATATTTTTATCTTGATATACAGGGTGTGGCAAATTCTTGGTCACCGAAGGGTAGCTACCTTTTCTCTTGTAGTTAGAAAGTTTTGTTCTTAGGAAACTTCAGTTTTATTTTAAAGAAAAAAATAATTGCATTTTTAGATTTTTGAAAAAAAGTACAGTTAGCCTAAAAAATTACATTTGTCAAAAAAAACAAGTTGGTCTTAATCGACTCTATTTCCCACCAGGAACACTTCTCCCAAAGTAACTTATTAAATCAAATCGTAAGTTTTTGCAATAATTCAAAAAAACACATCCCATACATTTTCTATGAAATTAGTAGTTGTAAACATTATAGTGCCACTTATTCGATGGTTATTAATTTAAATTCATAACTGCTTCGGCATGCTGGGAGGCTATTGTAAAGCCGTAGGCGCTTCAGAGAGACCCGCAAGAGATGTTGGTATGCATGGAGCATACCATTTCTACATCTGCAGGGAAGCTCTTTGTTCTAAATTTAAAAACGCGCTTTACAATAGCCTCCCAGCTTGCCAGAGCAGTTACGAAATTAAATTAAGAACGATCAATTAAGTGGCACTGTAATGTTTACAACTCTTCATTTCATGGAAAATGTATTGAATGTGTTTTTTTGAATTATTGCAAAAACTTACGATTTGATTTAATAACTTACTTTGGGAGAAGTGTTCCTGGTGGGAAATAGAGTCGATTAAGACCAACTTGTTTTTTTTGACAAATGTAATTTTTTAGGCTAACTGTACTTTTTTTCAAAAATCTAAAAATGCAATTATTTTTTTATTCAAAATAAAACCGAAGTTTCCTAAGAACAAAACTTTCTAACTACAAGAGAAAAGGTAGCTACCCTTCAGTGACCAAGAATTTGCCACACCCTGTATATCAATGGATTTTTTCATGTCTTCTGAACTAAACATTTTGGAGATTAATGTTTACCCTGGCAACACGTAGCGAAAAACTGCAATTCCGAATAATTTAGATTGTGTTAAGTGTTTTTTTTAAATGTTCATTAAAAAATTCTTTTGAAAATGAAAAATCTTATCAAAATTTTCAATTCCGACGGGATTCGAACCCGCAATGATACAAGCGATCCTCATTTAGCCGGAGTGCCTTTACCAATTCGGCCACGGAACCATTAGGCGCTTGTATCATTGCGGGTTCGAATCCCGTCGGAATTGAAAATTTTGATAAGATTTTTCATTTTCAAATGCAAATACCTAAGTGTGGTTTAACACTACAACAAATAAAAAATTATAATTTTTTTTTCTCAAATAAACATTAATTTTTTTTATACTTACTTTTTTAAAAAAATCTTTATTTTCTTTTTTTTTGATAAAAAAATGTGGTAATTTGACACTTATATTATTTTACAAATTACTTACACATTTTAAAGCGTTTAATCCCCTTACAGAATGAAATTCGCTTCTTTTTCTTAGCCTGGATATGTATCCGATATATATCGGATAAATATAAAAAAATCGGATTTTTGATATTTATTATAAAAATCGGATTTTTTCGAACCCTGGTATTAAGTGATCACCAAACAATGGCTACTTTATATCTAGATACCACGAGATTAAAGCCATGGGTGAAAGCTAGTAAAGAATTAAGTTTTTATATTACGAAGCACAGATCTGAAAGAGTCCTTCCTACCTGATAGGGATCAAAGCTTTAGCAACATCAACCAATGTTTCGGCATCAATGCCTCACTCACAACTTCTAAGGCAAGAATCATGGGCGTAGCTATAGCTTCGTTATGGGAGGGGTCCAAGGGTTCCAAAATACTAAGATTGACTAGGTTTCCCCCGACCTTAATGGGGGGGGGGGAGGGTCCGGACCCCCTAAACCCCCCCTTATTAAAAAAAAAAAAAACGCCCATGGCAAGAACCATTAGGTGTAAGCATTCATACTGTGGTTAACTTATGCCATTATAATGTGTCTATGCTTCATGTCACTAAAATAATATACTTACTCGCCCTTACAAAGATCTTGCCACGCCTTATGATAGTTCACTGGATCATCTATCTTCATTTGTTTCTCCAGACTAACCGCTTCAATGTATGTGAGGTTTAGTTTACAGCCAGAGGCAATGCAAGCATGCTGTAATGCCTTAGTGACACTAGCGTAACTATCTTCTAGCTTTGTGTATTTGCCGACTAAGGCAATGTTGACCTCTTTACGGAGATTGTCCACTCTTTTCGCTAGATTGCGCCATTTTCGCATGAATCTGTGAAAGTGAATGTAATAAATGGAACTAATTTATCAAGCCTGAAATATTTATAGATATTATACCTTCGTTTATTATTGCCTTCGACGCACATTGTGTAAATGCTGTATTGAGAACCGGAGGTGCGGTGATAAAAAGGCAGTGGACATGTTATACATTGCTGATAACTATGTCTAGCAACTTTTGTAGTCGTGACCTACATTCGTTCATTATGTATTTTTAATTTCATGCTAAATGGACAGTAGATACAACAGTCAATTGCCTTACTTATCAGGAAATAATCAGGTTAACTATATTATTTGTTTCTTGTTGTCTGTAATTAGAGTGCACTTATCGGACCACTTAGGATGGTTTGGCTCTTAGATATAATTGGATCCGGTAGGCGACGCTGTTTTTGAGATCCAGAAGGGCTATTTTTTTTTACTAGAGAGGTAGGTACCTTGCATAACCGGGTCCGCTAGGTGTTCAACATAAATGTTTTTTGTACCATCAATTTTTAAACTTACAAAATTGCAGATACTTTTTATAATAGTACAGCAGCTTACTTGCTAGGCCTGGGAATGTCAATGTTCAATTGGAGTCGTTCATTCAAATATTGGACCACCCCCTGTGACTCCATTAGTAGAGGAACATGGTAGACTGAGCTGAGATCATGGATACATATCACCTGTAAGAAGAAAAAAATAATAAATATATTACAAACTTCAAAAATTAGCACAATATTTTGAGATTATTAGAGAATGGGATTTTCAAAGATTAATGATCATATTTGTTTAAAACTAACATACAAAGCAAATTCAGTATTTCTGCTTTAGATTTGACTGGATTAAAACTGGTATTACGGTAATACCAAGATCTTTTTAAATAACCAGTTTAACCAGTAAGTGAATACTATTTTAAGATAAATAATAATTGGTATGCCTACTTTGCTGATATTCTTCTCTTTAAAATAAGTGTCCTTTACAGGAACAAATCCATTGTGCATGATTCTAGCTAGCTAGTGACATCCAGGAGTATATTTTTTTTAATTGGTTGACTATTTAACCTTTTTTCTACCCTAATTTTTTTCTCACCTGTTCAGGTCCAACATGACAGAAGTTGGATATTTTTTCTTTGACTGTGTGGCCGATAGGTTTCTCTGATCTGCACAGAATGAGGTCTGGTGATAGGCCGAGCCCTCTTAATTCTCTGACTGAAGATTGTGTCGGTTTAGTTTTAGGCTCACCAGTTGATTTGGGCTGTAAACCAAAACATAATGTCTATTTTGTATTGTGAAAAACTTTGACTGAAAATAAGTAGGTACATGGAAATTTCAGCATTAGTTTGTTTTTTAGACTTACCATTGGAATCAGAGAAACATGAGCACAAATAAAGTTTTCTCTCTTGACTCGGAATTGGAATTGTCTGAATGCTTCTACAAAGGACATGCTTTCAATATCACCAATGGTCCCTCCCAGTTCTACAATACACACTCTAGGGGGCGTACTCTCTGGTGTCACTGGGATGTGGGCAACTCTCTGAACCCATTCTTGGATAGCATCAGTTATGTGAGGTATTACTGCAAGCAAATGTGATAATGTAGTGCAGATAAAAGTCACACGGTACATCTTATTGATCTTCCTTGCTCACAACAAATCTAATTATAAAAATGTACTTTTTATTACAACCCTAGGTATTATATCAACAAAATCTATAAAGCATGTACCTTGAACAGTTTTTCCTAGGTAATCTCCACGCCGCTCCCTCTCAATAACCTGCTGATAAATTTTGCCAGTGGTGATGTTGTTGTCTCTATGCAGGGTGATGTCCAAGAAGCGTTCATAATTGCCAAGATCAAGGTCGACCTCACCTCCGTCATCCAACACGTAAACTTCACCTAGAAAAATAAAAATAGAACCACGCACTTGAATGTGGTTCGGTCAGTTTTTGAAGAGGTGAATAAATGCGAAAGTAGGACAATTTACCATGTTCGTACGGAGAGAAAGTACCAGCGTCGATATTGATGTACGGATCAATTTTAATTGAAGTCACATCTATTCCGCAGCTTTTTAAAATCGTACCAAAGGAACTTGCTATCACACCTTTTCCCACACCGCTTATAACACCCCCAGTCACTAATATATACTTCATGTCAGGCATTTTGGTATTGGTAGTTGGTCTTGGTAAAAGTAGCAAATTGATTTTACCACAATTTTTTATTCAAAAAAGATTTACAAAACCAAAGCAGGTACAAAACGTCAATCACACGTGCTGGCGCGCCGCGCGATCGCCATTTGCAAAAAATAGATAGAGAGAGAGATAGATAGAATAGAAGTGATGCCAACTTCAATAAATCCAAGTCTCGCTAGATTTAATCTGAAAAGTCGCCTTAGTAGTAGATCACATCTTTAATTTTTCTTTTCAGGTTGACTTTTTGTTCTCTCCATCTTTCCAATTTCCATTACTTGCCTTAAAACTGTTTTCATTTACAGGTTGAAGTCCAAAAGTCGCCAGATGGGTCAATATAAAATACACATTGTCGCTAGCACTTGAGCAAAAGTCGCTTTATCTAGAGATAATGTCGCCAAATTGGCAATACTGGGGATAGTGTTCATTCATTCACTTCACTAAGTGTCAGTCAGTGTCAGTGTCAGAAGTCATCATCAGTCAAAGTCATGTCCTAATCTCCTTTCATTACATTAACGTTCATTCATTCTCATTCGTTCGTTTGTAATTAGCGTGCTTGTGTGGTGTTTTCTCGTCTCGAAATATCTATTTTTCTAAAATGCCGAAGTATTATTGTGATTACTGTGATACATACCTGACCCACGATTCACCCAGCGTTCGAAAAACACATTGCACTGGAAGGAAACACAAAGACAATGTAAAATTCTACTACCAGAAATGGATGGAAGAGCAAGCGCAACATCTCATTGACGCTACCACAGCAGCATTCAAAGCTGGCAAAATTGCACAGAACCCGTTCGGAAACAAGGGAGCAGCGATTCCACCACCGTGGGATCCTTCCGTGATGGGTCCAGGTGGGCCCAGGCCGCCTGTTCCACAACCTGGTGGACCGCCGGGGATGTTACCACCTCCGAACATGGGGCCTGGTGGACCGATGCCGCCTATGATGATGGGACCACACGGGCCCATGCCACCTATGATGGGAATGAGGCCGCCAATGATGGGACCTTTGATGGGACAGATGGGCGGTATGGGGCCGATGGGTCCAATGGGACCTATGAGTGGGATGAGACCCATGATGAACGGTCCTATGAAAAATTAATGATTGCTATTGTTGAGTGTGATATTAATGACTTTTAAAAATGTAAGATACTTACTAAGAAGTGATTTTGTCCTTGTCACCAATTCAGATACTGTGATTGTTAATTCCACTGGACTAATGCACAGCTGAGTGCTAACAGACAACATGATTAAAGCAGGTTTTAAAGCCTAAGCAAATACCTAAAGTTACACCAATTTAGACAAGGAAACACATTCCACTTCAATCCTTTTTGAAATCTAGAAGAGTAGGTAGGTATGTGACAAAACACTTTAGAGCACTGTAAGTTTTTAAATTGTAAATAAATTAAAATTTAACTATACAATGTTTTTTTTATATCTTCCAATTTAAAGACAACTACAGCATTTCATAAGAGATGAGCTGCTTAAAAACCTTGATTTAAACTCTAATCACATTAGATTGCCAAGTGCCTTACCAGTGCTGAATTGGAGAGACCACCATGGTTGATGAAATTTGACAATTGCAGAGCGATATTTGGTAGGATGTATTTCAAGCAAGAAAATTTCAAGTGATGATAATCTTGATAAAAACATTAAAAGTAAAAAATACCCATACAAAAAAATTAAATTAATGAATTGGATTGTTAGATAATTTATTGTGACCTGTCAGAATGTATATCCAAATGCGATGGTGTTCTGGATTCTGTCGGCATAGGAGGAGCGGAAATATTGTCACGATCAGAGAACAAAATGACTATAAGATCAGCTATCAACAAGATTATAGTAAGCATTGGCAGAACTCCATTCAGTATTTGTCCAGCTGCTGGTTTCAAGGTAGCACTTGATCGAAGGTCTTTGAATACTACTATAGATAAAGTAGTCTGTATGGAAGAACAGGTGACAACTGCATATATTTGTATGAAGAAAGACGCTTTCTGTCGTTGCACTGCTCCTATAAGCATAATTATCAAGAAAACATATGTTGTGAAGAGAGCGATGGGAGCTACCAATGCATGGTTGATGCTCAGAGTAGAAGTTGTTCTTTCGTTGATAAGGTCCGCGGTGTTTGTGACCAAAGTTAAAATTCTTAGCTTCACTGAGCAACCGTCAATGCTCATCGAAGATTCGTCGCTTAGATTGGTATCGCACTTCATGAGAAGGGTAGGTAATTGGTTGGTAATTGGTAAAATTACATTTCTAAAAATATCTAGCAGACTTGTGTCACTGTCAGATAGATTGCTTGACAAAAATTAAAAGTAACAATGACATTGTTTTGGTTTAAGTCTGTTTAGGTAAATCTATGACAACATTACTGATTCTGATTTCCTACTACTATTTGTGGGATTTGGTCTTATACAGTCTTATACTGTCATTAAGTGCCACCTTATAATACTCCTGTTTGAAAATGCCAATTTCCATCATGAACCTGATACAGCAGTTTTTTGTACTTAATAGGTTTAACCTGTATCGTAGGGTTTGCTTTTGTTGCCAGTATCACATGTTACATGTTGTCAAGAACCTTCTATATCGAAGGTTCTTGCATGTTGTACATAATTCAATAGGTAGGTACTTATACAATAGTTTGGCCCCCTTATGAAAAATGTTTAAAGTTGAACACTGGTTAAACAACGTCCTGTCTCTATTCGTCACTATCCACAATTAAAGACAGGATGATGTTTAACCAGTGTTCAACTTTAAACATCTTTCATAAGTAAGACCCTGGGTAGGTAGGTATCTCTCAAGCTACCTATGTAGGTATTTATTTAATCCACAAAAAAATATTAACTTAATCAAAGAATAAAGAGCTTTTAACTGAAATTATTTTCCTAAACAAAATGTTTATTGATAGGTCCACTACCTGGGATTCGAACTACCGCATTCGGATAAACTATTTATTGTGTTCATTGGCAAAGTGAGACACAAGATGGCGCTAGGATATTCAGACAAGTGGCAGGTTCAGTTGGTTACTTTATGATTAACTTTGGTAATAAAAGGAACAAAAAATATTTTCAACACATTTAATAGTAATCCGAATAACTTAAAAACTTTAAAAAGTTCAAAATGCTGTAGGTACTAACATTTTATAAGTAGGTTTGTATTCAATAAATACTTATGACTAAATTTATTTTAAAACCAAGTTGTTTTGGAATAATACTAGGTAAAAAAAATTGGCCCCTGTAGAGCTTTGACCAAATAATGAAAAAAGAAATCATTTTAAGCTCCAATCGTACCATTTTCTTGAAGTAAGTCTATAAGTACCTACATTACATAGGTACCTACTGGAATTTGTAAATTAAATATGTGCCTGCACATTGGCACTTCAAGCAATAAAAGACTAGATTAAAGCTTCTATTTAGAAAACTTATTGCCATTATTTACAAAATACTTATTGAAAGTGAACTTTAAGCACCGCTTTACTTGAAGGTAGTTAGGTAGCTACCTAAAAGACCTAGATTTCGGAAAACTGGAGTCTATCATAAAGCAGTTTCAAGGGTGGATGGTGATGTCTTTCCTCCTTCGCTAGAGCTTTTAGTTCTATGACTTCCTGACTGGCCCGCAGTCGGTGGAATCCTAAAAGAAGACAATTTTGGTGGTGACGATTCTGGCGAGGTGCTGAAAAATTCTGCCCTTTTCGCTTGCAATAACTCTGATCTCGTCATTCCTTGTGATTTGAATTCCGCGTTGAGAGGAAAGACACCTTGATCTTCTGAATCTGGGAAATCGGGCTCCATCTCAATTGTTTTCTCAGTTATCGGTATGAGGTTGCGTCTCGCACCAAAATGTTGGTTAGTAACTATAGGAACTGTTTTCGACGGTGGGTTTTTAGGCGAGGGGTCTTTTTCTCCAGAACTGTTCGAGTTTTCATCTTCATTGTAAGCTTCAGGAATGGGTGTTGATAAAACATCGGACCGTGGACTCGAGAACCTCCATTGAGATTTCGGTGAAAGTAAGATTTTCGGCATATTTTTGTGCTCTTTCATCAAAGCTCCAGTCCTTCCGGGAGATGCTGGCTGCGGATTTTGTTTGATAACTTTCCTCTGCGCGTATGTTTTCGGCGAACCGCTCAAATCTAGAATGTTAACTTGAGATCGGTTCCCCTGAGGCACGAGCGGTTGAGTCTGAAGTTTTTCTTTTGACATTTTTAATTGTTCAACTGCTGATAATTTGGGGGATTTGATTTGCGGACTCAGAGTATTGAGTTTCACACTATGTTGTAGCAAAAGTTTTTTGAAATCGAGCCTCGACGTTTGTGCCGTCGGGCCGTATCTATCGGCACATGTAGTCTCTTGTTTTTGAACACCATAGGGGAAAGTAGGCACATTGATGGGGAAGCTTTGTTTGTCGGCCGGTGACCAGCTCGATCTATTCCGCGGTTCTCCCAAGTACCCCGTTTCGGGATAGCGCTGTTGAGGGTTTTTGCCGTACAAAGATATCTCTGAACTGACTGGGGATAAGCTTATAGAAGATAATGCGGGAGATTCTGCTCGTTCAGGATCTTTGATGTTGAGCTTCTTTTTGCTTTTGTGGATCACAGCGTAGAGCTCTTCATTGGTCATCGAGGATTTTACTGGAGAAAGCAATCGCGTTCCGAGATCGAGCACATTGTCTCTGCTAGAAGGAGTTGATGATTTGAAGGAGGCTGCCGCCCGAGGGTCGATGGGCGATATCCGTAGGGACTCGCTCGCCGATGGGCTTCTGTGAGGCAGGGTGTGAGATTCAACGAATGCTGTTCTAGGTGGGTAGTTGAAAATGCGTTGTTCTGTCGGACTAGGGCGGATGGGTTCAGGAGCTCGCTTCGGAAGGGTCCAGAACTTTGGTTGTTCTCTTTCTTTATGGTTGTCGTAGTTGACGACGCCGTGTTTGCCGCGGAGGTGCGCTGTGTGGTAGCGCTGCAGGGTCGGGTTGATGGCATTCAGGTCCACGGCGGGTCTGTCTTGGACAGGATGCTGTGGTGCGTTCAAACAGGGTTTGTCAGCACTGGAATGTCGATAGTCTGAAATTGTTATAAACCACGTTAGAATCAATAGGGTACCTAGGTCCTACTTTTAGTACGGTAGGTACTTTTTTTCTCCAATATTTTCAATAGTAGGTAGGTACTTTTTTCAGTATTCAAACAAAATATTGGAAGCGTACGAAAGCAGTGCTATCTAATTTCATACAAATAATAATCTACATCAAACGGTCTCAGAGTATAAATAATTCATAGTAAAGGTATGTACGTAGATTAATCATAATTATCATGGTGTTGCACCCCATACCATCTAAGATCTATACACAATACGTACATAAACTGTGACAAATAAGTAGATATACTTAAATAGCATTTAGACATCTTAGATAAGTACATAAATCAAATAAATAATCATGTTTTGTTAGCATACATTTAACAAAAAACTAGTTAAGTAAATTTTATTAGTAAGTATCTATTTAAACTACAGTTAAGAGTAATTTATAATTATAATTTGTAGTGCATGGTATTTTATTCATAAGTGCCTAGATAATTTTGTTTAGTGTGCGTCTAAGTGCAAAATGTATGTATCAACCATTTTTAGTACTAAAGAATGTATTACCGTCAGTTATTCCTTGACACCTCATGCAACCAGTCATGCCAAAAAAGCAACACAAAACTTTACCTTGGAAGGACTTCATACAAAAGTCTCTGAAGAAATCTTCTTCACTGTGCAAAGCCATGGTAAGATGAGTGCAAATTAAAAGAAACTTTACACCTATTTTATTAAAACACAATAGAATGGTTAAAGTTAAGATAGTTATGTTCCTGACTATCAAAAATTCGTTAACACATTAGTCGTGTGCCCTGTGAAAAGTGCGATTGTTAAATGTGTAGATACCGAAAGTTATTTCGTATTATTTCAGTGAGAATTGGAAACAGTGATAAGTATTTACAAAATTTAAATTGTATCATCAAATTAAAAGAAACTAGCATTCTAGAAATCAAGGTCTGTTTTCTATCATTACAACACATTGTAGGTATTTATTGCATTTAACTTGAATTTATTAGACAGTGAATATGTAGATAATGTACGCAAACAGAACATGAATCCTTATGCATAGTAAAATTAAGGTGAACCTATATCCCAGTGCGATTCGCAATGAGTGAAGTGAGGGTGAAATTGGAAGGTGTAAAATAAAATGAAATAAGTGCGTTAATTCAAATTAATTCTTATATTAATATTATTTACAAATAAAACATTGATATACAGAATAACACACCATGCACTCACAAACGTAAAATTGTGCCAATCGTAAGCTGTGCACGCAGCGGTGTTAAGCCACCATGCATTTGATACACTCAACTAAAACATTGCAATAAAATACTGACAAAACATCATCTCAGTAAATGTTAAAAGATTCATTTCATTTCTAATAATTATAAGTAGAAAAATCTATCACAGGAGTTATAAAAAGGAAGACCTAAATACTAAAATTACCTACACGGACGGAATAGTTACTCTATTAGCAATTAATTACCTAGTAGGTAGGTACAATCTACACACTAAACTCACATATAATATCCGAGCAATTAATCATATATTATAATAATTTTAGTCTGAAAAAATATAATTAACAAGAAATTTATGATGGCCTGAGTTACTAACATAAACATAACAATTGATGAGTTGAAAGATGTAAAATTATGATAGATGGAAAGCTACAGGTAAAAGTAAGCTTCTTATAAACTACCATATTTCAGTACCGTAGTCAGATTCAGAAATTGATAAAATTCGAGCTCGATGCTTGGAACCATCTACGGGTACAGTCACTTTCGTAGGAGAGAGGGGGCAAGAAGGAGGCGAGTGGAGAATACAAACATTCTCAGGGTCAGATTCTAAAATTGCAGCGAGCATGTCTAGAGACGTTTCCCTCGCATCCGGGATGATCACGGTATGTCGCCTATGAGACACTGGAGTACTAAAAGGACTGAGAGTCAGAGCGGACAATTTAGTTTCAAAGTTATCATCCAAATAGGAACTGTTATTGTTCATACACTCACAGTTATCTAAATCGTCAAAACTTTTATGGCTGAGCTTGGGCGACACAGTCGGCGGATAGTTGATCTGATCGCGCAGTAAATCTGCCGTTATTTCAGCCTGAATCATTTCTAAAGAATCTACTTTTTTGGTGTTATTGCCGAAACTTTCTAGTTTTAATAGCTTTTTGATGGGCATCAGAGGGGAATTAGCTAACTTGTAGCTATCGCTGCGCTTAATTTTGGCGTGAACCGACTTATCGAGAGTTTCGTCGATGGATATTTCGCCATTAGTGTCCCCATTGTTTCTATACGTAAACATTCTGAGGACATCGGCGACTCTACTCCCTGATTTATTGTGCTCGTGTTGACATTTATTCTGTAACATTATAGGAGTTTGGAAGTTGGGGACGAACGGAGTGATGTCGTTATCTACGACAGACATTTCAATTTCAGGGGACTGGGATTCACTACAAATTATTGTGATAGGTTTTGAGCAAATTTTCTTACCTGCTAATACGTCTTTCGTCGGAGACAAGCTGACACCCTCCGCATCGTGTATATTTACATAGGCACCAGTTCTAGTGATCGCTTCCACTACTCGTGGTAGGTCTTGTGACTTTTTACTAGTAATGGGTGATAGTTGTGCATTCACGACGGATGTTTCGGTGACGGGTGTTGCGGTTATAATGGTACTGGGCTTAGGCGACGGCAGTGCGATGTACTCTGTCGTTATCGCACCATCAGGTTCAATAGGCGCTTTGATAATCATCTTTCCCAATTGCGGGGAAGTAGGTTTACTTAAGGGAGGTGGTGGTTCGTAAGGAAAGTCTGTTTCATCAGTGAGCTTTACAACATTAGCCATTTCTCGTTGGATCACTGAAGTTGTAGGAATATCTTGTACGAATGGTCCGGGTTCGAATGTAGTGTGCGCTCCTTTCCTTCGTTTTAGTGTGTCCGACGAATAAATTACTTGTCCCTGAGAATCCAATGTTACTTTAGCGCCCTTCCTTTGAATTTCTTCTAAGGCGGGTGAAGGTCTCTCAACTAATCCATGTTCTGCGTAGTCTTTATTTTCATTTAAGCAGTTAGGGAGTTCATTCAAAGAAACGTATTCAGTCTCATGCAATTTTCCCGATAAAACTGTTTGCAAATTCCTTCCAACTATATCACTGTTTCCGTACAGACTCCTATTGAGAGTTTGTTTCTGATTGTTATTTTTCACGTCAGCAATGGTCACGTAATCACCAGCATCATAGAAATGCGGTTCTGTTTCTGGAGTTTTGATCGTAGGAGATTTCTTACTGGACAGTTTGTTTGGAAGGACTCCCTTTAATTTACACATTAGGTCATTGAACGGGCGTAATTTTAAATTAATTTGACCCGGAACTTTACTTGTAACTTTAGTTTCAGTTGTTTTTATTTCTTTTGGTTTATATTCTGAAGGTAGTTCTAGTTTAGGTCTATTTATAATGCTATCTGCAGATTTTGTGAAATCTGATCGTCCTTTTACATCTGACTCTTTACTACCCTCGCTTTCGTCGTCAGAGTTGGTGGGGGTAATGACGCACATTGACGGAATTCTAGAACTGTTGATAGTAGTTTTGTATCTTATCCTTTCTATTCTTTCAGTTCCTTCCAAGTCTGATGATTCGGAGTAGTCTTGTTCTGAAAGGCTGTTCTTTCCGTGTGCACTTGAGACGGAATCCTCTATAGGAGAGCTAGAAGTATTATGACCGGAATCTGGTGAACTGGTTCCTGTACTTTTCTTTGCACTTTCCAGTTCTGTTTCCGTATGTATCTCAGCGACTGCAGTTATTTCTCTATGGTTTCCGACGTTTCTCGTTATAGTTATAGTAGATGGAGGATGCTCATTGATTTCTGGAGCCGATTGATTGTGAACTCCCTTTTCTGGATAAGAAAAGCCAGTAGTATATCTTAAACTATTGAATGGAGACTTAGAGAAAGAAGAGTTCTTGCTTCTGTCTAAACTAGCATTCGCACTGTGTACGTTGTTTCCTCTTACTCTATTTATCATTGTCAATGAGCTCTTTCTTTCTGGAACTGTGGGGCCTATAATAAGAGATCTATCGCTTCCAGCCGCCATCAGAGTGGTGCAAACCGTTCCTGCTGAACTTGTGGTTGTACTAGTAGAACCTTTACCGAACAGCTCGTATTCGTTCTCAGCAGTCATCATCTGACTGTTTGAAGAATTCGATAGGGCATTGCTCGTGTGCATAGGAGTACTGGGAATAACATCTTCTTCCTTCAAGGTCTTCAAGCCAGAGTCCATGTGGAAGGAAGTGTAATATCCCTCAGTGTCGCAGGAGAATTCCGAACTGGTTTCTAAGTCTTCGTGCAAGTCGTGAATGATATCTGGCGTGAGCGTGCCTTCGCTAGTTACACTGCCTGAGCCAGATGTATTGAGGAAACGTCTTCGACTAATAATGGAGCTTGGAGGACCGTGATGTATGTTCAATGAGTTGTTTGAAGTGGCTGCTGAAGTTGTACTTTTTGGTGGAACGGTCGTTGAAGTTATTTCTGAGCCTATACTGGTTCGGCCTGACTCGGAACTCGCCGACCAATTGCCACTGGAAGAGTGAGGCTCATCTTTGCCTACAGTGGATCTTCTCATTCGTCTATGTATAGACGTCCCTCTTAACTTAACCCCTGTACTGATAGTGGCAGTAGTTTGAACTGCGCTAGGAACGCCGATGCTTTTTTCTGAGGAGGAATATGATGCACATCTTTGATGTGACCTTCTGTCCTCCTCTCCCGGGCGTTTTTTACGCATCGTCACCGTTTCCTGAACCTGACTGTCTTCCTGTCGAGTTGGAGATTTTGAATCTTTACTCTTTTCACTTTTGGTGGTGGTGTTCATAAAACTATCTCTACTGGCACTGGGCGATCTGCTGATCATTTTTAACCTATTTTTGCCCCATTGTTTAAGGCTGTTGAAGTGGCCTTTCTTTGAGCTCGGATCGATTGGGCTTTTCTTAAGTAGATCACTAGATCTCGACCTGATGACTGCACTTTCTTCAGTATCTTCAGTGGCGACGGCATTGGACGTATCGCTACGATAGAACAAACCAAGCAAAGCATTAGTCACACGCTAGAGGCATATCTATCGAGAAAACTTTAAAGAACACCGCCTGGTCTTGTATCGGTGGTATCTCTAAAGTAATTAATAATGAAGCTAATGAACAATGGCACTATTAGTGTTCAAGTGCACAAAAGATTGGTTGTCTTTGCTCGATATCACACAGCAAGGACAGTCAATGTTAAATTTAACGTATTCACAAAAGCACGAGATTATCGACGAGTTGTTAAAACTGTGCTGAAGATTTAAAAATTTTAGGCACCACACAAACAGTGCTGATGGTTATAGTTAATCGAGATGATAGATTACATTATCTAGCCATATGTGAAGATACATGATGTGTAGATAATGTAACCTGTGGGATGTACAGTGCACTCTAGAAGCTTACCCAGCTATAGCCTCTCTAAGCTCTTTCTGATCAGTGCCGGAAATGGTGTTTCGTCTTTTACCCCGAGGTTTGCGAGTGCGGGTCCGTCGCTTCACGGTGTCGGTCTCACCCGTCGTGCCATCTATGTGAAGTGACTTTCGAGAACTGCACATTCTGTCGAAGTATTTCCCAGACGTGTCGATCGCTACTAATTCCGGAGGGAATCTGCAACAGGCAAACATAAACTCATTAAATCGTGTATAAAAGTGTATTGAATGAAACATTTATAGGTTACTGACGTGTGATGGTTCAATTCAATAAGTCGTAAACGTACCTACATAATATAGGTACTTACATTTCGCAAGCTTAGATCTGAGCACGAAGTTAATATTAAAAGGTGGTAGGGTAGGTGGAAGGTAATATTAAAAGGTGTTAAAACGATAGTTATAAAAATTATTAAATGATTCTTATTGAAATACGAAATAGATATTCTTAGGTCTTCATTTATTAAAATCATTATGAAGGCATTAAAATATTAGATGCGTAAAAGATTTACTTCATTTTTCATAATAATTTGGCAATTTAGCAAGGCTTTTGAGAATGTTTCCTTGTGACAATGAAAAGACACGCCGACATTAACAACCATCTCAGCTCTAGGAAACATCTAAGTCCATTATAATGAATAACAGGGCTAGTGTTCCAACAAAACTTGAGGAACTTTCCACTACAAATCTTATTCCCACAGTTACTCTTAGTATCAAATTTCAGTCGAGATCTACAGGTACTCACTTGGAAGCGATGACCTTTAGCTGTTCCTCGGGGCTAGGCAGTCTGTGATCGATGGGTTCCTCATCTCCCGACCCACACTCAGATAACTCATCAGGTGTCAAAGTCACACTGCTCTGTATCCTCATGGATGAGTCTGGTAGAGCCGTCACGTCGCCCACTGCTTCTTTGGACGTCCATTTTCGAAGGTTCTCGACGACCGTTGGCTGCAATTTACCAATGTTTAATAATTATGTGATAGTAATACGTGAAAGAGTAAATATTTGAAATTTTCAATATTTCAGTCGATAACACTGCTCATATCTTAATGTGCAGTATGTAATAAGTAAGCGTGTTATCTTTTGTTTATCGTGAGAAATATAAGCATAGAATAGAATCAAAATTACATCATCAATAGATAACAAATGGGTCTAGTATTGGTTGCATCCTCAATGAATTCATATTCAACCTGCTCTATGAGTTCAACAGGAAAATTGAATGACAATAAGAGATGATGAAAGGACTTTAAGTAACTTACGATATGAGTTTCGATTTCAACGTCTACTTTCTGGTAGATTCGTCGTCGTTTCGTGCTGAGGACAGGCGTGCATAGCAGGTACGGTGAATGCTGCGCGTCTTTTCTTAGCTGGTCGAGGATAGATGCTGCGAGTCGATCGGTGGTCGCTTTATCGTACAGGTTGCGTAAACTAGGAGGCCTGAAATTACGAAATATCGCAGTGAGAGTGCAATTGGTTTCATAATTAGCAGAATTGATTGTCTAAAGGAGGGCGTTGTCTCATTAAAAGGTTATCTGCCAATCGTATCTAATCACGTTTGTGTACAAGAATTCAAAGCAGGGAGAGATGGCATCAATGAAACGAAGATGAATAAAAGGCTTTGTTCATTTGATTGGTTCGATGGAATAGGGCTAAATAAATCAACTAACCGTTTCCACGAAGGCAATGAGGTTGGGAGAGTAAATTAGTCAGGCATGACAAGCTCGTACAATGTGGTAACCTAGCATTACATTCATAAAATTGGACACATGAGCTCAAAAGTGAAAGTTGTTAGATCTGAGGTAATAATACAGTTACATTTAAGGGAAGTCTGTTGAGCAAACGAAAGTAAGTAATATTCTGTAAGTATATTTAATCCTTTAGTAATTATAGAGGCACGTTTTGCCAATTAGAATGAACATTGCGTGTAATTACAAATACGAGAGATACCATTAATAAACCGATGGCTGTAACAAAATGGTTCCAGAAATCCATTCCATTGGCTATGTAACAACGAACAATGCATAGACATAAGATAAGCATTGTGTTCTGTGGGGTGACCTGGTTCACGGATCCGAAGAATTACAAGCCTTTTGAGAGGTCTTGGTCAAAAAAGTAATAATGACATTCTCCCAATTTGTATGTGAAAATTCTCGAGAATCGCAGAATTTCGCGCAATTAATTTGATAAACAAATCGTTTCATACTTTTTCTCGGTTTGTAAAAAAAGTTATAAATTATCGTATGAAATGTTTACCTCGTGTCTGGTGTAAACAATCCCTTTTTGAGGTTGTTGTTCGCCGTGTAGTGGACTTTGCGGATCGCAAAGTCGGACAGGCTTCCCTCGGCTGAAACAAGGAAAGTTGATTAAACTTCGTGAAGCGGCTATCAACGAGGCTCTTTTTGGGCCCCACGATAAATGTTTGAACTCATTCCGAGGTGTTTTTGTCTCTGGAATGAGCAAATAAGAATTGGGAAAGTTAACCATCGTATCATAAGAAAAATAGCACTAACGCTGTGAATTGCCGTGTTATGGAATGTGAAGTCTTTCTAACTAAATAAACGAAAATATTATCTAAGTAGGTACTATCGCACCCTGCACTCTATAATTGAGGTTTCTCTCCCAAACACTTCTTCTATGACAACATGATCATTCGCCAGAGAGTAGATATGTGTGAAATTGAATAGCCCGTCATGATCAAGGAACCATAGAAACACAATTAATGTGCGCGTGGGTTGCTCATTCCCAGCTACAGCGATTAGAAGTACAAATAGTTCTGCCAGCAAACAAAATAAAGGATACTGAGTACCGACTTTGTTTTGATAGAGACAAATAAGTGGCTATAACTCATCCGCCCGCCCTCCAGGTTATCGGGATTAATAAATACGAGTTGCAAGCTATCTCTCATTTCTCGTTCCTTGATTACGGCATTAAGGATTATAACCGAGTGCTTTGCAGGCGGCCCGCGCGCAGGAATGCCGCCAATTTATAGTCATTTGAATAATTGCCAATTTGTATGTTTCTTTAATAGGAGTTGACTCGAACGTGCCTCAATTTCTATGAATTCAAAGCACCGGGATACACCTTTCTGTAATCCTGATATCTGTTTAGGTACTAAGGCAGAGTTTATGTGAATACCAACAAGTAGGTATCTACTGAAAAGTCTAGGTACATTTACACAAGATATGACATTAGGAAGTGACTTCCGTGCTCAGAACAATCGATTCGCCGTGACCGAACCTATTTCGATTTATAATTAATTATCGATCGGAGAAAACAGGAACCATTTAGATTCTAGAAAAACGAATCATCGGGAACTAAACACCAACCAAGTACCTACTTATTATCTGTGTGGAGAATGCAATTCACAGAGAAAATATGACTGAGTACTTAGGTACCTACTTCACATAGGTAGGTACGTATCGTATTGTGCATAAATATAAATGTCAAGTTAGACTGTAGTTGTGGTCGTACATCATGGTATGGTAGTCATAAAACGTGAAGTTCAGAATGATTGATAGTTTAAGTAGCTAACATATCCCAAAGGATATATGTAAACAAATCAATATATAGGTTGAGAAAAGCAAAATATTGTCCGTACGAGTTTATTCATTGAAAGTTTTAGAGATAAAGCGACGAATAAATCTGATCGTTGACATTAAACCATTTGAACAATGTGTTTCATTGTCCGAGCTGTAGTTTTAGTTTCCAAGAATAACAAAATATTTTTTACTGCCGCAATAGCTTCGCTGATAAATCTTTGGCACCGAGCTATTACGTTATTTATAGATGACATCCTTTCCTGAATATTAAAGGGACTAAATAAAACCAAACAATACTGAATTCTAATGAAAAATGTTTTTCCGTTGTTGCATAGGTACGAACCAGCCAACCATATAATAATAAAACCACATCTCTATAAAAAGGGCCAGAGAAGAGATTTCACACTATTGCAATTCCAATGAAACCCATAAATTGTCGATTGTGGTGGATCAATGAACTAAGGCGATCGGGGCGAGATCCTGACTGAATACAAAGATTTACGTTTGAAAGATTAGTACTCGTAAGTAAGTATAAAATTAAAAAAGTTTTATACTCACTCATATCCTCTCATATCCTACTGTGTTACCTCCTGGGGAGGAGCAGCCAAAACCCATCTTTTACCTCTCGAGAGAGCACAAAGAGCTGTTCTCAAGGTCGCATGCTCTCATCCGTTTAGATACCCAACTACCCAGCTCTACAAAGAATGCAGAGTCTTGACGGTTCGCCAAATATACATTCAACAGGCCCTACTTAAACAACACCTTGAGCTCCCTCTTGACGTATGCACCACTAAACGGCGCAGGCATACTCAATGTCGTCCAAAAACATGTAAAACCAAATCTGCGCAAAAGCATTACTGTTTTCTTGGACCTCATTTATATAAAGAAATAGACAAAACTTTGCAAATACATAGCTTGTCTTGGAAAGAATGCAAAATTAAACTCTACAACTACTTACTTACCCTTGATTACAAACAGACGGAAGACATTTTTTATATACCTTCGTAAGTAATCATACCAGGACTGGACGCATATCACGCTATTTTCTACATTCAGCCAAACTCACTCTACACACACATACCCAAACAATAATCACTAACAGTCTCGCACACACACACACACACACACACTCACACACACACACATACACACACACACACACACACACACAAATACTTCACCACTCCTCACCAACCACTCTACGCCATAGTGCCTAAGGCAGTAGGTACCTAAGTAGTATCTCCATGTCATTTTCTTTTTTACTATTTCTTTTTCTTTCTAGATAAAACCTAAAAATCTTTAGCTTCATACCTATCTACTTATTTACATACATTTGTTATACTAGGTACCGTCTCATGATACCATGAAATATACCTTGTATATTTCATGAGGTAAATGCCTATTTTCTAGCCGAAGCAGCGATCACTCGTATCTACATACAAGTCCCTACTTAGTTAGAACGAGTAACTCAAAGCAGAATCTGGAACTAGGTCTCTACACCATTGTTATAAGGGTAATAAGGGCTTGTAACAGCAATAATATATTGTTATAAATACCTACTCATAAGTCTCTGCCCTAGTGTTTAAACTTAAGTATAAAGAAATATGTAACACTTGGTAAGACCTTTTCTGAATAAATATTCATTTCATTTCATTTCATTTCATTCTCCCATCTACGAATTCTTACTGTAGATTTCATTGTATTTAATAATCGAATTGAAACTACAATGCATCTGCGCAACAATAGCATTGATGAATTCCGAACCAATCCAAAGGTGAAGAGAGCAGTACTTGACGAGTGAAAGTCTAGGTGCTTATAAAATTACGTAGGCTCAATGCCACCGTGAATGGCTCGGGCATTCCAGAGGGAAATGCCCTCAGGAAACTAGTTCCATACAAAATGGATAGTGAGATTGAATAGTATCGGATCGCAATAAGAAGTGCATAAGTAAGACCATTGTGAGCCGGCCTTGAGTCCCGCGGGATGCAGCCGCCGTGGGTGGCAGGCCTTTACGTATGAATTCTCAAACATCTACCTGCATCAATTTAATAGGTGATATTTTGAAGAAACCTGTATTTTATATTTTAAGAATTTTATCAGACAGACATCTGAAGATTTTTATAACGTCAAAAATTATTTAATTTCTTATCGTATAACAAAGCTAACATCAAATAGGTAAGTACCTATAGATACAAAACGTCGAAATAATGCGTGTTTAGTTGTATAACTTATTCATTGCGTACAGGAACAGCCGTAGGCAAGGTCCTGAGAGGTCACGACTTTGAGAAGGTCCCATACCAGCGCGGCTATTATCCACATGTAAAAGCAACCTGATAGCTAAACCGGTTTCATAGAAAACCATAGCTTTTAAACAAGGAACTTTGCGTTAGTTTAGCGTGGGAACTCTGAAGAGTGGTGCAATATCGATAAAATTGATGATGGTCTTACGAAATCATCGTATCCAATCAGTATTACGTTCAAAGGGTTTTCGAACGTGGAGAAAAACTGACCAAAAGAAGAACTCGACAAATTCTGGTCGAGATAAGAAGTCGATGAACTGAAAGGAATAATTCGCAAGCAATCGGCCGTAACAATTTATCGACTCAGAACTTGTGGAAAGAGTCCGCTCTTACAAAATTACGCTAAACTTCATCCATAAACTCTTAAATACCTATCAATTTCGTTAAGTTAGCAATTGCTAGAGTTACCTTCATTGGTGACATGAATCGAAGACACATTTTACGCAAATTAGATAAGTTTGTATTTTTATGAGTGTTCGATGTAACAACTTTCAAGTCCCTTTGAATATCGTGTGAAAGCTTTCTAAGGCTTTAATTTTAAACCACAAGAAGTATACAGGGTGTGGCAAATTCTTGGTCACTGAAGGGTAGCTACCTTTTCTCTTGTAGTTAGAAAGTTTTGTTCTTAGGAAACTTCAGTTTTATTTTGAAGAAAAAAATAATGGCATTTTTGGAAATTTGAAAAAAAGTACAGTTAGCCTAAAAAATTACATTTGTCAAAAAAAACAAGTTGGTCTTAATCGACTCTATTTCCCACCAGGAACACTTCTCCCAAAGTAACTTATCAAATCAAATCGTAAGTTTTTGCAATAATTAAAAAAAAAACACATCCCATACATTTTCTATGAAATTAGTAGTTGTAAACATTATAGTACCACTTATTCGATAGTTATTAATTTAAATTCGTAACTGCTTCGGCATGCTGGGAGGCTATTGTAAAACCTTAGGCGCCTAAGACAGAGCCGCAAGAGAGAATGGTATGCATGGAGCATACCATTTGTACATCTGCAGGGAAGCACTTTGTTCTAAATTTGAAGACGCGCTTTGCAATAGCCTCCTAGCTTGCCGGAGCAGTTATGAAATTAAATTAAGAACGATCGAGTAAGTGGCACTATAATGTTTACAACTACTAATTTCATAGAAAATGTATGAGATGTGTTTTTTTGAATTATTGCAAAAACTTACGATTTGATTTGATAAGTTACTTTGGGAGAAGTGTTCCTGGTGGGAAATAGAGTCGATTAAGACCAACTTGTTTTTTTTG
The DNA here is from genome assembly GCA_958496255.1 of Camptogramma bilineatum. NCBI lineage: Eukaryota > Metazoa > Arthropoda > Insecta > Lepidoptera > Geometridae > Camptogramma > Camptogramma bilineatum. Next base: position 10,519,359 of record OY292458.1, read on the forward strand.
ACAAATGTAATTTTTTAGGCTAACTGTACTTTTTTTCAAAAATCCAAAAATGCCATTATTTTTTTCTTCAAAATAAAACTGAAATTTCCTAAGAACAAAACTTTCTAACTACAAGAGAAAAGGTAGCTACCCTTCAGTGACCAAGAATTTGCCACACCCTGTATATCTACACGTTCTGTTGGATTAAACCACTATAATCTAGCAAGGCTTCTTAAGAAGTATTAAATTTTCACAGCACGAGGGGCTTGCGCGCACGGCTTTTTTCGATTACACTGAAGCCTGCAACATTCCACAGCACCCCAAGATATCTTATTACTTCACATTATTGTAACACAATGTATCATGATATTGCAATTTTAAGTTTAGAAGTACTGGTTATACTTAAGTTAGATTTCAACAAGTCAAAAGGTGTGGTAGACCAGCATTTATAGGATTATAAACGTATTCAACTATCATTTATCGTTTCTTGAACTTGATTATAAATTCGACTAGCCCGCAGAATGAGGCCGAATGAGTAACGACAAAACTATTCAACCAAAGGCATCTACTATTTTACCAAAAACATACCTACTAGGCGTGAGTCATTCTGAATAAGTGACTATACCTATTTTGGGATCGTCTGGGAATCACTATAAATGCGAGACGTTTCAAGTGACACAACCCTTTGTCTTATTGTAAATCACACTTTCAATGGCTGTCGCGCCTCGTGTGAAGAAAATCGTAACTTTAAACATGAAAACTCCAAACGATCAACAATCCAAAGATTCTACATAACATTTTAACAGCTTAAAGTATTTTTTATCAGATGCATGATTGTGTAGGTATATTTTCATTAAAAAGTTCTCATATAAAATGAAAATTTATATTTTGTAAAATTTAGGCCACACCGATAAATAATTTTCCGCTCCAAATAAACAGCTTCTCGTATACAACTTTTTACCCGAAAGGGGACCCTGCTTCATGAATTGCTGATGACAGCTGTATTCTATGGATATTCTTTGCAAAGGATATTGCATAAAATATTGATAAAATTTCGAATCTTTAAGAAAAAAATACTTCCGAAATAAGGTGTGTTTGATCCCGCCCGATGCAAAAGTCGATGGTAGGTCATAGAAATCTCATCTATAAAGTTTAATTTACAAGTCTTGTTAGATAAGTGGAATAACGCATACTAATTAAGATGTCTTGACCAAATGTGGCTTGAAACGGCACTTGATTTTTATTGGACATGGAAATTAAAATTCTGATCATGGGCTTTCAATCGAGTCGGGAGAAACGCTTTACTAAAGTAAATTACGCTCTAAATACCAGCAGTAATGAGCGATTTACATACTGGCCGAAGACAAGTAGCATTTGGCCCCGAAATTCGTTACGAACTTGCCGAAGGTTAAATATTTATGAAGAATTCAAACAAAAGTTACCTACTCTTGTTACGTCTATGCGGATATCCGGGTCTAGAGACCCCTCTGGGTTGACAATAATTTCTGGTTTAGTTCACGAACCTAAAAGTTGACCGCATATTGTTACACGTTATTACAAAGGAAGGGTCGGGTTTTATCCTAATATGACTGGTCACATACGAGACTTATCACTGCGGTACGTAGGTTTCAAATTACAATAGCGGTCCTTTTAGTTACTCATCAATTCTCATTTTGGTTTCAAAAGGACCCTTTATTGACAACGGTTGTGAGGCATAGTGTTGTCACCGATCCACTAATAAATAGTTTTTAAGTAATCTATGACACAGGTTTAAGCTCATTGACTTGGATGCGGCAAACGATGAACATAATTTACAAGTTTAAGTTCTCACAGGAAATTGATTCAAACGCTTGGGAACGCAGGTGGTTTAAACTTCGAAGGATCACATAATGTCTGTGCAATTTGTTTGAGCAATAAAGGGGACACTTTTACTGTCGTGAGATTTACATCAATTGGGCTTGGGATACTATCGACATCTCTAATGGCATTAAATCTGGGACCCAACAGTTTTCTAAAACGATTGATATTACCTTTCCGGATCGATGGTGCCGAAATGTAATGGCCGAAAGAGGAAATTCGAGCAGGGAGGAAGTAGGTTAAAAAGTGTATAGCATTTGTTTACATGCCCAAAGGTCCCTGAAAGGATTGAGGATTAAGGAAATTAGGAATGAGGCTTATTCCCCATTTAACTGCCCTTCTTGAAATTTAATTAACCAGGAGTATCTACTTGGAGACTTTTTAACAAAAACGAGGAAAAAATAAGCCGAACTTTTTTTTTCATCAAGCTTTAATCTAAGTATAAAGTCTAGACATAAATACAATTAGTTCATTTGTTCCTGTAGTAGCAGCTGCTATATAAAACTTGTGCACAAGTTTTTATGATCTCGCATTTATGCTCAAGAAGCTTAAAAGTACAACGAAAGCTACCTAGCTACTATTTATATACGCAGCACGTTTCGCCATTCAGGCTGCTCTGATGTGCACTTGGCAGAACATCGGATGGGGTCGGACGAAGCTAAACATTTTTTCGCGGCACGAGAACGGTACGCGTAATGGCTTAGAAAATTCAGCGGCAGTATTTTTGTGCGTCGACCAAGTGTTTTGTTTTGTCAAGAATAAACTGGTTCTTACAGATATCTTTGTAGCGTCCTACTACTAACTATAATATATTATCCTACTATCCTACTAATATTATGAATGAAAGAAGTTTGTGTGTATGTTTATCCGGACGTATCGCCGTAACTACAAACTGATTTTGCTGAAATTCAGAATGTAGAAAGCTTAGGTTCTGGAATAACACATAGGCTAATTTTCAAAAATCAATTCATAAGGGGGTGAAAAAGGGTGGTAAAACGTTTATGTAAAATTTTATTCCCTGGTTCGATTCACACAAAACTTGGTAAGTATAAATAAACATTAAAGTAAATACCTAATAAGTAGCTTTAACGCTTTCTGTAATAACTAAGTGCAGCCTCTATTTTCTTCACTTCGCACATACTAATCTGTAAAGATCAGAAATTACAATTTATGTTTTAATTATATGATGTGTGAGAGTTATAAATTGCTGGTTTAGATTAGAACACTATTATTATCTGAATACGGGCATTAGAATCTTTTCTATCTCCTGACTGTAAATGATGTAAACTAAAATTTGAAAATGAAAAATCTTATCAAAATTTTGATCCCGTCGGAATTGAAAATTTTGATAAGATTTTTCATTTTCAAATGAAAATACCTAACCAGGTTTAACACTATAACAAATAAAAATTATAGATTTAAACTAAATTGATGCATTACCTACGGATCTTGATGAAATCCTGAGTTTGCATTTAGTTTTCAGTGTGATATTTGGGAAAGGGGCGAACTTTACTCGAATATCTGGAGATAGAAATAAATTAATTGAAATTATCATTAAAATCATAGCCTCTTACTCTTTATCAGCAAATGGTAAGGATTTAAACAGAAGTATAAGTGCGGCCTCTGTGAACGCATTCTTTTTTCTGATCGCATTTGCCGAACTATAAAACCTATAAAAAATAAACTCATAATCATCATAATCATAAATCATATTTATTGAGGAACAGTTACAGTGGCTTACAATATTAATGAAACGATGATACCTGCAGAAGTTTGTAAAAACTGTATCGCAGGCACCAACGCCCTCCTCCATACTTGTAGGACCAAACTATAAAAAAAGAAGTAGCATTTTTTAATAAGTATTAAGATAAGTTTATTTTAAATAGAAATAAGTTCATTCAATAGGCCTCATAAATAAACAAATGAAGTAACATAAAATAAACGAATATTTGATAAGGAACGGTAACTAATAAAGTGTCTATTCAATTCATAACGACTTTAATTTATAACGTTCATTAAAATCATTATCCGAGAAAATAAAACAAATGTTTCAACTTTGAATGCGAATCTTCGCCGGTGATTACATTTATCTTTTTTATATCGAACAACAAATTGTTCGTTCCAGTCAAAATCACTGCACTTTTACCGTACTATTAACTGTTTTGTTTCCCAGAACTAAATTTATAGACTGGGCCACGAAACGAACCAATTAACGGAGTGCGAAATTGAACTCAGGTCTTTATATCTAGTATGAAACAGTTAGTAACGGTAACCGTCCTCAATTGTGACAAAAGTTTGCACTACACAATAAAGAAAGTTAATAAAATGTTCCGTAAAAATTTTACCAACAATACTTATAAAGTTTGCCAAAGTATGCCAAAGTGCTCGCTATCAGTTTAAATGTATGACTGAGAAATCAACAATGTAAGTTCTTATAAGTACCTAGATGCTTAATTTTATTCGGTTTATCTTAACTCAACGAAGGTAAACCTACTCCTGTAGGTTATCTTGGAAAACAAAATATTCGGATGTGCCGCTTCTCGTAACAGAATGATATTTTCCACTCAACATTCAAGAAGCTTTGCAATTTTGTTGATGAAAAAATATTACAAAAAACTGACATTCCGTTTCCTTAAATTCGTGTTTTTACGCCTGAATTCTGCTCTCCCGGAAGCAAATTTGCTTTACGTCCCAAGTATAAATCTCTGATCCAGCTGACGCCTTGTCTGAATCTTGAATGAAGTACTACCTTATTCGGTTATACCAACTTAATATTAAACTCCTGTATATTGTATGTATATTGTATACAATCTGAACTTTATTAAACAATGAAGTATTTTTTTCTCCCTTTGAATTATGTACAAAAAATATCCCAGGCTCTGTAAAAAAAATTGCAAGTCTAACAAGCAAAACCCGTATTTCATAAAAGTTGAATCGATGCCAAAATAGCAATTCGTAAATTATAAGCGCTTGGAGGATTTAACGCGCCAGAAATTCAGTATAATGCATGGACCAGCAGGACTGGATCTCATTGAGCAGCTACAGAGCAGAACACAATAAAAAATATTACAGTTGTATTGTAGCAATGTGTCGCTCTGAGTTCACTGGCCAATGGACAATGATGCGAGGCCAAACCGATTAGAAGCTTTTTACAATACCACGCACCTAATAGAACACCAAAGTATTGCTCATAAAAAGTCTTAAAGGAAATTACTCGGCATCCAATGAAGTATAGTAGCACCGTTTAGGGATCATAGCAGGAAGCTAAGACCGGTCCTAGAAAATACCGCGAGGGCTAAGTAAAAAAATAATTGCAGATAACTGAGTTTCTCAGGACTCGAAGTGGCACTGGTCTGGCAAATATGGCATTGTTTTACCGTTACCTACTGGTACTTTATCTACACAACTTGGTGCTCCGTTGCTGCTTAGGAACGCGACGTCAAGTGGAGACACGTGTTTTACAATGACCATAAACACGAGAATTTGCTAGCATTCCGTAGGGATTCATTACATTGTGAGCCCGCATCATACACTCAGGCACAGAGCCTTGGAGCAATAAATCGTTCTAAACAAAAGGATCTTCGGTGGAATATATTCGCAGTGTTTGTGGTTTTTATACGAGCGCGTCTCGGCGAATCGGCTCATCAACTCTTCGTCTTTCGAGTTCAAGAAGGTATAAGGTACCTACCTACATACTGTGCATTATTCAGCATAAATAGCAATGCTATTTTATGGCTCTCCCATAACCCGAAAGGCGAGGTCTGTATTAAAAACTCTAGTCTTTTAATTTTAAACCCTCTGTTCATTATTGAATCCATGCAATACAGGAAGATGTCAGTGACCGCATGTAATGCGATTCGTTGCGGTATCCGCAAGCGTGGATAAAATTGATTTATACGTAACTATGTGGCAAACAACATGAAACACTACGAGTACAGCTACTCATCATAACCCGTCGAGCCGAGGAGTCCTGTCTAGGATGACGAATGGTCACCGTCTGGGAAACTGTCTTAGAACTTTTTTTACAAAAAGATTGGCAAAGACCGTGAAGCGTAATCCATTTCCTGTACTTATCATGAAGGTGGTTTAGTAGAAACCGCCTGAGCCTTTTAAATTAGATGTCGTAATTTTGATGTTTCATTCATGGGTTTGGAAGATTTATTATCATGGAATAAAATTTGTTGTGACACAATTTTTAGCGATCAACTCGTAATGCCATTACCGCCGCCCGTGGTGCTTATTAAATTTAAAACGGCGCAAAGCGCGTTATAACAATAACAACGAATAAGGCAATGAATTATAATTATGCGCGGAAGCCCGCCCCTCCTCTGCCTAATGACTATGGCACAACATTAGCCAAACACAAATTACGAAGAAATGCGTAAACAGGTATTATAAGGGCAACTTTTTAGGGAAATATGGAATGAGTATCATCTCCGTTACAAAGGAGAAGAATACACTCAATCAAATACGGAAAAAAACAACATTCTTTTGATAAGTATTTCATTCTTTAAGTGGTTCAAGTCAAGAGGTATTCTTAATCCGAGGACAGTGATATTCTTAAAGACGTCAATGTTTTGTATGTTACTACCTACCTACACTAAAATATAGGAAAGGATTCTCGGTAGCTAATGTCCCTGTTGAATTTTAGCACGTCAGCTATAAAACAAGAAGCAGTTGGTTTATTAGGAGTATTGGCGTTTAGCTGCAAGCTATGATAGTATCGGGGGCTCGTTAACGCTCAAGTTATAAATTTAAGGTCCCGCACAATGGGAGGGCGGGGTTGAGCTTCGTATTTTATAATCTACTTGACATAGTTATATCTTGCTGTCACACATTTGGTACCAACAGTGTTGTGTTCACTATCAGTTGATCATTATTGATCTCCAGTTCCAAGAACACGTTATAGCATTAGGAGTTATGGAGTTATGAGACAAGGCTTTGCCAATTTGCCATGTAGTACCGTGCTCGTTAAGGCCAGAAAACTTATAAAAAACTTCAATGAACTAAAAACTTCAATCAAAATTGAAAGAATAACAGCTTTGATATGATCTAACTCGACAATGTAAACGTTGATAAAATGTCAGGAACACAATGGGCTGCTCCAGACAGGCCATTGGGAATTGGCGTGAACGTCCGGCTCAGCATTTCTAGAATGTTATTTTTCAAAACCAGCTAAATTTTATTTGCAACACAGTAAGGTCTATTTTGAACAAGGCTGTGTTTCAATTGCACTTGCAGATCTATTCTGCGGTATGGTATTGAATGATGTGTACTTATTTTCAGCCTGCATTCACGTCATCGAGAGCCTATTCATCATACAGAACATGTAAAAGAAGAAAACACATTATTTTAAGAGAATCGTAATAGCTAGTCTTGTAAGGGTCGTATCTGTAGTTATATTGAATAGCCTAAAAATAATAACCTTAAGAAATGAGCTATCAAATGCAGAAAGATTTTCTTTAAGCCCGACTGGTAGTTTTTCTAGAGATTAGCAAACAAACAAACTCTTCTTGTTATATCTAGTACTTATAAATATAATAGATGACACAAATTTTATTCTTATTCTTTCCCGACAAATTCACATTGGTGATAGTTTAATAAATAGGTATGTATGGATGTTAGACAAATCTATTAACAGCACACGCAAAAAGCACAATAAAAAGGTACATTTACACTTCACAGGCTAACCGCGGAAGTGCGGTGTGCGCCTTACGCGCCAACCAGCATCCTCTAGGTGTGCCGGGTCGATGACCTTTCTAAGAAGTCTCTCAAATTAATAGCATAGCACTGACGATACTTATCGAAATAATCTATCTGAAGATCGTAATTGTACTTTTTTAACCGACTTCAAGACAGGGTCTATGTATTACTTTTCAATTGATTTTAAGGAAGCATGGGGTGTCATCTATTTTATAAGACAGTTGAAATGAAAACTCGTCTGGTTTAGTGAAGTTCCAACATGGTCGTCGAGACAAACTCCAAATCGAGAGAAATTTTAGATAGCTTTCAGCGAACTTAGAAGTGTAAATAAACAAAAGCTTGGCTTTGATTTGGATGAAATGAAAGCCATTATTATTCAAAATATATAGATTTCAAAGAGTTGATACAAAGAAGATTTACCTAAACACAAAGTTAGGGAGCTTAAGAGCGTAGCTTTAAAGCTCTGGCTTCATATTTAACATTAGAATGTGTGCGTGTGTGCCTCTATATCAAAAGACATAATTTATGAAGGTGGCTTAAAATGATATACGAATGAATACACTCAAAAACGTATTACATTACGAGTTCGCCATAAGAAGCTTATCCGTGGATTATATAACACGGAACTCATTTCTTGTAAAGCGGCAACAAATCATAGCCACTGCAACAAACAAACTGAAAGCCATCCATTATTCAGATGCGAATCTTGGACTAGGAAAATATTATTACGACACATATCATATGAGTATTGATGGATATCTCAAGGGATTTGCCGCCTCTGAGTTTGAAACAAGTTTCGCTCATAAATCATTATTGTGATCACAAATCGGAAACAAATGTAGTGTGGCTAGTGTTGCGATTGAATGTTTATACAATCGAAAATTCGTGGGAATGTAAGAAAACCAAGTCCTACTTGGGTGGGCATTCAAACAATATGCCACGTTTTACAAAAACAACTCAAATGTTGCTAAAACCATGCGTGTTTGCATCTTACAGGCACAGTTTATGGTAAATGGTTCGGGTTACATACTTAAAAGTTATGAATAATTTGACGCTAGGGTTACTGAAACATCCCTTGATGCATTAAAGGAGACAAACGAACCGTAAAGCAATTTGTACGCTGTCTTTATGATTATGTGTCAATATTACGACGACGAAAAATAAGATACAAAGAAAATCTGACTTGTTTTGAAACTGATATGGAGTATAGAAGCTTTTATCCCTCAGATAGAAATAAGGATAGCGTGAAACACGAAGAGGAAATGTAGTGGTGAGTGCAACGTTCTACTTCGTAAAATACAACGGGCATTGATAATAAATCGCCGGTTGAACAGAACCGCGAGTTTCCCACTACATTAGCGGTATCAGTTGTTTAAACAGTGTCTAAACCACGCTCAAACGTTTGCTTTGAAGAACCGATGCGAACCTGGACCGTTGGACTGTGTTTGACTGAGAGCCAAACAATGAACCTTCATATACTCAACACCTCGGCTTTTTAACGTCTTCAACACTGTCTGCCGTAAATGTTTGTATTTGGTAACAAATTGTGAAATCTTTATCTTTATTTACCATTCCGAGAGATTTTGGTCACTTTAACAATAATATTTGTTTGAGCATTCCTTTCTTACTTTGTAAGGATCTGTTTGCTCTGAGTTTTATTTTTAGAAAGAATGTTTCAAACCGTGTACTATGTCTTTTTTCAAGCTATTACGTTGTTTGAATACTTTGAAATACCACATGTAGGTAATATAATAACAGACCATGTAGGTGTATTGTGTAATAACAAGTTGACTGGATTCACATAGGATTATGGAACAATAAACTAAACATCTCCTGGGCAGTCTCTAATTGCTATTGATGCATATCTAAATCTACATTAATTAAGATCTTGGCTTTAGATCAGCTTAAAGCGCCTTACAAGTAAAGCTTAGGCAACAGATCTCTATACTTATATATAAGTATAAGTATAGATAAGTTATGTTCCCCACAATAATAATCTAATTTAGTCTAAACTCGCCTACAACCACATCCAAATTCTGTGAATTGTTTTAAAATTTGGAAGACTGAAGTTTTAATACAAGATAAAATTTGGCCATCTGGAGATTGTACCTGAATCAAAATTTACACGTTACATCAAAGCTGAACAGGAACTCTTAAAATAACCACATGAATAATGTTGCATCGCCATCGATTGACCTAATCACGTCGGCGTGCTGTACAGTATGGTCTAATTAAAAAGTTCGTTAAATTTGGAAAGCTTGTGATTCTGTCGTATCTATAGTTTATATATTTAAATGTGTCATCACCATCAGCCAATGAAAGCACAATTCTGCCTGCGAAAAATGTTTAAAAGGAAGTTTGAAACGTGTTGGTTCTAGACTTCAAGGAGCCGTCTTCATTGTGGATTGTCGAGAGCTGGGCTCTTCGGATTCACCATGTGTCTGCTCCACCACTCACCACTCAGGCTTGCCACTTAAGTTTTATTATTTAAGAAGATAGGAGGCACTCTCTGCATGTTAAGTGGTCACCGCCGCGACGCAGTGTTGCATATTGATAAATTTACTACAACGCCCGCATGGCGCACCATTACTTGGAGTGTGTGATATTTTCCCACATGCTTTCAAGCTTTGCGAAATTGACAAAATTATAGTGTTATATGGTCACCTACACCAAAAGCCACTCAACGTAGTATACAAATAGAGGTTGTTAACCCATTTATGTCACGGTCTGATAACGATTCTCTCTGGCTTCCTTTTCATTTTACCAATTTACCGAAGCCTGTATGTAATGAACATTCGATGTGCTAAAACAGATAGGAATAAGCTTGACTCTAAAAAGCTAGTTTTTTTTGTTTATTTTGTTGATTTGAAGAAGTGTAAGTACAAAGGTAAGCACTAATAGATACATCTCAGGATCTCAAATGTATCCCCAAAGAACGCTAAACATTTTTCAGCTCCTCGAACTTTCAATATCCATTGGTAGTCAGAGGCACGTCCAAATACCTACCTACAGTTTGGCAAGTACCTACCCACAAAATATTAGGATCTTTAAATTCCAATTGAGATATTATGTTGGAATACTGTGTGCAGCAATTATTCCGCCTAGTACCTAAATGTGATCGCATACCAGAGAGTGCATCGCTCCAGGGGTACTGACTTTTCGGCTAGTTTAACATGTCAATCCGATTGTGCAGTGAATGATCACACAAAGCGAACATTGGTGGACTATTGACAATCCCATTCTCGTAATATATCAATCCCTGTCAACGATGTCGGTTACGATCGATTAAACAAATAGGTGTTCAGTTACACCTACATGCCATTTGATGCTTGATTTTTAGCAATTTCAACCTGCTAGTTCATGTCAAAGAGTATTTGAAAGATTTGAAATGTCTAATTTAGGAATAATAAAAATACTTGTCAGTTTTCGACGGTAAAGTAAAGACCATTATTCCTTGTACCGTATTCTCGTACATACTATAGACACAGGGAGACAAAGATGCACTCCCTGAGATTTAAGGACATGACCTATTTCCTTCGAGTGGCTCCCGCTTCCCGCAAAAACCGACTTCATAAAGCCCCTTTTACCATCCCCATTTACCATCCCCATTATACTTATTAGCTTGTCATCGCACGTCGCGTAGATGACAGCAGCTATGAGCTAACATTTTTATGGTTCACTTTCATCGATGTTATTTTGGTCTTGAAAAGACACCTTAAAGATCGATGTGCGGCATTGCAAAACAAAGGGATAACTTTTTTATCTACGAAAGAAAGTCATTGAGTTTTAAGTCTGCAAATATCTATCTAGTATTAAAAGGCTTGAAAAATTATCTTGTTGGAAAAATCACTTATTTATAAAGACAGTTCGAAAATAATAAGGCTCAACTTCAAAAGGCCGGCGATAGACGAATGTCCTAATAAGTAACCAAATCATTTAATATTTAAGTATATTTTAATCAAAACTAAATGTGTTTGCATTTGAATTGAATTTTTAACCTTTTTAGGTAACTTTTTTTTCTTTTAATTTGTTCTGTAGTAAGTTTTTTGGAACAAAAGTGTAACAGGAACCTAGATAAATACTGCCTCAATCTAAATAGGAACATAAAGTGATATAAATATAAATATTTTGAAAGATTTTGGTGTTACGTTCGTATGGACAATTCGTCTGCCGCAGGCCTCTTAAATCACAATATAAAAATAGAGTTTTGTTACTCGAGGAATTACCTCGGCGCAATTTGCAAACAATTTGCTTGAGTAAGCACGAGTCAGTTTTTCAAATAAACAAAGCAAATGTTTCACGTCACAGTTGTTTCGAAATATGTTTATGAGAAAATGACCAGTGTTCAACGGTGCATTCAGATACGACCGTAGTTCAGAGTACAATGTTTTAATAAATCTACGAGTAAACGGGAATACAGCAGTTACTTTGCCTATACGGTGAACAAAGAAATGAGAAAAGATCTTCAATGAAAGGAGTGTTTGATAGACACCGTTTTGTAAGTTACGTGATGCTGCATATTGATAACTTTGACCCAAATGGTTAATGTGGTTACTGTGTACAGTTAGCTGGAAATTGTAAATAGAAATTTAATATTGCATGCTCTGTAAACCCTGCTGCTACTAAAAGGTCGAGGTTGTTGATTAAAAAAACATAATAATATTTTCTTTCAAGTAGGGATCATAAAATCTTAAACCATCGAGGTAGAATACTTTGAATGCTATTTAAATGCGGTCGCCCATAAAATATTGATCAGACAAACCCATTTCAATTTAATACCTTTTTAAATAGTTATCTATAACTTTAACGACTCCATTGACCTTGCACCCATGAACAAAACAAGCTGAAACCTGAGTTTATAACTAGAATAGATATCAATAAATGGTAATGGTGGTGCAGGTAGTGCTTGAGTGCATGCTGTGTAGCTGAATGTTTCACTTTGCATTTTGTATTCGCAAAGTACGTAACCGTAAGCTTTACTTCGATTAGCGGGACTGGCTAGAGTCCTGGGTCTTGCTCATTAAAATTTTACTACGGCATCGCTATGATAAGATAAATTCTTGGCTTGCGCGGCTTGCACCAAGTTGCAATATAACCACCACCTGGGAATAAGTGCCAATTCCGAGCAGAACGTTTTAAAATCGACTGTATTAAGAACAAGTGTTTTTTTTTTCTGAGATATTGCACTTCATAATAAAGGTTTTGTCGGTCTAGTAGTAGCTATAGCTTCGCCGTACCTAAACCGCTGGATATTTAGAATCTCAAACTAGTCCTTCATTCGATATTGGCGCTTTGAAAACTTTCCGTGGTCAGCTAACAATGTTATCCAACACGATCGCAGTGCGTACAAAGAGAGGAATGTGGGATTACGTTATTTCAGGGAAGTGCCACTCGTACCTCGGCTTCATAGACTTAGATCATGTAACGATTATTTTTAAATGGGCATTTATCAATGAAAATTGAGTAGAGTGGTAGTTTTTAAGTTACGTGTACTCTACATCAGTGTTCCGCAAACTTTTTGTGTTCAAAGTACATCTAGGAAATCGGAAAATTTTGGAGGTATTTACAACATAAATGATTTTTTTTATGCGAAACATGAGCTTGTTGCGTTGAACATAATGCGGTCCAAATTTGGAGTAGCTTAACTGAGAGGTAACCTTATTTTTCCGAGGCACACCAACTGATGACCGCGGAACACCAGTGTGACGCGGCATACCCTTTGCGGAACACTGCTCTACATGATATGAATGAATGAAATTAAGTTGCTTTTTCATTACTAAATAAAATAAGAGCTTGCATTTTAAAAATGCAAGCGATCCGCGAAGCCCCTTCGACTGGCTGTCAATCTCGCGGTCACACGGACAAGCTCTGAGCTTCCGGCAAATAGCGGTCAACGTCAACACATAAAGCGATACTGGTTTACTGAAAGCGATACATAAATGTGACACATAGCACCAACCTAGACGCCTACAAGGAAAGCTGCCGTTACTTCTCATATCTCACATATTACCATTGGAGGTAGGAAATGCAAAAGCTCAATCTAGAAAACATTTACAAGCCAATTGTTTGGTTTTTGCTAGTTTGCATGCGAGATTAAGGAAATTGGTGAACTAAAATTGGTATGGCATTCGATTTTCCGACTGTTTGACGAAAGCTTTGTTACATTCAAAGCTCGTCAAACAAAACGTTCTGCGGGATTTGAATTGTATAACCGATTGTAGAAAACAAATAAGCCGAGTTTATAGCTTCATAGGGAGATTGGAAGAAAGTCTTTATTGCGAAGGGGCGGTTGTATGACGACTTATGGTTCACGACTAGCTTCGGGCACCAGACGTTGCTTGTGTGGTCCGCCGCCGTATTAGCGAAGCTGTACTAATTATGATCTTTGACTTTGGAAGTCATAAATAAGATTTAGAAATACATCCTTTGATCCTGGAAGTAATTAAGATGGAGATATCCTAATATGGGATGAAACACTGTAAAACAGCATTAAAGGGAAACATACATAGATTCAGTGAGTAGGTATGTTGAGTCATTCAGAATCGCTAACATAAACCCTTGCTTGAATATAAGCTGTAATGGAACGAAGATTATGGAGTATTTCGACTAAAATGGTAAGCAGTTCTGAGGTAAACTATGATAATAGTTGTTTGCTACAAGGAGAGTGCTTTTAAGCGGCAAAGTGTTCAGCACCTAGCATTCAATTCCTTTGCGACACCGGCATCGGTTATCGCGAATGGCAAAAAAGCCTTTCCATGTCAAGGGTTGTCGAAAGCCCTTTTGTTTCACATGAGACGGTATCGGTAGCTGGGAGCGAAATATTTCTGTTTGCAACAATTTCGATCTGGCCCATTGACCATTGCGTTTCCAATATCCTGTATAATAATCGCTAAGTATTGAATTCTCTTAAGAACTAAGTACCTACTTATTCCGAATCCGTTCAACTTTGTTGTTCTAAGGAAATCGGGAATTATACAAATGTTTTTAATAACTGGATTCACTCATAAAGTACAAGTACAATGCAGTACGTATATCTATGCCTATACTCTATGTTCTATGTACTTATGTTAATGAAATGTTTGAACATTATGCCAATTTACTTTATGGAATAAGACCACGAGATGGAGCCATTCCTATTAGGTACTTATGTATGATTGTACGGTATACGGGTTTAGGTAGCGCGGTCATACCACCGAGTAACCAGAGAGACAAACTCAAACAACGCGCGATAATAGGTACTTCACTACATGCGCAGCGTTGTGTGCGTGCGCGTTCACCGACAGGCTCACTTACGAGCGGCGGGCGGCCGCTTCGTGAGCTCTCGGCCAGTCTCGGCAAACTCCGGCGGCCGACCGGCGCGGCTATGCGGTAAGGGACGCTCGGAGGCCGCGAATGCTACGAGTATGCGGCGGCCGCGCGGGTTACGTAGTAACTATTAATGAATCTGTGGCGCGGTCTTTTTCGAGTTCATTTTCATTCAGCCAGTAGGTAAGGTGAGTAGGTACTTACATCTAGCTAGGCAAAGTCATGCAGAGAAAAATAAAAAGTTATCATTTTTCACATACCTACCTACTTACCTACTCAAAAAAACGTGACCGGTAAGTTTACGTACCTACCTACTACCATTTTATTGAAATATTATTGAAGTAATTTTCTGTAAGTACCTACCTAATAAGTAGGTAATGGTACCTATTTACTAATATTTAAAGTCGATTTTAATCTAGGTAAGTAGGTACTTTTCATTGTCGTATCGATTTGAAAATTTGCATTTGTATGTAATTCGGATACCTAAACTTATAATAATTTGGTATTTTCGAGCTGATCATGAACTCCTCAGTAAATAAACCGATGGAGTTAAAACTCGACATGTCTGTCAAGTCCCGACTACACTGTAATTAGGTACCTACATGGTGACAACGAGCTGGTTTGATGATGGAGTCAGGAGCTGTTCAAAAGAACTCCTCCGTAAATTAGCCGATTAAATTGAAACTCGACATGTCTGTCAGAGTACCTACAGAGCAAATACCATCCGTCCGTCAGCAGTACCAGCTGTCCGTTTATTATTTTAACACTACGTGAGTGACACCGCGCGGCGCAGTTAGTTTATTTCCATAAGTGACAGCCCTACAAGAATAGGCTATTATAAAAGTCAATGTTAGACCGCTGTTTCTCTGTTCATTTCTCTGTGGTCATACATAGTTAATTTATTGTAATCATGATTGAATTAACGAAGGCGAACGTTTGGTAGAGCTCATTTTGCGAACTGTGGCCGCTGTTGGATACCATCTTAATAATTTAAACTACGTACATAGGTATAGATTTAGTTCATTAAAAATAAACTTAACATACCTAAGATGCAATTTATATTTCAATACGTAAGTACAGTTTTTGTGTCTATTATTTTTATTTTCGTCTTTTACCTTTATTACAAAAAGCTTAGAAAATGATATACTTAGCAAACAAAGTAAATAAAATCAAGTTTGAATTTTTAAGCTTACATGTCAACCCCAGAATCCAGAATGTAGTCATGAAATTGATATTCGGTCATACAAAGCTAGTGCAACCTATTTCCTAGATTTAAATCTTGTCAGTTACATTACTTGCATCAATTGGTTCGAGATTATTATGCGCAGTAAGCCAAGAAGTGCATAAAGGGATAATTTTGATCTTTATTACAAAGACAGTGAGGTGAAACTGTTTCTGCCTGGTTGCAATAATTGCCGGAGGTTTCAGTTGGCTGGGCGTCAGTGTAACGAGGAAAGACGGCTCTAGGACAATGTATGATAGCTCAGGTGTGATAGGTAAAGGAATTCTATCTTGTTGGCGTGGCAGCAACCAAGGTGAGCGTGAGATTAAGACTGCAAACGCGCTACTGGAATTTTTACTGCATTGGCGCTGCACATATTCAATAGAACACGTTGAAATGCATTCACAAGTCAACAAAGGTGACGCAACGGGATGTTTCGTAATGCACATTGTCCTCATGAAGAAAGCGGTCAAATGTTAAGGAGATAATTGTTCGCAGGAAATTAAAAGCGTTTTGTAAGTGGGGCGATACCGCCGCCGCTGCGAGCTCTCATTTAACTGGCAAAGGCAACGCCCTGTGAAGGCGATCTTGAGCAAACTGTTTGCAATGCAAGCTAATCTAATAGATCTCACGATTTTAAGGTAGTTGACATGCCAGGCAGTTTTGTGGCCACCCGTGGATAATAATCTTGTCTGTACCGGAGCTTTGGCACGCTTCGTATGCAAGCTGCACGACTTCTATTTGTTGAAGTAGGTAGTTTGTGTAAGTTTTTATTTTATTGACGTGATATGCCACTTGTTTGTAAATTCCCTGTTTAAAACTTGAGAACTCATTTTCATGGCTAGTTGGTAAAATATCTTCAGTATAGGCGAACTCGTGGAACAGTATGAAGAAGCTAGACACAAAGCTGAAGTCTTGTTTCATAAATCATTGAATACTAGGTCAGTTTCATAAACTCTCGCATACAGAGTAGTGTTTAGTTTAGATTATAGTTACTTAACTCTTGTTTGTCTGCGCACCGTCTGAGATGTGAGTCATGGTAATGTAGGAGGAAACGAAGCTTCGTAGCCTACGTAAGTTTTAGAACTTTAGGTTGTATTCATGATCCAGTCTGGACAATGTAAATCAAAGAGTACCTACATTCGAGAATAAAATGACTTTTTTTTATCAAACTCATTACTTGAATAAGCCGTTGATATTAATATTAATGTAGTTAATATTAATGGATCTCAATATGATGCATTCGTATCACGCTGTCATCAATACTCCCGAAAATTGTATTGCCTTTTTCACCGAGTCACTTCAAATAGGTCCTACTCAAGCTTCACGTGAATAAACATAGGAAAACTTTCTACTGCTTTAACTTTGTCAGTAAATGAGTTTAAGAAACGAATAGCAACGTAGTACCTAACAAAAATTGAATGACTGTCTATAACTTTCGGGTCAAACTATGTCGATCCGCTGAGATTTGGTATTTTATTTTTGCAGAAGAAAACAGTCCTCTTATTTTGGAGGAAAAGGCGTATCAGCAGAATTTGTAAATTATGTTCGCTGGAGTTTTGTAAAAGACTTGGGAAAGAGTTAGGTAGTTTATTTTTTAGTAAGTCGACAAATATAGGTAGGTACTCAGTAGGTACTCATAGTGTTTTAAGAGCTTAGTTAAGGTGTCTTGCACCACGATTCTTAATTGTATTTAGCTAACCTAAACGTATACAAAAATTGCGTTTAGCAGGTAAATAGAAAGACGAGTACTAGCGACTTCAAAGTTATTTGCTGAATTTTCTGCACTCTCAAGGTGAATTTCCGTTAGTAACTCCGACGATCCTCACCAAATTTTTGCGGCACCAATTGGAAAGTATAGGCACCTACCTTTTCAAACAAAAAAAGAATTTTCCAAATCGGTCTAGGAGTCTCAGAGTAATCGGTAAACATTTTTTGAAGTAGGTTAAAAACAAACATTTCAAAGAGCATACGATAGCACGAGAGAAATTGAAATAAATGTATTTCTATTTCCGTATATTTTCAAGAAAACACATGTCACATTGCAATCTTCGATCACTACGAGAAATTGGACCGCAAATTCGAAACGACAGATTCGGTTCGACAATTCCTTTAGTTGTCATCGAAAATCTTAAAACGGAGTCGGCATCACAGGGATTTTACTGGAAACTTAATTTCGAAGTTTTTCTGTTTTTTGTTCCTTTGTTTTTTTTTGTCTGGTATTATACTTACATAGAAATAAAATATTAAAGTTACTGTGGTAAATGAGGAAGTCCTCCGAAGGGCACAGCAGAAACGGGAACTTTTGCACACCATCAAGCTAAGAAAAGTTAGTTATTTAGGAAATCTTGGTTGCGGATCATCAGAGAGTGGACGGGGATAGCGAGCGCTGCCGAACTATTTTCCCTCGCTAAAGATCGGAAACAATATGCCATATTGACCGCCAACCTTCGCTAGTCGGAGAGGCACTATTAGAAGAAAGTTACTAGTTAAAATGCTATGATGGTTACGCCATCAACATTGGTAGGTAACTATTTCAGTGTGTTACTCAGATAATAATTGCAATCAGCATCGGCACTTCAATCACATCTCAACTTCGCTTTTAAGGAACTACTTATTATTATCTGGTTAAGATTCCATACATGGTAAACTTTCCTTTTCTTATAAGGATGAGACAAACGTAACTTGCTTCAGTTCGTAAAAAAGTACAAACGTGTTCAAACTTAAAACATAAAGCCTCACGCTAAAGGAAGCCATACACGCTAGGGTTTGCATGATGGTTTTAGCCTTTCATGCATAACCGACAGGTACCTAAACCCTAGCGTGTATGTGATAAAACTGTGCAGTTTTCTTTAATAAGTCGGTTATGCTTGCAAGGTTATAACCATCATGCAAATCCTAGCGTGTATGGCCTCCTTAAAGTCGGTTTATACAAGACTAAAATAAGTCCGAATGCTTCCTGTTGCGTATTTCTATTGAATGAGATACCGAAGTCAATGCCATAATATTCTCAGCTAATGTATTAGTAAAAAGCGTATTGTAGTGGCGTGACTAAACCCCATCCTAAAGCGAGGTCATCCGGCCACCAAACGGCTAAGCGGAGCCAAGGTCGGCGCCTGTACCTGTTTCTGTTTCCATACACTCTTGTGCTCATTATAATTCTCAAACAAGAACATGATAAGATTAGACTCGTATCCTTATTGTAACCTTGACGGAACAATATCTAAACTAATTAATTCGTAGAAATATTTCGATAGTAAAAAAAAGTATTATTAAGATCACGGCTGTATTCCCAAGGTGCGGTACCTAGACATATTCTTTCAGATCTTTAGGCGATATTATATCAGATCTTTAGGCGATCTTTTCCATAGTCTGAAAATAAATTAGAAAATATTGTTAAGTACTTAAAAAACATATTGCTTTAGTAAATATTTTTTAGAATAAATTGTCCCCAAAGAGGTAGATATCCTTGCCATTTCAATAGACGTAAAATATCGTCAGGTCAATGTTAGCGTGTAAATGAGCAACACTTCGTGCATCCAGAGGTAAAGTTCGCGTGTTTCACACCATATCGGAATGTAATTTACTTTCATTCGGAACCAGTTACCGACATTCATAATGATATACGAATTAATAATTAGCAGCCTGTTTGCGGAGGAAATCATAAACTATACTATTAAATACTGCTGAAACGTCTAAACATGAAGACATAAAATAAACTAGATTGGTACCTAATTAGACGAAAATAATATGAATACAAAAACAATATCGGAAAATTAAGAGTAATCTATTTTTGGAGAGTAATAACGAAAACAAGAAATCTTTATTAAAACAACGGTCAATTTTATAAAAAAACAATGTCCTCTTCTCATCTTCATCTTATAATAAATTACTGTTTTATATTAGAATCACAGGCTTCCAGAATTCAATCTAAATCTTGATTTTTTTTAATAATTTTACTGATTCCCAATCTTTCTCAAAATATCTCTGTAAGTACTTCCTAAGAACATTCTCATTAGCACAATTCATTTTATATCCCTAACAAAATACAAATTAAAAACGTGTTTCATGGGCTTTATCTCTGGTAAGCCGGATCGGAGATGAAATATGAGGTTAATATACAAAATAAACAGTTTAAATGTTTGTTTGTAGAAAACACCGTGTAACATGAGCGGCTGCTTAGCAATCATAACAATTTATGCTTTAATTATAGCAGGTGTACGTTTTAGGCACGTTCTGTGCTAACTTTATAAGTGTTATCAAGACTAGCAACAGAGATCGGTAGTAGTTAATTTAGAAAACTTACTACAAATATGAATCAATCGATACGATAGCATCAAGAGGGCTTTACAACAAAAAAATTAACGACTTTGGAATCATCAAATTCTATCACGTCCCGCGGTCACGTTTCAGATGATTTGTGGTAACCAGCATTATAAAAGTATCGATGCTTTTTATGAGAGCACTCAATGTTCGTGTTTATAAAATTAAAGGGCTTTTACACTGTGGTTGGTAATTGGAAGAATTTATCCAATTGATTAACATTCTCACTCAAATTTTACAGTTTCATATAAAAGACAAAAACCTTCCATGAACCATGTAATTACCTAATAAATTCATGGGACAGATAGGAAAGCTATGCAAGTCGCCAAACTATTCCAATATTTGTATCCCATTTTGCCCAGAGCAGATGCGCAACACAAATAGATCCAGGACGTTACCCTTGTCAACGCAAGCTTTTCACTTACCTACCTAAGTTATGGTTCTATTGTTCTGAATACCGAACGGTCTCAGACTACTTTCAAGTCTATCTATCTGTACTAGAGGCGGTCTTGCATTTATATCTCGTAAATTATTTTAGGAAATGATGTATTGCATAATACGCAATCCAAAGTGCTATATGTATTATGTAGAGCTCACATTGCTGTGACACGGAGAGATATGCCAAAACAATACTAAGGATTTATGGGTTTACGATTTACCACTACCAGCTTTGAATAGCTGAGAGCACAGATAGTACACGTTTTGTGCGTATTTTATTGGTAAACCACGATATTTTGGCTTAATAACCACAGAACATACAATTAATAACATCAAATTGTTGATCCTGGAATGGATTTCTCATAGCTTCAATGTGAAAGCGAAGATAAGAATTGAATGAACGTTTATTTTACGATCGCGTAACAATCCATTAGACGTAGCGGAAGACAGTGAAGTATTTTATCAATGTTGAAGGACGGGCATTAATTCAACGAGTGCCCCTAATTGGAAAATCCTTTCAATGATTGCCACAGTAATGTTTATAATTGGACCCTTGACAGTGGACAATCGCTAGAAATTATTCCGACAGAGACTTTACAGTGGACATGAGGAGCCATTAAAAGGAATAGTAACGTTTTATGTTAATTTGGGAGAGCGTTCTGCATTTAAATAGTTCATAAATAAATTGGGATGTCTGTTTCGTATTGCGGTTGAGGGTTAGGTACCCAACCCATTTTGCATGAAATCCCACAAAAAGTCGTGAATTCGTTATCCAAGTCGCTAATCAAGTAGCGTGTTCCTTTAACAGACAGGAAGTAGTAATAGTAACTATGAGGGGATTCAACGTTATCCCGCTAAGGGCACTTCACGTCCCGGAAGAGGACGTGATATCCAACGAGTAAGAGTAAGGGAGTTCAGAACTTTAGGTAACAGGGATATCATAATGCTATCCAGAATGTCGAATTGGAATAACGGACACCTGTCGATTAATCTCATATCTTATATTCATATCTCATATCTATCCTTAAAATACACTTGTTATAAATCTGTCTTAAAAAAATAATTTAAAAAGTCCGCCCTTAATAATAATTGGACAACGATGACTAGCGGACAAGTGAGTATGACGGACGAAATGGTGTAATTAATTAATTCCGGGGCACCATGGTGGGTGGCAGCTTTACGAAATTATCCAAAATTTCAGCGTTATTCAATGTCACTTTTGCGATAAAGACCATAAAATAAACATGGAACGTTATTAAAAAATGCGTTGCTCAAATCAACGTAATATTATGTTTACTATGTTATGTACTATTATGAGACTCTAGAGATGTGAGATGTGGTCGTCCGGCGGCAAGATGGACAGACGACATCGACAAAGTCGCAAGCAAAAGATGGATTGGACTGGCGCAGGATCGTGACGAATGGCACAAACTAAGGGAGGCCTATATCCAGCAGTGGGTGAAGTCGGGCTGTGGATGATGATGATGATGATAGATGTGAGATCGATGACTGCGTTGATTAGATGGAGACTAGCACATGAGACATCAATATCGATAGGCTTGAAAATTAGCTGAACGAGCGGCCGGTTGGTGATCAGCTTTGCTTTTATTCATCCGACATTTTATCCATAAACGGTCGATATTTTATGTGTATGATGTGGTCGATATATTTCCGGAGAGGAGTGAATAAAATTGGAAGTGTAATAAGATCGTAAATATCGTCATGTTTATGATTCATCTCCCGTATAAACATTGGAGCTATTCGCGTAAAGCTCTGTGAACTTGGCTATGAAAAGTTCCAAATAGTATCTGGCTAACAAATCTGATAGTGGATATTCATGATCATAGCCAAGAGTAACCCAATTTATAAATATTTACTTTTCAGTAACAGTAGCTTTGTGCAAACGGACTCGGTTATTAATTTGTAGAAGCTGAGCTTTTAATCTGATTTGATCAATTATTTCCTTAGCCAAGATTTATAATACGAGTACACTAGCTACCCGCCCTGGCTTCGCTAGGGTGTACCTACTTATGAAGAAAATGAGGCCAAATGTTCTCTCCGGAAAGAAAGAAAAAATATTTTGCAACAAAGCATTGCGCTGTTATTTATAGGTACTTACCGAGTTTTGTAAGAATCGAATCAGGGTATATTTTTTTCCCATACAAAGTTCAGGACTCTATTACACACACCCAGGCGCAATTTTGAAAAAAATAAAAAATACTTCCTCCATTATTTATCTAGTTTAAAGTTTATTTATACCGAGTTTACAGTCTTTTGTGATCTTAATCGTAATCAGTTATTATTTTTTATGAGGAACCGACAGTCCTGTCACGCCACTACTCCAGTCACGTCACGGTGCAATTCGTGACTAACATTGATGCAACTTACCGATAAGCTCACAATACTATTTAAACTAAGTTATTCTCTAAATCGTTCACTTTGTCGTAAATTGGTTCTACCTTTATAATTTATTGAAGGTCAGAGAGACCTTAATAACATGACTGACGTTTATTTACCTGTCGTATTATCTGTCTAAGTAAACCCTCGTGACTTTTGGCCATTTTCATTGGAAAAACTTGGGAAGCACGAAAATGAACATACCTACTTTGCCGACAAACAATCGTTATGGGAAGGGCCTAGCTAAACAGCCACTAAAGAGCAACTGAGAGTAATTCGTTCCGGGATAAGGTCGTCACGGCCCATCTGCACAAATGAAGGGTCATCGGACAGCAAGGCTTTAATTAAACTCACAAATTTGTAGTCCTGTCAAAGAAAGTAGTACTTATCAGAAAGTTTCTTCTTAGAATCCCCGAGCAATAAAAAGTGGAACTCGAGTCCGTACCTTATTAGTTTCTAACTTCAAGAGAACTTGTCGTTTCTGCAGGTAGAGTTGAACGCCGGCTAGAGGAACGGTAACAAACTTGTACCTATGAGGATAGGCTAGCTAGAATATTACTCTACTAGTTACTACGAGAAAAGCGATGGAGAATTGATGAGAGCGTCAATAAGGGCTTTGAAATGGTTTGAAGTCTGGTTCTATTGATTGGAGAAACACAATAATGGGTCGCTGTAAGAAACTGGGTTACCTCTGGAGGCAGAATACGTTACGAGAATGATGAGACGAACAATGGCGGTACTTACCTGAAAAGGAAATATTCTGGTTAGTTTAGTGAACATTGGAAACAATACAACGGTAAAGTTACTTCATCTCAAAAGTACTAATATTTATTTATGGGACTTTTATTGTTTTAGCGGTTGCACAAAGTGGTTCAGTATGCAGGCGGTAACAATCGAAATGTTCAAGTAGGTCGACCCCACTTTATGTAAAAAAAAAGGCTGTGAGATCAATTTCAATCCAGTAAGTCGCGTATGCCCTGTACCATCGATATACAGGCCATTTTTGTTTGCAGTTTGATCGTTTAAACCCCGTACAAATTGTTTACGACAGTGAAAAGGCCAATAAGATTGTTCATTGTGGTCAATGACGGATAATTGAAAAATGCTTACAAATTCGATTGTGAAGTCATGCACGAGTATTTCGTGTGATTTATGATAGAGAGCAATACAATTGGTACGTGGAGTGCACTTGGTAAATAAAACAATTTTAGCGGTCAAACGGCCCAGAAAGCAATTAATTTTACTCTTTTTGTTAGAAAAAGTTTTCTACGAGGCAAATCCAAGAGAGAAAGGTAGGAGAATAATATATTCACCGAAGAATAACTCAGTATCTCATGTCAATTGATTAAGAGTTAGTTTCCTTGTATCGAGAGGCTACAAGTTGCACGCTGCAGTGATCACCGAGTGGGTAGATACCTTGCTACGCTACACATCATCCGCCCCTTGATTGTCTATCTTTGAAAGCGATCAAAATTGGTCTCAACTCAAACTGTCAAATATGAAAGTTCAGTAACTACGCAAGTAGCTCTGTCACTCTCATCTCGACGAGACAAAACGCGACAAAAGATACCTACACGATCGTTTGACAGTTTGAGTAAGACCGAGGTTTGAGACAAGTTAAACAATCAGCCTGCAGATGTGCAAGATATTTAAGCTCGCCCATGATGAAAATACTAGATTTTTCCGAGGAGAATAATGTAGTTATTAAATAACAAATTATTGTTGAAATTAGGTAGGTATGCAATCATAATCAACTATCAAGAAAGCACAGACGGCGCCCGCGCAATGACGCGTGATAATGTTAAACTGATCGAAATTGGAATTCAACGATAAGTGAATAGGGTCTAATTAAATGTATGAGCTGATAGATAATAGCTTTGTAGGTCAAACTAAGGGTCCGTGACGCCGAACAAGCGATGATCTCGCTTGTTCAACAGATGTTCGGCAAACATATTGAGGCCAGATGCTCGCGAATATGTGAAACTGACACCGTTTCGGACAGTGACACTGATTTCAATTTGCAGTAGAATGCAATTTGAATGGAAATTTTTAGGTGAATTATAATGAATACTACGCCCTACTTACCTTTTCGTGACATTCCTGACTGTTATTATTATAGGGGGGAGTATGCGACATCTGGCGTATATCAAAAAGCCATTTTAAATTGATAAGCGTGATAATGCAAGCCTAATGCACCGCCCTGTTCATTTAATAACATTGAACTCATTGTCATTATACTGTGATTACAATGGGATTTGATGAGGGGAATAAGTTTTAAACGATCATTACGCGAAAATAGTATTTATGCGGTTAGAGCGACACGTGTTCGGAGCGAATTGTCGTCAGCATATAAAAGCTTAAAATTGGGACTGAGGTTTCCCTCGATTTCGAGAGCCCACCTCACTTATATGGACTGGACTGGACTTCGACATGAAAAAGTAACCATTCACTGACGATACGCTCTCACTAGGTACCGGAATCTGCATAACGGAAGCACAAGATTGTAAAAAGGCTAAATTTAATTTTAACTTCGTTACGGAGTTAGATTTTGAAGGCCACCTTCAAGCCTCCAACTAACCGAGACGTCGTCGTGACCGGCTAGCGTGACTGAACGAAGCTACAACTACAATCCAAAATAGCCCTAAATTGTATTAACATTAATGACATTAGTTGCAGCCGGCTTAGTAAATTGAGTGTTTTGGTAATTAAGGATTAATATTGTAAACGAGCTGTTTAAATGTTTTGGAGTACCTTTGGTGATTAATTTGGTTGGGCGCTCGCTATCTACATCAATTACTTGCAAGCGCGGTCGCATTTTGTCGCGGGGCGGCATCGGCATCGGCAGTGGCACGTGCGACGACAGCTGCCGCCGTAAAAAGAGGAGTGAATGGCATTGTGTCCACAGATAATGTATTCACAGTGCAGTTGAGTTTGGTCATCTGTCATTTGCTACATACAATGCACATTTCAGTGGATGTAACGATCAAAATGATACCTACTAAGCATGTACTCTCAGAACAAATGTTGTTTTCCTTTCAAAAAGTGGAGTAGAAGCTGTTAGGTATGTTTCGACAACAGATTTCATATTATCTATTCATCAATTTGTTGTTTCGGACTTTGGCTTTATTTTTAATCTTTTAACTTGCATAAAAAATGCTTGGTCATCTATGGTTAGATGACGAGGTAGTTATTACTTAGATCTTAAAAAGCCTTTGTTCAAGATTTTTACTGCCCCATAAAAACCACAACGCAACAAAGTGGTCTGTTCCATATTCAAAGGCTGAGCCCCTGCGGTGGATGATTATAATTTTTATGTGCAAAACAAAAAAAAACTTGGCTGTTGTTTATTCTGTTTAGTTTGGAGGGTCAGATAAGCTCTATCATACTACCATATGCGTAAAAAAAAGCATTTATTGAATTGAAATTGGCATGTGTACGAGTGTATTTTATATAGGTACTGACATTGCAAGTTAATACAATCATCCGTATGTTACAAAAGCACCGCTCTGTTAAATTTACGACCTTGTTACATTGTACCTAATATTATGGGATTTTTCTTTGTAGTTTTCACACACATCTGTCCAAAACTCAAGATCAAGAATATCGCGCAGTTTTGTTCCTGAAGATCTTCTAGCACAGAAACTTGAAATCATAACTTGAATTCAATAAAATAGGTCTCGGGTCAACTCACAGCCTCTGGCTTGCAATTTCGATTCCCTCAAATCTGAGGGAGCCATGTTTATTTTTCGGATGGTTAACTTTGCTTGTTATAAAACGTGACATCAAATATATTACCTTTCACTGGTTGAATTATTATCTAAATTGACCGAAGAAACGCTATATGGACTAAATATGAAGATCGAAAATTCAATAAAAATCATATGTTTACATCATAGTTTTATCATTCAAGTAAAACCATGGAAGTTTCCAAAATATAGTGCTTTTCAGTTCACCTTTGCTCCAAACAATGCATCAATTCTTGTCAGCCATAAAATGGCGAAAACGCGTAAAACGCATCATTTATCTAGGAAAAAACAAATAAATTATATGGAATAGCTATTTTTGGCGCACTGTCTATATAATTCACATAATTCAACATTACGGCTGTAATGGCAAACAAATAGAGAAATAGTAGACTTTGCCTTGTTTCACATTATAACATTTCTTGAAAGATATAGTTCATTTCTAGACTTTAATACTTTTGGAAACTGAAAACATATCGAGGAAAAAGGATACACAGAATCGAACTTATTGGAATTGGAACTGGACCCAAAGTCAACATGAACTGTCTAGTACAGTCAGGAAATTGACTTAGGAAGCCGCATGTATTTGCTCTGCGTCGCAAGCAAGTCATACAGCACTTTACTTGTGTTGACTGACAGTCTAACTAAATGAGCCTGTGATGTGGTAAAGCACGAGTTACCTAGCTTACGAGTGATGTAGTCAAACATAATCTAGATTAATTTAAATTATTTAATGGGGGAATTCATATGGGTGGTGAAGCTATATTTAGATAGTAGTAAGGCCTCATACAACTTTTGATTGCTCACTTGATTTGATTACAGGCCAAGAATAATAAAGTTTGTTTAGCTGTCATAGAGACCATTGAAAATTGCTTGTCATAGAACAAATGAAACAAAACGAAAAGCTTGTTATTGCAAGCTTAACATCTCATAATTTAAGTAATAATCGTTTTTCGAACGGTTTAAATCGGTAGTCGTGCTCGACGGCATCGTAAAAGTCTAACGATCCTGACTTCCTTCAGCGCTTCGGCAGCATAATGCATTCCGAGTGTGAATTCTGTCTTTTGAAGGTATATCACGTATCGGCCTCCCAAGAAAGTTGTGGCATTAATTGTCTCCAAAAATAAGGAGTAAAAGTGTGCTGCACAGAAACTGAAAGTTGATAGTGATATGATAATACGTGACAGGATAAGTATGTATCGAGTACATTGGAGTAACAGTAACCTATACAGCCTTTTATGGCGAACTAAACCATTCGGTTCAAGTTCGTTTGAGCGATAGCATCTAGTTGGTGTTTGTTTTGTTGTGACGTGAGAGCCGCGGGCGCCGGCAGCGTCTGTGCAACAGCATAGCACACAGATACACAGACACTGAAAGTGCCATTTATTCATAACTATTCCCATTACTGTCGGATTACAATCTTTGCCTGCAACCACCAGTGCCTAACTATTCATGATATGATCATTGTACAACTAAGTTTTGGAGATGAAATCTTCAGCACAAAACTATAGTATCCAGTACTAACTTTGTGAAATAGGTCTTCTGAACAATCGATGTAGTTTTAGAAGACCATTTTCATTGTTTTCGAAATCAAAATACTAGATGGGTAGGGTAGGTACCTACTTTTATTTAGTAATACCAGTAATAGTTTTATCAAGATCATTCCAATTTCTCTATTTCGACATTCCCGACACACCAGTACCCCATAGCGCTGTATCTGGTTTCTATATCGGAACGTTCAAGAGTGATGTAAAAATTCGACAAGTTGCCCAGCCTCCATACCGGTTTTTCTGGAGTAGATAACAGTGGGTGTAATACGAAGTTTAAACATTGCTCGACCATTCGTAGAAACGTTCTTTAATATTAAAGCTCTGGGGAGCTTCGGTTATTACTGTTGCACGCCATATCGTGTTTTCTGACACCTCCAATTAGGGTAAGTTAAAAAGAATAAATCCGGGGTTTCTGACTGTTGCTACACCTATTTGTCTGTAACGCGTCCATTAGAGAGCAAAGATATATTTATTGTGTTTATAGTTTTTAAGCTGAAAATAAAACGGGAAGCATGCATGCTCCTCGTCAGTTCACACTTTGCACGTGTAATGTCATGAAGATTACCTTTAGAGCCTTGGAACATGACTATTTTGGACAAAATTGGGGTGCCACACACACAGCAAGAGATTTTTTACTTACACAAACTTAATTTTACCATGTAAATAAGAAGTAGGTAAGTAGGTACCATAATAATAATTTGTAGTATGTCTTACCAACATTAGTTAGGTAAGTACTCTGTTTATTTTTAAGCCCTTATCAAAAATTGTTTTTCCTTGTCAACAGTTATTCAGAGAAATTTAATTACGTTTAAATTACTTGTCGTTTCAAGTTCTTCATTCATTATCCGGCGAGGGAAACCTAGTAACTTGGTGTTATTGTGAAACGATGACTTAAATTAGTTGTAGGTTGTAGTCTAACAGGGTCGCTGGCTAAGAACTGTATAGGAGAACACGAATAACTTGTATTTCATCGTTTAAGCGTTTGAATTTACTAGGAAATACGATTATGATAACTACTAACAAAACGGCTATCCATTATTTTATACTAAGTCCAAACTGTCAGAGCAATATTGAGTTTCATTATTGAGCTAAAATATAGCTTCGTCAGTAGGTACCTGCTTAGTATTATAGACTTACAGATTGCTATCGAGGAAGTATTTACCTACCTATTGAGAGAAAAGGCCTACTACTGTACGTATTTCGAAGTATTTCAAAGCTTTGCGTAGTCCAAGAAAAGTAATGAAGAAGACCCATTACAATGTCCGATGTGTAGGTTGAGGGCTGACGTCGTCATGCCTCTGGCCATAGATGAGTCAACAGTATCTAAGGGCCTGACCTCGGATTGCCCACGCTATAACTGTACTCAACCGCATTTCACATTCATAGGTGCGATGGAATCTTATCGCAGTAGGTGAAACCCACATGAACGAAATTAGACGATCAATCTCTGTGATCCCATCCATTCCATCTCGGTTAAGGTGGATTCATGAGGTTCATTTGTGCTGCAGATTGAACGATAAAAGGATTTAAACAAAGCTACAAGCCTACAACCTACAAGTCAAAAAAATATTTAATGTTTTTATGATGATAACTTTAGAATCATAAACATATGAAATATCTTTATGATTTCGCGGTGATTAAACCCATCGCTAGATTTAACTACTAGGATGTGGTTGTAAAAAATAATGGGAAGGTAAAACGAAGAAGTGAGACTGGCTCGACGCGATCCGGCGAGATGACGTGGTGATTACGAGCCTGTAATACGATGTAATGACGTAAAAGCATTTTAAGCCTCCGGTCGTAAAAAAAAACTTCAGAGCGCTGACGCCGCAGTTTTTAGCGCGCAAGTTCTGTTGTTAAGAGGCATTATACAAAATTTTCTGATTTACGTGATGTTTTGGGGCAGGATTTTTCAATGAAAACACTGTATTTATAAAAAAATTATGGCACAGCATGAAATATCATTTCAATTTTGTACTATTAAATGAGCTACTTTTGTATTTTTATTATTTCTTTTTGATTAATCGACCTCAAACCGGCGACTGTTTTGTGAATTTTTGCTGTAAGAGGTTTAGAAATCACCATATTTACGAATCATTTTGACGTCCAAATGGTATAAAAAAATTACGATGTTTTGCTGTGATAGTCAACCAAACTATTAAATGGATCACTTTTTACTACCTTTATTTAGTTTTTGAGTAAAAAAATCTTTAACTTAGTCCAAATTTCGAGAAAACGGCCAAAGAATTGCTTTTGATTTTGGCTACTTAGAACTGACTTAGAACTCTTGTTCGTAAAATTAACAAAACAGAAATAAACTTTAGTTCAAAATCAATCCTTTTCTGAAAAAAAAAATGCAAAAAGATTAAAAAATTGGCAATGAAAAATCTTTTAAAACAACCTAAAACGCGTCGTATCTACTACCCTATCTACTCGACGCAAGCAGACCGCGCCGAGCGCTTCTAGGGGGTGGACGTATCGCTTTGCATCCCGGAGCTCGCACTGAGTCGACTCGCAAAGCACGTCGCCGGCTACGAAGAATATAGCGAAATAGGAGCGTTTGATACATTGGTTGCTAAGTTATTAATTACCTATTTTTAAATATTTTCTGCGGGGCTAAAAAGGCCGTTAAAGCAGAATAATGATCTGAATTGTTGTGTAACTAATAATGTAATAATAGGGTGACAGCGAGCTGATCTGATGATGGAGTCAGGACCTGTTCCATGGAATTTTATGATGATATGGGTATCAAATGAAAGGGCTTGATGAGCGCAACACAATGCTGATCTGATGATGGAGTCAGGACCTGTTCCCTGGAACTTTTTAATGATATGGGTATCAAATGACAGAGCTTGATGAGCGCAACACAATGCTGATCTGATGATGGAGTCAGGACCTGTTCCCTGGAACTTTTTAATGATATGGGTATCAAATGAAAGAGCTTGATGAGCGCAACACAATGCTGATCTGATGATGGAGTCAGGACCTGTTCCATGGAACTTTTTAATGATATGGGTATCAAATGAAAGGGTTTGATGAGCGAAACACAATGCTGATCTGATGATGGAGTCAGGACCTGCTCCATGGAACTTTTTAATAATATGGGTATCAAATGAAAGGGCTTGATGAGCGCAACACAATGCTGATCTGATGATGGAGTCAGGACCTGTTCCATGGAACTTTTTAATGATATGGGTATCAAATTAAAGGGCTTGATGAGCGCAACACAATGCTGATCTGATGATGGAGTCAGGACCTGTTCCCTAGAACATTTTAATGATATGGGTATCAAATGAAAGGGCTTGATGACCGAAACACAATGCTGATCTGATGATGGAGTCAGGACCTGTTCCATCGAACTTTATAATGATATGGGTATCAAATGAAAGAGCTTGATGAACGCAACACAATGCTGATCTGATGATGGAGTCAGGACCTGTTCCATGGAACTTTTTAATGATATGGGTATCAAATGAAAGGGTTTGATGAGCGAAACACAATTCTGATCTGATGATGGAGTCAGGACCTGCTCCATGGAACTTTTTAATAATATGGGTATCAAATGAAAGGGCTTGATGAGCGCAACACAATGCTGATCTGATGATGGAGTCAGGACCTGTTCCATGGAACTTTTTAATGATATGGGTATCAAATTAAAGGGTTTGATGAGCGAAACACAATTCTGATCTGATGATGGAGTCAGGACCTGCTCCATGGAACTTTTTAATAATATGGGTATCAAATGAAAGGGCTTGATGAGCGCAACACAATGCTGATCTGATGATGGAGTCAGGACCTGTTCCATGGAACTTTTTAATGATATGGGTATCAAATTAAAGGGCTTGATGAGCGCAACACAATGCTGATCTGATGATGGAGTCAGGACCTGTTCCCTGGAACTTTTTAATGATATGGGTATCAAATGAAAGGGCTTGATGACCGAAACACAATGCTGATCTGATGATGGAGTCAGGACCTGTTCCATCGAACTTTATAATGATATGGGTATCAAATGAAAGAGCTTGATGAGCGCAACACAATGCTGATCTGATGATGGAGTCAGGACCTGTTCCATGGAACTTTTTAATGATATGGGTATCAAATGAAAGGGTTTGATGAGCGAAACACAATTCTGATCTGATGATGGAGTCAGGACCTGCTCCATGGAACTTTTTAATAATATGGGTATCAAATGAAAGGGCTTGATGAGCGCAACACAATGCTGATCTGATGATGGAGTCAGGACCTGTTCCATGGAACTTTTTAATGATATGGGTATCAAATTAAAGGGCTTGATGAGCGCAACACAATGCTGATCTGATGATGGAGTCAGGACCTGTTCCCTGGAACTTTTTAATGATATGGGTATCAAATGAAAGGGCTTGATGACCGAAACACAATGCTGATCTGATGATGGAGTCAGGACCTGTTCCATCGAACTTTATAATGATATGGGTATCAAATGAAAGAGCTTGATGAGCGCAACACAATGCTGATCTGATGATGGAGTCAGGACCTGTTCCATGGAACTTTTTAATGATATGGGTATCAAATGAAAGGGTTTGATGAGCGAAACACAATGCTGATCTGATGATGGAGTCAGGACCTGCTCCATGGAACATTTTAATAATATGGGTATCAAATGAAAGGGTTTGATGAGCGCAACACAATGCTGATCTGATGATGGAGTCAGGACCTGGTTCATGGAACTTTTTAATCATATGGGTATCAAATGAAAGGGCTTGATGAGCAAAACATAATGCTGATCTGATGATGGAGTTATGACCTGTTTCATGGAACTTTTAATGATAATATGGGCATCAAATGAAAGGGCTTGATGAACAAAACACAATGCTGATCTGATGATGGAGTCAGGACCTGTTCCCTGGAACTTTACAATGATATGGGTATCAAATGAAAGGGCTTGATGAGCGAAACACAAAGCTGGGTCGGGGTTTACTTTGACTTTGATTCTTGATTTTGACTTTCACTTTGATTCTTGATATTCAATTTTAGTTTCTCTATTCTCGGATCTCGGATTCTTGATTTTCGATTTTCGAGTCTCAATTCTTGATTATCGGATCTTGGATATCGGGTTCTTGATTCTTGATTTTGATTCTTGATTTTCAATTTTCGATTATCGATTCTCGGATCTTGTATCTCGGATTCTTAATTCTTGATTTTCAATTTTTTAATTTTTGATTTGTGATTCTTGATTCTTGTTTCTCATTTCTCGATTCTCGGATCTCGGATTTTTATTTTGATTTTTATTTCTTGATTTTGATTTTAAAATTAAAATCAAGATTAAAAATGAAAAATCAAACATCAAAAATCGAAGTCAAAAGTAAATCCTAACCCGGCTTTGTGTTTCGCGCATAAAACCCTTTCATTTGATACCCATATCATTATAAAGTTCCATGGAACAGGTCCTGATTCCATCATCAGATCAGCATTGTGTTTTGCTCATTAAACCCTTTCATTTGATACCCATATCATTATAAAGTTCGATGGAACAGGTCCTGACTCCATCATTAGATCAGCATTGTGTTGCGCTCATCAAGTCCTTTCATTTGATACCCATATCATTAAAAAGTTCCATGAAGCAGGTCCTGACTCCATCATCAGATCAGAATTGTGTTTCGCTCATCAAACCCTTTCATTTGATACCCATATCATTAAAAAGTTCCATGGAACAGGTCCTGACTCCATCATCAGATCAGCATTGTGTTGCGCTCATCAAGCCCTTTCATTTGATACCCATATTATTAAAAAGTTCCATGGAGCAGGTCCTGACTCCATCATTAGATCAGCATTGTGTTGCGCTCATCAAGTCCTTTCATTTGATACCCATATCATTAAAAAGTTCCATGAAGCAGGTCCTGACTCCATCATCAGATCAGAATTGTGTTTCGCTTATCAAACCCTTTCATTTGATACCCATATCATTAAAAAGTTCCATGGAACAGGTCCTGACTCCATCATCAGATCAGCATTGTGTTGCGCTCATCAAGCCCTTTCATTTGATACCCATATTATTAAAAAGTTCCATGGAGCAGGTCCTGACTCCATCATCAGATCAGAATTGTGTTTCGCTCATCAAACCCTTTCATTTGATACCCATATCATTAAAAAGTTCCATGGAACAGGTCCTGACTCCATCATCAGATCAGCATTGTGTTGCGCTCATCAAGCCCTTTCATTTGATACCCATATTATTAAAAAGTTCCATGGAGCAGGTCCTGACTCCATCATCAGATCAGAATTGTGTTTCGCTCATCAAACCCTTTCATTTGATACCCATATCATTAAAAAGTTCCATGGAACAGGTCCTGACTCCATCATCAGATCAGCATTGTGTTGCGCTCATCAAGCCCTTTCATTTGATACCCATATCATTAAAAAGTTCCATGGAGCAGGTCCTGGCTCCATCATCAGATCAGCATTGTGTTGCGCTCATCAAGCCCTGTCATTTGATACCCATATCATTAAAAAGTTCCATGGAACAGGTCCTGACTCCATCATCAGATGAGCTAGCTGTCACCATATTATTTCATTGTAGTCGGAACTTGACTGACATGCTGAGATCCAAGTTTCAACTCAATCGGACTATTTACTGAAGAGTTCTGTTGAAAAGCTCCTGACTCCATCAGATCAGCACAATATGGTTTATGGGACAAAAAAACAAACATTTATTTTTTGTAATTATTTGTATTCAAAGTGTAACTAACCCGACTTTGTTTTGTGTTATACCTATAGGTACCTACCTAAGTACCTACCCAAAAAGTATTTTTACTATCTCAAATAAATCAATCACATGAAAATTACCAAAACCGTTTAGTCTAAGAAACGGAGCGCTGTTCATTGGGTGTTAGAATTTAGCAACTTTTGTCCCTCCGAGCGCTGATTTTGTCGAGTGCGAAATTGTCTAATGGCTCTCGTGAAAACATTTGTAAAGAATCCGAAGACTAGGAAAACTGTTTAACTTACCATAACAATGTGAATTACTTACTTTGAAAAGTGAATGGACCGTGTGTATACTTGAAGGAGTTTTTCTAATCAAATGAGATAATACATTCGAGTAAACGTATTTTTCTGATATGATAAGGTATCTTTTTATACGAAAGATAAATGCGATGTAGTAATTGTAAGTTTGTTTAAATGTTGTGCACTGTTAGGTATTGCAAACATGATAGGTAGGTAATATAAACTGAAACTCGTGGATAATGGCTGATTTATACAGGGTCAGTAACTGACTACAAATTCGAGGCAAGTCAGTGCTGACCCGAAAAAAACCCTGTGTAAACTGATTGGAAGTCAGTACAGTGGCTTGAAGTCAGCGCTGACTTTTAAAGTCAGTTGGCGCCCCCCGCCACCCGCGCATCCCCGCGCCAGCCAAATAAACCCCGTGTAAACAGACAAGTCAGTGCGTGGTTAGTCACTGCCGCTGCGTTGTAGAGTGACCACGTTTTTTTCGCTGGCGATAAAAATCATGTCGTTGAATAGAGCTTGATATCATTGACAGCAATTCGTCAAAATTCTGTGGTGACATCCTCATAGCCAGTTTGTACTCCGCAGGATCTTCAAATCGCAATTGCTTCAGCAACAAAGCAGAGCCACCAGTTTCGTTTCTATCGTCAATCCATTTTCTTACCCATTGTCGTTTATTTTTTAACCGACTTCCAAAAAGGAGGAGGTTCTCAAGTCGACTGTATGTTTTTTTTAATTTTTTTTTTGTATGTGTGTTACGGGATTTCTCCCTCAATTGTGGACCGATTTTAAAAATTGTTTTTTTGTTACAAAGGGTATACTCCCGAGGTGGTCCCATCGTCACCAAATCAGGATCTGATGAAGGGATCTCATGGAAATCGAGGGAAACCCTCAAATTTTATGGTTATTTATTGTGTTTGTAGAACTATCGGGCTGAAATTTTGCACACTTATAGATTTTCAATGACAATGAAATATTATGGTATCAATAAGCTGATCTGATGATGGAGTCAAGAGCTGTTCAACAGAACTCCTCAGTAAATAGGCCGATTGAGTTGAAACTCGGCACATTTGTCAAGTTCCGACTACAATGTACCTAATAATATGGTGACAACGAGCTGATCTGATGATGGAGTCAAGAGCTGCTCATCAGAACTCCTCAATAAATTGGTCGATTGAGTTGAAACTCGGAACTCAGCATATCTGTGAAGTTCCGACGACAATGTAATAATATGGTAATAATAATGGTGACAGCGAGCTGATCTGACGATGGAGTCAGGATCGGTTCCGTGGAACTTTTTAGTGACATGGGTATCAAATGAAAGGGCTTGATGAGCGAAACACAATAAGTAAAGTGACGTCATTCTAAGTAAATAATAAACACTAAAAATGGAAAAATAAAATATTTTCAATAAAAAAATACTCAACCGACTTCAAAACATCTTGCACTGAAAAGCAAAAAATAAGAATATAAACAGATTTATTTCATTACTAATTATATTATTTATGTTATAATGTTGAAGTCGGTGTAAATAAAACAATGAGTAAGAATATTAAATTTTATGCACACCGATTTCAACATTATAACAAAAAATAATATAATTAGTAATGAAATAAATCTGTTTATATTCTTATTTTTTGCTTTTCAGTGCAAGATGTTTTGAAGTCGGTTGAGTATTTTTTTTTTGAAAATATTTTATAGTTATCTCATTTTCTACCATTTCTATTAACTCATTCAACAGCAAAATTGATAAATTTTTCAACAAATAATTAAATCGTCGTTTCAGTTGTTTTCGCGAATTCATTTTTCCCACTGACTTCACACACGTGTGCTCACCGTGAGAAACGCACCACTACTACTTACTTCATGTAAACAGTTAAAGTCAGTCGCGGCGCCGACATTGGCGCTGCGACTGACTTGTCTACTGACCCTGTGTAAATCAGCTATAATGTATTGACTGACATTACTTTCCAGAAAACAAACAAATAATCCATCAAATGCGCTAAGTACCTACTGTAGTATTGTTGGAACAAAATTGAACAAATCTCGTTTGAATCATATCTTTGATTTAGGACCGTTCGATCCGGTTAATTTTAGAACTGATACCTATCTTTTAGTTTTAGTATCTTTTAGTTTACTGATACCTATCCTTTAGATTTAAAATATAGAAATTACAATACCTATCTAGGTCTGTCTATCTAGACAGACGACAAACAGAGGACACCTCCAAAACTTCGTGGTTAAACAGACATACGTAAATGAGCCGAATCATATTATATGATTCTGCGTCAAGACCTGAATGAATGTTAGCGATGACGTTGAGTAATAAAGTCTGCCTCTGGGATCAATTTGTCAATCTCGAAGATGTTCAGCAGGAGGTTACTGAACTTGACCACGACTCGAATCACTGAGGCCATTTCCATTGATTTATATTCATGGTTTGCATCAACGGAATGCATTCCATTTTGAAATGCACGGAATAAATTCGAAACGAACCGAGTTTATCAAATTATACCAATTACCATTTCGATTTTAGACATGGTCATTTTACAGTCTGGCAACCATGATTCATTAGAATTAAGAGATAGTTTTCAAATCAGAAGAAAATTATGATGTATTAGAGTTTGATCGTACACATAGATTTTATCACGGCCAATGCGTGGGTTTTGCTGTAGGTAAATTGTTACCGACTTGAATTTTCACGTTTATTAAAGAATGCAACTTTCTTTTAAATCAATTTAAGAAAGTCGTGTCGTACCCATTTAAATCCTTATCGTTTGTATTGACGCCCTTTTTTTTTAATTTAAGTTTTGGTGCACTAAAAGAAATGCTGAAAAGTGCATGAAAAACAAACAACTATCATTGAATACTTTTATTTCAATGGCTTGCGAAGCTTTCGACAGAAGCTAGTTTGTGAGTACTATATGCGACTTGTACCTTCGCTGAAAACCTAATAACAAGGGCCAAGCGCCGACAGCATTCAATTACCCCAACTCTAATTAGTAACACACGTGCAACGTACAGAAATTCGGAAACACTGTTCCGGCGCAAAGTGGTTCGGGAGACAACAACTCCACGGAAATTTGAAACAAAATATCGCTCTCGACTACAATAGTTCCTTAATCCATCGCTCTCTATAGCTCAGCATACAATATCCTATGCACGTCCAAACATTACATTAGACTTCCATACGTGACAGGTTGCAAATCCACCGGCGCGGCGGCGCTAAGTCTTCCATTTTTTGTCCGTAGGCGTATGATTCTCTTGATTCATTTATAGTTCTTGTCTGTTTTAAGCTCATTCATTTATTTCACCGTTCCAATAAGGTCGTCAGTACCAGCTCGGTAACTCCATAGGTAACTAAGCACAGGGTGTCGAGTGTCCCTACACGCATTAGGTGGAACGTGAATGTTTGCTTTCTCTGCTGTTTGTATACAGGAAACATTACACCCACTGGTCTTGGAGACGAGATGAGATAACTGAACGTGTTATGGGTTTAGATGTTAATGATAATGTAAAATCAGAAATCTTTGTAAATAGCTTATGCATGTTACTCACGCGTCTCCACTTAATACATTTTTGCTGTGTTAAGATGTTGATGTTTAATTAAAATTAATTTAAGTTATCACTAGGTACTAATAAGATAGCATTACAATTACAAGTCTCAGAGTAGTTCTGCGGCAATTGCATGCAAGCTGGCTTTATAGCACGCGCATTTTTGCATTTCGTTAGGTAATTGCTTCGCCGCCGGCTACCTACAACCTACATAATTAGGAAGTGATTTCCTGTCAAATAATGCTCAACTTCTTGGAAAAATAACGACATGAAATCTTCATTGAAAATAACAGTTCGTTAATTCAAATTAACGAAGCATCACCAAGCCAAGCCAGGGTGGTA
The DNA here is from genome assembly GCA_958496255.1 of Camptogramma bilineatum. Taxonomy (NCBI): domain Eukaryota; kingdom Metazoa; phylum Arthropoda; class Insecta; order Lepidoptera; family Geometridae; genus Camptogramma; species Camptogramma bilineatum. Next base: position 10,558,760 of record OY292458.1, read on the forward strand.
TGTTTATTGAGGCTTCGGTGGGCTGACTCGAGCTGCCAGCCCACTCCCCACGCCCACGTTCCATTGTACGTGATCAAACCATATTTACATCACAATGAGTCGGCTTTCGTTAAGCGCCATGTCATCCTTCTTGTTCCTCGTCATTTCCCTATCAATAAGGGTCAACTTGTTTAGTTTGGGTAAGACATCTCTGCAATCAACATAATCTGTGAGAAAACGGTTTAGTCTCGGTTTCATCAGAAATGATCGAGATTTACATTCTGTTTTCCTCGTTTCGCGTTATCCACGAGAATATAAATAACACAGTGATCATATTTTTTGTGTTGTAGCATTGGCGTTTCGAGTTGTAACGGAGCCAGTTGTGTTGTCGGTGTCATTTGTAGTAATCAGACACAACTCGAGTTAAACCAGCAGTGACGATGCGAGCTTTATTATTTACAGTAGGTATTGAGAAATATTCCTACGAAGTCAAGTGTTCGTGTGCAGTCGTGTGTGGTCTTTATCAGGTTACAAGACTTACAAGGTTCAACTTTCTGAAAGTGGAATAACTTTTTACATTGACGTTCTCTCTTGTTACTCCAGTATTCACTGATTCACCTTTCTAGTTTCGCCTTTTCTGTTTTTTTCGGTCGGAGCTATATTATCGACAATAACAGCCCAATAAATTTACCTAATGCTAAAAATTGCACCTTTAGATGGAAGTAACAGGATTTTTTCTCAATATAAAAAATTAAAAATCATCACATCGTTATACCTTCAAGTTTTTTGACTATGAAGCTGTTGCCGTTGTAGCTGGACGTCAAGTGAACAATCGCTATTTTATCGAATTTTGATATCAGAACCATCCGATCAAATATTTAGAAGTGGGTCAAATCGAGACCGCTCATAAAGATAATCGGACCCGTACAAATGCACACAGGCAGCCGGTGGCTAGGTGTCAAAGTAATTCGATAGCCGGTCACGATTCGATATCGCTTATCTCGCATGTTGACTTACGATAATGGTGGATGCATCGCGATGCATTGGCGCGTTCGGCAAATGTTTAATTAAGGTAACATTACGTAATGATGTTCTGATTCAATATTTACTTAATTGAACATCCGGTATGATAATATTGAAATGGAACTATGTTTTATGCAATTGTTAGGTAGGTACCTACTGATTAAAATTTTTTGCAGTTTGTTTAGGGACAGTTGGACAGGACCGGTAAGACGAATTTATCTACTCCTTATTAGGGGCGTCTTGCACCACGATTCTTAATTGTATTTAGCTAACCTAAACGCATTTAACGCATTCAAAAATTGCGTTTAGGCTAGCTTAAATGCAATTAAGAATGTGGTGCAAGACGACCTAACAATCTCAGAAGTTACAGAGTTTAACTTTCAGATTTGTTGGGTGATTATCGTAAAACGTAAATATGCTAAAGGGCGAATTCACAAGGTGCAGCGCAGGCTGTTATCTAGTTTAGTAACATTTAATTCAAATGTCAGATCAATTATGCAAACATGGCGTCTATTAACCCTCGAAACACGTGTAGACACACGTCGCTCTCGGCTCAGTGGGCAACGTTCCGCAGGTGGGCAAGTAACGGTCGCCACACCGACACAATGCGGCGACCGGTTGGCGGTTGCCGGCAGCCACGCCACTGAAAGTTTTGCGCGTCAACCTGCTTCCGCGACGTTGGACTGTCTCACCAAACTATTCATTGTCAAGATAGTTTTACGCTGTGACAACCTGCAGCTAGTTCATGATTTTTACGCACTAAAGTCAAGAGCGCGGACACTTCTAGGTTCACTCAATGAGTTGTGTTATCAGCAGCCTTGTTCTCATCTATTTTAACCTGTACCAGTACACATATATCTAATGGGTTGCTGGAAACCTTGGGCACTTCCAGGATCTAGTGAATTACTATAATGGAATGATGACCCTAGCTAGGTTTATCCTATTCTAAAAGAAGTTTGTGTGGGCTAGCGGTTGTAAAGTAGCACATTAGAACGTCACGTCAGAGGACCTTGGACAGCATTCGGAATAGAAGGCTTGGCATTGTCTTAATGAGCGGACGGCCTGGTTTGCCTTGCCTTAATACATATGCTAGGATTATAAATTGACTGTGAAACCGAATTAGGTAGGTACAAGATATTGTTGGAGATACCAATTAAACTGTTAATATTTAATACTACTGAAGGTTGGGTAAGCATTGCTTAGTAGTAGAATTCAAAACTGATTTACCGAGGTCTGCTTGTTGTCATAGAATCAAAAATCAATGAAACACCTCGCCTGTCCTAAATAATAAAACGCTCATGCAAGTTTCGAACACGTCAATCCACAATGGTATGGGGTGGCTCACCCTTCTATAAGAGACTCGTTTTATGGCTTTTAATAATTTGGTGGGTAAGCTGGCGCTGATTGTTGTAGTGGCAGCTGCTTGCAGTTACAGGGATTAAAATGATAAATCAAGTTTTAACGGAGGTAAGTGTCGAAACGGTAAGATTAGATACGTCCGTCCGGGCCTTCTCATCATATCCCACGATTTCATTCAACGCTCGATGCAATTTCCAAGTAAATGATCATAAAAAGACCTGTGCAATAAATAAATTAGTCTTTAAATATTTTATTGAAATCTTAGCAATTTGAATGCAATTATGGCAACCTTTTTTACGAGTTCTTGCAGCCGCCGAATAATTATCATCGAATCAGACCACACTTAAGCGTTTAAACATTTTAAGTCGTCATTTTAAAGCGGTGTAATAATCTATCTTATGCCATTCACTAATCCATTCATGGCAGATAACGCAGCTGTTAGCCGGTTTTGAATCAATGGCTCGTACGCATCGAATGGACTGAAGTTTCACATCCATAAAAGGCGAATATGAATATCGGACACAAAATGCGAGACGATGATGTGCCAAAACCTGTAGTTGCGCAGTGACAGGGTTCGTTCACCGCAGTTAGTAGAGCTCGCCCGCCACGAAACAAATCATCCGATGTTACATGAGCCGGGGGTGGTGACATAACAATTTAATGAACCGTACTCTAATGTAAATATCGCAAATCTGCCGTTCTCGTAAGTAGAACACTAATTGCTTCAGACGCGGGCAAAGTCAGTAATTACGTCAATGTCGTCGCTACTACGCGATGTGATGTGATGTGGGCAACATAACCGCAATCATAATTTACGCGTTGGTAGTAACTATGTATCGTATAAATCATTCGCATGTGACACACTTTACGTAAGTTATTGATTTACAAGCTTTACAAACATGGAGATTTTAAGCGGCTTGGTCCCTCTCAACTATCTGTTTGGTTTACGCAAAAGATTTTATAAGGGGTCGATATCAGTATCAGCAGATCTTCTTCATTATCAAGCTAACAGTCATGTCGGCTGTCTTTTTATCGCCTTCGACATTAAACAATCCTCAATGTGCATCGCGGCGCACCTTTATGTACCCTATGCAGTTGAAGCGGATAAACCTTAGCGGAATTAACTTTGCAAGAGCGGCAAAATGACCGCAGTTGAATTGTGACTTTCACAGCCAAATACCTAATTTACATAAGACAGTTCTACTAACATTTGTAAGTTTCAATCTAGAGGTCTTATTTGGATGAAACTTAGAATAGGTGTAGATCGTGGCCTGGAATAGCATTAGGCAATTTTAAGAACTTTTCTGTAGGTATCTAGGTACTTCTACATACGATACTTCACGCAAACAAACTATTTCTATTTCTTCTATTTCTATTAAAAATATTGGTACCACGCGAGTGAAGCCGCGTGCGATAGTTAACTATAAAATATATTTAAATATATTAAAATCAAATATATTATATTTGGCCTAATAGGTACGTACTGGAATGAAGCTTTTGTTCGGTGATTGCATCAAATTTATCGATCTTTATTGCAGATTTATGAATGGTTTATATTACAGTAGAGTTTATATAACATTTTATATATATGTTAAAAAAAAATTTGCACTTTAACCTGTCCGTATGATGTGCACAGTTCTAAAACCTGACATTATCTTGCGGACGTGGCCTTATCTAAACCATACGTTAGCAATCGCACATTTTCACCTTTATTGTACTGTCACCTAAATGAAACATTGTTTTTTATCGTCGGTCGGTGATTTAGCATTGTTTGGTCATGATTATGTTTGCGCCGACTGCAATTATTATTTAAAATTGCTTAGTGGCATGCACGTAAAAATATTTTAATAGCCGCAATGATAAAAAACGCTTACCAAATACCTACTTACTTATTTTTAATCAATTACGCTATGCTTTCTTTATCAGCCACTACTTTTACTAAGAGTAGGTTTGTTTTGTTATTTAACACTTGGTTTTTACGAAGAATTGAACCCTAAAATAAGAGATTAAGGGGCCTATCTTTAGAACAGTTGAGTCGAGTCATGCAACATAATAAAGGTAGAACGATTTACAAGAGGATGGAAAATTGAATTCGATTCGATCTGTCCGATCTTGTTAGATCTATTGTACTGAATATAAATCCTATGCATAATAGGTAGGTACATATTATATTGACATCGAAAAAATCGATTCAAATTAACATCGACTTTCAATATAAATGGAAATGGAACAACTGCCTTATTGACGATGAAATCTAGTTGGGTATTGACAAAATATGTAGATATATTAAAGAGTTAATAATTTGACTGACTGTGGTACCCCAGCTACAATATCCAGCTAACGATGACACGAATGCTGCAGAAGCATCCGGCTTCAATATAAATGAACCTGATCGAACGGGAGTCTGCAATATGTATGAGAAAAGGCTCGTTTTGCCCATATTAGCAACACCCCGTATGTGCTAGTGCCAGTATGTGTTCCCTCTGAAAATGCTAATGAGCTACGGCTTTTAGGTACTTGAAGACATTAAATTCTATTTAAATGATTTCTAGTATCATGCATCACATTTACACGGGTAATATTTTTTGTCAAGAAACTTTAAAAACAGTTAAGTAGGTACCTACAAGAAGAATAAAAAACAAAGCCGGTTGGGTCTCCTGACTCGGTCTCAAACCATGTTATGGATTAGGTAAGTACATAATATGTAATCCACGCGACCACTATAGGGTCAAGTCAAACTGGTGATACAACCATATTGTATAGGTCCTAGATTTTGATTCCCTAGTAAGAAACCCGCGTAATAAACCTAAGTAAGAAAATAACAAAAGAAGAAATAATATCCCAAATAAGAACGCATGGTATTATTACGCTTATCTAGAATCAGTGTCACAAGTCATTAATTAAGAAGTGGTTTCGAAACGAGTAAACAAGTTTTTGAATCGTACATGAACTTGCGTTCAAATACAACCTACTAGCACCTAACAGTTAGAAGATGAATGCTTATGTAAATAAAGTCATTGACATTGACTTTGCCCACACTCTACGCGTAGGCAGATTCATTGTTGAAAAGTTACAACCTATCTACTACTCGTTCACGTATCGTATATTGTATCGTTTACTAAAAACACCCCATTATATTGAGTTGTGAATATTTTACGTAAGTTTGGCCGGTCATAATAGAATAGAACCACTTACTTGGTAAGATGGCAATAATATTTTTCCTTCAGCACTTATCAAGTACATGTTCTGTAGCAAAATTACGAGCTTGAATAATGTAAAAGAAGATAAGGAGAACCGAGTCGCTCAGAGATTTATTGCAAGAGATTTTAAAAATGTAACTGTTACTTGAAAATCCATTACAATACAAGATCTTCATCGTGATACTACGCAGACTTTTATGAATGATTTGTTGATCAGTGAATTTATTTCGTTAGGTGACGTACTTACCCTACTATTAGTTAGGGAGTGTCCACATTGCGTTTTCTGAAGCGCGTTTTTGCTACGCGTTGCGAACGCGCGTTTGTATCGATACAAACGCGCGTTCGCAGCGCGTATCCGCGTTTGTATCGATACAAACGCGCGTTCGCATTGCGTTTGTATCGATACAAACGCGCGTTCGCATCGCGTTCGTAGTTTACTAATTTGATTGCTAGTTTGCCTGCTAGTTTGTCTGATGTTTGTCTGCTAGTTTGTCTGCTAGTTTGTATGCTAGTTTGTCCCTTATCAAAAGTCCCTTCGTAAAAGTGTCCCGAAGCAAAAGTTTCTCGAAGCAAAAGTGTCCCTTAGCAAAGTGTCCCGAAGCAAAAGTGTCCCCAAGCAAAAGTGTCCCTTAGCAAAAGTGTCCCCAAGCAAAAGTGTCCCAAAGCAAAAGTGTCCCCAAGCAAAAGTGTCCCAAAGCAAAAGTGTCCCGAAGCAAAAGTGTCCCGAAGCAAAAGTGTCCCGAAGCAAAAAGTGTCCCGAAGCAAAAAGTGTCCCGAAGCAAAAGTGTCCCGAAGAAAAAGTGTCCCGAAGCAAAAGTGTCCCCAAGCAAAAGTGTCCCGAAGCAAAAGTGTCCCGAAGAAAAAGTGTCCCGAAGCAAAAGTGTCCCGAAGCAAAAGTGTCCCGAAGTAAAAGTGTCCCCAAGCAAAAGTGTCCCGAAGCAAAAGTGTCCCGAAGAAAAAGTGTCCCGAAGCAAAAGTGTCCCGAAGCAAAAGTGTCCCGAAGCAAAAGTGTCCCTTAGCAAAAGTGTCCCTTAGCAAAAGTGTCCCTTAGCAAAAGTGTCCCGAAGCAAAAGTGTGCCTTAGCAAAATTGTCTCTTAGCAAAAGTGTCCCGAAGCAAAAGTGTCCCCAAGCAAAAGTGTCCCCAAACAAAAGTGTCCCGAAGCAAAAGTGTCCCGAAGCAAATGTGTCCCGAAGCAAAAGTGTCCCGAAGCAAAAGTGTCCCGAAGCAAAAGTGTCCCGAAGAAAAAGTGTCCCGAAGAAAAAGTGTCCCGAAGCAAAAAGTGTCCCGAAGCAAAAAGTGTCCCGAAGCAAAAGTGTCCCGAAGCAAAAGTGTCCCGAAGAAAAAGTGTCCCGAAGCAAAAGTGTCCCGAAGCAAAAAGTGTCCCGAAGCAAGTGTCCCCAAGCAAAAGTGTCCCTTAGCAATTGTCCCGAAGCAAAAGTAAAAGTGTCCCGAAGAAAGTGTCCCGAAACAAATGAAAAACTTAGAGCAAATAAGCAAATTAGCAAACAAACTAGCAGACAAACTAGCAGACAAACTAGCATACAAACTAGCATACAAACTAGCAGACAAAGGAGCATACAAAAAAGCAAAGTACAAAAGCAAACCCTGCTTAAACACGTTTGTATCCATAAAAACGCGATGCGAACGCGCGTTTGTATCGATACAAACGCGCGTTCGCACCGCGTTTGTATCGATACAAACGCGCGTTCGAACCGCGTTTGTATCGATACAAACGCGCGTTCGCATCGCGTTTGTATCGATACAAACGCAAACCGGGAGTGTACACATTGCGTTTTCTGCAGCGCGTTTTTGAGCTGCGCGTTCGCATCGCGTTCGCAACGCGTTTGTATCGATACAAACGCGCTACAAAAAACGCAATGTGGACACTCCCTTACTAGGTTAGGCATATTTAGTTTCAAGTAAAAGTTAACTTAAGTAACTCTTAACTCTTTAACAACGTGATTCGTCTTAGTTTTACTGTTGTAAGTTGTAGTGAAGCAAATGAGATTTGAACACCAAACTATCGTCACAGTAATTTTGCTTAAAGCACTAGGAAGGCGTCTGAATTCAATTTACAGACTTCACACAAATCCGCGAAGCGGCATAAACAGCATTACGAGTATTAAATGTACAATTACGTAAGTAAAGTGTTGAGACACGGCTAACGAGCTATCAATAAATCCTTTGCCATTACAGGATATTACGAGGCTATAATTATGATAATAATATCCTCCAAAGTGCTCTGTCTTTCCTCATTGAATTACGATTCCCACGATGTATTGCGTCACACGTTATGGACCATTGAAAGAAACACTGCATTCAGTTAAGAACACAAACTTAAAAACACGTGTTTTGATAAAATTAAAAAAGTGAGTCGAGTTTACAGACATTTTAGATATACAAAATACAAATACGAAGTTTCGAAAAACAAGTTATTTAAAGTAAGTGAGTCTCTAAAGAAAGGGCTCTAAGCAACCGTAAACTATTAAACTATAGACGTTATTGATTACCAGAAACATTTTCAGTATTTCCGCCTAACCCTATGGAACTTATGGAAGCAATAAACGTTATTTGCAGAAGCCACAAAACCGTGCAACTTGCTCGGGCACGTGTCGATCGCAGCTGCCTCGCCACATCACACACTTATTAATTGCTATAAATGTTTCCCATTAACAACTTACCTCCAAGTGCGTTGACTTGGAGCGTAATTATTATATCCTATTAGGTTACGTTACCTACACAACATTACATCCTGCAAAGAAATCGCAGACAAACCAGCAATGTATCAAGGATTGTTCATCGGCAGATAAACAAAAAAACGGAATCTAATAAATAACCAAAAACGGAGAACGGAAACACTTCGAGGCAGGAAACAGTTAATAAATTATGTAAGCAAAAGATTGTCTAGGTGTGTAGTCCTTTTATATTCGCATTGTACGGGACAAAAGCCAACAATTTTGAATATATACGCCGGCCTGTATATCGCGAACAATCGATCTCGCAACGGATCACACGCTGCGCGTACGCCGTGCGCCCGGTATGCTATTGTGCCCAAAACATCTGAATAATGGAAGCTTTCGCTCTTTGTGCTGGATAAAAAGTACGAATATTTCGTAACGGACAATGGGGCAACTGAAATTCGTGACCAAGTACCGCGCCGTCTAAAAAATAACAAGCACGAGTACGTCCGAAACTAACCGGTTCCGGTACTTCAAAGAACTCTCAAATGGAAAATTTGATACAATGTTTTAACTTCAAAGATCGATTAGAAATCGCTTCCTTCCGACCAAACACACGGTAACCGAACAAAGGGCAGGACTTCCGATCAGCTGCCGGCGGCGGCGCCCCCACTTTTTACGGGCTTCATCTAGTCAGGCTAAAAAAACCAATGATGAGGTCACACGTTAGAAAGAAAACACTGGACGAGTGACGTCTTCAAAAGCTATTTCTGTTCAAAATATTTACTTATATGTAAGTAATTGCTTCTTTTGGTTTAGGAAAATCATTACACAAATAGAATTACTAATATTATAAATTTCAAAGTTTGTATGTTTCTGTGTGAGGTGTTTCAGTCACGCCTAAGTAACTGGTAGACCGACTTGGGTGAACCTTTTAAAAGTTGTAGACCTGTGACCTTCAATAGCACACAGGCTATTTAAAATATTGATAACACGAGAGCGAAACCGCGGGCGGAAGCTTGTTTATTAGCACAAAGTAGGAATCCTACTTCTGTGTTTATTACAAAAGTCGAAAAGTGATGTATCAACTAAATGGGCAATCCCTCTGTAGCATTGCCGCGTAGCTCTTCGAGATTTTTTATGTATAGTGAGATCAAAAATATTTGCACTAAAATACCTACTCGAATCAGGAACATTCCAACACTTGACAACGAATAACTTCTCAAAGAAATAAAGATCTTGGGGGATTTAGATTCGGCAACAACGGTAAAACATGTTTTACGACAGAGTCGTCACTGCACGTATAGCCCATTTTCCAATTCCCCCATTATTTCGCCAATCTTTCAATATTTTTCCAATACGATTTGCTCTCTCCGGTTTCCTTCTGGCGCCGTCATTACTGGGTGGGTATATTATACGGAAAGTAAAAATATAAGGAAAATATGAATTTAGCCAAAAGGAGAGCTTAGTAACTTTGATGTAAAACAAAAGAATGTAGGTTAGCTGTTTTTTTATAATAATTATTTCTTTTATTAGGTAGGTACTTTTCTTTTGCCTATTACTTTTGTACTTAGCTAATTCAAATGAGCCAAAACATTACTTTACTGTTATTCACCAAGTTCTGTTGCACAACACAGGTCTCTTTTATTCTATTATCAGATCAGCTCGATGTTACTAATACATCACATGCATAAAGAGATATTATGGCAAACAGCTAAAGTTAGGAGTTTAAAAGGTTCCAAGTTACAATATTATGATTCTTTAAATAAGAAAATAAATTAGAGAAGTAGAACGTTGTTGATTCGTTACTAAATATCCTTTTCTAGAGTTAATTTTCAATAACAAGTTAGTAAATTACCAATTGCACCATATGCAAAGAACAGGAGGGCTGCGTAAAATTTACGGCCCTCGAATCGGGCCTTATTAGCTTTATTACATCATAAGCACCGGTGCACCTTAATTCAATAAGTTGCGCCTCTTCAATCTTTTTTATACACGCTCTATTGAATACCATTTTGTAACATACATATCCATGGCATTACACAACTCATCCACGACATCAACAAGGTATTAAAAGTAGGAAAAGGCCGATTGAGTTGAAACTAGGAACTCAGCATATCTGTAAAGTTCCGACTACAATGTAATAATAAGGTGACAGCAAGCTGATCTGATGATGGAGTCAGGTCACATAGAACTGTTTAGTGATATGGATGGGTATCAAATGAAAGAGCTTGATGAGTGAAACACAATGCTAATATGATGATGGAGTCAGGACCTTCATGGAACTTTTTGGTGATATGGATATGGGTATGGGTTTTCTCTCTTCCATGCTTCCCTGCTTCTCTCCTTCCATGCTTCTCTGCTTCTCTTTATACATGTTTCTCTCCATTTATGCCTGAAGCAATACGAAGTTTGCCGGGTCAGCTAGTACTTAATAAAGGAAGACTAAAATAGAATCTAGGTACTTTACTATTATATTACACAGCAGAAGAACATACGGTTTATAAAAAGCCCATCAACATACCGTTTCTGAAGGGGATTACATCTTTGTATTAGGCACTTTAATGGATAGATTGTCGAAACACGCCACGCTGTAGCATAGCAGGAACTAGTCTGGCACCGGTTGTCAGACCGTGAGTGTATAATTAGCGTGGGCTTTTAAAGGTCATTGTCACAGCCTGAATGCATCAAGAAGCAGATTTAAATAGGCCTAAGTCGGCGGAACCCGAAGAGAAACTACACATCAGAGCTGCCTTTTGCCCAAACTATTGACCAAATTGTGAGACATTTGCAGAAAAATAAACGCTAAAAATGGTATTATGGTCTAGCTGACAAATATAAGGTTTAAATTGAAATACAAAACAATTAAAATACTTAAATAAAGTATCTATGCTACCTATTGCGGCATATAGGTATATTAAAATTGATTTTTGTGGGCATGATTCAGATTGCGCAATATGAGTAACTAGGCAAACCTACCTTACCTGGTTTATCAAGAACGATTTCTCAATAGTTCCAGTAAATGAACATAATAAACCTCACATGATATCCGTGTGACCGCAATGGAAAGGCAAATGTTGATTAGATTAATTAATCATAATTTTAATTATACAACAATAGAAGTTCAACTTCAGCAAGAATCTCAACACAATTTGTGCAAGAGTTGTGCATAATTTCTTTGTCTTTTTAGATGGTTCACTAATTTGCGGGTTCTCTTAAGAGCCCTTATACAAAATTTTCTGATTTACGTGATGTTTTGGGGCAGGATTTTTCAATGAAAACACTGTATTTTCAAAAATTTCATGGCACAGCATGAAATATCATTTCAATTTTGTACTATTAAATGAGCTACTTTTGTATTTTTATTATTTCTTTTTGATTAATCGACCTCAAACCGGCGACTGTTTTGTGAATTTTTGCTGTAAGAGGTTTAGAAATCACCATATTTACGAATCATTTTGACGTCCAAATGGTATAAAAAAATTACGATGTATTGCTGTGATAGTCAACTAAACTATTAAATGGATCACTTTTTACTACCTTTATTTAGTTTTTGAGTAAAAAAATCTTTAACTTAGTCCAAATTTCGAGAAAACGGCCAAAGAATTGCTTTTGATTTTGGCTACTTAGAACTGACTTAGAACTCTCGTTCGTAAAATTAACAAAACAGAAATAAACTTCAGTTCAAAATCAATCTTTTTCTGAAAAAAAAAATGCAAAAAGATTAAAAAATTGGCAATGAAAAATCTTTTAAAACAACCTAAAACGCGCCGTATCTACTACCCTATCTACTCGACGCAAGCAGTCCGCGCCGAGCGCTTCTAGAGGGTGGACGTATCGCTTTGCATCCCGGAGCTCGCACTGAGTCGACTCGTAAAGCACGTCGCCGGCTACGAAGAATATAGCGCAATAGGAGCGTTTGATACATTGGTTGCTAAGTTATTAATTACCTATTTTTAAATATTTTCTGCGGGGCTAAAAAGGCCGTTAAAGCAGAATAATGATCTGAATTGTAGTGTAACTAATGATGTAATAATAGGGTGACAGCGAGCTGATCTGATGATGGAGTCAGGACCTGTTCCATGGAATTTTATAATGATATGGGTATCAAATGAAAGGGCTTGATGAGCGAAACACAATGCTGATCTGATGATGGAGTCAGGACCTGTTCCCTGAAACTTTTTAATGATATGGGTATCAAATGAAAGGGCTTGATGACCGAAACACAATGCTGATCTGATGATGGAGTCAGGACCTGTTCCATGGAACTTTTTAATGATATGGGTATCAAATTAAAGGGCTTGATGAGCGCAACACAATGCTGATCTGATGATGGAGTCAGGACCTGTTCCATCGAACTTTATAATGATATGGGTATCAAATGAAAGGGCTTGATGAGCGCAACACAATGCTGATCTGATGATGGAGCCAGGACCTGCTCCATGAAACTTTTTAATGATATGGGTATCAAATGAAAGGGCTTGATGAGCGCAACACAATGCTGATCTGATGATGGAGTCAGGACCTGTTCCATGGAACTTTTTAATGATATGGGTATCAAATGAAAGGGTTTGATGAGCGCAACACAATGCTGATCTGATGATGGAGTCAGGACCTGTTCCATGGAACTTTTTAATGATATGGGTATCAAATGAAAGGGTTTGATGAGCGAAACACAATGCTGATCTGATGATGGAGTCAGGACCTGCTCTATGGAACTTTTTAATAATATGGGTATCAAATGAAAGGGCTTGATGAGCGCAACACAATGCTGATCTGATGATGGAGTCAGGACCTGTTCCATGGAACTTTTTAATGATATGGGTATCAAATGAAAGGGTTTGATGAGCGAAACACAATGCTGATCTGATGATGGAGCCAGGACCTGCTCCATGGAACTTTTTAATGATATGGGTATCAAATGAAAGGGCTTGATGAGCGCAACACAATGCTGATCTGATGATGGAGTCAGGACCTGTTCCATGGAACTTTTTAATGATATGGGTATCAAATGAAAGGGTTTGATGAGCGAAACACAATGCTGATCTGATGATGGAGTCAGGACCTGGTTCATGGAACTTTTTAATCATATGGGTATCAAATGAAAGGGCTTGATGAGCGAAACACAATGCTGATCTGATGATGGAGTCAGGACCTGCTCCATGGAACTTTTTAATAATATGGGTATCAAATGAAAGGGCTTATTGAGCGCAACACAATGCTGATCTGATGATGCAGTCAGGACCTGTTCCATGGAACTTTTTAATGATATGGGTATCAAATTAAAGGGCTTGATGAGCGCAACACAATGCTGATCTGATGATGGAGTCAGGACCTGTTCCATGGAACTTTTGAATGATATGGGTATCAAATGAAAGGGTTTGATGGGTTACGTATTGATGTCACGAAAATTACAAGACAGATTTTTGAAATCCATAGGAACGTTTGACAGATTTTTGATTTCTTTTTTTTCATAAAACAGGAATTCGAATCCCATAAATTCTTAAGCCAGATTTTCATTTGTTTTTTTTTTACAAGACAGAAATACAAAATACATCTAAACATTTTCCAGAAATTTTAACATCCAGATAATTCACTTTACCGCATGTTTGTTTTCCATATATTTTGTGATCCCGAAAAATCATGGTTCAGGAAAGACCTATTACAAAATTATGCATTCAATCTTTCTAAACGCCTACTAGTAGCGCCATCTAGTAATAATTCAGAGCTTTATAAATACTGGGTACCATAAAATTAAATGACCGATGTCCAATATGTAGCTTGAAGTACTGTAGGTAGATATCTAATAAATATTGTATACCTCTTTACTTTTTTTTTTATTACCTACCTTTAACATTTTCTAACTGATTTCGTACTAGATGGTTATGTAACCTCACCAAACACTTTTTGGCAAATTATCAAAATTTAACCTAAATCCATTCCGAATTTGTGACGGCTCCGGCGCTTCGGGAAGTGCAGCCCCTCCGCCCTTGCGTAACAAAACGTGGCATCAGCACGAGCCTTCGCAGCTTCGGCATTTTGGTCGCCACCTTCGGCGGCGACCAGCCTCAGCCGCTCCAGCTCGTGCTGGTGCCGCGTTTTGTCACAGCGGGCGGGGGCTGCATCTCCCTTCGCGCCTCCGAATTCATAAAAACACTCTAGGGTAGGACAGACAAGACTACGTGGAAGTCGGGGTGGGCAGATTCGGTTCTGAGACCGATAATAACCTATAAACGTTTCGTTTTACGGTAAGACAGACGCAACGTGAAAAGTAACACAAATTACGTAAATAATATAGGTAATTGAGTAAGATGGAAAAGGTTTTATATGGCTGGAAATTTTCTGGTAAGCGTTACTTCTGTCTTTTAAAATAAGGTATAAGGATATTGTTGTCGAATGAAAAAAAAACCAACTGATAATCTGGCATTAGTGTTTCTGTCAAATGAGACTTTTGTGAAACGTTTTATCGGAGTAATAAAATTATGTAAAACATAGTATCTGGATTTCGAGTTTCTATCAAACGTTTTATGGATTTCAAAATTCGGTGTATCGTTTTTCGAAAGATTGATAGGTTACCGGTTTGATGAGCGAAACACAATGCTGATCTGATGATGGAGTCAGGACCTGGTTCATGGAACTTTTTAATCATATGGGTATCAAATGAAAAGGCTTGATGAGCAAAACATAATGCTGATCTGATGATGGAGTTATGACCTGTTCCATGGAACTTTTAATGATAATATGGGTATCAAATGAAAGGGCTTGATGAACAAAACACAATGGTGATCTGATGATGGAGTCAGGACCTGTTCCCTGGAACTTTATAATGATATAGGTATCAAATGAAAGGGCTTGATGAGCGAAACACAAAGCTGGGTGGGGGTTTACTTTGACTTTGATTCTTGATTTTGACTTTCACTTTGATTCTTGATTCTTGATTTTCAATTTTAGTTTCTCTGTTCTCGGATCTTGGATTCTTGATTTTCGATTTTCGAGTCTCAATTCTTGATTATCGGATCTTGGATATCGGGTTCTTGATTCTTGATTTTGATTCTTGATTTTCAATTTTCGATTATCGATTCTCGGATCTTGTATCTCGGATTCTTAATTCTTGATTTTGATTTTAAATTTTTAAATTTTTAATTTTTGATTTTGATTCTTGATTCTTGTTTCTCATTTCTCGATTCTCGGATCTCGGATTTTTATTTTGAATTTTATTTCTTGATTTTGATTTTAAAATTAAAATCAAGATTAACAATGAAAAATCAAACATCAAAAATCGAAATCAAAAGGAAATCCTAACCCAGCTTTGTGTCTCGCGCATAAAACCCTTTCATTTGATACCCATATCATTAAAAAGTTCCATGGAGCAGGTCCTGGCTCCATCATCAGATCAGCATTGTGTTTCGCTCATCAAATCCTTTCATTTGATACCCATATCATTAAAAAGTTCCATGGAACAGGTCCTGACTCCATCATCAGATCAGCATTGTGTTGCGCTCATCAAGCCCTTTCATTTGATACCCATATCATTAAAAAGTTCCATGGAACAGGTCCTGACTCCATCATCAGATCAGCATTGTGTTGCGCTCATCAAGCCCTTTCATTTGATACCCATATCATTAAAAAGTTCCATGGAGCAGGTCCTGGCTCCATCATCAGATCAGCATTGTGTTTCGCTCATCAAACCCTTTCATTTAATACCCATATCATTAAAAAGTTCCATGGAACAGGTCCTGACTCCATCATCAGATCAGGATTGTGTTGCGCTCATCAAGCCCTTTCATTTGATACCCATATCATTAAAAAGTTTCATGGAGCAGGTCCTGGCTCCATCATCAGATCAGCATTGTGTTGCGCTCATCAAGCCCTTTCATTTGATACCCATATCATTAAAAAGTTCCATGGAACAGGTCCTGACTCCATCATCAGATGAGCTAGCTGTCACCATATTATTTCATTGTAGTCGGAACTTGACTGACATGCTGAGATCCAAGTTTCAACTCAATCGGACTATTTACTGAGGAGTTCTGTTGAAAAGCTCCTGACTCCATCAGATCAGCACATTAAGGTTTATGGGACAAAGAAACAAACATTTATTTTTTGTAATTATTTGTATTCAAGGTGTAACTAACCCGACTTTATTTTGTGTTATACCTATACCTACCTAAGTACCCAAAAAGTATTTTTACTATCGAAAATAAATCAATCACATGAAAATTACCAAAACCGTTTAGTCTAAGAAACGGAGCGCTGTTCATCGGGTGTTAGAATTTAGCAACTTTTGTCCCTCCGAGCGCTGATTTTGTCGAGCGCGAGATTGTATAATGGCTCTTAAATGAGATTTACAAAAGCTACCATTAGCTCTCAGCTACCTGGCCATTGGTTTCTGAGAAACCCTTGACAAAAAATAAAACTTCCCTGTTTGCTTAAAAGTTCCCACAATGAAGACGGCGAGAGGGGTGATCTCAAGTGTGGTTTTTGTCTCCTTTTTTATTTGTAGAGTACGCGGTAATAAAATAAACGTGACTAATATATTGAACTTAGAAAAACAAGCTTACAATTTCTCGAACGTACTGCCCGCCAATGTGAATACCCGTAAAGAAACTTTAGATGTCTTACAGGTTTCAGACGCTCACCCTATCCTTTCGTAAGTCTGTATTATTTTTCGTAAAATTATTCAAGCATAAAGTATTAGCCGTTAGTTTTAATCTGGGGCTCAGATTACGCTGCATAACTTGCTTAATACGGACCGACTGCAGTCATTCTATAGCCTGCAAAATAACACCGAGGAAAGGCGCTATCGGGGACGAAAGGTGACACCGAAGCCTGTGGAATTCGATCTAATAGGTGACTAGGTATCGCCTAGGGGATTGTGCATTTGCGATGCAGTTTCGCAATGGATCTTACCACAAGGGATTCAATTGAAAGACATTCGGTACGCGATTGAGGCATTGAGTGTCTGGCTTGGCTGCGTTCCCTTGCGAACTGGGCGGTTACTTAATGCGAGCTCAATGCCAGCGCGCTTTGTGTCTTGTAAGTGAGCACTTACAGCTGATCCACTTTTGATAAAATGCATAATATTATTTTTCAGTTCTCATCGTCTTGTTAACAGTAAGAATGTCCGCCTGCATACACTAACGAGACTTATTATGATTGGCAGTTTAGATATCGCTCAGACTCCACATGAACTTGATGGAAAGTAACCAAAATTCATATTCCATTAGAGACTGGCGTGGTGGAGATACTTTCGCTGTCACTTCTGCTTGCTTCAGTAACATAAACTAAACTTTATAATAACTAAATACATTGATAAATGCTCCAGGGCATAATTCTCTGTAAATAAAGTTTTAACGATGTAGTAGACTTCTTCATAAGACGTGAATTTCAGACAAAAACTCTACCAGTAAGTTGGTATGGTTTGTAATTGTACAAGTTAGATTATGAGGAAATTGTAAAGTTAAATTACAAATAGTTAAAAGTAGTTAGGTACTTACACTAAGCATTCTTAAACGAGTTTACAGGTTTACTATCCATAATATCCTGGTTAAGAGGCCTACAAAACTATTTATCTTATTCTAGAAATGATACCAAGACAATCTGGTTGGTTAACTTACAATATCTTTAATCTGAGATGCGGGCCACGGAAGCACTCTATAATTTCCTTCCATACAATATGAGCGGGAATAGTGATTTATGTTGACATAGTCTCAGCCCATGGATATTAGCAGCATGAAGTTCTATGGCGGCGCGTCAGACAGACTTACTTCGGTTTTATGTTTCAAAGTTGATTAAAAAGAGATTGGTAGCCATTTTAATGGGGATAAGCGTCAACCAACGAATAAGCTGTGACCACCTTGAAAGTTCAAGAGCACGTATTATAAATGTGATCAAGTAACATTTTTGAAGGAGATTTGGTTAATTTGATAGAAATTCGATCACTTAAAAAAAATATTACTTACACGCAACGCAAGGGATCTCGAGGAAATGGCCCTTAGTATTGCAAAATTCTTCAATAGTACCGGTGTTGCACCCGGTTGAATGGACCTTACACGCAGAGATAAATCAACAGCAGGAAAAACCAACGTAAGCCAACGCCGTGCTGGCTGCTGGTTAGCGCATGGCGCAGACGAGATTCTGTTTGCGATTCCAGCTAGACACTGACATTTGATCGCTTAGCCAATGCTTTGAATTTCAACGAGACTGTACGTAAATCATGGGCTTCACCTTTTGTCTTGTCTTTCAACACTGGGTTCAGATGTTATAGGTGAGAGATTGTAAATTTCATAATTATTTATAGCAGCGTTAGCATTCTAGAAATTGTAGGTCACTTCGTCATTTCCTAATTAATTTTTACGTCACGTCACATGAACTCCTTTGCTACAGACTGATAGTATTATCGGTCAACGAACTCTTAAAATAACGAACGAGGTAGGAATTGCGCAAACATGGAAATACAATTGAGTCTATGATAGTATATTGTAGATATGAAGTTAAGCACAAGAAAGGGGAAAAAGGTTGTGATTAACTTTATTGTGCTGACGAAAATGAAAAAGAGATAATAAATTGGATAGATAAGTACCTACCTAGGTACCTAAATAAATAAGCACCAACAATTACCAAATAAAGCGACCGTGAAAGGCCAGACCTCTATAGGACGACACTCAAACAACATTTAGCGCTTATCGCCAGGTGAAAGGTTGAATGGTTGTGTTTACACTCCAACACAAAATAACGTGGGTCCGGCCCTGACGGATACTTCCCTTACCTTATTTTGTTTGCGTACTTGGTCATCTTGTTTTCACAGTTCACATCCTTTCTTTGCTAAAAAAGATTTTCATGTTCGAAAACTTCGTTGCTGAAACAACGCCATTGTATATTTTCAACGCTACAGTACTTGTACTATTATTTGTTTTGTGGCTACGGCTTATCCTGCTCGGAAAATTTTACCTATCTGAATTTTGCTTTAAAATAAAAATACACGTAAGTAAGTACTTAAACAAAATGAACAGAAAATAATCATGTTGGACATTTGGTGGGCATTCATCAAACGTGCTGAAAGTAGATAATAGTCAAAGGAAACGAAGAATTCCACCGTGTAAGTGCTAAATACTCAAGCGGCCAGTCTACCCGTAGCATTCGATGGCTTGAAATTATCTCGAACGTTTTTATGGTGCGCATTGGAATCTGGGTTTTTTTTCCCATCACGGGCCCGTTCGCCCAAACAGGTTTTAGATAGAGCTCTTGAGTCGAGTAATGCATCAACGTTTTTGTACGGCGGTAAGGCGGCATATTCAAGGAGGACGAGGTAATGAGGTTTCGAAACGCTCCTTTCAATGAGCTTAATTTACAAATGCTCGGCTCAGCGTCTACTCCACACATTTTGATGGACATGAAATAGGCTTTGGCTTTACTCATACTTTTTATAATGCCTAGAGTAGGTAATCCACAAGGTAAAGTAAGATAGTCTGCACAGATATTGAGCTTGCATTAACTATCTATGAGAACTCGAAGAGGTAGGTAAGTATTTGTTTATAAGTTTTTTTAAGCTTTATATTTTATTAGCTGGATGCGTTGCTTTAAGATAAAAGCCGTTGATTAGAACTAAGCATTTATAAGATATCTTCGAATCAATTAATTTTATCCGTCGGAATGAGAACCGTCTGGGGTTATCGGTTTATCAGCCTCCATTTCGAATTCGGGCAATCGTTTATCTTGTCTTGGTGGGGCAATTATATTAATTGTTATTTTAGGTACGTAGGTACCTACTTTTAATACTAATAAGTACTACCTACCTACCTAAATAAGTTATCAAGCCAATCCTACTTCCTACTAATATTATAAAGGCGAAAGTCCGTGTGTGTGTGTGTGTGATTGTTTGTTACCACGTATCTCCATAACTACTAAATCGATTTTAATGAAATTTGAAATGTAGATACTTTAGGTTCTGGAATAACACATAGGATACTTTTATCCCGAAAAAATGTATGGTTCCTGTGGGATAAAAAAAAAGTAGTCCACGCGGCAAGTAGCCGCGGGCGGTCACTAGTATTAGGTAGGTAGGTACCTACCTGTGTGACTGTAACCTACACAAATACCTATCTAAATTAAACCAAAATCTCCTAATCATGTCGCAAATCTCACAAACATTTCAGAATCTAATAACTTAGGTAGGTAGGTAGGTAGGCTACCTAAGTTATTAGATTCTGAAATGTTTGTGAGATTTGCGACATGATTAGGAGATTTTGGTTTAATTTAGATAGGTATTTGTGTAGGTTCATACCTAAATAGGTAGTAAGGTGCACCTACCTACCTAGGTACCTATTGTAGTTTTTATCTCGACCTGTAATGCAACCTGTACCTACCTACCTAGTAAAACAAGCATTGCGACGATATCGCATTGCCTTGGACGTTATCTCTAATCAAGTGTTTGTCTACCACGATTGTTCTTGCTTGTCTAGGTAGGTAATATAACTACCTACTAAATAAGTATGTAGGTTACCTACCTACAAAAAGCAAGGCACCTAGGTAGGTAGGTGTGTGTTACACATCTATAACATGAAACCGAAGAAAGTAAAGTAAATAGGTAGGTACCTTTAAATACATATTCAACAAACAAAACTAGAAAGGCATAAATTACAATTTCATGTGATAAGCAGAATGAAGCCGATAAGAATTTCGAACATAAAATTACTTCAAGTTAGGCAGATAGAAATGGTATAGCAAGAAACAATACTCACGGACTGTAACCTTCTTGGGATCATACTGCTCAACGATTTTGTTTATCTTGAGGATCCTGGACTGCGCGACTTTGGAGCGCTCTGTGACGCCCTGGAGCTGCGCCGTCAGCTCGCTGAATATATCCTCGGCCAGCAGCACGAGAGAGGCCAGCTGCCTCAGCGCATTACTCAGCGTGCAGTTCGTCACAGCCTGCAACTCCTCATCCGACACCTTAGGCCGGCCGTCCTCATCCCGCAAGCTCGTCCGGGACAGATGCCTCGGTTCTACCACTCGCTGCACGAAAGGCATCTCGGAACTACAAGTCCTCACTCACCCATCGCAAATTAAACGTAATCCCGACATTCATTCAACACACCAACACAAAAAACGTCAGGTAACCGCCACTTTGAATTAACCGACATCCTGACCGGTGAACTTTCACATGCGAACAGTTTTCAAGAGATATTTTATGAGTTTTTGTTGCGTTCTTATTTTATGGTTTTAGTTTTAGTGCACGGATTTGGTTCTAAAAGTTTGTTTTAAACTTTTTATTTTGACGAAATCGCGCCATAACGCTCTGGACACGCGCACACCGCCAACGAGCGCAGCAGAAGCCGGACGAGTGGAAATGAGTGTGAGTGAGTAGAAAAAAACGCGCTGTATTTGGTGTTGTCAGATCTGAGAGAAAAAATTACCATATCCGCTGGATTTGTTAGGAAATTACTATTTTTGCTTTAATTTTTCTTATACACTAATATGGTTTTATGTATAAATAAATAAGTAAATAAATATAAAGAAACCAATCTGAAGTTGCTTTAACTTAGTAAAGAAATGATAATACAGTTAAGTATTAAAGATAAACCCCCTTACTTATGAAAGATGTTTAAAGTTGAACACTGGTTGAACAACGTCCTGTCTCTGTTTGTCACTATCCACAAATAAAGACAGGACGTTGTTTAACCAGTGTTTCACTATAAACATCTTTCATAAGTAAGGCCCAAAATGTGTAAGCCAGTGAATAATTTAATTTTACAATTTTTAGAGCTAGTAATTTTAAATTTAATTGCACTGATTAGATGTTTTCATTCAAGCGTTTAAGTGGATTCTTTTAATTAGGTTCCTACTATGATAATTTTTTTAAAAGATTTTGTTGTTAGATATAACAATCAATTTTATTTATTGTTAGTTTTTAAAATTCGTTCCTCACAATCAAGGAATTTAGTTCTGAATTGTATATGGCAACACTGAATTAGCGCCATCTAGTTTACACCTTAGTAACATTGTATGAGGCTGAAATGCCTCTGAAATAATGTTCATGTTAATAAGAAACTATCTACATAGATGCCAGCACCGTAGTTTACAGTACAGTTCAGTCTGGCTCTCAGAGATGGCGCTTTTGAAATCTCAAACAATGTTGAAACCAAGGAATTTCTATACTACGTACCTGGAACGTTGACTGAGACAGAAAACAAGGTCCGCTTGAAATAAAACTTGGGCGGTGTGTCTCTTTCTTTTTGCAACTGTGTGAAAGAGACAAAGCACCCAAGAAAGCCTCTCAACAAGACCAACAATCCTTATAACCAAGATTAAATGATAATAGATCGTTGTTCAGTCGCGATAAGGTTCAAAATCCTTTGTACATTAAATGTCAGTTAGCACTCCAGTTACGTAGTTTAGAATCTTCTTGGTTGAAACCACGTCCTATATTAAACTATGAAGTAGGTAGTAGGGAAGTAATTACCTACCTACTTTAATCTAATAACATCAAAACGAGGACTTTCTAAAAGGCCTTAAATCCTTACCTACTAGTGAAGAAATAAGGCATTACTTGTAAGGAAATAAGGCCTTTTGGAAAGAAAAACGAAACGAAACAAAATTATTTGCTTCGGCGCCGCGTGGAAGAAGACTTTTTATGGAGAATTTTTGGATTTCTCGACAAAAAATTAGAATTTTCCATTTACTTTAAGTAGGTACATAGGTATTTATCATTAAATTATGCTACCTAGCAAACATCATAATTCCCAGTATTACCTAACACTGGACATGTTTCTAATATACCTAAGTAAACGTGGATTTAATCATTTATTGAAGCAAGACCTACAATTTAGTCAAAATTTATTTGAGGTTATTAAAATCCACCCTTGGTAGTCAACAATGAAACAGTTGCACATTGGACACAATGAAATAACGTTTTTATATGTAAGTACCTAGGTAAACTTTTATAAAGTTTTTTTTTTCAAATTAAACAATTTTTTCAAGCGTCAATTATTAATAGTAGGTAGGTACCTAAGTATCTAGGTAGGTAGGTACATAATAATAAAAACAATACCTACCTACCTAATTTATTTCATACAAACATTGTAACATACACACACTTAATTAATCAATTAAGTAATGTAGGTATAGGTACTTGCAATATTTGAAACACAACGGTACAAATTAATGTGTTTCATTGTTAGATTTATGGTGTTTCTTTCTAGACACAATGAAACATTAAAAACATTTCACAAACAGTGTGTCACCGAAAAGAATGTTGGTGAACTTTTGGTATTCCATTGTTGGACACGACCTGTCCCTGCCTACTTTACCAACTTTGTATCACCAAGTGTAGGTAGGGTCAAATAAAATGACAGAATTAGCACAAAAAATAATATTATTACAGTCATTTCGTGTAACAAAGCGCTTTACATTATATTTATTATGATTTATGATAGCAAAAGGTATATATTTCAAATATCCTTAAGAGTTAGGATAATGTAGGTTTAGTATATAGGTAACTTATTTAGGTAAATATGACGGTAGATAATAATAATGTAGATAGGGTAGTACCTACAAAGTTCCTACATAAGAAATGGGTCAGTTTTCAGTAAAGGTGCATCATAATCAGTTTTTTAAAGCAGATTAAGTGTTTGATTATAAAATGTCATAGGTAGGTACTTATCCCCTCGAGTGGTTTTTGTTAAAATTAATCTTGGCCAAAATTAGGAGAAGTTCCTCCAAGACCATAGGTTCCTATAAATAAACAAACAACCATTTGTTACTGACATGACAGTAGGTAATCTGATTACTAAAATCAGAGTACCTAAGGTGTTCTTGGTTGTCAAAAAGATTACCGTAATCTTTTTGACAACCCAGAAAACCTTAGGTACTGAAACTGAGTTTATGACCACATAGGCTAGCTGTAAAGCTGGTCTGATGGGTCTGATGAAGGGTAGGTAGGTACCCTAGACAGATAAACTCTTATAAGAAATTACTTACATAATAATGCTAGCGCTGAAAGGGACAAAAATGTACAACGATGTGCTGAACAGTGAAATTACCGGGGCGCGTGGTATGGGACAATAAGTATTTTAAATTAATTATTGCTTATTGTTTTGGTAAGATACATGATACCAAAGTCAGCTGTTTATAAAAATAAATGGTTCTTAATTCAAGTGCTTTTATAACCAATAGAAATTGACTGGATAGCGTCCGACCGGATTGTGGATAATTCTCCAAAAGTCCGAACGGACAGCATCCAATGGATATTATCGGATAGTCGGTTATATCCATATAGTAAGTAGATAATAGGTGAGTATATTAGGTATATACCTACAATAAACCTCAGACACGTGCAATATTTTTGTCTTCTGTATTTGCAGCATGCCCAAACAAGCTTATAATCTAGTGGCAGTTTTTGTTTTTATTTGACCAAACAGGAGTATTCTAAGCAGGTAGATAATGGTGTAATACTGGTATTAGTGTAACTTGGTAAGTACCTAATTTGAATCCACAGAAAACAACTTTTTATGAAACAAAAAACTTAAATGATTTTATTTTTCTTAGTTTTATCCATAAGTATGATCTTTTTTTTCCAATTCTTGGATAATTATCAAACATACCTACTAATTTATTATGAAAACTTTATGTTTCATAACTTTTAGGAAAATTGGATTGATTTTTTGTGTTTCATTAGAATCGACATAAATCATTTTCATTACAATAAATTTATCTGTCACTATAAATTATATAAAAGTAACGTTATACCTACTATATCACTACCTACATATTTATTAGATTAAACAATTAATTTTATATAGGTTACATTTTACCTAACTACAAAGTTCTAATCTAATGATTTAGCCTCACTATTTGCTTTCACTTTCGACACATTTAAATCGATTAGGTATTTCTAAATACATAAGTAGTAATGTACCTAGTTAACAGAAAGTTTAGCTACCTCTAAGTTTTATAACCGCATAAGTATAAACATAAGTATTCCTAGGTGGTCAATACCTAAGTAGGTATCTGATAAACATTTATAAAATAATTAAACTTTTCGAAATAAGTACCTACATGGTTATTAAGTTTAAAAAGTTTTAACTAAACCTTTTATATTTAGAAATACAATACATTGTCACGGAAATAAATTATCGCGTTATTTACCTAATAAGTCCGTTTCTCGAAATAAGTGCCCGCCTCTAAGGTGCTCTAGGTAAAGTTAATTTGCCATTGGTTTTGCGTTAGTTCAGCAAATTCCGCGTCCCAGTATTTTGCCACACGCAGTAAATGCCCGTTATTCCCGACATGATAAAAGTATTTCTAAATATTATTACCTATTTGTACTGGTGAAATTATCTTTTTATATGTAGGTATTAATATACCAAAAGCCCAATCAAATATTTTGCGACGATCGGTACCAATTTAAAATGTGTTGTGAGAAGCATTTTCTTGTAAATCTTTTTGAAGTACTAGAAGATACTCGTAGATACCTACTTATTACTAAAACTTAATGCATGTCATTGAATTACTATACCTATAATGTTTCTATTAGGTAGTTAACTAATTTTTTATAAGTACTTACTGAAAATAATAACAAGAGCATAACAAATCCAAACTATGTTTCTGTAACTTATGTCCGTACATTTTACTAGATTAAGTTAATCAATTTAATATTACGAATTAGAAAACTATTAAACCATATGCGGTTAGCTAAATAATCACAGTTATTATAACATTAATATATCATTTGGTAAATAGGTAAATTAAGTGTTAATTAATTCAACAAAGCTGGTACATTTTATGTCTGTGAGTATTATCTATTTTACAATTTACTATTTGCCAAATCCATTGCATCGCACTGCAACTTTTTAAGAAAATTTTGTTCTAAGTACTTAGCTATCTACGTCCTACAAATACTTACTTACTATAAGTAGGTAGGGTGAGATGTCCAACAATGAAACAGTAAAAAATTGCGATATTTCTGAAATAAGACGTTGCTAGATTGTGTAATTTACCTTCACAGGCCTCCCGCAATACCCCAGTTTGCGCCGGCGTTTCTTCAATATTTTCACGCTAAAGCCACCCATCCCATTTCCTGGAGATGCCCCGTGGAGGGGTGAAACACGTGACGAAGAGTCACGTGTTTCACGGGTTTTTGATTTTATGCTGGTGCTGTTCCTGGATTTACCGTGACTAGCCTGGCATAGTAAGGCTAGGCTGTGTAGCTTTAGCGTGAAAATATTGAAGAAACTTTTTGGGATAGATTGGCGGAGGAGTAGGTAGGTACTAGATATTTTAGAATAATAAAAAATCTGAAGATGGACTTCCGCAAAGTCACGCCTGAATACTACCTACTATACTACTCAATAATGAAACAGTTGCACAGTGGACACAATGAAACAGCGTTTTCGTAAACTGGAATAAAACTTTTTCTTTCTTTTTTCAAATCAAGCATTTTTTGTCAAGCCTCAATTAATAGAAATAATAATAAAAACAATAATGTATTTCATACAAACATTGTAACATTAATCAATTCAGTAATGCACACAATATTTGAAACATCCGGTATAAATTAATGTGTTCCAGTGTTCAATCTATAGATTTATTTTAGAGAAGTTTCATTGTGTAACTATACGGCTGTGGACACAATGAAACATTTCTTATTGTATTTTATTTTTTTAAATTATGGACTGTGTTTACACTAATTGAAAAAACTAAAAAGGACATCCGGTACCTATCCAATTAAATAACCTATTTACCTGTTAAAAACTAGACTCATCTGTTGAAACAAGACTTTGAAGTTTTAGTGTTTCATTGTTGGACACCTGACCCTACATAATAACTAAATTATAAGCAGGCAACACTTACATTTATTACAACAGATACCTAGGTACATCCATTTTATTGGGTTGTAAGAACGGTAGGTAGGTACTAGGTACCTAGCTATCTTTAGTAAGAAGGTACCCTACCAAGAAAAACTATTTACTTAAGGTCTGATTAAGACAAATCCAAAATTAGATTATTATCACTCCAAAAATGTCTTTTTTTTATCATGGGTCCTACTAAAAGATTGCCTGAATATACTAGGTATACCTAGTATAATTGTTCAATTATTAATTTATAATCAAATGAAATACATGTATCTATGTACCTAGGAACAATTAGGTATAACGAGCCATATCCAGTTCATAAACACACGTAATCTATCTTTTTATGAACACATACAATGGCATACAAAAGCACATTATAAGATTATCTTTTACGTAGGTAAGCACTGAGCACTTATACACCGTTTAGTTTTGGTCAGTTTAAAGCCGGCGCCTACGTTATCTATATCGATAACCTTACTCAAAAATAATAATAAATATGAGATCTATTTATTAGCAATTAATAACACGAAACAAACTCGATAATATGAGAAACGATAGTAGTAGTAGTACTATTCGTTTGTCGGCTCGACTCGGCCGCCGTGGATGCGGTCATTCACATCACATCTATTATTATCAGTCACATCACAGCTGTTTGCTACGGCGTAGAGCTTCTCTCAGCTAGCTACTACGGCGTAGAGGTCACTTCTACGCGCCTACGACACCTAACCAAGTGTTTATCTCACTTTTGTTAATCTTTTCAACTATTCAGTTTCCCATGAAATACTTATCAAATTAAACAACTAAACCAACGGCACGAATACGATTAAGTAAAAAAAGCAGTGAATGGGGCACTACACAATTTTATGAGCAGCCGGAAAGTGTCCGAAAAGGCACGACTGGCAGTACATAGAGGAGCGTTAGTGCCTACACTGATGTATGTATGGTAGTGAAAGTGGGTATGGCAGAAAAAAATCAGAGCAGAGTGAATGCAGTTGAAATGAGAGCGTTGCGTAGTATGTGTGGGGTAACTTTTGAAAGATAGAGTGAGAAACAGTGAGACAAGGGAACAGTGTGGACTGAAAGAAGATATATTGATAAGAATCGAGAAAGGCATGTTAAGATGATTTTGGCATGTATCTAGAGAGGATGAATAAAAGTCGTTTAACTAAACAAGTAAATAAATAAATAAATAAATATTGCTGGACATTTCACACAGCATCATGTAGTCCCAAGCTAAGCAGAGCTTGTGTTATGGCAACCACATGACTGATATACTACTTATATACATTTTTTTTTGTAAATACATACATAATATACATAGAAAACACCCAGACCCGAGACAAATATTTGCAGATCATACAAACATTTGTCCCGCAGCGGGGATCGAACCCGCAACCTCTTGCGTCACAGGCGGGCCTTCACCCACTGCGCCACAGAGGTCGTCAAAGTGTATGAGGCGAGTGTGAATGGAACAGCTGGAAGGGGAAGACCTAGCGAACATACCTGGATCAGATTAGTGATGTTTTGAAGAAAGGCAAGGTCAAAAGTACCCTAAACCGGCAAGCTTATCTGAAAAATATGATGAGAGTGAATGAGGCGAAAGAGGTGTGTCAGGATCATAGGAGAATCGTAGCAAGTGGAAAGCCGTGGTCTCTGCCTAAAGTGGGAAAGAGGCGTGATTTTATGTAAGTATGCAAATGTATGTGGGTGCTGGCTTTAAACTGACCCAGAATGAACGGTGTAGGTATATACGTATTATCTACTCGGTGACGTAGGTACCTACTTACTAAACATTAGAACTAGAAGTTTTAATGTCACGTGGTGTAATTTTATCGCTGAGCATGAGTGCCTTTTCTTACGTCCCGGTTGCCGGGTAGCTGGTCGGTGGCGAAGTGGGCATGGCATGTAGATTCGGTAGCTTTCACACACACGTACAGTACGCACAATGGATCTAGGCCTTCGTAAAGTTAGCCGTTTCGCTGTGCAGTAGAAAATTTTGTAAGAAAAAGCTACATTGTGCATCGAAAAGGCTAACTTCACGAAGGCCTAGATCCATTGTGCGTACTGTACGTGTTTGTGAAAGCTACCGAATCTACATGCCATGCCCACTTCGCCACCGACCGGCTACCCGGCAACCGGGACGTGTCAACAGGCACTTACGCTCCACTCTTATATTATAACATCTATGCTCCTAAATCAAATATTTTAACAGTCTATTATGTTGACCCATTCTGGAAACGAATTCATGGTTCTAGAAATGTCGAACCAAGTTTAGTTTAAAATTTACACTTGTAAGTAGGTAGGTTCTTAGGATTACAAGGTTTAGGATTGAATTGTCTGGAAATTTTATTATTCTGATAGCTTCTTTCGATTTTATACGAGCTTTATGCACAAAATTTAGGCTTTAACATCTTTTACTAGATGATTTATACAGTGTCAGGAGACAATTTTTGTCTACACTTAACGGGACACTGCAGTGCCTGAGACAATAATAAGGTGGAGTATAGGCTTGCCCAGCACTTAAACCATCCTCTTCACAAGAAGGGCAATACGTGCGGGGTTGATGAAGCCGCGGCTTTCCTCCAATGAGATTTTACCAAAAGCTACTTAGGTAGAATATTGTGTAAGCAGCTTTGTTTAATATCAATCGAGAAAACTAAAAAATAGCAGAGATTTATAAAACCCCGTTGTCAGAAAGATATAAATTATGTGCGTGCTGTGTGTGTAACAATGGAGCAAGACAAAGTGCGACTGAGTTGACTCAAGATATTAGCTTGACTTTTATTCGTCACGCAGAGCGGGGTACAACGCATCTACCTCAGTTTATATAAAAGATCATTGGATTCCTCACGATGTTTTTCATTAATCGTTTAGATTTTTTCGAAGCGAAAAATCCATTGATGCACGGCCAGGATTCGAACCAACTTGGCCAACACGGCTTTGCATAGATCGGCTAGTAGGTATGTTCCGTCCATAAGTAAGTAGATAAAGTATACTTAAGTTTTTTGTTGAAAAACATGTTTTTATGCAAAGCTTTTATTGGGTGAGCTGATTCAAATTAGCCCAAATACGGATGTTCTACTGTTATTCGCTAAGAGTTTTCATTGAACAGCTCCTGACTCCATCATCAGTTCAGCTTGCTGTTACCATAATATTGCATTGTTACCGAGAATCTATAAGTGTGCCAAATTTCAGCTTAATCGAACTTTAGATCTTCTGTTCTGGCAACTTTTTAAAAACTACACAAAGTTTAGACACTAAATATTATCTTGTAACTCTATCAATCTATAAGAACGTATTATTGTAAGGATATTGAAGTGAAAATGCATAATATACTAATAAGTATAGGTAAACAGGTCAGAAATATTAGAAAAAGGTTATTATGTAAGTAGGTTACTGCCTACATTAATTTTATTTTATGATTGTACCTATAGTATTTGGTAACGATATGGTGAGTCTATATGATATGAAAAACATTTGATATTAGATACGTGAACGATATTGAAAAGGTACCTACATGAAGCAGAATAATGTACTTAGATGTAATTAGAATTAAATACAAGTTCCCATTTATATTATATAAATAAATGATTATATATAGGATAAATACAAGTTTATAACTTCTACATTAAGTACAGTCAAGTCATGGAAAATTTTATAAGGACTTTTGTTATACATATATAAGCCTCAGTGATAACACGATTAAATAACAACAATAATCCCTACACTTTTTATTCGACTGTACCTAATAAATAAGATATGGGTAGACGTTAAGTACATAGGTACTTAATATTATTCTACTCTATCTATATCAATCAGCTTTTTTAAAGCAAAGTATAGAGATGGGACTAAACGTTAATCCTAATATTTCAATCACATTGCTGATGCGTTCACACTTGATATAACACAAATCTATATACCTACACTTATTTATAGTTCCCAATAGGTAATATTTATAACGAGTACACACACAACTTAAGACTAATCTTACTCTAAAAAGTCCAATTAATAAAGATGCGCAAATAAAACGAGTACTCGTCTCACTACTCGCCACTAGCTCAACACAGTTTGAATTTAACCGTCTTTTGTCCACCATCTTCGAATTGAAGTTAGCTGGAAACTGACAGCTGTCAAGTGTCAAATTGACAGTTAACAAAGCGCTCTACAGCTCTAACTGCATCGAAATCAAAAGCAAAAATAAGTAGGATTAATTTAGGTAGTACTCAAAAAGGTCAATTCTAAGCTGCGAGGAAGAGGTCACAATAATCACGATATGTTATTGCATACAATGCTGTCTAATTATAAGGTGGTTCAATTTATGACAGCACTTTTCCAAGATAGAGATAAGGTAGGTAAATTATTTACTAGTTTCAATATAGTTATGTTGAGAATAAGTATAAGATAGTTATAAGGATAGGTACCTAAATCAGTTAAGTGTTTTAGTATAAAGTAAATAAAGGGTAAGTATAGGTTTATCTAGGTTTAGGACTAGATACAAAAGTTCATGAAAACTAAGCCTCGTTCGCAAGGGAGTTTTTTAACGTCGCATCCATTAAAAACCATAAATTGATGAATTTCTATGTAAGTATCTATGTATTTATGGGCACATCAGCACTATTAAAACGCGACGTTTTTTTATCGGCGGTAGGCATTTAAATTGAATTTGAGTTTAAAGTTCGCCAACGCAACGTTTTTTTAACTCTCGTACGATAGAGGCCTCTTAGGTCATTAAATCTTTTCTTATATTTAAATACCGTTATAGAAGTAACAATAATTCATTGAAATTTAGAGCAAAACAAAAGAGACACGAGTAAAGAAAGTTGCTTTGCCAATTAGCTTAAACAGCGAAATTAGTTCAAAGATTTATTTTTTAAGGAACATAGAAAGGACTTGCTGGAGACATCTACAATAACAGTGGGACGGGCGGTCAAGATGAGATCAGACGGTTCATTTTTTGTCAATTTCCGTCGTTCATTTTCATACTTCACTCAAAGTGACACATCTAAACATAAAACGAAAGAAAAGTGTCATAGAAAACCCCAGCATTCATTCGAGTGATCTTTCACTTGAGTGAACCGTCTGATTCCACCTTTAGCATAGTCGATAGATTATTAAAAAATAAAAATCAAAATAAGGGTTTATATAAATAGTGAATATAGGAGCAGAGTTATTATAAAGAAGTCTCATACATAAAAATATAAAAACCAACCAATATTTAGTTGCATAAAAATAATTTTGAAGAAAAATCAGATCTAAAAACGTCGATAAAAATGTGTGTAATTTTTTTACAATTATTTGGGTGTAAAATGTGTTGAAAATAAAAATAAATGAAGCGGTTTAAAAATCTGAATTTTGTAAAAAAGTGAGTCCTTTGAAAAATGTAAACAACAACCACATTACACTAAAAAATGTAATAAAAAAATAAAAATTATCAGCCACCAAAATGTTTGGGTGGGTAAAATTAAGAAAACAAAAATTGTGGCTTTCTAAAAATCTGATCTGTAATAAAAAAAGTTTGTCATTCTAGGAATGGAACTTTAAAAAAAAACCGGTAAAAAAGCCTTGATTTCACTGCAGCGGCAGACAGCTCTCGCAAACTCGTGCCTAGC
This sequence comes from Camptogramma bilineatum, assembly GCA_958496255.1. Lineage (NCBI taxonomy): Eukaryota > Metazoa > Arthropoda > Insecta > Lepidoptera > Geometridae > Camptogramma > Camptogramma bilineatum. Next base: position 10,591,461 of record OY292458.1, read on the forward strand.
GACGATTCGACCGTTGGCGGTCGGTGAAGGAGCCCATCTATTTGCGCACTCCTCGCTACGGGTCCACTTCGTGGCACACCTCCATGTAGTCGGGGTCGTGCATTATGTCCCTGATCATGTCCTTCAGCATCGTGTACCGGGGGAACATCGGGTACACTTTGGAGCTTACGTAGTCCGACTGGAAAATCAAGGCGAAAATGTTAAGATACATTTTATTTAGAATGCTTAGGCTTGTTTCACTCTTCAGCGTGTTGCCGGTCGCGTCCGCGAGTTGACCATTCACAGCACAGAGAAATGTGCTGTGAATGGTCAATCCATGGACGCGACCGGCAACGAAGAGTGAAACAAGCCTTAGATTAGAGTGTTCCGCCAAGGGTGTGCCGCGGCACACTGGTCATTGGTTGGTGTGCCTTGGAAAATAAGGTTACCTATCTCAGTTAAGTCATTCCAAATTTGGACGCATAATGCTCAACTAAACAAGCTCATGTTTCTCATTAAAAAAATGATTTTTCATTTATGGTGTACCTCAAAGCTTTTCCGATTCTTTAGATGTACCTTGAACATAAAAAGTTTGCGGAACATTGGCTTAGAGGACGTGTCTCTCTATAAAGCAGTTGCAATACTTGCAATCACATATTGATTGTTTTTGGTGATATTTACGAACCAGACAGACCTTAATGCTATACCTAGGTACTCAAAATAAATGATTTTTCTCCTGCCAATCATTCATCTACTGTAAGGTAGAAACCTATAGTAGATTTTATGTTCTATCTAAAAGATCAGGCAATAAGTTTTCAAACCTGCTTGACAAACTTGCAAACTTGTTTGATCCATCATCATCATAACCCTCATCACGCGCAGCCCCTTTTTACCCCACTTCTTATTGTGCTTGTGCCAATCTATCCTGCACTAGTCTGACCCAGACAGACAGACAGACGTAAGACCTTCTAGCTATTTCTGTTTTCACAATGTCATCGTCCCGTTTATATACGGCGATATATTCGTCTATAACTCTCCCGGGGAACCACTCTACTCCATGGTTTGATTATAATAGCACAATTATTTACCTTTAGTTCTCTGATGAGGTTCCTCAGGCCGGTATATTTCTTGAGTAAACGGTACAGGTCGTTGGTCATCTGTGTATTCTCCGTCTCAATCTGAGATGTGGTCATATCTGGAACATTAAATATTATTTTATACCATTTTTCGTAATCGATCGAGCGAGCGAAGCGAGCGAAGATCTTAGTGGCAAGTTAGGCGATTTTGCTTTGTATGTTTGTATGTTTGTATATTTGTATGTTTGTATGTTTGTATGTTTCATTTTTATGTTCTCGCATAACTATCGAACCGCTTATCCAATCTGTATGAAACTTGATAGGTCAATAGGTTGTGCTATGGAAATTTGCTGTGAAGCGTATGAGTGTAATCGATGAAGGGGTTGTAAAGATATGGGGTTCCCAAGAGGGTAAATTTTTTTCAAAGTTACTCAAATATATTGAGTGGGGTGTCATATGAAAGTACTCAATTTATACATTCCAAAATGGTTTTTAGTTTTCTTCTAGGTTCTATAGTTTTTGAAATACAGTGAAAAACAAAAATGATGAAAACCAATTAACGGAAGTATGGAGAGAGCTCCCGTTTCATAGAGTTTCGATGTATTCGTAGGTCTGGTTAACACACAAAGAGTGTGGCATCGTTGTGGTTTGGTTTGCAATGATTTTAGTTGCTATTTGATACTTGAGGGGGAGGGGGAGGGGGAGGGGAGGGGGGGGAGGGGAGGGGGAGGGAATTGATTTTCTCATACATTTTGTTTTGAACTGCTATTTTAATAACTGAAATTGAACTAAGAGGCCTTCCCTGAGGCGCGGTACGAAGTTCGCGGGGTCAACTATTGAATATAAACACGACACGACTTAATGTATTGCATGCATGCCTATAATCTTTACCATACTGAGGTAGCGCATTAGATATCATTGTGTGGTAAACACTAGAAGGAGTACTAACGTAGGTATAGGGGTAGTCAGAAACAAGTCCAAATCTAGGCTATCAACACAACGGTGCGCGAGATCTCAGTTCGGGGCGAACTACTAGTGTAAATAAAAGCTTCCACTTGCAGCCCATGGGTTCTTTTTTTCTAACTGTTTTCGTAACCAGTTACGAAAGCAGCTGGCAAGACAAGTAGCTTTGCTATCGCAAATACTACAAATAGTATGCAAATAAAGTTCTTTGATTTATGATTCTGTATTCTTCAAATCTAATGTGACTTAAAAGACGTTGCTATCAATCATAGTGCACTCGTTCAGTGTTATAAACCATAACTATTTATCTAAAAAAAAGCTCTCGTGGCGTACCTCGCTTCAATGTTCTTGATTGATCGTTAAAGTTAAGCAGCGTTGTGCGCGGTTACATTTTGGATGGGTGACCGCAAGTGGTATTACGAGCTGAGCGCTTCCGTGCTTCGGAGGGCACGTTAAATTGTCGGTCCCGGTTTTAAGTCGCTAAGTTGACGGAGGCCTTCAGGCGGCCTAAAAATGCCGTCACCAGAGTTAGCTCATACGAACATTCATACAATTTAGATGAGAACGCCTGAGTTTTTTAAACATGACTGGATTTTTTTCGCAAAGATTGGTAGGTATCGCTTAGGCACAGTGTTTGCAAATTAAAACCAGAAATGTGAATGAAACAAATACATTCGGGAATAGCTCCATTCATTACACGAGGGGGGTAATACAACTTAATACCTCTAATTTCGTCATGAATGTAAGTAAAACACATAAAGCCGGTATTCCGTCGGTTTCGAGGCTTTACTCATTTTATTGTTAGGACAGGGTTTGCGGTGCGACCTCGCTTAATTTAGATTCGAGAACCCACTTCCAATTTACACAGAGAATTCTGACTTTATTGCGCGTAAATATTCATTAAAATAAAGAGTTGATTACTCCAAATGAAGTAAATTAACTTCTTTATACGGTTAACTTTCTTTATTACTGGTACTAAAACAACAACAGGAAATTAAATCGTGAACTTTATTGCTTTGTATAGAAAATTTGGCCGATTTTACCCTAATATTATCTCACAACATAATCATCGATCGCACCGGGAATTCGAACGAAATCAGATTAAAAATTCTATAGAAAAACTTCGGAGCTGATAAGGAAAATATATCTTAGCTAAATTGGACTTTATTTACTTCGAGATTAGAAGTGCCTTTTAGTATGCTCACGGTTAAAGCTTTAGATGTGTGTTCAGTAAAAACATCTTAAGCATAAATAAATAAGCCCATAGAAGTAACGTAAGTAAATAGCATTTAAAAAACCTATCGCTTGGGAGTTTTCTTTCTCCAGAAAATAGTTGACAGCCGTGTAAATGTGAAAAGGTTCTACCTTAGTTTTCGATTACAGAAGCCCCCAAATTCAAGTCTCGTAAATTCGCTTCCTTTGCGTAACTATCAGGACAAAGGAAGCAGAATGAGTTTCGTTAATGGTACGTAATCTAACTACAAGGCTCCGAGCAAATGTTCCAAAACTGACGCTGGCTACCGGCCAACAGGCTTGCACTTTGAAAAGATGTTTTTTTGAGCGTGTGTTCCGAAAAGTGCCACGCGCTAGGTGCAGATATTTATTAAAGTGATGTCGATCGATTCAGCGCTAAAACTTGGCACCTTCCTGGTAAGCGGTAATCGGATGTAATTTAAAAAAAAACCCTAGGTATATGCACACATTTTGAAAGGCAAACGATCGGGTGATATTTTCTGGACAAAATGGTCTTTTAATTCCACTTTGCTTATCGTAATTTGCTGTAAACCAATGAATAATGGAGATTATTTTGAAAGTAGAAGTATTATTATCAGTTCTGTGGTAGTAAATGTTTTTAAAACTGTGTAGCAGTATGCTACGCCGTAGCATCAATATTGTAAGTAAAATGTTTAATTTTTCCATCTGGTGTGTCGACAGTCTACGTGAAAGCCAATTAATGAAGGAGAGCTATATTGCTATCGGGTCCTTGAAGCTAAATCAAATTTAACCTAGTTCTATAGGACCTACTGCCGATTCTGTATCTAGACATTGGATTTCCTAGCTTTGGTGCTAGTCTTGACAGTTTAATTAAAATCGATTTCACAGCCTGTTATTTTTGACCACCGATGAAACACAGGGTAGACTTATAACACAAGTTTGTAGTGGGTAGGTAATTTTGGGTATTTGTAGAGGTGTGTAAGTGCATATTTGTCTGTGGCATCATAGCTCCGGAACGGATGAACCGATTTAGATTTTTTTTAATAAGGTGTCTTCATCTACTAAGCTGTTTGAAGATCATCACCTAATTTCTAGTTATTAATGGGATATGTCAAAGGTTTTTCATTAAATTATTAATTTAATTGTTATTGAGACAATCTTTTAATTAAACTTGATCACTCTTACGACTGTAGACTCTGTAAACATTCACAAAGAATGATGCGATTAGAGGTTTTGTTTTTTTTTGACTTCTTGCTGCTAAACTTTTATTGCTAAAATTGGGATGAAAAATCTTGGGGCGAAAAGAGATAGTCAATAGTCGCTTGACATGATCATGATCAAATTACGCGCTTCTTTACCACCAAGAAGCTTATGCCATAATCTATTCTGTAATTCCACAAAACCTCGCTTAGCTTCGACGATATTTCAAAAAAAATCAAGCAAACTCTACAAATAAAAAAAAATCTATGCAAAACGAAGTTTGATTACCATTGAGTCGTTCTATCCGTTCCCTTCTATCAGCCGCCTCCTCAGCCAGCTTGGTGGAAGTCTTGACCCCCTCGCCTGACTTCTGTGTCTTCTCCATGATAGCACAGGCTCGCAACACGAAGGCTGGCACTGTTTCAGCCTTCTCCTGACGGGGGATCTCCACCAGAGACCAGTATTGAGTCTCTAGACGGATCACATCCTGGAAATATTGAAGATACTGTTAAGCTTATTTGGTTCAGTCGAGAGGAGTCAGATTTCAAGAGACATTAGAGATGATGCTTTAATAGGCCGGTTATTTTATCGGTTATAAATGCCATTTGCGCTCATAGCGTAGCATAAGCAAGCTACGCCACGAGCCCATTATAAACAATAGGCTATTGACCTTGGCTTAATTTAGCAAACTTCTACGTTATCTGTTGACGTCCTTTTTCATGAACAAGAGAGTGAAAAGAAAAAAATACTAAATAGGCATGCCAAATTAACCGTTAAAAATTGGTAGGTTCAGGGATAAATCAAGGAACTTTTATGCGATTTACAAGCAACTTAACTCAGGCTCTGTTCAAAACTGGTCACTTTATGAGCAGCTGAATTGAAAAGCGTTGTACTTGTAGTGGCACTCGTCAGCCCGAGGCGACGGGCAACTTTTATTGAAAAGCTTTGTTGAAATACTTATGTCACAGTAGAACATAGGCAAATGTTGTTTGTCGATATATTCTGATATAAAGCTTCAGAATATCCGATTCTGGGGTTCAATATTAAAACTTCGGAGTTCATTGTATATATTTTAAATTCTCTAACATCATTTGCATGAATTGTATTGGCAAAAGTAATGGCTTCAGTCCGCTACAGCCTCCATGGGGGCTAATTGGGAAGTGCCGGAATTGCACGGCCAATGATTCCGGAGAGAGCATCGACGTAGATTACATTGACGGACATTCAAACCAGAAATGTACTCACTATCTGTATCAGTACTTGACTGAATAATGCTTGGGCTTGCTCGAAACAACAATACTTATTATTATAGATTTTATTTTTACTACTGATGCATTGTGACAATTTCTTTTAATATTTTTTTTTTGTATGGAATTAAATAAAGTTTAATTATTTTCAACTCATTTTCGCATCCACCGTCTGCATTTTTACATAACGAAATTCATGAGTTGAGATAATTGACAGATCCAGATAAGACGATAAATGAGCCGGTGTATTTTATTTCAAGGTGACATAAACACTAATTACCAGTGATCGGCGTAGGTAGTGCCTTTCACGGGAATGAGTGATCGTTAACTTAACATGGATATGCCTTTAATCCAGGGAAATATAATGATTTATTTTGTTAAACAGGTTTTTTTTAGGAATTCGTATTTTACACAGTACGGTACCTATTCAGCTTTATGCAAATACATATTGTATTGATCACAACAAAAAATTGTGCTTATTGAGATGTAAAAGAAGAAAATTCAGTCTCTCTAAACCAGAAATTAGTAAGTATTCTGATTATGTCGTCGTGCGTACTCATGATGTCTTAAACAGTTACACTTCAACAGCGACATTCAGAAAAAAATTCCCGGGAATCCCGGGGCATGTCCACATTAACATTATCATTTAGGTTCATTGGCCTAAAATTGCACTACCTATGCCGATCCCTACTAATTACAAAGATATCAATACAAAATGTAATCCAGCTTAATGTCCTGAATTCCGAAACTGTGGAGCATCGGATCGCGATTGCCATTTCAAGCCACGTCCTCAAACATGTGTTCTGAACTCTAGTGAGGTGAACTTCCACACTATCAGACAAAGTGCAATGATGTCTTAAAGTGGATAAGTTTCCGCTGGACTCCCGCCAGTTTCCACAGATAAAGACCATCTTCTGTAACAGCCTTGGCTTAATAAAGAAACCAGTTTTGTTCTCGTGCAATTTCCTTCGAATTTCTGGCTATCCGTTTTTGCAACTAGTTGGCATTTTGAAAGCTCATGAAAAGATATTTCGTCTTCAAATGTTTTAATTAATGTTATAATTGCCAGTTTTTAATTTTCAATATGATAAGAGGAGTAGAAAATGTAGGGAAAGTACATTGAGAACGTATTAAGAGATTTTATAATAAAAACCTCAAAAAATATACCTAAAACATATAGTGAAATATTTATGTACCTAACCTTTATTCTAAGAAACAAACTTACACCTTGGATTACTCAAAGAAAAAACTTGATATTTCAACTAACGATCCGAATAAAAGTAATATTAAATCCATTCAGCCATCGGAAAGACCAAAGAAAATAAAATGTGATCTTGTTTTACAAAAAGTTTAAGTCGAGTGACTACGACGCGAAAGAAGAATGAATTTTAATTTCCCTTCGTTTGCATCGGTACAGTCAGCGCAAATTACTTGAATTAAACCAGAAATGACGAAGAATTTTTATCTGAATAAAAAGGGGCTGAAACTATAATTTACGAGATTCGTACGACAAAAAGTAAAACTAAATACTTATTACTATTTTCGGGTTCCATACCCAAAGGGTGCTAAAGGCACCCTTTGGGTATGGAACCCGAATTTGTTAACTCTTAAAAACTAATATACTAAATAAAATAAAAAAAATATTTAGTCTGCGACAATGGTTTCTGATTTTTTTTAACTAAGTACCTATTTGAAAGGAGAATGTACATGCTTAGCTAGGTTAAAAACAAATGCCCACAGGGTTGGCACATACTATTTGGAAGAGCTACATTTTCTTTCTTGACTTGCCTCTTAGCTCAGTTGGTAGTAGCACTGCCTTCTGCGCTGTAGGTCGTGAGTTCGATTCCCACTCAGGACAAACATTTGTGTGATGAACGTAGATGTTGGTTCTGTTTGGGTGTTATAAAGTATTATATTTCACTCGTCACTCGTAATGTCAAAAAACCTCAGCAAAAACTAAAGAAAACCTTTGCAAATCTAATTTGGATTAGCTCAATTTATTTATCCAGGTAGATATTTTTTACTGTTATACTTACAAGAAAATGTAGAGCTTAAAAGCTCTTTAAAAATAACTATGTGTTAACCCATTTGTTTTCTAAACGTGGTCACAGCTCCATTTTTGCCCATTCTCCTTCCTCGTTTCAATGTGGGAATGTAGTCAGATTGTTCGTGCATATTTGAATTCAGTGTAGAGCGGTGCGAAGTAAATTGCTAAAGTCGTTAAACTACTGCAGACGAGTACAAAGAAAGCATAAGGGGCGGGAATAAACCTGTACAGAGCACGTGTTTTAATTAAGATTTAGAATTGCCAGCACAAATCACGAATGTTGTGGTAAACAATTTGAACTTACTTTTGTGGAGGTGAAATTTCACCAATTCACGGTGGTGTCGGGCTATTCAGCGAACCTTAGTCGAAGTAACTGATGTCTAACTTATGTTTATAGACCAGTATAACTAAAACTAGTAGGTTAGGTGCTATAACACCGATTTTCAATGAAATAAAACATAAGTGTGAATAACACTATAAAATTCAAATAATAGTATTCTCTGACTTTAATTCTTTTAGTTCTAACCTACTAGTTTTAGTTATACTAGTCTATAAACATAAGTTAGACATCAGTAACTTCGACTAAAGTTAGCTGAATAGCCCGACACGTGAAATTCACCTCCACAAAAGTAAGTTATATTATTTGTCGGTTATAACCGACAAATACCTACCTATGAGCTTATCAAGATTTTGGACCCGACGAATATGGATTCCGTGGCTGAGTTGAGGAAGGCTCGCTTGTATCGATGCGGGTTCGAATTCCGTCCGATTCGAAAATTTTGATAAGACTTTTCATAAATAAAATAAATAAGTAAATAAATAATGCTGGAGATAATCTTATTACTTATCTACTAGATTTTTGATAAGAAACTTAAAAATGGTAATGTTATAAAATAACATCAAATACGTTGTACAACAAAATTCATTACAAACTCTATCTATTTGGGCCACCTTTTGTTACCTTACAAAATTACTACGAAATAGTGTTGCCACATCCTCGCACAATAGACTGGATTAATTAATCACTCGGAAAATTAATTAACCGATATAAAAGCGCTGCGTAATTTTGAGACCGACCACTCTTACAATAGAGCATTTTGCAGTTTGAAATAAGTTCTCAAATATTATGGCAACATTTATGAAAAGTTAACCTGGTAACTTCAATGAATAATGCAATTTTAAGTTCATTGTAGAGGTAACACTAAAAACGGCTGCGACATAGATAAATTGTTGCGTGTAGCTTTTAGTTTGTTACATGATAAAGGTTTTAAAATTAAATGTTCAATGACATTGTATGGAAAAATGTGGAATACGCTTGTATAAAGATTATAAAAATTCAATTTACTTTCAACGCTGCTATGTATAAGAGGCTCGTTGGAGGCAAGCTCAAGTCCACTCTATCTATCACGAAGACGACCAATGATCACGATCTTCAGGCATGAAGAGCCGACCACACAGAGAGAGATGTATAACTAACTTTGCTTGAGTATTAGGTATGCAGCTACTGTACCATTATAAAGAGTTAATATAGGCAATTTAGTTAAAAATTTAAGTAAACAGATATTGAGAGCAAATTGTGCATTTCATATCCCTTGTAAATAATAAACCGTAGACCTAAATTAAAAATAAATCAGCTGACAAAATCAGAAACAGCTGTTGCGTAATTCTGTAATCCAATATCACTTACTCATACAATCTCGACTCCAATTTAGTACAAATTCAAGCAATAATCGATGGGTATTTCGTAGTCAGGGAGGCAGAAAATGAAACGCTATTTAAACATTACGATCAAAGAAGATTCAGTCCTTGATGTAGTAGGTACCTATGTGGAACGTAATAAGTTGGGGTGAGTTTTTAGCACGTGTCTAGATGAGATTCTTTTTGGATTTTTAATATCACAAAATCACAAATAGTGATATGTATTTTATGGTTTGGCCGTTTTTGATGACTTTTTTTGTATTCATTGAGTAGGTAAACTGGATGGTTTTTATCTCTAACATTTTCAGCTTTTGAAGTAAAAATCTTGTTGTAATTTTTTGAAAAAATAGCAACAAAACATAGAATTTTAAATGTGAGCTTGGGTGGAGTTCGAGTTACAGTCCCAACAATAATAAAAAATCTAGACTTAAAAAAAGTATACTTACTCATACTTAACAGAAAATGTAAATCGCCTCGCGTATTTTTAACAACGACAGACATCGTTTCATCAAGATCCTCTCAAGATGTGTAAGGGGATAGTTAGAAGTACTTCCAATTATACATTTAGAACTTGTCTAGAGAATTTAGTTACAAAAATGCCAAAGAAATAGCAGCTAAATAAATTCATTATGCTTGTTTACCAGTCGTAAAATCAGGGACCACTCGCTCCTACCAGAGCTTATGCAACTCTGTGCTATTCTGTGGCTAAGTTCCGAGGGGATTGCGGAAAAAACCAGCGCAACTGACTTTAGGTACATCAAGAAATTGCATATTTATGAGAATACGTTAGGAACACGACCGCCAAGTTGTATGCTATTCGTATGCATTTTAACCACCGACTTATAAATGGGTTCGTTATAAGGCATTTATACGCATAAAGATCTGAAAGAATGCCTGATTTGAATAGTCATTAGTCATAAATGGTTTTGATAGTTTGATTTGACTAAAGACTGATTTTCTAAATAGATTTATAGATTTTGAGGTAAGTACCTGGATTGATGGATTGACGTGTCGTGATGATGACTGGAGGAGAAAAGCGAACCGAAGCAACAAAAGCGTCTAATGCCCGATAGGTAAGGAAGAACGGATGATAGGAAGGGCGAAATTGTAAGGGTCGTCAGTGGTCAATGGATGATGCTTGTAAATTGAGTAGTATACAACTCTGTTGCGAGTAAAGTCGAACTGTGGATGATGATTGTAACAAAATTATATATCTGCAGTTATAAATATTCTGTTTTTGACCCTTGAGAACCATTAAGCGTTATTTCAGAAAACAAAGCAAACCATAACAAAAAGCACTCGAAGTAATAATCCCCCAGGTGAAACAGAGAATACTGGAAGTAAAGTAAAACGACACACCGATGAAAAGTTAGGAAAAATTATAAGCAAATTGTTTTCGTATTTTATATTCAAGACACGGAATATAATGGGAACTCGCAGTCCTCGAACGCTCGGCACGTGATTTGAAAAAGTTGTGCTAGACGTGTTTTGTCCTCCGAGGCTAAATAAGGGTAAATATGGGCCGCACCGCAGTCTCCGCAGTCCCCGCATTCGATTTCTTTATATGAAGTTCTATGCAACCTCGCACACCTATCCGCGCCGCAGTCGCCGCAGTACCTGCCCCCCTAGCCATATTACACTATCTATCGTCGCTGTAGAATAGAAACACTTCAAAATGTATAGGATTTGACGTTTCAAGTAGATGAGTCACGTGGCCAGAACGTCAATTCCTATACATTTTAAAGTGTTAAAAAAAAGTAAAAAATAAAAAATAAAAAAAAATAAAAAATAAAAAAATAAAAAATAAAAAAAAAAGTAAAAAAAACAAATAAAAAAGTTAAATTCTACAGCGACGATAGATCGTTCTACAGCGACGATAGATCGTGTAATATGGCTAGGGCCCCTGAAGCGGCCGAACTCCCCAAGCCACAGCTGATGTCGTCACACAGACGTCATGTGTGACGTCGTTGGCATCGCAGCCGAAGAAATCCAGTGCGGTGACTGCGGTAACTGCGGAGACTGCGGCGACTGCGGCGCGGACAGGTATGTGAGGTTGCATAGATAGATAGATAGATAGATAACTCTTTATTGTATCCAACTTAATACTAACACAATAAAAATATAACAAAGAGAAAAACTAAGAAAAAGTAGGTACAATGGGCGGCCTTATCACTATAAGCGATATCTTACAGGCAACCTTTGGATGGACAAAAACTGACAAGAAGAAAAAGCACGGTGTCGTCATATATTAAGATAGATATATATATGCATATAATATATATATGCATAGAACTTCACATAAAGAAATCGAATGCGGGGACTGAGGAGACTGCGGTGACTGCGACTGCGGCGCGGATAGGTGTGCGAGGCCATTAACAAAAGCGATGACTGCGGAGACTGCGAGGACTGCGGTGCGGCTAAGTGTGCGTTCACCATAAATCTGGGGAACTATCGACTTCAGCAGCACCACTGCTATATGCACTTTGACACAAGCTCTAAACATAAAGAAAAAATCGTGAGGAAATCTACTGCTTAGTAGTGGTACGTGTGGAGAAACATGATCAATAAGTCATGTAAGTATTTCATGTGTATAAGGCAGATTAGGCTGAGAGGATGGATTAGATGCTGCGTCAGGTCTATAATCTCATTTCTCCATCTCAAAGAATGTTCTAGGCACTACCAGTGTCCCGTTGAGTGTAGGCATAGGTTGCTTCCTGATGCTGTAAAAATTATCGTATAAAGGCCTAAGTATGTAGGTGGTAATTTTTGGAAAAAATAATCTTTTTGCATTTTAACAGCCGCTCGCGTATTGAGCTCCGCGATCTTGTCTTGATTTGATGAAATACATTGCAAAAATAATCGTGTCATGTTTGTGGTAAATCTTTTGAAGAACATTAAAATAAATAGATAGAAAAGACCGTTTTAGACAAAGACTATTATTTATTAAAAAAATCGATAACATGTACCTATGTATTTGAACAAACGTTTTCAACTTCTCACCATGTGATGGTATAAAATACTTCTCGAACACTGATTTCAATAAGGAAAATTCCTCAAAACGTAGCGATTTGTATGACCATGGAATAACTTTAATAGGAACCTCGGCACCTTAGTAGTAACTATTGTGTCGTCTTTGGCTCAGGGCAACCCTAGTAAAACGAGCGATGTACGTGACTTGTGTAAAGCCTTTTATTGAAAGGTGTAGTAATGCCAAAAATTAGTAATCACTTGTTGAAAATTTACATAAAAGTTCTGATAGATTCGGTGCTTCAAAAATAGCCTTTTATTTATATAGGACATCCAATAAAGAAATTACATTGAAAACTAATGATGTAAGTTTCAAAAAAAAAAGTTAGCTAATTTTAATTTAAGTTTAGTTTTCTCCTGTCATCTTGTTTCCTGTCGTGGTTTTTTTCCTATACGAAGTTGCCCAGACCATGCCAGAGAGCACTGGTGACCTGTAATACAGGTCTTCGAACCTTTCACAGGCACCAGTCTCTCACAAAACTGGTTTTATAAGGTTTTTATGACTATTGTTTAGTTAATTAAACCTAATACCTGTGTATGAAACCTTTGTGAGAGAAATAAATAAATAATTTATGTCTTAAATCTGTGTGTTTTCTCAATATACCGACTGAAGTTGGGCCGTAGATGAACCCGCTGCTACTGAGTGTAGGTCTCTCTTTGTTGATGTCATTTTTCACGGTCTTGTGTTAACTAATCCAGGTGCGGCCCGCGACCTAGTTACCTATAGCGAAATTTTAGAACGATAAAATACTTATAGCTAGATTTCTTTACCTAAAACCGACTAAAGTGATATAATTGAATCTTTAACTTAGGTAAGCCCGTATTACTACACTTTTAGGACTTGAAATTCGCATGACACGTCCCAGATTGCTAACTTTGTTAGAATGTTTTCGCCCAATTATGGACGTCCAAAAGAAAACTAGTTACGTCTCGAATGTTGTTAACAGTGTAAGTAAATGGAGTTTTTCTAACAAAGCCTTGAATGGCTTTGTCGATTCGGAAGAATATACATAAAAACATTAACCAAAGCTAAAATAGCAGACAATGTTACGAATATTTTGCTTTGTGGTTTTTCATCCAGTGTTCACATCATTTTACTTCTGGGGCAGATTTCCCGTTCCCTTTCAATTTCTGGCGGGTAACTTTTCCAATTTCTTTCTCTCAAATTGTACTAAATTATCTATTCTATAGTATAACGCCTTCACTGCCTCATTATTCAACAAACTTACAATTGTATTTTATTTATATGCCATAATAAAATTAATATGTAACATACGTAAATTATTTATAGAAGCATTCTTTTATAGTCCCTCTGCCGTCCGATATCTAAAACGCCGCGCCGTTAAGTGACAAAATCATTTTTTGAGATATCGCTAAAAAACGCACCGCTTCTTTATTAGCTTGCTTCGCGTTTGCCGCTTTCCTAGTATCTCTAATTCGAAAACTATAAACGTTAGGAACCCAGTTCCAAGACCGATCGATAGAAAATTGTGAGCTTTATAACATGGAATTTATAAGTGAAATTTGACCAAACGTCCTTTGAGATAGGCCAAAAAATAAAACGCGCTGCTTCTTTACTATCTTGCTTTGCGCTTGCCGCTTTCTTACTATCTCTAATTCGAAAACTATAAACGATAATAACCCAGTTTCAAGACCGATCAATAGAGAATTTTGAGCTTTATAACATGGCATTTAAAAGTGAAATTTGACGGCGTTTTAAAGCCACCGAGCGTCTAGCAATCTATGAGCAGTTGTATACCAATGACCCATTCTCCGAGGAGACTCTTGAGGCTGGCAATGAGCTTATGCTCATGGTAAGCCAAAACCGAAGAGAAAAGTGGATGTATACAGTCTCAAATGTTGATATGACGCGAAACAGTAAAAAAGCGTGGACCACTATTCAGAAACTTACAGGAGACCCACCACCTGCTAAGAATCCAGGCATAGTTACCGCCAATCAGGTTGCACATCAACTTTTAATTAACAGTAAACCACTCAAACGGCTTCCAAGGCTCCAAAAGTTGCACCCGCTAAATGAGCACACCAATCAGATTAGTAAGCCAATTACAATTACTGAGTTAGTTCTCGCTATTAAATCGCTAAAGAACGGGAAAGCAACAGGTGTGGATGATTTAATGGTTGAACAAATTAAACATTTTGGCCCACAAGCAATATCTTGGCTTCTAGAATGCTTCAACTCTTGCCTGGAAACTCACAAGATACCAAAAATGTGGAGAAGAGCAAAAGTGGTCGCGCTCCTGAAGCCCGGGAAATCCCCCGACGATCCAAAAAGCTACAGACCCATTTCATTATTGTGCCACCTATACAAACTGTTTGAGAGAATTCTCCTCAACCGTTTGACGCCTCTTGTAGAACCAAAATTGATCCACGAACAAGCAGGATTTAGACCAGGGAAAGCCTGTTGCGGTCAAACTCTAAGACTTACCCAACATATTGAGGACGGCTTCGAAACACACAGTATAACAGGCATGGTTTTAGTTGACCTAACTGCTGCGTACGATACTGTGAACATTCGAAGACTCCTCCAAAAAGTCGAAGAGCTGACCAAAGATCTTGGGTTTGTTCAAATACTAGGTGAACTCCTTCGTAACCGCCGCTTTCAAGTACACCTCCTCTCTGAGAAAAGTAGATGGCGCTGCGTGAAAAACGGGCTTCCCCAAGGAAGTGTTCTCGCACCAACCTTGTTCAATCTGTATACAAACGATCAGCCTAGCAGCCCAAATACATCACGTTTTCTATACGCGGATGACCTAGCTTTGACTACCCAAACATCAACTTTCGAAGAAGCCGAAAAGAACCTGACTGTAGCCCTTGACAAACTAGGAACTTATTATGATGAAAACGGCCTCAGGCCTAACCCATCAAAAACACAAACCTGCGCTTTCCACCTGCGTAATCATCAGGCTGACCGAAAGCTTAACATTGTGTGGCAGGGAGTCACCATTCAACACGAGCGCTTCCCGAAATATCTAGGAGTAACACTAGATAGATCACTGTGTTACAAGCCTCATTGTCAAAAGACCAAGATGAAAGTCGGTTCACGAAATAACCTACTCCGGCGTCTAACTTCAACAAAGTGGGGAGCCGCACCAGACGTTTTACGAACCACTGGAATGGCGCTGTGTTTCTCGGCCGGCGAATATGCGTGTCCGGTGTGGCATAGGTCTGCACATGCCAAAATCGTTGACGCAGCGCTAAACGAAACATGCCGCATTATTACAGGATGTCTAAAGCCGACTCCCCTCAACATGCTATATCCATTGGCGGGTGTCGCACCACCATGTGTGCGACGAGACGTGGCATGTTCCATGGAGAAATCCAGGCAGGAAAGAGATAATAGACATCCCCTCTTTGGAAATGAAATCCCCCGAGCCCGACTCAAAAGCCGCAAAAGTTTCCAACGTAACACACAGGCTTTGGACGACCATCCAAGTGTCGCTAAATGTAAGCTTTGGCAGGAGAAAAACCCCCCACCTCCTGATTTCATCACCCCGCAGGAAAAGTTACCACCAGG
The DNA here is from genome assembly GCA_958496255.1 of Camptogramma bilineatum. Taxonomy (NCBI): domain Eukaryota; kingdom Metazoa; phylum Arthropoda; class Insecta; order Lepidoptera; family Geometridae; genus Camptogramma; species Camptogramma bilineatum. Next base: position 10,607,448 of record OY292458.1, read on the forward strand.
ACACGCCCTGCCGTGGCCCGTGTGGAAGTCTTTAAATCGACTTCGCACCCAAGTTGGCCGCTGTAGAGCTAACATGTGTGCATGGGGGTTTAGGGACTCTAGCCTAGCACATTGTGACTGCGGTGCTTCAGCGCAAACCATGCCGCACCTGTTGGTGTGCCCTTTGTGCCCAAACACCTGCACAAAGGAAGACCTCAACGCTGCCACAGAAAGTGCAGTTGAGGTGGCAACCTATTATTCAAAATTAATCTAACCGTGTGGCATCGACACGAAAAGAAGAAGAACGGCGTTTTAGATATCGGACGGCAGCCCTACTATATACTTTTTGTGTCTGTGACTTTGCCAGACTAGAAACATCTAGGTACAGGTATTGTTGGATGTTTCGTTACGACACGTCTCGTGAGAAAACATGTTTCCGAACTACTCACTAAACTTTCGTCTGCACTAGACTTACATTTCACGATGTGTTGTCTTGTGTAATTAGAGAAGAAACCCTAAGGTTTCTTAAGAGTCAACGAACTTTGCTACATTTGACCTAGCCTGTTGAGCCTCCTGTATCTATGTAACGGAATCTTTGACGTGATTTTGATCCAATTCAAAACGTTAGATTAAAATGAAACTTTTCACATGTAAAAGGACCAATGATAATACAATTATTTGATTATAATAAAAAAAAACTTGAGTGCCCATTACCTACGTTATCCAATTAGCAGAGCGTTTGCTGAGCTAGCATGCTAAAGTACCTATGGTGTAAACGCAGTTAAACAGTTAGTGATCCAATCTAGTGCGATCGTATTGGCTCTGCCACGCTATTTCATCTAGTGTACCTACTAGATAGTTGACACCAAAAGTAGGTTCCTAAGTTCACAATATTGTCATATTCCAAATACGAGTAACTTTATATCATTCTGTCGAAAGTACGTAACAAGAACAATGTATTTTACGCTCCGTCAAGCCGAGTTATTGTGACTCCGATGCCTGCATACAGGTGGCGTACCACCAACTCTTAGAGCAATGTCAAAACAAGGTGAAAACAGTCCTGCATTAGGCTTATTTCAGGACATGCGCAGTCCTGCATCGAGTCCATGACTTGACACTTGACACTACGATGACGATTTAAACAAGGTTAACTTAGGCCTGCGTTAGGCTTACTGTAACCTTACCTTAATCTTATCTAAGCACGGAATTAATAATCTTACTTTGATATTGCTCTAAGAGTTCATAGTAAGGCCCCAGGACTGAAACGTGCCATCTAAACGTAACAGTATTCGAGGTGACAATGACGAATAGACTCCTTAGTCAACAAATTGCATTGAGTTAGGTTTTTCAAGCTATCCGTCAACGGACGTCCGTCGCTTGTGTACTGAAAAAACGACCTTCTGGTTGATCGAATGATCGCTGTTGGCTGACGGCCAGACATTTAAAAAAAAAGTTTACTCCAAAACTGTAACCAAAGAGTGTTTTCAATATTATTTTAAAGCTAGCCTGGTCATGAAGGTCCTATCATAATTGTCTGAAGCACTGTTTTTACTCAAAACATGTAAATAATGGGTTTTTAAGCTATTTAGAGATTTTTTGCATTTATAGGTCAACTAGGTAGTTTGAGAACATTTGAGTACCTACCTAGTTAAAATTATGTAGGTAATTTTATAGTAGATCTTAACTTCCAAATTGCAATACGTATAATTAGTACGCCCACATAATAAGACAAGGTATAGATTAAATCTAAAGATATACTTACCCCGTTACTTATGAAAGATGTTTAAAGTTGATCACTGGTTAAACGACGACGTCCTGTCTTTATTTGTGGATAGTGACAAATAGAGACAGGACGTTGTTTAACCAGTGTTCAACTTTAAACATCTTTCATAAGTATGAATAAGATAAGTATGAATATTTCAGAAGTATGTTTAAAGTTGAACACTGGTTAAACAACGTCCTGTCTCTATTTGTCACTAAGGTAAGACCCATAGACTATAGACATAGTATGTGTTTCAAGTTTTCGATTCCAAGACAGACTGTTTACATTAGAAATACTACGAGTATATTACGGAGTTGTGCGTTATTCTACAAGTTTGTGTGAAGTGAATACAATACACCCCACATCTTCATTGTAGTCTTGGTGTAGCGAGCCTGTAGAGTTCATGCTACTGAATCACTAGTTAAATTAACTCAGCTGCAACCGTTCTAATTGCATTTGGAAATTACCACGACTTCATTCTGAACTACAAAACAAATTATCGTGATTTAGAAGGACTTTTGTCTTGTTTGTAGCTTCATTTTATTTGGCTTAGAAACGCTTGTTTCTTACTGAGCCTTGTCATTTATTTTTCAAATGTACTAGAAAATATTTTGTGGAAATTCCAAAATTGTAGTTTAGTATGAAGCTATTTTTTTACCAAGATTAAGAGCGCTTGTAGAAGTCCGTTTCTTTCGCCGGACAACGGACCGTGTTTTTCACCGGATTCACGGTGGTGTATGGCGCGTAAATGAATAGCGGCCTTTACACTGTAGAGTTTTGACGGTCTCAGTCTATAGTCGGATTGCTCATTACCCCGCGTTTACACCAACTACAAAACATGTTGCAAACAGCTATCTATCGCACTCACTCTTTGAGAGTTAATAAAGATAGATAGATGTTTGCAACATGTTATGTCGTTGGTGTAAACGCGGGGACGCACTAAAATTGACGGCCAAAATGTCATTGTTCATATATTTTTAGTTCGTACAATGAGCAATTCGACTATAAAGTGTGACCAAATGTCACTTAACGGCGTTTTAGATATCGGACGGCAGTACGTCAGACTACGTACCTTGATCATTGCCTTGAGCAGTGCGTATCTAGTGAAGACGTTCCGCTCCGCCTTGGACTCGCTGTAGCGCGCCATGAGCGTCACCAGTGCTTTCTTCGCCGTGTCGTAGTTCTCGTCCAGTCGGATCCGGACCGCGCGCAGTCGCTCGTTCGTCTCTATCACCTCTTCTTTTGTCTGCCCACCTGGTAATCAAATACTGTATGCAACGTATTTCTAGAACTATGAAAAAATAGATCAGCATGTCTAAAAAGGCCGCTATTGCAGAATCACAATAGGAATTGCAATATAATGCCCTTTAGTCAATGAAAACGACGTAAAGTTACGTAGTACTAGTATTCTGTGGTATAGTTGAATTCCTATTGTGTGTAATTCTGCAATAACGTTCTCCCGCGCAGGTCCTATTTATTAATCAAATATTTTCTGGTGTAGATTCTTAGCAATATTTCTTTAATATGTAGATTCTTAGCCATTGTACGAATCGAGTATGACAAATGCTTGTTTGTCTATTTAATACTTATGTTTCGTTAAGTTTACGTAAGAATTCTCTTATATTCAATCCATATTTTACTAGCGGTACAAATAACTAATAAATAGGGATCTACCATAGGTTTATAAAAAAGTTGTTGAACCATATAAAGATCACGCAACTTATGATCGCTTTGTATGATCCGTGTGACCCAGCTCTTATTGATTAGACTGAGAACGCGGTAGTTTATTTATAGGGATACTTTATCTTAGTCTGAGTTTATTCTTATCACGTTCTGACCTTTCTTAGTGATGGAAATTTATTGATTTATTGATCGATGCAGTTTGGTAGTTACATTACTAAGAAACTATGCAGTTTATTTAAATGGGTAGTACCTACTTAGTATTCCTAGTCATATTCTTACGTCATGTAGATGTATTGATGAATTTGTATAAAATATAGTTGACAGCAAATAAAATACTGACTATTCAGCTTGGATTGGAATAATAAATAAACATTCTAGTGAAGGGCAAATATTTTAGAGCAAATCAAACATTTCCGTACTTAATTAATTTTTGCGGTCGTGACGTCAAACAATATATAAAACCATAGAGACTACTTTAGACTATTTTCAAAGTAGATTATCTATAGAAAGTGGGCACGTCCCACGTTACTATAGCCAGTTTTGAGCTTTTGGCATGGCATTCGAATGCTTAATTTTGAATCAAGAAAGATGCATTTCATAAGAACATATGTTTAAGGATTCTAGCATATATTCGGTACCTTGTTTGGATTTTAATATTTAAGTGCTATAGAGGCAGTGTTGTTTAGTAAAAAAAAAAAACTAAGAGAGTATTTTGAAAAGTACTAGCAAAGCAGAATCTACAAAGAAGTACTTACAGTTACTTTTATTTTTATGTTGTCCAACAAGTAAAGGATTATAATTTAGTAAGTAAGTACCTATAAATTATAATAATGAGATTTGATTTATCGTATAAAATGGATAATGCAGATTCAATTATCTAGTAATCGACAAGCTGTCCCGTCGGCTGGCGGCCGCGTTAATTTGCATAGAACGTGCTCAATAGATAATCTGTTAATTTGGTTAATTAGTTGTCGTATCGATTAATAGGTTATCTAAGTACCTATCTTAATAATGAAGAGCCGTGCAAGCTTAGTGGCAGAATAGAAGGAATTTCGACTTTCGATACTGGTTTAGAATCCCAGTCGGATCGGTTTTTTACTTTTCGGTAAAATACTTACTTACTTAGATCTTTAAAAGACAGATCGGAGGCAACTGGTTTGCTCAACAGATTTTTTCATTTGCCGTTGAGTTCTTGTTAATTTGCATAATGTCTGGATTTTTATAATCCATACCCATATTATGAATGTGAAAGTGTGTTTATTTGTCCTGATTTCAAGTCAAAACAGAGCGACGGATTGACGTGATATTTTGTGTGGAGATAGTTGGAGGGCTGGAGAGTGACATATGCTACTTTTTATCTGGGTACCACGCGAGCGAAGCCGCGGGCAGCAGCTAGTAACTAATAACAACAATAGTGACATTGCAGATACCTACCAAGAATTCTTCGAATCTGCTATAAGTATCACTATCTTAGTTATTAGTTATGATTCGATAAAAAAAACTAAAGTACCAATAGTTTCACTCTGAATAAGTCATATACCTACGAGTATGACACAAATAAACAATACTGGATACGTATCTATGGAATATGATCCATCCAATAAATAATTTCCCAAACGGCCTGTGTTTCATTTAACTTTAGTTTGACTATGCCTATAGTATTGTTTGTTCATGCACCAATTGTTTGTCGTCAACGCAGAATTGAAATCCAGTTTAAACTACGCATGGATACACAAATTCGTTAAAAACTTAATCACGATGTTTGTATCAAATTGGTTGGCTGTGTACCGCTCGTGTTCAATGAAAACATCGCTCTTTGTTGTCTAAATTAGAACCATTACGGAATCGGAGAGACCAATTAAATTTGATTGAACACGGGTCAGTTTTGAACTAGATTTTAAAAGAACTATGTCACTAGATTTTTGATTCTAAATTCATACATAGCATGACAAGAGACATATAGACAAACTAATTGTAATTACATTTTTTTGATGTAATTAGTTCTGTGTTCACCACGGATAAAATAATTTTAAATATACTGTAAGTTTGTACAAAAGCATTTATGCTGATTATGCTGAATGTATAGTTTAGGTGCTGGGCAAGGCAAGCTTATTCCATTTTAGCAATATGACGAGTAGGCTATCCGTACCCATATTATAAATGTGAAAGTGTGTTTATTTGTTTGTTTATTTGTCCTGCTTTCTCGTCAAAACGGAGCGACGGATTGACGTGATTTTTTGTGTGGAGATAGTTGGAGGGCTGTTGAGTAACATAAGCTACTTTTTATCTGGGTACCACGCGAGCGAAGCCGCGGGCAGCAGCTAGTTATTATATTTTTAGAACCAGAAGTAGAATTTAATTAACAAAAACATAAAAGTACAGCCGAGATCAGTTTACTCCGATTTTACACAAACAATGATCAAAATAACAAAGGAAACAAACAATCGTTACTTTCAAATATTAACCACTCAATTAACCATCAAAAATACACAAGAAAAATAATGATTTGACTTACTGCAAATTGTACCGACAACGAACCAGACAACCTTTCTCTACGACGTTCACCGAATGAATGACTTCGGGAGCGCTAGCGCGGCCGTATTTATGCAAATCGGTCGGATGACGCAACAATTTGCATTGAGTCAACAAAAATCCGCTAATTCGGCCTCTCCTGACGTCGGCGCGTCCTCGCCCGTAGCTGATGGTGTCGGTGCAGGAGCAGGAACCTCTACCGAGACGTCGTGGCGATCTACTTCGGTAGACTGGTCTTGGGAGTCACCTGACTCATCATCGGAACCTTAAAGTCATATTGTTTGCATTAGTACACAGTCAACCGTCGAAACTGAAAGTAAGAGTGACTCAATTACTTTCAGTGGCTTCGGATATCCCTCGTCAGGATATCCAGGACGATTGGAGAATCACCCTCGAGCAAGCAATTGCTCACCGTATACTTCCCTCGTCGGGGTATACAGTCTTCAGCACAGAGCTCGCAAGATGCGCTGGACCAATGATTCAGGCCTCTGGGAGACACATTGGCATTCGTGAGTCGGTCAGAGCCCTCAGGGTGACCTCACCGTATACTTCCCTCGTCAGGGTATACAGTCTTCAGCGGAGAGCCCTCGGGATGCGCTGGACCAATGCTTCAGCCTCAGGGAGACACATTGGAATTCGTGAGTCAGTCAGAGCCCTCGGGGTGACATCCTCAGCCCACCGTATACTTCCCTCGTCGGGGTATACAGTCTTCAGCGGAGAGCCCTCGGGATGCGCTGGACCAATGCTACAGCCTCAGGGAGACACATTGGAATTCGTGAGTCAGTCAGAGCCCTCAGGGTGACATACTCAGCCCACCGTATACTTCCCTCGTCGGGGTATACAGTCTTCAGTGGAGAGCCCTCGGGATGCACTGGCACTAATGAGCGGTCCTCGACAGAACGGCACATTACACACGCGATGCACGACCCTCGTCGGGGTGCAAAGCCTTCAGCGGAGAGCCCTCGGGATGCGCTCGACCAAATGTTCATAGGACTAGGCGTCCTTCGATGTGCAGCGCCCAGGCGCCACGGAAGCAACGTGCGAAGCGGGTAGCCCGCCTGCACCACCAATGCTCGTCCCAACTCGCGATCGACGGCTCGAACGACGGCCCGCACAGTTGCGCGAGCGACGGCCCCCACGGCTGCGCGAGAGACGGCTCCCACGGCTGCTCAAGCGATGGCTCGCACGGCTGCGCAAGCGATGGCTCGCCCGACAGTGCAAGCGATGGCTCGCCCGATAGTGCAAGCGATAGCTCGCCCGACAGCGCAAGCGATGGCTCGTCCGACAGCGCAAGCGATGGCTCGCCCGACAGCGCAAGCGATGGCTCGCCCGACAGCGCAAGCGATGGCTCGCCCAACAGCGCAAGCGATAGCTCGCCCGACAGCGCAAGCGACGGCTCGCCCGACAGCGCAAGCGACGGCTCGCCCGACAGCGCAAGCAATGGCTCGCCCCACAGCCACGCAGCCACCACGCACACACACACCATGACACGTCACGCATGTGTGATCCAAGTAACTGTTAACATAAGAAATTCCTTTCAAAAAAATGCGGCACAACTCTCGGGATATCATTCTCCCTTCTAAGGCATGGTACTGCGGCTGGGGTAGTTTTACCCCGCACCACCCAACAGTATTAGTTTATAACGGCCACTCAGCAAAACCTTGACAATATTCAAACAAACGAAAAAAACATATTCGTACGGGCCTCTCATACCAGAGTCGAAATCTGCTTCACAATACTCGTCACCAGTTCAGGTTTTTGCAGGACCTCAGATTAGATCACAGGTCACATAAAAATTTACAGACCACAGGTTACAGATTAAAAATCATAGACCACAAATCTTACCAACCGTACCTTTTATCTTAGTCCGTCCATCACCTACGAAACTATTAATCGGATTAAGACAAAAACAGACAAAAACTCGTGCCGAAGATCGCGGCTCACGTCCACCGCCAGCGGCACTCCCTGCATGCCTGGCGCCTCGCCGTCGCACGACAGCACCTGCGTGGGCATCTACAGCAGCCGCCAGCGCACCCGCGCCGCCAGCAGCCACGCCACGCGCACCGGCCACTGTGCTACTGCCTGCGCCAGTATGCCGAACACCTTGTTGTAAAGGACACGCGTAGAACTTCACTGTATACAGAGAAAACCTTATTAAAAATGTGAGATCACCAAGCGCAAACTTCATTTCACATACTCACCATGACAAGCTCGGCTTCACCTGACTTAGACTCACTACTCTGCAAAGATATCAAACTTTGATAGTAAGTTAGGTACGTTTGCGCAGGTTAGAAAACCCAGCTCCAGTGTGCATGTCACTCGATGGAGTATCTCGATACCTTTATTAACAATTAATAGCAAAACAACATCATAGACACAGACGAGATTACCTTCATTACTGAGGAGAGATCAGAACACCAGGTTAACTTTATTTTAGTTACCTACTTGACTATGAATATGCACTAAAGTATTTCGTAGCTGCCGCTTTAACCTACGCGTCATTTATGCCGCGTATGATTATCAGAACCATCAGTTCTTCAATTCAACTAAAAACCTTACAAAACAAACAAAACGTCAACTGCTTCGTTCCGTTTCACAACCCACCAATGACCAATGAGGCCAGGTCTACCCTGCCGTAATGACGGTTTCAAACAAATTACCAACGAGGTTTAGCAAATCACTGTCACTTTGGAGAACGAAACAAAACGCAGCGGTAACCATACCCGAATGATTGACGTTGCAAAACAGAGGAATCCAGTTCCTCACTTAAGCCCTTAATTTTATACGCAGGCGCAGCAGTGATCGGCGCGCGTATTCGGCGTAAGTAGGGGAACTTATCTGTTGTTGTGTTTATAACCTCAAAAAATGTTCACGAGTATGTGAACGCGCCTCACAACGGCGTGAACGCGAGCGAGGTAGATGGTCGTGTCGGCACAATTTGCTACGGCTACGCCTTAGCAAATTTGAAAAATTTTTAAAAAATTTAAATTTTTTGAAAAATTTAAATTTAGCAAATTTTGACCGACCCTATTCCGATCAAAAGGGGTGTGCGACAGGGAGACACTATTTCACCCAAGCTTTTTACGGCTGTTTTAGAAGACGTCGTAAAAACGCTTTCCTGGGACCAATGTGGTGTAAATGTAAGTGGTGTCTACCTGTCGCATCTACGTTTTGCCGATGATCTTGTATTGTTTGCTGAATCGATGGAAAACCTGGAGACTATGCTAAAAGACCTATATGATGCTTCTCTAGCGGTAGGCCTCAAGATGAACATGAGCAAGACCAAGGTTATGTCGGGTATTTCTGGAACCTCGGTTCCTGACGTCAAAGTTGGGGGCGAGATTCTAGAGATAGTTGACTCATACGTGTATCTTGGCCATGTTCTATCTTTTGGCCGAGAGTATCAAATGAAGGAAGTCACCAGGAGAGTGCAGCTAGGATGGGCAGCTTTTGGGAAGTTAGACGATGTTTTTAAGTCCACCCACATACCGCAATGCCTTAAAACACGGCTTTTTAACCAGTGTGTCCTGCCAACCATGACCTACGCTACTGAGACATGGCGGCTCACTAAGGAGGCTGTGCACAAAATCAGCGTTGCACAGAGAGCCATGGAGCGCGCCATGCTCGGTATTACGCTTTTAGACAAAGTCCCCAACACCGAAATCCGCAAACGGACTAAAGTCCAGGACATAACCGAGCGGATATTGGGACTTAAGTGGAGTTGGGCAGGTCACCTGGCGAGACGGAGCGATGACAGATGGACCAAGAAGTTGACCGAGTGGTGGCCGAGACAAGGACACCGAAATAGGGGACGTCCACCGGCACGATGGGTCGATGACATCCGCAAGACCGTGGGTTGTACGTGGCTGAGGCTAGCGCAGGATCGAGGCGAATGGCAGACACGAAGGGAGGCCTATGCCCAGCAGTGGGTTCAAAATGGCTGATGATGATGATGATGATGACGCCTTGCCCTACGGCGCAGCGGCTCAACTAACTTCTCTCGTAAACGAGATGAACGTGGCATCACAGATTTGAAATAACGGCTGTTTGTTTTTAATCCAATAAAAATTTAACTGAGACAAATCAATAGATGTGAGCTTAGGCCAATCCCACCATCTGATTTTAATCCAATAAAGACAAAACAATAGATGTGAGCTTAGGCCAATCTCACTTACTGATTTTAGTCCAATAAAGACAAAACATTAGATGTGAGCATAGGCCAATCCCACTTACTGATTTTAGAACCAGAAGTAGAATTTAATTAACAAAAACATAAAAGTACAGCCGAGATCAGTTTACTCCGATTTTACACAAACAATGATCAAAATAACAAAGGAAACAAACAATCGTTACTTTCAAATATTAACCACTCAATTAACCATCAAAAATACACAAGAAAAATAATGATTTGACTTACTGCAAATTGTACCGACAACGAACCAGACAACCTTTCTCTACGACGTTCACCGAATGAATGACTTCGGGAGCGCTAGCGCGGCCGTATTTATGCAAATCGGTCGGATGACGCAACAATTTGCATTGAGTCAACAAAAATCCGCTAATTATATACAGGGTGTGGCAAATTCTTGGTCACTGAAGGGTAGCTACCTTTTCTCTTGTAGTTAGAAAGTTTTGTTCTTAGGAAACTTCAGTTTTATTTTGAAGAAAAAAATAATTGCATTTTTAGATTTTTGAAAAAAAGTACAGTTAGCCTAAAAAATTACTTTTGTCAAAAAAAACAAGTTGGTCTTAATCGACTCTGTTTCCCACCAGGAACACTTCTCCCAAAGTAACTTATCAAATCAAATCGTAAGTTTTTGCAATATTTCAAAAAAACACATATCATACATTTTCTATGAAATTAGTAGTTGTAAACATTATAGTGCCACTTATTCAATGGTTATTAATTTAAATTCGTAACTGCTTCGGCATGCTGGGAGGCTATTGTAAAGCCTTAGGCGCCTAAGACAGAGCCACAAGTGAGAATGGTATGCATGGAGCATACCATTTGTACATCTGCATGGAAGCACTTTGTTCTAAATTTAAATACGCGCTTTACAATAGCCTCCCAGCTTGCCAAAGCAGTTATGAAAATAAATTAAGAACGATCGAATAAGTGGCACTGTAATGTGTACAACTCCTAATTTCATAGAAAATGTATGGGATGTGTTTTTTTGAAATATTGCAAAAACTTACGATTTGATTTGATAAGTTACTTTGGGAGAAGTGTTCCTGGTGGGAAATAGAGTCGATTAAGACCAACTTGTTTTTTTTGACAAATGTAATTTTTTGGGCTAACTGTACTTTTTTTCAAAAATCTAAAAATGCAATTATTTTTTTCTTCAAAATAAAACTGAAGTTTCCTAAGAACAAAACATTCTAACTACAAGAGAAAAGGTAGCTACCCTTCAGTAACCAAGAATTTGCCACACCCTGTATACTTTACTTAGCATGAAGGCAGAAGATACCTCCTGAAGTTAAAATCATCTAGAATTCTAGATTCACGTAAAAGTCCTGGCGAAAAATTAAGATCAAAAATGTGACCATATGAGGTCAATGCTTTTAATTTATTACTGTGCTGAAATTGGATGCTGTAATGCTGATTGGAGCAAATAAACATGTGACTGATTGTTCCATTAATTACAATCATGATGTGAATTCTGAATAATATTTTGATTATTTCAATATGAAAATATGTTAAATTCAGTTCAATTTTATTGTTATCTTTCTGTCCATTCTTTTTCTTTATAAATAAGAAAATTATTGTGTCAATAATATTAATTAAACCTGCCTTAATTTACAAATAGGTACCTAAATTCTATGTCAAGTATTTTAAGAAGGAATCAAATCAACATAAAAAAGTCTATGAAATTACTCAATTTAACTTAATACTTAATTTTATGTTAATAATTTTCATTTGTGAAGCAAACTGATAGTAGATTTGCAATAATAGATAAGTAGTACATACCTAATATCACGGGATCTAATTCAAATCCTAAACAAGCCGAACAGTCCTATCTACCCCTAATAAAATTACATCACTGTAAATATAAATAATCCTGACATCCGACCCAAATAAACAGCGGCAATGAATACGAAACAAACCCTCACAGGGTCGTCACGTCTACCAGCGCATTCGCCAAAAAACTATTCCTACTATTGAAATTGTAAAAGTTTGTGTGGATGTTTTGACGATTGTGTTTCGACGAATCGCGTTTGACGTCGACATCTCTGATCTGTGATATGTTTCAGTATATTGCAACAAATCGAGGCAATACCCATTCCCATTTCCTGCATGTAGTCGACATGCTCTTCATTATCAGATTTTACTTAGGCCTTTACATCTTTTACTAGATGATTTATACAGTGTCAGGAGGCAGCTTTGCCTACACTTAACGGGACGCTATGTCATCATACAGCACGCTGTTGTTAGTGCCTGGGACATTGTTAAGATAAAGTAGGCTTGCCCAGCACCTAAACCATCCTCTCAGCTTATCCGGCCATATCTATAAGAATCTACGTGGTCAATACGCCGAGAGTTTTCTTACGATGTTTTCCTTTACCGTTTTTAATCAGACTGTAAGTACCAAAAAAAAAAAAAAACAAAGTAAGGCTCCATCATACCCTCTCGGATCTTCAAGTATTGAAGATTTTCATCATCATCATCATCATCTCAGCCCATTTCCACTCACTGTTGGGTATAGGTCTCCTCTTTATCACGCCATTCTCTCCGATCCCTCGCGAGTCTCATCTAGTGATTCCCGACCACTTTCACAATGTCATTGGACCATCGGGCGGGCGGTCTGCCTTTTGGCCGCTGAGCATCCCGGGGCTACCATTCAGTTATCGCCTTTGTCCACCTTCCATCGTTCCTTCTGATCAAGTTTCCTGCCCAACTCCACTTTAGTCTCGCGATCCGCATACCTACATTCGCATACGTCCACAACGTCGAATTTTGACGTTAGGTACTTATGTGATCGAGGAGTGAGATTCCAAGCAAGACAAGACGATTCAAGAACACAACACAATAAAATAAAATCGAAAATGTTTTTTGTTCGACGCTTTTGTCTTTACAGTCCATTTAAAAAGTTCCTCAAACTTTTACATTCGTAATTTTGTATGAAGTACGATTGTTAGAAATTCTGTCTATTCAAATAACTTACTCGAAGTGCCTTCATCCTTCACATCTTGGACGATTCGCCGAACGCTTTGAGTGAACTTTCCCACCAAATTGGTACTCGTCGCTGGAACAAAGAGAAGAATATTTGAAGAAACGCACAGTATGTTATCACGAGTTTAGACTATAGGAGAGATACGTACAATATCTAAGATTTCAAGTTTTTTTTAACAAAGTAGCACTAGTAGGTATGTTTGGGACAAATCTTGCAAGTGAAATTGCTTAAGTATTTCAAATCCCTTCGAAAATGTTAGATTTTCCGAAAAATTTGGCAAACTTACAAATTATCTGTGAAAATGCAAAATTTTTGGTAATATGCAAAATTTTTGGTGATATTATCAATATCAATAAAATAAAACTGCATAACAAAATAAAATTAAATGATAAAACTACCAATTGTAGAGACTATAAATAGAGTCTTATTTGAAAAATCCGCATTGGGTCTCTTGCTCGAGAGCTTGTTTGATTAAACAGTTTTAGGCAGTATATAGTCCTAGTACCTGATATAGTTATTGGCATGATAAATCAGATAAATCAACTCCTCTTCAAACAAGCCGTCCAAGTTGGGATCTACGCTTCATTTGTTTGAAGGGATGTTGAGCAATGAGCATGGTTCTATCGAGCGGAAGGGGCTTTGCTGCACTTGCTAAGATTCTGAAAGTTTTGAGCCATGAACTTAAAGTTTTCTGTTTTAGAAAGATTGTGTACTTACATCTATACTCTGATGGTCTTTTAGGATAAACATACCAAGTTCCTAGTACTTATTTATTTCATAAAATTGTATTTTGCAAGTTTCCAATTTTAACTTTCAAAAAAAAAAAAAAAAACCTATTTAATTTTCGATAAGTCAGCAAAACATGAAACAGGAAGTTACGGTAAGTCAATTATTTTTCGATATAGCAGTTGAAAACGAAGTCATCATTAAACTGTTTTTGTTTTTCATGAGAAAATATGACACGAGAATTTACGGGACAGATGAGAATTTTCATGATCACATTCGTCAACGCGTTTCGTCCTCAAACAGTTCAATTATTCAAAATCCTCTGAAAAATGGGATTTACATTTAAAAAATACAGGTTGCTGGTGCAGCTCCAGTACAAATCCGAGCCATTACTCTCGAGCATCACTGTCAGTCCTCTATTTCAGAACATTTTTCCTGGAACACTGCCGTTTTCAGTTTCAGATCAGACTGCTTGTTATTTTTGAGTGGCCTTGTTACTTTTGCAAGGCTAGGGAATGAGATTTTATTTTAAGTCGTTGATTGCTGTGTACCTTTCAATTATAAGTTTTCTTAATTCAATTTTTCGTAACGTGGGGTTACCAAAAACTTGATGAAAAAAAATGTAGCCTCTACATTTTTTTTCATGCATGTTTAGGTAAATAGGATTAGGATAAAATTGAAATTATGGTTTTTAGTTTAAAAGATTAGTTGAAAATAACTTGACTTTGACTTCCAGAGCCGACGTAACGTCAGTCTATAGAATTTAACCGTTTGCTGCTTAAATACTTATCAAACAAACAGTTTTTACTTTACCAATATTATCATCGGTTTGAAACCCAGTCTTTTCATTTAGCTAATAGTCTACCACAGAATCTCCCGGCGATGTTATTTCACCTGTGGGTAAATATAACATCTGAATTTGACCAGAACACCAAGTCTCAACTTTTCTTCAGCAACCGCTCACCTGAGAATATAAGTTTACAAGATATTGCGTTTAATGTTTCACTATTCGCTATTTCCTATCTACTGAGGTTCTTGAAATTGAAAAAGTTTGACGACTCTTAATGCTTTGTTCCCTGGAGACTGTTCCTGTGAACTTGTAAAAATCTATAAACAGACAGAAAGCGTGAATCTTCTTTTTTTATTATTTTGTATCAGGAAAACCATTTTGCTCTGTTCAAATACAATCAGAATTTGACTAAGTACTTACATACCTAAGGTTTTTTGTCACAATCAAGAGATTTGAGGAAATATATTTTGTATCAACGCTTTCTTGGTAAAATAACTAATGGACATTTTTCATATGCCACAACAACTTTTTCAATTGCAATTTTTTGTACAAATATGAATAGTAAAAACATAAGATGTATCGTAACCGCACAGTGAAATACGGATCTATTACACAAAATTGAAGGTGATGTCACCTTCAATTTTACAAGGTCCAAATAAACCTAGTACCTACAGTGAAACCAGAAATAGAATGGTTTTCGTACGACAGCGGAAACAATCACATAAAATTACAAAAACGATTCATGAAATGTCATTTGGAAATGAAAATTACCTACTCATAATTTCAACTTTATCGCAAACAAATAAATATATCAATGTCATTTTTAAGAACAGCAAATTATATGCAAGCCGTGCGAGCTGCGCTGATATTGACGTGCACTTTTGTCGCATTCTGTTTCGTGGAATCATACACTGCTGTAGGACATTTTCGGAAAACATGAACATAATCGAGATCTATTCTAAAGCTTGAAGTACTGTAATTTGAGCTACGGGGGAACTGATGAACAAACATTGACACTAACTTATACATAGGCTGCTAATACATTTAGACTTATTTATATACCTAGTGCTTACTTCTCCAAACTTACATGCTATTTAATATAGAAATAAAAAAAATCGAAAAAAACGAAAACCAAACGAATACTAAAAACACGATAATTTAAGCTCTGTCGCCTGCAGTGCCCGCTCATAAAAAGATAATTAACGCAGTTAATTATACAGCAGTAATTAAATAGTGACTGAAATAAAACAAACCTTCGTTTCAATACCCGCATAACCATTAAATCAGATTTTTCTCTAAAATCAAATCAAAACAGGCAGGTATTTTGTTTCACTTTTAGTTGGAGCTACGATTATTTGACTTTCTAACAAGTAAGTAATAGAAATAAAGATTTTGAGATTAAAAAAACGATTTATTCGTAAGTTGGCAACTCTGACCAGAATTTCCAATAATAGTTTTTTCTTGAGTCTATAAATGCTTTCTCGTCTCAAATTCAATTTAGGTACCCAAGAAAAATGGCGAAGGCTATCTCGTGGTTAAGTTGTCCTTTTGAATGACCGCATATTAAATGTCATAGGTACTTTAAAAGGTTAAATGTTTGTCTGATTAAATATGCAAATCGATTTGATAAAAAGTTCAATGAAATATTTATTTACTGACAAAAGCGCTTGATTGTTAAATATTCATAAGTACATTTTCTTTACACATACATTTCTTTACATACATTTGTCATAACTCATAAGTGACAGCATCGAAATGAGCAAAATATTCGCACAATGTAACCTCGAACGTGTTTTGGTATCAAGTATTGAAGATATTAGCACACTGCTTTTGTATTAAAAATTTACGCAGCATGGGTCGGGCGGGACATACTATTAGTCAAATTGTTTAGTCTCGTAAAAAAAAACTAAAAACTTAGGCCTTTACATCTTTACTAGATGATTTATACAGTGTCAGGAGGCAATCTTTGCCAAACTTATCGGGACACTGTAGTGCCTGGGACAATGTTGAGATGAGTAGGCTTGCCCAGCACCTACACCATCCTCCGGCCATATCCACAGGAAAGACATGGTCAATAGGGGCACAGAACTAACAGATGCCTGACTCCGGGAAAACGTTTATTTAAATAGCGAATCTATCATCAATACTACAAAGTACAATTCAGCTCGCACAAGCATTTCATGCCTACTCGTTTTTATACCTAAACTTGGCGCCTCATTCTAACGCGTAACTCTGTCCCTGTCTTCTATCTGGCGTGGCACTCAGGGTTGCTTCTCGCGACATAATATTTATTAGGTATTATTATCTTGTAGTAAAATTGATCTACCGTTATGCAGGTAGGTAGGTACCTACACAATTATCTCTATTCTAAAGGTGGTAGGTAAAGTACATTTCAACACTGTACCTAAGTATAAACCACGAAACTGAATTAATATTATTTCTGTTACAGAACAGTAGGTAGGTATAGGTAATTTTTATTTGTTATAGTGTTAAACCACACTTAGGTATTTACATTTGAAAATGGTAAAGGCACTCCGGCTAAAGGAGTATCGCTTGTATCATTGCGGGTTCGAATTCCGTCGGAATTGAAAATTTGTAGGTTTATTCAGCTTCGTGCTTTCGTAGACAAAATACCTAGGTACTACCTACCTACCTAAACATTTAAGTACCTACTTACCTACCTTATTGTACCAATGACGTGAAAAATACTACGTAGGTACTTAGGTATGTAGGTACTAGGTAGGTACCTATTTTTTAACATTGAATGTCTATAAAAAATGACGCTGAGCAAATCAAAACGTATTACCTACCTAGGTAGGTAGGTACCTATTAGCTTTCAATCTTCTTAGTAACTTTAGTACCTAGGTACCTACCCAAACAACACAAAAGTATTTCACTTTCAAAACTTTCGTGAGTTGTACTAGACATTATTTAACCCAGATGAAGATTCTCTGGATGAATCGAAACATTGTCAGTACCTATCTAAATCGACGAAATTTTTACGTAATTCCCGTGTGTCAAATAGCGTCTAACACAAAAGTAGGTATTAAAAAACATACCTACTACATCTATAAATAATACGAGGTAGGTAATAATAAGTAATAATAAATGATAAAAGTAAGTAAGTACTTCATACCTTTCCATGTCATTGGGAAGAGAGAAAAACGAGAGATCCCGATCGCTGTCATTATTTCCACAGCCATAAACGATACAGTAATTTTTTAGTTTCATTTCATAAATATTCCGGCCGAGCCAGCCGAGCGCGGCGTGGCGCGGCGTGGCGCGGCGGCGCGTGCCACTCCACTGAGCTCGGCCCGCCCGGTGGGCTCGTCAATGTACTTGTAGCTTTGTACGGTACGTAACGTGCGGAGTGCGCCATCTGTTAGTAATTAGTAATCTGTGATAGGGGCTGACTAAGCCGCGGGTTTCCTCACGATGTTTTCCTTCACCGTTTAGAGCTTGTATTAATGCGCATATACATTTTTCGAAACGAATAATCCATTGATGCACGGCCAGGATTCGAACCCACGACCTTCGGATCGAAAGTCGAGGTACTATACCCCTCGGCCAACACGGCTCTCGTGAAAGCTACAAGATAAATACTCAGAAAAAGCTATTTCTTTGAACGTCAAAATAAAGCCACGGATTGACGTGATTTTTTGTTTGGAGATAGTTGGAGGGCTAGAGAGTAACATAGGCTAGGTATTTTTTATCTGGGTACCATGCGAGCGAAGCCGCGGGCAGCAGCTAGTTTTTTATAAGTAAGCTAGTATATTAGCCCACCATATCTATGTTCACCAACCTTAGTCTTCACCAACAATCTCTCGTGTGGCCAGTTCTGTGTTAACTCGTGTTTTTTTCGCAGCCCTTACCTGTTTTATAATGGACAAATATGCAGGGTGGGTTTCCTTTTTGTTGGTTTTAGGCTTTTTTGGGTTTGTTGTTGCGGTTACACCGTTTTTGTTGTTTTTATGACGTCAAACGAGCTGTGAAACGGGGGTGACTTTTTACAGTTTCAGTGGAGAACAGATAGAGTGAACTTTACAACGCTTTAAACGGAAGTGAGACAACATTGTTTTATCGCGATCGAGCTTATTTTTATTATTCTTGTACTTTATGTATTCTTTCTTCAATAGAACAAAAAATTAAATAATGTAACACCACGGGCCACATTGACTTCACCACGCTTTTCTTAGTTTATAAAAACATAGACATAGACATCTAGACACATCATTTATTTGCTAGGTACTAAACACAGAAACGTAATAATTATGACAATAATTACAGAAAGGTACAAGACCTAATGACAACCTAATGACTAAAACAAATGGGTAGGGTTATGTTTCTAATGCGAGTAAAGAGTTATCACAAAAAACAGAAAAAAAAGCTTTTCTTTATAGTAGGTACAAAGCAAAACACACACGTAAAGGACGTATTGTTTTATCCCGTAACTTTGTTGTTACAAATTCCGTTTGGCATTGTCTTATCGCTGATATCAACTAGTTGCTTGGCGGGAAAGTTGTTCTTTTTGTACACTCAAGTTCGCTTTATATGTTCGTGACACAGATTTTGAGGACAGCTTAGACATTGTTTTTTTTTTTCAAAACTAATTGATATCAATCTAGATGCGTTTTTAGGTTTAAACAGCCGTGTAGAATATAATGATAATTATTAAGGATTACTTACGGGATTTTATCGCGTAGGTACCTTTTATTTATTTTCTTTTCCCAACGTTTAAACTTTTAAACATTAGGGTCCTGACACATTATCGCGTCTCTACCCCGTCGCATAGCATGACCGTAGCAACACCGTCCCGGCAAAAATGATATTCTTTGTATTGAAATGTACCTGACGCCCCACACCACACCGTTCCCACACCGTCGCGTGCCCTGCCCGTGCCATGGCCGTCTTGTCAATCTCCGGCCGCCATGATTATTTTGCTGACAATCAATGACAAGCCCCGCCCATCTGTCAATCCATGTAACCATCTAACCATCATATTAGTAGCGTAGCCAGGTCAGCCCCTAGGGGCAGCTTTTCAGCCTTTTTCTATAAATAAATAATGCTGGATATTTCACAGCATCATCTAGCTCCAAGGTAAATAGACCTTGTATGGAAACTATATGACTGATAAACTACTTGTAGGTACCTATCCTTTTTTTTTGTAAATACATAATATTACATAGAAAAACACCCAGACCTGATACATATATTTGCAGATCATACAAACACTTGTGTCGCAGTGGGAATCGAACCCGCAACTTTCTGTGTTTTAGCTGGACCTTCGCACACTGCGCCACCGAGTTGGTTCGTTTTGTTGGTACTGGATGTTGATTTATGTACACGGGATTTTATCGCGTAATTTACCTTATTTATCACGACGCGACGTTTTGGCTGTTACAATAGCCGTGGTTGCGCGCAGTCTGCCCGTGATTATGTCAAAATGACAGATCATGTCAAAATGAGAGATTATGTCAAAATGACAGATTACGTCAAAAAGACAGATTAGGTGTATATTAAAATGACAGATGGGCCATATCTCGTAAACCACTTATCCCAGACTCTCCGTTCTCTTCAAGTGAAAGCTATTGAAGAGATCTACATTTAAAGTGACAGCTGTCAAACTTTAAACGGCCACATCTCGGAAACTACTCGTCCTAGACTCCTCATTCTCAGTTCAAATGAAAGCTATGACCAAGATCTACATTTAAAGTGACAGCTGTCAAACTTTAAAAGGCCATATCTCGGAAACTACTCGTCCTAGACTCTCCGTTCTTAGTTCAAATGAAAGCTATGACCAAGATCTACATTTAAAGTGACAGCTGTCAAACTTTAAACGGCCATATCTCGGAAACTACTCGTCCTAGACTCCTCATTCTCAGTTCAAATGAAAGCTATGACCAAGATCTACATTTAAAGTGACAGCTGTCAAACTTTAAAAGGCCATATCTCGGAAACTACTCGTCCTAGACTCCTCATTCTCAGTTCAAATGAAAGCTATGACCAAGATCTACATTTAAAGTGACAGCTGTCAAACTTTAAACGGCCATATCTCGGAAACTACTCGTCCTAGACTCTCCGTTCTTAGTTCAAATGAAAGCTATGACCAAGATCTACATTTAAAGTGACAGCTGTCAAACTTTAAACGGCCATATCTCGGAAACTACTCGTCCTAGACTCCTCATTCTCAGTTCAAATGAAAGCTATGACCAAGATCTACATTTAAAGTGACAGCTGTCAAACTTTAAACGGCCATATCTCGGAAACTACTCGTCCTAGACTCTCCGTTCTTAGTTTAAATGAAAGCTATGACTAAGATCTACATTTCAGATGACAGATGTCATTTTGACAGCTGTCACTTTAAATGTAGATCTTGGTCCTAGCTTTCATTTGAACTGAGAATGAGGAGTCTAAGACAAGTAGTTTCCGAGATAATGGCTGTTTAAAGTTTGACAACTGTCACTTTAAATGTAGATCTCTTCAATAGCTTTCACTTAAACTGAGGACGGAGAGTCTGAGATAAGTGGTTTTCGAGATATGGCCAACCTGTCAATTTAATCTGTCCTAATCTGTCATTTTGACATAATCTGTCAATTTAACATCTGATATTATTCATCAGTAAACTTTATACACTATATTGGTACATTTGGTGACAGCTGTCACTTTAAATGTAGATCTTGATCATAGCATAAGTATTTATTTATAACAATAACGATTTTATTTTTTGTTGATGATGAAGATTTATCTTGTTTTGAAGTGTATCAAAATACGGCTTCGCGGCTGTGCCCCTATTTGATAGTTTTATTTCGGGGTATTGTACCTTGACTGTCCATCCACAGTAGGAGCACTAGGATATGCTTATCCTTATGTTCCTACTGGTAGGAGCATAAGGATGTATTGGTCCTCGTGCAGGAGCAGTAGGAGAATCGAGTAGGAGCAAGAGGAAACGCTCCAATATTGGTTAGATAATAATTCAGTTATTTTTCTCACTTCACAAAGTCTTTCAAGTACCCCCATTTATACACATGTACATGTACACATTCTAAAAACCTATCAGTATCACCCCTAAATATCAAGTAGGTATACCTATAATTTATAATTTTTACCTACGAAAATTCCCCCAAAGGATTTCCTCCTGAGTCGATAAATACCCCAAATTTGAATTAAAAACCCCCCATCTAGCATCACTGAATGCGTTCCGCACGTTATGTGACATTTATCAAACGTCAAAATCCCATACTGCCCTCCGAAATCAAAGTGTAGTAACCAAGGAATTTCTATACTACGTACCTGGAACACTGACTGAGACAGAAAACAAGGTCCGCTTGAGAAAGAAAACTTGGGCGGTGTGTCTCTTTCTAAAGGGTGACCATAAACTAAACATTCCTAGTCCCTAAGGGGCCTTTTCCATCATTTTCTGATTTACGTGATGTTTCAGGGCATGATTTTTGAATTAAAATACTGATACAATTTTGATCCTTCATTTTGATTCTTAAATCTTGAATCTTGATTCTAGAATTTGAAAACTGAAATTTTGAATCTTGAATCTTTGAAGTGACAACTGTCAAACTTAAAACCGCCATATCTCGGGAACTACTCGTCCTAGACTCCCCGTTCTCAGTTCAAATGAAAGCTAAGACCAAGATCTTCATTTGAAGTGACAGCTGTCAAACTTCAAATGGCCATATCTCGGGAACTACTCATCCTAGACTCCCCGTTCCCAGTTCAAATGAAAGCTATGACCAAGATCTTCATTTGAAGTGACAGCTGTCAAACTTCAAATGGCCATATCTCGGGAACTACTCGTCCTAGACTCCCCGGTCCCAGTTCAAATGAAAGCTATGACCAAGATCTTCATTTGAAGTGACAGCTGTCAAACTTCAAATGGCCATATCTCGGGAATTACTCATCCTAGACTCCCCGTTCTCAGTTCAAATGAAAGCTATGACCAAGATCTTCATTTGAAGTGACAGCTGTCAAACTTCAAACGGCCATATCTCGGAAACTACTCGTCCTAGACTCTTCCTTTTTAGCTCAAATGAAAGCTATGACCAAGATCTACATTTTCAATAACAGCTGTCAAAATGACATCTGTCATCTGAAATGTAGGTCTTGGTCATAGCTTTCATTTGAACTGAGAACGGGGAGTCTAGGACGAGTAGTTCCCGAGATATGGCCATTTGAAGTTTGACAGCTGTCACTTCAAATGAAGATCTTGGTCATAGCTTTCATTTGAACTTTGAACGGGGAGTCTAGGACGAGTAGTTTCCAAGATATGGCCGTTTGAAGTTTGACAGCTGTCACTTCAAATGAAGATCTTGGTCATAGCTTTCATTTGAACTGGGAACGGGGAGTCTAGGATGAGTAGTTCCTGAGATATGGTCATTTGAAGTTTGACAGCTGTCACTTCAAAGATTCAAGATTCAAGATTTCAGATTCAAGGTTCAAAATTCAAGAATCAAGGATCGAAATCCAGGATCGAAATCCAAGATCGAAACCAAGGATCGAAATCAAGGATCGAAATCAAAATCAAGGATCAAAATCAAGGATCTAATTCAAGGATCGAAACCATGGATCGAAATCAAGCGCTGATTTTGTCGAGCGCGATAAGGTAAAAATATCCTGAAATTTAAATGACATGGGCACACTACTAATCCAACAACGAGTGTGAAAGAGACAAAGCACCCAAGAAAGCCTCTCAACAAGACCAACAATCCTTATAACCAAGATTAAATGATAATAGATCGTTGTGTAGTCGTGATAAGGTTCAAAATCCTTTGTACATTAAATGTCAGTAAGAACTCCAGTTACGTAGTTTAGAATCTTCTTGGTAGTAACAGCAAAAACACGATTTCGAAAAAAAAGATAAGCTTACAAATTAAAAAATATCTAGAAGAGGTTATTCATAAAAACTTGAATGTAGAGTGAAAGTACACTTAATCTATACCAACCAGTAATAAAGCGGAAAAGTTTATTTGTTAATTTGTTTGAACACGCTAATCTCAGGAGCTTTGAGGAAGGATATAAGCTACTTTTCATCATCATCATCATGATCGCAATAATAATTATGCCATCACTATGGATTATAATTGGGTTTCTAAAAGGGTTTCTTAAAAGTCTGTTTTTTTAAACCTTGTAGATAAAACTCCCATTTAAAGTTACACAAAATATGATGAAATATTGCACTTTGCTAGTAAACCCGACAAAATGTGTGCAATATGTATTTTAGTGTGGTTTAGCTTGTAAACGCTCTATATTTACTAAAGTATTTTACAAAAAAAATTGAGTGATAAGTTTTAAAATGGGCTTTCAGAATAATTGTGTATTTAGCATAAAACCAACAAAATGTCTATTACTGTGGTATAGGCTCGGGATTACGCTTCGCAAAACGGTTATGAGACGGTCCTAGTTTGATACGGTCTTAGTGTGTAAGGTGCTATTTTCGTGACGGGCTCGGTCATGGCTCGGCCCGCTTATGATACTGCGCAGTGAGCGCAGACCTTTAACCTTTAAACGTTTAAACCGTGTAGAAATTGTGCGAAACTCACACGTTCGAAAAAAAAAGTAATTTTGCGAGTCGAAGAAAGAGAGCGGTACCTACTTACTGTTTTTATTTATGAAAGTTTCAATACACACTGATAATAGATACCTATACATAAATATAAATATCAAAATGAAGTGTGTCAGGACCGTAGCAAAAGTTGGAGATCTGTGGTCTCTGCCTACCCTATGATGGGACCAAAGACCTTATACCTGTCAAGGTCTTTGGATGGGACGTGATTTTATGTAGGTAAGTATGTATGTACGAGTATGTCGAAAATGAAACGTGATTGATTATTAGAAGCCGGGAAAGTTTTACTACAAGATTATGCGAATTGGAGAATAGGAAGCATGAACTGCTTGCAGACAACCAAACCAGCAGTAGGTATATCGATTTGTGGATGCATCATAAACTTCACAAATACACAACTTCACAAAGACAAGACGAGCCACGTATTGTCAAATTTGATATGCAATATTTATGAATCGCTAGTTTCACGTCAACTACACAGAGAAATTAATACTACGTGGTCTACTAGTCACACCATTTCTAGCGTGAAACTTGTGAAACATCATCTTGCAGCGAAATTGAAGCCACCGTTTCAGTATGAATAATTTATCCTAACGATTTAATCAAGCTCTGTGTCACGTAGACTGTGCTAACTGTACACCTCGAGTTTGTGCGATGCCATTGCGAAAGGAAATATATTCCGTTGTCCATAGTATCCGGACGTGTCTTGCATGAAAAGCTTCGAACTTGGCATTTAATTTTGGTTTCGTCTAATTGATGTAGTAAATTAAATATTGAACGTTCAACACATTCTCTGTCCCACCTAAGCAGTGCTCTTCGAAGGAGAGGGCCGCGGCCCAGCCTTCTGCCAGAGCACTTGTGTGTCATAGGCACCAAACGCGTTAAGAAAACGGGGCGCATGCTCTTTCCCAGGTACAAAAAAACTTTCTCTAAAATTGAACATGTAGTCTACCTACCTAAACTATAATATGACATGCTTCCGAGCTTTCATCCCATTGTTTGATGGCCTATAAAGCAAAAAAAGAAAACGTTGCAACATGTTTCTCTCTAGCTACGCCAAAGAATACATAATGGTAGTCAGAGCCAAGTTGGGCTACAATTCTAGCGTAAAAAGAAAAGGCCTTATAAGCTTGAACACTGGTTAAATAATGCTCAAAATTTGCCCTGTCACTATTTGACTCTTACTCATAGCCGGAGGATGCGAGAATTTAAACCAACAGGAAAGGACTCGAGAGAAATAGGTCTCGCTTGTAGAGAATAAGACATCTAGTAATATTCTTGAGATCTATTTGTAGGTTATACGCATACGCATGTATGTTTGTTGTAAATAGTGATACCAAAATTCAAAATAGCAGGCTAGTATTTCGCTTTACAGCGAAACAGTAATTTGCCCCTCATACTGGCACCGGCATTGGCGGCTCAAAGCGAGAGCTGGATGTATCCATCATACAACGTAACGAGGAGCTTCGGGAATTATTTATCGTGAAATTGAGTGCCGAAATAGGTCGCGAAAGCTGCGACAAACGCGTTCAGCACAGTTTCAAATGTTTATTGAAGCGTTTTTTATCTCTGTTATGATATACTACTGCCCGCGTGGACTACTATTTTTTTTATCTTACGGGAACCGTGCAATTTTTCGGGATAAAAAGTAACCTATGTCCTATTTCCGGTTATTATCTATCTACATTCCAAATTTCATCAAAATCGGTTTAGTAGTTATGGAGATCAGCAAAGTGCCGAGTTGATCTAAATAGCTATGAACTACCACTGAAACGAAAACTATAAGTACCTACCTACCCCAAGCCGTGTTGAACCAACACCTAAGACGATATATTTTATTTATTGAAAGTAAACGGTCTAGCTTTTATCCAACGAATTGGTAGTGTTAATAGTTTATTAATAAACTTGCTTGCTACCAAAGCTTATAGAGACTTTGGTAGAAAATGTTGTTTGCTATCAGACCTGCAGTGCGAACTTCCGAAAATGCATCCGGTTCGATGATTTTCTTCGGAAAGTTGACTTTTTTTCAGTGAAGAAGTCTTACTTTCCAAATTCGGAATACATTCCGAGAAGGTCTGAATCGCACTGCCTGGTCTCGGTATTAATCGGAGGATCTGCTAATAAACAATAGCAAGATGGGCGGGCAGACGTATTCAAATTGTGCGTTGTCAATGGATTAGACTGGCGATCGTGATGAATGGATGAAGCTTGGGAGGTTTGTACCCAGGCCGTGAGTTTCTCCAGTGAATTAAGTAAGATTGTAAATGATGATGATGCTGACCTTACTCTTAATAGAATTATAGTGGACGCACACCTAATCCGCGCCGAACGTGCCGAATTCTCGAAGTAGAGTTGGATTCAGCACTGAAGTCCGATAGACGCAGCGCTGCTATCGCAGAACTAGGTTATGTAAAAAATTACTAATTGTCCAAATAAGGCTTGAACAATAATAATTATGCTAGTTTGTACGTTCGTTACCTCTACACACCAGAACAACTGAGCGACATTGACTAAAAGAGCATAACAAAGTAAATAAAACAATTATTTCCTGCTTTTCCGTAAGACTTGAGTGCTGAATCCTACTCTACTGCCAGATTCGGTCGAATCGGACGATTCGGCGCGGAGGTGTGCGAGGTTTCATACTATTTCATAATACTTTTAAAGAATTCTAAAATTCGATTCGTTCGGCACTTTCGGCGCGGATATGTGTGCCACCTTTAAGCGTAATACAAAGCCAAATACCAATTCTCTTAAAGGGAAATTTAAATATAGGTAGGTACCTACTCTTGCTTATTTTCCATATAAATGGAAGTTAAGCTTCTACTTGATTAAAAAGGTTCCTAACGGCACAAAGGTTTCGATGTAGGTTAATGATTGTTTTATTATACATCAAATCGAATGTTCTGAAAACAAGGTAAATGTGCCAGGTTTTTTACAACATGGAGTTTTTATGATATATGTACCTACCTACTTAATGATAAGTGAAGCCGTTTGTGATGATAGGACATATCGATACTAGAAAACGTAGTACATGCATGGTGTTAGTAAGTAAGTTCGTATGAGCTATAGTGGGCGACTCTGGTGACGGAGTTTTTAGGCCGCCTATAGGCCTCCGTCATGGCTACCGAATTAAAAGCCGGGATCGACAATTTAACGTGCCCTCTGAAGCACAGAAGCGCAAAACTAAAAATGAAAGAGATCTCTCTAGCTTGCTAAAAATATTGAAAAACGACATAGGTATGTCTTAGTATGTACTTATATGTATAATAGTACCTTTATAGATATGTATATATTTTTTTTTATTTTTTTTTATTTTATAAGATGGTGCCTACCTACTTAATTATTATACCTATATATATTATTTTAAACAATCTATTTCATAGATATTTAATATTAGGTACCTACTCATAAATTTATAATGTTATTAACTGTTTAAAGTTTATTGTTAGCACGCCTTTTGTTCTGTTCCTACAAACTTTTGGTTAGCAGGTAGAAAATGCCTTCGGCATTATGCTCGCCGATTGTACACTAGTTTATAATTTTTGTGCAATAAAGAATTTTAATAATAATAATAATAGGTACACGGTGTAATATCTAAGAACACTTATGAAAACTGAAACAGTGCATTCTGCATTGTTTCAGTTTTTTTTTGTGCAGGGAGGTTGTATAGCATTGAAATAGAGGTCAAATACCTATATTGGTGTGTTCTAAATTTAAACACTTGAACAGTGATTAAAAGTGCTTTTAATTCACTGTTTTCAGTGAATCGATAAGGTAAAAAGTTATTAGGAAAAGTCATGTTACACGGAGTAGGTAGGTACCTAACATAAACTTCATCTCCCTCTTCGACGTAGGTACCTATTCAAAGAAACTTTGTAAGCCCCAAGATCTTAAAATAATGTTTACAGCACTACTTATACTTAGGGAATCGTCATCTAGTTCTAGTCATTGTCCGGGTTTAAAAAATACTTGAATTGAGAAATAATACCTACTAACATTCTCTAAAATTTACAGCCATTTAATTGCAACTTCCAATTAACCGTTTAGTATTTCATTTATGAAATCGAACATTAGTATAAACGAAATACTGAACGATATTTACACATAAATTCAACATGGCTGATTATTTCAAGTCAATCGTTTCCTATTCCCTCGTAACGCAAATTATGCAACAAATTAATTCCAAATGTAAATATTTTATGGTACTTAAAATTATAAGCACAATTTATAACATGCAAACGGTTATATTTTAATCGTTGTTGCCGAAAACAAAGCCTACACAGGTAACCCTGTTACTGTTAGCGACGAAGGGTGTAGAATCAGCCTTAAATTGCTTAGCAGAAACACAGCCACAGTACAACCGTTGGGTTAATTTGCATTTAGTTTTTTCGCTGATTCTACAGAGTAAAAGCATGTTTAAAAAGGTTATCATCGTTAGCCATTTTTTAACTCGTTAAAAAACCTGGTTCGCCAGCCAATGTTTGTATTCCGGTGTGCCTGTGTTCGCTGACAACTTGACCGTTTTTGATGTATTTTTTTGTACTTATGGGGTGCGTAGACGAGACGGACGGTTAATATATATCTTGAAGGTTCTTAGCTATAGTTGAACCCACTAGGTTCCACTGTTGTCAAAATTCAGTTTTTTTTTAATTTTCTAGCAAGTGTGTGGAATTTTGCCTAGTGGACAGTGCTGAATCTAGCAGTGCGCTGAATTCAACACGCGGAATTTCGTTTAGATTTATCAGGTAAGGAAATGGACTAACTGTTTTCTTCATGAGCTGACCTTACGCGGCTTTCGAGTGCGGGCAAAATTAATTCAGTATGTACCGTAGGTAGGTAATGTTTTAATTTATTCATTGTTTGAACTCGTCTCCATCCGGAGGCCGGATAATATCCCTCCCAAGCTCATATTGATTCCTTCCTATGCGAATGTCGAAAACGGACATTTTAGACCGTCTACAAAATATGAGTCGTGTTGGTCGACTGGGATAATGCCTGGTCGAAGGTTCAAATGCTGTAGCCGTACCATGAACTCCTAGAGGCAATGTTAAAACAAGCTTAAAACAGGCTTACTGCTTTAGGAATGGCATTAGTTGTCATGTTTCAAGCTTGTTTTGACATTGATCAGAGTTCATGGTACGGCTACTGATCGTAGGTGATTTTCAAAGGATTTTAAATACTTAAAGATCTTAGAGAATGTCTACCGCACCAATTTACAGTCTTAATGCCTGTTTCGTTTCGTTTTTACAAAATATTATAATGATTTAGAAGATATTAATTTCGTTAGTGTAGGTTTGTCCCTCCTGCTTTTTTGAAGTTAGTTAAAAAGCATTAGTAGGTAATTATTTGAATCTTTAACCGATGGAATTTTTTGCAATTTTATTTACCTAGATATTTTTTTTGGTTAGTAGTAGGTTGTAAAGGACAAGGAAAAAATTTCAGCTTTCTAAGCTTCAATGGTTTTGGCTCCGCATTGAGGAATCAGTCAGTCAGTCAGGTTAAGTTCTTTTATAGATATTGATACATAAGCTCAATTTAATGTAGTGCCTCTAAATGAGCACTAAGATTTACTTATACTAGATTTTAAGAGCGGCAGAGGGCAACTATCTAATGGTTATTTATATGCCTATCAACTAACTGTTCTCGTAGTACCCAGGACATGTTTTATGGTCAATACGTGCGGAGCTAGCATCAATAGTACTAACGCGTAACTTACTTCATGATGGTTTTCAGATTTACTATTTTGGTTTTATGCTCAACATAATTATGACCGAAAGCATAATAAGTAAGTTTAAGTAATTTAGATTTTTGAAAGTGAACCATAAACTTGCAAATTTATTGAAAAGTCACAACCTTCATCATCTTTCTGCTCTTTTCCCACTTACACATAGGACGTAGGGTCGGTACATGTATTCTTCTTTTATTAACCGACTTCCCAAAAAGGAGGAGGTTCTCAAGTCGACTGTATGTTTTTTTTTATTTTTTATTTTTATTTTTTTTTTGTATGTGTGTTACGCGATTTCTCCGTCAATTGTGGACCGATTTTGAAAATTCTTTTTTTGTTACAAAGGGGATACTCCCGAGGTGGTCCCATCGTCACCAAATCAGGATCTGATGAAGGGATCCCATGGAAATCGAGGGAAACCCTCAAATTTTATGGTTTTAATTGTTTTTTGTAGAACTATCGGGCTGAAATTTTGCACACTTATAGATTCTTGGTGACAATGAAATATTATGCTATCAACAAGCTGATCTGATGATGGAGTCAAGAGCTGTTCAACAGAACTCCTCAGCAAATAGGCCGATTGAGTTGAAACTCGGCATATTTGTTAAGTTCTGACTATAATGTAATAATATGGTGACAGCGAGCTGATGTGATGATGGAGTCAAGTGCTCCTCATCAGAACTCCTCAAAAAATTAGCCGATTGAGTTGAAACTCGGAACTCAGTATATCTGTGAAGTTCCGACTACAATGTAATAATATGGTAATAATATGGTGACAGCGAGCTGATCTGACGATGGAGTCAGGAACTTTTTAGTGACATGCGTATCAAATGAAAGGGCTTGATGAGCGAAACACAATAAGTAAGGTAACGTCATTCTAAATAAAAAATAAACACTAAAAATGGAAAAATAAAAAATTTTCAAAAAAAAATACTCAACCGACTTCAAAACATCTTACACTGAAAAGCAAAAAATTAGAATGTAAACAGATTTATTTCCTTACTAATTAAATAATTTATGTTATAATGTTGAAGTCGGTGTAAATAAAGCAATGACTAAAAATATTAAATTTTATGCACACCGATTTCAACATTATAACAGAAATTATTTAATTAGTAAGGAAATAAATCTGTTTACATTCTAATTTTTTGCTTTTCAGTGTAAGATGTTTTGAAGTCGGTTGAGTATTTTTTTTTGAAAATTTTTTTTTTTTTCTCTCCATCAGCCATCATCTCAGCATTTATCCCTTTCTTACTCATGTCAACTTCCACAGAATACACCCATATTTTCTTTGGTTTACCTTCTCCACTCCTATATCCATCCACTTTCATTTCAAACATTAAAAGCCACAACCTTATATAGCCAATATTATGAAGCCATTCAAGATTTAATAAAAATTATATGTCCTTCAACTATCTAGCTGAGTGTACTACATCTACAACAACATTGTTCTTTCCATGACAATATGTGTTGAATGTGTAGACGAAACAATGTTACAACCATTAATCTTAATTAATTTAATGAAAGAAATAAAACCATGAGAATAAGGCACTTTCACACCATAATACAGATGAATGGCTGCGTATTTGGATTAGTTCGCAATGTGTTTCACTCGGAGTATTAGCAAATATGAAGGTACAGTCAGCGACAAAAATCGATGAACATTTTGAGTTTTTCAAGTCTCTTCTTCTTCACGTTATGTGCGACATTGGTAACTTTAGTTTAAAATTAGTAGTAAAGCATCTAATATTAGCTAAAAAAAATTGTCGCTTACTGTACGAGGTGTTTGTACAAGAAAGTCGGAAATGGGATTCCTATTCTATATATAGGGTGCGGCGGGGTAATTACGAGACATCCGAAATTTCGGGTAAAAATAAGACATATCCAAAAATCCTCATTTTAGTATCTTTTATTAAGATTTGTTCAGTTTAAAATGAACCTCATACTGTAATTAATAAGTTGTGTTTTTTTGGCAATCTTTACTAATAGTGTTCAAGAATTATTGAACAAAATATTTATGATCACAAAATTTGGCGCGAAAATTTTACGTCAGCGTTGACAAACTTTGTTAATTGTCGCACGGCTATAACTCGTACGCAGACGGCTTCCCGTCCCGCAATGCTGCATGGATTGTTCTTGCGCTGGCGATTCGCCATTTTCGTCTATCTTTTGCTAGGGCACAGTGTGAACGTATTCTTTTTTCGGGAAAAAATGAGACACGTTTTCGGGAAAATATAAGACAGCTATCGTGAAAAAATAAGACAAGATCTCTAGGGAGGATTATTTCAGAAAAATGCAAAGAAGTGTTATATAGCTAAAGTTTAAGGATCTGAGGACAGCGACAACTTAACAGTGATTTACTAAACGAATAAAAAATATTTTATTCGCTACTACTATAATTTATTCGATCCAAAAAAACCGAAATTGAGCCGAAATTGTCATAAAACTGTCAAATCCATAGCAAATAATTAAAAGAGGTGCACATAAATTTGATTTAGACCCAAAAAGTATCATATTAATTAACTTAAAAATGTCTCATATTTGACCCCACTTTGAGTTTTGTCCATCACTTCTAGTTTTGTGGCTCTAATTCGTTTATTTGTTGTAATCCAGATGTCAATAATAATGTTGAATTAGTTTTACTATTAATCTAAAGTAAATACTTGTTTACCAAATAATTAAATTACAAAGACTTTAGAGGATAAGCAAAGCTTTATAGGGTATCTTTCATTTTCAATTTTTTTTAATGGAAATTGAAAGATTTTTTGTACTGTCAAAGCTATTTTGTATTATTTTTACCCGTCTTTGTCGTAAAATAAAGCACGCAGTTGAATAATACGTAAACCGTAGGAATTGTAAGCTGTCTTATATTTGGACTACGATGTTTCATATTTACCCCACGGTACCGGAAAAATATGAGACACATATTTTAGGTAAAAAGTCTAGTATTTTGAAGCTTTTTTGAGAAATTGATACTAATACAGAGTAGGTTGCATGTCAGCCGATGTATTTACAAGTTCAGTAATAACAAAAACGGTTTTTAGAAGCCTCAAAATGCAAAAGTTATTGTTTTCGTCTTATAATTACCCCGCTTGACCCTAGGCTAAAAAAACGTTAGGTACATCTTTATTAGATGATTTATACAGTGTCAGGAGGCAACCTATGCCTACACTTATCGAGACACTTTATGCCTAGGACATTGTTGAGATAGAGTAGACTTGCTCAGCACCTAAACCATCCTCTCAGCTAACCGGCCATGTTTTCCTTCACCATTTAGAGCTCGTATTGTTTGAGCCCATAATGTTTTCCGAAAAGAAAACTCCATTGATGCACGGCCGGGATTCGAACCCGTGACCTTTCGGATCGAAAGTCGAGATACTATCCCACTCGCCAACACAGCCCATTTATGTAGGCTAGGGATATTCATAATACCACTGTTATTGCCTGAATCAGCATAATTGATTTCTTCACTCTTGAAATTATTTTACGTTACAATTATTTGAAGTTTGTTTCAAGTTTTGTTTCAATTGAGCTGTGTTTAATTTTTAAACGAATTAATGAGTTTGGAAAATATAATGAGTGGTTTGGAAAATGTATATAAAACGTGAGCGGTGTTGGAAATTATCGTAAGGCTTACGATATTTTCCAACGCCCGCCGTACGACGCCGACGTAAGCAAACCGGTTAGTGCTCTAATAGGTTGTGGGTTTGCAACCTATGGAAACCACGTATGGAAACTTAACTGCGGCAAAATGTGGGCATTATGCTAAATGTGTATTTATTAGAACATTCCTTCGAATATTCCTACTGTATAAGGAGCGTGGAACAATTTTTAGGAATTAAAAACAAAATCCGTATTTGACCACAATATTATTGTCTAATGTATCTTTGGGATTGTTATAACAAAATGCTAAACAATAACTGGAAACACTGAAAGTCTATTTTACAGTTTCCTTTAAATATTTTAATAAAGTTTATACTTCAAAAACAAAATAATTCCACGAAATGCTCGGCCTTAATTTGTATTCACGGTACTTAACTTCTTCCGATTATGGCCCAGGTACTTCAAACTTTTAGATCGGTACAAACGATATCGAAAACCGATTGAGGTTGACCCACGGAAGAAGTTACACCGATGTGACGGAGCAAATAATGTCAATATTTTATTTTCGCTCTATACAACTTGAAATTGCTTCACTAAAGCCGCGTTTTCATTACATGCAAGGAACAAGTTGAATGCAACATGACTGGTTGAAACGTAAACATGCATGCAAGCTGCAAGTTGCAAGTTGTATCCTAGGCGCGGTAGAAATTCTCTTTGGTCTTTTAATAAGGCTTTTAAGATCCTTCGAACCTTCGAAGGACCTTAAAAGTCTAATTAAAAGAGTAGGGGTAATCAGAAGTATGTCCCAAAAACATATTTGGTATACATCAACTTGAATGCATATAAAACCATGCAGTACAAGAGAGGTGCAAGTTTTAGCTATCAAGTTTGGAACTTAAGTAACTTGCACGCATGTGTCACGTCGTACTCGTCCGCATACAAGTAGTATCTCAAAGTAAAAGCGCCTTTATGTTAATACTTTCAGAAATCCCATCTTCGACTTGAGAATGTATCTTAGTGATATTTTTATTCGAATGTCGGTTTCTCATTTCGGAAAAACTTCGCCGTTGCTGCTTCTAAACTGTGCCTCAGTGTACTTTCATAAAAAATATTTCGCCAAATCGAAATTCTTCTATTGTCTTTTTTGTCGAAGTTGTATCGTTTATTAGTGTAAATTAGTAAAGTTTTTGTCCTCAATTGTACCCAATCGTATCAATTATGGTTGTTTCCGTCCAGCTAATTTTAATTTAGTATTGTTTGCCGTTAGTCCCTTCCTACGGGCCTTCGCCAAACTCAAATTGAATTTTATCACAATGATGTTTTCAAAAGGGCAAATAAAATTACAATAGACGAAGGTAAGTGTACACGCAAAGGGCTTGTCATATTGTATTCAGTCTGACGCTGACGTAAGCAGTGAATTTAATATTACTCTGACCAATCCCCGTCGAAACAGACGTCATAAATACAGTCGCCCCGGTTAGCACAAGTGGCACTTGGTGTTCGTTGTAGAGCTAGCAGAACTAACGGAATCATACGGCTTTGTTCCACTAAATCCAAAGTACAAAATTATGTGAATACGAGTTTCTTTGTTACCCTTTCACGCCTTAACTTTATAGTTAAGGCGTGAAAGAGTAACAAAGAAACTCGTATTCACATAATTTCGAACTTTCATGATGAGCGGTTGCTCAACCCCCCTGAAAAAAGAACCTACTGTTCCTGAGGGATCTACATTAATGTTAGCGAAGCTGCAGGCAAAAGCTAGTTTACCATGAAATTCAACATCGGGGTTCTCTTTTACGCCCTTGTACCTAGATTGTTTTTTTACGTTACACGCTATAAAAATTACATCTTTATGTTTTCTTGTCTAATAAAATAATAAATTGTAAGTACATTGAGTACCTAAGTACATCTTTTACACAAAGTTTTACAATAAACGATTTTTTTCTTTTTTACTTTCAAAACTTTCGTGAGTTCTACCGTAGTACTAGTATTCTGTGGTTCTACTGTGGTTGTACTTAATATTGTATTAGCACACGGGAATTACTCACTTTTATTATTTTGTCTTGTTTAAAAAAACATAACACTATTGAAAGATGAAATAAAGACTATACTTACATAGAATCGCAACGGAAATCTTAATAATGACTGAATATAAATTTTATTCAGTCAGTCAATTCTATCATCTAAAGATTATATTTATTGCTTATCCGAATATCTGCCAACCTTTGGCCAGGTGTAGTACCTACTGCTGTCCGGAGCAAATGGAAATCCTGCAACTAAGCTATTTTGCACAGCTTGGTCGTATTGTAGGCACTATTTGGTTAAATTGATACAGATTATATGAAGTCCCAAATTGTAATAAAACTTGGAAATACAGCAAAATTTAGACGACCAAAATCCGAGGGAGATGGCGAATTGTTGTTTTCTTTTGTTCTAGCTTCTTCATGTGAGAGAATTAATTTTCGTTTAATTAATTTTAATCTGAGATAGGTAACTTATAAGTTCGGCGCCGGGCCTGGGTTTTTTTTAACCATGCTCCTTTTCGATGTAAATACCTTATTTACACTAATCGCGTTTAAAAAAGTACAAACCCAGAATGAAACATAAAAATGTGACGTCTTCGAACATTTGTAATCACCACAAAAAAAGTTCAAGTAACATTGGTGCACAATGTCACAAAGATCAAATACTTACCAATATAAAAGCACCATGTAGCATCTGTTCTAAAATGTGTTCTGAATTCGAATCTGTCATGTCATAAAGTTATGTTGCCGTTATTCGAGCGGTGATTCGAGTTTTAGAGTTTTATGCTTTTCATTATATTATGCCCTGAGCCGCTTTACGAGCTTAAGTGCCTGAGCACACTTAGCGGAAAATACGTGGCCGAACTTCGGCGTGATTACGCTTGCAATGCTACTTCAATTACTAGCTACACATTTGCCGAGATAACGTCACATTTTGGCGTACAACCGAATTTCGGTCGAGCTTAGGGTGCCTTCAATTTAAGGTGGATTCACGTTACACCGGGCCGGGGCCCGGCCGGGTCCGTTCGGAACATTATGGTATACATTTTGTATGAAGTGATTCATGCCTGACGGGCGCCGGGGCACGGCCGGGCTCCGTGTTAGGCATGAATTACTTCATACAAAATGTTTACCATAATGTTCCGGACGGGCCTGTTGTAACGTGAATCCACCTGCGATTCTTGATGGCCTGTTGTGGTGCCGAAGCGGTGCGTTAGTCGTACAGCGCACGGACTATCGTGTTTTTTCATACAATGCGGCAACAGCGCGGCGCCCGTACCGCGAACACTCGACTCGAGTGCCGTTGCCGCACCGCTCACTTGTATGAAAATACACAATCGTCCGTGCGCTGCACGACTAACGCACTGCTTCAACACCGCAGCAGGCTGTCAAGAAACGCATAAATTGAAGGCACCCTTAAGTTTGGCGGCAACGTATTCTATGAACAACATACGCGATGGTATTTCAAAACGTTCGATGATGAACGTTTGAACGAAACAAAGGACGGAACGTTTCGCAACCGAATTTCTGTCGCGTAATTTCCGCGCTTATGATGTGTCATTATCAGCCGAATACGTCGAAAGGTAAAATCAGCCGCTGAAATTCGGTCGCGTCACTTCGGCATTGTGTTTAGACACTAAAGCTACACTGAGAGAAAAAGATGGTTTGCATTCCTCACGATGTTTTCCTTCACCGTTTAGAGCTCGCATTAATGCACATATAAATTTTTCGCAATGAAAAATCCATTGATGCACGGCCAGGATTCGAACCCACGACCTTCGGATCGAAAGTCGAGGTACTATAACCCTCGGCCAGCACGGCTCTCAGCTTAGCTTCTAATCACTTGACCATTTAACTTCTTTTTCGAGCAAGATAGCATCCATAGTCCGACAAGTTCATTAGCTCTGAAAATATTGGATCTATAAGTCAAGCGTTAATGGCTACGGATCGTCTTACCAATCTGACGTGAACGGCATCATTTTCTCTAAGAAACCGAAGAAGATCTAGTTATATACCAAGTATTTTATGATAGATGTATGTTATGAGTTTGCTTAGGATCTACAATTTTCCAACATTACCGAAACGAACCGTGCTGTATTTGTTTTTTAGTCCAATTAACACCGTTCGGGATAGTTATTTTTTTTATTTTCATCATTATTCGTAGCGTATATAAAGCTCAAAATAAGTGGCGATAACGCAATTAATAAACATTACAGTTACAGGTAATATGCATTTCATTATACAGGATGCAAATTCGGATGAACCTAGGAGTTATCTATTTTTGAATTTCATATTACTACATTTTAAGACTGTGTGAGTTGAGGTGAGAGCTTTCGAAATAATAATGATCGAAAATGAAAATTCCGTCGGGATCCACAATTTAGGAAAAAAAAACCCTTTCTATGAAATTAATTTTCTACTTTAAAAATAAAAAAAATATCGAGTTTTGGGGAAAACCAACAATTTAAATAATGCGTAAACGTTTTCCAGATCAGATTAGAAGTTTTCCTGAGTCACGATCCGATTTATTCAAGCGAACTCGTTCTTGGTAGGTACGCTGTAACCTAATTCGTCACGTTTGAATCAGTGTTTTGCATATTGACTCATTTGAGTGCTCTGCTTATTCTTTATTAGGGGTGTTACAGTCATAAAAAAACATAGACTTACTTATACAGCTTTAGGCTAACCATCAGCATCAGTTTGGTTCGAATTATCACACAGCTGAGGCTGTTTAATAAAAGAGACTTCCTAAATCTTGGCCAAAATTATGGTCTGGGGCCATACCATGTCCTACTACTCCTATACAAGTCCTACTACTGCTTTAAATTACATTCGTTGTCATGTTTCAAGCTTGCTATAACATTGCTCTAAGAGTTCATGGTACGGCTACAGAAGCCAGCTTTGAAATTTCAAATTCTCAATACTTTTGATAGGAGAATTTGAAATTTCAAGTACTTAATTTATTTTGCCGACTGCACATCATATACCCATATACTCGTATAAGCAGGCCATCATTCATACAGTGTACACAGGTTTTTAAATAGTCTACTGGAGTGTTTTTTGTTTTCTTCGCTGACTCATTTTGTGGGCCACCACATGACAAATACTTGAAGAGCTCGTTAATTTGAATGTGACTAAATAATACTACCTACTTATGTTAATTGTAGGGTTGTGTTTGTTGAAAAAATACTGTAATTGTAACTCACATTTAATTTTCTGTCCTTCTTAATTAAGTAGATAAGTTATTTCGTATGAGCAAGTGGCCAACTTTGGTGACGGAGTTTTTAGGCCGCTTAAAGAGGCCTTTTTTTTAACTAAGACTTTTTGATAATTGTTTTGGCTGATTGAGAAATCTTTAACCCCACCAAAAACATTGTCATATAAAATGTTGCCAAGACGAGACTGTCAAAAAGTTACCAGATCTCATGTAGAGCCAATAAGCTTCTAGCTCTACTCGCCTTAGGCGCAGGCCAGATAGAAGAGACGGGGCGCAGACATTTGTCTCTTCCGCGTCCATTTCATACAAAATGTGACGACGCCGGCGTACAATGTGTCCCACTGCTGGGCAAAGGTCTCCCCCATCTCCTTCAACTTCTGGCAACTGCGAACCACTCTTCCTGGAATGGAAGGCATACGATTATATGTATATCGTCACAATCTTTAGGCCTAACTCGGCGTCAATAGTGGCTATGGCCACGTGGTTCAACTGCATAGTTCGATATAGCCACAACTATTATTTAAAAAAAAGGAAGTAAGTACTTGTGTGAACTTACTTTTATAGGAGTTGATAGTCTTGAATTTTTAGGTCATCCGAATGCACTTAATGATTTTATAGCAGCATGCTATATCATGAGCATTTAAAATTTATAAAAGAATAAATGGGAGTGGGAGTGGGCTGGCCATGTCTGTCGCATGCACGACGAGCTTTGGGCCAAAGTGACCACAGAGTGGCGCCCTCAACAGCCGAGACCACGCGGCAGACCGAGAACAAGATGGCGGGACGAACTCGACAAATTTAAAAAACAATGGGCCACGGGTGGACAAGACCGCACGGAGTGGAGAAAATGGGGGGAGGCCTTTACCCAGCAGTGGGACATAGATGGCTCATAATAATAATAATTAAAGAATAAATGGGGATGCTAAATGATTTAGGTAACCCTTAACGCTAGGTAACCCTAGCGTAAAGGTAAATGAGTCAGCACGTAGAATCCTTACACACTTACTTGGAAGAGCTTACGGCATGAAGTGATGTCAATTCGATTTTTTTATCCGCCACTTCAAATGTTCGTTTAAAGTGCTCACAACTTGCGTCATTATGAAAAAGTAATGAATAAATTAACACTTCAATGTACACCAAAAAAGAACAACAAGTATTGATAACATCTATTTTAGTCAACGGGCGGTCTCATGGCTGAAAACATTTTTTCAGGCACATTTTGAAAATAATTTTTAGAAAACAAAATTAATGAAATGAAATTCAAAACAAACAGAAAGGTAACTTACTGATTTTATGCTAGTATTTTTATTCAATTGTTAAAGTTTTTCAAACACAAGGGCAAAATCGTACGTTTATTAGAAACGTAAGAGCCAAGTGGTAAGTTTAATATCTCGATTTTCGTTCCTAATGTTGTTGGTTCGAATTCCAGCCGTGCATGAATATTTTCGTTTAAGAAAATTTATGTGTGCACAAGCTAGTACCTATTTTATTTGCGCACTTTTTGTCGACTTTGCAAAGCTTTGAAAACACATTTAAACACTTAATGTCGCAACCTGCCACAAATGCTTTGCAAACATTTTTTCTTCACAGTTGGCTGGCAGACGACAAAAAAGATGAACGAGACGATTTTATGCTTCTATTATTTATGTGCTTGTAATTACGAGTAGGTATGTATCTAGTAATGTGCAAAAAACTCTGACAAAACGTAAAATACACGAAAATTACGATTTTGAACTATTTAAGCACATTCTTTCCACTCAGAAACGCTTGCGCAACTGGACTTTGCGCAAGTATGGCAGGCTACGCAAGCATTTGAACACCATGTCATCTATGAACGCTTTGATGTGCGCCAAAAACCCGATACCGCTTGGCAAAGTACAAATGTTTGTTCAAACAAGTTCAAACTTTGCACAAATAGTCAAAATACCCTGTCACGCATAGCATTCAAACAAGTGTCCACTGCAGTGAAGCTGTGTATGGCGCCAGCTTTAGAGGATCTGTACTTGATCTGAGAAAATGACTTCTAAAATTTCATGTTTCATTTAATTTTGCTCATTCATTCGTATTTTTTACAATACAAAAGCTCAAAGCAAACCTCAGAAGTTCTTTGCACTAAGGATCGGAAATTCAATGTGCTCAGATCTAACTTTTTGCTAAAATTTCATTTTATCGAACTCAACTTGGCTTATTAATTCAGCTGAAAGAACATGTACCTACGGTTTATCCTTTGTGAGTCTCCAGGAGACATTTTATTCCGATACAAACCCAATTAGTTAGGTCTTTACTTTTTTGTGTTTGTATTTTTACTTTTTGGTTTATATGTAAAAAGGTTGTTAGATATCATCTATCCTAAATATGTATATCTAAGTATAGTCAGGTTAAAGTTATAGTTAAAGTCCATTAACGGTCATAGTGACCTACAGCATAGTTTATTCTAGCCGCATGAACAAATCTATATAAATGGATAGAATTTATGTAATTTATAAGCTTTAAATTTAAAGACATTTGATCAGCAACCAATGGCCACAATGTTAACGTACTAAGATTGTAATAAGCTTGTAAAAAGATGAAATGAAATACTTGGTTTAAATGTTGTACATGTAGCCCATCTCAATCTCATTAGCAGTGATGACAAATAAAATGCTGCTAACCACAGTATATGCAAAGTAAGATCATTTTTGTATGAGCAAGTGGCTAACTCTGGTGATGGAGTTTTTTGGCTACCTGAAAGCCTCCGTCATGGATTATCCTCTTAAGAGTCAGGACAGACTATTAAACGTGCCCTTCGAAGCACGAAAGCGGCTATCTGTTAATGCCATTTGCCACTCATCCAAATTATGAGCTCTCTGAACGTTGCTTAACTTCTACGATCTAACAAGAACATCTAAGCAAGCTACGCCAGCTTCTTTCGATAAGACAATACTGTTTAGACTTGCCTGACCCATACACTTTATTCAATCAAGAATGTTGGTTGCCATTTTCACGTTGATATTAAACTTGGACAGTACGTTGGTAATATTTGTGCTATTGAAGCAAGCAACCATTGTGGGTTTCCTAGGGGCAAGTGAACACATATTTCCGCAAAAGCTGCCGGGGGACATAAGGATTACAAGTCGGTATTACATTTCAGGCTGCAATGGCCGTTTTAAATGAAACCCAGCTCTTAATTAGGCATTTATTTTTAAAATATTCGAGCATTTCCAACATTTCCTTCGTATTTTCACAATGAAAAACCAAATGTCGCATCGCTGTTGTTGTTTGGATTTTTAGTGTTGGGTTTTAAGATTTAGATAGGTACCTATTGTCATTTATTTAAAAAAAATACAAGGATTTAAACCGAATTTGTACTAGAAATAAGTTAGTGCATCAATGGATTCTTCGTTTCGAAAATTTATATGCGCATTAACATGAGCTCTAAATGGTGAAGGAAAACTTTGTGAGGAAACCCGCGGCTTAGTCAGCCCCACACGTATTGACCATGTCTTTCCTGTGTATATGGCTGGTTAAGCTGAGAGGATGGTGTAGGTGCTGGGCAAGCCTACTCCATCTCAACATTTTCCAAGGCATTACAGTGTCTCAATAAGTGTATGCAAAGATTGTCTCCTGACACTGTACATATCATCTAGTAAAAGATGTAAAGGCCTGAGTTAGAAATAAGTACCTAATACTGTGTTACCAAAATAGCTATGGTGATGAAGTTTATAGGGATAGCCTAAAAAGCTTATGCCTAGACTTAAAAAGACACCTTAACGTTTTCTCAAATCACGGAACGACTCAGTTGTGAAGTGCATCACACACACAGCAGATAATATATCTTATGAAATATAAATCTTGGGATCGCGCTCATACAAATTCTATGGAGGACCACACAGCGGATATAAATTACAAAAGATATTTGGTGCGATCAGTCAAGATTTATATTTCATAAGATATATTATCTGCTGTGTGTGTGATGGGCTTTAATGCCATTAGCGCTCACTCATCCATTTTGTGACCGCTCAGTATGTCGCTTAACTTCAACGATCTATCAACATCTACAAAGCACTTTGCTACACTACTAGTACTATCAGCTTAAAGTTACACTTGAAAATTCACTTGTATCAGAAAATTCAGCATTCCATTTTCTGAATTGTTCACTTTATCATTTACAAGAAATGCGATAGCCAACTAGCAAAAGTGCAAGGTAGTGTTCCCTGTGTAACTCAATTGTAACTGATGGTCTAGCCTAGATTCAACTTGAGTAATGTGGCTCTGAGGCTCGTGATGGCACAGATAGTATGTCACGATTCGATCAATTGAATCAGCCAGAACATGGAGCATTCATTGAATATGCGTTGGGAACGGAATGGTATTTACCTAGCTGGCACTTTTCGGCATTTGCCTGAGTTCAAAACGTGCTGGCTTAAAAATCAACAAAGATATCAAATGCTGGTAAGTTTTAAATCTCCTATTTGAATATTGGATACCCTTAGAATATTCATGATTCAATAATAAAAAAATTTAGTATCCTATCCTATCCTACTAATATTATAAAGGCGAAAGTCCGTGTGTGTGTGTGAATGTTTGTTGCCACGTATCTCCATAACTACTAAACCGATTTTGATGAAATTTGGAATGTAGATAGATAATAACCGGGAATAGGACATAGGCTACTTTTTATCTCGAAAAATCGCAAGGTTCCCGTGGGATTAAAAAAAATAGTAGTCCACGCGGGCAAAGCCGCGGGCGTCCGCTAGTTAAGTATAATGATAATTACGGGATTTTATCGCGTTAGTACCTTTTATTTTCATCCCGTGACCACGAACGCTGTAAGGTGTTCGAAACGTCGGGAAAAGAATATTAAATGAAAAGTACGCTATAAAATCCCGAATATAACAATTCTCATTATGTTAACAAATCGCGAAAGTTTAACAAGTTTTCTATAATATTCTCAAAAGGCGTAATATAATAAAATTAACTAAATGGAACGACTTAAACCTTGACGGCGATAATAATTGATTACAGTAATAATTTATTAACAGTTAGTTCAATAGGTAGGCATCAAATAGTTTAAAACATTAATTAAAACTTCTCCATCTGGTTTCTTTATATTTGAGGAAACTTATTTCAATGCTAGTCAACATTTGCTTGACTCTGCACCACTAAAATAAGAGTGCAAATCGAAGTGCATATAGAACTCCAATCCTCAAAATGAAACTGTGGAACAAAGCTTTATCTTGCACACTTGTTTGTTTGACTTGCTGGAGCAGTAAAACTGCTCAGGGGGCCTAGCCAATGTAACAATCGATTAGCGAAAGCGCTAGTAGAAAAGTCCAAAAATGTATGGGATTGACATAAGCCTTAGATATGTCACGTGATCTGTTGTAAACGAATAGATTAT
Organism: Camptogramma bilineatum; assembly: GCA_958496255.1. Taxonomy (NCBI): domain Eukaryota; kingdom Metazoa; phylum Arthropoda; class Insecta; order Lepidoptera; family Geometridae; genus Camptogramma; species Camptogramma bilineatum. Next base: position 10,651,612 of record OY292458.1, read on the forward strand.
TGGTAGACAATGTACACACATTTCTATTCCATCAAACGAATCGCCAACATCGAACGATCGCTTCCATACAAGTGCCTAGCCAAGCGAGCACTTTTGACAAGCGACTTCGCTGAGTTGTCGAAGTTCTTGATGGAAACGTAGCGAACGCTCAGACCCTGTAGATATCGAAACAAAATGGCGATTTCATAAACATCTGTAGTAAGAAGTCATTGTTAGGTGTGTTTATTGCGTTGTTTATTTTGTGATTTTAAAAGAATTTTGGTGCAAGTGTTCAATAATGCATACGCTGCGTTTGCTGTGGTCAGCTCATAATGAAAATGTTTGGCTTAAACGCCACACAAGGAACCTTACTCGGCAGCAATTGGAGAATGTTGAAGAAATGCCAGAAGCATTATTTAGAGAGCACTTCAGGCTCAGCAAAGCCTTATTTAGAAAGATTTGCCGTGAGTTATGCTTTTCGACCTCATTCAAAAGATCCCTAGAGATACCACAGGAAATAAAGGTACCTAAGTGTCTAATTTTTTTTTGTTGTGAATTGATTGTTGGGCAAATAAAATACTTAGATATCTATGTACCTATTTTAAATACCAACACAATAACACTATTTTTAATTTCCTTTTTTCAGGTGCTTTGCGCCCTAAGCTTTTTAGCGACAGGGTCGTACCAAAGGGTTGACAACAAGTCCTTGCATCAGAGATGTTGTTGATGCTCTCAACCACAACAGCATCATCAAAAAATGGATTGTTTTCGCTCAAACGCCACAAGAACGTTCCCAAAACAAACAAACGTAAGTAATTGTTTGTTATTATTAGTATATTTTATACTTACCTATGTTACCCACCTAGTTCATTGTAAAAAAAAGTTTAATGAAGTATCCTACCAATGTGTACCTGTGTAGTGTGTACTTACCTACCTACCCATTTTTTTTACAGGTTTCAAAGGAAACACAGTTTGCCAGGGGTAATAGGGTGCATTGATTGCACCCTTAGTGCAATTGTAAAACCGATGGAGGATGAACATCATTATTATAATTAATAGGAACTATCACTCTCTAAATGTTCAGATGGTAAATATTGGCTATCCATATTTTAGCTGATTTTTGTTTATTTACTTACAAGAAAGAAAGGGCTAGAAGCTATGAAAGTCACATTGTTAATGCAGTTTATAAAACATGGTCTAGAAGCAAATTTTTATTGAAATTATTTTATAGTTTACTTATCTACTCTTTATTTTTATAAATATGCAACCTCACAACCGTAGAATAGATAATATAATACTACGTTCACAACTTAAAAATAGGTAACTAATGTTAACCTTAATTGCATTTTAGTTAAAAAAGCCTATTACACTATTAATGAATTTTTTACAGACCGTAATATTATTGACAATGTAAGTAAAGGATTAATTAGATGTTTATTCTGAGCTTCTTTTGACTTTTTAATTTAATTTAATTGGTTTATTTCATTTGACATTCTAATTTTATTGTTTTACTTCATTGACATTTTTATTCCTATGCTGATACATATATTTTACTTTATTTTACATAGTTAAGAGTTTATTGTATTAATTTAAAATTTCACAACTGTGACATTTAGTGTAGGTACCTACTTAGGTAAGTAGGTACCTACTTACTTATTAATGATAAAAATGTTAATAATTATTTGTATGCTAATAAGCAGGATCTAGTGGCTCTAATCTAATCTCAAACACCTATTTGTTACCTAGGTTTACAAACGAAATAAATAAATTGAAAGTTAAGGATGTTTTATTTTTAAACCAGGTTTATTTTTCTATTTGGGTGCATTCAGTATCAGAAGTTGATCATTATTCAGAATTTCAAGATTGATCATTGTGTAACTAAAGTTTTACATTACCTTAGAGTTTATACCTACTTCTAAATTATAGTGTAAGTCCCAAATTACTTATTTATCATTATGAGAGAATAGTAACAATAATAAACAATTTCGAAATTCCGAAAAAATCGTCAACTTCTGATGCTGACCGTATTTTGGAACCATGAAGAGGAAACGGTTAGAATAAAACTATTTATTTGCCAGAATATATGTACCTGGGTATACAAATTCGATATTTTTTTATTATTTATGTCTATGTACTTAGATAGTGAATTTTTGAACATTAAGGGCGGCTTTCACAACTATTCTTAATTGTATTTAGCTAGCATAGACGCATTTAATGCATACGAAAAAGCGTTTAGGCTAGCTTTATGAAATAATACAATTATGAACGTTGTGCAAGCCGCGCTAAAATTATTAAGTATTTAAACTTATTCTTTATTTAAACACATTTATTAAAAACAAAAGACAACTTACTTATACAAATAACCAAAATTAAATAAGTGGGTATACATACATGCCAGCTAAAATAATAAGTATAGATGGCACGTTATAAATTACAATACTATCTCTTAACTGTAGTGATGGAGTTTAATAGTGTCTTAGCACTATCAAACTCCATCATAAGTTTCAAGAATTACTCATATTTTATCACACAGTCACAAGTCACTCTCTATCATATACCGTGACATCGCTGTCCATATCTCTACTAAGATATTGTTGAAGTATGGCTTCAGCAATATTTGCGTAGCGGCTGAGGAAATTGTTTCGCTCCTTATCCATCTCTACCCTACGGGCTTCAGTTTGTGCCCGTATCTCCTCCCAAAAGGCGTCTCTGCTAGATGGCCACGAACTCACTCGTCGCTCGGTCAAATGGAGTTAGCGCCCGTATTCGGGGCGAATTGTCGCGAATTCTCAAATGACGACGATGGGGGTGGCAATACTAGAGTGCGGCGATGCGGCTGTTAGACGCTGCCGACTGGTCAACGGAGGAGAGGTGGTAGGCACATACGGGAGCGGGCTGGTAGCTCGTGATGATGAGCACCGCGCCGCCGGCCGCGGTGGCCCTGGCAGCTGCCGCCCGCCGGCGCGCCTGCGCAGACGACTGGTAGACGCCACTGGTTCTAGTGATGGTTGAGCCCTTTGGTGATGGAGCAGGCTACGGCGGTGGTACTTTGTATTGACTTATTTCTGAAAAACAATTTATGTAAGTTACTAAGGAGGTACCTACGTATATAGGTACCTAGGTATTGTTGTTGCATAGTAGTACCTAAAAATTATATAATAATTAAGTACGCCATAATTATGGCGAAATGTCCAGCAATATTTATTTATTATGGTAAGTACGTACCAATATCTTCACTACTCTCTCTCACTCCACAGCCTCCCTATCACCCTGGCCTCCAAAGCGGTTAGGGTAACATTGGTATTGGGACCACCACCAGTGCCACGGGAATGTCGTCGTATGGATTAGGATTTTTTTTCGTCTTCGACTTCCAGTCTGCCCACACCTTAAAATTATATGAGAGTTTTAAGTAGTTCAGCGGGGGGCAGGTTTATTATTTTTTTGTTAATTTGATTCATTGAAAGAATAAAATATGCAAATTTAGGTACCCACCTATATATAAATTACTTAGTTAGGTACCCAGGTAATTGATTTTCCTACTTAATAAAGTCATAAAATGCTTTAAGTAAGTAAATAGGTACTTACCTACCTTTTCCCTCTTGTCCGTAGTCTCATAGACACCACCACCAACAGAATTTAAGGTGTTGACCATTCCTTGCCACAAACAATCGGCCCTCAGACGTCCCTGCACACCCGGCTCAGGTTTAGCAAGGTCACCGTGGCTGTAATATAACATAAATAAACTAAAGAGCTCTCGTTCTAAGTATTTCTTTGTGAATTGCGTCAATGTTTACATTATTGCCTCCCGGCGTCAAACTTAGTGATAAAATGATTATGCTTTTGTATAGGTAGGTACACTGGCCTTGTTATATTAGAACAAAGAAATGTAAGTAAGTGGTAAGTACTAAATTAATATTTTACGTGTATTTTACCTTTCCAAAACTCCAAAAGAGTTGAAAACTTCACCATTGGCCCGTGCTCTTGATTCCGTATCTTCAAATAGGCACAAAGATTAAACTTCCCGTTAATGTATGTACCTCAAATAATTCCAACACATTATTTACAAAGTACACACATAAATCAACTTGTACCTATAAACATTAACTCACTTTTCAATATTTTAAGTCAATCACTGTTTAACAACACGACACAAAACTCTTCAAACTTTCGTCCGCTTCCCGGTCGAATGCGCAGCGTTCTAATGTCACATTGACGTTTGAGTTCGATAACCATAGACTAAACGCGGTATTTAGCGATCAGACGAATGGACAAGGCGATAGCGAAGCGAAGGTTACTTTGGCTACCAATCGAACTTCGCTATCGTCTGAGCCATAGCGATTGTAGAAATCGAATCGCTTCATAGCGAACAACGGTTGTCTAGGCCCTCAGTTGCTGGTGAGCTTACCAAAAAATACCAGCGAAGGGGAAAAGCAAACAGCGTTCGTATTCCTTAAGGCAAAGGGAGGGGAGCTATGATGACACATTCACGAACAACCTTTGGGTAAGGCTTGCGGCTATGTCCACCTACCTCTTCCGGCTTAAAGAAGCTTTCCGAATTTGAGAATGAGTAACGAACGAACCAAAATGAAGAATGTGAGGAGAGTGAATGAAGCGAAAGAAGTGTGTCAGGATCGTAGCAAGTGGCGATCTGTGGTCTCTGTCTACCCCTATGATGGGATACAGGCGTGAGTTTATGTATGTATGTATGAGAATGAGTAACAAGCAGGTGCATGTGCTCGTAACATAATATCGTCAAAATATGGAAGGTAATGAATAAGCGGCAAAGTATATTGAACACCAACGTCCAGATAATACGAATCAGGTAGGTATAGCTATAGCCTAGCGGTAATTTTACAATTGAAATAGGATCACGTCACAAATGAAATTTTAACTTTTCAATCAATTGGTGTTTGAAATGTATTTACTTAGACTTCTTCAAATGATCTTAGAAAAATCTCTTTGAGCTGTCGATCAGATTTTGTTTTGTTTCTGATTCAAGGCGAACACAGTAATCTGAGTCACAAAGGTGTCTAATATAATTTTATCAGGTACTTATTTGAGCTTAGAATCATTAACCACGGTACATTATGTAGTATAATTTACGGCGAATATTAAAATGAACGACATTTACCTACCACAAGACCACTTTAATATTCCATCATGCACATTGAAATGCATTTATGTGACGTTAAATTTTAATGATTCGCGAGAACTGACAAACGAAAAATAAAAAAAAAGATAAACAAAATGAAAATCAGTTTTTCTATTTTCAGGGTACCTACCTGCTGTCTTAAAAAGAGTAAATAATGTTCAAGACCACTTATCTAAGACGTATAAAATCGAGAACTTTTGATACCGTAATTTGAATATCCCTAATATAATGATTAAATCATATTTGTAATAATTAAATACTTAATAATTTATAAAATAAAAAATTAAGTACCTACCAACCTAGATTCAAAAAGTATTTCACCAAAAATAAAGTTAGGCCCCAAACCGTGTTTGTTGCCCTGGTTCTCACGGTCTTGGTCGCGAAGGAGCAGGAGTAGAATCTAGCTCTAGTCTAGAACCTAGCTCTTAAGACGTTTCAAAGTGGTACATTGTGTGATCCTAATTGAATTAAATGAATTGACTTTTGAATTTGACTTTTGGCTTTTGACTTTTAGAATAATATTTTTTTGATAAATCAAAAAACTTTGTTGTATTTTACAAAAAAGTTTCTTGATTTGTAAATATTTGCCAACACAGATTTTTAATAAATTCTAAAACTATTAAAACACAAATGTTGAAATGCGAAAATAAGCTAGAGTTCCTTCTTATGTAGAGCGAAAGAACCAACAAAAGCTGCTTAGAATATATTTTACCAAAAGAGCCACGTTCTCTATTTCCAGGATTTTACGAGCTGACAGAATCTCTTAAATGTAATACTTATATCTGAGGACGGCATATGAAATATGCACGTGTCGCGTACAGCTGCTTAACCAACCATAATCGCCCGAGCCCGATTTGGGTTCTAATATGGGATGCAAAAGGAAAAAAATATTATTATGCTTCACAGCTGTAATTGTGTGTGCAGCGTTGTTATTTTTTTCACAAATCGAAATACATTTTCGTAGCATAGTTATAATATAGTCTCTGGATTCAATTATCAAAAGATGTGTGCAGAAGAACGTGTGATGTAAATAAGATTTTGTAGCGATCTATAAAATCTTTTTTTTTGTATCTTATAATTATTATAAGTTTATTTAATATTTTAAATACAATAATACCAACCTGAAACTAGCAGAGTGGCTACAAAATGTCTACAAAACAGCAAAGTAATAAAAATTTATGTAATTATGCAAATCATAATGTTATGTAGTTACCTACCTGTTGTGTAGTTAAAGCAATATAAATCAAATTGATTTCAATGACGTGATTGATGGCACAAACCCTTTGTTTGCACATATTCTACATTGTTGATCGATTTAATAAAATCACTAGGTCCACTCTACGGTTTTACTCAGCAACCATCTAAATATTTGAAATTTAATGAAAGTTGAAGTATTAACTACTTATAAGTAGTTCACATCTATTGTTCAGCTTCTTACTGTGATTTTTATTAACAAACTCACAAACACACAGATTTTAGATTTTAGTATGCAATGGACTGCGGCACTTCAATGAACTGTTTGAATTCCTGTGTAATTATTAACGCAATTAGACGCTCGTCAGGCCTCCAGGTCACGTTGATTGAACTATAATTGGTTTGTCGCTATACTTAGCATTGAATGGCATTGCATTCAAAGACGATTCAACCAATCTAGGGAAAAAATAAAAGAGATTTGCATGCAAACCAACCCACGTCGGACCACACCGTGATGTGGGACACAATATGTTATCGCGATCGCCGAAACCTTTGTCTGCCTATGAATAACATTACGTTTAAAATAATACATATGTACAGATATGGCACGAATTTACGTGTTGTCTGGCCCAGGAATAAATCAAGGTGTTTTAGTTTTGGAATTGATATGGTTGGCATAAAACCGTCTATACAAGTAGGACCATATATCTAACCAGTACCTATGTCACTAAGTAAAGATACAGTTGGTGAAGGTGAGTATACCACAGAAATACTGAATCACAAGGATGAAAACCATGAGGTTGTAAGACAAATATCTCTTCTCTAAATTCAATAAATCTCTTTGGAAAATATCGTTCGGTTCGAGGATTTACGTCTACACCTATTTCAATACAACCCAAATTTATTGAAACAATATTTCTCTTTTACAAGTGAGTAGCTACATGTTCCTTCAAAACCAATCATTGTGTAAAATTTTATTCAATAATACAGAGAAATATAAGAGAGTTACAAAAAACTAATTTTGTTATCGTTAAAACTTTTACCTACTAGATAATGACATAGCAGGAGACAACCTATGTTTAATACCTTCAAAGTGTTGCTCTGTAGTGCCTGAGACATTGTTTGCTGTAGATTTGCCCAGTACCTAAACTATCCTCTCAGCTTTCAGCGGCCCTGTCTATAGGAAAGACATAGCTGACAAAGCATTGGTTTCTTCACGTTGAAAGCTTCCATCAAATAAGATTATAAGTATAATATAATACTCTTTCACTAAGTATATATTATGTATTTTCAAAATGAAGGTAGTTCCCACAACACAAGCTCTGCTAACGTTGGGGCTAGATGATGCTCTATGAAATGTCCAGCATTATTTATTACCTATAATTTCACTAATAACAGTACCGACAATAGCTATCTCCTTACATCTCTCTCTTTCCTAAGCATAATTCCCATCTGATGGTGCGGTCTGCTTTCTTCGTCATCGTCTTCCACTTCGCTCTGTCTAACGCGTCCTGAGAAACATTGCAGTCCTGTAGATCTTTTTTGATCACGTCTGTCCATTTCTGCGTTTCTAATTTCCGAAACAGCCAATGCTTTTTGTAGATATACCATCCCATAAAGGTTATCTACGAAACCCCAAAGCTACTGTACAAATGCTTGAAAATAAAAATCTGAATTTTATATCCAAACATTTCCATTGGACCACAACAAAACTTTACCGAGTGGAACTCTGCATGCAACCAATTCGCTAGCGGACTGAAACTACCTCAATACTATTTTTAGAAGTCCTTTTGTACCTTTTACAGCTGAAATAATAGATTTCATTAGTGAAAAGGGGTTTGAACCTTTTGCGCTATAACATTAGATGATAAAATATTGCTGTACACTGTATTTTAGAACTGTAGAGTCTACAGTCTAGGACATAAATTAGGCTATTTTGTGGGATCGTGAAAATGATCAAATATAAGTTTACAATATCCAGAAGGTTAAGATGCAGTTTTCGTTCAACTCTCTCAATTGCCGTCACTTTGTTGGACAAGTGTCTGGCAATTTAGAGAACTTTAGGAAACTACCAAACAACGAGTGTTATCATTATCAGTGAAACAAGTACAATAACAATTCAAACAAAATTGTTGCATTTCAGTCCCAGACGCATAACTTTTAATTTAGTTCCCCAAGAGTAAACTAATCGTAGGATTAACTGGTTTAAGCTAGTTGGAGCTCGCCAGCGAAACTTACCAGTTAAGCCCCGGTTTGCCAAAAAGTGGGTCATGTTACAGTCCAAATTACTGGGGTTTTAAACGTGTTTAAAGACTAGGGTTGTAATAACTATTTCTATTAGAATGTCGGTATATTTCACTTGCCTACATTTAATTGATAAAAAAAAAATACTTTGCTTTTGATAATAATTGTCTGAGGTACCTAACTATATCTAAAAATTTCCAGTCTAGTGAAAAACATAATTTATTTTTTTAGGTTTCTCAGTAAAAATATATAGTGCTAACCTCACATTTAAGGTCTGCGCTCACTGCGCAGTATCATAAGCGGGCCGAGCCAACACCGAGCCCGTCACGAAAATAGCACCTTACACACTAAGACCGTATCAAACTAGGACCGTCTCATAACCGTTTTGCGAAGCGTAATCCCGAGCCTATACCACAGTAATAGACATTTTGTTGGTTTTATGCTAAATACACATATATTCTGAAAGCCCATTTTAAAACTTATCACTCAATCTTTTTTGTAAAATACTATAGTAAATATAGAGCGTTTACAAGCTAAACCACACTAAAATACATATTGCACACATTTTGTCGGGTTTACTAGCAAAGTGCAATATTTCATCATATTTTGTGTAACTTTAAATGGGAGTTTTATCTACAAGGTTTAAAAAAACAGACTTTTAAGAAACCCTTTTAGAAACCCAATTATAATCCATAGTGATGGCATAATTATTATTGCGATCATGATGATGATGATGAAAAGTAGCTTATATCCTTCCTCAAAGCTCCTGAGATTAGCGTGTTCAAACAAATTAACAAACAAACTTTTCCGCTTTATTACTGGTTGGTATAGATTAAATGTACTTTCACTCTACATTCAAGTTTTTTATGAATAACCTCTTCTAGATATTTTTTAATTTGTAAGCTTATCTTTTTTTTCGAAATCGTGTTTTTGCTGTTACTACACTTTGATTTCGGAGGGCAGTATGGGATTTTGACGTTTGATAAATGTCACATAACGTGCGGAACGCATTCAGTGATGCTAGATGGGGGGTTTTTAATTCAAATTTGGGGTATTTATCGACTCAGGAGGAAATCCTTTGGGGGAATTTTCGTAGGTAAAAATTATAAATTATAGGTATACCTACTTGATATTTAGGGGTGATACTGATAGGTTTTTAGAATGTGTACATGTACATGTGTATAAATGGGGGTACTTGAAAGACTTTGTGAAGTGAGAAAAATAACTGAATTATTATCTAACCAATATTGGAGCGTTTCCTCTTGCTCCTACTCGATTCTCCTACTGCTCCTGCACGAGGACCAATACATCCTTATGCTCCTACCAGTAGGAACATAAGGATAAGCATATCCTAGTGCTCCTACTGTGGATGGACAGTCAAGGTACAATACCCCGAAATAAAACTATCAAATAGGGGCACAGCCGCGAAGCCGTATTTTGATAAACTTCAAAACAAGATAAATCTTCATCATCAACAAAAAATAAAATAGTTATTGTTATAAATAAATACTTATGCTATGATCAAGATCTACATTTAAAGTGACAGCTGTCACCAAATGTACCAATATAGTGTATAAAGTTTACTGATGAATAATATCAGATGTTGAATTGACAGATTATGTCAAAATGACAGATTAGGACAGATTAAATTGACAGGTTGGCCATATCTCGAAAACCACTTATCTCAGACTCTCCGTCCTCAGTTTAAGTGAAAGCTATTGAAGAGATCTACATTTAAAGTGACAGTTGTCAAACTTTAAACAGCCATTATCTCGGAAACTACTCGTCCTAGACTCCTCATTCTCAGTTCAAATGAAAGCTATGACCAAGATCTTCATTTGAAGTGACAGCTGTCAAACTTCAAATGGCCATATCTCGGGAACTACTCGTCCTAGACTCCCCGTTCAAAGTTCAAATGAAAGCTATGACCAAGATCTTCATTTGAAGTGACAGCTGTCAAACTTCAAACCGCCATATCTCGGAAACTACTCGTCCTAGACTCCCTGTTCCCAGTTCAAATGAAAGCTATGACCAAGATCTTAATTTGAAGTGACAGCTGTCAAACTTCAAATGGCCATATCTCGGGAACTACTCGTCCTAGACTCCCCGTTCTCAGTTCAAATGAAAGCTATGACCAAGACCTACATTTCAGATGACAGATGTCATTTTGACAGCTGTTATTGAAAATGTAGATCTTGGTCATAGCTTTCATTTGAGCTAAAAAGGAAGAGTCTAGGATGAGTAGATTTCGAGATATGGCTGATTGAAGTTTGACATCTGTCACTTTAAATGAAGATCTCTTCAATAGCTTTCATTTGAACTGAGAACGGGGAGTCTAGGACGAGTAGTTCCCGAGATATGGCCATTTGAAGTTTGACAGCTGTCACTTCAAATGAAGATCTTGGTCATAGCTTTCATTTGAACTTTGAACGGGGAGTCTAGGACGAGTAGTTTCCAAGATATGGCCATTTGAAGTTTGACAGCTGTCACTTCAAATGAAGATCTTGGTCATAGCTTTCATTTGAACTGAGAACGGGGAGTCTAGGACGAGTAGTTCCCGAGATATGGCGGTTTTAAGTTTGACAGCTGTCACTTCAAAGATTCAAGATTCAAAATTTCAGTTTTCAGTTTTCAGATTCAAGATTCAAGATTCAAGAATCAAAATGAAGGATCAAAATTGTATCAGTATTTTAATTCAAAAATCATGCCCTGAAACATCACATAAATCAGAAAATGATGGAAAAGGCCCCATAGGGACTAGGAATGTTTAGTTTATGGTCACCCTTTAGAAAGAGACACGCCGCCCAAGTTTTATCTCTCAAGCAGACCTTGTTTTCTGTCTCAGTCAGCATTCCAGGTACGTAGTATAGAAATTCCTTGTATATGTTACGGGCAATGTGATAAATCCGGTCATTATGAATAATGACCGGTCCGTATGCATAATGACCGGGTCAATTGGGCAATGTGATAAAAACTGCATGATTAATCACTTTGCCCGGTCATTATGAATAATGACCACCCTATCTTGGGCAATGTAATAAATTAGATGAATTGCAGTGTTTTAATTGATTTACTACATTTCTGGCGCTTCGGCGGCCGCTACCGCGGCACGCTTCGCTCGCCTCGCGCGTAGTTTTTTTACTAACCTTACATAACCTAACCTACAGATTTTAATCCAATTTATCACATTGCCCGGCTAGAAGTAGGGCACTATTCATACTGCCCGGTCTAAGTGATAAATTCAAGCCTTGATTTATTAAATGGACCACGGGCCGTCGGGCATTATGAATATGGACCGGTCAAAGTAATAAATTTATCAAACTGCCCGACGCTCTTGGTCATTATGCATAATGACCGGTCCATATGAATACTGCCCGATTAATCAAGTTGCCCGTAACATATACACCTAATCTGTCTTTTTGACGTAATCTGTCATTTTGACATAATCTCTCATTTTGACATGATCTGTCATTTTGACATAATCACGGGCAGACTGCGCGCAACCACGGCTATTGTAACAGCCAAAACGTCGCGTCGTGATAAATAAGGTAAATTACGCGATAAAATCCCGTGTACATAAATCAACATCCAGTACCAACAAAACGAACCTACTCGGTGGCGCAGTGTGCGAAGGTCCAGCTAAAACACAGAAAGTTGCGGGTTCGATTCCCACTGCGACACAAGTGTTTGTATGATCTGCAAATATATGTATCGGGTCTGGGTGTTTTTCTATGTAATATTATGTATTTACAAAAAAAAAGGATAGGTACCTACAAGTAGTTTATCAGTCATATAGTTTCCATACAAGGTCTATTTACCTTGGAGCTAGATGATGCTGTGAAATATCCAGCATTATTTATTTATAGAAAAAGGCTGAAAAGCTGCCCCTAGGGGCTGACCTGGCTACGCTACTAATATGATGGTTACATGGATTGACAGATGGGCGGGGCTTGTCATTGATTGTCAGCAAAATAATCATGGCGGCCGGAGATTGACAAGACGGCCATGGCACGGGCAGGGCACGCGACGGTGTGGGAACGGTGTGGTGTGGGGCGTCAGGTACATTTCAATACAAAGAATATCATTTTTGCCGGGACGGTGTTGCTACGGTCATGCTATGCGACGGGGTAGAGACGCGATAATGTGTCAGGACCCTTAGGGAACATTAAGGTTTTTTAATTCAATCCAAAAATCCTGACGGACGTTGATCTCGCAAACTCATCATTATTATATAGGATACCTGTGAGATTTCTTCCCTATACGTCTATCCTTCTACTGAATCTCCGTTACATTATGTTCGTCAAATAACGGCTACATCTTTCAGGAAGCCAGTGTTGAACCCCACAGAGAAAAGGATAAAAGTTACTGAATTTGCGGGAAGCCAGCCGAAGGCATTAGGTAGCAGATACCACTCCGTATGCAAAGTTATGCAAAATAGTTCTAATTTCAGCGAGACGACCCCCGCTTCCCATCTGCATTTTGGTAGATTGGTAAAGTGATTTCATTGCTTAGATACCAACGTATAATATAAGAATGTGGATGGATACAAAAATTTCTTTCTCTAACCATACACCGGCAGAGGCTGGCCTAAGAAAAGATGGCTGGACTGTGTAAATACGGATATAATGAAGGGAGTGAGTACTGAGATGACAAGTGTAAGAAGAAAATGGAGATTGGAAACATGATGTGCCGACCGCACTTAGTGGGATAAGGGCAGGGAGATGATGAAATACCAACGTCCTACTAAAACCGGGAACAAAAAGTTTGACTAGGACTTTAGCTTGATTAGAAATGAAAAATCTGACCAAAATTTTCAATTCTAAAATTTTTTCAATTATAATGAAATAATACCAAAGTGTGGTTTAACACTATAAAAATTAAAACTTTAGCTTGATGTTAGCTATGTTCATTTACATTCAACACCAATAGTTTCATAGAAAATCCAACTTCACAAAAGCTTGGAAAAATACTTTCACATACATACATGAACTTAGCCAAGTATGTGTTCAGATGTGCATCTGACTAACCTTCAGATGTCTTCAAAACATCTTGAGAGGATGTCTCCCTCGTCTTAGGGAGATTATTTCTTTATAATTATATTATTATATTATTATAATTATATATATATAATAATAATATTATATTATTTCTTTATAATTTTGTAAATGAAATGTTTGGTTAGATAGACGATCCACGTTCATTGGTACATGAGAAAACGCCTTTGTTTCGTAGTTGCCCGTAAAATATAAGTAACATTTTATTGAGGAAAACAAAAATTACAATTATTACAAGTAAATTACAGGCAAGGTAAGTACATTTCTCTACTAACATACCAGTTTATATATTTGCTTACTGTGGTTAGATAATTGACATTATTTCTACACAACTAACAAATATTGAACCACCGTGAGCAAAACCACAAATAGAAAGAACCTGGCCATTATGACAACAAACACTAACCTTATTCTACTGTTACTCTGACTGGAGGAAATTGAAACAGCCATGATAATTGCTTGGAAAAATCCAATAAATCAAACCATCCGTTGGCTTGACGGGTCTGTCAATATGGAGGTTGGTTCAAGCGAAACCAATTACGGCCACAAGCACAATATTTATTTCTTCATGTTTGTTCTCACAATCTACACTTTTTTCATCTATTTTATAGATTGTTAGTGTATAACCGTGAAGGATTTATAGAGAGATCCTTTGGTGCTTCAGTAGATATATTTTTTTACTCTTCAGTAGATATTTATTGGATATTAAATTTAACATAATCGTGCTAATGCATGTACAGTACATATCTACATCATAGGGGTAGGCAGAGACCAGAGATCTCCATTTGCTACGGTCCTGACACAGTTGCATATAAATTTTTCGAAACGCAAAATCCATCGTTCGGATCGAAAGTCAAGGTACTATAACCCCTCGGCCAAGACGGTTTAAAGCACGTGTTAATGAGCATACATTTTTTAACTTTGAATTTTAATTTATTCAAGTTATTACTTGTGTTATTAATTACACACCCTTACAAAAGCTTAACCTTATAACGGTCGGAATGCTAGTCACATTATGCGAATCATTTGAATACAATAGCAATTATGAATAATCTCTCAAGTCATGTTTATTTAAAATCAAACGTTTTCGTATAATTTAGCAGTTTGTACAACTAATCAAATGTCAATAAAAGTAGGGCAGTAAATTATTTCCTTGTACCTTCAAGAGAAGTCGTAAAATTGATGCCCTGAAGGTCTTGCGTTACAATGAATTGTAGACATAGTGGTACAATGTTGATCAATTCTCGTTAGCTATTAAAGTAAATTAAACCAGTCCACTTCGTATCAGCAATTTATTCTGGTCTTCAGGTATCTACTTAGACTTAAGACTTTAAACTTTTGAATATAGTGAATAGGTATATATAATTATAACTTGAACTTCTTGTAGTTTACTAGTTGACTGCTCGGCTTGACTGCCAGACCCGGAATGCTCGATCTCCAACCTCTCTTCTACAAGTTGGTTCCCCCCCTATTCTTCGAATCAAACGAATGACGTGATTGGATAAACTTATAGTTGCTCGTGATTGGCTGCCCATAGTCGGTCCAATCACAAGCAAGCAGAGATACCAACTTCAGAACATTGACTTCAGAATGCTGTGTTGCCATTAGGAAATACAGTTTTATTAAAAAGAATCATCGAAATCACGACATTCGGCCATCCGATATCGTGCAACCTCCCGGTGCACGAGACTCAAAATTATAGCCTAAGCAGTCAACTTTACAATAATTATTATTATAAAACAACAACAACGTAAATCAAATACTTTTACATGACTAGGCAAATAAACTACTTATTTTTATATTGTTCTTAGTATAACATTTTATAATAATCATAGGTACTTAGTATTAAAAAGATTTGAAATTTTGGGAATAACTTTTTTCTCTTTAAATTCATGAGACTGATGAACGAATTAACCATCACGACATTCGGGTTTTAATTTTACACAAATTACTTCCGGTTTTGCAGTAGATACAGAAAAGTACCTCGCTGTCACTATCATCGCTTGAACTGGGAAGATGATCTATTTAAACCATCACGCGAATTAATATTTATCCAAGGCCTTTCTGTCTGCTGCAACCACGGTTTCGAAACTATTCTTATTGTTAAAACCTAATAAGTACATTTGTTATTTTATACTTAACATTATTACTAGCCTTCACAATTTTGTCAGGTCCGTAAGCTTTTAAAGTTTGTTCTGTTATATTATAATTCAGTATAAACAAAACAGGAGAAGGAAGTCTCTCAGCATTGATACAATACAATACAATACAACTCTTCTTCTAAAATACAAGTCTTTACCAGAGCCTCGAATAATAATATTGAATAATGAATACAAAATAGTTTGATTATGCCTTTGGCTTTAATTAAGCCTTTGGCTTGCCCGTTCGCTCTGGGACAAGCTACGGCATTTAATATGTCTTGTTTGATGCCGTGCTGGAGACAAAAACATTAAAAAGTCTTTGACATAAAGGAAATACCACGATCCGAAATAATGCGAGTTGGTAACCCGAAATCATGAAAAATATTTCAAGAACCTTTTTGCTGGTTTTTGTATCCTTTACGGCTTTGGAAAAAACATTCTACTACACATTTCTACTAAAACTACAACTAAAACAAGATGATTGATGTTCCCTTATCTTTATTGTAAGCACACTATAATTACCTACTTAAATACTTCTTGACAAATCGACGAATTTTGGGGAATCAAAACAGACTTACTTAAATTTCATTATGCATGATTCCATTGAGATTTCATAACCAAGATACTTTATACAGGTGACATTTTAAAAGTTTTTACCCGAGATTAATCTATCTTAGTGACGTTAACGCGTGAACTTGTTGATTGTAATCTACAAGTTTCGGAATCATGACCGACTCTTTGACATTTTTGACACCTTTTTATTGCTTTTGGACACTTAAAATAGAGATGCCCCTTTTCACTACAGTTAAAACAAGTAACCGAACTATAATTGCTAGTGGTGGACTCAGGGCTAGAATTAGGTAGTTTTGTCGAACTGTCGTAACGCTTTTTAAATGGCATTTTATCATCATTGGTACGTTGGGAATTGAGAAAATTAAGCAGGTCCTCTGGTTCATTACAATTTAAAGCTTGAGCCCCATTCCTAATCGATTTGTCAATTAGCCCGTGTATAACACAATCTACGGCATTTCTGCCACTGATACCACACCTATTAACAAGAGTTAGTTTTTCATAAAAGTATTGTCGTAAGTTTTCGTTATTGCGAGAAGTGTATTCTAACATTTCTTCGAGAAGTCGACCATAGTTTTGCTCGCTCGGAAAAGCTTTCTGCAGTTTTGTTTGCCATTCAGTCCAACTGAATACTACTGATGGTAGTGCCTCAAACCACTTTTTTGCAAGTCCAGTTAGCTTTTGCAGGGCAAAATGTATGGTCTGCTTCTCGTTCCATTCGTATATATTTACACACTCATTAACCTTCCTAATCCAGCTTTCCACACTTTGACTTTTACTAGCTGGATCAAATTCAGGAACGACATTGTTCATGTGATTGTTACTCAATCGATGAGAAGTTTGCTCGCTAGGCTTATGCAGTGAAGTTATAAATTTCAGTACCTCATCAGCAGTCAGGCTCGAAGACTTCTGCCTCTTGGGTGCTGGGTCACCTGAACTACACGGCAACTCATTAGCCGTCAACGGCACCGGCGTGTTTCCGTTTACGTCTTCTACGATCCACTTGCTTTGTGTGACATCTTTGTTACGGGTGCGTAGTCGTCCAGGCCTTAGGATGACTCGTCTATGGACTTCCGACTCGTCAGAGCTCATGACCTCGAGAGGAGAGAAAACAAAATAATTTTAGTATCATGATCATTACTCAAAAAATAAATGTATATAGGGACATTCCATTATCGCGGGTGCAACATTTAGACGCATATAATGCCTCATAACAATGAAGTAGAAAACATTTTTAATTAAATTAATCTGGGAAGAACTACATTTTACCTTATTAATTTAAATTTGCTTACGAGAATTTGCATCTGATATTTAAATGGCCAAGAGGAAGGTTCAAAGTGCTATCGCGGGTGCAACGAAATCGGCCCTACCTTTCCAGATCATAGGACAAAAACACAAAATGCTGTTAATTGTGAAACATTTATTATGTTATGCCTTAATAATTCGTAAGGCGTTAAATTAATCAAGTAGACAAATAAAAAAGTGTAAAAAAATAAAAAATAAATAAACAATGAACTATTAATTTTTCAAGCTATCGCGGGTGCAACATGTAGTGCAACCCGTCTTGTTTAAGTGAGTATAACACCAATAAAAACTTGTAAACGAACGAAATAAGGCATCAAACAATGTTTAATTACTAATAAAGTACAGTTTAAGTATTTAAGTTAGTTATTTCTTTTTAAATACGTCAATATTAGCTGAAAACTTTATGAATAGGAATTTTCCATCTAACGCTTCCAACTTCGCGATAATGTCTTCAAATTGCACATCTGCTATGTCATGCACGATTTCAGTTAAATTTTTGCCATCAATCGTTCAGAAATATTGTCAGAACACTTTGTGATAATACTTTGAAGCTCGCCAAAAATTAAAATTTTAACAAGAATTAAAAATTACATATTTTATTATTGAATTTGAACTTTCTTCTTTGCACTGATATCAAAAAAAAGTAACAAATAATGTGATTTCAAATTCAAAGTCAAGAACAGTCTTTAGCGGAATCGCCCTATAGTATAGATGATCAAACGAACTTCTTAAGTGAAGTTCGATCACTATTATATGAGTCACTTCATTCGAAGATATATTTTATTTACAAGGTATTCATCATACAAATATTTATGGAATTTATTCGACTTTTATTTAAATTCTAGGTTTCTTTCTTCTTTTTTTTTAATTTAAATCTTATTAGCGTTAAAAATCAGAAATGGTGACGCATGAAGAATCCTAGCTTAATAGACTTAACAGATAAGGCCACCCGCTGTACATTGTACTTTCATCCTAGTTCTAAGACATACTTAGCCAACTGACTGAATACACTCGATTCAATAAATTATTTACGATTTTCAAACACACTTGGTTCATTAAATGAATTAACCTCAATGGCATACTTAGCCAAATGAACACACTTGGTTCATTTAATTAATTTTCCTCAATGGCATACTTAGCCAACTAAATATACCTACTTGATTAATTATTACCATTATTATTATTATTATTATTTTATTGGCATACATAGCCAACTGACTGAACACACTTGGTTCATTAAGTTATTCTCAATCTCAATGGCATACTTAGCCAAATGAACACACTTGGTTCGTTAAATTATCCTCAATGGCATACTTAGCCGACTGAACACACTTGGTTCATTAAATTACTCATAATGGCATACTTAGTCATCTGAACACACTTGGTTCATCAAATTATTCACAATGGCATACTTAGCCAACTGATCACACATGTGGTACAATCTTAGCCAAAGACCATAAGGTAGGGCAAGTTTCACCTTTCATCGTACTGCATTATTAAAGAGTAGCTTTAACCGAATGCTTCCGACAAAAGGCAAACCACCACCAACCCATAATCTTTATGAACTGTTCAATAATTGCACCATATGCGTGAGACTACGTACCTATATATTTACTTTAATAATCCAACATTAAATAAAATTATTAATGAATTAAGTACATAAAATAAAGAAACCAAAACCCTTCTTCGCAGTTGGGTAAAATTAACTTCTTACATGAATAAGTTACGATCTTAGCCAAAAAATAGGATTTAGGAATTACCCTTCATCGTAATACATTGCCAATGGAGTAACCGTGACAAGTTTCCGACAAGAAAAGCAAGACTGCACCCATTTGTTTTAGCTAGAAACTACAAGATAATGAAAGAATTACCCTTCATCGTAATACATTGCCAATGGAGTAACCGTGACAAGTTTCCGACAAGAAAGGCAAGACTGTCCATGTCTACCCATAATTTATCATAACTATTCAGCAAATTCATTAACTTTGGTTTCATCATTTAGGCACATTATCCAAGGACTTTAATAATTCTTTCGTGTTTACATAAATTGATTACGAGTCTAGAACAATTCGAATTGCAGCCATAATAATATACTTAAGTGTTTTATTTAGCGATTGGAATCTACTTTGTGAACTTCAAATAAATAAATAAATCGCAGCGACGGTAGTTTCAAAAATCCCGACACTGTCTTCTATCTACAGGTATCTCACTAAACTACCACGGTCAGATAATCTCGGTAAAAAAAAATCAACTGGCTCGTGCCAGAAAATAAGTTCAATTCATAAAGAAACACAAGCCTAACATTGTGGGTAATTCTCATCCTAAAAATTGAAAGGTATTCGCAGGTCCAGATAGTCTCGGTTCTATACCGACTGGTCCAAGCAAAAACAATTCAATTTGCGAACAAGTTAAAAAAATTACCCACAATTTGTAATAAAATTACGACATTCTTCATTATTAGGTATGCAATAAATTTACTTAGTATAGCGGGTAATTCATATCCTACAAATCGAAAGGTATTTGCAGATCCAGATAATCTCGGTTCTATACCGACTGGTTCACGCAAAAAACAATTCAATTTAGTAAGAATAACCAAATTACCCACAATTTTTATGAAATGACTACACAATCGGATAGTCTCGGAGTAATTCCGACCGAATCGTGTAGACAAATCTTTCCAATAATAAAATCATTAGGTACATACAAAATAATAAGTAATGAATAATTTGTTACAGTTAAATAGGTACCTACTCAAAGTAAATAGCAAAAATTAAAAATCATGATCTTACCTTGGTTCGAAATCCCACTTCTGAGATAAAGTAAATTAAACCAGTCCACTTCGTATCAGCAATTTATTCTGGTCTTCAGGTATCTACTTAGACTTAAGACTTTAAACTTTTGAATATAGTGAATAGGTATATATAATTATAACTTGAACTTCTTGTAGTTTACTAGTTGACTGCTCGGCTTGACTGCCAGACCCGGAATGCTCGATCTCCAACCTCTCTTCTACAAGTTGGTTCCCCCCCTATTCTTCGAATCAAACGAATGACGTGATTGGATAAACTTATAGTTGCTCGTGATTGGCTGCCCATAGTCGGTCCAATCACAAGCAAGCAGAGATACCAACTTCAGAACATTGACTTCAGAATGCTGTGTTGCCATTAGGAAATACAGTTTTATTAAAAAGAATCATCGAAATCACGACACTATCGATAAATTATTATTTGAACTTAAATTATTAATTTAATCTTGGCTCAACTGGTTCTTATTGTATTATATAAAGTTATATGAAATTATAGTAGGTAGTTTAGTTTCTGCCTCGCCTGCCACGGTATAAATAACAGCAGTGCAAGTGGTTTTTCTGTGCTATAGTTATCTAAGTTTCATTTGTAAAATTTTATATGGTACCTAAATAAATAAATAAAAAAGTATTGTTCTTATCGATCGCTAAATTTGACATTTAGAATCGACAAAAGTTGATAAATTTAACAAAATTCGATAAAATAGAATTTCTCAATGAAAAGAACGGTACTTGAACTGCAGATCTAAGAGATATAAATGCCTTACCTCATAATAATTTACCAAGAATTTAGAGTGTTTTTTTCTTGTCACTCACATTTCATTGAAGAGATGACAACAGATTTAGCAGCCGTCTGTGCTCTAGGTAGCCTAGTAGTCCAATATGAATGATTGGATTTGTCATGCATAATTATAGCATTAAAAAAAATTTTCAAAAAAAAAAAATATAACCGACTTTATAAAATACTTGCACTAAAAAGCGAAAAATAAGACTACAAACAGATTTATTTAATTTGTTATTTTGTTTGTTATAATGTTGAAATCGGTGTGCATAAAATATACTTAGTCATTGTTTTACTTAACACCGACTTCAACATTATAACAAACATAAAATAACAAATTAAATAAATCTGTTTGTAGTCTTATTTTTCGCTTTTTAGTGCAAGTATTTTATGAAGTCGGTTATATTTTTTTTTTGAATTTTTTTTTTTTCCATTTTTAGTGTTGTTTTTTTTCCTTGTTTCTGTTTTTTTTTTATTTAGAAAGATCCTTCTTTACTTATTGTGTTTCGCTCATCAAGCCCTTTCATTTGATACCCTTATCACTAAAAAATTCCATGGAACAGGTCCTGACTCCATCATCAGATCAGCTCGCTGTTACCATATTATTACATTGTAGTTGACACTTCACAGATATGCTTATGATAGTTCCGAGTTTCAACTCAATCAGACTATTTATTGAGGAGTTCTGTTGAGCAGCTCTTGACTCCATCATCAGATCAGCTCACTGACACCATATTATTACATTATATTCGGAACTTGACAGATAAGCCGAGTTTCAACTCAATCGGCTTATTTACTGAGGAGTTCTGTTGAACAGCTTTTGACTCCATCATCAGATCAGCTTGCTGATACCATAATATTTCATTGTTCTCAAGAGTCTATAAGTGCACAAAATTTCAGCCCGATAGTTCCACAAACACAAAAAAAATTTGAGGGTTTCCCTCGATTTCCATGGGATCCCTTCATCAGATCCTGATTTGGTGAAGATGGGACCACCTCGGAAGTATACCCTTTGTAACAAAAAAAGAATTTTCAAAATCGGTCCACAATTGACGGAGAAATCGATGAACATACATAAAAAATAAAAAATAAACATGCATACAGCCGAACATAGAACCTCCTCCTTTTTGGAAGTCGGTTAAAAAGAGATGGCAACATAAAAAAATACAACTTGCAGGTTGTTATATTATAACAACCTGCAAGTTGTATTTTTTTTTAAAAGCAATCCAACATCTACGTTCTATGAGTACTTACATTTAATTTTGTATTCTCTCATAAAACTCAATTTCTGAATTAACTTCGTTGGAACAGAGGTATCTTCAATCAAATCATGGCCTCGTCCGTAAAAGCCAGTCATTCGAACAAGTATCTGAGATCACCAATTGAGATGAGTACATTCACAAACAGCTGTAAAACTGTTTCAAGATTCAGTTGCTTATTTGCTGGTACAAAAATCGTTACTAAACGGTCTTTTTGACCACTTACGGCCACTTTCTATATTATATCTGTGGATATTATATATATTATATCAGTAGGTAAGCAAAAGCTTGCCTACCGTGATTCGAACTTTGTCATTTTTATAGAGATGTAAAAAAATCTCGTAACGTCAAATATTTGTTATTTTTCAAATTCACTTTTTTCACATTGCATTGAGTTAAATATAAAAACAAACTACCTAGTTAGAATAAATAAATAAAATAAATAAATAATGCTGAACATTTCACACAGCATCATGTAGCCTCAAGCTAAGCAGAGCTTGTGTTATGGCAACTACATGACTGATATACTACTTAAATATATTATATAAAATAGAATTTGCTCTAGCTAGAATCTAGCAGCACCACGGCTGTTAGAGCGCTGGTTTTCAGTGGCGCTGAGTTGTATAGGGATATGCAAATAAATATGAGCCATGGCAATATACCACATCTATATTTTTTTGTTAAATATGATTGAAGATAAAGTCATTCGAACATATCGGTATCTAATGAGACGGATACAAATAAGCGTAGAAAAACTGTTTCAAGATTAAATTACTTATTTGGTGTTAAGAAAAAAAAAAAAAAAATTAAATTCTTCATTTGTCTCTCTCAGCATGTACATATTTGTCACTTTTATATTTTTCTATTTTAAAAATTTATCACATTGAGTTAAATATAAAATATCAGATAAAGTAAACAAAATAGAAATGAACTATGGCGATATTTTTCTTTGTCAAGAACGAAAGTCTTTTCAAAACTTTTGTGGCTAATTGTACAAATTCTTGACAATGAATTATGGCGATCATTGTTTATTTATAAGAATACATAGTTCATCAATAAGCATAAGTACTGTTTTTTGTAACCACATACCAGACATTATAAAAAGCTTCTGCGCGTTGTTTGCCCTCCTACGTTACAATTTTAATTTTTTCATTTTTATTTGTTTATGTATTATGCTTATTTCTAAGATAAATATTGTTTTGTGCATATCGTTCATGTACCTATCTCAATTTAACCTTAAATTGAATTGTGTACGGTGAAGAAAAATATCCTGATTGTTCCTGATTTAACCTATGTTACCCCATAGTTAGACAAGACACTTTAGACAACACAAGTGGCTAAATAAAAAAAAAAACTGACTTTCATGTTATTTAAGCTGAGCAATATTTTCTGCACTCTCAAGGTGTATTTCTGTTCATAACCAAACTTTTATTATAATTTTCGAATAATCGGTGAACATACATAAAAAAGCACTCAAATAAAAAATATTCAAACGTATTGAGAACCTCCTTTTTGAAGTCGTTCAAAGTTCGTTCGTATGAGCTATTAGTAGCTAACTTTGGTGACTGAGTTTTAAGGCCGTCTAAAGGCCTCCGTCATGGCTTAACGACTTAAAAGCTGGGAGTCCGGGACCGACAATTTAAGGTGCCTTTCAAAGCACGGAAACGCTCACGCCACTAGCGGTCACCCATCCAAATTGTGACCTCTCATAACGTCGCTTAACTTCAACGACCTATTAAAAACGTTTAGACAAACAAAAATGTTCACACTTCATACGGCGATACGCATAAACATACACACTGCATAAGGATTTTAACGTTATTTCGTTTGATATCCATTTAAAAGTTTTTCTTTCTCGAATCTTACATAATGTATTCCCATTCCCCGTATTGGTATTTATTGGAACTATTTAATACTGCAGAGGGCCGTAAAAGCTAGCGAGGATAAGTTTCATTGCTCGTAAAGATTTTATTCCTCCTTATCTCTGCAAATGTTTGCAACTGATAAAATTTAAATATGTTTAGTTTATTGGTGTTATTCAAAATTGAATTCACACAGTGATTCTGAATGAACTGAATCTGTTACTATGTGAATCGAAATTCTGACTGACTGACAAGTAGACGAACTATTTAAGTCACAAGCCACGGAGCCTTAAAACTTAAGGGGTAGGAAAGAAAGAAAGAAAGAAAGAAAATACATTTATTCAACAAATACAATATACTTACAACAAAGCAAAATAACAAAATGAGAAAAATAAGACAAACCCAAAAAAAGTACTTGTTGAATCGGTGACAATTCAGCTTATTGCCTAGAACTAGAGATCAGGCGCTGATTTTCAGTGTCACCTAGGAGGAGGGAGGGGGGGGGGGGGAGGAGGTGTGGTAGGTAATTTGAATTTTTTTAAAGTAAGAATTACTAAGAAATAAATTCATACTATATGTGATGAAAAGAAGTACCTAGTTAATTATTATAGGCGTAGTTTTTACGTTCAAAAGCGAAGCATCCCTACATAAAATTTTGTAATTACAAGTTACGTTAGTTTTTTTCGTGAGGCATCAAAGTTTATATGAAAACTTTTAAACGCAATTTACCAAACTGAGTTTTTATTTCAAATCTAAAATATAAACAAATAGTTCAGAGTTATTTGAATTAAAACAATCTACTTTTACGACTGAAACTTAAAATTACTTTCCTTCGGAAGCCGAGTTTTATGAAAATTTACAATAATTCGTCTTTTTTTTCCCCAAAGCTTTTCGCGATGGTAAAAGCTCATGATCATAAAAGCTCGCGTTTGAGTTTTCGGGCGAAGTCCATGCCCAAGAATCCCAGGGCCTTTAGCCAAGTGGCTATCAATCAATCGATCCTATTTCTACAATTCGCTTCGCTTCGCTTACTATCGCCGATGTTTCGTGGATAAATGAAACGAAGACCACGTGACCTTACGTTCGACCAATGAAACGTCACGTTCGAGTGTTAGCGAATTATAGAAATCGAATCGCTTCATAGCGAATGTCAGTTGGCTAGGCCCTCAGGTAGGTACTTATTATACTTCATCATAGTTTGGTGTGCAGTAACGTGTTGGTGAGTAGCGTCAGATAGACACATTGACCCTGAACTAAGTTCAACTAACAAAGTGATATAATAATCTGCAATGTGCGCCTATCGGAGCTTATCGCCGGTTCATCTTTGGGAAAGTCTATACTTATCCAAAACAATACGTGACCTCGTATATAGTAGTTACTCGTATAGACATTCTTATTCATACTATTGTTTCGAAGTTCTTTAGGTGAGACTACGTAATCATTTGAACTACCTAAATCATTTTTGGAATTCTATTAAAGTTGTAGCCATTACAATATTCTCTGTGAAGTCAGGTTTGAAATACGTTAGACGGTGTTTGAAATTATACTACCTTTAGTTTGTTATAACTGTCCTGAATAGGTACCTATTATTATACACTGTACTTTTTTGGTCACAGTCAGTTTGCTATTACTTCAGAATATTAGAATCGTTGTTGGTTTAGTTTTTGAATACAACACTTGAAGGGCTGCAAATGACACGGCGTTTTTTTGTTACACCGATCAGACTTTGATTATCGAAGCGATCAAATCAAATCAAAATCAAATATCATTTATTCAGTAGGACCGTTATGACCACTTTGAAACGTCTTAAGAGCTAGATGATTCTACTCCTGTTCTTTCGCGACCAACACCGTGAAGAATCAGGGCAACAAACACGGTATGGGGCCTAGCTTTCCTTTCGGTGATCCATCCGCTTAAAGTCTAAATAGTCAAGCTCCAGTGTGGAGCCAGTTGAACAATGTGAGTCTCGTCAATGTCGTCAAAAGAAAAAAAAGAGGATTAATACCTCAACAAAAAATCAGATTAGCAAACGCTAAATTTTACATTTTAGAAACATTGTACGAGCTCATTTTATAAAATCAAAAAGGTTCTATGAATTACAATATTTTTGAGTAAGATCGTAGATACACATAAGTACCTACCTACCTACAATTTGGGAGTAACTGTAGAAAGGCATAAATCGAGAGCCATTCGACTAGCTATACATTTTGTACAGTCAATAAATAGGTTAATCGAGATTTGACCTCTGTTCTCTAGTTGTTTTAAACAATGCTAAACTGATTACCTACTTTACAGAATGCACAGTGGTTCATTGACCTTCATCTGCGAAATCAGATATTATATAGTGTGTAATAAAAATCCCTGTCCAATCCGAAGGGGGCATGTAGATTCCTACATGCCCCCTTCGAATTGGACAGGATAATTTTGACGTGGTCTAGGGATCCCCCTAGACCACGTCAAAATTATTAATTCATTTATTAAGTAAATAAAAAATTAAAATGTGATGCTACTTTTTGTATTTAAATACCCCAATTTCCTGGCAAATTGTTATAAATAACAACTCCTCCATATTTTTGACCATATCCAATTAGAAAATGGGCAGTTCAAGAATAGGTGTGTTTTCTCATTTTACCAAATAAATAATACCTATATATTTTTCTTGGGATATTTTTTTTTACTTATTTTCCAAAAATGATTAGAAATACGAACCCAATATCGTTACCTAATAAACCTTCACGGATCGGACAGAGTTTTAGACACACTGTATATTTCATTGAGCTGCAAGTGCATCCTGCGATCTTACAATAGGTTATTGAATTGATAGCCATCTACCCAGTTCTTTTGTAGATCTTTCGTAATAATAAATATTTAAGAAACAAAATCATGAAACATGATCACAAGTGTATTCCCAAGCGGTATATTCTCTCCGCTGTTTCCTCATGGTCATACTAGTTTGTCATACCAGTATGACTACGAGGATATACAATGTCCTCGTTCAGATCTTTATGTATTCTAGATCATTTAAGGTGGAATCATTTACTCGAGTGAAAGATCACTCGAATGAATGCTGGGATTTTCTAGACACTTTCATTTTATGTTCAGATGTGTCACTTTGAGTGAAATATGCAAAATGAACGACGGAAATGAACAAAAATGAACCGTCGGATTCCACCTTTACCGATGGTTGAGAGAGTAGTCCTAACAATGTTGCTTTTCTACACGGTTTAAGCTCGTGCTACGTATAAAGGCAAGCTGAAACGGTGACGGAAAACATATCTGAGTCGAAAAATTAATTGATGCCCTTCAGATGATAAGGCCTACTCGGCCACAGCTATTTTTTTACAATAATTATTATTTAACATTATATTTACTCTATATTTTAAATTTCAGACAAATCGGTTCAGTGGTTGTCGAGTTATAGTCCAAACGTCCAAACATCTAAACATCCAAACATCTTAACATGCAAACATCCAAACTTTCGCATTTATAATATTAGTGTGATAGTGTGATGAAAGTGTGATATATAGAAACGATTGTAACATTTGATGGTATTAATTTCAATATAATTTGTCCCTTTGTGTAGCGTTTGTTCTCAATCACTGAATGATGAACACACCTTAAGCTAGGCTTATGCGCTGTTACATGCAATGTCATCAGTTAATGGACTGTGAGTACTAATCTTGAGAGATGTACCTCATTACTCATTAGGATATACAGGTTTATATATTATCAACTGAGATTATGTGATGTGTGGCCTATGGCCAAACTGAGAGGATGGTTTAGGAGCTGGGCAAGCTTACTAATATCTCAAACTTAGTCCCAGGCACTACAGTGTCCCGTTAAATATAGGCAAAGATTGCATCCTGATACTGTATAAATCATCTAGTAAAGAAATGTAAAAGCCTAAGTATGTGATGTATATTTAGGATTTAGAGTCTCTACCAAAACTCTACTAAACTATGGCTGAAAGGATTTTTCGGTTCTTAACATTACTCAGATAAGCGATTCATTATTTATTTTACCTCATACTTCACATTATATTGGTAAATGCAAAAAAGTTTGTGAGTAGGTACGTTTGAATAATATATGTTTAAAGGTGCCTATTTAATATTGAAAGTTGAAACAAAGTGAGCGAA
Source organism: Camptogramma bilineatum (assembly GCA_958496255.1). NCBI lineage: Eukaryota > Metazoa > Arthropoda > Insecta > Lepidoptera > Geometridae > Camptogramma > Camptogramma bilineatum. Next base: position 10,680,092 of record OY292458.1, read on the forward strand.
GCTGCGGGCGCTAGCTAGTCGTATTTAAATCTAAATACATTCATACTGGTTATTCATAAAATACATTGAATCGTACACATCAATTCACTGACCAAATTAGCTTCTATAAACGTTGCATCATACGACAACAAGAGCAATACGATTATCGTTCCGTCGACCCGGTTGATCGATTTTATCGTTCATTTTGTCATTCAGATAATCAGGCATGCTGATCGGATAATTCCCATAATACTGTGATAGTTTTAAAATTTTATCTCATTTATTTGCATTGCGTGGTCATTGGTTTTTGTGTATGTGATTGTAAACTCATTATGGCGAGCAGGGCATTTAAAATTTGTTTAATATTTTGTAGAGATTTATCTTTTTATTTGAAATTACGAGTAATAATAATTACAACACAGTGAGGAAATAACACCAAAAACTGATAACTCACATCTCTATATCAATAAAACCTTAGACCTTTTTATCCAGGTCTAAGAATAAACAACATTTATATGCGCATTAACACGGGCTCTAAGCGGTGAAGGAAAACATCGTAATGAAACCCGCAACTTAGTCAGCCCCACACGTATTGACCATGTCTTTCCTGTGGACAATGGACATGGCCGGTAATGCTGAGAGGATGGTTTAGGTACTGGGCAAGCCATTCCAAACAATGTCCCAGGCATTACAGTATCCCGTAAGGTATACGCGAAAGTTTGCTTCCTGACACTATATACATCATCTAGTAAAGATATAAAGGCCTAAGAATAAACACGTACAATGCTGAAAAATATACGAAAAAACTATTCTGAACCCCGGAAGAATAAATTGAGCAATTACCAGCAACAAAAGGCGTATATCAGAATGCGGATCCGAGAACATTCCCGAAACTCCCTCCATTACGCGAAATATTTCCAATGTCTGGGTCCAAATCCCTTGCTGAATACCTCATGATTCTTTCAAAAGGATTATGTACACCAATAAACAAAATTTCAACGTAGTGGCTTCGAATTGAATGTAACAAAATATCTTGTAAGGAATTCTCTAATACTGCAGAAGGCCGTGACCGAAATATAACTCTGAAATTCCCGCATGAAATGCTTTTTCTAGTTTTCCTTTGAGACCGGAGGGTGGGTAGGGTACCCTTTGCTGTCTTTGTGCGTGGATGCATGTCAGCTGATACCTTAATTGTCTACAGTGTGAATACCTGGCTATTTAGTTATACAGTGTAATGTACCTACAGCTTAGCTATTTAGTCCATCTATAACAAAAATATGTCTAAATAATCTAATAGACGGCGATGAGTTTGTAAAGGGTTATAAATGGGGCGCATCAAGTATGAAATGCAGCTTTTTGTTAAATGTACCCACTTAGACATCTTCAAAGGATCTCGAATTCCAATCTGATATAATTATGGTATTAGTTCCTATTTCTAGACACTATTCCCTATCGATAATACCATCAATACTAGTGACACTTACTACATACTCGTAACAGTGCCGGAAACATTTGGGGCATGAATAATTTCCACGAGTAAATCAACTTAGAAGTATGTAACAGCAAACTACCCGTATCTGATGTTTGCACACAGATCGATGCCTTGTATACACAGCACACATTTATGTGTGTGTAGGCAAATTTATGAGGCTAAATTAGCACAGAATTAATTCACCGTGCGTGGAACAGAGTGTTTACCCGAGCGCTTAGGACGCTCATAAGTGGTTTTTGAATTTACATTACAGAGAGTTCTCGAACTATCAAGCTGTTCCCGTAGGATCAACTCAAAGAAGTTAAACTGTATTTAAAAGTCAGCTATTTTCAAAACTAAAGACTCATTCATTATGTATTAAAAGCTAGCGTTCTAAATATCCAGACTTAAATATAGTTTATTATACTTTTTGTACAGCTTCTTACCTACTTAAATACATTTCTTTAAGGTTTTTGTAGATAAGTTGTGTTACAAGATTATACTGATACCGAGACCGACCACCAGTTTCTACATTCTATATATTTGTAGTTTAGCGTACATATTTGACACTATTCTAATACTAAAAATACCCCATAAGTGGCATTAAACTGAGACTGAACCTGTTTGGTGCTATGCAAACTAGTTTAGTGTATTAGTTTGTAACTTTGTTCGCGTGTTTTTTTACTGTACTCTAACTTTTTCTGTGTGTGTCAAATATACCTTATTCTATTCTATAGGTATCAAATATGTTACTACTGTTAGCAAAACTACAGTTCTGTAGATACTGGCCAGCTCGGCGCAAACGAGCCACCGACCGCAGCCCCAAAACGCCAGCGACAGCGACTTTTCATATATTTTGTAGCTGTAGCGAGTGGTCGCCACCTGCTACACGTATACGGCGCGTCTATACAAAATATATGAAAACTACAGAAAATTGGTCGGTAGCGGCGTTTTGTGGCTCGTATGTATGCGGCAAGGCTAAGATAAACAGGATCTTTTGAAAAGAGTTTTTTTCTGCGACGTTATAAAAGTCTATCTGTTTGTGATATTGACCTTCAATCCTAAAGCAAACTGCCACAAGCATACAAATACAAAACTATTTTAGAACCGACCGTTTTCCCGTCTGCTTTAGACTTATTTTATGGGCACTCACACTTTACTACCTCGTTAAAGCTTGCCGGGACAACCATACTGTTTTCGTTTTTATTATTTATCCTCAAATTTGGATCAGGTGCTGAAAGTCTCAAACAGCAATTTTGATATTTTCTGTCTATATAATTATTTGACTTTATGATCTGAAAATCCGGTGACAAAGCAAGCAGATTTATATCCTCTATCGTATGAATAAGTTTCCTGCTATTTTGCTAGTGCTTTGGATTTGATTGTAATCTGACCTAACACCTCCAAGTGCCAGGATAAAACTGCGATAAGTACTAAATATTTCCGTACACATTCAAAGCTCTCCTTTGAGAGAGTGTTTGATCAGATCATTGATCCATTTTTATCGTTACTTTTTCTGTTCCTTATCTGCAGGTAGGTTTTGTTGCCCGAAGTTCGGGGCAATATGAAAATGGAGGCTGCCAGCATGAATCATTCATGACCGCATCACGGGACAAAGTCGATGATAGAGATTGTGCGGCGCTACTTTAAGTGAAAATGTTTATTGAATATCAAGAAGATAGCGCTAAATGAAAAATGGAAGCGTCACAACACTGTTGTAAAAGAACGCAAAATTTCAGGGAACAAAACCTAGTGATTTTATCATTTACGTTTTTTCATCATTATGAATGTAAATATTTTCTTAGAAAAGTATCTGTTGTTTGCCTTTACGAATATTTTGTGGTCTTCTTTTCAAACTTTTTTGGCGAATAGATACCGAAGAAATGATATGGTCGGTATGCTTAGCTGTTTATTGAGTCTGAATTGTTGCTCAAGTAGACTCGTAAACCAATTTCTACCGAAAACATACATAGTTCAATAAATACATCTAAGTACATTAAAACAACAGAAAAACAACAATACAACCGGAAGCATCGCAAGCAATAACTCGTTTCATCATTAAAATGACTAACTCCTCTAAAAGTTTACGACAAACAGCAAACGAGTCACTTCAGTCCTTAAAGCCTATTTAAACTGTAACAGGACAATATTTCAAGTGACGCCGAACGACGGAATAAAGGCAAAAGGGCAGAAAATGTCGCTCTTTGGCCCTGCAACCTTTATTAATGTTCAGACGAGCCACAGTCAAACAAAATGAGAGAACGAACTGTAATTACCTACACCATTGACGAACCCGTAGAGAGGTGGGGTGTTCGATTGAGACGATAGAAGTGAGATTTTCATCACCACGGCCCACATACGCATAAAATGATCTGCACAATATTACTCCAAGTCTGGGTATTGTTTAAGCATGAATAGAAATTAGGTTTAGGTAAACAATTTTAGAATTTTTGTTCAAATAATGTAATCTTGCGAGGAATAATTGTATCCGTAATGTTTAGCGTAGGTTAAAAGGGTTTCTAGTAATTTCAAAGGGTATTTCGTAGAGCACCCTCATTAAATTTAAATTTACATAAAGTCTTAAGAATCGTGAATAAGTATTATAATTATTGTTGGATGCTATTTATCATTACTCGAAATATATGTAGTTATAGAATCATTAGGACTATTCTGCCGTCATACGTAAAAAGGCCGTAACTTCCATAAAGTATGTAAGGAAATTACGACCTTTCTACATTCTAAAAAGGCCGTGACTTCCATAAAGTAAGTAAGGAAGTAAAGGCTTTTTTACGAATGACGGCAGTATTATTTAGCTTGACTTCACAAATTGAGGAAGAGCTTATTATTGTAATGTTCAAGAATTACTCCATAAGTCTCAAAGTAATTGCCTGGTGGATTAAGTTGGCTTCAACACAATTATAGTTATTTTATAATTGAAGAGATAATGGAATCCTAAAGATTAGTATCGAGCATTCTCCATGGATTAAATTTTATTGAATTTCATTATATATTTAACGTACTCGTATTTTAAAGCATGACTTTAAAATGCTTTTAACTACTGTAAGCAATGAGATTTATATAGAAGATCAATGATTGTAAAAGAATCAAGGTAATTATTTATACCTACCGATTTTTTTTTCTATTTAATCGAAGTGAATAAAGTAGACAGATATTTTTTATACTATGGAGCTTTTGTTCTGAGTTTTAGGTAAATAAATATATATGGACATTTCACACAACATTTTGTAGCCCCTAGCTAAGCAGAGCTTGTGTTATGGGAACCACATGTCTGATAAACTACTTGTATAACTTTTTTTGTGTAAATACATGCATAATGATTAATGATACATAGAAAACACCCAAACCGGAAACAAATATTTGCAGATCATACAAACATTTATCCCGCAGCGGGGAACGAACCCGCAACCTCCTACGTCACAGACGGGCCTTCACTCACTGCATACATAATGAAACATAGAAAACGCTCAAACCCGAGACAAATATTTGCAGATCATACAAACATTTGTCCCGCGGCGGGGATCGAAACCTTCTGCGTCACAGACGGGCCTTCAGCCACTGCGCCACAGAGGTCGTCAAAGTAGCGCAATTAGGACCATTGTTGATGTATCTGCGTGGTTAATTAGATTTTTAGGTGAGGCTCGTTGTATCTTTTATGTACCTCTCAAGTGAGCTACAGAGAACAATTCCATTGTGTTTGTGAGGCGAAAGGCAATAAAGAGAAGGGTTGATTTTGAAACAATGCGCCATTTTTCAGTCTCAATTTACTGTACAACGGATAAATAAAATAAAAGTCGAAATGTATTTTGAATAGGTTTACTTATTTGTATAATTATGAAGTATCTTAACATTCTTTCTGCAATTATCCAGTTCATCAAAAAGTTGTCTGAAAGATATCGTCGCTTTTAGAGATAAGGCCGCACATTGTACTTTTTATTTTAGTTTTATACCCATCTATAATGTGTTTTCTTGTGTAAGTACAATAAAGTGTTTCTAGTGGCAATGGGTCAGGAAACTTTGTATGAAGCGTTTGTTTTAGTTTTCGGGCATATCTAAATATTTAACTTAGAATCTATTCTCTTAAATGATCACGACTGTATCCCCGAGGCGCGGTAGACATTTTGCTCACATCTTATTAGAACTTCAAGATCCTTTTTTAAAATGTCTAAGGGGGTAATCAGAGGTACGTCCAAATACATATTTGGCACATACCAACATTTTGCAGATTAGCATTCTATACGTGACAGGTTGCAAGCACATCGTCGCTATTAGAAGCTATCTGGTTTCCTCACTATGTTTTCCTTCACCGTTTAGAGCTCGTGTTAAATGCGCATATAAATTTTTCAAAACGAAAAATTCATTGACGCCCGGGATTCTAACTCACGACCTTTGGATCGAAAGTCGAGCACTAGCCCACTCGGCAGACACTTTTATCTAGTCTTATTAGATCCAGTAATATAGGTATGATTAGATCGAATTCCAGCAACCAATATTCTGTCATAATTAGGACGAGGTATGTGCAATAATCGGCAGGCTTTGTGAATATACTATAACCTCATGACAACGTGAACACAGTATAATTTAGCTCGTAATTGTAGTACTGATTGGAATCCCTTTAGTGTTTGAATTTGTTCCATCTTAGATAATAATGAAGTTATTAGGAAATCATAGTTTTTGATTGACTTTCGCCAGCCTTTTTCTTATAATTTTCTTATAAACTTGGTAGCATATAGCGGGCACGTGTCCGTTGAGACTGAGCATTGAAACTCAAATTCATGTAATTCGACTCTTGCTGTTTACATGATTTGCAAATATGTATTTGGGTAACCAGGTCTGAATTTTGTGATACAATGAGACTCATAGCTTCTGAATTGAAACAGGCAATTCTAGTGTATTTGATATTGATAGGTAGGTATTAGACTTTTCCCGAGAAAGGCACTGTCGAAGCCATAATGGTTGACCTAGGTCGTTAAATGTTTTTTTTTCACAGTTTATTGTTTACCTATTCTAATTGTTTAAATAAATCCTTTTATATCACGCTGAGGTTTGAATACACAATCTCCTTGATCATTGACCCCCTTACTTATGAAAGATGTTTAAAGTTGAACACCAGTTAAACAGCGTCCAGTCTCTGTTTGTCACTATCCACAAATAAAGACAGGACGTTGTTTAACCAGTGTTCAACTTTAAACATCTTTCATAATATAAGTAAGGCCCTGAAAGTAGAGCCAAAACAGTTGAACTATCGGACATAATGTGTAGTAACAGTATCGCGTCATTAATATGAACAGGCCGATACCCTGAAGCGTACATAGTCGGCCTAATGTGCCATAAAAACCCGTACGTGCCTGAAATTGGCCCGTTACAGAGATGGGAAAACCAGCGTCAATTAGCTGCGATCATTATTTATTGTAACGTTGACAATATTAATATCGTGTATCGTTATAGCTTGGGCTACAACACAGTTTGTGGTTACCCGTATTATTTTCTCAACTTATCTTTTACTAGCTGCTGCCCGCGGTTTCGCTCGCGTGGTACCCGGATAAAAAGTAGTTTATGTTACTTTCCGGCCCTCCAACTATCTCCACACAAAAATCACGTCTGTTTTGACGTGAAAGCAGGACAAATAAACAAACAAATAAATAATATACACACTTTCACATTTAAAATATGGGTACGGATACCTAGATAGAAGCTGGTACGAAGAACAATTCAAATCCTCACTGACATTATTAATGCGAATGTAAGTTTATTTCATTGTTAATATGCTATCATGCCTTATCTACTTGACCAATAATAACTTTTTTTTTAATCATAATGAAATTTCACGTTGTTAAGGGTATAATAAAATGACATACTTAGGGTAGCTTTCATCCAGACAAAAGTGTTTTTGAGGGATCTGCATTAACGCGAGCGAAGCTTCGAGTAAAAGCTTGTTAAGCCTTGTTATAAGATAAACGACCGACAGTATCTCTAAAGACGGTAAACATCAGTGGGACTAAAATGGCCGCTATACCAGCATCACAATAGAAATTGCAATATATGCCGTTCTTGTCACTCTCAGTCTATGAAAAGAGACGGCATATAGTTCAATTCCTATTGTGATTCTGCTGTAACGGCCTTTTTAAGCCCGCTGCTCAGTCTTTCAGATATCAAATGTCTAGGACAGGGTTGGGCAAACTTTTTTCATCGGGGGCCAAACAAAACCAATGATATGTAATGGGGGCCAGATTTTTTAACTGGTTTTTACTATTACTCACAAAACACTAAAAAAAAATTGAAAGTGTTTAAATTTAATTGAGATGACTAGTTCGGATTGAGTAAGAATGCTGGCGCGGCGGGCCGGATTAAAAAGGTTCGCGGGCCGGAGTTGGCCCGCGGGCCGTAGTTGACCCATCACTGGTCTAGGATGTCTAGTAAGACGCGTTCAAACATAAAAAACAACACTTAAAAAAATATTATAATGTTTGAGAATCCTTAGCTATAATGTCATTGATTCTTCAAATTTGTAATAAGTACAGCGAATTTGTAAAATTCAAAATGTTTACACATTTCATTTACAAGAAGCATGTGTCACAGAATTTATTCTAACTTTACGTTAATTTTCTCGAACGTTCATGTTTCAAAATTTCTACTTACACTTCTTCCAACAGATCTTGGCATTCGTGAAGTTAGCCGTTTCGATGCGCATTGGAACTTTTTCATACAAAATTTTTTACTGCGCAACGAAAAGCCATCTTCACGAATGCCTATACAGCTGTAACTAAAAGACAATAATAATAATGCTTTAACAAATTAAAATTATCAAGTGATTAACATAGTAACTCCACTTTTACACTCCATGTTTTTTTCAGAGACAAATAATTCTGCTAGCCCATACTGTCCCATTGTTGGGCAAAGGCCTCCCCCCACTTTCGCCAGTCTCTACGCTCCAGTGCCTTCGTCTGCCAGTCCCTCTCATAGAGACAAATAAAATGAAACTAATATTATCTGAAAATTCCAGGAGAATCCGATTACAAAAGTTTAAACAGAAAACCCGATGCAACAACCGTTATCGGATTCTGTTTACCGCCCCGTTGGCTATCGGAAAACATGGAAGTTAAAACAATAATAATATACCTAGTAAGAAAGTTCATGAGCAGATAATAAATTGCTAGTTTAAAAAAATAGCGAGCTTTCCTGAGCATAAAATATCGAATAAAAATAGCCTCGGTGAAGTAATCAGAGACTTGGCAGAGACAGCGTACGAGTTTGATTCTAGGGGGCAGGACAATATTGTTTTCAAGATTTGAGGAGGCAGAGAGAGACAAAGTATGAGTTTGATTCTAGGGGCAGGACAAATGTTTTCATGATTTATGGATATATTTTCCGGGTCTGAGTGCTGTGGTAACATGGTACACGTAGTTTCTGATACTCACTTCTCAGGGAACAAGAACAACAGGGGCCTTACTATGAACTCTTAGTTAGAGCAATGTCAAAGTAAGATTACTCTGATTCCGTGCTAAGATAAGACTAAGGTAAGGTTAACGCAGGAATGTTTTGGTAACGTCTCATCGTGGAGTTTCAAGTGTCAAGTCATTGACGCGATGCAGGACTGTTAGCACCTTGTTTTGATATTGCTCTAAGAGTTGGTGGTCTAAGAAGAGTACCTACGTATGCGAAAAAGAAAAAAATAATAACAATATTTCAGTAGGTATCGTTCCTTTGACTGAAAAAGTTTTTTTATACTCACTCATGCCCTAATGTATTTCTTAGGTCTCGAAATGCTAGATTTTTTTTGTTGTCGTAAGTTCTAAAAAACAGAAAATACCCATCAAATGAGGATGACTAAGGGCTAGCGCATATATACAACTTTTAAATCGACTAAACTGTTTCGTCGAGTTGTGTACTTGTCGTGATTTCTACACAACTAAACTGTTGAGTCGACGGAGGTGCGCATACAATCGATTTCAGTCGATTTGTAACCCAAACAAATCCAACAGTCTTGTGCAGGCAACGCTCAAGTTACCATGTCTTTTAACCATAAAGTTTTAACTTGTGCTTTACTTTATATACGTTTTAAAAGAAACCGGTCGCCCCAGCCAGAGACGACTTCCACGCATACTTCTTCCCACAGTTTCTTTTTCAAATTTATATCGGAATACTCTTTAAGGCTTTTTAAGTAAAGCGCGGGCCTTTTTTCTACACTATTAATAAACTCTTCCGTGTCGTCGGTAATGGTTCCCGCCATTGTGAGAACAAACGTTGTGCCGCTTCCAATGCAAATGCGAGACTGAACAGTCGTGGATCGACTGTTTAGTCGATGGTATGCGCACTTCAATACATTGCAATACAAAATGAGTGTGAGATCGATAGTTGTCCAACTTTTTAATCAAAAGCAGATCGATGGGGCTTTTTGATTTTTTTGTCGATCAACTATCGAGTTGATAATATGCGCACGTTCATATATTGCTGTGTACTTATGAAACACAACTAAATAGTTGTTCAACTAAAAATTGTATATATGCGCTAGCCCTAATGTTGGTTAAACATCGTTTTTGCATTACTTATCGCAAGTACAGCCGACAATGTGAACAGTGACCACAGAAGCTTACGCTGCTCATTAGAGTAAGCAAACAAGATGACTTCATCACGGGTTCACTGAGTAGTTGAACTTTCACGGCCACTGAACTGATTGGCATTCATTGTTTGGAGTCGAGTATTTGGTAAGAAAACCACAATGTACGCACATAATACCTACATGTCATATTGTGTAGTGTCGTGTTTCCTTGCAGGGGCCACACGACGGGGATAATAGCAAATTATATTCTAGAAAAAGTGAGGGAAACCTACACTTTTCATGTCTGAATATGTTTACAATACCTGTATAGGGACCTACCCTACTGTTTTCAGTCTGTTTTCATAGACGAGGGTGATAAGAATGGCATATATTGCAATTATTTCTATTGTGATTCTGTTATAGCGCCTTTTTTAGCCCCGCTGTATCGAAAAAATCACAATTTTACTAAAGATTCAAATGACCTAAACTTAAATTGACTCAAGGTGTGACGAAGGCTGCGCATTTAAATACTACTTTGCTACGCAGGTCAGCGTGTAACTGCGGGTGAGAAAATGCGGGCTCTGTAGTTCATTTGAACTAGTATTTAATTATTTTTGCCTGTTTGAGCCGTTTTCCAGAAAGTAAAATTAAATTGCTGAAGATTTCCAAGTAACCCGTAGTTGACATTATTTAACACACGGGAATTACTCACGTAAAATTATCGTCGATTTAGATACCGACAATGTTTCGATTCATCCGGAGAATCTTCATCTGGGTTAGGAGGGAGTTGCGGCAAGGTTACTCCTTGAAAGTGAAATAACCCGTAGTTGCCTGCAGTGGTGAATACCGGTTTAGACGGATAACGTTTGGTATCTCTGCAGCTGTAACTACTTGTGGTGAACTTGGGCCTAATTAGGTGCGAAAACTTCTGAACTCGCAGCTAAAATTGTTTAAATTAATTTAGCAACACAAACTACGCGAGACACAAAACAATCTCTGACTCTTGCATAGTTATAAGTGCAGAACACAATCATGCCTGTAACTGGCATGCCAGACGCTGGTAAACTAGTTTGACGGTTTCTTTTTCGCTTTGTACTGGCATGCAAGCTACGAGCAGAATCTCGCATGCCAGTAGCTTCTTCTTGCCCGTAGCTTGCATGTTTTTGTGTTACAGTGAATGTGCTAAGCCAATATACGGTAGCAAACAAATTTTAGCCGTGAATGATGGTTACAAATCGACGGTCAATACGACCCGACGGCGACGCTCCGTTCCCGAACATTGAAAGCTCGATTGTATTGCACACGCTCGCACGCAACTGCAACACGAATACATGTTTACTGAGCTTCTGAGTGGGTTTCGAAGTAGATACACCCTGTATAGTATATCTGACGGATGTCACGAATCTGTATAGGACATTATTGGAGCTACAATACATAAACAGGCCAGGATTTCGATTTGTTAAGTAACGTAATAAAGAAATTGGTCAGAACTCCGAAACTTGTTTTGCGTTCAATGTTTGCAGCTTTGCTGTATACACACAATATGAAGCTAAAAGAAAGTTATTGTTGAGCTTGACAGTTATTGTTCATGATAATAATAAATAGTCAAGCAGGGCAAACATTATTATAATTTATTGACTAAAATTCTTATAATTTTGCATAATTTGTATCGAATAATCTGTTAAGGTACTTAATTGTTACTTTAGGTTTTGGCTTATTTATTAAGGTAAAGGCTCCTAACTCCGATGGTTTCTGAAAATGGACGGTAATTGCGAGGTATATAGAAAATCGTTAGTTTCAAGCTATTTACAAACCCTTTTTAACTGCAGGATACATTTCTCAATTGATAATATATCTGGTCGTGCTTACGCAAACAAAGGAGTGCTTTAGTGTGTTTACTTTTTACAATAATCGGTTAGTTTCGTGCCAGCAGCTGTGCCGAACGGTCGCTCCATACATTTTGGACCCTGTGCACGTGAGTACTACGGTTTACTAAATAGTGATTTTGTCTTTAATTTTGTACTGTGTGTGTTTTTCTTTAGGTTGGAATATTGAAAAATACAGAATTTTTAAGTGATTCCGCTTACAAATATACTCCATATTTGTAAGCGGAATCACTTAAAAATTCTGTATTTTTCTTCATAGATTAGTTAAAAATACGTTTTGAAAATACATCGGCATTAGCTGCCCAATATTTTAGGTAGTTCCTAATATCCGATGTATACCGCGGAATTACGATTTCGTAGACCTCGTGTTATTTGAATTTTTTTAAGCTGCTTTTGTAGTTAGTTACGCACTTGTTGTTTTGGATTTGACTACATAAAATGTCAATTCACATTAAAATCTAAATCCGAGGTACGTTTTGACGTCGCATTTACTAATTATACCATATCAAAGATTATCAATTTGGGTAGTAAGAAAATTAAGTTCTTGACGTATTTCGATACAATCTTGAATAGAATTGTACATGTTTTTGAAGGTATTACATTGAAGCATTAAATTGTTTATGTGTTTTTGAAAAATCATTTACTTTTTAACCCTCGGAATTAGAAAATGTGTTTGGTATGAAAATTTTCAATTCCGATGTATTTACCTCGGAATTAGATCCTCATAGAATCTAATTCCGATGTATTGACACAAGTAACATACAGAGTGTTCATTATTTTACGCAACTTGTCACTCAGTTTGAATGATTTTAAAAACACAAATAATCAGTATCCTATTATTTACCCTCAAAAATAACTTTCATTACAATGTAGGTAGGTACCTACCTATGTAGATATTTAGTAAGATACGTTTATGAATAAAATTAATACTTACACAAATAAAGTATATCAATAGTTTCACATAATTGACCGAGCGAGCAAAGCAAGCGCAGCGTCTCTACTTCAGCTTGGACAAAATTGCTTTCGTTTGTTCGGATGTCTGTTCGTCTGTATGTTCTCATCTACAGGTCGCATTTCTCAACTAATTCTCGTGGAATTTTGTGAGCAGGTCCGATGATTTATAGAATTACTAGCTGACGCCCGCGGCTTCGCCCGCGTGGACTACTATTTGGTTTATCCCACGGGAACCGTGCATTTTTACTATACTAATAATAATATAGGTAAATATAAATATAGGTAAATATAGGTAATAATAATAGGTACTGTTTGATAATAAAATGTGATAATTTTTGAACACCATGTATCATTCCTTCCATCCGTTCTCCTTTGTATTTTGTACACTCGGAATTAGGATCCAAATACATCGGAATTAGAATTTTTACATCGGAATTAGGAGCTTCCGACTTTTTCACATTTTAAATTATTTTAGACGCTAAATCAAATTTAAAACAACAAACTTTTTGTATATTTCAAGAGTAAAAACAATAACGTTTCTGATAAAAATAGCCAATTTCACAAAAATGCATTGTAAATGCTTAATTTTTAATGTCCTTTCTAGTTTTGGTGAAAATAACGCGGAATTAGGAGCCTTTACCTTACACAAAAAAGCAGTGGTATTGAAATTTGCAAAACCTCAGCTATACATTAAATTAATTGATTTTAGATATTGTGAGCATTGATATTAATAAACAGGACGTAGTTATGTATGTTGTTAATAAACGAATTATTGTAGAATGCATTGCTAAAACAATCGTTGGTAAACCAAATAAACTAGTAGTTCGCCCCGAACTGAGATCTCGCGCACCGTAGATGGCTTACATTTGGACTTTCTTCTGACTACCCCTATAATTTCAAGTGCTACTACTGCCGAGTATGCCTATTGCGCTAGCTTTTCATGGTAAAAAATACTAGCATGCATGCAATACATAATGTCGTGTCTAATTTTTCATTTATTTCATATTTATGAATTCTCGTCGTATTTCTAAAAGTATACGTCCTAGAATAAAAATAATAACTATTTTGGAATGTACAAATAAAGACCTTTCATTTGACACCCCACTCAATATATTTGTTTACTTAACTTTTTTACCCCAATTATTTTCATTCTTTATCAATTTTTTTTTTATCACGAAAATAAATCAAGTAGCATCTAAAATCATTGCAAACCAAACCGCAACGATGCCACTCTCTTTTTAAGACCGACCAGTCAATGAGCTACTAAGACATCGAAACTCTATGAAACGGGAGCTCTTGCAGCTCTGGTTTCGTAGTTTTTGTTCTTTGGTCGTATTTCAAAAACTATACATCCTAGATTAAAAATAAAAACCATTTTGGAATGTACAAAATAAGCCCTTTCGTTTGACACCCCACTCAATATATTTGTGTAACTTTAAAAAAAAATTACCCCCTTGGGAACCTAATATCTTCACAACCCCTTCATCGATTAAGCTCATATGCTCCACCGGAAATTTCCTTACTACAACCTATTGACCTACCAAGTTTCATGCAGATTGGATGAACGGTTCGACAGTTATGCGCGAACAACAATTCGTGAAACATACAAACATACAAAGCAAAATCGCCCAACTTACCACTAAGATCTTCGCTCGCTTCGCTCGCTCGATCGATAATTCTCTTACGATTAGTGAGTACTTGTACGATTTGTCGCGAGATAATATATAAATTCAAAATCTACTCTTTCAGTTCATAAGAAATCTCTTGAACAAAACTTCGCTTTATCTGTTTCGGCTGCAGCTGTAAAGCTCCCTATTTTCCCCTATATATTATTTTTGCCATCGCAATATTGTACGTTGAACATTGGATGTCGAGCGTGACAAATTGCAAATTGCATCGTATGAAAACCATTAAGCACCATTATCACTCTATAGAGTTAATTCTGTGACACTTCGTAGGTACTCCGCTCTGGATTCGTAGTCATAACACCTTGTAATGATTAAGCTTGACATGTTATTGTTCATGGTAATATTATAATCTATTGTACTCGTAATTAATTATTCAAGAGAGCGTTGATTAGATACCATTCAAAGTAAGTTTACTCGTAATAGAAATCACGATGCTTACAGATATTATGTTATTATGCGTATTACAAGCATCTAACGTGCTTGTATATCCTCTTAGGGCCTCAACTCTTCTAACTTACAACATCAACCATTCTTATAAGTATCATTATCGCTGCGTTTTATTAGTTCTCCAAAATTAGAGTAATTTGTTTGAAAACGTTACCACAACAGAATCGTTGGTCATTATTAGATTGGGAAACAAAACGAAATTTAAGGTTGACGTTTTGCTTTAGTTATTAAAAAGTTTGTTAAAAGAATTGGAGCCCTGGGCTCCAATTCTTGAATTTAGACATCATTCAAGAAAATCTTGAATGATGTCTAACGAGGTCTTACATTTGTAAGACTTGCAACCATAAGGAATACAATAAAATGATTATTAAACATTTTAGTGCATTCCTTATGGTTACAAGTCTATCTCTATTCATTGGTTTCGTCACGCCCTGTTATGAGTTCGTGATAAAAGGCACACATTTTGCGAAAGAAAAAAACCCATTGACGCACTTGAGTAGTCGCCAAAAAATCGAAACCGAAGCTAGGTGGGTGTTGCAGGGAAAATTTTATTTCGGAAAATGAATAGTTTTCTTGGTAGGTAATCTACACGTAAGTATAAAAGAATGCAGCTAATTTTTTTTAATCATGCTCTACATCATTTTCTGTTTTGAACTCACATTACGAAGTCGAAGTTTTAGCATCAAAGTTTTGCTTCTCGTTAGCGATATTCGTTCTAATCACAGTAAAATATCACATCACACTCGGTTTTTGCTACTCGCAGCATTATTGATTAGCTCACAGGTCATTCTGTTATTGGTCTCCTTTCAAAATCTAGGTGAACATACCTGGATCAGATTGGAGATGTTTTGGAGAAAGGCCAGGTCAAAAGTACCCTAAACCGGCGAGCTTGTATGAAAAATGTGATGAGAGTGAATGAGGCGAAAGAGGTGTGTCAGGATCGTAGCAAGTGGAAATCTGATGTCTCTGCCTACCCCTGTGGGAAAGAGGCGTGATTTTATGTATGTATGTTTTGAAATCTCTCCTTTAAAAATGTATCTAAATATCATGTGCACTTTCAACAGTCTATTAACTTCACTTATAGTTGGGCTAGCCTACTTTGATAAACATAGTTAAAAGCTGTAGCCTGCGCTACGGATTTAAGTGCATGCAAACACGCATTCAGGATTTCACCTCGGCATTATTTATAGTTTAGAGCTTTTTCATGTTTGCATATTTTATTAGCACAAGTTAAAATGGAAATGCATTTCTTTCGATTAATTTAATACTAGGTACTTCATTTAGATTCGTTTGCATTATAAAATGTTATTTTAGATTCAGTAGATACCTTCCAAAATAAAATATATTTATCTATGTCTAGCTCAAGTCCTCAAGTTTAAAGTAGTAAATCAGTCAGTTTAGTTATAAGCGTCAAAGAAAATTACAAATTTTACTTTTAAGTTGAAGATAATGTTTAGGTACCTACCTACTCCAGGTACTTTCAATTTTTTT
This sequence comes from Camptogramma bilineatum, assembly GCA_958496255.1. Classification (NCBI taxonomy): domain Eukaryota; kingdom Metazoa; phylum Arthropoda; class Insecta; order Lepidoptera; family Geometridae; genus Camptogramma; species Camptogramma bilineatum. The sequence goes on from OY292458.1 coordinate 10,696,565, forward strand.
TTAACTAAATACAAAAGTACGTTTATATCTAAAGGTGAAATAACGATATTCGTAGTTAAATGAGACAAAAACTATAAAATATCCTCTAATGAATAGGTATTAAAAACATGTGGCTGTAGTATGGCTTTTCGCGCAAAATGTCATGCCATTTCAAAATAAATAAATATTAGACACGCTATTATTAAAGGTCCAATGTACATCTATCTACTTCCGTGATTCGGATGAGTTACTAAAGGTCTTAAGATGGTGGTGGCTTAAAAATCGTTGAAATTTTTTACCCACCATTTGTAATCAAATAATAGGAGGATGAGACACAAATAATATAAATAATTTCTTCGCAATCGCGAAACAATTGTAAAACAATCAGTACAAAGGTCCTTGCAATTTAACAGTTGAAATTGCTTGATAATTGCTCTATTATTGCTGTCAAAAGCGTAGGTATTACGAAAACACTACAGCTTTGTAGAGAAAAATGCTCATTTGAGTTACCGATTGTCCTGTAGAGGCAGCACTGTCGACAGGTTGCAATGGCTTTGCTATCGCTGTTAGCTAATACGAATGAGTGGCCTAAAATACAGCTTAATACGGACTTACCTAATATAACAATCAGTCATCAAAATAAACATTTCTTACAATGCAGTGTTGCGTTGAATTTTAACGATTTAAGATTCTGAATAACAAAGTATTGTTAAAAACTCCCCTTTAAATGAGTAGATAAATCGTGAATGAAACATCAGATAAAATGTATTGCTAGTCATAATTCATAAGGGTACGTTTGCACATGTAACATTTTTCCGTAACCATAATTCTACGTCCCAGTTGTTGCTATTTCTATACGCAACTACATTCGCTGCTTAACAGAAACCTTCGTATAATAAGGTCAGTTTTGATAAAGTGTGGGACACAAATGTGGACGCATCTTAATATGATTGGTCTTCTGATTCTGGGAATTTTATGCATAACCTCAGCGTGAGCTTAGGTATAATGAGATCGCGTTATCAATATTGAACAATAAGTCCATTAGTCTGATCCTTATCTCCATCACGATTATTGATCGTAGGTACCTACTAAGTATATCATCATCAACATCATCATCATCAGCCTTTCTCATCCCACTGCTGGGTATAGGCCTCTCTTCGTCTCTGCCATTCGCCCCTGTCACGCGCCAATCTAGCCCATGTACGACCTGAGGTTTTGAAGTAAGTAGGTAGGTATATTCTTAGTAAAAATATGAAATTATGATTGATTATTATGTTAAAAAGCTCGCAAGGAGTGTTAACTTGCGAAGTGAAAGAAAATTCCGTCTCTCTCTCTCTTTCATTCTTTTGCTGTTAATCATTCATTTGTTATTTATTTCATGAGCATGCACAATTACGTACGAAATAATACAAAGATACCTAAGTATTGCATTTCTTTAAATATTATGCTTGTCTTGTGGATAACAAGTAAGTACCTACTTAATGTAAAACCACTGACTACACATTTTTTTATTATGTCCCGCTTTCAGCGAGAGAATCCCGCTTTTTTACTCACAAGGTTTCGAAATCCCGCTTCTCCCAAAAAATCTGGCAACACTGCTCGTAACGTAAATCACAAAACTGAAATCCTTAATATAGTAGGTACCTATTGAGTACATTATTACACCCATATTTACCGAAAGAATATTGTTGTTTAAAAACGATTTGTAGGTCTCCCCAACGAGACAGATTGAAAAACGAAATGTTTTTAAACCGCGTATTGTTTCTCAAGTGGACAAAGAAGTGTTTATTACCCCTGTGTGCCAGATTCAGCTTTAAAGGTTTGATTGCTATGTGTGGCACGGGACTTTGAATATTGTACAAAGTTTTTTCATACAAAGTTCCGTGAATCAAACAAGAGTGTTCAAACATTGTTGAAATACTTGAAATATAATAATATGAAGCTGTCTCTGGCGCCGGCTTTACATACCTACATACATTCGAACCGTTTTTTATACCAAATAATCTGACTAGTAAAGTCACGAGCAACTGAATGATACAGTCGGCGATAGAAGTTTACTATAATAGTTTTAAAAGCTCTATCGTATCGAAATAAATAAACAAGCAATTTATTCAAAAATAAAAAAACCCGGCTGAACTGAAAAGTTGGAAACAGCATTATCTTATCAATCACAAAACAAAATTAAATTACAATTTTATTATTATGTAGGTATCTAGGGTTCGATGCCGTGCGCATTTTCCTAAACGTTGTTGTCACAGTTGACACACAGATGGCTCTGTGAGTACCTAAATTAAATGCGTAAGTTATTTTTTAAATATGAGATATCTCTTAAATGGCTGAACCAATTTCGATGCAGTTTGTTCTAAACGTTGCGTGTGACTAAATAGAAAGTTTTAGTATGCATTTTGGTTAGCAATTCTATTTAGGGCGAAAAATAGATTTTCAAAAATTTTGAGACTCGATTTAGTCTTCGAAGATGTCATGTTAGATTTTTAAAAAAATTATATTTGATATCAATCCACCAACCTCTTGATTTTGACATGGATTTTGATATGATAGCGTGATTTTCATTTTGAAAATTCACACATTGTTGCATTTTTTAGCCGCACTATTTGATTTATCGAAATAAAAAGTATCCTAGAGCACAATCGAGATAGAGACAATTCTAACGATACCTCATTCATCAAAATCCATCCAGCCGTTTAGGAGAAACGTGGTAATAAAGAATATTACTTACATACGAACGAACCCACATACATAGAAACGCGCGATCTACATAACCCGGGTGACTTGACAGTCAGCCGGGTAAAAACAGAAAACTTCTGTGTTAATGATACTGCTACTTATTGTTACTAGGTTATCAGCTAAGGTTCAAATACATTGATAAAATAAATAAATGAGTAATTCAGGACATTTCACATTTCAATTTTTATTCAGCTAGCCCCAAAGTAAGTAGAGCTTGTGTTGTGGTGTGGGAACTACTTTACCGATACACAACTTTTTTTAGCAAATACTGTAAAAAAAACACTGTGGCCTCTATTAATAAACTCCGCTCAACTTCTGCCAAAGTTGCACCACGGATTTAACTATTGCCATCCTTTTTTGTTAGACAGTGACAAATAAGGATGGCAATAGTTAAATCCGTGGTGCAACTTAGACACAAGTTGAGCGGAGTTTATAGAGGCCTGTAAGTATTGTTTAACGACTTTCGGTGACAGTATGTTTTCAAAAATTTCAGTAACAAACATTGAACATACAGTTCTGTCGATGACCGTATAAAGTTCTTGATACATTAATATCAAGAACGCTGATGTCACATCACTGATCTCATAGCGAAGCTGGAATCGATCGTGACAAAGGGGTTACACGATGAACCACGGGTCAAGAGACCAGGATGTGTGAGTGTGACTCAAGGTTTATCTTATTCTTCCTACTAAACAATATTTATAAATATCAAAGTTCTACGCAACTTTTGAATAGGTCTGAAAATTGTTTGCTCTAAAAAAATTAAACGGAATCGTATCAAAAATATCTTAAATTTAGGCCTAGATTATGTATTGTAAAAAAATCAGGGACGAATAAGTATTGCAAGAGAACTCAGTGTAGGACGATTTTCATGAATGCCTAGCCTATGCGAAGCTTTTTGATTAAAAAATAATGCAATATCTAATGTACGAATGTTTGTTCACTCATTGAGTGACTGGGGTATGTCTGGGATGATAAAAGAGCTTCTTTAATCCGGTTGAAGAAAAGTTGCACGCGGGCGCAAACTATGGTTGCTATATGCAATAAGCTATATAGTTTGTTATTGTTTTCATATAATGTGTTCATTCATAATAAGAAGAAATACTTTGTAGCTTATTCCTTGTCTGACGGTTGCACTTCAGTGGTCGGGATTTCCGATTCATAAATAATTCATTAATATTTACCCTATATTATTACTTCATTGTTTTCATTATAACATGTTCATAGTACGCTTCTTAATTACATCATCTTGTAGTTTAGAACAATTCATAATATAAAAAAAGCTGTAAACTAGGAAGCAATATAGATACTAAACTATGTATATCTATGATTGCATAGATAAGCCTGTCAAGGCTGAAATGTAAGCCCGGGCATTCATGGGCTGAAGAATCCTCAAGCAAAATTTTACATGATATTTTTTGCAATCAGGACTCGGTTTGTTTGTGTTAAAATATTTATATCTGCATATTCAGCATACATGCCTATAAAAAAGCGTACAGTTCAGTATTTCTAGCGTCACATTTCATGAAACAAATTCCGCAAAACCTGTGAAACTGCAAAATAAATATTGACAACGAACAGTTCAGTTGAACTGGCAATTTTTAAACCTCTACCTGTCGTTTGACTGTACGTTTAGATAGGCCAGTGGGAGGCTTACCGATGTCACTTCACAGAACTATTATACACATTATACAGACTCATGTAGGTACCACATGCATAATATTTTACCTTTGAATTATATTGAAGAGGTCAGAAAACTTACTCACCATTATGGCGAATCTGTTACTAAATAAATTTTTAACCTAAACTTGAAAAAAAAAACATTTCTAATTACTATAGACAGGTACATCTGTGTTTATGGATATTATTTTATTGATCCACCATAACACAAAATACCTACTAGAATAAGCTTAGTTTACTTCTAATTCATCATGAATAGTTTATTTCGAACAAAGCAACATCTGGGTCCCTCATAATTTAAACTACTACGATATATTATCTACTGAAAAACTTTCTGTTACTGTTGCCGACCATTGCAGCGAAGCGTTTACTTTGAGCAAAAGCACGTACTCATTACATGTTTACATTGCAACATTTGCTTACCGAGCAAACATCAACATTGGCTCATATCCCCTTGACTTAAGGTTCAATTTATTTCAAACTCATTGTTACTTTAGTTCGAGTTAGTTCAAGCTTTGATAAATATGGAATAGGTTAGAGCATGTACTAACTACAGACTAGTGAGTTTTAAACTCATCATCATTTTAAACTGTCAAAATAAAAAAAATTAAAAAGTCTGTTATAAATACAAGTCTACAATATTCGATTCATATAAAGTATCTTCAAAAGACAACATTTATGTATACATCCATAAAACCCCTTTGGTCCATTTTCGTAACTGTTTTTTACAGCCAGTTATCCAAAATCCTTATCCTATCCGTTTAGGGGTAGGGGTAGGGCAGTTGCAATCTTTTACTAAATGATTTAGAGAGTGTTTGGAGGCAATCTTTGCCTAAGTGCCTAGGACTATGTTGAGATGGAGTATATTTCAGCACCTACACTATCCTCTTAACTTAACCTGTCATATCTACAGGAAAGACATGGTGAATACGTGTGAGGTTGACTATGCCGCGGGTTTCCTCATGATTTTTTCCTTCAATGTTTCGAAACGAAAAATCCATTGTTGCACGGTCGGAATTTGAACCTACAACCTTCGGATCGAAAGTCGAGTCTATCCCTCTCGGCCAACATGGCAATTTCAATAAGGTCATGAGGAACAGACATAAGGCGGTTCCAAATATTTTTGGAGATTTTGTTGAATTTAATATTTACTGATTTTGCAGCATTATATTATGACTGTTGTTTCTAAATAACAATATACGGATGGTAGCCAACAAGTTTAAGTAAGTTTTCTGGTTGTTTTGTTCATCAGGTAATCTTGTGCTTTAACTTTGATGCCTTTATAATTGATGATTAGATTTCCTAGAAACCAATTCTGGAAATCGAATTAAACAACCTACATATTACAAAACTTGGCATGTATACAATCTAAAACATGCAGGAATTTTTTAGGTTCCTCTTACCTCATCCAAAACAACTATAAGATAAATATTTTCCAAGATACATTATTAACAAGTTGTTCCATATTGCAAACAGACGCAAACCAGATGTGGTTACTTTAAACAATTAATCTTCTGTTCTCTGTATTTGCTGCCTGTAAAATATTATTGAATGAGGTAACGCTTATAAACGGCTCGCAAATAAAACCCAGCTTTTTATACTACTAAGGTAGCAGACAAGCATACGGCCCTCCTGATGGTAGGCGGTTACCGTAGCCTATGGACGCCTGCAACACCAGGGGAGTCATACTCGCGCTGCTGACCCTTTAATACGTAGAAGAATCACTGCGCCGACCGACAACACAATTGAATAAGACTAGTTCACCAGCTGTCACCGCAGCGCTTCCTCGCATAGCTCTGGCAACCTCAATCACTGCATGAATACAACACCAGTTTTGAAGTTTTATCACTGAATAAATACAAGTAGAATTTTGAAAAAACTAGCGATAAATGTTTGTTTCTAAAATCTTACAGAGTATTATTTCAGTAACCAACTTGAAATACAAATAAACAAAAGTTTTGCAAAATCCGTAGATTAGCTCAACAGGTTCTAGTGTATTTTGTAAGCAGATGAAACAATGGACGAAAAATTTATTGAATTAATTAAGTATGTTTGTGTAATTAATTAAGTGTGTTTGTATGTGTGCCTCGGCTGCTATATTTTATTTAAATAAAATATAGCAGCCGAGGCACACCTCCAACGAAAGCTCCAGGAAAATAGGCTCCGCTGGTTTGGACATATCCAAAGAAGACCACCTGAGCACATTACACAAAAAGTGATCACGATGAACATTCCTGGTCCAGGCGTAGAGGAAGACCAAAAAACAAATGGACAGACGTTATCAAAAAAGATCTAAAGGACTGCAAAGTTTCCCAGGACGACGCGTTAGACAGAGCGAAGTGGAAGAAGATGACGAGAAAAGCAGACCCCACCATCATTCTCCTGCCCTTATCCCACGCTAAGTGGGGTCGGCACAACATGTTTTTCTCTTCCACTCACCTCTATCATTCGTCAACTCTGAATCCACTCCTCTCACATTCATATCCTCTTTCACACAATCCAACCACCTCTTCTTCGGCCTTCCTCTACTTGTGTACCCTGTCACACTCATACACATCACAAAAGCAGACCCCACCATCAGATGGGAATAATGCTTAGAAGAGAAAGAGAGAGAGCAGCCGAGGCATACCTCGAAGACGCTGGCCTGACGAACTCAATACATTCTTGAAGCTGGTGATCACAAAGCTTAGAAGATCATTGGCGTGGCTATGTTCAAAAATAGATTTCAAAAATAAACATGAAAACGGTCCGGTAAACATTTATGCAGCTAGACTTAATTTTCTTGCTCTATACCTAGCTTACAATAAGTCTTGTCGGACAGAAAAAATCTCTGCGAATGCGAATAGACTCCAACTTTGCATAAAGAAATCAGAAAATAATGCAGGTGCAATATATTTTCGTTAAAAGGCCGGGATAAAAGGAAGGCTGGTTGTCCACGAGAATTTATAGCTATGTGGGATTTACTGCTGAGGTAATGCAAGTATGTGGTAGAATCTAGAAAACAGGTTAGAATTGCATAGTTGTTGCTTGATGTTGCATTTTAAATTAATATCTAAGTACCCCATGTCAATATAGCAAAGCTTTAGAGAATGTTTTATCATGTCACTCTTATCTTAAGTCAATGAAAAGATTTAGAAGATTTAGCAGCCATCTGAGCTCTAGGAAGCCTCTAAGTCAATTATGAATAACAGGATTAATATTTAAAACAGTCGTGCCCGGCTTTACCCGAATAATTCGTTTTCTGGTGAATTTATCCAAATTTTTCTTTTACACAAACCTTATTGACTTCAAAATTATGAATACTACAAAAACATATTCTTACCTACCTAGGCAAATCTGTGAAGTTATTCTCAGTGATGATCTTGCATACCCACATGTTTATTCGAAGAGTTTACAAATACGGGAGTTTCTAAGAAAAAGACAATTTTGGACACGAAATCTTAGTTTTCACATCATATCATTTATTTATTTCTCTCACAAACATATTATATACTCATTATATATATCTAGTAAAGTAAATATAATACAGAATAATTAATATTAAAAAGGTTGTAGGTAGCTAATTATAAAAACCTGTTTTGTGAGAGACTGGTGCCTGAAATAGGTATAGAAAAACCTGTACTACAGGTCACCAGTGCCCTACTCCACTGATTTACATAGGTAAATACCTAAATACATACCTTCTTGTTTCAATGTTATTGCGAATAGAGCTAGAATAAAGATAAATCTCCGTCGCTAGATAATTTGATTTCAAACCTGTACTTTGCGCACAGATTAAGTAGTAGTCAGTTCGCTATAAGCTCTGAAATGCAGTCCATTAGTAAGCACCCATTCGTTATAAATTAAGTATATTGACTCTAGCCTTCTGGTTTTAGAACTAAATACCAATAGCACTCGAGGCAATGAACTCGTTCAGTATTAGAAATGAATTTTGAGGAACGACGCCAGTTGGCAATAAGCCAGTCAACATCGAACCAAAACAAAAAACGATATAAATCCATTTATGCTATTTTGTCCGTTTCTATAGGTTCACTTCGTGACGCACAAAATGAAAACACTATAATTTAATTCGGTGATACTTAGCTCGTATGGAACGTGTGGGTTAATTCATAGGGTGATAATGAAAGTAAAGGCCTTTTTGTTGCTTTTTCGACGTGCACAGAAATAGTCGTGGCACTATGAACATAAGTATTGAATGCTAAATTGCTAATTTCTCAAAGGGATCTTAAAAAAACTATAAAAGTTGAGGTCATGAAGCAAACTGATTCATATTATTATAACAGTGGGTTTTATCTTCTTGTATTTGAAGCTCAAATCATTTTTTTATTGCAAAACGTAAAAAGTTGCGATATCTCAATCCACCTCAATTTTATAGAGCCTGTGATGACTACAGATCTGGAACAGATGGGACAAGGCTCTGTGAAATGAGCTACCTATAAGGATGGTGCATAAGAGTAAGATAACTGAGTCCAGTGTCTACATTTCAAAGGGCTATGACAGCGTTACGTATCAAAAACGTTCATATCTGCAAGTTTGCATGCGTTACCAACTTTAATACTGATAGAACTTTTGAAACTATAATGGTTACGAACATAAATATTATTATCAACGGAATAATTACCATGATTATTGAGTTTTCTTGCTACCCGATATTTCGACGCAGTTGCATGTGCCATGATCACGGGTTCATGATAGGTTTACCTATAGATTATTTTTTATAGAAGAGGCAGTAAACTAGCAAGCGGCTCACCTGATGGCCCATGGACATCTGCAGCATCAGAAGAGCTGCAGGTGCTTAGTCGGCCTTTGAAGTAGTAGTATCTTTTCTTGATCGCTCTTTCTCTCTTTCTTTCTTTCTCTCTTATTTAAAAGCCCAACTATAGGCCGATAGAAAGTTTGCAGTGAGCTCGGTCCCTATATCGGATATACCACTGGTGACAACTGATTCCACACGGCATTTCATGCAAAAAAGAAACTGGCATGTGAACCGCAGTTATAATACGGCAAGACTATTTTTCATAAATTTCACGGTGGAAATTAAGAAATAATGAGATTTAAAGAACGTGAACGCAAAATGCAACATTTTGTATAATTAAATAAATAAGAAACATAGTTTTCTTTTTTTATTTTAGTTTCCTTTCTCTGACGAGGGTTTGAATCTTCCATATAATTAATTCATTGGTAAAAAAGCAGGAAATTACAATTTCTAAGACTTCTTTTTTGCTCAATCGAGTATCTCGGAAAAGCTTTGTCTGAATAACTATGCCATTTATTTGCAAATTACTCAGAAATGCCATTTATTTGAAAATTATTCTTACAAAAACGTATTGTTTGGTCATAGCCCTTTACTCATACTCCTTGAAAGGACCCAAAAAACCTTTCTGTAACACGGAAAATCTTTTAGCCAATAGGATTTTCTAGATGAGGGTTTAAAGTGTGCCGAAGGAGCCACTAGGGCTTTAAAAGGAATTGGAGTATTGAAAGGTAGATAGATTAATCTTGTCTCGATTTGCATTTGAAATGAAGCTTGAAGCTAAAGCTAGGTCCACATGCATATGTGAACAAGTGTTATGTAGTCATGACGTCAGATACGATACGCGATAAGGTCCGAGTCAGTTTATGCGTCAAAGGAGATACGGAATTCTTAAGAGACGATACAAATCTGATTCTGAGTAAACTGAGGCGTCCACAACTAGAAACGGAGCTTGATGCAATATGAAGAATGATAAGGTGATAAGGATAAGTACAGGCAAATTTTAGTTCGTATGAGTAAGTGGCCAACTCTGGTGACAGAGTTTTTAAGCCGCCTAAAGGCCTCCGTCATGGTTTAACGACTTAAAAGCCAGGACCGACAATTTAACGTGCCCTCCGAAGCAAGGAAGCGCTCAGCTCGTAATACCACTTGCGGTCACCCATCCTAGGAGTGGCCGCGCCCAACCCTGCTTAACTTCAACGATCAATCAAGAAAGTCTAAGCAAGCTACGCCACGAGCGCTTCTGCAAACAACAGAGCTACTGAAGTAACTGAACTACGAATATCATCATCATCATCATCATCATCAGCCTATAGGCTGCTTAGGACTGCTATAGGCTGATGATGCTATAGGCGATGGCGCTCATTAGGGTAGGCCTATGTCTACATAGGCCTACCCTAATGAGCGCCATCGCGCCCTGTCTTCAGCTTAACGCATCCAACTTGTGCCGGCAGCCTTTCGCAGATCGTCACTCCAGGCAGGAGGAACTAAGAGTATGGGGTAGTTCAACTTCACGATTTTCATCCAAGCCAAGTCAAGTAAGCAAAGCTCGTAAAACTTATTTCTATTCTATTCTATTCTATTCTATTCTATTGTGGACTAGCGGAATTTTTCCTACTGCGAATTGCAAAGTTAAGTTTTTTTAGCTGGCGGTGTAGTCTGCTCTTTAGAAAGTGGATCACAAACACACTACTGGGACTTTCTCTCAGAATATGCTTCACACTGGATCCTCAGTCAATATATTTACAAGGCTCATGTTATATAATAGGTATTTAAAAGGTTCATGTTATTTTTTAGTTACAAGGTTCTTGAATTATCGATATATTATTAACTCGTCCTATGAGTAGGTTTGAAACATTTATATTCCACGTGATCTAAATAGCGTAGGAAAACATGATGTATTATGTAAAATAAAATAGTATTATGTAAAAGCGAGTACCTACCTAATTAATAGTATTATAATCAACGACGGGTTTCATTCTGTACTGACGTATGGATTGCTTCTGCAAACTAAGCATTATGTCAATGGTATTTGGTGACCATCCCTGAAAACATCTTCAAAGGATTTTCATATATTTTTTGAAGTGTAAACACACACTTAGGTATTATTTCATTGAAAGTAAAACACTTTTTTTCGATTCTGATGGGATTCAAACCCGGATTTATTCAAAAGATCCTTCTCAAGCCGGAGTGCACGGAATCCCATGACGTCGGTGTCGTGTCCGTCGACGTCAGCTGGAAAGTCGACTTTTTATGATCATATTCATTGGTTTAGCACTTACTAGCACTATTTCAGACTCTATAGGTAAGTACCTTAAAGTCTGAAAGGCATTGTCGATTTAATTTGTTACACAAGTCTTGTATAATTTTTTCCCCATTATTATAATAAGATATTTATGTTTTCAGAACAAGATTATTTCGTCTTGGCTAATGCGTGGCTAACGCTTTCAATATAAGCTGTTTTGAACGAGCGAGGAAAATCAATTTCAGTTCGACGTATTAACACGTTTAAATATTTACTTTAGCCAAAACATAATCAGGTACCTGATACCAAGGTTAACAGACCGGATTGTTAAACAATTTTGTTTGCCTCTCGCCACATTAGGTTTATCGTTATCTAAGCATATTCTACAAAAATAATGGTGAAAAAAACGGCTAGTTTAATCTACACGCTTAAACAGATTCACGAACTCGATAAACTTTTTTTAAGCATCTCAATTTGCACGTAAATCGAATTAGTTATTACATTTTGTCGATCCTTGTTGTTTAATTTAGGTACTTCTAGTTTAGCGTCATTCTAGTTTTTTTTAAGGAAAATCACTGTTGTACCTACTATTAGATCAATTTTACAAAAATTGTACTTATAGCGTCAGAATACGTGTGCCTATTCTTTGTGGAACGCTGAAGCCCTTTGAGGAAGGATATAGATAAACTAAACCATACATATCGTTATATTTCCCGAACCGTCACGGAACTGCTAACATTATTTATTTTTAATGGAAATCCATCAATACTAAAGTGGCACGTACCAATTGTTTTCCAATGAAACCTACTCACTTGACTATCACTTCACTTTCAAAACTTTCAAAGCTTAGGGATCTGCGGAACTATTCGTAAACTCGGATTACTATCGATTTTTTATGTTGAATATTTTGAATAGAAAAAAGTGGCAAAAAATGGTAGATAAAAGTGATATACATTTTTATTGTGTGTAATATAAAGTAATTCTGCATTCTATCACTATAATATCCTAGGCAAAAAAAAAATTAGTTCGTATGAGCAAGTGGCCAACTAGTCATGATTATATATTTTGATTAGTTTTTACGTAAGTTTTATGTATCTATAGAGATAGATACATAAAACTTACGTAAAAACTAAGTAAGAGTACTATGCAAGTTTTAAACTGTTTATTAACCGGCTTTTCTTCTTTAAGCTGTGTACTTTAAACACCTCTATTTATTGCATCGTTCTAGGCTACCGACGATTATACCGCTTCTATCTTTAATGTTATTTGTTAAAATAATGTTCATAGTCTGAATTTACATGTTAAAAGCTATAAAGGTAAATGGCCCTACGGGGTAGGTATTAAATGAAACTGCTACTGGTTTTAAAATTGAAGTTTATTTTTACATACGAATAGTTGTAAAAGTAATATTTTTGATTGAATTTTAACATTTAGAATTAGAACGAAACAAAAATTGGATACGGCATTGGTCAATAATGAAACCTTTGTCCAGTACCTAGCGGGAAACCAATGTGTATAGATATGTATACCTAGTAAATATACTTAGGTATCTACTCTTGTTAAAAAGTCCTTTTCATTTTTATGTGTTGTTTGCTGACAATTCTTGCTGTTGTTGCAAGCTAGGGCTATCAGCCCTAGTTTGCACGACAAACAACACCAAGAATGAAAAGGTTAAGCTACGTTAAGGATATTAACAACTGACGCTTCCTACCGTTAACTTGTCGATCCAGAATTCCATCACTAGAGTTGGCTCCTAGCTTTCACGAACTTATTTTTTAAGGGCACACCTGATTTGTAGGTACCTATATTTCGCCGAGACGCCGAGAACCTATAGAAACTGGTGGTAACTGGCACAGTTGAAGGCAAAAGGCCAAGAGGTTAAAGCCCTAACTAAACGATGGGTCAACCAGGTGTTGGAGACCTTGAAATGTCGGTGAATGCCCTCCAACAGGCAACCGACCGAAACTCCTGTAGGCCTAAGGCGCAGGCCAGATAGAAGAGACGGGGCGCAGACATTTGTCTCTTCCACGTCCCTTTCATACAAAATGTGACGGCGCCGGGGCGCCCCGTCTCTTCTGTATGTTTTGCGGCGCGGAGCTTCCATACATTTTCTATGAAAGGGACGCGGAAGAGACATTATGTCTGCGACGCGTCCTCGTCTTACGTCTTTTCTGTATGTATAGACTACTGGCTATGCTACGTCGGCAGAGTCACGATCCTCAGTCATGAGGGGCCGATTAAAGAGGAAGAAGTTGTTTTACTTTTATTAGTATTCAAGTCAGATTTAATACGAAGTTATTCAATAAGAATGAGGGATCGTTTGGATTAAGGGGTCAATCTCTGTTGTTCATAATGGACTTATAAGTTTTATATTGTTTGAAGGACAGTCTGTTGCCACCTTTTCATTGCCATGAGAGTCCATCCTGATCACGCACATAAGGAGTCCCTTCAAAAGGGCGGTAGTTTACGTTTGAAGATTAATTAATTTGTTAAATAATACATTTATTTCCAGAAACTAAACTACCTACTACATATTTACATAACATTATAAAATACAGTTGAGCTACCTAGGGATCGTTGGAAACGATCTTTAGGTAGCTCCGCTGATCCAAGCCGATGCCAGTCGGAAGCGTGCCCAATAATGTGCATTACCGCGCTGGAACGCTGATCCGTTGAGCCAAATAAGTGCCAATTTGCTAAGAGCAGTTTCATGTTTTTTTTAGTTTCTGTTAGCGTTCTCATTAGGTCCGCTGAATTCCGCAAGAATTTAAAAAGCAAAAGAGGGATTTTACTGACTTATTTTGTAAACCTCGTTGTTTGAAATAAATACCACATCAAATCTCAACATTTAAAGTATCTGTGGTACAGTTTAACCCTAAGCCTGCTTCACAGTCTGCCGGCGGCGACCGCAAGCCTCTCGGTCGGACCCTGAAAGTGTTCTCTTGTAGTTCCTACTTTCCAGTGTTTTGCCTCATTTTACTTTAGAGTACTATTTTTAGAAGCTTTTGCATGAACCGTTGTTCTTTCACTTTAGAATTAATCCAGAGTACAGTTAGTAAGAGTTATCATATCAAAAGTAGAATCAGCTAGCTCTTTAGACTGTTCTATGTGATTCCAGGGGCCTAAATATTTAAATGTTAATTGGCTTTGCCTTTAAGCAAACTTTTAGTTAGATTATTGTTTGAATATTTTCGTAGCTTCACGTTGAGAAATTGCTATACGAGTAGGAACATAAAAGAGTTAAGCCTTGACCAAACCAAAGCGTTCAGCTAACGTCCGCGGTAGCGTGCACGGTGGCGATCAGTTGTTGTCCAATCGGAGGACGCATCGTGACACCGATGATGACAATCGGTTAACGGACGTTAGCTGAACGCTTTGGTTTGGTCAAGGCTTTAAAGAACCTCTCGTAGTGAACTATGCTCACTTCATTAGTAGTTAAAGAAAAAGTCAACCCGTGTCTCGTGCCAAGTGGATATGTGTGTGACTATCCCTCTAGACATCTTCTTTAGTCTTGAAAGAGTGGGATGTCTATTCATTGACGATTTAGTCCGTGAACATATTTACGTTTGTGCGGATTTTACGTCGATTAGTTCACAGATAAGCTTTAGTCAACAGTTTAACCCAAATACCAAGTAAACGTAATCTAGCAGTAAATGTGTCACTACTTTACTGAATCACTTTTTGATAAGAAATATTGATCATCATAATTTTAGCAACAATGTAGCAGCAGGGGTACACCAAAAATTAGATGAATTGGTGTAAAAGACGAATCGAAAAATGAGCACAATTGTATCCCCAAGGCGCGATAGACAATCTTCCAAATTCTTTGAAGAAGTCTTAAGGCGTAGTCAGACTCAGAGGTAGGTAAGTTTGAGTAAGTACCTATATCGCGTTTTTTCAAGTTTGCTAATGAGCTAATGAATCATAGCAGATAATGTGGTAATTGACTTGACATTTGATCGTTGTATTAATAACTTTGAACCAGACTTGTTCAAAGTTTATAGCATTAATAACATTGTGTTGTAGTGTAGATAGCACAGTAGAATTTGTACTCTTTAAAATAGTAGTGTTAGTCACTTTCTATCTTTACCAATACAAAGCGGAAAAGTTTGTTTTTTTGTTTTGTTGTTTGTTTTTACGCGCTAATCTCAAGAACTAGCAGAGAAGTATACGAGTAGATAGATACTTTATCTTAAGTATAAATTATAGTACCTTTAGTATATCATTGAACTACTTATGTATTTTTGTTGTGAAATTACTTCTTTTTATATCATCCTTAATTTAGCATGAGATAGTGTCCAAAACTAGTTTAAATATCGTAAAATTTCGTCATCGGCATCGTTTTAACTAAACGAACGCAGTAACCTGCAACATCTTAAAAACAGGAAAAATCTTACGTCAGTAAGTTTACGTCACCGTTCGATAAGCGCAGCTTAAATATTTAAAAACCCACTTCAAAATTCAAATCTGTTTACCATTCTTAGCCTTATGACTCAAATGACTTTAAAAGTTTAGTATAAGGTGCAGCGGGGCAATTCTGGCAGCGGGGTAATTATGGCACATGGTTATATCTCTCGTTCTATGACTTATACCTCGAAGAGACATCTATGTACGCGTAGAGAAATGTTTTGTTCATTCATAAACGATAGGTGGCATTTCTAGCGCAAAAACTGACTGATTGACAGCATCATTTTGACAGTCACCTATTTTTCGAAGGGTGTAAAAATATTAGCTCCTCGAATTTTTGTAATAATTAAGTGGTTTTCGGGGTATAATTGAAAATTGAACAAGTTAAGGAGGTGTATTTTAGACTGGAGATTATTTTAATCGTACTAGTTCGTTTCTACGCATTGTTTCTTCTGTGTTATTGCATCCGCTATAATTACCCCACAAAGTGTTGATTTTATGTAATTTTATCGAAATCAGTTGCCATAATTGCCCCACCGATTTTGTATGAAGTTGCCAAAAACCAGTGATGTCCACAGCATTGAAGTAAACGTCGATAAAAATAATAGGTACTTAACTAATCGAGCGAGTGAAGATCTCAGGGTTAACTAATGCGACATTGCTTTGTATAAGTATTTGTTTGTGGCTTTCTTTGAGCTTAATTAAACCATAGTCGACACGCATTACATTTTCGATCGAGCTAGCGAAGCGAGCGAATATCTTAGTTAGGCTATCTTAGTGGCAAGTATGACGATTTTGCTTTGTATGTTTGTATGTTTCACGAATTCTTGTTTTCGCATAATTGTCGAACCGTTCATCCAATCTGCATGAAACTTGGTAGGTCAATAGGTTGTGCTATGGCAATGTACAGTGGAGCATATGAGCTTAATCGATTGGTTTGTCGACGGGTTGTCAAAATATTGGGTTCCCAAGGGGGTAAAAAAACTAACAAATTTATTGAGTGGGGTGTCATGAAAGGTCTTTATTTGTACATTCCAAAATAGTTATCATTTTTATTCTAGGATGTACTTACACTTTTTGAAATACGACGAGAATTCATAAAAAATTAGACACAACATTATGTATTGCATGCTTGCCAGTATTATCTACCCCACGGCTTCGCCCGCGTGCACTACTATTTTTTTATCCCACGGGAACCGTGCATTTTTCGGGATAAAAAGTAGCTTATGTCCTATTCCCGGTCATTATCTATCTACATTCCACATTTCATCAAAATCGGTTTAGTAGTTATTGAGATACGTGGGAACAAACATTCACACACACGGACTTTCGCCTTTATAATATTAGTAGGATGACAACCTAGCGCAATAGACATACTTGGCAGTAGTAGCACTTGAAAGTATAGGGGTAATCAGAAGAAAGTCCAAATGTAAGTGATCTACGGTTCGCGAGATCTCAGTTCGGGGCAAACTACATTTCATACATCATTTTTGCGCGCGAATTTTGCGGAGACTCCGTTTATCGATAGTCAGGGTCCCAACACTAGCATGTATGGGAGACTAAAGAGTGATGCCAGAATTACCCCACAAAAAATTTAACAGGTTTTTTATAGAAACTGGACCATCGTAGGAGATTAGAATGTTCAAATTCGCGTGTATTGTGTTGTCTAGTTTGTAAAGCTTCTGGATTTAGTATCATAGCATCATTGGTTCGAATAATATCACCACCTGACGGAATTACCCCGCTGAGGGGCTATTCTGGCATTTTCCAGTTTTTAGTTAAAATTGTGTTATTTCACCATTTAAATATGCTTTTTCTTTAACAAAAATACAATAAAGAAAAAGGCAGATAAATATTACATAACACCAATTTGTCAGAATTAGCGTAACTCAATAAGGAACAAGAGCATTGAAGTTTTAAATTTTGACTAAAATTTTTCGGCCAGAATTGCCCCGCTGCACCTTATGCAACTTAGCATAGAAGAGTGTTTGTTTGAACCCGGTAATCTTCGGGACTAAGTACCAATCTGATTTGAAAAATTATTCTGCATTTGATAGATTATTTCTTGGGGAACCTTAATTTAGGCACCTTTCCATCATCACCATATCTACCATCACTACACGGGTAGCACCGCGGGGGCGCAGCTAGTTTAAGTATAAAATAAAAATAGATAGGTATTAAAACAATATGTAGGTAGGTACCTACGTAAGTAGTTTGAGATTACACAGAATATTATGGTTCCTTTGCACAACAAGTGGCTAAATAAAAGAAAAAGCACAAAAAAAAATTCCGATGAATTGAGAACCTCCTTTTTTTTTAAGCCGGTTAAAGAACACATAGGCCTTCATGACACAAAATATTCTGATTCCTTTGCTAGAATTGACACCAAGGTTGTAAAAATCTAAATTGGTCTAAAAATCCGTAAACAGAGTTGGTGAACAATGGTGTTCTCAATTAGTCATACATGCTTAATTAAAAAATTTAACACACTTCACCATTATCATTTACACCTGTTTGGTGACTAATTGGGTTTTGCCTGTTTTTCAATTTTGCTTTTAAAATGTATTTTTGAAACATGTTCAAAGAAAATAGATGTTATTGTTCTATTATTGTTATTTTCTGTGTGTTATTTATAAAAACTCGGAGTTTAAAAAATTCCTACTGCGTGAACACACACTACACTTAAATTTTGATTGTATCCTTCAAAAAGAAAAGTTTCTTCATCGATCAATAATAATAATAATAATTATAAAAAGTAAATCATTTATTTCAGGCAACAATAGCAAGTAAAAGATGTAAAACACTTAAAACTACGGCCCATATAAAATATATATACCTTATAGTCTAACATAAAATATAACATATAAACTTTATTGGTAGTCGATAGGATGTAATTAAAATTAGGATAAATCGTAACGACATTGTTTTCCATCGTACTATTGAAAGTCCTGCATTAATCCTGTATTAAGTCCTGTAGGAATTCGTAAAAGAAATAGTTTTTATTTTTCAATTCATTACAAAATCATTCGTATTTTAGTTAATTCAAAACTAAGCTAATTCTAAATTAAATTCAATCTAATACGAAAAATCTTTTTCCTATTTCAGTCAACCTGCTACGCAAAAACATTGTATCCGACAATACTGTTTACTACTTCTATCGTAACTGGTAGGTACCTTAAATAATTTAGAACCTAATGCAAAACTCCTAGGTTTATTTTGATTGTAATTTTTTTTTACACAATAGTACCAGTTTCACCTATATTTTAAAATTAAATTTATTATAATGAAATAAAAAAACTCCTAGAAAACCCCAGCATTCATTCGAGTGATCTTTCACTTGAGTGAAACGTCTGATTCCAGTTTAACATCTAGGTACTTCATATTACGAAGTCCATACATACATACATACATAAAATCACGAAGTCCAACGTCCATATAACTAGGTTTTTATGTTATCTGATTGACCGTAAAATTTATTCTATCAATTAAACATGATGATCTATAAAACTACTTGTAATCCCACGTTGCACTAATGAGTCAGAGTGGGAAATGACTTTGCGTCTATATTGTAATGTAGTGGGCAAAACCCATGCTTACTATGGGAAGTGGTCTGATTGCCTAAATAGGTGGCCATTAACTCCTTCCCACATGTTGCTTCTGTCAAATATTGCGACATACAATATTTTAGTTAGCAAGAAATCTCATTAGACCTGCAACTAAACAATAAATTACGAGTTACATACTCGTAATTTATTGTTTTTTTGCGCGTTTTTTTCTACAGTTGTTTCATTATTTAAGCGTACCACACACATAGCAGATAATATATCTTTTGAAATATAAATCTTGACAGATCGCACCAAATACTATATTTTGTAATTTATATTCGCTGTGTATGGTCCTCCATAGAATTTGTATGGGTATTATTTGTATGTTCGATCTCAATATTTGACTTATTCGTCAACTCGTCCCACTTGAAACTAGTCCCATGGGACGAGTTGGCGAAGTTCAAAATAAATAATATTTTCATTCGTCAACTCGCCCGATCATTTAATCGCTTCTGATTAGGGCCCTAATCAACATAAAGTACACTCACGGAAAAAAGTGTTATGCGTAAATTGAAAACTAAACTCGGTACGGTATTATGTTTTATTATCATAAATGATTATTTTTATTGGATTTTTAACGAATATATATACCTACTTACCTAAGTACCTACTAAAAAGTTCTAAACCTAAACTATTTTTTTGAACAAACAGCATTATATTATGGGTTGTTGTAAATCATAATCATAAATCATAATGCAAAAATTATGACGAGCCCATAGGTAGCGTTAAGCCGATTATTTACAATAGGTTAGGCAGTAAAAATTGCACGATGGCGTTGCGCTCTATTTTAGAAGAATCATTATGTGCCTTCAACTTTGACTACTAATGCCTTGAATGGTGTCTAATGGCCCAAGTTAGTTTGAAACTAAACGCTATTATATTGCTGTTAGGGAACTATCAGATCGTCACGTCAATGTTTTGGCAACAAAGGTGATGATGAAAGATGTTTTTGCACCTTAATCCTTTCATCATAAGCCTTCTTAGGATTTTTATTTCATAGAAGCTGCTGCTTCGGAAGTCAAGTAAATTGTCGGTTCTGGCAGTCACTAAGCCATGACGGAGGTTTTCAGGTGGCTTAAAAAACCAATTATCAATACGAAACTCCGTTTGCTACTAGCATTTACGAGCATGTTCAATTAGTGCAAAGCAAGGTAATTGATTCAACGGTGGCATGCTTAAAAATCATCATCATCATCATCATCAGCCTATAGCAGTCCACTGCTGGACATAGGCCTCCCCTAATGCGCGCCATCGCGCCCTGTCTTCAGCTTGACGCATCCAACTTGTACCGGCAGCCTTTCGCAGATCGTCATGCTTAAAAATAGCTGGCTGAAAATCATCTCACAGTCAATGATGGAGACAGCCACAGAACAGAGAAATTCTCAATTCTGTGGAGACAGCATTGGATGACGCTCACAGATTTGGCACCCATCAGAATCTAAATTATTTTTGACTCTGATTTTGTGCAACGTTACCAAACATGTAATCTGGTTGATTAACATGTTTGGTAACGTTGCACACGTGTTTCGATTCAATTGCTTTAGGTAAGCACTAATATAAATTACTTTTTTAGCGTGGTATCAAAACTCAAAACAACAGAAAAAAAAATATTATGATCACGACATGGGGATAACCCCAGGGCGCGGTTTGTGATTTTTGATTGAAATTAAGCAAAATTTAACCTTTGTTGATTATTGTTTAATTATTAGATTAGGGAGACTTTCGAATAAACATATTTTATAATAGGTAAATAGTCTTTCATTTACATTTTCTAATTTTTACCAAACATTTTTTCCTTGACTGTACTAAATCAAACCCTAATTAAGACATGGGACGAGTTGACGAATGAAAATATTATTTATTTTGAATTTCGCCAACTCGTCCTATGGGACCAGTTTCAAGTGGGACGAGTTGACGAATAAGTCCAATATTTTTATTTCATAAGATAATAATATTATCTGCTGTGTGTCTGATGGGCTTTATCTTTATCAAGATTTGCGTCAAATCTTAGTTGTACTCACCAATTTATGAAAACAGAATTCAAAAAGAAATCGGGCTCTACATTCTGTATAGGGACGATAGATGTTCCATCAGACCTTCAAACATTTGAGGACCTTTGTAGAGGTCAATACAGGTATAGCGACACGTCCAAATACACATTTAAGGTTGCAAGCCCATTGCTATTCATTAAAAACACCAATTGGTTTCCTGGCGAAGTATTTCTTCTCTGCTTTCTAAGAGTTCATGTCAAAGAGCTTTACCTATTTCCCGACGAAAATAAATAAAATAAACCGAAAAATGTTGGTGAATCTTAGTCGCATTGGTGGTCCTGAAATTTTACTTTCTCCATAACTTTCATTTCTTCGTTGTGAACGTTGTCCTGTTTTTTTGACTTAACGATGAGACTACTTTCTTTATTTTTAAACAATCACTTTCACTGACATGATAGATGGAAAAAAAAGACACGTACACCTTCCTACTTCAAGTGCCACTAAAATAGTCCGTTATTTAAATAAGATTATACTTTTGAATCCTCTGTTAGGTTAAACAAGAATATTTGAAATACTTATCTCTTAAACTACTTATTTTCTGTGGCCAAGAATATTTGCAAACCAATGGAATTTAAAATTAAATAAGTACTAAAATTACTTATACTAGTACATAAAATACCCCAAATACCCCAGATACCCATATAAATATTTTTTTACCATCTTCCGCCCAGGGCTTTGCTTGCGTGGTGCCAAACTTTTAATAGTGTAATTCCAGTCAACAATCTATATCACTTCCTAGTTGCATCCAAATTGACTCATTGGTTAGGTGACTGAAACACAATCATGTAGGTATCTAAACACCTAAACATACTCACTGTTACATTTTTAATTTAGTAGGAAGTAGAATATTGTAAACGTAATTGTTTCGAGAATCGATCTAACAGTTTTTTGAAGGTAAAGCATATTTCCGCTGCACCACAGAGGTTGTCGATAGTTTTGTCTCCTTGACTACAACCTTGACATTTAATTATGACCTCAAGTCAACTCTTAACGGCGAATTGTACTATAGATGAGAACTTACACAATCATCTAGGGAAAACATCGCTTCTTATTTACTTCCCGTTGATTCATTTTCTAAGCATCGTTATTTCTGTCTGCTATGTCAATGTACCTATTACGTTAGTAGTATTGATGTGCCTTACATAAATATGTGATGTCTGGTTGCCCAGGCGCACTCAATTCATTGCCACGGGTGCCGCGTGCCATATTTGTTTTTTTCTTGTTTTGTATTCAGTTCCGAACAAACTGCTGTGAAGAACGCACGTCCGACCTTGCAGCAAGTGATAATAATTGTAATTAAATCAGTAAACCGTTAGTGGAAATAGTGAAGTTACCTTTTAGGAGGAAACGTTGATATTTACTAGTGATAAAAACAAAAGGTAAATACTTCTATTTTATCTACATTCTTTGTGAGAAGGTCAATACAAATTATTTTAGTTGTCATTTCTTTATGGCCTTATGCCATAGCATCATTTTGATTATATTTTTCTCTGTTGGGACTATGATCGATTAATAAAATAAGAAGTAACCAGTTATTAACAAGGACTTGAATATTTTCTTTAAGTGCGGAACAGAGAAATAACTTTCTTGCGAATTGACATCAGTAGTAACCTGTTCTTCAACAAAACCGGCTTTTCCTTTTGCCTGATAATAAAACCAATTAATATCGATTAAAACTGAGAAGGAACACGAAATATCCGTATCTTTAGTGAAACATGTTTCATTATCAATGTTGTTCGTTTTTCGTAGAACATGAACTAGTTACTTTGGTATTGAATTTTCATATATGAAACTAATTTAGTAATATAATAAAATACTGCTAAAGATTTAAAAACAAATATGAAATATTACGTCAAAGCAATCCTAATTTCACATTTAGTTCTATAGTTTTTGTGTTTTGATTTGACAACCGGCTTTTCACGTTTTGCGTTAATTAATGTCAGCTTGTTAATACTACCTACTAACAACATCATAAAGATTCAAAATCTGGTATTTGTAAGGTCATATTAGTAATAAATAGGTATACTGGTTTCTAACATTAAATATTCTTCATCTTTGTGTTAAGGTACCAAGTTACAAAACCGAAACAGTATACCTAATACAAATATAGATAGACCAGTTTCCAACATGGTACCAATATAAATTGAAACGCAGGGATACTGCAGTTTTCCGCTTGTAAAATAATGTTTCAAACCGTTTCAGTAGTCAGTAAATCATATAATATCCTACATTAATTCTTACAAACAAACATTCCGTTTACATCATTATAATAAAACATGTAGGTATTATGTAAAGTAAAACGCACTTAGTCGTCGATGTGAACGACCATCCAATTAGGTACATTTCAAAATGAAAAGTCATCAAAATTTTCAATTCCGACGGAATCGAACCCGCATTGATACAAGCGACCCTCTTTAAGCTAGAGTGCTGGCTGACTATCTAAATCAAAATTTAAACATTTTTAATCTAGATTTTCTAAAAAATATCAAGACAACACTTGTAGAAACAAAACTGTGGCCAATTAAAAATCTATTAACTACGAAATAACAAGTTCCGCAACCATTCACCTAACTGAAGGTAACAATGAAACTGTCTTTTCCAGATGAACAAACTCATATTACTATTCGGAGTGCTGATTTGCTTGGTGGCCGTCAATGCCAGGCATTATGAACGAGCAGAAGAATCAGAAGACCAGGAATCATCATTGAAACCGAGGGAGCACGCATCCGGCCATAGACGGAGAAGATGGCAATCGAGCTACGGATACGACTATCCTCCCCCCAGCTTCTACTACGAAAGACGAGACGACAGATACTCCCAGGAGATACAAAATATCTACAGATTGCTCGAAGATATCTCTAACTACATAAGGAGAACGCCGCCGCCACCACCTCCTCAGCCCATTTACATTCCATACCCAGTAGCTTTCCCCAGACCTTCCTGTGTTCCTCCTCAGAAGAACACGTCTGTTACAAGAGACCCAAACCCTGACCGCAGAAATCAATTCACGGATAATATGGATCAGAACAGAAATTGGGGATTTGTGACGCCAGAGGAGGATGATTTCCCAGTGGACGAAAATGATGGCGCCAGACCGATCTCATTCGAACCCCTTGTTCCGAAGCAGCTCATGAAGCGACCGGCTCCTCCAGTTGAGCATGGAAGCCAGCAAACCGCTGCTGTAAGCATAATATTATTATATTTCTAACACCAAGTCTAGCGTTTCTACAGAAAAGTTAGACTTAAACTATCCTGTCTATGAGATTTGTGTATGTTCGTGGTTGAATAATGTTCAATGGATTTATATAATTTATTATATGATTGAGAGATAGCTTAAATACACTATACTAAGTGTGGAATGATAAGGTTATTTTGGTGGGTAACGAGTTTCATATAAATATACTTAATACTAGCTGTACCCGGCATGCGTTGCAATGCCACGTGACGTGAAGTAAAAAGTGTTTGGTTTTATATTCTGTACATAAACAGATTTTTTTGGATTTTAAATTAAATAAGTAAGTTTGTGTGTCATGTATCCCCGTCCCGTCCCGTCCCGTCCCGTCCCGTCCCATCCCGTCCCGTCCCGTCCCGTCCCCGTCCCCGTCCCCGTCCCCGTCCCCGTCCCCGTCCCCGTCCCCGTCCCCGTCCCCGTCCCCATCTCCTCCCCCTCTCCCCCTTCCCCTTCAGCTCGATGTCACCATATCATTACATTATATTGGAAACTTGACAGATATGCTGAGTTCCGAGTTTCAAATCAATCGGCATATTTACTGAGGAGTTATGTTGAACAGCTCCTGACTCCATCCTCAGATCAACTCACTGTCACCATATTATTACATTGTAGTTGAAACTTGACAGGTTTGCCGAGTTTCAACTCAATCGGCCTATTTACTGAGGAGTTCTGTTGAACAGCTCCAGGATTCCATTATCAGATCCTGACCTGATCTGACCAAGACACCACCTTTCAATCAAAAAAATAATGTTCCAAATCGGTCCAGGCATCTTCGAGTAATAAATAATCGAGTACCTCCTTTATTTTGAAGTCGGTTTAATAAAAAGTGTTTTAAATCACGCGTAGACTAATAAGTGACTGCCGCGTGTTTTCATCAGCGCGATTCAGAAAATGGTCATTTTTAGTCCCGCCATCTAGTTTTGATTACGGAAAACCAAGCGTTTAACTGGCTTTCTTTCGTTTTGCTCGGCTTTTGCCTTTTCGTGATGATGAATAGCTTAAAACCTTCCTCAAAAAATTAGCTACTTATCCAAAACCAGAAATATTTTTTCAAATCCAACTGGTACTTCCAGAGATTAGCGCGATCAAACAATCAAACAAACTCTTCCGCTTTATTATATTAGTATAGATTAAAGATAAAGATAAGTATAGATTATTTCCAACTTTTCAGATCACGGGGTTTTTTATTTTTTTATTAATATTTTTTTTGGAGACACACAGCGCCATCTAGCCCTAAACTAAGCAAAGCTTGTAGCTACTATGGGAACCAGATATCACAATCTGGTTTCAGCTAGCTCCAATAGATGTCTCTATGTCCTTTGTTCTTGAAAAAACTTTAAATTTAATGAGTGAAGTTGTCGTATTTAATTACTTACTTATGATAAGAGTTTTTTAATAATATTGAAAATCATGCAAAAAGTTCATTGTAACTTGGATATGCTGGGTAACTGTGGGACTTTAGTTCAGAACAGAACTATGCTGGGTAATAATATATGACTCATCTCAGCAATGGCTTTACCGATTTTTATGCAGTTTTCACTGTTGTATTGTGGTAAACCTGGGTCAATTTTTAGTGTTAGTTTCATCAAAATCCGTTCACAAATAAAAAAGATACATCCTTTTTTATATTATTTTTTTACTAAAGTCACAGTACATTCTTTAAATGGACATATCTTTTTTATTTGTTAACGGATTTTGATAAAACAACCCCTATCTTTTAATCCCGACTTACCATAATACAACAATGAAAACTGCATTCAAATCAGTTCAGTAGTTTCAGAGATCTTAGGACTCAAACACACAGAAACGAAAATTTCAAAGTCACAGATTACCCAAACAGTTACTATGAACCTCAGAATAAGGACCTTCGAACAAAAAGTTCAAGGACGTTCTAGAACGCGCTTACGACATTTTCGCACGGGTTAGGGTTATATGGATCAAAAACTGACTTCACTTAATTGAATACTTATAAGTTTGTTCTTAGACTTCATTCTTATTATAAGTATAGATAGTATTTTTTTTTTTGCGTGGTAAGTCCGGGGTAAAATTTTGAACTTTTAAACTGCCAATAAATGGCTTTTGTCTATAATTGAAACCAAAATATAATTCATCATCATTGGAACATTTTGCTAACGCTGAATCTAGCTAGAATGTAGATCAATTTCATGAATGAAACAACAAAAAATATCAACTATGTATCACAGTGAAATCGTCCGTAGTGTGATAATGACGCGCGCACTTAATTTTTCCACTTTCTGATTTCACTATATTTACCAGGAATAAATCACAGCCCATTAAGAAAAGTGGGGCATATCCATCACAATTCTATTGAAGATGATTGACCACGCACAATCATGAAATAACCTCTGTTTTAAAACTAAAAGACCAACCATGTTTATGAAGAATGCGATGATTAAATAATCAATGTGCTTGTAGATATTTTTGAATCTCCACAAATGAATATTCGTATAATATCCGTGGCCCAAAATTTTGTTCGGCATCTATAAATAAAATTCATATTTTCTGTTTCCAGCACTTCACTGAAGCACCGAGATTCCCAGCAGCTTCATCACTTCAATCACTAGTCGACACTACATCATCAGTCCCCGGGATGTGTAACGCAGCCATTCTGTCTTGCTGTGGGTTTTCTGGTGACACAGCTAAGCAGAGGCAGTGCTTTGCCAATGTGGGCTGTGCTTTAAGCTACGATAGTAGTTCATGCATACCTGCCTCTATCCAACGCGCTCTGGACTCTTTCAAATCAGCTTATTCGCCTAAAGAGACTGCTCTTTAAAAAGTTATATTAGCACGAACCACTATCAGTATTTTTACAATCCTGTTTTTACCCGGCGACTGGCAAGTCACAGGCTATTTGCATTTTGGGGTAAGATTAAACGTCAAATGAGAAGGTGAATTAAATGTGTAGTCGAATGCATTTTATCGGTGTAGTTGTATAAGTCAGTAAGAGCAGCTTGTGGTTCTATCAGAGCTACAACGCACTGAGTTATATAAATCAGTAGGCATCTAAAATATTGGCTCTAACTTACATACTTATATTGGTACTTATGTTAAAAGGTTCTGTTTTATTTTTTTCATTTTGTGTTTGATCTAATGACCCCTTACTCTTGTTATCAGTAAATTTATATTTATATTCAATCAATATCACATTATTGTTTACAATAGGTGCTTTGCGTTGTGTGTGAAAATGTTTTACATTTGAAACAATTTAACACACAAAGAAAATAATCAGAATAATTTTGTATTGTGTTCAACTTTATTGTTTACTTATTAATGTAGGTAACATTAAAACCGCAATAATAATCATATTCATTATTAATTTGATAAAATTTATGAATAATTTTTTAATTGTACCTATTTCTAATTAGTAATTGTGTTTTATTATTAAGTGTGATGATAAAAGTGCCATGCCGTCCCATTGGCGTATAACTTTTCAAAAAATTCTTGAAAATGAAATATAAACTATAAAAAAAAAATTCGTCATAATATAGAAATATTTTTATGTGTTTCCTAGTCTTCAAACATAATAATTAGCATTGTGTATGTGTAAGTTACATCTAAGTAATAATAAATCGAATGTAATTTGTTTAATTAAAATTGAATCTTATTACATACAGTTTTTTAAATTGTGTCTATCTACCAAAATGTATTTGGTCGTACCTACTTCTGACTATAATCTAAGGTGCCCGCTCGCTAATGTTTAGTAGAAGTTTGGTTTAGTTGAAGTTTTGCTTGTGGTCGATAAAATTTGTAATGTAAGTAGAATCGGCACCTTGTTCAAGGTAGGGGCGTAGAAATTCTGTAATAAGAGGTTTGCCCTAGATAGATAGTAGTGATGAATCATACCGGCAGACGCATTGGAGTACAATTAGATAAACATCATCATTTCCAAAGGTTGGACCAAGATTGTGTGAGAATACAAGGTTTTTATAATACACTAGCTGTGCCCTGTGGTAATAGCATAAAATTATTACCTTCCTCAAGAAATGAGTTATCAAGTGCAGAAACTTTTTTTAAAATCTGACTAGTAGGTATTACAGAGATTAGCGCATTTAAACAAACCAACGAACTCTTCCGCTTTAAAAATACATTGTCTGAATATTAATGGCACTTTTTAGGAATTAAGTAACTAATAATAATGCGATGTAAGAACATTTGTTGGTTCTTCGTTTTATTTAATTTTATGTCCCTTAGCGCGTGCAATTTTATTGTTTGGCACAATAATGTTATTTTTGTCGCTTTTGGCATCACGCCAGATATCATCAATAGGTTTATCTGTTTATTCCATGAAAGCTCTTTTACTGATCTTTATGTAATTTTCATTACTACGCCTTAGGTATGTCACCGTGATATCATGTCTTTGCAAATTAGAATGATGTCACCCAATCAAGAATTTTATTGAGCAAATATTTACAAGTCTAGTAAGTGTTCAAACAAAACGCCACAAATTGAAATGTATGATCCCTAACTTTCAATCAAAACTCAAATGATGTCTAGACTATTCATAAATAAGATACTACTCCTATCTCATTTACTCGGTGCCCCTATTAACAACCTACTCGGTATTTCCAGGTTCTAATAAAATGCAGGCTTATACTGGGACAGTATTGTTCGAAAAAGGCTAGCGTTCGTTGTCTCTGTCTGTCTTTGAAGAATATAGCTGCTCCTGTCACATAACGCGAATATTTCGCCATAAAAAATACATACAGTCGAACATAGAACCTCCTCCTTTTTTGAAGTCGGTAAAAAAATTATACCCCATCATACATTAAAAAAAAATGTAACAAATATTATTTAAAATCTAATGAAAATTAGTAATATCCTTATGAATTGAGGACTAAATAATGTTATTGATTCAATAGGCAGAGTACGTTAAAATGGCACATGGACAAGTTCAAGGCTACCAGCCACCGCACACCGACAAACTCGACAAAGCCCTTTATGATGGGGGACCGTTGAAAAGGCGGACATTTTGTAACAATACCTACATATTTGAATTTTAAATTGCAAATTATCCAGCAAAGGGCTTTGTGGATTTTCGTTACTTTCTTATTTCGAGAAGAGGGAAAAAAGAAATGGATTTCGTTCGACTTTTTAGATTTTAATTTTTTTGTGAAATAATATCTAAGTAAGTACTTACCTACATTTTATTACGTCAAGGAACCTTTATGTTTTTGATAAAGAAATTAATCGCGATATTCTTTTTAAATGATAAGTAGTTAGATTTGTGTCAAGACTAGGTAAAATATAAAACTTGAATTAAAGAGACAACTCATCATCATCATCCACAGCTCGATTTTACTTATTTAGTGCTAGTTGCATCCATTAAGTAAATAAGATTGACGCCCCGCGACGTAAACTAATATCGTCGACCCACCTCGTTACCGTACGTCCTACACTTCTTTGTCCCATCCGTGACCACCATTCAGTCGACCTCCATTATGTTTTTTATGTTTACTTAATTATTTAACTTAGTTTACTGTTTTAAGTCATGTCATGACGAAGACTATCAGGCGGCCTAAAAACTCTACTATTTTCTTATAAGGGAATTAAACACTTTGGCGCTCAACTTGTGTCTAAGTTGCTCCACGAATTTAACTATTGCCATCCTTATTTGTCACTGTCTAACAAAAAAGGATGGCAATAGTTAAATCCGTGGTGAAGCATAGTCTGATGCACCCATTTCAGTTTTCCGGAGTAGTTAGATGACACCCATTATTTTATTCGATGTAAGTATATTTTTTATGTTGCAATAGCGTCAACACATTACTGCCTCGGATATAGCTCTTGTGAATCACTTTTTTTTCTCATAGGTACCTACATGAGGACATTTTAAAGGATAATGGCATACGACTGGTTTTAATATCACGACATTTGATGCACTTAGCGCGCGTCACGAAGCTGGCAATGACAAGGATAGATGACTCACGATTCAAATGCAAATATCTCAGACGAATAAATATTTAGTTACCTACCTACCTGACTAAAATCCAACTAAATTTCTCAAACCCAAAAAGTAAGGTAAGAAAAATGTATAACCATTCTCTGGGCACTGAACGCGATAGTGTATAACCTCTCATTAACAAACTAGCAGCTCTCTCGCGGAGTTGCCCCTGTAGTGATGGTTTGTGGTGATGATGATGATGATAAAAAGTCTATAGCCTTGCTCGAGAGTTTAGCTATCACATGCAAAAATAATTTTTCAAATCCGACTGGTAGTTCCTGAGATTAGCGCGTTCAAACAAACAAACAAACTCTTCAGCATTGTCATATTAATATAGAAGTATAGGATATAGTTTAAAATGTTTTTGCCTATGCCTCTCCAGAGAACAATCAAGTCGTTAAGGTTGTAGAGCGTCTAATGCCAAAGAATTAGTAATTCATACTGATACACACGAAAATCATAATCATTCTTTCACAGTCGTGTAAAAATAAACTTTAGACACACAAGTTGCTCTACTCGTTTTTGACGTACGGGTAGGTACTTTCCCACTCTCGCATTCCTACACATGAGAGAAAAAAAAATCAATAACTTTTATATACTTACCTAAACTTAAGCTTAGTAAAAAAGTTTGATAAAATTTAGTAGTTGTTTACTTACAATTAGTTAAATTGGTATATAAGTATCAAATTGGTTATCATACAATAGGTTTAAGACAATTAAAACTTTTTGTCTTCTATCGAATTCCAAAGTATTTACTGTAATTTGATTGAAATGTTCATTGTGTGCTAATACCATAGTAAGGTATCGACAAAAACCATGAGATTGATTTATCCTTCTTTAAATTACTACGTGATAACGTTTCTAAGCCTAATTTTCAAGTTCCTTCAGTTGTTGATTAGTATTTAAAACGAATTCGTTTTAGTTAAGAATTTTTGGAACAAAAGTGTAACAGCAACCTAGATAAATACTGTTACTGTAATAAGCTACTTTTACGTTTTGTTCTTTAGATGAACAGCTTATGAGGGGACATTCATATTAGGTATTAAAAGGTAGGCTACAAAGGCAAATTGCGTTTCAGATGACCCGCTCATGACCCCCTTATTCTAATAACAACATAAAGTCATAAAAATATTCTCATGGATGATTTTTTTTATATGCCGTCTGTCGCCGGCCCCTTAATGTCCTAGAAACATGAATGAAGGCGTAAATGTATCACAACTAGTTTCTCTTTTGAGAATAACCGCAAGAACTTACGTTACGAGGTTTGTACGACAGTCAAAGAAACCCATACGAACAGGACACACCCACGAAATAAATACATCTTTATGACGTCAGAAATATGTCCTTTACGGTTAGCAAAATACCTACTAGAATTAGGTTATCTTTATGTATTCTGGGCCTTACTTATTAAAGATGTTTAAAGTTAAACACTGGTTGAACAACGTCCTGTCTTTATTTGTGGATAGTGACAAACAGAGACGGGACGTTGTTTAACCAGTGTTCAACTTTAAACATCTTTCATAAGTAAGGGGGTGTATGTTTGTTGACTTATCAAGTCACATTACTTGGCAACGTCAGATTCATTGCAGAATATTATCATTATTATAATCTAATTAAAAGTACCTAACACTATTATAGAACTTCTAATCGAAAAAAAAAATGTTTCTACTGAAAGCATAAACTTTATTGAGGTTAATAATTTAATTTTATAACATGCCCGATTGATGTTTTACGCAGGTGAAACGCAATCTACAGCTATTTATGGAAATATATTGAGATTAATCAGCGACAGACATTATAAATAATACAAAAACTATTAAATATAACATTATACGAGTTCATTCCAATTTCAACCTTAAATGATTAAATGATAGAAGTTGATTTCAACTTTACGGAAACTCTAAAAGTTATAGGTAAATACGTAGTTGAATACATTATGTTATATTAATTTTTTAATGTCGTAAAAGAGAATTGATTTTGTAAGGACAATTAAGTAAATTGCGAATTAAACTTGAATGTAATTGCGTGGTAGGGTTTTTACCCATTGGCAAATTAGTCCAACAGAGATTTATTTAGACGTGTTGTGTTGTTTATGCTTATTTCCTTTTAAAGTTAAAAGGAACTTACACATTTTATTCTTCCAGGACCTGTAGCCGTACCATGAGCTCTTAGAGCAATGTCAAAACAAGGTGAAAACCATTCCTGCCTTAGGCTTGTTTTGTCATTGTTTTGGTCCGAAAACAATCTTATTTTTTTCCTGCCTTGGTCTTGACGCAGGATTGCAGCAGGACATGCGCATTACACTCTCTCGACGCTCTCTCTGCGTATGTCTTGCTCGATGACATCGAGCAGGACATGCGCAGTCCTGCATCTAGTTGATGTCATGTCACCAAAACATCCCTGCGTTAAGATTGTTTTGGTCCTAAGGCAGGATTAAAACAAGGTTTATTTAGGCCTGATTTAGGATGGAGTTATGCCTGCGTCAGTCTTACTTCAGTCTTATCTAAGTACGGACCAAAGTAATTTTACTTTGACATTGCTCTAAAACTTGGCAGTACGACAGCTGAATATATTTTTAAATTATATTTAAAGGTGACCAGTCGCTTCCGCACCCGAACCTCACCGCATCGCCTCGATATTCTTTGTATGGAATTCTATGGAACAATGCTCACTACATCAACTTTGTAACGTCATCGGATTGCCGCATCGCAATCCTAAAGTGAATACTTAGTAGTGTAAATATTTATCGATCGAATTTTGATAACTATAGTCGAGACACACTGGGCAGGCAGTTTTGATACATTTCCATAATGACATCAATAACGTGAAATAATGTCATAAATAACTATTGACATAAGGACCAGCAATTCACTCCTTCAAACGTTGTCATTAATTTATACGAAAATGATTGTACGAAGTTAGTTAATTTCGCATTTATTCTCTTGTTTTTCTTATTATTAGTAGGTATAGACAATTTTATATTTTAAATTCATCCAATCAGGATATCACGATCTTGTCATCATTAAAACACTTCATAAAATCTATAACGATGCTGTGTACTTTAAGATGTGTTTTAAATAGTGCAGAGCTTTTAAAGCTCTGCTTATTAGTAAGGTAGTAATAGTAGTACAGTCAGACAAATAAACTACAAGTGTTAATCAGAATAAAAAAAAATGGTTTAAATTGCACAATAAATTCATCTTGCTTTAGTTTAGTAGACTAAACAACGGGAGTAAGATTACTGAAGATTACTGAAGCTAAAATTACTGAGTTGTAGGTATGTAATTTTATTATAATAAGGATAAAATAAAACATAAAAATGACCCAACTATGACATAGTGTACGAAGTTTATTAACTTAGCTTCGCGTATCGTTGATATCTATCATCGTCAATTATTTTGGCAATATTACCATTGGTATTTTATCATAAATCATATCTTGATAATCTATTACATACCTACCTACTTAATTTTCTTTGTTTCATCTTAAGTATATCATTTTTTAAAGTATTAAGTGCTTGGTTATTGCACAAAGCGATGGCAGCAAAGTAGATGCGGACATCTACAAAAACGCTACTTTACAGGAGAGCACATTTAGTAAAAACATGTTGCCTTTTTGAGAGTTATGAACCGATTAACATGAAATTTTCAGAGGTGCATTAAAATAACCTTCTTTATTGATTGTATAACAGATTTTTTTGATATATCACTGTTTTACTGAAATAATGTAGATGTACTTTTATACTCTGAAAAAACTTCGACGTAGAAGAAGACATTTGCCTGATATCCGTTTATACGTTGTGATAAAAAAAAGCGTTCATTTCACCTAAAATATCTAATAAACTAAGATAATGAGCATCCGGTAATATTTCTAATGATATTTAAAGAAAATCTAAGCACCATGCAAACAGTATTCTCCTTTTTTTGACCAAATTTTGTAGATGTCTTCATTTACTTTGCATTTAACATTTCACTAAACTTCATCTACGTCTATCAGTTAAATTCATTTAGTTCCCAAAACTCACAAATTAGTATAGGTATTTATATCTTTTTTAAGAAAACATCATGAAATTTATTATTAAGTAGGTATTACACTAGATACCAGTAACTATCAACTAAAACAAAAAAAAATCAAATACCCATCAAATTCTAACGTCTCTCTTTCTTAAAAAATCAGTCTTAGAAAGTTAGTTAGTCAATTAATTATAGGCCTTATTGGTCAATAGGTACATGGGAATTTATTAGTAATTCCCATTGTTTATCATCATTACCCAAACCTTAAAAATAAATCAAATACCTACTTACCTACTTCGTGTTACTTCGTCACGTCACTAATTTTTACAGTTTTCGCATGGGAGCTGCACATCTTTTTATTTTTTTATCAATATTAAAAAAAAAATCTTCTTATATCGATCGAATTCTCTTTTCTGCATTTTCTGCTTTACTTCCTAACGTCAACTGTAAATTTACATCGTTTTCTCCGAAGGAGAAAAGCTTTCACTAGAAGCACCATTGCTGATGATGTTGCACTAAAATCAGTGATTAAAATGTATGGTAAAGTGATTTGTGGATTGAAAGAACGTAAATGATCATCCTCAGCAATAAGTTCCAGCAAATGCGATTCTGTTTCAAATGAAATAAACCCATGAGGTATAGGTGTTATTGCGCGTGATTGAGGGCAAACAGTTAAATTGGCTAGACTAGCATTTGGCTTATAATGTATTTTAGCAGAGGTCGTAAGTGATAACGCTCTTTATCATCAATCAAACGATGTTCAAGTGTGTCATTTCCTAAGATCAGTAAGCTGTAAATAATATTAACTTATATACCTAGTCATATTGAAAATTTTATGGACACGGGATTTTATCGCGTAAATAAGGTAAATTACGCTATAAAATCCCGTGTCCATAAATTTTTTGATATGAATAGTGATCGCGAAAGTTTAAGAAAGACTATTAAGTACCTAGTGGTTTGATGTAGAGGAAATATGTGAAAATATTAAGGGAGGACCTAATAGACGCCACAGACGATGGTGTAAATTCTACACGAATTTAATTTATTTGTTGTAAACCTGAAGATGTAGTTGAAGAACATTCTAAATATTTTTTAAAGTAGTTTTAATAAATGGTATTAACCTGCTTTTATGAAAAGACCCTCTAAACATATAGGTATCTTAATTGCCGTAAGTGTCTGCTTGTAGATCAATTAGCTGAATTAATTCATTTTCTGCATCTTAATTTGAAAATAAAACAAAGAATTTGATAAAACCAATGTGTAAAATAGTGTATCTACAGAAAAATTAATGAATTTCCTTACAAAACACAGAATAGTAAACTAATTAGATTGGGATATATGCAAAAAGTACGACGGATAAACGGATAAGTGGCAGATGTCCGTGCTTACGTCGTACACATTTTTGGGCCACCTGTCGAAGCTCCGAAGTAAAAGCGGTCATATGTAAATGTCCGTTTCTACTGCGACGTTTTTTAAAATTCGTGTGTAGATGTCTTTTTATACGTGCCAGATTTTCTTCATTATTTTGAAATTCGAAATTATTTTATTGCAGACTTGTAGATAAGGTTAAAATAAGCTCATTTTTGTAGAAAAAGCATTTTCGCAAAAATGCAGATGTCCGTTTCTACTTTGCTGCCATCGAAGTATAGTTGAATGTACCCTAACCAATAACCTAACCGTGACGGCATCAATGTAGAATGTAGATATCACATTACTTTGTCAGTTTCCGTGTCAAAATGAATGTTTTGTTCATTTTTTTATTTTTTTAAATTAATTCTATGATTGTATTTATCATTGTAATATTACGCTTATTTTTCCTCGATGGATAGGAAATCTTGATCTTATGTAGATATGAAATGTACATAATATGTGTAGTAGACAGTTGCCAAATAACTTAAACATGAATTTTCAGCTCTTATAATGTGTTTAGCATATTTTTAACATTGTTTTTGGCGTTTTTTATGAATCAGGCAAAGAAATTACAAAGCAAAAATTTAACCCCACTATTTGGATCATCATCATCATCATCATCATTTTCAGCCTGTATCAACCCACTGCTGGGCGTAGGCCTCCTCCATTTCTTGCCACTCGTTTCGTTGTTGGGCCGATCGCATCCAGGTCTTGTCAATGTCGTCTACCCATCCAGCAGGTGGTCTGTCAGTGCTGCGTTTATTCTCTCTGGAGCCTCATTCGGTTAAGGCCTTACTCCGAGTTACTCCACCTGCCGTCTCGCCCATCTCTACTTCAGTCTCATGATCCGGATCCCAACGTCTTGGACTATACCACTATTTTACAGACGATTTATCTAGTGTTAGTTGATCCATTTCGGAAGTCTAAAATGTAGCTTACAATTCGATTTTTTTTTGAAC
Source organism: Camptogramma bilineatum (assembly GCA_958496255.1). NCBI lineage: Eukaryota > Metazoa > Arthropoda > Insecta > Lepidoptera > Geometridae > Camptogramma > Camptogramma bilineatum. The sequence goes on from OY292458.1 coordinate 10,733,606, forward strand.
TTATCCTTGACTTTACGAAGCCGGCTGGATTATAGTCACTATTTAATTATAAGATAATCCAGCCAGCTTAAGTCTAGCACCTACCTAAAGGCTGAATTACACCAGGGCAACAACGTACCTACGACAGTGCCGCATGCTACATATTGTGACATGTGACATCTTGTGGCATGCTACAAATAGAAAGCAGTTGCGGCATTAGTGGCATGCGGCAGCCTATTTTACGCCGAGGCAACATCGGGCTTGGGTCAGTCTGCCACATGACGCAAGGTGTTGCCATGTCGCACGGTTCTTGCCACAATGTGCGACATTTTTTATTCTGTGGCATGCGGCCTTGTGGCATGCCGCACAGTGTTGCCCCGGTGTAATCCAGCCTTAAGATAATCCAGCCAGCTTAAATGTAGCACCTACCTAAGCAACAATTACCTAATGTCAGTTGTTTGCATTTAATAGTTTGCACTTGAAATCAATTTTCACGCTTGAAGGAGTATGAAATTCATAAACAGGATAATGATGTCACTTTAAGGGCGAGACTCCCCAAAATTGCGACATTTATCCTTACGATCCCTGCTTACTGGTCTGGTATTGTTTAATTAGAAGTTACATAAGGATATAAGGCAAACCATGCGTTCTTATTCTAATAGCGTAGGAGCCTTAAAGAACCATTGCTATTATTATTTTTGAGGAGCTTTTTACTACAAAACCATTCTCTTGATTGAGAGTACAGACATCCAAACATAATAAACTTTCACATCTAAGTATATTAATATTATAAAGAGGCAATTATTTGTTTGTATGTAGGAGGTAATCTCCGAAACTACTCATCCGATTTAAAAAAATATTTTACCAACATGCTGAAAGGACTTTCAGGATGAACATAGGCTATATTTTTTGTGGGTACTTCGCGGGCAAAGCCGCGAGCAGAAGCTAGTTTATAATATTAGTAAGATTTTCGTAGAGTTTCATTGTTACCTTATTAGAAAAGTTTTTACAGTACCAAGAATGCTGTCATATTGATCTCAAATTTACAGAAATATTTGTATGAAAATACATTTCTGATCATTTAAATATAAAATTTTTAGTTATTATTGTTTTTAATAAAATACGCCAAAGCGTTCGCGATTTATGTAAACCCATATTAATTAGAACTGTCTCTAAGTAATCTTTTTAAATAAAAATTAAACACGACATAGCTTAATTAAGTATAAGCACGTATAAGTCGTATTTCATTTCAAATTCATAAAATTCCCTCGGGAAATTCAAATAGATCTAACTTTTCTATCCCTCACTTGTGGACATCCCTTCTGGCGCAGACTTGCCTGATTGTTCTGTAATCGTGTAGGATCGAGTTCGTAATTGAAGACGCAGATTGCGATCCATTTCGACATAACCGACAATAACCTTATCAATTTTCCGCCTTCTTCAGGGTCCTTATTACGATCAAATTAGAACACCCACTTCAGATATTGGTTTCCTTGCTTTATAGAATTACGTTCGATTGGTTAGGTATTTTGCAGGAGGCTAGCTTATTTCTTAGTATATTGTTTCGTAAGATGTAAGAAAATAAAGGGGCTTGAATGCTGAATCCAATGATTTACTATAGGACTGTATCCCCAAAAGGCGGATCTTTCAGACCTAAGAGGTCATGATAATTTTTCGTACTTTTAAGTTCTAAAAGTACACATTTATAGGTACATATATTATAGGTATGTATATGTTTTATGGAAATAGCAAAATCACAATATTATGTTCATAAATAAACTTACCAGCTTTGAAGTGTCTGCATCAACCATTGCCATACGTAATGAATATTCCAACAGGTAGGTACTTACCTGAAATGAAAAAGTAATAGGGTGATACAAGTATCCAAATGATTGATAACGGTAATTTATCATAAAAATATGTAAGTACTTAATTAAAAAAAAAAAATTAGTTAGAACATACTTTAGACCAGTGTTCCGCAAAGGGTGTGATGCGGCACACTGGTGTACCGAGGTCATTAGTTGGTGTGCCTCGGAAAAATAAGGTTACCTATCTCAGTTAAGCTACTCCAGGACCGCTTATGCTCAACTAAACAAGCTCATGTGTCGCATAAAAATGATTTTTCCTTTATGGTGTACCTCCAAAATTTTCCAATTTCCTAGATGTAAAAAACTTTGCGGAACACTGCTTTAGACACTTGATAAAACTATTGACCATCTACAAGAATCCAAGCTGTGGTTGTTTTTACGTTCACAGATTTTACTTTCTTTAGTAAAAGCCATTTAAATATAACTAGGGCAGAGGATTTTTAAATCCAGTTTTGATCGTTTTTGTGGGACGCGGACTCATTTGGCTACAGTTAAGTCCGAACTTGTTTCTATGGATTGTGAAAGTATGGCTTTAGAACGAGAAATCTTTTGGTTGTCACCAGCTCTTTTGAAAACTAGCAGTAAAACTCATTATCGCAGTGTAGATTTCTTGAATAGTTTCAATGGTACAGTTTCAAAATAATCGCTTTTGAAGTAACATTCACGGCAAAAAAATTTGACAAAAATCTGGTTGTCTTTTTGTTTGTTTTTATTCAAAAAAGTTAAAAAGCGTTTACCTATTTAAAAAAAATACTTAGTTGTTTTTTTTAATAAAAATTAACTTTTGATGTGCTAATCAAAAAAATACCTTACGCATCCGATAAGTGGGTCTTAACTATACCCACTATATAAAAAACAAAAGCAAGACTGAGATTATTATTTGGCAATATTTTTAGCGTTTAGCCTTTGAGTAGATGTCTTTTCAGTTTTCACAGTGAATCTAGGTTGTAGTCGTGAGAAATAATGTGAAAGACATCAAAGCGCTTTGCTATCTTTTATTTTTCTAATGACTGCTACCTTTGAGACCTCTTGGGGAAAGATATGGAACAGATTTATTTTAGGTAAATGTCTAAACTCACCCAATTTCTAATAAAAATACAAATTGTGCGACTTGGTACGATTTTACGATGTGCTTTACTTAATTTTACTATTGGATTTTCTAAATCTGTTGAATATAAATTCATAACATTATTTAACAATTAATTCCAGTTCGAAAGTGATTTCTTCAGTAGCTTTTTTGTAATAAATGATTGTTGAGAGCACAAAAACCGCAATTTTTTCTACCCTCTAGGAATTAATTACTACTACTACTAATTGATTTTATATCATTTGACGTCGGGCCTACAGGTAATATTCTAAAACATGTCGCCAACCAAATTAATCCTAAGCGTAATACCACAGAATAATAGTACTGTAATTACACTACTACGTAATAACTACATTTCAGTTTTCAATGGTAATACCTACATTTCAGTTTTTAAAAGTTACGCGTACAAACAAACGTTTGTGACACATAGTATCAAAACTATATTTCTATAAAAGAACATAACAACACACGTTATCATAATGAATCTATTATGGTGGGTGATTCACGATACACTCTACTTTTTGACCGACTTTAAAATAGTTACTGTCAATGAACATATCTGGGGTCTGAGTAATAAACTGCTTTTGTGTCTAAGGAAGGTTAATGCTCTATCGATGCAAAAAAATATAAACATTATGATGTATCTAATTTCAAAGCAAAGCTAAACTTGAACTGGGTATGAAAGTAGCAACTAACGGTGATCTTCAGAGCTTTGACGAGGGAATTTATACCTTATACTTCATGCAATAAAAGTTAGAATTGAAGTGTATGGCTGCTGATGAGGTGTTCAAACCATCGGCGGTAGTACGTATATACAAGTTTAGTAGCGGCGACTCGTCAGTCGAGAATCTCCATCAAGCGTGATTGTTTCGTTCTAATCACAATCAAACGAAAAGGAAACAATGAGAGATACGTGAATGTGTACAAAATACAAATAGGTTTCCATATTGTGATTTTGTGAAAGATTTTACGGGATATCTCAAAAATTCAAGGTAAGAAAACAAATTGTAATGCATTGGGAAATGCATTGATATTGATCAAGTAGGTACCTAGTTTAATTTTGTAAAATGCAATATTTGAAAGGTAACAATGTATTTGTAAAGTTTAATATTGCACGATAAACATCAATTAAGTACAAAGAGGATGCTTATAAAATCATAAAATTTAAAATTATAATCGCCGTTAACTTATGTTATTTTGCCTTATTATACCATAAATATTTTTATACGATAAATCCATATTTATAAGATTAATAGCTGTGCATTAGTCTCGCTAAAATTTAAAAACGGTTTGTCCGATTTAAATATATTTTGTTTTGTTCGGGGTGGAGCAGGGGTGGTTCTGAAAAAAAAAATTAGGGAAATCCGAAAAACTTAAACAAATAGAAAAATAAAAATTGCTAATTTATAGACGACGACAGAATGACATCTACTGTCATTATTTCCGTGATGTTCTTTAAAATTAGTTTTTTCAACTAAAATAAATTGTAAGTTCACCACATTTTCATGCATTTTCAAATCTTTTAAATAGCATCTGGAGTAAATTAAAGCAGGGCGTCGATTCCGGTACCGAACTTTTTATCAACCTCAACCAAAACCTCAACTAAAGCGACTGTTTCCATGACTACTAATAACAAACGACTCAGTTGTGGTGAGGTTTTGAACTTTGGCAGAACAAATTTTTGAAAAGCTATTCTACTATTTCACCAAATGGCTGACATTTAAGAGATCGAACCAAACCAAAGCGGTTGTCATCTAGTAGAATACAGGCCCAGAGCTACGTCAAAACATAAATTTTTCGCTGTATTAATTTTGCAGTTACATAATGTAACGTATCGACGCCTTAGTTTATACCTTTTTTAACTTACTTACAAATTAAAAAAAAATTATTACTTAGTCGGAAATTGGACCATAAACCATAGAATCTGAACATACGTGACGTAAAATATCATTGAATAGGTACCTACGTAGAGATGATGGTGAGTTTGTTATTCAGTATTTACAATTAAATTTTAAATAATATTTAATAGAACAATAAACCTATTTTGGGGTGAAATTAATTGCCTACAGAAATTTAAGAAAATATAATTATTAACCTTTTTTGCGGTCTAATAAATTGCCTAAAAATAATTATAATAATTTGGCCTACTTATTTATATTTATTATAATAGTATTTTGGCTAATTATAGTATTTATATTATTAGTCCAAAATACTATAATTAGCCAAAATACTAACCACAAATACTAAACTAAAATACTAAAACCAAAAATAAAAAAAAAATCGAGATCACGGTTTTCTATTCAGATACGGTAGACAAATCTCATCAGGCGATTAAGATCCTTTGAAAACGTGTGAATTTGAAAACCAAAGCTAAAACAGAAACACAATGCAAAATACTAATCATCTGTGTGTCGTTTCCTCGAATGAACGAAGGTCAGTAAGCAATTGTATTTTAGAGCTAAACAAAAAGGGGAACTGCAATTATTGCACCTTGATATTTGTAAAAAAATACATTATTAATACTGGCTGAACATTATCAATACTGGCTGTTCAGATAAGTTATTTACTCGTTTGTGAGCTATTTTAATTTTTAAGTTAAGATTTTAACAAAACTTTGCCTAATATTCCGGATTCAGGTATCCGGATAAAAAGTAGCCTATGTCCTATTTCCGCTCATAATCTATCTAATTTTTAAATGTCAGCCAAATCGGTTTAGTGGTTATCGAGTTTTAGAGGAACAAACAGACATCCATCCATCCATCCAAACATGCAAACTTTCACATTTATATATTAGTGTGATTAGTGTGAAGTTTGATATTAGGAAAAGTTTTGTTAAAGTCTGAAATTGGCCCTGGGGATGGTGCTACGAATTTCAATCATGAGTTCAAATAACGGCCATTTAGATATCAATGATTTTTTTGTTACAGAAAATATGCATTTTACTTTTTAGTAAGCTGTAAAGGAAAACATCGTGAGGAAACGATGACGGAAAGCTTAGTCACACTTAAAGTCTTTACTGATTAAGCTGAAAAGATGGTTTAGGTGCTGGGAAAATCTACACCATCTCAACAATATCCAAGGAACTGCAGCGTCCTGTTTAGTTACAGGCCTATTATAGATTGCCTATTGGTTAATTAAATCATCTAGTAAAAATGAGTTTATTTTTAGTTTTTTTATGATGAGTGGCCTGAGTTTTTATTAGTTACTTAAATTATCTAGTGAATAAGAGTTTATTTTTGTTTTTTATGATGTGGCCTAAGTTTTTTATGTCATAAACTTGTCCCTGAAATACATTCAGGTGTTTCATCACCTAAGATATAAGCTAATTTTAGAATAACGAAAGTTGTACACTTATAAAAAAATACAAATACAATTTACACAAAGTGTTCCATTGAGCAAAGGTTTTCTTTAGTGTCTCTAAATTGTCTTAAAATTTTTTATGAATTACAAATGTTTCGTGAGAATTTTTAATGAACTGGATAATATGAATTAAGTATATTTTTTTTTAAATAACGCATCGCAAGTCTCTAGTGGAGATGGGCAGGGCACTTAGCTAGACGTAAAGATGTAAGATGAACTACAGCAATTACGGAATGGTGGCCCAGAGATGCGCAACGACCAAGAGGCAGACCACCGGCCCGATGGTCAGATGACATTGTAAATGTGGCAGGGAAAGCTTGGATCAGGATTGCACAGGACCGGACTGATTGGCGAAATATGGATGAGGCCTATACCCAGCAGTGGGTGCAACCAGGCTGAGATGATGATGATGAACGTGAACTGCCTATCTGACTAGTAAAACTTGTTTTTTTGAATAAGTTATTGTATTGTATTGTTATCTCATGTATCACTTAGATTTCCGCTTTGTCGAAGGATTTGCCAGAATCAGTTGTCAGTGCTCCTACAGTGAATTGCTTTATAAACAGATTAGACAAACATTTTAAGTGCATTGACAAATAACTGGATATGCACACATCAGCTTAAGCTGCCTAAAATAATTCATGATCTCACAGTCAAAATCTTAATATACCTTACCAGATTATTTTTGTACAAAATCGTATCATCTTGATGAATACTTTTTTTACGGTTTTCGTATTTAATGAACCACACCATTCATTACACTGGTCAACACCATTTTTTTTTCCATGATTTTTTTTACTGTTATTGATTATTTATAGGACCCTGATTAACAAAAAAATACTGGATCATTGCTAACAGCTTTAGTTTTTGAAATATACAGTTTTTCAATTTTACTAAAAAATACTAGAAAATTACAACATATTTGAGTAAAATTTCCATTTTAACACTAGCAAATGAACTTTTTATGGTTTCCTTGCATGAACGACTTCAGGTTGATCTCGTTGCAAGCTCCAACAGCAGTCGGCCATCATGTATGAGTCCCACCTTCCTTGGTAACGCTTTTTTATTGACCGTACTTATATCTTGATGAAATTTTTCATCCTGCTCTTTACTAAAATCGCCCAGATTTTCTGGAGGGTTTTTTATACTACTAAGGTAGCAGCCAAGCATACGGTCCTGACGGACCTGATGGTCAGCGATTACCGTAGCCTATGGACGCCTGCGAAACCAGAGGACGTCATACTCGTGCTGCTGTCCCTTTAAAAGAGGAATCACTGCGCCGACAAACCCAATGGACAAGACTGGTCCACCAGTTGTCACCGCAGCGCTTCCTCGCAGAGCTCTGGTAACCTTACTCACCGCAAAAACACAACACCATTCGAAAACAATGATGTTATTTGGCTGCGATATTCTGTGAGGCGGAGGTACTTCCCCGGTCAGTTTTTTTGAATAGAGTGAGAAAAACTCACTATTCCCTTCCTCCTGTGAGTGTAAGAAGTTAATTTTTATGCTCATGTTGCATCCCAGCTCGTGAAAATTTGTTAGACTTCTTGTTTCCAAGAAAGTTAATTTTGACCAAAACAAATTGAGGTTCTCGCCAAATCATGGGTTTTCCGAACTTTGAAGCATTTTTTTCTCCATAAGACCATAGTCGCAGGCAAAAAACACATTTTTGGCACACAATAACGAGGTACCCATGGTTTGTCTTCATAGCACAATATTATTCTAAAGAAGGTGATGAAAATACGCAGTTTTTACGCAGTTTTATAAAGTTTTCCGATGTTTTTCAAAGATATATAGCCACAAATATAGCAAAAATACTGTGGATTATGCAAACAACGTTTTCTTGACGAAGCCATATCAAAAACAACAACAAAATATATTATAGTGTCCGTCAAAACATAAAAATCTGAACAAAATCGGAAAATGGGGATAGTTTTTTTTCATTAGCTGTAACGCAAAAACAAAAGCTGTTAGAGAAAAACTGTTTTCATATTCAAAATAAGAACACCAAACTGAGCTAGAAACAAAAAAAAAATCTGAGGAAAAAACCAAAAATGTTTATTTTGTTGACCAGTGTTATCTAACACACTAGGAAAGCCCATATACGTCATCATGTGTTATAAAACAACGAATTCTTGTGATTATTAATTATCGCTTTTGAACAGTCAAGTCATTGCGGAGATTGTCTTAAAAAAATTGTTAATTTGATTATGCGTCATTATGGTTTAGTCAATTAGATTCAATTAGTATTGAGTCTGAGTTGGTTGTTCAAGTAGTTCAGGTAATTCAAACTAAATTATAAACTATACCTACTTAGTATTATTGCAACACTTAAAATATACATTTACAAAATGTGGATTGTAGGCTTGGCTTTCAGTTACAATGTTAGGATATACTTTGACTATCCTGAAATTTTAACAATAGTCACGGTTTAGAGTTCTTATGAATGTATAACCCATTCCCTGCCTCGGGGCATCCACAGTCAAATGTGCATCATGGGCATTGAAATCGTTAAAAATAGTGCACAATACCCGACTTCTTCAGTCCGTCGGTCATGGCTGATTTTTTCAATTGTGTCATTGTGTCACACACATTTATAATGGGTTGCCATTACCATTCTGATAAATAATATTGGATTATGTCCATAAACTTTATTACCACGCGCAATGCAAGATAAAGCTTGATGTTCAATTTGTATGGAATTTAATAAAACCATACAGTTAGAAGAATAAGAGTAATTTGGTTAATAGATGTCGCAATTTTGGATATCCTGCTCCTTAAGAGCTCTTTAAATCTAGAGGTAAAAAATAAGTTGCACTTACCTAATGGTTTTATGAATAGGCAACCTTTAAGTAAGAAAAGTCAAGAACAAAACGGTCAGGACTAGGATGTATTAAATCAGATTAGGTAGATAAGTACAGAACTAAATAGCTTTGGCACGATTAAGCAATTTGATTATCCACCGTGGGAAGAAGATTTTGCTGTGCATCTCGAATAACGCTGATGAAAAAGTATGTGAACCGAAAGGTCCCAACGAAATCAGAACGATGTCTTAATATACAACTGTGGCACAGTAACAGATGGAAAAGAACAGTAGTCGATCACGACGGTATCTCTTTTTGTTCAATCATTCCACAAGATCTTGGCAGATCTCGTAACGATATTAGTTACATTGTAACTGTGCCTAGATAGTTATTTAAACTTTGAACAAAACCAATAACTTTGAATACAATACCATGACAAAACTTGTTTCAAAGTTAGCGAATTTTAAAAAGAATCAACCTGTATACGCCAATTTCGAAAATAAATGTATGCGTAAGCGTGTGTATGTTTGTATGAGCTAGTGGCTAACTCTACTGACGGAGATTTAAGGCCTGAAAGCCTCCGTCATGCATGACCTAATGACTCAAAAACCGGCACCGACAATTTAACGTGCCCTTCGAATCAAAGAAGCTTATATGCCACACTAGCGGACGCCCGCGGCTTCGCTCGCGTGGACTACTATTTGTTTTATCCCACGGAAACCGTGCAATTTTTCGGGATAAAAAGCCTATGTCCTATTCCCGGTTATTATCTATCTACATTCAAAATTTCATCAAAATCGCTTTAGTAGTTATGGAGATACGTGGCAACAAACATTCACACACACACACACACGGACTTTCGCCTTTATAATATTTGTAGGATTAGAGGTGCCTGTTGGTGCCTACGCTGTAGATTTTTGGTTCCCATTCAAAGAAAAACTAGTGATGTAACAAAAAAAACACCATTATCTCAAAACAAAACCTAAGTATTCTCTGGAATGTTTATAAAGTTTTGCGCTAAATGTTCAAAGAAAAAAATAAAGCCTGAATTTATAGCAGCTTATGTTTTTGACAACATTATTTGATATAACTAATTGAGTATAATATACTACTTTAAACTTTCGAAACAAATCATTTTCGCACGATTCAACAAAGTCTTGGGAAATATTCAGCCAATTAATTAAATTTATTTTCTTTCACGAGGAAAATTTGGGGCCCTTTCATCATTCGATGGTCCAATTTTCCATTTCATTGGAAATTCACATAATCAAGAATGCCGAGGGAATAGTGTGAATTATAGGCCTAAAATGGTGTATTAAGTAGGTATTGGTAAACATCCGCTCTACTTATAAACTCCTCTCAACTTTTGTCAAAAGTGAAACACCGTTTAAACTATTGCCATCCTTTTTGTTAGATAGTGACAAATAGTGACAGGGCGAATTTTGAGCATTGTTTAACGGTTAAACAATGCTCAAAATTCGCCCTGTCACCTGTCACCTGAATGGGTTAAACTTTAACCCATTCACATTCCCGGTCTCTGTTGATCTCTGAAGGAGAGGGCCTGCAAATGCAGCCCAAGTGCATCATGGGCACTTAACGCATTAATCAGTGTTCAAGTTGAGAGGCGTTTATAAGTAATTAATTTTTATGAACATGGCGATTCGCTCTATATTCCTAGTGAGGAAATTGTCAACAAGTGATGTGAAACCAAAATCGGCATGACGATCGAATCACCGAATGTCACTTGAAATATTTATTAGGGTCATCTGAAAGTCGGTCAACTAACTCCCAAATTATGGTGCATCGAAAACTTTTTGTATATCCCTTTTTTCCCGCTGAATACCGGTTTTTTCACATGTTTTTGCGCGTCAATTATACGTATACGCCTCCGTAAGTTTGCGGTTGTAATTTTGGCTGGGTTATGGTGCTGGTGGTTCGGAGTACATTGATCCCGAACATGCTATACCTTTGCAACTTTGTCCATAAATGGATCACAGCATTGTCTGTATGTTCATTGATGTACCTACCCGGCGACATGTTAAATATGCTATGTTGACCATCATCAATCAAATGTTATGATATGATACACGCAAAATGTTCTTGGCTATATGACTTCTTCAAATTCTTGTTAGGGTGTTGATCAATACTAGATACTTCGGACTTCCTCGGGACTTGCGTGTGCAAAATAATATGTTATAAATATATAAAATTAATAAATAAGTGTCTAATAAAACAATATAAAGTTATTGATTTTTTCTTTCTATAAGTGTTCATTTAACAATTAGATCCTGACTCATATAATAATTACGATAACAAATAAATATTTAAAGCAATGACTTCATATTCGATATGTCAGTCGACATTTAATATTCATGATTTAAAGAGTTGTGACTACTTTGCATGAATGAATCAATATTTAATATACATTTTGAAACAATTAATAAACTCAACAATGACAAAATTACAATGCGTTTCCTTATAATGTTGAAGCAAATTCTTCTTGACAGAGTCCAAATAGAATACCGAATAAATAAAATACAGTGCCATTAGGTCGAGAAAAACGTGAGTCACATACATAGCAATAATCAGGCTTATTTGCATCGCTTACTTCAATAGGCGCTTTGAGACAAACTTGTACCGAACCCACTTTACTTATCAAAACAAAAACTTTCAGTTTTATATCAAAATATACAGATTTTGTTTTGTTCTACCATTTAAATTCAAGGCAGCTCAATATTATTTTAAAGTTTAACAAAACTCAAAAAGTAATTACAAAACTTTGTCCCGAAAATAGTCATTGGTGAACACAGAAAGTAACAACTGTTTGTCAACATTTTGAGGTTAAAACTCAAACAACTTTTAAAGCACTTAGTAGGATTTGCATAATTTTGACCGATTTAAGCTTATCGCTTTGGCTCCTTTAATATTTAAACTAATAAGGTAGCAGACAAGAATACCCACCTGATGGTAAGGATCCTTTAAAGAGGAATTATTGCGCCGACGACACAATGGACAAGACTGATATTTTATAGCTAAATATTTGCAGTCCATGAACCAAATACTTTGGCATTAAAGGATTAGCATTAAATTGCTATGACTATGACACCTACTTATCTAAACAAACTTGTTGAAAATAATGGTTGCGACACAGTTTTTACGCGGATGCTACAAGTCGCCTAAGCGTAAAACCATTACGCTTGCCACTTCAAACGAATTTTGACATTTCATTAACACCTATTCATTTGATAAAACCACTTCTTAAAACCACCATCATTACCCACGTGTACAAACAAATGTTGCAATGCACGAAATCGTGATTTCTCTCTAATTATTTAGTTCCCAGCTCAAATGTCACTATTGGACTGGACATCTTGCTCAAGAGTTGGTATTCTATGCTTAATCAGACCAATTACAGAAATAATTTTATACAATTGAGCTGAGGAAGCTTATTTAACTTATTCTTTTTTTTTATATAAATACATTTATTTATAGAAACTTAGCTACTACATATTAAAATAACTTTATAAATACAATAAGAACCAGTCGAGCCATATAAGGATCGTACGTATATATTTATACACTTATTTCAATTCATCGTCTTAGAATTTTTCAAAGCTCGGAAGCGCCAAGCTCTTAATGCCACTGCCGGTCACCCATCCAAATAGTGACCGCTCAGAACGTTAAACTTCAAAGACGCTTTGTAACTTCAAAGATCTATCAAGAACGTCTATGCAAACTAAGTCACGCACGAGCGCTTCACTTATACAGTGATCGGAGTAGGTAGAGCTATTTTATGTACTTGCCATATGATAGAATATTATGGATATTCCCCGAATCCGGGATTCGTTTTTTAGTTAGAAAAATAGTAAAAAGCTTTTTGATTTTTGCTATATACGGGTTTAAGGATTGTATAATAAATAGATAGAAACTTGATTCATGAACACACATATCTTTTTTTATGTAACAATTTCTTATATTTATACAAGAATCAACAATCATTTAACATTTTCACTCTGAAATTGTACAAGAACATACCATACAAATTATAAGTTCCTCAAAAATCGAAACATGATTGAAAAGAACAAACTATTTGTATTTAACTTCCCGGAGTATTAGTCGGAATCCCGTGGAATATCCATATTAACATCAATGTTTGCGGTCAATGAACCTAAATAGCTCTACCTACTCCGATCAGTGCTTATAAGTATTATGCCATTCAGATTTATACGAAACTTTTGTGACTGGCTATTACGAACTCTTGAGATCTACATACATTAATGTATCATTTGAGCCAGTGCGCAACACAAAGATAAAATCAAGTAATAGCTACTTACAAAACATTCCCAGACAGAAATTAACTGTGTCCTTTGAATGTTGACAATTCTGAACAGCTACGTTATTGGAATTTCTGATAAGGAACTTTAGAAGTTATATTGTTGTTCATGATGTTTCATCATACGGCTGAGACTCCACCAAAGCGGAGATGTGTGAGATGTGTTTTCAACAACCAATAGAATTTCGTTATTCAAACATGTCATCTCGTCTTTTGAAATTATATTGGTTGTTTAAAACACATCTCACACATCTCCGCTTTGGTGGAGTCTCAGCCTTACTCGGCTCATCTTATTTAACGTCAATTAAGCTAGGAACTGAGTACCTACTGGTGTCTATTTATTTATTGTTATTAATCAGTTTTACCGTAGTAATAGTATTCTGTGGTTTTACGACTGTATTCCTTAGGACGGCAGACTTCGATCATCAGTAATTCAAGTTCATTTGAAGATATCTAGTCGTCATTGTAGTAAACATTATTTCTGTTGTAAATTGCAATTATCGACGTTAAAGTTTAGCGCTTTAAGTATTGGCTAGAAATCAAGACATGCTAGAAACCTAAATAATTTATGGCGGCACATATCCGAGAGAAAAAGTAATAATTGCTTTCCATACGTTATCCCAAATCTAGGGATTTCCTTTTTTACACTGACTGATCTAACAATAGAACCTTGAATTTTATAGAAGACTTAGGTAGGTTCCCACATTATTTTATTAAAACCTGAGATATCTAAAACCACACGATCTCAAGACCTCCAAGCACTACCACGACCAAATTGTGCAAGATATGATGCAAAATATCGTGATATTTTACCATAATAGTGGTAATTCGAAGGAATCATTTAATGATGGACTATTGTTGAAATTCAAGGTCGATTTAAATTTTCATCGAGCAACAATAATTCACATCGCTAGGCGGCTTTTTGAAGACGTCAAACAATACTATTTTAAGTACCATTTGATCTTCTCGCAGACTGCAAACTGTTCTATCGGCCGATGTTTTGGTCGGTCAGTATGAAGATTTATATGCAAGTGCGCACACTACAACAATTTAGAATCGGCCATGTTTGCACTAGCAGACAACCTATCGGCCAACCAGACTGGACAACCAGACCAAACTATCGGCCGATAGAAAGTTTACAGTCTGCGAGGTGTCTTAAAGTGATATTTTTTGTCCGTAAGATTCAGATTGGTATGTATGGAAGATCTTCAACAATGTATTTTAAAATGTACTAACGCGTAAATCCATAGCTGACATCATCGTGGAAGTTCAGACTACAAATTCTTGTGCGTTAACTCTGGCAATCCGAGTTTTATAAAATAGTAGCTGCTGCCCGCGGCTTCGCTCGCGTGGTACCCGGATAAAAAGTAGCCTATGTTACTCTCCCGCCCTCCAACTATCTCCACACAAAAAATCACGTCAATACGTCGCTCTGTTTTGACGTGAAAGCAGGACAAATAAACAAACAAATAAACACACTTTCACATTATAATCTTTTTAATTATTATCTCTTTGATACTATTATCTAAATCTATAGTAAACGTTTAAAAGTTTCTGATAATTAAAATAAATAAATAAAATAATAATAATTCTACTAATATTATATTCTGTTTAATAAAGTGTTGCTGTCCGGCTGAACCGAATCATTTTTAGCGCATATAATGAGCGTCAATTTAATATGGCAGTAGGAAGGAGGTGCTGGCGAATTTAATCTTTGTGCTGTGTGCCACAGAAACGTTCGAATGCTGTAGGTACACCATGTTTTTGCTCCTACGGAAACCAACTATCATTTTGTTTTTATGTTAATTTAAAAATAAAGCGGATGGTGTATCAGATTTTTAGTGCACATTCAATCTTCGTTGACTCTGACTCATTTACAAACATACTTTGAGCCGTTTGAAAATACTCAAAACAAACACAAAAATTTTAAGAGTAGTTTAATTACTTTTATGTTAGATGTAAGCTCAAAAATATGATAAGACCATACATGGATGATGGTAATGGCAATTGCACGGGATGTTAACTTAAATAAGTATTAACAATCACAATCTATAGGGTTCACAATGACATGTTTTTGACCTTATTTAATTATTTTCAGATGGTGAACATCTATTACGGGGTTCTCAGCTTACTACTTCTACAAATATATGTCGGCGCTGCTCCTAGTAATATCACGAATGAAGAAGAACCAATTATAAAAACGGAAGAAACGTCGGAAGATGTAAATGTAGAAAAATCTTTAGAGAGTACAAATTTAGAAGAACCTTCAGAAGATCCTAACTTAGAAGAAACTATAGAGAATAATCCCGAAGAGCCAAAATTAGATTCGCAGCCAACACTTATAGAAGAAAGCAAACCTGATGATCTCTCATCTCACTCTACTCAAAGTCAAAGACAGAAGCGATTCTACAACTTCTTCGCATATGGAGCTCCTCCGATAAATCCAGTTGTATACCCCGGTTATAACAAACGCGATCAGTCGGCTGAGGTTGGTGTATATGGAATAGAAGATCCACTAGAACAGATACATAAAAGGTTGTATGATATAGCAAGTTTTGTGAGGCAGCCGGCACCGCCCCCACCGCCTCCATCACACTTCCCATTCTTCTTCCCAGTGATATACATCCCACAATTTGGCTGTGACTGCAACTCTGGTACCAACACACCACCTGAAAACCCACAAAGAGACCCGCCAAATTCAGTAACTAATCAAACGGACCCAGATCCCGACAAACGTTTTCCAGATCTATCCGACGACAGGCAAAATTGGGGATTTGTGACGAATGAAACTGATACCGACATGATGTATGATGAAGATGAATTTGCTAGGCCGATATCTTTCGAACCGCTTAAGCCTATCCAGCCGATAGGTAGACCAGCTCCTCCCGTCGAGCACGGGAGCAGCCAAGGTGGCTCTGCTGCACCGCAATCTACAACTTTAAGACCACCTAATCCAAGCCGACCGTCAAATGCTCCAGGTTCGTTTAAACCTGGACAGCCTGGTCAAGCATATCCACCAAGTTTTAGTAATGACATACCTCGTAAAGAGCAGCCCAGTGCATGTGATGGAGCAGTTCTCAGCTGCTGCCATCAACCTTTTTTGTCATACGACTGCTTTGTCAACCAGGGCTGTCCAGACCTGAGGGCATTAGGCAGCCCTTGCGATCCACTACAGATATTGCGAGTTATTGATAAGTTCCAGAAATTTTATGGAGTAAAAAACTAAAATTAAAAGTGAACCGTCATTGTTTTATTATTCCTTGCCTTCTCCATATAAATGCGAAAGTTTGTTATGGTTTGATTGCACTCGTAGTTCAATATGAACGTGTTCTTAAAAGCGCAGTTGATTTCTGCGTCTTTGAAGTTAAGCATCAATTGTGCATGTCCAGATTATGATGAATGACTTGTTTGTATATAAATTACATAATCTAAAAGTTGCCACTGCGAAATGTTCCCGCGGTTACGTTTGCGCCATTGATTTGTTAGCAAACTGACCGAAATTTAAAATACTCAAAGTTCAATAGCGTCTACTGTAAACAGCTATGTAAATTAATTAGATGTACTTCGTGATACATATAATGTATAATATATGTGATTTACAAGAGTATCCGTAGATATAAGACGTCCTCCAAGTAGGTAGGTACTGTAGAAGAGAAGATCTGTATCTTAAAACTTAAGTATGTATAGGTAATTAAGAACGAAATTCAAATTATGTTATTTATTAAGTTTGAATAAGTATTACTTTTTACAAGTTAATTTTTTTGTGTTATTTTATTATTAAGCTGCATTCCTATGAGAGACAAAACCTTCGATTGCCTGAAGCACCATGTATATTTAGGCTTATGTATTTGTATGCTAGTAAAACAAGGCCATATGAGGTCGCAATTTAATTTGAAAAACTACAAAAGAGGTATTTTATTTTATGAAATATTTTTCGAAACAGACAGATGTAAGTACTGTATTTTTGTGTTAAATATTTGTCACTATACATTGTTTGTACAATAACAACCATGTTCCTAATAAATATCTAAACGCCTTATTTAGCTATCGTTTTTTTTTTCGTAGTCAACGTTATAAAATACTGCTCGAATAAGGGTCATGAGTAATTTAAAACGCAATTTGCCTTTGTAGCAAAATGCCTAACGCGAATGTCCCCTCATGAGAAGGTCATCTTAAGAGCCATTATACAATTTCGCACTCGACAAAATCAGCGCTCGGAGGGACAAAAGTTGCTAAATTCTAACACCCAATGAACAGCGCTCCGTTTCTTAGACTAAACGGTTTTGGTAATTTTCATGTGATTGATTTATTTGAGATAGTAAAAATACTTTTTGGGTAGGTACTTAGGTAGGTACCTATAGGTATAACACAAAACAAAGTCGGGTTAGTTACACTTTGAATACAATTAATAACTTTTATTTTAATTACAAAAAAATAAATGTTTGTTTTTTTGTCCCATAAACCATATTGTGCTGATCTGATGGAGTCAGGAGCTTTTCAACAGAACTCTTCAGTAAATAGTCCGATTGAGTTGAAACTTGGATCTCAGCATGTCAGTCAAGTTCCGGCTACAATGAAATAATATGGTGACAGCTAGCTCATCTGATGATGGAGTCAGGACCTGTTCCATGGAACTTTTTAATGATATGGGTATCAAATGACAGGGCTTGATGAGCGCAACACAATGCTGATCTGATGATGGAGCCAGGACCTGCTCCATGGAACTTTTTAATGATATGGGTATCAAATGAAAGGGCTTGATGAGCGCAACACAATGCTGATCTGATGATGGAGTCAGGACCTGTTCCATGGAACTTTTTAATGATATGGGTATCAAATGAAAGGGTTTGATGAGCGAAACACAATTCTGATCTGATGATGGAGTCAGGACCTGCTCCATGGAACTTTTTAATAATATGGGTATCAAATGAAAGGGCTTGATGAGCGCAACACAATGCTGATCTAATGATGGAGTCAGGACCTGTTCCATGGAACTTTTTAATGATATGGGTATCAAATGAAAGGGTTTAATGAGCGCAACACAATGCTGATCTGATGATGGAGTCAGGACCTGTTCCATGGAACTTTTTAATAATATGGGTATCAAATGAAAGGGCTTGATGAGCGCAACACAATGCTGATCTGATGATGGAGTCAGGACCTGTTCCATGGAACTTTTTAATGATATGGGTATCAAATGAAAGGGTTTGATGAGCGAAACACAATTCTGATCTGATGATGGAGTCAGGACCTGTTCCATGGAACTTTTTAATGATATGGGTATCAAATTAAAGGGCTTGACGAGCGCAACACAATGCTGATCTGATGATGGAGTCAGGACCTGTTCCCTAGAACTTTTTAATGATATGGGTATCAAATGAAAGGGCTTGATGACCGAAACACAATGCTGATCTGATGATGGAGTCAGGACCTGTTCCATCGAACTTTATAATGATATGGGTATCAAATGAAAGAGCTTGATGAACGCAACACAATGCTGATCTGATGATGGAGTCAGGACCTGTTCCATGGAACTTTTTAATGATATGGGTATCAAATGAAAGGGTTTGATGAGCGAAACACAATTCTGATCTGATGATGGAGTCAGGACCTGCTCCATGGAACTTTTTAATAATATGGGTATCAAATGAAAGGGCTTGATGAGCGCAACACAATGCTGGTCTGATGATGGAGTCAGGACCTGTTCCATGGAACTTTTTAATGATATGGGTATCAAATGAAAGGGTTTGATGAGCGAAACACAATTCTGATCTGATGATGGAGTCAGGACCTGCTTCATGGAACTTTTTAATGATATGGGTATCAAATGAAAGGACTTGATGAGCGCAACACAATGCTGATCTAATGATGGAGTCAGGACCTGCTCCATGGAACTTTTTAATAATATGGGTATCAAATGAAAGGGCTTGATGAGCGCAACACAATGCTGATCTGATGATGGAGTCAGGACCTGTTCCATGGAACTTTTTAATGATATGGGTATCAAATGAAAGGGTTTGATGAGCGAAACACAATTCTGATCTGATGATGGAGTCAGGACCTGCTTCATGGAACTTTTTAATGATATGGGTATCAAATGAAAGGACTTGATGAGCGCAACACAATGCTGATCTAATGATGGAGTCAGGACCTGTTCCATCGAACTTTATAATGATATGGGTATCAAATGAAAGGGTTTAATGAGCAAAACACAATGCTGATCTGATGATGGAATCAGGACCTGTTCCATGGAACTTTATAATGATATGGGTATCAAATGAAAGGGTTTTATGCGCGAAACACAAAGCTGGGTTAGGATTTACTTTTGACTTCGATTTTTGATGTTTGATTTTTCATTTTTAATCTTGATTTTAATTTTAAAATCAAAATCAAGAAATAAAAATCAAAATAAAAATCCGAGATCCGAGAATCGAGAAATGAGAAACAAGAATCAAGAATCACAAATCAAAAAATTGAAAATCAAGAATTAAGAATCCGAGATACAAGATCCGATAATCGAAAATTGAAAATCAAGAATCAAAATCAAGAATCAAGAACCCGATATCCAAGATCCGATAATCAAGAATTGAGACTCGAAAATCGAAAATCAAGAATCCGAGATCCGAGAATAGAGAAACTAAAATTGAAAATCAAGAATCAAGAATCAAAGTGAAAGTCAAAATCAAGAATCAAAGTCAAAGTAAACCCCGACCCAGCTTTGTGTTTCGCTCATCAAGCCCTTTCATTTGATACCCATATCATTGTAAAGTTCCAGGGAACAGGTCCTGACTCCATCATCAGATCAGCATTGTGTTTTGTTCATCAAGCCCTTTCATTTGATGTCCATATTATCATTAAAAGTTCCATGGAACAGGTCATAACTCCATCATCAGATCAGCATTATGTTTTGCTCATCAAGCCCTTTCATTTGATACCCATATGATTAAAAAGTTCCATGAACCAGGTCCTGACTCCATCATCAGATCAGCATTGTGTTTCGCTCATCAAACCCTTTCATTTAATACCCATATCATTAAAAAATTCCATGGAACAGGTCCTGACTCCATTATCAGATCAGCATTGTGTTGCGCTCATCAAGCCCTTTAATTTGATACCCATATCATTAAAGAGTTCCATGGAACAGGTCCTGACTCCATCATCAGATCAGCATTGTGTTGCGCTCATCAAACCCTTTCATTTGATACCCATATTATTAAAATGTTCCATGGAGCAGGTCCTGACTCCATCATCAGATCAGCATTGTGTTTCGCTCATCAAACCCTTTCATTTGATACCCATATCATTAAAAAGTTCCATGGAACAGGTCCTGACTCCATCATCAGATCAGCATTGTGTTGCGCTCATCAAGCTCTTTCATTTGATACCCATATCATTATAAAGTTCGATGGAACAGGTCCTGACTCCATCATCAGATCAGCATTGTGTTTCGGTCATCAAGCCCTTTCATTTGATACCCATATCATTAAAAAATTCCAGGGAACAGGTCCTGACTCCATCATCAGATCAGCATTGTGTTGCGCTCATCAAGCCCTTTAATTTGATACCCATATCATTAAAAAGTTCCATGGAACAGGTCCTGACTCCATCATCAGATCAGCATTGTGTTGCGCTCATCAAGCCCTTTCATTTGTTACCCATATTATTAAAAAGTTCCATGGAGCAGGTCCTGACTCCATCATCAGATCAGAATTGTGTTTCGCTCATCAAACCCTTTCATTTGATACCCATATCATTAAAAAGTTCCATGGAACAGGTCCTGACTCCATCATCAGATCAGCATTGTGTTGCGCTCATCAAGCCCTTTCATTTGATACCCATATTATTAAAAAGTTCCATGGAGCAGGTCCTGACTCCATCATCAGATCAGAATTGTGTTTCGCTCATCAAACCCTTTCATTTGATACCCATATCATTAAAAAGTTCCATGGAACAGGTCCTGACTCCATCATCAGATCAGCATTGTGTTGCGTTCATCAAGCTCTTTCATTTGATACCCATATCATTATAAAGTTCGTTTAATTTGATACCCATATCATTAAAGAGTTCCATGGTACAGGTCCTGACTCCATCATCAGATCAGCATTGTGTTGCGCTCATCAAACCCTTTCATTTGATACCCATATTATTAAAATGTTCCATGGAGCAGGTCCTGACTCCATCATCAGATCAGCATTGTGTTTCGCTCATCAAACCCTTTCATTTGATACCCATATCATTAAAAAGTTCCATGGAACCGGTCCTGACTCCATCATCAGATCAGCATTGTGTTGCGCTCATCAAGCTCTTTCATTTGATACCCATATCATTATAAAGTTCGATGGAACAGGTCCTGACTCCATCATCAGATCAGCATTGTGTTTCGGTCATCAAGCCCTTTCATTTGATACCCATATCATTAAAAAGTTCCAGGGAACAGGTCCTGACTCCATCATCAGATCAGCATTGTGTTGCGCTCATCAAGCCCTTTAATTTGATACCCATATCATTAAAAAGTTCCATGGAACAGGTCCTGACTCCATCATCAGATCAGCATTGTGTTTCGCTCATCAAACCCTTTCATTTGATACCCATATCATTAAAAAGTTCCATGGAACAGGTCCTGACTCCATCATCAGATCAGCATTGTGTTGCGCTCATCAAGCCCTTTCATTTGATACCCATATCATCATAAAATTCCATGGAACAGGTCCTGACTCCATCATCAGATCAGCTCGCTGTCACCCTATTATTACATTATTAGTTACACAACAATTCAGATCATTATTCTGCTTTAACGGCCTTTTTAGCCCCGCAGAAAATATTTAAAAATAGGTAATTAATAACTTAGCAACCAATGTATCAAACGCTCCTATTTCGCTATATTCTTCGTAGCCGGCGACGTGCTTTGCGAGTCGACTCAGTGCGAGCTCCGGGATGCAAAGCGATACGTCCACCCCCTAGAAGCGCTCGGCGCGGTCTGCTTGCGTCGAGTAGATAAGGTAGTAGATACGACGCGTTTTAGGTTGTTTTAAAAGATTTTTCATTGCCAATTTTTTAATCTTTTTGCATTTTTTTTTTCAGAAAAGGATTGATTTTGAACTCAAGTTTATTTCTGTTTTGTTAATTTTACGAACAAGAGTTCTAAGTCAGTTCTAAGTAGCCAAAATCAAAAGCAATTCTTTGGCCGTTTTCTCGAAATTTGGACTAAGTTAAAGATTTTTTTACTCAAAAACTTAATAAAGGTAGTAAAAAGTGATCCATTTAATAGTTTGGTTGACTATCACAGCAAAACATCGTAATTTTTTTATACCATTTGGACGTCAAAATGATTCGTAAATATGGTGATTTCTAAACCTCTTACAGCAAAAATTCACAAAACAGTCGCCGGTTTGAGGTCGATTAATCAAAAAGAAATAATAAAAATACAAAAGTAGCTCATTTAATAGTACAAAATTGAAATGATATTTCATGCTGTGCCATAATTTTTTTATAAATACAGTGTTTTCATTGAAAAATCCTGCCCCAAAACATCACGTAAATCAGAAAATTTTGTCTAATGCCTCTTAAGAACAAAACGTCAAAGTAGCATAATACCTAAAACGCATAACATCTGATTTGTAAATTATCTAAATCGCGTTAGGTCTTAGTAGCAAAAGTCATGAAATGCATTATGTCTGCTTTGCTATTACCTAAACCTCGCTATGACTAAGAACAGTTTGCGCACAATTAAAAAAAAAACTGTTACGTGAAATTATGATCACCGAGTTTCCAAGGTGCGGTAGTCACATTCTTTCAGATTTTTAGGCATTTTTAGATCCTTTGAAGATGTGTAAAGGGGGTTTAGAGCGCATGTTAAAGCGAGTAAGTACTTATAAATTTTTCGGAACGAAAAATCCATTGATGCACGGCCGGGTTCGAACTCACAACCTTCAGATTGAAAGTCGAGGCACTATCTCACTCAGCCAACACAGGCTCTTTCCTAATTATGGGTTTTCCCGAATACAAAAAAAAATATGCGAAATTGATCGATAGCCCCTACATTTTCGATCACTGGAATCACGTACGTCATAACATAAACAAGTTAGTTGCAAAATTCCGCTGCAGAGCATCCTGAGGAAAATGAACGAGAAACCACTGTAAGTATTGCTTTATAAGCTTTAAAAACACGGATCAGATGTGAAATAGTCTCAGTATGAAGAGGACGTGTTGTTAATAAGAAAATAAAGTTATCGTGTGTGCTCTGTTATAAAGAAAGAAATAAGAAGCTTAAACTGAATTACATTAAGTGAGTACCAAACACTTTTCTTATAACTATAATTATGAGATATTCATTATTACACTTTATTAGCACATAACTCCATGATAATGGTTTTACAAATATAGTCAATTGCAATCTCATGTGGAGGTTACTTGGATATTGCTTCAATATTCTTGACCTTTCTTAAATTGTTTTGAGATATTGATACTTTCTGTAGATAAAAAGACAAATATTGTCGGTTTTGTTGCAATTTTACATAACTTGTGTATTTGGAGAATTATAATAAATATACTTAATTATAACAAAATATCAGTCTTACTTTGCTCTCTCAGTTAATAGAGATTCTGTTATTATTAGTATAGTACCTATCTACAAAATTTTTTAAAAAATCTCGCAGGTAAATCGTGGAATTTTGGAACTAGAACCTTGATCTGATTTTAAAGTTATAATCTATCTAAATGCCAACTAAACAATAAGTCTACTACCTTTAAACTATTGTTTATGCATGTTATGTAAATTACACACGTTCACAATGAACGCCCTCATTGGGAAAACCCAGCAGTATCGTATCTCAGAACGTACCTATATCTCTACAGAGTTACTAACCTAACATAATTGAAACCGGTATAAACGCATGTGCTTGAATCACGTGTACCACACGAATTAATTTTAAAAATGGACTAAAGTCAAAATATGATTCATCTCTTTTTTTTACCCCAATTTTATTGCAATGAGGTTCCTTGCAATGTTCATTGCATTTTAGTATGAATAAATATTATGACCTTTAAACAACTAGGTAATAACCTTTTATTAAAATAACAATTGCTGATTTAGGTACTATTTTAACTCATTCATTAAAAAATGCCAAAGCTTGGCAAAATCATACAAAAAATGTAAGTATATTTTCTAAATCAATAATCGCGTCTGATTGGATTGTGTTTCACAAAAAAAATAACAATCAAAGAAAATAATTTGCAGTACCTACGTGTCACGCTATAACGTTTAAAATTTGATCTTTTTTTGCAGCCATGGCAGCTACGATTATAGTAATGGGTCTTCTAATTGCCTCAGCGATCTGCGCGCCTCAAAAAAGTCTTAACAATGCCAATACACTAAGAAACCCTGTAAAAATACCATACGAAGAACTGGAGTATATTCTCATTACTAAGAGAGGTGAGATAGGGGTTCCACCAAAAACGCTCAGTCCGTGCGCGAGGGCCATCCTAGGCTGTTGCAACGAAAACGTCATGAACAGCCATTGTTCTGAGTCAATGAACTGTGGAGCATTTTTCTTTGATAGTAACCCCTGTGATGAGCGGTTTGTGGTCGACGCGCTAAAGGCTGCTAAGAATTTTTATAAGCAATTCAGCTAGTTTTTATTTGATTTTGGATCTCTGTTATGTACTCGTATTTCTAAATTATATCTGACTGATTATCAAAAGGTGATATTTTATTCAAACCAAAATGATTCACTTGCGAATACAAAACAGGTATAATACATATAAGATGGAAGCACAAAATAAATTGGGAATCTGAATTTGTTGAGAATACAAACGTGTAAGTATACAAAAACTCCCAAAAAACCGAAATCTGTCGGAGACAGGCAAGTATTTTTGAGTTACCTACGCGAGTACTCTTAAGACCGTACAACTCCATATCAATTTGGCAACAAGGGCAAGTGAAGTCCTTTGAGAATAAAAGTAAATAAATCCTTGCAAAGTTCTGATTTCCGTAAATTTTGGGTTGAAGTAAGCAAATAGTATGGTTGGCGGACTGCCAAACAGTCTGCCGGCAACAAGTAACCGTTTAAATAATAAGGAAATATTGTTTCTGTGATAAAGCTGTTTAACTGGCTAGGGTACACGAATGCTTCGCATTTTTGGTGACAAGCAATGTGGGATTAGAAAAACGTCCTCAAAACTCATATTTAATAAGATACACTAAGCTTTATTACTATTTGCTTCTACAAATTATTATTGTTTGTTCAATTTGCTGGATCCGTTGTAATCTTAAATCTTATTAATATCAACTTGAAGCTCAAGTTTGCAAACTTGTAGAGCTAAATTGAACTTGTCTAATTTGAGAGCAAACATTAGGACAAATTTATGTCAGCGCATATTGCCAATTTTGATTAAATAAATTTCAAGTCTATCTAGGCTTCCATCTTAGATATTTTTAACCGACTTCAAAAAGCGGAGTTATGAACAGAAATGCACTTCGAGAGTGCAGGAATATGTTCAGTTTAATATTGAAGTCAGTTTTTTTTTTATTAATTTTCTATTTAAACTTGTTAAGAAAGAAAAAAATTAATGGAGCTGTTTAAAAATTATTGTTCTGAACTGATCCCAAGTGTTTCAACAACACTACAATTTGTAACTTAAATCTTTTAAGTCAACACATCACTATAAGATTTCATAAAATACATTCAAAAAGTCGTTTCGTATGAATAGACGGATTTCTAATCAAGATGCAATTTAAAATTTCAAGAGCTGTTAATAGAGCTGAAAAACCGCCAATATTAGGGGCTTTGAAACGAGCCGACATCAGTAATTCTCTAGGATCTACCGTTGCACCTTCAGATAGTGTTATGTGATCTATCATCTGGGACGCATCGTCAATCTCCTAGTTGACTGTATTGAATGCAGTTTATAGAGATCAATATAGGTCAAGTGATATAGAGCTGTTCCCAGAAGACTTACAGTAGGTACCTATATACTATTACTGTACTGAATTACTGTATTATTCAATGTGTCTACTTATTCCATCTCAACATTGTCCCAGGCACTAGTCCAGTTAAGTGCAGGCAAAGATTGGCTCCTGACACTGTATAAATCATCTAGTAAAAGATGTACGTACAGGCCTATTTATCTATTAAGTTTGAGTTACCAATCTACAAAATGTCGGGTAAAAGCAGTGTGTAAGGTAGGTACTCGTTACTTTATGATAGTTAGCTTATTTGGGACCTTACTTGAAGAAGTAGAAACAAGTGAAGAAGAAGAAGAAGAAGGTGAAACAAATGCTTACTATTTTCTGAGTAGGTACTTGACAACAGTTGCGTGGTGTTTGTTGTTTCTGGTTGTGTTTTTAATTATTACTTAGTAGATATTATCACACTTTTTATACACAATACTCTTGGAGCCATGGACTGTACTTATGCAATTATTAATCACATTTTAGTGACTGCAATTGCTGCAAATAAGTTTAACTACAAATTATGACCAAAATGTAGGGCTATTTTCTTTTTTTTATGTGCTGATTACTTTAACAAAGTCGTTCGCGCGTCATTTAAAACGCAATTTGCCTTTGTAGCAAAATGCCTAACAATGCCTAAAAATAATATGCCTGATAAGTTAAATGCATTGATCTCATAATGCCTAAGATTTGAACACCTAAGACGCAAAATGCCAAACTATTTCTCCTATTCGATAAACTTTGGCATATACTGCTTTACCTTTTTAGGTCAATGCATCGTCGAAGCGGAAATCTCAACGCTGATGTATGAATGAAGATGTAAGAATGTGTCATTGACATTCCAGTTTACATGCGAATAATATAATTTTACGAGTTCAAACATAAAGCATTATAAAGTCATTTCATTTTAACATTCATAACTTTAGGCTAACCGTTATAGGGTCAATCTTCAGAATCAGCGTGTTTGGTTGATCGCTATGGTGCTATTTAAATATCAATATTATAAATATATTAATATTATTTAATATGCTTTTCTGTAATTTTATTTCGAGAAGGTGTCTAAATAAGCATATTTTCATATTGGCCCTTGAAGGGACAGAAAATCAATAACATCGATATTTAAGGGGCACCATAGCGATCAACCAGGTGTGCTAATTCTGAAGATTGACTCTTATTATCTAATGGACGACAAAGCCCGTATTTTTACCAGATTTTAGTGTTTAAATTAGTGGTATTGCAAAACAAATATTGGTAAATTAGTATTTGAACAAATATTTTAAATAGGTTACGTGTTTGTATAAAATCAGGCTTTTGATATGGAACTTTCCTAGTCATCATTATTATACCTACTCGTATAATAAAACATTATCTATGATTCACATTTCAATAATGCAGTTTTACCATATAAGGAAATCTTAACAAGTAGGTACTTATAGTAAAACAGTAGATCCATTATTGTGTGAATAAATTTTACTAGTAGATTTGATTCGTTTTCGATCATAATTCTTTTTCAGTGATTGTTCTATAGCAGTCAAAAAAAGGAAAATGCAAACTTTTTGAACTGTATTTTTATGAAACTGCGTGAATCTGAGCACAGCACTGAGTAAATTATTTTTTTTTTTTTTTTAATTTAATTTTTTTTTAAACTGATTAGTTATTACAAATAAACCCTCTTTTAAACTATTTGTTCAGATCACGTAATTGGAGCACAATCCCAAGATTTAGTGTAGGTACTTACCTAATTGGTGAAACGTAGCGCCAATCAGAGGCCAAGATGCGTGATACTTATCATAATGATCATTTTGAACGAACGTGATTTTTAAGGCGCGGGACATACAGAAAAGACGTTAGACGAGGACGCGTAGCAGACATGTCTCTTCCGCGTCCCTTTCATAGAAAATGTATAGAAGCGTCGCGCCGCAAAACATACAGAAGAGACGGGGCGCCGCGCCGTCACATTTTGTATGAAAGGGACGCGGAAAAGACAAATGTCTGCGCCCCGTCTTTTCTATCTGGCCTGCGCCTAAGACCGCATGTTTGGCTGAATTGTTGCTTGTAACCCCAATAATTTACGAAATTGTGCTTTTGTATATCCTATTAGCCTTGTGTAGTTCGCGAACGAAAGATAAAAATGAACTACCTCATCAGTAACTTTTCTCTCTCTCTCTCGTTCACACGCGTTCAAAGTGTATCAGTAGTTCACCTTAAATCTCACTCATCCGTCTCTGGCGTTCGAATCGGTGTCCCATAGTAACTAATTTTATTCTGTGTCTTCTAGTTCAATTTTCTTTTCTCTAGTTCGATCGAACGAGAACGCCCACTGAACGAAATGATGAGAGATGAGATGAGCAATTAGTTCAAATCGGTGTCCCATAGTAACTAATTTTATTCTGTGTCTTCTAGTTCAATTTTCTTTTCACTAGTTCGATCGAACGAGAACGTCACTGAACGAACTGATGAGAGATGAGAAGAGCAATTAGTTCGAATTATCGTCCCATAGTAACTAATTTTATTCTGTGTCTTCTAGTTCAATTTTCTTTTCACTAGTTCGATCGAACGAGAACGTCACTGAACGAACTGATGAGAGATGAGAAGAGCAATTAGTTCGAATTATCGTCCCATAGTAACTGATTTTATTCTGTGTCTTCTAGTTCAATTTTCTTTTCTCTAGTTCGATCGAACGAGAGCGCTCGCTCACTGACCAGTGTTGCCAATTTAGCGACTTTGTCGCTAGAAATAGCGACTTTTGCTATGGTGTTAGCGACAAAATATATTTAGCGACTTGTTTAACTAGCGACTTTTCGACTTCAACCGGCACACCAAAACAGTACTATGGCAAGTAATGGAAAGTTGAAAAGGACAAAAACTCAACTTGAAAAAGTAATTAAGGGACCTTTTTTTTTTTTTTTTTTCTCTTTTACCAACTGAACTACAAGTGAAAAGTGAACTAGAAGAAAGATACATTTCTTTTGCCTCAAAAGAGAATTATCTCTCTTTTCTTTTTAGTGAACGACTTTGCGCACTGCTATATCCTATCCTTGGTACCTCTATGTTCCAAAAGTTGAAACTTTACTTGTTAGTGACAGTTAACGTAGGGACCGTTTTGTTCGTACCATTATTTGGTTAACTTTTTAATTGGCCGTGCAATGTTCTGCATAATGTGACAATGACGTATTTCATTATTTTCACACATATTTTCGTATGTGTTGTATGTTTGTATTCTCTGTTGATGGAGACTCAACTTCATGAAGTGACAAGAAGTATATTAGAGCTTTTCAATCTTCGTCCTTAGATCGAGCAAGTGAAAAATTGTTACAATAAACTTTAGGCACGAAAACTTAAAGCTCGGCGCAAACGGGCCACCAACCACAGCCACAAAACGCCAGCAACAGCGACTTTTCATATATTTTCTAGCTGTAGCGAGTGGCCGCCACCGGCTACACGTGTGTGGCGCTTCTATACAAAAAAAGAAAACTACAGGAAATAGGTCGGTAGCGGCTTTTTGTGGCTCGTATGCGGCCAGGCTTATAAGTGCCTTTGACCATAGAATACCTGAGCAACCTGTACTGTGGTCCCCTTCTCCAAAGGGCACCGTGGAGACTTAGCAGCTTAGGAGAACTGCGGGGTTAAAAAGGCCATTATAGCAGAATTGAAGGAATTGAACTATATGCCGTCTCTTTTAGAGTGAAAAGAACGGTATAAAGGTACTGCAATTCCTATTGTGATTTTGCTATATCGGCCTTTTTAGTCCCGCAGGAAATAAGAAATACAAATATTTTTCTTAGAAATTTAAATATCATAATTCATTTACAGCAATATAGCTCCCCCGGCGCAAGCAAAGCTAAAACAATTATAAGGCTCGTGACAGGGCGCTTTTGCTCCGAATATATAATATTATGAAAAAGCCCATCTATCAATCAGTCGGACAGTTTGACCACACTTTGTATAGCTTTGGGCGAAATTGGCGTTTCGATGTCGGATTTATGGGGTTTTAGCTTTTGCCAATTTGAATTTAGGTCATTTTAATATCAACGCATTGAAGATTTGATGATTGCGGTTTTGATAATTAATTTTAATGGAACTAGTTTCCGACGGCATCACTTATTTTCTGATTGTTTTTTAAATTGTTGAATAGTAATTGTCTGAATTATAATCTCACACACGTAGTCATAACGTAACGTTACCCAATTACACCGTAATAAAGAAGAAATAATCTAGTTTTATGTGTTAGATTAGCATAATGTACACAAATGGCACTTACGTACGTGATCACAAACTACATCTTAAAGAGAACATTAAGTATCAAGTTCTGCAAAATTTAGAGATGAGGTAAATTAGACATTGTTAAATTTGATGCCTAATGATCTAACTAAGAGCGTTTGTCCACCGCCGCCGTCACCGTCGCGTCAACGAGAACGAGATGACGGCGCCGATGTAGCGACCATACATTTACTATAGTCGTATTGCTCATTATACGGACTAAAATTGAAGGAAAAATTGTCATTTTTCCTTCAATTTTGATTAGTTTTGATACGTTTGTATGTCAAAATTGAAGGAAAAATGACATTTTTTCCTTCACTTTTAGTCCGTATAATGAGCAATACGACTATATAGCCGCTTGTCCACCACAGATTACAGAAATAATCTCGTTGACGGTGACGGTTCGGTGACGGCGGCGGCGGTGGACAAACGCTCTAAGGCTTGTTTCACTCTTCAGCGTGTCGCCGGTCGCGTCCGCGAGTTGACCATTCACAGCACATTTCTCTGTGCTGTGAGTGGTCAAAATTAATTTCTCTGTGCTGTGAATGGTCTATGATACAATCGTGAATGGGTAGTCTATGAATGGGAATCTAGGATACAATAGTGATTCTGTTTTATTGTTTTAATAAAATACTAGCTGACCCGGCGAAATTTGTAACGCCTCAGATTATTGTAATTATAATGGAATACGTGGGTTTATAATTATAATAATAATAATAAAAGTATTTATTTTCAAGTAGGTTTGACAAAGGTATCACTTATGTATACTATATTGGTATAGTCACTTTATATAAGTAGGTAGTTAGTAATACTTATTCAAATTACAAAGGAAATGATACCTTGTCCAAAACCTGAGCAATGACAATGCGTCAACTCCTCGTTCTAACTAATAAAATACCTACTTGTAAGTAGATAGAAGGGATCTCTGCTTCGGCATAGTACTTCAGGTATAGGACTTGGCAGTCAGCAATTTGTACATAAAGTTTAGTACTACAACTCTCCATTCCAGGCCGCAGATCTAGGGGTAGACCCAAGACGAGATGGAGAGATGTAGTGTTGAAGAATATGAGACAGTGAAAAGCTTCCGAAAACGACGTCGAGGGCAGAGCGAAGTGGAGGCAAACCATCATGAAAACTGACCCCACTACCATGTGAAACTCATAGCTTGGAAGTGAGAGAGAGAGAGACTTGTGTCCCACTGCTGGGCAAAGGTCTCCCCTTGATCTCTTCAAATATCACGGTCCTGTGCCATTTGGACCCACCTGTTCCCACGCTGTGTTCAAGCTCGCGCTCTCTATCTCTATCTAGCTGGTAGCCCCATCTCTTTCTACATCTGTAGCGACGCCTCCGTCTTGCTGTATTAGTGCTTAGAAATATATTATCTTAAAAAAAAAGACCTACCATATAAATGATTCCGAAATTATATAAGTATGAATATGAATATTTGATGTAAGTATGTTGTAACTTGCACTAATTAGTACAATATTCCAGATCCCCTAACCCCCCCCCCCCCCCCTTTATGTACGCCCAAGTAGATAAGCAAACTGTATAGGTACACGAAAGGTCAAGGTCAACACAATAAATTAGGAAATATCATAATTCCGTTAGATCGCGCGGCTGCCTAATAAAACCCTTGTTAACTCCACCATAATTAAGGTTCTCTAGTAATTGAATTTATAGTTAGTTTACATATTTCGCTAATTCAGAAGGGAGCAATTAATCAATTTATAATTCAGGGACTAAATTGAATCACAATTTGGAAACATTTCATATAAAGCTCTAACCTCTGTGTTCATGGTAGAGATTTTAGCTTAAAATCCATTTGAGTTTATCAATACTGAAATATAAAGTTATCATACTATTATTTTGTAAAGATCATTGCAGAATACTAAAAAGAAACATAATTTGTGTTATTTTAGTTATGTCGTTACCCTAATAAGGTCCTTGCCCTAGTACCTACCTACTAGCTTTGCTAAGTTGGGAGCCAGATGGCGCTGTGTGAGATATCCACCAATATTTTATTTAGCTTTCCAATGAATGTTAGGAAAATTTAAAACAAGTCAACGTTTCCGACGTCGTGTACGGGCACGACCTTCAGCAATGAAGTTAACACCGAAGAATATTCTTAAACTACTTAGGCTGGATTCGACCAAACTGTCATCTTACTCCCAGAGTAGTTATTCCGTTAGCCGATAGAATTCGAAATACAATTGTTTAGAAAGCGCAACCGAACATTATTAGGTGCATTCAAATTATCCTGGTTATAAGGTGTCAACTTTATAATGTCAAAATATTCAAACAAACAGCAGTTTGATCTGTGGTTTAATCTCCAGATAAAACTTAATCCAGTTTGGTAAAATCCAGCCTTACTCTTAATTTTTCATTAAGTGACGTCATAGTGAAATATTTTCTTTCTTTGTCTAAAGGCCAATCGCAACACAAAAAATCTATCTAAGTATTACTTACAATTTCAAGTCACTTTGACAACTGTGTTTTCTCTTTTGTAAATAAAAAAAATTTAACGAAAACGACTTTATATTTTTTTGAGCTATTTTCAAGGCTCGTAGCTTCGTATCGACCACGTACGCCTTTCTACGTAAATCAACATGCGAGGAAAATTTATCGAGTTTTCGCAAGGAATGTATAACAGTACTATTACGAGTGCCCGGAGAACAATTCCAACTAATTTACGGTTTTAAATGTTATGCCAATATACCTTTCAATTTTAACTTTATGCTCATAGCTTTACGATTCAAGTTAGAATTACGAGTATATTGTGTAAACTCAACCACCTTTGGCTTTCCACTGAAGGATTGGTCTCCTAGGTTACCGTAGAAGAGCGGTGTGTTTACCAAACTGAGATGCACATTTAGTAATTATCGTACTAGGTACTACTGCTACTTTATCGATCGAGCGAGCGAAGCGAGCGAAGATCTTAGTGGCAAGTTAGGCGATTTTCGATCGAGCGAGCGAAGCGAGCGAAGATCTTAGTGGCAAGTTAGGCGATTTTGCTTTGTATGTTTGTATGTTTGTATGTTTCATTTTTATGTTCTCGCATAACTATCGAACCGCTTATCCAATCTGTATGAAACTTGATAGGTCAATAGGTTGTGCTATGGAAATTTGCTGTGGAGCGTATGAGCGTAATCGATGAAGGGGTTGTAAAGATATGGGGTTCCCAAGGGGGTAAATTTTTTTCAAAGTTACCCAAATATATTGAGTGGGGTGTCATATGAAAGTACTCAATTTATACATTCCAAAATGGTTTTTAGTTTTCTTCTAGGTTCTATAGTTTTTGAAATACAGAGAAAAAGAAAAATGATGAAAACCAATTAACGGATGTATGGAGAGAGCTCCCGTTTCATAGAGTTTCGATGTATTCGGAGGTCTGGTTAACAGACAGAGTGTGGCATCGTTGTGGTTTGGTTTGCAATGATTTTAGTTGCTTCTTGATATTTTTCCTTGAGATTGAAAATAAAAGCCGTGTTGGCCGAGTGGAAGACTGCTCGATTTTCGATTCATAGGTCGTAAGTTCGAACCCTGGCCGTGCTCATCAATGGATTTTTCGATTAGAAAAATTTAAATGCGCATTAACACGAGCTCTAAACGGTGAAAGAAAACATCGTGAGGAAACCAGTTAACGTTCTAATAGCGGCGATGGGCTTGCAACCTGTCACGTATGCAAATGCTAACTCCTGCAAATAGTGGGCTGGGCATGTACCAAAATTATAAAGGGAGACGGAGGGGGAGGGGGAGACGGAGGGGGAGGGGGAGGGGGGATGGGAGGGGAGGGGAGGGGAAGGGGAGGGGAGGGGAGGGGAGGGAGAGGGAGGGGTGGGGGGGGAGAGGGAGGGAATTGATTTTCTCATACATTTTGTATTGAACTGCTATTTTAATAATTTCTCGAACTAAGAGGCCTTCCCTGAGGCGCGGTACGAAGTTCGCGGGGTCAACTATTGAATATAAACACGACACGACTTAATGTATTGCATGCATGCCTATAATCTTTACCATACTGAGGTAGTGCATTAGATATCATTGTGTGGTAGTAGTCAGAAACAAGTCCAAATCTAGGCTATCAACACAACGGTGCGCGAGATCTCAGTTCGGGGCGAACTACTAGTGTATAGCTGTGTTAACCAAATGGGATTTACCTCGACTTTCGATTCGAAGGTCGTGGGTTTGAATCCCGGCCGTTCATCAATCAAAGGTGAATTTAGAAATTTGTTTTATGAGTAGTTTGATTTAAAAGTTTTCTGGTTCTAAACTTAATGGAGTTTAAAAACAAGATCATAATGACGATTTGTAGTCATAGGTAATCGTTCTGCTAATACTTTGACGGGAGACCAACCAGAGACCGAGACAGGAGACCGATGTCATATAAACTGACGGTTCTCTGTCTCGTGTCACTTTCGCACGCCCCTACAAATCCTGTTTCTGTCTCGGTCGCCGGTCTCGATTTTGGGAGCGAATTGCTACTAAGCGATAAGACCGCCCATTGTAAAATTACTCATTGGGTTATTTCTTTCGTAATGTTATTTTAACTTGTGTACAATAAAGAGTTTTCACCTACCTTTACACGTTTGAGCTACATAAAGAGTTTGTAAAAATTCTGTCTTTCAAATACAATATTTCGATTTAGTAGATTATAATCTAGCAGTACAAAGTGGAAATTCCCGCGTACATTAGAAATATGGTTCGGTCGGCGTTGCTGACTCCGCATTAATGAGTGTCGTGCTCTGCCCTCGTGGAAGCCGTGTCTACCAAGCTATAACTAGGTACAGACTGATAATGGGGGAAGAAGGCTTTTTTCCCTCGAACCATGACTTTCAATTTCGTTTTTAGTAAATACTAGCGACCCGCCCCGGTCTCGCACTGGTCACATCACACATCACATTAGAAACCTCTAAAATTATCAGTGTTTCTCTACTATATTATAAATGTACTACCTATACATACATATAAACCTTCCTCTTGAATCATTCTATATATTAAAAAAACCGCATCAAAATCCGTTGCGTAGTTTTAAAGATCTAAGGACGCATAGGGACAGACAGCGGGGAGTGACGGCCTGAGAAAAGATGGTTGGATTGTGTAAGAGAGGACATGCATGTGGAACGAGTGACTACTGATATGACGAGTGATAGGAGGGAATGGAAGAGGAAAACATGTTATGCCGACCCCACCTCGTGGGAAAAGGGCAAGGAAATTATAATGATGATGATGATGATATAAAATAGTAGATTCCTACAAATATGAACTCTATTATATTTGTATAGATTTGCAAGAAATATGTAGCTAATAGTAAAATTTTAATTTACCATAATGTAATTCTTAGTTAAACAATATCTTCAGAGTTTATTAAAACGGTTCACGAACAAACTCAACGAAGTTTAAAGTTTAGATAATTTATAGTTCATGAATGTTTACATTGCAAACGGTTGCTCTCAACATAATTTGCATATTCGCAATTCTTGAGTGTCTGCTAAATACCGTTGAGAACTAATGCTTCAATCTCTATGCATTGCTGAAACACGTACTGTGGTACAAATAACCGTAGTAAAATAAGAAAAACTCATTAATAAAAATGTCTAAATATCTATACTAATATATTCGAAACATCTTATAATAAACTAAATATCTATACCTACTACTATTAATTTCGAAACATCTTATACCTACCATAACCTCGGCATAACTGTTATAACTAAACATGGTTGTAGACATAGATTTATATAACTACCTAAATATAACATCGTTTTTTTTTATATAGTGAAACGCGACGTTTCTACCTTGTGCCCATGGCATAACGGAAGAATAGTTATAGCGAATTTGTAACAAGTTTATGAGTAAGAAATTATGATCTCCTTATTATAACTATTCCTAGGTTGGAATAAAAAAGTTTTAATTTTTACCACTGGTAGAAAGGCACAAGAAAAATTGGAACTAAGACTCATCTTCAATCATCTTTCAAACAATGAAATAGAAAGAAGGAAGGAACATAACTGAACGAGTATATTTGAGCTTGGCGTCCACAGGCTCGCATCGCACGCAGCGGACGGATCGCATCAAGCGGATTATATCTGTGTAATGCGATGCGTACGATGCGGACAGGTGGACGCACTTATATGAGTTTCTCTACAAATAATACTACGATCCTTTGCGTGCGATGCGTCCGAAGCGAACGATACCGACAAGTGGACGCTTAGCTTTAAAGGACGAATGACACCACTACTCCACTAGTGATGCGGTTAACAGAACACACTGATGTCAATAGGCATATTACAGTTGGTAGGGAAGTAAATCTTGGTTTCCGTCAGTGGGCGACGGGTTTCCGGACGTCAACTAGGACATGACATTGTGATAGGTGGTCCGCTATAGTTATAGAATTGTAGATAGCCGTTCGTCTACGGTGACGGAAATTAAGATTAAAATTGTATGGCTCAATCACACGAAACATATTTTTAGGTAGGCTAGTCTTCAATCTCAATAAAAAGTAAGTACCTACATACAAATATGAAAATTGTTCAGACATTGGAAAATTGTTCATAACGGACCAGCCAATTTGTGAACCAATACAACGATCTGAATTCATACAATCCTGCTCAAATATAATTCCGTTCTACCTTCCATCGGATGTCGAATTAGATAAGCCAAGTTTGAACCGATAGTGGCTCTGTCAATTTCTAAAGCATACGAATATAATCCAATTTAAACTTTCTGGTCCAACTCTAACAGCAACTGACTAACTAGACCGAAATGTTTGTGTTTCCTTCGGGAGCAACGTAAGAGCGGACCCTAACTTGATGACATTACTGTAGCCAATCATTCAATAAAATTGGGGGGTTATATCAACACGTATCTATCTATGTAGTTAGTAAACGTTCATTTGAAGATGTACTTTTTGTACAGTATGCTCACCATCATCTTCAGTCCGATTTCGCTCACTGCTGGGCATATGCCTTCCTTTGTTTGTGCCACCCAACACAATCCTTACTAGTCTTGTATTGTTTTTATTTGTCTCGTTTGTAGTGTTTGTAAAAAGCGTTTTTATTAAGATAGAACTGTGAACGCCTTTAATGTTTATTTACCTACCAATAAACCAACGTGTCTTAAGAGTATAAAAGCAATTACCTACTTAATCTTCATCTTAGGTGTAAAGTATTATAATTTTCTTCACTTTAGCTCAAAACAAAATAGCTCCAATAAACTCTTAGCGCGTAACTGAGTTAATAATAAATTATTTCTTGATTCTTGGAATACCACGTTGGGCGCCAATATATTTTTTCACATTTTATTGGTAATGGCGATAATTAGGATCAACATTTTGAAATGTTCAGCATTTTTTTATTTATTTAGTACTTTTATGATGTTTACCACGATCGTCGATTTGATAGGTACTTTGATGAGTTAAATATTTTTTTCCAATATGTTTCAGATATAAATTGACTGTGAAACTTAAGAAAAATTCATATCTATTTCATCTTGTCTTAGGTTATCGAACATTGAACAAATCCCACTATGATAGTAAGATTCACCGCGTAGTCTAAAGCCCTAGTGTTAGGTAAAGCTCGAAATAAATGTAGGAACATGCAAGAGATATCATCAGATTTATACACCACATCTCAGCTGTCGTGTACGCTCTAGACATCATTTTTCGACGGGACGAGGACCCAATTTACACATGAAGCATGTTCTTGCCGTGGCCTACCAGTATTTACATTGTGATAAAGAAAATCTAAAGTTTCCTAAAGGTTCTCTCCATGTTTAAATGAGCAATACCATAATTTTTGACGGCCTGAAAACAACGTCATTGAAGACTATGACTAGCTCATACGAAATTGCAAGAGTAATTTTGAACAGACATAAAGATCTTGGATAGCTTTTACATGAACGTATTTTGGAGAAATTAGCATTCCATACGTGACAGGTTACCAGTCTGTCGCCGCATTTAGAATGCTAACGAGCTTCCTCACGATGTTTTCCTTCACCGTTTGAGCTCGTGTTTATTACTATGTTTTTATTACTTCGATGCAGAACAATGGCTGAGCACTTAAAGTGCCAAAAAAATCCTCGAAGAATAACTGCTTTATTCACAAATGCGCCTTCATGTGACGCTATAACGTATTTTAATAGCAAGCGTGGGTCGGATCACGATTTAGATTGTACGCACTTTACATCCTTCACGATTTATCGACACGAATAAATCCTTTGAGGGTTAGAATAATCTTAAGGTAAAGATGCCATAACATTAAAGTAATATATAACTCTTTATGATGAGTCTTCATCATTAGTTGCATTGGTCTTATGATCATTACAAAAAAAAAGATTAATAACTACTAATGTCTTATCTGCCATTCGCGATACCCTCGGAAAGAAGAGGTCACGACCGCTCTTGACCGTTGCTACTCGTTGTCGTCGTTACCATTAAAGGTTGATTCACGTTACACCGGGCCGGGCCCCGGCCGGGCCCCGACCGCGGCCCGGCCGGGCACGTCCGGAACATTTTGTATGACATGACATTTTGTATTCATGTCTGACCGGGCGCCGCCGGCCGTGCCCGGTGTAACGTGAATCAACCTTAACCGTACGTCACAATGAGAGACGCAACGCGGCTTGAAGCGTTTCACATCTGTTTTAAGCATTATACTTTACGAGCATTCGCTATTTCAAGCATCGGCATTTCAAGGATCGGCATTTTGTTTTTTTTTCGGACTTTTCATATGTAGGAACCCCATCTGTGGTCCTCCCACAGATGAAAATTCTTCGAATAAATAAAAATTTTCTGTACCTAATATTTTACGTAAGTAATGCCCAAGAAGAGGAAGGCCGAAGAAGAAGTGGTTGGATTGTGTGAAAGAGGATATGAATGTGAGAGGAGTGGATTCAGAGTTGACGAATGATAGAAGTGAGTGGAAGAGGAAAACATGTTGTGCCAACCCCACTTAGCGTGGGATAAGGACAGGAGAATGATGAATGCCCTAATTTAATAATAAGGCCCTAATTTTCTTAAAATAGCGCCTGTTTGATCCCGAGATTGGTCCCAATAGAGCTATTTCTCAACAAAATTATCAAGTTACCAAAATTTTAACTTCGTTTAACTTCCTACCAAACAATAATGAAGGCAAAAAGTAGAGACGTGCTATCACAAATCAAAACAACACCATTATGAATAAATTGTTATTCTACACGTGGAAAAACCGTTTTGCTGTTTTTTATCGATTACTCAAGTAACTTATCCATTTCGTAGTCTCGCGTAAAAAAAATCAAGACAACGAAATTACCTTTAAGTATTGAATTGTACAATGACAATTGTAAATTGTACAATAAATATACTTTGACTTTTATGACACTAGTACTTCAGATGATTTTCTCGATGAACTAAAGAAAAACTAAATGTGATAACGACTGTATTTTCAAGGCGCGGTAGACCTTATCTTTTTTTAGGCGTTTTAAAAGTCCTTTGAAGATGATTTTAAGGAGTAGTCAGAGGTATGTCCAAATACAATTGAAACATGTCTACATTTTGCAAAAGCTAGAGTTCCGTACCTGACAGGTTGCAAGCCCATCGACGCTATTAGAAAGCTAACTGGCTTCCTTACGATGTTTTCCATTACCGTTTTGAGCTCGTGTTAATGTGAAAAGAAATTTTTAGAAGCGAAAAATCCATTGATGCACAACCGGAACCTATATACGACCTCCGGATCGAAAGTCGAGGTACTATTCCATTAGCCCAAAGCGGCTCAAAAACTCACTATAGGAACTAATTGCTATATACTGATACTGTTACAAGCTGTTTGAATTACAAGCCAGCATAAATCAATTTGTCATCAGTGTCCATGAAGATACGCAATAACAACCTCCTCTGGGAGCTTTCAATCCGAAAACGTTGACAGAGTAGTCCTTGAGAAAAGTAGGTACAGTCAAGGAATATAGTTTTCGTAGTAAGTCATATAAAGAGTAGAAAAATTTAGAGGTTCTATAATATCTTTTTATGAAACACAAACTGAAATATGAATATGCATATTTCAGTTTGGTGTGTATGAAATACGAATTGTCGTCCGTAAACCGACTTGACAACCATTTTTTTTTTCGCTTACATAGGGATAAAAACTTAAGTTTCTAGGAAATACTGCTGAAAATGAAACAATAGGCATGATGACAGTAATCAAGTATCGCCAAAATATTTATCTGATCTAATGAAATAGGATTCAAAGATTTTGAAAAATGTATTTATTCTCTTATTAATGTCGAGATTACTAATTTATTTGCTAAAATAAATCTACAAAATACAACAATCCGCCATGATAGCCAAAACGCTCGCCGGTGTCATGGCGTCTGTCATTGCGTCTCGTCTCGGTAAACATCCTTTTGTTTCTATAGTAACTATGCATCACTGGTTGATATACCGATTCGTGACGTAAAAACAGACGCCATGACACCGGCGAGCGTTTTGGCGTGAATTTGAAAATTTATATTTAAATGTACTTTTATTGCACAAAAACCTTAATTTTCTACAGAAATATGATATATTTTAGACATAATAGATCCTTCTGAATATCATAGAAGAGATTTTGAAAATTAGGATTCATGCCTATTCAATATGGCGGAATTGCACTTCACTTGTTTTTACAGAGTGTAAGCGTGGCACACATTCATCATTATTTTCTGCTCTGTGATCGTTTTAACCGTGTCCTAGCAATAATAATAAGTTACAAAATACCTATAGTCGAATTGCTCATTGTACGAACTAAAAATATATGAAAAATGTCTTTTTGACTGTCAATTTTAGTGCGTATAATTGAAAATTAAACGAACTCACCTGTGAAGTTCGATTCCAATTATACGAGGGTTCAGCCGAAGACGATTACACAGTTTACTAGCAGCAGTACACGTATCATGCTGCCTCAGTCACACTTTCAGAGTTTATAATAGGCTAAAAACAAGGATGGATCATCTGTCCCACTCGCACCGCTTCCGTAGCGGCGACCGTTCCTGCTCACGTCATTATTTTAGAGTGCCTAATTTTGTAATTAGTTAAATTTTTAGTGGGATCTTTAAGAATGGGTCGGGTGGGATGTTGTAATCGTCTTCGGCTGAACCCTCGTATAATTGGAATCGAACTTCACAGGTGAGTTCGTTTAATTTTCAATTATACTTCGGGTAAAGCCGAAGACGATTACACAGTTTACTAGCAGATGTTCAGAGCAAAAAATAATAAAAAATTTAAACTAATATCAAAATTATTTTGTTAAGTCAACTAAGCGTATTTAGTTGTACTGTTACACGATAATGGTAATTAACATTAATGCATTGATCTAAGATATTAATCAAGCATCAAATAACATATTTACAAAACCGTTATTGTAATGCTAATAAAAATGTTACATAAAATATCTTTTATAGGTAATATTTTAAGAATTAGGTATATATTTGAGGAATCCCTGGAAATAACTTCCAGACGATGAGTTCCAGACTCTCCAGACCGAGAAAGCGACGGACGTGGAAGTGTGTCGGGTACTAATCGCCCCAAACACTCCCACATCGATTCCGCTGTCATGAAGTATTCCCAAATGTGCGAGTGTCTGAGGACCGGCATTACTAGTATGGTTTTTTAGCTGATATGAAAAGATAATTATCCGAATTCGCGTTCTTAATGCTTTTTGTTTTGTCAATATTAATATGACTGTATTGCATGCGCTGATCAAATTTTCACAACTTTCTTCTTAATTAAATCAGGAACATAATTTTTAAATATAACATAATTTTTAATAAAAAAAACTTGGTTATTTTAATAAAACTTAAAGTCTGCATCCTCTGAGCAGAAGCTATGGCAGGTAAAGTCATTAATTTTTGTGCCAGATCATGTAAATAATCAATATCTTATGGATAATAATTCGAAAGATAGCAATGATAGGGTCCCATGTAAAGTTATATGTGGGACATAGTGTCATTGAACTTCAATAAAATTGTACATTATAACTTAAGTGGTTTCATTTTATAAGTTTCTTTTAAAATTCGTTAAATGAAACTATTGGTGGTTACTTTTTTACTTATTTCTTACCAAGGACTAGGTATAAATAACGCTAACCGATGAGTGTTAAAGTGCTATCTTTTCACTATATATTTATCTATATATTTACCACTTTCAACCTTTTTTTTAAAAATAAAATAGGTAATATCAGATATTGTTTGCTTTACTAAAATTAATTTTATTATTTTGGCAAAATATTTATCAAGCTTTCAATTAATAATTAGACTGATTTAAAGTGGTAGCGGCAAAAGAAACCATAACTATGAAGCTACCAGGGTAAAATCTGGAAAGGAGAACATTTTAACAAAATTTATATTAGGTTGAAAAAATAGATTTTAAGATCTCACAAGCCTTAAACCAAGGCTGTGAAGGCCAAGCCAATAAAGAATCACGACAATGCCGACTGCATTATAAAAACATATTTTTTTTTTTTTTTTTTTAAGAACTTTAGAAATTAAATAGACAAAATGTTCCACCATTTGACCGCCACGTTTTGAACGAAAAGTAAACGCGTCGATTAGTTCAGAATGTGGATCTAGCTTCCAAGATTAAAATACTTATCTATTTTTTTTTTTTTTTTTTCTTTTTTTTTTCATATAAATATTTGAGCACTTGCAAAAATATCG
Organism: Camptogramma bilineatum; assembly: GCA_958496255.1. Lineage (NCBI taxonomy): Eukaryota > Metazoa > Arthropoda > Insecta > Lepidoptera > Geometridae > Camptogramma > Camptogramma bilineatum. The sequence continues at coordinate 10,776,909 of OY292458.1, forward strand.
AATTCTGGAACTCCCAGATATTTACTAATGACTCTAAATGTGAAGTCAGCAAGTTCCTATTCCATGTCTAAATGTAATTGATAAGATTATCAGCCTTAATATTTTCAGATGACTTAATAATAGGAAGCATTATTAAAATATTTCGTGCTTCTCACCATCATCGCCATAATATCTCGTGACATAAATCATTTAAACAGTTGTGCTGGATGTCAGCTATTTTGTTTATTAAAAGCATATTGCTAACTAGTGGTATTATTTATTTAAAGTAGAAGTTACAATTCTTAGAATGTATAGTAATGCGTTGATATAAAGATCAGAATCTCTCCAATTGCCATTGGTGGTATGAGCGTCACATACAGCACCCCAGCCCGTAAGTGAAGTGTTCTAAAAACTTCTAAACTGTATCGGACAAAATGAGCTATCGATATGGTTTATCCACAATTTCAGTATATAAGTAGGTACAGCAAAATGTTCTTTTGTGCATAACACGATTTTACTTGATCCATTTTTTTTTTTTTTTTTTTTATTTATTATTATTATTATTTTTTAACGTAATGTAACACTTGTAAACAGTAGGTATTCGGATTAGCTGACTTTTCTTAGTATTTACGATGAAAACCAAGGATGATAAAAATCATCTCGTAGTGTTAATATTTTTTGGGCAACTTTCTTAAAAGTACCTATGTATTACTTGCACAAAAAACATCTAACTATAAATACATACGGTAGTACATTGGTACATACAGTAGTAGTAGTATATAGTATTATTTACATTCATCCAAGATAGCAGTAAATCATTGGTAATTTTACCCAATTGATCTTGAAAATATCTTAAACGAGAAAAAATCTGGATTTGCGAAGCGACATCGGGCGCTTGCGTTGCTCAGGTCGATGGAGATTGTAGTTCCTAGAAGCGGCAGGCTCGCAACAGCGACCTCGCTTGCGCATAAGATAAGTAGGTGCTGGTACTGCCACTCACAGCCGTGGTGTACGGTGCCAGGCGCATCTCGTTGACACTGACAGCTCGTTTGATGTTCCCCGCGAGTTTAAAGCACCTCGTTGTGATGGCCCTGCTAAGAGTGGCCTGAATTGCGGGCGGAGTGTTGGTGCAGCAGTGCAGTTTTTTTTTTTTTTAATTTCCTTCAATTGGCCTAATTGTTTTTTTTTTTTTTTTTTAAATTTATTATTATTATTATTTTTTTTTATTTTTTTTTTTTTAACTTGGTTTATTTTATTATTCTTATTTTTTTTTTTTTATTTTTTTTTTTTAAGTTTTTTCATTTTTAGTCTCTTATCTGAAGACAAGGATTTTACGACTTTCGCGGGCTTTTGGTTATTATTATTATTATTTGCAGAGAGAGTTCAAAATAGCGAATCTTCGAGCTTGAGATTATCTGTAGTGATAGTCACGTAATAGTCTACCCGCATCACCTAAGGGTATTACGAGTATGTAAGTTTTGGGTTCAAATTTGAACTCAAAGCAACATCAAGAGAACCTTGCCGAGTGCAATCATATTGATAGAAAGATAATTTTGTTTGTTATCCCTGAAAACTTTTTTTTTTTTTTTTTTTAATTACTTTCGCTTAGCGCTGCCTTGATTTAGGTTGCTGTCAGTTTGCAGGAATCAAATACTGTTGAAGCATTTCGGCTTTAACCTTTTTCATAAGACCATTAAGTAATATGTGCTGCCATCTAGGGGCCACATGTTTACTTTTATCATCACCGTTTATGGCTGGAATACACAGGCTACATAGTAGTACCTACATAAGCAAGCTAGTTTTTGAGGGGATGCTACTTAGTAGCACATAGTTAGCACGTGTGTATGTTATTGAAAATAATACCTATGCTTATAAAAAATCACGCAACGCAGGTACCAAATATGCATGCTTTTTAGTAGCATGTCCTGTGTATATCAGGCTTTAGGGTAAATTGATCTTCTCGAAGAATTTGCAAAAGACAAGGATTGGTAGGTACTATGTTCTATTTCGATCTAATCAGTTTCGATAAAGTTTTTGAACTGATATCACCAGATACGTAAATACATTAGATGCGTTAGGGATGTCAGCTTCAATATGTTCTGAATATTGTCATCAACCATTTCATTCGAGGGAATATGAGTTTCTATAAAATAAACCTCTTACCAAATCTCGACTCGATAAACGAGGAGAAAAAATTTGCTATCCATATAGGATGCATTAAAACCTCTACACCATAAAAGTGGAGGGAGATTCAAAGTTCAGCTATCCATATAGGATGCTTTTATGTTCTCTACACTATAAAAGCGGAGATTCAAAGTTCAGCTATCCATATAGGATGCTTTTATGCTCTCTACACTATAAAAGCGGAGATTCAAAGTTCAGCTATCCATATAGGATGCTTTTATGCTCCCTACACTATAAAAGCGGAGATTCAAAGTTCAGCTATCCATATAGGATGCTTTTATGCTCTCTACACTATAAAAGCGGAGATTCAAAGTTCAGCTATCCATATAGGATGCTTTTATGCTCTCTACACTATAAAAGCGGAGATTCAAAGTTCAGCTATCCATATAGGATGCTTTTGTGTTCTCTACACTATAAAAGTGGAGATTAAAAGTTGAGCTTCACTTCATGGAGATTGAACACATTTCTAATCGTAAAGAAGTCATGCCCAACTTATGGTATCCCACTCACGATATAACGCGAGGGATAGAACAGATATACCTGACTACAATTACCTTAAAATTTATACTGACAATGTCCAGCAGTGGCCTGTTGTAGGCTAGTGATGATGATGATTGCCTAAATATCACAAATATAGACAACCCTATCGATCAAAACTCAATGTTGTATCTCTTGTAGAAAAAAACAAAATGAGGGTAGTTTGAAAAAAATTCGAGACAATGTTGATGTAAAATTGACTTCGAAACTGGAACTTCGAAACAAAATGAACTTTTTCACTTTCAAAATGAACCTTATAGGCACCTATTGAAAATAACAAATGAGAAGGTACATACGCGGAGTTTCCAAATGCGCTTCAAAGTCCGACGAGTAGAACGATTCGTTCTCCGAGGAAGATGAAATTCTCTTAATCCTTTCAGCTTACTTTTAAACAAAATGTGATCGCAATCCTTTTTTCACTTAAATAAAAATAACTTTTCGAAAATTTGTGAAGAGCGTGCGACTTTGGCAAACACAAAAACATGTAATGACGTGAGCAGGAACGGTCGCCGCTACGGAAGCGGTGCGAGTGGGACAGATGATCCATCCTTGTTTTTAGCCTATTATAAACTCTGAAAGTGTGACTGAGGCAGCATGATACGTGTACTGCTGCTAGTAAACTGTGTAATCGTCTTCGGCTTTACCCGAAGTATAATTAGAAGTACGACTATACCAAATAAATCGATCTGACTTTAAGTTCATCAACTAAACAAGAGCTAATGATCATCAAACGGCTGAGCAGTTTTTTTTAAATCATTGTTAAGTAAAGTCTCGATCAAATCATCTTTCAAATAAAAGAGCTAAGGTTTTTTGTTAAATTTACGTCATTACGCTGTTCTATGGGAGACAACTTATAAAGTTACTGAGTTATGACGTCATAAATCATTAGATTTTTCTCATTTGCAATACTAAATGCTATGTTTACACATTTTACGCTTGAAGCAAAAAGTTTCCATTTCTTTCAAAAATATGTTAATAGCTAGTGGGTCTAACGTTTTTAGTAATATTCTGTTATAGATTTTTCTAACTGACTGTACTTTGGACACATCTGCGCAGCATTTACTCGACAATTTATTTCAAGCCAGGGAATAAATTGCCTTAAATTGAGAAACAAATATAAAATGTTTGAAAGACACGCAATGAACGCAGACCTACTTACTTTTAAATTAAACGTTTGTATCTTGTTTTCACTAATATACCCTTTATTTTAAAACTCATCTTATATATTACATCATTCCTTCAATCAAATATATTGTTTAGGAATTCATCATAATGATAATTATTCATTACTAGCTGCTGGCCGCAGCTTCGCTCGCGTGTTTCCCGGATAAAAAACCTATGTTACTCTCCAGCCTTCCAACTATCTCCACACAAAAAATCACGTCAATCCGTCGCTCTGTTGTAACGTGAAAGCAGGACAAATAAACAAACAAATAAATACACTTTCACATTTACAATATTGGAATGGATTATGGTAAGTAATGATCATTCTATAACAGAATATTTTTATGAAGCTAGAAATGGTTGAAGTCGTACATTTATTTTAAAAAAATGTTCTAACCTATAATTGCCCTATAAACATTTAAACTAATGGAATAATAATGGAAGAGGAGAACATGTTGTGCCGACCCCACCTAGTGGGATAAGGGCAAGGAGATGATGATGATGAAACATTTAAACTAATACCATTTTTATAGGTGCCAAGCAAAACTTCAGGCTAAGACTAGTTTGACCATGAAATCGGTTTTAACCCGACGCAGTAAAAAATAAAGAATAACGTTAGCAAAAAGCACGTTCTGAGACCATAAATTCAGTAGTGGTGATTAAATTCCCTCATTCAAAATTAAATGAATTCTAACTAATTTATCGTCGGTACTCATTGCACGTTTTAATTAGAGAGGTATTAAGAGTTTCATTAACTATCCTCTCCTTGATTTGGAGGCCAGTTTTAAAGTTTAAAAACAAGCATTATCTGTGTCCTTTTCATCCTTTTCCCATTTATGTAAAACATAGGTGAGCCCGATGTCTAAAACTCGTGGCACTTTTACCATGCGGTTGCTTAAAAACGATATAACTAATGCCTTTATAAGTATTCATTTTTTTGCAAAAGCAAGCATTTTATACTTGAGTCGCCGCTATTAGAAAGCTAACTATTTTTCTCACGATGTTGTCCTCCAAGCACAGCTTAGAGTGCGCATTATTTTTGCGAAATGTAGAGGTAAAATCCATTGATTTATCAATAGATTTTATCGGCCGGGATTCGAACCCACGACCTTCCATAGTCGCGGCACTATCCCACTCTTCCAACACGACTTTTTAGGTGTATTGTTAACTAGCTGACGCCCGCGGCTTCGCCCGCGTGGACCACCATTTTTTTAACCCACGGGAACCGTGCATTTTTCGGGATAAAATAAGTAGCCTGTCCTATTCCCGGTCACTATCTATCTAAATTTTAAATTTCAGGCATATCTATTCAGAGGTTGTAGAGTTATAGAGGAAAAAACATACATCCATCCATCCATCCATCCATCGGAACATCCAAAATTTCGCATTTACAATATACGTGTGACTTTGTTTGTTTATTATTCAAAACAACAACCATTTATGAATACTTCATATTACTGTTTTTTTGGTCACAAGTATGGTTCATTTGTATAGGGTGTTACGGTTTTATTGGCTTGCTAAATTTGAAATTTTAACAAGTGACTTTAGAGGAATTGTTGTGGCTAAAAATATATCTCAAACATTACATTACACTGTACGGCGTTTACCTGATACGTGATTTTCAAAGAGAATATTATTTTCCAAGAGTTATCGTCTAGTTTCCTATTACTAAAATGTACTTACGCATTTCTATTCTTTACGTTATATTTAGGTAATTCTCTTCAATAATAGCGCATATAAAACAATACAAATTGTATGGCATATAAAAGCTTATATTACCCATTTAAGATTCCATCCAATTCTCTTAATATTAAGCCGTAACAATATTTAATTTTTCCGTACCATCGAATGTAGTAAAATTTTATGATTGAACCTATTCCCTTCCTTATAACACAGAATAATAGTACTACACTTATACAGCATGAGTAGAATTACTACATTGTAGTCTGAAATTAAAAAGATCTAATATTCTTGCAAGAAATAAGCAAAAACAATGTAAGGAATATTTATTTGTTACAAAAAGAACATTGACGATTGACCGATATTCCCACCAACATACTTTTTTCTTTGAAAATGAATTTTATGCAAACGCAAAACGTACTTGATCATTTAAAAAAAAATCCTAGTCGTTTTATAAAAAGTGCTACAGTAGTAGATACATATTAAGAACAAAGTTTTGCTGACCATATCAATGAGACGAGAAATTCCTTTCGGAATTAATATTATAAGAAACACCGTGTAGAAACGTCCTATTATTTCTCCCGGGAATTTATTAGAAATTGCTCAATAAAATAGACCTTGAGAACATCATTTTCAGACTTTATTAATGTTTAGGGCCTCATAATTTTTGTTTATTTTAGGTCTCTGTTAATAGATGGCCACTAAAACTTCCTCTGGGAGGTTTTATGGCCAAGTACTAGAAGCCTAATGTTATAATAATGCGCATTCATTATGACAAGATTAGAAAAGTAAAGTGAATTTAATAGGGACTTTAGAGTAACATTATAATTTTCCGAAATTTACCTAAATGAGGTTGGAAAATTTTCGACTTGCGAGAATAGTAACTGCTATTATCCCAGTAATACACTTTTTAAATCTTTATTTGCCCACTACTGACTGGGCAAAGGTCCAATGTCCTTTAAAGTCTTACCTACAGTTCGGTATGTGACTAGATTAGAAGGTACTGGGTGACGATCTTAGGTCATCTGTCTAAATCTATCCGACTCAGTGGCCCTATTTCAGTCTAGTCGACATTCCCTACACAGTGTTGCAAATTTAGCGACTTTGTCGCTAGAAATAGCGACTTTTGGACCTGTGCTAGCGACAAAAAATCGGTTTTAGCGACAAAAAATATTTAGCGACTTATCTAGCGACTTTTGGACTTTAACCAAGAAAGAAATTAAAAGTATTTTTATTGGTGGGCTGTGTCATTTGGTGTCTGTGACAGACACCAAGCGACAGTGACAGACACCATTTAAGTATGATAATGTCTTGTGTACACTTTGACGGAATAAAAATACGGAACTTCATGTGCGTGATTACTACGGTGTATGTCAATGTCCCGCGTATCAACCTTTATCTATCAAACTCTATTGAACTATGCTCAATGAATGCTGACGAAGATTTTGAATTAAAACTTTTATTTTGAGTTTACGTAAAAATATGCAGGCAACCAAGATAACACCCTCCCCGCTAGCTCCTTTGGCTCTTTTAGCGACTTTCTAGCGACTTTTCGCACTCAATCTAGCGACTTTTATTTTTTGGAGTTGGCAACACTGTCCCTACATCAGCGATTCCAGTTTTTGTCTGATTATTTTTTTCAGTCCCTCGTCACGGCTATGTGTGAGTGACTGTACCGCGAGCACTGAATAATGAATAGAACTACGTACAGAAGGCTCACTTTAAAAAAAAAATGTAAATAGCGTCGCCTCACCCTGATGAAAATGTTCCGGATAAACCAAAACGTTGTCGGTACCGTACCAAGATCGATTTCCCGCCTACTAAGGCTTTTACATAAGAGCCGTGTTGGTAGAGGGGGATGATACCTCGACCTACGATCCGAGTCGTGGGTTCGAATCCTGGCCATGCATCAATAGATTTTTTGTTTGAAATATGCGCATTATCTAACACGAGCTCTCAAAGGTGAAGGAAAACATCGTGAGGAAACCCGCAGCTTAGTCAGTCCCACACGTATTGACCATGTCTTTCCTATGGATACGGCCGGTTAAGCTGAGAGGATGGTTTAGGTGCTGAGCAAGCCTACTCCATCTCAAGCAATGTCCCAGGCACTGCAATGTTCCGATAATAAGTGTAGGCAAATGTTGCCTCCTGAGACTGTGTAAATCATTTAGTAAAAGGGTTACGTATTTATGTCACGAAAAATACAAGACAGATTTTTGAAATCCATAGGAACGTTTGACAGATTTTTGATTTCTTTTTTTTCATAATCCAGGAATTCGAATTCCATAAATTCTTAAGCCAGATTTTCATTTGTTTTTTTTTTTACAAGACAGAAATACAAAATACATCTAAACATTTTCCAGAAATGTTAACATCCAGATAATTCACTTTACCGCATGTTTGTTTTCCATATAATTTGTTTTCCATATATTTTGTGATCCCGAAAAATGATGGTTCAGGAAAGACCTATTACAAAATTATGTATTCAATATTTCTAAAGGCCTACTAATAGCGCTATCTAGTAATAATTCAGAGCGTTATAAATACTAGGTACCATAAAATTAAATGACCGATGTTCATTATGTAGCTTGAAGTACTGTAGGTAGATATCTTAGATACCTTTAACATTTCCTAACTAATTTCGTGCTAGATGGTTAAGTAAGTTTGGTGAGGCCAAACACTTTTGGCAAATTATCAAAATTTAACCTAAATCTTTCATCCATTTCGAATTTGTGACGGCTCCGGCGCTTCGGGAAGTGCAGCCCCTCCGCCCTTGCGTAACAAAACGCGGCATCAGCACGAGCCTTTGCAGCTTCGGCTGTTTGGTCGCCACCTTCGGCGGCGACCAGCCTCAGCCGCTCCGGCTCGTGCTGGTGCCGCGTTTTGTCACAGCGGGCGGGGGCTGCATCTCCCTTCGCGCCTCCGAGTTCATAAAAACACTCTAGGGTAGGACAGACAAGACTACGTGGAAGTCGGGGTGGGCAGATTCGGTTCTGAGACCGATAATAACCTAAAAACGTTTCGTTTTACGGTAAGACAGACGCAACATGAAAAGTAACACAAATTACGTAAATAATATTTATAATTGAGTAAGATGGAAAAGGTTTTATATGGCTGGAAATTTTCTGGTAAGCGTTACTTCTGTCTTATAAAAATCGGTGTAAGGATATTGTTGTCGAATGAAAAAAAACGAACTGATAATCTGGCATTAGTGTTTCTGTCAAATGAGACTTCTGTGAAATGTTTTATCGGAGTAATAAAATTATGTAAAACGTAGCATCTGGATTTCGAGTTTCTATCAAACGTTTTATGGATTTCAAAATTCGGTGTATCGTTTTTATAGTTCTAAGTTTTTTAAAGCTTGTAGCCGGTACTTACATTTCTGCGAGTCGGTCTTGTGAGGCGACTTCTTGTCACCTCGAACCATGGCTGCGGGGCGGTGGTGGGGGAGGGCTCGTGCGCGCGGACCCTGATACTATCGCCCGCGCGCGGCTCCACTCGCGGTAGCCTGCACCGAGTTCTCGGGGTTATGCCAAATGCCTGCAAATAAAAAGGTTCATTGTTTAGTATTGTCTACACTAGATGTGTGATATTACTGTGCGTCTCCTTCTTTCTCACTCACTTTTCAGACTCACTGTCATTGTTAAATAATTTAAATAATTTTCTTATAAATCGATAATCGATGAACCGGCTGCACGCACGAAAAAGTGTTACGTTCCGCCTGAGCTGTGAGCGTGCAACCGAGAGCGTGGAACAAGCGATAGAGAAGCACGATCCGCCTAAGCGTTCGGCAATTCATAAAAGTATGCAATTTTTCATCAACTGTTACGAGTGTGAGTGTGTTTGTCTTTTGTGACATTTCTCCAAGGAAGTTTTAGACTATGCATTTCTTATATTTCTATGTCGTTCATTGACACATTCCCTGCCCAGCTACCTGTGGCCAACTGCACGTAAGTTCTGCTTGCTTGTGGCTCTGAATGCGTTAAATGATCTTCTTATACCTAGCACAGAATAATAATACTTCTAATAGCTACTGGCATACTAAGTACCTACAAAACCAGCCATATCATAACAACAAGAAGCAATATCAAAACATCATCCCGCTCGCATTTTCCAAGTTTTCTGAAATTCAATATAGCAACTTAAGCACCCCAAGTTTCAACTAAGTATTGACGGGCTTCAGCCTTCATCGTCCGAGCATCGAACTTAATCTGTGGCCAATTGAAATGGATAAAGTTGGTGTTTGCAATTGGTTGAGCAAGTTATACAAATAGATTTTGTTCAGATTATCGTTAGAAAGCGTGAATATCGGGTGCAAATACCCGCGAAAAGGTTATCACTTTATAATTTAATTGTTATTATCGACGTAAGTCTTGAACATTCTCTGTGGAGCAGTGGACGAAGGCTCGCCTGAAACACGGTTGCGGGATCGATTGCCGCTACGGGGCAAATGTTTGTATGATCTGCAAATATTTGTCTCGGATCTGGGTGTTTTTCCATATACAATAATTACTATAGATATGTAAGTATTTACAAAAATTTTTGTACTATCAGTCACAAGCTCTGCTTACTTTGGGGCTAGATGATGCTGTGTGAAATATCCAGCAGTATATATTTATTATTTACTAGCTGCTGCCCGCGGCTTCGCTCGCGTAGTACCCGCATAAAAAGTAGCCTATGTTACTCTCCAGCTCTCCAACTATCTCCACACAAAAAATCACGTCAATCCGTCGCTCTGTTTTGACGTGAAAGCAGAACAAATAAACAAACAAATAAACACACTTTCACATTTATAATATGGGTACGGATTCGCATCTGATGATAAAAAAACAAGAGTAGCTATATGAAAACTTTTAATATACAGCGTATTTTACTTGCTACAACACGAACAGTGCATTTAGTTAGACCATAACTCTGAAAGCATTTACGTAGATAAAACTTGTTTTATTTCAAAGCATGTCCAGTTTATGACTATCTACGAGCGGTTTTGACTTAATGTTTAAAGAAACATAGGTACCTACCTGGATGAGACTAAAAAAAGATAATATCGATGTCCATATAACGTAAAAACAACAGATGTTCACATTCTAGAGAGTAAAATTTAAAACATGACGTTCAGGGCGTTTCATTTTTTTTTAATTTATTTACGAGTATATCCACTTTTTTTAGTGGTTAGCTCGTTAGAAAGCATTCCGCGGTTACGTTTGCACCCTGGATTTGCCGTTTTTTTCACCCATTCTATACATAAGACGAAACTCCAAGTTATGGAAGGGAGGGGTTTCCTAACTTCATAACTTGGAGTTTTGTCTTATTTAATCGTTAAGTGATCTTAACAAGATTTTCAACCTGCCGAATATGGATTCCGTGACCGAGTTGGTAAAGGCACTCCGGCTTAAGCAGGATCGCTTGTTCAGTTGTTGCGAGTTCGAATCCCGTCAGAATTGAAAATTTTCACAAGAATTTTCATTTTCAAACGAAATAATACCTAAGTGTGGTTTAACACTAAAAAAATTTAAAATTATTAAATCTAATATTAGTGTTTTAGTTATTAACGATAACTACGATATTATATCTTTGGACTTACTACTAGTAGAGAAGAGTGTAGAGAAATTACAAGTAGGTAGGTACGTATAAAATACAAAATAATAGAGAGAATAAATGTCTAGCTATCCATCACATCTTAGTTTACATGATTACCGAAAAAAGTAAGCCTATTATATTATTCCAAGTTACCTACAAATATTTTCCAAGCTTCATCCAAAACGTTTCAATCATGTGATTGATAACAAGCACAACACATTAAAATAGCTGTGTATGTAGTTACTTATTCGATTTAAATAGGTGTGTAAGAAGAAATAGCTTGACTTGATGGGTTTGGGCTGTATTAGATTGGTTTTTTAATTAAAAACTAAAATCGAGCCTTTGCACAGTTGCAGCGTTAATTGACGAGAGAATGAACGAACATAAGATTTTACACAGATAAAATAAAATTGTTTCCAACAAAAGACTTATTCTATTTAATGTTTCCAACAGTTACTTGGAAACTTCCACGTTTTTGTTAGAATTAAGATAGCATACTCGGATGGGTGACACTATTGGCGTACAGTGAATTAATTTTTGGATATTTTTATATCTAACCGAGTGAGATTCCGTTTGAGGGGACAGGCCGTTTGACAGCTAGGATAGAAGACAGAATATTCCTTATAATTCTACTTACACGTTCTACAGACTCGTATGTACCATCATCATTACAGAAAGATAAAAGGGTGAAAAAAATTCATTGAAAGAAAGTCAAAATTTCGCACGTAGCAATTCTCAAAACAAATTGAAAGCCTCCCATTGCAACCGTTTGCCATGGAACTAGTCTGGCTCAGTAATCCGATTCTGCAACTAACTCTTTGAAGTTCCGTCTTTGAACAGTCTGATTAGATTACCCTTTCCGTTTTTAGGTTAAAGTTATTTGGAAGACGAAATTTTACGATTTTGTTTGATCGCAGCAGCAGGCAGGCATTACAGCGAATAAATTAAGATTTTGATTGAATCTTTGATTACGTTACCTACTTACACAATTAAATATTTAGGTACTTACTCTAAGTAAGAAATTAAAAAATCATAGTATGATATTTTTCTCCCTAATCTTGTCAAAAACATTAAGAACAGGTTTAATACTTATTAATACCTATAGCAATCAAATTACTAGATCTCATTAGGATTACAAAAAATCTTACATAATATCTAGGGCACACTATCTCACTAGGACTAAAATTACTTATTGGATTAAGTAGCGCGTAATATTATAGCCTTATTCTTACTGATATTATAAATGCGAAAGTAACTCTGTCTGTCTGTTACGTTTTCACGGCTGAAAATATCTTGATTAAAGTTGTTATTGAGATAGATAGGACGTAGGAGAAGGACAAAGTTGAGGGCACCAGCTATATTTTCGGGCCCCTAAAACTTAAAGTTCCAAAAGGCACTTTTGATGGTTAGATTTTAAACTCCAAAAATGACGTATTCAAGCTAAAGACGAGCCAGAGTACCGGTTTGGAAATGTTCCAAATGATCTCTTTTGTATACAAAGGGATTTTATAATTGAGTTAATTAATATTGCTTAGCTCCGCGAGTGATATGAGGGATGTTATTTTTTTTTTGTTTATGTCAAAGAGAATATTTGATAAAGTTGCTAGATAAGTCACGAGATTGAGCTAGCGAAAACAAAATGTTAAATTATATTGCTACTTGGGTTACTTCATACAATTATGAATTCGGACACCACTAGGTTTTCGTAACAGCAGCGCCCCTTACACTAAACGCGATACTTATAATAGACATAGATTTGATTTGATTTGATAGCGACCAAAATCAGTCTCAAATTGTGAAATATGACAGTTCAGTGACCACGCAAGGAGCTCTGTCACTCTCATCTCAAGGTAGAACACGACAAAAGATACCTTCGCGATAGTATTGACAATTTGAGGTTTGAGACAAGTTAGACAATCAGTCTGCTGTAGTACCAGGAGTACTACAGCAGGCTGTAATTGTTGGCCAACACACCAATATCGTGAAGACGTCCGCTCTCGCTTAGGCTCTCACGCGATTGTCCACAGACCACCCTTGGATGCAAGGACACTACATGACCCAGAGCACTTTCGCGTCACAGACACTGAGCGCGTTAAGGAAATTGAATCAATCTTACTTCCACAGTTCGTATCTAAATCTAATCCAAAGCCGCAGATGGAAGCTAGCTAATGAAATGAGACAATTTACACGTAACCAGGACAGACTGTCGTCATACGTAGGGCTTGAAATTGCTTTGATCGCCTTTCCGGAACGCTAATGAATTCTCCCGCCCGAATGAACCGCACAGTTCGCCGACCACGGCCGCGTCTAATATTGTATGTTGGTGTGATCACACGACACCAACAACAAGCATTATCATTGAAGTTTAAATTGGCAAGATAAGTTTTTTACTAGACATTATAACATATTGTATAACTTATTACTTTTTCTTGACAAATAAAACAAAACAACACATTAATTACTTTCAGGAAAATGGTAAAAAACACGTGCTTCGTATAAATTGTCGTTTCCAGCAGAAAGGATTCATGACAATAACTCTCCTGTGGCTCTAATTTCCATACTCTGATTTATTTAACTTGCATCCACTATGTTTGTTCGGGTCAAATCTTGCAACTGAATAGCAGTTATCCTCAACAGATTGAGCTGTTTATTATTTAACTTTTAGGAAAATAATACCAGCATGATAATTATGTTTAGGCTTTGTTTTTCCAGGTACCACGTGAGCAAAGTCGCGGGAAGCTACTAAAAAAAGTCGTAAGAATTAAAAAATAAAAATTATACTTATGTGTAAATGTAGATATGTATTTAAAACAAAAAAAAATAAGTATGTAAGTAGTACCTATAGTAGGTACAGTCATGGTACAGTCATGGTATGTGGTTCCCATAACACAAGCTCTGCTTACTTTGAGGCTAGATGTTGCTGTATGAAATGTCCAAAATTATTTATTATTATTATTCTTGGGTTCAAATCGTTCCTGCATAAAACTGTAAGGCTACAGTTAGTAGCTTTGTTCAATCACTCGCAATAAAATGTAAACAATCCCTATTACACATATGGAGTGTGGAAGAACCATAAGAATTCTATTCAAGTGGATTTCCGTTCCACGTTTCGAGACGAACGAGATGCAATAAAGGGTTGGCGTTCGTGAAGGAATTGCATTTTAAATAGACAAGGATTTAAATAAAAAGCTTTTTACTTAATGCTAGCTTCTGCCTTCAGCTTTGGGTGAGATCCAATTTTATTGTGCCAGGGAATTGTCTTATGAAATATTTTTTTCATTATACTTACTATGTATTTTATAGAACCTGCAATATTTTTTGAATTATTAATGTATTGTGGTTTTTGGCTAGGTCTCTAACCCCGCATTTTCACTAACGACAAAACGGTAACCTATCAATCTTTCAAAAAACGATACACCGAATTTTGAAATCCATAAAACGTTTGATAGAAACTCTAAATCCAGATGCTATGTTTTACATAATTTTATTACTCCGATAAAACGTTTCACAGAAGTCTCATTTGATAGAAACACTAATGCCAGATTATCAGTTCGTTTTTTTTTCATTCGACAACAATATTCTTATACCTTATTTTAAAAGACAGAAGTAACGCTTACCAGAAAATTTCCAGCCATATAAAACCTTTTCCATCACCAATTATAAATATTATTTACGTAATTTGTGTTACTTTTTATGTTGCGTTTGTCTTACCGTAAAACGAAACGTTTTAGGTTATTATCGGTCTCAGAACCGAATCTGCCCACCCCGACTTCCACGTAGTCTTGTCTGTCCTACCCTAGAGTGTTTTTATGAACTCGGAGGCGCGAAGGGAGATGCAGCCCCCGCCCGCTGTGACAAAACGTGGCACCAGCACGAGCTGGAGCGGCTGAGGCCGAAGTTGCGAAGGCTGAGTTGCTGATGCTGCGTTTTGTTACGCAAGGGCGGAGGGGCTGCACTTCCCGAAGCGCCGGAGCCGTCACAAATTCGAAATGGATGGAAGATTTAGATTAAATGATAATTTGCCAAAATTGTTTGGTGAGGTTACTTAACCATCTAGCACGAAATTAGTTAGGAAATGTTAAAGGTAATAAAAAAAGTAACTAGGTACAATATTTATTAGATATCTACCTACGGTACTTCAAGCTACATAATGGACATCGGTCATTTAATTTTATGGTACCTAGTATTTATAACGCTCTGAATTATTACTACATGGCGCTACTAGTAGGCGTTTAGAAAGATTGAATACATAATTTTGTAATAGGTCTTTCCTGAACCATGATTTTTCGGGATCACAAAATATATGGAAAACAACTTATATGGAAAACAAACATGCGGTAAAGTGAATTATCTGGATTTAAAATTTCTGGAAAATGTTTAGATGTATTTTGTATTTCTGTCTTGTAAAAAAAAACAAATGAAAATCTGGCTTAAGAATTTATGGAATTCGAATTCCTGTATTATGAAAAAAAAGGAATCAAAAATCTGTCAAACGTTCCTATGGATTTCAAAAATCTGTCTTGTATTTTTCGTGACATAAATACGTAACCCGACAAAACATGTTGTAAATAGCTACCTATCGCACTCACTCTTTGAGAGTTAATAAAGATAGATAGATGTTTGCAACATGTTTTGTCGTTGGTGAAAACGCGGGGTTAGGAAACCAAAATACATCCCTATTTAATTATATTTATCAATATAATGATAAGCCTCAATGTTATGAATCATAAAATTAAAAAAGTCGTCTGGGCATCACCTAAGTTTCGACTTTGTTACAACACGCGGTGGTCGTAACAAAACTATAGTCTCTTTTCGAACTCAGGAACGATTTCATATTAGAATCTTTTAAGTTAATTTCAGTAGTAAGTAATTCAATTAATATTCGGTTCTATCGGAGTGAAGATTTTACTCAATAGATCAACAAGCCAATCCATACGTTCTGTTGAATCAGGCTAACTTTAGAGTGTATCCGTTATTCAATTATAGCATAAAGCCAAAACTCACGTGTAAACGCAGTGATCATCGGGTAGCATTGGAATTCATAATAAATGAAATTACCTCCCAGTATGGAAATTACAGCCACAGGAGAGTTACTGTCATTACTCTCTGCTGAAAACGACAATTTATACGAAGCACGTGTTTTTTACCATTTTCCTGAAATTAATTAGGTAGGTAATGTTTTATTTTCGTTGACTTTGTAAAGAAAAATAATTAGGTCATAAAATATTCTCTAGATAGTAACGGCCATGGAATAAAGTCCGCGAGCCAGCATTTTTTAAGAGTATGTTAAATAGCGTAATTTAAACCTCCTATGGCTGTCTAGAGATTGATAACAGTTATGAAATGAATTTGAAAAAAAAAAGAAAAACGAAATATGATCACGACTGTATCCCAAGGCGCGGTAGACATTCTCTCAAATCTTTTTAGGCATTTTATAAGATCCTTCGAGTCTAAGGGGGTCAGAGCTATGTCCAAATACATATTTGATACATGCCCATGTTTTGCAGAAGTTAGCATTCCATACGTGACAGGTTACAAACCCACCGATGCTATTAGAAAGCTAACTGGTTTCCTCACGATGTTTTCCTTCACCGTTTAGAGCTCGTGTTAATGCGCATATAAATTTTTTGAAATGAAAAATCCATTGATGCACGGCCGGGTTCGAACCTGCGACCTTCGGATCGAAAGTCGAGGATGATATGAATTTACAATCGTAAGGAAATGATCAAAAATCATTTCTTATTCTGGACACTCCCGCTGCTCAAACCACACACTGAACCGCAACTGACATTCACGATGCTGATACGACTCTTTGAAGCATTTTACGAGTTATCTGTATCGAATTTTTTACCTGGCTCGTGGGGAGGCATTTATTTTACAAAGTTGTATACAACGAAATTATTGAAAAAGTACCTGGACCATAAATAGATAAATATAACAGGTTCATTCATAATCATTTACATTTCAACTTAATAAACGATATTATCTGTACTATCTTATCTATGCTAAATAATATTGCGTACCGGCGCACAAAACTATAAATCCAACGTAATCTGGACAGAACACGACACGAAAGGGTTCAGTCCCACTATTTTACCTACTCAAATGTACTGTACGAAGTTCGTACAGTATATACGAACTCGTATCAAACTCCGGGCCCGAGGGACAATCCTTTCGAGAACACAGCCTAAAATGATATAGCAAGGTTTATCCACATAGTAGGCTGTGATATGATCCGTGATATGAGCAGTGTTGGCCGAGTTGGTTAGTACCTCGACTTTCGATCCGAAGGTCATGGGTTCAAATCCCGGCCGTGCATCAATGGATTTTTCGTTCCGAAAAATTTATATGCGCATTAACACGAGCTCTAAACGGTGAAGGAAAACATCGTGAGGAAACCCGCGGCTTAGTCAGCCCCTCACGTATTGACCATGTCTTTCCTGTGGATATGGCCGGTTAAGCTGAGAGGATGGTGTAGGTGCTGAGCAAGCTTACTCCATCTCAAACAATGTCCCAGGCACTACAGTGTCCCGTTAAGTGTAGGCAAAGATTGCCTCCTGACACTGTATAAATCATCTAGTAAAGACGTAAAGGCCTAAGTTTTTAGTAGGCTGTGATAAATTCCTGCAATGCATTGTGTGGTTTAACATCATAGGGAAAACATAGTCTCCAAAATTTTGATGGTTCAGAATGTAGTCTAAAGGGAAGGATCGTGCAGCCAAGAAAGCAGAAAGCGTACACTGGCCGATCGAGTGTTTACCCGTCGGCTTAGGTACCGCTGCGCCCCGGAGCGACGAAGCTGAGATCTTTATCTACAAAATGTTGCCGTCAATTGCGTGGGACAGAGATAGCTGTGGCGAACTCTGATGTCGTCGGAGGCCATGATCCATGGCACCATGTCAGTAATTTAGTTTTGTGGTTGGGTGAACAAACATAAAAAGTTGCTAATGTACTTTGCGTATTATCCTTTTTAGTTGGTTTAGTCTTTTTTAGGTTATTATAGTCACGAGGTATCCAAATATTTTTCTGAAGCTGTAGTGACTTCCACATTACATATTTTAATATAAGGCCTGCGCACGCTTTGAAGAAATGCGTCTTGAAAATCTTGACGCCAAGCGCCAGTTGCGAAAAGTAAAACCCAAAACCGTCTACATCTACACATACAACTCTCTTGGGCAACTGTTCTGTGCGTCCTGCAGTAGGACGTTTAAAACTAAATTTGGGCTAGCAAGTCATATTCGCGCACATCAGCGAAATACCTAGCTCAATCCAATAGCAAGGTTCGCCGTCAACGGACACGTCGTGGAGGTCATCATCATCATCATTTTAATGCTGAAGCATTGAGTATAAATAAGTGAATCAGTTGTTCTTTCTAAGCTGCAACAAAAGCCTGCGCTTGTGACGTTAATCCCTACATGGCCTACATACCTCCCTTTGATGGATTGATCACACAAGTACAGTGGACGAACACGGCACTAACTATATCACAATTCAACGTGGTTTTATTTGCTCATTGTGCGGGACCCAGCCACGCGGAATCGAACCGATCTAGCGTGTTACATTTTTGTTTCGAATTTTATGAAACTGGTAAAAGAATGCAAAAATATGCACTAACAACGTTGAAAACGTATTCATTTTTACTAAAAATAAAATACAATACTAGCTAGAAATCCACAAAAATGTTTCCAATAGAAAAAGCCATGAGAAGACAAAGTTAAAAAATCATAAATTGTAGTGGAGGACAATATTTATTACTTACTAATATAATATTATTTTAGGATAGATACTTACTTGGAATATTTTCCGGCTTTACTAGTTTACCCTTATTTTATAAAATGAATAAAATAAGTCCGTATGAGGTAGTGGCAAACTCTGGTTACCAAGTTTTAGGTCGCATGAAGGACATCAACTTTATTAACCTAGACGGGCAACTGAACGCTTCCGTGCTTCTGAGGTCACTTTCCTCTGTAGTACGGAAGCGCTCAGTTGTTAATAGCACTAGTGTTCGCATTAATTTTCGACCGCAGAATTTTTCGACGATCAATCAAGAAGCGATTATGCAAGCTGCACCACGAGCGCTTCAAGTTTACAATACATTAGTTTTAGTTTGCAAGAGTTGCAAGCCGCTTATAAGAATGGCGACTGATTTCCCAAAGATTCACTTCACCGTTTGAGAACCTAACCGTGAAAAGTAGAGATGGGCTGAATTTATTTCATATTAGTAGGACCAGTAAACGACCGCGGCTTCGCCCGCGTGGACTACTATTTTTTATCCCACGGAAACCATACATTTTTCCAGGACAAAAAGTAGCCCATGTGTTATTCCAGAACCTAAACCAAATTTCATCAAAATCGGTTTAGTAGTTATGGGGACACGTGGTAACAAACACACACACACACACACACACGGATTTTCGCCTTTATAATATTAGTAGGATTTGGTATTTGACATGATCGGCAGGTTTACTAGACATTCGTACGTATTCGGTCAAATTTTCGGTAAAAATTCCAAAGTTTCTACCAATCATACCTACTTATAGAGTTTTTCAAATTTAGAGTTTAAACACGATATTGTGGCTATATTAACACACTTAAATATATTTTTTCCTGTACAAAAACGATACAATGCCGAGGGCATAGGGTCAGAAGATGGAAGAGATACATTGACACACTTTATTGTGAAAATTAAAAATAAATTGATCCAAATCTCCTGAATTAAGCCAAACACTCGGATCGGTACACAGTACACTTTTCACCGAACATTCGGCAAAATGTTCGTGTCCGGTAACATCTCAATTCGGACCGTCACTAGTGAATACTTCGAAGTTTCCCCAATATCGATACACCAAGTCAGTATCTAGTTACAAAATAAACGATCGCTCAAGTTGTAACAGCGCAATTATAAACTCATAAATCAAAGAGGAAACATAAAGAAGATTAATGTTGTAACAAATCCACGGAATGCGAGCGCTATGCTCCTTATTTTTGTTTTTATTTGCGTAATGTTGCTATTAATGGCCATTATTTTGACTTAGTATTTAGCCAAGTTACAGTATAAAGGAGTATAAAGACAAGTCAGTTTTTGAGTGGAGGACTTGAGACATAGCAGTTAATAGAAAAAGCTTATTCCCATTACATGTTGATACAATATCTATGAAGAACAATTTTACAATCTATGAGTATTATTGTGTAATGAGCATTAGTTATTGGCTGCTAAAGCGCCGTTTAGATAGTGCGAATTCGCCTCAAAGATGCGATCATCGAAAGCAAATGTCAAAGTAGAGCAATGTAAACTAAACATTGATTCTATCATACCCCACCCCTAGATGAAAACCCCGCCCGAGTAACTCAGTATTTGCCCAAATGGAGTTGCGTTTTCAAATTCTTAAACTGAATACTTATACGGTGATACAAATGAGTTAGTTGAACAAGCTTAAAAAAGGTTACTTTCATGAATAATATTACATTTTTCATAATCTTCCTTTCATAGCCTATTCAAAATTAGTTTTGTCAATTCTGAAAAAGTAGGTTTTTCAAGTTCCCGGGGTTTTGCCCGGAACCATGGAAGTTGTCGTCGGTGGACTATAACAATACATACATACATACATAAAATCACGCCTTTTTCCCACAGGGGTAGGCAGAGACCACGGACTTCCACTTACTACGATCCTGACACACCTCTTTCGCCTCATTCACTATTGACTATAACAAATTGGAAAAAAGTAAAACCTTGGATAATATTCCATCGTCGCCTGCTAGCTACTAGATTAAAAGTTGAACAACTTCCAAGACGTGGGCAGAAATTGAGCCAAGTAATCGAAAGTTACATCGCGTGAACTATCGCTTCCTGAATGCAAATCTGTAAGCCTACCCATGAAAGCGATGATCTAAAAGCGTGGTTCAGCTTATGTCGGGTATAATTGAAAACAAAGTAAGTATTCAATGATATAATTTGAACTAGAATACTTACTTAAATAAATGATAATAAATAAATAATGCTAGAGATTTCACACAGTATTAAATAGCCCCAAATGGAATGTATTATTATTTGTTTTGAAATTTAAGTGTAGGCCAGGCCTATATCGACGTCTTGGTGATAGATTTATTTGCTCTCAGCTGGTAAAGTAGCCGAGAGTGATGTGATATAAAATTGGATGAGGACTGACTGATGACTGAGACGTAGGCATCGTTCGGCAAAACTTACCAGTTTTCTCATACTCATACCATACTCATAAAACTCATAACCATAGTGATGAAAGGTTACCTCCTAAGTGGTCGTGTCGTGATACTTTTTATTTAAGTTTTAAGATAAAAATATTGAAAAATTGTTTCCAAAGGTACTTTATTCACGAGTAAATTCTACTGAATACGTTTACAAATTTTAAGGTTTTGTCGCTAAAATTCACATAAAATTCGCACATAAAGTGGAAGAGTTTGTTTGTTTTAAAGCGCTAATCTCAGGAAGAAGGTAATTACCAGTCGGATTCGAAAAATTATTTCTGCATTTGATACTTAGCTAAACTCTTGAGATTAGCCTATAATCTTGGCTACTTTTCATCATCATCATCATCATCATCATCATCATCACCATAAACCGTCACTACGGGGGTAAAGTCGCGAGGGAGCTGCTAGTTCAAGATAAAGTAAAATCACGACAAAGCGTGCGCACTTGAGCTTTCGGTAAAGTGCTAAAACGTTACTGCATGGTCGTTCCAAAAGTGATTTCATGAAATTACAACCCGTTCTCTCGAATATTTTACCATGTGAAGAGTGAGGCTTATTACCCGGTTGACTGATCATTCTTTGTGGGTACTACGGATGTAATAATAGAAATATCATTTTTCAAACGTTTCAGTATTACCATCCAGCGAGTGCTTCTTAAAAGCCTAAGTAATCACAAATACCACAAAAACATTGATGCATTCGTCAAGAAACTGTTTACAATAATGTATGGATTTGTGTTTAAAAAATGCCCAATTTGTTTTTAACCTTTTATTGGAAATCTTGTTTTACAGGAGTAGCCCTATCTACCCAGTATTCAATTATTTGCTCGAGAAAAGTCAATCAAAGTCTTGGCAAAACTCAATTTAAAAGTATTACTCTCTCTCCCTAGTTATAGGTAAAGACATAACGAGCAAACGAGTTCCTTATCTCATAAAAGCATCCATTAAACCAGGTATAATTTCACCGATCATTTCCAAGGCCATTAAGTGTTAGTGGTGCCCTCTACAGCTGAGTGAGAGCATCGATCAGTAGCTATCTTATCTTGAGGGTGCTTCGAGCAAACCTTATAAAGCTAGTAACATACTATGGAAAAGATACCTTAGAACAGGGGTGCCCAAACAGTCGATCGCGATCGACCGGTCAATCGCGAAGCTTTTCGAGTTGATCGCCAGCAATATACCAATTATTAGTACCTACCTACTCATTCCTAACATAGGTAGGTATGATTCCTTTATTTTGATGTACCTATATTCAATTTAAAAGTGCAGTAAAACCATGTTTAAAAAATGTTTTGCAGTACCTACCTAACCTACCTACATAGTAGTTTAGTCGTTCCTTTGCTTTAAAAATATTTTCTGGTCGATCGCCGACACTATAAGTCTGGGCACCCCTGCCTTAGAAGTACGAAAAGGTACCTTTTCGTACTTCAAGGTCAAAAGGCTTTTGTTATGGGTTTACTGAACCGAGTAACCACAAAGTGCTAGTGATTTTTTTTTTTCGCTAAGTGATATTGCGAGAGTCAGCCATTTTAATTTGTATGTCCGTTTCTTTGTCATTTAGATGCATGAAGGTATGTTGAGAAAGAGTGTGTCATCTCACGTCTTACATAACATTACATAAGCTATAATAATTCAAAAGTTATTAAAACTTACTGAAAGCATCCCGTATACTTTATTAATTGAGGTTTGAACTTCCGACATTGAGATGGGTACCTCTGGTTTGAAAATGTCAGCAGTTGTTATTTGTGACAATGAATAATGTGCTTTAATACAAGACAACAACGTTCTCAGTTTTATTATTCAAATGCAAAAGTTTATAAATGAAAATACAGCGTCGCAAACATAAAACGGTCATTTTCTTCAAAGGACTTGAAACCTATTCAAATTTAGAGACCCTAAACATTTCATTATTACCAGATTGAAAAAAAGCTGCTGGCTGTGACGTAATTTCAGGATGCTATACAACTCGAACGTCTTATAATCAGCTCACTCCCTTAGCTGAGGGTTTCGTGCCAAATTAAATTTCTAGGGGGATGGGACCCCACCCCCTCAAGAATTCTGACACCTCTGAGTGCCGACAAAATATATATTAGCCGTTTAAGAGATTTTGTTCGTAATCGGAAGCCTAAAGAATAAATTTTGCGACTTCGAGGTGTTGATAAAATTTGCTTTTCCACTTACAAACTTTTGAATTTAACTTAGCGGTTCTTAAAAAAGGTTACGATGATGCAAAGATAATTCTTCAAAAAATACCTAAATTTTTATATAAAAACGAAAACTCGGGCGATATTCTCATACCGTTTACTGAAAAGAAACCCGTTAAAAACAATTTATCTTCTTAGGTTAAGCCGCAAGTCGTAAAGTCCCGAAAATCCCTGAGTCCAGGCTCTAACAGGTAGCTTTTTTGAATGATCACTTTGGCGATTGCTTCGCCAGGGGCACTGGCCCGTCCTGAATAATATAACGTTGCGGTGGCCCAACTTGGCAACCCATTAGTTTGCGGGTTCCGGCGCTGACTCACAATGGAAATAATGACACTTTTCCGAACCACTCTCTTGTTTTACACCCGATTCGACTATTAATCAGCTTTTGTCCGAAGGCAAGCAAACTTTTTGAATTTTGTGGCTACATTGTCGTGGTTTTGTGAACTACTTGCATTCTTCGACAAGCGCTGGGTAAAGAACGTAGAATAGATGATTAAACAACAAAACACCAACAATAATCGAACCCTAATAGTGTGAATTCATCAACAAAGT
Organism: Camptogramma bilineatum; assembly: GCA_958496255.1. Taxonomy (NCBI): domain Eukaryota; kingdom Metazoa; phylum Arthropoda; class Insecta; order Lepidoptera; family Geometridae; genus Camptogramma; species Camptogramma bilineatum. Next base: position 10,801,012 of record OY292458.1, read on the forward strand.
GTCATTAAAGTAACACTTGACGAGCATCTAATTCTATAGAATATTTAAAAGTAAGCAGTAAATGATGCTTAAAAAATTAAAAAGTAAAGGTTGCTAAACTAATTTAAAAAGAGCAAGGATGGTCATGGGCTAAGCCTTTAGTCACTAAGGTACCAAGATAGGCGACAATGCGAAATTAGCGTAAATAAAGTGAATCCTACTACTGTAATTGAGGTGGCACTTGGCATTTGTCAGTGTTTTTCTGTTTTTGTGAATGAAATGGTGCTTACTTTGTTGGTGTAATTTATCAATAAATAAATAAATAAATAAATCCTAGACAATGTAATTTACTAACTATATATATACTTACCTATAAGAAGAAAATAACCTGACAATTTTTTTTTATTTAAATCTCATCAAACTCATCAATTCGGTATGATAATACGTTTCTGTTATCGATACATTTGCTTCAGTCCCGGTATTCAAACTGATTACGTCATTTCCATAAATTGCGTTACGAAATAAATCACGATATCTCGCGATCCGTCACAGGAACGCCTGAAGCAATACAGACAAATGTACAATGTTCATGTAAATATACAGCAGATAAATATTTTAATATGAAATCTGAATCAAAAGCAAACATCGGCAAGGGAGTGCCTTTTATCTGTACTTTGTAGCTCTATTGTTATTGCTGCCGCTCAACAAAAATCCACAGACGCCATCCCTCACCAGGCTAGCTAAAACAACTTGTGAAAACCTTAAAAAACTGAACTTTACAACTATAAACGTCATTAATAAAATGAGGTTTCTTCTTAGGCTTTGAAAAAAAACACATCGAGAAAATAATTTGAAAATTACCAAAATAAAATTCAACATTTTCTAAAAGGTAGGTACTTACAATTTTATAATTTTAACTAATATTTTTATTTCACTAAATTACACTAGTATTTTGACCGCACCGATGCTGCAAGCTCAATTTTTGACATTTTTCTTGCAACGGAACTGTCAAAACGACAAAATGTAAAAACGCTCTAAAGTAATCCATCAGCAGTAACAAAATTTTCACCTTACAACACATAAATCTAAATATTTAAAGGTAAGTACCTACTACAGGTCCCCGAAGACCCAGCTCATCAATAAAACTCAGACAGATGTAGTTACAGTTCTCTACAAAACCTGTCTACTACCAGAAACGAACAGATCTTTCAGATAGGTACTAAAGTTTTCATGAATTGATGTTTTGCTAACAAACCTAGCTCGGAACTAGGTAGATTGTTCGATAGCGTGAAACTAGCTTTACAAAAGATGCTTTTTGATGTCAACTATGAATACCTGTCTGATAGTAGCTCTTACGATTCGACCTATAAAATGAGATAAAGCATTGTTGTAGTTTCATTGTGTCTCTCAATCGACTAAACGTCAGTTTAGTTTTTTGCACATTGCGGTTGGTCAGTCGAATTGTATGTTCTAAATCCGGAGGCAAAAGCATAGACTATGCTTGCAAGACTGAAAATGCAATGCAAGGTTGAAAATGTGCCAAGTCGGTGCCGTAGATGTCTGGCTAAGTTAGCTTTATGACAGTGATAGTGTCTACCTTGAATGTGAATGCACTTTGCGACACAGCTTTTTCCTCAGGATACAGTAAAGTTTCCGACTCCGAGTTTATTAGAATTTGTTGTTATGACAGTTTGAAATGAATATAATAGCTTTTGTTTTGTTTGTACAGAAATCTGGTGTTTCTTTTTGTGAAACCTGAATAAAATAAGAATATATTATTATTTTATTACTTTTCTAAGAAACTCCAGAAATGTAATTATTAGGTACTGTATTAAGGTCATAGCTGTTTGTATCAACTCGGCACCAGCACCGCACCGCATTGCCTTGTGCGGTTAGATATTCTTTGTATGGAATTCTATAAACCAACGTTCACTACATCAACTCCTTGGTGTCAATTCTAGTACAGAACTTTTTATCAACCTCAAGCAAAACCTCAACTAAACCTTAGATTTTCGACTGTTTCCTATTCTACTAATGACAGACGACTCAGTTGTGGTGAGGTTTTAGCTAAAGTTTGGACTTTGGCAGAACTTTTGAAAAGCTATTTAGGTACTATTCACCAAATGGCTGACATTTATGAGATCAAACCAAAACGCAGCGGAATAATTGACGTTGTCATCTAGAAGAATTGGGGGGCTTGACGCGGCGATCCGGTGACCCTACGAAGTTGATTTAGTGAGCGTTGATTCATAGATTTCCCTACAAAGAATACCTAACAACTGCGATGCGGTGCTGGTGCCGAGTTGATCTTATGAACTTTACTTTTTGATACTGAAATTATTAAATGAATGAATGAATTATGGATGAACACTTTATTGTACACAAAGAAAAGTAGAATATAACAATTAGTAAAGAAAGTCTTATTTAGTACAATAGGCGGCCTTATCGCTGATTAATGACAGAAACTAGAGATATTTTGTAAAAATTGTCAGGCTCAGCATAGATATGCTGATATTAGATGTCAGGACCAACAACATAGCAACAATAATGTCCATAGCAATATAATTAAGTAAGTAGTTTTTACACAATTGCATTCATCGTGTTCCGAGACGTATACCTGCTGTAAATTCTTGATAACGACACATCTTCATTGAAAGTAAATACTTTATTCTACAAAAAACAAAACTGATAGACAGTCTATTGCAGTTCTATTCAAACTCCATAGCCTACAATTGCAAGACCCTTGTGGCCTCGATCGCGGATGTAATTTTGAGTCCATTGTTTTCCGTAATTATCGATTCTCTTACACGTTTGTATTGCAATACAATGTGAAAGGATCATTACAACGCAACGTTAATGAAAATGGTATTTCATCAGCAACACAATAAAGTTCAGTTTTGAGTTTTCTAGATTCAACCAATTGACGATAATAAGTATCAGTACGAAAATTATATCTCACTTCATCAAATCATTTTTCTTTTTTGGAAAATGTCAAAATTTGGTTCAAATTGCAATGAATCTGTAACATTTTTTATTTCAAAATAGAAAATGAAAATAGAAATATATACCTACTTAGTTATATTTCGCAAAGATACCGGATAGGGTAAGAAAGATTCAGCGAAAGGTGAACATCTTTAATAAATATTCGATTAATTTCAAATAATCTTACAACATGAACTAAAGATGCAAACATTATGAATTACTATTGTGATAAAGATTTTACGATACATACCCAAAGGCATTCAATAAAAAAAAAACTTGAAAAAATCCTACGTTGTCCAATAAGTTGACAAGACGCGATATAATCAAGATTGCCTACATACGAACAATACCCACAAGCCAAACCAATATACGAGTATGAGACCAACCATGACAGTTACAGTGTGGAGGTGAACGCTTGTACAAACAATTAGGGCCGTCCCAGAATAGTACTCAAGTGCCTTCAGCCCAAATAAGTCTCACCGTAATGGGATCCTTCAGTCTAGGTTACGTAGACTAACGTTATGACTGAAGGTGGGGAAACTTGGGTAATTCATATTTCCTTAAAAACCTATTTTTCTCCTGCGAAGGTAATTTTAGGTAAATTATCCACAGGTTAGGAATAATTAGGCAAATATTTTTTAAATAATAATGGGACTTAATTGCGTAGTGACGACCTCTCTTGACTCATTTTGACAACCTCTAATGGCGCAGTGGGTGAAGGCGCGCTTGTGACAAAGGAGGTTGCGGGTTCGATCACCACCGCGAGACAAATGTCATAAAACAAGCTCTGCTTAGTTTGGGGCTACATGATGCTGTGTGCAATGTCCTGCATTATTTACTTAATTTATTTTTATTTTAGAGTTTATTCGTGACCACGTTTAATGTCATCTGAAACGTCGAGGTAAATAAAATAAAACCTTTGAATCAGAAATGAGTCCGAAAACCCTGAGATTGAAGCAATCTGGAATTCGGACAGGCAACAAACTACCTTCTACTTCTACATAATGTAGGTACGTGCTTTTGTTTCTTAAAAGCTTAGGTAGGTACGAGTAATATAAATTTACTAGCGCACGCCCTCGGCTTCGCCCGCGTGGACTACAATTTTTTATCCCATGTGCATTATTTCGGGTTAAAAAGTAGCCTGTGTCCTATTTCCGGTCGTTAGGTGATAGTGTGATTACTTGGTTAGGTTTGCCGTCAAATGCTTAGCAATCTATGACGCTGGGTAATTTATTGTAATCCGTACCCATATTATAAATGTGAAAGTGTGTTTATTTGTTTGTTTATTTGTCCTGCTTTCGCGTCAAAACAGAGCGACGGATTGACGTGATTTTTTGCGTGGGGATAGTTGGAGGGCTGGAGAGTAACATAGGCTACTTTTTATCCGGGTACCACGCGAGCGAAGCCGCAGGCAGCAGCTAGATAGCTATAAATTATTTATAAATATAGCTTAAATATAATAAAAATATTTATATTTAAATATTTATTTTTATAAATATTTAAATATTTATTTTTATTAATATTTAAATAAAAATATTTAAATGTAATTTCCGATAATATTATATCAAGGCTTACCTAAAGAAACAGACACATCTTCATTAACACTCCCTCAGGTCACGAAGCTAACAATGAGATGTGGCCAGAATTTGTGTACAACGTGACCTAGACGCAATGTGAACATTAGGTACGGTAGAAGCTTTTAGTTTTAACGAGAAGACGTGATATGTGCATTGTACAGCAAGTCTAAAAAGGTCGCTATAGCAGATTCACAGCTAGATTCGTATTGTGATTCAGCTAAACATAAGCAATTCCTCTTTTCGTTAAATGTTAGCTGAATTGTACGCAATTCACAGCAGAATCACATTGGCGTTACGAATCAAGGAATTATAATAGGAATTGACAATTTTGTGATTTCTAATACGAGAATCTTGCTTTGAATCATAATGTGAATCTGCTATAGAGAACTTTTTAGATCCTCTGTTCTGTGAAATCACAGTTATAAGGTATGTTACGAAACGGAACAAAACGAAACATGATCACCATTGTATTCCCAAGGTGCGATAGAAATTCTTCCAGACCATAGGCAATACAAATCGAGGGTCCACTCTAGTACAAGTCTGTGATAACATCCTAAAGCGGACTATTTGCAAGTTTAAATAATTATAATGTGGTTAAACCGGACCTACACTATATCGCCGTCCCCGGAGAACGGGGAACTAATACTACTAATATTATATTATATTATAATCACATGGAATAACATTTGGTAGAATTACCACATTTACATCTGCGTACCAGTTATAAGTTATTTCAAGCTTAATAGTAGATTATTTTGCTTATTCTTAGGTCTTAGAATAACACTTAATACCACGTTTATTGTATCACAAATTAGCGCTTGATAGGTATTCCTTTTCAAATAAAAAAAGTCTCTAACTCGAAATTTAGGCCATATAGACCTATTGAAAAGTTTTATGGACACGGGATTTTATCGCGTAATTTACCTTATTTATCCCGACGTTTCGGCTATGGTCCATAAAACTTTTCAATATGAATAGTGATCGCGAAAGTTTAAAAAAGACATATAGACCTAAATAAAATAAAAAGTTCTACCAAAAACTACTTTCCATCCGAAAGACTAGTAAAGCTAGTCACACAAATCCCGACTTAACCACGACTCGAGATCGATCGCTCCGTAATCCACGACACAGACCTAATAACTTCTAGCATGTCTCTTCACCGTTATCTTATGAGCTCTTTTGTTGTGTGCCTATTGGTCTCGATATCAGCGTCACACAGGCAACACAAACGCAAGACGCGCTTTTCAAGCCACCCTCTGTCTTCCTGTGTGGAGCGATAAGGAACGACAAAAACTGTTCGGTATTCTGCCTTATCTTTGCGAATGAAATATATGAATGAAGCTGGATATTCCTGTACAAAATAAATGAGGATTTTGAGCAATTTTTTCAGGGCTTTTTATATTCTGTTTGTATCTCTCGCAAATGAGAAGGTAATAAAATTATTATATTACTTACTTATTTTACGTCCCAATTAAAATGATCACAATTTTTTTTAAATAAGAATAAATCTGGCAACTATAGTCTATAGCTATACCTACTATACTATAGGTATTATTTCTGGAAACTCTATATACCTACATAGTATCTTTAAGAACATTGTACCTACATCATTTCCCATAAATATCTTATCGGAAGCAATTTAATAGAAAAAGTTATTTTACAGAAGAAAGAACACGGGAAAATCGCTTACTGAACAAGAAACCCATGCGATTTTCCCTTGGCCAAGGAAAGAAAATGGAAAAGAAAATAAACTATTCAACACCGCTCGATGGCGCCGCAATTACCAAGTTTTATTACTCTTTAATAGGAAAACCTTATAGAGGAAATAATACCTACAAAGTTAGTACCTACCTTTCTCTACTTGTTAACTTAAATCAGCCCAGTCAACGATCTCTTTTTTGTTTAGGTGTACCTACAATGCGAAAAGCTTGAAATTTTTATTAAAAAGTCGACTATTTTAGAAATGTGATAGGTATTTCAAATTTTCCTTTATTTTATCAATTTTCAAACTAGTAATATTACCATTCAAATTTCTCTTAAGTATTGTTTTTTATTTTTTTTCCGGCTAAAGCAAAGGAGGATCGCTTGTATCATTGTGGGTTCGAATCCTGTCGGAATTGAAAATTTTGATAGGATTTTTCATTTTCAGATTTCTCTTGTAGAGCTGATAATGGCGTTCATAGATTGTTAATAACCGTAATAATCAAATCTTTACTATGTCACCCATTATTACGCTGAAAAAAAAAAAAAAAACAATCAAGCTTCTCGCTCGATGCAGGGGACTTTGCAATTAATGGGTTAAGTTTTACGTTTGCAGTCTGCAATAAACTGGAAATAATGAAAAATCTATAACGGAACAATATTTTATACGTTGTCTGTGTCCAGATTGGATAGTGTTGACTGTGTATCAGATATGGGAGGCTTATTATCTTTTGTTTAAATATTTGTGTATCATATTAGGTACATCAACAGTTTAGGTACCGAAACTGTTGCCTTGCCGGTGTCACCAATCGATCACCTCCTTTATAATTATTTACCTACTCTGTGTGAATCACACACACAGCAGATAATATATCTTACGAAATATAAATCTTGTGCCCATACAAATTCTATGGAGGACCACACACAGCGAATATAAATGACAAATAATATTTGGTGCAATCTGACAAGATTTAGGTATATTTCATAATAAGATAAGTTATCTGCTGTGTGTGTGGTGCGCTTCAGGAACTGGGTTTATGTTATGACACTCTAAAATTTGTTAAAGCTCGGTTTGGATCTTCTTTATGTTCTGAACCATATTTTTAACTTTTCCATTATGTTTCATAGGCCATTAAAACAGCGAGTACTTTTATATTTTGTTTAGAAGCTTTAAAACAGTTAGGTACATTTATGATAGGTTGTCTGATGCACCTGAACATTTTCTCTCACATAAGTATTTAATCCATTTCAACGCAAATCTTCAGTTCTCACAATGAAAACTACACTGTACTTCCTATCAAATCCAGTGTAGGTACTTACACTGGACAATACCTAGCCTAATACCTACCCAATTTAAATGTGATAAATTATAAACCTAAACTAGTAGTGTCATGAAGTTAAAGTGTTTATACGCTCGCTGTTATCGATAACATAAGTTTAAAATATTGGTTATCATGAGAAAATAAATTCTATACCTACCCAGAAAACATTAAGCCGGGACAATTTGGGGACAATTAGGTACCTACTATAATGTGCTATCTGGTATGGCATTGAATCACTCAGTTGTATATTACCAATCAAATCTTCCCAATGTGTCCCGACTGTGAGTCATTCTTTGTAGGTTTATTTTTTCTTTTTAGTTTTAAATGAGTTTTTACGCAGTCGGGTTTTGTGTTTTTTTTAAGAGTCTATCATACATAACTAAAGATATTTCAAAATAAAGGATTACGTACCTACTTTATAGTAGGACATTGTTTTATTGTGTAGGTACTTGTAACTTTAGAAACGTTAATCCAAGAAAGTTTCTGGCAATCAATTGAACCCTGAAGTTCGAAAGCAAAGTCACGATGCTTAAACCATTGAGACGAATTAAACTTTTTAGAACCTAATTTATTGACAGAATTGTTAATCTCATCATTAGCCAGCTATAGTGCCTCCAGTTTATCTGTTTATGTGGAAAAATGAATCTTTGGCTCAATGATAATAATTATTATGTTACGCGATAAAATCCCGTAACAATAATTATCATTATGTTAAAAAATCGCGAAAGTTTAACAAGTTATGAATCTTTGGCTGTCACTTTCAAACTATTAAGTCGTACAATAGTACAGTACTTCAAGCTTTAGAATGGACATCGGTTATTTTCATGTTTTCCGAATATGTCCGACAGCAGTGTATGATTCCATAAAACAGAATGCGACGGAAGTGCAAGTAACTGCAAGTAATTATCAACGCAGCTCGCACGGCTTGCAACTAATTTGCTTTTGTTAAAAATGACATTGTTATTTATTTGTTTGCGATAAAGTTGAAATTATGAGAAATTTTCATTTCCAAATTACTTTTCGTCAATGGTTTTTGTAATTTTATGCGATTGTTTCAGATGTTTCCCGAAAAACATTATTTGCCTGGTTTTACTGTAGGTAACTGAATTTAAAAGAAGGACGAAACATGACTCCCTTTGAAGGAGTCCGTTCGAAGGAGCACATTCTTTTCAGATGAAAAACATGAAATTAGGGGCTGAAACTGGATCTTCTATCATGTTCAAACTATGGAGTAGCTGTTACTAGAGAAAAAAGGACGAAACTTTACTGAAGTATCTACCTTCACATAAATAATTTATCTGCGAACGAAACATGGCTAGTTTTACTATAGATACTAGATATTGATTGTACTAGCAACACTGTCAAATTAACAGAAGGGCTGGTGGCACTACGCTGAATGAGCAGGCTTATTCGTAGCTCTGCAAGGCTAATTCGTAAAGCTTTAGAACGAATACCTACCTACGTCACCCGAGGCAAGGATAAATTACAAAACGAATAATCTTTTTTAAGGTTACACACTCTTAATGCAGACAATATTCTGGATGGATTGTCCGCCTATTCGGAAATATTTTCTACTAGCTGTTTCCCGCGGCTTCGCTCGCGTGGTACCCGGATAAAAAGTAGCCTATGTTACTCTCCAGCCCTCCAACTATCGCCCTGTTTTGACGTGAAAGCAGGACAAATAAACAAACAAATAAACACACTTTCACATTTATAATATGGGTTCGGATTTGCAACGACCGACGGACGGTTTTGAACTCACCGTTAAGTTTTTAGATAAATAAGTTTTGACACCATGCTGTGCTAACCGTAGTACGATGGATAATATAGGTACCTACTATTACATAATCTCAGATCTTCAAATAATTTGAATCACTGATGATGAAAAGAAGTTCAAACGGTTTATATTACAGCACGAGCCAAGGTCTTATAGGATTTTTCCGTACTTTTCATTACATTTCATAAATAAATAAATAATAAATAAATATTGCTGGACATTTCACACAGCATCATGTAGTCCCAAGCTAAGCAGAGCTTGTGTTATGGCAACCACATGACTGATATACTACTTATATACATTTTTTTTGTAAATACATACATAATATATATAGAAAACACCCAGACCCGAGACAAATATTTGCAGATCATACAAACATTTGTCCCGCGGCGGGGATCGAACCCGCAACCTCTTGCGTCATAGGCGGGCCATCTCCCACTGCGCCACAGAGGTCGTCAAACACGTTATTATCACATATTTATTTATTTAAATGCCGTGTGGCCGAGGGAGATAATACCTCGACTTTCGATCCGAAAGTAGTGGATTCGAATCCTGGCCGTGCTTCAATGAATTTTTCGTTTCGAATTTATATGCGCATCACGAGCTCTAAACGGCGAAGGAAAACATCGTGAGGAAACCTGCGGCTTAGTCAGCCTCACCCGTATTGACCATAATAATATCTTTCCTGTGGATATGGCCGGTTAAACTGAGAGGATGGTTTAGGTACTGGGCACTACAGTGTCCTGTAAAGAGGCAAAGATTGCCACCTGACACTGTATAAATCATCTAGTAAAGATGTACAGTCCAAAGCTTTTTTATCATCTACGTTACCCATTAAATATCCTTGACACAAAAGACATTCCAGGCGACGCATTTCATCTACATTCGAGACGTGACCGCCTTTGTTCATGGCAAATTCCTTTGCCCACCTGTTGTTCGGATGATATCTTTCCAGTTCTCGGGTAAGTGCCTGGTTTTCCGACTAAAGTGGAGCTGGGTTTGAGTGTCTTTTACGTACACATGGCTTGACTAAACGGCATGAACGTGTGGTGTGGTTTCTAGTGATGTGTTCTTCCTCGTTGATCTTTTTACGAAAAATAGTTTTAGGAAAGTGTTTCTCTTTTGGCTGAACAGGGAATGGGTTATTAAGAAGACAATTAGCAACGTCGATATTTAAACTTTAGCATTTTTTTAAGTGGCTAGATTCAAAATCCAGCGCCACTCACAAAGTCACTATAATCTTAGAAAGTTGTAATTTTCTGAAAGAGTGTTTGTTTTACTTAGAACGATGATGAATTTAAGTCTAGAGATGATCAAAAACATGTTTAGCCTAGCATAATTCTTTTTGATTCCTCATTTTGATGTCATCTCTAATTTAAACTCGGTTTAAACCAACTGACTGACATTTCTACGCACAGCGTGAACCATAATGTCCTAGAAACATGAAACTTGGAGGGTACATTCCTCTTACAACGTAGCAGTGCACTAAGAAAAGAATCCTGGAAAGCTTGAAATGGTGATTTCTAATCTAAAATGATCAAGTGCATGTGTGCAGTATTTGTGCTCGCTTATACCACACTACCCATTTACGTTAAGGTAGAGGTTGTCATACATTACGAGCGTTTAGTAGAAAACAGGGGTGCGATCTCGTGCGGTATCATTTTCGGTTATGCTTATGCGGTATAGACTATAAAAGGAGCAGGTGTTCACATGATAGGTAGGTACTGAAGAGTTTTAGTACTTAACTAGCTCTTGCAAGTAGTATCACCCACATTATTAACCACCACCAGTCGGAACGGCACCCGAACCTCACCGCATCGCCTCGGTATTCTTTTTATGGAATTCTATGGACCAACGCTCACTACATCGTATTCGTAACGTCACCGGATCACCGCATCACAATCCAAAAGTGAAGGAACAAGTGAACGCCGAATAGGCGATGCGGTGCGGAGGCGACTGGTCAGCTATGACCTTTAAACTGGCTTAGCTTACGATATTCAAGAAATATTAGTAAACCATTAGTAATATGAGCCGTGTCGGCCTTAAAGGGATAGAACTACGACTAAGACCCATTTTGATCCGAAGGCTGAGGGGTTCGAAATAACTAACGTTTCAATGAATTTTTCGTTTAGGAATATTTTTACTAACTTTGACACGATCTCAAACGGACTTCAATACTTGGAGTCTGAAGAGGGCTAGCAGATTCACACATCAAATTGATATTTTACTGTGATGATTCTTAATTTGAATCTGACAAAGGACTTGCTTAACCCACGAATAGATAAGTCGCGTGGACGATGACCTCATAAATAAATTGATCGTCATAAAGTTGCTCTTAGTTCGATTTTTTTTAATTGACATGTGGTTTTCAATTAGAGTTTTATCTAGTAAGGGGTTTGACAAAGCTCTATAACGTTAGTCCCTTAGCAATCAAAAGTTTCTTAAAAACAATAATCTTGAAGCGTTTAATCAACATTTTAACCTAGATTTAAAAAGTGGCCTTGACTCCTAACTATCCCTTTTTTATTACTCAACTTTCTAAGATACTACAATAGAAGAATTTTATAATCTAAAATTGTAGAACAAGTTTTGTTGGTAACTGTACCTATCAAACATAAATCATACAAGATCAAGAAATCGTACAAGATTTTTTTGTTTGTATAAGTATCCCCCATCCGTGTAGGTAAAAGGCTTTCATCGTGCGCGGAAACTTTAAAGAAAAAACAAAATGGCGACGGATGGATAATTGGATATGCCAGCTTCCATGGAAAAATGTTCAAAGCCCTTTATAAAAAAATAATAATAAAATACTTTGGTTAAAGGTTTAACTATTCTGCCGAAGCATTAAGGTTGTAGCTAACATGTCATATCCACACCCGCACCACACCGCTTCACCTTGTGCAGTTAGTATTCTTTGTATGGAATTCTATGGACGAACGCTTACTATATCAACTCCTTGAAAGTTTGCGATGCGGCTATCACTTGACGCTAAAGAGTTGGTGTAGTGAGCGTTGATCCATGGAATTCCATTTTTAGAATACCTGAACCGCACAAAGTGATGCGGTGCGATGCAGGTGCGGAGTTGACAAGTTAGCTACACTACAACCTTAATGCTTCAGCAGAATAGTCAAACCCCAAAGCCAAACCAAAGTCTTCTATAATTATTTTATTATTTTCAGTTTTAATTTGATTTGTCAAGGCTCCTCGGAGTTATGAACTGCACCTGCAGAGTGCAGAAAATCGTTGCTGTTTACCTATAACATTGAAGTCGTTTTTTTTTTAATTTTTAATTTAGCTACCGTAAAATACGCCAACATTGCCACCAAGGGTAATTTTGCCCGAAGATCAATTTTTAAGCAAATCTTTAAATTGCAAAAATATTTGAATAATATGTTAACATTTTTTGAATTTGATAGAAAATAGGTTATGTGTCTAGCAACACTGTCTATCTGGTGTGTCGCTAGCTTCACTCAGTAACTTGTTGGAACTCTTCGAGTACGGTGCGTATTTTCGCGGGCAAATTTTGGTGCAAATTCATAAGTGAATTGTGAGTGATGGCGAAAACACAGGTTAGTTTTATTAATATTATGATATGTAAGAACATTTTAGGAGTATTAATATGTTGTTGTCGTTGCTGAATGTCTTTTCAAACAAGAGTTATAGCGGTGGGCAAAGTTATCCAGCAATGTAGCGATCTACTATTGACAACATTGCCCGCCATCAAAATAAGCTTAGGGTTGGCACTTCAGAAACTTGTTTTTTTTTAAAGCTTTTAATTAACTTGCAATGTTTGTATGTTTGTAAGTTCCTATGTTTGTAAGTATGTTTGTCCGGGTCAATTCTTGCAAGCTTAATTTGACCTACTTCCCGGTGTCAAATTGAGCTGAATTTAGGTAGGTAAAATTATGAGTCTTCGGTGACAATGCAATAATAATAGTGACAGTTAGCTGAAAATGTCTAATAGTTTAGTAATTATTTTAATATAGCTCCTAACATCATTTGATCTCAATTAGTATTTCATTTTCATTTGGGTACCTATATAAATATGTTGATTAAAGTTTATTAAATAAATACCTGAATGAAAAATAACCAGTTTTTTTATACCTACAACAACTACGATCACAAGATCAGTTAACTAAGAAGTGCCAACCCTAGCACTTTTAATTTGTGAAATGCGGTTTGTATGAAAAAGACAAAAAATGTCAGGGTAACTTTGCCCAGCCACTTTGCTAGGAAACCTTCTATAGTATCGTTTTAAAACCTAAAGTAAACGCCATTATTGCCTAAATTCTTGTATTGGCTTTTTATTTCATCTCTCTAGAGGCTATATTTGCGTCAAAAATCAACGTGGGCAATGTTGGCTAAAAGTCCAGATAACTTTGCCCGCCATCAAAATGTATAAAATACTTAATTAAATATTGACGCATCATAAAATCTGATAAAGTAATACATGCACATAATCTTATAATAGCAGATGATAAAAGAAAATACTTACGTTCCCATAGAAATTTTTTACAAAAATTGAAATTATTCGAAAAAAGCGGGCAATGTTGGCGTATTTTACGGTACTTGTTTTCGAAATAATATTTTATTGAGCTAAAATAAAAATTAAATATCTCCAAACGTTGACGTAGGCAGTTTTTCATTTAAAAAGTCTTTTGAATATCTCTTTTAAAATGCCTACAAAAAACGCTTCACCCTTTTCACTTCCGGTTTCAGGCCTCCGAGTAATAAATAACGGAATGTTAGAGTGTACGCAATAATCTTGACAAACGACGGAGGTATTACGTTATTTAGAACTTTTCACCCATTTACAGGAATGGGAAAAAATTATCAGAACACACAAAATTAGCAAATACGAGTACCTACTACGCAAAAAGTATAAATTCTATCTTCATTAGGTGTAAGTATAAAACCTAAGTGACAAATTGATAAAGTCTGCCCGCGACCACGGCTATTGCAACATAGCCGAAACGTCGGGATAAATAAGGTAAATTACGCGATAAAATCCCGTGTCCATAAAACTTTTCAATATGAAATTGATAAAGCACTAGAATCTATCAATAATATCTACCTATAAATAAAACTACTTACTTGATTCTACGTAAAAATTATTAGATTCAAAAAGTGCTAAGTATAAAGATACCGTAGAATTCTCACTCACCTATCATTATACCCGGCAAACGACTTCGGAAATCCGCGCACCGACTTCGAAAAGTTAAAGTGACCGAAAAGAGAGAAAAAAGTCTTGCAGTTCAGTAAGACGTTTTAAAATTCTACTACGCAATAAATAAAAATTCAGACGGCAGCAGTCAGATAAAATGAACTAAGCTTAGGGTTAATCCAGAACTACTACAGGGGAAGAAGCTCACGCGGAGGGGACCCAAAAGCGACTGACGGTTATCCGGACGGTTTTCCCGATTCCAGATTTTCATACATTGGGAAAAGATGCCCACAATGATCTGCGTGGAAACCTTTCGCAAGATTAAAAACAGCGCCATCTATTTTCAACACTAAATACCAGGTCACGAGCATGTTAACCTTTTGTCGAGATAGTGTCGCACTCTATATATTCTTATTAGAACTTCTTCAGTTAGGAAATTCCATGTTTTCTTGATGATATAGAAGTACCAAAGTTTATCAATAGATGGAAACCATGCCACATAAAGACAAAAAGGCGGGAAAGTATTTTGGACATGGACAAGGTGGAAAGACAAAATTTTTCGTTACTAGCGGACGCCCGCGGCTTTGCCTGCGTGGACTACTACTTTTTTATCCCTCGGGAAACATGCATTTTTTCGGGATAAAACGTAGCCTAATATCACTCTCTAGCCCTCCAACTATCTCCACACAAAAAATCACGTCAATCCGTCTCTCTGTTTGGTTTGACGTGAAAGCAGGTTTAACAAACAAACAAACAAACACACTTTCTTATTTATGTTATGGATACTTTTGATTATGAATGTACCTACCAAAGTTTATCATCATCATCATCATCATCTCAGCCGTAGGCCGTCTACTGTTGGACATAAGCCTTCCTCAAAGATTTCCATGTATCGCGGTTGGAAGCGGCCTAAATCCACCGCCGACCTGCAGTTTTTAGAAGGGCATCTGTCCATCTTGTTGGTGGACGTCCACGCTGCACTTGCCGGTCCATGGCCTATACTTGAGAACTTTTTCGACCACATCGGCAATCTGTTCTGCGTGATGGCCTATGTTTAGCTTTGATTACCTATTTTGCCTCCCAATACAATCATAATTAGTACCTTTTTTGAAATATGAAACGATACCAGTGTGCTTTTCTACTAGTCACCGCTTACAAAACAAAACTAAAAGCCGGAAAGTAGTAAAATCCTATGACCATCCTATAGATAATTCAGAAATTCATTCATGAATAGCCAAACGTTTTTTCCCATACATAACAATAAGTGCGTAATAAGGAATGAAGTGTAGGGGCATCATAACGATATCCGGCATCCGCAAAACAATGGGCGGGAAAGAAAGGAAATGAGGACATAAACTGTAATAAATATCTGGTCGGAATCGAATACACTTTTTGGGTGAAGTCTACGAAGTGCTACGTAGACGTTGCTATTGCTACGCACAACATTACTAGGAACAAAAAGAAAATGTAACATGAAAAACGAACGATGACTGTATAATTAGCATTCCATACGTGACAGGTTGCAAGTTTATCATCGAATACTAACTGATTACTTAACTATGGTTAAACCGTCTAAAGTGCGTTTCCAATTTTGTAAAACGAAATGAAATAAAAACGAAAATGGATTATGACGATTTTTTTTTGTTGTGACATACCTAAGTATTTAGTAGAATTTATTTTTACTTCTTCATCATCATCATTAGCCTTTCTCATCCTACTGTTGGTTATAGAACTCTCTTCGTGTCTGCTATTTTCCCCTGTTTGTTTTTTGCATTTTTAATTTTTTTTTGTAGATTACTTGTAAATAAATAAACGTATCAAGACTGCAGATACTACGTCTAAAGTTGTTGGAACACCTTCAAAATGGAAAATTCATAAATTAATAAGGGATTCAGTTTTTTCAAAAATTTTAAACAGGTTTCAATAGTTTCGCTTGCGCGAACTCTGTACCGTACAACCTTCACTTGATTCATAAACGTGAATATGATTTTTTTTAATTTTGAAGGTGTTCCAACAACTCTGGGCGTCTTGATACAATTATTTATTTATTATCAAGTGATGAAGCCAAAAACTGAAAAAAAAAAGTATTTAGGTAAGTATTTAAGTCTTAAGTTTTATTTTTTATTTAATAAAAAAACATTTCTGCATTTGATAAACGCTTGAGGTAGGTACAAATATTTGCAAACATTTGCCTCGCGGGCAGGTGTGCGAGGTTTCATGCGATTTCATAATAATAAAGAATTCTAAAAATCTATTTGTTCGGCGCATTCAGCGCTGATAGGTGTGCGGCCACCTTAATAGAAACTTTTATTTACTTTTTTTATCTAGCACGGCTACACTCACGTGATATCAACATAACCTATGACATTTAGAGATAACTACTGCAGATTTCTACTCGTGAAAGAATTTACATTCAGAGTTACAAAACTTAGCTTCTTTATATTATTACTGTTATCCCATCTGAATCATTTTAATGAAATTAAAAGGATTCTACTTGTATGGCTGGAACAATTTGATTATGATAGCATTGAAACAATGCTATCTAGTTTTTGTTTGTAAATATTATATTCTATAGAAAATCTTATAATCTTATAATATTATTATTATTATTATTTTCATAAAAAATATATAAGTAATATTACTATTATTATGTTTAAACTATAGTGTATCTATTTATATAGATTAATAATTTTATTGATGTTTATTTATACCTATCATATACATACATACTTACATTTATTTTATTTCTTTATTAAACTCAAATTTTATTTATTTTATTTTATTATTTACGTATTAAAATTATTTAGATACTTACCTAATTTTTGCAAACCTATAAACTAGTGAGTTTGTTAAAAATAAAAGTAAGTTTGTTAATGCAAACTTGCTAAATAACTGTTATTATTCAACTCAACTAATATAACTTAACTTCTTATTTTTTTTGTTTTTGCTCGATCACTATTTCTGTTGATTATATTTTAGTTTTGTTAAATTTTAGTTTGCATGTAGTGATCGACTTACTCGTAAACCTAAATTTAAAAGCGCAAGCGTGCCTATAAATAAGGAGAAGCCACTGGCTCCTGAAACACAGTTTTCAACTAGTTCGGGAGCCTATGGATTCAACAAAACCTGTATCACCTTGATTGTGTCAATAAAAACCATTTTTCCTTTACTTTTACTTTACTTTACTGTACTGTACGTACAGGGTCATCCAAACAGTGACGTCCAAAGAAAAAAAATGACTCACACCCAGAAACAATGAAATATGGTACCTACCTAACTATTCAAATTTTTTATTTGATGTTGAAAAAACTTTGACGTCACTTTAGATCAAAACGTTTGTAGCTTGCACTAATGCTAGGGTGTTCATGAAGTTTATTAATTTATTCATGAAAGTTTGAAAAAGTTCTAGATTATGTTACAAGAAAAAATACTGAAAAACACCTCCCAGTACTTTTTTTATAGGTTTAAATTTAAACCGTTCCGGCCAAACATTTAAATAAAAACATTTAAAAATCATAACTCGAAAATACAATCGGGGTACATGCAAGGGTTGTTTTCAGATACCCATGGGTATGTGGATTTTTATCTTTGGAAATCATTGTTTCGACCACCCTGTATATTATGAGATAATTTTTAATAATAATAATAAATATTGCTGGACCTCAGATTACAGACTAAAGCAATCTTCCTAGTGATGGACATTTCACACAGCGTCATCTAAAAACAGTATTTTGAAATAGTATAAAAGACACAAGGCATTTTTCCCTTCGAAAGTAACCACCTGAACCCACTTGATCTTCCATAATGACTGTGGGGTTCCTTTAATTGGGCACAAAGGTTGAATTGATGGGCCTTGAATTATACACCTGTTAATGAAGTGCTATAATATCTTGAATCTCAAGTTAAGTGAAATAAAAATATTTTATACTTACCTTTTATACACACTACAGAGGAGTTATCGATCTTTCTATTGAAAGTAACTAAGTATTTAAAGTTAAATTATAGATGAGTATTTAATAAAATTCACAGGTTAAAATTGATAAAATAACTAGACTATTAAAATAATACAAAACCTTTAGAAAATTTGAACTGTAATCTGTCAAACTTATTTACCTAGGAATTGAAAAAACGAAAAACAAATAACATGATCCAAAAATATTTGATTATATGTAGTATAACTACAAAACTGTATATTGACTATTTACAAATGAATAGTTGGTCACTTTATTGATAAGACAATTTCAAAACTCAGTTCCTTGGCGCTGGTCCTTTTCGTAGCTCTTCGACCGTAGATACACCCTCTACGCTCGCTACGAGATTCGTAGACCTTACCACATTCCAGAACAAGAAATAAGTCCCCATCCAATTGACGTCATTATGATGTGAATTATATTGATCAAATAAAATTAGCTGCGCAATTTATACTCAGCAGATCATTTACGCAATAAAGGATAAGTATTATGTGTACTTGTATGAGTGCAAAACACTGCTAATGGCTACACTGATAAACAAATGATTTTTAATCTGTTTAACATACTTAGTAATATGTAAAGAGCTATTTCAGGCGATACGACTCGATCACCTAGCAAGTTAATCATAAAAATAAACATATTTATGTAACGCTAGATTATTTGCATTGTCATCCAGTCATACGACATATCGCGTGAGTTACGGATTACATTCTTCACTGTTCTCCAAAGTGAAGTAGCCATCCATATCTACTTCAAAGAGTAAAGATAAATAATAATGAGGCATGTCGCTCGCCGGTGCGAAGGCGCCTCGCGCGGCGCTCGGCTCTCGTGTGCTCAAGGTCAGCTGCGGCTGCGCTGCCATGGGGGCTTGTACGATAAACTGCGAAAAAGAATTTAAGCCTATTATAAATGTGCGAAGGCGAAGCGCCAGCCAGCGGCGCGGCGAGTGCGGGCGAGATGGCGGGCTCCGCGGTCACACGACGCCACTAGCACCAGTTCCGCGAGCCCTCCGCCCTCCTCCCCGGCCGGCATCGGCACCGGCGCGGCACGAGCGGAGCGGGCGCTCGCTCGACTCCACGCGCTTCACTTCAGTGTACGTGCGACTTCTCGCGGCTGAGGACGGATTGCCGCTGCGCGTCACGCGCCAACCTCACTTTATTACGCAGTTATCGTCGACCGCGTGGACTCTTCCAACTCGCTCCCGCTGCCCTTTCGCTCGTAGCTTGCGCGCCGGTGCCCTCAAAAAGTTATTCGAACTCTTGAAAGACTCAGTGATAACTCTTATCAGTGCGGAAAAGTTGCAAAGTGTACGGAACTCGGTCGGTCAAATTTACGCAGCGGCGAACATCTACGGATCTTTCAACGTCGGTGACGATCGTAGGCGATCCGATACTCGGTGTTTCGGACCGATTTGAGCCACGTTACAAGGTTATCGCGCCTCTAGCCCGCCAGTGATGAATTGGAAAATCGGCGCGTAGTCGCTCACGTGGTGTGCGCCCCGCCCCCGCCTCGCCCGCGCTTATATTTAGCGAAAATCGCCTCTCGGGAGCGGCCCGACGCGACGGCCGACGCTCTCGGCGCATATAGCTGTTTACGAACGTTACTGAGATGCCACATGTTATTGGCTTCGAATAACAGAGCAGATAAGGAGAAGACAGATAACCTCTGCGGATCGTGGTCCGATCCAACGGTTCTGGAAATAGTGAGAGATCTCTAAAATATAAGAAAAGTGTCTTGTGATGCTAACGGCCGGTGACGGCACGCGCCGGTGAGCGCTCGTACCGACACACCTACCGAAAAAATTCCACTGACCGAGATAGCCTGCGTTATGTCTCTTCAGGGGAGCGGCGGGTACGCCAGCCCGTGGTCCTCACAGAGTGGGTTGCAGGAGCTGGAGGGCACGATGGGCGAGCTGGAGCCGCTGAACGAGCTGGCGGAGGTGGGCTTTGAGCCGCAGACGCGCCAGCGCTCCAACACGTGGCCGCTGCCCCGGCCCGACAATTACGCCGACCCAGCCGATGATGGCAGCGGCTCCAAGAAGAACTCCAACCAGAACCTCAGCGGTAAATATTATCAAACCAGCACGCGGTTCATAACACGCAATACTCGCCCCACATACTCTGAACACTCATATTTTGCATGCAAAATTATTCTAGGTAGGTTTGACACGAGACGCACACGTAACATAAAAACAAACAACACACATTTCCGCCTACTACACATTTCATGAATAGATTCGAAGCCCGCTCCTAGGTGTCAAACAAAACAACGCTACTAAATTGTTTACGTCGACACAACAACTAGATATTCAATAGTAATTTAGACTAGAATCAAAATCTCAAAAGTCTTCTCCTTCCTATTATGAACGGCATACTTTTTGACACTGTTTATGCCACGGTTTTTTTTGCGTTTAAAAAAAAAAAACAAACCTAAAAACCAACCAGATCTAGGAGAAAACTGGCAATGGCAAAAAAGTTTGGGAAGACACTACTCAAAAACTATGAGACCTATAAAAATAAACCCTCTAACATACATAGCAACCTATAATTAAAAAGATCAAAAAGCCATCAAAATCACTGCATATCGCAATGATACCGCTCTCTAGCTATGATCCGGGCTAACCTGAACTACGAAGACATCAAAACTCTAAGAAACGGGAGCTCTCGTTATAACGGTTTCATAATTCTTTCTTTTTTGTCGTATTAAAAAAACTATAATTATCCTAGAATAAAAATGAAAACCATTTTGGCATATACAAATAATAAATCATTTGACACCCCACTCAATATACCTATTTGACATATTTGTACAATTTTTTTTTACCCCTTGGGAACCCTGCAGGTATCTTATAACCCCTTCATCGATTTAGCTTAGATTTCTAGCTAGATTTTCGGGTAAAATTTTTATACAAAAATTTCTTATAAAACACATTCATTAGATTTAACCTACATTTTTGTGAGAAAACGTGATATTTCAAATTAGCAGCTGAGAAAAAGGTTTGACGGTAAAACAATAAACATATTAAATGTAAACAAACAACTTTGTACAAAGTGGAAATATTTCAAATGAATGTTTCGCACATGTGAATGATACAAAAAGCTGCGAATACTTACAAATAATCTGTAAAATACGAAGGGGATTAATTTAGAAATAATTTTCTTTCTTAAATATCAACCTTAAGACAAAATTATATGTACTATTGGTTTAAAATACATTTCAATTTTTAAGAAATGTATTTTACTTACCTTGAGACTCAACACACTACTTTCGCCTAGATAGTCATCATACCTGTATAACGAGTTTACGAGTACTTTTTTAATCGTTTAGTAATTTCACGACTATAATGTTGCTAAGTAATTGGCTGGTTAATAAAGGTTTCATAGCTGTGTCATTTTATCATCATCATTTCAGTACCAACTACTGAGATTACTCGCTCATACTCTTCACTTCATTTACCCTAATAATAATATAGAAAAACGTTTTATTTTCGCCACCAAACACTAATAAAAAAAAGTTACAAGCCAAGTGACAAGAAAATAAGGCTACCCCTCAGCATTCGGCCTAATGGTAAGCGTCCACAGGCCCGCATCGCACGCAGCGGACGGATCGCATCAAGCGGATTATCTGTGTAATGCGATGCGTACGATGCGGAAAGGTGGACGCACTTATATGAGTTTCTATACAAATAATACTACGATCCGTTGCGTGCGATGCGTCCGAAGCGTACGATACCGACATGTGGACGCTTACCTTAAGAAGCTAATAATGACATTGCTGTATGTCAAAGTGAGCCGTGTTAACCGAGGGGGATAGACCTAGACTTTCGATCCGAAGGTCGTAGGTTCCATTCCTGGCCGTGCGTCAATGGATTTTACGTTTCGAAAAGTTTATATGCGCATTGACACGTGCTCTAAACGGTGATAGAAAACATCGTGATGAAACCCGCGGCTTAGTCAGCCCCACATGTATTGACCATTTATTTTCTGTGGATATGTCCGTTTAAGGTGAGAGGATGGCTTAGGTGCTGGGCAAGCCTACTTCATCTCAAACACTGTCCCAGGCACTACCCGTTAAGTGTAGGCAAAGATTGTCTCCTGACATTGTATCAGTTATTTACAATTATATAAAATTATTAAAAGTATTAAGTACCTATAATTATAAAATTATTATAATTAAATAACATTTAAATTATTTAATAAGATTTATGTTAATTAAAAAAAAATGTTACAAAAAGTATATCACCGAAAAGAAAGTTCCGAGAAAAAAGCCTCAACCCGTGTTTGTTGCCGTGGTTCTTTACGGTTTTGGTCGCGAAGGAACAGGAGTAGAATCACCTAGCTCTAAAGACGATTCAAAGTGATACACCATGTGATCATATTAAATTAATGTATTTTGGCACTGATACATATCAACAAAACATTAATTTATAATATTGATTATAAGCAAATTTTCTCTAGCATATTATACTAGCTTCTGTCCGCGGCGTTGCCCGCGAGGTACATACATATAGCTTATGTCTATCCTGAAAGTTTATTCTATACTGGTGAAAGAATTTTTGAAATCGGATTAGTAGTTTCGGAGCTTACCTCCTACATACAAAACAAACTTTATCTCACTATAATATTAGTATAGATTAGTATAGATATAGACATAAATATAGACAGGACTCGACATTTACTGGAATTTTTATTTTTATTTTCCTGTTAAGGAAGGCTGAAAAGAAAATAATTAAGGGCATATTTACGTTACATAATATGTAAACTTTTACCCGTTAGTTGATTAACATTAAACATTTGTAAGACTACCTTCAACACGAACTTTACCAATTATTTTTGTTGGAAAAAAATTGTTGCTTGTTCACAATAGAAATTAAATAATATAAACTATTTATAGTTGCCCGCTACGGTTTCGCATGGGTGTACCTATATTGATAGCGTGTGCCACTGCGCAGTTTGATCAAAAATGCTTTGCTTTCCAAGAATCATTCCGATTGACTTTTTCCTGATATCCGAAAATACAGTCTCACGTCACACTTGTATTTTCCTGGGCCTGATATAGTTACGTGGTATGGTAACAAACATTCACTCAAACTTCTCTCATTTATAACATTAGTAGGATACAGTAAAACAAATTGTAATAATAATATCGTTAGTATTTATAATATAGATGGGAACATCGGCAGAAGCGTTCGTTTTGAATCGCATTACCTGACTATTATAATCGCTACAGATCAATATTAATACAGTGGTCAAAAAACACTAGATTCACGTGCTGTATTGATATTGTCCTAGAAACAAATAAGTGTTTTCTGAACTTAAATGTAAACAAAAACATAGGACACTAACACAACATTAAACAGTTTTGTACTTTTAATTGCTGATAAAAAAAAAAAAAAAAAAAAAATCATTTATTGCCACATGTGATACATAAAACAAGGAACAAAGAAAGAAGCTGCTTATACACCGTTTATTTTTGGTCAGTTTAAAGCCGGCGCCTACGTAATCTATATCGATAACCTTACTCAAAAATAATAATAAAAATGAGATCTATTTTATTGCAATTAATAATATCACGAAACATAGGCAGGATAAATCACGGAGATACGTGCTCTGTGCTCAGCTGTTGCTATGGCGTAGAGTCTACGCTATGTCGTAGTCATACATACATACCTAGGTCATTAGCTCTGCGCGCCTACGACACCATAACAAGTGTTTTACTCACTTTTGTTAATCTTTTCAACTATTTAGTTTCGTATGAAATACTTATCAAATTCAAAAACTAAACCAACGACATGAATACGATTAAGCAATACAAGCAGTGGGTGCTGGCTTAAGGTCCAGTTTTACCATACAATGTTAAAAAAATAACGCCTTGTTAAATCCAATAACGGACTGTTAAAGTTGTTGTGTGTCTCACCACGTGCTAATGGGTGTTTAATTATCTTAACAAGACGTTAATTTTAATCACTGCTCTAGAGGTCCGTTAAAACAATAACAGACTGTTAGAAATGACATTACATGGACTTTACTGTCAAAAAACATAGGTATCTTCGAGGATGGACGCATTTAGTTTTATTTTCGAAAGCGATAATTTAGAAACTTTAGATAGCTTGGACAGAATAGTACGACGCCTAAGAATTTTTAAACAACGACGTGACTATTTCGAAGAATACGATGATGTCAATTTTTACACGAGGTTTCGTTTGTCAAAAGAATCTGTCTTGGATGTTTTGGAATTAATTGAACACCCGAAAAGCAACCCGGTTTCATTATCATCCCGCAGAGCGACTGTTACATAATATTTGGTAGCGTAGCAACTAGCAAGCAAGTGACGTATTATACGACTAAGTAAAAAAGTTATCTATTTGTATGAAGAATGCAACGTCAAATACAACGTTTCAATTAAGTCGTATTACAACGAGAGTGGATTTAATAATGGTTTGTTAAATATTCTCCATAGGAAGTAAATCATTTTAACAGAATTGTTAATTTTAAACAACCATTAGCTAATGCCTCATTAAGAGTTAACAAACAATGTTTGGTGAAATCAGGCCTTAAACTGACCCAGAATTAACGGTGTATACTACTTAATAAATTTATTTCTTATTTAAAACAATTTATGTAAAATAATTTTACAGTTTTAAATTAGTTTAAAACGTGACCTAGGACATTTACTATTTTTATCGAGCGATAACATAACTCATGATACGCGTAGTATCAATATGTCACTAATAGCCGAACAATTGGATGTAGACAGTTTGTTTTTTAGGCTAAGTTCAGATGAACGCGCGGCGACGCGCGGTTGGCTCGGCGTGCGGTTTAAGATTGTATCAAATCAATGTTGTTGTGTACATGACCGCGCGTCACCGCGCGTGCCCGCGCACACCACCAAGCATCGCGCGTCTAGCCAACCGCGCGTCACCGCGCGTTCATCTGAACTTAGCCTTATGAAGCACTGGACGCCTCTGAAAATTTTCTTATAATTATCATTTTTATAAGTAAGCTATTTTATTTTCGAATTTATAATGTTATTCCTTCTTCTAATTATGTGACTAACTATACATATAATGGCTGTAATAATTATGTTAAAAGTGTTTGAAAGCTGAATTTGAATAGGTACTGCAAATCTGAGAGGCTAAACAAAAATCATGTATAAATATTAAGTCTATTAAATTGCAATCCTTACAAGAATTAGTAGTATTTACTTATCAGAGGAAGTTAAATATGCTGGATTTACCTCTCAGCTATCAGTTATCTCATACAAACAAAAGATAAAACTTTCCTACGGCTTTGTATTTTTCTAGGCATTTCCTTTTTTCTTTCGTTTTTAAGTACAACTTATAGTTTGATGATAAATTCCACGCGAGTTATATTCTTCTTTATCTTTACAATTTTGAGTTTAGTTTGAACTGTGATCAGTTTTGATTGCTGAATCTGATTCTTCTTATTTAACTAAGATCAAGGCTTGAGTGACCGTAATACGAGCCAGTCTCGACAACAAGTTTTGTAAAGTCCGAAACATTTTTGAAGACATGCTAAACAATTTGCAATTCGAAACACAATTGTATACAATTTTACATGGTGACTTAGTGACTTTAACAAGGTAGGTCTAATTCAAGCGTTCGTTTGAAAACATACTCTCTCAAAACCATAACGCCGGCTCCATACGTTGGGACCAACGTTGGTCCCAACGTTGGGGCCAAGATTTCGTGAACCATCCACACGTTGGCGATACACCAGTCTTGTTCCGTCAGAACCAACGTGCAGACGTCCGATGTCTGCGCGTCCGATACAGAAATTGAAATTTCTCTAAGTGATTTTATATTACTGAATACCAATTTTATCACAATCACATCACATCATGTCACTATCACACTTCACAAAACACACTATATTATAAAAGCGAAAGTTTGGATGTTTGGATGTATGTTTGTTCCTCTCTAACACGACAACCACTTAACCGATATGGGTGATATTTAAAATATAGATAGATAATAACCGGAAATAGGACATAGGCTACTTTTTATCCCAAAAAATTGCACGGTTCCCGTAACATAAAAAAAAATAGTAGACTCCATCATCAGATCAGCTCGTTGTCACCATATTATTACATTGTAGTCAGAACTTGACAAATATGCCGAGTTTCAACTCAATCGGCCTATTTACTGAGGAGTTCTGTTGAACAGCTCTTGACTCCATCATCAGATCAGCTTGTTGATACCATAATATTTCATTGTCACCGAGAATCTATAAGTGTGCAAAATTTCAGCCCGATAGTTCTACAAACACAATAAATAAGGAATACGATGACATTCTC
This sequence comes from Camptogramma bilineatum, assembly GCA_958496255.1. Lineage (NCBI taxonomy): Eukaryota > Metazoa > Arthropoda > Insecta > Lepidoptera > Geometridae > Camptogramma > Camptogramma bilineatum. The sequence continues at coordinate 10,827,801 of OY292458.1, forward strand.
GCTCGTCAGTCGACACGTGCGCTCACGATGCGCGTCGAAACGGGACTGAGCATAGCGCCAACGTGTGGACGGATCCCCAACGTTGGCGCGCCAACTTCCTTTGATCAAACCGACACGGCACGGCCAAGCCCCAACGTTGGCCCCAACGTTGGCGTCAAGCTATTTTGTCAGCACCACACGTTGGTGAGAGGCATTGGGACCAACGTTGGCCCCAACGTGTGGATGCGGGGTGATGCTCATATCACAACAAACTATTGTTACGAGCTGGGTATTCTTAAAAATTATATACCACCAATTTTACACGAAATAATTTTATAAAACACTAAATACAACCCGTAACTGACGACTAAACACAATTCACTTCTTTAGCTTTCGCTTCTACTCGGTTGTGTAGTCAAAACTAGACTGATTCCTTTTGCAAACCCGCCGATATTTATAAGGGTCGATTCTATTTAGTGGGACATTCGAGAAAGTTCATAAACCTTTCTCAGATCCTACTTATGGAACATTCTCGAAACATCGCGAACATTGTAGAGCAATATCGAATATTCTATAAACGTGTCAAACTGTATAGAACATTCTGGAACTTTCTATAAGGATCGAGATCCTTGTAGAATTTTGTAAAACTGTCAAGCTCTGTATAATGTTCTTGGGCATATAATAATCCACATATCCGGCGGAACATTTTTTTTAAGAGTATTTTTAGATAGCTATATAATTTAAAAAGCATACTTTGTCGTAAGTTCCATTATATAAATGATAACATTCTAAAATGTGGGTGCCGGGTATTACAGTCAAACCGTCTTTGTCTGCCATATTTTCGGCACTAGATTATGCCACTTTTTGGTATCTGCGATTTTCTTTTACGCGACATTTTACTTTACCAAAAGTTCAGAAGTTATGCTCAGTTCAGATTTTTGTTGCCCAGGTGCCCCACCGCTGCCCCAGACAGTCGGGGCTAAGAAGAACTCTTCGCGCCGCAATGCGTGGGGCAACCTCTCATACGCTGATCTCATCACCCAAGCCATCACCTCGGCGCAGGACAACCGACTGACCCTGTCGCAGATCTACGAGTGGATGGTCCAGAACGTGCCATATTTTAAGGATAAGGGAGACAGCAACTCGTCTGCTGGATGGAAGGTAGGTGATCTTGGTTTTCTTTGGAATGAGTGCACGATGTATAAAATTCTTATTAGTTTAGGAACTTTTTGTTGAAATCAACTGTTAGTGTAGTTGGTTTTACATTTAGCTAGTTGTTGTAAATATGCATTACAGAAAATCCAAAATGTTGCAACAAAGCAACATTTTTGTAAGATTAACATTGTTTATAAACATTATCAAAAAACCCCATAGCATAGACACTTGACGCATCAAATTTTTGCGTCACTTTATTCATTATACAAACAGCACGTATTTATAAACAGGACCAGGAAAACACAGAGCGAGACATTAAATCAGGAAAGAGTCAATCGGAATGATTCTTATTCTGCATTTTTGGTCAAACTGCGCAGTGGCACACGCTATCTCAAACGATGGTGACAAGAACGATATAAATAAATACTTAATACAATATAATACGCTTCATCCCGATTTAAGCGTTACAATCACTTTGCCTACTATCCATTGCTGTTACGTGAGCCTAAACAACCACCAAGTTAAACGTCAAGTCACGATAGTCATCAAAAAATTATTTGTCTTATCCAAGGAATTTCTATACTACGTACCTGGAACACTGACTGAGACAGAAAACAAGGTCCGCTTGAGAAAGAAAACTTGGGCGGTGTGTCTCTTTCTAAAGGGTGACCATAAACTAAACATTCCTAGTCCCTAAGGGGCCTTTTCCATCATTTTCTGATTTACGTGATGTTTCAGGGCATGATTTTTGAATTAAAATACTGATACAATTTTGATCCTTCATTTTGATTCTTGAATCTTGATTCTTGAATCTGAAAACTGAAATTTTGAATCTTGAATCTTTGAAGTGACAGCTATCAAACTTAAAACCGCCATATCTCGGGAACTACTCGTCCTAGACTCCCCGTTCTCAGTTCAAATGAAAGCTATGACCAAGATCTTCATTTGAAGTGACAGCTGTCAAACTTCAAACGGCCATATCTTGGAAAATACTCGTCCTAGACTCCCCGTTCAAAGTTCAAATGAAAGCTATGACCAAGATCTTCATTTGAAGTGACAGCTGTCAAACTTCAAATGGCCATATCTCGGGAACTACTCGTCCTAAACTCCCCGTTCTCAGTTCAAATGAAAGCTATGACCAAGATCTTCATTTGAAGTGACAGCTGTCAAACTTCAAATGGCCATATCTCGGGAACTACTCATCCTAGACTCCCCGTTCTCAGTTCAAATGAAAGCTATGACCAAGATCTTCATTTGAAGTGACAGCTGTCAAACTTCAAATGGCCATATCTCGGGAGCTACTCATCCTAGACTCCCCGTTCTCAGTTCAAATGAAAGCTATGACCAAGATCTTCATTTGAAGTGACAGCTGTCAAACTTCAAACGGCCATATCTCGGGAACTACTCGTCCTAGACTCCCCGTTCTCAGTTCAAATGAAAGCTATTGAAGAGATCTTCATTTAAAGTGACAGATGTCAAACTTCAATCTGCCATATCTCGAAATCTACTCATCCTAGACTCTTCCTTTTTAGCTCAAATGAAAGCTATGACCAAGATCTACATTTTCAATAACAGCTGTCAAAATGACATCTGTCATCTGAAATGTAGGTCTTGGTCATAGCTTTCATTTGAACTGAGAACGGGGAGTCTAGGACGAGTAGTTCCCGAGATATGGCCATTTGAAGTTTGACAGCTGTCACTTCAAATGAAGATCTTGGTCATAGCTTTCATTTGAACTGAGAACGGGGAGTCTAGGACGAGTAGTTTCCGAGATATGGCGCTTTGAAGTTTGACAGCTGTCACTTCAAATGAAGATCTTCGTCATAGCTTTCATTTGAACTGGGAACGGGGAGTCTAGGACGAGTAGTTTCCGAGATATGGCGGTTTGAAGTTTGAAAGCTGTCACTTCAAATGAAGATCTTGGTCATAGCTTTTATTTGAACTGAGAACGGGGAGTCTAGGACGAGTAGTTCCCGAGATATGGCCATTTGAAGTTTGACAGCTGTCACTTCAAAGATTCAAGATTTCAGATTCAAGGTTCAAAATTCAAGAATCAAGGATCGAAATCCAGGATCGAAATCCAAGATCGAAACCAAGGATCGAAATCAAGGATCGAAATCAAAATCGAAATCAAAATCAAGGATCAAAATCAAGGATCGAATTCAAGGATCGAAACCATGGATCGAAATCAAGCGCTGATTTTGTCGAGCGCGATAAGGTAAAAATATCCTGAAATTTAAATGACATGGGCACCCTACTCATCCAACAACGAGTGTGAAAGAGACAAAGCACCCAAGAAAGCCTCTCAACAAGACCAACAATCCTTATAACCAAGATTAAATGATAATAGATCGTTGAATAGTCGTGATAAGGTTCAAAATCCTTTGTACATTAAATGTCAGTCAGCGTTCTAGTATGTATAGAATTTCTTTGGTCTTATCATTATCACATGTCATGGAACGGGAATTCGCGTTTGATTTGGTGTTGAATAAAACTAGGACGTAATACTTAGGCCTTTACATCTTTTAATAGATGTCTTGACGACTTCTGTGGCGCAGTTGGCAAAGGCCCGCCTGAAACACAGAAGACTGCGGGTTCGATTCCAACCGCGAGGCAAACGTACAAACGTTTGTTACACGGGGCGGCAATCGAAAAATATATCCATCATACGATCTGTAAATATTTGACTCGGCTTTGTGTGTTTTTCTATGTATAATAATGTATGTATTTACAAAAAAAAAGTTTGTAGTTAGTACCTACCTATATCAGTCAGGTAGTACCCATAACACAAACTCTGCTTACTTTGGGGCTATATAGATGACGCTGTGTGAAATGTCCAGCATTATTTGTTTATTATTAGATGATTTATAACAATGTCAAAAGGCAATTTTTGCCTACACTCAACGGGACAATGTAGTGCCTGGGAACAATGTTGAGACGAAGTAGGCTTGCCCAGCACCTACACCATCTTCCTAGCTTTACCGGCCATATCCACAGGAAAGACGTGTGAGGATGAAAAAGCCGCGGGTTTCCTCATGATTTGTCTTCACCGTATGCGCATATAAATTTTCGAAACGAAAATATATTGATGCACGGCCAGGATTCTAACCCACAACCTTCGAATCGAAAGTCGAGTTACTATCTCGTTCGGCCAACATGGCTCTAGGACCTAAATATCTATAATAGGCACTCTAATAATAGGCACATTACTATATTTATTGGTTTTTTTTTGTAGGTTGATAAAATAGAAGATTTGCGTAGAACGCCGCAAACTAGTGACCTTCGCGTACCCATGGCATTGATTAATGCTCACGCACACAATGATCATTCAAACGTTACTCATTGTAAACTGCAATTTTAAATTCAAAAACACGCGATGTAAAGGCGAAAATAGAACGAGCACTGAAGGTGGCAGCGGTCAAACTGAACAACGCCAATTAGCAAATTGTTTATGTAGTGCGTCACATTCTTGCACGATAACAATACAGCTAAACGAAAGAGATGGGTGATATGATATGCCACCTAGTAAGGTGAATGAATTGTAAATTACTGACATGTGCATACTAATTCATGTGTTAAAAACACAGCTGCTTCCTGAATGCAATTTAATGGACAATTTAAATCTATAAGCTACTGTAATACTAAACATCAATTACTCACACCCATGATGGTGTTAGGCGAAAGAAATCTTAATGCCTCATACGAAAGCGGTTTTACTCGTAGGCTGGTTTTACTGTCACACGTACCGTCGGCGCTGATAGGCGATTAATCTTTATTACAATAAAATAAGGACACTGATTGTTTAGCAGAAATGGCTACGCTGATTGCTCTCGTCAGTGCTGAACCATCAGTATCCTTATTTCATTGTAATAAAGATCACTCGCCTATCAGCGCTGACGGTGAGTGTGAGACTAAAATCAGCCTTAGAGTTTCGCATTCCGAAGTACATGCTCCAACAAAAATAACTTTTCCACAGCTAAGCTAGTAATGTTTGAAATTGTTATCGTGAAGCGTTGAGACGGGTATCTAAACAGCAATCATCATTCTAATGATAGTGATTGGACATTTTAAAAATGAATATTGATAAGCAAAATATGTGAACAGCTATGTCAATGCTTTAGATTGCTGCGAAAGTGATTGATAAAGTAGGAATTTCTTCACGTTTCAAGCAATGTAAAGTGAAATATTTTTTACGCAAATGTAGCATTACATTTACTTTACTTATGTACCTATATGCGGCAAAATGCTTGTACAGAAAAGAACAAGAGTTTTGTAGAATTTCAGATTTCTTCAGAACTGCGTTACGTCCCTCACCCACACATTTAAATTCATCAAACGTAAATGCATTACTGATGCTGGTCAGGCACCCGTCGTCGCGAGAACGCACGACCAATTCGAACTTATTGCTATAGGTACCTACTTCCAATATGAAAACCTCTGGTTCACTTTCGCTTGTAGAGCCGCGCTTAACAACATACTGTGTTTTTAAAATGACTATTATTATGACACCCAAAGGTTACCTGGAAGAGACCGTTTTCAGCGATAAGGTCACCCATTGTTACACATTTTTTAATTAAGGCTTATTTTATTTTTGTAATTTTATGGTGTTCAATAAAGTAATATTCTATTCTATTCTATTACCGTTCTAGATTTCAGAGTCCTCCATAGTATTCAATAAATTCATAGGTCTATTTAAAGCCTAAAGATACGAATAGTGGTTTTGTAGCGAAATTCGTATTCTGCGTATCGGTGTCGCTTGAACTTTGTGAATAGTAAGCGACTTCTACCGTTACTCGCACCGTTAGGACATCTCCACACATCCTTGTATGACAATTATACTCATAAATTTTGTATTCTTCGATTATTATATTTTCAAAGTTTGTAAAATGAATTTAAACCCACTGCTGCACTGTCAATATAAGCTTACCTATCCTAAATTCTATTCGTAGAAATTAATCGTCAAGATCACTCTGAATCGATGATTTACAATATCAATCATTTTTAATTATAATTATGTAGTAGGTAGATAATTTATTTCTATCTGTAATAATACGTTTATGATTAAAAAACATCCAAAAAAATAAACAATTTCTGACATCGTCATTCATGATAAAAAGTATAAAAATAAATAACATAAAGTCTAAGATACGGTAATACGGGCAACAAATGGTAGAACTTTTTGTAGGTACATTTTAACTGGATTAACTGGACAACAAATTTTAAATGGATTGCCTGGATAAATCCGGGGCATATTGTTCAATGGTATACGGGTAGGGCACAATTTTGGTCCCTTAGGGTAGGACCCTTAAGGAGCCAAATTCAAGCAACCGTGATTTGTAGAAATACTAATCTATCAAAATTAATTATCCAAATAAATTAATTTATCAGACATTGCCATCTTCGATCAAGTTGCCATAGTCAAATAGCAGAAGATGGTATATTTCTATGGCCGGCCGTATCTCCTACTTTAATCGATCAAAATCTATTTGAATGCAACATCTCGTGTAATTATGGTAGAAATTCACTTAGGTAAGTTTTTAAACCATTAATAACAAATGCAGCAGAAAGGGTTTAGTTAGAGGTTAAATTTCATTCCAAGGCATGTCATGAGCTCCTCGTTGCGTTGGTTTATTTATTTATTGAACACTTTCACACATAACAAATTGTGCAATATCTACCAGTCATCCTAAGCATGCAAAAAAAAAAATGATGAGGCGTGTCTTAAAAAACATTTTTAATTTAATGAATAGCTCGGTTCCCAAAATTAAATATTATAATTATACTTATATAGGTACTTATTTTTACCCGGCTGACTGTCAAGTCAGACAGGGTTATGTAGATCGCGCGTTTCTATGTATGTTCGTGGGTATGTAAGTAATATTCTTTATTACCACGTTACTCCTAAACGGCTGGATGGATTTTGATGAATGAGGTATCGTTAGAATCGTCTCCATCTCGATTGTGCTCTAGGATACTTTTTATTTCGATAAATCAAATAGTGCGGCTAGAAAATGCAACAATGTGTGAATTTTCAAAATGAAAATCACGCCATCATATCAAAATCCATGTCAAAATCAAGAAGTTGGTGGACTGATATCAAATATATATTTTTTTTTAATCTAACATGACGTCTTCGAAGACTAAATCGAGTCTCAAAATTTTTGAAAATCTATTTTTCGCCTAAATAGAATTGATAAACAAAATGCATACTAAAACTTTATATTACAATTTTACGCAACGTTTAGAACAAACTGCATCGAAATTGGTTCAGCCATTTAGGAGATATCTCATATTTAAGAAATATTTCACACGCTTTTAATTTTACACACAGAGCCATCTGTGTGTCAACTGTCATAACAACGTTTAGGAAAATGCGCACGGCATCGAACCCTAGATACCTACCTATTAATAAAATTTTAATTTACCTAATTTTGTGATTGATAAGATAATGCTGTTTCCAACTTTTCAGTTCAGCCGGGTTTTTTTATTTTTGAATAAATTGCTTGTTTTAAATATTCTATAGGTACTTAAACGCCTATATAATATAAAATATAAATATATATATTTACTAATATACCAAACCATTTTATAACCATAAATATCATAAATGAGTGTATACCATATATTATAATATGCAAAAATTCTAATTTTATTTTAATTTTAATTATTGACGTAGGTACTTTTTATAACAAAGTAAATCGTGGAATCCATTAAAATGCTATTTTCAGACTAACAATACCAAATGTAAAAAAAAGTACTTAGTTTTGTGCCTGTTAATAAATGTGTAAGATAAATATATAAATATTTTACTAGACTACAAAATGATCTCATCAGCTTGTATCTGCGAAAATCTAAGTATTATCTGACACGTGTCGTATAAGTTAATGATAATAATTTGTGTACATACATAATGTCTATTGGAATTTATTCTACCGCGGGTGGTCTATGCTCGCAAACAGGTAGTCTTAAACATTCAAGACGTAAAATAGTCAACATAAATCGTCTTATAAGCGATTTTGGCTTGCGATGCGGTGATCGACGCCCTGATTACGTAAGACTTGCAATAGCAATGCGACAGCAATAACTAGGCGACCCGGTCGAAAAACATCACCAAAAATTGTAATAAGGAAGCCAATCGCAAGTCTATTGCTCGCCTATCGCAAAATACACTTTGGCCGTAGTGCATTTTGCGTGATTTTTAGTAATATTTTTCGACCGGTCGCGTAGTGATTGCTGTCGCATTGCTATTGCAAGTCTTACGTAATCAGCCGGTAATGTTACGAAGTTGATGTATAGTCGTATTGCTCATTATACGGACTAAAATTGAAGGAAAAAATGTCATTTTTCCTTCAATTTTGATTAGTTTTGATACGTTTTATGTCAAAATTGAAGGAAAAATGACATTTTTTCCTTCACTTTAGTCCGTATAATTAGCAATACGACTATAGTGAGCGTTGGTCCATATAATTCCATACAAGGAATACCGAGGCGATGCAGTGAGGTTCGGCTGCAGATTTTTGCGAACATTTAAATCATAATATTTTTTACAGTCGTAAGATAAGAAGTCACAATCATTTCTTAGAATAATTTTTGGAAATACAAGTTTAAATAAATTATTATCTTAAATAACTGTTTTAAGATTTCTATGAAACATATAACCTGTTTATATCTTTATGTACCTACCCCATTTGCGATACATAATATTTTCAATCTCAAGTCAACAACGTAACATTGTAAATGCCATTACAAATTAATTTATAAGTAATCCTAGATCTTGTTTTCTTGAGTCATAGGAATCATTGAAACGACGAAGTACTACATACTTCTAAAAATTAAACTTAACCGCTTATTAGTTCGAATTTCGCTGGTAAATCCTTTACATACATCTGTACCTCCCTAGTATTGGTAAATAGTGCCGTTTAGTTATGTAAGTACTTATAGTTATGTATGTTAGACTCTAAGGTATATATTTTATATGGGCCGTAGTTTTAAGTATTTTACATCTGTTACTTGCTATTGTTGCCTGAAATAAATGATTTATTATTATTATTATATTACCCTTTTTTTGAAAAAAATATTTTTTTGTATTTATTGCAATTATCAATGCTGATGATTCTGCTGTAGCATTGGCTATTTTACTTGCTCCTACCATGATTATCCATGATTTACACCAACTAAAAACAAAAAACTCCGTCACCAGAGTTGACCACTTGCTTAAACGAACTTGCTTGCTTTTACCAACTGTTCTATGAAGGAGGATAAGAGAACAAACGAGACTTTGATGTTGATGTTCGAAGCCTCCATAATTTGATTAATTTATGAAGTAAGAAAATATTTGTCTAGTCTGACCCTCTACATAGGTTGTCCACATGTGTCCGATCTCTCTTAATGTCAAATGTACAGAAAACTTAGGGATAATAATGTTGGATATCCATTAGTGAGATTAAGGCTTATTTCACTCTTCAGCGTGTCGCCGGTCGCGTCTGCGAGTTGATCATTCACAGCACATTTCTCTGTTCTGTGAAAGGTCAAAATTAATTCCTCTGTGCTGTGAATGGTCAACTCGCGGACGCGACTGGCGACACGCTAAAGAGTGAAACAAGCCTAAGGCGGTACTCACACTGGCAACGCACCCCGCAACGGTGTGCAGATCTGCAGTCTGCAGATTTTAACATTGTTTATCACGTACGTCGATGCGTTGTCAGTGTGTTGTACTATGCGTGTTTTCTATACAAATTGCGATACTTGCATACAATGTTAAAATCTGAAGCCACGCACAACGCAGCAGGGTGCGTTTCAGTGTGAGAACCGCCTAAGTCCAAAAGGCTAGGCTTTATAAGGTGATAATTGGCATTTACTTGGACAACTACCTACCTACTACCACCCAAAAATATGAATTTACTGTAAAATAAAAACAGTTCGTGGAACATTAAATGCGTCATTAGTATTAGGATATTTTCCATAATTAAATAGGTACATACATACTGGTTTCGTCACGAGTTATTAAATAAAGATTTAGCCTCAAAGATACTCGTACTTGGAAATAATAAATTCCTTTTTCTACATTCAGTTTTCTCGTAAAATCCTGCATATTTCTACCATGGTGATATTAGATACCTATAGTTATCACAAGTGATCGCCCGCGCTTAACCAGCGTGGACTACTATTTGTTTATCCCACGGGAACCATACATTTTTCAAAAGGATCAAAAGTATTCTATGTGTTATTCCAGAACCTAAACTATCAACATTCCCAATTTCATCAAAATCGGTTTAGTAGTTATAGGGATACGTAGTAACAAACATTCACACACACATGCACGGATATTCGCCTTTATAATATTAGTAGGATGATGATATAGATATTATAGTATACTGATTATAGCCTGCAGCCTGCAGTACCCTATACATTAATAGGATAACCTTATCTAAGGAATAATACTGGGACCTTTCCTAGTATATAATTGAGGTTACATTGATTTACATTGTCGCCATCTTGCGTGGAGATAACGCAGTGGATATTTGTATAGTGGTATATGTAATTATACATACCAAACTAGGTAACATAACCATTATTATGGTAATCATTCATATATAGTCCATGATGTTTTTTTAATAACATCATTGTTTAAAGTGTAACCAGGTTATTATCAGTTGATCGCGTCACTAGTGGATTTACCGTGATTATTTGATGATGACAGCCGTAGTTTTTCTACCTGAAGCTAATAAGCCACCAGGAGTTTTACAAGTTTATACAATAAAGGGATTTAATAAGATTTCCCGACGTGGCCTGTATTGCAACAAATGCGGGCAGAGTCCCATGTTTCATAACCAATTGGCTATGGATGCTGTATAGGTATATATAACATAGTACCTAATTATGATGATAATTAAAGAGATTTATCCTACGTCACCAAACTGCTACATAAATGTACAATCTTATCTTGAACTAAGAATTTCTTAGAAATTAATACTAATTTGTTCTTTGCGTTAATCTATTAAACTACATAGGAATTTCCAACGCTTTCTCATTGTTTTCTATCATCTTACTCAGTACTCTTGTATGACCTGCATCACAAATCGATGAAAAGTTTAAAATCTGTAACGCAAATCTAGTTGATAGCCAAAATTACAAATGGCGTAAAAAACACCCTTGATACATAGGTACTATCGGGCCCTTTTTAATAAAAACTAAAAACAAAACATGCACTTACACATGACATCAGTTAATTAATTTTGGTTTTTATCCTAATAGCAATACAGGAAAACTTGATTTCCTTGTGATTATTTATGTCATTTAGCTAAATGTGGCTGTTTTATTATAAAGCCGTGTTTTTTAATTGGCCATTCTTCTTGCCATTATATCTTACAAAACGCAGTCGGGTAAAACAGCTTGTTGTAGTCAACTATAGAGCGTATTAGCTCTATTGGGAATGTGGCTTTAAAATCTGTTCAAATAGAAGCGTTAGTATACCGCTGTAAGGATAAAATGCCATGTGGTATTCCACCGTGTACTTTATGAAGTTCTGCGGCTTGAGTGAATACCGCACTACATCGTCAACTAGACCACAGCTCTTCGCTTATTTTGCGATATAGTTTTGTTTTGTTATATTTTGACTACACATAGCGATAGCAATAAAACAGTGCACGTATAGGTTTAAACGGCAAAGGCCTTACTTATAAAATCGAATACTGGTTAAACAATGCTTAAGGTTCGCCCTGTCCCTATTTGACACTTAACAAAAAAGAATGGCATCTGTTTAAACGGTGTTTCAATTTTAACATAATTTTATAATTAGAGGGGTAAGAATACCGAATACGCACTCAATCTCTAGGTCATAGAAAACGGGTATCGTTTACATTATTAACGAATAAATTTGGTAGTCGTTTACAGCGGGTACAAATCTTCGGGCATAGATTACAGAAGACCCTCTTAATCTTATCCATAGCGGTAGTGAAACACGCTTGGTATATGAATAGACCTTTACACTGAAATTGATTAAAGTAATAATATAATTTACTTACATTTTATTTATTGGAATGTATTATGAGTTTGTACTTGTCTAAGTCGATTTTTCGGCGTATTAGGGGTTTCTCGACTAACGTATTTTATTTGCCATTGTATTTATTTATAATAGTATTTTACCTTCTCTATTTTACAAAATTTAGTAGATTTTCTTCAATATTTAGGAGATTATTTTCAAATAGACTGTATGAAGTGAAATATATATAAAACTGACTGGTTTAATTTTAAAAGATATAGATAAGCAGAAAACATTGTTTAATCTTTTTTCTTTACGTACAACGTTGTAAACTTCAGGGATATGACAAGGCAATTTGGCTTAAGATGTTAAAATTTTTGATAAAATTTTAAAATCACTGGCAATTTTTGAAGGTATTTTTATTTCCCTTTTTGGATTTGGAACTCTAAAAGAACAGAATTATTGAGATGACATTATCAATGACATTGCTGATACGATAAGTGTGGCACTGACACAATTAAACTACGCCAATATTATAATTCAAGTATAAAATATTCATGTTATTATAACTCACAATTTAACTTGCAAATAATATATGATCATTTAGCGATACTTCTTAATCGACTAGCACGTAGGTACTCTTATTTACCTACACTGAAGCTTTGCCCACTCAAGCATTCTAGGGTTGCAGCCTGTCGCGTTTATTTTACGGTTAAAATGCTTTTGTCTACTTACCTCTTAGACATTTCTGAAGGATCTCTAATGCCTGTAGATTAGGAACTTCTACCGTGCCTCGATACAGTCGAGACCCTGCTTCTTTTTTATTTAAAAAAAACGATAAAAATATTTAGAAATTATCGTCGTTGTGCTTTTCCAACTGTTAAACGGCTTTTAACGCTGCTATATAGACACTGCTGTTAGAGTAGTTAACTGGTATAAACTATCTTTATTTTTCTTTACTAATATTAATATTGCTAATACATTTCTACTCCTCAAATCCACCACATTTGGTAGTAGAAACTTAGTTTATCCTGGTGAGAAACTTAGTTTGTCTACAATTCCTGTTTATAAGAGCGAACAGATGAATTAAATCATTTGCATTATTTGAAACCTTTCACCGGCCTGGAAATAAAATACTTCTTCGTATCTTATCACGGTCTTAGCAACGCGTGACGTGGGCGATGCTACCACCAATACGATTTGTTTTATCTTCTCACGGTTTTACTATATAATCTACATTGCTGCTTCGGTATTTGTCGTCCGGTGATGTAATGGATTAAATCGAGCAATGTATACTGGCCAGTGAGATAATTTCTTGCTTCATGACAAACGAAATAGCTTTAGTGAGAGGCGTGACCACTCAGTGGATAGCAACTGGCCTTGATATCGCATATTTAAACATTATTAGGCCTAAATTGAGTTCGGAATTTAGTAGATTTAACACTTTTGAAATAGGTACCTACTTAATAATCGATTCAGTTGATTTAATTTAAATGGTTTGAACCTTTATTTGACAAAACTTACTTTCACGTAGTACCTAATAGACATTTAATTAAATGTAAAGATTTATAAGTTTCTATCCTTAGAAGTTTTTAATTTTTTGTTACTTAATTTTAACTTAAAAAGAAGTAAGTACTTAATTGAAGATGTTCTTTAAAAATTTCTATTTTTAGTTACTTATTCTAATACTCATCGATTTCACTATTATATTTTGATTGTTCATAATTTTATCTTGAAATATTTTATTCCCGATGCCCTTTCGACGGAGCTCTAGCACAAAAGTACAAAAGCGATAAATCATAAACAAAACTTGTAAATAAAATATCGCTCCACCTGAAAACTCATAACGAGTTTAGTTTTAACCTTGGCAATAAATTCTCCGATACAAATTAGTTCGGCTTTTGATATCGGCAGGCATGAAGACGGGCGGTTGCAATAGAAGTTGCACGCCACCTTTCCGTGATTGATTTATACGTCTTGTTTGTCACAGAGCCGATTTATTTGAATTCCTGCCAGAGCCTCGGGCAGCCAACGGATTAATATCGAGCAGACCCCAGCGATATATCCCCGACTTTGGGCAATAATTCAATATTTCATCCTTCGGGCGGGGACCTACGCTGCGAATTAACATACAAACGTCAATCGTTTCATGAATAAAAAATGTATTGGATTTAGTGAAATGAGTCGCGCGAGGAGCGCTGTTGCCCGTTTATGCCTATTGGGGTAAAAAATAAAATGTATCGGATCGCTCAGCTCAGCTAGATGGCACTATTCTCTATTTGACGATAGCACGCTATTTTTTTATTCCTTGGGTTTAAGAAAATGCTTTCCTTATTCGAATTTAACAATATTTTTTGTATTAGGATTTACAAAAAATCTCTTTAATTTTCCAATAGATGCAGATTTTTTTGGAATGTGATGATAAACCATAACATCATGGTCCGTCATGTCATGATCTATGCCAATAACTTTGATTAATTAGTATTTTTGGGGTCTTTGGCGTTGGCTTTCTAATGTTTATAAGTAGTAATTCGTCTATTCAAATTAAACATTGACCCCCTTACTTATGAAAGGTGTTTAAAGTTGAACACTGGTTAAACAACATCCTCTCTCTGTTTGTCACTATCCACAAATAAAGACTGGACGTTGTTTAACCACTGTTTAACTTTAAACATCTTTCATAAGTAAAGCCCAGGATATTATAACATGTTCACTTAGTTACAGGAAATCTTCGGATTTTACGATTGTTAATTCTTTTATGGCTTTGACGTCATTCAATTTGAACCTGACCTTAGAAAACTAAGAACTTGAAGACGACATTTTAAAGATATGCGATCTATGATAGACGTAGCGAGGTCATTATTTTATTGGCGTGAGAATCATTTGTGTAAGAATTTTTATAAAATAATGTAAAAAACTCAGTCATACTCAGTGCATACTGTAATCACCTCTCAACTTAAACACTGTTTAAACACTGCTTAAAATTCGCCCTGTCATTATTACATAAAAGGGTGGCATTATTTTAAACGGTTAATAACTTTTGACAGAAGTTGAGAGGAGCTTTTAAGTAGAGGTACGAACAGTAGGTAGATTATAATTTTTAATAAAATAACTTCACTGAAGGGAATATGTATAACAGGGTTATTCCCGCTCGTCCCCACGCGTCGTCCCCATCGGGGACCAACGGGAAAAAAAATTCCCGCTCGTCCCCACTTATAATTTCGATGGGGACGAACGGGAACTCGACTTCCCGTTGGTCCCCACTGAAATAATGTTTTTGTTTTTACTTAAATCAAAGCAGTTAATTAATCATACTAATACATACATAGTTTAATTGATTTGAAACAATGGAGTATAGCTCTGCTTTTCCTTTAGATTTAAATTTTCTCGTGTTTTGTTGGTTTTTTAATTATGTAATTTTAGTGGCGTTGTATATAATGAAGCCTAGATGTATTTATTTAGAGTCCCTAACAAATTTTAATACTTATAATTAGAATTGCTATACAACATAGAAGTTGACAGGCCTCTCAGCTCTGTTAGTAGCTCTGCCTTCTGCACTGTAGGTCGTGGGTTCGATTTCCACCCAGGACAAACACGTGTGATGAACATAGATGTTCGTTCTATGACTGGTTGTAAAATAATAAAAGTATGTATCTATTTACAAAATACCTATGTATTCTATTAGTTATTTTGTTCCCAAGCTTTGCTTGTTATTTTTATTATTAATTATATTCTTGAATCAAATTATTAGAGCAACGATTATTTTTTTCATAAAACGATAATAAATAATAATAAATATAAATATTGCTGGACATTTCACACAGCGCCACATAGTACCTACAAGCTTTGGGGCTAGAGCCCCAAACTAAGCAAAGCTTGTTCTATGGGATCCAGATAACTGATAGAATACTTATATCCTTTTTTTTTAAATACGTACATATAATACTTTATAACACCCAGACACAGAACAAACATCTATGTTCATCACACAAATGTTTGTCCTGGGTGGGATTCGATCCCACGACCTATAACACAGAAGGCAGAGCTACTACCAACTGAGCTAAGAGGCCAGTCTTACAATATTCTGCCAGTGTCAAGTTGTAAGAAAAAAATACAAAATGTCAAATCATTAGTCTAATGGTCAAGTTAGCTAATTTTGAGGAACATGGTTAATTCTCTTCGAAACTCTCAACGGCTGTCTTCAGTCACGTAGAATGTTATCTAATTTTCCGTTCTATTTGCAATCACTCGTACTGTAAATCCAGTCTTCATTATATACAACGCCACCGAAATTACATATTAAAAAACTAACAAAATGCGAGACTATTTAAATTTAAAGGAAAAGCAGAGCGATTCTCGATTGTTTCAATCAATTAAACTATTTACCTATGTATTAATGTACTTGCTTTGATTTAAGTAAAAACCTACCTAGTAAGTACCTACTAGAATTTTTATACCCACTGTACGTACCTAATACTATGATGTGTTTTAATTTTTAAGTTCTCATGTAAGTGAATTTGTAATTCTTTTTGAGAATAAAGAATCTATAAACTTAAAAACAAAAACATTATTAGAGTGGGGACCAACGGGAAGTCGAGTTCCCGTTCGTCCCCATCGAAATTATAAGTGGGGACGAGCGGGAAAAATTCTTCCCGTTGGTCCCCGATGGGGACGAAGCGTGGGGACGAGCGGGAATAACCCGTATAACGTATAACACGTACGTAAAAATACCTAAGTACCTACTTATCTATTTTAAAATTACAATGGTTGTTTTTGATATGGGAAGCAAAAATAAATCTATATAAATAAAAATGAATGTTTACGTACGTTTGCCTTCATGCGCTCCTAAACCATTGATCAGATTGTTATAAAACTTTGGTAGGATCTTCTGAGGATACCTGCGAGGGTTTCTGGCCTGAAGCCGAATAATAAATATTTACCTACATCAAAAAAAAAAATTAACGTAAGTATCTAATTTTTCTTGTGCGTGTTTGGTTATTCTTCTCCTTCTAAAGGGCTTGACCGATTTTGATGTTTTTATAATACGATCACCTCGATAGTTCTTTGCTATAGTTGACCCCGGTGGATGGGACTATTGCCGAACTCCAGTTCTTTTAATTTATTTCTGCACAAATAATAAATCGAACAGGATTAATCGAAATTATTTTGGTATTACGTTTGTATGGACATTCCGTCGGTCACTGGCCCCTTAAATATTAAATAACATAATACAATCTATACTAGGACACACACTATTAAAACTTTTGATGATCTTAAAAATTTGCCTAAGAATGTTCAACTTTTAAAAGCAAACTTTAAACCGTTGTGCGCGTTGAGATCTTTTTAAGGAAACTCATTAGGATCAATATAACTTATCATACTAAGTTTGAAAGCAGGTTATAAATTCTTAAGAGGGCTGCGACCGGCGAATTTCCATAAAAACGTAATACCGAAATCATTTAAAATGTAAGCATGTTTATATCAGTTTATGTTGTTAGATTAGGAGAGTAGGTATTTATCTAGGTTCCTGTTAAACTTTTGTTCCGAAAAACTTACCTAAAAAGAAATGTAAGCCAATTGAATTGAAATCTTTGTAGGTACACCAAAAATGGCATTTTTTCTGTTAATTTGTTCTATAGTAAGTTTTTTGAACTACCTTTATCCAAATAATAACGTAAAGTGATAAAAATATGCTCAAATTTTAAATTATTTTGGTATTACGTTCCTAGGTAAGTAGATACGTTCGCCGAGTCCTTAATATGTTTTGTTAATTCATCGTTTGACAACCCTATTTGAATAAATGGATACGTATTGACCCCCTTACTTATGAAAGATGTTTGAAGTTGAACACTGCTTAAACAACGTCCTGTCTCTATTCGTCACTATCCATTCTTAAGTAAGATCCTGAAAGTCTTGAATTCAAAATTACACAATGTTATGTTTTTTACAACTTGTGTTCAATGTTCTGTTTCATGGGTGAAGCACATGAAACTGTTCACTCAAATGATTCATTGAAATCAACACTATTGGTTTGGGTCTAGCAAAATCCTTCTGGGCTTTCTCCCTTACTTATGAAAGATGTTTAAAGTTGAACACTGGTTAAACAATATACCTACTATTGTCTCTATTTGTCACTATCCACAAATAAAGACAGGACGTTGTTTAACCAGTGTTCAATTTTAAACATCTTTCATAAGTAAGACCCTTTAATATAAGCTAGCTGTCACATCATGAATCGAATTATTGTTAGATTTTACTTTAATTAATGTTTATCCAAACGAAATGAAACTAAAAAACGACAATGAAACACTTCCTACTAACTTGCCCGTCATTGATCTTGCAATTAACAGATAGCAGACCTTATTACTGTGGATAATAAGGGCTAATCTAATACACGTAATTATCGGGCCACGACCTCAATTACTCGAGCCTTAATAATCGTGTCGATCGTGGAATTATGAAGACGGTATTAGCCACATCCGAGTGGTGATGCCTATTCTCTACCTACATTGTACGAGTATTATCAATATACTTACCTTAGTATAAGATTACAAAGATATGCATAAAAATATGCAGCCATGAAAAAAAAATACATCTTAATGTAATAATAATATACCTATAATAGCTGCGAGGGCGCTGCTAGTAATATAATAATGCGGAAGAGTTTGTTTGTTTGAACGCGTTAATCTCAGGAACTAGGTACCAGTCCGTATTCAAAAAAATATTTCTGCATTCGATAACTATAAACATTTGAGGAAGGTTATAAGCTACTTTTCATCATCATCATCATCACCATATACCATCACTATCGGGACAACGCCGCGTGGGCGCTGCTAGTATTTAATAAAGACGTCAACGAATTAGATTTATCTAGATACAGTCTTGTTTTGGATTTCGTCATAGAAATGGTAAAAAGTTAAATTTTAAATTGGAAAAAGTACCAGAAAACTGTGATTCATGTTAAACGATATTAAATTCTTATTTTCATGGAATAAGACTCAAAATCCTTTGAACGTATTGCGAGGATTTTTCCCCAACGTTCCGCTACTAGTGATTGGCGCTCGATTATCATAACCGGTCGTGCTGAGCGATTATGATAATTACGTCTCTCAGTAAAGTATTACGAGTAAATTTCATTTATATCATATGGCTTTTGGCACCTTCAAAGCCATAAAGAATTACACTGAAAACTGCACCATTTATTTTTCTATAATGAATTATAATGTCAGCTGTAGACGGCTCAACTGAGCTAATTACATAATCACCATCGGCTTAGCTTTTGGTTAACCATTACTTAAATTGAACCTTAAAGCGATGGTATAGAATTTATTTTTGATTTAAGATCAATGAAGAGTAATGGGCACCTTCAGTGTAGGAAGACGAGATCCAAGGATGTGCGACGGCGCCAAACTATATTTCACCTTGAATATGAACCAAGTTTTAGTTATTCGTGTAAATTAACATTTTACAAGTTCAACAGTTATTTTATTCTTTGAGATATTTCTTATTAGGTATGTAAATTACAACATAATAGTGATATCCATCGAACATCAAAATAAGATTATAATCTAACTAAGGAGTGGTTTTAGATAATTGCAACCATTTTGTTTGCCTTTTCTCGAAGCGCCGACGTCATCTAAATAAAAAAGTACAAAATGAGATACTTAATATTGGTTAAACCACATTTATGCAACAAACATTCCAGTCGATGATGTCCTTCACCATTTTATAAACACTTATTTAATCCTAAAGTGATAAATGAAAAATTATAAACACAGTTTACCTATCTCGAAGCATAAAATATGTTGCTTGCAATATCAATATAAACCAGTCGATAAGATTTAATTTTAGCACTTTGCATAACTGGACCATAATCTATTCATGATTTATTAGCATAATTATCTCTTCAGTTATAATTATAACCATTCGTATACGCCTTAATACATTTTAGGAAACGAAATTCATTCCGGGTATTTTTTTTTTCTATAACATAGAAAGCACCAATTTCTTTGACATATAATTATGAGGGAGTGTTTATAAAGTTGTGTTTTAAAATAATATAAAAATATCTTTTATTTGACCCCCTTAGTATAAAAATATCTTTTATTTGACCCCCTTAGACATCTTCAAAGGATCTAAAAATGCCTTAAGATCTGAAAAAATAAGTCTACCGCACCTTGGGAGTACAGTCGTGATCATTATTTATATTTTTTTTATCGTTTTTAATATTCGTTCATATTTATTCATCTTGGATTGCATTTTTAAGTCTTATTAAATTTTTACTAAAAACGATTCATAAAAATTTAGGCGGAAGTTATACTTTGTAAATTTTCCACATAAAAATCTACATTTAGTTTCGAGGTCGCATCACTCAGGTATATTCATCGTTCTTGTTGGGTGAAAGTTGGTCGATGAAGCGTATTAGTTTTTTTTTTTTTAGTAAAGGTAGATACTACGAAGGGGAGAGCCGTGTTGGCCGAGGGGCATGGTACCTCGACTTTCGATCCGAAGGTCGTGGGTTCGAATCCAGTGGATTTTTCGTTTCGAAAAATTTATATGCGTTTTAATTTGAGCTCTAAGGGACACTCCCTTTTGAGCTGCACGTTTGTATTGATACAAACGCGCGTTCGCAACGCGTTTTTTCCATACAAAAGCGAACCGGGAGGGGGGCTGCGCGTTCGCATCGCGTTCGAATCGCGTTTGTATCGATACAAACGCGCTGCAAAAAACGCAATGTGTACACTCCCTAAACGGTGAGGGAAAACATCTTGAAGAAACCCGCGGCTTAGTCAACCCCACACGTATTGTCCATGTCTTTCCTGTGGAGATAGGTACGTACGTACGTTCGCCGGTCCCTTAAGGCTCATTTTAATCAGCCCGCGGTTGCCTAGATGCAAAAAGCTTGTGACTTGTACATATACTTGAAAATATTTTTCTAACACTTTTTGCTCATAAAACTCACAATGATTTAGAAGTGACAATTCTACAGTCACTAAGTCAAAAACTGTTAAGAACGCAATTTTAGTACCTACTTTTTCTGGTTTCAATTACTTATGAAGTTTGTATTCAAGGTATTTGAATCAGTCAAAAAGCTTACATTTCTGGTCTCTCAGTCATGGAGGCTAAAATGGCCGATAACGCAATTTATTTTATGAATCAAACATAATACTTAATGTTTTTTTTTCTTGTCACCCAAAACAAACATTTATACTTATGATGAACTTAGATGTTTGTTCTGTGTCTTGGTGTTATAAAGTATCTTAGGTAGGCTGGTACCTAATGTACCTATGTACTTACAAAAAATACGAGTATAAACGAGTAAGCACTCAATCAGTTACTTATCTGATTCCCATAGTACAAGCTTTGCTTAGTTTGGGGCTAGAAGGCGCACTACTTCAACGTTTTGGTCTTTAGATGACCCGCTCATGAGGGAAATATCCGTCAATATTTATTTATTTATTTGAGTACCTACCTTTATATGAATCAAAGATCCCGATTGTATTTTTAATGTTTCCAAAAGAGCACCAGTCTGGTGCTCAGAGGCTAATTAGGTATTTGCCAAAGACGCAATTTAATACAAAGCTGAATTGTATAGGTTCAGAAGCTGCCAAATCGCACTTGGATCATTGAACGTCATTTCTTCCGCATATCACAAATTCCTAGAATCGAAATCGTTTTAAAGCGATAAATGATATGTGATTGATAATAACTACTAAAATGAAACAGTTACCAATCGAATTATATTGGATCTTTATAGAAACATTAATTATCAATTTGATGAATTAATCTTACAGCTAATGTTTATTTTATCTTTATTACATAGAAAGCGCATACGTCATAGCTTGCGTGCAAGACTACGCAAGACAAGAGATCATAGATTAATGTCAATTAATCTCGTCATCTAAGTAAAATGAACGCACAAGTTGTTGTTCTCATAGTTCAAATAGTCATCTACTTACGCATAGTATCAACTACGCAATTCGCATTTATCTCACAACAGTATTTCGAATTGAAAAACAGTAATATTTTCCTAAACCAGACCTCACGCTACTTATGTCTATGTCAGCTTACAAATTTTCTCAGACCTTCAACAGACTGTCCCTACGGTAAAAAAAAACACTAAGATCTTCCGACTCTCAAGAACCATCAAATATAAATAAAATAAAAATTCATATTTCAGACTTTCATTCATAATGTTGGATTATATTGACTTATGAACTATATGTAAGTCGGTAGGCGACTGTGCTAGGCAGAACAATGAAACATTTGAGTAGGACATCTCAAACCGGACAGTCAGCGGCAAGTATAGTAAAATATCTAGTAGGTTGTTGGGTATAGTTTGCGACGATCCAAATCACATCCAATCGGAGTTTCTTTGATTATAAGTACTTATACCAAATCAAAGCGGACTTTATTAT
The DNA here is from genome assembly GCA_958496255.1 of Camptogramma bilineatum. Lineage (NCBI taxonomy): Eukaryota > Metazoa > Arthropoda > Insecta > Lepidoptera > Geometridae > Camptogramma > Camptogramma bilineatum. The sequence goes on from OY292458.1 coordinate 10,850,334, forward strand.
TTAGTAGCATTCGATTGTGAAAGGTATGTATCACGATTATCGGCCTAGCGGTGGTTCTCCGAATCCGTCATTGACATTTCCCGGGCAGCATGGCTATGTTTACGTTGTGGCTGGTTGTGTTTACAAACACTGCACTGACATAACGTGGTGCAGGCGTCACACAGCGCGTCATCGCCCTGTCGCGCCTTCGATGTAGATCTATTGCGACTCAGCAATTGGAAAATTGCGAATCTCGTCTATCTGTGTAATACTGGTTTATCGGAATGCCTTCTGATTAGAAATCATTCAACATTGTAGCACTGTAGGTCGATTTCCGATCTGTAAATTCTTTATTTTTTACTCTGTTAAACATTGTTAATACTGTGACGGCCAGTTTCCATCTATTTATTTGTATTGATCAAGAAGATTCTAAACTACGTAACTGGAGTGCTGACTGACATTTAATGTACAAAGGATTTTGAACCTTATCATGACTACACAACGATCTATTATCATTTAATCTTGGTTATAAGGATTGTTGGTCTTGTTGAGAGGCTTTCTTGGGTGCTTTGTCTCTTTCACACTCGTTGTTGGATTAGTAGTGTGCCCATGTCATTTAAATTTCAGGATATTTTTACCTTATCGAGCTCGACAAAATCAGCGCTTGATTTCGATCCATGGTTTTGATCCTTGAATTAGATCCTTGAATTAGATCCTTGATTTTGATCCTTGATTTTGATTTCGATCCTTGGTTTCGATCTTGGATTTCGATCCTGGATTTCGATCCTTGATTCTTGAATTTTGAACCTTGAATCTGAAATCTTTTTTTTTTTTTTTTTTTTTTTCTTTATTTTGGCTTCGCACGACTTGTGCATTCAGCCAGTGTCAAGTAATTATTATGCTTCAAGTTTATAGATAAATAAGTTATATAAATACATATTACAATACATAAATATAATATCCCACCCCTCCCCTTGTGCCTCAGTAAAGATGTGGGGCTTTACTGAAACATCAACTCGGACTTTTTGGGAGAAGTCGAAAAGCAACGTTATCCAATTTTGTTTCACTTGCCCACACCTATGCACATTCACGAACACTTAACGGTTAATAATCCACCATTATTACACATTAACATTCGAAGAAACACAAGTTTTGGAAAATAAAACAAAATCGAAACATGACTTCTCAAATTCCCGCCAAAAAGCCATCTGAAATCTTGAATCTTGAATCTTTGAAATGACAGCTGTCAAACTTCAAATGACCATATCTCAGGAACTACTCGTCCTAGACTCCCCGTTCCCAGTTCAAATGAAAGCTATGACCAAGATCTTCATTTGAAGTGACAGCTGTCAAACTTCAAACCGCCATATCTCGAAAACTACTCGTCCTAGACTCCCCGTTCTCAGTTCAAATGAAAGCTATGACCAAGATCTTCATTTGAAGTGACAGCTGTCAAACTTCAAACGGCCATATCTTGGAAACTACTCGTCCTAGACTCCCCGTTCTCAGTTCAAATGAAAGCTATGACCAAGATCTTCATTTGAAGTGACAGCTGTCAAACTTCAAATGGCCATATCTCGGGAACTACTAATCCTAGACTCCCCGTTCTCAGTTCAAATGAAAGCTATGACCAAGATCTTCATTTGAAGTGACAGCTGTCAAACTTCAAACCGCCATATCTCGAAAACTACTCGTCCTAGACTCCCCGTTCTCAGTTCAAATGAAAGCTATGACCAAGATCTTCATTTGAAGTGACAGCTGTCAAACTTCAAATGGCCATATCTCGGGAACTACTAATCCTAGACTCCCCGTTCTCAGTTCAAATGAAAGCTATGACCAAGATCTTCATTTGAAGTGACAGCTGTCAAACTTCAAACCGCCATATCTCGAAAACTACTCGTCCTAGACTCCCCGTTCTCTGTTCAAATGAAAGCTATGACCAAGATCTTCATTTGAAGTGACAGCTGTCAAACTTCAAACGGCCATATCTTGGAAACTACTCGTCCTAGACTCCCCGTTCCCAGTTCAAATGAAAGCTATGACCAAGATCTTCATTTGAAGTGACAGCTGTCAAACTTCAAACGGCCATATCTTGGAAACTACTCGTCCTATACTCCCCGTTCCCAGTTCAAATGAAAGCTATGACCAAGATCTTCATTTGAAGTGACAGCTGTCAAACTTCAAATGGCCATATCTCGGGAACTACTCGTCCTAGACTCCCCGTTCTCAGTTCAAATGAAAGCTATGACCAAGATCTTCATTTGAAGTGACAGCTGTCAAACTTCAAACCGCCATATCTCGAAAACTACTCGTCCTAGACTCCCCGTTCTCAGTTCAAATGAAAGCTATGACCAAGATCTTCATTTGAAGTGACAGCTGTCAAACTTCAAATGGCCATATCTCGGGAACTACTCATCCTAGACTCCCCGTTCTCAGTTCAAATGAAAGCTATGACCAAGATCTTCATTTGAAGTGACAGCTGTCAAACTTCAAACCGCCATATCTCGAAAACTACTCGTCCTAGACTCCCCGTTCTCAGTTCAAATGAAAGCTATGACCAAGATCTTCATTTGAAGTGACAGCTGTCAAACTTCAAACGGCCATATCTTGGAAACTACTCGTCCTAGACTCCCCGTTCCCAGTTCAAATGAAAGCTATGACCAAGATCTTCATTTGAAGTGACAGCTGTCAAACTTCAAATGGCCATATCTCGGGAACTACTCATCCTAGACTCCCCGTTCTCAGTTCAAATGAAAGCTATGACCAAGATCTTCATTTGAAGTGACAGCTGTCAAACTTCAAACGGCCATATCTTGGAAACTACTCGTCCTATACTCCCCGTTCCCAGTTCAAATGAAAGCTATGACCAAGATCTTCATTTGAAGTGACAGCTGTCAAACTTCAAATGGCCATATCTCGGGAACTACTCGTCCTAGACTCCCCGTTCTCAGTTCAAATGAAAGCTATGACCAAGACCTACATTTCAGATGACAGATGTCATTTTGACAGCTGTTATTGAAAATGTAGATCTTGGTCATAGCTTTCATTTGAGCTAAAAAGGAAGAGTCTAGGATGAGTAGATTTCGAGATATGGCTGATTAAAGTTTGACATCTGTCACTTTAAATGAAGATCTCTTCAATAGCTTTCATTTGAACTGAGAACAGGGAGTCTAGGACGAGTAGTTCCCGAGATATGGCCATTTGAAGTTTGACAGCTGTCACTTCAAATGAAGATCTTGGTCATAGCTTTCATTTGAACTGGGAACGGGGAGTCTAGGACGAGTAGTTTCCAAGATATGGCCGTTTGAAGTTTGACAGCTGTCACTTCAAATGAAGATCTTGGTCATAGCTTTCATTTGAACTGAGAACGGGGAGTCTAGGACGTGTAGTTCCCGAGATATGGCCATTTGAAGTTTGACAGCTGTCACTTCAAATGAAGATCTTGGTCATAGCTTTCATTTAAACTTTGAACGGGGAGTCTAGGACGAGTAGTTTCCAAGATATGGCCGTTTGAAGTTTGACAGCTGTCACTTCAAATGAAGATCTTGGTCATAGCTTTCATTTGAACTGAGAACGGGGAGTCTAGGACGAGTAGTTCCCGAGATATGGCCATTTGAAGTTTGACAGCTGTCACTTCAAATGAAGATCTTGGTCTTAGCTTTCATTTGAACTGAGAACGGGGAGTCTAGGACGAGTAGTTCCCGAGATATGGCGGTTTTAAGTTTGACAGCTGTCACTTCAAAGATTCAAGATTCAAAATTTCAGTTTTCAGATTCAAGAATCAAGATTCAAGATTCAAGAATCAAAATAAAGGATCAAAATTGTATCAGTATTTTAATTCAAAAATCATGCCCTGAAACATCACGTAAATCAGATAATGATGGAAAAGGCCCCTTAGGGACTAGGAATGTTTAGTTTATGGTCACCCTTTAGAAAGAGACACACCGCCCAAGTTTTCTTTCTCAAGCGGACCTTGTTTTCTGTCTCAGTCATTGTTCCAGGTACGTAGTATAGAAATTCCTTGGTATTGATTTACTACTGCGGTTAGATATTTGACAGTTTTGGTACAGAAGTAATGTCAAATATCTATCCACAGCAAGGAATTTCTATACTACGTACCTGGAATGCTGACTGAGACAGAAAACAAGGTCCGCTTGAGAGATAAAACTTGGGCGGCGTGTCTCTTTCTAAAGGGTGACCATAAACTAAACATTCCTAGTCCCTAAGGGGCCTTTTTCATCATTTTCTGATTTACGTGATGTTTCAGGGCATGATTTATGAATTAAAATACTGATACAATTTTGATCCTTCATTTTGATTCTTGAATCTTGAATCTTGATTCTTGAATCTGAAAACTGAAATTTTGAATCTTGAATCTTTGAAGTGACAGCTGTCAAACTTAAAACCGCCATATCTCGGGAACTACTCGTCCTAGACTCCCCGTTCTCAGTTCAAATGAAAGCTAAGACCAAGATCTTCATTTGAAGTGACAGCTGTCAAACTTCAAACGGCCATATCTTGGAAACTACTCGTCCTAGACTTCCCGTTCAAAGTTTAAATGAAAGCTATGACCAAGATCTTCATTTGAAGTGACAGCTGTCAAACTTCAAATGGCCATATCTCGGGAACTACTCGTCCTAGACTCCCCGTTCTCAGTTCAAATGAAAGCTATGACCAAGATCTTCATTTGAAGTGACAGCTGTCAAACTTCAAACGGCCATATCTTGGAAACTACTCGTCCTAGACTCCCCGTTCAAAGTTCAAATGAAAGCTATGACCAAGATCTTCATTTGAAGTGACAGCTGTCAAACTTCAAATGGCCATATCTCGGGAACTACTCGTCCTAGACTCCCCGTTCTCAGTTCAAATGAAAGCTATGACCAAGATCTTCATTTGAAGTGACAGCTGTCAAACTTTAAATGGCCATATCTCGGGAACTACTCATCCTAGACTCCCCGTTCTCAGTTCAAATGAAAGCTATTGAAGAGATCTTCATTTAAAGTGACAGATGTCAAACTTCAATCAGCCATATCTCGAAATCTACTCATCCTAGACTCTTCCTTTTTAGCTCAAATGAAAGCTATGACCAAGATCTACATTTTCAATAACAGCTGTCAAAATGACATCTGTCATCTGAATTGTAGGTCTTGGTCATAGCTTTCATTTGAACTGAGAACGGGGAGTCTAGGACAAGTAGTTCCCGAGATATGGCCGTTTGAAGTTTGACAGCTGTCACTTCAAATGAAGATCTTGGTCATAGCTTTCATTTGAACTGAGAATGGGGAGTCTAGGACGAGTAGTTCCCGAGATATGGCCATTTGAAGTTTGACAGCTGTCACTTCAAATGAAGATCTTGGTCATAGCTTTCATTTGAACTGAGAACGGGGAGTCTAGGACAAGTAGTTCTCGAGATATGGCCATTTGAAGTTTGACAGCTGTCACTTCAAATGAAGATCTTGGTCATAGCTTTCATTTGAACTGAGAACGGGGAGTCTAGGACGAGTAGTTCCCGAGATATGGCCATTTGAAGTTTGACAGCTGTCACTTCAAATGAAGATCTTGGTCATAGCTTTCATTTGAACTGAGAACGGGGAGTCTAGGACAAGTAGTTCCCGAGATATGGCCATTTGAAGTTTGACAGCTGTCACTTCAAATGAAGATCTTGGTCTTAGCTTTCATTTGAACTGAGAACGGGGAGTCTAGGACGAGTAGTTCCCGAGATATGGCCATTTGAAGTTTGACAGCTGTCACTTCAAATGAAGATCTTGGTCTTAGCTTTCATTTGAACTGAGAACGGGGAGTCTAGGACAAGTAGTTCCCGAGATATGGCCATTTGAAGTTTGACAGCTGTCACTTCAAATGAAGATCTTGGTCATAGCTTTCATTTGAACTGAGAACGGGGAGTCTAGGACGAGTAGTTCCCGAGATATGGCCATTTTAAGTTTGACAGCTGTCACTTCAAATGAAGATCTTGGTCATAGCTTTCATTTGAACTGAGAACGGGGAGTCTAGGACGAGTAGTTCCCGAGATATGGCCATTTGAAGTTTGGCAGCTGTCACTTCAAATGAAGATCTTGGTCATAGCTTTCATTTGAACTGAGAACGGGGAGTCTAGGACGAGTAGTTCCTGAGATATGGCCATTTGAAGTTTGACAGCTGTCACTTCAAATGAAGATCTTGGTCATAGCTTTCATTTGAACTGGGAACGGGGAGTCTAGGACGAGTAGTTCTCGAGAAATGGTCATTTGAAGTTTGACAGCTGTCACTTCAAAGATTCAAGATTCAAGATTTCAGATTCAAGGTTCAAAATTCAAGAATCAAGGATCGAAATCCAGGATCGAAATCCAAGATCGAAACCAAGGATCGAAATCAAGGATCGAAATCAAAATCAAGGATCAAAATCAAGGATCTAATTCAAGGATCTTTAATTCAAGGATCGAAACCATGGATCGAAATCAAGCGCTGATTTTGTCGAGCGCGATAAGGTAAAAATATCCTGAAATTTAAATGACATGGGCACACTACTAATCCTACAACGAGTGTGAAAGAGACAAAGCACCCAAGAAAGCCTTCCCAACAAGACCAACAATCCTTATAACCAAGATTAAATGATAATAGATCGTTGTGTAGTCGTGATAAGGTTCAAAATCCTTTGTACATTAAATGTCAGTTAGAACTCCAGTTACGTAGTTTAGAATCTTCTTGATCCACAGTAAGCAAAACCACAGATAGAATATCGAAATAGGTCGTAAATCGATTTCTGATCTGTAAACTCAGATTCGTAAGTATTCAAACTTTACCTCAGTGGTTTTCTTTTAAGTGCTACCTATGTATGTTTTAATGTTATTGGCAACTCTTTAAACGATAAATTAAAAAAAAAAAACTAAATTCTATTTTAAAGTTTATTGGCTTTGTAAACAACATATTGCCTAACAAAAATTACGTAATCGTTTTAATTGTATTGATTACTCTTTTATTATTTATCAACATGCAACAAATACATTTTAGTAACGCTGATTAAAATCGTAATGTCACAGATAAGACTGTACCGAGAGAAATCGTATAAAATCCTTTACCTTTAAAATAAAAAGAGCAATATTGGGGTTGAATTCATTAACTTTTAAAACACTTGTTTCAGTAAAAAAAGTAGGTAGTAAGGAAATAAAAAAATCTTAATTTACTCGTATCTCAAACTAGGTTAATATGCTTCTTTACTATGCATTACGATACGAAAGTCATAAAGAGTGAAGTTTTTTTAAATTCTGTCATGTTTTAACTAAACTAAAGGACAAACCAAACTATACTTTTCCACTGACCAATGTCACATAGCTTTGAATGAATCGCAGATGCTAATATTATTTGTTTGGACAAGGTGATGACTTTTATACACGACTGTACCCGCGTTACCGCGGTTCTTTTTACTGCGAGTTCGTATTATTTGTTCAACTGATAGATTAAATAGAAAAATACCAATATACTTAACAGTTTTGCTCTTCTGATTCCTGGAAAGTACTATCTCATTGCTCTGGCATTTCGTGTTTATTGGTACCGTGTAATTTGTCGATCCGTATTCTACAAAAGACCTTGAAGTCGAAGATAATTTGCTCATGTTTTGATACAACCTAATTTGATAATGTGCTCTTGTTTTTTTAAATTGTCAATCAACTAACCTGATCAAAATTATGATCTTATTTTATGTTCTCTTAATTTATGTTTTATAATTAAAACCTACTTTATCTCGGAGTCAATTCAGAGTTGGTAAGATACGAATTGGAGACTGATTCTAAAATGGCTCCAATTCTTCGATAAAATAAAGCTAAGATCTTTATCGAATTCTCATAAGGTTCGATGCTCTAATTTGAATTGTATATACCTATGATGCAAAGTAAGTATACAGTATCCTCACCAAATTGGACATTTTCTGGAGGTTATTTAGCGTGGATCTGAGTGTCGGTCCGTTTGCCAGACTGATACGACGCAAGGTCGACCAAATTGTGTGTGGTCAGTCCGTTGACGACCTTCACGCGAATTTATTTTTACGATCGGCGGCCCTAGTACTTTAGTATGATGAATTTTAGAATACTTCTACGTATTTTAAGTAGATTCGATATCATCGGAATATTGTTTTGATTCTTCTTCTTCTTTCGTATGAGCAAGTGGCCAACTCTGTTTTGATTACAATCAGTAGAACTGCGCTGAGTTCACAGTTTTTGCCTCACACTATCAATAGCTGACATTTAAAACCACATGGAAAATAAAATAAATTAAATTTAAGTACCTCTAATACTTATACGATATAAAATGTGTGCTTTAAACAACTTCCTAAAAAATACTTTATCTTAAAAGTGGTCACACGAGTATTGATTGACATACAACTTACTTAGAATATAATTTTTTTTTAATGTAGTCACATGGGTATTGACCACAACTTCCAAATAAAGATTTCGCTCATCTAAATAGATTTATTTGAATTTGTTCCTCATATTTTGTTCGGAGGTCTTCTAGCACACTCAAACAGGTCAGTTTGCTTCGAATTCGTGTTGTCGTCTGTTGTTATTATGTTAATTTAGCTTATCGAAAGGCGGTTGGCCTTGTAGGGCGCCTTCTTCTGACGTAGGTCTCTAATATATCTATACCATTTCAGAATTCTTGTTTTAAATAGCAAAAAGAATATGCTACTTATGCGAATTTATATCTACTACCTACCTACCTGTTTCTTACATAATTGAAAGACTATCATTTTTTGCCATGTCATGTTCTGTTTGGAGTTCAACTTCATTGACCATCCATCTTAACAGTGGCTTTCACTGTGAAAGGATACGCCAAAGCTTAAAAAGCTGATAAATATTTGTCTCTCTTTAATAAAGTCTCATCTGAATGGTTCTCATTAAAGATAGAGTAAAGACATTGCTCTCTTGACTTCGTAACCCTGACCGACCTTACGCGAGGTCATCCGAATGACTCTTAAAAGTTCCAATCAGTCACTATTATAGGTACTTATCATGTCCAAACCAAAAAGCCAAGGATGCATGCCATGGACAATATTATGCAAGTACCTACCTAATAGAAACACTTTACTTTTCACGCTAAGATTTTTCTTAAAGTTCTTTTAAATTATGTCTCTACTGAATAGAAGAAGGTAATGATTATTTCAGAACTTCAAGTCTACAAGAAACACTTTTCAATCAAAAATTAGCTCAAGCTATATATGAGATTTGAACCAATGTCCTTCGCATATCTAGTAAACTATTTCTGCTTGGCTAACGTGGCTAAATTAAATTACTATAATCAACTTTGGCGCCATTACATCCGTCATATTATGTGATGTAATAGGTGTGTATTTAAATGAATAGGTAGTTACCACGTGTAGTATACCAAAGCCAATGTAATTTGAGCCTAAGAGCTAAAGTGCTATGGTTCACAATAATTTTTTGCAATATATAATATTTCCACTAGAGCGAACTTCGTCGCAGTTCATTCGATAAAAAATAAATCACAATTAATTTCAACTGCGTAATAGTTACTACATCGTTATGTCTTATGTAGGTAAATGTAAGTAGAAGAGTTGACTTATATAGCACACTGTAAGCGTTGCAAATGTTGCAATACAATGCCGCGTAAAGTCCGCTCTACTTTTGTCAAAATTGAAACACCATTTAAACTATTGCCATCCTTTTTTGTTAGATAGTGACAAAAAGTGACAGGGCGAATCTTGAACATTGTTTAGTTGACATTATTTTGAAGATGGTACATGATTTAGTATATTATGTGACTGAAATCCATTTAATAGTAAGGCAACTGGAGAAAGTAGGTTTAAATTCCAACCATGCATGGTAATTTTTTTTGCATAAAGAAAGTCTAAAAAAAAAAGTCTAGAAAAGAAAGTATATTATCCCGCTCTAGCTAGGTCAATACTTCTATACAGCATAAAACAATTATTTTCTATTACATGACTCTTTCAAGGAGTATCATAAGCAAAATTAATCGTCAATAAATTGAATGAAAGATAATTTGTTCCCTGCTGATTTGAAATGAGCGCGTGTTCAATTGGATCCCAATGATCTTTTATTATTATAGTTTCCGCTATTTTATAGGTATCATAGGTATTCACTAGTATTTTATACACTGAATGGTTCAGCTTTCCAAGTATTCTGTTTCACTTTGAACCTAGATTTTCTAGCTGGATAAGCTTAGCAGTTTAAGCAGCACCAAGCCTTTTTGGTCTGACTGGTGCGACCATTTATCTTGAGTCTGGGACTCTTTCCCTACAATCATACTTCTATATAATGTGTGTTTTGTTATTCATTTTTACAAAACTTTAATACCTATCTGTTTTTTGTTTTAAAGTATCTACTGAAATATTAATGTACTTATTTTTTAACTTTATTTCTTTCACTTTGACTTTTGAAGTGTCTAGGATCTAGACACTTAGAAGACCAGAATCTAGACTCTAGATTGTGATGGTCTTTATTATGATTAGAAGATACCGTATCTTAAAGACCAAATGGTGATAGGTATATAACTATGATATAAGTACTGATGTTATTAGATATAACAGAGAAACCTAATTTCGAAACGTTTGATTGCAAGCATAATCTCGTAGTATCCTAGGGACGCTTGCAATACCAGAGTCATGAGCAGTGATCGGAATCAGGCGGGCTAAAATACCTAAAGTTCAAAGAACAGAGGCAAAAAAGGGGAGACTTCCATACTACAAGAATTTTATTCCGCCTAATTGGGTCGAAAATTGGAAAAATTTTCACAGTGAGTAAGTACATTTAAAATTAATGTTAATAATATTGTGAACTAATTCAAATAATTTTTCTATTTGACCGACGGCAAAAAGTTTTTTATCCTTAGAACTTACATTTTAGTTTTTGTTATTAACTCAGGTAAAAAATTGATTCACCTTAATGTTAGATGTTCTTTATTAATGTCCCGAAAACGGAAATAATTGTGCCGAAAAATATTGAGTCCTGAGGCGTCACCATTTGTCTCTGTTATTTTTTGAACTTTAGGTATTTTAGCCCGCCTCATTCCGATCACTGGTCATGAGGCATCACTCACGTAATCACAAAACAGCTGTTACCATAGCATCTTTGAAAGGGCCAAGGGGTACTCCCAATTTTTGTGAGAAATATCTCACTGAGCCCTCTACGATATTTCGTTGATAACTCGTTTGCCTTTCCAATAAACCGAACAGTAAATAATTGGTAAACGGTTTAGCCTTGATGACAGCATATATACAACTTGATACCATAGTTCCAGATTTTACCTAAATGTGTATAATACGCAAGGTTACCGCTTAATAAACTTTATTATGTAAACATGTATGTATGGATATTATATATAAATATATTTTCTCTTACCTTACCGTTTTTGCCTATTTTATAGTCAAATATAAGTATAACTCATGTACCTTCTTTATCCTTATGAATTGTTAGCTAATTAAATTCATAACAAACTTTGACTTTTTAACATTTAAAATTTATAAAGACAAAGTCACGAACAGCTTTATAATTATCTTTACAAATACAAATTAATGGATGTAGATACTTATGTAATATTATACCACGACGATTGTCCTAACAAGGTAGGTAAATGTTAAACATCTATGGATCTAACGAGACATCTAAAAAGTCCTTGCGTATGACGTATTCATTTATTTATTGATAGGTGACAAGGTTGCTTCGCCAATGCATTCCTTTTGTAATTTCCTCTCCCACGTAGGCATAGGTGCCTACTGTAGATATAAGTACTACTTGATAGTCCATGAACTTAACTAAGACTTAACTCTACGAGCGAGCAGCTCAGCATGTATCGTAAACTTTGACATTTTACTGACATTGCTTCTACCATGTGCATTTACCTACTCTTCTATTGCAGTTTGACATTTGTTACCTGCTATTACCTTGCACAAAACGAGGCTTGTACGAACAGGTTGTAGGAGATACCTAATAGTTTTATAGACTTGCATACGTACTGCATCTGCATACGCTGTGAAAGTTGATTGAAAAATTCATTTCCAAAGATTCTGCAGCGCAGATTGACCTTCAATTATCCCTAATGTCGGCGTACCCTTGCATTGTGAGACCGGTTTACGACCTATATGACAACGTTCGTTAACCGTAGATACATTGTGAGTACCTAGTACAGATGCGGTTATCGGTTTATTTTCTCGCTTCGCTCTTTATAAAGCTAGCTGACGCACTTGCAAGGGTCGTTGAACTGCAGTTAGTGATCGGTGCGCGCGCGCCGCCGCAATTGCAACCTTAGGCTCGGATCGCAAGTGCTGTCATTTTTTAATGTCCAGTTTATTAGATTTGTAGAACAACGTTCCGGGTTAGAAGCTAAATCAACTCGTCTAAAAATTGTTTTATATTTATCGAAAACCCTGTCTCCCTCGTCCAAACACTTATCCAACAACTTATTTTCATAAATAAAGTCGGCTTTGCTAACTTGATTTCAAATCTTTGCCAAGAAAAATCCATTGACTATTTTTTGTGCCTATTGCACTCAACCGTGGTAGGCACCTCACCTCGTTGTTTTTGTGAACAACTCGGTCATCAATCGTGAACTGTGTCAAGTTTATTGCGTCTTCAAAAACCTGATGTTGGGATTGTTTAATCCATTATTTTAATTTTCAAATTTCGAACTAAAAACTCTTTTGTTTCTTTTTTTTGTTTGTTTCTTTTGTTGTAATCAGCCAGTTCTTAAAATCCAAAACCCTCTAGCCGTAGCCTCTCTGGAATGTTATGATCTCTATCACAGAATACAAAAAGGTATTCTGTGGTCCCTGTAGTTTTTAATTTTTGAACGATAGTTTTTATTCAAAAATTGTTAATGGCCAGTTATTGCTTGAACTGTATACTACCAATGGACTTGCGAATTCTAAAATTATCCTCGGATCCCTCAGAATATAAGAACTGTATTCTGAGCAAATTACATGGGTCTGATATAATTTGGTTTAAGATTAGACGGAGTACTGCCACTTTTCGGAAAAAAAAAATATTCAAAAGTAGTGATGTCAAAGGGAATTTTGCAACAGTTGAACAGCTCATATCAATCAAATAAACTAACGGTTCAAATACCTTTTTTACTCGCTCTATATCTCTCTCTTTATAATAACTCGCTCAATGTGAACTTTACTACCTGTTTTTCTTTATATAGTACAACATGTATTTATCTTCTAAAGCTTTTTTGGAGTCAAGTACTCATAATTCAAACCCTATTGCACTATTACACTTTTTATAATCTTATTACATTTTTCAAATTTGATTCAATTTCAGGAGGATAATCACCTAGCTCCAAAGTGATACACAAAGTGATCTTATTGAATAAATGAATTTATGTTTGATGTAGTACCTACCTACATTGACTAGTTCACTCACAATTCTTTTGGTCCATTTGAATGCAAAACTATTGGTACCTATCAATATTAAAACTTTTGGACTTTGAAATTAGCTAGCTGTCAAGTCTAGAATCGAATCGGGTCCGGGTAAGAACTAAGAACACTCTCCTTATACCTCCAGAGAATTGGCACACTCACACACTCTAATGTAAGTAGGTACCTATGTAATGTTTACACGTACATTTATCGGCGACACGTGTATCATGTACTTATAGAAGGATATCGCCTGACTTTGCGTGTACTGGGTTATATTTTTGCAATAGGTCATAATTATTTAGCTATTTTCTATATACTCGTAGATTAATTAGTATAATTATCCTATAAAGATAGTTTAAATCCCCGTTCAACATGAGTTATTATTTGTTAAGTAGGTACTAAAAAGCTGATAAGACCGCTATTTTATCTCTTCATCGGTAAGGGAGTGTGCACACTTGCGTTTCTCGTAGCGCGTTTTTGAGCAGCGCGTTCGCAATGTGTTTGTACGATACAAACGCGCTACGAAAAACGAAGTGTGCCCACTCCCTAAGTATAACAAGGACTTGAATACTTACATTAGGTAATTATATACTTACATACAACCATACATAAATAATGAATTTACCATAAATTTTAAAAAAGGAAGGTTACATCTGTTCAGATAGGCTATGCTATGCTATAGCTTTTAATTGAAATATTATGATTAAATCTAATTTAATTCACGTAGAACTGTTCCCCTTCTATCAAAATTAAAATACTTAATGTCAATATCTTAATTCAATTAATTCAATTGTATAGTCGTATTGCTCATTATACGGACTAAAAGTGAAGGAAAAAATGTCATTTTTCCTTCAATTTTGACATAAATCGTATCAAAACTAATCAAAATTGAAGGAATAATGACATTTTTTCCTTCACTTTTAGCAGGCCTGGCTCACTTCTCACTTTAGGTATTTATCGGACGCGCGCCGCCTCGGGGGGCGCGCGACATAGGTTGCCACTTGCCGCTCGCTCGGCTTGCGGACTAGACGCGTTGTGCGTAATTATCGTGATCTCGTATACATCGTTTCTTGTGATTTATGCACGATGTCTAAACGATCTAGTCCTTATAAAAGATACTGCTGTGTCTACGGGTGTCTAAACAAAAGGAAAAGCAATGAATGGACATTAACATTCTACAAAATTCCGGAAGATATTGAAAGGTTGGTACCTACTAAGCTTTTCTATAATTTGTTGTAAGTACCTATTTAAATAAATCATCAATAAATACCTAGGTAGGTACTTACTTTTACTCTGTAACTGTAGGTGCATAATGAAAACGAGATTTTATAGGTACCTATTCGATTCCTTTTTGATTGAATACCTACCTGTTTACAAATAAACAAACATAATACACCTACAAAACTACCTACCTACAAAACTGTAGGTAGGTAGGTACCTACAGTTTTGTTTATTTACCTAGGTACCTAAAAGTAAACGCTTTAGAAATGAAATGAAATGAAATGAAATAGGTAGGAGTGATGATCACGCACGTCTGTAGATATCCTCGAGGCGCGATACACATTCTCTCAGATCTTTTTTGGCATTTTAAGATCCTTTGAAGATGTCTAAGGGAGTTGTCACAGGTATGTCCAAATACATATTGTACCTTCCTACATGCCCACATTTTGCAGAAGTTAACATTTCATACGTGACAGGTTGCAAGCCCATCGACGCTATTAGAACTCTAATTGGTTTCCTCACGATGTTTTCCTTCACCGTTTAGAACTCGTGTTAATGCGCTTATTAGGTATAAGTAGGTACATTTTTCGAAACCAAAAATCCATTGATGTGCATCAGCCCGGGTTCGAACCTGCGACCTTCGGATCGAAAGTCGAGGCACTAACCTACTCGGCCAACACACTTTAGTACCTACTTACTACTATTTATTCCGTGGTAACGGTAGATTAAATTATATTTAGGCCTACTTATTTTAGAACTTAAGTAGGTAGGTACTGTTTTTGTGACAAATAAAATAAATTAATTTATTTGTGTTGTCGCAAGCGAAAATTCGACAACCCTTACGAGTTGCGTCACACCGCGCCAGACAGTGACACAGTTACGCATTAGAGCAGGATGGGAATGTTTAGGCAAATATCTCGATAGGTAATAGGCCCATAGGCGAGTTGAATTGCACTTTATAGCTTCGCCGCGAGAGTCTCTATTTAAACAAATTTACTCGCGAAGTGACCCTTCTGTACGTAGTACTCTAGTATTCTGTGCTTTTAGTCCGTATAATGAGCAATACGACTATAGGTAGTCCTCACAGACAGAAACGCTTCAGTTTATTTTCCATAGTAGTTCCGATAAGAAGTAAGTATGACAGGTGATACCCGCTTCTATTTTCCCACACCCTGGGGCCGGGTACTACATCTTTATCTGTGGCTCCATACAAACTGTAACATAAGCTGTGAGGTCAGGATTACTAACTCTGTTGTAAGCTGTGAGGTCAGGGTACTATCTAAGTAGTAGCTGTGGTCCAGGCTTACTAACTGTTTGGTTATACTGTGGGGGTTCCCGCGAGCTCTCCACGTGGACGTTCAACAAGTGGGAATGTACGCATGCGCTAGAAATGCGCGTAATTTTCCACTATTTATCTTTGAAGAGTATTCACTAGGCCTTTTCTGGTCTGATTCTATTGAATTTCCTAAGTCTTTGTTGTATTTTTAAAGAAATGTGTTTTGGTAATATCCCTTTGAAGAATTAAGGTACCGTACCTAGAATAAGCTGCACTAAACATAAACCACTGGGCATTGAATTAAGCGCCGTTTACATGGTGCGAGCTTCTCGCTCCGAAGATGCGATTATCGAAAGCAAATATCAAAATATTACAGTAAAAGTAAGGTAAAGGCTCCTAATTCCGCGCTATTTTCACAAACACTAGAAAGGACATTAAAAATTAAGCATTTACTATGCATTTTTGTAAAATTGGCTATTTTTATCAGAAACGTTATTGTTTTTACTCTTGAAATATATAAAAAGTTTGTTGTTTCAAATGTGATTTAGCGTCTAAAAAAATTTAAAATGTGAAAAAGTCGGAAGCTTCTAATTCCGATGTAAAAATTCTAATTCCGAGGTGTTTGGTTTCTAATTCCGAGTGTACAAAATACAAAGACAAATGGATGGAGAGTATGATACATGGTGTTCAAAAATCAACACATTTTATTATCTAACCAGTACCTACTTACTTTTCAAAAATGAAAAGGAATTACCTATATTATAATTAATCAAGAATTACAAAAAATATTGTGTAAAATTGTAGACTTTAATTATAAATTGTTTTTATTCTTAGACTTTTCTAACTAAATATCTAAGTAGGCACCTACATTGTAATGAAAGTTACTTTAAAGGATAATAGGATACTGTTTATTTGTGTTTTTAAAACCATTCAAATTGAGTTACAAGCTGCGTAAAATAATGAACACTCTGTATTTTACTTGTGTCAATACATCGGAATTAGATTCTATGAGGATCTAATTCCGAGGTAAATACATCGGAATTGAAAATTTTCATACCAAACGCATTTTCTAATTCCGAGGGTTAAAAAGTAAATGATTTTTCAAAAACACATAAACAATTTAATGCTTCAATGCAATACCTTCAAAAACATGTACAATTCTATTCAAGATTGTATCGAAATACGTCAAGAACTTAATTTTCTTACTACCCAAATTGATAATCTTTAATATGGTATAATTAGTAAATTCGACGTCAAAACGTACCTCGGATTTAGATTTTAATGTGAATTGACATTTTATGTAGTCAAATCCAAAACAACAAGTGCGTAACTACAAAACCAGCTTTAAAAAATTCAAACAACACGAGGTCTACGAAATTGTAATTCCGCGGTATACATCGGAAATTAGAAACCACCTAAAATATTGGGCAGCTAATGCCGATGTATTTTCAAAACGTATTTTTAACTAATCTATGAAGAAAAATACAGAATTTTTAAGTGATTCCGCTTACAAATATACTCCTTTCAATATTCCAACCTAAACACAAACACTCACAGTACAAAATTAACGACTAAAACACTATTTAGTAAATCGTAGTTCTCGCGTGCACAAGTTCCAAAATGTATGGAACGTGCGTTTGGCTCAGCTGCGGGCGCGAAACTAACCGATTATTTTAAAACATAAACACACTAAAGCACTCCTTTGTTCACGTAAGCACGACCAGATATATTATTAATTGAAAAATGTATGCTGCAGTTAAAAAGGGCTTGTAAATAGCTTGAAAATGCTGTTTTTCTATATACCTCGGAATTACCATCCATTTTCAGAAACCCTCGGAATTACCCGTCTTTACCTTAAGTAAGTTCGTATGAGCATGTGGCCAACTCTGGTGACGGAATTTTTAGGCCAATGTTTTTGCCCAAAGGCCTCCGACATGGCTTAAAAGCTGGGACTGACAATTTAACGTGCCTTTCGAAGCACGGAAGCCCTCAGCTCTTAATACCACTTCCGGTCACCCATCCTCATTGTGACCGCACACAACGCTACTTAATTTCAACGATCAATCAAGAACGTCTGCAAGCTACGCCATGAGCGCTTCTATAATATTGTAAACTAATCATTGAAATTATACGTAGAAGGTCGAAAATCGCTTGTCACTGAATTGTCATGGAGGTTGATTCAATACACGCACCATGTAAACGCGCTGGCGGCGCTTGAAAGTTCAATGTAATTTTTACTTAATTATTTAAATTATTTTTGAATAGGTACTTAAACGATACGAATGTATTTTTGATTACTATAGAGTTATACCTACTGCTGATCCGATTTGTATTTCAGACAGTCACGAAAACGCTCGACAGAACTGTGTCAAAAAACTGAGTACCTGCAGCATTGGTTTTATAAAATACACTTATAAAGAAGCACAGGCCCCTGTAGGTATGGAGTGCTTATTTATTTATTTCCAAAAAATACAGAAAACTAACTTAGGTTCTGGCTAATAGTGTTTTAAAATTTAGATTAAGTTTGACTAAACACTAGGTTCTCTAAATTATTACAACAAAATTTATCTCAAATGCAAGCAAAACACTTTCACATTGAACGATGCTGAATTCAGGAGGCTAACTGCTTGTTCATTCATAAATTAGCGCCCTGTCTCGCTCTTTGGCCTAAGAAATGCATATTATGCATCCTACTTTTACTCAGGCTAACTGTGGTTAACTTTAGTCAGTTAGCATCGATAAAAGTAGGATGCAATTCTTAGGCCAAAGAGTGAGACAGAGCACTAGTTTATGAATGAACAAGCAGTTAGTGGATTGAATTCAGCATGGTGTAAAATTGGCATAAGATCTTAACATATTTATTCCCAGTCTATGTTAGAGGCAACATCAAAAGTAACAGTCTCATACCACTATTGGGATCACCTAAATGCTAGGCCCCAAACCATGTTTGTTGCCCTGTGGGCCTAGCATGCGCAACATCGAAATCTCGATCGGTCGAACTATAACTGAGCAGTTTAACCGATCAAGATATCTCGTCTCTCGACTATCGGACCTACTTGTTCTTTACGTGTCAGTCGCACAGGAACTAGAGTAAAATCACGTAGCTTTAATGACTATTCTATGTGATCTGAGCGGTCCTACTGGATGCTTATTGGAATAAAAAATTTAAACTTTCCCGATCCGTAAACATAATTTATACAAACTAACGGGACTTTATCAAATGTCAAATGTCCAGCAATATTTATTTATTTATTATTTGGTACCTATATTTATCGCGTGATCACCTTTGTTTATTATTTCCCGATAAAGTCCCGTTGTTTTGTTTAAATTAGGAATAAAAATTAATAAAATAGAATAGAAAACAGTTTATTGGCAATAGAAAAAAATAATACAAAACAAAAAGATGCAAAATGCAAACCTAACTTCATGCATAAATTGACTTTGATTTACCAGCTCACCAGAAACTGGTGCTAATGGCAGTAACAGATCTGTACCACAGAGCCTAATTACGGAGCGATTACGCAACGGTCCGCGAAGGACCGCAATTAAACCGTCCAATAAACGCATAATAATTACCAACCGTATAGTATAAGTAGTTACTACCTATATCAGGTCATATAGTTACTATCGTATAGGTATACAGATACTTATATCATCACATAATACAGCATCGATAGCTGACTGATGATTTTTTTATCACATAGGTACCTACTAGCATCCCGCCCTGTCTTTGTCCGTTGTTCATTAAATTGTTCATTGAAGCCTACGCCTTTTTCTTAAATTGCTTGTGGACTTCAAAAACTTATGTAAGCTGGTACCACTACCTATTTTAATAATTTCGACGATTCGGATGACATTATAACGATAAATAAACAAAAGGAATGCATGAAAAGGCTCAGATGATGAATTTTCTTAAGGTTTTTTATGGTGACCAACTTCCTGTCTCAGTAATTTTCTTATAGTTCAAAGTCAAAAAATAATTTATTAGCCAATATAAATCATTATCACTGGCACATATTGTAAAGGAAATCCTTTTTCAAAGGTCACGTGTATTTTGTTAGTTGCCTACTTAATTTTATAAATACATATCACAGACAAACGCTGATTTATCAAACACTATTATTAGTAAATTGATCATGAGAATTAGGAAATAATCTAAATATAAATAGAGTGGATAATGTTCTAGGTACTATCCAATATCAATCATCTGAAATACAATGTTATATTTGGTACTGAACTGATTATGGAATTATATGAGTTTATTGACATTTCCAATTTCAATTGGAGAGGCATTATGCCGGAATAATGAAACGCTGCTTAAATATTTGAGACATAGGTACTTATCTATTCAAGACGTTCTTACTCTTCAGAATCGTCATATAAAAATGATAGTTTGTCAATAATAAGCACCACTTAAACTAAGTATCGTTTCAGTATTCGGGTGTAAGTCCTACAGTGTACTGCTACAGGCTGATGATAATGAAATGTCATAATGTACCTTAGGCACACTGCGTTTTTTGCAGCGCGTTTGTATCGATAAAAACGCGATGCGAACGCGCAGCTCATAAACGCGTTGCAGAAAACGTCGTGTGCCCACTCCCTTAGGAAAATTTCAGAAGAGGCTCCTAAGAGTGCCGTGTATATCAGTATTATTATATTATTATCAGTACGTATCCGAGGGCAACGGAATAAAATTTGTAAATATCGTAATATTTTGGGTCTTTCAAAACATTTAGCTCACAAAACGCTGTGTGTGGGTGGTTTGGGCAAAGCTTTCATAACCATGGTAACGGCATCGGGACAGTGAGGGTTGACAGGGTTTTCTTTTCACCGTCCGGGATTATGGAAGTTTCGAAGGTGCTGGTAAAACTGATACATTGAAATTATGTGACATGAACACACAATGATTGAAATGAATGGGAATGTAGGTAAGTAGAGTTAGAATGGATGGATTGTAACGGTATGGGTAAAAATAGAGTGAATAAGTAGAGTTAGGCCCAAGAAAGGGTGGATGGATTACCGTCACATAGGGGTAAGAATAAAGTGATTCAGATTCAGATAAGTTTATTTGCGAAACATGGGTTTCAGTGGTTGGTAAAAAAGAATGCAGGTGTTCAGCCATAATCAGCATATTAATGTCAGATAAAATATAAACTAAATTAAATTAAAGTAAATTCAGGCATACTATTATTAGTTAGTGAATAAACATAAGTAATTAATTAAAGTAGGTACTTAATTAAAATCTGTTTAAAAAACTTGAATGTCACATTTCACAGAAGTTTAGAAGATTTAGCATTGAGAGTATGTTTTTTACCCCCGACGAAAAAGAGGGATACCTATTATATCTGTTAATTTGTAGCATGTATTTGATCTGTGTAGGTGTGTATCTGTGTGTCTTTCTGTGACATCACACCGACACACCACATCATAGCTCCGGAACAGATGAACCGTTTCTGATTTTTTTTTTTGTTTGAAAAGTGTCTTCATCGAGAGTGTTCTCAGCTTTGTTTTAAGAAAATCTGCTCAGCCGTTTGAAGATCATAAGCTCTTTTCTAGTTGATGAAGGAATAATGTTTTTCATTAATTTTTTAACTTAATTGAAGTGTCAACCTGTTTGAAATGAAAGTTCTAAACATTACTCACGTGACAAAACACGAATTTGTTTGTATATGTTGCAGCCAACTGGTTGAATTAGCCATTCAATTAAATGCCTAGCCATTTCATTGAGTGCCGCCACTCAACTAAATGGCTAGGCGGATAGTTGAATCATTGAAGCGTTTGAAACGTTCAACACTCTGCCTGACCTTCGTTTAGCCGTAGTGTGGAACGTTGTGTTCAACACTACGGCTAAACGAAGGTCAGCCATTCAAGTGAATGGCGGCGCTCAATGAAATGGCTAGGCATTTAATTGAATGGCTAATTCAACCAGTTGGCTGCGACATATACATCGCTATATTGAGGTTGAGGGCATTTGTATACAACCGAAATTCCTAGAAGAACGACTAACTCACCCACTCTCTTTTTATACGCAGTATTTTTGTAGCGAAATAAACGTTGGAATTTCTGCCTTCAATTTATGTAAAGTATTTCCAAGGATAATCTCTGTTAATTGGCGAAATTTCATAAAAAAATACTACCACCGATAATTTTGTAATTGAGTTTTAAATTTTTGGACTTTATTTGTAGGATGAGTTTATGCTATTGTTGTTTTTTTTATATTATGAGGACTTATTTTACACAAAATACTTACCTAATTGGGAAAAAAAAAACAGCGCCTGAAAGGTGGGGTACTTCTTACATAGTAAACTAAGCCCGAGGGCTTATGGCCCTTATTTTGACTGTGACCCGGTGGTTAAAATCTGTCTGAAAAATGTTTAAAGTTCTACCATCTCTTTTCTTAAATGATATACCACTACTAAACTATTAAAACAGGGTTTAAGTCAGTACATACAATTTAAATTAAATTCATCATCATCATCAGCCCTTCTCATCCCATTGCTGGGCATATGCCTCTCTTCGCTTTTGCATTCGCCTCTGTCCTTCGCCAATCTAATTAAATTACAGTACCTAATTTATTTAATAAGTACCTAGGTAAGTTAATTTTCAATTCAAGTCTATCTAAACTTAAAGCTGGATCAGCATTGCCATCCAGCGCGGTAATGCAGTGTCTTGGGCACGCTTCCGACTGGCAATGGCTTGGATCAGTTGAGCTATCTATAGATCGTTTCCAAGTATAAAAATATGTAAATATGTAGCAGTTTAGTTTCTGTTAATAATCCAAACTTTGGTGTTGTATAAATGCATAGGAAAAATGCACAGAACACTGGCCCTCAAAGCCGTTAATTATATTCATTTTTTCCGAGCAAATATCAATGGTGATGTATATATCGCGTGAGACAACAATCATGACAAAATTATCGATAGGTATCGTACGTAAATGCCCCATTTGGTCGCCATGATTGGACCCTACCGTCGACAAGATACAAACTTTGATTTATTGCTTTCACTGAACAGAATCTACTTCCTGCTGGGGCTGGGGCACAAGGTTTAGATAGGTACTTCAAATTTAAATTTAACTAAGGCTGGGTTCGACCAGAAGTCTTCTTACTCCAGAGTAACTAGCCGACATAATTCGAAACACAATTGTTTAGAAAGCGCAACCGAACATTATTATGTGCATACAAATTATCCTGGCTATAAGGTGTCAACTTTACAATGTCAAAATATTCAAACAAACCCTACTCTCTAGTAAAAACTTAATCCAGTTTGGTCGAACCCAGCCTAAACTAAAAAAACACAATAGTAAAGAGAGAAGAGACAGAGAGAGATATTGAAGAAGTTCTATACATATTTATAAAATCATCTGATACCATCTTCACTCTAATAGTCATAATAGTCATAATAGTCATTTATTGATAATATACATTATAGGTCAACATGGAAAAATTACTAAAATAAAATTAATAAAACTAATTACAGGCTACATGAAATATGTAGGTTGACCTAGTCACATTGAATAAATTATTAATAAAATACAAAAAATACAATTACTTAATACAATTAGGTACCTACTCACAACATTTGGTACCTATTAGGTACTGCCCATGAATTCATCATAGGTATAGAAAGTACGCTCGATAAGCCATCTCTTCAATTTATTTTTAAAGATATTCAGATTTGGAGCCATCGTAATAGACTCCGGGAGCCTATTATATACCTCCGGGCCCATGACATGCGTTAGCTTTGCTGACTTTGTAAGTGTCCGTGGTAACAATACAAGCCTGTGCCTGTTTCGCGTGTGGTGCGCGTGCAGGTCAACGTGCCTCACGTACGAGTCTAGGTTAGTTCTCACGTATACTGCAACTTGGTATATCACTATACTGGGCAACGTGAGGATACCCAGGTCTCTAAAGTGAGGTCTCGCAGATACGTCGCTTCGGATTTTCACTATCGCCCGTACGGCCCTTTTTTGCATCCGGAACACGCGCTCCCATTCGGCGGCGCGCGCCCACAGCTCGGCGCCGTACTGCAGCAGCGAGTGTACCGTGGCGAAGTAACACGCACGGACCATGTCACCGGACACCACGCACGCCACGCGCCGCAGCGCATAGCACGCACTGCCCAGCTTACCACACAACTTATGTATGTGGTTTGCCCATGTCAACCCTCTGTCAATTTGGAATCCGAGAAATGTCGTGCATTCAACCTGTTCTATTGTCTTACCGGCTATGGTCACTGATAGTGGACGCACTGCGTGGCCCGACAAGCAGAAATGAATGAAGTGCGTCTTGCTCAAATTAAGAGCGAGACCGTTCATCCCGAACCATTCTGCAAGCTGCGCCGCCGTACAATTCAGCTTTCGTTCCAACTCGTCTAATGAGGGCGCGGTGACCGTTGCCGCCACGTCATCGGCGTACATGTGGACCTCAGCACTTGGGACTGCTTCCGGTAGGTCGTTTAGAAGAATCGAGAAAAGTATGTTCGAGACTGAAGAGCCCTGTGCCACCCCCATTCCTGACTGTAGTGGATCAGATGTGATGCCACTTCCTTGAACCACCTGAGAACGACCTATCTATGTGATATAGTTCGTAGGATTTTTCCACCCAAGTCCAACGTCCAGAGCTAGCCCATTGAGACCATTGACACCTGTCAAGACGAATTATAATTATACCCGTTTCATCGATCCGTAAATAGGAAAATATCGATTAAAATACCTATATTTTGCAAATATATCGAATAGCAGAATAAAAACACTATCTCAGGAATTCAGTTTACCATTTAAGTAGTTAGAGTATCACAAATTGTTCATTCGATTTGAAATGAGCTAAAATAAAATGGAAAGGTCTCTAAACCTACATATAAATTGTCATCATAAACATTTCAATTTTTAAATCATTAGTAGTGATGGTATATGGTGATGATAATGATGATAAAATGTAGCATATAGCTTTCCTCAAGAGCTTAGCTATCAAAATAATTGCAGAAATAAGTTTTCAAATCTGACTGGTAGTTCCTGAGATTAGCGCATTCAAACAAACAAACAACCAAACAAACTCTTCCGCTTTATATATTGGTAGGTATAAAAGATTTAATTATGATTAAGTACTTATAAAGCAGATAAATTAATAAAATTTTCCCTTTAAAGACAAAAAAACTTTAACGAGTTTGTTTCATTTGCCTAAGTGGTTGTCTATGTAGCAAGTGTTCATTTTCAACCTCTAATACAATATTATAATATATAATATCTAATACAATAGATGAATTAGCCAAGCACACTGCATTTCTATTCAGTGTTTGCTTTTTCCAATAACGCACTTGACTTTGTCCTTGATAGCAATTGTACAAATGCTATTGGTCTAGAAATGACTCGTGTAAGTAACAATGTGGGTAATGTGTGCTTGATGCACACTGCATTTCTCATCATCTCCCTATGAAGATCAAATTCTATATAACTTTATCATGATGCAATTTTCAGCTGATTAAACGCAGCGGTTTATATTATTAGAGTCTGAATTCGCCTGCATCTATGATTGGCTGTCATTTTGACATAAGGTGCGGTGCAGATTAGTACCTATTGCGAATTTGCGACCAAATTCACATGCGCTACAGGTTATAATGATAGTTGGTATTGACACATAATACATATAGTCGAATTGCTCATTATACGAACTAAAAATATATGAAAAATGTCATTTTGACCGTCAATTTTAGTGCGTATAATGAGCAATACGACTATAGGTGGTATTTGACCAAATTCACATGCCAGTACGAAGTGTGGTGCGTCAGAGCGGCAACGTCGCATTTGTTCGGGGCGAAGGTAACTAGCAACAAGCGCCTCGGCCACGTGCTCGGCGGCCTTGCCACTGCCGTAGAAGCTTCGCGCCTTTTTTTAGACAACATAAAATACCTATCGATTCATCGCCATTTTTTTATGCTTACATTCCCCAATTTCAGGTTCGTGGAAAACGTTTTTGAATTCGACTCACATGTAGTATCATTTAAATTTTCTTACCTAGGTATGTAACTTGTTATTGTAACGTTCGAATTTGACCTTCATCTCTTGATTCCTTGCCATTCTTCTTCTTCTTCTTCTATCGAGTCGATGTATCTACAATTTTTAGAGCCATTTAGACCAATAGGTGGCTACATCCACGGCATTATTTGAACCAGTCATGAGGTTGTTAATTCCTTGCCATTATTTTGTAGAGCTACTAATATTTTAGTCCCTTGTTCCCTTTACTACAGACACATTAGAATAGTGGTTTGAATGTGTATATTGCCTAATTTCAAATCTAAAATTGTTCTCTCTAGGTTTACCGTATAACTAATCTTGTAAAACTTGAGTAGCGCGATGGTCATTACATCATCAGGGAAATAGGGCGAGTAATACCATCGAGCTCCCTCACCGGCCGAAGGTCACCGACTAATGATTTCCGCATGGAATCCTATCTACATATAATTTGTAATGTGTGACTTCTAATAGGTAGGTATACGCGGTCAGTTATTCTTTACACATTTAGAATCATTATAAGTAACTACTTACTCAATAATATTTATCGAGAATGCCTAGAATATTATTTTCAAGAAAATGTAATTGTTTAGGTAGGTAAGAATATCAAAATCACACAGATCAGTTCTTTATGCATATTAATATAAATTCTTAAGTTATCTAGAGATCTGAATCTAGGCAATATCTTGATATTAAAGTTATTTATATCTTCGAGAGTAGGTAATCTCCAAGTGGATACCTACTCAACTTTCGTATCACCTAGTCGGCTTTCTGATTATGTCACAACTAGTGTTTTCCTTCACCATTTGAGAGCGCTGGTGTTGCGCAATGTTGTATCTCAATACTTTAATTCAAAGTAGGTATTTTATTAGCCTCCAGTGAGTGATACCCAACTTGATTAGATAATACTAAGCTAATAATATCGTACGATTTTTAAAATTTGTATTAATCTCCTCAATGAACAATGACTTGGAGATTTAGAAAGTACTCTATACCTAATTAAAACAAATAAATTATGACCAACTGTTTAAACTAACTGCTCTAAGCTTCCTCAACCATTGTATTTTTTCATCATTAGTTAAAATTTCAAAATCATCTGGAAAAATGCACCTATCATCCGAATTGAGAATCGAATAAGATTAAAATAAGATTGAATAAGCTATGGTCAACTCTGATTCCGATACAAAAGAACTAAAAGACATCGTAAAACCAACTAAGTGTCAAAATGCAAATTTAGTTTAGAAAGTTTATTTTTAGTTGGCAAGGATGGCAGAAACTGGAATGCGTAGTGTCAATAAATTGCAGCGAAAACCTGTAGGTACTCAATAAGGCGTCTCTTCAAATGCGTTGGGAACAAGTTTTATGCAAAACTTGGAAACGTCTGCGACCGATTCTTGGCTGCCGTCCAACCGGTATGGAGTGATTGGAACTTAAATTTTGGAGATGGCACGAACTGTCCATCGGTCACTTTCTTTTTATAGTATCGTATGCTCTATTTTAATAGAGATGTTATATTTCTTCTCAAACACAATATTATTTCTTTCACTTAAAATTTCTCACTCACATCATCATCTTCCTGCCCTTTTCCCACTTACGTGGGGTCGGCACAACATGTATTCTTCTTCCATTTCCCTCTATCAGCCGTCAACTCAACATTCACTCCTTTCTTACTCATGTCAACTTTCACACAATCCATCCACATTTCTCACTCACATAGGTACTTTATTTAATTCAAAGTAATAATTCGTGAGTATGTTGTGTTGCAATCATATCTTAGCTGACCTATTAGATGAAACTTACCAGGTGTTTAGTCCTGGAATAGCATATAGGCTACTTCAAAAGGATACTAATAAGAGCTAAACGGCAGGCAGCACTAGTTGTTTCAAATTGAGGTCATAATGAGTTTGGTGATCTGTCACATTGACTTACTTGACTTAAGTTCCTATGTCCCCTCGATGAGGCAGAGAGCGTCCACAGAGACTCTACATCTCGTTCGGTTTTGAGCTTCGCACTTGATTTCACTCTAAGACTTTCCGATATTCTTCATCATCCTCATTCTTCTATATTCTTCCTCACTATATGAGGTGAAGAATGTCACCGTGTGCCGCCAGGTTTATTCAACAAACCTGCCACTAATGTAAATTTATCTTTGAAAAGAATGTGCCAAATAAAACAAGATGAACCCATATAAATAAATTAATACTTATACTTTATATCATTTTATGAGGCGGTAACGATCATCATGTTCAATTTTAATACATAGAGAGAAACTTTTGATACATACAAGGGATAATCCCTTGTATGTATCAAAAGTTTCTCTCTATGACATTCAAAAGACCTCTCAGAAATATATCGTAATTTATGTTTAAATATATTTAGTTTGTGATAGCAAAACTAACGATATTTTTTTTTATTTCAGGTAAGATAATCAACAGATGAACTTATTTGTACCGAGCTATATGTGAGTATCTACTGTAATAATATTATGTAAGTAAGTATATTTTAATTTTTATACTTAGTGTTTATCACACATAATATTTCATTGAAAATTAAAAGGCACTCCGGCTTGAGGAGGATCGATTGTATCAATGCGGGTTTGAATCCCGTCGGAGTCGAATATTTTGATAAGTACCTAAGTCTTTTCATTTTCAATGAAATATTTTTTATATCCTTACTATTGACTTTCCTAAAGTTGTATTAGGGTCTGAAATGTCTCTTTCACCTGATTTGGAAGGTCGCTCACTTGTTTGAAAAATAATCAAAGCTTCTTCATGATTATATTTTTCATATATTTTGATATAAAGAATTTCCCTTCAATTATTGACAGTCCATGTCAAATTATAGCCGAACACGAAGAAGCTGACGTTCGGTCAAGATAAAATATTCACATTGAAATATAAGCCTTTTTTCCGTATGATAAAGTTGATTTTTTATTAAATATAATCGAGTGTACCGTGTGAAGTGACAGGTGATCCCAGATGTATTATTAATGGAATAGTACAACTGATAGTACAGATAAGATAGGACTCGTTATCATGCCTTCTGTTAAATCATTGGAGTATATAAAGTTAGGTTGTAATTTACGAACAATTTAAGCGAGTTGCATAACGATTAGCGCTAGAGTTTAGAAGTTAACATCAAAAAAGTGACATTTGTCGCAAAACTACAATAATTACAATTTTTTAAGAATTGTCAGAATAATTTAACAATTTAAGCATCGAATTAACTTTTTTGTTAATTATTTTTACTGCAAATCCAAACATTCTGAAATTAGATGATTTATACAACGTGGAGGCAAACTATGCATGTAGGTTTGCCCAGCTCCAAAACCATTCATCCAGCTTAATCAGCCATTTCCACAGAAAAGGCATCGTCAATACAAATGCTTACCACATTATTTATAGGGAAGATATTAAAATAGCTGACGTTGATTTAGAGAGGAAATACATAAGGAAATATAAAATATGACACGAATTAGTATATAACTAATAATATCCTTCTATCAAGAGAATTCCATCAGGAAAATTATTTAATGTGCTGACCGTCCCATGTAAAGTTGGGTGTGGTTTCTTCAGGACACTGTACTTTATATTCTTTAAATATGTATATAATTTTTTTTTTTATATAAGTACTAGCGGACGCCCGTAGCTTCGCCCGCTACTTACTACTTTTTTATCCCACGGGAAACATGCATTTTTTGAGATAAAAAGTAGCCTATGTCACTCTTCAGCCCTCCAACTATGTCCACACAAAAAACCATGTCAATCCGTTTCTCCGTTTTGACGTGAAAGCAGGACAAACATACTAACAGACACACTTTCATATTTATATATGGATTCTTTAAATCCTAGTAATATTACAAAATTAAATGTGAAAATTTGTGAGGATGAATGGATGGATATAAATTTGTTACTCTTTCACGTAAAAACCACTGAACGGATTTTAATGAAACTTGGAATGTACCTAGGTAGATAGTTTATGACCTCGAATAACATATATTATTATAGACTACTATTTATCTAGGCTGTCCGGTTATCCAGGAGAAGACCTAAACATACCCATCAAATTAAATAACTACAAACCTAAATTTATTCTTACTACTTCATCACTACAAATCTTACTACTTTATAGTTTTACCATTATTAAGCTTTAGGGTAGGTTTTGATGTCTCTAAAGAGCGATGTTATAAAGTTTGTAGTATGTATCTCTGTCATAGCTCCTGAATGAATGAACCTATTTGATGCGGTTTTTTTGTTTTTTTTTCTCGAGAGGTTCTTAGCTTTGTTTTATTTGTATCGAGGGGGCTCTAAACTTTTAATTTATGATTATGTAGGTATAGTCGCATTGCTCATTATACGGACTAAAATTGAATGAAAAAATGTAATTTTTCCTTCAATTTTGATTATTTTAGATATGTTTTATGTCAAAATTGAAGGAAAAATGACATTTTTTCCTTCAATTTTAGTCCGTAGAATGAGCAATCCGACTATAGATATCTAATTTTTCATAGATGGAAAATGGAAAAAATATTATAATACTAAGTGTAATGGACTCGTCAATGTCAAATTCGATGACTTTGAGTGATCATTCACACAGGATCAATGATCTCAAGCAATTGCATGAATAATTATGTAAATGCGTAGGTATCTACTCATTATATTTTTATTAATTTAATTAGCAAGACGAGATGGCAAATATTTGAACAAAAGGTAACAAAAACTTGCAAAGAGACGCACAAAGAAGCACTCTATATTGCATATTCGAGCCAAATTGAGTACAAAGTTTGATATTATAAATCAGAATTCAGACTCATAATTACACTCAGACCACAGACTAAACGTGGGCTTGAAAACTGAACGTGGTTAGTTCATCGCCGCTTATTACAATTCTAATTGGACTCTTCGCGATATTTTACTTCGCTGTCCAGAGTTCGTGTTAAGGTGTGCGTCCATTGCATCCGGATCGGAGCGTCCGCAGCGTCAGCAGCGTCAGCAGTGTCAGATACAGTGTGACGTCATCGGCAAAAATGCCGATGCGTTTATGTATTTATTTATCTTTTTCTTTTTTTATAGTGTTTAAACCACACTTAAGTATTAACCCGTCAGAATTGAAAATTTTGATAAGATTTTTCATTTTCAAATGCATTTATTTATTATGGTGCTCCCACACTGCTGTTAAAAATGTTTACAAACAATAGTAAACATTTTCTTAGCAAACATTTGATTACAATGTTAAGAAAATGTTTTCAATCACTTCTAAAGGAGCTTTCTAGGAGCCCTCAAAACACCTTAAAATTCCTAACAAAATGTAACAATTCCTAACATAATTTTAGTAAATGTAGTGTTAGAAAATACATTTATAAACATTTTTTAACAGCAGTGGGCAGCACCATTAAAGGTCTATCAACAGTTGTTACAACCATAGGTACAATTAAATATACATCACAAAACGTACTTTGTAGTACAGTGTACTGCTAATTGCACAAACAATTACAGGTAAACACTGCCATAATCCTACAGAGAAACAAATTCTGACACTGCCGCTCCGATTC
Source organism: Camptogramma bilineatum (assembly GCA_958496255.1). NCBI lineage: Eukaryota > Metazoa > Arthropoda > Insecta > Lepidoptera > Geometridae > Camptogramma > Camptogramma bilineatum. The sequence continues at coordinate 10,881,757 of OY292458.1, forward strand.
CGATGCTATGGACGTACAGCTTTATTGTGTGCATATCACTTTCTGAGTCGAAAAGTTCAAAAAGGCAAGTTCAAGAATGCGAACTTCTAATCAAAAGTCGAGGATTTGTTCTACTAACCTAACCTCTTATCGATAAATAGGTGGTATGAAAGGGCAATGAGCAATTTGCGTAAAATTATGAATGTATAGCCGGGTACTCACTTAGCTTGTAAGACGTAACCCCTTCGGCCGTACACAAAACCGGAGATTCGTAACCAGTTACGGAAGAAGCAAAATTTATCTTAAAACGTTTTCAATAATGGCATTTCATTTGTTTAACATTTTGCTAGATTGCTACAAAAATTAGTTGGTTCACGAGAAAACGGGGAGTTACCTACAAGTAAAATTTTGTCTTTCACTGAAACTGGTTACGAAATAATAAGTCGGTATCGTGTAACAAAAAAAAAAGGATTCCTTAGTTACTAGTATCGTATAAAGATGAATTTTTCATCTAGCGTAACTGCCCCCCTAGCCATATTACACTATCTATCGTCGCGATAGAATAGAAACACTTCAAAATGTATAGGATTTGACGTTTCAAGTAGATGAGTCACGTGGTCAGAACGTCAATTCCTATACATTTTGAAGTGTTCTATTCTACAGCGACGATAGATCGTTCTACAGCGACGATAGATCGTGTAATATGGCTAGGGCCCCTGGTTACGAATCTCTGGTTTTGTATGCGGCTGAAGGGAACGTACCGAAACACTATCAAGTTTGAAAGGTGTTCGTAGCATGATCGCAGCGATCCTCTGATAACCGTGGACGAGCCGTTCTCACTTGAACATTGACACTGAGTGCCAAGTTCGAGTTTGTTTCACTATTCAGTACCTATCGACGCCGTAAACGAGGATTTGTATAGAATCAGCCAATCACAAGCCCTAACGCTTAAGTTTCAGGTTTTCGCCACTAGTTGGCGCTGTTCTGATCCAACACAAATCCACGTTTATGGCCGAATATTGAAACAAACTCATACTTCTCTCGTATAGGACAGTTAATCAATGTAATTACATACTTTGATTTATCTAAGTGATACTTGGCACTCTGTTTCTATTACGTTACGTGCTACAAGCCTAGTGAGTACGAGTACCCGGCTAATAATGAGACTAGCTTGACTAAAACAGGAAAAGTAAAATTATTACTCGTTTTATATTATTTTATTACTAACCCCATATTAGGCATTGCAAAATAAATCTTAATACTAAAATTTAGAGTTTATTTTATTAGCAGGCAATCTAATTATGTCATTTTCCTATACATTCCGCAGCAATACCACTAGGTAAGTACATTAAAATTTAGTGCCTTTAGATGTATAAATATGCATATTATGTAGGTACATGATATTAATAAGTTGCAAATTAAAACTTACTTGAATTTATTAATGTAAATAATAATAACAAAATAATGATAACTTGTGATTTTCCGATTGTCATTGAGAAATCGAGCTTATCAGACGTAATGACAGAACCAGACAGATGATAACATAACCAATAACATTATGCTTTGAAATATTGAATAAATATACTTATTTAATAATATAAAATAAAATGTTATAGACTCAGTGATAAAGATCGGCGTAAAATCATTCGTAAATTGTTTTCATATTATATTATTTATTTCACATGTTATTTTTTTGTCTTTTCTAAGGGTAATATGGCCGGTTAAACTGAGAGGATGGTGTAGGAACACTGAAGTGCCTGGGACAATGTTGTGATGACAAGCTTACTCCATCTCAACATTGTCCCAGGCACAACAGCGTCCCGTTAACTGTAGGCATAGATTGCCACAAAAAAAAGTTAGATGCCAGAGGATATTTTTTCTCTAATATAAAATCTCCAAAGTCATAATTTAATATTTAATACAAATAAACTCTTATAAAGTTTATCATTAATTAAGTCTGGAAGAAATCGCCTTTAGCGATAAGACCACCATTTGCAACCTAGCATTAGATATAACCTAGCATTATATTAGATAATAAGTACCTAAATATATTATTATTACAACTATATGCAATAAAGCTTTTTTCATTTCATCAATATATAAATTCAATAAAAGTAAGTTTAATCATAAAACGAATTTTAAAAGGACAGACATAAAAGCACAAAAGCTAGCCAGTCTCATTAGAGCACTTTGGAAGCCAGCACTAAATCCCCTAGCAAAAAAGCGATCTAGAATAGGTATATGGAACGTGCATCACCTAAACGCATTAGTCGAATTAGTCCAGTGAGGCATAGCAAAAAATTCAATTTGCCCGCAACGTTGTGCAACCATGAAAAAAAGTACCGATTAAAAATTATATCCCATTTTTCCAGAACCGGGCATAATAGGATGCGAAATCCGATTAAGTGCGCCTTATACGGAATCCTTAATAAGCCGTAAGAATTCTTTTTAATTTTGCACAATTGCTTGCGGAGAAAACTTCGATTGCTTCGTCTGAAGCTTGATAATATATTGCACCTCCAGTATAGAAGTGACTCAATGCAAAAAATTAGGAAATTGACTCAATTTCCATTGAATATGTAGCAAGACTCAGAAAAAAAATCTCTATCTGCTAGTTATTTCAAAACTGCCACTTTTTGGTTAGAACGTGTAAAACATAATAGCTACGTCTCTTTCATTTCGGCAGTTTCTCCCACTCCCGCGGAAAACGGCCATTTATCGCATTTCCCAAAAATCATGATTTTTGAATTGAGTCACTTCTATTCTATTCTTCAATTGACTAGATACATGAGTTAATGTTCTCTATATAAATACAATTTTAGATTTTTTAATAATCCAAATAAGGTATTTAAATAAATTCCTAAGGGATATCGTTTGTTAGGTCCGAATTATTGTAAATCCTTGATAACGTGTGATGGTTTTGAACTTGATATTTTAATATTTAAATAACGCGGAAATTTAAAGAATACCTTACTACACATAATTTCAAGGCTATACATGAACAATAAAAGGGCCGAAAACCGGTTTGCCGAATATTTTATACGTAGGTACTTAAAGTCAAACAGTCAGTAAAAAATGCAGAACTGTAATTTGGTTATATAGGAAGGCGATTTTTTGTTTTTAGCATTCATCAAACGATTCTTGATTTCCTTGACTCGGTATTAACTCGATTCAAGTTTATCTATTTTTGAATTCACACTTCACAAAATTATCTAGTTTGCATTGAAGTTCTGTCATCTTTTTAAAACATTTTCTACTGTATTATAACATTTTAAGAAAAATAATTTTATCACACCAGGCTGCCTACCATGAGCTCTAAATGCGATCCAGTTTAGGTCCTAAACTGAACTGCTTCGCTTGACGTACCTATGCTATGACGCTGACAAAATATCAGAACCTAAATATGACCTAAACTGAATTGTTAGATAAAGTTTCGTTCACTCAATTCGTATCATGACCGTTTAATACGCGTTGAGTTCACTTTTGTGTCAAAACTGTCCCTTTTGAAACGATCATGGTACGGATAGTTTGCGATCCAGATTAGGAACCTGTATAGCTCCTAAACTAAATTGTTTACTAAGAGGTCATGGTACAGTTGCTTTATTGCAATATTTCCAAATCACACAAATAAAGGTAGTGAAAGTGTTCTTTTATTTATAGCTATTTTATATTAAATGTATTTATATATACCTATGTATGTACTGTATATTACGAACACAAGATTACTAAGGTCAATGGTTAAATCATCCTCAATAATTACCCGCCGATATTGTTATCAGCTAACCTACAATACAAACACAAAGTAGGTATAACAAACTAATGTATTCAATATTTATAAATTTAACCATTATCAAGCAGAAACTTAAGCAGCAATTCAATGGTTTTCCCTAATGTAAAGGAAATTAATGGTACATAATGCTTATATTAATCATTACTTGAAATACCTAATAGCTATTTCAGTTAAAGTTATAAGGCCATTTATAGTTTCTAAGATTAAAAAATAAGTAGAGACAGGCAATGCTCTAATTTTTTTTTTGTTTTTTTTTTACCCCTAGCTTCCGGCCGCGGCTTCGTCACGTGGTACCTGGATAAAAAGTAGCCTATGTTCTATTCCCGGTCATTATCTATTTATATTTTAAACAGCTAAATCGGTTCGGTGGTTGTCGAGTTATAGAGGAACAAACATACATCCATCCATCCAAACATCCAAAATTTCGCATTTATAATTAGTGTGATTGATTAGTTTACTATTCAACTCCATTATTTTACTTTCATAAATAAAAATTACAGTAATATTCATATTTTGATGAATTTTTTATTTTACCTTGATGTAATCTTTTTTTTTTTGTTTAGTTTCGATTGATAACCGTATAGGTACTTCAGCCCAAAGGCAAAAAAAAGGTACCTACATAAAGCAATAAAATTATGCGCACACCGCCATTAAACAACCCCTTGATGTTCTAAGGATTTTTACAATCGCTCAGAGATATAAATCCAACTGGGAAACGCGATTTATTCATCACTTGAGCGCATTTATATCACATCAATGTGCTCAAGATATTTATTATGATTTCTCGTATTTTATGTATTTGCCTAAGTGATAACTGCATTGTGCTGTTACTCGGAAAAACGATTCTTCGGTGATAATATTTAAATCCAACGTCCTATATATAGAACAAAGTTGCTAATAATTATAATATTATATAATGACCTCACGTAGTGTAGGTGTAGTGTGTACCTAATTTTCCTTCACTTTTTATGGTTACTAGGTAAGTATATAAATGAGTACCTATGTAGACAAATTGTGCAGGGGCAGTTATTAAAAAAAATGATGAATTTGTCCGCTTATGCTTGTTTCCATCTATGCACACGGTTTTCAGGTTACCTTATTCAAGACCTAGGTAAAGCCGGTACCGACTACAAAAAATGTAGTGAATGGAAGAAATGCAAAATAACCTCTAAAAGTTCCTCATACTTGGAATCTGAACTCTGCTAATGTAAACTTGGCCTTGAGTGTATTATAATAGAGTACAAACGTACAAACGTGCATGATCACCGCCCGCGCACCACCCGGTGCAATGTCACCTACCCAACCTTGAAGTGTTAGGTCAATCATGAGGTCATTGACCGTGCTACATTTATAGATTACGAATGCGCCTATCTATAATCTCATAGAAGATAAAATACACCTCTAACACCCGAATACTGAAACGCTACTTAGTTCAGGTGGTGCATATCATTGACATAATTATGTAATTTTTGTATACTATTCTGAAGAACGTCTCAAATAGGAATGTTTCAAATATTTAAGTAGGTACCTACCGTTTCAGTATTTGGGCATAAGCCTACTTCAGTTTTTATATGCACATAGGAGACAAGTTCTTTTCATTCAATCAATTTTTATTGTCCTTATAAATCAAAATAATGCCCTGACGCGATCTTTCAATGCTTGAGGCGCTTTATATTAGAGGGGTTTTCACGTAAAAAAATCTATTAAATTTTATTTTTTAACCATGCGGTGATGATGATGGTGATAAATCATCTCTTTTCTTTAAAATTAAATTTGATGTAGGTTAACATCTTTATTTTTTACGATACCTACTTACTCAACAATTTTTTGTACGGTCATGATCATTTTTTTGATATCGTTTTTGTACAACTTATTTATGGTAGGATTTATTTAACAACATGTTCATGTAAATAAAATTTGGACATTGAAAATTTAAAAACGTACCTTTTTCAAGGTGTTTACTTTACCTTGAAAAAAGGTACTGACTCTAATTCATCGTTTTTGATGTATTTTTAGGTAGGTAGTACCATTTATATCAAAGTGCGACGGTGTTGAAATGGTAGATAAATATTTTCAAATGACTAATTTATAAATAGGTGATTTGATGTTGGAACAAAAAAGAAGAGAAAGAGAGCCGTGTTGGCCAAGGGAGATAATACCTCGAATATCGATCCGAACGTCGTGGGTTTGAGTCTGGCCGTGCATCAATGGATTTTTCGTTTCGAAAAATTTATACGCGCACTGACACGAGCTCTAAACGGTGAAGGAAACCATCGTGAGAAAACCCGCGGCTTAGTCAGCCCCACACGTATTGACCAGTCTTTCCTGTGGATATGGCCGGTTAAAGCTGAGAGATTAATTTAGGTGCTGTGAGCAAGTCTACTCCATCTCACACAATGTTCCAGGCACTACAGTATTCCGTTAAGTGTAGGCAAACAGAAAACAAAACTAGTAAAGATGTAAATGTGCCTATTTTACAAGCTTTTATTTAATTGCCGTGTGAGTATGTTATTTTGGGTCAAATCCTGGAACCTAAATTAGAACCGCTTCCTTATGTTCGACGGGGCTCAGAGATAGGTATACTTGCGTATGTTTGATGGCAATGCAATATTATGCTGATCTGATGATGGAGTCAGGAACTGTTCAACGGAACTCCTTAGTGAATAAGATTAAAATACCCGCGGTTAGGCTCATTTAAATCAGCTCGTGATTAAAAAAATAAGTAATCGTTTATTAAAAAAAAACTTAATATCCAATAGTAACAGTTATATACTTAAAGTGTAGGTAGGTAGAGTTTTAGTCAAAACTATCTCCTAGTCCTCAAAAAATCTCTGATTATAATAACTTTGAAGTGAATTTTGAATTCGTTACGTCCAATTTCATTGCTTTATTCATTTATGTGGGTGTTAGGACATTGACTAATTACCATGATGTTTTTTTTTGTATCAAGAACATTAAACCCGAACGTCCATCATGGTATATTGCGTTTTATTTATAAACTGTTAAGGATGATTATTCTGTGCGCTGGAGCGTTAGGAATGCAGCTTCGGCTGATTTTTTTGGAACGAGTCAAGGTCGTTCGTTAGATGTTAATCCGGCTCAGCATCTGTTGCTAACTGCTACTGTGCTATTAATGTGAACGTTACTTTTATTGCTTTTGACTGGACCGCTTTGGCCTAGTACCTACTAAATACGGCTAACTTTAAAAATAATGCATATAAATCTTTTCAATGTCAAACCACAGAATAAACGTAAGAATTGCGTTCCTAGCAAGAGTTATAACAGATTTTTTATAATTCGATGTTTCTGTGGCTTTCTGTGGTTAGCATTTGTCATTAAAATGGACATACATACATAAAGTCACGCCTGTTTCCCATCATAGGGGTAGGCAGAGACCACAGATCTCCACTTGCTACGATCCTGACACACATTAAAATTGACAATGTAAGCAAAACCGCTGATGAATTGAATAATATAGAAACTGGCTGCATATGATGATAAAATGGTAATATCAACCCCAGAAAGGTACCAGTACATTTTTTGATTTGTAAATTTTAATTATTCGAACGAGAAAAAAAAATATTTCCAAAAAAATAAAATGCTACAGAAAATGAAGCATTTCCGAAGTGCACCTTGCACTACATTGCTTGCTGTATGAATATATTGAGTAGGTAGGTACCTACACCACACTGGTTCATCCTATTCTATTAAACGAGCAATATTTGTTTGTTTGTTTGTACTCACGTTCTCTAAAAAACAGCTCTAACAATTTCGATGAAATTTGCGGTACCTACGAAGGTTTACGGGGGTGAAAGTCGATCTAACTAGGTCTCATATCTGAGAAAAATCGTTTTCTCGGCATTTTTACGCAAAAAGATTTACCAATGCAATATGGTTCGTAATTTCACGTATTTGTTGAGACTAAAGTGGCTGAGTGGTCGGGTGTCCGCCTTTCAACCGAAGGCCGCGAGTTCGAATCTCAGCCAATGGAAGTTTATTTTTTGTAAGTTTTCTTTTGTTCTTTTCTTTTTAATTTTTCTCTATTTGCACCCAAGCAGAGCTCGGTCGCCCAGATATTGCATTATTAATCCCGAAACACCTAGTTTCTGCAATATTTTTATCATTGACCCAACGAAAGGGTAAGAAATTACCGCGTTGCAAGTTTTGAAGAGCTTAAAAAAAATTCTAGTCATTCCAGTTGCGATTTGAACAGCTGATGTTGTTCATTGACCCTTTATCCTTTTCACGGTTTCACTCACGCGTATTTAAATAAGATATTTGCAAGGGTTCTTGACCTACTGCCCTTAAAAAGGGCGTGAGAACTAGGTTTTTATATTGCGTCCTATCTTTCATCAATCAAGAATAATAATTAGAAATGTATACACGATACCATATCGCTGTATCGTTTCTGCGTTTCTGCTTAAAAATTAATTGTTGAAGATTGAACTTTGAATGTTAATTCCTACCCCACATAAGTTGTTAAGTACAAAAAGTCAGTAAAAATTTTTAGGTTTGTATTAAAGGTTAAGGATTCGTATACTTAAACTTATTGTACAAATAAAAGAAAATGTTTTGATTTCTACCTGAAGCTATAGTAATGTTATTTATCCCAGAAAAACTTGCCAAGCCGCAATAAAATTAAGGTTTTACTTTCCTAAACTCATTTTACTTTCAACAAAACTGAAAGCAAATGTTTCGATCCATAGCCGACCATTAATTGGGCCGTTTAGAATAATGATCGAAACTCACATTACGAGCATTTATTGAAACGTTGAATGTCGGATAATTTCCACAATTAACATGAAGACATGGTTACGAATGCATCGCGATGAAATATTCAGTGCGCGAACCACCGAGCCCCTATTTGCATTTGTTACCACAGCCCAGGCATAAGAGCTTGATCACTCTACAACAGTGGTTCCGAACCTGTGGGTAATTACCCCCACGGGGGTAAAATTGCTCTTTAGAGGGGTAATAGAAAGAAACGAGATATTTTTCACAAAAAAAAGCGGAAACATTGTGCTGTCGCTGAAAGTTAAACGGGGGTAAAATCTATTTCATTGACATGTCATAGGGGTAGCAAGGCTGAAAAGGCTAGGAACCACTGCTCTACATATAATAACTCTTCATTCTACATTACAATCGCTCGTAATGACTCACTCACATAAATATGTTTGAGTCGCGGTCGCAAATAGTGTAATACGATCACTGCCTTTTACTCAGAAGAGGATTTTCCGAGAGAATTGAAACAATAAGGGCATTTTAACCGACGACAATTTTAATACTAGGTACACTTATTCGCAAGTTTTGATCTAAGTTTAGTTTATAATTTTCGTATCATTTAACTTCATAGTCGTATTATGAAACAAATTAAATTGCATAAGTACATAGTTATAAGTAGAAATTGAGAAAAAAATTCTTCAATTTCATTTTTGAATTGAAGTAGGTATACAGCTGCTAACTATTTTACGATTCATTTATGTTTTGGTGAAACCTCTGCACGTGTAGTACACTAGCTAGATAACTACTTAGCTGTGGCGTAAATGTCATAAAGATGCAATAATAAAGGATACGTTTTCGATGCAAATTCTAAAAGGTGCTACCTACGTAATACCACTATTTTCGTCACACTTTTTAAGATCAATATTCTTATGCTTTTTGAATCTAACAATCTTCTAGATAAAACTCGAAGCTTCCTTAATACTATGTTATTGCCGTGTAAAGGCGCGGACCCACCGAGAGGCTAAGCACGTGCGTCAAGCTTCGCTTTGCAGGAGACTGTATGTAATTGTGTCCACTACAACCCACGGACACGCTACGCATAAATTGACGTCATTGGTACACGCTTAGCTTGCTCGAATATGGCGACCACGCAGCTCAACGCTGTCAACGTTATCCGGTACACGAAAACGTACGTAGCTTCACTTCTATTCCTCAAGGCGTATGATTCAAAACCGTACTGCGCTACATAACAGTCGTGAGTTAATATTCGTGTATAGCATGTGCTGCAGTAAAAACGTAGATCCATGTTGTCAAACAAATAAACCCACGCTGCTAAAATGCTCCGCGTGCCCGTGCACAGCATGCGCAGCGGTGGGTCCGCAACTTTATATCAAATGACGTAATTGCTCCTTTGATATTTTACTGCAAAGCTAAGCTCGTTGAAATTTGCATTAAAATCAATATAGGAATACAAGGATGCAAACTTGTAGTAATAAAAAGGGTTAAAGATACCGCATCCAAACTCGCCTCTAATTATAGTTGCAAGTGGTTTGCCAATGTATGCAAATAGGTACGGTACCGCGGAAATCTTTAAGTACACTGTAGTCCCAGCACGATTACAACTCTCTTATGACGTTTATAGTATCATAGGGACTGACGGCCTGTGTTGGAATTCCAAACATTTCTTAGGGTTTTATTCTCTGAACGAAAAAATGGGATCCTTATAGGACTTGGTTGTCTGTAGGTCTGTTTGTCTGTTGTTCGTCTGTCAAGACCGTTTTTCTCAAGAACAGGTAAAAGTTGAAATTAACATCAAACATAATTAGGTTCACGGTACTTTGAACTTTGAAGCTTCTAAGCCACGCAATCAAAAAGTATTCAAAGATGTCCTTAAGTGTCCAAAAATTGTATTGTGCTCAAACCAACTTTACTCATCTCGGTGCGTGAGTGTTGGTCTCGTACTTGGCCAGTTTTTAACATGAAATATGATTCGCAAGAACAATGAGAATTTCACATGTTATTTCGATAGGTAGTTTTAGCGTTGACCTGACCCAACACAACATTGCTGTAACGCCGAATACCGCTGACCGCTGACATTGGAGACAACGATTGGATCATACGAGGTGTTACATTACGACTATTCCTAGAAAAGGAATGTATTGTCCTACTAAAATAATATTTGATCAACTTGGAAACTCTTGATTGTGTAGGTATTAAGGTCCACACAATCATAACACCCAAAAATTTTATCCATACACGATGTTTTCCTCCTTTTAACACCAACCAATAAATTCTTCCAATTTAAGTTTGCTCATATCAACCGTTTTAACTTTTATATTGGTAAATGACAGTCGAATAAAAACGATAGTTCACATAAAAATTTACACGGACCAAGTATAAAACCGTGTACGATTCGTACGAGTAGGTACAATAAAAAGACTGGCCATATTTCCCAAAGTTCCAACTTGTTATGAGCAGGTAGAGATCCCAATCTCGACGTGTGATTGTGTAAACTTTTAAAGCGCGCTCGCGCAATGTCCCTCTAAAAACTGATACAATCACCAGGACAAGTAGTTTCCTTCGTTTACTCGATGTCATTAAGTAGCAAATATAAAAAAATGCAAACTCGCATTCTCGAAAGTTCTCTACATGGTATTGATAGCAGAGATTTACGCTCGGGCACATTTACTTTTGCTAAGTCGCGTTTAGCGTTCTTTTTAAACTTTAGTCAGTTTCTTTTTGCAGTTGGTAGAAAGTTTCCCTTCCTGTAACATTTTACCGTCGAGCAGTTTCTACGCGGCGATCACATCGAGTTAATAAGTTCCCGATTCGATGGCTCTGGCGTTTTAAACTTTTAGGATATGAGATAACAAGCTAAGAAAGGGAGACGCCGATTTGGCTAAGTCCACTTTAAAATCCGGGGGATTACGATGTTTCCTAACGTGAATTGGAATATCGCTTCTCGCTTGGATAAAGTTTTGCAACATATTAGTGGGGGATTAGAATTTGAATGAATTTTTCGTTTGGGTTTTACAGACTAATGAGAAATTCGGGTATTTCGTGCTCAAATTGGATATTCTTATACTAACTTGAAAATACAAGCACTAAGTTTTAGATTAGCATTACGAATATATTCCTAAATAGTTTAAATACATGACAATATTTCCTATGAATTTTAAATTTAGTTGCCAAATATGCACACAATAATATTTTTAAACTGGCCAAAAGTACCAAAAAAACTCAATAAATTAATAATAAGTTCGGGTAAATGGTATTGGGGTTAGAGTCACCTAAATTGAGAAACGACCCTGACCTATTTATTATTCCCCCTGAAAGCTAAGAGTTGATGTGTATGTGCTTCTAGCAAAAGAAGAAGTAGTTTTTATTTTTGATAAATTTATATTTTTCATACTATTACATGAAAACCGTATCTCAGTAATATTTATTTGAAACCACAAAATTTTCTGAAAAGTTTTTTCACGCTGCAACGTAAAACCATTTTACAGAAATACGTATTTTCTCAAAGTTCAAACTTTTATCTAAAACATAAATCAGAAAACCCATCTCTTTAACATTCTTTCAGCTACATTGAAAGAGAGTTGTCGAAAGTCGGAGCTCTCTGGAAAATTCCGTGGAAACTTTGGCGAGACGAGGCGACAGTCGCCGACGACCACCGAGAGCCGAATGAATGAACCAATTGAGATACTATAAAACCCAACTCGTTTTTCACCAAGATTTTATTGCCCGTCCCTTTCAAATGATTCATGCCAAACAAGGATGGGGCTACCCAAAATTGACGAAACCGGAACCCGAAGGTGTCCATTACGATTAGGCCCCTGTTACCCGTTTCGTCAACTCAATTAAACAAATTGCGAATTGTAGATTGAGTAACAGGAACAAGCTTAATTGAAGTGTGCTTTTGATAAAACTGTACCAAATAAAGAAATATACTTTAAACCTACAATAGCCAACATTTTTTTAAATAAAAAACGAACTGTTATGAAGTGATAGTTAATACTCGTAAGTTGAGTAAAGAAAAAGTTTTAAAATAGTTTTACTTACTTACTAAAAAGCCTAATTTTTCAAAATTAAAATCAAGTAAGTTCTGATCTAATAATAGTTGCGTGTGAAAAGTCAGTTAACTAAATTTATTCAGAGATCGATGACAAAGTTTCCCCGACGGACCCACTTACGCAAGTTATTCCCTGAAGCCGTCGGCGCCACAATGCCCGACCACAACCTACGTAGTTTTTTCACTCAAATTACCCTGTACCTAATAGTTTTCACCTATTACCGTCCAACAGAAATTTATCTTCTACTCTTGATTTATCTGCGAACGCACCGGATTAACTACCCCTAACTTGGCGATAGTTAAGACTACTATCTCTGGTGTTTCAGGGCAAAAGCTCTTTCCTTTTATCTAAATTGGTCCGCTACCAATAAAGATCCGTCGACTGCTGTCGTAAAGCATCCGCCCCATACGCTTCATTATGGGGTAAACTTTCAGATATGATGGAACCCATTTTATTGTCCACCGATGTCGCGAGATCTCTATCCGTAATGGGATTCCCTATCGGACGCAGGTTTTTAGTTTTAAAATGTCGGCCAACTTTAAAACTGTTCCCAACATTGTCTGTTCTGCATAAACTTTTAGAACGTTACAAGGAAGTCAGCCATTTTTTAACTTTCAAAATGTGTAAACATTTTATATCACCGATTGTTTTGCGGAATTAGAATTCGAAGTCGTTAAAGTTAGGAAGCTTGTAAATCAAAGAGATGTTTCTATAACTAAGTTTGCTATGACGTTAATGTCTTAAAGTTTTTAGAGTGCGTTTAGAGATGAAAGCCTATCTGCTGCCTACTTGCGCTCATGATGAAAGGGTTTTGCGTAACAAAGACACATAAATTCACCCCTAATTGAATTTGTCATAAAAATTGAAAGTTTTGTCGCTCCCAGGGCCGCACTTTGAGAAATAGTTTTAATCCATTCTCTTTTGAAGGGAACTTCTAATTTATTGTGAGTGCTAAGTTTGCTGAGACTCGGAGACCATTCGGGTCCAGATACAAAACTTCTACCTACGCTGATGTAATCGTTCTATTTAATCCATTGCGCTTAGGAACGCTGGGAAAGTTTCCATTTATGGAATTTAGGAAAGTTCACTATCAACCTAATTTAAAAGTTTGCTTACAATTTTTCGAAATTTCTCACAACAATTTTTATAAATTCAATGTTGAATCGAGATGTTGTTTAGCTTTTATGTCTCCGATTATAGTACATAGTTATTTTTGTAATAAAATCTGAAGTGCTAAAATAGCAAAGGACCCCAAGAATTTTTTTACGTTTGTTTTCTATCTCTGAAACCATAATAAAAGTTTACCATAAAAACCACGAAATGTAATTTACAGCTTACCACTTCTTAATTTGGTGTTACGACCGAAAAAAATAATAATTCGGTGATAAAATGTCGCTTTACTATGAATTTGAGTACCTTCGAGGTACGGCAAGTATGGTAACAGTAAAAGTTTCGTAGTAACGTCGTTTTTACGTATTTCTTCCCAATTACAAGTTGAAAGAGTGCCAGCCTCAATAAATCAGGGGAGAGGAACCCGTATACATATTCCTGTGACATTGTAACTTTGCTACACTTTTATACGACAGAACTATGTCAATCTAACTTTTAAGATTATCACTTCCGTACTCGCCTACCTGCTTGTTTATAGGGCTGGACGAATGTAATAAAATGAAATAGTTACGATATATCAAACAAATTGGTGAGCATTCTTTATATTTCCTTTTAACTATGGAGTTTATTGTAGTAAGTATACATACTCGTATATTTTTTTTGCTGACAAAACGATTATCATTCTTAATGTATTAGACTATTGGCAATTACCTTTGTGCAGGTAGGCATAATCTGTGTCTTAGTTAGTTAGAAAATTAAAATTAAAATATTTTACCTGAAATTCGTAGCAAGTGGAAGTCCGTGATCTCTGCCTACCCTGTGGGAAAGAGGTGTGATTTTTATGTATGTATGAAATTCTACTATCGAAACAGAACTACAGTCATGAAATAATGATTAACGATATAACGTAAGAATGTACAAAACAGTAATGAAGTGCACAGAACAGTTATGACCTTTTTGTATCATTTTGTCACTGAAATATTTGCTGAGGAGCTCTGACTTCCTTGATAAGATTCTTAAAGGTCCAGCTGATTTTATTTGTGTACACTTTCTTTGGTTTTTCTATAAGTACTTATAAAGACATTTTCGTCAATGACAAACGCGTTTTCATACAAGCTCACTTCTCCGGAAATCAGATTTTCTACTCGATAAACATTGCAAATACTTGTGCTCACGAGAGTAAGAGTAATGTAATATAACAAATTATAATAAATTCATGAAGTTCGCACACCCTCGCGATTTATAATCACTTGCGAAGATGTCTCTCGTTTTCGACATCCCTATTGTAAGGCTGGTACTCCACTGAATAGGCAATGCTATCGGAAAGTTTTTAAGTTATTTATCCAACACTTTTATTCGAACGGGCTTTATTCCTTTTCTTGGTGTCAGTGTATTATAATACTTAATAAATTTAAATAAGTAATAGGTAGCCAATTCAATTGCTCTATCAGTGGCAGCATTGAAGTTTTTACCTTAGGTGTTCACTTAGGGCACTAGAGGCACACCATCTCAAACTCTTATTAAAAACTACATAATTGAAATTAAATATTTTCAAACCATTTGGTAACTTAATGGTGCATTCTAAAAACTGTACACAAATTGTTTAGAAGAAACAAGTCATACCAGTAACTCGGTTGATTATATTTAGACCTATGAATTACCTACTTATTAGTATAAGAATATTCTTATTATTTTATTAACCATCAAGCCCAGCCATCAAGTAGTCAAGAATGGTCTTGTAGTTTTATCAACCATAAAATACCTACAAAACACTGTTATGAATCTTTTCCGGTAGTATACCAAACTTCTGCCCTATGCACAACACAATACACTAGGTACATGTTGAAGTGTTATTTTTGGGATGCATTTAAAAAAATCTAAAGACAGAAGTGTGAGGTTAACTCTATACTTAAAATAAAATATTTAAGTACCTACTTACTTAATTGTGTTGTCTTTGCAATATTTTATTAAAAATATTACTTGTAAAAGTAAAACTCTATGGCTGAGTTGCACCATATTGGCTGTTAAAGTTAAGGTTTGTGTCAAATTTGACGATAGCTTTAACGTTGACTTTAACATTGACTGCCGAATGGGTTGCACCATCGTATTTCTTGGCATAGCTTTTTTTATTTAACAGGGTTACAAGTAGAATGGGACCGTATTTACCCCAAATCAGTGGCAAAAAACATTTTTAAATATGGCTATACTAGACGAAAACTCAAATGACGCTGTCAATTGACAAATTTTGCTGTCAGTGTCATTGTCTGCGAGACAATGACACTGACAGTCGAGACTCAAAATATATTTTTTTCATACTAATGACTTTTTAGATCTCGTAATTTTTAATAGCCGTAACAGACGCACAGACCCAACCGCAGACACAGTGCTCTGTCTCATTTGTTAACATGAATTTTGTATATATCCTTCTTCTTCTTTTGTGCGAGTGAGAAGGAACAGAAAATACAAAATTCATGTGAACAAATGAGACAGAGTACTGTGTCTGCGGTTTGGTCTGTACGTGTGTAAGCACTATTACCGTAGGTATATTTTTTTGTCCGACTTTGTTTTTGAGAAAATCGATGATAAATGTGTCAGTGACGTAATTAATTTATTTATTTCTCGAAAACTTAACAGTCCAATAGAAAAATGGTTTCCGCACCAAACGTTTGTTTTTGCTCATACTTTATATTAAGTTCGAGAAACTCGGATTTGATTCCAACAAAAAATGTTTTTTTACGGTGAATTCTTTGAAATGGTAGAAGATCGTTGAAAAAGTGATAGACATGTTTGTTGTGTAAAATATGTAAAGTAATTTTGCATTAAATAACTTTAATGTTGTTCGTAAAATATCAATTTGTTGGAACGAATTCGAGTTAGCGACTTTATATCCCAGCAGGTTTAGGCAAATAGGTAGGTACTTACACTTTTCTTTTCCTAGACCTGTTATTACTTAATCATAATATTATTACTTTCGTCTTCAGAACTACTAGATTCCTCTGTAAATTCTAGAAGCAGGGACATGTTGTTTGTTATTTTGAGCACAAACGCTTTATGAAGTATGAGGTTTTTATGATTTTGACGCATCTGGCAGCTATTTAACTTTAACAATAGCTTTAACCAGCGAAGATTGGGCGGTTACGGTTAGCAGTTAAGTTATGACGTCATTTAACAATTGTCAGATGGTGCAACGCATTTTTTGCCTAACCGGTACTTTAACATGTTTGTTATTGTTAAAGTAAGCTGGTGCAACCCACCCTATATGAAACATATTATCGCTTCGCTCTCCCCTGACCGGCTACCCTTGCCGGGTGGCGTCTCGCTGTCGCGTGCTCCCCAAGCTCTCACGAAAAAAGTTGCAAGTTGCCGGGCGCCGTCGAACATTCAAATTTATCGATTGTGCTCATTACAACATTCCTCAAAACTTACCCACTCAACACAGCCCTTTAAGGACGTCTATCACCACATTACTTTTTATTCGCGAGGCAGTTTTTTTCATATTATTGTCTGTTAAAGTTTAAGTGCTCGGCGGCTAACTTTCGATGTTCTCTTGATTTACGAGGAGCAGTTTGGAAGTGTTTTATAGGGCATAAACGTTACTTTGCTACTTGTCGGATTGAAGGTTGCCTGTTACGATCGGCATCAGTGGGTCAGTGTTTTATTGGGTGCCATTGACTCTAATTCCATATTCTCTAGCAAATACATTTGGCACTTGTCTGTTTTATGGTTACTTGCATAATGTAGGACTGTCTATGGAGAGAAATAATCCCGAATATCGTAGATATTATTTTCCTGTTATCTAAACTACTGAATTTAGTAGACTAGCGCTTTTATTTGATTAAGTACACACTACACATGCTTTTAAGTAAACTAATATTACTTTGCGATGTGATCCGATTTACTTATTACAAGAAACAAAACCAGTTCAGCTCGCATATCTTTTATGAAAGTGAATACAAGATCGTACTGATAAGCTCCATTCACATAACAAGGAATCCATAATTCCATATCTACGATGGCCTTTTAGCACGTGCACTGTAGGCTCTCGTGCCTCATAGTAAAGCCTGAAATAACTTTTTTCATTGACCCCACAGTCGATTGACCTAATTCCAAATGCCAGCTACGCACGCTCTACGGCACAACGGTGAGTAAAAGTGAAATAGTGATAAGTAGCATGGCATGAACAGGGGAAAGAGTAGATGAATAAATTATTTTGCCCAGCTTAAAGAATGGCTAAAATATTAAAGCTTTATGAAAAAATAAGCAATCCTGAAACCACGAATTTGCAAAGGCAAATTGATTTTGGTAAACATGAAATTCCTCGTTATTGGCTTTGTTAATTTTAGCCTATTTATTCGAATGACAAAAAATGATAAGATTTAATAAATTAGGTTCAAATGCGATGAAATTAGAATCAAAAGTTACGAATCATACTAATTGAAACAACTTCATATCCATTGAGAAACTCAATAGTCACAATTCTTAACCCTTTCAGAAGATGTTTCAAAAGTAACAGTGTTAAGGAGTTATGGCGATATATCTCGCAAGGAGGTGAATAGTTTCCCCCTCCCCCCTAAGGGGTAGGGGGCGCAATGATCCATTAATCTGGCAGAAGCCCATGTGGCGCCGTCGTACTACCTGGGCCGGCGCGACGGGCGGACGCCTACCTAACGAGAATCTACATTCAACATGTGCGAATGTACAATGTGCTAGAGTTCGCGAGTATTACGAAAGGATTGAAATCTTTTGAAACTATTATGGTTATGAACATTACAAGCACTAAATACGGGACGTTTACTACGATTCATGAATTTCAGAGTTCCCCGATGTTGGGTTCTCCTGACTTTCCAGCAGCTCCTTTCTTCAATAAAATGCTGATGACTTTGTAAACTGTTTAAAGAGAGTTTTACATTATGTTTTAGAGTTTACCTATAGTAATAAAGTTGAAAAGAAGAGTCCGTTCATGCCGGTATCAAAGAAGCGAGTTTATCGGAATAATATTCGGTCCGGTTTTATTTGTCAGAAAAAACACCACACTTCACAATGATGTCGACAGTTAATGTTTCGTTCGGCGGTTATGGTCGCAACACCGATATTTTGACGACCTCTGTGGCGCAGTGGGTGAAGGCCCGCCTGTGACGCAAGAGGTTGCGGGTGCGATCCCAGCCGCGGGACAAATGTTTGTATTATCTGCAAATATTTGTCTCGGGTCTGGGTGTTTTCTATGTATATTATGTATGTTTTTACGAAAAAAAAAAAAAATATTTAAGTAGTAGGTATATCAGTCATGTGGTTGCCATAACACAAGCTCTGCTTAGCTTGGGACTACATGATGCTGTGTGAAATGTCCAGCAATATTTATTTATTTATTTATTTTTCCCGGCACAGTTGAATGAGCCATGATCACGGTACTGATGTTTTTAGCGAGAATGTGGGTAGTCAATGGCAGACGCACTGTAGCCGTACCATGAACTCTTAGAGCAATATTAAAACAAGCTTGAAACATGACAACGAATGTCATTCCTAAAGCAGTAAGCCTGTTTTAAGCTTGTTTTGACATTGCTCTAAGACTTGGTGGTACGTCCCCTGGTCTACTGTCTTTTTCTCCATCATAGCGCATGCATCTGTGTCGAAATATCGGGAAACTTTAAAATCCACAAATCATTTTAAGTATCCCGTATTCAGTGCCTACAATGGTTGAAATCTGTTATATTAAAGTATCACATAGTGAGATTTCATAAATGATTTATACCGAAATAGGAGACTAGCTATGCCTAAACTTAACGGGATATGTGCCCGACTGTTGAAATGAAGTTCGCTTGCTTGCTCAATACCTATCAACGTAATCGATCTTATCCACAGCAAACAATAAATATGTAGGTAGTCTTAGAAATAATACAAAAACCTGTGTCTATTGATGATAAAATAAATAGGCAGGTACTAATTTGAGTAGTTTTTTTGTAAGTATCTAAAAATATTTTTTTAATAAGTGTAAGGTGATGTAGAGACACGTAGTAGAGATTAAGATACTTATACCTTAAAATTTAGAAACTATAATATGGGCTCTCCTTTATTATTTTACAGCGATGTTTCGCTTTTCTAATCCTGTGCAATTTCCTAAGAAAATCTTTGTGTTTATTTTATCTAGGCTAAGAATAGTACCTACATAATGAAATGTACGAAATTCATTGTAGACCACCCCACTGCTCTACTTTGTTACGATACGACTACTGTCGCTACGGATACCATTCCGGATAAGATTTCCCGCCTATTTATTACTCTTTCTAGAGATTTGCCATTTCTAAAATCAACAATCAAGTACCTATATTGTAATGAAAATGTTTTTTTTTTCTCTCTAGTAATAAGAAGCAACAAATTTTCCAAAATGAATTTGAGTATCCAAATAAAAATAAACCAATTTATATAAAATGCCATTCAACTTTAATTTATTATGAAAAACTATTTAACTCCTTCTAAATACTACTTATTAGAAAGCAAAATAAAAAACTAATGATGCTGCAAAGCATATACAAAGAGCATAGAATAATTTAAATTCTAAAGTTTCACCTATTTATCCAGAGAAAATCATCCTTCCCCGTACCTTTACAGAATAAGCAACAGTCACTATCAACACCGGTGAAACGGTATGATAATTGTGGCAATTCACTCGGCAATTCACTAAGTGGAATATTTTACTTATCCTCCTGGCATTCCGCAGGGCACGACCATCAGCTTTTATATATTGAGACGTATAGCCACATTCATTACGGGATACACCTCTTTGGGGATGTCCGTGTCAATGACAATGTACCACAATTTATCTTTTATATGAATATGAAGCGAAAAAGTTTTGAATAATTGTATAGATAGGACCATGAATTTCTCCGCAACAGAAGTGTAGAAGAAGGTTCAAATATCAAATATGCATTGTGAATGCATCACGGAACGGAAACCGAGGCGTCGTCGTCGATCGCTTCCCACCGACCGTCCCCATATTTCAATCGCAAAATTGACACATCGCTCTTACACACAAAACTTTTGCGCGAAAACTTTAACCTGCCATATTTGCTTAAGGTATTCTCCCGAAACAGATATCTGGATACCTATTCCTTGACGAGTAAAAAGTTTTACTCTTAGATATGATAGGTCATGCTCTAACCGGTGTGGAAGTTTTCACATAAATTGGCGGTCATTCGACGCGAATATGCTGACTGTGGGGGTAACAAATATGCCAACTTGGGCTGTTATAACAGCGATATGTAAGTTCTGTGATACTTCGCCATTAAGTTTATGGAAACGATGGTCGAGATTACATCACACTTCTGAAAGCTTTATGTGATTCTTTCTTATCTACGTCGAGTGAAATGCGAGTATCCGTCTATTAATCAAGGGTTTATGGCAGGCATGGGGTCGTTTAAATCCGAGTGAAAAATCGGAAGGGAATCTGTCAAACTGCCTAATTCCCGTTTAATTAGCAGAAAATTTCCGAGCGCAAATGTCTGAGCGACAATGACGTGTTGAAATGATTAATTTTTGTAGACGCACCGTCGATAGAACCCTAGGTTCCGAGGCTCGGGGAGCGCCTTACGGCCGAGACGATTAATCTTTTTCTCTGCACCATTGTACCGCGATCCCGGTATTTTTTCTGTCTTACAATACCATTAAGAAACTGCCACCGCTAGTTGGTACTCCTCTCCCATCGTTAGGCCCATTGAAGGATTGAAAAGGTGTTTGCGTTCCGCCGCGGAAAATAGGTCTTCCCCTCGGTTTTTACGCGAGATCACTTAGCCTTCGATAGTTATTATACGGCGAAATGTTTTAATCTTCCATCGTCATTCACTGACAATGGATCTGTGAGCGAATTTCACAGTCATGCCTTGTTCATTCGGTTGAATGATGTATAATCTCTTTATGCAATTCTGTTTTAAAATAGGGTTGCATTGCAAAAACAACATTAAAACCAAATATTTGAGTCACTACGTAATACCTTAGGTAAGGTCACGAAATCATATAGATTTAGAACTGAATAGCAGCCAAGAGTTCCGCCTTCAAGCTTTTAGTTACAATAAATTGTTATTTTATTAAGCGACATTAATTATTAGCTGTTTTGAAATGGAATGTGCTATTAAACTGCATCTGAAACAAAATATTTCATAAACCAACTACTTCAATTTGCAAATTGAAATATTTTGGTAACAAGTAAAAGTTGTTTAATTTCCACAAAACCTTTGGCACATGATACGAGATCTTTTAAAATCCGGTTAAACTGGGTACCTACCAACTTTGCTTTTGCTTAATCCAATAATAAGGAACTAGTTTTAAATTGGTGATTTATTATAGTGTGAAACTTAAAACTTGGATGACTGTTATTTTAAATCAATCAACATCGATTCTTGCACGAAAACCCTGATGTACGCTTCATACAAGTACAAGCAAGTCTTCTCAATGATATCAGTTGCTACTCCGATTATCATAAGGACATCAACAAGATAGAACTGGGAAACATGGCCCTAATCACCTGACCGTGATCTCAAAAGACTAGGACGTCAGGTTATCATATCCGTAATTATGCTAATTGGTTTCAATTTCCTTCGAATATTAGATCAAAGCTTGTAAACAGAGTGAACAGAAGAGATAGATGAATCATGTGAGGTCTTTAGTCGGGTACATATGAAAAGTCCGAAAACCGAAATGCCGATCCTTGAAATGCCGATGCTTAAAATAGCGAATGCTCGTAAAGAAGAATGCTTAAAATGTAGAAGCTTTAAATGTAGAATGCTTAAAAATCAGAATGCTCGAAATGCCGAAAGCCAAAATACCGAAGCTTAAAACATAGAAGCTTAAAATGCCGACGCTCAAAATTTAGAATGCTTGAAATATAAAAGCTTGAAACCAGTAATGCTCGAAATAATTATGGAGATGTAAGAATTTTTTTTGTTTTTACTTATTATTATTAAGAGGTAAAGTGTGTTTGTATTGTACTCGTATGTAGGAGGTTATCTCAAAAACTACTCATCTGATTAAAAAAAATATTTCACCTGTATTTAGAATGAGGGGAGGGGGAGGGAGAGGGGGAGGGGGGAGGGAGAGGGGGGGAGAGAGGGGGAGAGGGAGGGAGAGGGAGGGAGAGGGAGGGAGAGGGAGGGAGAGGGAGGGAGAGGGAGGGAGAGGGAGGGAGAGGGAGGGAGAGGGAGGGAGAGGGAGGGAGAGGGAGGGAGAGGGGGAGGGAGAGGGGGAGGAAGAGGGAGAGGGGGAGGGAGAGGGGAGGGAGAGGGGGAGAGAGTCTAGGGGGAGGGGGAGGGAGAGGGGGAGGGAGAGAGGGAGGAAGAGGGGGAGGGAGAGTCGAGGGGGAGGGGGAGGGAGAGAGGGAGGGAGAGGGGGAGGGAGAGGGGGAGGGAGAGGGGGAGGGAGAGGGGGAGGGAGAGGGGGAGGGAGAGGGGGAGGGAGAGGGGGAGGGAGAGGGGGAGGGAGAGGGGGAGGGAGAGGGGGAGGGAGAGGGGGAGGGAGAGGGGGAGGGAGAGGGGGAGGGAGAGGGGGAGGGAGAGGGGGAGGGAGAGGGGGAGGGAGAGGGGGAGGGAGAGAGGGAGGGGGAGGGAGAGGGGAGGGGGAGGGATAGGGGGAGGGGGAGGGATAGGGAGAGGGGGAGGGATAGGGGGAGGGAGAGTGGAGGGGGAGGGAGACCCAAACATGGATCTTCCACTGTTATTCACTGAGAAGTTCTGACACAATAGGTCCTGACTCCATCAGATCAGCAGCTGTCACCATATTATTACATTGTAGTTGGAACTTCACCGATACGCTGAGTTCCAAGTTTCAACTCGATCGGACTATTTACTGAAGAGTTCTGTTGAACAGCTCCTGATGTCATCCTCAGATCAGCTTGTTATGACCATATTATTACATTGTAGTTGGAACTTGACAGATATGCCGAGTTTTAACTAAATCGGCTTATTTACTAAGGAGTTCTGTTGAACAGCTTCTGACTCCATCATCCGGTCAGCTTAATGTTACCATCATATTGCATTGTCACTGATATCCTATCAAGTTCTTAAAAAATTCCCGAATCGCGTATGCCTTTAAAATATGAAGAGTTACCTCGATTTCTCCAAGATCCCATCTTCAGATCCTGACCTGATGATCAAAAGGAACATTGGAAAAGTGTACCCTTTCAAACAAAAAAAGAATCTTTGAAATCGGTCGAGGCGTCTTCGAGTAACCGGTGAACGTACACAAAAAACAAAAAAAAAACCGACGAATTGAGAACCTCCTCCTTATTTTTTTAAGTTCGGTAAAGAATACAATAATTTTGTAAGTATTTAAGTCGTTTCACTATCACGTTTCCATCTAGCTACTTTACACCTAAACTACTTTCGCACCCGTAAAAACTACCACGAAATAAAGTACTAAAAAATACAATAATTTATGTAAGTACTTATTTCGATCATTTTCGATGTTTTAGTCATTCGGCATTTGGAACTTATACTTATTAAGCATTCTACTTTATAAACGTTCGGCAATTGAAACTTTCGGCATTTCGAGCATTCTGACTTTTAGCTTTCGACCTTACAAACTTCTATCTTTCAAGCTTTCTGCATTTCAACCGTTCTACATATCGAATTTCGCTATTTTAAGCATCGGCATTTCAAGGATCGGCATTTCGGTTTTCGGACTTTTCATATGTACCCCTTTAGTCGTGAGAATCAGATGATTATTTATTTTGAATTTACTATAGAATTCAGAATTCAGTTGAAGTGGGTGACGAAATCACACAATGTCTGAAAACCCGCATCTATAACCAATGTATCCTACCAACCATGATCTACGGTGCCGAGACATGGACGCTTACGAAGGAGACTGTGCACAGAATCAGAGTTGCACAGATAGCCATGGAGCGCTATGCTCGCCATCACAGTTTTATATCGAGTCCCTAATACCGCAAGCGGGAAAAATTCAAGATGTTAGCAAGCGAATTTTGAAGCTCAATGGACCTGAACTGGGCAGGACACGTGGCCAGGCGCGGTGATGACAGGTGGAGTAAAGTGTTGACCGAGTGGTTGCCTAGAGAACTAGGAAAAAGGAGTGCCACACATGGGTAGATGGGCGCAGGAGAGATGTGGATGGCAAAAGCGAAGGCCTATTCCCAGCAATGGGATGAGAAGGGCTGATGATGACTTTTATATATTTGCTACCTATAACACCACGAAATAAATAATAGTAGGTGCTAGGCTTACACAATATCTAACTAGATAAGACCTCGTGGTTACTCTCGCATTGATTTTTTTTTTAAGATTTTTTTTCTTCGGAAAAGTTTTGACGATTACTCCGTAAAAAAGAAACAATTGTTTGATGAGGTCCAAAGAAATGTTATTTAGAGTAAAAACTCTCTGATCTTTCACTAACAACGCACTTTTGGCACGAATACTATTGCACGTATTTTGCGTACACTTTACACCTCACGGGGACATTAGCCGGGACATTAACGTGATTTATACGGAACCCAGATATAAATCCAGAGATCCGCAAGAAACACGACTGCCGAATCCCTCTTCTTTGTTTTATCGACGAATTTAGTCTGCGCCACATTTCTTTCTACCCACAATATAAATACGCGGTAGTTGCCAACAGTGTACGTAGAGAAAGGAGAGAGTGGATGCATCTTGGATTTCAGCAAAATCTTATCTGTAACTGTTCTATGCCATAATATTAATAATATAGTGGTGGCTATTCGTGGCCACCACTATTAATACTTACTTAAATTTTAAATTATTACTAAAACATCATTATCACTCTCCATATTTTATTACTAAGAGAAAAGAGAAACGCTATTCAACTAGTGAATACCCGCGGCTTCGCCAGCGTGGACTACTATTTTTTATCCCACGGGAACCATAAATTTTTCTGGGATAAAAATTAGACTATGTGTTCCAGAACCTAAACTATCTACATTCCAAATTTCATCAAAATCGGTTCAGTAGGTATGGAGATACGTGGTAACAAACATTCAAACACACATACACGGACTTTCGCTTTTATAATATTAGTAGGATTAGAGCTAATTGAATATCGTTTCTTTTTGTAATAAAACAATTGCTTCTTATTATTATATTGTTTTTAGGGTACACATACTGCAAAATAAAACCAGTGACACACAAAAGGAGGTATGGAAAATCAATGTATGATTTTATTCACGTAATGATGTAGGAATTCCCATCTTGTGTTTTGTGACTTTATTCCTGAATAATTCATGATCTAAAACATATAAATTTACTTGTAACTAAGAAAGCCATATTAAGGAAGTAACCCTCAAATTCCTTTGAAATTATTCAATTGTAAAAGGTGTTGATTATCTTACCTCAGCAAAACAATTGCGTTGATTTTAAGCAAAAGTTACTGAATTAAATTAAAAGTTCCACCAAATTCATTCAAAGGTTATCTAAGTTAATATATCTTAGCCGAGTAACGAAAATGTTTATTATGTATGAAAATAATATTGGAATTTAAAGCTAATAAAAGCGTAACTTGCCTTTTGGTTTTAACAAAGTTCATTATCACAGAATCTTAGTTCAAGCACTTCTAATTTAGGTTTAATAATGTAAGTAAGTATAGCTTTCTCAAAAAACTATTATTAATTATAATGTAAGATTTTTTTTTAATTATGTACTTACCTATTACGATTTATATAAGCATAATGTATTTATTATACATGGATATTTACCATTCGTTACAAAAGCTTTTATTTACATTGAGTTGGGTCGTTATTTCAAATTCTATTGATTCACCTCACAAAACTTACCCACTAAAACTTCGGCTCCCAAATTCCTCCTCGTTGTAATTCCTTCTCTGTCGACAGCGTCAGGTGAACACGACAAATGATTCGTAATGACGTATTCAAATCAGGCCGACCTCGCACAATCGAATTACGAAAATTCCAATGTTTTATTAAGTTAAACTTTGCTTCGGCAGCTCTAAGTGAATTTATTCTTACTTAGTTATCGGCGTGGCGGCGAAAAGTCATCTTGCTAACGTTTCGGTAACTTGAATAATTAAATTTGTCACTAGTGGTTGACACGTCACCGGATTTTCTTCCGAATTTCTCAGGGCCGTCACGTTTGCCCCTACCGCCCACTTCACCCCCATTGTGTAATCGTGGTTCTCTAATTTGAATTATTTATCTGATTTCACACTTCGCCACTTTTCGGGAACGTTTTCAATTCCTATTCTGGATTGAAGCCGCAATTTCATAATCGTGTCCCCGATTTTCAAATTGATTGATCGGTTTACTGTCTGTGCAGATTTAATTATATAAGCTTTGGTCTTTAGGCTCTCCTTGATGTTAAGATGTACCTATTGGATATAGGTACTTACTTACTAAAAATATATCTTTACTTATCCACATTTGTGAACCTCTGACTTAACAGCAAATCATTGTCACACAAAACCTTATTAAAGCAGATAGGCAAAGAGTATGTCTATCAGATCACTTCCGATTGAATTTACCTATCTGTCTGATCAGTGATTGAATTCCGGGTTTAGTTATGAAGTGGCTATTGACAATGATACTTCATCTGTGATTTGTAGTGTAGACTTGTACTCATAACAGTACGATTGAGAATGACAATATTTCATCTACTTATTACTTACTTTATCAACTAACAAAAAATAATTAAATTCAAAAATGTGCCAAACATTTTCAGTGTTACAATAATAAGTACAAAGAATAATCCTGCCCTTTCTCTTCGAAATGGGCCAATAGACCAAAAATAACATGGCGTTCACTTGGTGTCATCGAACAAAGGGATATGAGGTTACACTGTTTATTACGTCACTGAATACAAAACCAAGGTTCGGCAGGATCCATAATTTCATTCATCTAATAACCACTGAATTTTTATATGCGCATAATTTTGGTAGCGCTCTTGTAGAGTTACACAGTTCATGGAGGACAGATAGTTCAGTCAGTGCGTGTGATACTGGTTCATTCAGTCCCCTCGCATTACACGTATTGACCATATCTTTCCAATGGATAAGACCGGTTAAGCTGAGAGATGGATATAGACAACCCTACTCCATCAAATACCCTAACCGACCTCCTGTCGCTGTACAAATAATCTAAAATTAATATGAAAGCCTGAGTTTGACACATTAGTTAATAGATAGAGGTGATGATGTAGATAGATAGAGGTATATGCTGAAGTAAAAAAACTGTCAAACCAATTGACCAATGACAATTTTACTATAGTACAAACATTGTCATATTATTAGTAAAATAAAATAAAAACAAATAACACTGTTGTAATAATCTGTTGATAGTTTCATATTTTAGTGTATTTAAACCGTAATGTCTTGTACGAGCATACATTTTTTGAATACAAATTGGCCAAGCTGTTTTATTTCTATGCTATGTCTTGCGCTTGTAGGGACGTGGCACCTATAGGGTCTGAATTTACTTAACAGTTTTATATAGATATACACAATTATTAGTTATTTTTTCGTTTTAATGTTTTTCCTTTTCAATTTAAAATGATGAGAAAAAGTTAGGCCTGTGTTTTGAGATAATCTTTGAAATTTTGATCCAAATCACTTCTTAAAATCAGTATTTCGAAACATTAAATTCATTGTGTAGGTCCATCATGTGTGCACTCAGTGTGTCACCCTAAGAGAATAATCGCACTGAATAATTCAACAATCCTTAGGTTCAGTCGTCTCTACATTATACCTCGTCTCAGTTTCTCAGCCAAATGTATGTAAAACCCATTTTCTGGTAGCTCTATGATATATTACTTTTCTAAAAAATGTATGAGGATGAAGCTTAGGTACTACTCTTAAAAAATATATACCTTTGTAGTCTTAGGACGAGTTGCACTTCGATTCCTAATTGTATTTAGCTAGCTTGAAACGCATATAACGCATATAAAAAAAGCGTTGATCTTTTATAGTTAAATTTTGGTGCAAGCCGCCCTTAATATTTAACTACCCACAATAAATGTACTACCACATTTCTAACCTTTCTATAACATAGGTACCTTTCTGATCATCAGTCACAACAAATAAATTGCCATCAACGAGTAACGGTTAAAAAATTAAAAACCATTTTACAATCATTCAAAAATAATATAATTTTCACTATCCTTGAAAAGATTCTGAGCACATTAATTATTAAATTATAAAGCTTAAGATTTCGGAATGAAATAACAAGAGATGTTATGACTTGGAAACATTAGCAATGTATTCTGAAGAACATATAAATTGATTTTGTATTCGCCAAGCTCTATGTTATTTTCTTTGCTGTCAATACAATAAGACTACTTAATCATCATTATCAGCCTGTTAGTACCTACTGCAAGGTGGCCACCTTTCTAATATGCCACTTCTCTCGGTCATGTGCTAACCGCATACATTCCCGTCCAACCACGCTAACCATGTAAGTATATCTAATATCAAATTAAAAACACAATTTTTAAAAGTTATCCCAAAAATTTAACTTACCATAAAATGACCCAGTTAAACAAAATTCATAAGACAAATTCCCCTCAAATTCAAAAATAATAGAAGCGCAATAAACAGAGGAAATCATCTTCCATTCAATAGTACATAATGGTTCTGGAAATTCGACAAAATTTAAGTCGGCGGGTATTAAAGGGGACTGGGTAATTCAGTGGCGTAAGGGTCGCAGTGGCGCCGCCGATCCTGCCGTAGACAAAATTCTAAGTACGATGGTGACTTGCTGCCCTGGTTTTAGCGAAATGTTTGTAGCTTTTGTAAGGACGCTGGAAGAGACAGTTTTGTAGCTTTACAATAGGGATGCGCCGATCCGATCCGATCTTTTAGAAGATCGGATCGCTTGCATACGATCAAGCGATTTTTCGGATCGTATGAAAGCCATTCGATTTTTTGGCGGATCGCTTGAACTACACCGGAGATCGGATCGGATCGAAAAGATCGAATGAATCAACTAAACGTATCGGTAAGATTGTTATTATTGGGACTATAATCCTAACTGTAACTAGCAAAATAAAACACGTCACTTTACCTGCAAGTTGCTAAGTCGTGTGAGTCTTCCTATGGTTGGATCCAAATCATCTACTTATTATTTACTTTTTTAAAGTTTAAATAAAAGGTTGGCACTTAAAATCATTAATCTGAAAGGTTGACATGTTTCTTTGCAATGCAAGTTTGATTTGCAAGTTAAAATAACATTTTAAAAATACTTAATTGTTATTTTATTTTGTTATAGTGTTATAGTGTTGATAAGATTTTTCAGTTTAAAATGTAAATACTTTATTTGGTTTTATTTCATTCGATCTTTTGATACGATCTTTTGAAAATCGGATCGTAACAATGCGATCCGATCCGCGGATCGGATCGAGACATTACGATCCATTACGATCCTAAAAATCGGATCAAATGAAAAGATCGCACATCCCTACTTTACAAAACTTTTAGAATCCAATTTTAGATTTGTTTTTTTTTTTTTTTATTGGTACGATGTTTGTTTAAAAAGCAAGTCAGAAAATGCTGTCAAAGAAAGTTTCTAACAAAATGAAAAGAAAAATGATAAGGGTTCTTTTCACACGCACCTATTTTTCGTTTTTGTATATTTTGTTGTTTTTTTTTCTTTTTAAATTATACCATTGTAGAGAACCTGTCTGATCCATCATTTCTCTTGCCTTGTTACCAAAACTGTCTTAAGAATTCATCTTTATCATTCTCAGCAGAAATGAGGTACATTTCGGTACCCGTTCAATCTTCGCTGAAGCATGGAGAAATACGACCATAAACCTTATCATGTACCAAAAAGGCAGGAGAATTACGTGAAAAATCAGGTGAAACACAAAAAATCCTTACGTGACTTTATTGTAGCAGAAAATTTGATTAGTTTGTAGCAAGTCAGCAAACTATATTACAGTGTCAATAAATTACATTGATAATGTTTTTGTTAAGAATACTTTTTTATCAATCTTTAACTAAGTAAGTACTTAAGTAAGTTCGTATGAGCAAGTGGCCAACTTTGGCCATCTTTAACTTGTGTTAAAATACATAAAACTCACACTTTATTCTTATTTCCGAGGTTCTAATATGAAGTCAAAGTATTACGAACACCACAGTTCAATCAATTTGTATTGGCTTGAGTGAAATGCCTGCATAGAGATATTAAACCAATTTCTTATTACGAAAGTTTGTATGCCGTTTCGTCTGGAAATGCTTGACAAAAGTCTGAAGGCAGTATCATCTCAACTCGCACTCAACTCGAAAGAACTTTCATAATTCTTACAAAACTGTGATTTCAACAGTTTTCGATGGATGTAATAGTTTTTTAGAGCTAGTGGCCAAATCTAGAAACAAATTTGTCAGACCGCTTGATTACCTAGCAAGACCGACAATTTGCTTTGCCAAAAACTGAGGATATCCTTGCCTGTTAATGCAAACTATGCTACTACCCTATCTATATTGTGGAAATATATTTTTGTCTTTTAACCATAGGTACCTACCTAATATTTTAAAACAACTAGTCACTCTGCACCACGCTTACGGCTAACACCCCGAAATAAAACAAGCTCATAGATATGGAATAAAACATGTAGTTCAACATTTTTGTATTCTAAAACAAAACCGCTCCAACCAAAAACATTTTGTCACTTTTATAGCATTCGTAATTCATGGTAAGGGCTCATGGCGACGAATCCATCAACGTGTCGACAGGCCGTTTGTTGCGTTTTCACGCTTGATAAATCGCGAGTTGTCCACATCCACTCGATTTATGAACGCGAACCATTGTTCATCACATAAAGTTAATTGGTCAGTATAATGTGTGAAAATAGAGATTGATAAATTATCGAGTGGTGAAATTGGCCAGTTGGACCGAATTGAAAATGCACTCATGTCAAATTGGGTTCATAATCAGTTTGTATTGATCTAACGCGGCGATAAAAGTTGGCAAAAGTCGCTTTTGTGACGGCAACTTTTATCGGCAGGTTCCGTTATATTTTTCCTCATTTTATACCCATATTGTTTTAAATAATAATAATATATTAAAAGTAAAGTAGATGAGTCTATAACCTTCAAAAGTAAAACATGAATATTTTAACAGTGTCATTGACGCTGAAACATCGAGAACACCATGTAATTTATATAACGTAGTTTAAAAGTCCAATCGTATGATTTGAATTTTACCATAGAAAACGGGACCTTACAAAACATGCTCGTCTATATGTTGATACGCAAACGGATTCTCGTTTTAGACGAGGACATAAAATTGATAGATTTACATATAAGAGATACCTAACCAAAATTTATGAATACATAGTGCTGTGAAATTGTCCGTGATAAATGTGACGTTCTTCATTTCACATTGCATCAGTACTTTTCAAAAAATCTTCAAAAACTCTTCGTACTCGATATTGCTTTGTCTCTTTTCCAAGACGAGTGCCACTGACGTGTATGCGGTTTACTTGGTTTGCCATATCTGGCGGACTGTCGTCAGTACTACGGTGGTACTACCCACAAGACACTATAATGGCTTAACCGCGAGCTATGTTCCTAAGTGGTAGTTCTTATAGGGCACGCAGGAAAATTATTTATGACCTGTTTTATAGCCAAAGTTCATTCGTTGCTGTGGTCTCTTTTATTCCTTCGACGGGAAAAAGTTGCGAGATTTTATTGCCAGTGTGAGTTAGGACGCGTTATTGCACAAAGCTGAACTGCTGTGGGAATTATAACTTTTCAACTAAAAAAACTTATGGCGTGCAGGAGTAATTTTAAATTTTCTCTGAATATTTTGATAGTTTTATTAATATTATACGCATTTTACTGAAATCTTTTTAGTCAGGAATTCAAAATTGTTTGCTTATGTGGTGGCAGAATCAATTTTTCCCGAAATCTTTTCTATCAAAGGTCAAATCATTCAAGTTAAATTTGACCCACTTCCCAATGTACGATTTAGCTGAAATAAGGCAAACGTATTATAACGTTTGCCTAATTGCGTTGACAGCGCAATATTATGGTAACAGTGTGCTGTTCAACAGAACTCAGTAAATAGGCCGATTGAGTTGAAACTCGGCATATCTGTCAAGTTCCGACTATGATTTGATAATAATGGTGACAATGAGCTGATTTGATGATGGAGTCAGGACCTGTTTAATGGAACTTCTCAGTGAATAACAGTAGAACATCCGTGTTTGGGTTCATTTAAATCGGCTCACGTTACCCAATAAAAGCTTGTATTGAAAACATTTTTTCAATAAATAACTTATTAGTCTAGTTGTTTATGAAAAGAAGATGTTATGTTAAAAAAATTAAATACCTGCTCAAAAGTTCACCTTTTTTAGGGTTCCGTAGTCCTGACAAGGAACCCTTATAGTTTCGTCATGTCCGTCTGTCCGAGGTTTTTCTAAGAGACCGTTAGTACTAGAAAGCTGTGTAGGGATGTGTATATCAATTACGCCGACAAAGTGGTAAAATTAACTCTTAGTATTTTACCATTAAGTAATTATATTCAGAATAAAGAACAACAGATTCGTTATATATTGTGATAACAGGCTACTACGGAACCCGACACTGCGCGTGGCCCGACACACACTTGGCCGGTTTTTATTATGCAAGGTACATTTTCAACGTCAATGTCATCTAAATATACAATTTTCGCGGTCAACCCAACACGACTGCTAAACGTAACTAAATATTTTATGACGTAGAGTCAAATAACCACAAACTTCCAAGATTTCTATTACTTTAGGCACAATTCATATTTAATTTTGTAAACAACTACAGTTGAGATTATTGCGATGACACTTTATTTCTTTATTATCATATAAACCGTTGTATTGTATCGTAATCTTTTCGTTATTGAAACTTTTTGCTACAATCGAAAGTTATGCAAAGAAAACCACCATTTTCATTTATGCAAAATCAAAACAATAATGTCTTAGAAAGACATCACACTCTATGGATACTAAGGTGATCAAAGTACCTTCAATTTGAAAGATTACGGCAAACGAATTTTAGCGATTTTTTTTAAATGAATCTTTTTTGTTACAGAATTCAATAAGGCACAATTTATCACTGCACAACCGGTTCATGAGAGTCCAGAACGAAGGCACTGGCAAGTCATCATGGTGGATGATCAATCCTGATGCGAAGCCGGGAAAGTCCGTACGGAGACGAGCGGCCTCCATGGAGACATCGAAGTTCGAGAAGAGAAGAGGGAGAGTAAAGAAGAAGGTATGTCTTTGTATAAAACATGAAAGATGAAAGTTTCATAAACATTATCAGATCTCAGATTTTTGCATGTCTGAAAACTTCTGCTTCTTCTATGTTTGTGAAAACTTGAGCACGATTATAATACGATTGTCCCTCTAAAGTCTGCACGGATTCAAATGAGTCTTGAAGTAAATAATATAGACCGTAATTTATAGTAAATTCTATGGCACTAGTGTAGTTATTTGTTTGTTAGATTATTATTTATGTTTATAGGCGGAGGCAATAAGAAACGGAGTTACAGCAGACGCCACGCCAAGTCCCAGTAGTTCAGTCTCAGAAAGCTTAGACATGTTCCCAGACTCACCGATGCACAGGTAAGCAATTTATAATAAGGTAGCAGTAATACCCAGAAAGCTTACTACAGAAACATAGATTAGAACAGCAAACCAATTTCCCGTAAGATGTAGGTAGATTCAAATCTTAATTCAGAGCCCAAAAGACTTGTGGCACGAAGCCAGTAATGATAATAGCTACGCTGCAATACTTTACGAGAGTGATTTGACTTTAAATGCACTATTATTTACCTATACGGGTAATGCAATAAGAGTTGTGCCAAAACCACAAACTTTCAGCTTACTGAGTAAAGCCTTGAGTATTGAAATTTTACGACTACTAGAAACAATGTGAGCCCCACACGATATGCTCAGTCTATAATAAAACCATCGGCATAAAGCTGTGTTGACCAGACTAATAAAATTGAGTTATTGCAACTCTGCTACTTTATGATAAAAGGTTTTAAATCATTCAGAACCATTAGATGATGAGTTATGCGAATGCTGAATCTCGTCATTGCTCCGATATTTAACATTTTTATTGCCGATTTATTTTATGTGGATTACGAATCATCGATATCCATTTCGGTTTGCAGCCGTAGGGCCGGCCTACGATAGTACAAATCTTACCGAAAATTTTGTCATTATTTGTAGTAATAAAGATATTTCTGCGCTGACCATTGAACTCCGTTATAGCGATCGCTTCATTTAGCATACGAGTTTATTTATGGTAGCGAGCGCCATAGGCATTAGATTTGCATGATCCCCATTATTCGACATAGATAAACTCTAGACGTGGTAGAATTTCTTTCTGCTGATGATTTATCATTATTTGCGTACCTGTCAGTTTGATCTACAGTTATTTATTTGCTTTGTTTTCGCTTGTGCGTAGCAGCAGCGGTTTTCAGCTGTCGCCGGACTTCCGACAGAGGGCTTCATCAAACGCGTCATCGTGCGGGAGATTGTCTCCTATCCCGTCTATGATAGCGACTGAAACTGACTGGGCCCCTGAATATACCCCAGCCAGTGACTACACAGCGAATGACTACGCGAACAGTGATTTTTCTCAAGCGGACTACTCGCAAGAAGAACAATTGGCGGGGAGCCTTGCTGATTCAATGAAACTGCATGCAGCCGATCCATTCCTCAATACACAGTAAGTATAGCTTCGCATCGAAAGCAGATTTTCTACATAAAATCTGTTGACGACGTAGATAAAATAGATAGAGCTTCCAGAATAATTTTAATATTAGATTAATTTCATAGAAATAGATGATGCTTCGCTTCATTTAGATTTAGATCCATCCATCAATGATTAAAAACGAGAGAAGTAGATAAAATAACTTTCCGAAAGAACTATCAGGCTTATTATGCCAAACAAGAACGCGCCGAGCGTTATATTGCTCGCAGAGTGAGACGCGACCGCGAGGAGTAACCTGCCGCAACTCCCTCCTAACGCAGATGAAGATTCTCCGGATGAATCGAAACATTGTCGGTATCTAAATCGACGATATTTTCGTGTGTTAAATAATGTCAAGAACACTTGAATTGCATATTTCTTACAATGGATGATAGTGTTCTCTACGACTTAAAACACATTGATCTGTATCAATTACACACATTTTACATCTCAAAACCTGGTATAAATCAATCTTGTTTGGAAACCCAGGTACGTTCCAACAACGTCATCATCATCGTCTGGTGGCAGCTACCGGTACGGCTCCTACGGCTCCTGCCCGAGACATCCCCACGGCCCCTGCGCATGCGCGATGTATTCCCATCCCGCTCACCCGGCGCACGCGACGCACCCGCACCAGCATGCACTGGACCACTTCGTGCAGCCGCCGCCGCCGGCTGACCAGGCTGATATAATGCACGCAGGTAAGCAACCTTAAAATGATCTGAGTGGCGATTCTACTAACATACTTTTATCAACCTCAAGCAAAACGTCAACCTGAGATTTCATTTTGTTTCCTATTCTACTATGACCAACTACTACAACAGTTGATGTTTTCAACCAAATTACTGTCATTTTGGAGAACCAAACAAAACGCAAACCCTGCAAGGACTTCAGATGAGTTTAGGTTCAAAATAGTTCACAGTTGGCCTACTTACGTTATTCTACTAATTTACAACGTAAAACCATTCCATTACCATTCCGCTGCGTTAAAAAAACATAGGTACTTACCTAAAACGAAACGTAAGCAAATATAATTTTAACCTTTTTACAGCAAAAATGACAATCATGTTTTCTTTTCATGTGTTCTGTAGTAAGTTTTTTGGAACAAAAGTGTAATAGGAACCCAGATATCACTGCCATAATCAAGTTAATAACATAAAGTGATAAAAATAAGCTGAAATTTTAAATGATTTTGGCAATTTTTCTGTCACCGGCCTCTTAATAATAACGTTTTAAAATGAATATTCTGTATATTTGTTTCTTTATGCGTTCCTAAGTCATCAGATTGTGATGAAACTTTGGTATGATCTTCGAGGACGCCCGTAAGGGTTTCCAACCCAAAAAATAGGAAGTTCGCCGGATCAACTAGTTATTAAATAACACATGAGTGTATGCCTGAGTATAACTTTATTAGGTGCTAATAGGTTCTGATATTAATAACAAAACCACAATACTGACTGCTGAATAATACCTAGTGTGGTGACTTTCGTAGTTGCGGATTCTTGTGGTCAATGACATGACATGTGATAATGTGTTACTTTTATATAAAAATGAAATGAAGACCGCTGTTGCAAAAACAAAACTAGCAATTTCTATCAATATGTAAGTATACGAGTGATACCCATGAAAGGATTTTGCCTTATAACAACAGGAATTTTTAATACGCCCTTTTCTTCTTTCTTTCGTAAACGACCATCAACAGCAATTGTTTATGGGTGGTTGCTCTATAAACTTATCCATCAACTCAATTGATCATCAGGAGAATCAAAGTGATCAAAGATGCCCAGTATAAAAATGCTTATGGACTTTGACTGGTTATTACTAAATGTGCCCCGCGGTTTTACCCGCTATTTAATTTAAACTTTTGATTTATTTTTCTTGACTCCGTCGTCGCAAGAAAACAGCGCGTCAGAATTAGGCTAAGTAGGTATTATAGAAATTAGGCATAAATATTATTTCAAATCCGACTGGTAGAGATTAGTGCGGTAAAACACTCTAAAGATAGGTAGGTACTATTACTAAGTATTATTTTATAATAATCTTCAAATCTTTCTAGAATAGTGATTTTTTTTTAACAAAGTCATGTTTTTCTTTAGAAAACAGCCAAGCACAAATGGTGACCACCTCAGATGCGGCGCTTATGAACGGCGGTATGATGGTGCAGACGGGGGCGATGGGCCCGACAACCGTCATGGGACAGATCATGGGAGCACTGAACACAGGACTCGCGGAGGATTTGAACCTAAACATTGAGACATTGGAGTGCTCTAATGGCTTCGATTGTAATGTCGATGAGGTGAGGAAGTCATTTTATGGATTACCTGAATTTAGTTATTGTTCTAAAAATTGCCAGACTTGACTGTACAAAGAATTCAGAGCGTAACAATTTGAAGTCTTTCAAAGCTTAGAAGAGGCTGAGATCTTAATTAAAATATTTAGATCACAGTGCTGTTTGCTATATTATTATGTTGATAACGGTTCGTCAAAATATAGTCAGTAATAAACGGTACAGACTGAGACGCATGTAGTTTATTTCAGCTGGCATTCAAAATTTCGTTTAAAAAATGACTTTTTGGAAATAATACTTATCTATGTTCTTAGGAAAGAGCTGTTTCTGCTGTTTACACAGCACTAACAAAGAATCTGTAAAATCAACAATTGAGTTCCTGTGAGTTTTAAGAGCTTAGGCCGCGTGAGGGTCACAGAACATCAGGCAGACCACCGACCAGATGGACTGATGATATAATGAAGGTAGTGGGGAAGCATTGGCTTCGACTGGATTCGACCGAGAGAAGTGGCGTGAAAATGAGGAGGCCTACACTCAGTAGGTGGATGTGGGCTGATTAGATAGATAGAGCTTTAAGTCAATGAGAAGCATTCTTATAAAGTGTTCCGTTTCTGTTCTGCAGTTCACAAGGCCCTTATCTTCCTCCAGGTCATCAAACATGAGCTCAGCATGGATGGAACCCTCGATTTCAACTTTCCTCAGCAGCACGCCGCCGCCGAAGCTGATAGCCACTTCGCAGAACCAGCACCCCCTATTCCTACCACCTTGTCAGGAGGAGGGCCCCGCACGCCCTACTCCGTCACCCCATCTTGGGTACACTAGATATATCTAAGTCTCTTTGGGACTGTAAATATTGTTGTCGAGATTTCCGTTGACTAGTTGAAAGTTTTATTTAGTAGTAAGGACTGTTACCTTTTGTGTCAATTAGGCTTTAGTGTGGCTAGGGTGCTTGTGATAGGGCGAGGGGTGCTGGGCTGTTGGATCTATTTAAGGTACTGTATCATTTTATATTTTCCTAGATTTACATTTGAAAGAAAACGTTTTCTCATGTATAAATCTGAATTGAAAGAAGTACCTACGTAAGCAATACGTTTACGTAGACGTAGGTACTTTATATTTTCAGTGCATTTCATATTTAAAAAATGGCTGTAAAACCCAGTAATTTTTATTTGTGATAAAACAAAGTACAAAACTTGTACTAGAACACTGTTTTTTATTAATAAAACTTAAAGCAACAACAGTACAATTTTTGGACAGAATTTTTCTCTCATAAAACTCAAACAGCCGAAATATTACGTCATTTCCATCGTTTTCATGGAACAATTGAGTTCATAGTTTCGATACAGCGAACTTGCTGGACTCTCAAGCGAAAAAGTTTGGGATAATCGTTGATATTTCGCGATTTATAGCCGTCGTATTGTTAAATGCTCGCTAATATATCTCTGTTCCAAACTTTTGGAGTTTTAAGTTGCGTTTAAAGGAATTGCTTCACTGAGAGTTTATCTAAGTATATGGAGATATAATGTGTTTTAGAATTGAGTTTAGAATTATCGTCTTTATTTTACATGACTTAAGTATGATAACTATTGAAGTATATCCAACTTTTGTTTCACATAATATGTTTGTTATACTTATAGAAGACTAGCGGACGCCCGCGGCTTCGCCCGCGTGGACTACTATTTTTTATCCCACGGGAACCGTGCAATTTTTCGGGATAAAAAGTAGCCTATGTCCTATTCCCGGTTATTATCTATATTCCAAATTTCATAATCGGTTTAGTAGTTATGGAGATACGTGGTAACAAACATTCACACACACACACACACACACACGGACTTTCGCCTTTATAATATTAGTAGGATGTGTTCAGGCTTGTATGAAGCACGCATTGATCAAAATGTATGGGCAAACCAGTGGGTTTGCCCATACATTTTGATCAATACGCCATGTGGGTTGAAATAGGTTAAATAAAAAACACAATTCTGTGCCCCAATGGCCTTTTTAACAGCACCACTAAAACACGCTACATTTTTCTTCCATAGAATCTGCAGTTAAGATTCCTTCGTCACATTCATCTTTACGACATGGCGTACTCTAGAATAAATAATAGTAGATACGTGTATTACAAAAGATGAGTAGGTAGTGACGACTCATGTTTACGTCTTTGTACGTGGATTATGAGACGTGATGTCTATTTGGGTGCCCTCTTTATTTATGTAGAAATAGTTTGCGTGCAAATTATATTGGCCTATGAATTTGGATTGTAAGGAATTTTTATTTAAGGCATGGAGGAACACATTACAATATTACACCAAATCCAAAAAAAAACATTGTACCTAATCAATCTTTATTCAATTAAAATTCCTTAGATGTCCGTGAATCAAGCAACAGTTCCAATCCAATGCTAATTTCAATTTAATTTGACAAGGTTGCACTAATAAGTTCTCTCGATTCCCATTTAATGAGTGTTGAATAATTTTTTTCTCCTATTCACTTTTTTTTTTAAAGGAATTCTTATATTTTTTAAAGGTTTTCTCCCAATATTTTTATAACACGTCCACACTCACATACCAATTAGGTAATAGCTCTGCACCATTAGCTAACAAAGAACAAAATAATTAGAAGGCTCACGCTCCTGATTCAATTTCACCATTGAACGGTCCTATTTGTACGCTAATGAGGGAGACCGAACCAGTAATTAATCATATCATTTCAACGTAAACGGTGGCCGCGTCGCGTCGAGCAATCGCCTCGGAATAATAGAACACGAAAAATCTCCCGAAACCAACGCCCGGCTAAGCCCGCCTCGGTAATGACTTGTTTTTTAGGGTTACAAAAGAATGAATACGTCCTCAACAGACGGTGAAAATTCTTGTTAATTTTTTGATACCGGTTAATGGGGAGTAAAAAGAAAATCGCTTTTAAAATGCTACGTGATTTAACTACGGAAAGTTTTCGATAATCGAATCGCCGTCTGCGCGAGTGGAAAATGCGCGCTTCGTTAATTTCTATTCAAGGAATTAAATAGGAAAGCATCGGTCAACAGTAGCTTTCTAAGGTTTTTATTAAGGAGCTGATTTTCGCGAGATGTCCGTGTGCCGTTTATTTCAGAACTCATTCCGTATTCCGTCCGGGTGGCCCGTAATTAGGTACGACGCACCTTTACACACGATTTCCCAGCACTTGTTAAAAGTTTTCAATTGCGTTACGAGGGGGACCTTACACGGAATTTATTCATTATATTCGCCCTCCGCTCTCTACTTAATAAAAAGCTCCTTTGCCGTTTTCGTTTTCTTTACTGTAACCTTATAGGTAAGTACTTTAAATATTTGCCGCATGGACTGCCTGATGAAAAATGAATTAAACATTTTGATTTCTGATTTTTTATTTGATATTAACAATTTTCTTTCTTTAGAATAATAAATTTCTTGCTATCTCAGCTGCAATCAAAGTATAGTTTTGTTTTTAAAAAACACTAATGAGATAATGTTTATTTTTAAATAATGATCTCATTCTAAGTGTGAAAATAGTTTTTACTCTTATTTAAAAAAAAATGAGTGAAACAAAAAAGTCCTATGTAGGTACGTCTTGTATTTCCTAAGTGACACAGATTATCTAATAAGTTGCCTCAAGCTTCAACATTATTGGTTGACAGCTTTTCCGAGAGTTTGATCAGCTATTTAAATTATAAGCAACGATGTTAGGGATGTCAATTTTCTCTGTGATTACGTGACCACCCATAAAGCGTAAATATTTTTTTATTCATAACGTAAAACGCTACGAGACTACAAGTCTATTTACGAGATAGTTAAAAATACTCCTACTCATTCCTCACTTAAATTACCTTCTTTTTCCTAAAATAAAACAATTACTTATCAGCGTTATGTTTTGAAGCAACAAGTTTAAAATGAGAGTGACATACCATATTACATTGTTATTAAAGGGCATTTTTGCAGACATTATTGGCGCCGATTCTGTTGCACCTACACTGACTAACTAAGATATCACTAAATCCGAAAACTCCCTACAACTATGGAATAAAATAAGCCCTTCCCATTGTATTGTGCATGGTGTGGCTAAAATGGTCCGAACATACAATTTTATAATCATTGACATCGACTTCTTATGATCATTTTATTTAAATTATTTTAATACTATCCTTAGCTAGTCTTGTTTTATTTACATCTATAAGATGACTTTCAATTTCGATGTTAAATATGAAACAGTATTTAAGTGCCTCATAAAATTTGATGTTATTCCATAACTTAAAAGTTTTAGATGTATAAATAATAAAAAAATAAGAACTAGAACAGGATTAGCTGCTGCTTAAAAAGGTGAATTGATATGTTACACCTAACCAGAATTAAATACCTATGTATTAGTGTCTGAGTATTTCACGAAACTTTATATATTTGGTTTAAATTAGTGAGTTTGTATCAGTTAGTGGGTAAATTAAATGCTGGGACCAAAAATTTATCCTGTCTTCCGAAGCGCGAAAACGCCCAGTGACGACCCATGCAAATTATGA
This sequence comes from Camptogramma bilineatum, assembly GCA_958496255.1. Lineage (NCBI taxonomy): Eukaryota > Metazoa > Arthropoda > Insecta > Lepidoptera > Geometridae > Camptogramma > Camptogramma bilineatum. The sequence goes on from OY292458.1 coordinate 10,923,951, forward strand.
CAACTCAGAACGTGAATATTTCAGGGTGGCAATTCTACTAGATGACAACGTCAATCATTTCGCTGCGTTTTGTTTCAATCTCTTTAATGTCAGCCATTTGGTGAATAGTAGAATGGCTTTTCAAAAATTTGTTCTGCCAAAGTCCAAAACGTCACCACAACTGAGTCGTTTGTCATTAGTAGAATAGGAAACAGTCGAAAATCTAAGGTTTAGTTGACGTTTTGCTTGTGCTTGATAAAAAGTTTGGTAGTAGAATCGACACCCAGTTGTCATAATTTGTACGGGTAATCGCATTATCAACTGGGCGCTTCTGCGCTTCGGAAAACACGAACTAAGTTACAATAATTTCGCCATTCCAAAGAAATATTAAATACTAGCTTCCGCTTGCAGCTTTGCTCGCGTGGTACAAACATTTTTAGTAGCGTAAATACTATTTCAAGCTACGATCTACACTAACGCAAAGTTTCATCAAAATCTACTCCATTGGTTCTCCATTAAAACACAAATAAGTATCCAAACATACCCACAAACCTTTAGATTTATAATATAAGTAAAATTTGTCAATTACTATGAACGAACCGCAAAAATCAAGACATTACAATATTAAATGCCTCACAATTTTCCTCTCATGTCGAAGTATAAAAGTCGAGGGTGTATATTGGGTGTAATTTCGTTGAGCCGGTTTTAGCATTCTTCGGGGATGTTCCGAAGGCAAATTGGATTACGTGTTAACTGTCTGCAGAACCCGGCCCTTGAACAGGGACGTAATAAGGGTTCAGTGTAAGATTTTTGAAATCTGCTGATTTTATTTGCAAATGTATTTTTTCCTCTTGAGTCTTTTGATGTCCTTAAAAATACTCATACAACCTCCCTATGATGCTGAGGACCGTATAGTCTGGAAAGAATGACATTTGCCCAGCAAGGAGACAGAGCAAAAAATAATAAAAACAAAATAATCAGAATAACACACTCAGCTTTTTTTTGTACTTATGCATTTTTTGAGATTTACAAAATGGTTCTAGATAGGTTTGCTTCAGATCCTATTCATGCCCTATCATCGATAGAGCTACTCATGAGTATAAATCTGCCTTATTTTTCTCAACTAATCTTATTTACTTAAATTAATTAATAACCGTAAATCCAATAAAACTTATAAAAAACTGGTTGTTTGGCTGACTTCTAAATAAACAGTATTTTTGTGTAGGTAGTTGCCGGTACAGTGTCAAAGTTCTACGTAAATTTCCGGTCTACTAATTGATAATAATACGAGCCCTTCTTCGAATTCAGTTTTAGTAGTTCCTATCGTCATGGGTTCAGCCCTGTTCAGTAACGATTTTATGATTTTACTGCGGAACCCCGAAAGCTCGATTATGACGGCACGAATTAGGCTGCTCATTAGATAAGACGCTGAATTTTGATGTTAGAATTCGGCATTTCATGTTGAATTCATAAATGAATCGTTTTATAAATTCATTTTTATTATTACTGTAAAACAGTGACGTTCCAATGTTTCAGGAAATATTTAAGGCCAAGCTCCAAAACGGTTATGATTGTTTGCCTGCAAATTGTAACGAAACGGAATATCTCATCAAGTTACAACTCCAATTATGTGATTTTTTAATCTTTTTTCTATTTAGTTCTAAAGGCAGAAACACGATTAATAGAAATTTACATGATACTTTTACGTTTTGAAAATGACACCTTTTCTCAAGATTTTTGCATTTTTCTTGAAAACCAGTTCAGCTACATATACAAAATAAATACTCACAGAAAGGAAATTTAGTCTTTTATTTGCTTCTAAGTTATCGTTTACCTAGACTGCTTATTTTTCTCATAATAAGCAAAATTAGTTTTGAGCTTTACTTCTGAGCACAGAGAGTTAAACGGATCAACCGAAAATCAACCTTATTGAGTCCCGAGTTGCTATATAAATAAACACAGAATCGAACGCAGCTCATTCCGCTTCTGGGCGGTCACAAGGTCGGATCCACGCGCGTTTTGACATTTTGACATTTGACAAGCTATTTGCCCGCCCCGGCTTTGTACAGGTAACAGAAAATGAAACCAAAAAGTCATAAAGTTAGTAAGTATTTAGTTTTTTTTTCGATTAGGAAAAACAATACTAACTTTACGACCTTAGTAATAATGCACAGTCCCTCCCTAAGGGTAATTTTGAATAAAATAAAAATAAAGTAGGTATTTAATTACTCTGGTGAATCAAACCAGAAAATATTTATTTGAAATAGAACTTTATTGCAACCCCTTTAAAAATTCATAACTTACTACTTATTATTTTATTTTTATTTAAGAAATTAGGTACATTTATTTCTTAGAAACTTGCCTCCTTTTTTCACCTTCTTGTTAGATAGAACAGAAGATCGAAGATCACTATAGATTACGAGTAGAACAAAAAATCGGCAAAATTAGTTTAGTAGTTACGGAGATACGTGGTAAAACAAACATTCACACAAACTTCTCTCATTTGTTATATAATAGGACTAGTCGAAATCGAATGTCATTCGGAACAAAATGGAGTGGAGTCGCATCCTCAACTATATAATTTGGTTTTGGTTCAAGGACTGTGTTGGCCAAGTGGGATATTACCCCGAATTTAGTTTTTTTTAGCTTCACTTGTATTCATCTATGTCAACAGAATCTTAGAACGTAGTTTTAATCCATTTCAAAACGTCGGATCAAACTGTGCACACTTATCAAGGATCAAAGACATTATTATTTTACCACGTTTTTATTATACCTATAGGTATAGTCACTTTCTTGTTCGTCTGTCTATCTGTCTGTCGTTCCGTGGAAAATCTCGCGCGACTAAAATTTCGAGCACTTTCCGTGTAGCTGGTCCGCTAAAACTGTCAGGGTAGCTCACAACTCGATGACAACGCATTCTAAATAAATAAATAAATAAAGACGTGGTTTTTAGTTTATTTTTTAAATGGTGATAGTAATTCTAATCGGCAAAAATCGAATCAATCCTCTGTTTAAGTCTTGTGAAAGTAATTGTAATTATAAAATAGACATCCTGACTACACGTTACATTGGTTATTTCGTGTCTTTGAACATATCGGACCATCCATACTTCACGCCCAGAACCTCTCCCTGACAAGTATATGATCTTCTTATGAAATATAATCTTATTCTATTAAACGAGCAATATTTGTTTGTTTGTTTATTTGTACTCACGTTCTCGAAAACGGCTCTAACGATTTCGATGAAATTTGCGGTAGGTACATAGGTTTAAGGTTTACGGGGGCGAAGAATCGATCTAGCTAGGTCTCTACCTAGCTAGATCGATCGAGACCTAGCTTTTTTTAAATAGGTACACACCGCGTCACCAATTGGTAACCCTTTATAGTGTAAATGGAAAGTTGCCGTATGCCGGCTACACTAACGAAATTGTTTGCCTGAACGACTCAAATAAATAAAATCTTACAAAAACTTATTTGCTTGCTAGGATTCGAACCACCGATGCCCCAATTGCACGTGAGCGAGTATTATTAGCAGCCCACGCTTTTCCAACTGAGCTACCGTATCAGTTGGAAACAGCGCTGAATTTATAAGTTACATTATTCGTTTACAAAATAATAGTAGGTAACTTTTTACAGTACGGCCAACGGATCTCGGCGTGCGTGAAGTTAGCCGTTTCGATGCGCAGTGCAACTTTTTCATACAAAATTTTCTACTTCGCAGCGCAGAGCCTGACTTCACGTACGCCTAGATCCGTCGGCCCAACTGTACACGACTACCATCAACTAATAAAATTGTATTGAAGGTAGTTGTGCACTAAATTCTATTGAACAATAAAATTAACTGACTGGTTTTGTTACTGGTTTATTTTCGGTGCGTGTAGCATAGCAATGGTGCATTTTATCAATTTTGAAAGGACAAAGATAGTTGTTCTTTACGAACAAAATATAAGCAAAAGAGACTGCTTGTCATCATGGAATAATGGTAAGTCGTAAATATTAGAAGAATCTTTGTGAATAAATAATTGCCTGAGTATAAATGTATAACACTTATTTTACTTTTCGTAGGTCAAATCGGTGCAGACTGGTGATATGAATCATATAAAGCCACACAAATCAGGCCGAAAGAACTAAGGAGTCTAAACAGATCTATGTGAACGCCACAAACATTATTATTAATACCAGCAAGTTGCAGAATAACGTTAGGTAAGTGGTATGATAATTGATAAGTATTACAGAGGTTGTTTTTTTATCTTATATCTAACCTATGCCATTATGTAATAATGTTCATATTTTCAGGTTATTGGGGATGGAAAGATGTCATAATATTGGCCCAGCGAGTTGCTTATCGAGAAGGAATACCTAGTGTATTTAGTTCATGATAACTGCGCTTCATCGTTCGCGAGCTGTTACTAACTTTTATAAAATTGAAAGATAACTGATATTGTTTTAAATTGTAAGTAGATAATATTACTTAGTCTGATCTGATTTGCGAGAGATCTAAATTGTTTATTTTTCATTGGATTTTATACGACAAGTATAAACTGTTCCAATGATAACATGACATGTTTGTTCACTCGTTAATTTTATTGGATTAAGTATTAGGTTTGTGTTTAAATAAATTTACTAAGACCCTGCTAAAAGTTGTTTCATCTAACTATAACTTTACTAGGTAACTTACTACCTACATACTCACAACGTAGTTGTGAAAGCAAAAATAAAAATAAAATAAACAAAAAATACATAGTCGTGACAGGATTTGAAACCAAGCCCGGACCCACGCAGGAACATTTGAATCGGGGCTCGCAACCGCTGACCCATTTGGTCGCACAGCAGAGTGCGTGAAATTACTTATCCGTACGTAAGTAAGAATAAGAAAGTAAGAATGACAAATCTAATAAAAAAGGTAAATGTTTTACAAAAAGTTGAGATCAACGGGTTGCGAACTGACGTCTTACCAGGGGGAGTATATATTGGTGACGCTTTGTGTACATACTTAACTCATTTTTCTTTTTTTCTCGATTTGCACCCAAGCAGAGCTTGGTCGCCCAGATATTCTATAATAAGTAATAATAATTATGAAGGTAACAACTAGGTATCACTTCCATCGAAAAAAAATAATTGATGAAGTCTCCATGACAATGTTCACTACTTCAACAAGATGTAAAAATTATAATTATTCTAAGATAGTTTCAAAAGTTTTAACATGTCAAAATATCGTGAATAGATAGAGGGTAGAGGGGCGTTTGGGGGGAGTCAACGATGACATTTCTTTTGAAAGCTTGGTCTTAATAGACTGCGATTTCAAAACAATTTATAATAAAAACAGGGGAAAGTTTCTAGAAATAAAATTTAAACTCAATATTGATCTATCACTAGTTTTGACCCGCAAAGAGACCACTTGTAAATATCATAAGCTATGTTTTGTTCTCGGAATAAAACAGCGTTTTCAAGGAAAATTTGGGTTTGAAAAAATTTAATAATCCATCAGTTTTTCCTAATGTTTACCTCTTGTAAACAATATTTTTTTGCAAAGAGGTAAGTAATCTCTGCAATTACCTATTTAAACGAACGATATAGTAGTAGGTATTAACTACACATAAATAGAATGATAACGTTAAAAATCCTAATCTAACACTGTGTGTTAGAATCTAACACACACACACATGTGGTGATATTTTAGATATCATGGGATATTCTGAAAATAAAACCTTTATATTTCGTTTATTATTTAGTAATGGACTAATGTTGTTTGAGTTTCCAAGAGGTAATCTCTCGTGCTAATTGGATTCTAAATTTCACTGATAAAAGGTACTACTTCTAAATGTCATACTTTGTTTTAGAAAATGGAAACTCTTCTCAAATATTGACCTAAAATCTACCCTTTACATTATCCTTAAAATAGCGTAACCTTTCTTTAGACTCGAATCATAATCTTGAGAACTATGGCTATGGCCAGGGTAATTCTAAACCATTGCAAAAGTTTGTGATATGTGATACTTCTGATGCCTATTTCCAAGGTTTTATTTAACTTCTAGAAGTAGCGAGCACGTGGATGGGCGTTGGGCGGACCGCTCCGCCCAAACGCAACAAGTGCGCCGCCCGCGCCCCGCGCCCGCCCAGACCACCAACAATCCTTTACATATGAGGCTGTAGTCATTATGTACCTAAAACTAGCGGGTCCCTCCGACTACGCTCAGGTTTTTACATTATGTAGGTGCAATCATTGCCCTGACAATTACGCCTTATCAACAAAACAAAAAATGTGACAAATCTGTCTTAAATTATTTTACATACATGCGGCAATTGTTTTTTATTTATTTTCATACGATGCTGTTAAACCGGATGGTTTTTTGACAATTTCTTGCTACAATTGTATAGCCGCCAAGTTGCCGATTATATCGCTCAACACAGTGCAAGAATTGCTGCAATCTTGCAATGTAGCCCGGCGATACAAGGTATTTCATAGTAGTCGCAAGTATTCAATGTCTAGCCGGCTACATTGCAAATGATTTCAAATGAAATTTCAGAAGTTGCAAATATACTGAGCTATATTGGTCTTTAAAATTGCCAACAAGATGCAATTTTTCTTGCCCGTTTACATTCCTCTATAGACCAGAGGCAAATCTATTAAAGACGTGTATCGACATTGCGAGGCTGCTCGCGCATTTTTAAAAATTGGCTTTTTGACAAAGGGCCTTACTTACAAAAACCTTTCTACTTTGAACACTGGTTAAACAACATCCGGACTCTAAGTATTTGTCACAATCTAAATAGAGACAGGACGTTGTTTAACCAGTGTTCAAAGTTGAGAGGCTTTTGTAAGGAAGGCCCAAAAGCGCCACCTGGCAATTCAAATTACAGCTAAGAACCAATATAATATAATATAATACAAGTGACTTTGTAAGTAAGTACAAACAAATCATCTTGACTATTACACCTCTACTCATGTCTGTAAGCATTTAAGATACTATGTAGATGTCGCTTCCGTGTTTCAAAAGGTTATTTATAACTAATTGTTAGTCTCGACTACAAAGTTGTTAAACTGCGACGTATATACAGCCTAGCCTAGCGGCCTAAAAACTCTGTCACTAGAGTTCGCTACTAGGTAGCTTATAAGAACTTATTTTTTCAAATTTATCTAAGGGTCCAAAAACAAGTCTGTTCTTTGCATTTAAAAAAAAGCAGATAAAACACCAAGCTTCCATAACCACAGTAACTGACTGTGCGTTACGTACCTACCTCGCGTATTACTAGAAGTTTATTTAGTGAATATATTCCTTTAGGTGCATTAAGCTGTAACTTTGAGTAATTTAGACTCCTATTTTATTAACATATGTTACCACTGCTATGCAAAGGTCTCTTTCAAATCTCTCCTACTTTTATTAAATTAAAAAAAAAAACAGTCATGACAGGTATTTCTATATTTCTCTCCTATAAATCAACACCCACCAACTTTCTAATAAATCGCACAAAAAGATCTCAGTATTTAAAAAACCACAAACAAATCGCCTCCAGTGTCGCCAGAGGAAGTGTGCTCTAAATAACACAAGAGTTAAGAGGTCGACAGTCCCCTTGTATGAATAAATTTACTCTGTCCCAATCCGACTCGCCGGAATCACTCGATAACCGACGCCTATGCTTTATAGCCCGTGACATCCGAAACTCGATTTATTATCACACTCAAAAAGTCCCTTTTGGCACAACACAGTGCTTTTTTTATAGGCTTCCGAAACGTAAGCCAATTGAAATATTAGAAACGTTTAAAAGTTCGTATGCTAATGAAATATGATCGCGAAATTCTTGATTGCATTGATGTAGTAGACGGACGCACATTTTCTCGAATCTTCAACCAGAAAAAATATAATTTATCAATAAATATTTAGTGCGTAAAATTGTCTTTAGGTCATTGATATTAATCACTAATAGTACCTACTAGTTCCTTAGCTTTGAGCGACCGCGAAAATGCGCGTCATCATTATTGAGTGACTATTGTCACCTAAGATAAGAAAAAAGTAATGTTGCCTGCCTCGCGAGGAATTCCTCCTTGCGAGCCAATTTGAACGTTGCCTCCGGCTACCTCGCGATGTCGATACGCACCGAGTTTTGTTGAAAAGAGTTCACAGTTTGGGAGCGTATCTATGTTTTACCTACTTATATTAATTCTTCAGGTAAGTAAACATAAATAAATAAATCTTACCTGTTTTAAGAAACCACAGAGGTCACAGAATGACATGATCTAGTGAAATTACGCTTGATCATAATAGCTCTGTTAACATTTGATTATTGCGTATACATAAGCTTAACCCTCACTTGACAGTACAATTTGATTGTTCTCATTAATTACCATCAAAATCAATCACAATTAACACTTAGAAAAACGATCCCAGGGAGAAATACTTTGATTGGGTGTCAGCCATCTAGAAAACAAAGCCATATGCCGAAAACATCCTCTGAAATGTAACTACGTGGCAAAATGATACAAAGGCCAGCCTGGGTAGGCGCAAAAGCGTGAGACAGCAAGAATTGATTTATATTCTTACCTACTACTTTTACACATTCATACGAATTGGTTCCCTCCTAATAAAGATAATATCTATGGAGATTAATATTATTTTATATAACTGAACTCAAACTCTTTGACACGTCAATATTTGATATAATGAACGGAGCTGGAGCATAAACAGTCCCAGGCATTTTTGTCATCCAAGTAATCTGATATTTTATACTTAATACGCTTTTTTTTCTCGGTTCCGGGGATTTCTATGAACTTATAACAATGTACTTATTTACAAAAATAAAAAAAAAGTAAGTATGGAGTTCAGTCATGTGGTTCCCGTAACAAAGCTATGCTTACTTTGGGGCTGGATGGTACTGTGTCCAGTATTATTTATTTATTTATTATTACTTATTCATTTCGTTTACGGAGGTAGAACTTTACTTCTGTTGGTTAATCTAGAAACTATCTAGAAAGTTAATCTATAGGAGCTCTTGTTATTATTTCGTCTATCAAAGCCAATTGAATGTTATAAAACTTACGCGCCATAACTTCTTGCTTTAGCTTGTTAAAACGCTACGCAAAGATAATCCTCAAGAAGCATGTTGTATTACAAGAAAATTCAAATCTACAATTCGATTTACTAAATACCTCATCATCTCCCTGCCCTTATCACACTAAGTGGGGTCGGCACAACATGTTTCTTTTCTCCATTTACTCGTCTCTCTAGCACACATTATATCACCAAATACCTAAATACTTAATAAAAATAAAAGATAGCTTTTGTAATGCGCTCCACAAGTCTGTTAAAAAGAGCATAACCTCAGCTTCCTACAATGTTGCCAAAATCTGAAAACAGCGGATGCAAGACATTTAATTTCACTTTGCACGGGACTATTTCGGGATAAGTATGCCAATTATCTACATCACATATTAAGAACGCAATTTATTCTGGGCAATGAGTCACAGAGAAAGTCCGTTACATCGCTGAATATGCGACAGATTTATCGCGGTTTTCTAGTGATGCGATCGTGCCGTGAAAACTTTATCGATGCCTGAAAATAGAATTTTTATGTGAACTCATACGCGTAATAGAATCAGAACCATTTTGAATAATAAAAATAGGTTTACGTATGTAGTTGTGATACTTACATAAATTTTAAATGGCGAATGTTTCAGGTGTTATTCTGTTAAACTATGTTTTCAAGTAGGTAATGGGAAAGTTAATTTTATAAAAGCAAGTAAGATTAAGATGGATAGTTTTTTGCTGCATAAAGTTCTTGAAAAAATAATATAATTACTTAATTCATCTACTTACTGAAAACTTGAAAGTGGTATCGGTAGACATGATTGATTGATTCCAAACTTATTCTGAGTTAAAAGAACCAGGACTAGAACTCCTGGTTATTTCGCGTTATTCGGTCTCCATATTCCGCGATAGTACGTATCATATTTCTTTAGAGCGTTGCAGTTCTCATAGTTCTTTTGTACCTAATCAGTTAAGGCTTGTGCCTTTCTTTTCTTTGTACTTTTGTTCTGAATAAATAATTTTTTTAACCTATATTTTTCTACTGCTGGGCATTGGTCTCTCTCCTAGTGTCCTACCAGCCTTCCTGAAATTTAGGATGGAATAATCTACCAAACTCATCTACAGAAAATCAGAAAGTGACTTGGTTGATTGAAAATTATTTATAAAAAACAAAATAATGTATAACAAATGATAAAAGTAACATAAATATGTCCAATAGGCATTATTGCAAAAGAGCGATCTCTTTTTAATATTTCAGTAAAAAGAAAGTACTTATCGACTTTGTGCCCAACTCTACAGGTCGTCACCTGCGTGGGGGGGAGCGGGGCTGCCGGCGTCACTGTGTCGGGCAGGTTACGATTTACACTCTACGAACTCAGCAGAAACTCGCCCGAGAAACGCTGATAATCCACATCCAGACGCTGGCGAGAATTAGATCGAGATACTGCGATACCGACATCTGTGAAGCGTTTTTATTGCCAGAATTAATTAGGATGTAAATTGGCTGGCGAGCTTTATGCGGCTTGTAGTTCTCGGTTTTATGGAGCTGATAGTCGAATGAGAGGCATTTTTTTTATTTCTTTTTGATTTACTGCGTGATAGGTAGGGCATTTATGATACAATGTTGGTAGGGATAAGATAAGCAAATGATTTTGATGACTTCCGATGCGTATAATTTAATTTAAACCAACATAAAACGATCTGTCGTCTTTATTAATTAAGTAAGTTTTTTACGAAGCAAGTCATTAAACTTTTATTTATTTAGTATGTTGCTTAATTTTTTATTTTCTATTGTTAACAGGTTTTTGGAGTCCTGGCATGACCGACCGCTAAAACTAGTGTTCTCCTAGACAAAGAGAGCATCCGTCTTCGACAATTGCAATTAGAGCAGTGTGGCCAATCGCTCTTCAGAATTAAACAACGATTCATCACAATATTGAAACGACCAGTTGAATTTTGAAGACTGATAAAAGTGTTCTAAAACTGTTGATTGGCAAAACATCGACCAAGTGACTATGAAGTGCTATTGTTGAAATTTTTATGAAACCTCGCGTATGGAGTTTGGAGCCCTGTGAAAAATTTCCATAAATTAATTTTAGTGGTCCCCTGAGGAATTAGAGCTAAGGATGTGAAGTAAAAGTAGGCACAGCAGACTGATTCCAAAAATATTTCTGGCTTTTAGAAATAGTTTTATCAATCGTTTCCAGTTAGGTACGTCATTCGATTTTGTAATAAAACTATAGAAAACGTCGGAAATATTTGATCCGTTTGGTTTTATATTGTAAAAAATTATAAATTTATGTGAGAACGTGATTTATGGTTTCGTTCGTGTGTTCCAATTGTTATGTGTGGGCCAATATTGTTAGTTAATTTTACGCAAGCATTGTAAATATTCTAGAATATTTTGTTATAAATTCTTTACGATTCATAGATAATTCTGAAACACCAGTCTCGTACAATATTTTGTTTCAAATGCCATAGTGTAGGTATACATTACTAATTAAACTTATAACAAACAAGCCATTTATAACCAAATATCTACCGTTAATTACAATTGCTCAAATAAAAACAACTCTTCGATCTTGATATTTTATAAGTCTGTTGCACAGGATAGAAGCTCTTCTTATAAAATAGCTACAAAAATAAACTCATAATGCCACTCATTTTCAGAATTATATTATTACTTACTTATTAAATTTTCACATTGGATAATATTGATAGATTTTATACAATACACGCACAAACAAAATCAGTTATAGTCAAATCTCTAGTCCCAGATATAATTTTAAAGCTACTTTGGAAAAAATAATTCAGATAAAACTCATAGTTAAGGTGTACGGGGTTAGCCCGCTAACTGTGAAATAGCAAAATTTTTGTTGAATACCTCAGTGGACTGTTTGTGATAGATTTAGCCAATAAGTGTTCATCTAGTACGTGTTTATAGTAAGTCAATTCTTGTACTTTTTGGCGTCCATTATGTCGAATTGTTTTCAAATATTTTGTTCCTCCGTCATTATCGCGCAAACCATTTTAATTCACCTGCTTTATACACCGTCGCGTATAATAGCAGCTGATATTGGTGCTATAGCTAATTAATAAAATAATTGACGTACTATTTTTGTTACAAATACAAATTTTCATCAAATTATAAGCGGAATAATAAGTACATTTTGGTACCATAACTTTTAAGCCGTTTTCGTGTAGATAGTTAATTTTATGTGACTTAAAGTCAATTTGTAAAATGTTCGAACATCGACCTTTTAAGAATGAGGTCGTTGGAAGCCATTTGCCAAAAATAAATACGTAAAATCGAATAGAGAATCGATTCTATATTAATGATACGTATTGAGTGTTGTAGACGATTGATCATTCTCCTCGGAGTTATCTCATGATAGTTTAAGGATGTTAGTTAAGATAGGTACAAAAGAGCTTTCACACTTGCTGGCAGTGTTTATGACGAATTGAAAGTATGATTTTGACAAACGCGTTTAGTAAGACTGAGCGCAGACCTGAGTCACGACAGTCTTATGACAGACTTGTCTCATATAGAAAAGTCTGTATCTTAAAACTAAAACACAACTGTTTTGCCTACGGCACGACGCTCACCTAACAGGCAAAATTGTCTCTCACAGACAAAATAGTGAGACGTTTTGTTTGAAGTGTGCGCGTCTTCATACTTTTTGTACAGCAATAGTGTTAAGACTGTCGTGACTCGGGTCTGCGCTAAGCTACGTCTCACGCTGTTCTGTCAAAGAACACCCATACACAATATCTTGACAAACACAGAGCAAGTGTGGAAGGCCTGCAATGGTTGTTGAAATAATAATTATAATTGAAATGTGACGAGACGTATTTGTTGTCAATCCGTGGTCAATTAAATACGGAACCGAATTATGTTCCATTAAGGCTTAGCATTAATGTGAATAGAATGTGTGCTTTAGTCTAATTTTTGTTTTGGCATAAATATTTCAAGTTGAAAGCATCACTTTAAACTATCCTTGATTGAGAGCTTTAGAGCCGAATTATTTTCCTATTTAGTTTATAATCGGGTTTTGAATAGGTTTTCTGTATACTTAATTCTTTATAAATTTAGTTCTTTTTAAAGGGCTGAAAATTACCTGTGATGCATTTCAACTTGAAACAATGTATGGGAATGAAATGCAAGTTCTTGAGCTAGGTGGTTGTAGCACTGAAGTCGACAGCTTGGTTTTGTAGATTATAACGATTAGTGCTACGACGTAGCCGTCGGCGTAGCAGCCTACGTAGTTTAAATCAAAATTGTGTAGTGCTCATTCCAAGCAAAGATCATTTTGATCAATTTTAATGGGAAAACGCATAGAAACCACATGACTAGGCTCGGTATGAAAGGTTTAGGTCTCTTGCATTTGGCTAATTCTTGTTTCTGAATGAGTTGCCTTAGTTCTTAGCTGATTGAGTACACGTATTGAGCGACTAAAAATTAGCCATAATTATGTAAAGAAACCTTTTACAACACGAGATCGTTCAAGTTTACTTGTATCGTTAGCTGTAAAAGTAATATGCTAGGAATATTGTTTTTTTATAAAATTGATTTCTCGGAAATGTAGGTAGTCCTATGGGGACTTCCCCGAATAGGAACAGCAGTTTAGATTGTAATAGATAATATATTTTACTATAAGATGACGTTTTTTGCGATGTTAGTTACGTATTTAAACGAAATAGGAGCGAAAGCTGCAGATGAAAATGTGTAAATTATTTTGTACGTTTATTTTTCAATGTTGGCATCATTGTTCAAGAATGTAATGTTAATTTTGTTGATTTATTTTGCAGTTGCTTATTATCTAGCGTACGAAAGATTGTGAAAACTTAGCATGAAATTTTGTGTTTCAGTGTAAATATCTTCGAAAACATTTATGTAGTAGTACATAAATATTATTTATGTATTAAATTTGATATTGTTTTCAAAATTTATTTTGTAGTTTTAATTATTTTCCTTTATTGACTGTTTAATATCATAAGTGGCTCATTTGGAACATGGATGAATTAAATAAATAAATAAATATTGCTGGACATTTCACACAGCGCCATCTAGCCCCAAACTAAGCGAAGCTTGTACTATGGGAACCAGTTAACTGATAGAATACTTATATACTTTTTTTTTTTTGTAAATACATACTTATAATACTTTATAACACCCAGACACAGAACAAACATCTATGTTCATCACACAAATGTTTGTCCTGGATGGGAATCGAACCCACGACCTTCAGCGTAGAAGGCAGAGCTACTACCAACTAAGCTAAGAGGCCAGTCAATTAGGTACGTATTTACTTATTATTTACTAATTAAGTAAATACCTAAGTACTTACTCACTTACCTACCTACTTAAATATAATTTACCTGGGTTTTCTAATTGGGTAATATTTATTGTTAATCAACTCTGACGTTTATACGTTTCTACATAACAGTTAAATACTTATACATACCTTTAATATGAGAATTTAAAATAACTTTCATGAGTACCTACTCCACCAGCGGGGCTAAAAAGGCCGCTAGGTATATGCCGTTCTTGTCACTCTCAGTCTATGAAAAGAGACGGCATAATAGTTCAATTCCTATTGAGATTCTGCTATAACGGCCTTTTTAACCCCGCAGTTGTAGAGCGTGGAGTTGGTATCAACAAAAGCCATAGGTCAACCTAGTTTCATCTTTGGTATTCTTGAACTAAGTATGATAGGCAATTTAAATGCGTTCTACTAAGACCTTTTTCTAATTTTTTTCTACATAGCAAAAGTAAAAAAAATAAGCTGATCAATCAAAGTGAACGCCACCAAAGTGGTAGGATGTGCTTATTTATTTACTCGTAGTTATAAATTTTTTAGTCAACCGTCTTTCTAATCTGAACTGAGCGGTATGATTCCGTTCTGCATTGCTGCCGCGGCATTGCTGCTCAGCTCGGAAAGTATCTCCATATAAACCTATAGAGAATATGGAGACAATATGGGGACCAGTAGTACTTCGGCAGCACTGCTGCTGAGTTCGGAATCATACCTTTATGGTAGGTAAATGAAACTGAGTATAGGTACATTAGTTCCTTAGGAAACATTTTATAGTAAAACTTTTGGAATACAGAGATTGCTACGCACCGCTCACTCTAAGTTACGCATTGTAACATAGATTTTTTTATTGCGATTTGGTGAAGTTTTTATTGGACTGAGAGCTATATCTGAACATTTTTATGTTACTTTTAGAAGTCTCAAAGTCGTCGGTTTATGATGAGGTTGTACAAAAGTTGTGTTACTGTAATATCTGATAAGGTAAGTAGGTACGTTGAAGGTTTCCGAAGAAGAAATTGGCAGTGGAATTGGGTCGATTCGCTTCACATCTCTGATGGAGGAGGCGTCGCGTAACGCCAGCGCCCTGTAGCCATGTTACTACTTTACATTTTACATTAGGTACCTACCCTACGACATGGATGAGTGAAATAACATGAGATAAGTAGGTAAGTATTACTTTTTTACGATTTCACGGATTCTGAGGCGGTACGAAGTTCGCCGGGTCAGCTAGGTAGGTACCTACATAGTTTGCTATAAAAACTATTCTATAAGTACTTCAAAGTCTAAACTTTCCCCTAAGTATCACTTGTAAGAGTTGTGTTAATCGAATGGGATAATATGAATGTTATGGGTTCGATTCCAGCCGTACCTTCTCATGAATCTTTTAAATAAATTATATTCATTCTCTAATTAAACCTATTATTAAACAACATGAGAACTTTAGCAAAATCATAATAAAAAAGGTTGACTGTCAAATCAAAGACATCGCTCACATCGCTGTCAAATTCAACTAAAAGTTAAAAATTACAATTTTGAGTAAATCTAGAAATAAAGAAATAAGTACCTGCCTATCTGTTCTTATTTTTTAATTACTTTTCAAGTAAAATGAGAGCACTGCTAGGAGCCATACGAAGAACCATTTTAACTGTTGACCAAACAAACAGAATCCAAATCAGAAAACATGGAAAACCACGTAAGTAAATAATGATTTGATAAGTAATTCGAAATGTAGCCGTTTATAGTTATGTACACCTAGGTATTGTTTTATAGAATTATAAAATTGCTATTCAACGCATACAGTGACAAGTTAATAGAGTTGTGAAAAATTTAAGGGGGTGCCACAAGGCAGATGGTCGGACTCTCTGCAGAGGTCATCTTGGAAGGAGCGTCCGTCGGCAGATCAGCACTCGGTCGGCCGACAAGCTCCCAACTTCAGTGCAATTTGAGCTCTCGGACGCGCTCCATACAGTTATATTTTATCACTTTAGTTGGATCGACACGCCCCCCGACCAAGGTCATTGAAAGTCACGTTGGCCAACAGCCGGCTACTGCGGCAGATTCTGCAAAGGTGACCTCTACAGTGAGCCAGACCATCTACAGTGAGCCAGACCATCTGCCGTGTGTTAATGTGTTTTGCTGCCCTTTAGTTTTCATTTTGTACAGCTCGCTGCGATGCTCACATGAACGAGCTGCCGATACCGTGTGGTCCTTGGGACATCTGGTATAAGGACCAGCAAAGCTACTACAACAAGATCTTAGCTGTCGGCATTCTGTGGTAAATTATAATTTAGAATAATTATTCTACTTAGGGTTGGGGCTGATTTTTGAATCGATAAATAACTTTTATCTGAGGAATAAATATGGCGTTATGACATATTTTCAATACACTATCTGTCAATATTATTTCCTCAGATAAATGTTATTAGGTATTGAAAAATCAGCCCTTAGGCTGGATTCGACCAAAAGTGGATTAGGTACTTAATCCACTTTTGGTCAAATCCAGCAATCCATCGTAGTTGTACCTAATTAAACTGGGATAATGAACTTGTGATTAATAATGGTGACTAATGGAGAAAACTACGCCACTTGGACCACTCAAGTGGCCCAAGTGGCGTGGTTTTCTTCAATTTTTCAAGGTTTACGATACGAGCGCTTAGGTATATTTAAAAAATATCACTTGGGTATGTAAATTGTGTCTGTCTGTATGTCAAGACCTTGGGACTTGGAAAATGTTCAAAAATAAAAAGTCTTTGTACTGAGTGTCTTGACAAAATGAAAGCAAAGAAACTACCTACGGCCGGAAAATAATCTATATTTTTTTCTGTAATAAAGGAATAGAAATAGTAAGTAGGTACCTACTTACCTACATTACTGCTGAGGCCCACAAGTGCAGCTTTGCCGGACGATTGTGAGTATGCGGGCCGAGGCACGCATCACAGAGTTGCTCAGTTGTGGTCAAGGCTTGTATAGTGCTTTTCTCAAACATGCAACAAAAACAAAAAAAAAACAACAAAAAACAAAGAACAAAAAAACAAAAACAATCAAAAACAAAATAAAAACAAAAACATATTCGGGTTTAAAAATTTCGTTCCATTTTCAAATTCATTGCCGACATTCAAGTGTCCAGCAATTTCTTATCTGGCCTGCTCGAGCAGCAGTCAAGGACACCAGATAGAATATTGCTGGACACTTTTGATCCACTAATTTTAGTAAAACCTCCAGGTTCCTCAGTTAGCCTCACATTCTGATTATTGGTTGCTCTGTGAGCACAAATAATGAAAAAATGAATTGATTTTCCTGATCATATTTTGTTATTCAGGTTTGCCTTTTCTCTTGGGATGCTGATCTACACAGATGCTATTTTCTTCAACTGGGGCCCGCCGGCGCAGCCAGGCCCTCCCAGCGATATGGTAGAAGAGTGCGATGATTCTGAATGATATTATTTGAATAAAGAGTTGAAATGTTTTTGTTGTGTTCAATTTTGTCGGTAGCTGTATAAGGGAATGGTTCCTATCATTTGGACTCCTTTTAAGACGAATTGTCCCTAAACACGTAATACCTACCAAAATCATTTAAAATCTAAGCAAGCATATTTTTAAAATTTTAAAAAATTTAAGTAAGTACTTACCTACTAAGAACAAAATGAAAACTGTCATTTTTGCTGAACCTACAAAGGTTCCAATTCAATTTGCTTACATTTCGTTTTAGGTAAGTTTTTCGGAACAAAAGTGTAACAGGAACCTAGATAAATACCTAGGTACTCTCTTAATCTAACAACATAACCTGATAAAAATATCTTAGATTTTAAATGATTTCGGTATTACGTTTTTATGGAAATTCGCCTGTCGCAGGCCCCTTAAGTATTCCCGCTTTCAAATAATAGAGTGAAATAATGAGCATAACTTTATTACCAGCAAAATAGATAGCTTTGTTACCAATACATCTCTTAACTAAACCTAGTAAAGGAGTGAATGTTTTAACATTTTCATACTGCTATTATTGCTTTAAGTGAAATATTTGTATTATTCTCTTCCTAAGTGTATTTTTTGAGTAAATATGTTTTCCTTATCAAGTATTTTGAATAATTATAATTTTAGTTCTCTCTTTAGCTCCGTAAACCATGCAATATAATGTTTCACGGAATACATTTAAATACTTATAGTGGCCGCACACCTATCCGTGCGAATGCGCTGAATCCTCGAAGAACCTACTGCCAGATGAATTTTTAATTTAAATAATTATAAAATTAGAATCGTTCGATTTTCGCGCCCTTAGGGTTCGAGCACATTATGGCGGGCCGCACCGCATCGCATCGCATAGTAAAAATCACTTTCATACATTTTATATGAACTATCGCACACTACAGGCGGGCCGCCGTTATTAATAGAAAAAAAAAATACGCTGCGGCCCGTCGCGGCTGTAGTATGCGCGAACCTTTTGGAGGAATTCAGATACTTACACAGTTGGAGGCAGTAATTTACACAGAGGATTAATTTAATACCCTATTGGTAAAAAATCATGAGCTTCAAGGCGACAATAATGAACGATGATGTTCTTACTGGTGCTAATGGCTGTTTAAGTAAATTCATTCATTTACTGATCTAGTCTAGATGCTTCATTGCCACTAGTACCATTAAAGGTGGCCGCACTATACGCGCCAAACGAATCGAATTTCAAAATTCTTGATATGAAATCGTATGAAACCTCGCACAACTGCCCGCGGTCGAGTCGTCCGGTTCGACCGAATCTGGCAGCACTTCGAGAATTCGGCGCGCATAGGTGTGCGCTCAGCCTAACAGTTCTATCATGGAAATAAAAGTTACAATAATTATACGAGAGAAAACAGAACATACATAGGTATACAATATAAATAGACGTAGGTACAGTAGTCACAACGGATGTCTCTCTGAAGTTGGCTGTTATTATGTTTTATTTCACTTACTCAAACCAGCAGGGCTAGCATATACAGCGAAGACAACGATTTTCTCTAGACCCAAATGTCAAAAATGTGTCAAAAATGACATTTAGGTGTAGAGAGTAGAGACCTCTCTTCAGTCCCGAGCATGGCGATTGAAAGAATGAGCGGATGGAAACTTCTCCATTCTACCCTAGAGACGAGTCTACAGATGCGAGCATGGCGTTCAATTTTATCTGATTTTGACATTTGAGAATAGAAGGAAGTCTTCCAAAATTGTCCACACCTCCTGTGACCTAGACAAGCTTTTTTCCATGCCTTTTTTACATTTTATAATAATAAAAAACGAAGATAGCATGAACGGGGCTCGTAATTGGTACCGTTACTTACCACTATGAGGAGAAGGTCCACCGAAAAGACGAAAGTAATTCGGTGCGGGAGCTCTTTACCTGACGAGGAGTTTCGCCGAACCTTTTTATAACTAAAAATGTGCACTATGTAGGTATTTGTGCCAGGAGATGCAGGAGGATATCACACCTCGCACATCACAAGGTTTTCCGTGCTTGTGAAAGTAGATAAGTAGGTAACCTCGAAATAGTACCTATTGTATTGAGAATTAGTACCTAACTAGCTTATGCCCGCGGCTTCGCTCGCGTGGTACCCTGATAAAAAGTAGCCTATGTCTTTTTCCCGGTCATTATCTACCTGTATTTTAAATTTCAGCCAAATCGGTTCAGTGGTTGTAGAGTTATACCTAGAGGAAAAAACATCCATCCAAACTTTCGCATTTATAATATTAGTAGGTATTGATGTTCTCTGCTCCATAATGGTGGGTGCACACATACGTACAGTTCGGCCGACGGATCTAGGCGTTTGTGAAGTCAGGCTTTTAGCTGCGCAGTAGAAAATTTTGTATAAAAAAGTTGCACTGCGCATCGAAACGGCTAACTTCACGAACGCCGAGATCCGTTGGCCCTACTGTACATGCTGATCGATGCAAGTCTCATCAAACAAAGCTGTTCAAAACATTCCATTTTGGTTGGCTTCGAGCATTTGTCTTGAGACTTGCATGGTACACACATTCGTACTTGCTCGAGATCGGTCAAGTTATATCGAGCATGTACGTACGTGTACCCACCATAAAGGTTGCTTGTTTGCTCACCCATCAGGACCAGAAAGTACTCTCTCTCTCTCAAGCCAGGACGAAAAGACAGAACAGTAAGAGAGTACTTCGGTTAAAGTATCTATGAAAATTGATTATTCTTTAAAAATATAAACATAATGATATACTTACACCTACTAACTTAGTTTCTTGTATTGTATGCGTCTGGGTGTGATTAGATTATGCATGCACGACAGTGAAAAGCAGTTAGTTTTTTAATTTTTTTATTGTAACCTAAACTTGAGGCCTGTATGTATACCCAGGGGTGAAGTTGGGCTGTTTATGATGATGATGAATCAAAATTTCCTCTCGTCTCTGTGATATTTTCACAATCTGTAACAAGGAATAAATTAAAATTAAGTAGGTACCTATTTATTTTTCAGGAGTCTGGAATGACTGACTTGAAGATAGTTCACACAAAACAAGAACTGTATGCCTGCATGATGAATACCTACCGAAGCACCTTCAAAATTAATAAATTATTATAATTTTTACCTTTCCATTTGACTTCTCATTTCTATCATTCCCAAGCTATTTTTCTTAGCAAGGTTGTAGTTAATTTTCTGAAACAAGATACATGTAATATATTAGCCACAAGCTGCCATGAGAATGCCAGCCATGAGTACATAACATGGCTTTGATTCAAAGGGTTAGTCAATTATTTATTTATAAACTTGAAAACCTCTTTCTAAGGCGTTAATATACCTACTGAGATCAATTTAAAATTAGTAAGTAGGTAGGTACTACAAAACAGAAATATAAGGACTATTTACATGCAACAACCTTCGGCAACAACACAATAATAAAAATCAAATTAATAATAAAGGGTTAAGTAGGTAATGTAAACTAATCATCATACAGCCTTAGGTCCTAACCCAGCTAATAAATTAAGTTACTTCTAGCACCCACCTTCTCATCGGAAAAAGAATTCACTTTATTTGTCGAATAAGTCTGTGTATGTTTTCAATATAATAAAACATCTCTTCGCTAAGACGTGCACGGCGCGACCATCCTCAAAACCATTTGGGCCATTTTCGATCCTTGAATAAGCTTGAATCTTAGTAGCACAAACTAAATTATTGTTGACTTTTTTCTAGACGTATTATACTAACGGACGCCCGCGGCTTCGCCCGCGTGGACTACGACTTTTTTATCCCACGGGAAACATGCCTTTTTTCGGGATAAGAAAAAGCCTATGTCACTTTCCAGCCCTCCAACTATCTCCACACAAAAAATCACGTCAATCCGTCGCTCTGTTTTAACGTGAATGCAGGACAAATAGAAAAACAAACAAACACACTTTCACATTTATAATATGGGTATGAATACATCTATACATTATCACTAAAAAAAAATGACAGATGCCTTGATGACAATGACAAACGCGACAAGCCGTCAACTGCGTCAAAAAAAACGTTCCGTTTTACAGAATAAGTACCAATATATACAAGTCTGTCAATATATACAACTATGGTTTGCGAGTAATGAAACGTAAAAAACTAACGAATT
The DNA here is from genome assembly GCA_958496255.1 of Camptogramma bilineatum. NCBI lineage: Eukaryota > Metazoa > Arthropoda > Insecta > Lepidoptera > Geometridae > Camptogramma > Camptogramma bilineatum. The sequence goes on from OY292458.1 coordinate 10,945,856, forward strand.
TGTTCATTTTTATTGTATCTGTGGTTTCGTTCCCGTTGCTATGGAAAGAGCTTGTCTAGGCAAAAACTAATCTCTAGGCTTGTGTTCTGTAAACGCCATGCTCGCGTGAAGGACAAAATTGGAAGACAAGAAACTGTGTTGTCTAGTCTAGTGTGGAGTGGAGAACAAACGCCATGCTTGGCCTGCAGTAAGTATATGCTGGCGCTATACTTTGTTGCACCTAACTTCAGAGGAACAAACATCCGTTGTCCTACTAAAAAATCCACACCACAGGCAAGATTTTGCTTGTCGATTTAGTAGTTATAGAGAAAACTGGTTGCTTTTCTCTTTCTATCTTAATAAATAAAGTTATGCTTAGACAAAATCTGAATGAATTATGCTGCAGCCAGTTTAATTTTCTTACATTTATAACAAAATAAAATTCCCGTTAAACCGTAATTGGAACAAGTATATTACAAACAATTTCTTGGCACATTTATGCCTACTTTCAACAAAACAAAACAGTGAAACTTTTAGACTAGAAATACTTCTATAATGTAAACATGGCTGCAGCATAATTAAATAAAAATATATTTGATACAAGCTCGGAATACCGATGGAATTTGGTATAACCAATTTATAGCATGCTTCTTGCATACAAATCCTGCGGATTTTATCGACTTATCCTTTAAAATAGTCACTACTGATCTAGTTTGAAAGAAAATTAGTGCAGACCCTCATTTTTTTTTAAGTACAAAAGTCTCTATAATATTTTTAAACAAGAAAATAAATGTAAGTAAGTAGATTAAATAAATAATCTAAAAACCTCGTTTTTTAAATTTTTTATGCATTGTCATCAAGTTGTGAGCCATCATGAGTTTCAGTTTGATGGCTAATCGGAACGACAGACAGTCAAACAAGAAAGTGACTTTAAAAACTTGGTAAAAACAGTTGATTTATTTATATGCCCAAATTCGTCGTAAATAGCCTACTACATGTTATCTCCAGATTTGTACCATGTATTTGTATTTGGTGGTGAAAACTTTTTTCTAAAGATAAATCAATGGTTAATGATGGAAACCTGGTTGGTATCCCGGGCTTGTTTGAAAGTACTTATATTTATATAACATGCATAGAGACAAGAAAGGTAGTGAGCTGTTTGAAAACAATAACAGAGTCATCACTGGAAAATTGTAGGTAGGTATGTATTTAAATCAACCCCTCCAGCTTATACTAATTACACTTTGTTTGAAAAATTTGATTTTAGCGTAATTCGATTCAAATGGTCTGTCTTTGAGATGTCCAATACTTTCTAGCTCAGTAAAGTTAGGAGTGCAAGGTAGAATTCATCTTAGTTCTATGTAGTTCACAATACCTTTCATTCGTAGACAAAATCATTGTGACGTCTTCATAAGATTTCAGCGGGTTATTTGTCTAACTTTGAAAGCGATCAAAATTGGTCTCAAACTCTCAAATATGACAGTTCAGCGACCACGCAAGTAGCTCTGTCACTCTCATCTCAACGAGACCGAACACGACACATACCAACGAGATCATTTGCTGTCACATTTGATGGCGCGTTTACACGCTTGCGTGCAAAGTTGCAAACAGACATTCAACGAACAAGTTATCTTCTGTCGCGTTCGGTCTCCTTGAGATGAGAGTGACAGAGCTACTTCGTGCTCGCTTTGTTCGGGCTATTTGTCACGTTGAATGTCTGTTTGCTCGGAAGCGTGTGAACGCGGAATGACAGACAGCTTGAGTCCAATTTTGGTTGCTATCAAAGTTAGACAAATCAACCCGCTGAAACCCTATTGAAGAGTCAAAGAGGCGTCACGATGATTTTGTCCATAAATGTGAGCTTTATAGAACTAAGATATATTATACCTGGCACTCCTAAATTTACTGGAAATTGAGTAGAGTTAGTAGAGTAAGCAATCAATTTAAATTGAAACCATTTCAATTTATTGCTTTAAAACCAATCAATTTAAAGCTGAAACTAATTAGCTGACTCATAGGCATGCCTGTTTAAAATACGTTACAATAACTATTATAAATAATCTAAGTTTTATAACCACAGAACTAAATTATATCTATGTCACAAAAAAGAAACTGCATAATTTGCAGATACCTAATGGAAAAAAAAACGCTAATTATAATAACTAGAGACTAATTGGCTAGTGATACCACAGATCATTAAACAAAAATCAGTGAACATTAAAATATAGAAGCATCTTTATCGCTAGAAATAGGCTATTTGACGCATATTAAAGATAATGAATTATTTATTGCCATCCGCGCAGATTATGGATTTTAAAAGCAGTTTGCACTAAAACACAAAAACAATAATTTACCAAAAAACCCAAAATAAAATTATTGGTTTGTTGGAGGTTTGTGAACTGTGACGTCACACGTTTGTAAAGATGCTCGTTTCGACACTTCCTCTCAAATGTTTTCAGAGGTTGATTTACTGACATTGACATTCATTTATGGTTCGTATTTTAACCAAACACACAAACTCATTCAATTCTATATTTCATTATAAATTGGCACGCGTTTTAGAAATCATTCTCACCCCGCATGTAGATTTTATCGATGCGCCACTGATTATGTTATTATTGTCATTATTTAGCTATTTTGGGCGTTGAGACTGCTACAGTCTTTAGTACTTTTGCAGTTCTCATCGTTCCTATGTAATGAGTTCTTGTGTACTTTGTTCTGAATAAATAATGTTTAATTTTTTTTTTAATTTAATTGAATTTAATTTAGCGGCTTGTTTTATTAGAACCATAGTATTACTAGCCAATGCTTCCCCTACTATGCTGGGCCACAGAATAGCGCTACCGTAGACAAGAATGGTTAATTTATACAAACATTACTAAAGTTTAAAATATGTCAAGAAAACAGATTCTTAAACTGAGAAATAGATTAGCATGAGCATTTATGAAAATTCTGTACCTACTACTTAAAGTTATTTTAGTTTCCCGTCGACGTACAGCAGTCTAACCTAGACAACTAAGGCTGGATTCGACCAAAAGTCATCTTACTCCAGAGTAACTAGCCGACATAATTTGAAATACAATTGTTTAGAAAGCACAACCGAACATTGTTATGTGCATACAAATTATCCTGGTTATAAGGTGTCAACTATACTCGTCAAAATATTCAAACAAACAGTAGTTTACTCTCGAGTAATAACTTAATCCAGTTTCGTCGAAGCCAGCCTAAAGCGGCAGTGAATATAGTAACTTATCTCCGTAGAATAATAGATTTAGTTCCATACATAGATTTACTAGCTTTCGCCCGCCTAGCGGCTTCTTTCACGTCGTACCTGCCCGTATAAAAATAGCCTAAAGAAGCCTAAAGATGCCAGATTATAAACTATATTAATTCCAAGTTTCATCCGTTCTGGCGTGATTGAGTAACAAACATCCATCCAAATTTTCGCATAGGAAAGCGTTACACAATTTTTTTTTCCTCTATTTTATTTTCTAAATCTATTCTTCAATAGACAAATTCTTATCATGAACAGTGGTTCAATTTAAATATGATACAATGTTTTTAGTAGTGCATCAGATCCGTTTTAGGGTGCGTAAACTGAGGCATCAATTACTGAAAACTCTAAGCATAATATGCTGACTAAAACACTGAGAACGCACACTAAAATATTTGACTGACAAATATAACCAAACGGTTACAGCACTTAGAAACAGTTTATCGAAATAATCCTCGTTCGTATTTATCGGGTAATTTATCGGTACTTGTAAATAAAACGATAAATGGCCGTGTTAATGTATATCTTCCTATGAATAGCGATTCTAATTAGAAAAACTATTTATCGGGTAATTTATCGGTAATTGTAAATAACGCGATAAATGCCCGTGATAAAATATTTCTTTGTATGGAATAAAGATTGCAATTAGAAAAACTATCGTTACTTAGAATATGGTACAAAGATAGCGATGCGCATTCTGTGCCCTCCTACTGAGATTGAATAAGGTATTGAGCTGGAGTTATCTACTCTCTGGCTTAGGTTTGGGAGGTTTGAAGGAACCCATAATCTTCTTCTTTTTCTTCTCTTTGCTGCCGCCGGCCGAGAAAGTCTTCCAACTGTCGACGCGGCTTTGTCGCGATTCCTGGAAATAATAATTAATTGATTCAGGCGTGACTTTGTGGAAGTCCTTTTTGCGGATTTGCCCTAACTAGCCTGGCATTGTAAGGCTAGGCTATGGAAAATGGGTGGTTTGGTGGCTTTAGCGTGAAAATCTTGAAGAAACTCTTTTTTGGTTTTGATTGGCGGTGGAGTAAGTACCTACTAGATATTTTGGAATTTTAAAAAAATCCTGGTAATAAAAAAATAATATAAACAAAGTTTATTTTCAATGCCTTTTTGGTTTCAGAATATATAATGCGCGTAACACGAGCTCAAAACACCATAAGGAAATTCGTGGCTTAGTTGGCTCTTAAGTCGCGACTTTCCTCAGGGTGTTTTCCTTCATCGTTTAGAGCAGTGCTCCGCAAAATGTTTGTGTGCAAGGTACATTTAGGGAATCGGAAAATTTTGGAGGTACACTATAAATGAAAAATCATTTTTTTATGCGTAACATGAGCTTGTTTGGTTGAGCATATTATATAGTCTTAATTTTGATTCTTAAGTTTGGAGTTTGGAGTAGCTTTGGAGTTAGGTACCTTATTCCGAGGCACACCAACTAATGACCACGGTACACCAGTGTGCCGCGGCACACCTTTTGCGGAACACTGGTTTAGAGCTCTGTGTTTTCCTTCACCCTTTAGTGCTCATGTACACTATGAACTGCACTAGCCATGTGAGGATAAGGCCGATTAAACTGAAATAATGGCTTAGATTTTAGTTTCGAAGCATCCTCCAACAATTTCCCAGGTACAATGTCGTTCTGTTGAGTGTAGGCCACTTGACTATAAATTATCTTAAAAAGATGTAAAGGCGGTATGAGCTGGTGGCTAACTTTGTAGATTGAGATTTTATAGCAACTGCAAGCACAGAATAGGTACAGAAGGCGCACTCCTCACTTTAGGTACAAAGCTACTAGCTAGTAAGTACATTGGCGGGCCTTGGCAGGTAGGGTTCCCACTTGCCGCTCGGCTCGCACGCTAGCAGCATCGCGCGTAATACCTATCACACGACCAGTCGACAACCCTTCCGCGTCACTCCGCGCCAGTCATTGACAGAGTTATGCGTTAGAAAGAGAGGATTTGTTTAGGTGAATTATGCAACAAAGCGCTTACGCGAGCTGAATTGCACTTTGTTGCGTTCCAGCAAGCGTCGTTATTTAAATAAACATTTTTGCGGCCAGGCTTTTGTACCTGAAGCCGACATGAAAATGCATACCTCAAAGTTCTTAGCCCACTCTTTCTCGAAGGTCCGCTGTTCCTCTTGTTCGATTTCCTGTTCTCGCTTACGTTTCCTCTCCTCCATATCGCGAGTTTCCAAGTGCTGCCGTTTGCGTTCCATGTCAGCGAACAGCTAGAAACAAGACAAAAATTACTATGCTTGCCAAATAAGGGCTGTGTACAGGGGTCCGTTCCTCTGGAACCTTTTTTTTTTAACGAAAATAGGTTCGCGTTTGACCACAACCTGCCTGATGTAAAGCAACAGTGTGGTCTAAGATGGAGCACGCTTACCTAGAAGGAATCTATTAACTCTCGATTTAAAGACACCCAAATTATACTTTTCCGGAAATACAGACCCCGGCAAGGGCTTCCACATTTTCCCACATTTTCCACATTGCGTATGAAAAATGTAGACTCAAAGCGCTTAGTACGAACACTGGGAATATCAACCATCATCCTGCTGGACCCACTATTGACGGGATTAGAAAAACGAGGTGACTACTGTCGAGCCTTTACAGACGACGTGGTTCTCGTTTTTGATGGAGACATGCATTTTTGTTAGTTTGAACGCGTTAATCTCAGTAACTAGCAGTAGGATTTAAAAAATCTTCTTTTCATCATCATCAAATCACTACACGGGCAACGCGCCGCAGCTATAAACATCCAAATGAAACTGGTTTGATGTAATGTTGCATACCTTCATAGTCATAACATAAATCGCGTGTTTGTACTTGAGTGGGTCATCTTCAGGAATGCCTTCATCTAAACGGTTCTCTTTCTTCAGCTTTTTCCGCTTTTGTTCAATCTGAAAAGTTATAAGTACAGGTTATAAGAGATACACAGTTTACAGATATTCATTTCAATGATGTTAAGTATGTTTAAGAGAGTATCATGAAAATATTGTCATTAGATTTTTCAGTGTTTTCCTTCACTGTTTCAAGTTTTAGATGTCAATAATTAAGCAAATATTTCGATAAGAAAATTCCATTAAAGCACAGAATTTGAACCACTATTGGATCGAAAGTTAAGATAAATCCCACTGCACCAACATACGTGGTAACAAACATTCACACACACAGACTTTCGCATTTATAATATGAAGTAGTATAGTAGGATATACAAAACTTACCATATGGTCAGTCCGTTCTTTAGCTTCCTGGGCGATATCCAAGCATTTCTTCCTCGTCTCATCATTCTCCAGATTTTTCCATGCTCGGTTGACTATCTCGAACGCCTGTTGCGCCCTCTCTGCGTCTTCCTGAAAGCAAAGAAGTGTGGGCTTTGATAATTGGGTTCATGGATATGCCTTAATCTCTATGTTTTGTTAAGAACTGTACCCATTATTCATAACTAGGTTTTGCCCGCAGCTTCACTCGCGTGATACCTACCCGGATAAAAGTAGCCTATGTGTTATTCCAGTTCATAAAATATGTAAATTCTATGTTCCAAGTTTCATTGAAATCCCTTCAGTAGTTTTTGCATGAAAGAGTAACAAACATCCATACATCCACACATGCTTGCTCACAAACTTTCGCAAATATAATATTAGTATGACAAGAGCTTACAGTTATTATTTTACAGTTATTATTGTCGCGAAGGAACAGGAGTAGAATCACCTAGCTCTTAAGACGTTTCAAAGTGGTACACTTGTGATCTTATTGAATAAACGAATTTGACTTTTGACTTTTTTGTCCTCATTCTAGTTATAACAAATTATCCCTGTGCTATTTCTTAAAACAGTTTTATATTATTGAGGTTATAGTTATCCCGCATTCAATAAACATCCTAATTACCCGACTGCACAATGCAAAGGAAGGGTAATGTGTTTATTAATAAAATGTCTGTATTTCTTCAACTGGTGATTGATTACTGCCGCTCAGATTTCGAAGACCTACCTGAATGGTGTCACACGGAGTCTCAGGAGGGTCCAATCTGTGGAGGAAAATGAAACATTGGCGGGCGCCACCGTCTAAACTTTTTGTCCTAGATCTCAATATCTTTTAAATGGTCTTCATATCTGTCAATTATCTTTACCCAAACAACTACCATTGACCTTTCAAAAAACTAAGTTATATTTTTAATACTCTTACTGAGTATGAAAACTTGTGGCCCTCAGAATTTGAATTGTTAACTTACCATGTTCTTGTCAGGATGGACAAGAATAGAAAGCCTCCTGTACTTCCTCTTGATTTCATCCAGGGTTGCGTCATGTTCCACTTGAAGTACTTCGTAAGGATTGAGGTTGAAATAAGTTGATCCTGGGCGGAGTAGCCGGTCTAGCTGCTGCTTTGGTGTCAACACGGAATCTCTCTTCTCGATTTCTTTGACCTGAATGTGACAGTTACATTATTGATTTAGCCAGCACTTTACAGTTGTCACAATGGAACTAGGCATTCGTGAAGTTAGGCTTTTCGCTGCGCAGTAGAAAATGTTGTATGAAAAAGTTAGAGGCTGATTAGTAGTCCCGGCTAGGCTCCTTCTGATTTCTGCACACCTTTTATTATGTAGGTACTTACACCCTGACTAAAATACATACTTTTAGGTACTCATACAGATAATTCGAATACCTGTGACAATTTCAATACCACCGGCTACTATCAAACAACTCTCGAAGATAGAAGCAGTGATTTGTTGATCTAATTAGCAGGATTTACGATTTTGGAAATGACTTACTTCAGTATAGAACTCATCGAAAGATTCCACTGGGGCGGACGCTGTTGAAGCCATGCTGTTTATTGTTTACTGCAGACAAGGATCAAAAAATCTGGAAAACTTCTTTTCACAACAAAATTCAAAGGTAAATAGAACGAACAATGAAATGAAGAAATAAAATACGCTACGCAAACCTTCATGCCAATGCCTGATTGCCTGCTAGGGATGTTCGATACGATACGATATTTTCGTGTATCGATACAATGGCATACGATACACCCGATATTTGTATCGATACAATGGCATACGATACGGCGTATCGATACAACACATGCAAGGTGTATCGGATTGAAAGTATCGTATCAAATTGTTTTGATAAGGAATTGTTTTGACTTGGAAGTTACCCGGTTAAAAGGTGGCATAGGTCCTATTTCCGGTCATTATCTATCTATGTTTAAATTTCAGGCAAATCGGTTCAGTGGTTTCCGAGTTATAGAGGAACAAACAAACATCCAAACTTTCGCATTTTTTAATATTAGTGTGAGATATCATAAAACACTTTTTTTTACAGTTATAACTACGCACATTTTCGCAATAGCGCTCCCCTAAAGTGTGCATTATTAAAAGTTTCGGTTTAATAAATAAAATATATATTTTTAATTATTTAAGTAACTGCATACTTTGTCTTGATTCGATACTGTATCGATACGATATATCGTATCAAATGCCCTGTATCGATACGCGTATCGATACAATGCATTACGATATATTGCGATACGAAATATCGATACAATCCGAAATATCGAACATCCCTATTGCCTGCCATGCATGCATGCAGTTTGTTTTCTTTCTTTCTTTCTGATTGATTCAAGGTTACCAACCCCAAAAAATATTTACCCCGAAACGGAAGTCAAAAACCCCTAAAATTGCCACAATTATTTGAAAATCCCCCTAACTAATGGCTCCTCTCCCTAAAGGACATTGACGCTGCCATTTTTTTTTTCTTTATTTTATCTTCGCACGGCTTGTGCATTCAGCCAGTGTCAAGTAATTAATTTAATTCAAAATGAAAACACAAGATGATACAAATAAATAATTACAATACTTATCTAAAATATCCCACCCCTCCCCTTGTGCCTCAGTAAAGATGTGTGTGGGGCTTTACCGAAACATCAACACGGACTTTTGGGGAGAACTCGAAATGCAATGATAACCAATTTTGTTTAATTTGCCCACACAGCACGTTCACGAACACTCAAGTTAATAATCCTTATAAAGTACACATTTTCAAAGAAACACAAGTTTTGGAAAATAAAACAAAAACGAAATTACATGACTTCTCAAGTTCCCGCCAAACAGTCCGAGGAAAGGAAATGTACCTTGCCGTGACGTTGACATTATCAATTTCTGTCTCGATGTAACTTTTTGACATTATCAATTTAATAATGACAGTTTTTCTAATTAATCAATGTAACAGTCAGAATTCAGTGATTGTCAGATTCAGATTTCTTTCAGTCAGGTCAGATTCAGCAGGTTTTTATTTTTACATTTTTTGAGTTATATCTCTATTTATCTGATTCGATTCGTACATTACCTACAATAATATTGTACCTACCTACCGAAACTGTCGTCCAAAGAGAATCGTCGCTGTCGTCTACGAATCTATAAAGCCAAGCTAAACCTATCTTGGTGAACAATCAAGTATTTGCATTGCTGAGACGTGTCCAGCCCAGCAGCAGCCAGCAGCCGGTCAGTTGATATTTTTTTGTATACTTACCTATACTAGGTAAGTTCGCTTGTTGCATCCACATTACCTATTTCATTCTATCAGATTATTAATAAATAATTGATCATTCGGTTAGGTACCTACCTATTATTTAATTTTGCTCTTGGAGAATAGCAATACTTACCTACTTACCTACCTAAGCTAAGCAGGTAGGTTCTAAGTAGGTAGGTTCTAAGTAGGTAGGTATTATTTCATCAAAATGTTCATATTTTTACCCGGTTTCGTTTTGGTGTTGATAAGCACCGTGCCCCGGTTCAAATATGTCAGATGTTATCGTTCGCTGTCCGTGATAAAATATTTGCATTTATCAGCAGAAAACTATTTGTTTTATAATTTGTGTAGGAACTTAGGTACATAGGTACTTAATATTTAGTGCAGTTTTATTTATTAGAATATTTAGAATAGAATTCTTATTTGTCTTGTATAAGTACATGACTTGTATCAAAAGAGGAGTGGACTACCTAATAGTAGTACCTAATAGGAGTAGGTACCTACCTAATAAACTGATTTTTTATAATGGGACAGCCTAAGAGGTACCTAATCCATAATTTTGCGACGTAGATGATAATACATAGACTGCTCTGACTGTGTGACTGAATAGGCCCAATTTAGTGAAAACTTTTTTTGACACAGTAGGTACTTCACCTATAGTCCGACACAAAATTATAGAAATAAATGGGGGCGCCACTGTGCAAGCTAAATACACGAAATAGATAAATTCTCTTTTAGAAGTAGGTAAATTATTACTTCTGACTGATGTCTTCGGCACCTGTACAATAGACAAGAAACCTGTACTTTACTATAGATTAGTAGAGAAAGAGTTTCCAAAGTACTGAAATTTTAGTTGCTGTGTCTACCCGTTTTTGCCGGACTATACCTACTACTTAACTACTTAACTACTATAGTAAAAAAAAAATTTATTAATAACAAGGTGCCTTGTTGAATTGTATTGTAAGAAAAACATTTTTTGTTGCATCATAAAATATTATGAACAGTGTGTTGTGCTGTATCAGTATTTAAAAACTTAATCCTTCAATCATGTTTTTGATACCATGAAATTCGCTCTTTGTTTTGTATGGTCTTGTATGAATATAAATCACACTTGACTTAAAAGCACAGAACATATAGTCGTATTGCTCATTATACGGACTAAAATTGAAGGAAAAAATGTCATTTTTCCTTCAATTTTGATTAGTTTTGATACGTTTTATGTCAAAATTGAAGGAAAAATGACATTTTTTCCTTCACTTTTAGTCCGTATAATGAGCAATACGACTATAGGTAATAAACTTTGAAAATCTCCAAGGTACAGTACACATTTTTAAATTATTAACGGGACTAAATCGCGAATGAAATCATTTTATTTACCTCGACGTTTCGGCGACATTAGAGTCGCCGTGGTGACGAGAAGACTGACGGTCATTGTTCGCTCGCACCTTTGACTGATGAAGTACACAGTCTCTCAGAGCATCAGGGAATTTAAGATCTTATAAAGATGTCTAAGGGAAGACTGCTGGATCAGACTGACCATAGTGTATTACTTTCTGATACCATCTACCAATTATCCAGGCTTGGGCCCCAGACTTGTGCCACCCAGGGCCTTCTGACCCAGTCCGACCCTGGAAGTCAGTCAGATGCATGTCAGAAAATATATTGGTTATGTGCCTATGTTTTGCAAAAGTTAGCATTCCATAATTATGTGACAGATTGCAAACCCATCGCCACCCATTAGATTGCCGGTTTCCTGGTTTTAGACTGTTAATAGTAAAAAAATGTTTTTGTTGCACTACTCAAACCCACAACCTTGGTATCGAAAGTCGAAATGCTGTCCCACTCAGTCAAAATGGCCCTACCTCTCTCTAGCAAAATTATTTTTCCAAAATACTACCACCATATTATCACCATTTAGCCCTGTGCTCAAAACACTTGGTTCGAAATTGAAATTAACCTAGCTTCATCTTGCACCTAACTTAGCTTCATCTTGCACCTAACCTACTACTAGTTATTAAGAAGTCTTACTACAGGTTTTTGTAATCAGGTACTCACAATGTTTGCCAGTAAAGTCGTACTGATCACCGGAGCCAGCTCAGGTATTGGCGCGGAAACTGCCGTAGTATTTGCCAATCTCAATGCGAAAATAGTTATAACTGGCCGCAACAAAGATAATCTAGAAAGTGTGGCCAAAAAATGCCAAGAAGAATCACCAAATGATTTAAAACCACTTATAGTTATTGCTGACATGAACAATGAAAGTGATGTAGAAAACATTGTTAAATCCACCATTGATGAGTTTGGTCAGCTAGATGTGCTTGTGAATAACGCAGGAATCTTGGAATCGGGAACTATTGAAACAACCACGTTAGACCAATATGATAGAGTAATGAATACTAACGTAAAAGGACCTTATCATATCACCATGCTAGCTGTCCCTCACTTGCTCAAAACTAAAGGAAACATTGTCAATGTATCCAGTGTAACTGGTCTCCGATCATTCCCGAATGTTCTGGCGTATTGCATGTCGAAATCTGCCTTGGATCAATTCACTAGATGTGTGTCTCTTGAATTGGGTTCAAAAGGAGTTCGCGTAAATGCCGTCAACCCCGGCGTGATCACCACAGGATTGCACAAAAAAGGAGAAGGCAGCATGAATGAAAAGCAGTATGAGGAGTTTTTGAAAAAATGTGCTGAGACCCATGCTCTGGGCAGACCTGGAGATGCGAAAGAAGTTGCATCAGTTATAGTGTTCTTGGCGAGTGCCGCTGCAAGTAATATAACTGGAGCCACTTTGCCTGTTGATGGTGGACGTCATGCTATGTGTCCACGCTAATACAGCAAGTTTAAGTTGTATCAACCATGTTACATTCGTTATATCTACTAGTGGTTTTAGTTGAAGTCTATATTTATAACTGTAATTGTACTTATTTTAAAGGGGTTTAAACTACTTTTTATAAAAAAAGATAAGGTAAGTGGATATAAATCTTTGTATTCGATTATTGTTCTACTGCAATTATTGTTAACCTTTAAGGTTGAATTATATTTTCATTGTACAAAATATACATTTGTTATTTATGTCATAATTTCTTTATTTACACCCTTACTGTCCAAGACACACTTGACCACTTGCATCATCTCAGACGTGATGTGGGACGATGCATCAGCGAGGTTTTGCAGCGAACATGAGGCCATGGTATCTCTGATCTCATCTGCTAAGCTTCGTGATTCCAAATTCTGAAAATGAAAAGAGCTACAGAACAACAGAGCCTAATATATATTTCGCTTTTCTAAAGTATTGCCAGTCACTATTATAGCCACTTAATTACTCTTTTCTCTAAAATGTTCTTTTTAGACTTACCGTTTTATGAATTTGTTCATCCTTTTCTTTCATATCGTCATACACTAGTCCTTGTACAGCATATAGGCATTCTTCATAGTTAGCTTTATCAGCCTCACATGCACCGAGTTTGTTGTCCAATTCTGTCATGAAGAGTGTATCGTTGGTGTTCAGTTGTGCATTCTTTCCCTTTATTTGCGTTAGCTGTTTTATTTGTTTCGATACACAGGTGGACATGGTTTGTAGTATTTCTTTCAAAGTGTTTTGTATATTTTTTCCTTCAGTCTGTAATGGACAAAAAGCAAGTTATCAATATAATAAATATATTAGGAAAGTATTCAGGATCTTTATCATGGTACTAACCTCCAGGCATTCTTGGACGAGTTTGCCAGTTCCCAAAAGATCAGTAATTATATCCTTCAGTCTTTTTTGGAGAACTTGCAATTGCTCTTCGAATGATTTCTCAATTTTTACGGCATAGTCTCTGGCACTTTCAGCTAGTTCTGATATTCTGTGCCTAGTGTCCTCTGCTAATTGCTTCAAGTACTTCCACGAAGATATAGCACTGTTCTTGACTTGGTCCCATACATCCTGCAGGCTACGTAAATCTCGTTCTCTTTTTGCTATTGGATACGAAGCTTTGTCAGGCTTCAATTCACTGTCTACATTTTTGCAAAGTGAATTCTGTTGGAATAAATCATCTGTTAATTTAAACTACATTACTACAGGTATTGGCGAGATGAGTTAGACTCATTTATGGAAAATTGGACTTAGATAGCACAAGACGTGACAAGACCCTGTCTGGTGGAAGAAGAAGAATGAGATGCCCTACCGTGCCGTGGGGGATGATAAGAAAATTTGTGCATGGCTATTTGAAGGATGATAGGGTAAGTTAAATGAATACCTGCTTTAATACAAATAATCGTAGGTTTCACTCACCTGAATGCAGACCGCCAGCAATACCACAATTACCACAGATTTGATAGATCTCATTGTGAGGCTTTGTGTCATCTACAAATAATTTATTTCCAACAAATCCTTATATAGAGCAGATTATCTTAAGTATTCAATTAAACAGCAATTAAGTATTGATCTTCGATGTACCTAACTCTGAATACAGTTCATTAAACTCAGGTTAATCGTTTCATCTCATGGTCGTTATGATAAAATTATGTTTATGTCCCTAACCGAAGATGTATTTGATGTTGGGTGAGACAGTCAGTACCTTATCTATTTGCTAGTTAAATATTCTATAGTGTAGTAGATATGTAGGTACCTACTGGCTACGTATGTGTCTTAAATTTTCCTAATAAGTAGGTACCTACTATAATAATGTAGGTTCCTATACAAACTATTATTAATACTAGTATTATATAGTATATGTATTGTATATAGTATATGTCTTACTATGTACAACAGCTATGGATATATTGTAATTATGCCATATAATCAGAAGATTCTAGTACCTATAAAAATTGCCCTACATTCACAAAATATTTTCGGTCATGGCTATGCAATTCAAATAATTAGGTACAAGCGTTTTTCTATTAGGTAGGTAGGTAGGTACCTACTTAACTTATCTTTTTTAAATTTTATTTTTTACAAATGAAAAAACAGTTCAAGCCTTTTCTTAATTTTAAAAATAAAAGTAAATAATGTGTTAGTACCTACCTATTTTAAATGGGTAGGTAAGTCATTTACAGATAAGCCTTTTCTTAATTTTTAAAAATAAAAGTAAATAATGTGTTAGTACCTACCTATTTTAAATGGGTAGGTAAGTCATTTACAGATAAGTAGTTCAATGTTATCGTGTGATTTGATTGAAACAAATTGAGACTGCAGTAAATCATTTATTTTTCAATGTATTACAGTCTCTCAAAATTAGTGCGTTGGTAGTCATTCATAATGTGGAAGATTGAGTTAGCGGAGCAGGTACCGATGTCCATGACGACTTTAGCGCTGTGTAGGCCAGCTTCCACAAGCCGTGTGCCGGCACAAACTTGGAATGATATTGGCAGAGTCGCTATGAACATCTCCATACGCGCCAACTGTCGAAGAAAATCTTGTTAAAGATAGTCTCTATGTACCTACATTTTTTTATTCCGTTGGTACAATTAATATTATAAATGTTTGGGGGGAACTGCTATGGTTTGCGCCTGAGGCGAAAATAATTTTAAAACTGTTAGTTTTCAAAAAACAGTGATAGTATCGAAACATTTTTGGCTGGTATATCCCTTAGGAACAGTTTTTAAGTTATATAGAAAACTAGGTTATGTATGACTTATCCTAAACAAAATGTGGCATAAAACAGCAGCAGCAGGCTCATAATATTTACAAGCTGTAGGTAACATTATTCCTGCAGAAATTATTTCGTTAAAATCAAGCCCATAGCCAGTTTTGCCATAATGTAACTCGGAACTTTTATAAAACCTTACATGAATGACGGATTTAACAACTTAGGTACCTAGGTACCCTAAACTTAGATCGTCACCCCGCATCCACACGTTGGGGCCAACGTTGGCCCCAACGTCTCTCACCAACGTGTGGAGCTGAACAAAATAGCTTGGCCCCAACGTTGGGGCCAACGTTGGGAGTTGGCCGTGCCGTGTCGGTTTTATCAAAGGAAGTTGGCGCGCCAACGTTGGGGATCCGTCCACACGTTGGCGCTATGCTCAGTCCCGTTTCGACGCGCATCGTGAGCGCACGTGTCGACTGACGAGCGAGAATGTCATCGTATTCCTTATTTATTGTGTTTGTAGAACTATCGGGCTGAAATTTTGCACACTTATAGATTCTCGGTGACAATGAAATATTATGGTATCAACAAGCTGATCTGATGATGGAGTCAAGAGCTGTTCAACAGAACTCCTCAGTAAATAGGCCGATTGAGTTGAAACTCGGCATATTTGTCAAATTCTGACTACAATGTAATAATATGGTGACAACAAGCTGATCTGATGATGGAGTCTACTATTTTTTTTTTATGTTACTGGAACCGTGCAATTTTTCGGAATAAAAAGTAGCCTATGTCCTATTCCCGGTTATTATCTATCTATATTTTAAATTTCAACTAAATCGGTTAAGTGGTTGTCGAGTTATAGAGGAACAAACAAACATCCAAACTTTCGCATTTTCAATAGGTAGTTTATAGTCGCAGTGTTTTGTGTGAAGTGTGATAGTGACAGTGTGATGTGATTGTGATAAAATTGGCATTCAGTAATGTAAAATCACTTTCACATGATTGCTCCCCGACATTTTATATTTGTCTATCTGTGTACCTATTTAATATGTTAAACAGGTATTTATTTATTTCAAAAGTATTTATCTCGATAGATTAAAAATTAAAACACCGAAACCCCAAATAGATAGGTAGTTGTAAATAGCTAGGTAAACTCGGGAACTAGATAGCACGCCTGAGCTATTTTTACGGAATACCTTGTTGCGATTTGCTATTAGAAAACAAGCAGGAATATACAAATTTTAGCGTTTCAAAACCGTATGTTGTTTCAGCGCAATAGACTCAAATCTGTAAATTTTATATATTTAAAACCTCAATTGAATATTAATCTTCCTTAAGAGGGCTCCGACGCTATGCCGCTCGTCAGTTTTAGCACAGAGTAACCAGAGAGACAAACTCAAACAACACGCGAAAGTAGGTACTTCACTACATGCGCAACGTTGTGTGCGTGCGCGTTCACCGACAGGTTCACTTACGAGCGGCGGGCGGCCGCTTCGTGAGCTCTCGGCTAGTCTCGGCAAACTCCGGCGGCCGACCGGCGGCTATGCGCTAAGGGGCGCTCGGAGGCCGCGAATGCTACGAGTATGCGGCGGCCGCGCGGGTTACGTAGTAACTATTAATGAATCTGTGGCGCGATCTTTTTCTGGTTCATTTTCATTCAGTCAGTAGGTAAGGTAAGTAGGTACTTACATCTAGCTAGGCAAAGTCATGCAGAGAAAAATAAAAACTTATCATTTTTCACATACCTACTCAAAAGAACGTGACAGGTTAGTTTATGTACCTACTACTGAAATATTTTTGAAGAAATTTTCTGTAAGTACCTACCTATTATGTAGGTATGTATAAGATAAGATAAGATAAGATTACGTTTATTTGGCACACACACAGAGGATACAGAACAGAAAAAGGTACACAGAGAAATATAGTTCAATAGTCGTAGTCGTATTGCTCATTACACGGACTAAAAACATATAAAAATTGAAGGAAAAATGTCATTTTTCCTTCAATTCCAGTCCAGTATTAATCTGTATTTATTAATAATATTTGAAGTAGGTTTTAATCTACTTTCCAGTGTCGTATCGATTTGAAAATTTGCATTTGTATGTACCTACCTAATTTGGATAAACTTACAATAATTCGGTATTGTCGAGCTGATCTGATGATAGAGTCAGGAGCTGTTTAACAGAACTCCTCAGTAAATAAACCGATGGAGTTAAAACTCGACATGTCTGTCAAGTCCCGACTACACTGTAAGAATAGCCGTTGAGGTGCCCCGCCCCCCGGACCGATTGCCTGCCTAGCCAAACCAACGCCCGCGCAACTGTTGCCAGCGGTTTAACTTTTTTTGCCAGTGATTTTATTCCTGGACTAAACCTGTTTGTGGTATCATTGGAATCGGAATTTAACAAGCTTATTAACTACTTACTTACCTGCTCAAGGGGATTACATTGTCACCACCAAATAAATTGTTTATTCCATTCCGTAAACATGTTTGGCACCTTGCAAAATAAAAACTCACAATTGTTCAAAATTGGTAGCAAATATCTGCGTCAACATGGTGCACACACTTAGTACACTACACACCTTTATTATTTAACACAAAACATATACACATCGACATTAAAAGTAATTATCTATTCGCGTTTGCAAAAGGCCAAATTACGCCATTTTGTTCCGCGCGCGACGAGCGGGAGGGCGCTCACGGCAAATAAAAATTCAATACTACTTCATTTTTCATCCTATAGCCTTGTCTGAAGTCTTTCTGATTGGTAGAAATATGTAGTTAGCCAACAAAACGAACAAAACAAACCTCATTCACTTCAGTCCTATACATCAATCACAATAGCCAACCTTCAAAAAGAAAATTCACCCGCAACATTCAAAATGTTGATCAAATTCAAATTTTTTAATATAAAACGGGGTTTTAATGGTTCAGTAATTATCCTAAATACCTGTCAGATTTAATTAATGCAAAACATGTATAGGTCATCGCTGAAAATCTTATTTGAACCTTCTTTCAAAAATAAAGTTTTTTTCGTATTTTTCTCTTCCGGTATTTTGACACATTGTAGAAATATTATATATTATCTATGGCTTTTAGTGTTACCAGTAGTGGGACAATAATGTTACCAACAAATAAAGACACTTTCCACGTATGGGGAAGCCCTAACACCATAGAAATCGTGATTTTAATCGGCGAACGACTTAAATAGAGCTCGGGCCAGTACAGTGGCCTAAGGCACTTTGGCGGATAAGGAGCTGATTTGATGATGGAGTCAGGAGTAGGCCATTTGTAATTTTAATAAATTAAAAATACGATTTTACTTACGTGTTTATATTAACTAAATTAAGTTAACGTACCTATTTATTCTAGCAAATACCATCCGTCCGTCAGCAGTAGATACCAGCTGTCCGTTTATTATTTTAACACTACGCGAGTGACACCGCGCGGCGCAGTTAGTTTATTTCCTTATGTGACAGCCCTACAAGAATAGGCTATTATAAAAGTCGATGTTAGACCGCTGTTTCTCTGTAGTTCATTTCTCCGTGGTTTTAGGTATTGACGGGCGGGAAACGTAGCGCTCAAGCTTGTGTGCGTAGAACGCACACATTGAAAGCGCCACGCAGTGCGGGCCGCTCTGACACAAAGCGGTCAAAGTTTCGGCAAACATTTTTTACGTTTTAAAATTTATAACTTCATAACGATTTTGTATTGACATCTATACCAATCTAATACCAATTCTGTAAAGCGAAAGAGTTTGTTTGTTTGTTTGAACGCGATATTCTACAAGTCAGATTTGAAAAAACTTCGCATCTTATTTATTTATTTATTAGACAAAATCCACAGCTCTTAGTAGTAATAAATCGACTTATTTATGTTTCTTACAGCCAATGACGGATTTACATTTTTTAGAGTAAAACATATATTACGACAGTCACTAGGTAGGTACTATTTCACTTTCAAATCTAAACCAAATCGACGATAATTTTACGTGAGTGATTCCCGTGTGTTAAATAATGTCTAGTCACTAGGTAGTATAGGTTTTAGAGAAAAGTAAATAACAATAAGAATAAAAATAGTTACATACAACCAAGCACTTTCGTGGTATGTGTGTGCAGCGTGTGTGTGTGTGTGTCTTCGTAACTTCGCAACTTCACATCTTCGCATCTTCGTAACTTCGCAACTTCGTAACTTCGTAACTTCGTATCTTCCTATCTTCCTATCTTCGTAACTTCGCAACTTCGTATCTTCATAACTTCGTATCTTCGTAACTTATCAACTTCGCATCTTCGCAACTTCGTATCTTCGTAACTTCGTAACTTCACACTTTCGCAACTTCGCAACTTCGTAACTTCGCAACTTCGCAAATTCGTATCTTCGTAACTTCGTATCTTCGTATCTTCGTAACTTCGTAACTTCGCAACTTCGTATCTTCATATCTTCGTAACTTCATATCTTCGTAGCTTCGCAACTTCGTAACTTCGTATCTTCGCAACTTCGCACCTTCGTATCTAGAAAATATGAAGATACGAAGTTGCGAAGTTGTGAAGTTGCGAAGTTGCGAAGTTACGAAGTTACGAAGTTTTGAAGATACGAAGTTACGAAGTCACGAAGTCACGAAAATACGAAATCACGAAGTTACGAAGGAACGAAGATATGAAGTTATGACCATATGAAAAACTTCGTATCTTCGTATCTTCATATCTTCGCAACTTCGTATCTTCATATCTTCGTATGTTCGTAACTTATCAACTTCGCATCTTCGCAACTTCGTATCTTCGTAACTTCGTAACTTCACACCTTCGCAACTTCGCAACTTCGTAACTTCGCAACTTCGCAAATTCGTATCTTCGTAACTTTGTATCTTCGTATCTTCGTAACTTCGTAACTTCGCAACTTCGTATCTTCACATCTTCGTAAATTCGTATCTTCGTAGCTTCGCAACGTCGTAACTTCTAGATACGAAGTTACGAAGTTACGAAGTTGTGAAGTTACGAAGTTACGAAGTTACGAAGTTACGAAGATGCGAAGTTACGAAGATACAAAGTTGTGAAGTTACGAAGTTACGAAGTTACGAAGATACGAAGTTGTGAAGTTGCGAAGTTGCGAAGTTGCGAAGTTGTGAAGATACGAAGTTGTGAAGTTGCGAAGTTGCGAAGTTATGAAGATACGAAGTTGCGAAGTTGCGAAGATACGAAGATACAAAGATACGAAGATACGAAGTTGCGAAGTTGCAAAGATACGAAGTTACGAAGGTACGAAACGAAGTTACGAAGATACTAAGTTACGAAGTTTTGAAGATACGAAGTTACGAAGATACGAAGATACGAAGTTGCGAAGTTGCGAAGTTATGAAGTTACGAAGAAACGAAGATGCGAAGATGCGAAGATGCGAAGTTGCGAAGTTGCAAAGATACGAAGTTACGAAGGTATGAAGTTACGAAGGTACGAAACGAAGTTACGAAGTTTTGAAGATACGAAGTTACGAAGATACGAAGTTGCGAAGTTGCGAAGATACGAAGGTAAGAAGATACGAAGTTACGAAGTCATGAAGATACGAAGTTACGAAGATGCGAAGTTACGAAGATACGAAGTTGTGAAGTTGCGAAGTTGCGAAGTTACGAAGTTATGAAGATACGAAGATACGAAGTTGCTAAGATGCGAAGTTGCGAAGTTACGAAGATAAGAAGATACGAAGATACGAAGATACGAAGATACGAAGTTGCGAAGATACGAAGTTGCGAAGTTGCGAAGTTACGAAGATACGAAGTCACGAAGAAACGAAGTTACGAAGTCACGAAGTTACGAAGTTACGAAGATACGAAGTCACGAAGTTATGAAGTCATGACGATATGAAAAGATAAAGATATGACGATGACGATGATGATTGTGTTTCGCTCATCAAAATCTTTCATTTGATACCCATATCAATAAAAAGTTCCACGATCATCATCATCATCATCATCATCATCAGCATCATCATCATCAGCATCATTGTTACGGACAACTTCGTATAGTTTAAAGTTTTTAGCCTGGTTAGGTAATTTAATTGTATAAACTTAGACTTAGTGTGTTTTATTTGAAGTCTAAGGTTTTTAGCCTGGTTAATTATTTTGAATTGTATAAACTTATGTTGTGTTTTTATTTGGAAGTCTGAAGTTTTTAGCCTGGTTAATTATTTTGAATTGTATAAACTTATGTTGTGTTTTTATTTGGAAGTCTGAAGTTTTTAGCCTGGTTAATTATTTTGAATTGTATAAACTTATGTTGTGTTTTTATTTGGAAGTCTGAAGTTTTTAGCCTGGTTAATTATTTTGAATTGTATAAACTTATGTTGTGTTTTTATTTAGAAGTCTGAAGTTTTTAGCCTGGTTAATTATTTTGAATTGTATAAACTTATGTTGTGTTTTTATTTGGAAGTCTGAAGTTTTTAGCCTGTTTTTTATGATGACCTATGTAAACTTAGACTTATGTTTGATTATATCGAGATACCTAGATATAATTAGTTTTACGGCTGAAATATGCTATTTTAAGATGGTTGCTACGCGACGGTCGAAAGAATAATGAGGTACCTATAGTTCGCGTAGCCAATATTTATAACCTCGGTATGGAAATTAAGTCCGACTGTTTAATTGGAGGAATTTTTGGTAGCAATATTCTGATTGGTTATTAATCGATGTCATTTTGTATAAATACAGGAGCTAGCAGTGCGCAAAGTCGTTCACTGAAAAGAAAAGAGAGATAATTCTCTTTTGAGGCAAAAGAAATGTATCTTTCTTCTAGTTCACTTTTCACTTGTAGTTCAGTTGGTAAAACAGAAAAAAAAAAAAAAAAAAAAAGGTCCCTTAACTACTTTTTCAAGTTGAGTTTTTGTCCTTTTCAACTTTCCATTACTTGCCCTAATACTGTTTTGGTGTGCCGGTTGAAGTCGAAAAGTCGCTAGATAAACAAGTCGCTAAATATATTTTGTCGCTAACACCATAGCAAAAGTCGCTATTTCTAGCGACAAAGTCGCTAAATTGGCAACACTGGTCAGTGAGCGAGCGCTCTCGTTCGATCGAACTAGAGAAAAGAAAATTGAACTAGAAGACACAGAATAAAATCAGTTACTATGGGACGACAATTCGAACTAATTGCTCTTCTCATCTCTCATCAGTTCGTTCAATGACGTTCTCGTTCGATCGAACTAGTGAAAAGAAAATTGAACTAGAAGACACAGAATAAAAATAGTTACTATGGGACACCGATTTGAACTAATTGCTCATCTCATCTCTCATCAGTTCGTTCAGTGGGCGTTCTCGTTCGATCGAACTAGTGAAAAGAAAATTGAACTAGAAGACACAGAATAAAATTAGTTACTATGGGACACCGATTTGAACTAATTGCTCATCTCATCTCTCATCATTTCGTTCAGTGGGCGTTCTCGTTCGATCGAACTAGAGAAAAGAAAATTGAACTAGAAGACACAGAATAAAATTAGTTACTATGGGACACCGATTCGAACGCCAAAGACGGATGAGTGAGATTTAAGGTGAACTACTGATACACTTTGAACGCGTGTGAACGAGAGAGAGAGAGAAAAGTTACTGATGAGGTAGTTCATTTTTATCTTTCGTTCGCGAACTACACAAGGCTAACAGGAGCTATTTTTATTATATTCAGTTCAACTCGAGAGCTCAGTACAGCAACACATCAACCAAGAAAAAGTCAACAAGCAGTAGCAGAATAGGAATCCAGCGGTGTACCTACTATAAGAACAAAGAAATACAGTCCACTACCATCACCACCGAGTTATCATTTCCACCTCCACCACCCACTGTAGGCCAACCCCCACAATCATCATCATCAGCATCATCATCACTTAATCCAGATGATAAAAACATAAAATGATTGTAAAGCTTTCTATGTGGATGTGCATGCTTCCGTACGTATACTTACCTATAGGCACTTACTTACTACTTAGGTACCTATGCTGATAGAAAATAGTCCATTTTTTATGCCAGGCAAAATCTTTATCAAAAGATGCCTTACATACTGTAATCTGATTTTATCGAAAATATGACATAGCACGTTTACGCGACCGCTTCTCATGTAAGAACACAGTCACGTGACGTCACTGGCTCTGCCACAGCTTAGCTAATAGTATTTACGCAATGTGACGTGCTCCCAACTCCAATGGCCGCGGCCGTCTGACGATTTTTGGCAATGAATCGTCCTTTTATTCATAGTAGCTACTCCATAGAAAAAATGTATGGAGAGTTTTATCTTCAACTTTCTTGCCTATAATGTGTTGAATATAGCTACACCTACGAAAAAAAAAATAGAGCACAGGATAGATAAAATATTGAAGTTGTTGTTTTCGTATTTTTTAATTCAATTGAGTAATTTAGTGTTCGGTCAGGCTTAAAACCCCGCGCTCATATTTTGTGTACTTTGTCCAGTAATTTACTAAAAAAATACATAAAATATTGAAATATGAAATAGCCCACAGTGTAGATCAGTTCATTGGTAGTACTTAGAGTATGTTTTTCACTATCTTAATACGATTTGCTTTAAGAAAATCTTTAAAACGGTAAACCTCTATTTTGACAAATGTCGAAAATATAAAAATCAGAGCTTTAAATGAATTCAATATTTTAGAAAATAAATTCCCCAAATTAGCGCAGCGCCAAAGTAAATTATATCCAAGTATTCAAATTTTCTATCCGTGTATTTATTATGTTAAATACCTATGTATTTATTTAAAAAGTATTTATCACGATAGATTAGAAATTAAAACACCCAAACCCCAAGTAGATAGTTGTAAATTTATAGGTAAACTCGGGAACTAGATAGCACGCCTGAGCTATTTTTACGGAATATCTTGTTGCGATTTGCTATTAGAAAACAAGCAGGAATATACAAATTTTAGCGTTTCAAAACCGTATGTTGTTTCAGCGCAATAGACTCAAATCTGTAAATGTTATATAATTAAAACCTCAATTGAATATTAATCTTCCTTAAATTGTCGAAAATATAAAAATCAGAGCTTTAAATGAATTCAATATTTTAGAAAATAAATTCCCCAAATTAGCGCAGCGCCAAAGTAAATTATATCCAAGTATTCAAATTTTCTATCCGTGTATTTATTATGTTAAATACCTATGTATTTATTTAAAAAGTATTTATCACGATAGATTAGAAATTAAAACACCCAAACCCCAAGTAGATAGTTGTAAATTTATAGGTAAACTCGGGAACTAGATAGCACGCCTGAGCTATTTTTACGGAATATCTTGTTGCGATTTGCTATTAGAAAACAAGCAGGAATATACAAATTTTAGCGTTTCAAAACCGTATGTTGTTTCAGCGCAATAGACTCAAATCTGTAAATGTTATATAATTAAAACATCAATTGAATATTAATCTTCCTTAAATTGTCGAAAATATAAAAATCAGAGCTTTAAATGAATTCAATATTTTAGAAAACAAATTCCCCAAATCAGCGCAGCGCCAAAGTAAATTATAGGTAAGTATCTAAGTATTCAAATTTTCTATCCGTGTATTTATTATGTTAAATACCTATGTATTTATTTAAAAAGTATTTACCACGATAGATTAGAAATTAAAACACCCAAACCCCAAGTAGATAGTTGTAAATAGGTAAAATGGGTAGTAACTAGATAGCACGCCTAAGCTATTTTTACGTAGGTAACAGAAATACCTTGTTGCGATTTGCTATTAGAAATGCGACAGGCGAATTTCCATAAAAAACGTAATACCTACCGAAATCATTTAAAATTTAAGCGTATTTTTATCAGTTTATGTTGTTAGATTAAGAGAGTATGTATTTATCTAGGTTTCTGTTACACTTTTGATCCGAAAAACTTACCTAAAAAGAAATGTAGGCAAATTGAATTGAAATCTTTGTAGGTACCTACACCAAAAAATGCATTTTTTCTTTTCATTTGTTCTATAGTAAGTTTTTTGGAACAAAAGTTTAACAGGAACCTAGATAAATACTGCCTTTATCCAAATAATGATATAAAGTGATAAAATATGCTCAAATTTTAAATTATTTTGGTATTACGTTCCTAGGTACGTAGGTATGTTCACCGGTCATTTTAGAAAACAAATTCCCCAAATCAGCGCAGCGCCAAAGTAAATTATAGCCAAGTATTCAAATTGTAATTTGAAGATAGAAGTCTTCAAAAATCAATTAATCTTACCTACATTAATTAAACCCAACTCCAAAAAATCAAAACCTATGTACCTAAATTAAATTGAATTAACCCGCAATCTATAAACATGAGTGTAGGTATACATTACGATACAGAAATTTCAATTTCTGTATCGGACGCGCAGACATCGGACGTCTGCACGTTGGCTCTGACGGAACAAGACTAGTGTATCGCCAACGTGTGGATGGTTCACGAAATCTTGGCGCCAACGTTGGGACCAACGTTGGGGCCAACGTATGGAGCCGGCGTCAGAATCATGTATACCTTCTACCTAGTCCAGTCTTCGATTAAAACTCTTAATTTCTTACCATCAATCCAACCTGAGCTGTAAAAGCGACTACTTTCATATCAGTCTGCAGAGCAATAGATCCCAGACACGATCCAATAGTGACTAAGGTTCCTGCGTCAGTGCAGTTCTTCATATCTTCTATAGCCTTGTTGGAATATTCAACAGCGCCTGTGATTAGTTTTGAGAAGCTGTTTATGTGGTCAGTGACCTCTGCGATGCGGTCATCCACGCAATTGGTAGTTTTAGCTAATGTCTCGTTGAAAACAGCATTTGCATCTTCTGTAAAGGTCTGGAAAAGTAAAAGTGTTAGTTGTCTTTTTGTTTACATAAACAAAGTGGCGTTCTACTGTTTCCAAATCATACCCTGGTGTCTTCTTGTTGCTTAATTGTATTTCGACTTACCACAATGCATTCAGTAACCGCTACACCTGAGTCCAGTAGCCTATTTGAAACTCTTTCAACAGCATCAGATACTCGTTCTTTCAGCTTCTGGATATCATTGATAAATGTTCTTCTTACTTCATCGATTTCTTCTTGGACACCTTTTGAGAAATGAGCAATGGCGTCCATAGCATCTTTTGCTGCTTTGCGTAAATTTTGTACTAATTCTTCTATAAGCGCCCTGTAAAGTTTCATAGAAATGCAACATCAAATAAGTATCAAACTGTAAAATATTATTCAAAGCTATATTTGGACCTGCTTTGACATTTTCAAAGGATCTTGATCTTGAATACCCAGATATCTAGAGAGAAGTCAACCGCTTCTTGTCTTAAAGATTCTGTGGTGACTGGTGACCCTTAAGTTTAGTTAGCTTAAGTTACTTACCTATTAATCTTAAGTGACTTGGAATTGGTGTACAGATTCAGTTCTTGTCGCTGCTGTGGCATCAAGGCTTTGACAAAATCATTTGGACCCACTAAGGCTGTAGTTAGCGAACATGTCTGGAATATTGAAAGGACGGAGTGTTGCCTTACTTAATCGAGTCTGTTTCCCTCCAGGAACACTTTTTCCGAAGTAACTTAAGTAAGTAAGTAGGTACTTACCACAGACAAAACAAAGAATACGGCCAGGGATTTCATTTTGAAAACTGTTCCCACACAAGAAAATGCTTCGATCTGATAGTCCCCTTGATTTCCATGGTTTTTATACTAATCAGTATCTGAAGCACTATCTGCTCTTTTTCATTTGAATAAATTAATTTATCTTATCGTTGAGAATCTGGGTGAATAATACTTATGGCAAACATGGAATTAAAGAAAACCTAGACCTCCTTACCTATTACGAAATTAATTCTTACTCGTGCGCCTGAGCAACATTGTTGTTCGAGCCTTCTTTCTTACTTTTAAAACAGAATAGTCCTACAAATATGTTAGTTGTAAGTAATCAAAACAACTTTTTTCAAGCTTCTCATACCTACTTACCAAAGAGCTAATTCTAATGAGTCTAAACAAAGGCAGGTAGGTATTTCCAATGTGGTTAATAAATCTATGTTTTACTGTTAGAGCCAAAGCGCGGCAAGAACATGAGCGTAACTAAACACTGCTGTATAAATTTCCAATAGTACCTAAAAGGTTTACTTTACTTGCTTAGCTACACTTTTTTATTCTCTAAAAAAACACTTGCCAACTTGCTGACGCCTAGATCAATTAGCATCACATCCTAGACTGAGACGTTGCTATACAATTTTCAAAAGGCACAAATTTTAAAAAGAAACAAAATCATTCCATAGAAATTTAGATTTGCTTACTATAACTCCGGGTGTAGTATTCTTGTAAGCAAATCCATTGGATAGACTTTTATTCATAAGCTAGGTACTAGATGATCAGTTACCTACGCTTAATAATACGGGGTGTTGGTTGACTCGCATTAACATGGTAGGAATAAATCGCTAACCAATATCGTGATCCTCCTATTTATTGTAGGTATGCGAGGTTGCACTATAGGCTATCTGAGCTACCACTACATCATTCATTCTTGTCTCCTAATATGGTGCGTTTCTGTGAAACATTGAACGAACGTGAGTGAAATTCAAAGATGTTACATAATGTAACAAAGCAATAACAAAGAGTCGACAATTTGACAATTTGCCGACTGCTGATCAGGGTTTTTAAGAGCCATTATACAATTTCGCACTCGACAAAATCAGCGCTCGGAGGGACAAAAGTTGCTAAATTCTAACACCCAATGAACAGCGCTCCGTTTCTTAGACTAAACGGTTTTGGTAATTTTCATGTGATTGATTTATTTGAGATAGTAAAAATACTTTTTGGGTAGGTACTTAGGTAGGTACCTATAGGTATAACACAAAACAAAGTCGGGTTAGTTACACTTTGAATACAAATAATTACAAAAAAATAAATGTTTGTTTTTTTGTCCCATAAACCATATTGTGCTGATCTGATGGAGTCAGGAGCTTTTCAACAGAACTCTTCAGTAAATAATCCGATTGAGTTGAAACTTAGATCTCAGCATGTCAGTCAAGTTCCGACTACAATGAAATAATATGGTGACAGCTAGCTCATCTGATGATGGAGTCAGGACCTGTTCCATGGAACTTTTTAATGATATGGGTATAAAATGACAGGGCTTGATGAGCGCAACACAATGCTGATCTGATGATGGAGCCAGGACCTGCTCCATGGAACTTTTTAATGATATGGGTATCAAATGAAAGGGCTTGATGAGCGCAACACAATGCTGATCTGATGATGGAGTCAGGACCTGTTCCATGGAACTTTTTAATGATATGGGTATCAAATGAAAGGGTTTGATGAGCGAAACACAATTCTGATCTGATGATGGAGTAAGGACCTGCTCCATGGAACTTTTTAATAATATGGGTATCAAATGAAAGGGCTTGATGAGCGCAACACAATGCTGATCTGATGATGGAGTCAGGACCTGTTCCCTGGAACTTTTTAATGATATGGGTATCAAATGAAAGAGCTTGATGAGCGCAACACAATGCTGATCTGATGATGGAGTCAGGACCTGTTCCATGGAACTTTTTAATGATATGGGTATCAAATGAAAGGGTTTGATGAGCGAAACACAATGCTGATCTGATAATGGAGTCAGGACCTGCTCCATGGAACTTTTTAATAATATGGGTATCAAATGAAAGGGCTTGATGAGCGCAACACAATGCTGATCTGATGATGGAGTCAGGACCTGTTCCATGGAACTTTTTAATGATATGGGTATCAAATTAAAGGGCTTGACGAGCGCAACACAATGCTGATCTGATGATGGAGTCAGGACCTATTCCCTAGAACTTTTTAATGATATGGGTATCAAATGAAAGGGCTTGATGACCGAAACACAATGCTGATCTGATGATGGAGTCAGGACCTGTTCCATCGAACTTTATAATGATATGGGTATCAAATGAAAGAGCTTGATGAACGCAACACAATGCTGATCTGATGATGGAGTCAGGACCTGTTCCATGGAACTTTTTAATGATATGGGTATCAAATTAAAGGGTTTGATGAGCGAAACACAATGCTGATCTGATGATGGAGTCAGGACCTGCTCCATGGAACTTTTTAATAATATGGGTATCAAATGAAAGGGCTTGATGAGCGAAACACAATTCTGATCTGATGATGGAGTCAGGACCTGCTTCATGGAACTTTTTAATGATATGGGTATCAAATGAAAGGACTTGATGAGCGCAACACAATGCTGATCTAATGATGGAGTCAGGACCTGCTCCATGGAACTTTTTAATAATATGGGTATCAAATGAAAGGGCTTGATGAGCGCAACACAATGCTGATCTGATGATGGAGTCAGGACCTGTTCCATGGAACTTTTTAATGATATGGGTATCAAATGAAAGGGTTTGATGAGCGAAACACAATGCTGATCTGATGATGGAGTCAGGACCTGCTCCATGGAACTTTTTAATAATATGGGTATCAAATGAAAGGGCTTGATGAGCGCAACACAATGCTGATCTGATGATGGAGTCAGGACCTGTTCCATGGAACTTTTTAATGATATGGGTATCAAATTAAAGGGCTTGACGAGCGCAACACAATGCTGATCTGATGATGGAGTCAGGACCTGTTCCCTAGAACTTTTTAATGATATGGGTATCAAATGAAAGGGCTTGATGACCGAAACACAATGCTGATCTGATGATGGAGTCAGGACCTGTTCCATCGAACTTTATAATGATATGGGTATCAAATGAAAGAGCTTGATGAACGCAACACAATGCTGATCTGATGATGGAGTCAGGACCTGTTCCATGGAACTTTTTAATGATATGGGTATCAAATGAAAGGGTTTGATGAGCGAAACACAATTCTGATCTGATGATGGAGTCAGGACCTGTTCCATGGAACTTTTTAATGATATGGGTATCAAATGAAAGGGTTTGATGAGCGAAACACAATTCTGATCTGATGATGGAGTCAGGACCTGCTTCATGGAACTTTTTAATGATATGGGTATCAAATGAAAGGACTTGATGAGCGCAACACAATGCTGATCTAATGATGGAGTCAGGACCTGCTCCATGGAACTTTTTAATAATATGGGTATCAAATGAAAGGGCTTGATGAGCGCAACACAATGCTGATCTGATGATGGAGTCAGGACCTGTTCCATGGAACTTTTTAATGATATGGGTATCAAATGAAAGGATTTGATGAGCGAAACACAATTCTGATCTGATGATGGAGTCAGGACCTGCTTCATGGAACTTTTTAATGATATGGGTATCAAATGAAAGGACTTGATGAGCGCAACACAATGCTGATCTAATGATGGAATCAGGACCTGTTCCATGGAACTTTATAATGATATGGGTATCAAATGAAAGGGTTTTATGCGCGAAACACAAAGCTGGGTTAGGATTTACTTTTGACTTCGATTTTTGATGTTTGATTTTTCATTTTTAATCTTGATTTTAATTTTAAAATCAAAATCAAGAAATAAAAATCAAAATAAAAATCCGAGATCCGAGAATCGAGAAATGAGAAACAAGAATCAAGAATCACAAATCAAAAATTAAAAAATTGAAAATCAAGAATTAAGAATCCGAGATACAAGATCCGAGAATCGATAATCGAAAATTGAAAATCAAGAATCAAGAACCCGATATCCAAGATCCGATAATCAAGAATTGAGACTCGAAAATCGAAAATCAAGAATCCGAGATCCGAGAATAGAGAAACTAAAATTGAAAATCAAGAATCAAGAATCAAAGTGAAAGTCAAAATCAAGAATCAAAGTCAAAGTAAACCCCGACCCAGCTTTGTGTTTCGCTCATCAAGCCCTTTCATTTGATACCCATATCATTGTAAAGTTCCAGGGAACAGGTCCTGACTCCATCATCAGATCAGCATTGTGTTTTGTTCATCAAGCCCTTTCATTTGATGCCCATATTATCATTAAAAGTTCCATGGAACAGGTCATAACTCCATCATCAGATCAGCATTATGTTTTGCTCATCAAGCCCTTTCATTTGATACCCATATGATTAAAAAGTTCCATGAACCAGGTCCTGACTCCATCATCAGATCAGCATTGTGTTTCGCTCATCAAACCCTTTCATTTAATACCCATATCATTAAAAAATTCCATGGAACAGGTCCTGACTCCATTATCAGATCAGCATTGTGTTGCGCTCATCAAGCCCTTTAATTTGATACCCATATCATTAAAGAGTTCCATGGAACAGGTCCTGACTCCATCATCAGATCAGCATTGTGTTGCGCTCATCAAGCCCTTTCATTTGATACCCATATTATTAAAAAGTTCAATGGAGCAGGTCCTGACTCCATCATCAGATCAGAATTGTGTTTCGCTCATCAAACCCTTTCATTTGATACCCATATCATTAAAAAGTTCCATGGAACAGGTCCTGACTCCATCATCAGATCAGCATTGTGTTGCGCTCATCAAGCCCTTTCATTTGATACCCATATTATTAAAAAGTTCCATGGAGCAGGTCCTGACTCCATCATAAGATCAGAATTGTGTTTCGCTCATCAAACCCTTTCATTTGATACCCATATCATTAAAAAGTTCCATGGAACAGGTCCTGACTCCATCATCAGATCAGCATTGTGTTGCGTTCATCAAGCTCTTTCATTTGATACCCATATCATTATAAAGTTCGATGGAACAGGTCCTGACTCCATCATCAGATCAGCATTGTGTTTCGGTCATCAAGCCCTTTCATTTGATACCCATATCATTAAAAAGTTCTAGGGAACAGGTCCTGACTCCATCATCAGATCAGCATTGTGTTGCGCTCGTCAAGCCCTTTAATTTGATACCCATATCATTAAAAAGTTCCATGGAACAGGTCCTGACTCCATCATCAGATCAGCATTGTGTTGCGCTCATCAAGCCCTTTCATTTGATACCCATATTATTAAAAAGTTCCATGGAGCAGGTCCTGACTCCATCATCAGATCAGCATTGTGTTTCGCTCATCAAACCCTTTCATTTGATACCCATATCATTAAAAAGTTCCATGGAACAGGTCCTGACTCCATCATCAGATCAGCATTGTGTTGCGCTCATCAAGCTCTTTCATTTGATACCCATATCATTAAAAAGTTCCAGGGAACAGGTCCTGACTCCATCATCAGATCAGCATTGTGTTGCGCTCATCAAGCTCTGTCATTTGATACCCATATCATTAAAAAGTTCCAGGGAACAGGTCCTGACTCCATCATCAGATCAGCATTGTGTTGCGCTCATCAAGCCCTTTCATTTGATACCCATATCATCATAAAATTCCATGGAACAGGTCCTGACTCCATCATCAGATCAGCTCGCTGTCACCCTATTATTACATTATTAGTTACACAACAATTCAGATCATTATTCTGCTTTAACGGCCTTTTTAGCCCCGCAGAAAATATTTAAAAATAGGTAATTAATAACTTAGCAACCAATGTATCAAACGCTCCTATTTCGCTATATTCTTCGTAGCCGGCGACGTGCTTTGCGAGTCGACTCAGTGCGAGCTCCGGGATGCAAAGCGATACGTCCACCCCCTAGAAGCGCTCGGCGCGGTCTGCTTGCGTCGAGTAGATAGGGTAGTAGATACGACGCGTTTTAGGTTGTTTTAAAAGATTTTTCATTGCCAATTTTTTAATCTTTTTGCATTTTTTTTTTCAGAAAAGGATTGATTTTGAACTCAAGTTTATTTCTGTTTTGTTAATTTTACGAACAAGAGTTCTAAGTCAGTTCTAAGTAGCCAAAATCAAAAGCAATTCTTTGGCCGTTTTCTCGAAATTTGGACTAAGTTAAAGATTTTTTTACTTAAAAACTAAATAAAGGTAGTAAAAAGTGATCCATTTAATAGTTTGGTTGACTATCACAGCAAAACATCGTAATTTTTTTATACCATTTGGACGTCAAAATGATTCGTAAATATGGTGATTTCTAAACCTCTTACAGCAAAAATTCACAAAACAGTCGCCGGTTTGAGGTCGATTAATCAAAAAGAAATAATAAAAATACAAAAGTAGCTCATTTAATAGTACAAAATTGAAATGATATTTCATGCTGTGCCATAATTTTTTTATAAATACAGTGTTTTCATTGAAAAATCCTGCCCCAAAACATCACGTAAATCAGAAAATTTTGTCTAATGCCTCTTAAGTCTTTTGATAGACAGAAAATTCAGCTATGTAGATAAGGGTACCTACTTAATAAAAGTGTGATAAAAGTAGGTAAGTAAGTACCTACCCTGGTCTACATACCTAGCTAAATTTTCTGTCAATCATGTTTTGAAGATAGACTGTCTATAAGCTTATTTCGACAAACAAAAGTAAAGTATCTGTTGCATGCAAGTCTGTAATCTTTACTTACCATTAGACATCAGTGCAAAGTGAACTCAGCAGAAGTAGGACTTATTCCTTTAACCCAGCACTTCAATGTATAGGGTAGTTAGAAACAAGTCCAAATCTAGGCTATCAACGCAACAGTGCGCGATAAATTAGTTCGCGCGAACTACTAGCGTTAGTGATGTGTCTAACACCCTAGCTATGGTCATGGATCCATTCTGACCATACTAATCCTGCGACCTTGCCAGCTCCTTTCAAACGGTACGTGCATGCTAGATTGTTGAACTCATGTGACCTTCGTCTTCGCTTGCTCCGCTTCTGATAGCTGCTTTGATCCGTTTGAAAGCCTTCCTAAACTGGTATAACAAGATATAAAATATTCCTAAGAACTTAGATTATATCTAGTAAGATATTTAGCTAATTTATGGATATTATCTATAGAATGTTTAATTATTCGATTCTGTAAACCTAGATCTCTTTTTCCAGTGCAACAGAATTAAACTGCACTAAAGACCTCCCAATCTCTAAATTCTCCTTCAAAATATTCGGTCACAAAGACAAACGAATTCGAACAATTCAACAGAGGGCAATTGAGCAATTGGCTATCTCGGTTCGCGCATCCGATCGCGGTATAAGGGGTAGAGTTGAGAGGTCGGAGTCGATTGACGCGAATTATCTAGTCACATCATCACATGACTCTTGTCACAAGACATTGTTTGTTCTGCATTATGCCTTATCATTTAGTGGTTTTAGCACTTACAAAATGACACCCAACAACACACATTAAAAATATCAAATAGCACTAACTAGACACTGAGGTCACAGTGTGTAAAGAACGTCCCAAAAGTTATTTTTATAATGGAACAACATTTTTTGACACTAACCCTTTAGATTCATTCAGCAGTGCCCTTGCGGCGTTGCCCCCGTGGTGATGGTATAATGTAAATGATGATGGAAAGTAGCCTAAAACCTTCCTCAAGAGTTTAGCTATCAAATGCAGAAATAATTGTTCAAATCGGACTGGTAGTTCCTGAGAAAGGCGCGTTCAAACAAACATAGCTTCCTATAGGCACACTGTAGGCCAGATAATTGATAAATCTGTTGACATTTTTTTTTTAAATATTGTCAGTGTTATGAGTGCACCAACTAAAACCGTGCTAATTAGGCAGTTGAATAGGTACCTAATCACTAATGGGGTAGGTAAGCTTTTTCTTTGTTTTGTTTGATATCAGCTCAGGCGCAACTCATTGTTACCTTCTTCCCATTGATGAATAAGATCACTTAATGATGGTGAGTAAATCAGTAGGTACCCGCAGATCCTCTATCAATTTCCTGTTTACGGCTTTGCTCGGCCTGTTTACGAAGTATGGACGACAGTGTAAGTGTTGTCATACCTATATCGCCACCTACACTGATAGAGAAAGTCCTATCACTGCACTGATCCAGAATACAAAAAAAAGGTCAAAGATCTTGTTAGTTTACGTCTGCGTCACACTAACGTGCACAACGACGTTGAATTATCATAACAAAACTTCAAGATAGAAGGTTAAATAATACGTTCTCGCGAAGGTTCTTTAAGCCGGGACGGATTCGTCACAGAACGGAGGCCAGAGTAACGCTGATAAAGCTCTGTTGTTGTTAAACAGTTTGAACCAATTGTGTACCTCATCGTGGAAAGTTATTGAATAGAAGTAGGCAGGTGTCTAATTAACCCATTAATAAATAGAGTTCCGTGGATAATAATAACATGATTCATCTTTCATCTTTTCTTCTTCGTCTTTTTTCAGCTTGTCTCATTATTTCAGTTGCATAGTGCATTGCTTTTTCTATTAGAAAAAGCAATTAATTAAAAAAACCAGTTGTTACCTATACTTAGATCTACGAAAATACACCGTTTATTTTTGGTCAGTTTAAAGCCGGCGCCTACGTAATCTATATCGATAACCTTACTCAAAAATAATAATAAATATGAGATCTATTTTTTTACAATTAATATTATCACGAAACATAGGCAGGATAAATCACGGAGATACGTGCTCTGTGCTCAGCTGTTGCTACGGCATAGAGTCTATGCTACGTCGTAGTCATACATACATACCTAGGTCATTAGCTCTGCGCGCCTACGACACCATAACAAGTGTTTTACTCACTTTTGTTAATCTTTTCAACTATTTAGTTTCGTATGAAATACTTATCAAATTCAAAAACTAAACCAACGACACGAATACGATTAAGCAATACAAGCAGTGGGTGCTGGCTTTAAACTGACCCAGAATTAACGGTGTATATAAGTACAAGTACTTACCTCCTTTCAAAATTGGTTTAAAACAGTGGTTCTTAACCTTTTAGTGATGGGGGACCATTTGATAAACTTTTTTCTTGCCGCGGACCACCAACCCGTATCAAGATGGTGGGGGGGGGGGGGGATGTATCTTTCAAGTTAAATAGTGTTGTATTTAGTCAGGCAAATAATCAAAAGGGGGTCAGATGACTTTGCACTCTCGCAAAACATCTACTCATGAATATGCGAGCAAAGCGAGCCGATTTTTTTTGAGTCAAATGCAACGTAGCTCATTTTGGTCGCAAAATACTCATGAAGCTAATATGCGAGCAAAGCGAGTGAGCTTCAAACCAAGTGACTGAAGCGAGCTCCCTAATCCGCGAAGCGAAACAAATGCAACATTTACGCTTTGTTTTGCTTACGGTTCTCAAAGAAAGGCTGGCTGCTTGTCAGTTTCTATTCTGCGATCAGACGTAATTCAATTTGTTCGCAAAATACGTATGAAGCTGAAATGCGAGCGAAGCGAGCCGAATTTTTTAAAGAAAAATGCAGCATGTGACACTTAATTTTGCTTACCTTCCATGCTCAAAGAAAAAGCTGGTTGCTTGTCAGTTTGACAATCGTGCTTCTTTATTTTGCTTACGGTGCTCAAAGAAAAGGCTGGCTGCTGCCTATTTCTAGTCTGCGGACAGACATAGCATAACTCACTTTGTTCGCAAAATCCACATGAAACTAAAATGCGACCGAAGCGAGCCGATTTTTTTAAGACAAATGACCCCCATGACCCTTCCCATGGGACCGCGCCTGCTCAACCAACACACAGTCAA
The DNA here is from genome assembly GCA_958496255.1 of Camptogramma bilineatum. NCBI lineage: Eukaryota > Metazoa > Arthropoda > Insecta > Lepidoptera > Geometridae > Camptogramma > Camptogramma bilineatum. Next base: position 10,982,650 of record OY292458.1, read on the forward strand.
CCAATAATTTGATTCAAAACGTATCAAAAGCGGAAAAGTTTTCTCTTTTAACTTTGATCCGTTGTCACTTGCTTAATTTTTTCGGATAGCTTCGCGGACCACTTCAGGTGGCTCCAGGGACCACCAGTGGTCCGCGGACCACCGGTTAAGAACCACTGGTTTAAAACCTCTTACCAGACATTACTAGTTATTACCTACTACTGTCTCTACTCCGTGACTTCTCCGTTCGGTTACAATATCAATGGATTCAATAACGTGCTAATTAGACTATAAAAGACATGTACCTACCTAAAGTGTAGTGTTCGAGGTGATCAACTGTCGACCTACAAGCATCGATAAGAACGCATTTATTTATCATTGTTTGTCTGCTAGGTAGCTGTACTTACGGCACTTTGAGGATGTCAATTCGGAAGTACAAACTCGCCTACAATAATATCCATGGAATCGACCTTGCAGTTTTGGCCTTGCTATCTACTTCGAAATTGAAATAAAGAAGAAAAGAAGCTTTCTAGAGGTTCATAGCAACGATCCTTTGATGGCTCAACTGGTTTTAGGTAGTGTAGGTACCTAGGTATTTTGTAAAGTAGGAAGTAGCTTCTTTTAGTCAGAAACACTTCGAAAACTCTGCAGTCATCCACCTGAGATCTAGTTAAATAACAATAATACCTATCATTCAAGGTAAGTAATCATTTTACCTACCTGCTCTACAAACTTTCACTGGTTTATGTAAGATTCACTTTCGTTTTTAATTCATTTTGAAAAATACTTGGTCGACATAACTCTTGAAATGCACTTAGCGGTGTAAAAAGCTGTCTACCTGAAGCGTGTCGTGTTTCGAATCTTTGTGTTAAAAAATCTTTAAATTGAAAGTTTCAGATTCGCGACACGAAATGATTGAATCGAAGCACCTACCCATTTAACCACTGTGCTAAATTACCTATACTTACCTAGTATTTAAAATTACTTGTTTACTCTGCAATCCCAAACACTATAAAAATAATGGTCTCTACGTCTTGTTGAGCATGATTGTTTTTGAGTCCTACAAAGTTGTTGTGGTTTTCTATTTTTCTTCCATTTCCCTCTATCAACTGTCATCTCACTCAGTACTCACCCCTTTCTTACTCATCTCATATCATCTTTTACAAAGTCCATCTATCTTTTCTTAGGTCTAAATAACTTTTCTTTAATAAGTCACTCATGAACGTGACTCAAGAATTCCTATAGATCGATATCAGTAACATTAGTCTAGTTAATGAACTAATCAGACCACTGCAATGAGACTAATTTAGGTGTCAATGCTCATTGACTAAGCACGTAGGTACATTAAACACATCAATGCTAGTATGTCAAGGATTCTAAGCTCGATCTTAGCAACATTTTACTAAATTGCCTGCCTAGAGTTTTTGTGTTGGACTACAGTGCATAGGAGGCTCACATGTGGAGCAAGGTTGTTTCGGTAAAGCTTAGTGCAGACAATCTTCAAGACATTCTCACAGAAAGCTGACATAAATTATGTCATAAAAGTAGCTATGGAGTGGAGGTACTTACCTAATATTCCTATTTAATGAATTTTAAAAGATAAGTTAATTTCTATAAGTTTGGTATTGTGGAATGTTGTCCAGAGAGTTGAAGTTCGTAAATAATATTTTTGAAAAGGTGAATTGGGCGATTCAGTAGTCTCAGTAGGCTCGTTTAAGAGTAATGTAGGTAGGTAGGTAACTATATCTTAATTGAGGTTCATAAACTCATCTCTCAGGAAGTCGGCAGTTGCAACATTCGAGGTCAAAACTTACGCATCTTGTAACAAAAGATGAACTTTTAAAAGGTTAAGAGGAACCAAATGTTACATTATGAAAGCTATGGCTGAGAGATAAAGAAACTGGAAATAGGAAGGAGATTTTATGGCCCGACCATCAGACAAAAGAAAACTAGGTCTCTATCAAATTAAGGTCAGCGGGTTTAAAAATGCCGTTATAGGAATACAATAGGAATTGCACTAGGTATATGATGCCGTCGAGAGTAACAAAAACGGCATAGAAATTATATTGCAATTCCAATAGGGAACTCCCACAATTTTTTTTTATGATTTTATACGATAGGTTATATCGTCAAATAACCGTAATAAAAATTCCAGCGCCGAAAAACTAAAATTTTATAACAAAAATAATTTTTAAAATTTACCAACATTTTCACGCATCTGAAACACGATTATTATTGTTGTCACAGATTACTGTTGTAGTAACAATTTTTGAACTGTGACGTCACGCGTCAAAGTTCACAAATTGATACTAAGTACAACAGTAATCTGTGACAACAATAAGTTCGAGTTTAGGAATTGTGAAAATTAAAAAAAAAACTTATCTATGGATCGTTATATCTGACTCGTCCTTGACCCGTCTTATGAACTCGTGACGTCACATCCTTTCACATCCTTTTCAAGTATTTTGAAATTCCTACTATTTTTTGCAATTTTTAAAATTTATTTTCTAATCGAAAATGGTTTAATATTAAAAAAAATTACTAACACATACCTCTAAAGCAACAATGTTCATAATAAAATACATTTAACCCGCTTTTGAATCAGACGCATGTTCCCAATTGTGATAGCGGCCTTTTTAGCCCTTAATCTTGAGTGCAAAAATGTCATGCCGTGGTGGTTCAATGTAACATCGGTGATCGCTCTGAACTAAATTGTTATCAGTGACAAGCCAAACCACAAATTGGTTACCTACCTAGGCATAAAAGTGGCTGAAATATCACTCTTGGGAGAGAGATTGGTATTTCACCACGTTGCTATTTTAGAAGTTACAGCAAGATTTTATGTTCAAACCCTTCTATGTGATTACCGAAATAGTCATATAGTTGAGAAGAGGAGAGTACGTATGCCAAGAAGTAATGGAATATCCTCGTATTATTCAGCCAATAAAGAAGATTATATGGCGTAGGAGGTACCTACTCTAGAAGGGATTATTAGAATATTCTCGAAATGTTACAGGGAAGATGATTACTTAGAAAGTGGTGCAGTGTTTCGCGCCTTGCACAAGCGAGGACTTTCGCCGGATTACGAAGACATCGACACATGATAATAAAGCGCTAATTGCTAACAAAATTAGGCTAATTAGAACGTGCATTGTTGAGCTAGAGAACTCCTCGACAGATGCGCTAGAGACAGTTATGATCAGCAGCCATTTTACTTAGGTGGTGTCCAGCACAACCGTGAAATAGGAGTTGAATCAAATCAGCAACTTCTACAAAAAAGCGCAAGCTAGTTTCAAAAGCTTTGAAGAAAATCGGCTCTTCATGTCTGAAGATCGTGATCACTGGATGTCTTCGTGATAGCGTGGATATCTTGTCTTTAACGAGTTCTATTAGAGGCTTGGTGGGCCATCGTAGAACCTGGCTTTCTTCTCCTGGAGCTGGTCCGTCCATCGAGTTGCGGATCTCTCCCGCGTGATCTCCTTGCCTCGATGTTTCCAACGATGACCAGCTTTTCGAGACTTATTGCCACGCCTCGATATATGGCCAAAGTAAGCGTAGGTACTATATGCGAGTATGAGGTAAAAATGTAGGTTTGACAGAAATATAGAGAAAGTAGTGAAACGGGGTCTGTGATGTGATGATGACAGAGCATTTAGGTAGAAATGCGAATTACCGATGTGTTTCAATCAACTCGTTCCGTAGAAAAATAAGGTAAATTGTACTATTTCTAATCGATCGAGCGAGCGAAGCGAGCGAAGATCTTAGTGGTAAGTTGGGCGATTTTGCTTTGTATGTTTGTATGTTTGTATGTTTGTATGTTTGTATGTTTCACGAATTGTTGTTCGAGCATAACTGTCGAACCGTTCATCCAATCTGCATGAAACTTGGTAGGTCAATAGGTTGTGGTAAGGAAATTTACGGTGGAGCATATGAGCTTAATCGATGAAGGGGTTGTGAAGATATTGGGTTCCCAAGGGGGTAAAAAATTATGAAAGTTACACAAATATATTGAGTGGGGTGTCATACGAAAGGGCTTATTTTGTACATTCCAAAATGGTTTTTATTTTTAATCTAGGATGTATAGTTTTTGAAATACGACCAAAGACCAAATACTACGAAACCAGAGCTGCAAGAGCTCCCGTTTCATAGAGTTTCGATGTCTTCGTAGCTCATTGACTGGTCGGTCTTAAAAAGAGAGTGGCATCGTTGCGGTTTGGTTTGCAATGATTTTAGATGCTACTTGATTTATTTTCATGATAAAAAAAATTTTGATAAAAAATGAAAATAATTGGGGTAAAAAAAGTTAAGTACCTAAACAAATATATTGAGTGCGGTGTCAAATGAAAGGTCTTTATTTGTACATTCTAAAATAGTTATTATTTTTATTCTAGGACGTATACTTTTAAAAATACGACGAGAATTCATAAATATGAAATAAATGAAAAATTAGACACGACATTATGTATTGCATGCATGCTAGTATTTTTTACCATGAAGAGCTAGCGCAATAGGCATACCCGGCAGTAGTAGCACTTGAAATTATAGGGGTAGTCAGAAGAAAGTCCAAATGTTGGCCATCTATGGTGCGCGAGATCTCAGTTCGGGGCGAACTACTAGTAGTTTTAGTTTAGACTGTCCTTGATAATTATCGTCACCTTGTATAAGTATGAGTGCGATGTTTTTCTAGGTACCTACCTACCTAAGTACCTACTTAAGTAATTACAGGTATCACTATCATTAATCCTAATGTACTTAATCTACCACTCATTCATAAAGACAGCAAATAAGTACAAATCAACAAACCTTACAAAGGATAAGAGCAAGCAATAACCTAGTCAAACAACTCATTAAAAGTGCATTTAAATTATCTCCGTACAATGACAGTTTATTGTACCCACTTGTATCTAACTGGAAACAATGATTTGACGTGATGCATAGTGGTACATTCACATAGGTAGACGTAGGTACCTATGCAAGTTATGCGACATATGATGTGAAAAGAGCCTTTTAGCCACTTTACATTTATTCAAAAATTCAATTCAAAATTCCACAACAAACACGGTCTGGGGCCTTGTTTTCTTTTCGGTGATACAAGCTCCAGTGGGGAGCCAGTCGAACAATGTGAGTCTCGTCTAAGTCGTCAAAAGAAAATTAAAATTACGCTCAAGCTGATAGTAGGTTATACGTAGTAGGTATTATCTTGTGTTCTGCGCCGATAGGTAGTAAAAGTACCTAATTTCGCCTCTATCTTAACTACCGGTTACGTACTAACTTAATCTTCGACTTCGATCACGGTTTAAAATTGCAAGACGAAAATATTTGCTTAGTTTTCTTGCATGTAAGAAAGTGTTTGGCTTCATAGGAGGTAGGTACTCTTTTTACACTGCTTTCTATTTGTCTTCTATTAGCACTTACTTGTACTTTAAGCATGAAATAGAGAAATCATTTGTAGTAGGTAAGTATTCGTTTTAATTTTGTTGAATATTTACATATTTCACAGATCTTTGAAGTGAAAGAACATACTTACGTAAACTTTCGACAGTATAGCTAAGCGATTTAATTTTATACTTACCTACATAATACTTACCTAAGTAGATTAGAAAAAGGCTAGGTCCAAGTACGCTTCCCTGAAGAACACCTAATGTGATTTCCTCGTCGTATTTATTATTTGTTTTCATCTTCTTTACAAAACATTTTGTCACGACATTCATCACGTTTCCACAAAAACTTGACTGTCTATCTAGTTAGAATAATACCTACGTACTACCTGTGGTACTACGAGATTCCTTGTAATTGTCGACTCAAAAATATACCTTAAGTTAGTTGACATACGAAACTACTCGTCTACCTCGTCCCTCACTTCAGGACCTCATTATGTCCCTTTTTTCGCAATAAAACGTGCTCATTTTCTCAAGACATTTTCCTTGACAAAACGTTGATCTTTTAACATGATCTATTGTGTCAGAAGTTGGTACACTTAACACACTTAAGGTAGCAACCGCAACCTTAAATCACAAGGTGGGGTCGCTCCAACAACGACCAATGTAGGTACCTAAATAAGGCTTGTTTCACTCTTCAGCGTGTTGCCGGTCGCATCCGCGAGTTGACCATTCACAGCGCAGAGAAATTAATTTTGACCATTCACAGCACAGAGAAATGTGCTGTGAATGGTCAACTCGCGGACGCGACCGGCGAAACGCTGAAGAGTGAAACAAGCCTAACATGCATTCTCTAGTGTATTGCAGGCATTTATGATTTTTGCGAGACGGATCGTTTTAGAGATATTGCAGTAGCAATCAAACCTTTCTCTTTTCGCAATAATGTCTGTATAATGCATTTGATGAGGATATGGCATGTTATGATCAGCTCTAGATTATAACTATAATAAAAATAAATCTCACCTACTAAGACTCAAGTAGGTAAATTGAATTTATCGATGCTTTTGGCGACACACATACTAATGCTGCAATTAAAAATGAATTTGCAAGCAAGTTAAGGGTTATTAAAATCTGAACACAGCACTTTTTGTTGTAGTAAGGCTAGTTTAGGAGCGATCCATCTGGTTTGTCCAAACATTGTCTTGCCACAGACCTCTAGATAAGATTTACTAAAATGATCTGAAAAAAAAAAAAAAAGTTAGGATGTCTACAACAATTACCCTTCCTTTGCTTTGCGCAGTCGGGTAAAAAGCGCCACCATACCATTATCTACAGTTAAGTAAGAACCACATACCTAGGTACAACCAGTAAAAAAAAATCAAATCAATCAAAGCCTTTTAAGAAGAAAATAATTACGAACACACGCACACCACAATTTTATAATGAAGATAATCCTGTACTGTACACATACACTAGAGAAAATTAATAAAGTTCAAGCTTCTCTAGTTGGCTATAATAGAGAACCAATGTCACGTTCGACTTACATTGCCTTATTGTACCTTCTTAGATATAAGTAAAACCACACCTTATTGTGCGGTATTGTATCTAATCAACCCGAAGTTTCCCGAGATTTCCACCCATGTTCGATTCGACCCACTCTCTGATACCCACTTTCCTAACACGGTTCGCTTTAAAGCCGCACGTAGACTTGTAACCACTCAATAGTAACTATGATTAATTCATTATTGCCTTTTACCAAGGAATCAAAAATTAAAATTAAGTTTACAGCACATTCTAACAGCGCAGCATGCCACATAGAGTATGTCTTAAGTTTGCTTTTCTTCCTAAGTCTGTACCTAAGTCTGTGTATTCATTTTAGCACCTCTACGCATCGTTCTGCTCAGTGCTGAGGGTCGCGTGACCTCCAAGGATCACATTTTCGCGAGTGATTGTTCTCCAGCCAATCCGATCTCTAGCTTCTATGGCATCGTGGATCTGGATGGAAAGAGACTTCCGAACTTGGTCGGACCATCTTGTTGGGCTGCGGCCTCTTCCCCTCTTTCCTTCTACAGAGCCAGTGACTATCAGTTTCTCTAGATTGTCTCCTGTATTTCTGGCAATGTGTCCAAAAAACTCTAGAACACTCCGGAGCTTTTTAGCAACTGCATGAGATTAATGCAGTAACCAAACTACAACTTGTTTTTTTTTGTGTCATTTGATAGATCCACTATTTAAAAATTTCAGTCCACAAATTTTTTGTTCAAGGCAATCAATTTTGGCAAGCTCTCTAATGCCAACGGGGGCTCAAGTTAATATAATATAATTATTTAATATGACACTCGTATCGTACTGATGTTCAAATGACGTTGTGCAAGTCATTTTCTTTGTGGATCCGTAAAGCAGCAAATCTGCAGGCAGCTTTAGCCAGTTGAATAAATCAGTCCATTGAATTCGCGTTCATTGAATAAAGATAGTTAATTCATGGAGGCAGGTGTCAGGAGAAACGTTTGGCTGATAAGACGCTATGAAAATGAAAGGTTCTAACTATTTTAATGGGCAAAGGCTCGCATGAAACTCAGAAGGTTGCAGGTTCAATTACTAAAAAGTACCTACCTAATGTAGGTAATGTAAAAATATGTCACGTGTTTTTCTATAGGTACATATACATATACGTTTTGCAATATTTATGTAGGCTATGTAGGTACATATTTACAAAAAAAAGTATATCAGCCATGTAGTTCCCATAACACAAGCTCTACTCACATTGGGACTACTTGATTTTGTGTGAAATGTCTAGCATTATTTTTTATTATATTTTGACAAACATCGTCACTATTATCAAAGCTCATCTTACGTCTGTGATCAGCGGGCTTAAAACGGTCGCTATAGCAGAATCTCAATAGGAATTGGACTGAATGCCGTCTCTTTTCATTGACTGAGAGTGATAAGAGATGGCATATAGTTAAATTCCTATTGCGTTTTTGCTATGGCGATCTTTGTAAGCCCGCAGGCTTAACCATTATAAGCTGAATCGCAATAATTTGTACGTTGCATTCAAGAGCTGCTGAATTATAGCTATCGTTTCATTATCATCCAAACCGGTACTTGCCATAAACCAGATCTGAGAATTGGGCGTTGGACAGCTGTCGATCAACGCAACGATTTGTGGTAATTTGTTGGAGAGTCCAGTCTCGAGCTCCTGAAAGTGGTTAATCAACTGGACTTGGTTCTTGAGAATTATCGCTTTTATGACGAAAGGGAATATTTTAATGGATACGGCTATAGGCTGTGCTATATAACTATGGATGCCAGGTCAATGATCTTCTATATAGGTAAACTGGTAAAATCTTATTGTGCCAGGTAGGATTTTTCAAAATATAATACGGAGAAAATAATGAAATAATAATATGTACCTACCTAGCTAAAGGAAACCCGTGGCCTAGTTTGATATACTTACTTAATTGTTTGTTTATTTTAAGGCAGATTAGAACAAAAAGATGGCCAAAGGAAGACCCAATAGGTACCTAATGGGCAAGCCAGCTCTACAAGGACATTGTCATAAATAACATGAAGTACTTAGGTACTTACTTCTAATAATTATACTTATGTTATTTTGTTATTATGTTAACTCCTTCTCATTAGTATATGTACCTACCTAATTATAGATCAAATCTGCCTAAGTAGTAAAGGTCTATGTCTATATCAATCTAGAACTTTTATAGTGGGTAACAAAAATACTACAATAAAAGATTCTAGATTCTTCTCCGAGTCAATTGGATCTGTAGGCTGTAAAGACCGCAAATTGCGACCTGGCCCGGGGCTTACCGGGACGTCACAATCAAACGAGTTACCATCTCGATGTGTATGTATATCCGGATTTGTTTCTTAAATTAATTCCTTCCGTTGCGGAAGTGGACGTTTAGGATATCATAAACATGTATTCAAGCTCAAATAGGGTTTATTGTCATAATCCTCACTAAGAAATCCCCAACAGTGGGTATTATGACAATTTTCAAAAAACTTTTGGCGTTTTCCCCCCACTTAGATAAGAACCTTCCTATTTTTTAATTTACTCATCATCCTACTTGGATTTACTCAAGCAATGTTCAAAAATAATTCTTTCTTTCTCTTTTCTTCGTCAAGGATATTTTTTTTGGCTGTAAACAGTGATTGAAAAGGAAGAATTAGGTAGGTAGGATGGATGACGTCAAGAGTTATTAAAATAAAAAATAAAAATATAATCGTAAAAGACTAAACCATGTCACATAAAGAACATAACATAATGATTTGAAGTCAATGTCTAGTGAAAGGGTCAGTGACACAGAATAATAAACAGTAGATTCTACCACAAGCCTTCTCTCATTGGCCATTGAAACGTGCCGGCATTATGAGATAATTGGGTAGGTTGTAACTACTGATCAACCGATAACGGTTGATAATGTAACAGGTAGGTAGTCCGATTTGTATAACGCAACCTTTGACCATCGGTGGTTGTTTGGGGCACAAGCACAAGGCCTAAGGAAAACTGAGGAAACCCGCAGTTTAGTCAGCTCCACACGTATTGCCCATGTCTTTATTGTGGATACACACATAGGTAACACTATTGTGGATAAGGCCGATTAAAACTAAGGATGGTTTTAGGAACTGGGCATAAACAGTGCAGTCCTATGCAATCCAACGTTGTGAGTGAAGGCAAAGGGTGGCCTCCTGACTTTGAGTGAGTAAGGTAAAATTGTAATGGGGTTAAAGTTCAGTATAAATTAGAAGTGAGTATAGGTTTACACTTTGAGTGGCACCGACATTATGGTGATCAGCAAACGGTGCTGGCAGTAACGCTTAGAGAAGAAACATAAAAAATATTAGTTAAACGTAAAATATTTAAGCAGGCAAATATCTCACTGACAGATGCATCATTAGGTGGTGGCAAGGTTACGGCACAGAGATCCGTATGTTACAATTGCATCACCACTAGTGAACAAACTGGTGTAATTGTATAGGCAGTGTTATTTCTGTTTAAACAAAGGTGGTTTTACCTCACATTGTCCCATCGTCGTACTGTATGCACCATTGACTTGCACCATCAATGGTGCAGATGACGCTGCTGTCTAAATGTCACCTAATATTCATAATTTTATCTTTGGACATCTCTATCCTACACGTGCTGATAGGAGTTGTCGAGGGGATGTCTTGTCTTGTATTGTATCTGAGTTAACGCGTGCCGTGACGTATTTGTGCTCCATGTGCAGGTTGTCCTATAGCACTCCTTGGAGAGCATCGCAGAGGCGGAGCAGGGAATATGTTAATTCAAATTATCCCAAGTCGTACTATAATTAACACAAAACTGAGTATGAAATGTAAGTTATTTCAAGCAAGCTTTCAATTCGGAAGCAAAGTCGAATTTCCGTTGATCTTCAGGGACATACAAATTCGCAAAATACTCAAACACTAAAATTCTCACACAACAGTAAAAATTCGCAAGCCAGATGACCTTCTTACAAGGAAGTAGAGATACCTTATAAGGAGTTGCCAATCAATACTGCTAATTAATACAGGTAGGTATCTAGTTAATTAGTTAACAGAAGGATAACGGTTATGCATTCATTCTTATTGAATACATTAGATAAGTAAATGCATAACATCCGTTGGTGATGTAAGCAATTAGGTAATTGGAAGGACCGATTAGAAGTTCATTATAATGAGTGTAAAGGTTTCCATAACGTAACAGTCTTTAGGTAGGGACCTAAATATGTCGTCGACTCGGATACCGTCAATGTTTCGATATACATAAGCAGCGATTATTCCTCAGAGCACAGAAAATATAATATATTATTACAAAATCTGGGTAAGGGGAAGGAACTTGCGGGATGGTCACTCCTCGCGGTCGCGTCTCATAATAAGAGCGATGCATATAGTCAAAATCCCCTTTAAATATTTCCTTTTGAGACTTAATCTCATACCTAATCCCCTTTGGAGTTGCAAGTTCAAGCTGAAGAGGACCGTAACAAAATATGCTTAGAACAAATTCCAAAATTGTTTCATTTTATTCTACCTTAATTCTTTATTGTACAAATAACAGATATAGGTAAACAAGTAACAAAGACATAAAGTAAGGACATGTATAACAAAGGCGAGCTAACCCTACCAATAATTTTCTTCAAGCAAACTATTGATGGTAGAGTGGAGTGATAAAATCATAGAAATCTAAGAAATTAGATAAATATCTAACAATATTGAAATGTTTTATTATTACTATAAGCCTTGTCTACGTTCTACGTTCTTATAATAAAAACTGCACGTGAAATTGCTAAATCGGACGAGGCATGTAAAGAATTTATATTTTACGACTCATTTTTCTTACCTATTTGTTACACAGTGAATGTGATAAAAGCGAGTTCATAAAAAGTATTTTTACTAATATTTTTTTTACAATTAGGTACCTAGGTACTAGATAAGTATAAGTATCATTACTTCCACATGCTCATTAATCATTGAAAAAGTAGAACAGACTTTTTCGAAAGGAACACTTTTATTTTTAACTTATGTTTAAACATATTTGTATTTTATAATTTAAATTATATTTATTCTTCCTAAGTATTGTGCACTTATCTACCCATAATTTATTATAATATCCTTTTTGAGACTAGGAATATGATCACGATTGTTTTTAATTTATTTAATGTAATTAATAACACCATTGAAGTACCTACCATTAAAAATACTTAGACCTACAAAAATAACAAACTAGTTACTTACCTACTGCTCGCTCATAGCTTCAAGGATTTCTTAATAACCAATCAGGTGTACAAATTAACTAGGTAGGTAAGTAGTTGTTTTGATTTTGTTACCTACACATTTTAAACACATAACCAGTCATCACCAGTCTATACACCAACTACTCTTTAGCTGTTTTGAGGAAATTCATGGCATTTAAAACATGTTTAAGTATCAACCTTTTAAAAATAATCTTTGGAATGACAATGAAATTGTATGTAGAGACACAACGCAATTTGATGATTATTCATTTCTGCTTGAGTAAAACGTTGTTGTCTTGGAAACCCAGAGATCATAAATTAAAATTAGCTTCATTTTTATTGCAATTTGGTTATGCAAATACAAAATAATCATCATGAACATCTCTTTCTAATATAAAAATGAGGACGTTATAATAGAATAGAATACAATAGAAAACACTTTATTGTACCTACACAAAAAAAGAAAATACATTACAGATATAAAATAAAAACATAGACCCTCTTCCTTTTTACCCGACTGCGCAAAGCAAAGGAAGGGTACCTAATGTGTTTATTTGGAAGTCGGTTGATAACAAGTAGGTACAATAAGCGGCCTTATCAATAATAAGCGATCTCTTACAGGCAACCGTTGTTATTATGTTTGTGGCTCAAATAATCTTCACGACAGAACGCATTTGAATAAAACTTGGAATAAATAAGGTAAATCTGCCTGCTTAGATGAGATGAGTAGAGGTATCATCCTGACAATATAGGTGCAATGCACAGAGACAAATTAATGATAAATGTTTGGATGATAATATGCAAATATTTATAACGCCGCAAAATATCTACTTATGAAGCTCATATGCGAGCGAAGCGAGCCGATTTTTTTTGACAAATGCAACATAATTGCAAAATACTGAAGCTTATATGCGAGCAAAGCGAGCTAGCTTCAAACCAAGCGAGCTCCCTATTATTGCAAGATACACATGAACCTAAAGTGCGAGCGAAGCGAGCTGAATTTTTTAAAGAAAAAAGTAACATGGACACTTGAGTTTGCTACGGTTTGCTACGGTACTCAAAGAAAAGTCTGGCTGCTTAAATGCGAGCGAAGCGAGCCGAATTTTTAAAGACAAAATATGCAACATAACGAGATGACACTTGATTTTGCTTACAATGCTCAAAGAAAAGGCGGGCTGCTTGTCGGTTTCTATCCTGCGGTCAGACATAACTCACTTTGTTCGTAAAATAGACATGAAGCTAAATTCGAGCGAAGCGAGCCGTTTTTTTAAGACACATGACACGTTATATGACGGGATGACAAGGGGCCGCAAGCTGCGCGAGGCCGGGCGATTGCCCTGTTTGCCACCCCTTAAGGCCACCCCTGCATGACATTATACTCATTTTGGTCGCAAAATACTCAGTGAAGCTAATATGCAAGCAAAGCGAGATTAAAACGAAGCAAGCGACCTTCTCTTTGAGCCGATTTTTTTAAGACAAATGCAACATGTGACCACACTTGACTTTGCTTACGGTGCTCAAAGAAAATGATGGCTGCTTGTCGGTTCCCATTCTGTGGTCAGATATAACTCATTTTGCTCGCAAAATAGTTATCTACTCATGAAGCTATATGCGAGATCCACGAGCAAGCAAAGAGAGCCGAATTTTCTTAAGACAAATGCGTGATGATACTTTTTTCATTCAAATACCCATTTACATCCCCTTAGGGGTAACGCCAATTTAAACCAGGGACTGAATAACCGAAAAATTACGCTACCTCTTTATAAGGGTATGACGTCATACCGCTATATTCCGGTTACCCAAATATTTCGGTACCGAAAAAAATAAAGGTATGACAATAAGGGTACCGAAATTCTAACCGGTATAAGAAAATAGCGCTACCTAAACCCTTATGATAAAGGTTTTCTTTGATATCACCGCGCCCGCCTATCCTTGGCTAGGTTTAGTTTACTTACTACATTTCGTCATTTCACTGGCCGATGTGGTGTTTTGACGAAGAATTACTGCGAGCGAACTTTGGGAGAATCATGAATTTTCCTCAAAAATGGATGATGGATGATGCATGATGGATGATGCTGCTGGTGGTGGTGGTGGTGGTGGTGGTGGTGGTGGTGGTGGTGGTGGTGGTGGGTGGTGGTGGTGATGATGATGATGATGATGATGATGATGATGATGATGATGATGATGCTTCGTAAATTTACGTTTTTCGTGGTAAACATGTACCTTACCTACTTTGTACAATCGCAACTTCACATCTCCGCATCTTCGCAACTTCGTATCTTCGCAACTTCGTATCTTCGTAACGTCGTAACTTCGTATCTTCAAAACTTCGTAACTTCACAACTTCGTAACTTCGTATCTTCGCAACTTCGTATCTTCGTAACTTCGTATTTTCGTATCTTCGCAACTTCGCAACTTCGTATCTTCGTGCTTCGTGACTTCGTGACTTCGTAACTTCGTATCTTCGCAACTTCGCATCTCCGCATCTTCGCAACTTCGTATCTTCGCAACTTCGTAACTTCGCAACTTCGTATCTTCGTAACTTCGCATCTCCGCATCTCCGCATCTTCGTATCTTCGTAACGTCGTAACTTCGTATCTTCAAAACTTCGTAACTTCGCAACTTCGTAACTTCGTATCTTCGCAACTTCGTATCTTCGTAACTTCGCATCTCCGCATCTTCGCAACTTCGTATCTTCGCAACTTCGTAACTTCGCAACTTCGTATCTTCGCAACTTCGTAACTTTGTATCTTCGCAACTTCATATTTTCGTAACTTCGTATCTTCGTGACTTCGTGCCTTCGTAACTTCGTATCTTCGCAACTTCGCAACTTCACAACTTCACATCTCCGCATCTTCGCAACTTCGTATCTTCGTAACGTCGTAACTTCGTATCTTCAAAACTTCGTAACTTCGTATCTTCGTATCTTCAAAACTTCGTGACTTCGCAACTTCGTAACTTCGTATCTTCGCAACTTCGTATCTTCGTAACTTCGTATCTTCGCAACTTCGCAACTTCGCAACTTCGCATCTTCGTGACTTCGTGACTTCGTAACTTCGTATCTTCGCACCAGGCACTACAGTGTCCCGTTAAGTGTAGGCAAAGATTGCCTCCTGACACTGTATAAACTAGTAGTTCGCCCCGAACTGAGATCTCGCGCACCGTAGATGGCTTACATTTGGACTTTCTTCTGACTACCCCTATAATTTCAAGTGCTACTACTGATACTGCCGAGTATGCCTATTGCGCTAGCTCTTCATGGTAAAAAATACTGGCATGCATGCAATACATAATGTCGCGTCTAATTTTTCATTTAGGTATTTCATATTTATGAATTCTCGTCGTATTTCTAAAAGTATACGTCCTAGAATAAAAATAATAACTATTTTGGAATGTACAAATAAAGACCTTTCATTTGACAGCCCACTCAATATATTTGTTTACTTAACTTTTTTTACCCCAATTATTTTCATTCTTTATCAAAATTTTTTTTATCATGAAAATAAATCAAGTAGCATCTAAAATCATTGCAAACCAAACCGCAACGATGCCACTCTCTTTTTAAGACCGACCAGTCAATGAGCTACGAAGTCATCGAAACTCTATGCAACGGGAGCTCTTGCAGCTCTGGTTTCGTAGTTTTTGGTCTTTGGTCGTATTTCAAAAACTATACATCCTAGATTAAAAATAAAAACCATTTTGGAATGTACAAAATAAGCCCTTTCGTATGACACCCCACTCAATTTATTTGTGTAACTTTCATAATTTTTTACCCCCTTGGGAACCCAATATCTTCACAACCCCTTCATCGATTAAGCTCATATGCTCCCCCGTAAATTTCCTTACCACAACCTATTGACCTACCAAGTTTCATGCAGATTGGATGAACGGTTCGACAGTTATGCGCGAACAACAATTCGTGAAACATACAAACATACAAACATACAAACATACAAAGCAAAATCGCCCAACTTACCACTAAGATCTTCGCTCGCTTCGCTCGCTCGATCGATCATCTAGTAAAAGATGGAAAGGCCTAAGTTTTTTTTCGTATCTTCGCATCTTCCAGATACGAAGGTGTGAAGTTGTGAAGTTGCGATGATACGAAGATACGAAGTTACGAAGATACGAAGTTACGAAGATACGAAGTTGCGAAGATGCGGAGATGCAAAGTTACGAAGTTGCGAAGATACGAAGTTACGAAGTTACGAAGTCACGAAGTCACGAAGTCACGAAGTCACGAAGTCACGAAGATACGAAGTTGCGAAGTTGCGAAGATACGAAGTTACGAAGTTACGAAGTTGCGAAGTTGTGAAGATACGAAGTTACAAAGTTTTGAAGATACGAAGTTACGACGTTACGAAGATACGAAGTTGCGAAGATGCGAAGTTGCGAAGTTACGAAGTCATGAAGTGACGAAGATACGAAGTTGTGAAGATGCGGAGATGCGAATTCGCGAAGTTGCGAAGCTGCGAAGTTGCGAAGATAAGAAGTACGAAGTACGAAGATATGACGATATGAAAAGATAAAGATATGACGATGACGATGATGATTGTGTTTCGCTCATCAAGCCTATATTTGATACCTATATCAAAAAAAAGTTCCATTGAATGGAACAGGTCCTGACTTCATCATTAGAACAGCATGGTGTTTCGCTCATCAAGAGAACAGCATTGTGTTTTGCTTATCAAGCCCTTTCATTTGATACTCATATCAATAAAAAGTTCCATGGAACAGGTCCTGAATCCATCATCAGAACAGCATTGTGTTTCGCTCATCAAGCCTAACGCAGGTTGCGGGCGGCTAGCGGGGGGTAGGGTACGCCCCGCCTTACCCGCTACCTCATCTCCTCGGCCTCCCCTCTGAGATTTGAATATTGGTGGTACCTAGTTAGATTAGGCTAGCATAATAACTACCCACCAAAAAAGTTACCAAATACCTACCTACATAGATAAAGTACCTAGGTATGTACTGTATGTAGGTACCTACTGTCTGAAGAATGACAAATAGGTAGATAAGTAGGTAGGTACTCCTTAGGTAATCTATGAAAACTCCTATCCTTGACTTTAATTCGCAAGATTTGAACCTAACAAACATACATACTTACATAATTACATACATTGCAAGTTAAATAAAAGCTCGTAATAAGACTAGACGGCGTTTTTCCGTTTTCTTCCCATTTGTAACAAGCAATGATATAACTAGGTAGGTACCTACCTAGCTAACAATATTTTCTAGTAGGTAGGTTAGTAGGTACTTATACGTATGTACCAAATTGAAAGCAGATAAGTAGGTACTGTGCGTGGATTGCGTGCGTGAGCGCGTGCGTAACAGAACGAAATCTCTAAGAAACTCGGCACTCGGTGGTAGCGCGCCCCCAAGGGGCCTCCCCCAGCCCTCCCATCCCGCCAGCCGTCGTCGCCACCCCGCTTGCATCCTTGTCGGCTCGACTTCATTTTTGATATTGTAAAATTAAGTCTATACCGCTATTATACCGCTATAAAAATAAGGGTATGATAGCGGTATATACCGCTATTATACCGGTTTAAAAATAAGGGTATGATAGCGGTTTATACCGCTATTATACCGGTATAAAATAAAGGTATAATAGCGGTATAGCCTACCTCTACCGTTATTTTATACCGTTATTTTATACCACTAAAATAGCGGTATAACCATACCTCTATTTGATAAAGGTAGCGCTTTAGCCATACCGCTATCTCATAATGGTACCCTTACTTTTTTGCGCTACCATAACGATAATACCATACCGCTTTCAGTCCCTGATTTAAACACCCTCTGGCACTCCCTTTGAAAGGTAGATTTTACAAAATTTTTGTAAGTACGGATTTTTTTTTCACCGTGGTCCACGGTGACACCCCCCTAGTGCTTGGCGCCCGGGGCGGACCGCCCCGTCCGCCCCCCCCCCCTTACGCCGCCACTGCTACCAGCTGAGTAGATAACTAGATAGGTACCTACCTACCACGTAAGCAAAGTAGTGAGCGAAAGTTCTTTGTTTAGTAAAGTTAAAGCGATGGATGTACGAAAAAGCTGAAAACATCTACAATTTTCCATTTTATTTTATTTAAGTATCAGAGATTTTTTTTACTTTGACGGTCTACATCTAAAATTTCCAGTTATCGCTTAAACATCTAGGATGGAGGACGGTCAGAAAATTAAACCTTTAGGCAACATCAATCCAGGGCAAGGTCTTTTAGAAACTTAAAAGAACAAGATTTGAATTTTAAGTGGTGAATACAAAATTGGCAATTAATCACAAATGCTAGTCTTCGTGTGTTTTGCTGAATGGCATAAGGCCAAGGTGGCTAATTCAGTCATCAATAGAACTAAACAATGTTTTAAAAGTAAGGTGAAGTAAACATTGTTTTTTTGATAAAATAAATTGTAGAGAAACATTTAAGAAAAATTGTAAACTGTATTTCAGGAGCCAGTGGCAAGAATATTCATTTGTAAACAAAAACAAAATTCATACTTATCGAGAATTTTTAACAAGTTTTTGAATAAAACAACAAAATATATAAAAAATAAACAGAATATAGAGTGGTAATTTAAATCAGATAGGTATAGAAATTATACACAGTCATAGCTATAAAGAGGCAGCCGGGTAAAATAACATAAAAAATACGTGAATTTTTGATTAGCAGGTGTATGTGTGTTGTTTTTAGGTATTTGATTATGTTCAACAGATTATATTGAATGGTATGATCGTATTTTAAAACCGATAAGTACTTAAATAATGCAGGACGTTAACATAAGCAAAAAGCAATAAGATAAAACATTTGCGGTCGTCAACTCGCATCAACAATCAGGTATATCATTCTTATACGTCAACTAAGTAACAATAAACTGCATTTGTACTCATATCGAAGGTATCTTGAAAGTCTGGCGAGCTCACGGCGATCAACTCGAGACCTTGGGACCTACTGCGGATATTTTACTTGTTGGTTTTTTCCCTTTTTCCGCAAATCTACACTTTGCCATTTAATCACGAATCTTATCATTATAGTCTTCGTGCTCGTAAATGAATGCATTCACGTCTCTGGCATTTGAATGTTTAGCTGTTTGATTGCTGTTGCGATTGTTTGGTGGAGTAACACTAACAATGACCGAAGATGCTTCTTTTATATTCAAATGTTTTACTTCGTCAGCAGCTAAAGTCGAACCATTCAACATTCTCCAAGATGTTTCAATATCTATCAGAGGCCATGATCCAGTCTACGCTTATTTATATCTTGGTAATAAATAAAAGTAGATTAATTTGAAATTTTCCACAGAGAACTATATTAGTTAGGTAGGACGCGTGATAATGAACGGGCGTTGAACGTCGTATTATCCTTGCGAGGGCCAAAGGTGGCGCGATATGATAGCCCAGGGCCCGGTGCCGGTGGCTCGCGAGCGGCCGAGGCCGGGAGCAGGGAGGTGGTCGGCGACCGTCTCCGCACTCAGTGTAGAATCGCGCGCCGCAAGTGCTGCGCGCTCGCAGAAATTTAGTGCACCTATCGAACGCCTTATCGATCGCGGCGGAATTCCGAAATGGATGTGACGTCGCGACAACAGTTGCTGGATTGAACACGCGTGATGCCGTGAGCCGCTGGCGCCGCCAGTCACAGACCGACCGGCGCCGTTCCCGAGGCGCTTCCATGTGTAGTGCTGTGCTGTGCCCGAGATAACGTGATGTGACAACGATACGTGTTGGTGCCAGTGGAATAGTTTTGTGAAAGTGTGCACAGAGCGTGAGCGCGCCCGCACTCCGTGACAATGTTGAACTGCACCGATCT
Source organism: Camptogramma bilineatum (assembly GCA_958496255.1). Lineage (NCBI taxonomy): Eukaryota > Metazoa > Arthropoda > Insecta > Lepidoptera > Geometridae > Camptogramma > Camptogramma bilineatum. The sequence goes on from OY292458.1 coordinate 11,002,558, forward strand.
GGAATGCATCCTGCATCACCACCATTATTACGCGCACCTGCATCATATACATCACTTGCAAAATGCACAGGACACAGGTACGTCAAAAACTACACAAACACCGAGCCATTCGATGTTAATGAATTTCTTCTGTCCTTATGAACAATGAACACAATAAGATAGTTTAAGAACAATCGGTGAGTGTTAATGATAACAAGCACGCTGCAATGCAACGACCATCTCGGAATCCTTGATGTTAGCAAGTAGGACTTGATGATGTAAATGGTATATTTTTTGCGAAGATCATTGAGGTAACTACGGTCTTGACCTTTATCAACAATGAAAACAGATTCGGCGCAACAACCTCAGAAGCGTTAATAGTTCGGCACACAAGGTTCGATGAAATAAGCAGGTGTTTGGTATCACGCAACGTGCAGATTGTAGCGCGTTTTCACTCAGCCAGACTCACTCGTACAGACGACTTTAAAACCTGTACGACCAATGAAACGACGCTAAATGGACGAAATATTTGTGTACAAACAAAACTTTTCGTTTTCTCTTTCAAGTAGTCGCAGACGTTGGATAACCAAGTCAAATGTTGAGCGTTTTACATTCTGTGGTTTACACCTCGTAAACTTAAACTAGAAAATAAATCTGTAGATAGAAGTCTTCTCACTTGTGACCATCATGGCCAATTTGGTCTTTCACTTGTGCAAATACTGCCGTGCAACGTCACATTAAAATGTATTGTCGAGTGTTTGCCTAATTTGCATACCTACCAACACAATGCTGTAGTCCTCAGGCGTGTTGGCATTTTGTTCATTTTAAATTCTTACACCCTTGAGAGCTAATTTCAATGAAGGTACTTAATAGTTTCAGTTCTAGGTGTGTTTAATTTCAAAATAAGCGATTAGCGACTAGTTAATTTACGTTTGTTACTGCTACTGTTAAGTTGTTTAATTTTTCACGCTCTACTTGAATTTGAACTGCATTTTCTTTGATGTTTTTGTAGGCACGATAGTCTATAGAACAATGGCCGTTGAATAATGAGTTTATAATCTAGTTATTGTAAACAAGAATCATAGTTTGAACTGGTTAAGATCGGTGTTAATTTGTTTTTCTTCCATATACCTAAGCTTTAACTATTTATTACGTTGCTCTTACAGACCCACAGTATGATGTCTCAACCTTATATTATTTTAATTATGTTTCCTTAATTTAAAAAATATTTAAGTAAGTATATTTTATTTATATTTGTGCAAAGACTATGATATTATGCGTGAATTTCGCGTAAAGATAAATATTCTTATGTGTGTGAGTGATTTGATCTCTATGATCATTTCTAAAATTGTTGTGCATTGGATGTTTAATTATCTTTGTTATCTTTACCTACGGTCTATACTTAGGATAATAATTCTTCGGCTTGTTCTAGTTTATGATCTTTAATTATCCAGTATCTATTGCTATGTTTGCTCTTTTACTTTCCTTGCATTATTCATTTTTATCACGGGTACCTACATAATTGTTTTAGTCTGAGAATTTCTCAACTATCTACTTACTGCTTTAATGAAAGTTAGAAATCTTTTCTTAATAAAACAAAATTGCTTCAGGAACCCTAGAAATCATTCGATTTTAAATTTTTCAAACTTCCTGGGTTACCATTGTAGATTCTGAAAAAGTTTTTTCTTTAAAAAATTGTGAAGTGTGCAAGCAATGCTACTTTTCATTGGTTGATTTGTCTAAGGCTTTTTTTATTGATTACCACGAAGTCTTCATATAGGCTCTTATTAACAGATTCACTTGGATTGAATTTTGTATTAGGTCTATTGATTTTGTGATAAGTACCTTTGTACCTTTATACCTTTTTGTCACTCGTTCTTATAATTTCTGTTTTTTGATACTACTAGCGGCGAGGCGAAGAGGTTTGTTAATTATTTTTAGCGAAGATTTTGCGTAGTTACCTACAGCTTCTTGGGCCATCGACATACTAACTTCAGTTTCTTTAGCGGCACCCAGTTTTCCACCCACGTCTTACGATGTTTTATTGTATTTTACAATGCATTTTTGTGTTACGCAAATCGGTTTAACTTATTATCTTATTGCAAAATTGTGATAAAGGCACCTCTGCCTACCTGATAATTACTTAATTGCTCGTAGGTATTTAAAGTAGGTGGGCTTACTGTTTTTTGAGTTAATTTAATATTTCCGTAAGTATTTGGAAGTTGATTAACTGACGTTTCCAAAGTTTTGGTTGTTATATTTATCATTATTTGTTTAAGAAAATGCAGGCTTGATAAAGAAGTGCCCTACACAAATCACCGTTTCGTCTGATTTAAAATAAGTAAGTATCTAAATACTTATACTTATTCAAATAAAATTACGGCTTTCAGACAAATTAAATACTGAAAATAGTCTTGGGTTTAGGCCACCAGACAAGAAATAAACCAATGAGATCAATTAACAATGTTAACAAACGTTAACAAAAATTACCTACTTTATTAAGTAAATATCCAAATAAAAATAAAAATTATATTATATTAGGTACTTACATCAATATAAGCGATAAAATAACATTGCCTATAACAGTTTACCTATAAACAAGACGTAAGCTATCTCATTTGGAAATCTAGAAATTAAGTAACATAACCTTGAGTTAAAAAAACAAAAGTTTTCAAACGCTAGGTAGACGTTTAATTCAAACGAATGGTGCTACACTTGGTTTAAACCAAATAGTGATTGGTTTAATTGTTAAATCAATTCATCCTTGAACAAGCCTTTTGAGGATAAAAAGCAAAAAAACAAACTTCATATAACAACTATCAGATAAAATTTAAAAATTGGAATTGAAGAAATCTTGCAAGAAGTGTAGAGACAGGAACCTAGTTGGTATTTTGTTAATCTTCATTATTATATAGCGACTATGCGCCCTCGCGACGTTGCCCGCGTAGTGATGATAGCTATACGGTGATGATGATGATGAAAAGTTCCCTATATCCTTCCTAAAGAATTCAGCTATCAAATGCATAAATAACTTTTGAAATCCGAATTTTTGTTCGTGAAATTTGAGTTCGTGAAATTAGCGCGTTCAAACAAACAAAAAACAAAGTTTTTAAGCTTTATACAATGGTAATAGCCTAGATCACAAGGTTATATTTATTGAATCCAATGACAAAGACTAGACGAAACCAGTCTCTTATAAAACAGTCGTCATAATAAGAATATGTCCTTAATATTGATTTAATCTCCTGTATCAAGTGAGGTAGGTACCTGCCGTTTAATTTGGCCCTTAGCTAATCACTTGTAGGTATCTACCAACATAGCATTTTACTACTTAATTGAAACCTCGTGTTATCATCGGTACCTACCTACTTACCCAAAACTTGATTTCAATTACTTACATTAAGTACTTACCTAAGTTCTCCTATGTTCAACTTACGGATTATCTTTCACCTTACAAACTTTGTTGGTGAAAAAAAGTGGCTAAATTAAAAATTAAAAAAAAACCCTACTTCAATATTATAAGCTAAGCAATTTTCTTCCCTCTCGTGGAACATTCTGTTCACAACTCCTAAGATCCTCACCAAATTTTTATGGCACCAATATGGAAATAATGGAAAGTATACCCTTTCAAACAAAAATAAAGAATTTTCCAAATCGGTCCAGGCGTCTTTGAGTAATCGGTGAACATACAAAAAAAAGCACAAAAAAAAAGATTCTGACGAAGATTTCTACTACCTAGGTTCTTACACCAAAGCTATGCAAATGGGAAATAATTTTATAGTAAACTACCGATTATCTAAAAAGCTTACTATTTGAAAATAATTACTTATTTAATTCCAAGCAGCTGCATCCTATTGCACTCTATATTACATGTTAGCTCCACGTGAGGTTTCCTGACCCTTTTGATAGGTCAAAGGAAATCACACCTCAATATACAACTAAAGAAACCAAGAATTCCTAATCGATAAAGGCATCGCAATTATCTCATTCCGTAGGTTATATTAATTCCGTTTACGAGCAAATGGTCAACTTCCGAGTAACATTCGAAGTAAAGGAAGCTATTACGCAATCTGGTAACTGAACCCTAGTAGAGCACAACTCGGAGGTACTGTTTGTTTCTTTCTCAACCAGCAACTCTAAGGGTTAGGTGGTAATTTGCTTCTAGTTATTGCAGTATAAATTGCCCAAGATTTGCTCAAGAATTTCGGTGCCATTTAAACTAATGAAGCCTGGATACGCGCCACGAATGTTAGCAATTGAAACGGGAGAGAGCATTGGAGAAGATTCCTTAGTTGCGCAAAATACGGGTTGAAATTTTGAATAACAGCCTTCAATTTCTTCAAAATCATCTGACAGGACAAAGAAGTCATAAAGCTTTTTTTACCGTAAAAATATTTTTATTATTTTATGACTCTGTTTAACTTGACATGATAGATTAAATAAATAAATAAATAAAATAAATATTATTAAGCTATCTTGTTGCTATAAATAAGGATGAGAATACGAACTAAAATAATTCATTTCGTCTAGTCTAGACTCTAGAGAAATATTAATAAGGACTAATAAGGATAAATTTTTCTGATTCTCACCGGACGGAGGTGTATTACATTATCATTTGATTGAAGTGGTGCAGTCCCGTGGTCGTAGTCGCAAAAGATTATTTGAGCACTGTCTCAAAAAAATTGTCAACTTTGCTGGTGAAATCTTTGTGTTGTGTATAACTAACTGCGCAGTAACTGATCAAGACGGCTTCAAAACTGCTTCGTATCACAACCACGTAATATTACAAGCTTTTAGCTGGAAGGTTTGCTCTATAGAGCCGGTAAGCTAAATAATTTTGATGCAAGAAGATGAATATTCATGAAAACTACGAAATATAATTTAGTCTAAGTAGCGGAACAATTTTGCTATTACATAACAAAAATGATTGAAAGTTGGTTAGGTACTTAACTTAATTAATCTTAAGGAATTAGTGGTATGGGCGGGCATGTTATGCGGAGGGATGAAAGTCATATTACAAGGAAAGTGTTGGATATGAATGTGAAAGGATACATAGGTAGAGGACGGCCAAAGAAAATATGGATGGATTGTGTGAGAGAAAATATGCGTGTGAAAGGAGTGACTACTGAGTTGACGAGTGATAGGAGGGAATGGAAGAGGAGAACATAAATTGTGCCGACCCATCTAGTGGGAATAGGCAAGGAAATGATGATATTACTTAATTAATCTAAGTAGGTATGAAGTAAAAAAATATTTCTGCAGACCAAATTAAAATCAAAAGAAAATATGTTACCTAAGTAGGTACTTTTGTAAAATTGTTTTGAAAAGAGCATTTAGCTGGTCATATATCGACTTATAGGAACCTACTTAGATAATTATATCCGTTTTGGATCGTTGAATATTACTTAAGGCGACTTTTGTGTCAACTAGTGAATCGTTACATTCACCTATAAAGTAGCAGATAAATCGCTGACATTTAAAAGTTAGGTAATCCTAATACAAATCCATCACACGTCGGATTGAGTAAGATTAGAGAAACAAAGATGCGAAACTATGACGGTTTTCCATTGAACTTTCGAATACAGCTACGAGTACTTACTTATATTGGTTATCCTATCTTATACAATATAACAAAGATTGTTTTTAAAAATTTGGATATTTAACGAAAATTAGGATTTTTTCCCCCACATCTTAGATCAGATTAGAGCAGACTTGCTTACAGAGAATTTGACAATTAATAGAACCCTTTATTACTATAACTGACAGGTATCTTACTTGGGACTTTATTAGGTAAGACGGTGAAACAAGCCCTTACAATATGTAGGTATGCAACGAAGCACGTCAGTACAAAAGTACCTAGGTATAAAAAAAAACAAAGACATCCACAACTAGATGCATTGGTAGCTAAGTACCTATAATATTATGATATGGAATCTGGACTTTTTATCGTGTACGAGTATGTACCTCTACAAATGGAAGCTAACTCGAAATACAGGCTAGAATGAGCTACTCCGTGCTAGAATGAGGAAGTTCTATAGTATGATCGTAAATGTTATATCTTATTGAACTGGTTGTGGATCACTAGTACCAATAGTAATGCTAGTGATATTGAGAAATATATAAAACATACTCAAAAACATAGTAAATATTAACATACACAAGAAGAACCAGATGAAACAAAGAGTTGTGCAAACTGATGTCGGGTTTGTATTGGTTTGTTACAATACCGTGCTGAGTGGTAATTTATAAGGATTAGTTTAATAATACCATAGAGTAGACCATTATAAACTAGTAGTTCGCCCCGAACTGAGATCTCGCGCACCGTAGATGGCTTACATTTTGGACTTTCTTCTGACTACCCCTATAATTTAAAGTGCTACTACTGATACTGCCGAGTATGCCTATTGCGCTAGCTCTTCATGTTAAAAAAATACTGGCATGCAATACATAATGTCGTGTCTAATTTTTCATTTACTCGTATTTCATATTTATGAATTCTCGTCGTATTTCTAAAAGTATACGTCCTAGAATAAAAATAATAACTATTTTGGAATGTACAAATAAATACCTTTCATTTGACACCCCACTCAATATATTTGTTTACTTAACTTTTTTTTACCCCAATTATTTTCATTCTTTATCAAATTTTTTTTATTATGAAAATAAATCAAGTAGCATCTAAAATCATTGCAAACCAAATCGCAACGATGCCACTCTCTTTTTAAGACCGACCAGTCAATGAGCTACGAAGACATGGAAACTCTATGAAACGGGAGCTCTTGCAGCTCTGGTTTCGTAGTTTTTGTTCTTTGGTCGTATTTCAAAAACTATACATCGTAGATTTAAAATAAAAACCATTTTGGAATGTACAAAATAAGCCCTTTCGTATGACACCCCACTCAATATATTTGTGTAACTTTCATAATTTTTTACCCCCTTGGGAACCCAATATCTTCACAACCCCTTCATCGATTAAGCTCATATGCTCCACCGTAAATTTCCTTACCGCAACCTATTGACCTACCAAGTTTCATGCAGATTGAATGAACGGTTCGACAGTTATGCGCGAACAACAATTCGTGAAACATACATACAAACATACAAAGCAAAATCGCCCAACTTACCACTAAGATCTTCGCTCGCTTCGCTCGCTCGATCGATAAATCAAATAGACCTAAGATGCTTTTATAGAAAACTTGAGAGAAACCGCACAAGATCGCGATGAGTGGAAGGTAACGAGGGAGGCCTTTACCCAGAAATGCGACAGTTTAGTTACGCTAAATAAAATAAAAAAAACCGGTCAAGTGCGAGTCGAACTCGTACGCCGAGGGTTCCGTACCTAGCCATGGTGCCAATTAAGCTAGTATTAATTGTATGAGCGCCCATACAACTCGGAGGACAATTTTAATTGGCGTCAACTATGTATGTATGGGAACCCCCTTTAATTTTCAACTTTTTTAACTTTTTGGAATTTTTCCTTTATTTGTGCTATAAGACCTTGCTTTTTGCCAAATTTCGTTATTCTAGGTCAACGGGAACTACCATTTAGGTTTTCGACCCAAAACCTCTAGGGTACTTCCGGTTGACCTAGAATTGTCAATTTTGGTTACAAGCAAGGCCTTACAGCACAAGTAAAGGAAAAATTCCGAAAAATAAAAAAAGTTGATAATTAAGGTAAGTTTTGGTACTTACAAGTTTTCACGAAAACCTAAATCTTAGATATCTTTTTATAGTGTTGACTCAGGACCTTGATTTTTATACTCACAATAGGGACTATAGACCTTAGTATATGGTATAAATTTCAACTTGCTAGCTCTACCCGTTCCTGAGATAATCGATGGTGACACACGGACAGACAGACGGACAGACAGACAGACAGACAGACAGACGGACAAGAAAGTGATCTTATAAGGGTTCCTTTTTTTACCTTTTAAGGTACGGAACCCTAAAAACCGGTCAAGTGCGAGTCGAACTCGTACGCCGAGGGTTCCGTAGGTACCTAGCCATGGTGCCAATTAAGCTAGTCCGCTTAATTGTATGAGCGCCCATACAACTCGGAGGACAATTTTAATTGGCGTCAACTATGTATGTATGGGAACACCCTTTAATTTTCAACTTTTTTAACTTTTTGGAATTTTTCCTTTATTTGTGCCATAAGACCTTGCTTTTTGCCAAATTTCGTTATTCTAGGTCTACGGGAACTACCATTTAGGTTTTCGACCCAAAACCTCTAGGGTACTTCCGGTTGACCTAGAATTGTCAATTTTGGTTACAAGCAAGGTCTTACAGCACAAGTAAAGGAAAAATTCCCAAAAATAAAAAAAGTTGATAATTAAGGTAAGTTTTGGTACTCACAAGTTTCCACGAAAACCTAAATTTGCCTATATCTTTTTATAGTGTTGACTCAGGACCTTGATTTTTATACTCACAATAGGGACTATAGACCTTAGTATATGGTATAAATTTCAACTTGCTAGCTCTACCCGTTCCTGAGATAATCGATGGTGACACACGGACAGACGGACAGACAGACAGACAGACAGACAGACAGACAGACAGACGGACAAGAAAGTGATCTTATAAGGGTTCCTTTTTTTACCTTTTAAGGTACGGAACCCTAAAAATACCCTAATAATTTATAAGTAGGTAGGTAGGTACTTATTATAAGTCCTAATTTCACAAACTCTATACTTTAGTCAAAATATGCGGCTAGGCCGTTTCGCGTTAGGGCTTGTAGACTTAGGGCGTGTAGAGTTAGAAGCTTGGCTCTACATGAGATCTGGTAACTTTTTAACAGTCTCAGAAACATTTTCTATAAAAATTTTTGGTGGGATTAATTAATTTAACCAGAGGCAAATTAGAAAAAAAAAATCTCTATTTATTATAATATTAACTTGACAGTAAATATATTTTATTGAATTGAATTGAGTGTAGCTGCATGCCATTAGCAATTCTTTCTACTCATCATGGAAAAAATAACATTCGGATGAGAAAAAAACACTAAATGTTTCATCATCCTAAATTAATGAAGAAATAGCAAAAACACATCAAAGTCATAAAAAGTAATGTGTAATAGTCGTAATAAATACGTCCAATTGCTCACTCAATTATTATTGTCCATAAAAGGCGTGGTCAAAAGTACCGCTGGCCTTTACCGGTCAAAACTACTCCAATGAAGATCAAATTATTTAATAGTTCAAGATCTGACCCTGCATGAGTTTAATGCGAATTACAGGTAATTGAATCGTAGGCGGAGAAGCGAACGTACCACTGATTAAAATTGCTCAGCTTAATTAGATATGGCCGCATATACACCTACCGCAACAAATTGGACAGAAGAAGAATGTAAAGAAAAATACATTGTTTAATTTAAACCGTTCTTTTTCTATCAACGAGTTAGAGTCTGGCTATTTAGTATGAGAGAGAGAGAGAGAGAGAGAGATTAATTACAGCCAGCAAAAAGTAAAAATATCTGTTTATTTCATTTATTCTAGCCTGGTGGCAAAAATCTTTAAAAAGTGCAGTTGTGTGTGTTCGATACTGCAATATTAATTGAATACTTACAAAGAAACCTATATATTGTAAATAAAAATTTATAGGTATGGTAGGTAGGTACCTACATACTTACTTTGTTTTTTTGTTATCACAACAATCTGTTGTTTTTTTGTTCTCGTTCTATTCTTGTTTTATATGCCTAATCACAACATATTTTGAAATTTTTGAAATTTAGATATATACCTACCTACCTACATTTGAATAGGTATTAGATTAGTATAAAAAAATCAAACTCTTTAAAAAATCTAATAGATTTACATTCTCTTTCAAAGGGCAATACCTACTTACCTAACCGTACCTCCGTACCCATTTATAAATGTGAAAGTGTGTTTATTTGTTTGTTTCTTTGTCCTGCTTTACGTCAAACAGCGACGGATTGACGTGATTTTTTGTATGGAGATAGTTGGAGGGCTGAAGAGTAACATAGGCTACTTTTTATCCGGGTACCACGCGAGCGAAGCCGCGGGCAGCAGCTAGTATGTAATAATTTCAGAATATTCCGTTAGGATGTTCTTTACCTAAGTTATTGACAAGTTGACGTAAATGACAAAGTCAACTTTGACAGTTATGTTTCCGGTTTCTCATAATTTACGTGCTAATATTTAGGAAATATGCTCAAGTTCAATAAACTGCGGGTCATGATTTTGTGTCAATGGCTACTTGTGAAGTAGGTTAATGATTACATAATTATTATATACTGAAGTACCTACCGATACACCAAGTAATAGTCAAATATAGGTACCTACTTATAGTCAAACACTGTAGCCATCCATTCAAAAATTCAGATAATATAATTTTATACATTAAGTATAATATAACCTCCAATGCATCCAATTCGATGATTTTCTTTGAAAACTTGACGTCTTTTCAGCGAAGAAACGTTATTTTCCGAATTCGGAATACATTCCAAGAAGGTCAGATCGCACTGCTGGATACCTCTCACCATTCCACTGTAGAGCTAAATTGCAATTAAAGCCCTTGTGTACTAAATGATTTCATAGATCTGTACGACAGACGAGTGTAAGACCTTTAGCATTGAATGTATCGACTAGTGGAATAAAATAGCGAGTGTTTAATTTTTGAACTTTTATCTGGTTGGATTCCTGGGTAAAGCAAACGAATTTTAGAAAATCTTTGAATGCAGTTGTATTTCTTTTTAAAAATAAAGGAATGTTTCCTTGCAGTAAAATACTATAAGTATCTTAGGGATTTAAAGTAGTTTCCCTCCAGGGCCAATTCATTTTTTCCACCTTGTATAAGCAATTAAGGATTGGGATCGTAAATAGACTGGGTCTTTAGGCGTTTCGCACCACGAACGATTCGGACCGCGGTGTGAATCGCCCCAGAGCTATTTTTGAATGGGTTCTTTCGCACCAGGGTGGTGACAGCGGTGCGAATCGCCTAAGTATCTTTTCAAATGGGTCGATTCGGACCACAGCACAGTGTACCAAAAGCCCATATTTTTTAGATAAATTCCCAGAGTGACTTTTTTGGAATGTTTTTGCATATTATTTTGGTTCAGTAGGGTCAAAGAAACCTATTTTAGAAGTTTAGCCAATTTGCCCCTCGGGGGGGCAAGTTGGCCCCCCTGTGGGGGCAAGATGACGGAGGCCTTTAGGCGGCCTAAAAAATCCGTCACCAGAGTTGAGTACTTGCTCATACGAAAGAAGCAAGATAACGGTTATGAAAAGAAGAAAAAAAGCGTTCATTTTCGTAGCTACCTAGTTACCAAAAAGTAAAAAAAAAAACAGTCTATTTCGTGGTTACTAAAATAAGAAAAAAAAAATCCGCTTTTGTAGCTGGTTATGAAACACAGTTGTGTACCTACCTACATGGATTAAATTTATTCAGTGAAGAAAAAATCTTCTTTCGTAGCTAGATAGGACAAATATTTATGAAAATGGACCAAAGGCATTGCTGTGTTCAAAATTATCTATAAGTGTCTATTTACTATATCTATAAGTGTATAAACAAAACTTAGGTATCTCTCTAATCCTATTCCATTAAACGAGCAATATTTGTTTGTTTGATTGATGTTTGTTTGTCCTGAGTTTTAGTTTTAGTTTTTGATCTCACTAGATTAACGCCTTAGATTTAATTATCTGTAATGTTAGTCATAAGTTGTAAATAAATAATTGTCTAATTGTCTAATTGTCTCGAAAACAGCTCTAGAGATTTCGATGAAATTTGCAGGACGGGTGTTTACGGGAGTGAAAAATCGATCTAGCTAGGTCTCATATCTGGGAAAAGCCATTTTCTATGCATTTTCACGCAAAAAGTGCAATGTGGTTCGTTATTGAACCACTAGATGGCGTTCGTTGGTTGCCAACGAGCAGAGCTCGGTCGCCCAGAAAGGGCCATGCCGATTTTGTATGGGCGTTTGGTGCCTTTTTTATTTCGCGCGGCCATCAACCAAACATTAAAATATAAACTCTTAGGAGTATATCAAATAATATTGTGAGCACAGTATACAGCTTCACTCAGCCAGGACTCCTGGCTGAGTGAAGCTGTATACTGTTCTCACAAATGTTGTTTGTTATACTCCTAAGAGTTTATATTTTAATGTTTGGTTGATGGCCGCGCGAAACAAAAAAGGCACCAATTTCGGCATAGGCTTTTATACAGGGTGAATTTTTGAGATGGGGCAGTAAGGGCAGCTACCTTAACCGTTGTAGCTAGAGGAAAACGTTCTTAGAAGACCATCCTTAATTTTTGAAAATATTTCGACCTGCATTCACAGATTTTGAAAAATATGTACAGTCAGCGAGAAAATGGGCCATTTACACAAAAACTTTTTTTGATGCCAATCGATCCTGTTTCATCTAAGGATAAAAAGGCTCTTTCAGACCAACTGAGGTTAGAGTACTAGAAAAGTCAGAAATCGCTAAAATGTATTTCTGAGACAAGACAGTAAGGGCTACCTTAACCGTTGTAGCTAAAGGAAAACGTTTTTAGGAGACTACCCTTAACTTTTGACGATATTTCAACCTGCATTCACAGATTTTGAAAAAAATGTACAGTCAGCGAGAAAATGGGCAATTTACATAAAAACTTTTTTTGATGCCAGTCGATCCTGTTTCATCTAAGGATCAAAAGACTCTATCGGACAAACTGAGGCAAGAGTACTAGAAAAGTCAGAAAACGCAAATAACTTTGATTATACATTTCGTACGAAATCATTTTGTCATTTGTCATAATTTTTCATCATTTTGTCGAAATATCTTCAAAAGTAAGGGTAGTCTCCTAAGAACATTTTCCTGTAGCTACAACGGTTAACAAACTGCCTTTACTGCTCCGTCTCAAAAATACATTTTAGCAATTTCTGACTTTTCTAGTACTCTTACCTCAGTTGGTCCGAAAGAGCCTTTTAATCCTTAGATGAAACAGGATCGACTGGCATCAAAAAAAGTTTTTATGTAAATTGCCCATTTTCTCGCTGACTGTACATTTTTTTCAAAATCTGTGAATGCAGGTTGAAATATCGTTAAAAGTTAAGGATAGTCTCCTAAAAACGTTTTCCTGTAGCTACAACGATTAAGGTAGCCCTTACTGTCTTGTCTCAGAAATACACTTTAGCGATTTCTGACTTTTCTAGTACTCTAACCTCAGTTGGTCTGAAAGAGCCTTTTTATCCTTAGATGAAACAGGATCGATTGGCATCAAAAAAAGTTTTTGTGTAAATGACCCATTTTCTCGCTGACTGTACATATTTTTCAAAATCTGTGAATGCAGGTCGAAATATTTTCAAAAATTAAGGATGGTCTCCTAAGAACGTTTTCCTCTAGCTACAACGGTTAAGGTAGCTGCCCTTACTGCCCCATCTCAAAAATTCACCCTGTATATTATATTAGTGTAGATTTTTTTGTCCTATTATTTCATGCCTGGTTGTACTTTAAGAAATGTGTAAAACTATGTATCTTTGTCCGAATTCACCTATCTAAAAAGATAACTGTTTTGTTCCCCCTCAGCAGCGGTCCGAATCGACCCATCACAAAAAGTTCTGGGGCGATTCGCACCGCGGTGCGAAAGAACCCATTCAAAAACAGCTCTGGGGCTATTCACACCGCGGTCCGAACCGCTTGCGGTGTGAAACGACTAAAGACCCAATAGACTAAGAGCTCTTGTCTCTCACAATCGATTCTTGTCCAAATTGTTCCGTAGTTATCACCAGACTGGTGCAGTCGCCATCTTATTTTTTTTACCGGCAACATCATTATTCCAAATTCATGATTATACACTAGTTTTATATCTTAAAAATCCATTTATATTTTATTATTAATAAATCAATTTATACAAAATATTATTTCAACTATTTTAAACTATTTCATGTTTACTCAATATAATATTTCAACTCCAACGGAAGTAATTGTTTAATGCTTTAACACTTGAGATATTTTGATAACACAAATCTAAATCGTAACATTCAATAATAAAATAATCAAATGTATTGTATTTTAATTAAAAATAATAAATCTAACTATGCACTGATTTAAAAACGTATTAGAATTATTTAAGTGTAAGTAATCTTATGAAATTTTATAAAAATTTCTAACATTCGGCCTTTCCTGACCTTAAGTTTGTCCTCAAACTTACAAACAGTGTACCAGTTTTAGTATAAACTATTATAGGTAATTAGTTATCTTTATATAATTAACTTAGTGCCATAATTAATTTCCTAAACATATTTGACTTGCATAATTTTAAATATTTCTATATCTTTCTTATCCTAAAATAAACTTTTTTTTTTTTTTTTTTAATAAAAACATCCATCATTATTATTTAGTCGATGAATACCAATATGACAACATAACAGTGCCAGCCAAACATTGTTAAATAAAAGACGAAATTTTAATAAAAAAAAAATAACATATTGGTTCAGGTTGTTTCTTTTAGACAACTCTGCCAGCCAGAAATAAAATAATAAATCCATTATAATAACGTTCTCTCAATGTTTTCCACAAGAAGACTTCCAGCCAGAAATAAAATAGTAAATCCATTATAATAACGTTCTCTCAATGTTTTCCACAAGAAGACTTCCAGCCAGAAATAAAATAGTAAATCCATTATAATAACGTTCTCTCAATGTTTCCACAAAGAAGACTGCCAGCCAGAAATAAAATAATAAATCCATTACAATAACGTTCTCTCAATGTTTTCCACAAGAAGACTTCCAGCCAGAAATAAAATAGTAATTTCATTATAATAACGTTCTCTCAATGTTTCCACAAAGTAGACTGCCAGCCAGAAATAAAATAGTAATTTCATTATAATAACGTTCTCTCAATGTTTCCACAAAGAAGACTGCCAGCCAGAAATAAAATAATAAATCCATTATAATCAAGTTCAGTCAACGTTTCCACAAACAAGCCAGATATAAAATAATAAATACTTGCATGATAATAAAGTTCAGTCAACGTTTCCACAAAAAAGACTGCCAGCCAGATATAAAATGTTAAATCCACTATAATCAAGTTCAGACAGCGTTTCCAAAAACAAGCCAGATATAAAATAATAAATACTTACATGATAATAAAGTTCAGTCAACGTTTCCACAAACAAGACTGCCAGCCAGATATAAAATGTTAAATCCATTATAATCAATTTCAGACAACGTTTCCACAAACAAGCCAGATATAAAATAATAAATCCTTACATGATAATAAAGTTCAGTCAACGTTTCCACAAACAAGACTGCCAGCCAGGTATAAAATGCTAAATCCATTATAATCAAGTTTAGTCAACGTTTCCACAAACAATCCAGATATAAAATAATAAATACATTTTATATACCTACTTAATACAAATACAGATACATTTATTCATCATCATCATCTCCCTGCCCCCATCCCACTAGGTGGAATCGGCACAACATGTCTCTCTCTTCCACTTCATTCTATCACTCGTCTATATCTCGACATACAAATACATTTATTACCAGAGACAAACATTTAACAAAAAATCGTAGCTACTAGTTATCCCCGCAAGAGGGGTTAGCCTGTGTCGCGGGAGAATAAGTTCAGTCTGTGTAAACAAGACTGCCATCCAGATTAGTAAGAATAAAGAATAATAGAATAATGGTACCACTACCATTTGACATCATCTACATTCAGTTCAAACGTGGCGAGTAGTTCATTGGATTCTCCAGTTCTCAATTTGGCAAGTATTAAGTATACATAATTAATGCGGCACGTGGTAATTAATAAACGATTGATTGATCAAAAGACTTTCCTTAACTAAGCGTTTTATAAAAATATTATCCATTATTTATAATAATAGGTACCGTCTTTTATTTTAAAAATAAGCTGTTGGTTATTATTTTTCGTCAATGTAAAACCTATACAATTTTTTTTTTTTTTTTCAATTCCTACTCCTCGGATAGATTCTGAAACGCTTCGGGTTACAGACTAGTATTAGTCTAAGGAACATTATGCACTATCATTCAATGTTGGGCAGCACTTGGTCCAACGTCCATACAAAAATGGTCAATCTCCTTTATCCCAACATTTACGGCCCAAGTCAAAGTAAAATGGAACGCGCTCACCAGATAGTCAATTATCCGTTAGGATTGCAGATGCTGCACCAAATCCACTCGACGCTGTATGACGTCGCTTTCCGCCGCACCAACGTCGCTGCTACCGCATGTACCACTGTCGTTGCCAACGCTTGTATTACATGACCAACACGCGCCTTGTTTACATTACCAACACATCTGAAACAAATAACACCAGGCACGTTTGGTCGTTGCTTTGTAAAAGAAATAAAACACCAAAAAAATAAAACGATTACATGACCTTTTTCGAGTTCCTGATGAAGTCAGCATTGTTCTAATATTCCATAACCGAAACATTGTAGCGTTCAACGTCACTATTTTCCACGATTGTAGCACTGGATCAATTTTCTTCGCATTAGATCTATCACGTTGATTTTTCGTCAGATTGAGCTCTCGATTGAGCTCTCGTCGGTGTGGCTCAAAGCAATCAACAACGATGATGATGATGGTCGGGCACGCACGGTTCATCCTCATCATCACTGTTCTTCACATCCAAAATTTTATCCAAGCTTGGTATCTTCACATTTTTCTTGCGGGTAGACCGAGATCATCTAACTCTTTTCTGCTCACTGATGTACACGCTTTCTTCTTGTGAGTTTAGGTTACATCCCACCTTCTGATATAAGCAATTAAGGATTGGGATCGTAAATAGACTAAGAGCTCTTGTCTCTCACAATCGATTCTTGTCCAAATTGTTCCGTAGTTATCACCAGACTGGTGCAGTCGCCATCTTATTTTTTTTACCGGCAACATCATTATTCCAAATTCATGATTATACACTAGTTTTATATCTTAAAAATCCATTTATATTTTATTATTAATAAATCAATTTATACAAAATATTATATCAACTATTTTAAACTATTTCATGTTTACTCAATATAATATTTCAACTCCAACGGAAGTAATTGTTTAATGCTTTAACACTTGAGATATTTTGATAACACAAATCTAAATCGTAACATTCAATAATAAAATAATCAAATGTATTGTATTTTAATTAAAAATAATAAATCTAACTATGCACTGATTTAAAAACGTATTAGAATTATTTAAGTGTAAGTAATCTTATGAAATTTTATAAAAATTTCTAACACTTGTATATATTTTATTTCTCCAGCCAGTGTAATTAAGCCTAACCTGGCCGGTGTGTTAATGTCACCTACATTTGCAGCTCAGTACCAACACCATAATTGGATAGTTTGGGAACTGTTTACTGTTAATTGGAGTAGAAAGTACGTGTTTTATCACTTTTTATGAATTCAATGAATAATTGAACATCCTACGTTTTGAACCAGTTCGTTATGTAAGAGACTTGATTACCTACAGTTCATTCACAAAAGTTAACTTACTAAGGTAAGGGCTGATTCTTCAATCGATAAATAACTTTTATCTGAGGAATAAATATGGCGTTATAACATATTTTCAATACAATATCTGTCAAATCGCATATTTATTTCCTCAGATAAAAGTTATCTAGGTATTGAAAAGTCAGCCCTTAGTGTTTTACTAAGCTTTACCTACTCAAGCTTAAACATGTTTTATTCCTACAAACAGCTTGGTTTCAATCATTCCTGTTTATTATTCAAAATATTAATAGGTAGGTAAGTACTAAAATAAGCTAAAAAAAGTAAAACATTAAATCATAGTTTCTCAACCTTATTTTGCCCACCGCCTCCTCATTATCTTAATGCGCCATCTCAATGCCCCCTAATTTTCTCTGGGTCTTCTACTGCCCCCCTGAAAGTCTCAAACGCCCACAAGGGGGTGTTATCGCCCACGTTGAGAACCTATGCATTAAATTAACCAAAGACTCACTCCACGCAGCCGTAAGTTTCTTCATACCTACATGATTTAAGATTCTTCATAGATGTCTAGGTCAACACTGATCGAAGTAAATGTTGATTATTTTGTCTTAAATAAAATAAAAGAGAAAGTATTGTTTATCTCAGTTCCTATTTCCCACGTAATACTTTTAATAGGAATGATAATACCTACAGTGTTGTCATACATAATAGGTTATTTCCAAAGCATTACGTAGAAAACTGAAATTATATAATAGCAAAACCCATTACAAAGAAAGAGTTAATATAATTTATGATAAATGCAAAGCGAACAATGACTGTTACGTGTGTGATTAAGGTTACATTATGAAGAAAGACATTATTGGAAGAAAAGGTGCAGAAGGTAATATATTAGACTTGAATTAACATTTACTTACCTACCCGCGTGACGTGAGTAAACCCTATGGATAAATAGTGCATGATCACGACTGTATCACC
Organism: Camptogramma bilineatum; assembly: GCA_958496255.1. NCBI lineage: Eukaryota > Metazoa > Arthropoda > Insecta > Lepidoptera > Geometridae > Camptogramma > Camptogramma bilineatum. The sequence continues at coordinate 11,020,924 of OY292458.1, forward strand.
AAGGTGCGATAGACATTTTACTCCGATTTTTAGGCATATACATAGGATCCGTTTGAAGAAATCTGAGGAGGTTTGTCAAATATATTCGGTAACTACATGCCAACATTTTTCAGAAGTTAGCATTCCATACGTGACAGGTTGCAAGCGAATTACAATAGAAAGGTTAGATTAGTTTTCTAAAGAAGTTTTCCTTTAGCGTTTAGAGGTCGAGTTATTTTTCTTTACTAATAATATAAAGCAGAAGATTATAGAAGATATGTTTGTTTGTTTGAACGCGCTAATCTCAGGAGCTACCAGTCTGATTTGAAAAAATCTTTTTTGCATTTGATAGTTAAACTCTTGAGGAAGGTTACAGGCTACTTTTCATTAAGTACGTATAATCATCATCCTTAGACCAATGGTCCAAATCATCATCACCATATACCATCACTACGGAGGCAACGCCGCGAAGGCGCTGCTAGTCACATATAATTTTCAAAACAAAAAACCGAAGCACCCCGGCATGGCCGGACTTTTTTGGCTTGATCATTTTATTATTTGTATGATAGCTAGATTTTTTTTGATGACGTAATAAGGCATATATTCAGTCTAGTCTAGATAGACTAATGCTCTGGCTGTAATAAACTAGTAATGTTTTAATTATCTATCTAGCCTAGTGAAAGTTTGCACTTTCTTTACTGAGTAGATTGTAACATTTGTAACGTCAAAGCAAAGTTATTCCAACTATTGTGATTCATTATACATATACGTAAAAAATTTAGTATGGTTGCCATAAAATCAAATATTTAAATGAGTCACTCTTTTTAGTGTCATTCATTTGACAGTGTGGTGGAATGTATTATAAGTCATTTAACATCAATTATGTAATGCTTTTGCGTAATTATTTTATGGTCCTATGAAGCGTAGACAGTCGATGTTTCATAGGACTATAAATAATTTAATATGCATTTCTTAAAAAGCTTAAATAGGTACCTAACTAATTTGTTATTTTGTTTTTGTACTAAATATTTACACGTTCCATCCTTTCTTTATCGGTATAACATGTATCTTCTTCCATTACCCTCTATCAATAGTCATCTCGGCACTCTATAACTTTCTTACTCATGTTACCTATCTTTCACTCAATCCGTCTTCTATTTACAATCTTTACATGACATTCTTCCCTTTTCATGACATTGTGCCAATGCTAACTATTGCTTCTTACCTTTGCATTTCCGCTTCCTGTAAAGTACTTACCTACAAAGAAATTAAAACGTATGTTTGATAGAGAAAATAATGCTTATGCTTACTTATATTAATTGTGAGTTTATACAATGATTTATTAGAAGTCTGAAAATTGCAAATTAGATTTGAATTCGAGAGATCAGTAGCAGAAAGTGAATAATTTGCCCGGTATTATAAATTAATATAATAATGTAATAAATCTTCGCCGATTTCGATACCAAAAGTTTACGGTTTCGAAATAAGGCTTGGTTTGGGTTGAAATGTCAACGAGCCGCTAAAGGCGGGATGTCAAAACTTGTTTATATACGTTTTTAGCGCAAACTTATTTGTATATACTCTTGCAGTTTTTTGTTCTTAATAACTGAAACACTTTCGAATTAGGTACTGTCCTTTATTTTAACTAGTATTAGTAAAAAATAAAAAATAATGAATGAGTAGGTAATTCACAAAAACCAGAATGCCCCATTACCTATTCATGGAGGTAATAATCACTTTTCACTCATCCCAATCAATAAAGATATCTATGTTTAGCCCGCAACGACGCGCTGGTAAACGCAAAGCAAAAAGTCGTGGTGGAGGACCATCCGATCCGAGAGTGGACAAATATCGCCAGCGTTGAAGACCTCTTTTGCTTGGCGCAAGACCAAAAAAGGTTCAATGAGCTGACGGCTAACCTTCAGAAGTGGAGAGCCACCGCAAGAAGATGTTTAGTTCAAATCAATCGCAGTACCAACTCTTAACCTTGTAAATATTTAAGAAAAGAGTAAAAATATTTCATCACTTTGATATTTTTCTTCACTTGAAAACCAAATAGCAAATTCACACAACAGTAGGTAGGTAATAGCTCTGTTGTGAATTTGCGAATTGTGTTCAAGCGTGCTTTGCAGTGCTAAATAAATACTCATTCGCCTTTTAATCAATAAGCACAAGGCTAAAACGATCAGTTATTGTTTTATTTACTTAAAGATTTATAATCTATAAATAAATAAGTTCAAGTTAAAACACATAAAGAGCAAATATCCTTATTGGCGTGAGGAATGTAGCAACTTATAATTATTTCTCGGCTGTTCTATAAATGGTTCTCTTTACAATGGACAAAACAAGACTGCATTGATTGTTTTTGTCATTTTCTGAACAAGCCATGTCTATTTATTTGTAGCTAATTTGCATTGACGTCATGCAACGGTAACTATTTTTTTTTTTATCAATTATTGTAAGGAAATGGATTTTCTATACTGTTTATATCTGGGCGACCTCTGCTCGGGTGCAAATAGAGAAAAACTAAAAAGAAAACGAAAAATGAGTTAGGTATTTATAAAAAGCTAGGTTGGATAGCTAGCCACCACCTAAGGCCATTGTGTGACACGAACAATATGGAATGGAGACTGTTCGCGTTTTCCTCTCCCTCTTTTTAAAATCCTTTGTAGGTATCTAAGGGGGTAGCCCTTAGGGTGAGACTCCACCAAAGCGGAGATGTGTGAGATGTGTTTTAAACAACCAATAGAATTTCAAAAGACGAGATGACATGTTTGAATAACGAAATTCTATTGGTTGTTTAAAACACATCTCACACATCTCCGCTTTGATGGATTCTCAGCCTCAGACGCCTACAAAGGATTTTAAAAATGTCTGATAAAAGATTAGAGAAGAATATCTACCACGCCTTGTAGATTAAATTCTTCATCATATTTCAATGAATTTTCCATTCGAAAAACGTCTAAACGAAACGTAGAACACGTATTCCCAGAAACACATTACACATACAAGTTAGACATTGTCAGATATTGAAACATTCCAAATCCATTAAAGATGTCTAGTAACGGGGTAGTCAGAGGCTTGTTCAAATGCGTAAGGGGATATATTGCAAAAGCTGTTAATCCATAAGTGATAATGACAGGTCCAAGCAACTCAAAACGGTATTCTGGAAGTGAACTAACACCAACACAAATACAGACAACTGCGTCAGTTGGTTTCAAGAATCACCTGTTAGAAGTGCAACGGGAAGATAGCGGATTCAACAGTATAGACCATAGGTTCTCAACGTGGGCGATAACGCCCCCTTGTGGCCGTTTGGGACTTTCAGGGTGGCAGTAGAAGACCCAGAAAAAATTTGGGGGCATTGAGATGACGCGAGGGTGCGAAAATATAGTAAGATATTGGCTCTAGACAAAAATATATTTTCAAAGTGGGCGGTGGGCAGAATAAGGTTGAGAAACTATGGTATAGACGTTGGAACAATTATTGGTTTCTACTAGTATTTACAATATTGTTCTCTGTATTAAGATTTATGACAACTATAACTTAGCCAGGCAAAGGTTTAAACGTGTGATATATTGTGATACGAGTATATGCCCAAAAAGTAGGTACTTAGAAATCCAATATAGCGACTTAATTAAATTCTTGATTTTATTATTAAAATTCAAGCCACGATAAAATCGAGTAGGTAGGTACCTATTTCAAACTTGTTTCAAAATAATCCAAGTAAAAAACGTTGGTTGTTTGTTGATAGATCTTATCATTAATTTAAGACGACCGACATCTGAAATCAACTAGACATCTGGCAGGCTTGATAAACGACCCATTTAGGCCCACTAGTTCCTAATTTTCAGGATCAAATACTTAATAAGTAAGTATTTTAATTGTCATATCGGAAAAGAATAATGATTGCTGCGACCTTACTAAAATAGCTAGTACTGATTTTCAAGATCTAAATGAAGATTTAAATAAGATATGCAATATTAAATGGGAGATATTTTATAAACCTGCAATCCTACTAATAGTATAAAGGCGAAAGTCCGTGTGTGTGTGTGTGAGTGAGTGTGAATGTTTGTTACCACGTATCTCCATAACTACTAAACTGATTTTAATGAAATTTGGAGTGTAGATAGTTTAGGTTCTGGAATAATAAATAGGCACTTTTTATCCCGAAAAAATGTATGGTTTCCGTGAGATAAAAAATAGTAGTCCACACGGGCGAAGCCGCGGGCGTTTACTAGTTTTGAATATTTTTAGACTACACCTGGTTTACCGAAGCCATGTTTGATCTTGTTGCTCGATCTTTTACATAACAGTCTACATTCGCATGTAGCATTTACATTTGCTTGTGTTAATACAGGTGCTTTTATTGTTCAATAATGAATTGTCTAGAAGCTGTAAAGAATAATTAAAATGAGCGGCTACTTACACAGGTAATTTAAAAATGCTACTTTAAATTAAAAAGGTACAATACAATCTCGGCGAATTGCTTGAAACATTGTGATTCCATTTTGATGGTGTGTGAAGTTTAATTACTTTCATAATACGACGTAGTCTCTCTCTCTACAGTAGTTCTTTTATTCTGTGATAATACTGTTTGTTTCTTTTTTCGTTCTTAATTTTTTCAATTTTAATAATTTATACTTGTTCTTTTAAACCAAATATTTGGTTAAAAAATATTGCTGCATATACCTACTAAACTAAACTCTCTTTTAACCTTTTGCATCTGCGAAAAACTTGTCATTTTTCGAAAATGCCAAGACTTTAACCAGAGTGCCCAAATTGTTGGGACACTTTATTTAAAAAAAATCATTTGAGATAAACCGTACCTACTATAATCAGAAATTAAAATGATTTGCGTAAAATAACCCTCATGCACAATATTTTACGGTCAATGCTTAGGTACCTACACCTTTTGTTTCCTAAAGTTTACATACAATCGTGGGAAAATTGAAGACAACGATTTACATTTACCGGGTTTTCAACAGTGACAACAATGAACAGACTTGATCCTAATAGCAGTTGCAACGAAATCTAAAATTATTATGGAAAAATTAATATAGGTAAGTACCCAGATTAAAAATAATATAATAAAACCACGTTTTTTTTTATTAAATGCATTGACATCGAGTTGTGAGCTATCCTGAAAGTTTCAGCCGGATATCTAATCGGGAAGTGCTCGAAAGAGTTGCAAGATTCCACCTGCAACAACAGACAAACAGACAAACAAGAAAGTGACTCAATACAAACGTGGTAAATAAAAATGGATTGAGTAGAGGAAGTCCAAAGAAAAGTTGAATGGATTGTGTGAAAGATGACATGAGTAAGAAACGAGTGAGTGTTGAGATGATGGCTGATAAATAGATGGAAATGAAAGAGGAATACCAGTCATGCTGTGCCGACCCCGCGTAATGTGGGACAAGAACAATATGATAGAATAAAATATATAAAATCAAACAGTGTTAATTAATAATGTTTCTTTATCAGAATAACACAATTAAATATAACGATCAATTCAGACAATTGAATATAGCCCTCAAACCCTTTAACTGTCATATACATAATCCTGGATACCACATTAGGATTCCCAGTATTGTGGGAATCAGAGATTACGAGTACCAATCTACCAAGTTAGCGTATTATCACTCAGACACGGAACAAATGTAATGAAATGTACAAAGTAGTCTAAATATTTGTAGATCATACAAAAAAAAAAACTCTGTCGCGAGAACCGATATCGCAACTTTTCTGTCTCAGATCAGCAATCTCGAGCCACCGAAGACGTCGATCTGTCAAGAGAGATTTCAAAATCAATTATACCACGAGCATATCCAGGTAGCGATCAAAGTAGGAAGCGAGTGTCACACGGCTCATCAATCGCACAATAAATACATGACAGTTGAAACAGCCACTGAACTAGAACCAATCAAAACAGAACACCATATCAGTGAAGTCATCGATGATGAACAGATTGCGTCAACGCACACAATAGCTGTGAAAGTAAGTATAGAAAGTGCAAGTCAAGTCGCACGTACACATTATATCAGATTTACATAACAATCACGCATTATGGGCAAGTGGAGCGATATCATGGTAAATAAATAACAATGTTACGAGAGGTAGGTCAGTGGGTATTGGGTGCGAGATTTCTCGGATAAACTATTATGGGTGTGTAAACTGTAATGGAATGCAAAGCTTTCATAATGGGCCTGCCTAATGTAATGTTTAGGCTCTGATTTATCCGCTTCGAGAGAAGGATTATAAATGCCTGAAATGAACATCTGAAAGGGTTTTTAATTCTTATATAATTGTACCTTAGCATCAGAATTAGATTATGAATGGTTGTTCCTTAAAAATGAACGACTATGATTTGGAATTTATTATGGAGTAGGTACCTTAACGTGTTTTATGACTAAAAAATAATATAAGCTATCTATTATTATGTATTTATTACCAGTAATTTTATTTATCATCATTATTATTCGTTACCCGACTTTTCTTATAGTTAAGCTTCTGATATACCTACTTAGCTCAAGTTTTTTAAAGTTTTTAACCATTATTATTTTCCTTTTTTTTTCAATGTGAATTGGTGTTTCGGAGACGGGGATCAATTTGACATCTAATTTTAAGTTTCATGCGAGTCTTACATCAATTAACGTGTCACTTTCCTAAGACTTTTGTCCTATCATCTTCGTCGTCATTATCGTCACAACGACAACAGAACATAATCATAACACCATTTATCGTGACTTCATTGAATAAAGATTCCGAGCAAGTAGCACAATGATTATCGATCGAGCGAGCGAAGCGAGCGAAGATCTTAGTGGTAAGTTGGGCGATTTTGCTTTGTATGTTTGTATGTTTGTATGTTTGTATGTTTGTATGTTTCACGAATTGTTGTTCGAGCATAACTGTCGAACCGTTCATCCAATCTGCATGAAACTTGGTAGGTCAATAGGTTGTGGTAAGGAAATTTACGGTGGAGCATATGAGCTTAATCGATGAAGGGGTTGTGAAGATATTGGGTTCCCAAGGGGGTAAAAAATTATGAAAGTTACACAAATATATTGAGTGGGGTGTCATATGAAAGGGCTTATTTTGTACATTCCAAAATGGTTTTTATTTTTAATCTAGGATGTATAGTTTTTGAAATACGACCAAAGATCAAAAACTACGAAACCAGAGCTGCAAGAGCTCCCGTTTCATAGAGTTTCGATGTCTTCGTAGCTCATTGACTGGTCGGTCTTAAAAAGAGAGTGGCATCGTTGCGGTTTGGTTTGCAATGATTTTAGATGCTACTTGATTTATTTTCATGATAAAAAAATTTTTGATAAAGATGAAAATAATTGGGGTAAAAAAAGTTAAGTAAACAAATATATTGAGTGCGGTGTCAAATGAAAGGTCTTTATTTGTACATTCTAAAATAGTTATTATTTTTATTCTAGGACGTATACTTTTAAAAATACGACGAGAATTCATAAATATGAAATAAATGAAAAATTAGACACGACATTATGTATTGCATGCATGCTAGTATTTTTTACCATGAAGAGCTAGCGCAATAGGCAAACCAGGGAGTAGTAGCACTTGAAATTATAGGGGTAGTCAGAAGAAAGTCCAAATGTTGGCCATCTACGGTGCGCGAGATCTCAGTTCGGGGCGAACTACTAGTTATTTATATTACGTTGCGTTTTTTGCTCGTCTTAAACTTGATGAGAATAAAATAACCACCTTGCAAAAAAATAAGGCTCTTAAAAATATTTACTGAATTGTTTGTCTGACATGCTATGTTGAATTAAGCTGCCGAGACACACAGATCATTTTATAGTTTAACAGTTTTGAAAAAAATGGAATAAAATTAGACATGAAATGTATTGCATTCAATGCCAGTACGCCGTATGCTTGTTGTGGTACGACTTTACCATGACAAGCTAGCGCAGTAGACATAATTCTAGAGGTACAACTCACCAGTAGTAGCACAGAATAATAGTACTGTAGTAGCACTTGAACGTATAGGGTAAGTCAGAAGCAAGTCCAAATAATAAGCCATTTACTCTACGGTGCGCGAGATCCCAGTTTGGGGCGAACAACTAGTTCTACTAAGCACATTATTTTAAAACTATTTCAGTAAAAAAAACACAGAACAGAACATTTTGTCCTCTGTTTTCTGTGTGTTGTCAATAAACTATATTCTATTCTATTCTTTGTTAATGACCCTGATAATGTACATCTCACGTTCGACAAATTTAAAGCCAGTGTGTCGCACTCACGTCTCGTAGAAAAACTTACAAAAGGTATTACGTAACCTATTCTATCTTGATACCACGATACTAAAGCAACTTCAGTTTTGTCACGCATTCTGTAACAGTTAGTTGTATGTGTAAAGAAATACTATTTGAATGAAAATTGCATGCTGTGTTTATCTTTAACTGGTTGTGCAATTAGTTAAAATACCTAAGTAATAGTTATTACTGTTTCTATGTAATGTTGTAACAATCGTTGCTATGCCATAATAAATAAAATAAAAATAAAAACTAAAGAATCTAGGTTTTATAAATTGTTTTTTCAATCTAGCTTGGTTGCAAGGAACACTATAATCACTAGGTTTTAAGATATTCGACTAGGTATATAATAATTATGTTAATTGACTTTGACTTTGAAACTTCAAATAAAGAACAATGGCGAAACAATAAAATAAATGCCAGCAATGGAACGTTCAACATCAAAATAAGTGTCAAATATCAAAGTCAGACTGACATTATCTAAGCTAACCTAACCTAACTTCTTTATTTATTATTTTTATATCTCTGTAATCCCAACTTTTAGAGGGTAACTTTTAGTATTATTTTATTTGCGGTGGTAGGTTGTACAAATCTTGGTTTATTTCGTTCATGAACGAGGCAGATTATAGTTGGGTCGTAGCTTCAAAGAACTTCGCCAGTCTTCTTTAATTACCTAAGCCCCTATTGTAAATAACTGAAACTGTCAAAAGTTAACTTGACAGAACACTCAGCGACAAAGCCCTTTTTTCTTGTAAATAAAAAAATGACCTCTAAAGTGTTTAGTTCAGTGTTCTGAATACTAAACTGAACACTTTAGAGGTCATTTTTTATTTACAAGGAAGGGCTTTGTCGCTGAGCGACCACATCGCCCTAAAGGTCGACAAATAAATCGTATTAACTAATGAAACTTATTATGGTCTTCCAAATGATAATAATCATTGTGAAAATAGAGACAAAAAAATATACATTTCCGAGAAACTTAGAAATGTCTTATAAAAGAGATTATTTTAAATGCTAAATTCTGCCATGTTCATTATTTTATCTATGCTAATATTCTGTTAATGAGCTAAAATATAATGTCCGACTCACTTCTTCTCTTTCTTTTCATCGCTTGTGTCTTCTTCTTTGTTCATACTAGATATCGCTACTTACCTGATATTTTTTGTTCTTAAACATTTCATAATTTTAGTGGTTATAACATTATGTGAACTATCTACCATCAAAATTTCTCATACTTGCCTTGCTAGTAGGAAGTAGGACTTACCTATCATTATAATAGTAGTATTTAATGGTGTCTGACTGAATAACTACATAGCTACAAACATTTATTAGGTACTTAATGAACCTGTCAACATACCATTAGTCATTTTAAACAATCTAGGCATAACTAAGCATGGTGCCACCAGCTTATCTTATTAGAAGGGTGATGATTTTGACTCAAAGATTTTAAGCGGATGGATCACCGAAAAGAAAGCTAGGCCCCATATCGTGTTTATTGCCCTGATTCTTCACGGTGTTGGTCGCGAAAGAACAGGAGTAGAAAAACCTAGCTCTTAAGACGTTTCAAAGTGGTAACAGCGGTCCTACTGAAAAAAATATATTTGAATTTTAAATTTTCTTGAATTTTGATGGTGATGAATGTGGGTATGTGAGAATATAGTTCTATATTATTATGCGATAAAGACATTCTGAGTAAGAAAAAAGTGAATACGGAAATGACAAGTAAGGCTGAGGCCCCATTAGTGCGTTGCGTTGCGTCGCGTCGGCAAAATGTATGAGTAAGTAGCGACGTTTTACTCATACATTTTGCCGACGCGACGCAACGCAACGCACTAATGGGGCCTCAGCCTAATAGGGGAGAGTGGAAGACAGACTTTGACTTATTTGGGATAACGATAGATTAATGAGTGATAAGTAAGATGATAAGTGCCCTTGCGTTTTATCTGACTGTATGGGGAAAATTGAAGCTAAATCTTTAAACTCCAAATATTATTACTGTAACTAAAAAGAAGGAAGAAATGAGAACAGAGGGCGTACCACCAAGTCTTAGAGCAATGTCAAAACAAGCCTAAAACAGGCTTACTACTTTAGGAATAACATTCGTTGTCATGTTTCAAGCTTGTTTTTTAACATTGCTCTAAGAGTTCATGGTACGGCTACTGAACATAACACAACTTATCCATAAATTGAGGTGCATTAAGCACTACTACTCTTTTAGCGACTCTGCCAACTGAATCTATAGACTGGTGACACTATACTGACATACAGTAAGGAAGGGATATTGCATAATAGCACCGCAAATTATTTCATTCACATCTGCTCTTCCGCGATCAATCAAACTTTTGTTAAACACTTCCTTGTTGGTTTTAGGTGTAATTTTCCTCTTATCCATGTTTTTATCTCAAACTGCATGTTTACTCGAGATAGTAGGTACATCAAGGTTCATTTTAAACGCCAAAAATAACATTGTGATTATTTTAAAAGGACAGAAGTTCGCTCTTGATTTTATCTCTCTGATGTAGATAATTTTGTATAAACAACTATTTTTGCATCTTTTTGTCCAAAAAGCAATCAACAACTCTCTTCTCAGGAGTTTGAATATTTACATATATTTAACTGCAGGTAACTAATTATATGTATTTTGCAAATGTATGTACCTACTTAATTAGTTACCATGTAGTATATGATTTATGGTAGTATTTACTCGGTAACATTTTACATACCTTTGCAAAATACCTAGAACCAGCTTAGGCTTCTGTACTGTTCCTTTCTAAATGATAGCTCTGTAATCAATTGACCTAGCTCCATTAATTAATACTACGAGTATCTAGACAATTTTTTTCTTGATTACTTACTGAGCCGCTGGGTCAAAATATCTCTAATTCAAAATTAAAAATAATTTATTTGATAGGATCTCCGGGATCACATTGAACGTCTCCAGAGCTACAGGTGATTCTACTCCTGTTCTTTCGCGACCAACACCATGAAAAATCAGGGTAACAACACGGTACGGAGCCTAGCTTTCTTTTCGGTGATCCATCTTTTTAAATTTAAGTTGTCAAGCTCCAGTAGAGGAGCTAGTCGAACAAAGTGAGGCTCGTCAGAGTAAGCAAAATCTATCAGTATAGTCGTTTCGATTAGACCAGTTTGCGATTTTTTAAACGTAGTTTATCGTATCGTAGAGAGGTGTTGTTCACCGAATTGGATAATACGTACATCGTCGACGTTTATTATAAAGAGGAACGTTACCCACTGCAAATACCTCCCTTTCATATGGATCTATTCTATGGAGCCAACTACCAATATAGTTCAAATAATCTTTGAAACGTTTGAATTCTAGTTGATCTGGCGAGCCAGCTAGTACAAAACCTGAATTCTAGTTGATAAAGACACAAGTATTGGAATAATAACTATAAAACGTAACTTCTTAGATTATACCATCATCAATTTACATATTTACCGTATGCGTAGTTGATACCTAGTCAAAGACAAGTCTTGACTGTAAATCATAACATAATGTCTTCTTTACATCATGACATAACATGGGTGGGTATTACGGCAAGACAAAATCGGAAAGTTCGTAAAAACAAATAAGTACTTCCGAATTGAGTGTCTCTGTGATATTTGTTGATAAATTCAATATATTGTCTTGCCTCTTGTTGTAGAAAATATAATTGGATCTCGTTCTGTCAGGGAAAACTCAAAAATTGACATTTACCTTAATTAAATTTTTGCCACATTTTGCTTTTTAAATGAGTCACTGCCCAAAGTGAATAACATTTAAAACCATGTGACTATGTTTACGTTTCTTTATATCTATATCTCGATCCAAGGTAAATACATATCTCGTTAGTAGGTATTAGGTGGCACTGGGTCAAGGTGTATCGATGGTTCTCGAAAGACTTTTTGTGTTCAAACAGGTTCTACATGCTCAAACAATAAATTGTATCCTATTAATAAACAAGCGAAAGTCTGCGTGGATATTTTTTTGATTTGATCATGTAACGGCTCGACCGATTTTTGTGAATTAGAAGTTAATAATCTGTGAAGTAGAATTTAAAAAACTTGCTCGTAACATTCTCATAAATCTTGAAGCACTAAATAGTTTTTTATTAGTTTTTGGAGATATGTAAATAATTTCTAAATATTTAAATTTTGCTAGTGGTTGGTATCGAGTCTTCTCTATTGCAAGTTTCTTAGAATTTTGTAAACTGGTAAAAGACATAAAATAAATAAATAAATAAATAACTCCCGAAGCAAAAAACTTGCTACTCATAAATATGCAACGAATGAGAATAGTCTTTATCACACGGATTTCAACGTCGCGTCGGTCGCGACGTTTTTTTATACTTTCGTTATTTATCAAGTTGTTCATAAAGTTATCTTTATGTACCGTTTTTTTTTCCGATATTTCATCAAACGATAAACGTTTTTTTAAATCTTTTAATTTGGTAGTGTTAAACCACACTTAGGTATTTGAATATTTGAACATTTGAAAATGAAAAATCTTATCAAAATTTTCAAATCCGACGGGATTGAAAATTTTGAGAAGATTTTTCATTTTCAAATGTTTTTTAAATTGTTTTCAAACTAATACCCGAATACAGAAACGATAGGTACATAAATATTTGAGACTTATCTGATTGAGACGTTCTTACTCTTCAGAATCGTATACTTACCTACAAAAATGACAGTTAAAGTCAATGATAAGAACCACTTAAACTGAGTAGCGTTTCAGTATTCCGATGTAAGGTGGCACATTTCTGTAACGTCTTTGAAACTATTGCCATCCTTTTTTGTTAGACAGTGACAAATAAGGATGGCAATAGTTAAATCCGTGGCGCAACTTTGACAGAAGTTAATACGAGTTTATTAATGGAGGCCTTAGTTTCTGTTGTATAAATAAACAACAATTTATATCTATATTCTATAAGTAGGTATGTATTGTAGAGGTACTAAAAGATTATCACGTAAACCTATTTCGTAGCAAGGTTGTTAATATTATTTAAAGTCTATTAAAAGGCAAGTACTTAATTACTTTTTTCAAGATTATCGACATTGAATATTATAATTGTACAAGTGACTCACAATTTCTAGAAAATTCTGTTGACATTGTACTTTCCACAATTATTTCATTCAATGTTATATCAGATGACCCTGTTGTGTGGTCACTCACTACCTGCTTATTATTAAGTCTTGTAGACCAGACAATTATTACCGGTCCATCATTTTAAGATAACTGGACACCCAACATTTTATATTATTACAAAACTTGCCTTGCCAAAAATATTTAATAAAATTTTCGGTTACAATATGCGTGAAAAATAACCGTTTTTTGCTTAATAATAGCGGGCTAAAGCTGTCACTTCTTACTCATTTATAGCATTTTCGAAACATAAAACTGTTGTTGAATTTAAATATTTTCAAATTGGCTTCTTGTTATTTTTATTACAAAAGAAAGAGGACAACATTGGCACGGGCTTTGAAATAAATATCAGATATCATATAAAGTTTATCGCCCATTAGAAATAGTCATCTTACAACAGAAGATACTTTCAAAGAAACTTTAGGATACAAATAAATTAAGAAGAATGATCTAGCTAATCGTAGTTCTCAACGTAGGCGATAACGCCCCCTTGTGGGCGTTTAGACTTTCAGGGAGCAGTAGAAGACCCAGAGAAAATTAGGGGGCATTGAGATGGCGTATTAAGATAAGGAGGGGGGCTATTGAAAAAAATATATTCTCAAAGTGGGCGGTGGGCAAAATAAGGTTGAGAAACTATGATCTAGCTAGACATCTGTAGGTAGCAAAAATTATCCACAATCAGGGCGCTTCCTCTTATAAGGATGTTGACATCATTGCCCTTGAACCTTGCACAGTTCTTGAAAAGTAATGTCTTGTTTTCGAACAAAGGAATATTTAGTTATGCAAAGATTTTGTTGACGAAATGTTTTTGTTCTGGTTGTATTTTGATGCATCACAATTATACAGAAAAGTTTGTATTTTTGGTTTACTCCTCGTCGAATACTTATTCCATACTAAAAAGTATAAAAACTATAAGTAGGACTATTTTTTAACCGTTTCCATAACTTGTGAAATTTTTCTATGCATATCTAATGTCGTGAATATTTTACTGCGAGAAAAATATAAATGCCAGGCCTAAACAACAAAAACAACAACCTAATCACATAAACAATGTAAAATAATAATGATATACCTAATTGTTTTCTGCCTCTGTACATAATCTTGGTTCCAGCATTGTAAAGAGAACAACTGCTCTTAGACCGAAAATGGGCCACATCGTTTAGTAATTACAATGAACTACCAAAATCCAACATCCCACAGTTCAGTCATAATGGGCCTTACTTATGAAAGATGTTTAAAGTTGAACACTGGTTAAACAACGTCCTGTCTTTATTTGTGGATAGTGACAAACAGAGACAGGACGCTGTTTCACCGGTGTTCAACTTTAAACATCTTTCATAAGTAAGGGGAAATGTTTCTGTAAATGTGAAGGCGACACACGTAAGCCATTGACCCGTCAGGTGCAACAAAGTTATAGGCAATGCCAAAATAAATCAAACATCGACAACGGGATAAACCATAATCTATGATTAGAACATGCAAGAGGCTTGGGGCTTTAATTGCATAATAAATTGTATGCATGCATGCAAACCAGGTGGTAAAGATGCATTTGCACAAATACTTCCTTTGCCGTCTTTGAGAAAACTTTTGTCTAGTCTGCCATGACTGAGTTGGCTACTTGCTCATATGAACTTAAATATGATCAGGAAAGAGACTTTGTTGAACACACTCTGGATTTAATTGGCACACCGATTGAAATAATATCATACGAGTAATCATTTATCAATATAATAAAACATATAGATTATGTCATTCTTAGGTCTCCTACGGATATTTATACAGGGTGAATTTTTGAGATGGGGCAGTAAGGGCAGCTACCTTAACCGTTGTAGCTAGAGGAAAACGTTCTTAGGAGACCATCCTTAATTTTTGAAAATATTTCGAACTGCATTCACAGATTTTGAAAACTATGTACAGTCAGCGAGAAAATGGGTCATTTACACAAAAACTTTTTTTGATGTCAATCGATCCTATTTCATCTAAGGATAAAAAGGCTCTTTCAGACCAACTGAGGTTAGAGTACTAGAAAAGTCAGAAATCGCTAAAATGTATTTCTGAGACAAGACAGTAAGGGCTACCTTAACCGTTGTAGCTAGAGGAAAACGTTTTTAGGAGACTACCTAAAAGTTAACTTTTGAAGATATTTCAACCTGCATTCACAGATTTTGAAAAAAATGTACAGTCAGCGAGAAAATGGGCAATTTACATAAAAGCTTTTTTTGATGCCAGTCGATCCTGTTTCATCTAAGGATTAAAAGGCTCTTTCGGACCAACTGAGGTAAGAGTACTAGAAAAGTCAGAAATTGCTAAAATGTATTTTTTAGACGGAGCAGTAAAGGCAGCTACTTTAACCGTTGTAGCTACAGGAAAACGTTCTTAGGAGACTACCCTTACTTTTGAAGATATTTCGACAAAATGATGAAAAATTATGACAAATGACAAAATGATTTCGTACGAAATGTATAATCAAAGTTATTTGCGTTTTCTGACTTTTCTAGTACTCTTGCCTCAGTTGGTCCGCTAGAGTCTTTTAATCCTTAGATGAAACAGGATCGACTGGCATCAAAAAAAGCTTTTATGTAAATTGCCCATTTTCTCGCTGACTGTACATTTTTTTCAAAATCTGTGAATGCAGTTCGAAATATTTTCAAAAATTAAGGATGGTCTCCTAAGAACGTTTTCCTCTAGCTACAACGGTTAAGGTAGCTGCCCTTACTGCCCCATCTCAAAAATTCACCCTGTATATTCGAACCAATATAAGTGCTGGTATGATTGATCGGTAACCATTCGATTGACTCGCTCGAGCTTATGTCATTCTTAGGTCTCCTACGGATATTTATATATTCGAACCAATATAAGTGCTGGTATGATTGATCGGTAACCATTCGATTGACTCGCTCGAGCTACTTTTTTTTAGCAATTTTACCTTTTATTTTATGGCATTACTCTTTGCTTGCAAACTATTTAACAATACCTAAAAATCGGCTAAGATATAAACATGATTGATGAGTCTGATTGTTTGCACGTGAGAAATATCTAGTGTGAAAATACTTAAATTAAAATCTTTTGATACATTGATACACGCTCAGTTTAAGTAAGCAGAGCTAACTGACACCTTGATTTAATGTCTTGGGAAAATCGATAGGAATGTGAATGGATTGTTATTGTGAATTTGAATTGTTATTGTCAAGCACAAACAGCGTGGGTAGGTTTGAATTGAAAGATCAATTATATCGTTCAAGAGAGTAAAAGAGCTGCGGAGCTAAAAAGGCCGTAGCAGAATCATAAAAGATTCGTATTACGTTTTGTTGTCACTCTCATGTCCATACATAGAGACGGCATATAGAGCAATTCAGATTATGATTCTGCTAAAACGGCCTTTTCAGCTCCGCCTGGTGACATAATGTAATCTCCGTTTGTAAATCCTTTGCTGGTTTGGTTTCAACATATATTTAAATTTGAATAAAAGAACATTTTGGGACTCAGATTGCAAATCAGTTCTTATAAAAAAAAGTCATAAAGCTGTATCATTGGACAGCGACGGTTGTTGTAAATAATAAGAGGTACGAATGTTGTAAATAATAAAAGTACCTACAATAAAGAAAGGCAATTCCTAAGGTAAATTAAACTCTAATGTTACAAATCGTTGTTTTATTGTCAATAAGTTATTTTAAGACGTGGACAATTAAAAGTAATTTGTTCATTTGATACAGATCCCATTTATTAGATTGTTTTTTTTGTTTACATTTTTAAAAAGATACAAAGCTACAAAGATACCAGTGAGTTAAATAAAAGCATTTATTTCAATGATGCAATTTTGAGTACTTAGTAATTTATAACCAACCAGGTTTTTGAATTACTATTAATCCTCACGGCCAGTTTCAATACTCTATCTGTAGTTTTGCTTACCTACTGGGGTAAGATATTTGTCACTTTTTGTATAAAAGTAATATCAAATACCATGATTCCATGGACTGCACGCATAACTAACTCCTCGATACTAGAAGAGCTGAAAATCACCAGAAGACTCACAACAAGGTGTGTCTAAGTCGCACCATGGAATACTTTGGCCACATCGCGAGACGGAACCCGGATAGCATGGAGAGACTGACCATCACTGGAAAATAGAAGGACGAAGGCTGCAGCCCCATGCGCTGGACTGACCAAATCCGTACCATACTCGACACTCAGCTCCACGACGCCATCCATGTCAGAACGGATCGGACGAGATGGAAAACCCTAGTGTCGGAGAAAATTTTAATGAGAGGTCACGACCCTCAGCAATGAGGAAACGATAAACACAGAGAGAGAATATCAAATACCATGGTGTGCAAAATAATAAAAAGATAGAATTATTGAAACTGGCTGGTGATGAACCTGACATAGAAGATATATTTCGTTTGCTTTATTTACGTAAGCTAACAAAGTAAGTACTATACACAGGTAATATTGTGAAAGTTCCTGAGGACGCATTAAATGTGATAACGGTTGAACAATTTGTGTAGGCACTTGAAACAGATACATAGTTATTGACCTCGAATAACGAATTATATTACTTTTCGCAAAGCCGCGGGCGAAAGCAAGTACCAAATTCATGATAAGGTAAAACATTGACGACCCAGAAATGGTAATTATCCCTCGATATATGGCAAAAACAGAGCAATTTAACTAAATCAACACGCAACATATAAATTACAAAGTTCCTTTTACCATCTATATGTAAAAACTTATCGTAAAACAATTTATTCAAAATTTAGGGTCATTGATTTCGGCACTTTCTCGCCCAAACATGAATTGCAATGTAATTCCTCGG
Organism: Camptogramma bilineatum; assembly: GCA_958496255.1. NCBI lineage: Eukaryota > Metazoa > Arthropoda > Insecta > Lepidoptera > Geometridae > Camptogramma > Camptogramma bilineatum. The sequence goes on from OY292458.1 coordinate 11,039,144, forward strand.
TGACTGTTTTTAGTGGGAAACTGGTTTGCGATCCCATGAGTTCGACGATGTCGTCCTTATAAGTAGACGCTATGGATGGCGGATAAAAACAGAGCGAGGATACTGCTCCTATGGTACAAGCAATATTTCGAATGCCTTGATGTCATATCAAACTTTATTATCATAGTCTTTTTTAAACCTTCGCGATCACTATTCATATTGAAAATTATATGGTCACGGGATTTTATCGCGTTATTTATCGGATTTTATCAGGAAACTGACAGCCGACATCCCCTGTTTAATCATAACCCTCCATCTGTGCGCCTCAAGAGCCGCAGAAGTTTTTTAAGAAATACATCATCCTCAGACAAAATTGCAGCAGAAGCAAGATGTGAGCTGTGGAAAATTAAACACCCTCCTCCACTGGATTTTATTCCTCCGGCAGAACATCTGCCTCTTGGCCACAACCTGCAGTGGCCGACTTGGAAGTCACTCAACAGACTCCGAGCCCAAGTTGGTCGCTGTAGAAGTAACCTGGCCAAATGGGGAATAATTGACCCTAGTCAAGTCCAATGTCAGTGCCCCACGCAGACAATGCCGCACTTGCTTTCCTGCCCGATGTGCCCTGCCACCTGCACCCGGGAGCAGTTAAACGAAGCAACTGATGAAGCCGTGGAGGTTGCAAAGTACTGGTCGAAACTAATATGAGTGCCATTGACTCGAATGAATGAATGAATCGCGTTATTTACCTTATTTATCCTGACGTTTCGGCTATGTTACAACAGCCATGGTCAGTTCAATATAAACTTTATTATCGAGAGACAGTTGTAATAAAAAGATGTTAATTAGATAATTAACTATCGTTTTGGTTGCCAGGGTGCTAGATGTTGCTTCTATTCAGTGGCTGATATGCGGTTTAGTTTATTATTCATGTTTTGTTATCAGAATTCGACATAGTTTTAGTACTTATTATTTACATACACAAAGTTGATTGTATTAGAAATAAATACATCAGCGTGAACAATTTTCCACGAATGTGGTACGTGCATGCACTTTGACTTTTAGATAATAATATCATTGAATACACGTGTACTGGCACTACGCCCCGGTCCAATTATTACAATTAAGTACTAAATTTATTCAATGAAATTGACTGTTGTTCTTCGTTCAGTCTTATTAATGGGATCAAGAGAAAATGTACCTATTCTATTTTTTTCAGCCGTAATGCTTTTGGATTGATCTCTTCTTGCTTGAGAAGTTTACAACTAAATTAAATTCGACCAGATACCTGCTACCTTAACTCCATCGTCTGTGGTGTTTATTAGGTCCTTCCTCCCTTGTGCAGGTAGGCACAAAGGGCAAACAAGTAGGTGGGTGATAGTGGATTGATTGTTATTATGATGTTTTTTTTTTTTCATTTTTAACTATTGCAAGGTTTCCCTTCCCTTCTACTGTTTGTGATTTAATGCCTTCATTGTCCAAGATCTCGAATCGACATTTTGCTCATCATGCGAAATCCTTCTGAAATATTTACCTACTTATATATTGTTTAATGCTTCACTTCACTTCTTATATGACTACTGCTATTTTTAGCTGTCACAATTCTGCCAGTGTTCAAGTCATGCTTCTCCTACTGTTATCAAGATGACCTTTGTCGTATCCTATGAGATGACGGTGGCAATTGACAAAACGACTTTTGCTTCTATCTCAGAAATATAGAAATATAGGCAGGCATTCAAATAAAAACAAACCCTCTATGCTGTTTGTTGTTCTTCTAACATATTGTCGTCCTTTAAGCCCGTCACAGACTTAGCTATAAAATTGTAACGTATACACGTTATTTTACGTAGATACAATAGTTTTAGGAACTTAATAATAAATAATAAAACAAAAGAAAAACAAATTATCTAGTTTTATTATATTTAAAATAAATACGTAGGTATCGAATGAAAGAAAATACAACCTATTCGCTATTTCACATTCTTTTACCATGCCTAAAGTCACAAGCGATGCGCGGAATACTTCCTCATGCTGTGAACTGTACTGTTTACGCTGTCTATGGTGCCGGCATCGGCATAACGGTATATTACTGCGTAAGCGTTTTCTAACCGCCATTTTGCGAGCTCGGAGCCGAGTCGCCGCAAACCGTCTCAGAGTACGGTCACATTACCTGGTTGCGCGCGCTAGCTACGAAAGTTGAATATTCAACATTTTGCCTAACTCTTTTTTACTGATAATTAATCCTAAAGCTCATTGCAGTCGAAGGCCATAATTAACTATAAATTCAGTGTAAAATCCCGTATTCGGTAAGTGTTGAACAATTATTTCCGCAAAACTGTAGGTAGACTTTGTAACGTATTTTAACGGTCATTTATTTTAGTTTGTGTTAATTTAAGTTAATTTCAGCCTTTTTCTCACAATGCTTTCATCAACTAGGTATCTACACAATACACTAGATATCCTACTGCACTTTTACTCTTTCATTCTATCATTTCACTATCATTTTCTCATGTACACTCCGCTCTGATTGTGACACTACATACATCACCTCAGTACTCTCCTCACATAGTTACCAGCATCTTCATCTCGCTTGGCTACGATGGTCACAATCAGAGGGAGAGAACGTTATACGTGTCCTGACGGAATTTTTATATGGAATTCCAGGGTCCAAGGTTACGGGTGAGAAGACCAAGAAGTTTTGCCGCCAATTCTACCACTGGCGTGTTCATTGGCGTTCCTCCGCGTTCTTCTGACATCGGAAACCTTGCGAGACTCTCATCGGCTCCACATCAGCCTGGACTATCCGAGGGGAGTACCTACCCTACCTCCGCCTTTACGAGTGCAACCGTTCAATCAGTGACCAGGGCCATTATAGAACCGTTTTAATAAATTTGTATACTGCCAGGTCTGTGTTTCATTCCATAACCAGCCTGACACGTATCACTGGCGCCTTAACGTGTTCAAAGGTCACTGATTTTGCTATCGAAAAGGTGGTGGTATTTTGGTGTTTGTGTGCTTTGTTTTTTTTATTTTTGTGAAACGTTTCTTTTCAGTTTTTATTTTTGGTTGCCAGCAACTAAGGTGTACGTAACATAATAAAATAGTTTTTTTTTTTTTTTTTTCAATTGTTGCAAATACGTATTAGGTACAGTCAGCAACAAAAATCTTTTTTAGTTTGTTAAAAAACTATAATAATAAGGTGTACTAAGGTAATTGTAATCTCAATTGACTGTTACCATTATTTTACAAAGTACAGGGTGCACAAAAAATTTTGTGATTTTTTCTATAAAAGTTTTTTTGTTTTGTTTTGAGAAATTTATATTTTGTTGTTATCTTTGTAATTGTTCGTACACATTAGTTGCAGTTTTTATTTTTTTTTGCTTGCACGATTTTCACTTTAGTTGATTTTCAAATTTCTGATTATTATAAGAAAAACAACCAAAACGTTGCTCAATTTAATTGTTTTATTGTAACAGACGGAGTATTTAGTTGTTTTTTTTAGTATATTGATTATTCAACACTTACCGATTATTCTTTCTCAATCAATATGGCTTACCCGGTAAAATTTATGTCACTTCAAAAGTCAGAGCTTGAGTATGAGGTTGCTATAAGAGGTGAAACTCCTGCTGCTACCGTTCAGGATTTACGCAAACAAATCGCTAAATGTGGTCCCTTGTTTCCTTCCGAAGACATTCTTACTAGTCCTTTTGAAGTGGCTGACGACTTAGATGGTGTTGAAGATGTGCTTGACAAGGTTAATAACAGTCTTGATTCAACTTCTTTGGACAAGAATACCTTGCTTAGAACAGAAAATTTGCTCAATCATCTTTATCACCGGCTTAATCGCATTGATGGTGGGGTCGAAAATGAGGATTTTGATCAGTGTGTTATCCTTTACAAGAAAGCAACGGCAAAGTTTAACTCTCTAAAGGATTCAGGTGTAGATCCCCTGGCCTCAGCCAGCAGAGATCTCAATATTGCTGCGGTTAATCCTGCCCCTCCGCTTAATGTCACTGTTACTTGCGAAGGCAGCAATGATAACAAATTTGCAAAGTTAAAGTATGACGGAAAGACTTGCGTCCGCGCGTTCATTCAACGTGTTGCTGAATTTTGTCAGGCAAAAAATATTTCGAATGAAAAGCTTCTTCGAAATGCTACCGAAATATTTACAGGCGACGCCATCCATTGGTACAGGAGTATGAAGGATTCGGTTTCGACTTGGGATGAGCTCGTAGTGTCACTGAGGCGTGATTTCGGCCAGTCCGATTATGACTATAGGCTGCTATCTGAGATCAGGTCTCGCACACAGGGAGAAACCGAAAATATAGTCATTTACTTATCGATTATGTCAGGACTTTTTTCTAGACTAACGAAAACAATACCCGAAGAAGATCAATTGGAAATAATTCTCCACAACATTCGACCATGCTACGCTAGTACTCTTTCTTCTGTTGCGGAGATTAAAACTATTGAGGCACTGCGGTCCTTATGTCGCAATTATGAAAATATTCAATCGCGTCTTTCTCAATTTAAAGAACCTCCCAGACCGACGTCAAATACTCTGGCTCCTGAGTTTGCTTACTCTGGTGCGTCCAATTATAAACAAAATGATAATAGTAGATTCAATAACTATAGATACAATAATAACAACAAAACTAATCCAAATCAACAAAATCAAAACATAAATAAAAGCACTCAAGATTATGTACACGCAATTGATTCTTCTCGTGAACGACCTCGTTATTGTCCCCGTTGTCGTACTAACACGCACAATTTGAGACAGTGCACAGCCAGCAAAGACCTGCTGATATGTTTCGTTTGCGGACGTGAAGGTGTCAAGGCTCCTGACTGCCCAAATTGTGCATCTAACAGGAAGCAACAGTCAAAAAACTAGCTTCAGGGAGCTGTGTCAATGGTAGGTTTGATGAAAAAGATTGGCAGGATTGGCTGCGAACTATTAACTTATTCTTTAAATCATACCACGTTCACACAGTTCTCGAAGAAAAATCTTATGAAATAGATGCCAGGCCACATGTTGCCATTCAGATCAATGGTAATACCTATACTGGACTCTTGGATTCAGGTGCTGCTGTCACAATTTTAGGTGATAATGCTCATTCCGTGCTCGAAAGCTTGGGTTTCTCACTCATTTCAGACGATTTTCTCTCGTTCACAGCAGCAGGTGGTCAAATTTTACAAAGTATTGGCTACATGAATCTTCCGGTAACATTCGAGAACCAATTTCACATTTTGAAGGCTTACGTTGTTCCGAGTATTAAGCCAAAACTAATTTTAGGTGTTGACTTTTGGCGTAAATTTCATCTTTGCCCTAAATATATTAACAGTATTGTCACTGATAACAATGACGTTAGTGGTAAATTACCTATCAGTGCTTCTCCTCAGGCTTTCATTCAAAGCTACAACAATTTAGATGAATCTCAAAAGCAGCTGGCTGATAATGTCATCAAGCAGTTCGAGGGCATTTCTAGTGAGCAGAAAGGTCTCGGTGTCACTAGTCTTATCACTCATCACATCGACACTGGAGATTCCAAACCAATCCGCCAACGCTATTATCGGCTCTCTCCCGAGAAACAGCGCATTTTGGTTGATCAGGTGGACGAAATGCTTGCCTTGGATGTGGTCGAACCCTGTGAGAGTGCTTGGTCTTCGCCAGTTTTGCTTGTTACCAAGAAAAATGGCCAACCTCGATTTTGTTTAGACAGCCGCAAGCTTAATTCGGTAACCAAACGCGACGCTTATAATCTGCCATACATTTCGGAGATCTTGGATAACCTGCGCGACGCACGCTACTTATCCAGCATCGATTTATCCAAGGCCTTCTGGCAAATACCCATTGCTGTGGAGGATCGCGATAAGACCGCCTTTTACATAAATGGCAGAGGTACTTTTCGCTTTAAACGAACAGCCTTTGGCTTGACTAATGCCCCAGCCACGCAGCAGCGCCTGGTCGACTTATTATTTTCAGAATTTGATCTCAACGTTTTCGCCTACTTAGACGACATCATCGTCGTATCGAGGGACTTTAATAGCCATGTAACACTACTCTTACGTGTCCTCGATAAGTTAAAGCAGGCGAACCTTACCATAAACCTTGAGAAGTGCAGTTTTTTCAGCTCCCAGCTAAAGTATCTGGGTTACGTCGTTGATAGCTCTGGCTTAAGAACCGATCCAGCCAAGGTTGAGGCTATTCTAAATTACCCGACACCTACATGTCGCAAGGATCTAAAACGCTTTCTTGGAACAGCGACTTGGTATAGACGATTCGTTCCAAAATTTAGTACTATAGCTGGGCCCTTGAATAAACTGACTTCCTCTAAGAAAGGTACCCCTCCCTTCAAGTGGACCCCTGAAGCAGACTCCGCTTTTCAGGAACTCAAGGAGTGTCTTGTCTCAGCTCCGGTTCTATCCTGTCCGGACTATAGCAAGCCTTTTGAGGTGCATACGGACGCCAGCAACTACGGTATTGGTGCAATGCTAACTCAGTCTATAGATGGTAAAGAGCACCCGATTGCCTACATGAGTAAGTCTTTGTCAAACGCTGAGAAAAACTATAGCATCACCGAAAGAGAAACTCTTGCTGTCGTCGTAGCTCTTGAACATTGGCGTTGTTACATCGAGAACGGTCAGAAATTTACTGTATATACTGATCACAGTGCTCTGAAGTGGTTCCTCTCTATAAGCAACCCTACTGGAAGACTCGCACGTTGGGGTGTTCGTCTGTCGTCATTTGATTTTGAGATCAAACACCGTCGTGGCGTAGACAACGTCATTCCCGACGCACTATCTAGAGCTGTTCCCGTTGCTTCTATCGTAACTGCCAAGTCCTTTACTACAACTAATGATGATTGGTATAAGCGAATTTTCAATGGTTGTCTAACGAATCCCGTGAATTTACCAAATTTTAACATTAAAAATGACACTCTCTTTCGCCTAAGTAAAAATAAGTGCAACTTGACAAACGAATTTTCATGGAAGGAAGTGGTTCCGGCCGAACTTCGCGTTTCAGTCATGGCGGAGAACCATAATGAGCCTACCGCTGGTCACTTAGGCATATTCAAGACTTATAGGCGCATCGCACTTAGATATTACTGGCCAGGCATGTACCAGGATATTGTGAAATTTGTAGGAACTTGCGACAAATGCCTTGCCTACAAGTCCCAAAACCACCAAATGTTGGGAGAAATGGGCCGTCCAAAACAGTGCTCGCGACCATTTCAAATGTTGTCTATAGACTTGATGGGACCCTTGCCTACTTCTAAAAAGCAAAATAGCTATATCTTGGTTGTCACTTGTTGTTTTTCAAAATTTTGCCTTATTTTCCCTATTAGACGTGCCACATCAGATATAATTGTTAAAATCTTGGAAGACTCTGTATTCCTTGTACACGGTATTCCACAGACTATTCTCATGGACAACGGCACTCAATTTACTAGTCATGTCACTGATACATTTTTTAAGAAATACGCTATCCCTAATGTTCACCTTACCCCTAAATATACCCCTCAGGTAAATTTAGTTGAACGCTACAATCGTACAATCATCACTTGTCTTTCAACATACGTTGATGATGATCATAGATCATGGGACCTATTTATTCCGAAAGTGCAGTTTGCTATTAATAACTCCGTTAACGAGGCCACAGGCTATACGCCAGCGTTCCTAGTTTACGGACGCGAACTTGTGACTTGCGGAACTCATTATATCGACAATGAGCTCGGTAGCGAAATTTTGTTCTTACCTCGGGACATCTATGCTGAAAACTTGGGTTGTCTTTCCAACATTTTTGACAACGTACAGTCAAAATTATGGCAAGCTCATGTGAAGAATACATCACATTACAACTTACGCCGTAAGTTTGCTGAGTTTAACGTTGGCGATGTGGTCATGAAGCGTGCTTACTTCCTAAGCGACAAGGAAAGTCGTTTTTCGAAAAAGTTAGCTCCAAAATTTATAAAAGCAAGAGTTATTGCCAAGAAGTCTCCTCTTGTTTATGTTTTACAGGACATGTTTGGCAAAAACTTAGGCTCATGGCACATCAAAGACCTGAAACTGGTTGGACTTAATAAGTAGGTAGTTTTTTTTTTGTTTTTGGTATGTATACATCTAAAATTTTTATTTATATATTTTTTCCCATTCTTAATATATCGTTGGTGTAGGTCTATGTGATTTTCGTTATCTCTCGCGTGTGCTTTCTATCATGTGAACTAGTTTTTGTATGGTAATAGGTTCTATGTGTAACTTATTACCTAAATTTAACTGAAAGTGGTCGTCAGTAAATTGTTATATTTATTGCCGTTATTATGAATGCGAGAAGTATGAAAGACGAATTTGAATGAGTAAAACAATTACTTAGGTACTGTTTTCCTATGCGGATTTTATTATTTTAGGTATAATAAAATCCTTCACTACGCGCGGGGGTATTGTAACGTATACACGTTATTTTACGTAGATACAATAGTTTTAGGAACTTAATAATAAATAATAAAACAAAAGAAAAACAAATTATCTAGTTTTATTATATTTAAAATAAATACGTAGGTATCGAATGAAAGAAAATACAACCTATTCGCTATTTCACATTCTTTTACCATGCCTAAAGTCACAAGCGATGCGCGGAATACTTCCTCATGCTGTGAACTGTACTGTTTACGCTGTCTATGGTGCCGGCATCGGCATAACGGTATATTACTGCGTAAGCGTTTTCTAACCGCCATTTTGCGAGCTCGGAGCCGAGTCGCCGCAAACCGTCTCAGAGTACGGTCACATTACCTGGTTGCGCGCGCTAGCTACGAAAGTTGAATATTCAACATTTTGCCTAACTCTTTTTTACTGATAATTAATCCTAAAGCTCATTGCAGTCGAAGGCCATAATTAACTATAAATTCAGTGTAAAATCCCGTATTCGGTAAGTGTTGAACAATTATTTCCGCAAAACTGTAGGTAGACTTTGTAACGTATTTTAACGGTCATTTATTTTAGTTTGTGTTAATTTAAGTTAATTTCAGCCTTTTTCTCACAATGCTTTCATCAACTAGGTATCTACACAATACACTAGATATCCTACTGCACTTTTACTCTTTCATTCTATCATTTCACTATCATTTTCTCATGTACACTCCGCTCTGATTGTGACACTACATACATCACCTCAGTACTCTCCTCACATAGTTACCAGCATCTTCATCTCGCTTGGCTACGATGGTCACAATCAGAGGGAGAGAACGTTATACGTGTCCTGACGGAATTTTTATATGGAATTCCAGGGTCCAAGGTTACGGGTGAGAAGACCAAGAAGTTTTGCCGCCAATTCTACCACTGGCGTGTTCATTGGCGTTCCTCCGCGTTCTTCTGACATCGGAAACCTTGCGAGACTCTCATCGGCTCCACATCAGCCTGGACTATCCGAGGGGAGTACCTACCCTACCTCCGCCTTTACGAGTGCAACCGTTCAATCAGTGACCAGGGCCATTATAGAACCGTTTTAATAAATTTGTATACTGCCAGGTCTGTGTTTCATTCCATAACCAGCCTGACACGTATCAAAATATATTAATAATTTTATAGCTAGGCATATTACTATATATTTTCTATACTAATTTTCGCGTGACCACACACTCAGATACGGTAAAATAGTACGGTATATTAATATATATTATAGCTAGGTCTGTGACGGGCTTTAAAACTTCATTTTAACTTAAATCTGGAGCAACTAGTCTTAAGCTAGATCCAAATCTCAGCAATCTAGACTTTACATCCGATAGCATCCGTTCTTACGTCAAGACTTTCACTGTTACGCTGAGTTCTGCGAATTTTGTATTTTGCCATTGCAAATAAGATTCTGTCACCATCACTCGTTGAACGAGTTACAAGCAAATGTCGGTCAAGTGAGGAGCTAATCTTAGTTGTTCCGAGACCTAGGTAAAGTCACATGCAAAGATTTTTTTTAATCTAAATCAAATGTAATCCACCGATCAAGACCTAAGACTATTTGCTGTTAATATGCCCTTTTGATGTATGAGTTATTTTATGAACTTCGGCCACTTCTGGTGACTGATTTAATATAATTACTTACCTATATGTTTATACTTTATTTATATGCTTGATTATGTATATGTGGATACTATCTGGAATCACTATTTACAGAAAAACACCATTTAAAGCGTACGTTTTTCCATTAACAATAAACTAACCCGGGCGAAGCCGGAGGATGCCTCTAGTAAGAAATAAACGCAATTCATACTTTCTTACCTGTTTATTTGTATCTTCAGTACAATCAACAAATATGAAAAAACGTTACACAATCATTTTATTGTGTTACAAAATATCTGCCAAATAAAGTAAGTCAATAAATAAATTAATAATCATGAAGTAGGTGTGACTTTGACTCCAAATATGAAGGTAATTACTAAAATCGGACGTCACTTTCAATGGATATGAATGAGTTGGCTGATGACCTTACGCTTACAAAATCTGGGAAAATCCTATTGCATCAAATATAATTGCCAACTCATAGCAGAACATAATCCTTAAAACGATCTACCTTGACGACCTATATATTTTTACTTAAAATTAATATTAAGTTAAAGTAGACATTATTTAACACACGGGAACGTGAGTAATTACGTGAGTAATTCCCGTGTGTTAAATAATGTCTAGTACAACTCACGAAAGTTTTGAAAGTGCAATAAGTTAAAGTGGTTAAAGTACATAGGTAACTGTAACATAACTGTAAATTATATCTCAGCTAGTCAACTTTATTTAACAGGTGCTTTGCCATTTTTAATAATTATCATCGGGACTTGAGTAGACTAGAGAGAGTCAAGATGACTAGTCTAGTCACTAGTCAATTTTTTTTGAAATCGTGAAAAAAGATGACATTCGAAACTACGTAAAAGAGTTAAGTACCTACTTATCCCTATTTTCAATAGGTTTGCAATTAATTGGTTACTAAAATAATAAATATTCAATTATTTATATTAAATTCAGAACATTTAAAATATTTTATTTTGTGAAGTATTTATCATGCGATGAGAAGCTTTTTTTCAAAATTGTTATATTATTTTCAGATATACCTACATAATCAATGTATTATTTCCTCAAAGACGTGAACAACATGTACAAGCTGGCAACTCTAAATCAAAATAAGGCTAGTTCTTTTAAATATTTATACGCGCAAATGGAATGACTGCGTGTGTTGTATAATTTACGAGTTTAAAATACATTTTGTCAGATACTTAGGTCAGATTTGGGACAGTGGTTACTTGTTGCGCAGGATTCGCATTAAAATGTTGCAACTGGTTAGAATTCTCGTTAAAAATGTTTGTTTAGTAAGCTGGTTTTGTAATGCGTAATTTGTTATGATTTTGCATAAAAATATTAAGGTTTACCTATGTTTAACGTTTCCATAGATCTTATTTTGTAACAATCTAGTATTTTATATAATAATCTTGTAAAAATCCAGTACCTACTTAGCTCCCTTTTGGAGGAAGTAGGTGTACCCATCCAATCAAAAATCCCGACGATAAAAAAAAAATCTATAGATTTTTTTTTTATCGTCGGGATTTTTGATTGGATCCTTATCAACTTTATAGATAAAGTTGATAAGGATAGAGATGGTTGGAAGAGTTTGGGGAGACCTTTGCCCTGCCCAGCAAAGGGACGAAACAGGTTGAGAAAAAAAAGTCATTAGTGGCCGCCACACGGTAAAGTTCTGACCGCGCATCTGGACTGCGTTCCGAACCGCGGATGGATCTGTGCAGTTTGAACCGAGATCCATCCGCGTTCGTGCTAATTACTGGATATCGCGTACCCTGGGTACGCGTAGTCAGTATACTCGTAGTCAGTATACGCGTGTCCAGAACGCCTAGTCCATACCTGTAGCTACACGTACAGTGTACGCGTAGGCACGAAAAATTATAAAAATCCAACTTCATTAAAAATAACTGTTCCAAATTAAAACAAGGGTCACTTGTTGTTGAAATGATTTCATTGAATTGTAGGTGTGTAAATAATTTGTATCTTTTTGTCTAATGTGGTCAACACAGTCCGTTTAATCACAGTATACCTAATCACGAAATTGGATATAAATACCGGATTTTTCAAAGGCCCATTAATCATCCGTCTCTACGGTAACATAATTAGGTACATTTAAGAACGGTATTCTTTGGCAAACAAATTGTTTTAGTTATTTATAGAAAATTGTTTTAGTTACTAACGGTGTTTTTATGTTTTTACTTACAAACCAGTGTTGTAGCAGTTTAATGCATTATAAAAAAGTTTCGTTATATAAGGCTTTTGAGGTGGCCGCACACCTATCCGAACGCGCCTAACGAATCGAATTTTAGAATTATTTTTATGAAATGGTATGGAACCGCGATTCGACCGAATCTGGCAGTATTTCGAGAATTCGGCGCGAATAGGTGTGCGCTCACCCTTAGTGTCTTTTATAATTGCACGAGAAAAGTCGTGATTTCAAACGTAGGTATATTAGGTATGTGTGAATCCAGTAAAAGAGCTACGCTCATTCTTTTCCCTTAAATCCGTTTTCCGTTCATAAATACTTTACACACACACCCAATGGTTTCACAAACATTCGAATTTTTATTATTACTGATAGTACATTTTAAACTTTAGCGATCTGTAGACATAATTTAAACGAACTAACGGGACTTTATCGCGTTATTACCTTTGTTTATGATTTCCCGACGTTTCGAGTGCGTTACAGCTCTCGTCTACCCGTAACCACGAGAGCTGTAACGCACTCGAAACGTCGGGAAATAATAAACAAAGGTAATAACGCGATAAAGTCCCGTTAGTTCGTTTAAATTACTGATAGTTTCAATTTTTTTTATTCAACCTATCTCGTCCCACTGCTGGGCAAAGGTCTCCCCCAACTCCCTCAAGGAGTATCAGGCAGAGTGTGGTCAAACGCGAACCTATTTTCGTTTAAAAAAAAAAAAAAAAAGGAAGACGGCGTCGACGTCGACCGCGGAAACGTTGGCGTTGACGCGACGATATCGATGCCTTTGAGAGTGACTGGTGGGAGATGGCGAGAGATAGAGATAGTATCAATATGAATTTAAAAATCATTATGGTTACAACATTTGTGTGAGTAAGATAAGGTGGAATAATAGAAATAATCACGTGTGGTTAAGATAATGTTGAGACAAACATGTTTATCGCGACAATAACAATCGTACAATTATTGGTCTCATCAAAGCTAGTGAAATCAGAATCATGTAATATTGCTCGATATTACAACAATGAATGAAAACATCGCGAGATAACTAGTTAGTAATTTAAGGCCATGGGCCTGCAAATTGCAGCAATGCAAATTGCCGATATGGAATTGCCTGCAATTTGCATTCCATACGTCAAAGATTGCAGGCTGCAAGCTTTGACGTATGGAATGCAAAATTTTGCAAAATGTGGACATGTGCAAAAAACGTATTTAAGTATGTGCATGTGATTTTTCATCTTCCTGCCCTTGTCCCACGGTGTCAGTAGGTACAAAGTATTGTATTATTCTTCCATTTCCCTCTTTCATCTGTCATCTCAGTACTCACCCCTTTCTTAATAATATCATCTTTCACACAATCCATCCATTTTTTCTTTGGTCTATCTCTATTCATTTATCCATCCACTTATATATCAAGCACCAGGGACTACTCCCTTATAAATCTTCAAAAGATCATAAATGTCCGAAGATCTAAAGTAAATGATCCTCTTGAATTTTTTTTATCTTATCAGAGTAAATCGCCCAAGTTGGATACGTCAGGCTGAAGACAGGGCGCGTTGGCGCCCATTAGGGGAGGCCTATGTCCAGTATTGGACTGCTATAGGCTGATGATGATGATGAAAGTAAATAGGCTTTTATTTATAAACTCAATTTAAAATTATACACTAACTAAACTCGAAGTGGACGAGTATTTATAGTCGTGCAATCAAATTAAACCAAAGCACATGTCTGACCTACCCTATTGCTAGATGTATACTAAACACGCAGAAATTTCCATTGCTAATACTGGAGTGATGGTATTTAACCTGTACCACGAGTTCTCGAACGAAAAACATAGCTGTCAAGTCGATCGTTCACTATAGTAGAAATGCCAGTCTCGCGCAGTTACCTAAAAACAAAACATTCATAACTTTTTCAATTTAACTTTCAAGATAAACTGTAAAAAGAGGTTTACTAATAAACAAGAATCTACTCAATAAAAAAAAATTAAAAAGAAATGTATAAATTTATACGACTCTCTCTGGTGAAATAATTTCATTAACATACTCGTAGATACCTACCGAACAAATTGTATCATATTTCTCGAAGTCATGTGCGAAATTGGTAATTTTGTTTATAATTAGTAATAGAGCAGGTGATGATGATGATGATGAATAGAGCTGGGCAAAGCATGTAATATTATCAAACATTTTGATTATTACAACTCAACTGGTTTAGTTATTATTTTATAAGTAAGTATAAAAATTTAAAACTCAAAATTTTCATCGATTTTTGTCGCTGACAGGATACTTACTTACGATACTTCACGCAAATAAATAATTCAATTTAATTTAATTTGATTAAATATTTTCGAATCGACATCGATTTATAAGTTCGATATGAGTGAGAATGAGAACTCATAGTACCGCAAAGTATTGGTGTCAACATAGCACAACATTGTTCAGGAGGGCAACATCACAAGAATGGTAATTGGATTAACGGTTTTACTGCTTTGATTACCACCATAATTGCTTATTCTGTGAGAATATCAATGATAATATTATTATTATAAATATGAAAGTTTGTGAGTAGGTATGTTTGGATGGTAAGGTATTTGTATTTCAATCACGATAGTGGACCGATTTGGATGAAACTTAAAATAGATAATAGTAAGTAAAAAAAATTAAAAAAATATATACAGGGTGAATTTTTGAGACGGGGCAGTAAGGGCAGCTACCTTAACCGTTGTAGCTAGAGGAAAACGTTTTTAGGAGACTATCCTTAACTTTTGAAGATATTTCAACCTTCATTCACAGATTTTGAAAAAAATGTACAGTCAGCGAGAAAATGGGCAATTTACACAAAAACTTTTGTTGATGCCAGTCGATCCTGTTTCATCTAAGGATTGAAAGACTCTATTAGACCAACTGAGGCAAGAGTACTAGAAAAGTCAGAAAACGCAAATAACTTTGATTATACATTTCGTACGAAATCATTTTGTCATTTGTCATAATTTTTCATCATTTTGTCGAAATATCTTCAAAAGTAAGGGTAGTCTCCTAAGAACGTTTTCCTGTAGCTACAACGGTTAAAGTAGCTGCCTTTACTGCTCCGTCTCAAAAGTACATTTTAGCAATTTCTGACTTTTCTAGTACTCTTACCTCAGTTGGTCTGAAAGAGCTTTTTAATCCTTAGATGAAACAGGATCGACTGGCATCAAAAAAAGTTTTTGTGTATACTGCCCATTTTCTCGCTACCTGTACATTTTTTTCAAAATCTGTGAATGCAGATTGAAATATCTTCAAAAGTTAAGGATAGTCTCCTAAAAACGTTTTCCTGTAGGTAGCTACAACGGTTAAGGTAGCCCTTACTGTCTTGTCTCAGAAATACATTTTAGCGATTTCTGACTTTTCTAGTACTCTAACCTCAGTTGGTCTGAAAGAGCCTTTTTAACCTTAGATGAAACAGGATCGATTGGCATCAAAAAAAGTTTTTGTGTAAATGGCCCATTTTCTCGCTGACTGTACATTTTTTTCAAAATCTGTGAATGCAGAATAAAATATTTTCAAAAATTAAGGATGGTCTCCTAAGAACGTTTTCCTCTAGCTACAACGGTTAAGGTAGCTGCCCTTACTGCCCCGTCTCAAAAATTCACCCTGTATTGATGTAGGTAGGTAGATCGTGGCCTGGACTACCA
Source organism: Camptogramma bilineatum (assembly GCA_958496255.1). Taxonomy (NCBI): domain Eukaryota; kingdom Metazoa; phylum Arthropoda; class Insecta; order Lepidoptera; family Geometridae; genus Camptogramma; species Camptogramma bilineatum. The sequence continues at coordinate 11,055,058 of OY292458.1, forward strand.
CGTGAGCAAAGTCGCGGACGGAAGCTTGTAATATTTACCTATCTATTAAATTATTAATGGGATTATTATTGTACCTGTTGTATAAAACTTATTATCCCTCTAGTTTCAGTTATTAAATGTACCTAAGTATAATGTACCTACCTTTTCTGTTAATGTAATACAAAAGGTGCTTTGGAGGTTTTGTATGTGCTTCGTAATACCTGCCTAGAAATTCAAATGGTGAATTGCTTATATTTTTCCTGTAGGCGTTATTATCATTTTAGTAGCAACGATGAAGGAGATTTTATTATTAATTTATTATGCCAAAATTTCCAAGACTTCATTCTATAAATGAAATTAAAAACACTAAAATTATTAAAAGTCACGATTTGAACATTGTTTATTGTTTTGAAAGAGTATATTTAAAACTTGTTTAAGTACCTACCTACCTACCAGCAGTGCAAGCAACGTTCTTATCGATCGCTAAATTTGACATTTAGAATCGACAACATTCGATAAAATTTGTGGGGCACCAGTACGCACGTGCGACCGAGACAGGAGACAAAAAACCGCCAGTTTAAATAACAAGTACCGGTTACGTGATCAAAAGCGGTCTCAAACTGTCAAAGTAACTCTCCAACGAGATCAATCGCGACAAAAGATACCTGCGCGATTGTTTTAACAGTTTGAGACCAATTTAAGGTTTGAGACAAGTTAGACAATCAGCCCGGGCCCAAACCACCGTCACTCGTATAAATATGATCCTACGAAATAACAAAGACATAAAACCACGTGGAAGCTACATAAACTCTTTATCACATCATTGAATAGCACGCGAGTCTTAACTAGATTGACCTAGGGCGGATAGGAAGCGACCGTTTGTGTCATTTTCCTCTTGACGAGTAGACGCACTACGATGATTTAGAGCTAGGAGGTCAGATAATTGAAATAATTTAGTGAAATAAGAATCATCACAATCGGTCCACGCGTTTGGCCTCTAGAACGCCACATAGAAACATACATACATACTTACATTATACATACATAGACCGATATACACATTACCCTTCCTTTGCGTCGCGCAGTCGGGTAAAAACAAGCTAGGCTAGCCCTGTCCAAAGGAGACTGACACGATTCCATACAATCCTGGGCCAACTTAACTACCGTTTTCCATCTCCTTTCGAGTTCATACGAAAACGACTCTGACTGTTATGATCTTTTTCCATTAAAAGATAATTATCACTTTATAAATTCTATTTTTAACTGTTCTAAATAAATATTTGTTGTCATGGCATGGTTACTGACTGATAGAGCGGATTGAGAGATAAAAACATCTCGCATTTGTTTCTTTATCTCTACATTTCTACCAAAATGAATAAGATAAATTGTAAAATACTAAAGTTCCTTCACGATATTTTTCTAAAACCAAAACTTCAATGATGCGTGAGATTTGAACCTGCGAACTTCAGATCGAAAGACTAAAACACCCTACTCGGCCATCATGGCTCATATAAAAACAAACCGACCTTTGTGGCGCAGTGGGGGACGAAGGCCCGCCTGAAACACAGAAGGTTACGGGTTCAATCTGCAAATATTTGTCTCGGGTTCTGGGGCATTCTGTATACTTATAATATTATGCATGTATTTACGAGAAAAAATTAAATACTGTAACGAGGGCTTAATTTTTGTGTTCGAACGCGTCCTTAGAGCCTGTCCAGATGAAGCGTTTCACGCGCGATACCACTCGCGCGTAACCTGTCCAGATGACGCGATCTACGCGCGAGACCACTCGCGCGTTTCAATTTTGTATGTAGCTCTAGTATCTCAAGAACGCGCGAGTGTGTACGCGCGAGCGGACTCGCGCGTGAGACGCGTCATCTGGACAGGCTCTTAAGCGCGCTGATTCGCGCTCACCTTTCCCTCCGCCAAACATTTTGAACGCGGCTTGACCACTGTGCCAGTAGTCAAGCTGTCAGTTGGGTCAGTTTTTTTCCACTCCCCGCTCACCGGTCGCGATTACGCTATTTTGTGTCTTGTATTTTATGTTGTTTCTACCATTTTATCTTCCTGTTTGCCATTCCCGTGTGTTTTATATTATACTTACTCTACTATACAAATCAGTTGTGTTTCGAACCATTTATACCCAAAAACCCCTGCGAGAGACTCTTCGCCTTAAAATCTAAGTATCTATATTAGTCATGTACTAAAGCTCCTCTTACTTAAGGGCTAGTTGATGCTGTGTGAAATGTCCAGTATTATTAGTTTTATTAATTTACACAAACTAGCAATGTAAACAAACTTGTCATAGCAACAATGTCGTCACAGTTGTTTCACGGTTACATAACAAACACGTGCTTATACATAAATATTTTAATTTTACTAACCGTTAGTTGAATGTATTTAGACATAATTAGTTGTTGTTTTGATCATTTCTACCGGAAGTCATGAAGCGCAAGACGAAGGCAACTTCCTATGTGACCATGAGCGTGGTAGTAGAGTGACTGGCTTCTTCGAAAAGTGCATTTGTATGTTCCAAGTTGTGTCATGTGTTGTGTCAATCTGTCATAATTAAACTTAAGTGCTATAACTAATCGATTTTATCACTAAGAATAATTTATATACCTAGTGCTTTGGCGTCTTTTAAGGATACTTTGTTGTTATTTATTTATTGTAAATATTTATTTTGAAGATCCTTTTGAGTTAAAAATAGTTTTCTTAATACTGTACTAAACTGAATTTACTAAAGGGATATCACTTAATCCCGTTAACTTTATTTATTATTATTTGAAAACAGAGAGTCACTTGCAATAAAAACAAAAGCAAAGGCCTTGATATTTACGGTAGGTGCTTAATATATTTTTTATTTAAATTCATTAATCAAGATAATTCATAGAACGAGTAAGTACAACTATTTCTTTATGAGACTTCATGTATATTTATAACGTTAATGCTTGCGTTTTAAGTTACGAAAACTTTGTTATGAGCTATTATATTTCGGAACTTTTTTTGGACTGTTCCAAATTGCTAATTGCTAATCTTGTGGCCACACATTTAGGTACCTATCTTTAATCCCTTCAACGACACAAATCTTTATTATTTTCTTCTTTTGTTATCTTTTTATAGACGTTGTTAAAAAGTAAACCCTTTTAAGAATTCATTTAAGTAATAATGCTAGCATTATCATATCAGAGATGGCAATCTTATTTTTCTTTTAATTTAAAGTAGAGGATAAAAAAAAGGTTTTTCACTCAGCGTTTCATTGTGATAGATCAAGATGTGTGGCTCCCAAGATGGATTCCAATAGGATGAATGAAACAGTTACTAGGTAAATAGTGTGGTCGGTTTATACAATTACATTTTACATTCAACGCTTATTATTGTGCTTATTTCTTCAGCTATGCCGCCGAAGAAAATCCTTTTACCCGTTTTTCATACTAAAAACTCAGTTAAGTACATACAAACACACAATAAAAATAAATAAATGGATGCGATCATAATTCCATTAATTCCTATTGAGTCTCGAGAATAATTGATTGGTTCTTGGTTCGGATTAATAAATGCTAATAATAATAGGATCTTAGTGTGAAGTGAAGTATAATTTTATGTTATTATGCTAATACTTACTTGAACATTACTATATTACCTGGCAATTTAATTTACATTGAACAGTAAGCATGTACCAGGCGGGTAAAATAATAAATTACAATTTATATGAAAAACGTGGATGTATAATTATTAATTAGTCAATTAAGCAAGGCTTTAAGGGAGTGTCCACATTGCGTTTTTTGCAGCGCGTTTGTATCGATACAAACGCGATTCGAACGCGATGCGAACGCGCAGCCCCCCGCGCAGCCCCTCCCGGTTCGCTTTTGTATGGAAAAATACGCGTTGCGAACGCGCGTTTGTATCGATACAAACGCGCAGCTCAAAAACGCGCTGCAGAAAACGCAATGTGGACACTCCCTAAGAACTGTTTTTATCTTGTCACTGACATTTAATTGAAAAGAGATGGCAACAGGGTTAGCAGCCGCTAGCTTACTAGAGCTCAAGCGGCTGCTAACCCTGTTGCCACAAAAGTTCCGCGCTTATTTTCAACATGTTGTGCAACATGTCCCATGCCAAATGTTGCCTGGCCGCTTTATGCTTTTACTAAACACATCGAAATAATCATTAAGTAGGTATGCTTAACATGTTATGTTAGGACCTTTTTAAAGTAAGTACAGGTAGGTACTCAAGAATACGTAGTTACCAAACAAATGAAACTAAACACCGGACAACAAACAACCACACAAAGAGATCGTGCATCACGTTATATCGCAAAATGGCGGCATAATTTGCAAAACAAATACTTTGACTTTAAAATATTAAATCACGAGAGCATGATCGTTTCATTTGATTCTTATTCAAAATTAATTTAAATCGTGCTAAATGAATGAGTTCCATTTTAGATGTGTATTTAAATAACTAGCAGGAATATGTGTGGATATTAGCGCATATTTTTACGAATACTCTGTGATTGATCTAATTTGTTTTATATGACGTGACAACGTCTTATAAATCGATGAACGCCGGCTGCACGCACGAAAAAGTGTCAAGCTGCGTACGGATAGCGCGTACCCTGGATACGCGTAGTCAGTTAATCAGTGATGCCAACTTAGCTACTTTATAGCTAGATCTGGCTACTTTTAGGCTACCGTCAGCTACAAAATTGAAAAATTTGTAGCTAAAAAAGTAAGATTTAGGTTGAATAAATCTTTATAACCTACCAAGACAACACTGTGAACAACACCGTAGACAACAAGTTTTTTTCCCTTGCTTACATCTAGCTACTTTTTGAGGAAAATCTGGTTAGTTAGCAACTTTTCGGGGCAGATTTAGCTACAAGTCTGATGGTAGAGTTGGCAACACGTCAGTCAGTTTACGCGTGTCCAGAACGCCAAGTCCATACCTGTACGTACAAGGGTACGTGCTATCCGTACGCACCTTCAGGTTCCGTCTGAGCTGTGCGTGCAAGCGAGAGCACGGAACAGGCAATATAGAGGCACGATCGTTCATCAATGTTTTCTTATGACATTATCACGTAAAATTATCGTCCGTATCGTATAGACTTTACAGACAACCATTATTTTTAGGAATACCTACGATATTGATCTAATTTGTTTTTTTTTTTGTTTTAGGTAAAGCAATGACTTGATTACAATGGACACCGACTTCGTGGTTGTCGTAAGTAAATGCAATGTACTAGATACTATTCTGTAACTGTGGTTCAAGAAACTTTCAAAATAGATTCTTACAATATTTTACTTCACTCGTTACTACGCAAAACTAACAATTTTACGTTTTGCTATTCATACTAAAATATTCATAATCAGCTGTTACTAAGGCATTTGAAACTGTTTTTTTCTTGTCACACTCATTTAATGAACAAAGATGGGAACAGTTTTAACTGCCGTTGGAGTTAAATAAATTAATAAATAAATAATCTTGGACATTCACTCACACAGCATGACATAGCTCCAAAGTAAACAGAGCTTGTAATAATGGGAACCACATGACTGTATTACTGAAAAAATATGACTGCGAATTTTAAACTAACGTAAATTTCAATGTTGGTGTCACAGATTTTTTTATCTACCAATAGAAATCAAAGTCTTGTTTATTTAATTATAAAAAGCCTGTGGTGTCTCACTGCAGGGCAAGGGCCTCCCTTCCTTTTTCTTGGTTATTACAAATTAAAATTACTTTACCATTGGATTTATTATAATCGAAGTCGTTAAGATAAAGGTATACAATTAGAGATTTTCCAGTTAAGTTAATTATATTTAATTAATAAATAAATTATTCATCAGTCATGTCTTTTTATTATTGGATTCATCGTGTAATTTTAAGAGCCATTATACAATTTCGCGCTCGACAAAATCAGCGCTCGGAGGGACAAAAGTTGCTAAATTCTAACACCCGATGAACAGCGCTCCGTTTCTTAGACTAAACGGTTTTGGTAATTTTCATGTGATTGATTTATTTGCGATAGTAAAAATACTTTTTGGGTAGGTACTTGTTTCTTTGTCCCATAAACCATATTGTGCTGATCTGATGGAGTCAGGAGCTTTTCAACAGAACTCTTCAGTAAATAGTCCGATTGAGTTGAAACTTGGATCTCAGCATGTCAGTCAAGTTCCGACTACAATGAAATAATATGGTGACAGCTAGCTCATCTGATGATGGAGTCAGGACCTGTTCCATGGAACTTTTTAATGATATGGGTATTAAATGACAGGGCTTGATGAGCGCAACACAATGCTGATCTGATGATGGAGCCAGGATCTGCTCCATGGAACTTTTTAATGATATGGGTATCAAATGAAAGGGCTTGATGAGCGCAACACAATGCTGATCTGATGATGGAGTCAGGACCTGTTCCATGGAACTTTTTAATGATATGGGTATCAAATGAAAGGGTTTGATGAGCGAAACACAATGCTGATCTGATGATGGAGTCAGGACCTGCTCCATGGAACTTTTTAATAATATGGGTATCAAATGAAAGGGCTTGATGAGCGCAACACAATGCTGATCTGATGATGGAGTCAGGACCTGCTCCATGGAACTTTTTAATGATATGGGTATCAAATTAAAGGGCTTGATGAGCGCAACACAATGCTGATCTGATGATGGAGTCAGGACCTGTTCCATGGAACTTTTGATTGATATGGGTATCAAATGAAAGGGTTTGATGAGCGAAACACAATTCTGATCTGATGATGGAGTCAGGACCTGCTCCATAGAACTTTTTAATGATATGGGTATCAAATGAAAGGGCTTGATGAGCGCAACACAATGCTGATCTAATGATGGAGTCAGGACCTGCTCCATGGAACTTTTTAATAATATGGGTATCAAATGAAAGGGTTTAATGAGCAAAACACAATGCTGATCTGATGATGGAATCAGGACCTGTTCCATGGAACTTTATAATGATATGGGTATCAAATGAAAGGGTTTTATGCGCGAAACACAAAGCTGGGTTAGGATTTACTTTTGACTTCGATTTTTGATGTTTGATTTTTCATTTTTAATCTTGATTTTAACTTTAAAATCAAAATCAAAAAATAAAAATCAAAATAAAAATCCGAGATCCGAGAATCGAGAAACGAGAAACAAGAATCAAGAATCAAGAATCAAGAATCAAAATCAAAAATTAACAATTAAAAAATTTAAAATAAAAATCAAGAATTAAGAATCCGAGATACAAGATCCAAGAATCAATAATCGAAAATTGAAAATCAAGAATCAAGAACCCGATATCCAAGATCCGATAATCAAGAATTGAGACTTGAAAATCGAAAATCAAGAATCCGAGATCCGAGAATAGAGAAACTAAAATTGAAAATCAAGAATCAAGAATCAAAGTGAAAGGCAAAATCAAGAATCAAAGTCAAAGTAAACCCCGACCCAGCTTTGTGTTTCGCTCATCAAGCCCTTTCATTTGATACCCATATCATTATAAAGTTCCAGGGAACAGGTCCTGACTCCATCATCAGATCAGCATTGTGTTTCGCTCATCAAACCCTTTCATTTGATACCCATATCATTATAAAGTTCCATGGAACAGGTCCTGACTCCATCATCAGATCAGCATTGTGTTGCGCTCATCAAGCCCTTTAATTTGATACCCATATCATTAAAAAGTTCCATGGAACAGGTCCTGACTCCATCATCAGATCAGCATTGTGTTGCGCTCATCAAGCCCTTTCATTTGATACCCATATTATTAAAAAGTTCCATGGAGCAGGTCCTGACTCCATCATCAGATCAGCATTGTGTTTTGCTCATCAAACCCTTTCATTTGATACCCATATCATTAAAAAGTTCCATGGAACAGGTCCTGACTCCATCATCAGATCAGCATTGTGTTGCGCTCATCAAGCCCTTTAATTTGATACCCATATCATTAAAAAGTTCCATGGAACAGGTCCTGACTCCATCATCAGATCAGCATTGTGTTGCGCTTGTTAGATTCTATAAATATATTGGTAAATAACATAAATCAATTCGTAATTTTTTAGATACCTTGGTAATTGTAAAGTGAATATTTTATTAGTATTTCGGATTTATTATTTGATATTAGACACATTTCCGTTGTTATTTAAATTGAATAAATAATAACTGTTGAAAAGAAACATAATTTCGTATAGGTATTTATAATTAATAATATCTATGATTTTTAGAATGTAATTCAACTTCATAACAAGTTATTTTGATATCTATTAACGGACATCCGTTTAATTAAAAATATATTTTAATTAATTGTTTAAAATGTGATATATAAGTGTCGAAATTCGTAATATAATTATTAAAGTGTATTTCAATAATAATAACAATTTATTTCAATAAATAAATTGTTATTGGTAGTCAGAGGTGGTGCAGAACAAGTAGGGTACTATATAAACGGTGTCAAAGTCGATAAGGGGCTCAGTTCGTCAGTTTTGGCATAGTTGGTCAGTTTGGCAGTTTGGCTCAGTTGGACTCTGTTGGATAGAGTTGGTTGGAAGACACGAGAGAGGCAGTACCTGGGAATACTTGTTTTGCACCCTGTCGGCGTTTTGTCCGGCTCTGAGTACCTACCTACCCATCTTAAAACAAGATAAGTAATTTTTATCGCTATATTTTTCATTGCTGTTCGCTACATTCAAATATTTTATGTAAAAGGTTATTTGGCTGTCCTAGATTAAAGTAATAAACTTTAATATAAGATTTACCTAGTTTTAAGGAAAGGTAGTTCTTCAAAGAAGTGTATCACTATAATAAAATACAATGATTTTGATTTTAAGACTATTTATTTTTATGATTATTACCATTTTTCTTAAAAAGGTAGGTAGCTCTCCTTACACGCTCATCAAGCCCTTTCATTTGATACCCATATTATTAAAAAGTTCCATGGAGCAGGTCCTGACTCCATCATCAGATCAGCATTGTGTTTCGGTCATCAAGCCCTTTCATTTGATACCCATATCATTAAAAAGTTCCAAGGAACAGGTCCTGACTCCATCATCAGATCAGCATTGTGTTTCGCTCATCAAGCCCTTTCATTTGATACCCATATGATTAAAAAGTTCCATGAACCAAGTCCTGACTCCATCATCAGATCAGCATTGTGTTTTGCTCATCAAACCCTTTCATTTGATACCCATATCATTAAAAAGTTCCATGGAACAGGTCTTGACTCCATCATCAGATCAGCATTGTGTTGCGCTCATCAAGCCCTTTAATTTGATACCCATATCATTAAAAAGTTCCATGGAACAGGTCCTGACTCCATCATCAGATCAGCATTGTGTTGCGCTCATCAAGCCCTTTCATTTGATACCCATATTATTAAAAAGTTCCATGGAGCAGGTCCTGACTCCATCATCATAAGTATTTATATTGTTTGTGAGAAAAATAAATAAATGATTTGAATTATATTGAATTATCAGATCAGCATTGTGTTTCGCTCATCGAACCCTTTCATTTAATACCCATATCATTAAAAAGTTCCATGGAACAGGTCCTGACTCCATCATCAGATCAGCATTGTGTTGCGCTCATCAAGCTCTTTCATTTGATACCCATATCATTATAAAGTTCGATGGAACAGGTCCTGACTCCATCATCAGATCAGCATTGTGTTTCGGTCATCAAGCCCTTTCATTTGATACCCATATCATTAAAAAGTTCCAGGGAACAGGTCCTGACTCCATCATCAGATCAGCATTGTGTTTCGGTCATCAAGCCCTTTCATTTGATACCCATATCATTAAAAAGTTCCAGGGAACAGGTCCTGACTCCATCATCAGATCAGCATTGTGTTTCGCTCATCAAGCACTTTCATTTGATACCCATATTATCATAAAATTCCATGGAACAGGTCCTGACTCCATCATCACATCAGCTCGCTGTCACCCTATTATTACATTATTAGTTACACTACAATTCAGAACATTATTCTGCTTTAACGGCCTTTTTAGCCCCGCAGAAAATATTTAAAAATATGTAATTAATAACTTAGCAACCAATGTATCAAACGCTCCTATTGCGCTATATTCTTCGTAGCCGGCGACGTGCTTTGCGAGTCGACTCAGTGCGAGCTCCGGGATGCAAAGCGATACGTCCACCCCCTAGAAGCGCTCGGCGCGGTCTGCTTGCGTCGAGTAGATAGGGTAGTAGATACGACGCGTTTCAGGTTGTTTTAAAAGATTTTTCATTGCCAATTTTTTAATCTTTTTGCATTTTTTTTTTCAGAAAAGGATTGATTTTGAACTGAAGTTTATTACTGTTTTGTTAATTTTACGAACAAGAGTTCTAAGTCAGTTCTAAGTAGCCAAAATCAAAAGCAATTATTTGGCCGTTTTCTCGAAATTTGGACTAAGTTAAAGATTTTTTTACTCAAAAACTAAATAAAGGTAGTAAAAAGTGATCCATTTAATAGTTTGGTTGACTATCACAGCAAAACATCGTAATTTTTTTATACCATTTGGACGTCAAAATGATTCGTAAATATGGTGATTTCTAAACCTCTTACAGCAAAAATTCACAAAACAGTCGCCGGTTTGAGGTCGATTAATCAAAAAGAAATAATAAAAATACAAAAGTAGCTCATTTAATAGTACAAAATTGAAATGATATTTCATGCTGTGCCATAAATTTTTTAAAAATACAGTGTTTTCATTGAAAAATCCTGCCCCGAAACATCACGTAAATCAGAAAATTTTGTGTAAGGCCTCTTAAGAGGCATTAGACAAAATTTTCTGATTTACGTGATGTTTTGGGGCAGGATTTTTCAATGAAAACACTGTATTTATAAAAAAATTATGGCACAGCATGAAATATCATTTCAATTTTGTACTATTAAATAAGCTACTTTTGTATTTTTATTATTTCTTTTTGATTAATCGACCTCAAACCGGCGACTGTTTTGTGAATTTTTGCTGTAAGAGGTTTAGAAATCACCATATTTACGAATCATTTTGACGTCCAAATGGTATAAAAAAATTACGATGTTTTGCTGTGATAGTCAACCAAACTATTAAATGGATCACTTTTTACTACCTTTATTTAGTTTTTAAATAAAAAAATCTTTAACTTAGTCCAAATTTCGAGAAAACGGCCAAAGAATTGCTTTTGATTTTGGCTACTTAGAACTGACTTAGAACTCTTGTTCGTAAAATTAACAAAACAGAAATAAACTTGAGTTCAAAATCAATCCTTTTCTGAAAAAAAAAATGCAAAAAGATTAAAAAATTGGCAATGAAAAATCTTTTAAAAACACCTAAAACGCGTCGTATCTACTACACTATCTACTCGACGCAAGCAGACCGCGCCGAGCGCTTCTAGGGGGTGGACGTATCGCTTTGCATCCCGGAGCTCGCACTGAGTCGACTCGCAAAGCACGTCGCCGGCTACGAAGAATATAGCGAACTAGGAGCTTTTGATACATTGGTTGCTAAGTTATTAATTACCTATTTTTAAATATTTTCTGCGGGGCTAAAAAGGCCGTTAAAGCAGAATAATGATCTGAATTGTTGTGTAACTAATAATGTAATAATAGGGTGACAGCGAGCTGATCTGATGATGGAGTCAGGACCTGTTGCATGGAATTTTATGATGATATGGGTATCAAATGAAAGGGCTTGCTGAGCGCAACACAATGCTGATCTGATGATGGAGTCAGGACCTGTTCCCTGGAACTTTTTAATGATATGGGTATCAAATGACAGAGCTTGATGAGCGCAACACAATGCTGATCTGATGATGGAGTCAGGACCTGTTCCCTGGAACTTTTTAATGATATGGGTATCAAATGAAAGAGCTTGATGAGCGCAACACAATGCTGATCTGATGATGGAGTCAGGACCTGTTCCATGGAACTTTTTAATGATATGGGTATCAAATGAAAGGGTTTGATGAGCGAAACACAATGCTGATCTGATGATGGAGTCAGGACCTGCTCCATGGAACTTTTTAATAATATGGGTATCAAATGAAAGGGCTTGATGAGCGCAACACAATGCTGATCTGATGATGGAGTCAGGACCTGTTCCATGGAACTTTTTAATGATATGGGTATCAAATTAAAGGGCTTGACGAGCGCAACACAATGCTGATCTGATGATGGAGTCAGGACCTGTTCCCTAGAACTTTTTAATGATATGGGTATCAAATGAAAGGGCTTGATGACCGAAACACAATGCTGATCTGATGATGGAGTCAGGACCTGTTCCATCGAACTTTATAATGATATGGGTATCAAATGAAAGAGCTTGATGAACGCAACACAATGCTGATCTGATGATGGAGTCAGGACCTGTTCCATGGAACTTTTTAATGATATGGGTATCAAATGAAAGGGTTTGATGAGCGAAACACAATTCTGATCTGATGATGGAGTCAGGACCTGCTCCATGGAACTTTTTAATGATATGGGTATCAAATGAAAGGGTTTGATGAGCGAAACACAATGCTGATCTGATGATGGAGTCAGGACCTGCTCCATGGAACATTTTAATAATATGGGTATCAAATGAAAGGGTTTGATGAGCGCAACACAATGCTGATCTGATGATGGAGTCAGGACCTGTTCCATGGAACTCTTTAATGATATGGGTATCAAATTAAAGGGCTTGATGAGCGCAACACAATGCTGATCTGATAATGGAGTCAGGACCTGTTCCATGGAATTTTTTAATGATATGGGTATTAAATGAAAGGGTTTGATGAGCGAAACACAATGCTGATCTGATGATGGAGTCAGGACCTGGTTCGTGGAACTTTTTAATCATATGGGTATCAAATGAAAGGGCTTGATGAGCAAAACATAATGCTGATCTGATGATGGAGTTATGACCTGTTCCATGGAACTTTTAATGATAATATGGGCATCAAATGAAAGGGCTAATGAACAAAACACAATGCTGATCTGATGATGGAGTCAGGACCTGTTCCCTGGAACTATACAATGATATGGGTATCAAATGAAAGGGCTTGATGAGCGAAACACAAAGCTGGGTCGGGGTTTACTTTGACTTTGATTCTTGATTTTGACTTTCACTTTGATTCTTGATTCTTGATTTTCAATTTTAGTTTCTCTATTCTCATATCTCGGATTCTTGATTTTCGATTTTCGAGTCTCAATTCTTGATTATCGGATCTTGGATATCGGGTTCTTGATTCTTGATTTTGATTCTTGATTTTCAATTTTCGATTATCGATTCTCGGATCTTGTATCTCGGATTCTTAAATCTTGATTTTCAATTTTTTAATTTTTGATTTGTGATTCTTGATTCTTGTTTCTCATTTCTCGATTCTCGGATCTCGGATTTTTATTTTGATTTTTATTTCTTGATTTTGATTTTAAAATTAAAATCAAGATTAAAAATGAAAAATCAAACATCAAAAATCGAAGTCAAAAGTAAATCCTAACCCAGCTTTGTGTTTCGCGCATAAAACCCTTTCATTTGATACCCATATCATTATAAAGTTCCATGGAACAGGTCCTGATTCCATCATCAGATCAGCATTGTGTTTTGCTCATTAAACCCTTTCATTTGATACCCATATCATTATAAAGTTCGATGGAACAGGTCCTGACTCCATCATCAGATCAGCATTGTGTTTCGGTCATCAAGCCCTTTCATTTGATACCCATATCATTAAAAAGTTCCATGAAGCAGGTCCTGACTCCATCATCAGATCAGAATTGTGTTTCGCTCATCAAACCCTTTCATTTGATACCCATATCATTAAAAAGTTCCATGGAACAGGTCCTGACTCCATCATCAGATCAGCATTGTGTTGCGCTCATCAAGCCCTTTCATTTGATACCCATATTATTAAAAAGTTCCATGGAGCAGGTCCTGACTCCATCATTAGATCAGCATTGTGTTGCGCTCATCAAGTCCTTTCATTTGATACCCATATCATTAAAAAGTTCCATGAAGCAGGTCCTGACTCCATCATCAGATCAGAATTGTGTTTCGCTCATCAAACCCTTTCATTTGATACCCATATCATTAAAAAGTTCCATGGAACAGGTCCTGACTCCATCATCAGATCAGCATTGTGTTGCGCTCATCAAGCCCTTTCATTTGATACCCATATAATTAAAAAAATCCATGGAGCAGGTCCTGACTCCATCATCAGATCAGAATTGTGTTTCGCTCATCAAACCCTTTCATTTGATACCCATATCATTAAAAAGTTCCATGGAACAGGTCCTGACTCCATCATCAGATCAGCATTGTGTTGCGTTCATCAAGCTCTTTCATTTGATACCCATATCATTATAAAGTTCGATGGAACAGGTCCTGACTCCATCATCAGATCAGCATTGTGTTTCGGTCATCAAGCCCTTTCATTTGATACCCATATCATTAAAAAGTTCTAGGGAACAGGTCCTGACTCCATCATCAGATCAGCATTGTGTTGCGCTCGTCAAGCCCTTTAATTTGATACCCATATCATTAAAAAGTTCCATGGAACAGGTCCTGACTCCATCATCAGATCAGCATTGTGTTGCGCTCATCAAGCCCTTTCATTTGATACCCATATTATTAAAAAGTTCCATGGAGCAGGTCCTGACTCCATCATCAGATCAGCATTGTGTTTCGCTCATCAAACCCTTTCATTTGATACCCATATCATTAAAAAGTTCCATGGAACAGGTCCTGACTCCATCATCAGATCAGAATTGTGTTTCGCTCATCAAACCCTTTCATTTGATACCCATATCATTAAAAAGTTCCATGGAACAGGTCCTGACTCCATCATCAGATCAGCATTGTGTTGCGCTCATCAAGCTCTGTCATTTGATACCCATATCATTAAAAAGTTCCAGGGAACAGGTCCTGACTCCATCATCAGATCAGCATTGTGTTGCGCTCATCAAGCCCTTTCATTTGATACCCATATCATTAAAAAGTTCCATGGAACAGGTCCTGACTCCATCATCAGATCAGCATTGTGTTGCGCTCATCAAGCTCTTTCATTTGATACCCATATCATTATAAAGTTCGATGGAGCAGGTCCTGACTCCATCATCAGATCAGAATTGTGTTTCGCTCATCAAACCCTTTCATTTGATACCCATATCATTAAAAAGTTCCATGGAACAGGTCCTGACTCCATCATCAGATCAGCATTGTGTTGCGCTCATCAAGCCCTTTCATTTGATACCCATATTATTAAAAAGTTCCATGGAACAGGTCCTGACTCCATCATCAGATCAGCATTGTGTTGCGCTCATCAAACCCTTTCATTTGATACCCATATTATTAAAATGTTCCATGGAGCAGGTCCTGACTCCATCATCAGATCAGCATTGTGTTTCGCTCATCAAACCCTTTCATTTGATACCCATATCATTAAAAAGTTCCATGGAACAGGTCCTGACTCCATCATCAGATCAGCATTGTGTTGCGCTCATCAAGCTCTTTCATTTGATGCCCATATCATTATAAAGTTCGATGGAGCAGGTCCTGACTCCATCATCAGATCAGAATTGTGTTTCGCTCATCAAACCCTTTCATTTGATACCCATATCATTAAAAAGTTCCATGGAACAGGTCCTGACTCCATCATCAGATCAGCATTGTGTTGCGCTCATCAAGCCCTTTCATTTGATACCCATATTATTAAAAAGTTCCATGGAGCAGGTCCTGACTCCATCATCAGATCAGAATTGTGTTTCGCTCATCAAACCCTTTCATTTGATACCCATATCATTAAAAAGTTCCATGGAACAGGTCCTGACTCCATCATCAGATCAGCATTGTGTTGCGCTCATCAAGCCCTTTCATTTGATACCCATATCATTAAAAAGTTCCATGGAGCAGGTCCTGGCTCCATCATCAGATCAGCATTGTGTTGCGCTCATCAAGCCCTGTCATTTGATACCCATATCATTAAAAAGTTCCATGGAACAGGTCCTGACTCCATCATCAGATGAGCTAGCTGTCACCATATTATTTCATTGTAGTCGGAACTTGACTGACATGCTGAGATCCAAGTTTCAACTCAATCGGACTATTTACTGAAGAGTTCTGTTGAAAAGCTCCTGACTCCATCAGATCAGCACAATATGGTTTATGGGACAAAAAAACAAACATTTATTTTTTTGTAATTATTTGTATTCAAAGTGTAACTAACCCGACTTTGTTTTGTGTTATACCTATAGGTACCTACCTAAATACCTACCCAAAAAGTATTTTTACTATCTCAAATAAATCAATCACATGAAAATTACCAAAACCGTTTAGTCTAAGAAACGGAGCGCTGTTCATTGGGTGTTAGAATTTAGCAACTTTTGTCCCTCCGAGCGCTGATTTTGTCGAGTGCGAAATTGTATAATGGCTCTTAAATCATATCGAGGTGAATACTTTACTTAGCAAGTGGTTAAATTAAAAATTAAAAAAAAACTACTTCATTGTTATAAGCTGAGCAATTTTCTGCATTCTAGAGATGCATTTCTGTCCATAACTCCGAAGACCTTCGACACAGCTTCGACAAATCTTTCGACATATCCCATTCTAAAAAAAAAAAAAATCTAAATAGGTGCAGGCGTCTTCCAGTAATCGGTGAACATACATAAATAAAAAAAAAAATACAAAAAAAGATTCGGACAAATTGAGAACTTGTTGAGTAACGTACATTCTTTACTTACCGGTAAAACAAGCCCGTAGTATCCTTTTCTATAAAAAAGCAAAATCATGATAATATGTGCCTTGATAAATCTTTGAAATGCAAATCATCCACGCAGCACAAACACTATTATCACCAACAATGTGCAATCTAACTCTATTTACAATTATAATTAGGAAGAAGAGACGACACGTAAGAACTGTAATTGTGGGATTTAATTTATGCAAAACAATGATAAGAGACACTTTGACTTTGAGTACCTATTCCTCATCACTTACGTAACATTATTTTTCCACATAAAACATATCTGGCCAAAGCACAGAATAAAAAAAAGTCCAAAGCTACTTTTCGGTTGTAATTTTATCACATTTTGCCGTAAGTTACTGTGACCGCTGCAGCTTTATAATATACTATCTTCCGCCCGCGGCTTCGCTTGGGGTATTGCCAGAGAAAGACTTCAAATGATTTGATATACTCGTAGTTAGATTAAAGGTCGATTCACACCAGTTCACACACAGTTCCGACACAGTGTCTGCTCAGTTCAGTATCAGTGCTACAGTGTTGCGTCAGTGAATTAATTCACACATGTCAGTACTCAGTTCACGGAGCTTCCGTGATTGCCAGTGCCGTCACTGACACGGAGAGCACTGTGTCGTCACTGACACTGACAAGTGCGGATGCTTTCTTAAAGATTGTATGAAAGAATATTTCGCACTGTGCCGGCACTGTGTCGGAACTGTGACTTCACTGATATAATTATGTGAATCGACCTTTGACAAGACCTGTAGCTGTACCATGACATGACCTCTTAGTAATCAATTCAGTTTAGGAGCTATCCAGTTTAGGTTCCTAATCTATTACGCAAACTATTCGTACCATGACCTGTTTTAAAAGTGACAGCACAGAATACTAGTAGTGACAGTTTCGACACAAAAGTGAACCAACTCAACGCGTATCGAACGGTCATGGTACGAATTGAGTGAACGAAACTTTATCTAACAATTCAGTTTAGGTCATGTTTAGGTTCTGATATTTCGTCAGCGTCATAGCATACCTCAAGCGAAGCAGTTCAGTTTAGGACCTAAACTGGATCGCATATAAAGCTCATGGTAGGCAGCCTGAATACAGAAGGAACATTTCAGCAGTTTTTGTATTGCCTGGACTTATTGCTCGGCATTCTGTCTTGGTGGCAAAGCTAAAGCTAAAAGTCATGTATGCAGGATGGATTAAACTGTCACATTTTTAGGTAATTACACTGCGATTTGAGTACGACAGGTTTGATAAAATCCCGGATGCTTGCATACCTCTTAAACTGAAGCAACATGTATAGTTATTTTATTCCTATAAGTTAGTACTTAATTTAATCAAGTCTATCAAATGAAATATGATAATACGTGTATGTTATGGATGTGACGCCTATTGCTGGACCTAGGAAACGCGACGCGTCCGAAAACAGAAATATTTGACAATGTCACGCATTACTACGAAGTAATGTGTGAGCATGACATTGGCAAATATTGCAATTAGGTACCTACCTTATATCTCTTATTGCTATCGTAATTCTATGTCCTTTGAAAAAACAGTCCTGAGGTCGTAAAATCTTAAAAATATTTACATATCAAACATTTCGCGGATTCGTATTGATCGGGGATTTCCAAAATTATATATTAGCATTAAGTGTCTAAACTCATTAACATGGTAATAAGTGCTAAGTTAAGTACACTTAGTAACTTGAGTAAGATACCTGATATTTTAATGTAAGCTGACAGGAAAATAGATACCTAAGTCAACGCTTGGTCGAGAAAAAAACACTTAATGCGATCCACTTGAAGTACCTATAAAAAACAGAGACCCTTCTTCTCCTTCACTAAATCATTCATATCCATAATTACGCTGTCAGAAAATCAGTCAGTGTATTTTTAGTCCCTTGAGTTTGTCATGTGATAGATAAACACGCGTTGCACTGTACAATAAAAAATAAATAATGCTGGCTATTTCACACAGTATCATCTGGGCCCGAAGTAAGCAGAGTTTGTATTTATGGGATGGGAACTACATGACTGATAAACTGTTTATATACTTTTATTCAAATACAAACAATAAAAAAAATAGAAAAATACCCAGACCCTAGACAAATATTCGCTTCGCCGCGGGAATCGAATTCGCAACCTTCTGTGTTTCAGGCGGGCCTTCGCCCACTGCGCTACAGAGGTCGTCATGTACGTCGTATGTTTCGTATAATGTACAAAAACCATTTATGTCTGAAAATACATATACCTAATCTCCTTTGCAAGTTGGTTGATTAGCTGGTCTTTTTGAGTTTCATATAAAAAGTTTAAGTAGGTACTTTGTTCTTTTCTTCCAGACCATAATTTTGGTCATTGTTTTTGTGAAGAGAGAGTAATAAAGGAAAAACCGAAAAAGACAATAGGTAATAAAATACACAAAAAAAAACACTCGCGTAAACATCAGAGTTGTATGGGGCGAGATATTTGCTCCCCATTAAATTGATTGCAACTGGTGTCTCGAGCACGTGTAAGGTAGAGTGGCGAGTGCTTGTTCACCGTCACAGGAAGGGGACAGTTAAGCGAACCAGCGAAGCATTGCGGCGAGGCGCCAAACGTGACTATAGTTATATCAATAAGTATTCTGTGCTATCATGAATTGTAGCATGTAGACACTACTTTGTACACGCTACAAGCGGATACAGCTTATCTTTCAGGCTTTGTAGCAAAGATCAGTTGTAAAAACAATTTTCTGAACAGGTAATTATGAGATTCTTCTGACGATGAACGACTGAAGATTTCCAGGTACACAATTGCAACATGCTCTCTGTGTAGCCGTTTTTGTGCTCTTCTCTGCCTCTTGTAGTACTTAAGTCTTATAATACTTGTAGCATGGAGACTCTACATTATATTTGCGAGGTTTCAAGATTTTTAATTTTGAAATTTGTAACCTACCCTTTTAAAATACGATAAAATTAATTAAATTTGCGTCTATAAGTACCTTTTTCTTGTACTTAACCATAATTTTGTAAGTAGTGCATATAACATTGTGTAAGATATTCGTTCACAAAAATGTTTCTTGGCATAAAAAAATACTATTACGTTCTGCTAAATTAGCCTCTTTCGTGTATGTTAACTCGACCTTACCTAAAAGGGTCATTTTAAAATTAGTATAATTCGCAAAGCACCTGTTTAACCAAAAATAATGAGGCGAAACAACCTAAATAATAACATAAAAGAAACCTTAATAATAAGATTACAGACTTCACAGCCGTCCGTGATTCGTCAGTCACGAATTTGCATGAGCCATTTGGTAATTTGTTCAAATGACAGTTTCTAAGAACTCTTTGTTGGTAGTTTTTGTTTTTGACGAATTGTTGAACAACAACTGGGCTACCGCTGCTAAACGACATGAATTTTTGAAAATCGACGCAGCCAGTTGTCGGCTCCGAGGTCGCGCAGGTCAGCTTCTATTCTGGCGCTCCAGCGATAGGTACTTGGGACGACCAATCGGTCGACGGCCGTTCGGTCGTTCCAGGTATGCCCTCTTAACTCTGCGATCTTCACCCATTCGCAGTAAATCGCCGAGCCATCGGAGTCTGTGCAAATGGCTAAAAACTTGAATGTCCTAGATCCACAAGTACAGAAAAGATCGTCTAACACTCTAACTGTACTGGTTTAATAATCAACTTGAGTAAGGATTCTAATAAGGCTGAGATTCGATTAATACCAACCTAAATACCTACCGAACATTGTCAAAACAAATGAATACAGCGACATCGGGGTCGGGTCATTTCAAGATGACATTACCATAACTCAAACATGGCCATTAAAAATCGCAATAATTACGAATTGTAATTTAGTCTCATCAAGATAAGTAGGTATTTCTCAAAAATTTGCAGATTCAAACGATGATCTATTTAATAGTGTTCCCAAATTTTAAAACCTGTTTTGTATGTAAACAAGATTGTATGGACTGCAGCTTAAACTAAATTATTTTAAAACTGGTTTTAGAACATTTGTTCTACGAAATCTAAATTTGCAAATAAAAGATGCAAAACAGATCTTGAACTTGTAAGCACAGATTAGGTTGTTCTTTAATTATGTAATTGAAATAAATTATAAATGATGTTCATTGGTAAACTCTAGAAAGAAAACGGCTGGACCTATTTCACATTTTTTATGTGTAGAATAATGTCGAATAAAATTTTTATGGATTGGAAAACTAGAAAAGTTTCTAGAAAGTTTTTAGAAAATCAGAAATTTTTCATCAAGTCCTCTCTAACTCTGAACTCTATTTTTGTCGACATCGTTGTATCGACAGAAGTCAATCAATACCTACATTATGTTAGTAGTATCTTATTATCCTAATTGAAAATTCTAAGCGAATCAAATGTGTACAAGTATACCTACTTGATAAAAAACTAATAGAACACGGTGGTTGCGTAACCAAGCGGACACCAAAAGAAGCGCGATTCAACCCTTCATTTCGGAATTCTTCATTCCTAAATTCGGAATGCGTTCCGATTTGGAAAATGAATTCGCTGAAAAAAAGTCAACTTTCTGAAGAAAATCTTCGAATCGGATGCATTCCGAGAAGTGTGTTCCGTACTGCTGGTGTCATTTCCGTAAGTACCTACGTTTTGTTGGTGGCGCGACTCTAGTAGCGCGTGACCATGGTGTCCTAGAATGCTATTTTAATATTTGAACCTCATAGTAATAAAAAAGCCAAAGTATTACATAAATATAATAGTCTATTCTTATTTCGTCATAAAAACAGCTCATGTTAAATTTGATCACGTTTTTAACGTGGTACTTTTCTTAGGAGATAACCAGTTCCTGCTATTATATAATTTTTAGTTCAGTTTGATAAATTGAGTACGATGTGAATCATCTTGTTCATGGTAGACTGAGCCTTGATTTGGTGTTTTTATTGTCATCTTACCCTGAAATCCATTAGAGCTGTTAGTTGACTTTTTTGAGAAACGACAGAGCGGAATGAATTAAAAAACTTGAGAGTAACATTTTAAATTATATTTTCATAGGATTTTTCACAGGAAGCGCTCGTTTGCTTGCTTAGACGCTCTTGATTGATCGTTGAAGTTATGCAGCGTTGTGCGCGGTTACAATTTGGATGGGTGACTGCAAGTGGCATTACGAGCTGAGCGCTTCCGTGCTTCGGAGTTCACGTTAAATTGTCGGTCCCGGCTTTTAAGTCGTTAAACCGTGACGGAGGCCTTTAGACGGTCTAAAAACTCCGTCACCAGAGCTGGCCACTTGCTCATACTTGGTACTTTGTTATTTTTGTATAAGTACTAAGTAACTATTTATTTACCTACATAATAACTGACACTTTAAAATAAATATTATACTCTCATCATTTTATATAAATTCCTGTGTGCGTATGCTCGTAATTCTTCTCAAACAGTTTGATCGATGTGGTGATTTTAGGTTCATCGATTTAGTGATTTTTTTTTATAATTCCAAAGTGTGTAGCAAAACAACGTCTGTCGATCAAGCCATAAATTTTCAGTAGCTTAGCTTAACATGTAAACTTGTTACTAAGCGAATTAAGTCTCAGGCAAGGAAGTTTTATACAAAATTTCTTTGGTCTCAGGTGTTCATGACATTAAAATGAATGTCAACCTAATATATTTTATGGGAATCGCAGAGCTTATAGTATTTTAACTTTAAATTAGAAAGAAGAAATTCAAGTTTGTTTGCTCAAAATCTATCAACAGGAAATCATTAACTTTATGATTTATGTGTTACCTACTGATCAAGGATCTAGCTAGGCGTTCAAAAATTGTTCATTAAAAAAAAGAAAAGCGAAACGTCAACAATTTCTTTTTTTTTATCTACTAATGACCAATGAGGTTAGGTTACTTTGTCATGATGACGTTTTCAAACAAATTACCAATGAGGTTTAAATTAATGTCATTTTGGAGAACGAAACAAAACGTAGCGGTAATGATACCGGAATAGTTGACGTTGTAAATTAGAGGAATTAGGAATTAGAAATAAGTCAACGACCTATCCAAGAACGACTAAGCAAACTACACTAAGAGCGCACCAAAAGGCTTCGCTTCTAAGTCGGTTAAAGAAGTACAATGCATTAAACATTTCATAAATCCTTCTGGATCTATATGTACTCAAAACTCTTGTAAATGTCTGAGTTTTACACAGATAAGACTATAAAACCCTGCATAAGTGTTCTACTGTTCTTTAAAAGCCATCAGTAGCAATCAATGTAAACGCCCATAATCCCTATTATCAATTAAGAGGGTGAGTACTGTACTCAAGATTTCTATTATTTTATTCACGTGTAGGTATATGAAGCGCGCAATTTAATTAATAATGTATTTCATTTACTACACAAAAATGCTAAAATCCACTTGCTTAAACAAAAAGTTGACTTATAATTTCATGAGAAATTTACAATATTTACCTAGGTACATTTTTTTGTGTATTCAATTGCATTCTAGAAAATCATTTGATTCATTCAATAAGAAAAAAACGTCGAGTCAAATGGCAAAAAACTATCAAACGTTTTGCTCTCAATTGTAACGTATTTTGTATTGAGAAAATGGAACTCGTTTGTCAAGACGGATAAATTGATGTGACGTCATTTATCGCTCAGTTTTTCACACGCATCATGAGTCCGGAGCGAAGCGCGCTTTCCGCAAAGCCTTCGACCCGTAAACTCGATCGGAAAATGTAATTGGAAGTAGGTAAACAATGAACAGGTTGGCATTCGCGTTCCGAACTCCGCGCGGGGCGTACGTGTCGCACAGGACCAAGTTTATCCTTATCAGCGCGCGATCGCGAACCATTTGTGCCTTATCAATCGTGCCCAACTATTTTTACTTCCACTCATTGTTCCTGAGATGCATTTATCTCAATGCCTAGTGATATGGATATGCACTTGACATTGACGCGCTAAAGTGGTAAACGAGCCGTGATTTTCAGTGGCAGTGCGATTTGTTACGCCGTCTCATAAATATTCAGTTTTATTGTCTATCCGGAAAACTAGTTGTGGATTCTTTGTAATGGTGATAGACTTTGTAAGGACGAAATGCGAGGAGATTAGCGGAAATAACGTTTCCATTCCCTTCTCATTAGAGTAGGTTTGTATTTCTGTAAGGTGTTATTTTATACGTATTAAGGTGTGTTTTTCCATCGTCGTTTCCATCGTCAAAAAGCATTTCTTTAAATAGAATTAAGTAATTGAAAAAAATATTATATTTCGCACGTGATTTGAAGGCAAAATAGCATACAGTTTTGTTCCATGTAATTATGTTTTTCTCCGATGAATTTTTTGCTCGCTCAAGGATAGTGTTGACAGCGGAACGATTCAGCCGGTCACGTGCCAGAGGCATCAAGTGATCAGATCATTTGTTACGGCTCTTGAGCTGTTCTTTAGGCTATGGAATATATTTTATCGTTCAAACAAAGTATTTTATATCAACAAAGTTAATAGGTATTCAAAGTAATGATGATAAAAAAATCACAAATCGTGGAGAAACTATTGTTAATTGAGTCAGCAGTGGCATAGACTTCCGAAAATGCATCCGATTTGATGATTTTCTTCGGAAAGTAACGTCAGTTTCCGAATTCGAAATACATTCCGAGAAGGTCTGAATCGCACTGCAGGGATTAGATTCTAGAACAAAATGTTTTTTTAATAGTATTGTTGTTATTTTTGAGATTTCAATCAAATGACTCTCATATTCGTTTAGAATTAAATAATTACTCTAGACATGTATAACTTTACGAGGTAGCAATTAATTTGTCTCGAGTTCAAAGTGCCTCGTAAAATGATAATTAAAACTGAGATTTGCACGTGAACCGTATAATTTGGCGTTAAACTACCAGATAATTAGAAAAATTCTTCGTATTATAGCAATTTTATGAAATGCAATTTTCTTGCATATTTAGATTAATTTAAAGGGTAAAACCTTTGCAGTAGTAGCACTATTAACAGGCTACAAATAAAAATAACGTTGAAGCGGAATTAGGAGATTTTAAGTCGATTATTTCTAAAATTTCAAATAATTAGAATTTCTAATTCTTCAAGCTTTCATAAACGCAGACAGAGTGCGCCTGTCTGAAAGTTCAGCGGGCTTAAAAAGGTCGCTATTGCTATCAAATCGCTGGTTAAATGCTAAAGTGCCACAAATCAAAAATCGTGAAAATCGTTTTTATTACAAAAATGTGATTTAAAATAGTCATTTTATAGTATGAGTAAAAGACACTTTTTATTTTCGCATTATAAACGACCAAAAAACAGATGTGGTTGTTCAGCATTATTACACTTTGGCACTAAATTTCAGAGCTAAACAGCCATTTTTTCAGTTGTGGTTTAGTAGCTGGCTAAAGCGCACGGAAGTTATATGCTACAGGGCCTTATGTCAAAAAAACAAGAGTGTGTTAACTAAAATGTATATTCAAAAGTGCCATATTTTGGAATGTGGTCGTGTTGAATTTAAATTAAAGTAAAGTAACAAAATATTTTTTTTGCGCAAAGGTAACACATTCTGAAATGTGGTACCTTAGCACGAGAAATTGTATTATTAAAACATTTCGTGTATGTTCAACAGTGTCATTTTTGAAATGAGTTTGTTTTGTACATAACTTTTACGTAAGCTTAATCATAATCGCTTAGAGCATAAGTGACATTTTTGGGATGCGTTTGTTTTGTACAAAACTTTTATGTGAACTCAAACATTATTTTTCAGAACGTAGTGTAAATTTTGAGATATTGTGCTTTTCAATTTAGATTTTTACGGGATTTAAATCATACTGTTACTGTTTATTTCGCATTAAAATCTACATGAACACAAATCTTCTTAAAGATAAAGTGCAAAGTTTGTTTCAGTGCTAATAGAAAGACGAAATCTATATTATTGTAATTCAGTTTTTTACATTCAGTATTAGCCACTACAGACCTATATCCCTGGCTACCGTGGTAGCAGAGGTGCTGGATGGTGTGTTTGATTCATATTTAGGTAAATCTGTAAATCTGCATGATGCCCAGTCCGGTTTTACAGATGGGCTATATACTAACTGCAGTACTAAGCCTCAAACACACCGTTCAGTAGGTACTACACTAGCAGAGAAACACACCTATCAACTCCTGCTTTCCTGATCGTCAAAAGCGTTTGATCTAGTGGTGCATGACAGGCTGTGGCAGAAGCTTTGTAGTGATACTGATCTCCCCCGTGAGTTTATATCGCTTCCCAAGTTTTGGTATGGCAACCAAACCAATAATATCAGATGGACGGGATCGCTCTCGGACGTGTACAAATTGGAGAGCGGCAAGGGAGGTTGAGCTCTCCCTGAGCTTATAACTTGTACACAGACCGCTTGATAAGTGAGCTGAACAGTGCTGGAGTCATCTGCTCTATTGGTGGCGTTGAAGTGAACAACATCAGCTATGCCGACGATATGCTAAGCCCATCGACAAATTCTCTCAGAAAGCTAATAGGCTTCTGTGTGAGATATGCGAATACCCACGGGCTCAGATAATAATACCTGCAAAAGTAAATTTTAATATTTTAAATCAGGCTCAAAAACCTACAACACCATCACCACTGGTTTATCTTAATGGCAATAAGCTGAAGCAGGTATCGTGTTTTAAATATCTGAGCCATTGGGTAACCGATGATCTCACAAATAACAAGGATATGGAGAGAGAACCCAGGGCATTAATCATAAGAGCAAAATGATAGTCCGTAGGTTTGCACGTTGTATACGGCAGGTAGGTTCAAGCCTTGGGATGCCTGTACAACAAAGGGTGCTGACGAAGCTGCCACGCTTTTGTAGTGTGTCAGGAATGTTTACTGATGCGATAATACGCAAAAGCAAAGCGTCCCTGATGCGCCGTGTTCGTGGTGTGGCGGCTCCAACAGCTACCTGAGAGGCTGGACACAGACTGCTTCTTCATGGAGCATTAGAGAAGAGCGCATTTCAGGCTTTCTTGACCAAAAGCTCCATCAGGTGGTTAATCACTGTTTGTCTTGGTGCGTGTGAAGCATTTATTTTGATAGAAATATCATTTTTGTTAAGTTTTCTTTGTGTATTCATTTAAAAAAGTGTTTTTTTAGAATTTTTATATGGCTTTGTTGTTCGTGTACCATATTTATTGTATAATTTCACGAGATTGTGATTCAAAACTTAAAAGAAAACTTGATTTAGTGTCATAAACCTTAAATTTTTAATGATATGTGGTATTTTAATGATAATTTTTATTGACATTTGTATCACTTTTTATATGCAAAAGTCACTTTTCTACTTTTATAAGACTTTGGGTTGAAGTTACGGAAAAACTAAAAATGCACTTTAATTCTAATAAAAATTACGCGTCTTTTGATATGTAATACATATATATTTAAAAAAAGACTTACTCAGAAATTCAAAAAAACAATTTCGAAAACTTTGAATGGCTCTCCTGAAAAAAGTGAAATTTTGGAATGTGGTAGTTTAGCATTTAACCAGCGAAATGTGTCTAAAATAAATGAAATTAGGTATTATTGCAGAATCTCAATATGAAATGAACTATAATGCCGTCTCTTTTCAGTCTCAGACATTGAAAAGAGATGGCATTATGGTTCATTTCATATTGCGATTCTGCAATAGCGACCTTTTTAAACCCGCTGAACTTTCAGACAGGCGCGCTCTACTTTATTAACGTTTTTTATTTATTCTTTTGACGACGACGATGTCGTAGCTATAATAATTCGAGTAGCTGGAATGGAAGACAAACAATATAAAAGGTAAAGAGATCACACCTATAATTATTATACATTATACTATATATTATATATATTATACTATTATCAACTGAGTTATCTTGCTTCCTGTCCCATTTTCTAAAATACCTATATTTTCGTAACCATGATATAGTTTCAAAAGTCACACCTATGTCAAGCATAGGTAATTTATTCAATAAAACCTTTCTGTATCTTATGTGGAAACCTGTAATTGGCCATAGTCTTGGTATCTAAAACTTAACTTAAGTATCTTGAGTATCGCTGTTGGTTATCCAATAAATAAATAAATAAACCTATCACATTTTATTTACATTTACATTGTCTTACTAGATTTAAAAAAATTGTGTAGGTTTTTCTTGACGCAAATTTCACTAAAATCGAAATAAAATTAAGTTCCGATAACAGCGTCTCGTGATACGGAGGCCTTCAGGCGGCCTAAAAACTCCGTTGCCAGAGTTAGCCACTAGCTCATACAAACATACTTACATACTAACATACATAAACGTTTCCTACCGAGTCCAACTGACCCCATGAGTAAAAAAATAACTTCATCAATATCGTAGGAGTGTATTTTACACAAACCATAATTAGTACGCCTTGATTCTAAATAATGCCTAGTCCTTTATGTCAGTTTACTGAACAACAGCTATAAAATTCTAAATTAAAAATGTAAAAAACACGAACATATGACGTGGGATATTTTATAGGTTTACGTTGAAGTAGTTACTTTGTAAATGATTGTGTTAACTTGACTTATCACGATTTGATGAACGTATTGGTAACCTAAAGGTGGCATTTTGCGCCAGAGACTTAGGCTGTGTCCCCAGTAGGCAAACTGTGAGCGGCCGACTGAGTTTGCGGCGTATCGGTTTAGTACCTACGCTCTTCCATATATTTGAAAGTTTGCTAGTTTTGCGCTCACTGTACGCAGTTTGCAGCGTTACGCCGCAAAACTAGCAAACCGTGGACACGTCATTTCAAATATATGGAAGAGCGTACTAAACCGATACGCCGCAAACTCAGTCGGCCGCTCACAGTTTGCCTACTGGGGACACAGCCTAAGACAGGAGACCGAGACCAGAGACCGAGAAGGAGACCGTTGTCATCTGATTGTCTAAACTTGTCTCAAACCTCAAATTGATCTCAAACTGTTAAAACGATCGCGTAGGTTTCTTTTGTCGCGTTCGGTCTCGTTGAGATGAGAGTGACAGAGCTACTTGCTTGTTCACTGAACTGTCTTATTCGACAGTTTGAGACCAACAACAGACACAGGGTAGTCAATCATCATCATCATTCCTTTTCTCATTATTATCATTACTAATTGTATAATATAACTAGCAGCGCCTTCGCGGCGTTGCCCCCTGATGGTATGGTGATAATGATCATGATGAAAAGTAGCCTATAACCTTCCTCAAGAGTTCAGCTATCAAATGAAGAATTATTTCTTTAAATCCGACTGGTATAGTTCCGAGATTAGCGCGTTCAAACAAACAAACAAACAAACTCTTCTGCTTTATCAGTATAGATGTATAGGAGACACTCGCACACATCCTGACTGTTCATCATTTACCCGATTTTATAGAATTTGACGAAGGGGTTTGTTGTCTCTCTCTGTCGTGTGTTGAAACCAACAACTGTACTTGTCACACAAACATAAAAGTTTGTCAAGTCAATAATGTAGCCACATTACGGGAAAACTCTAGAATTATAGGTAAACACGATTAGCACTGAACTGTAATCTCAGTTCCGTGTGTTTGAAAAAAAAAAAAGAAAAAAAAAACAATTTTTCGAGGAGTAAAAAAATACTATTGTGGCAGGCATGCCAATGTGTGGTGTTATTGCCATGTTTATAAAGTTGTTTTCTTTTCTAAGTAGGGAAAATTTTCATTTTTCTCATCTTGGGTAGGTATTATGTCTATGAAACAACTTTGGTAAAGTTATTCTAAGATCATTTGACAAAATAATAAACATAACATTGGGAGTACTAATCAAACCACGACAAAAAAATATATAAAAAAAAATTGCAATACGTTCAATCAGAGACTCTTGATAAGTTTATGATACAGGTTCCTGTTAATTGCTCATTAAATATTGATTAAAAGACTATTGCCAAAACATTTTGTACCTATACTTAACTGAAACTCAGAATTCATAGGTAGTATATTTACAAAAAAGTATATAGGTAAGTAGTATATCAGTGTCGTAGTTCCCATAACACAAGCTGCGCTCTACTATTCAAATAAATCGTGTTTCGAACCATTTATACCCAAAAACCCCTGAGAGAGACTCTTCGCCTTACTACAGTACTAAGTACCTATATCAGTCATGTACTATACTAAAGCTCCGCTTACTTTGGGGCTAGTCGGTACTGTGTGAAATGTCCATAAAAAAAATTGTACCAGTATCAAATAGCACCATCTTTTAGAGGAATCCATTGTAACTAAATACCGTCAGTAAATAATGCTAACTTCCTGGTATCTTACCGATTAGACGACCTCCTTGACCGTGATGATATTTAAACAGGACACGTGCAAAGTAAATTAACAAATTACTATCCTTAAAATCCTATTGTCGTATCAATAATTGCTATTCAGAAAACGTAGAGCCAGTACCTCCGTTATCCTTATTTATTAAGTTTATTTGTGGTGACACTTATCGAGAATACAATTTTTTTAAGCACATACACACACGTAAGTTTATGGTAAGTAAGTAAATTAAATTATATAACATACTAGCAGCGCCCTCGCGGCGTTGCCCTCGTAGTGATGGTTTATGATGATGATGATGATGAAAAGTAGCCTATATCTTCCTCAAGAGATTAAGATAAGATAAGATAAGATAACGTTTATTTGGCACACACACAGGATACAGAACAGAAAAAGGTACACGGAGAAATATAGTTCTATAGTCGTATTGCTCATTATACGGACCAAAAACATATCAAAAATGAAGGAAAAATGACATTTTTTCCTTCAATTCTAGTCCGTATAATGAGCAATGATTAGATTATCAAATGCAGAAAGAATTTTTCAAATCCGACTGGTAGTTCCTGAGATTAGCGCGTTCAAACGAACAAACTCTTCCGCTTTATATAATTAGTATAGATATAGATAGTATAGATATAGATATAGATTTTTTAATAACTAATATAAATATTACTTGACTAGCAATCAATTTCAGTAAGTAAACACAGATAATCTTACAAATAACACGAAAATATATTTAATTGTTATTGTGAGCTTAACAAAACAGGTCAAACTGGCAAAGAATCGCTCGGTGCTGGTATAAAAGTATTACATTTCAAGTTTATGTTTCTTTGAGCGTTGGAATTATTACTTACCGGAGGAAAACCTGCTTATTTGTTTGCATGACGCCAATATTACTTCTAATACCAATATTACCAGTAGTACGTCCATATAAACTTCTAAGAAATTCGGAATAAATATAAGGAATTTTAAAAATATACAATTAACAACAATAAAAATATTCATGCATAGGTACATTTTTGATAAGATTCAATTAAAAATAATAATTAATTCGATTATAATTCAATCGAATCCAGAGAGTTTCATGTCTCATAGAGCAGTTACTTAGGTGATCCAGTTATGTAAGTACCTAAGTTCGTATGAGTTAGTGGCCAACTTTGGTGACTGAGTTTTTAAGCCGCCTAAAGGCCTCCGTCATGGCTTAACGACTTAAAAGCCGAGATCGACAATTTAACGTACCCTCTGTAGCACGAAAGCTTTCAGCTCGTAATGTTACTTGCGGTCACCCATCCAAATTGTGTCCGCGCGCAACGTTGCGATCAATCAAAAACTCTCAGCAAGCTACGCCTTGAGCGCTTCTGGCCTAAGATTACAACACACAAACATAATTATTTATTGGAAAGTATTAAAAATATGTAAAGATTATTTTTGAGACGGATATTTATTTTGTCACGAGCATGAATTATCATGACATATATCTTTGGTCTTAAATTAAAACAAACATAATATTGTTACTTTATGACAAATACAGTTACTCGCACGGTCTCAAGCTAATAATTTTCTAAGACTCATTATTGTAGAAGAGTCAATGTACCCGTACGACAAGGCACTTGCAATTTGTATGATTTTTTTGTCAATTTCAAATCGACGTGAGACGGCGTAACTAACATCTGAATTCGATTGTAACATTCATTATTATGAACTAAATTCATCAATCATAATAAGTTTTATTTACTTTATCTCCTTCAAGAGCTATCCAAGAGATAAAGATAGATTCCATTGTTATTATGAATGATAAAATAAGTCGAGGAAGTTGAAAATATAATATATTTTTCAGAAAAATAATATAAATAAAACGAACGACACTAAATATAAATAGTGAACCTTAATTAATTAGGATACTATGATCATTTTTGGACAAAAATATCAACGAGTGCCTACAGTGAAAACGTGAATAAGTGAAGTGACAATGATTGTCACATAGACGATCAGTGTTTATTTGTGACAATACTGAAAGGAAAACTGGAGGACGACACGTATGAGGTGTCAGTTTTCGTCGAGCTGACAACAGATGTCATCCCTCTCGAAGAAGGCAAGTAAACCCAAAATCTATACCTAGTAACTGACTGAAAAACTCTTCGCCCGAATTTGCGGGTCTAAGGCTGATTGTCCATCACTGACGAGAGCAATCAGCGTAGCCATTTCTGCTAAACAATCAGTATCCTTATTTCATCGTAATAAATATCACACGCCTATCAGTGCTGACGGTGAGCGTGAGACTAAAATCAGCCTAATGTTGTAAGTAGGTACAATATTTTTTAGTTACAAATATCATTTTTTTTTTAAGATTGCACCGGACGGGACTCTGAACCTGGCTTACTTAACCAACTAAACAAATATTTTTGACTCAATTTAATCAATTTGATTGCCCGGTAACTTCTTTGGACTGAAGCATGGTTGGTTACGGTTAGGATCCATGCATATTAAAAAAAAAAATAATGATCCCTAAGTGTGAGACAGTGTAAAATAAAATACTGAAATAATAATGTTCTGTTTTTGTATATAAAGGTTAATTTGTTATAATTATCCAATTTTATCTATTATATTAATATTACTTGTTGATAGTTTTCGATTATGGAAAAGCTTACCTCGACTTCACAATTTCTCTAAACACTAGTCACTAGGGGTACATATGAAAAGTCCGAAAACCGAAATGCCGATCCTTGAAATGCCGATGCTTGAAATAGCGAATGCTCGTAAAGAAGAATGCTTAAAATGTAGAAGCTTTAAAAGTAGAATGCTTAAAAATCAGAATGCTCGAAATGCCGAAAGCCAAAATACCGAAGCTTAAAACATAGAAGCTTAAAATGCCGACGCTCAAAATTTAGAATGCTTGAAATATAAAAGCTTGAAACCAGTAATGCTCGAAATAATTATGTAGATGTAAGAATTTTTTTTTGTCTTTACTTATTATTATTAAGAGGTAAAGTGTGTTTGTATTGTACTCGTATGTAGGAGGTTATCTCAAAAACTACTCATCTGATTTAAAAAATTCTTTCACCTGTATTTAGAATGAGGGGAGGGGGAGGGAGAGGGGGAGGGAGAGGGGGAGGGAGAGGGGGAGGGAGAGGGGGAGGGAGAGGGGGAGGGAGAGGGGGAGGGAGAGGGGGAGGGAGAGGAGGAGGGAGAGGAGGAGGGAGAGGGGGAGGGGGAGGGGGAGGGAGAGGGGTAGGGAGAGGGGGAGGGGGAGGGAGAGGGGGAGGGGGAGGGGGAGGGAAAGGGGGAGGGGGAGGGAGAGGGGGGGAGAGGGAGAGGGAGGGAGAGGGAGGGAGAGGGAGGGAGAGGGAGGGAGAGGGAGGGAGAGGGAGGGAGAGGGAGGGAGAGGGAGGGAGAGAGAGGGGGGGGAGGAGGGGGGGACAGGGAGGGTGAGGGAGAGGGGGAGGGGGAGGGGGAGGGGGAGGGAGAGGGGGAGGGGGAGGGAGAGGAGGAGGGAGAGGAGGAGGGAGAGGGGGAGGGAGAGGGGGAGGGAGTGGGGGAGGGAGTGGTGGAGGGAGAGGGGAAGGGAGAGGGAGAGGGGGAGGGAGAGGGAGAGGAGGAGGGGGAGAGGGAGGGGGAGAGGGGAGGGGAAGTGATAGGGGGAGGGGGAGGGGCAGGGGAGGGGGAGGGATAGGGGGAGGGGGAGGGAGACCCAAACATGGATCTTCCACTGTTATTCACTGAGAAGTTCTGACACAATAGGTCCTGACTCCATCAGATCAGCAGCTGTCACCATATTATTACATTGTAGTCGGAACTTCACCGATACGCTGAGTTCCAAGTTTCAACTCGATCGGACTATTTACTGAAGAGTTCTGTTGAACAGCTCCTGACGTCATCCTCAGATCAGCTTGTTATGACCATATTATTACATTGTAGTCGGAACTTGACAGATATGCCGAGTTTTAACTAAATCGGCTTATTTACTGAGGAGTTCTGTTGAACAGCTTCTGACTCCATCATCAGGTCAGCTTAATATTACCATCATATTGCATTGTCACTGATATCCTATCAAGTTCTTAAAAAAATCCCGAATCGCGTATGCCTTTAAAATATGAAGAGTTACCTCGATTTCTCCAAGATCCCATCATCAGATCCTTATCTGATGATCAAAAGGAACATTGGAAAAGTGTACCCTTTCAAACAAAAAAAGAATCTTTGAAATCGGTCCAGGCGTCTTCGAGTAACCGGTGAACGTACACAAAAAACACAAAAAAAAAAAATCCGACGAATTGAGAACCTCCTCCTTATTTTTAAAGTTCGGTTAAGAACACAATAATTTTGTAAGTATTTAAGTCGTTTCACTATCACGTTTCCATCTTGCTACTTTACACCTAAACTACTTTCGCACCCGTAAAAACTACCACGAAATAAAGTACTAAAAAATTCAATAATTTATGTAAGTACTTATTTCGATCATTTTCGATGTTTTAGTCATTCGGCATTTGGAACTTATACTTATTAAGCATTCTACTTTGTAAACATTCGGCAATTGAAACTTTCGGCATTTCGAGCATTCTGACTTTTAGCTTTCGACCTTACAAACTTCTATCTTTCAAGCTTTCTGCATTTCAATCGTTCTACATATCGAATTTCGCTATTTTAAGCATCGGCATTTCAAGGATCGGCATTTCGGTTTTCGGACTTTTCATATGTACCCGTCACTAGAGTTCAGTTTCACATACCTACCTTTTAAAAATGGTACCTAGGTACATAAGTATAAGTTCTTTTTTTCCAATTCACTGTATGCTAATCTGTAAAATAGAGCAGTCAATTTGTCGTACTTATGTCCTTAACACGTGTTCTATCGGACAGTTGGAAGTAACGTTAAAGGTCATCGCTCACTGCGCAGTATCATAAGCGGGCCGAGCCATGACCGAGCCCGTCACGAAAATAGCACCTTACACAGTAAGACCGTATCATACTAGGACCGTCGCATAACCGTTTTGCGAAGCGTAATCCCGAGCCTATACCACAGTAATAGACATTTTGTTGGTTTTATGCTAAACACACAATTATTCTGAAAGCCCATTTTAAAACTTATCACTCAATTTTTTTGTAAAATACTATCGTAAATATAGAGCGTTTACAAGCTAAACCACACTAAAATACATATTACACACATTTTGTCGGGTTTACTAGCAAAGTGCAATATTTCATCATATTTTGTGTAACTTTAAATGGGAGTTTTATCTACAAGGTTTAAAAAAACAGACTTTTAAGAAACCTTTTTAAAAACCCAATTATAATCCATAGTGATGGCATAATAATTATTGCGATCATGATGATGATGATGAAAAGTAGCTTATATCCTTCCTCAAAGCTCCTGAGATTAGCGTGTTCAAACAAATTAACAAATAAACTTTTCCGCTTTATTACTGGTTGGTTGGTATAGATTAAGTGTACTTTCACTCTACATTCAAGGTTTTATGAATAACTGGATATTTTTTTAATTTGTAAGCTTATCTTTTTTCTCGAAATCGTGTTTTTGCTGTTACTACACTTTGATTTCGGAGGGCAGTATGGGATTTTGACGTTTGATAAATGTCACATAACGTGCGGAACGCATTCAGTGATGCTAGATGGGGGGTTTTCAATTCAAATTTGGGGTATTTACCGACTCAGAAGGAAATCCTTTGGGAGAATTTTCGTAGGTAAAAATTATAAATTATATACCTACTTGATATTTAGGGGTGATATTTGATAGGTTTAGAATGTGTACATGTATATGTGTATAAATGGGGGTACTTGAAAGACTTTGTGAAGTGAGAAAAATAACTGAATTATTATCTAACCAATATTGGAGCGTTTCCTCTTGCTCCTACTCGATTCTCCTACTGCTCCTGCACGAGGACCAATATATCCTTATAAGTATATCCTCGTGCTCCTACTAATGGACATTCAAGGTACAATACCCCAAAATAAAACTATCAAATAGGGGCACAGCCGCGAAGCCGTATTTTGATAAACTTCAAAACAAGATAACATCTTCATCATCAACAAAAAATAAAATCGTTATTCTTATAAATAAATACTTATGCTATGATCAAGATCTACATTTAAAGTGACAGCTGTCACCAAATGTACCAATATAATGTATAAAGTAGAATGCTGACTGACATTTAATGTACAAAGGATTTTGAACCTTATCACGACTACACAACGATCTATTATCATCGATCGAGCGAGCGAAGCGAGCGAAGATCTTAGTGGTAAGTTGGGCGATTTTGCTTTGTATGTTTGTATGTTTGTATGTTTGTATGTTTGTATGTTTGTATGTTTGTATGTTTGTATGTTTGTATGTTTCACGAATTGTTGTTCGAGCATAACTGTCGAACCGTTCATCCAATCTGCATGAAACTTGGTAGGTCAATAGGTTGTGGTAAGGAAATTTACGGGGGAGCATATGAGCTTAATCGATGAAGGGGTTGTGAAGATATTGGGTTCCCAAGGGGGTAAAAAATTATGAAAGTTACACAAATAAATTGAGTGGGGTGTCATACGAAAGGGCTTATTTTGTACATTCCAAAATGGTTTTTATTTTTAATCTAGGATGTATAGTTTTTGAAATACAACCAAAGACCAAAAACTACGAAACCAGAGCTGCAAGAGCTCCCGTTGCATAGAGTTTCGATGACTTCGTAGCTCATTGACTGGTCGGTCTTAAAAAGAGAGTGGCATCGTTGCGGTTTGGTTTGCAATGATTTTAGATGCTACTTGATTTATTTTCATGATAAAAAAAATTTTGATAAAGAATGAAAATAATTGGGGTAAAAAAAGTTAAGTAAACAAATATATTGAGTGGGCTGTCAAATGAAAGGTCTTTATTTGTACATTCCAAAATAGTTATTATTTTTATTCTAGGACGTATACTTTTAGAAATACGACGAGAATTCATAAATATGAAATACCTAAATGAAAAATTAGACACGACATTATGTATTGCATGCATGCCAGTATTTTTTACCATGAAGAGCTAGCGCAATAGGCATACTCGGCAGTATCAGTAGTAGCACTTGAAATTATAGGGGTAGTCAGAAGAAAGTCCAAATGTAAGCCATCTACGGTGCGCGAGATCTCAGTTCGGGGCGAACTACTAGTTTAATCTTGGTTATAAGGATTGTTGGTCTTGTTGAGATGCTTTCTTGGTAGCTTTGTCTCTTTCACACTCGTTGTTGGATTAGTAGTGTGCCCATGTCATTTAAATTTCAGGATATTTTTACCTTATCGCGCTCAACAAAATCAGCGCTTGATTTCGATCCATGGTTTCGATCCTTGAATTCGATCCTTGATTTTGATCCTTGATTTTGATTTCGATTTTGATTTCGATCCTTGATTTCGATCCTTGGTTTTGATCTTGGATTTCGATCCTGGATTTCGATCCTGGATTTCGATCCTGGATTTCGATCCTTGATTCTTGAATTTTGAACCTTGAATCTGAAATCTTGAACCTTGAATCTTTGAAGTGACAGCTGTCAAACTTCAAATGGCCATATCTCGGGAACTACTCGTCCCAGACTCCCCGTTCTCAGTTCAAATGAAAGCTATGACCAAGATCTTCATTTGAAGTGACAGCTGTCAAACTTCAAACCGCCATATCTCGGAAACTACTCGTCCTAGACTCCCCGTTCCCAGTTCAAATGAAAGCTATGACCAAGATCTTCATTTGAAGTGACAGCTGTCAAACTTCAAACGGCCATATCTTGGAAACTACTCGTCCTAGACTCCCCGTTCAAAGTTCAAATGAAAGCTATGACCAAGATCTTCATTTGAAGTGACAGCTGTCAAACTTCAAAAGGCCATATCTTGGAAACTACTCGTCCTAGACTCCCCGTTCAAAGTTCAAATGAAAGCTATGACCAAGATCTTCATTTGAAGTGACAGCTGTCAAACTTCAAACGGCCATATCTTGGAAACTACTCGTCCTAGACTCCTCATTCTCAGTTCAAATGAAAGCTATGACCAAGATCTACATTTGAAGTGACAGCTGTCAAACTTCAAACTGCCATATCTTGGAAACTACTCATCCTAGACTCCTCATTCTCAGTTCAAATGAAAGCTATGACCAAGATCTACATTTCAGATGACAGATGTCATTTTGACAGCTGTTATTGAAAATGTAGATCTTGGTCATAGCTTTCATTTGAGCTAAAAAGGAAGAGTCTAGGATGAGTAGGTTTCGAGATATGGCTGATTGAAGTTTGACAGCTGTCACTTTAAATGAAGATCTCTTCAATAGCTTTCGTTTGAACTGAGAACGGGGAGTCTAGGACGAATAGTTTCCGAGATATGGTGCTTTGAAGTTTGACAGCTGTCACTTCAAATGAAGATCTTGGTTATAGCTTTCATTTGAACTGAGAACGGGGAGTCTGGGACGAGTAGTTCCCGAGATATGGCCATTTGAAGTTTGACAGCTGTCATTTTGAATGTAGATCTTGGTCATAGCTTTCATTTGAACTGAGAATGAGGAGTCTAGGACGAGTAGTTTCCGAGATGTGGCCGTTTAATGTTTGACAGCTGTCACTTTAAATGTAGATCTCTTCAATAGCTTTCACTTGAAGAGAACGGAGAGTCTGGGATAAGTGGTTTACGAGATATGGCCCATCTGTCATTTTAATATACACCTGATCTGTCTTTTTGACGTAATCTGTCATTTTGACATAATCTCTCATTTTGACATGATCTGTCATTTTGACATAATCACGGGCAGACTGCCCGCAACCACGGCTATTGTAACAGCCAAATCGTCGCGTCGTGATAAATAAGGTAAATTACGCGATAAAATCCCGTGTACATAAATCAACATCCAGTACCAACAATACGAACCAACTCGGTGGCGCAGTGTGCGAAGGTCCAGCTAAAACACAGAAAGTTGCGGGTTCGATTCCCACTGCGACGCAAGTGTTTGTATGATCTGCAAATATATGTATCGGGTCTGGGTGTTTTTCTATGTAATATTATGTATTTACAAAAAAAGGATAGGTACCTACAAGTAGTTTATCAGTCATATAGTTTCCATACAAGGTCTATTTACCTTGGAGCTAGATGATGCTGTGAAATATCCAGCATTATTTATTTATAGAAAAAGGCTGAAAAGCTGCCCCTAGGGGCTGACCTGGCTACGCTACTAATATGATGGTTACATGGATTGACAGATGGGCGGGGCTTGTCATTGATTGTCAGCAAAATAATCATGGCGGCCGGAGATTGACAAGACGGCCATGGCACGGGCAGGGCACGCGACGGTGTAGGAACGGTGTGGTGTGGGGCGTCGCATACATTTCAATACAAAGAATATCATTTTTGCCGGGACGGTGTTGCTACGGTCATGCTATGCGACGGGGTAGAGACGTGATAATGTGGCAGCACCCTAAGAATATGTGACGCAAACGGAGAATACCTTGCCAATATCACAATGGTTTTGGTTTTTTCTTTGTTTATTTGGTTTCATCTTTAGTTTTGTATTTCCATAACATAATTTAAATGTGTTTTACGTGTAAAGCATTCTATATCATCACCTAGCTCTTAAGACGTTTCAAAGTGGTCATAACGGTCCTACTGAATAAATGATATTTGTTTTTTTTTTTATAAATTAATGTTGGCAAAAAAAAGTGATGGAAAAAATATTTATGACAGTGATGCGATAATTTTTTTCTTCTCTATTTTTAAACCACAGAAAAAACAAAAACACAAAAAAAAACAGAAAAAAACTAAGAAGGTGTAGAAGTTTAATCTCATTTTGAAAACAAGTGAAGCAAAAGTGATAAATTATTTACACGAGATAAAGGCTTAAAGATTGAAAATCATTAACTTCAGAAGAACACAGTTCTTCAGATATTCCAATAACAAGTCAAGAACTCAAATAGGTAGAACATTGTCTCTTTTAGGTCATCCACATGCCAATTCTACTTTATTTCTATGTATGACCGTTGGTTGGTCCCTCCGTTGCTAGTAAAAACACAGACCAATTGTTCTGTGATGTAGTGTTCTGTTAATTTCAAAATAATCACCACAACCTCCTGCTACGACCAATCTTTCAGAGCTAATGACGCTTCACCACAGATTAAATTATTACTTGTGTCACGTTCAAAAACCATGATAGAAAGAAAAAATCCGACGACAACACGACGACAGATTTGCTTGGCCACTCATCCGTTCAAATATGAACAAGCAAAAAAACCAACCGCAACGTTTATACATTAGTGAGTACACAAACAGTCGTATATCAGTGCCTCCAGTCAAAAAGGACATAAGTCGAGTTGTGCCCTTTTGTTTTTATTGCATTATCGTGATCTACGTATCCAGTTACATAACATATCAAAAATTCATAACTCTAGCTGCATCCTAACCTGGTTTTTTCAACTACATCAAGGGTATAACTCGACTGTCAGAAAGGGAACGTCTTTAGTTATCGACAAAATTTCCCAACTAAAAGGAAATAAGTAGCAGTAAGCCCAAAACATCATCGAACATGAAGGCATAATTTCAGTTAAAAAATATTAAAATGAAACAAAACGGCATAACTTATGATGTTCCAATGCATTCGATAAACAGAGTTAGAAATAAATGAAGTTGATCCATTTGTTATGCATGTTTCTAAGGGAATATCTCTATTTGTTGCTTTTGGTGATTATAAGCATGGATAATAATGAGACATAAATGTATCTTTTACGTAGTAAGTATTATAATAATCTGTGTATCGCTGGTATTGATTGATTTAATGTGATGAAGAAAATAAGTCTTAATTTTTGTTTTTTAATTTAATTGATCTCGTTCTGCCTTCCAGTATTACCAAATTGACGATTATTGTTCAAGCTTTAGAAAAAGTTTTGATTACCACCACATGATACGAGATACTTATTTATTCTACCATAATATCGTGTGATAAGATTCCAAGACAATCGACATCCCGGAAACACTACAAAATACAAACACATGAAAACTAATCTTACCTTATCTTATCTTACCTATGACACTAGGCTCACGCATTTCCATTTTCCAATCAGCTGCCACTGCTATCAAACGGAGAGGGATAGAAGACTACGGCATAGTAGTCCCCGAGATAGTACAACAACCCTCAGAGCACTGGAGAGCCAAAAATGCAACTCCAAGCGCATATACGAATGTCACCTTTCCCTTGAAAGTATCGCCGCAAAGAACAGGGTAACTCTACAATGGATCAAGGGACACAGTGGATCACTGGGAAACGTCGCTGCAGATGAACTAGCCAGAAGGGGCTCGGAAACACAAGTGGAATACCCAGCCCCATTCCTTCTTCTGACGTTCTCCCAGCTACGCACCTGGATACAGAACACACACAAAACCTTCACAACGATCAATGGACACGGGCGACGGACTACAGACAGTACTGAGTAGCGATAACAGCAGCCACACCACGACTGACACGTCGCCTGATGAACCTACAAAGAAAAGACATCAAAATAATCACAGGGACGCTGACAGGACACTGTACTCACAATAATCAGCTGTACAACATCGGTGCCACGGACATCCCACTCTGCAGGGGATGTCTAACTGAAGAAGAATCAGTAGCCCACGTAGTCCTGGAATACCTGGGCGTAGCAGCACAACGGCAGCATATTCTCAACAACCCGAGGTCGCTCCTCGAAGCATGTGAAGACCCCAGGAAACTTCTGAGCTTCTGGGAGAAGCTAAGTTGGCTTTATAACTAGTGAGTCAGGTTATCCCGGCGCATAAAGGATCTACCATAATTCAAGATTTTTATACAACTTACTGAATTCTGAATCAGAGAGAGCTGACGACGACCCCGGTTTGTGTTTTATACCAGAAAATGAGGAAGTAAATTAAAATACCGAGGAATTTACTTACCTACTGAAAACATTTGTCATAATGTTGATTTTTTTGAAATAAATATTAAAAATATCATAATTATTGTTTAACTCTAGATTCTATTTACATAACTACAGCTCTCGACATCAGTAATTGATGGAAATAAGCCGTTATTGTCATAATAAGTATTCGTTACTAATGGATTATGTCTTAGTATTTCTTTGAATAGGAGTAATTCGACTAGTAT
The DNA here is from genome assembly GCA_958496255.1 of Camptogramma bilineatum. NCBI lineage: Eukaryota > Metazoa > Arthropoda > Insecta > Lepidoptera > Geometridae > Camptogramma > Camptogramma bilineatum. The sequence goes on from OY292458.1 coordinate 11,097,068, forward strand.
TGATAAAGTTATTCCATTATTCAAAAGGCACAAGTCGTATTATTTCTTTTAGTACGAGTAAACTGACTAGAATAGTTAACGTTATTCCATTACATCTGCGTTAACAAAGGCACAATCCAAGTAAAACAAGAAAAAAATATAGAAATAGTAAACGAACGTGAAAATGATTACCATTAAATGAAAGGGCTATTTTTTGTCTACAATTCTGTATCAATAGAAATTTTGATTTCACTTGCGAAATAGCAAAAAACATTAAAAGTTTGGTTTTTTGGCTCTCCTGAAAAGTGCCGAATTTGAGTTGTGCCCTTTTTGACTGGAGGCACTGATATGTTCGAGTCCCTAATGTAAAAGTGATTAAAGATTTGACATTGAAATTATTTTATTATTATAGTTAGCCCATTATGACCCACTGCTGGGCAAAGGCCTCCCCTTGATCCTTCCAAACATCACGATCCTGTGCCATTTGGACCCACGCCATGTTAAAGGCATTCAGCTCGTCGCACCATCTCTTTCTAGGTCTGCCGCGAGGCCGTCTTGCTGTCTCAGGGCTCCACTGAGTGGTGATTTTAGCCCACAGCTCATCAGGCATGTGGCAGATAAATTTCATTTAATTAGTAATTTATTTTTTAAGAATTGAAAATCGCGTTCAAAGTTGTCCATTACTTGTAATAAAGTGAGACCACTTCGGAATCCCTTTCAAGCAATAAATATATTTTTTAAATCAGTTTACAACGAAGACGAATATATAAAAATCAACTCAGGCCTCTACATATTTACGAGATGATTTATACAATGGCAGACGACAAGCTTTCCCTACGCCTAACGGGACACTAGTGCCTGGGACAATGTTAAGACTGAGACGGAGTAGGCTTGCCCAGCACACCTATCCTACACCATCCTCTCAGCTTATCCGGTTAAATCCACAGGAAAGACATGGTCAATACGTGTGGGGCTGACCGAGCCGCGGGTTTCCTCATGATGTTTTCCTTCACCATTTTGCAAATATTTCGAATCGAAAAATCGCATCGAAAAACTATTTTATACATTATTCAGATGGACTCACATTAGGCTAGATATAAATTAACACAAGCGAAGCCGGGTTTTCGTCACCAATAATTTTACTCATTTTAAAATCAGGGCAACTTGTAATGTAACCTTGTATTGACGTCTAAACGATAAAGGATGAAGAATACGCCTTGCAAGGATATAGCATCTTATCACGAGACCGAGTACTCTTGATAAGCAGCTTGTTTTTCTCCGCAAATGTATTCAGTAAACATCTTTGTAATCTGATTTATGTTTCCTATATACCTAAAGCAAAGATTTTGTTTATTGTTCAAATACTGTTCAAATCATTGTTTTCATGTCAATAACGTCTTTAAAAATTCTTTGTTTGCATGTTTTGAGTATGATTTGTTTTTAAGTTTTTATCTCGGTAATTTTGTTGTATTATTGTAAAGATATTTCTTCTTAAAAATAAGTTTATTCCTCTTGTTAGTTATAGATGCTTGCAGAATATTTAAATACTCTCGACTTTTGATTCGAAGGTTGCAAGTTTGAATCTCAGCAAAGCATCAATGGATTTCCCGTTTCAAAAAAAATATGAGCATAAACAAGAGCTCTTTGGTGAAGGAAAACATCTTTAGGAGTGGAATTATTTACTTTCCAATGCCAATTGACGTCACTTCCAAAAAAAATCAATTTTGTCTTTGACTATCCCCTTGGACATCTTCAAATCTTCAAAACATATAAAAATATTGTCGTTATTTTTCCTACAACTATTTTACCTAGAGTCACGTTTTCTAAATTTCAGTCAATCGATTTGAGAAGGCAAATGTCAAGCCCAGACTACTATAGTATCATTTATCTGTGCCCAGACTAAAAGCCTTTAAATGCCAGCTCGGCTTACTACATACACCGAAACATTTACTCGCATTCTGTTGATAAAAGGTAATCTAATAAGTTTATGTATGGAAGTCTGCACAAAATCTTGCATAAAATGTTTTAATATATTGTTTTAGTGCATTTGGAATAGAAGAGTTATAGAGAATATTATTACGAAAAATAAACACTGAGCACGTACATCTTCGTTTGTGTCTTTGTTGTGGAAAATATTGATGATTATTTTATTTTCATACTTTAATCAAATTTTTTGAATATTTTGATGTTTCTGTTCGACTTTTAGAAAATAGAGGGGTGTTATAAGTTTGTATTGTGTATCTGTGTGTCAGTCTGTGGCATCATAGCTCCTGAACGGGTGAACTGATTTTGATGCGATTTTTTTGTTTGATAACTGGCGTGATCGAAAATGTCCTTAGATATAATTTTTGAGATATATTCAGGCGTTTGAAGATCATCAGCTCTTTTCAGTTGATGGTGGGATAATGTTGAAGTAAGTATTCCATTAAATTTTTAATTAAATTTTTATAACTACAATACAATACAATACTTACAATACAATATATCTTTATTGACATAAATACCCACAAAAATACAGAGTCAATTAAAATAACTATTAAGCTTGGTGCAAATGGGCCACCGACCACAGCCACAAAACGCCAGCGACAGCAACTTTTCATATATTTTGTAGCTGTAGCGAGTGGCCGCCACCGGCTACACGTCGTGTGCGGTGCGTCTATACAAAATATATGAAAACTACAGGAAATAAATGAATAGGTCGGTAGCGGCGTTTTGTGGCTCGTATGCGGCCAGGCTTAATTGACACTAAAAATAAAACTATGGATAGATACGTTTTGTAGAATTTAACTTACTTGAAACAGTTGAGAAAATTGTTTTTTTTACGCTACTCAATATGGGGTTTTTACGTCAAATTAATTGCGTTTTTCTTTATCGTGTAGAGTGGAAGGTATGATACGAAATATAGGTACTTACTTATACAAGTTTTTGTTGTTGGAAAATAACCCACATCATAATAAATAATATTAATATACTTACTAAAATGTTCATAGAGTCGTACAATTGGAATTTCAACCATGGAAAATGAAAATAATTGGGGGACTTTCTTGGAATTTCTAGTTTGGGAAAAAATAATGCGTCCTAAATACTCCGTAGGTATTTACTCATTTTTTTTATTTTGATAAAACATTTTAAGACTCCAGGGAAAAGACGAACTTGTCACTTTTTTTCGAAACTAATCTGTGACTCCGATTTTGTGGGAATTTCCGGTACCACACGATATTAAACCGAACAGGGTAAAACACGAATTAGTCGTAGGCTGATTTTAGTCTCACGCTCACCGTCAGCGCTGATAGGCGAGTGATCTTTATTACAATTAAATAAGGGTGCTGATTGTCCAGCACTGACGAGAGCAATCAGCGTAGCCATTTCTGCTAAACAATCAGTATCCTTATTTCATTGTATTAAAGATCACTCGCCTATCAGCGCTGACGGTGAGCGTGAGACTAAAATCAACATTCGAGTTCTTGACGTTTAAAAAAATCGCATACAGGAAAAAAGCACAAGGTTCCAAACTTTAAAAATGCGATATCTCAAAATCTTTGTTGCTTGAAAGTTCGTGTTTTTCCCTGGGTTCTTCATTTGTGTGCATGTGTTCCTACGTAATTCTTCTCCTCTAAACTTCCATAAAATACTAATTCTAACCATTTACTGGTTACCTACACCAAAGTTGATAGTGACACCAGTTCCAACTGAAGAACGAAATTACTTGATATGGAGGAAAACAAGTCTGACCCAGAAAGTAATGACTTATCGAGTTTACAGTACGTGTTCGTTGTTTTATCAAGTAAATGTAATTGTAGATGCTACATTTAACATTTTAGTTTTTCTTATACTTTCGCAATCGACATAACTGAATAATTTAATTAATATTCTAAGCTAAAATCATACTAAAACGCCGCTGAGATTAAAAGACGGAATTGTATTGGAACATTTCTGCAACTGAATTAGACACATATTTTGATACAAAATCGATTAAACTATATCGGTAGGTACATAATTATGTACCTACCGATATAGTTTATAAGTATATATAATTATATAGTTTATAAGTATATATATATAATAAGTATATATAATTGATAAGCTCATTTGTCGATTTTAGCACCGATTATAATCGGTGCTAAAATCGACAAATGAGCTTAGGTATCAAGATTTTAGATAGACTCATATTTTGATACAAAATCGATTAAACTTTATCGGTATATCGGTGCTAAAATCGACAAATGAGCTTATCAATATTTTAGACCTAACGAATATGAATTCCGTGACCGAGTCAGTTAAAGCACTCCGGCTTGAGGATCGAAAGTCGAAGCACTAACCCACTCAACAAACACGTCTCATTGGTTTTCTTATGGTGGTCTTCTATTGGTGGTCTCTCGTTGGTTTAACGCAGGGTTCCTCAAACTTATGGACCCCACGGTTGAAGTCCCAGACGACAGCGAATCGCTACCACCAGGAGTGAAAACCCACTTTAACTTATGCATATTGTTGTGAAGGGTAAAAGAAAATTCACTGCTGTACGTGAGAGTTCAGGATATTCTTCCTGTCTAGCTGCCCAAAAATCAATTAAAGACATTCTTTTGAAATTAGCTCGCGCACCACAATGCGTATTACGCACACTTGCCAGCCATGCAGCTGTCATTACATAGATCTTGTAGCGAACCCCCTACCTGCAAATAGCGAACCTCTAAGGGTTTGCGTACCCCACTTTGAGTAACCCTGGTTTAACGTAAGTAGATTCGATAAATATAAGGCTAAAGTGATACGGATGAGACCAGCCCATGCCCCTACACCTGACCTTGTCGCCGATCCCACAAGCCATTTCGCCGACCCCACCAAGGCTAATAAATCAGACACACGGCCCGAATGATTGGCATACACGCAAAGGTCAGCGCTAGTTTACAGGATTTTATAGGGAATTCGTTCATTTGATTAATTGAATTAGATTTGTTATTAAAGGTCTTACTTGGTCTTAAATTGATTGCTTTTCATTGGTTTATGATTTGAGAATCATACAGTCAACACATTGAAAGGAGCTTACAGTTACTTTATATTTACCTACTAGCTGTTAGAGAAAATCTGCGACTATTATGTTTCTAATTTTTTTAAATAAATATTATAAGTAAGTTATATACTTATTCACACCTACGTGGTGCTAATTAAATTTCTAATCATTTACTTATTTAGCAAATACTACTTTTATGTCTTTCAAATTACTGAAAGTTGATAAAATGGTATTTAAACCAATCACCCAGATAATGCCGAATATTACTTTTTGTATTAAATGCACGTAACTGTTTGATTTTAATGCAACTGTCTGTGTGTCACGATAAGGCTTTAACGAACGTTAGTAACATTTGGATCAGTAAATGAAACAGGTGTTTATTTGGCGCAAGGTCAGCCTGACATTAGATAGGTAGGTAGCTAATAACGTACCTATCTTATTTATAGTCTTCAAATGCTATAATAAAAGTTTTATTACTTTATTCAAAGCAATTGAATTAATAATTTTATTTTGCACTGTCGCAGATGTATTTCTGCAATATTCTTTAAAAAAATCGTTTTTCTGCTGAATATTCTCGCAACTGAATAAACTTGTCGTATTTCAATGACGATTAACGGCCAAGTTTATCTATTAATTTAATCAATTTAAAACGTACCTACCTAATTGTTTTGTTTGTCACAAAACCTGCATTGAATTTTATTAGTTTGTTAGAATAGAAAAAAATATTAACTTGTCAATATTTTAAAATATTCGTTAAGCCTCCAAAATGATTTATAATAGCGTAAAATAACTACGGTCTTATTTAAATAAAGAAACTAATGAGCAATTTTTAACAAAAAAGTTTTACCTTCAGCAAACAATGTTTTAAGTGTAGCCAAGCCAGTATGAATTATGTAACGTACTTATCGCATGATGACTAAGAAACATACGCGTTATTAGCGAATTTGTTTAGAGTCAACTGGTGATGGATTGTTTACGTTGGTTTTGTTTGTGATCCCGCGCGGCCGTGTGTCACATGAGAGGAAATTTCCATGCAGCAAAAAAAAACGCTGCAAATGTAGTTGCCTTCCATAAGACGGACAAAGAATTCTCGTTAAATAAATACATACTTAAAATAAAAACATCCTTGTAACTAAAAACTTATTAAAATACGGACTAACTAAAAACATATTAAAAAATTGATTGACCGATCTAGAACTTCGCAGATAAATCCACACTAGTATACGAGTACATTAGTCTAACTTGGGTAAATCTATTATTTAACTGAGATAAATCTACTCAGCTTATTCTGTCTTTCTATAAGAAAAGAGATCTTAGGTTCTCTTCATAAATAAAACAGGGAGGCGAAGTAGATCAATAAAACATCATTTTTATAGCAACAGATTAATGTCTCAAAGGATTTTTAAAGTTGTTTTGCAAATAAAGTTGTTGTAACAAGATCAGATATTTTATTGCAATGCGCATCGATCTCGAGATTGCGATACAGTCACGGCCACAACTTGAGAACTTAATAAGAGGCAGAGCTCATAATAAACCATTAATTTCTTAAGGAAGTGATTGATTCGTTATGATTGCCATAATTCCATACGTGTTTCGCATCCGAACAATGATCACTTTCACACGAAATTGAACTTTAGTGATGTGAAAACTAGGTTGTTTTTGCTATGTTTATGTTTGTAACTAGTGTTGGTCCACGTAAGGATAAACAGGAAGGTTCCTATTTATCAGGTCCATGATCCAATGAACCTGTCAAGTTCATTTATGATTCAGATAGCAAAGGTCGCTGCGAATAGTTTACTGTTTTCATAACAGAATAAACTTTAATACCTAACTAAAAAAATCACTATAATACTTCTATGTAACAATAGAAAAACTGGCCAAGAAATAAAAAGAAAATAAAAAAAAACAATTTTTTTGAAAACTTTTACTCCCACATGAAAGGTTCCTTATCATTGTAAAATATTTATCAATGAATAAAAAATGAATAAAGAACTAAAATACGTTTTTTTATTATGGGGACACTTAATTTTTTAAAAAAGAGGAGGTTCTCAATTTTTTTCATCTTTACTTTATTTGTATTATTAATTTATTTGATATCGCCCGCGGCTTCGCCATCGTGGAAACCCTTACGCGAAAATTGCAATTTTTCCTGGGTAAAAAGGAGACGGCCACCTACGTGGACAGTTTTAATTTTTAACCGACTGAAAAAATAAGGAGGTTCTCAATTTTTTTCATCTGCACTTTATTTTTGTAAGTTACTTGATGTCGCCCGCGGCTTCGCCATCGTGGAAACCCTTACGCGAAAATTGCAATTTTACCTGGGTAAAAAGTAGACCTATTCTGTTTAGTCTTTCTAAATTCACGAATTATTATGAACAAAGGAGAATGTATACAACTATGGTCCATATAATTAGTGCTGAATGTAGTTTGTGGCACCTGCTGTCACACCTGGCTTTTGAAGCGTGGTATAAATTACCATATCCCGTTATTTTTAACTCCATATTTAAATTATATTGGCGAAAAACCAGACCGAATTTCATTAAACGTGTCCTTATCTCTATGGCAATAAAGCCTTTTATGATGATACTAGCTTTCGTCACCGTCTTCGCGTGGTTTCAAAATTTTAAAAAGCCTATAGAGAGTCCGATTCTAATGCTTTACCAGCGGGGTTAAAAAGGCCGTTATAGCAGAATCACAATTTCTCTTTTCATAGAATAAGAGTGACAAGAACGGCATATATTGCAATTTCTATTGTGATTCTATTTGATTCCGCTATAACAGCCTTTTTAGCTCCCAACGGGGCTCACAATCACGATCTACAGTCTACACCAATTCCAAATTTAATCAAAATCGGTGCCCTGGTTTTATTGATATACAAACAAACATACAAACTTTCAGATTTATAGTGTTAGTTTTTGTAGTAAATATAAAACTGTCAGTGAAAAATATAAACTTTCTTTCATTAAATAAATGTCTAATGAATTAATTCTTGTGTGTAGAAACTAGAAAATTATAAATTGATGTCAACGTGTCTACTTTTGCTGTACGAAACTGTTGATTTTGCACACTTGGCAAAAAAATAACTACTAGGTTTAAAGTACTTAGATCCCCCAATCTCGATAAAATACATACATACATACATAAAATCACGCCTCTTTCCCGGGGTAGGCAGAGACCACGGAGTTCCACTTGCTACGATCCTGACACACCTCTCGACTCGATAAAATAAATTCTCAGAAATAGGTTTTTTTTTATTAATAATCATCTATCTTCAAGACCACGTTTAAAAAAAAGCAATAAGTACATAGTTTGACTATTTCTAAATAGTTTTTAATCAATTATGTCACTCTTTTATTTATAGAAAAATAAAACAAAGTGTTTATAAATAAAATAGACAAAACCAGTATTGCCTTCCAACGACTATAATAAATTTCAAATATAGTCCCTAGATCAACTGGTTCTTGTGTATTTTGTACATTTTAAATTTCAATTAGTTTTTGAACACGTGTCGGAGTAGAAAAGCAATAAAAGTTTTTCAAATGAGTATTTACATTTTATTTTATACTATTAATCCTATACTTACTATTAAACGAGTAAAATTTGTACTTACTTGAACTCCATCAGAGTTTTTTTTTTGGTTTCGTTTTGTCTCATTTTTTTGTGTTTTTTATTTAAATAAGCTCTTCTCTTGGTAATTTAGTTTTCCCTAATTTCACCCGAGGAGAGCTCGGTCGCCCAGATATTAATAATAATTTACCAAAACCTTTTTGATATTGGTTCAAACTACCACTTACACATAAATATTTGCAAACATTCGAAAAACGATCGATATGCGGACATAATACATAATTTTAAATTATAAAAAATGTTTTTTCTTAAGTCTGGTAACTACGGTTGCATGTTAATTGGTTTAGCCAAGAATCTATGGGTTAAGGCAAGGTTTTTGTTAGGCGACCAAGTCGCGAGACATTGTAAATGATAATCATTTGAATCGTTATTGGCTTGGTTTTCAAGAATGTCTGAAACAGTTTTTTACATACCAGGTAATTAGACCACTAAAGAAAAATTGTGATAACTGTGTGGGAAAGGCAGTCAATATTAAGTTTACTTTTTTATGAAGAAATTGAACAAGAGACAATTGAAGAATAATTAACGGCATCTAGTTAAGCATGAATACAAATAAAACATATTAATCGATCGAGCGAGCGAAGCGAGCGAAGATCTTAGTGGTAAGTTGGGCGATTTTGCTTTGTATGTTTGTATGTTTGTATGTATGTTTCACGAATTGTTGTTCGCGCATAACTGTCGAACCGTTCATCCAATCTGCATGAAACTTGGTAAGTCAATAGGTTGTGGTAAGGAAATTTACGGTGGAGCATATGAGCTTAATCGATGAAGGGGTTGTGAAGATATTAGGTTCCCAAGGGGGTAATTTTTTTTTTAAAGTTACACAAATATATTGAGTGGGGTGTCATATGAAAGGGCTTGTTTTGTACATTCCAAAATGGTTTTTATTTTTAGTCTAGGATGTATAGTTTTTGAAATACGACCAAAGAACAAAAACTACGAAACCAGAGCTGCAAGAGCTCCCGTTTCATAGAGTTTCGATGTCTTCGTAGCTCATTGACTGGTCGGTCTTAGAAAGAGAGTGGCGTCGTTGCGGTTTGGTTTGCAATGATTTTAGTTGTTACTTGATTTATTTTCTTGAAAAAAAAAAAATCTTGGTAATGAATGAAAATAATTGTCCGGGAACCTGAAAATAAATTACGTACGTAGGTTACGTTAGGTAAGCTAAACTTGGTAGGTCAATAGGTTGTGCTATGAAAATTTAAGGTGGAGCATAATGAGCTTAATCAATAAAATAAAAAGGGGTTGTGAAGATATTGGGTTACGAAGGGGGTAAAAAAAAAATTAAACAAATATATTGAGTGGGGTGTCAAATGAAAGGTATTTAGTTGTACATTCCAAAATAGTTATTATTTTTATTCTAGGACGTATAGGTACCTAGGTACTTTTTGAAATACGACGAGAATTCATATATTAAATGAATGAAAAATTAGACACGACATTATGTATGGCATGCATGCCAGTATTTTTTACCATGACGAGCTAGCGCAATAGGCATACTGGGCAGTAATAGCACTTGAAAGTATAGGGGTAGTCAGAAGAAAGTCCAAATGTAAGCCATCTACGGTGCGCGAGATCTCAGTTCGGGGCGAACTACTAGTTTATTATATTTTGTAAGGTATCCCAAGTTTTTTAAGCTATTTCAGGCTATGGATATCATAATTATTTTCGCAATTTCATCTGTAGAACTAGATATCTCTAAAATTGTTCCAAGCTACCAGCTCCGCAATATAATCTAGAGAACTACGTAGCTCTGAGCTTGTTACAAGCGACCAGACTTTGTGTCGTGATACAAAAACTTCACCTTAAAATGTAATACAGACGAGTGCTTAGCTATGCAGTGTTGCAAAATCAGACGTTTGAAACAGGCTGGCTTTAGCACGTGAATTCTTATTACATTTTCTGCATAATAAATAGGCTCAAACAATTTCAGTTATGTAACCTTAGTTACAGATCTACTACATATTAACATAACTTATTATATACTTACATTAGAACCAGTTGAGCCATCTTAGGTAATACACAGTCTTTATATAGCCCATTTTTATGAGAGGGAGGGCATAGTGGGCTTTTCTCACTCTATATTCCAGCAACCCGACTAAGTAAATACCTCCACCTTACAGAATATCGCAGCCAAATAACATCTTTCTTCTCGAATGGTGTTGTGTGGTGAGTAAGTAAGGTTGCTAGAACTCTGTAAGAAAGCGCTGCGGTCACATTTGGTGGACCAGTCTAGTTCATTGTATTGTCAGTGCAGTGATTCCTCTTTTAAAGGGTCAGCAGCGCGAGTGTGACTCCTCGGGTGTCGCAGGCGTCCATAGGCTACGGTAACCGTTTACCATCAGTTGGGCAGTATGCTTGTCTGCTACCTTAGTACTTATAAAATTAAGTATCTCACAACTTGATAACAGTGCATTAAAAAAAATATATAAATACCTTTTTTAGATTATTTTTTCCGTCTACATTAATTTGCTTGTTATACCTAAGTTTATTATAACAATAGACCTAAAAGAGCCATGAACGAGAAACGGCGTGATAATGTGAATATGTAACATGACATGTAATAAATTGAATGCGACCTCAACCTTGATTGTGATGACTGATCACGAACCGCAGGTGGTATGTTTGTGAAGTCTATCCTGAGTACGTGATTATATTCGTATGAGCTAGTGGCTATCTCTAGTGAGACAGTTTAGACGAATTCCAAGAGTTACCTGAACTATAAAATACCACCTCACCCATGAGAATCCTACCTCAATTGACTATTTAGAATTCAGAATATCAAATGATTTACTTATATTTGTGAATTTTTTGTTTGATGAATTGGAAATAATACTGGTATTAATTATAACGTGAACTACCTACCATCTGACTTGTAAAACTGGTTTTGTCAATAAATTATTGTATTGTATTTGTATTGTATTGTGACGTTGTTTTTAGGCCGCCTGAAGGCCTCCGTCGTGATAAGACTTCTGTTTTCCCCGAAAACTGGGTCTCTTCAAGTCAAGAGTGAATAGGTGTCTTCTAGACCTTTGTGATCCATCGTCGCTTACCATCAGGTGAGATAGCGGCTTAATTTGAAATAAAGGTCTATCTAAAATAAAATAAAATAAAAACCGGTCAAGTGCGAGTCGAACTCGTACGCCGAGGGTTCCGTACCTAGCCATGGTGCCAATTAAGCTAGTCCGCTTAATTGTATGAGCGCCCATACAACTCGGAGAACAATTTTAATTGGCGTCAACTATGTATGTATGGGAACACCCTTTAATTTTCAACTTTTTTATTTTTTTGGAATTTTTCCTTTATTTGTGCTATAAGACCTTGCTTTTTGCCAAATTTCGTTATTCTAGGTCAACGGGAACTACTATTTAGGTTTTCGACCCAAAACCTGTAGGGTACTTCCGGTTGACCTAGAATTGTCAATTTTGGTTACAAGCAAGGTCTTACAGCACAAGTAAAGGAAAAATTCCGAAAAATAAAAAAAGTTTATAATTAAGGTAAGTTTTGGTACTCACAAGTTTTCACGAAAACCTAAATTTGCCTATATCTTTTTATAGTGTTGACTCAGGACCTTGATTTTTATACTCACAATAGGGACTATAGACCTTAGTATATGGTATAAATTTCAACTTGCTAGCTCTACCCGTTCCTGAGATAATCGATGGTGACACACGGACAGACAGACGGACAGACAGACAGACAGACAGACAGACAGACAGACAGACAGACAGACAGACAGACAGACAGACAGACGGACAAGAAAGTGATCTTATAAGGGTTCCTTTTTTTACCTTTTAAGGTACGGAACCCTAAAAATAGCAGATGAAAGCGCTCAGTTGTAAAAGTCACTTGCGGTCACCCATCTAAATTGTGACCGCTTAAATCGTCGCTTAACATAAAAGATATAAATAACAGGCGTCCATAGGCTACGGTAACCGCTTACCATCAGATTGGCCGTATGCTGTTACCTTAGTGGTATAAAAGAACGTCAACTACGCCACGCAAACTACGCCACGAACGCTTCAAATGCTTGTGGTTTTATAACTCTAAGCATTTCGTATAAAACATTTTACTAGAAAATGTGAACACTCTTTTATATTACTGATAAGTACCTATTTATCAGTAATACAAAAGTATACTTTTGATTTTTACTTTTTTTGGCCTTGAAATATCAAATCGGTTCTAAAGTTATGATTAAGATTTTTATTTAAAAATAAAAATTACTAGTTTTCTCTTTATGTAATAGATACTTACCTACCTTACTTACGTGTGTCTCAAGCAATTAAAAAAAATAACAAAGAAAAGGGAGGGGTCCCTTTTTTCATACCTAAAAAATTAAGAACCAATAGGGACACTTGAAAATAAAAGCAAAAAAAATATCATAAGTAGGTAAGTACTTAAAGATAAAGATAAAGATTATTTATTTGCTTAAACATGTGTAGATTAGATGATAATAATAGAGGATGTCACAACATGGTTTACCGAATTCGGTGTGCAAATTGAGAGATTGGCATGCTTCTGAACAATTAAATTAAATACAAATTATAATTAAAAGAATAAATCAAGATAATGTCAAATATTAAAATGTACAATTGCATAATTAGGTCATAATTCGTCATTCAAAAAGTCGTCAATCTTATAGTAGCATTTTTCAGTTAATAGTTTTTTAAGCTTATTTTTAAATTCATTAAATTACTCTATTGCTATGCAATCTTTGAGTTGTTTTTCATGTTTATGTTGACATAAAGATTCATCTTGGATACCGCTGTGAGTTTTATGCAAATACCCAATAAGGAAAAGTGAAGATAAAATGCTATTTTAGGACTTGTAACTAAAAAAAAATTATTGAGTTTGATGACTCACTTTGTTTATTTTAAAAAGGAACGCGCATCTTTCTATTTTAAAAGAGGTTAGTGATTTAATTATAAGCTTTAATACCTACATACCTAAGCCTATTTTGATTTGTTGGCCGATACATCTTTGTTTGAGCTTGAGAGCTTAAAAGAAGAAATGTATTTTTTTTAAGTTTAGTTTTAATATTCATTTCAAAAATGAACATTCATTATTGTAAATATTTACCTAGATAAAACATTAGACAAGTATAAAGGCGAGCTTAACCCTAACAAGAGATTTCAGCAAACCTTTGAGGATGGACAAAGGTCCCTGATTGTCTTTGATAGCGACCTAAATCGGTCTCAAACATGACAGTTAAGTGACCACCCAAGTAGCTCTGTCACTCTCATCTCAACGAGGCTGAACGCGACAAAAGATACCTACGCGATCGTTTTGACAGTTTGAGACCAATTTGAGGTTTGAGACGAGTTAGACAATCAGACCGATCCTTTCTTACGCAAGTTCATTATTTTCAAGCACTGCGTCAAGAATATTTTAAATGTCACTAGTATTTCAACAATTTAAGATTTAAGCACAAGGGCAGAAATGTCACAAAAATGTGCCAAACTCATAAACATTTCCATACAATTGACATCTTATTTGTTTACTTTTTCTGGGTGTTTGCCTTTACAATTCCAAGGCGCTTCCTTATCTGAGTATTTAGAGGAAAAGTAGAGGTTATGCGTAGAATACAAGTTGGTGTTTGAGTCACGTTTTCTCTTCTTCCTGTGGCCTTCAAAGCCTTAATGGAGTAGGTCGATGTTCGGGTGGAGGGCAAACTAATATAAGATGATTTATCAAGGAGATCTTAGCTGTAAGTTAACTGGACTGAAAATTTATTGAGCTCTATACTACAACTGGACTCATGAACATTCATTCGGACTATAACATGTACTTCATTTAAATATTCGTTTTAATCTTGTGCCTGAAATGAGTAGGTACTTACCTACTTATTGCCATGTCTTTCCTGTAGATGATGCCGGTTAAGTTGAGAGGATGGTTGAAGTGTTGGGCAAGCCGACTCTATCTCAAACAATGCTATAAGCACTACAGTGTCCCGTTAAGTGTAGGCAAAAGGCCTCCTGACACTGTATAAATCATCTAGCAACGATGTAAAGGCATAGGTTTTTTTTCTAGGTACCTACCACATCTTAGTTTTAACTTAGGTAATAATATTACATTATTACCTAAGTTAAGAGTAAAAAGTAGAAGAATTAATTCATAATGGATTTATTTTCTACATATGCTTTAGATGAAATAGGCTTGCCCAGCACCTAAACCATCTTCTCAGCTTAACCGGCCATATCCACAGGAAAGATATGGTCAATACGTGTGGGGCTGACTAAGCCGCGGGTTTCCTCACGATGTTTTTCTTCACCGTTTAGAGCTCGTGTTAATGCGCATATAAATTTTTCGAAACGAGAAATCCATTGATGCACGGCCAGGTTTCAAACACACCTTCGATCGAAAGTCGAGGTACTAATCCCCTCGGCCAACACGGCTCTGGGTACCTATAGGCTTGCTATATTCGCCTCCTAGTTCAAAACACTCCGACAGTCGATAACAAGCCCAGGAGAGAACAATTTAAAGAATATGAGAACATAACGCTTGAGACATTCATCAATTCACTTTGGCTTGTTGCCTGCGAGCGCACAAATACGAAATCAGACAATGTATAAAAAATTAGGACGCATAAATTAATCATTACGTACGTCAATATAACTTAGACTGAATTTATTCTTTTATTGTTAATATTTTGTCTGAACAACTCTTAAGCAAAGCCAGGGATAGCAATAAACTTATCCAACCAAAATAATGTCTGACCCAAAAATATTTATTTTAAAAAGTCATTGATCTAAGCATCGGCTATCCCACGATAAGTTTCAATGTTGGCCATTATGCTAATTATACCAAAACAAAGAACACCGAAATACAGAAGATTCGCACAAGCTCAGCCAATAATGAATTCGAAAACGTAGATGAGGTCTCGAAACCGGCCGCTGTCGTCAAACCACATTTTTGCGAACAAAAAACTAAACTCATCTTCACAAATCTTCGAAAGCAAAAACTGACCAATATTGACACAGAAGCTATTTACTTGGTTATAAATATTTTAACGCTTTGTAAAGCAAAAGGAAGGTCAAAGTCGGTACCTATTCAATAAGTGTTGAGGTGTTTTAAGAGCTAGATGACTTTAATGACTGTACCAATTCGCTCAGGTACATAGTACTATACTTCCATAGTAATGTCTTTGTTTTGGTTTTTAATTTTCAAACCACATTATGTCATACATATACGGTCCATACCCGGATAAAAATGACATGAAAAAAGGACAGTCAGTTTTTTTTCTAAAATTCAATATTATTTGACCTTAAAAACCGTGTAAGTTCGATTTTTTTTTATATTCTTATATATCCAGGCATTAAACGAACATAATTTTTTAATTGTTGAAGATGTAGGTTTGCATTAAACAAAATGAATCATACATGATTGAATCAGATTGTGCTCCAAAGAATTTTAGAAATTCTACACCTATTTTATTATTGTCATTCTTTATGGTACCTACCTACTTTACTGGACACAACATTTATAAAGTTGTTAATGGTCATAAAACTATGTGCCTTATAGTGTTTACAACTAGTATCATTATCATGATGAAAATAATAAAACGGACTTTATGACTCAAGTAGGTACGTCGGAATTGGTACTTCACTTCCCTCAATATTAAACAATATTCTGAGAATTATTATATAATAGTCCGTCGAGTCGGACTTGAAATTACTATGTTTTAGTTTAAAGTTTTTCCGAATAAAGTTGTTACACAACCAATTTTACTATTATATTTATTTATAGAAACTAAACTACTTACCTACTACATATTTACTTACATAACATTATAAAATACAATAAGAACCAGTTGAACCACCTAAGTATCGTTGGAAACTAGTAGGTAGCTAACAACTGATCCAAGCCATTGCCAGTCGGAAGCGTGCCCAAAACACTGGCTGCATTACCGCGCTGGTTGGCAATTCTGATCCGATTATTATTTTTATTTACAGAATAATAATAATAATGTTCGACTTGCTCCACACTGGAGCTTGACTATTTAGATTTTAAGCGGATGGATCACCGAAAAGAAAGCTAGGCCCCATACCGTGTTTATTGCCCCGATTCTTCACGGTGTTGGTCGCGAAAGAACAGGAGTAGAATCACCTAGCTTTTAAGACGTTTCAAAGTGGTCATAACGGTCCTACTGAATAAATGATACTTATTTGAATTTTGAAAACAGAAGTTTATTATCGTAACGTTACAATCAATTTTCATAGTTAATTTACATTAACCTTAGACGTAGTGCGACGAACCGAGCTAAACGATTAATCATGATATACGTAGCCGCTACTACACGCTTGCGCAGGCTCGCCAAGTGAACGCCGATGCCAACGCACCGCACAGCACCATTTGCTTTGCCTTGCCATCATTCGCCTAGCTGGCCGAGTGAATACAAGCGCCAATTTGCATTGGTTTGCATAGACTCGCTAAACGTCTGGCTGAACGGTAGAACTGGCTTTGCATCAATTCGCCTTCGCTCGCGCTGGCTTAGGCTCGCCCAACATGATTACATGATATAGACTGCATAATAATGTGTAAACATAGAACTAGAACATACACTACTTACTCCAATCTGATCTTGTACCAAAGATTTGAGAGAGTGTCTAGTATCTACCGCGCCTTGGGGATACAGTCGAGGACATATTTAATTAATTTTTGACGTGTTAGAATCTAATAAAGATGAACACCGACTACATGCACGAAAAAGTGTCACGTTCCGCGAGCGAGAGCGCGGAACAAGCGATAGAGAGGCACGATCGGTGTTAAACCTATATTTTGATTGTGAACCCAGTCTTAGTAAGATAGTTGGATAAGTAGCTTTTTTAGTACTAGGTACTACTACTCAGCCCGGTTGAACTCACTACTGGGTACGATCCTCCTCTCTATTAGGCCACTCTGTGGCCTTATGTCCCCCACCACATTTTTCCGGCAACATTCACAATACCATCTGACTTCAAACCGGTCCGGACCCCCTAAATGTAATTCTATTGGTGTGTTTAATTTTACTTAGCTCATTATTTTATGATTATAAAACTTCTTAGTAAAAAATTACATTTGTTAAACAAATAGCATACAAAAAATCTGCTCACGTATTCATCGAAAATTGGGTCTTAATGAATTGCTTGCTATTCCCAGTTTTTTTTTACAAAATATATTTGCATCATTTTGCTAACATCTTGCGCAATGTACCGACATAATCTAATGTAAAATAATGTTTCTTTTCTTTATGTACCAAAATTTACAACGTGTCTCGCACGTATTTACTTTTTATACCATCTAAATTATTGCTTTTGTCAAACCTTAAAGTTTTAGTATTCAAAAGGAATATACATTATATGAGTCCTATAGAATCAAAGGCGGTAATCTGTACTTGGGCTGAATTTTGGTAATTCAATAAAAACGTTTTACTAAGTCTGTTTTGAAATTATTTTGAAAGAAAGATTGCCGTATTTGAAACTAATGCTGATTTTTGACGTCAATTTTGAACGCTTGAATGCCACCTTTGATACAGATTGAGAAAATAATGAAACGTTATTTTAAATTCCCTAAACGGCCATACCATTATGTCATTTTTGACAAATTTGACAGATTACCGCCTTTGATTCTATAGGACTCATATACTATGCTAGACATTAGGAATAGTAATATAGGTAAGCTTTGATGTTATCAAAACGAGGTATGCATAATAATCTTTCACTTGAGTTATTGCAAACCTAAGCATTTATATGGATAATACGACTGAACACAAATAAAACATGGTTGCATACTCTGCAGATACCTATCGATAGAAAAAAACTAACGCAAACTGAGCCGTGATGGTTGGAGCTTACCAACTGAGCTGCAAACAAACTTTCAGGAAATAAGATCGTTTTTTGAACTACGCGCACCAGTCGTCAAAATGTTGGCAGATTTTTATGTTACAGTACCTATTTGGTAACTTTTTTTTTTATTTCATGGCTTTTCTTTACTATTGAGGGAAAATCATTGTTAAAAGTGGTCATTTTCGTACTTTCAGGCTTCAAATTAAGCAAAACTTGTATTATGGGAACCAAATAACTAATAAAATAAATTACTTAAATTAAATACTTGTTTAAATGGATGTAAACATCCACGTAAAAAAAATTTACACTTCAAAATTATGTCATAATAATATTTTACACATTTTCAACTATCATTACCTACACGTGGCCGGCAAAAAATTTAGGAAAATAAATTACGTCTTTTAACTAATAATTTTTTTCTTGTTTCAGGTAAGACAATGGATTTTTTCAACAAAGTACCTACTTAGTGTAAGTAATATGCGGAAAAACATCTTCAGTTTGACAGAAAATATAATTTTTCACTGTTACTATCTCATCTTCCGTCAAATGAATTCTTTCATTGGTTTTTTTTTTGTTGGTTTACTTATTCAAGAGGCTGATCCATTATCGAGTAGAAACAGAACTGCTGGAACGCTAGCGAGTTGAACCATTGATTATATCGTTAGAAACGCCATGACGCCTTTTTGTGACATTGTTGCAAGACAGTCAACCATAATGTCTTTCTCATTTTCGTATTATTTTCTGTGTGCTAATTCTTCTACAGTGACAACATTTCCACGGCGTCAATAAAAGCTTGCGGCGGCGTACCTTTATAACGATTATGTTTAAATATCAACGCCGATTTTGTATGGGAGGTTAGGGCCTTTTTTTTTTGCGCGGACATCAAATATAAACTCTTAGTAGTATAACAAACAATGTTTGTGAGAACAGTAGGTATATAATCTTCTCTCAGACAGAAAGTTATACAGGATGAATTTCAAAACCACTTTCCGGCGTAGGCTTTTGTCAATGTCAAAATATCAACGTTATAATAACGGTTGACTTGCCGGCTTGTCAGTGGATCACCCCTTTATTTAATCACTATTGTAAAACTATATTTACTGAATGACCATCAAGTTGTGATTATGTTTATTGTAGGCACAACAAGGGCTAAATAAAACGTACTTTAAATGAGACAGTGACCTTACAGACAAAATCCCTGACACGTATTAATTCTAATTGAAAAATACTATTAACAACACAATAAATCTCAATTTAGTTTTAAATGCAATAAATCAATAACGACACGAAGTATGTATTATTGTATTAATAACTAATCAATCAGTTTACAGTAAAAATAACCGGCCAAGTGCGTGTTAGGCCACGCGCAGTGTAGGGTTCCGTAGTAGCCTAGGTTACAAGAAGCAACTACTTCATCTTAGTCACTTTAAAGGATTTAGTCTTAGGATTTTGTATTTGGTACCTACTAAATTATCCAATACCCAAGTTAAAGGACTATTACTGCTAAACTAATAAAGTTATCTTAACCGCTATAATTTTCATTTAAAGTTCATGAAATGCACTACCATCATGAATTTTTCCAGATCTTTAAAGCCAGCAGTTTTGCGCTTTAAAGTTGACTACGGAACCCTAATTATGTAGATAAATCATCATTTTTACTGTAAATTTAAATAAATTGTAAACACATTGTAATTGTATAAGGTATGTTAATGTTTAAGTAAATGTTAACTTGACTTTGTATTATTCAAGTAATACTCACGATTCTATTTTCTCGGTAGTAATTCTATTAATTTTGCTACCTGCAGGTACGTAATTAGTTCTTATAACACACGGTAGGTACGTCATTCTTCCCACAAGTTTACATTATGATTCTATACTTATAATAGCGCTCGTGCACTGTAGTGATGAGGAAATGTGGGTGCCACTTTCATTGACACAATGTCAAAGTCATTTCAAAAACACTGTAAACTGTATCACATAAAAATGTCTAAAGGCCGAGGTACCTACTCCTTTTTTTCGTGACCAATACTTTGAATAAAATATAGAGTATAAGTAAGTCAAGTCGTTCAAAGTATACTTTCATTATAAATCACCAGTAAAAATATCAAGAAAATTCCTCCAGTATAGTGTATTTTTAACCGAATTCAAAAAAGAGGAGGTTCTCAAGTCGCTGGGCTCTTTTTTTATGTATGTTCATCGACTACTCAAAGACGCCTGGGCCGATTTGGATTTTTTTTAAATACTTTCCGATTGGTTCCATAACAATTTGGTGAGGATTTGGCGAGGATCTTCGGAGTTATGAACAGAAATACACCTCAAGAGTGAAGAAAATTGCTTAGCTTATGACATTGTTGTCAGTTTTTTTTTAATTTTAATTTTGTTGCTATTTTAGGTGAAATACAGTCTATTTATAATCTTGGTCAACAGAAGGCGGTGTCAATGCCGACAATAACTTAGCCAGCCAAATGACCAATTTAGCTAAAAGGCTCTCAAGGTGAAAAGGTTGGGCCGGTTGAGTAGACATTGTGGTGCCTGTATAGACAGTGCTTTCACAGTTTTACCGAAATTACTTTTGCATTATCTGTGGTACGATTAGGTAAGTAAGTTCGTATGAGCTCGTAGGCTATCTCTGATGACGGTAGTTTTTCGGTAGATACCAGGTGAGATATAAAGGTACCTATCAACTTTGCCTTTCGATACAATAATGGTGAATTCATATCCCGACCATGCATTTTGATTTGAAAATTCAATAAAATCAACAAAAAGAGGTCGTAAAAAAGTCCAGCTTAGTCGAATAACGTATTGAACATTTTATTTCTTGTAAAAAGTTGACTAGGTTAAGAAAATGGTAGAGATCGTGAAAAAGTCCGGCTTAGTCGAAGCAGGTTTTGAACATTTATTTCCTGGTAGGAAAATTGACTTGACTGAGAAAAAAATACCTACCTATAAACTAGGCTGAGCAAGCCATCTAATATGCTAGACAGAAAACTAGCTTCTGTACCTTAATAAAGTACATTATATTCTACGAAATCGTAAGGAATTGGTAATTTAGAGTAATAACTATTGAAATCAACGTACCTTATGTTTTTCTCCGCTGAAGATAATTAGGTTTTGATCGCCACAAGGCGGAGTCACTAGACCACAAGCTTGGAAACGTGACCTAACATGGACTTTGAAATAAATTCCAGGTTCAATGTTCAACGCTTCGTGTTTTCAAATATTTTTATAGCAACATGATACGATCTGATACAATCTACAGAAGGTTTTTGGACTTTTTGGTACAAAACAGAAATAAAATTTGGTAAAATGGGAAACCACACCATAAGCCATTACCGGACCGTCTAATATAAAAAAAAAAGTCATGAACATGGTTAAAGTTGAGTCAAAAACATTGAAGTTGCCATGCCACATTGTAAAGAGCAATAGATTTATTTAAGGGAAAGAACAATGGCGAAAGTCGACCCATCGACCCAATATTTTATAGAACCGTGCATGGTGAAGAACATAAAATATAAATATTATTTTATTGTCAGACTTTCATCCTAAAAACTAGTGATTTTTTAAAGCTGGGTATAAAAATAGGTAAATATTTAGCTGCAAAAATAGTAACTAATAAGCTTTTACGTGCAGATTTAAAAGAACAGAAGTAGTATGTGTAGGCAAACAGATTATTTTAGATTACTTTAAGGTCATATTTTAACGAAAAAGTCATAAGAGTTAGGTTATAGTCATAAAATCATTGCATTTAGAGAGAATACCTAACAAAAACTAACCTAACCTAACTTCTTTATTTAATAAATAGAGCTAGTAGCGTACACAAAGTGCTTAGATTTATTTAGGAAATGTAGGGTTCGTCCACCAGGATACCCCAGCCCAATGTTCTAGGGTATTCCCGTAAACTCATCAGTTCACCAGAATTCCTTGTATCATGTAAGTAAAAGTAAGGAAAAGATATTTAAAATTATATAGACACGGGATTTTATCGCGTAATTTACCTTATTTATCCCGACGTTTTGGCTA
Organism: Camptogramma bilineatum; assembly: GCA_958496255.1. Classification (NCBI taxonomy): domain Eukaryota; kingdom Metazoa; phylum Arthropoda; class Insecta; order Lepidoptera; family Geometridae; genus Camptogramma; species Camptogramma bilineatum. The sequence continues at coordinate 11,119,523 of OY292458.1, forward strand.
TGTTACAACAGCCGTGGTCGCGGGCAGACATAGCCGAAACGTCGGAAATAAGGTCAATTACGCGATAAAATCCCGTGTCCATATAATTTTCAATATGAATAGTGATCGCGAAAGTTTAAAAAAGGAAAGGATGTCTTCACAGGGTCCTATTTTGGCCCTTTTCGGATTTGACAGATTTTTTTTACATTATTGTAATTAAAACATGTGATGACGTGATTCCTGTCTTGAAACTGAAACATACCTGTATCCTACCTATTTTTATTATGATTCAGCTTATGTTAGTAAAATGATTTGAACAGTTTTCACAAACATTAAACTGAACCAATGCTCGAATAATCGATTGCTGATACACAAAGATATATATGAACTGACTATAAGAAATATACGTCACGGTATGTATTCGTGATGTGGTCCTACTATTACCGGTTATTTTTCCATATGTCTAATCTTTATCAATGATCACCCAATTGGATGACGACATAATGACAACAGAATAATTTAGGCCCGATTTAAATAGTCTTAAGTTTTTGTTCTTTAAATAATCTGTATTGTACCGAAATTAGTTATGTCAAATTATCATTTGATTCAGTTATTTATCTGTCCACTAAAATGAATCATTCAAACACCAAAAATGTCACGTCCAAAACCATAAACCTAAGCTATATGTCAATATTTCTAAGCTGTGTCTACACACGTACGCTTTCAGCTATTCCGACCTATAAAAACACGAATCATAGGTACTTGTCATTTTGTATGACTAATTTTTTATTTGTATGTCATCCTGTTTTATTAACAAACAGGCTTACGACTTTATTCCATGCAACATCGAGAGAGATATCTCTATAGTTCAACCGATCGAGATAATATCTCGTTTCTCGACTCACGATGTTGCACATGTTAGGCCTACTGGGTACGGTAGACAGACATCTAACCAGATCTACGATCGTAAGCCATGACGGAGGCCTTTTAGGCGGCCTAAAAACTCCGTCACCAGAGTTGGCCAATAGCTCATACGGACATTATTTAACACACGGGAATTACTCACGTAAAATTATCGTCGATTTAGATACCGACAATGTTTCGATTCATCCGGAGAATCTTCATCTGGGTAAGGAGGGAGTTGCGGCAAGGTTACTCCTCGCGGTCGCGTCTCACACTCATACGGACTTATTTTTAACCGACTTCCAAAAAGGAGGAGGTTCATGTTCGGCTGTATGTATGTTTTTTTTTTTATTTTATGTTCATTGATTGCTCCGTATATTGTGGACCGATTTTGAAAATTCTTTTTTTGTTACAAAGAGTATATTTCCGAGATGGTCCAATCGCGATGGGACCATCTCGGAAGTATACCCTGATTTGGTGACGATGCATCGTCACCAAGTCAGGATCTGATGAGGGGATCCCATGGAAATCGAGGGAAACCCTCAAATTTTATGTGTGTTTGTGGAACTATCGGGCTGAAATTTTGCACTTATAGATTCTCGGTGACAATGAAATATTATGGTATCAGCCAGCTGATCTGATGATGGAGTCAAGAGCTGCTCAACAGAACTCCTCAGTAAATAGGCCGATTGAGTTGAAACTCGGCATACCTGACAAGTTCCGATAACAATGTAATGATGACCTCCAAGACGTGTCCGTCGACGGCGAACGTTGCTATTGGATTGAGCTAGGTATTTCGCTGATGTGCGCGAATATGACTTGCTAGCCCAAATTTAGCTTTAAATTTAAAAGACGCTTTAGCTTTAAAAGACGCACAGAACAATTGCCCAAGAGAGTTGTATGTGTATACGAGTATGTAGACGGTTTTGGGTTTTGCTTTTCGCAACTGGCGCTTGGCGTCAAGATGTTCAAGACGGGTTTCTTCAAAGCGTGCACAGGCCTTATGCACGGTATTGCGCCAGTCAGAGTGGCGATGCGCAAGCTCCTCCCAACTGTCACATGGTATATCACACGTTGTTATGTGGCGTTTCAAAACGTCTCTGTAGCGCAAAAATTGCCCCCCTGACTTGTAATAATATAGTGTCAGCGAGCTGATCTGACGATGGAGTCAAGAGCTGCTCAACAGAACTCCTCAATAAATAGTCTGATTGAGTTGAAACTCGGAACTCAGCATAGTTGTGAAATTTCGACTACAAAGTATTAAAATGGAAACAGTGAGCTGATCTGATGATGGAGTCCATGGAATTTTTTATGGGTGTCAAATGAAAGGGCTTGATGAGCGAAACACAATGAAATCCTGAAATCCTGAAAACACTGAAAAACCTGAAATCCTGAAAAACCTAAAAACTGAAAATCATGTAATCCTGAAAATCCTGAAAAAAACTGAAAACTAAAAATCCAGAAATCCTGAAAACCCTGAAAAACCCGAAAATCCTGAAAAACCTGAAAAAGAAAAAAACACCCCAAAGCCTTGCTAAAATTTTTATTTTACTATCTAAGTAAAACAATGACTATATTTTATGCACACCGATTTCAACATTATAACAAATATAAAATAACAAATTAAATAAATCTGTTTGTCGTCTTATTTTTCGATGTTTAGTGAAAGTATTTTATGAAGTCGGTTATATTTTTTTTTTATTTTTTTTTATTTTAAGAGCGTTTGGTACGTTCCTATATCTTGCAAGTAACAAAGCTCAATATTATTTAATTAATATTAGATAGTAAAATAACAATTTTAGCAAGGCTTTGGGGCTTTCCATACAAAAGCGAACCGGGAGGGGCTGCGCGGGGGGCTGCGCGTTCGCATCGCGTTCGAATCGCGTTTGTATCGATACAAACGCGCTGCAAAAAACGCAATGTGTGAAAATGTTACATGTTAATGAAAAGAGATGGCAATAGATTTAGCAGCTACTTAATTTAGCTCAATCAGCTGCTCAATCTATTTCAAATCTATTACCATCTCTTTTCTCTAGTAAGTTTATTTGTCCTCTTTGAATAACAAGGTAAAAGTTAAAAACTTGGAGATATGGACATAGTTATGGTAGGGTGTGAATAATTGAAGGGTTGACTCACCCTTCCAGACGTTAGGGAAACGTCAATAGGGAAAACTTGTATTTTCCCACATGCATTCAAAAGCATAATAATTTAGGTCTTGTACCTATTTTGAAAGCCGTGTTGGCCGAGGGGAATAGTACCTAGATTTTCGATCGGAAGGTCGTGGATTCGAATCCTGGCCGTGCATCAATAGATTTTTCATTTTGAAAAATTTATATACGAGCTCTAAACGGTGAAGGAAAACATCGTGAGGAAACCCGCGGCTTAGTCAGCCCCACACGTATTGACCATGTCTTTCCTGTGGATATGGCCGGTTAAGCTGAGAGGATGGTGTAGTTGCTGGGCAAGTCTACTCCATCTCAACATTATCCCAGGCACTACTGTGTCCTGTTAAGTGTAGGCAAAAGATTGCCTCCTGACACTGTATAAAATCATCTAGTAAAGATGTAAAGGCCTAAGTTTGTAGGTACCTATTTATGTATCTTGTACTTTTTATATTCTATTTATCTGTGGTTTAGCTTACTTTAATAAAAAGATATTTGACATTTTGTAATGTCAAATATCCAACCACAGTAAGCAAATTCATAGAAGATATAATTGAAACTGGACGCTAGTAAGGGATTTTACACACTCTAGAACCACGAGACAAATGCCAGTTGAACGAATGAATGACTTTTCAATGATTTTAATGTCTTATGAACTTTACAAAGAACAACTCCACTAATAGAATTGTATTTGAAGATCATAACAGGTTTGACTAGAACACGGTTTTTTGCTTTGGTTAACAAGAATTAATTTAAAATTAGCTTTTTCGTACCATCCTAAAGTCCAATATTAGAACTTAGTACTCGTGGATTGGACTTCATATCCTTACGTCAGATAATCAAGGGATAAGATCAGTATCATATATACCATGGAATAGAACGGTTGTTTTTGTTTTGAACATAATTGTGCTTTGTGAAGTTTTTGTTTGAACTTTTTGTTATAGTGTCTCAACCGGTGCTACTGTTTTAATGAGAATATTTTGTAAGTACTTATTTATTTTAAGCAGTTGAATTCTATCAAGTCGGTTTGGTCGGTTGTTGTGTTTGTGTGAAAAGGCGGTGTATGTACAGTTGTCACAATGGATCTAGGCATTCGTGAAGTTAGGCTTTTCGCTGCGCAGTAGTAAATTTTGTATGAAAAAGTTGCATTGCGCATCGAAACAGCTAACTTCATGAATGGCAAGATCCGTTGGAAGAAGTGTAAAAGATGATACTCGTACTTACCTATACTTACTTACCTTTGTTTTTATTGTTTTTAATTGAGTATTATATTATTTTTAAAATCTATTTTCAAAACAATTTTTGTTTTGATGTATAGCTACTCTAGGTAATAAAGCGCTCTTGTAGCTTAGTTACTAACGGCCAGTTCCTATATACTATATATCTGTGTTTTTGCTTACTCTGGTAAATAATAACTGTCTTATCTAACTGCCCGGATTGTGCTATGCATAAGACCATTATGATTGGAATAGATACGATATTTGACATTACTTGGTAAAAATTACAAATTACGTGGTAGTATGGGACTATTTATTATTTATTCTGTGTCCCCCGGTGTTTTTCGGTCAATGGCAAAATGTGGAGTGGCCAGTCACACCACAGAACTCCGTCAAAACTTTTGCCATATCCCCGTAGTATGGCCCCTACATTATACAGTCTAAAAACTCCGTCACCAGAGAACAGCAGACTTGGCCACAAACTTTTTTCGATCGAGCGAGCGAAGCGAGCGAAGATCTTAGTGGTAAGTTGGGCGATTTTGCTTTGTATGTTTGTATGTTTGTATGTTTGTATGTTTCACGAATTGTTGTTCGCGCATAACTGTCGAACCGTTCATCCAATCTGCATGAAACTTGGTAGGTCAATAGGTTGTGGTAAGGAAATTTACGGGGGAGCATATGAGCTTAATCGATGAAGGGGTTGTGAAGATATTGGGTTCCCAAGGGGGTAAAAAATTATGAAAGTTACACAAATAAATTGAGTGGGGTGTCATACGAAAGGGCTTATTTTGTACATTACAAAATGGTTTTTATTTTTAATCTAGGATGTATAGTTTTTGAAATACGACCAAAGACCAAAAACTACGAAACCAGAGCTGCAAGAGCTCCCGTTGCATAGAGTTTCGATGACTTCGTAGCTCATTGACTGGTCGGTCTTAAAAAGAGAGTGGAATCGTTGCGGTTTGGTTTGCAATGATTTTAGATGCTACTTGATTTATTTTCATGATAAAAAAAATTTTGATAAAGAATGAAAATAATTGGAGTAAAAAAAGTTAAGTAAACAAATATATTGAGTGGGCTGTCAAATGAAAGGTCTTTATTTGTACATTCCAAAATAGTTATTATTTTTATTCTAGGACGTATACTTTTAGAAATACGACGAGAATTCATAAATATGAAATACCTAAATGAAAAATTAGACACGACATTATGTATACATTATTTTTACCATGAAGAGCTAGCGCAATAGGCATACTCGGCAGTATCAGTAGTAGCACTTGAAATTATAGGGGTAGTCAGAAGAAAGTCCAAATGTAAGCCATCTACGGTGCGCGAGATCTCAGTTCGGGGCGAACTACTAGTTAATAGGTAATCATCGTCATTCTTCGCTAGAAACAAAACGAATCTGCAAAAACTAGGTAGGTACTTTGTACTAAATGACTTGCGGTTTTGCTATGTTATCGACCCATCTGTCCGTTATGCATGCGTGGTTTTAAAAAGAGTATAGGTACATTATATCAAAACAACGTAAAAAAAACATCTTTCACTGTGATTATGTAAACTCTTGTTTGACCAGCGGGGTTATAGCAGAGTCATAATAGGAATTGAACTGAATGAGATTTGGATGGATGGATGTTTGGATGTATGTTTGTTAGTTCCTCTATAACTCGACAACCACTGAACCTATTTTCCTGAAATTTAAATATAGATAGATTGTGACCAGGAATAAGACATAGGCTACTTTTTATCCGAGTACCATGCGAGGCGGAAGCTTTTTATCCCGGAAAAGTGCACGGTTCCCGTGGGATAAAAAAAATCAGTAGTCTCCGCAGGCATTCAGCATCAGCTAGTTTTATATAATTCCATTACTACCCTCACATCATCAGTGGATTACTGATATCAAATAATTGACGTGTCAAAGTGATCAATCTACATGATCTTATTGAATAAATCATCTTGAGTTTTGAGTTTTGAGTTTTTATAAAGTATCTTGGGAGAATAGAAATTTTTCCCAAGATCTCATAAACAAGAAGATTTTATCTTCAATATTTCAGTTATTTCAACTATAAACCAGTTTTATAATTACTGAGATGTACATTAATGTACAATAATTCAAGGCAAATAATGTTGGTCTATTGTCTTGTTATCACCGTGCGCTATCTCTTATCAATTAGGTATTGCATGACAACTGAAGCATCTCGTTGAAGGTCTTTCAGATTCTTTGAAATACGAATAAAAAGAGGCTAATTCTTATGAACTAAATGGAAATGAGGTTATAATAATGAGCGAAACGACATGTCATGTGGACTAACATCTATCTATCTCTATCTAATCAGCCTGTAACACCCACTGCTGGGTAAAGGCCTCTTCTCCATCACGCCACTCCTGGCGGTTTAGTGCCAGCCGGATCTATTGCTCTCCTACCGCCCTCACAAATGTCGTCTGACCATCGGGCAGGTGGTCTGCCTCGAGGCCGCCGCATATCTCTTGGCTTGGACTAACATAAAACTATTAGGTAGGTATTTATTAAAAAAGAAATAAAAAAATATATTAATTTCTGTCTTTTTAACGGACTTCAAAAAAAACGAGGAGGTTCTCAATTCGCCGGAACCTTTTTTTTATGTATGTTCACCGGATAATTGAAGACGCCTGGACCGATTTAGGAAATTCTTTTTTTGTTTGAAAGAGTATACTTTGCGATTGGTGCCACAAAAATTTGGTGAGGATCTGTTGAGGGTCTACGGAGTTATGAACAGAAGTGAAACCTCGAGAGTGTAGAAAATCGCTCAGCTTATAACATTAATGTCGGTTTTTAAAAAATATATTTAGCTACTTGTTAATACTTACCTACTGATTCAGTCATCCTTGTCTAAGGATAATATATTTTAGTAGAATGTCACGTTGGGTCAACATTTTCTTCCCCTTCACTTAGTTATAACCACAGGTGATCTCGTGTTTTGAATGGGCTTTCCCAATCCTAGCTTCTGTATGTGTGACTTTATGTTGCCTGTTCATTGCATATCTTCATTGCTATGCATACGGCAAAGGAATGCAACGGTCTCAATGGTTCTGGCCCTCAGCTTGGTCTCCCAGTGCCCAGAATTAATATATTTTATCTATAGTCCTATACCAATATAAAAGCCTAAAGAGTTTTTTTGTTTTTTTGTTGAAACGCACTAATCTCTGGATCTACTTACTAATTGAATGTAAACTGTTTGGAACTACTATTTGAAAAAATATTTCTGCATTTGATATCTTAATGCTGAAGAATCTATATATCTATACAAAAATTATAAAACCTAAGAGTTTGTTAGTTTTTTTTTTGTTGAAACGCACTAATCTCTCTGGATCTACTTACTAATTGAATGTTAACTTTTTGGAACTACTATTTGAAAAATTATTTCTGCATTTGATAGTACCTAAGGAAGGTTATGGCTACTTTATATATCATCATCATCACCATATACCATCACTAAGTAGAAATGCTTTTGTACTTGCCAAAGGTAACGACTACTTATCTTTAAAAGCGGCTGAATTTAAGCGAATTTCTAAGCGGTCACAATTTGGATGGGTGACCACAAATGGCATTAACGGCTGCTTTCGTGCACGTTAAATTATCGTTCCCGGCTTTTAAGTCGTTTAGCCACGACGGAGGCCTTCAGGCGGCCTAAAGACTCCGTCACCAGAGTTAGCCACTAGCTCCAAACATACACATAAATATTGGGCAAGGCGGTATATCATACAATTTTTTTATTAAAAAGTTAAATAGGTAAGTACATGTACTTAGAGATTAATTTATTGGTTTTACGCGTTGAAGATAATGAAATAGGAATTCATATGATCTTGGTTACCTACTTATTGTTTTCTCTATTTTTATTAACTGACAAAATGAAGAAATCGGACGCTATCATTCATTTTCTGTTCCGGTATCGAAGTGAGAAAACTAAATAGCAAAATTCCCACTGATTATAGTTCAGTTTATTGAATGAGCTAACAAAACATAGGTACAACTTGAACTAACTTGATGAGTACATCAATCGCTCGATATCGCAGGAATGCAATTGTTCTAATAAACTGATAGGTAGCTAGCCCTAGCCAGGCTAAGAGCTAGTACACATTAGGTGTTTTGAAACGCGCGGTTTGATAACACGCGTTTTAAAACTGAAAGATCATGAACGTGAAATACATCCACAGAAAATTATTTTTACCTACTAATTTTTTTAACACTAATAAATTGATTATTCCTGAAAATGTAAAAAGGTTAGGTACATGGAACATCTAATAAAACACAGAGGTCGGATACTGACTGGTTTATTCCACAATCGAGTCTACCCACATTATACTATAGAAAACAACCCTACATTTTTCCCTCTTTTAAATCTAAGTAAATAATCTAAATGATCTATATAATCTAAATACTTACATAATTAAGTTACTCACACTAGTTACTTAAGCTATTACTAAGGTCTAGCCCGATTGTAAGCTCGCAGCGCACGAGCTGAAGCGTCCTGCGGCGGAGGCGTCGGAGAGTGCGCAGCGCGCGAGACCGGCGCGGGCGCGGGCGCGGGCGCGGCCGGCGCCGGCGGCTCCGGCTGCCGCTTAGGACTCAACACTATTTCCGACTCCTCCCCCGCAGCATCTTCATATGTCTCATCGGCATCGCTGTCTACCTTCGGTGACACAGTGGGGTCTTGCGACATGTTCAATTTTGGTCGCGAAAGAGAGTATCTACTCCTACGTTCTAAAGGAATCACTTGATCCTGGTGCCTGCGCCATTGCAAGCCATTACCTGTATTAACTTTATACGAAACAGGCCCCGTTTTTTCTATAACGTTGCCTTCGACCCATTTTTGTCCTTTATCTGAGTAACCGCGAACGAGCACTGAATCTCCGACCCTTATGTCCCGGTCCTGTCCTCCCTTGCTATCGACCTGCCGCTGTTGCGCAGCGCGCACGCCGGCCGCTACGTCCGGCCGCAGCGCGTCTAAGCGACCGCGCAGGCGACGGCCTAGCAGCGCCACGGCCGGCGCCACGTTCGTCGTCGCGTGTTCTACATTTCTATATTGGAAAAGAAATTTACACAAAGCTTTAGAAACATTTTCGCCTTCGTGAGTCGCACGTTTGATAACTTTTTTAATAGTTTTGACTGCATTTTCTGCCGCCCCGTTGCCCTGTGGCCTATACGGTGCCGATGTTACATGTTTAATAATATTTTTTTTACAATAATCCTTAAAATCTACAGATAGGAATGGGGGGCCATTATCCGTGACCAGTTGTGACGGCAGACCGAACCTCGCAAATACTGATCTCAACACAGAAATGGTAGATTGAGCATCCGTTTTTTTCATCGCTGTTACTTCGATCCATTTTGAAAAGGCATCGACTATAATTAGGTATTTCTTACCCCCACACTCTGCAAAATCTGCGTGAATGCGATGCCAAGGCTTGAGGGGAAACTCCCACGGGTGTAGGGACGCGTGCGGGGGCGCGTCCCGCACGGCGCGGCACGCGCCACACATTCTACACAATTGTTCAATATCTTGATCGAGGCGGGGCCAGTACACGTAACTGCGCGACAAATTTTTCATTTTATTCACCCCCAAATGCCCTTCGTGAATTTCCGCTAAAACCCTGCTCTGCAAGGGTGGGGGTATGATCAACCTGTATTTAAATATAAGACACCCTAACTCGATAACAATGTCGTCCTTTCGAGCAAAATACGGCTTCTCTTCATCACAACATGACATAGACGGCCACCCAAACATTACATAGCCTTTAATCTTACTCAGTAATTTATCTTTATCAGTTTCCACCCCGATCTCTTTAAAATCGACTGGCATTGTTTCGTGTACCAAATCAACATAACAAACCGGTTCCGTGAGGCGCTGGCGCCGCTCGGTCGGCAGTGGCAACCGAGACAATGCGTCAGCCGGGCCGTTATCTATCGATCTAACAAATGTCGTTGAGAAATCATACGCAGCCAAACGTGCCGCCCACCTTTGAAGGCGACTTGCCGCCGTTTGTGGAATTCCACCTTTTTCTCCAAAAATATAACTGAGCGGTTGATGATCGGTCCGTAAAACAAAACGCCGACCATATAGGTATTGATGATGTTTCGTTACACCGAAAAATATCGCAAGCGCTTCCTTATCTAATTGGCTGTAATTTTTTTCCGCTGAATTAAGTGTTCGAGACACACAACTGACCGGACGCTCGCTGCCGTCCGGGTAGGCGTGCGCCAGCACCGCGCCCAGACCGTACGCGCTGCTGTCCACCGATAGCACGAGCGGCCGCCCTTCTTCATAGTGTACCAGAACTTTATCACTAGACAGCGCGCGCTTAGCCGCCGAGAACGCCTTGTCACATTCGACATTCCAGTCCCAACTTGAACCCTTTTTCAGAAGTGCATGCAAAGGTTGTAAAATAATGCTGAGATTAGGAATGAATTTCCCGTAATAATTGAGCATTCCTAAGAAACTTTTCAATTGAGTGACATCGTTCGGCTGCGGTGCATTAAAAATTGCCTCAAGCTTTTTAGGATCGGGGTGTAGACCGGTCTTATCTATAATGAACCCGAGGTATTTCACGCTTGCTTGTAAAAAATTACACTTTTCTTTTTTTACTGTAAAACCCATTTCATTCAATCTCTCTAAAACAGAGCGCAAATTTTTTAAATGGTCCTGTCTCGTGGGACCTGTCACACAAATATCGTCGAGAAATACCACGGTATTCGGTATACCACGCAGGGTTTCCTCCATGATCTTTTGAAACTTCTCCGGAATGCAAGATAGGCCAAACGGGGTTCGGCTGTAAACAAAGGTACCTACATGTGTAGTTATGGCTGTATACGGCTGAGAGCTCTCTGTTAACAACAATTGTTGGTAGCTATGTTTCAAATCAATTTTCGAATATTCCTCTCCCCCACTTAAAGTCGCAAATAATTCTTCTATACGAGGAAGAGGATAAGGATCACGTTTGAGTTTCGGATTTATAGTTATTTTATAATCCCCACAGATTCGTATATCGCCACATTCCTTGATGACAGGCACGATTGGCGTTCCGTATTCGGAAGAGTCAACGCGGTAGATAGTCCCCTCGGCCTCCAGCCGGTACAGCTCGCGCTCCACGCGCGCGCGCAGCGCCAGCGGCACCGGCCGCGCCCGAACGTACACCGGCCTGTCATCCGTTACATGCAACTGAATTGATTTTTTACATGTCCCTAACTTATCCGTAAAAACCTTTGGGAATTCTTTTATTAGCCGGTTCACAAATGGATCGCTCACTTCATCGCTAATCTCATGTAAATCTATCGTGATATTTTTAATTCTTAGAGCGCGCACCCACTCTCTTCCCAGCAGAGGACGGCCCCCGTTCTTGATTACGTGAAGCTTGCACCCGAGTGCCGACACATTTCCGAGAACTAAATCTACATCTATAACACCGAGCGATTCCATTTTTGAACCGACGTAACTTCTCAAATTCAAATTATCCGGCTGAATAACCTTATCCGAAAAATTACGCCGATAAAAGTCCTCGTTGATGGTCGAAATTCGACTGCCCGTGTCGACTTCGAACTCGACAGGCCGACGATCTACCGACACCATAATAAGATAAGGTCGATCACCTGTACCGTCCACTTGGATGTTGAAGAAGTCCTCGCTCTCGTCGTCGCTCACGTAGTTGTGTCGGGCACCTGCACGTCCCTTTTTACACATCACTTTCAAGTGGCCACGCACACCACACACATCACAATTATACTGTACGAACCGGCACCTGTCCGGCCGATGCGCCTTACCGCACCGCCAACAGCGCGCGGCGGCGCCGGCGGCGGCCGGGTCGGCGGCGCCTCGGGAGGCCGCGGTCGCCGCGCCGGCTCCGCCTTGTCCCGGGCGCGCGGGGCCGCCGCCGCCGCTCCAACGCCTCACGTTCGCCTGATGCAAGCCTTCGCCTGCCGCGCCGCCGCTGCCCCCCGCCGCCACGTTGTCGGCCGCCGCCGCCGCCGTCGTGGCGCCGCTGACCTCCGCGTGGCGCTCGGCAGCCTCCAGCGCCAGAGCCAGTTCCACAGCCTCCTTGTACTTGATATTCTTCTCGGCAAAAATTCGAGACCGCATCGTCTCGTTCGCTAACCCCGACACGAACTGATCGCGAAGATTCTCCTCTAAGGTAGCTCCAAAGTTGCAAGTGGAAGCGAGATGTTTCAATTTTTGTAAATACTCCGTGAGAGATTCGCCGCCATTTTGCCGGCGTAGACGAAAAACGTGTCGCTCGGCAATCTCAGATCTTTGCGGCTCCAAGTGATCGGTTACGAGTTTTGTTAACTCGTCAAAAGTTTTTGTTTCTGGATGCGCCGGGGAACACAAATCGCACATAAGCGAATAAGTCGCTTCGCCGACCACAGTTATCAACAACGGCACACGAAGTCCCTCCTTGATCTCGTTCAACACAATATACTGTTTTACACGACGAATATAGGCGGGCCATTGTTTAGAACTGAGATCGAACGGTTCCAGTTTACCAATAGGCATTTTGTTGCACTTTTTAGTCTATTTTTGCACGGAATTACGCGTAAATTCGAATCGTCGCCAGTGGAACATCTAATAAAACACAGAGGTCGGATACTGACTGGTTTATTCCACAATCGAGTCTACCCACATTATACTATAGAAAACAACCCTACAGTACATAGAGTCATCTGTAGTTACGAACCTCTTTATATGTTCTGTGAATACAACCGTTTACATTCAAACGCGCGCTTTGAATGGTACGGATGTATTGGGGACCTTTTGGTTCTTAAAATGCGCTTAATCAAAGCTCGCGTTACGAAATGCCTAATATGTACTAGCTCTAAGTATTTACAATGCATCATTTATCTGTAATTCTTGGTCAATAATGCTTGGTAGAAGCAATGATATCTAGAGTAAACTGAATAAATAATTATCTTAGACAGTTTACCTTATTACCTACGGAGTTTATGAGGAAAATTGATTTAATTCTAATCACCTGACTGGTCTTTTCATCATCATTGTCTTTTAGCTAGTTAATAATCTTGCTATCACAAAGTCAATTCACACAATCATAAACAAATGAATGAGTGAGTAATTTATCTATTTATTTTATAAAAATAAACTAAGAGTTTGCAAGTTAAATTTTATAAGGTTCTTTGTAACTTTTTCAGTAGGTACTTATAAGGATTTCTTTTTTTTTTCGGCATGAAGTGCTTCTTTCGCTATCTCCAAGTGTAAAGTCTTAGATAGTAGGCACACGACGTTTTCTGAAGCGCGTTTTTGAGCTGCGCGTTCGTAGCGCGTTTGTATGGATACAAAAGACGCAGTGTGCCCACTCCCTAGGTAGGTATGGTAGCTTTCATTTAAAGTAAGACGGTTTTCATGTGTATGAGTTATTAAATACCTGCAGAGTAACGTTACTTTGAGATGATAAAACAAGCCCTTTTGTTAATTTGTTCTTGGTCAAACGAAACAAAGTTTTTTATTTACATTTCATTGAAAATGATTTTTTTATCAAAATTTACCTAAGTGTGGTTTAACACTTTAAAAACTGTATTATGATTAGTTGTGGTTACAAAATAAAACTGGATTCTTATGAGATGGCGGTTTGCGGTCATTTATTGATCATTATCTCTACTTATCTATGTTTATGTTTTGTCAAAGGATGTGGTTAGGGCTTGGTGCAAGTTGTGTTACTACGATAAAATGTAAGGGCATTTTTCGCCATCGGAGAATTGACTCCAATCGCGATAGCCAGGAGTACTTTTCTGTATAATAAAATATCATCATTATTGTAAGTAGTGTAGGACGCCCTCCTGCCAGGTGGAGTGACGATCTACGAAAGGCTGCCGGCACAGGTTGGATGCGTCAAGCTGAAGACAGGGCGCGATGGCGCTCATTAGGGGAGGCCTATGTCCAGCAGTGGACTGCTATAGGCTGATAATGATGATTGTTATTATTATAAGCAAACCATACAATCTTTAGAGAAGTACTAAGCTACTAAAACGTAAAAAGACAAACAACGCAACCTTAGTTAGGAATACATATTGATGAGATCCACATTGAATGAATGTTATGTTGTATTGAAAGTCAATTCATACTTTACACACAAATCACGACCAAACCATTGGTGATTTAAATAGATATAAGTACCGGAATTATTTCAATGAGCTAGCGTCTTTATTCCGTATTATGCAGTATGTGTTGTGGGTTTCCCATAGTCTTATCCTTATCTTTCCAAGACTAGTCCTATTTTGTTTGTTGTCAACTTCATAATAATACTTGTTGGTAATTTGTTACGACAATACTAGTAGTACGATAAACTAGTTTACTTTTTCGCGGCTTTTCCTTGAGCTTATTTCCTGTAACATGTATTTTTATAAATCTGGAATTTAAAGTAGGTACTATCTATTATTAAAAGTAGAAAAAAATCGATCGAAAAAATAATTCAGTAAGCATTTAAAGATTTATCATTAGGAACAGGGATGATAATTTATTGTGATTTAAATAACCTCACTATTGAAATAATATTGGCAACATTTAAAATAAAAAACGACTTCAATCTTGCCCTCTCGGGTACTCTTCTGTTCTCCGAAGATCCTCCTCAGATCCTCACTAATTTTTTATGGGACAACATTGAAAGTATACACTTTCAAACGAATGTGCGATTTTATGATTTATAGCTGAAATTATAAATCGCATGAATATGATTTCTAAAAACATAGATCTGGTTTGTTTATTTTGGACCACCTTTTCAGTTTTTTGTCAAGTCAATAAAATAAAAAAGGATTGTCAATTGTAGTAAGTAAAATGTTTTTAGTAACTTTTAAATGGATTTTTAGCCACAGAATCATAATTTCAGTTCATTCGTTGTGAAATCTCAAACCATTACTCAAGGTAGTGTTAATGACCTAGCGTTACATCTCAATCATTCACGATAAACGGACTGTTCCTTCAAGATAATCAATTGCAACATGGCATACCGATATCAAGAAAGTATGTCAGATCGTTTCCTATTTTCCTTATCATAAGATAAGATAGAAATGAGTGCCAATAATAAAATTTTGTAATAGATCACTCATTGAGACATTATAGAAATAACTCACATGAATTACACACGTAAAAAAAACAAAAATAGTTGATGAAGATTGTACTATGGTGGCCGAGGACTAGCAAAAGAAGCGTCGGACGTCCGGCAGCACGATGGGTCGACGATATTGTTAGCGTCACGGGCCGGCAGTGGTTCAGGCAGGCGCAGGGCGCAGGCGCAGGGAAGAATGGCAAAAACAAAGGGAGGCCTATACCCAGCAGTGGGAGAGATCAGGCTGCGGGTGATGATGATGTACTTAGTTGGCCCATTCAGTCAATCTTGGATCTTTCATTTACGAATGGCGAACAGAGAGTTGTATAAAAGTCTACTAAAGTAAAATAATTGTGGTTCACCGTAGCATTGCCGTCTAAGCTCGATATCAGTATTCGAACTATAAACTAATGAACGTCAGCCAAACCAGAAACCGTTACTTCCAACCAGTTCATTACGTAACCTTTATAATCTATCCTTTCGACTGACGGTATCGGACTGTGATTATAGTCATTACCATTAGGCATAATTGTACCTCACCAGGCTAGTTTAGATACGTCTTCATGTAACATTGTGCATCTTATACATCAGCTACAAAGATTCAGCGTTTTATCCTACTAATATTATAAGGCGAAAGTTCGTGTGTGTGTGTGTGTGCATCAGGGGCGTAGCTACCGCCCTATCCTGCCATATCAATTAAACGGGGCCCCCAAGCCCAAGAAAAATCTTTACCCTTCATAAGGGCCCCCAAACAAATTTTTATACGGGGCACCGCCAAGGCACGCTACGCCACTGGTGTGCATGCGTGAATGTTTGTTACCACGTATCTCCATAACTACTAAACCGATTTTGGTTAAATTTGGAATGTAGATAGTTTAGGTTCTGGAACACATAGGCTACTTTTTATCCCGGAAAAACGTAGGTTCCCGTGGGATAAAAAAGTTGTCTACGCGGGCGAAGCCGCGGGCGTTCACTAGTTGATCTATACTTCTATACTAAGGTACAATGATTTTTATACCTAGGTTACTTACTAATTATTATAAAGAAGTAAAATTACTACTATTTGTGGAAACTTTTAATTGGCCTTCCGCATGTGATAAGTATATGCTTTTCATGTATGATATCTATATAATTAACCAGCGTTGTATATGTATAGCTCTAAGTTTTCCTAATAAAATAAAATATTTGTGTGTGGGTAATCTCTGGAACTACCTACTAATTCGATTCTGAAAATACTATCTTCATTATTCTTGCTTCATTATTATTATTAACATAGTAAAAAAGATTTTGTTGTAAATAATCGTTGCTTGTGTAAAGATATTGCATATTGCAGCTTTACCTGCCGTAGCTTTGACGTAGCATTTTTAAGACACTAATAATATTCAAGCCTTTTTATCATTTTGCTCCAGACCAAAAATATTTACCTGCATACACTTTATAATGAACCTGTTCTCACATTTCCGTGTCAGATGCATCACCTTCATCGTAAAATGTATGACTGACTAAATAAGTTTGATTATCATGTAAGGCGTTACCTGCACAGGAATACTTAGTTTAATTTCTATTAATACTTTTCTTAGCCATTTTGATGAGTTCTTTTGAATTGTGCAGCAATGGACCATTATCAGTGCGTGATTTGGACTCCAACTCATGAACTTAAGGCACAAAAAATATCAAGAAGGGAGAGTGTACTTATTTTGCCTTTTCATCTCATGTTTGATTACATAGCAACAATTTGGTATGGTTTGTTATTTCATTAGAAGGAAAGAATATTACCTAAGTATGTAAATAAGAAAGGGGTGAGTGCTCAAATAACAGCTGACAGAGGGAAATGGAAGAAAAATACAACTGCCGATTTCACGGGCGGAAAGGAAGGAAAAGAAGAATTGGATTATTTATTACTAGTGAACGCTCGCGGCGTCGCCCGCGTGGACTACTATTTTTATCCCACAGGAACATTTTTCCGGGACAAAAATTTAGCCTATGTGTTATTCCAGGACCTAAACTATCTACATTCCAAATTTCATCAAAATCGGTTTAGTAGTTATGGAGATACGTGGTAACAAACATTCACACACACACATACACATGCACACAGACTTTCGCCTTTATAATACCTACTATTAGTAGGATTTTTGGCATGATTTTCTAAAACATTTATTAGGAGTTGATTGTACTTCCTAGTAGGCCAAAGCAGTGTTTGAGATAGCAACTGCATGTATGTTTCCTGGTCAAGTAATTCGTTATGTAGTCAGTTTATTCACGATAAATCATGCTTCTGTATAATTTTTATTGTTCTAGAACCAATTATTATTGCTATATAATTCTAAAGATCAAGTAAAGCATAACGTTCGTGGGTGCTTAATTGATAAACAAAGCTAATGAGATCATACTGACTAGATTTGTAATTATTATCATCAGCGGTAAAGTCCATTGCGTTCTGTGATTCATCGTCAACCAATAATTTGATGCTATTATTATTTTGGTGTAGAGGGAAGTTTTATTTTAGATTCAAAGTTTATTTATTGATAAGAAAACCAACAGTGGTGTAAATATATCGTGTACAAAGCATTACGCCATTCACACATCTCAACTAATGTATGTGCGCATCTAACAGACGCTGGTAAGAATGTAACATCTACATAAATAAATTCAAATTAAGTACCTACTTATCTCAACTTCAATTCAAGTACCTATATTAAGGTTTTGTTTTGTTTCTAGATTAGGCAATTAAGGTCATTCAAAAGATGAAATAGTGGTTCGACAAACATGCAACTAACTTCTCAGGCTTTCTTGAAAACGTAATTGAAAACTGAATTCCACAGGATTAATTTGTTCCTATCACGACCGGTTAAGAATCAATTCTTTTCCCATCGCTCCCCCATTTGCGCAAATTGCTGGTATCTGGCCCTCTAGCGTGCTATTAAAGACTGCATAAAGGCTTCTTGACATGCGATAAGAAATAATCTTAAGAAATGCTCCTTCAAACGATACTTAGTTATGAAAAGATTACGGCCTGTTTCAATATTAGATGTATCTGTGTTTTGTTTACTGTGGTTAGATATTTGCAAGATATTTGACAGGGGCGCGATTTGAGTTATTCTTGAATGCATTCCAAATTAGGAAAGAGAAGTTTCTTCGCTGAAAAAACGTCAAATTTTGGAAGAAAATCATCGATCGGATGTATTTTCGGAAGTCTGAATCGCACTGCAATACACAGATACACAAATATTTGAATAGTCGAACGCCAAAAATCTATGTCATTGGTTTTTCGTTTCTGCAAAACAGTTTCGCTCTCTTTTTCTCCTTCGTCCTAACAAGTGAGTTAATGAGCTTTGCTTATCATAGTGAAAGACACCATGATAACATTTCCTCTAAAAGCAAAGCAGCTAGTATTTAGTTGTTGATTAGTTGAAAAGAACTGAAACACAAATAAAAAGAAAATGCTAAAATATTGCTAAAAAAATTGCAACAGGATTTTCTTCGTTATATTCACTTCCTTAAAAATTATTTAATTAATATGTACAGTCACATTAGAGTAACATTTTAAGCTGATTTATAAATTAGTTTAAGCAATATTGTAAGAATAATTAATCTCATAAGACTTTACAAAACATACAAAACTGTCTTGTAGTTATTGAGAAAAAAGTATCAGAAGATAGAGTTTTTCTTACCTACTTACAAAACATTTAAACAGTTTTAAACTTTAGTTACTGTTTGTTATTGTTACAAACAACTATTTTGCCCAGGAAATAAAAGTAGTGTCAAAAAAAACAGCCTAGGCTAATCGGAAGTACAAAACACAAAGGTCAATTTAGTTAGACAATTCGTATTCATACCGTGATTGTGTTGTCGACTATAGTACCAAAGTGTTGTGTATTCTGTGTTCAAACCACATTTAGGCTAACAATGATGCACCTTAAAAGAGCAAGCTATTGTTTTTATAGGCACCTGACAGCTAGGGTTGCCACCTTTTTTTGGTTCGAATAAAGGAGTTTGTAGGAAGTTTGATAAAAAAATATAGTAGATAAGGGGAAATCCAAAAAAAATAGTAGTTTCCGATAAACCACGGAATTGTTCAGTGAAATATGCCAAGATTTTTAAAAAGAGAAAATTAAAAAGAAATATTGTTTTGGCGTCAGTAAGTAGGTATGGATATTACGTTTAAAAAAAATCAAAATAAAAGAATTGTAACATTATAAAGGTACTTATTTTGGGGGGGAAAAATAGTAGTTTCGCATACTACTTATACTTACATGTTTTTTTCCAAAAACATGGTACCTATTTGGGACTCAATTATAGTAGACTTCTCTTAAATATAGTAGGGTTGGCAACCCTACTGATAGCATGTGTTGGATTATGTTCCCTGTGACTAATTTGTTTTTGTAACAAATTAATCACGTGTTGTCTCTTGTCAATTTACTTTTTGGATTTGTTTTACAAGGACATTTATTTGTAAGTATAGATGAATAGTCTATCCTTTTTGTATTCATTGAATTTTATAATCTTAGAATTTTATAAGTCCTACTTAATCTTTTACTATTTTTGTATCCTATTAAAAGTCCAATAAAAATATTTAGTTTCTGTGTAACCGAACTTATTGGACTACAATATATTGGAAACATAATTAATTATGTCCAATGAACCTAACATTGTGTATTTCTGTACCTAAGGTTATGTTAAATTACTATGTTGTATGACATGAGGCGTGAGCCTCTATCTATCCTAGTAAACTTATTATTTGAGACTATTAATTCTTGCAAAATCTGCTTTTTGTTCCAAAAAGTTACAGTCTTTATGACTTATAAAAAACACCAGCCAAAATCAGTCATAAGTAGGTAGGTACCTACTCGTTTACCATTCGTTATTTGCACATCATTATTATTGTTTGTAAACAATAATAAACAATATGGTGCGGGTGTGGTCTTGTTAATAAGAATTTATCAATCTTATATATTCTGATAATCTTATATACCTACTTAATATAAGATTATCAGAATATATAAGATTGTCTTTGTAATGTGTAACGTAATAATAATGCATTGCGGCGTAACTCTTTCTCTACCCCTTCGACCTCTTCAAATTATCCTGAGTAGTGAAAATTTCAACATTGTCTTGAATTTCATTTGTTAATAAATGAAAACCTCCTGATTCTGTGCATTTTTTATATCTGCTGAAGTTTTGTTTTGGTTGTTCAGTAAAAACGAATTCACTAGTTGTTGAATTATTTGTAGTCTTATGAATTTTAACTACCGTTGAATTTATTACCTATTTTACTTATATATTTTTTAAATTAACTGTGAAATTCAATCAGAAGAGATGATTCATCTTTTTGTAAAAGACATAACGTAGGTTTTTAAATTACACCCTGAACAACTTGTCCAAGACCTGAACAAGATTGATGAATAAAACTTTTACCGGAAGATTACATTAGAATTTTCCTTTTAATTTTCAACCACAAATATATCAAAGTGCTATCATTGTCTGTTAAGATAAATGACGTATCAAAACCACATTATTTAGATATTATTATCATCTTAATACGACCGCAGATTGTATTGTCATCAACATTATAGCTAGTATCTCGTAAAGTGTCGGAAAATTTGTAATAATAAGTGATAATTATTGAGGCCTATCTAGTCTTATGGTAAGTACCTACCTAAGCGACTGTGGTTCGGTACGGTAAACACATTCCGAAAGTATTTTTTTTACAACCTTATTACATAAGTACCTACAGACATAAAATCACGCCTCTTTTCCACAGGGGTAGGCAGAGACCACGGATTTATTAACAACCTTATTAAATTAAAAAAATATATATATTGTTGTCCAATACATACATACATACATAAACTCACGCCTGTATCCCATCATAGGGGTAGGCAGAGACCACAGATCGCCACTTGCTACGATCCTGACAATATATCTTGTTGTCCAATGATATATTCTTAATCTTTTAAATACCTAGCGCTATCGTAAACCCATTTGGGAATGCCCCTCTCAATTCACTGTGAAAATATTTACCTATTTAAATATTGATTTCTAAGTTGTACCTACATTATATTGACACTCACGTTCTTACTCATTAGTTATTATTCATCGGTCAATGTCAAAGGGGAAAAAAATTTAAGTAAGTATCTACTTAGCTAGGTATAAGTACTTTTTGTCCTGGTCCGCGATCCTGATCGTGATCACCCATTGAGGACCTTTTTTCTTCATCGGTTATTAGTTCTGTGGTTCTTTAGTTCTTCACACTATATGACTTAAGCAAAGTGTCCACTTGCAATAAATCTTGGACAAATTGACTTGCGCAAGCGACTTCCAATGTGAAAATGCTCGCACAAGTGGACTTCTACACGTTTTATTGACCTACCAAACTTGCTGCAAGTCCCACGTGTATGCAAATAGAAAAATTGCTGTTAGTGGAAACTAGTCGTCAATTTATTTCTACAAGAAATTGTCGAAGCTACCTACTTGCCAGTGGACACTTTGCTTTACATTGCGACTTCAACATTCTTGTAATGTATTCTGTAGACAATGAATTAAGTTCGTATTTCTAAACTAAACCATCAGGAATAGTTGCATCACGACGCATCGACCTGGTTAAGTATTAGCTCAACGATTGACAAAGCTGTTGTATTGTTACATTAGGTTTTTATCCCTTCTCGTAACACTAAGTAATGAAGGCCAAGTAATGATGTTTATTGTACCTATGAATCATAGGTAAACACTGAGTTGTATGCCAATAGTAACAATATCGAAGTTCAAATGTTTTTTCACAATTTCTACTAGTAGTTCGATTATCTAACTTTTTGGATAGAAATATTCCAAATTGTTAGACTGACTAATCTAACTTTTTGGATACGCAGATTTTATTCCAAATAGAACTACTGCTAGTGAAGTACAGTCGCCTAGTAAGCTTATAGTATTTTAATGCCGTCCGGGTGGCATCTAGTATCCATTCAGCAATGCGATTCAACTTCTCGCAATACATTCGATTTTAAGATTTTCTTCGGAAAGTTAACTTTTTTCAGCGAGGAACCGTCACTTTCCGAATTCGGAATACATTCCGAAAAGTGTCAATCGCCCTACAGATATCAAATAGCTGGAACATAATCGGAGAAGCCGAATATAAATAATTAGCCGACATCCACCCACAGCTGAGTATTTACGTAGTACCTACTATTATTCTGTGGTATTAGGCCTCCATTTTAACGCCACTTTTCCCGGATAAGCTGGATACCGGAAAAATAAATAACAGTGGCATCTCTCGTCCATATTATGCTCGTAGCAAAAAGTGCATCATTCATATTGCGAGCGTAGCTCGTGCTACGCAAATGCGTAGCGTAGACCATCCTGTAATTAGAAGATAACCGGATGGACGAATTGATGAAAATCTTTGTAAAACCGCGTAGAAAACCGCAAATGTACTACGTTGTAGATATTTTTAATGATGATATAAGAACAAGAACAGCAGTGTATGCATTTTTATGAAATTGACATGAAAGTTATCGAAATAGGATCCTGGATGTATCAACAAGACACAGTAAATAAATTAACAATAGGTTAACAAAAACTAAATTGTCTAAGAACCTAAAGATTGAAAAGAGCTTGTTATTCATAATAGAATTAGAGGCTTCCTAGAGATCAGATGTCTGATAAATCGGTTGCTAATTCCTTTCATTGTGTTAAGAATGACAATAAAAAAATATTCTAACCTCACCTTGCTGACTTGAAAAAATATTACTTAATTATGAATAATGGGGTACTGAGGCAGTACCTACTTATTTGTTTTAAAGTAAACAAAGGTCAACCAGTGGGTCATCTACATACATACATAAAATCTGTTTCCCATCATAGGGGTAGGCAGAGACCACAGATCTCCACTTGCTACGATCCTGACACACTTCTTTCACTTCATTCACTCTCATCACATTCTTCATGCAAGCTCGTCGGTTTAAGGTATTCTTGACCTGTTCTTTTTTCAATAATTCGCCAATTTGGTCCAGGAATGTGCGCCTAGGTCTTCCCCTTACGACGGTTCCATTCACACTCGCCCTGGGCCTCGAGCACGAGTATGCACAAAGTCTACTATTCGATCCGTGACTGTAGTATAGTCTCTCAAATGTATTGGGATTTTAGTTCAGTCAAGTTACCACTGGAGGCGCTGCACCGGAATCCCATACATTTGAGAGACTATACTACAGTCACGGATCGAATAGTAAACTTGTGCATACTGGCGATCGAGGCACTGTTTCGTCAATCTGGGTCCTCTGGTTGTAGAAAATGGTAGGTTTATTATGCCAAAGATTGATCAATCGAAAGAGTATTAGGATACTTCTGAATTCACATGAAACTATAGCTGAAATGATTGAAAATTATAATGATAATAATCTATCCGTGATCATGATCCATTGTGATGACAAATCCAGTCACGTTGGCGCAGCGACCGTGTCGCGTCACGGCTGGCTCGGTGCGGCCTTTGAAACATTACCGATGAATTATATAATTTTATGTAAACAATCTTACTGATAGCCGTGAGTGTCAGATCTGCAGCTATTTAGTTAGAATCTCAAGATTGTGATGTAAGGAAAAATATAAGTAGGTACTTTTTTTATTTAACGTCCCACTGCTGGGCAAAGGTCTCCCCCAACTCCCTCCATCTCTATCTCTTGCCGTCTCCCACTAGTCACTCTCAAAGGCATCGATATCGTCGCGCCAACGTTTCCGCGGTCGACCTCGACGCCGCCTTCCTTCTGGCATCCATGGTGTAATAATATGGGCCCATTTTACGGGGTCCATCCAGCTCACATGACCCGCCCAGTCCCATTTAAGTTTGGCAGTCTTGGTACCTGCTTATCAAGATAAAATTTAAACTTATTTAGGTATGTAGGTACGTAAGTCTAAGAATTACAGCGTAGGAAAATACCTACCACAATAAAATAAGATAGGTAGGTACGTAAACAAAATAATAATGGTTTCAATTAAGTAATGTGTTTTTAACGATGCTAAAGAGATGTGATAGGAGTGATCTAACTTTGTGTCTAATAGAAAATTCTAGACAGGAATCAATGATAGCACTACTTTTTCTAGAGATAATGTGTGAACAAAGCACAATACCTTGATACATTAGGTCAGTGGTTCCTAACCTTTTCAACCTAGTTACCCTTCATGTCAATGAAACAGATTTTAACCCCGTTTAACTTTCAAGCCCCGTCATTTAAAATTTCATGTACTTAAATGAGATGTGATGTGCGACAACACAATGTTTTCGACTGAAATTTTATTCTGTTGATGAAGCTGAAAATTATTTAATTAAGTAGTAGGTATTTAGGTTCTTATTTTCTTGCAATTTATTCGTTACCTACGATACAAATCAGTTGGAGTAAAATAACTGTTTTTTTGTCATAAAGATCTCATTTTGTTCTATTGCGCCTCCAAAATAAGTTATTTTACTCCTGTGGGGTAATTACCCCGGAACCACTGCATTAGGTACCTACTTTCCTACTGAACTATTTAGTACCTAATTTAGCCCTTGCTTGTTTCAGCTATGTCGGCCGATGGGTCGACGACGGACATCAATGCCCTGCTCAACGACACTGGTAAGAGACAAATGAACATCAAATTCATAAAACAATAAAATCATTTTCCTTTCAATACAATTTTATTTGCAAACTGGTCAGGTGGTTCTTAACCAATGAACTTCATGTAAGCGCCATCTAGTGAACTTGTTATGAACTATCTCAAAACGTAGTTTCGTTTTTCTTCATTGTCGTTCTTACTTTACTCACTAGATGGCAGTAGCAATGTTGAATGTGAACGCCATCTATGAGGAATGTTGTCAAGCGAGCTGTTAACGTAGTTTTTTATATGTGTAATAGATGGCGCTGTCATTGTTTCAATTGAGCTTACGCACTCTGCTGATAGATGGCGCTACCAACCAAAACTTCATATAGATGCCACTATTAAATTAAACTTGAATCAGAAGAGTTTGTTTGATTGCACTAATCTCAGGAACTATCAGTCGGATTCGAAAAATTCTTTCTGCATTTTGTAGCTTAATTCTTGAGGAAGGTTAGAGGCTACAATTTTATCATCATCATTATCATCACTATCTATCATCACTGCGGGGGTAACGCAGCGAGAGCGTTGCTATTTAGCAGGATTAGTGATTTTGAAAATTCTAAGCAAGCAATAAGTAGGTAAGTACAGTAAGCGTCATCAATCGGTATCCCCCTATTGATTTGAACAAAGACTCTTTTCATTTCAACCTTGGATTTCAGTCGGGTATTATATCAGCTATTTTTGTTTAGAAACTCGAGCGAAATTAGATAAGTATCCATAAGTAAGCAAGGATGTAACAGTTTTTACAATAGTTGAGATCATCGGCTTGCAAACCGACCTCTTACTAGGGGGATACCAATTAATGACGCTTTCTGTACCTACCTAAGTAGTTATAACTGACGTGCTTATTATCCTATCAAACTACCTAAGTAGGTATTTAAATGTAATAATCTACAGAATGTCGCCATCTTTGCTACGAACTCGTAAATTATAAAAATCTTAGCACAGCTGGAGCCTTTGAGGATTTCCTAACGTCACAATGACGTCATACGTGTTATGTAAAATCCGATTAGGTTGTGAATGCGTAAGGTGTCTCTAAGATTTATTGCTTTATTCTAAACTCAAACCCGTTAAGATAAGACTGCGTTTTAGACCTCTGCTGACTCATAATTGTCATTGAACTGAGGATGTACCTACCTATCCATGTACCTACTTATATAAGTGAGTACCTACCTATCTATGTTGTGTTGTGTACCTATGACTACCTGACGTGTGTACAAACTATGTGTTATTCTATGGTTCTCATATCCATTCACGTGAAATCATTTGTACCTAGTAAACCACATCCTACTTTTGTGATAATTGTGTTGATTTGTCATCATATCTTTCATGGCTTCTAGTTTTCATACTTTATGGAAAATTATGGTAAGGTTGTTTTATTTTTCCCATAGAAGGTTGTTTCCGGAAGTTTGTTATTTCCATTATAGGTAGGTACCTACCTGCTTAGTGGTTTTATTGAAGGCTCCTTTAACACACTATCACATCACATCACGCTATATCATAAATACGAAATTATAATTTACAAAAAAAATTACAATTAAAAAAAAAGGAAATTATCATACCCATATTATAAATACGAAAGTTTGGATGTTTGGATGGATGTATGTTTGTTCCTCTATAACTCGACAACCAATGAACCCATTTGTCTGAAACTTAAATTAATGACCGGGAATAGGACATGCTACTTTTTATCCGGGTATCACGCGAGCGAAGCCGCGGGCAGCAGCTAGTTTTATAAATAGAGAGGACAATGTATAAATTCTATTTTGAATGGTGACATAAGTGAAATATAGTACAGACGTGTGTAAACGAGGTAATTCCGCAAATCGTCTATTTAAATAGCGTAATTCAAGGAAAACCATCCGAACATAACTGTTGACCGTAACAATTCCAATATGCCTACAGTGATTTGCTTTCTGTGGGCTGTAGGTGCACCTCACAGAACTAGGTAATGATCTCGATGAAATAATCGATGAAAAAAAAGGTAATGAAGACTTCCAGCAACTCACAAGTATCATTTCTAAAGGAGTAGAGGAAATAAAAGAGGAATTAAATTTTGTTCAATTTAAACTTTTTTTTTTTAGTAAACAAGGAAAAGAGTAAGTAGGTACCTACCTATTTAATAATGTTCTCTCATGTAGCTATGTTACTAAAGTATTTGACATAGTTTTTCAGCATAATTGATAAGCAATCTATGTGAATGAGATTAGCACAGACCATGAAGAGTGACTTAAGTGCCTACACGAGAAATAGGTCTATTTCTTGTGTAAATCACTCTTCATGGTTATCAATCTCATCGCTTATCAATCTTGCTGAAAAACTTAGGTAAGGACCTACTACCTATCTCCAATACGTAGATACTTTAGTAACATAGGTACTTAAATGAGAAAAAATATATAAAATGGACATTGTTTCAGCCTTCCTTTTTTACGCTGGGTATTATGCTCTCCTAGGAAGGTAAAGTCGGGGTTTGGATTATATTGATTGAAACGTCTTTATGATTGTTCCGCAAAAACAAGCTGAGAGAAGAATAATTAAAAAACATACTTACAAATACGGGAAACACCTATCTTTCTAATCAACGAAACAAAAAAGTAATCAAAGCATGGTAGACATTCTTGTATTCTTCAGGCGTTTTAGATCCTTTAATGATGTCCAACAGGGTAGTCAGCGATATGTCCAAACACGTATTTGGTACATCCCACATTTTACAGAAGTTAGCATTTTCTAAGTGACACGTTGTAAACCCATTGGCGCTGTTAGCAAGCTAACCTAGCTTTCGCACGATTTTTTCATGCTAATTTTATTTTTCTCGAAACGATAAATAATTTGATGCATGGCCGGGATTCAAAGCTTCGGATCAAAAGTCAAGGTATTATCCCACTAGGCCAACACGGCTTTCTAAATCCGTACCCATATTATAAATGTGAAAGTGTGTTTATTTGTTTGTTTATTTGTCCTGCTTTCACGTCAAAACAGAGCGACGGATTGACGTGATTTTTTGTGTGGAGATAGTTGGAGGACTGGAAAGTAACGTAGGCTACTTTTTATCCGGGTACCACGTGAGCGAAACCGCGAGCAATTTCTAATGAAAATAAAATTAAACAATAGATAGGGCGTTCCAATCAGTAACTCGATCTAGGATCTGCGTCACGCACCTTCAGTTATTCCCATGCAGCTGACACCTGCGGTTTCTGAAACTCGACACCGACGCCAGTTCAGTCACATGCTCTGCTAGGTGACAACAGTCTAGACCAGCCATACTTAATGTGTGCTCCGCGGAGCTCCGTAAAGTCTTTGTGGGGTCTCCGCGAGAATACCTACTAGTAATAATGAGTATTAATAATAATAATTCATTAATAGCCAGTAAAAATACACCTCTACCGTCAGTGTCCCGATTAACTTTTTCTTTTATTTTGGGGGTCCGTCAAAATTTCGCTTTTCAAAAGGATTCCGCCACCAAAAAAGTTTGAGAACCGCTGGTCTAGACTTTGAACTGTAGATTATTCTGCTCTTTTTGACATTTGAGGAGGAACTTTTCCTTTTCTTTTTTTTGTATTTTGTTGCTGCACCCTCGCGGCGTTATCCTCGTAGTACCTATTGGTACTACGAGGACCTATATCGTGGTGATAATGATGATTAGTTAGTTCGTATGAGCAATTGGCCAACTCTGGTTACGGAGTTTTAGGCCGCCTAGATCACGGCTTAACGACTTAAAAGCCGGGACTGACAATTTAACGTGCCCTCCGAAGCACGGAAGCGCTCAGCTGGTAATGCCACTTGCGGTCACCCATCCAAATTGTGACCGCGTACAGCGCTGCTTCACTTCAACGATCAATCAAGAACGTCTAACCAAGCTACGCCACGAGTGCTTCATGATGACGATGAAAAGTATCCTGTAACCTTCTTCACGAATTAAGTTATCAAATGCAGAAAGATCTTTTCAAATCCGACTGGTAGGTACCTAGTTCCAGAAATTAGCGCATTCAACCAAACAAACTATCTCTTCCCCTTTTCTAAAATAGTAGGAAACCTGGATCCGCTACACGAATCCGTGAATATTTTTCATCATCATCATCACCACATACCATCACTAAGCGGGTAACGCCGCGAGGGTGCAGCAACAGCGCAAAAGAAAAAAATGAAAAGGAAAAGTTGAATTTGCTCCTTAGTTGCAAGTAATCCATTAGGTACACATATTATTTTCATGTTTTTTCCGCTTTCTTTAACCACAACAACCACAGACAGTAACTTTGTAAGCAATTCTGCGTAGTAAAATGCAAGTGCGTACAATCACACAACTTTACGTGTGCACGCGCCACACATTGTGGTGATTTTCCGTATTTATACGCTATATGGAAAAAACACCAACAAGAAAATGTTCTGATTTTAACACTCACGGAATATTATAAACGGTCTGAAATGAACTGAGTAATCCCATAGAAATAAATCTCTTTGTAAAATCCAAGCCTGCAATAATATTGACTAATGAGTAGGTAATGAGATAACTTAATATAAATCTAATGCAACTAGGTATATCATAATTACTTTAATGCCAATTATAAATTTAAATTCAATTCAAAGTGATCCTAGAGGTATTACCAGTATTACCTACTGAATAAATGATTTTTAAATTTTGAATTTTAGAATTTTGAAACACATAGACTAGTTTAGTAAACTTATACTTTGTTAAACTTCAGTGATGATTATAAGGTAGGTAGGTAGGTAGGTTCTTATTTTTAGCCTAGAAAACTTTTTACACAAGATTTCCCTAAATTCTAAATTTCTTGCGAAGCAGTAGTTAAAAGCCTAACAAAACATCGGGAAACAAACAGATGTTCATCTTTCAATAATGCATCCAAACCTGTGGGTGGTTCCAATGAATCCTATCTAAGGCCGAATTCACATAGAATGCAGTTTAGAAAACTGGTCTATGTACAAAGACAAAGGACATCTAACAAAATCTACTTTCCTTTATGTATTTGCATTAAGAATTTGAAAAATAGGAAAAAAAACAAGAAACTAAGTATTTTTTAAATAATAAATAAATAAATATTTCTTTATTGCGGACACGAGATCCATACAAAAATAAATTACGTAGGTACAAGCATTAAATGAAATATAAAATAAATTATAGGTACTTAGTACCTACCTAAGTCTTAAAAATAAAAGCAATTTTAGGTGGCAATAGCCACCCATCGTCTAAATGTGTCTGACAAGATCAGACGGTTAGACAGACTTTTTGTGAGAGATGTAATGAAAAACTATCATTCTAGCTAGAGTTTAGAGTTTTTTACATCTATATAGAGTCGAATTAATTTTAAATATCTAAAGATCTGAGTGGATGTTAACCGTCTTTTGAAAAACAGTGGTGATCCTATTTGATAAAAAAAAAAGTATGAGAAATATAAACAATGGGACTCTGCCAGCAAAAATTAAAAAATAGAATAAAAACTATTTTCTATGTAAATGTCGCCGGTTTACGTAGTGCTGCGGTTAAAACAAAAACAGACTTATTGAGAACGTCACGTTGTGTTGTACTAAAACAACACTACGATAAACAAATGATGAAATCGCGTGATGTTTTCACAAATTGTTCATTATCGGTTGGGTCCCATTCAACATTGCAAAACTCTATGTGATTAATATTTAATTTTTTTTTATACTTGTTGTACTTAAATTTTAATTTAATACACTAAGCATAAAAAAATAATGACAAAATTAAAATATTTACATTTATAAAGTTTTTGTACATTTTATTATTATAATAATTAGCCCATTGGGTCCCACTGCCGGGCAAGGCCACCCCTTGATCGTTCCAAACATTCATAAATGATTTTGTTTTTTAACATTTTGTACCGAGTAGGTAGGTATTTGTTTTTCCAATTACAATTCGCCTGTCCCTTAAACTAAAAAAAACGTAACTACACAAAATTAAATAAACTTGCCGCTTTTTTCGTTTTCCTTGTTGGTATCAGATTGTAACAATTCGATTACTGCATTATCGAATTGTCATGTCATCGATAAGATATCATCGAGCAAAATAAAATAGATCTTTCGATATTATCAAGAGAGTTAAAACAACAACCGACAAACACTGATGACATAGTGCGTTTATTTTCACAAGCAAGTCTAAGGCATGCGATAACACAGCTTATTTTGTCGGGCTATAAATAACAGTGTCAATAGTTCATGAGAAACTTAACCTGACTAGAGATGCGATCAAAGTCATTTAAAAAAACATCTCGACTTTTTTTCATCAATCCGGAAGATATTTAGGCATCTCATTTATTTAAAGATGTTTTAAGGACCTTAATGTTTACCCTTCTCAAAATAATAAATTTATTTGTTATCCGCAATAATTTCATAAGTATTGATACACGTGCGGAACGTGTATCAATACTTTAAGATCCAGGAGATTGAATCGTCAAAATCATTTTCAATTTTTGGCATAACACAAAAACAAGTCACAAACTTGCACAGACTTTAACGACGAAGTTTAGTGGCGTTTTGTGTGGTCACCGATTAGCATTAACATTTGAGCGCCAAGTATCAGAGGAATTGTTAGATTCTAGACCCCAACTCGTTAAACTATCACGGACACCATCACTTCTATAAGCCATGACGGAGGCCTTTAGGCGGCCTAAAAACTCCATCACCAGATTTGGCCACTTGCTCATACGAACTTACTTATTTACCTAACTTCTAAGTAGTCATCAAAAATCGTTCGGATTCAGTTTGATCATGTCAACGCGTGCTTATAAAACCACACTATCAAATCTTCAACGTATTCCATCATCCCTTACAATATCATTGAACTGTGTAAGTGTAAGTATGTTGCTATGTGGCCTATCAATACCACCTAAAATATGTTCATGATCTGCCAAACTCGAAAGTTCCTTATCAGCTCGATAGCCTGGTTAGCGGGTTAAGGGTGTGTCAGTAACTGTTATCTCACCCCCAGCGGATCATAACAAGTTATCTCTTCCTTCTGACGTCAATTGATAAGCTGCTGGAAAATATTTATAGCAACAACCTTTAATGTTTTAACTTGATAAGATTTTTCAAACAAGTCATGGTTGAAGTAAATCTTTGTTACCTATATCATTGATTAAGGATTATGAAATTGTGACTAATTTTTCAAAAACATAAAAATATTTCAATTCAAACATTTCGTGATTTGTACCTTATAGAATAGGTATTAGGAAATTGGTTATATGAGAAAGTTTAAAAGGAGAGCCAAGCAAGATTAGGAGCAATAAAATTAGCATGGTATGGAAATGTCATGAGAAAGGAAGATGTCATATAACAAGAAAAAAGCTTGTTTTGAATGTAGAGTTTGATAAGATCAGAGTAAAGATAGATTGTGTAAGAGATGACACGAGTAAGAAAGAAGTAAGTGCTAAGATTTCGACTATGGTGCGTATGAGCAATTGAGCAACTGCTCATACGAATGATGACGACTAGTAGGAAGAAATAGAAGAACACAATTTTGAGCCAACACGTTATGTGGGACAAGATCAGCAAGAAAATAATGATGATGATTGATACATTGAGATTTTAATTGTTTGATTGATGTCATATAATTATACGACAAAACAACAAAAACACGCTACGAATATTTAATTTTGAACCAGAATCTTCTAAGGAACTATCGGAATTTATATTCATTAGCGTTGTAATATTCCTAGACAAATATTTTCCGTAAGCGGAAAGTAAACACAAATAAAGTAAAAATAACTAGGTTTATCGTTGTAATTAATGTTATTATCTAGGAGCTTCTATAGTAATTTTCCGGTGATTTTAACTCATGAGGGTCACTGGCCAGGGTTGACCTGTGAGAAATGTGATAAGGAAAGCCATTACACTAATCAGCGTTTGTAGCTAAATTACTCATGACAATCGCCAACGCTATGAATATAAATAACAGAGAAAATGTATGGGGATTATAATCAGTCACGTGGTCAGAAGTGTCAGAACAAAATATTGGCGATGATAGAAAGAGATTCGATACGAAGCGCTTGATACGGAGACGTGTTGACCAGTGGGCGGTAATTGTTTTCACTCAAACTCTGACAAGGTTACTTTAATTGGAAACTAGCTATATTTCCCGAAAAGAGAGTCTAAAAATAAGACATGAAATAAAATCGAATGTGTACTTACCGGTTTTTGGACCATTTCTCCAGGCGCCTTTATGTATATCGGGTTATATAACAAATCAGGTGTAATGTTTGTAAAGATATAAATTACTAGAAATAATATATGCCAAACATAAGATATCTATCTATCTATCTAAATGCCAAAAATTAATAAAAGCTTACGTGTTATGTGACTAACCTACCTACTAAGGTGATTCTGGGAAATCCCCGCGTAATTTTGTACAATTTGTAAGCAACAACCAGCTACTGATAATGATCCTTGTAAAGATAAGATAGCTATTACTACATTGCAAATACTATGCGGTTTTCCTTTGATGGAAAACCCGGCTTTGCCGATTTCTCTATAAGTGAGATGCACTAGAATCTTGAAATTCACTCAGCATGAATCTTTTGTATCCATTTGTACCTACACATTTACCAATTTTGGTTTCTATGAAAGCGTAGAGTTCACATGCTTGATATAAGACCATATAGTACTATTTTTATTCATTTTCTTATTGTTATTTGTTCGATTTAACATTGTATGTGCACTTTTCATGTAACATTGTTTCACATTTATGTTTTTTTTTATTTCAGAATCAGATCTCACGGGTCTATCGCATGTTGGTAAGTGGACATCATTCATTTTTGTGATTAAACCTCATTTTTAAAATTATAAAATATCAAAATATTAATTCTACCAGTGTGACCTTACAAGATTTCTGCAGCTTAGGCTAATAATGTTCCACAGATAGGATGTTTTGAGTTCGCTGGTGGCACGAGGCGATAAAGCCAAAATAAACATCTATTCTTACATTCGGTACTACCAAACGTTTACTGGGTAGAGACCACTGACCAACAACTGTATAACTATGACGTCAATTCAATTGTAGTCCCAAATTCGAAAAAATCGTTCCAAAAAAAAACCAACAATGAGAGCAAAGATTATACACACACTGAAAACAATGTAAGCAAAAATGTATTGCTAAAGATTGATTGACCCAAAATGGTTTAAAACTTAAAGCTCTTTCAAATGTAGTAAAACTACAATAGATGTACAGGTTTAGAATTTTAAATATAGCGTTTTTACAGTAAGTAAAAAGATTTGCTAGTATATGGATTTTTTCTTTATATTTCTTGACCACAACTCACATTTTGATACATATTTGCGCAATTCACACACAATAATTTTAATACATAAGGCCTAACTTTCTATAGAACGGACTAAGTTTTTATTTTATAAATCTGAAAGTTCCCGAGTATGTTTGGATGTCTGTGTCTGATAACATCTTACTTAACTATCAACATCTTAACATCAGTGGACTAATTTGGATGAAACTTTAAATAGGTGTCGATCGTGTCTCGAGTCCGATCATCGAACTATGCGGTCGAACCACGTGGCCACAGATTGCTTGGTAATTAATGTAGGTTATTTCAAATCTTCATGCTATGCGAGCCAATAAGCAGCGGCAAAGTTAGTTTACAAATAAATTCTTGAAAGCTTTATTTTAAAATTAAATTATGTAATGCAGACAAGATCTATACTGGCGTCTTCCGTACTCATTCCCGAGTCAATATGTCAATCACGTTGTTTAGATTAGACTTCCTAGATAACAAACACTTTAGATTCTTTATAATCAAAGCAAAAACTTCATAATGATTTCATAATGTTAAAATGCTGGTTTTTTTCATATCATTCATGTAATTTGTGTTGTTTATGTACAGTTAGGTACTTCCCGGAACACTTAATATTATAAAATTTACTAACGGCACTTGTGACCATTAGCAATAATTATTGTATCCTCTAATTTTTATTCAGCTGTAGGTAAAAAAGGTTTTTGATATTCTTTTATTTATTTATTATTTTACATAGAAAGTACAGGGATACAATATGTATTGTACCTAGAAACCTTAATAGGTTTGTCTAGGTGCTCACATTCGTCTTCATTCAAGTCATCGCTCGTTTAGTTAAACAGTTAAGTAGTTAGAAAGAGTCAATTTTATTGTTTTACTAAGTATCAGTAAAAGTATAAAATTAAATGGATAGTAGCCATGTATAATATTTATCATTCTATATAAGAAATATATTTTATGGCGGGTGAAATTTACACAGAGCTTTTCGAATCTTGTATAGGTACGACTTACATAGTTCCTTTATCGATGGAATCTGATGAGAAATATTCCAGAATACAATAAATAGTATGTGGAAAATGCAAGAGTAGGTAAATAATTGCCTGACAAAGCACCGCTTCGTTGTGTCTGACTCAATTGACATCGATATCGTATTTTAATAAATACAAATCGTCTGCAGAGTAGATGCAATATATAAACTGGTATATATTAGTTTATATACCGTATATTGGTTCTATTGTACAAGCGTGTGTTTCAATTAAGGCCCATAATAGTAATTGGTGTGCCGACGGTCTAATTAATGAAATTGTTTATTTCCAGTAACGAAACAAAACGACTGATAAAAAGGTCGTGAAAAGAGACGACTGAAATATACACAATTGTTTATAAAAGTTGATAAATTTTCCATTTGGACATCTTTAAAAGGACAATAACCTCTGTTTTAACAATAAGATGCACTTGTCGGTCAAGTCTGATTAACCAAAAGTGCAATGCGAGGTTCACATACTTACCTAAAGTCATTAAAATTCGCAGACGTTCTGGCATTTTACCAAAAATTGTCATCGAAAAGCAAATACGATGCCAGACGCGAGCTTTTTATGATAAACAGTTATTTGTTTTGACGGCGCTTCATCACTTTTTGACACATTATAAAAATACTATCAATCTTACAATTGACTACGGAAGAGATATTGGCGCGGAGCCAAATTGTTTACTTAATTAAAATTGAAGAGTAAATGGATACAAAGAGCTGAAGCACAAAGGATACTTCCAAAACAAGTCTGATTTCGAGGTAAAGACGACGCACGCACATCAACTGACGTATTAAAATAAAACTTGTTTTGTACGAAAAATGGTCGAGTCTAGACAATTTGCAGAATCGACGAGTTTATTCCATGACGTCGCTGAGTTACATCCTCAAATTAATGCGATGATTAGGATCTCATCTTAGTTTTATGAACGTTAAATATTTTATATCAGACGTCAAGTGTCTAATGCATTAACGGTGTCGTTTTAATATATTGCTAAAGTATTCGAAATTACCTCGTCTCTCTACCTACACATGATTTCAATTTCATGCAAACCAAACAAAATATTTTGATGTTTCGAATTCTCGATTATCGTATAAAGCAATTTGCGTTTCATTGCGAATAAACTGAAAATAGTTGCTAAATATTTACTATTTCAACTGTCATTCCATAAAATTCATTTCCATATCTTCGTAGATTGAACCTTTTTGATTTTAACATATTATCGTTTCACAACTTTTGATGCTCGCTTTAACATGTTGCATTATGTATAGTATATTCTTAGTTAGAAATACATTATATACACATAACAAAAGTACTTACCTATCTAATAAAAAAACAAGATTTCCCTTCTCATTTGTGTCGAGACATTTCAATTGTCAATGATTCGCATAAAACAATTTTCTGTACCGTTTTCCATTGTCTTTGTAAAGTGCATTCTTGAATTTCTCTGTTATTTTAATGACTTGGATCATTTAACACTTATAATTATAGTCACATTGCAAGGAGCATGCTGGAGGCATGTGCCTCTACTCGTGTTTATTAAAAGTGACAATATATGTTAGAGTAAATACATAAACTATAGAAAAAGAAAGCTCTGCTATTGAATATGATCTTCAATTAACAAGCATTAAATTGCAAAGCATTGATTAACATTAACTAAAACTTAGATAATGTTTTTGTTTGTTGTGTTTTTGTTTTTTAAATAAAATAAAACGATTGCTACTTTTATTAAAGAAGTGCGTTGACATAGTGAGATGCTTCTTTGTTTTAGATGCGTTTGCTTTTTGTTTGACATGACTAACTGCAAAGTAACTTTTCTGTCAAAACCTCATAACAATTTACCTCATTACAAAATGTATGTACTTTTGTAGTTTGAGTTAAAATTTTCTGTCATTATTATTTAGATCAATCCTAAAAGCTTTCAGGGAAGCTAGTAAGGATTTTTCTTACCAAACATTGAGATCTACAGGAATTGATGTTTACAATTTTCTTAATGCAAGTAAAACGTTCAAGAGAAGCTGCGCAGAAGCAAATTAAACTGTTTTGTTTGGCCACAGACTATTTTAAACTTCGCAGACTGCCCTGTTTTCGCAGTGAAACTGTCCAGAAGATATCAAACGAACAATTAAACAGCGGTTTGATTGTTTTTGCAAAGCGAAAAAAAAAACCGGCAAACTGCGCAATACGATAAACAAAAACAGTTTTCAGAAAACGTTATCTTGCAAATAGAAAGATAAATCAAACCAAGAAATCATTCCAAATTTTACCTGCGGAAATCATATGATAAGGTAAATTTAAATTGGTATTGCTCATCCGAATGCTTCACAAAATAATTTGGCAAATATGAAATCATTGTAAAAAGGAAGCTGTGTTATGATTAGTTAAATCATTACGACAGTCAAGGCTTAGGGTGACAAATCTACATCGAGCTATGCTGCGCTGTACTGCGCTGTGCTATGGTTACGTCAAACAAAACGTCGTAAACAGAGCGTAGCCTCACACAGCGCAGCACAGCATGGTTTGTTTGTAACGTCATTGAAATATTAGACGAGCGAGTTGACCAACCATAGCACAGCGCAGTACAGCGCAGCATAGCTCGATGTTGATTTGTCACCCTTACGTTTATGTGTCTAGGGCATTTCGTGATAAATCATGATAATGTCTTTTTATCACAGCGAAGGCCAAAATCGGAATTTGAAGGAAATCACACTATCACACTAATATTATAAATGTGAAGGTTTGGATGGATGGATGTTTGGATGTATGTTTGTTCCTCTATTACTCGACAACCACTGAACTGATTTGGCTGACATTTAAAATATAGATAGATAATGACCGGGAAATGACTTAAGCTACATTTTATCCGGGTACTACGAGAGAAGCCGTGGGCGGCAAGTTCTTTATAATTTATTGACATTGGTTTTTTAGAATGTAGTCTTTTTGTAAGAGTTTGTAAGTTATTACGTAAATAAAAAAAACTGTATGCTTTGCGCACACAAAATTGAAGTGTTTGTTTTATTTTGAAACGTTCTGAAATTACACATTACGTGCCTTTGAGATATTGTAAGTACATACAAAATTGTCACGGTTTCAATTGGAAAATTTATGGGTGAACCAGACAGAACCAGCCGGTGCTAAAAAAGCCGTTATAGTGGAATCACAATAGGAATTGCACTATATGCCGTCTCTTTTCATAGGCTGAGAATGACAAGCAGGGCAATTCTACTAGATGACAACGTCAATCATTCCGCTGCGGTTGATTTCGATCTCTTGAATGTTAGCCATTTGGTAAATAGTAGAATAGCTTTTCAAAAATGTGTTCTGCCAAAGTCCAAACCTTAGCTAAAATCTCACCACAACTGAGTCGTTTGTCATTAGTAGAATAGGAAACAGTCGAAAATCTAAGGTTTAGTTGAGGTTTTGGTTGTGGTTCATAAAAAGTTTTGTACTAGAATTGACCAAGAACGACATACATTGCAATTCCTATTGTCATTCTGTTATAACGGCTTTTTCAGCCCCGCAGTTCATCTTCTATTAAACAAGAAACAGCGAGACGTGATGCTATTCCTGCGTTTGCGGAAGTCTTTTGTTATTTTTGGCGTGTTTCATTCACGGAAACCAATCGTTCTTTTTTATCGGAAATTCGAACAGTTTCCCTGTACAATGCTACATCTGAATACTATAAACTGAACTGTGTTATGCTGGTAAGGCCTTCCTGTACCCCTCTTCTTATAAAACTCTGTTAAAATCGAAACACCGTTTATACAATTGCCATCCTTTTTTGTTAGACAGTGTTAGAAAGTGACAGAGTGAATCTTCATCATTAGGCTTCACTATAATTTAACCAGTGTTATCATTCACCCATTTAACCAGTGTTCAAATTTATAAGTAAGGCCTATATTCTACAACCAGTCTGAAACGCCTCATTGAAAAAGTAAATTACATTTAAAAATTGATTAATCTGTTTTGGTTGACTGACAACCAAAAGTCGCTGCTCATTTAAATGAACTTCAGAAATAATGATCTGTCATTTTATACAAGAATGTCTCTTCTTTAAATAGATTCTAGATAACAGCTACCTAGGTTCTTGTTTATCGGTTTTCCTTTAGTTGTTTTTAGACCTAGAAATCTTACAACAACCTTGTTTTGATAAGATATACTGCAATTTAACGCAAGATCACATTCAAAGACGTTCATCATCATCATCATCCACAGCTCGATTTTACGGAGTCATCGACCCACCTCGCCACCGGTCGCCCGACACTCCTTTGTCCCATTCTCGGCCACCATTCAGTCGGACCTTTACTCCACCTGTCATCACCACGCCTCGCAACTCCACTTGAGTTCCATTATCCTGGTTCCAACGTCTTGGACTTTCGTCCGTCGTCGGAAATCGACATTAGGCACTCGGTCGATAAGTTTGATACCGAGCATGGCGCGCTCCATGGCTCTCTAAGCTACTCGCAGCCTGTACAGTCTCCTGCGTGAGCGTCCATGTCTCGGCACCGTACGTCATGGTGGGCAGAAAGCATTGATTATACAAGCGGTCTTCAGACATTGTGAAAAAAGACGTTATGTATATATTATGAGCTAGTAGCTAACTCTAGTGACGGAGTTTTAAGGCCACCTGAAGGCCTCCGTCATGGCGTAACGACTTAAAAGCCGGGAGCGACAATTTCAACGTGCCATCCGAAGCACGGAAGCACTCAGGGTCACTCATCTAAATTATAACTGCTCAGAAAGTAGCTTAACTTCAACGATCTATCAAGAACGTCTCAACAAGCTACGCCATTTCGAATATGAAAAACGTTATGAAGACATTTCTGTTACATGGTCACATCGTAGCAACTACGTTGTAGAGATAAGGTTGACAGTCGCTTAATTTTCTCATGGTGCAAGACATCGTGTGACATGTCGTTAGTTCTGAATGCCCTACTAACCTATTTTATATGTATCTGTCAGAGGGAATGAAAATACTTGTTTATTAAAATTCGTAAGATTGTTTAATTTGTAAAAGCATGTTTCATGTGATGAGGAAAAATCTTGGTTTTCCTTTAGTTTTGTTGCAAAACGTCCGTTGATCCGCTAACAGATTAAAATGTAAAGTCCCTACACCCAATAACGTTGATAAAAACTTGTTGGGTTTTCCTTATTTCGAAAACTTTGTAAACAACCAAATATAAAAAAATATTTCGAGAAATTGAATCTAAACACTTTTCATCACAATGTTGGAAGTTAAGTAGTTGTACTTTAGCAGACTTTTAATAGCCCTACGGTAGATGATCATTAATTAAAAAAAGCGTGTGAAGATGATTAAAGCCAGTAATAGTTTGTTCATAAAGAAATGACTAGCTTGTCATAGACTATACTTATGTACTCATCATCAATAGATAGCGTGGGCACACATCCTTTTGTAATTCAGTTACGTAAAACTATTGTTTTCTTAATATAGAAAGGCCGTAATTGCTTCGCTTATTAAGATGCTATTTCTGGCTCTATATTCTGATCGATATTATTAGATCTCTAAGCAATCCTTGGAATTTCTAGCTTTATTATCGTTGAAACCCACCCAACCCAATCATTTGGATACTAATATATTAGTACCCGTTGTAGATTTACCTTGGCCAGCAATTTGGCTCGAAACCAGTGCCTAACTGCAATTAAAACTAATCAAACGTTTCTCGAAGCATTATAAAACAATATGATTCTCAGGATCCTGTTAATGAAATATGGTTAAAACCAGATACAAAAAAAAAACTCGGGTGACTTAACAGTCAGTCGGGTAAAAACTGTGGTAAAAACAAAATTATGGTCGTAACATCATTCGTACCATTGGACAGTTCCATTAATGGTCTATGAAAATAATAAATATTATCCTAATGATTTAGTAAATTGTGTGATAGTGACGCATATAATGCGACATCTGAATGCGAAACCTTCAACTGTTGTTTTTATGACGTAGGTTTTGTGACCAGATAAAATTCCATGAAGACAACTTAAAAACAAGTTTTTAAAACTTCTCACGAGTTGATTTGGAATGCATGTATCACTATCACTATCACTACATAGTATAAAACAAAGTCGCTTCCCGCTGTCTGTCCCTATGTGTGCTTAGATCTTTGAAACTACGCAACGGATTTTGATGCGTTTTTTTTAATAGATAGAATGATTCAAGAGAAAGGTTTATATGTATTATACATGCATGATATAGCAGAGAAACACTGATAATTTTAGAGGTTTCTATTGTGATGTGTATTGTGACCCGTGCGAAGCTGGGACGGATCGCTAGTATTTTTTAAAGCACAACAAAAGTGTAAAAAAAATACTTTCTTTATCATCTACGTAGTTATGATTATCTACTGTTTACAATAGTACTAACGCATTGAGTTTACTCATCGCTCGCTCAACGTCAAGGCTAGTCTGTCAACTGTTCAGGAAGACAGCAATGAATACTCCTTTATTTATAGTACAAGATACTGTAAGGGGCGTGACTGTGACGTCTCTTCTGCGCAGGAGTATTAGTACTGACTACTACATATTCTGTAAAAGCACTCCTTTTACAGAATATGTAGTAGTCAGTACTAAAGGAGTGGTTTTCAGACAAAGGCCACCTAACAGAATGAGTTTTGTAAGACTTTATACATACCGACATAGAAATACAGGGCGAGAACTACGTGTGGAGATAAATAAGTAAACCACTTCCATCATAAAATCTTACAATTCATTTTTTATACAGCTGATATGAAAGTGGATGGATATATGAGTA
Organism: Camptogramma bilineatum; assembly: GCA_958496255.1. Classification (NCBI taxonomy): domain Eukaryota; kingdom Metazoa; phylum Arthropoda; class Insecta; order Lepidoptera; family Geometridae; genus Camptogramma; species Camptogramma bilineatum. The sequence continues at coordinate 11,161,559 of OY292458.1, forward strand.
GAGGTAGACCAAAGAAAAAGTGGATGTATTGGGTGAAAGTTGACATGAGTAAGAAAGGGGTGAATGCTGAGATGACGGCTGATAGAGGGAAATGGAAGAAGAATAGATAGATAGATAGATAGAAAATACTTTATTGCACACCACATAATAAAAGAAAACAATATAACAAATTAAACTAACTTAATAATGATAGGTAAACAATCGGCGGTCTTATCGCTAAAAAGCGATCTCTACCAGACAACCTGTGGATGGATAATGGACAATTTAAATATAATATGGGGCATAACTATATAAAATATACTAATATTAAACACACATATAATAATTATGTAGGTAGGTAATAGAAACAACTAAAAGAACGTAATGGATTTTTATATGTGAAGGAGCATAATAAACCAGTATACGTACATACTAACAATACACATGTATACACATAAGTACATCATAAAATAATGGAAGGTTAGAAAGATAAGGGATATAACAGATATTAATGATAAATATAGCCTTGTTATACTCAACAGCTGAGAAAACGTGATGCCAAGTCAGCGACAACAGGACAAATAGTATTCCTTCAACATAGATTTAAAGGAGGAAATAGTTTTTGCATGTCTGATAGCAACAGGCAGTTCGTTCCATAGAGTAACGGCCTGCACTGAATACATGTTGTGCCGACCCCACGTAAGTGGGAAAAGGGCAGGAAGATAATGATACAGCTGATAAACAAGAGGAGAAAACCGAAGCAGTGATTTTCCAAGTTTCCAACTGTAACTTATTATGCAGAGAATATAGAAAATAGTGAGACTAATAAGCCTTCAGAAATGTCTGGCACAAATCTAGCAGTCTTATTTAGCATTTTACGGTTAGCGAGTCTAATTCACTAAAGGAAATTGACGTCAATCGCTTTTCTATGACTCCTGCACTGAAAAGCATTAAATTATAAATAGGAACAAAGAGACTGAAAATCTGAGAAATTATTGTTAAGGTAATGTACCAAAACGGTAAATGTACGTGTATGTACTTACCAAAAAAGTAGAAAAAAAAACCACTTCAAAATTTTGACAAACTTGAATTTTTATACAATAGTCCACTTTAGAACTCACATGACGTTTAAGTCATAATACTGCTGTTGTTTGTTTTTTAGTTACTTGTGACAGCTGGCTGTCATGTGATGATTAGGTCAGTGTGAATGTCAAATGTACTGAGTACAATATATGTGCCACTAGATGGCGCTGTTATTCTTACAAACTGCAGTATTTTCTTCAACAAGTTGTAATTGTAACTCTCACGCAACTTGCTTATGAAATTGAGTCATTCATACACGTGGAAACAATTTCACTCCAAAGTGTAATTCTGACTTGAAAGTGTTTAAGTAGGTAGGTACCTACCTACTTACCTATATATTTTAAAATAGAATTTAATATACTTACCTACCTACTAACTTACCTAACTATCGTTTATAGTTATGTATGTTTGCTGGTAATGAGATTGAAGTGGAATATTCTTGCTATGCTTAAAGGTTGGGTGTAAAGGTTATGGATCAATTGGATAAGGTAGCACGGATTCATTGATGTTAGAAGTGACCTATAAGATGGCATGTGATCAAGTTATTAAAATGTGTTTCTGCTCTTGATATTAGTTCAATGTTTACATACTTAACTAGGAAAAAGTTTAAACTTCCGGAATGAGAACTTATAAATAAATACCTATTAGTAAATCTTCAACATAATTAATTGCTTGTAAGAGAGTTTTCAGTCCAAAATTCTTATTCTTATCTTTTCAATACCTACTTAACTCTCCTTTTTGCTTCGCTGTAGTTGGGTAAAAATACTTCATTAAAACGGCTAACTTAGGTTGTTTTGTTAGGTAATAACAAAATATAACGATTTTTAGTCAAAAATAATCAAGAAAGACATGGCCTAACCCAACCCAACCAAATTAGGTTGGCGCCCCGTTCACTACGAAAGCATGACAAGATTAAAAAAAAAAACATTTCCTATTTTTACTCTGATGTCATACCAACGTTTATTTACTAATACCTACTTGAAAATGTTAAAAAAAATGTGACGTTTCATTATCAAGTCTCATTCGACGTATAGGTACACATACACTAAAATAAAGAATTTGACTTCTAAATTTGAACTTTATTTCAATACGCATTATAAAAAACTATGTGCAAACTTGCGTGTACGTCTGTACAGTGTACGTACAGCAATGTCATATGACGTGACCAAACGCAATTAGACGCCAGACGAAATAATGTCATTTGAACAGTGATATTTGTCAAAAATAAACTTTATTCTTTTGATTTACGATTTCATTTGCTTTTTTAATGGAACGATCGAAACTTCTTGCAGATTGAAGTTTTATCGCAAACTGCGCAATTTGTATTGTAGCGTACGTATTAGTAAATTACGCATAAAGTAAATTTGTGACGTTTTTCCGCTGCTGTGTAAAATATTTATTTTTAATTCAAATACTTACTTATGATAATATACAAATGGACTAAGTACCACTTAAACAAAGCTTCATGAAATTGCTTACCTCGAAAAACTAAAGTTGTTTTTTGTTCCTTGTGTTTTAACCCACATGAAAAGTTCTACGGGAACTATGAGATTTGTGATCAGTTAATATTAAAGACGAGATGATTATAACCAGGTTTGCTGATCCCCGAGAACATCTCATACAAATGTTAATAAACTTTACCTTTAAAATACCTACCGTAAAATACGCCAACATTGCCACCAAGGGTAATTTTGCCCGAAGATCAATTTTTAAGCAAATCTTTAAATTGCAAAAATATTTGAATAATATGTTAACATTTTTTGACTTTGATAGAAAATAGGTTATGTGTCTAGCAACACTGTCTATCTGGTGTGTCGCTAGCTTCACTCAGTAACTTGTTGGAACTCTTCGAGTACGGTGCGTATTTTCGCGGGCAAATTTTGGTGCAAATTCATAAGTGAATTGTGAGTGATGGCGAAAACACAGGTTAGTTTTATTAATATTATGATATGTAAGAACATTTTAGGAGTATTAATATGTTATTATCGTTGCTGAATGTCTTTTCAAACAAGAGTTATAGCGGTGGGCAAAGTTATCCAGCAATGTAGCGATCTACTATTGACAACATTGCCCGCCATCAAAATAAGCTTAGGGTTGGCACTTCAGAAACTTGTTTTTTTTTAAAGCTTTTAATTAACTTGCAATGTTTGTATGTTTGTAAGTTCCTATGTTTGTAAGTATGTTTGTCCGGGTCAATTCTTGCAAGCTTAATTTGACCTACTTCCCGGTGTCAAATTGAGCTGAATTTAGGTAAAATTATGAGTCTTCGGTGACAATGCAATAATAATAGTGACAGTTAGCTGAAAATGTCTAATAGTTTAGTAATTATTTTAATTTAGCTCCTAACATCATTTGATCTCAATTAGTATTTTATTTTCATTTGGGTACCTATATAAAAATGTTGATTAAAGTTTATTAAATAAATACCTGAATGAAAAATAACCAGTTTTTTTTATACCTACAATAACTACGATCACAAGATCAGTTAACTAAGAAGTGCCAACCCTATCACTTTTAATTTGTGAAATGCGGTTTGTATGAAAAAGACAAAAAATGTCAGGGTAACTTTGCCCAGCCACTTTGCTAGGAAACCTTCTATAGTATCGTTTTAATTCCTAAAGTAAACGCCATTATTGCCTAAATTCTTGTATTGGCTTTTTATTTCATCTCTCTAGAGGCTATATTTGCGTCAAAAATCAACGTGGGCAATGTTGGCTAAAAGTCCAGATAACTTTGCCCGCCATCAAAATGTATAAATACTTAATTAAATATTGACGCATCATAAAATCTGATAAAGTAATACATGCACATAATCTTATAATAGCAGATGATAAAAGAAAATACTTACGTTCCCATAGAAAATTTTTACAAAAATTGAAATTATTCGAAAAAAGTGGGCAATGTTGGCGTATTTTACGGTATATGTATTTTCCCAGACTCAAACCGTGTAAAAACCAATCACCAAGAAATAATAAGGATTGGTTGTTAAACTAAAAACTAACAGGAAAATAAAACACAACGTTAGTTTACCTAAAATATTTTCACCTCATTTACACTGAGTCGAATCCATTTCAGTAATTCTCGCGAAATCCAAAAGATGAATGTACCTATGTTAATCATCTCAATGTGCCCCCAATTTATTTCTTATGATCAAAGAAAGCTTATTTATTATCGAGTCGTTAGTCGTTATACACTTTATAGGGCCTCCAGACTCTCTGCGAGAACCCCCGAGAACACCCGAGAAGCGTGAGTGTGAGGAGCTTCTCGCCTTCTCGTTCTCGGGCTCGCCTGTTCTCCGATCGGTGTCGGTATTTTTGGCCGAGACAAAGGATTTCAAACATCACGACTGAGAAAAATTGAGAGTGTGGATAGCTTGTTTGTTCTTCGCGAAGTCTCGGCGAGACTTCTCGCCGAGCCTTCTCTCGAGAGTCTGGAGGGGCTATTAGAATTTGGGTGTATTATATTGATGTGTAAAATCTTCAATTTCTGTTTTCGCCTGGTGTTTTGATTAAGAAAACTTCCAATACCAGTACATGTATAGACAACTTACCTTTATACATTAGCTACAAACAATAAAGAATATCAAAAGCTACCGAATTCGGTGGGCAATATAGCAATCAATCCAATTATGATGACGCGAAACGACCTTATAAATCATTAGGTCCGTCGCGTGCGTCATTCATACGTAGACATGTTCTAGACGATCGATATGGAATGACGATTTTCAGGTGACCATGACCTTCCATGTCAGGTTAGTGTAAATGTTTTAGGGAGCTTCCGACGGTTTAGCCCTTGAATTTCAGGAACAGATTGCTACTGAATTGAGATGTTTATGTTTTTAAAGTGTTTGAAGTTTTCCATCGTCTAAAGGAAGCGACTTGTTCCGGATTTCTGTTAGTAAGTAGGAGATATTTTTAAAGAAAGATTTTTTGGCACATAAACATGATGAGAGCAAACAGCACTTATAATGTTAACTTTTAGCGAGTGTGTCAGTTTATCTATCAGTTCTCATTTTATAGCATAATTGTTTCTTTAATAGTAATGTTTATCAAGGAACTATGATCCATATCATGATCATGATAGATGATCTGATGACTCCGAAGAATGGGTTTGACTCTTCCAATTAGTTTGAGAGTTTTTTCTCAATGACATTTAAAATGTTCAAGCAGGAAGTTTCAAATGCAATTGTTGATGCACACATTGTAATGCACACATGCAGACTTGCTGATAGACAGATAGACTATGTGGATTATATTTATCTCGAGCAGATATATTTAGCCAACTCTTGGACACAGTTGACGCAATTGGGAACCTTCACATAAAAACAGTTGTATATTTTCGTAATACCTATTTGGTGTATAATACGACGAAAGACTGCTATTTATAAGCATATTTATCAAGCATTTTTTATAAACAAAGCTAAGTATACTAATAAATGACCGTAGCAATTAAATCATCACTTCAAACTTCCTATTGAAAACTGGCTAAAACAATTAGGTACTATCTGACTACTAGGAGAACTGACTCGGCTATACCTCTCTTGAAACTTTCTCCCTCTATTTAGTGAGTTTCGTGTTTCAGCTAGTATTTTTTTTCCCAGATTTTTTTTTAAATTATGCTTTATCTTTTAAAAAATCTTAATGTCATAATTATTGTTTACGAATTTCAAAGCAAAACATTGAACAATTATTGTAAACGGCATTGAAAAATGTTTCCAATCTGTGAAAAAATTCCACGTCTTTGACACAATAAAACAAATAACTAACGGGTTTCTATAAAATAGTGACCGTAATGGTCGGGCCGCATTTGAGCGTCACTGCACAGTGCGGGGCGCTGCATGACAAAATATTCTCTCAAAGGCAAACCATACAAAATGACTGTGAATATTTTATACCTAGTGTCGTGCAGCACCGCACAGTGCCACTCAAATGCGCAGAAAAACAAACAGTCTTCTCCATTTTGAAGTCGAAAGATGTTTAATTGTTCATTTGATGATGATTTTGAAAACGTCTATACAACCCCTGGATTAAGAACGCCCGTGTATGTATGGATGGTCCTAGCTAGTGGCTAACTCTGGTGACGGAGTTTATAAGCCACCTGAAGGCCTTCGTCATGAATTAACGACTTCAAAGCCGGGGCCGACAATTTAACGTGCCCTTCGAAGCACGGAAACGCTCTTATATGTCTTAGACCCGAGGACATTGGCTACCAAAAAATTAAAATAGTATCTAGGTCAATTCAATTCAATTCTTTATTGTAATACTAATATGTATGTATAACATTACAGGCCTTACAGGTAGGTACCTACATAATTCGTTACAATTAGTTAAAAACTGAATATATTATTAAACAAACCAAAAAACAATATTGCTAGTATATGATGGTTGGAAATTACGACCCTCAATATTACGGTCATCATAATATCCGAACAGGTTTTCACCTGTTTTTTAGAACAAACAAACAAAAATATGTTTGTTTTGAAATACGATAAAAACCATTAGTGCGTGCGTCTGGATTTTTTTTGTACTATCTGATAGGAGTTGGAAATCTTGTTTTGTTGTTTATTTTGAACAAACAGATTGTAATTGCGCAGTTACAACACTTCTTTGTCCAAATTCACCAAAACAAAACATTAATAGCACGAAATACTAAAAACGAAATGAGTTTAGTGCGTTGATGTTTACAAAAAAATCAGAATCTTAGGTTAAAATCCCAGTTCCAACAATTGGAGCAATAGACTTGTTTCGAATTTAAGCCGAAATCTGTTGATTCAACCTCTACAGCTTCACAACTCTCCGTATAGCATCAGTCTTACAATACTGAACTCTTTTATATTCTTTGTTTCATCAGTAGAAACTGTGGACTCTTCTGTGTCTTTTCGCCTTCAGACATTATACAGGCATCGGTTCTAAGAACAACCAGTGATTTGTGAGGACAGCCACGATCGTTACTCTCCTTCGCCATTATATAAAACTTCCGTGATACATTTACTACACAATACTAAACAGATTTTTCTCACGGCATTGTTATCGTTAAACCGTTAAAATTGTAAAATAAACTAATATTAAGTTCCTGGTCTTGTGATGTTGATAATGATGCTATTTTTGTATAAATATTGATACAATAGTTACGTCGTGATAGCTACAAATAAAACAATTGAGTATTTTCTTTATTAGGTACTAGCAAGTTCCTTGAACATCCTAACTTTTTGTAATTTGTCCAAAATACAAAAAAACTCGTTTTTAAATTAGTAATAATTGACACGCAAAGGAACGTCAAAGATCCGAAAGTACTTAAATATATCAAAATTAATATTATGATCACAAGTAATAATAAAGATTGGTTCAAAGTAAACGTCTGCGGTGAATGCATACTTACGTGTGGTGAATGTCAAAAATACGCATACTCTTTGGACTACCATTAGCTCTTCCGTTAAACCCAATTCAAAATGCATATTACTTTATCCTGTAGAAATGGATGGCTAAATGGGTTATGCACATAAATCTAATCAATTACTGACAGACGTACAGAATAACACACTTGTAGATGCTTTTTATATTTGATATTGTATCAGCCCAAGGGCTGATACAATATCAAAGATAAAAAGCATGCAATACATTAATGCGGTCGTAGAAAGCTATTTATCCTCGAAGAACAAAGAAAATAATACCTATCTGTTTGAATTTGAAGTAGGTTTTTGGGCAAAGATAGTGAAAAAATCATATATTTTAATCGCTATGATAAGGCCTTTAAAATTTTGCTCTTTTGCATTTTACTATTATAGATTTCATAATTATAGTTAATACTAACATGGACATAATCTTAATTCAAAATTTTGAGTTGAAAATATATTACTTGTGAGGTGCGATATTGGCACCGGGAAATATTCAAGAAACCGCATCTTTTGAATTCGTCACAGAGCGGTTTCTCAAAATTTCGTTAATAAGGAAATAAGGCCTTTTGGAAAGTCACTCCTCATTTATTCTTTACTTGATGAATGCTTAGGAAGGCGGGTCAGGTTGATGACCAAATCAAGTGAAATCCAAGAATTAACAGTAGATAGTAACCTTCTTAATCTCTTTTTTTTATTGTTTATTTTTAAATTTGCATATACGCAGTTGGTTAGAACGTTTTATTTTACGTTGCAAGTAGGTATGTACTCTACTGGATAATATAAAGCAGATTTCAAAACATTGACTGAATCATCCACGTGGATATTTCAGTTTGTTGTGATGAAAGGTTCGAGTCAAGACTTCGATCTAAATTCTGATTTTGAAAGTGCGTTCATAAAACAAGCTACATCACTGCGACTCTCCCCCTTACTTATGAAAGATCTTTAAAGTTGAACACTGATTAAACAACGTCCTGTCTCTATTCGTCACTATCCACAAATAACGACAGGACGTTTTTTAACCAGTGTTCAACTTTAAACATCTTTCATAAGTAAGACCCTCTATGTCCGTTGATCGTATCGATCTTAGAGCCAGTTGTTGAATGATTTCTGATTAAATATCATTTATCTACGGAAGAATAAAGAAAACTTATGTAATAATACAACATTTAGCAAAGTTGACTAAGTTTTAATAAAACTTTCTGCTTTTGTTGCATTTTGTAAAATTTTGTGTTTGATAATGTAAAAAGTTTTTTCAAAAGTAATATTTCTTTATCAGTAGAAATAATGTTATTTATACTACCTATAGCATAATCATACTAGATAGTCATGGTATAAATTTCAAATTGTTCATCATAGTTATAAATGTTTATTCTATAAAATTTTTATTAATCAAATTACAAATTTCCCGTTAAAAATATCATTGTTTATATGGGCATCAAAAGCATTATTATGTTTGGTTTGATGTAGACTGTGATTCTTGTGTAAAGTAATAAATACTTTTGGTGAATTAACTGTTTGATAACACATGCTTAGAAATTTATGACCGGTTTTATCATTTGCTACTTGATAATTTTGAATTGTTTGCTAACATTTTTAGGAAAACCCCTGATGTCATTCTAGTGTGAAGAAATTGATCATATAGTTTGAGTAAAAGTATAGTAAGTAAATTGAAACATAACATTATCCTTTAGTCTGTCGGTATTCCAGACACAATAAAAATTAATTGTGTCTCAACCAGATCTGTGCTTCGACAGACAACCGGTTAAGGTGGATTCCTATTTATTACTAGTATGTTCGCGCACTATAAGCATACATGGAGCGTGCAACGTTCGCGAACGTACCGACTACCGGGAATAGTTGAAGGAGCGCATAGTGCAGTAGATGCGGGAACACAATAGATTGATGAGAGAGCAAAACTATTTGCTATCAGTACCCTCTAGGGTCAATTTGATGTACATATTTCAACAAATCAAATTTCTTCTCGACGAAAACCATTAATGCAATATCGTTAAATCCTTTAAACCAGTAGTAAATAAGATGCATCCAGATTATTCTTGATGCATTAAAAAACAGAAATAGACTTTGACCGGTAAGTAGGACAGTTCTGACGTCAGACATCCCAATGCAGGCCCTTTCCAAACCAAATACACGTGTGTCCTACATAATTTTATTACGGAATATACAAACCTTGAATATATATGCCAGTTTTTGTAGCACTCCAATTGATTTGCTTAGAAACTGATTAATGATCTGTGGTGTAATAAATTATGGCAATTTATTAGTGAGTTTGTATTCATTGTGTTGACAGATGTCTTGTCTATGAAACATTTTTGCTAGGTATTATAAATTGTTCTAAGGTTATAAGTTTTAACTTACCTATAGGCAAACCCCTGATATGATTTTTTTTTAATCTTTAAAAAAAAATATCATCTTTAAAAAAATTAATATGATATAGGTAGGTACCTATTTTGAAATATAATTTATGAACTCAAATAATTTACCCTTATACCCTTTGGCAATAAATTATACAACAATTTTAGAAGTATACTTACCTACATATTAGATTATCCCGACGTAACTCAATCGCCAAAAAGTAGGCCAAAAGCACCATACATCTTTGAAACACACATTAGTAGACTATGAATAGTAGGAAGGACATACGAACTATTAGAATTGATTCGATTTACGACGGTTCACCAATCCTTGAATCGTTTTAATGCAAAATCGATGCAAAAGGTCGAATCGAATGACCTTTCATACACCAGTGAAAATTACTCGCCGTGTGAGGTCGTCATGTCTACCTACTCCTCACACCTACTTTTTTATACAATCGTCGGCAGAAGTGCTATTGTTGAACTTTTATAGTCATTCTGAACGTTCAGTATAATATGCAATCTGGGTTCTATTTAATGTTTGTGCTGTGTGATATTTTCAAACAAATAATAATCAAAAAGTAAAACAGTATCTAGAATATCAGTCATGTAGTTCCCGTAACACAAGCACTGCTTACTTTGGGGCTAGATGATGCTGTATGAAAAGTCCAGATATGTTTATTTATTATTATTAATCTTGGATGTCTGAAAATCTTCACAGATATATCTACCATCTCTGGAGACGCAGTCGTGAGCCTGTTTTTGTTTTTAATTCCTAAAATATCAGTTGACTGTGCACCTTGTGGGTTTATAAAGTCATGGAATATCTTTTGAACACTGGATTCAGTAGGTTACTTGTTAGGCCTCGGCTTTCCTTTGAAGCGGACGTCTGCATGTTTGGCACTTCATCGGGATTTTCTTCTGGATTGTACACGTCCTTCTGCGTGAAACGGGTTGTATATTTAGCAGCCCGCCCCTGTGACGTCAATACTGGCATTTGGGCCTTGCTCGACTGCGGCCTATGAATTATTGTTAAGTAGAGTAGATTCACATGCGTGCTAATTTTTGGAAGGGAAGGCGTGATATTTATAGTTTTCTATTTATAAGTCTTCTATGGTGTTCATTAAGTACAACGCCTTTCTTATTTCCTTAAGATTTTATAGCTAAGAAATTCTTTTCTAAAACTAACATGGATTGAAGGAGTTTAAGAACATACTTTGTATAAAGTTTGTATAATTCTTTATTTTTTATTTTCTAATAGAATTATTTGTTTTAATTGTTGCCTTCCTAGTACATCTACATTTATTATTCATGTCATTAATATTTATAAGAATGAAAATATTCAACGCGGCTCATCCTTTGTCATACATTACTGGAAAACTTATTTGCGTCTTGGGAATCTTACATTTTATTATCCTTTACATTTTTCCTGCGAATAATTCCTCTATCTAGAATACTTAATTTCTGAAGAGCAACACAACATTGAAGTTTTCTTTGTGACAATTGAAATTGTGATAAGTTAAGTATTAAATTAAAATGCAGTGAGTACAAGTTGGGTTTCATTACTAAACTTCGACAAACACAAAACAAATGCATTCAAAAGTTCTATCCAAAATCAGATTAGGTACTCAAACTTATTGGCCTCAATTGTGCAAGAGTAAACGGAATATCTCATTGCATTGGTTCATATGGGTCTTCCGATAAATCATCATAATGCATACATAAACGTAATCAAAATAAACCGCAGCCGCGCTGTCTGTAGTTTTATAAATGTAACAAAGTTTGAACCGACATTATTTTCAAGAAGTCTGTTTATTTTTGGAATTATTGTCCAGCGATGGACTGAACTCGAAGTATTACCATCATGTAAACATATGATTTGGACTTCTCAATGTCTTTTATAGAAATTACACAACAATCACAAGATTTTTTTTGTACTTGTTAACCAAACAGTTTTCAGTCTGACTTACTTGACTAGCTAATATTTTAAATATGGCTGTCTCATTCAACAACTGATCACTTTAATCATCAAACTGCAAGTTGTTGTTCTCTATGTGTTAATCCTTTATAATTTGTGCTTTGTCTAACTGATAAACATATAAATCACAAAGTGTTATATACTTATTTACCTTTTGAAACCAGCGTCACAAAGTCTGAAGACAATTTTTGAACAATGAGAAGATACAGACACTGTCTGCCCTTTGTAAAATGCAAATCCTAATAACATTCGTATCAATGTGCGTGATATTACATCGTGTTTTTGTACATCTTTTTATATAATAAAAATAGGTAGGTACATTTTATTTCTGCACTTACCTATTTATATTTTAATCTTTACCTTCACATTTGTTTGATACGGAAATAATTTCATAGATCAGTCAAATTTCTGAGTGTTGAACCGGGAAGCTTTACCCGACTTATTTCTGATCGTTTATAAGCCCACTCCAAGGTGGTTTTATATATACTACTCAAAACAAAATAAGGGCCACCACTGATTTTGAACATATTTTACTTTTTGTCCAAATTACACGGCAAAGGGTGTTTAAATTAAATAAAACAACATATGATTACATAAATTAAATCAAATTTAGTGGGATTTAAAGCAAAACAAATTGTTTATAAAGATTATTACGATTTACCATGTTTAAATGAAAAACGACTCAGTACAGTTAAAATTAAATTTACACAAATTTCCTAAATGACCGATTTATTTTTTATGTGTCTAGTATCGGGTATGACCTTCCCTTTTCGAAACACATTCTTGGAGCCTCGAAGGCATACTCTCTATCAGATGACGAATGTTTTCTTCTGGGATCTCTTCCCAACACCTTTTCAGAAGGTCAATCGGCTGTTACTGGGTGTGCACATCATCTTGAGCTGCTCTTACTCTTCGTTTGAGCTGGTCCCAGAGGTGCTCAATAGGATTGAGTTCGGGACTATTGGCAGGCCACGGTAAAACCTGAATATGGGCTTCCTCAAGGATAGACATGGTCGCTCGGGCTGTGTGCGGTCGTGCATTATCTTGCATTAAGATGAAACCGTCGCCTGCTCTTTGTGAAAACAGGATGACATAAGGTCTAACAACACGTTCGATGTAACTTTGGGCCGTTACAGTACCTTCGTTCAGAAAAGCAAGCTCGGTTATGCCTTGCAAAGTAATCCCACCCCAGGTCATAACATTCGGACCACCAAACCTGTCACGTTCGTGAATGCAAGCATCAGAAAATCGTTCTCCACTTCATCTCCACACTCTAACACGTCGATCGTCACTAAAAAAATTTACCTTACACTCATCCGTAAAGAGCACGTTACGCCATTCCTCCATGCCCCATTCAAGATGTTGACGTGCAAACCTTAAACGGTTTGCACGATGAGCTCCGTTCAATTTGGTTCGGATAAGTGACCTTCTCGAGCATTGCTGATCTTCATGCAACCGATTCCGTATAATCTGGTCACTGACAAGGGTGTTAGTAGTCGGGCGTAGACGATTTTGCAGGGTGCGCGCTGTAACAGTCCGCTGACGTCGTGCACTAAGTCGTACGTAACGGTCTTTCTGGGCGGTGGTAGCGCGAACTCTGCCCAAGCCACGACGTCTAGATACACTACCAGTCTCCTGGTACCGGTTCCAAAGGTTTTGAACAGCCCTTCGAGAGTATCCCAACTGCAAAGCCACGGAACGTTGTGATTGACCAGCCTCAATCATTGTCACATCACTGGTAGCAGTAGTATTGTCCAAATGACGTCGAACTCTCGGCATTTTATGGTTAAATGATCGGCTTACACGATTAACATCCAAAAACAACCGTAACATTCAGTGAACTGGCGTTAAACTGATCCCAATTCATAGACTAAAATAAACAAAATTACCCACTTGAAACTGTAACTGGGCAAAAAACCTTTAAATCATACCCTGTACAACAATATCGTTTAAACGACACTGTTATCGTTAACTCAAGTACCTAAGTTCAAAATAGCATTCATTGAAATATGTTATTTTAACACGGGTCATCATAAATCAATTTTATAGTGCAAAAGTACAAGTGGCCCTTATTTTGTTTTGAGTAGTATAGATCATTATACGAACATCTTTTAATTTACGAGCAATAATCATAAACAAAATTGAGCTCTTAGTTAGTTTTATTGTGCCGGAAGAATAATATCTACATAATGAAATCTATACAATTGTGGTCAGGAAAATGGTGTGTCAGGATCGTAGCAAGTGGAAATCCGTGGTCTCAGCCTACCCCTGTGGGAAAGAGGCGTGATTTTATGTATGTATGTATGTATGTATACAATTGTACAGTTTCTCTCCTAGTAGGTACTTTTCGATTAAGAGATGAAACTATGAGTATTGAATACTCAATAATTTCAGTTGAAAATATTTACAATAAATGCCACTGTTATTTTTCTACACAAACCGTACTTAACGTTAGTGCGATCGAGTAGTTAGAAAAACTCTTACTTCATACTTTGTTAAATACCTGTCAATCTCGAGTAAAAACTTTAGCTACCTTACCACACAAGTTTAGCTACTAAATCATATTGCATCTAGATCAAAATAATAAAGATATTGTTGAATATATGTTTTTCCCGATTCCGAGAAATTTGAATAAGATGGTTCAGTTTTATTGACTCATATATTTTGCGTTTCTACGAATATAATGATAGAGGACCTCCAAAAAGTTTAACGGCCCGTCTGACTGTGTTGATAAATCTTTTTTTACACAAGACGTCATAGAATATTATGTACTAACTTTTCTTTATTCTATTGCATATTGGCTGAAGATCATTTCCAACCGCTTTGATAAACACTGGACAATTTTTTGTTTCGTCTAGAGTTTTGGATAGAAAAGAGACAGAAAACTCCAGACACAACGTCTGACTCTGAATTTGAACTGGATCGTGTGCAAATTGGTGACATTCCAGAATTTTCTTAGAAGTCAAAGACGTCAATTAATCATCTGGTTCAATAAAGTCGAACGATGTTCTATTTCAATGCATGAAATCTATTCATAAACTGTTTTAAAAAGCTAAATAATAATTTTTAATAAGGTAAGTAATCGTATAATGTTGTTTTTTTTTAATAGTTTTTTCTTATATTTGGATTTTTCATGCAAGCAAAAAATATTAATTGAAACAAAAAATTATGAAATAAGAATAATTGAAGGCCCAGAATAGTGGAGCAGATTTTTAATTTGTTTTCTTGAAGATCTTTTTTACATCTAAGTACTTATGCGATAAATTATTTTGATGTAAGTACTACCTATCTTTTTTACCCGGCTGACTGTCAAGTCAGACAGGGTTATGTAGATCGCGCGTTTCTATGTATGTTCGTGGGTATGTAAGTAATATTCTTTATTACCACGTTACTCCTAAACAGCTGGATGGATTTTGATGAATGAGGTATCGTTAGAATTGTCTCCATCTTGATTGTGCTCTAGGATACTTTTTATTTCGATAAATCAAATAGTGCGGCTAGAAAATGCAACAATGTGTGAATTTTCAAAATGAAAATCACGCCATCGTATCAAAATCCATGTCAAAATCAAGAAGTTGGTGGACTGATATCAAATATATTTTTTTTTAAATCTAACATGACGTCTTCGAAGACTAAATCGAGTCTCAAAATTTTTGGAAATCTATTTTTCGCCCTAAATAGAATTGCTAAACAAAATGCATACTAAAACTTTATATTTAGTCACACGCAACGTTTAGAACAAACTGCATCGAAATTGGTTCAGCCATTTAGGAGATATCTCATATTTAAGAAATATCTTACACGCTTAATTTTACACACAGAGCCATCTGTGTGTCAACTGTGACAACAACGTTTAGGAAAATGCGCACGGCATCGAACCCTAGATACCTACCTATTAATAAAATTGTAATTTAATTTTGTGATTGATAAGATAATGCTGTTTCCAACTTTACAGTTCAGCCGGGTTTTTTTATTTTTGAATAAATTACTTGTTGGTTTACCCGTTTACCCGAACGTTTACCCACATCGAGCCGTTGAAAAGATAAACCTCTTTTCTGGGGGCAGTTGGGTAAAAACTTGTTTTTCTTTCAGAAATTATAACCTACCTTTTTAAAGTCAAGTTCAAGGTGTCATTGATTTGAACGTTGGATTGATCCGGAATGAGGTCGCTTGCGGCATCTGACCTCTATACTAACGATTCGGTTGGCGTCTACCGCTTACTACGTGTTTGATTATTTGCTAATAGATAAACGGTATTTAATATTGCGGTCACTTTTAAGCTGCTTAACTTCAAAGTTCTTAATTTTTTCATAATATATGAATATGGAAACGTTGGAGGGATGACCTCGATGCCTTCAAAAGGGGATGGTGAAAAATCTCGAAGGACAGGACAGAGATTGTTGGAATGATAATGCGAGTGCTTTGTCTAGCAACGGAACGACATAGGAATAATAAAATCATAATTTTGAATTTGATAACATTATTGATAACAAAACTCAATATAGAGTTGATGTAGAATTTTCCTAATCGAACACACCAATGAAGAAGATGAAATCACAAATCGAATGAAAGCAGTAAAAGATCTATCCTAAACTAGTCGAAACAAATATAAATCAGCCGGGTACATAGACAAGTGACGTAAAATGTCTACTGAATAATGTACATAATTCTGAATCACTGACTGGAAAACTTGACACGTGAGCCGAAAACGTGATCCAATGAAATTTACATTTCAATAGTATTAAACAGCGCATGTGCCGATTGAAACTACAGTAATAACCGAAATACAAATTGGAATTGTTCATTAGTTGTATGAACGTGTTAAACAGAAGGAACACAGAATACATTACATTTGTAATAGCATCCGCTTGGACGAAATCAGAGAGGAAAATAACAAAACTGTTCTACACAATGATAAAAAACGAAACATGATCACGCACGACTGTAGATATTCTCTTAGGTGCGATAGACATTCTCTCAGATATATAAAGCATTCAAGGTCAAACTCTTGTAGGATGTACTTGCGAAGTTGAGCTTTTTAGTAGTACCTTGGTTGGTATGGTAGTGAGACCTTAATGTCTGTCAAGCCGGAAAGATACCATCCGTTCTGAATGCTTATTTCCATAATATAAAAGACGATGAACTGGAAATGTGTAATATTCATTGGAGACAAATGTCCTGGAATTGTAATATGTCCTTTATCTATGTTCCGGTTCTGCCCCTATTTGACAAACCGATAACATTGTAACGGTCGCAAGATAGTACGCGTAGTATTTTGGTAGTAATGTATTTCGCCAACAAAAATAGCGTATCTTTTTTTATGAGGCTTTTGGAAAGTCCCTAAGTCTATGAGCTGGTTTCATCATCACTGAGTAGGGTCAAAGTAAAAAAAAAGTTAAAAGTATCTCACACACTGTTTTTAGTATCACTGAGTAGAATTTACCAGCTATCTTTTGTTGGAGTTATTGATTACTTACTGATTATTATATGGGCGTCATAACAAGCCACTAAGGGCTATTTTTGTGTCTGCATGTTTCACCTTGGTAAAGGAAAACATCGTGAGGAAACCCGCAACTTAGTCAGCCCCACACGTATTGATGGTCTTTCTTGTAAATATGGCTGGTTAAGCTGAGAATCCACTCAGCTTAACCTGCCATATTTACAGGAAGACCACCATCCGGTCTAGGTCCTAGGTGCATCTCAACAATGTCCCAGGCACTACAGTGTCCCGTTCAGTGTAAGCAAGGATTGCCTGTAAGTATTATGTATGAAGGGACACCATCAGATCTCTGGATTTCAGGAGCATCAGGAGGCTTCATATTTACGTGTTGCCATGGTTACGTTGACATTAGGTAGGCGTGAGTTGTCGGGCGAAGAGAATAAAAGATCATATTCAATATCTGTTACATTATTATTGTCGGGGCTCTGCTTGTTCATCATAATATGGATCTGGATAGATGCACGATAATCTTATTAACAATCTTATAAAGACACTCCGCCGAACACGTGATGCCCGTCCGCGATGAGAGCCGGTTCGATGATGAATGATGACAATCGAATTGGTCTCCTCGCTCAGCACCAGCGCTCGTAGTTGTGTCAGAGTGACGTAACCTCCATGTAGTTCTTGTCACTCTTATCAAGGAGGCTACACGGCCATACTGACATTCACGCGTCCTCGCGTGACTGCTTGTATCCAGTCCTCCTCTTTCAGTTGATCTGTAAAGACAGAAAGAAGCTGGTAGACATCTCAACCCGTTCGTCCATCCTGACACACAAAAGATCTATAATAGGAGATCATGTAAACATCTAAACATCTGGACATCAGTAAACATTTAAACATCTAAACATCTGAACATTTAAACATCTATACATCTGTACTAAACATTTAAACAGCTAGACATCTGTACTAAACATCTGTACTAAACATCTGCACTAAACATTTAAACAGCTAGACATCTGGCTCTTTCAATATTACACCGACGTCCCACCGTCCAAGCTGCCATATTGAATGACAACAAGGACCCACTAGATTGATCGAACGTCGGGCCTCTGATGTCTATGCCCATGCCACCATCTTCAATGACAACATGGACTAGAGCATCTACCAGAGCTCGTATCAACCAGCTTACGAAGACCAGAACACGAAGTAACACGAAGAAACACGAAGTAACACGAAGTAACACGAAGTAACACGAAGAAACACGAAGTAACACGAAGTAACAACACGAAGTAACACGAAGAAACACGAAGTAACAACACGAAGTAACACGAAGTAACAACACGAAGTAACAACACGAAGTAACACGAAGTAACCCATAGTAACACGTTGTTCTCAACATATTCAAGTAGCCAGATGTGTAGCATTATTAGGGGATTAAAACATAAAGCTCAGCATAAGATCTGCTATCATAAACAAGAAACGGGCTCACCAGATTATGTAGTCGAGGTAGGTGCAGATACTATTGGTTCGTTGGCGCTCGCAGACGTGGTATTCTTTAACCGCTGCTCTTTGATGTTGGTCGAGTAAATAGTGCTCTGGCGACGCCTCTATAGCTGCTCTTCCACCGCCTCCTTTTCGGTCTAGATCTCTGGATACGATGACACGATATGTCAAGAGGTGTCACAGGTTTTATCAGGAACTCTCGGAGATAGGTTTATCCTCTTATCTGAAGATGGGTCTTCCTGTAGCTTGTGGTAGTTAGCTGTTGAATGTCTTGGTGAATAATCTCGATAGCGTCTTTTCTTTCGCTACACTCTTGACAGAGTGGTCGTGGTCGTCATGTCGGAGGGGGTTGCGGCGACTTTGACGATCCTACGCCATTCGTCTCGTATCGCAGCCCTTCTGGTGCATTCGTGTGGTGGACCGTCCAATGCAGTAGCAGTAGCGTCTCGATAGCGTAGACTTCATAATAAAGCAATAGGTTTGGCATAGACGGTGGTGAAGGCATTTCGTTGCTTGCGTATTCTCTTCAATATTTAGCCCTCCGAATCCCGCTTCTGATGAAGGGACACCATCAGATCTCTGGATTTCAGGAGCATCAGGAGGCTTCATATTTACGTGTTGCCATGGTTACGTTGACATTAGGTAGGCGTGAGTTGTCGGGCGAAGAGAATAAAAGATCATATTCAATATCTGTTACATTATTATTGTCGGGGCTCTGCTTGTTCATCATAATATGGATCTGGATAGATGCACGATAATCTTATTAACAATCTTATAAAGACACTCCGCCGAACACGTGATGCCCGTCCGCGATGAGAGCCGGTTCGATGATGAATGATGACAATCGAATTGGTCTCCTCGCTCAGCACCAGCGCTCGTAGTTGTGTCAGAGTGACGTAACCTCCATGTAGTTCTTGTCACTCTTATCAAGGAGGCTACATGTATATCATCTAGTCAAAGATGTAAAGGCCTAAATTTATGTTTCACCGTCATGGTTTTTAAAATCTTTGTAGAAAAGTTTATCAAAATCTTACCAATCACAGTTGTTGGTTTATCATCAGACCAAACTTAGTCAAGGGTACATCGACTACACAAACAAAGACTCCGTATGAACACTATCGCAATGACACCATTCTTGACAACGTACGGCAACAACCATAGCTTAAGATCTATCAAGATTTGTTATCAATAGCCATAGAGGTCATGTTTGCTTGTTCCAATAACCGTATATTGCTCGCTTTATTCATTTTACGGTTCGACTTATGTTTTAAATTGGCTACGTGAAAGTTTATGCAACAGCGAAGAAAATTTTATAGCCTTTATAACATCACACACTGTAGGTAAGTTCACATTATTTTTACATGGCACATGATTCAAATACTTGAACAAGTTTACTATCGGATTATTGTTGCTACGGTACCTAGGTATTTTCGGGTTATTGTAACATGTATGGCTCCTTTCAAGTATAACGTTATCTTGTTACTACAAGTTACTCGCTTAGTCATGCCTAGAGCCTAGTAAGTTACGTGGAATTTAATAATATAAATAAAAATAATAAAATAAATAAATGATAGAAGATGCAATAAGAATAACATGAACTTGAATCTACTGAAATTTTACAAGTTAATAAAACTATTCTAAGAATATGTTTCTTGTTCATATATCTACCTATCATTCTAAGGTTGTCCTGGTGTATTAAAAGGATGTAGTACAATATTTTAAAGAATAACATTTTAAATCAATCACACATTGTTGTATTGTACTGTTTTTATGGTGACATGTTTGGTTTTCTTTCTGTGGTTTATTTTGATTTTGTTTCTCAGTATTGTACATTACGATAAACAGTGACTGCAAGAAACTGTTTAAGGTTCTGATTTTAACCTTCAATGCTCTTTAAACATCTGTTCAAACAGAAGTCAATGAAACTCTTGACGTCGAGACAATAATCGTAATTTCATCAGACTCTGACGGTCGAGTCTGGGGCTTGAACGATAATGGAATTAAAAATAAACTATTATCAAAGATATAAATATATACTAGTATGTAAGTATATTAAGTAATGTCTGATACACTAATTTGTTATTTTTTGCCTTGACAACAAAATCAAGTTCAGATTGGTTTGCCAAAATGTGTAAGGTGATTAATATGCGAGCCCGTAAATTTATTATCCTTGCATGGTCATTTAGTATCTAGGTACGATAATATAAAAAAATATTTATAAAAAAGCTATAAAAAGCAAAAATTATGATAGCCATTTGAAGGATTACGCGAATGTTAAAAATTCTTCAAACTTTAAAATTTCTATCATTTTTGACTCAAATTATATCTTTCAAAGACGTGAATTGTTACATTGTAAGTTTCGACAAAACGTACCTAATGAAAATTACCTACCTGATTACCACGTGCCAGTTATTTAAACCGATAGTCGAAGTTATTATTGAATCTGCGGTATGTAATCGTAATTTGACCTTGAAGTGATAACGTCACTGCGAATACGAGCATAGCAACAATAGTAAGATACCTACAAAATGGAGGGATGGCTTAGTAACTGTTGTATATTCTGGGGTACCGGACCCATCACGTTTTGTAGTAGTAAAAATAATTTTGGCAAAGCTGGACGTGTCTAATTTTATCACTGAGTTCAGTTTGAAATAATCTGGAGAATGTTACTTTTTGACCTCGTCAAATTTATCGCTATTGTCAATTCTATAGTATCGATAGATAGAGCATAGCAAGTACACGGAGATTGAATTCGATTAGTAGAGATAGTAGAACAAAATAGGAAAAGAATTAGTAACCTAACGAGCTAAAAGGTAAAAAAAGGAAAATTATGTTATCGTGTTTTTTTTTAATCTCACAATCAGTTTTGACGTCGTGTCCCAATTAGCTATTAATAATTTCAATTGCAATAATCACAATTCGCTTTTTGGGTCATGTCGCACCTCACAAGTAATACAGTTGCAACTCAAAAACAATGATTTTGAGATATCGCGTTTTGAAGTTTTAAAAAATCGTACCGTCTAAAATATTGACAGTAATGTCTTAACTTAAATGCAAATATATAGGTATATCGCTTGGCTATGAATATTTCATATTCTAGTTAGTTTATAGTAAATAGCTTTCTTAAAATGAATATTATTTTAATAACACTCAGAGTTACAACTGTATTGCTTATCTATTCAGGTACTTTTTTGAAATATAACTATATTGCCTGTTTTAAAAACTAACTTTTGTGCGTTTCGACGGTTATAATTAACGTTTTAATGTACATTTTCCTAGTGTTTCAGAAGTTATAATGCGTTTTATGAAGGTATCTTGTATTTCTCGTAAATTAAATTCAAAAAATGTTATAACAAAATACTATGTATATTTAAAAATCAACAGTAGCTAAACAAAAAATAAGAAACCGAAGAGAAATAGTAAGTACTTTACCACAGTTTAGGTACCTAATTATCAAAAATGTAGAAGAGCAAAATACAACTACTAAACTAGCATCATCATCTCTGGCGTTGGACGTCCACTGTCGGACATAGGCCTCCTTCAAAGATTTCCATGTATTGTGGTTGGAGGCGGCCTGCATCTACTACTACCTGCAGTTCTGCAGACCTGCAGTTTTTACAAGGTCGTATGTATATTGTCGGTGGACGTCCAACGCTGCGCTTGCCGGTCCGTGGCCTCCTCCTGAGAACTTTTTGGCTCCATCAGCCATCTGTTCTGCGTGCTATATGGCCTGCCAATTGCCGCTTCAACGTGCCAATCCGTTTGGCTGTAACCCGAGTTCTACGTATCTCCTCATTTCTGATTCAATTCCGCAGTGAAACCCCAAGCACAGCCCTCTCCATTGCTCGTTGAGCTACTCTGAGGCCAATAGTGAAGAACCACGTATTGATTGAAGACTTTTGTCTTAATGAATTGACGTATTTTGGATGAAAAGCTAAGTGGCATTTTTAAACAAACACTTCAAAACTTCGATGTACCGATAGTCAATTCGGCATCGCTGGAGAGACTCGAGCTCCTCCCATGTTTCAATTGAATCGAAGGCTTTCTCATAGTCCACAAACGCGAAACAAAGCGTCAAGTTATATTCTTCGGTCTTCTGTATGACTTGCCGCAACGTGTGTGTGTTTGGGAGGCTGAAAGTCATCCTGCAAACCTGCGATCGAGACAATTCGTGATAATTCTTGAAAACTGCTTTTAAACAATGTTTATTAGCTGTTCTTGCTGTTGAGCCATGTTTATTAAACATGGTTCAACAGCAAGAACAGCAACACCACGCTCTTGTTCCATGTTTCTGCCGTAATACCTTCGAGCAAGACGAGCTTTTGAAGGACTTTAATTACCGGTGATTCACCCGCTTTCAAAAGCTCTTGAAGTTATTCCGTCTTCGCCCGGCGCCTTGTTGAGAACAACTTGTTGTTCTTAAGCTGCTTCAGGGCCACCCTGATCTTGTACGGGTATCAAGTTTATTGGAAAAAGGCCAGGTCAAGAATGTGATGAGAGTGAATGAAGCCAAAAAAGTGTGTCAGGATCGTAGCAAGTGGAGATCTGTGGTCTCTACCTACCCCTATGATGGGAAACAGGCGTGAGTTTATGTATGTATATACCTAATTTATTTTGAAATAAACAATTAGCTGTCACTGTTTTATTGCATGGGTAATGTATGCTGAATTTCAGCTCAATCGGACACAAGAAAATGACAGACAGACACTGAAACAGGTGAAGCTAAATAAAAACTTGTAAAAATATGCACAGGCAATAGAGTTACATTTAGAAATAAGCAATACCTCGAAGAATTTATGCGATAATCTTAACAGGTCATATAGTGTTAACTCAAACAAAATTGCGGCAATATAGTTGTAAGTTGAAATGTTTTTCGTAAAAGTCTATTTAAAGGAAATTACTAACAAGCAATACAGTTACAACTCTTAATGTGAACCTCATGGCTTATTTTTATTGACAGGCGATACAGTTACAACTAGATAATACAACTATATTGATTACTTATATACTATGTTTTTGTATCCAAGCTAACACTCCAATGTTTTATCTTGAGATGTGACAGGCAAAACACGTCTGGCACGAGTGGTGACTTATTCAACAGGGATTCAACTTTAGATGTAACTATGCTACTTGACAAATTAATGAACGAGATGGATAGTCAATAAAGAGTTTTAGTGCTACCATTTAGCGATAAAAAGAGGTAAAAATGTAAGGGTCTCACCAGTCGATAGAGAAAAAAAAATTGTATTTAATGGCATACTTAGCTCAATATTGCAAAATTTTGAGTTGTAACTATATTACTTGTGAGGTGCGATGTCTTATCAATAAGCTAAACTGTTCCGAATATTTTAAGAGCTAGATTGTAGACATTGACAAATCGATCTAGATTATCGTAGGCACTATCTTGTTTTATGATTTACAGCTTGAACCAATTCTTTATTTGATTTTGTGTCAAATTTAGTTACAGTTGTAGTTTAGAACCAGTCAAGTTCTTTTGTTTTAAAACGTTCCTTGCCTCATAATTAATATGTATCATAAAATAACAGAACGTGCTACAAATAATCGCGAGTGACTTGACTTGTTCACGAGTTTTGCATAGGTATTGTTCGCTTAAACTAATAAAAAACGTATTAACATTTTCAGCGCACACAGAATTGTCTTCTTGAATTTGTTTGCTTCTTTGGAAATAAAGTAACGTATCAGGTATTACCTTGTTCTTCGTGGAGAAAGTTGTACTGCAAAGAAAAGCTGTAGAGAAAGTGTTCAGTACTAATATATTGTTATATCTTGGTGCCTACAAAAATGCTTTATGATCAAACTAGTGACCTTTTGCACGTATGGTACCAACATAAGCTATGACACTAAGGGATAATGCAGCTTTTCAGCCATGACAGAAGCCTTTAGGCGGCCTAAAAACTCCGTCACCAGAGTTGGCCACTTGCTCATACGAACTTACTTAGTTTCCGTAAAAAAAAAATGAAATTGGATGAGTAGTTTCGGAAATTACATCCAAACTTAGGAACTTTAACTCTATATGAATAAAAAAAAAACATTATCTCAGAGCTTTTTTCTATTTTGGGTTTAGAAACTTGTAATCGATACAACTAGCTATACCTTTACGACTTAAAAAATGAGGTGACTTGTCACATTTAATTTTTCACTGCTCTTTTTGCATAAATCAATTGTATCGCAATCTCTAGACCAAATCCAATTTAACTCTCAATAATTCTACGAAATCCTTTGACACATTTATGATTTTCAATCTCGTGTAAACTTGCCTATTTGAATGAAATATGATTTTATTTATTGAAACAGGTCTCGCTTGATTTGCGTGACGTCAAGACGAAAGTGGAAAGCTGACCCATTTTTTACTGTATAGAGATCAACAGTGACGTCAATACGATATTGTGTAACAGATTTAACTGGTACTCTACTCGGCACCAAGAGTTGTGTAATAAAAATTATGTATGGGAGATTATTATAATTGATTGGTTCGATTATTCACAAGCGAATCATACATTATAGTTATTTTGAACAATTTACTATTTTAATGTTCAGCATAGCCCTGATACATTTGATTTAATAGGTACGTTATCAATATTGAATAGAAATAAAATAATAAATTGTTTTGTCGATGCTCAACCCTATCATACAATAACAATATTCGATACATTATACAGCAATGCATTTTCTAAACGTTTCGTGACTAATATCGTCTTTGGCATCTCTTTCACCAACATGCAAACCATTTTGAATACACTACTGTGATACAAAAAAATAGTTACCCACGGGATTTTGAGCTCTTTGTATCTCATTTTAAAGATTCTTACTTTTGAGCTAATGTAGAGTTGGCAGCAAATATAAGTTGGTCGTGGGAAAATATATAGTCGCAGACTTAAAGCGGTACACGTATGAATGAAGTAGGAACCGATAGTACCGTCTGGGTTGTTATTTCATTTGGCAATTGTGAATTTGGCGGCATTTCAAACGAAGATATTCGTGAATTTATGCATGCCAAATAATAAACAACGTATATAGTCCAAACCGTTTTACCGTAAACATGGATTTACTAACACCACGGCCTTTATGCACTAGCGACAGATTCTAATAAACAAATTGAAGATTTTAAAAACCAAGACATCATAGACATCTACGATCTTTCGTCAATTAGATTATTGATTAGATATTATGTGTGACATAACCAGGAATCTAATTGATGAATGATTTATTTAATTTTGAATTAGAACAATGGTTTATACTATTTAAAATATAATTTACATAAAATACATAATTTAAACCAACTCACGGGACTTTATCGCGTATATTTCTTTGTTTATTATTTAATTTAATTACGCGATAAAGTCCCGTTAGTTCGTTTAAATTATGTCTACAGATCGCGGAAGTTTAAAATACATATAATACATTTCAATCTTTCAATTTTCGAAGCAAAAGTTCTGAGACGGATAAATTCATAGTACCTACTAACGTAATCGCTAATTCCACTAATTAGGTAAAAGCTATTAACCTTTTATTTTGGGTTAATCATTTACTTTGAAGCCATATAGAGAAGTTTCCACGTGTTTGACTTAGATAAAGTCGTATAAGGAAGTAACGGGAGGGTAACGTTCTTGTAATGGAGTTAAAAAAGCAAAGACGCGGTCTCAGACACGATTGGGGTCAAGAATCTATGGGTCCCCGACTTGTGCCCTTGAGCTTTTTATGCAAAGGCAATGATTTTTATCGACCAGATATAGCATGCTGCGAAATCTTTAATTGTGTTATAGGTTGCTTTATTTCTAAGGTTGGAATATTGGATTGTTTCTACAGCTTTTTTTGGTAACTTTGAGACTGGCATGAAAAAATCTTGACTAGAAAACGTGTTCCATGAGAAAACCTATGTTAGGTTTATCTAAACACTAGGTTTTCGATAAAAATTACAAAAAATAAAAACACTTTTAAAATTTTGTTGCGGCCAAGTTGCGGGCCAGCTCCAACACCGTCCTGGCAATGATTGCGGCCAGGGTGGACTGCCCCTATACGAGGCACTGTTGCGAGCGACACCTGTCCAGCAACCCAATTAGTTTTTAAGTTACCTATGTGTTGTGTGTATTTTATGCAGTGTGCCTACCTACTGTACCTATGAGTTATGCTCGAAATAAACGTATTTTATTTATTTATTTATTTAAAATGCAACCAAACAATACGCGCAAATTATCTATAGTGCGTTTGTGAGTAGTTACGCACACATGAAACACATGAATCTAGTGACTACGATGCTCACCAAAGGCTAATCCGAAAACACGTTTGACTTAATGCCTATAACTTGCCAGGAGTTAACATTCCTTACGACAGGTTGCTAAGCCGTCGCCACGCCATCCACAATCTAGAAATATAAAAACTTGTAAGTACTTAGTGGAGTAAATTTTTAATATTGCATCCACAATTTTATTCAATGACTTATAAAGAAGCTTATAAGTTTAAATAGGCTACTAAATATTTTATTGCAAAAGCTTTATTTTGTCAAAATTTTTGAAAGAGTTTTCCTGTTCATTGTACTCACTATCATATCTGTGCTTGAAATGTAACTCAAACTGCTTGTGAATAAAATTCATTATCAAATAAATATTTGCAATGGCTTTGGTTTCTGGTATTTCCTGATTTCATCCGCAAAACTATACAAGGTATCTTAAAAATTTGGTATAAGTACTATGATTATTCATCGATCTCAGTTCTTTTATCAAATAAGAGTGGATTGATGGTGAGAAAAAGTGACATTCGATCAGTAATCTTAGGCCATTTTTCGTTTAAAAATACGAGTATATACAAATTGCTCGTTAACATGCAGAAAATCAGTTACCATTGTAAGAGGTGGTGATAGGTTTGCAACATTGTAAGAGTTAACCCCTGGAACCACTATCTGATTTTCAAATACACCGAAAGAAAGCTACACAAATCCTGAATGTATTACATATATATTTTCCATTATTAGATTTCGCAAAAATAAACGGTCCCTGCGAGAAACCCTGTAAAAACCGGGTCGTTGCTAGAACGTATTATATAAATTGCCATATAGGTCCTTTCCTATTTCAAAATTACAATTAAATTTAATACAGTTTAAAAATACAATTTATAGCACTACCTGTAAATTAAAAGCCAACCTTGCTTTTTGTATAAATTAATTGTATTCTTCATTGACATTGAAAGTTCAAAGACATTTGGGTATAGTAATGGTTTCCAGGAACTGCCACTGACTTCATGTATTGTATAATCAAGCAGATGTTTCCAATTAACTAATGAAACCAATTGTTGAAGTTGAAATTCTATTCTAGAAGTAGTTATACCCTATTAAATTGATTTTTGGTAGTGAACAAGGTATTAACACCTAAAAAAGTAAGCTTAAGAAGATTGTTACCATTAATTCTCCTTTTAGAAGTTTTGTTCTAAACAAGGTATTTACACCTTAAAAAAGTAAGTTTAAGAAAAGTTTAACCATAGTAGTGTTACTGATTTACCTACTGACAACTAAACAAGGCACTAAAATTATAAACGCCTCTCAACTTGAACATTGGTTAAACAAAGAGCGGTAAATCATTGTAGAATACTCGTCATAAAAATGTCAATATACACAAGTGCACGAAATAGTGGTTATTGTCTCAGATCATTTTGTTTTTTGACAAAAAAAACCTACATGTAACTAAGTAAGTTCGTCTGAGCAAGTGGCCAACTCTGATGATGGAGTTTTTAGGCCGCCTAAAAGCCTCCGTCATGGCTTAACGACTTAAAAGCCGGGACCGACAATTTAACGTGCCCTCCGAAGCACGGAAGCACTTTGCTCGTAATGCCACTTGCGGTCACCCATCCAAATTGTGACCACGCACAACGCTGCTTAACTTCAACTATCAATCAAGAACGTCTAACTGAGCAATTTTCTGCACTTTCGAGGTGCATCTCTGTTCAGATAGGTACTCACCAAATTTTATGGAACCACCACCCTTTCAAATAAAAAAAGAATCATCAAAATCATTATATCTCAATGAACAGTGACATAAAACTTTTGAGGATATTTCAGGGCACATTGAATAAGTAATTTAATTTTAATCTGATTCAGTGTAAAACTCAAAATATAACTAATAGAGCAACATGACTCACCTACTCTCAACTTTGCACGTTATGAGGAAAAAACCACTATCAAATAGTCAATTTCTTGCTATCCAATAACATATAGAAAACCACCGACAAAGATAGAAGGAAGCCAAAGATTGTACTGATAATGAGGCGACTGGCGATCACGGGCTCAATTCATGGCGGAAAAATCTTTAGCAAAGAAGTGTTTATTATTTAATGGTTATCGTTGTTTGCAAACATTTTCCTCTGTCGCATAATTACCTCTATATAATTTACTATTTACTTTACATTGCCCAATTTACTGTCGCAATGCAGCCATAGTTTTGGGTAAACTTCCGACCAGCTGATCTCTGTTGTCTATTGATTTATCCGTTTGCCGCAATCTTCAGATTGTCTAGTTGTTTTTTGAAACTTTTTGTAAACACGCAACTTCCCTGCGGTAAATTTGTTTTAATAATCTTATTAAGCTTACAAACTGTCACGTATTTTTTCACTATGTTTTGGTCCTCCCTCTAAAACATTTTCGGTGATTACTGACGCTTGATGTTGTGTTGGAAGTTTTTATTAACACGTCGAATATGTTCTATGAAATCTATCTCTTGCACCTCTTGGTCCCTAGGTCCCTACAGAACCTTAATTTTAGAAACATTATTCAACTGATTGGTAGATATTATTCTACATTGTACGAGTATTCTCCTAACAATCTTTGTCTTCAAAAATGTTACTAGTAGTAACAATACTTAGCAACAAAAAAACGATCATGTTTGTGGCTAATACATCTACAATTTCCGTTAATTTAATATACATTGTTTGGTTTTGCATTAATAAACTATAAACATGTGTAAAAGTTAATAGACGTTTGCGTCGACGCATACACGGTATAAAACTTGCGACCACCTATGGCTTCGTCATAGAGTAAGTTGTACGAGTTAACAAAGTATTGTTTTGATTTGTAGGTAAGACTTCTTCTCTTAAAATAGGATTGTCACGTCGTGAATTTTTTTATGGTTCAGTGTATGTTGGTGTAAAGTATCTACTTAACCTGTTATTTGTCCACTATAACATGAACCACTATAATTGCCTGATAAATCGACTATTGATTTGTAACAGTTAATTTTTCATTTTAGTAGTTAGTTTCAGTACGAAAATCTCATAGGATGGTATCCTCAAGTACAGTAGTACAATATCTCATACCTTTGAGCCATTTCTACTAGAACCAATGATTGGAAAATAAGATGTTTTGATTATTGTGTTTTTGTACCTTAATGTGCTTACTAACTTTTTTGAAATGTGATCTGGCTTCTTTTAATGTTGTCATTGTCACCACCCAAGTGAAACCGAGCGCGGAATCTAGTCATCTCTTTATTTTATGTAAGCAGCAAAATTACTACAATTTAGATGTAGATATAACACTCGATTGAGTCAACGAAAACTTTACTCGTAAATCCACATAAGCCAAAGAGATTTTTTCATCACGCGCTCGTTGACGGATCGACATCAACCTAACCTTCTGTTTATATTAATCTATGGCGGCATCACGTGTCAGATCGAGCCACACGCGTTGCGCGTGCTTCGACTCCATTACAATTAACGTGCAGTTTCATTAGTTTGTTCCATAACTTTCATTTCAATTTTGATTATATTGATTTCACACTTTTATCGGATTTGCCTTGCCATATATTGCAAAATTAAAATTTAGGTACCTACTTAATACATTTTAAATAAGTGTTTCGTTTGATATAAAAAATATAACAACATTATTAAAGACCTACACTGGATCCAAAAGCACAGCTTTGCTTAGTTTGAGGTTAGATGGCACTGTGTGAAATTACAAAAATACAAATACAAATACAGTACAAATACATTTATTTACAATATTTATTATGATTAGTTTTCGACGTCGTTCTTTCCTGACTGTTTTCGTTTTCAGTGACCACGTTCACTACTTTCTCCGTTCTGTTAAGTACCTATCTATAGGAGTTTTATTCAAATATAAAAATATATCAAGAATCCACAAACGCCAACAACAAAAGTATAGCTACAATACTTACCTGCTTGTATATCAAATCCAAAAAGAAATTAGTATCAAAACAAAACACTCAATGGTTCAGCAAACAGCAACATTTCTAGGTGACTCACAAACAAGATAAATTGGCTCAAAATATCGGTGACACTAATCTGAACATTGTAATTTCATTAGTCTGATTAAAGTGATAGCAGATGATTGAACTGTGTTTTCAATATTACTCATCGGAAAAACCTACGAACGTTACTCAATCAGCTAATCCGAGAAATAATCAAATTAATTATTATAATATCTGCAATGATACCATACAAATTCATATCTGCTGCAATATTGTCATCAAATTCATTTTACTTAGCTTAAAAACAAAATTAGAAAAAGCCTTTTTACAACAAGAAAACACAGCGGACAGATTTGCGTGCTAAGCCAGTTTTTCTCATAATTAGGGTGTCTTTTCTTACCCAGCTAAACCAACGTACTTAGTTAGGTAAACTAAAACTACGTAATAAAGCTGACATAGCTCTGCAGCCAAAAAATTCCCAAATGAACTTGAGTAGTAGGTATGTAAATCAATATCAACTGTCTATTATGTAGTACTTTCCATATTGTAGTAATCAGTTCCGGTGTAGTTGCTCCGTATTTCATTACGACGTACAATGTACTTATCTTGGCCTGCCAACTGCGCAATTTTTTTTATTAAAAATTCTACGTACCGTACTTATTGGAATTTTACCAACCACTCCAGTTTAGTGTGATTATGTTTTATGTGTTTTAATATTATTTTTTACCATAGATAATTTTGAACTATCTGAACTTTAAATTATTCATCAACATCATTATTTGAATATGTATATTTTTTAGATTATTCAGTATACTTCAATATGGAGTGGATATTATATTTCATTACTGGTAATTTTTTAGGACTTACACTAAACTTTACATCAACGTGAATACCTACTAGGTATTTGTACCTACATTCTGAAATTCCGTTTATTCAGCCAATTGAAAATAATGAAAAGTAGTGATAAATTTTATTGATCCTAAAAGTTTCACTAAGCCCTTATTATCAATTTATCAATTTTGTTTGACTATCCAATTTTACAGAGGATCTTATAGATACACGTGTATGTGGCAAATTGATGATTGCCGCAACATTACTTATAGATTGAGTTGCTGTGTGAATATGAGAATCTCAATGTATGTCCATAAAATTGATTGCATATGGCTCAATATAATAACAGTTTATAAACAAACCGCTATACGGTCAACATTACAGATACCTCTGATACTACTTTTAGAAATCTACATAAGGAGCACATTTTTACTTACGAGTAGGTAACATTTTTACTTGTATTACTGCCATTTGCTTTAACCTCTGCTTTCGCATCGACATCGGTCTTGGTAATTATATTGAGATCACGAAGCAAGCGGCTCCAAGATCAATCTTAATTCATAAATGTAACTAATTCAAGGTTCGTTTGAGTAATATTTATTTGTATTGATTGTAGTTACTGCTGCCGTGCTAGTAGGCGATGCATTGCAGCCTTGCCTTGGCATACATAAAGTTAGATATTTCACAGCTGTACCTAACGTCTTTCTGCCAAGGTATAGCATATCAGAGTTTATAACGGAACTTTATATACCAATATATATGCAATATATATACACTAAAGACATCGAAGGCGTCGTACTTATCGGAATTCAAATGACAATAGTTATTTCAATTCAAACTCTCTAGTAGAAAGTTACCGTTTTCCTGTTAAGTAAGGTCAATGACTACTACGACGAAATAATGATAAAAACATCAAAGGATTAGTGTTCAACGAGTTGGTTTAGTTAGATATAAACTATATTTAGCTATGGGCTAGATAAAATAATTAGGGTACCGAGTAAACTATGATATTTCATGTTAGATGGTAAAATAACCTTTTGGTATTTTTAAATAAGCGCTGTGATTTTTACAAAAAAACATCGTGCAGGCAAAGATTTAAAGTTCAAGAACCAGAACATAAATGTCGTGTCGGATATGTTCTTGCTAGACTCCAATATTGTCCTCAATTCGACATTACAAGGACTGAGTGTGCACGCTGTGCCAACGTGATTTCAGTATTGTGATAGAAATATGAAATGAATAAAAGAATATAATCTTAAACAGACTGTTTTTGAATTTAATAACTTAATGACGAATTATGTTTGTACCTATCCAACATCATAAAAGCAGTTTATAAGTAAAACTAGAATAGTCAGATAATTTAAACTTGTATACACTTAGGACTTTACATGAGATGGTACACTTCAATAACAAACGAATTTTTAAGTTGACGATTGTACTAACTAATAGTATTGTCACTGTTCTCTATAAAAAATAGAAACGAAATCATACCGGCATTCATAGTCAGAAATAAAAACTACTTCGTTGAAAAAACCTAAACATTAGACAATGCATTACAAATATCTAGTGCTGAAATACTAAGTGCAATGAAATTGAATATAACTCAGTACGAAATGCCTAAATGTACCTAAAACCTCATCTATTTTTGTCAACGTAAAGTAAACCACAATAGTTAGGGGATAAGATTGATATTGTAACGAAATATAATTTTCGTAACAGCCTATCCATTGTGACTAATGCGTGATTGCTGCAACTCGTGCCCTCAATATGACTGAACTTGACATCCATTGAGTAGGTTTCATGTTCGCCCTTTAGTATGGATTTTCAATAAAATATTAATGCATGCAAGAAATGAATAGGTTTACTTTAGCAGCCTAAAAAGTTCTAACGTTGACATAGTGTCACTGATTATAACTCAAAGTTTAAACTGAAACTGTTGAAAAAGCTTCCTCAAAAAAATATGTCTCATTTCTTTAACATCAAATTATACACCTATTTATCAAAATAAATAATCTTCAAACGATGGAAAAAACAAAAATATGAACTAGAAAGTGACATACTTTTCTAGTTTAATGTTATCATGAGGGGTTAACGACTGAAAGGTAGGTATAATTTAACACTGCATAATAAAAATACCTAATGAGTAAACCACGAATAAACAGATCATTGTATTCAAATGAAAAAGTCACGAGTATAAAAGATGATTTCATGAAAAAACCTTAGCAGGGTTCTTATTTATAGTAATTTAGCTCATCCGTTACACCATGTGGTGAATTAGGTCAGAAATGATTCACTCCATGTTGAGAATTAGATATCTCGTGTAGTTTTTGTGAAAAGAATCAGTTTTAAACCTGAAACTCACGTGCAAATACAATGCAGTCGTAATCTTACGTGTGCATTTGTAAACAAGAACAACTGTAAAAACAGTAAAGGACCTTTTATTATACATGAGTTTTATTCTGGTACCTATATGAATGTGAAAGTATTAAAGTCTATAGTTGAAACGTTGCAGGCTCATTGTACCAATATAAACGTAGCGTCTCGTCGTTCAAAATTGTGAATAAAATTAGTTCGTGACCGCTAGTTTTAGGTCACTTTTCACAGTCGTCAAGTGAGTGGACAGAGTAGAGTTTATAATAATTCATGTAACAACTCTTGCAGATTTACTGTTCCGTTCCTATATACCTACATTAACCCGATTTGAGAACATGGCACCTTTGCGTGACAACATTAACCAGCAGAAAGTCCAACCAGACGGTGTACAGTCATTCATGACAAGCTCTCCAAATATGATCGCTGTGTCTACGGTATTGGGTTTCATTTTCAACGTGTTACGGAGCAGACATATTAGCTGTACTTACTAAAACGCTTTTCTGAACGCTTATTCATCTTTTGGACAAGCTTGTTACGTGTGGTTATGTGGGCGACAAAATTTAGTTCAAAAAGTAAATGATAGATAGATAGATAGATAGATAACAGCTTTATTGACACACACTTTGACAGTACAGACACACAAAAAATTAGGTAAGTAGGTACAGAAAGCATTAAACATTAACCAAAGAAATAGACAAAACGAGAAGGAACGAAGAAGAGACGAGTTACAAAAATAGTATAACATAGGTAGGTAGGCACTAGGTACACAAATCGAGAATGTAGGCGGGTGAAAAAAAGGTCTGCGCTGTGGTGGGTCAATAGGAACCAGTCTCAGCTTTTTGTTACTCTGCGCCATCAGAAGCAGAGCAACGCTGATTTTCAGACTGGGCCTGGGAAGTGGTGACTCCACGAGCAAGGAGAAGTGAAACATCTTAAAACTGAATAAAATAGGTAGTAAAAGGGAATAATATATAATACACACATAATTATATGTAATAAAATGAATTAGGAGATAAACCGGTTTACACTAAAAATACACAAATGTCTACATATAAGGTAGGAAGTAGGTAGGGGGTGGTACAGAAATAAATAATGATTACGGTAAATAAATGTAGGGTGCGTTTTGATACTTATCGTGAAAAGCCAAAAAAATATTAAAAATAAAAAAAAAACCAGTTACTTGTCAAAGTCACGTAGTACGCCATTGACTTATGATTAGGACATTGACATTTACCAAAACCAACAACAGAAATTGAGGTTATTTTTTTTTTACGAGAAACGTGAAACGTGTTTTGGTTTTTTGCCACGTCACATTGGATTTGGCATCGGTCGTGGCGAAAAGTAGATGAAACTGAGAAAAGGCGGGACTGGGAGAGAGTGGGAATCGGGATATGAAAATCTGGAATGGAACTTAGCGAAGAGTGCAATCAGGGAAGATTCGAGTGATGGGTGAGTATGCACACTTACGAGCACTTTTGCGTATTGATGAGATGTTTTTTGAGATTACGTCTAAATGAGTGAATTGTTTTTAGGTCATACAAAGGAGGGGGAAGATCGTTCCAGCACCGAGTGGCAGCAAAACGAAACGATCCACGAAAAGCTACAGATTTGTGACTCGGCGCGAGAAAAACGACGTGATTACATGCTCGTTTAGGGTAACGTGAGCTAGCATCGGCCCATTTAAGCTTGGAGTACAGGTAGGTGGGTAGTTTGGTATGGGTCAAGCCAAAGAGAAGTGTTGCAAGGTGGAGTTTTCTACGCGCTTTCATTTTCAACATGTTAGCGGAATTAAGGAAGGGAGTAACGTGGGTACGGGGGGGAATAGGGAAACAGAAACGTGCACATGAGTTCTGAACCCGTTGCACTAATTTTTCAGTTCGACTCAAAAGGCAGGGTCCATAGACCGTGTCACAGTAATTAAGGCGAGACAGCACTAGAGATTCACACAGAGTGACCCGCACATCCTCACTCAAAAAAGGACGGATTTTATAAAGAGCCTTGAGGCGAAAGAGGGATTGTCGAACACATTCAGCTACATGGGCCTCAAACCGAAGATGACTGTCCATGACTAAACCAAGATTCTTAACCTCTGTAACGCGTTCAACCATCCCATCGCCAACCCTTATTACAACTTGTGTGTTAGCCAGCTTATCAAGTGTTTTCTTGGTTCCAAACATCATATATTTGGATTTGGAAGGATTTAGAACTAGGGAGTTTTGGATGGACCACAGAGATACCTGTTTCAGATCACCGTTGACTGCAGATACAGCGCTGGCACAGTCTGAAGGCTTGAAAGAATAGTACAGTTGCAAGTCATCTGCATATATATGGTATCGGCAGGAAGTTATGTTGCTGACTATATCTGCGCTGTACAGGATAAACAGGATCGGACCGAGGATAGATCCCTGTGGCACACCGCACGGAACTGGGCAAGGTGAGGATCTAAGTGATTTACCATTTGGCAACTGTAATTCAACACATTGAGATCTATTTTTCAAGTAACTGGAGAACCATCTTATTGTTTTAGGGTCAAAACCGTAGTAACAAAGTTTAGACAGCAGTAGTGGGATATTAATCGAGTCGAAGGCCCTAGAGAAGTCCAACAGAACAAGGATACTACACATCCCCTTATCCTGAGCCGCCAGTAAATTATCAACCACATCCATGAGGGCGGTAGATGTGCTATGTCCTTTACGGAAGCCAGACTGATATTGGGGAAGTACCTGATTTACCTCAAGAAATTTGATCATTTGCATGCAGACAATCTTTTCCAAGACCTTTGAAAGACAAGGGAGTAGACTTATTGGTCTGAGGTCACTGAGCAGAGTGGGTTGATTATTTTTGGGGATAGGCTTAACAACTGCAACCCTCCATGCCTCTGGAAAGGTGGAACTTATTATAGATGTATTTATTATGCTAGTGATCGTAGGTAGCGATTGAGGCAAGGTCAACAGTATCATTTCTAAGGAAACACCGTCTATGCCCAATGCATTTGATTTAAAACTTTGGATGACTTTTAAAACCGTGAACTCACTCACAGGCTGTAGAGAGAATTGATGAGGGCTGTGGCGATGAAACTCATAGTAAGTTAGCTGGGAAATAGAGATGTGATTGTGTCCAGGTATGTTGAGAAAATGGGAATTAATTATGTTAGGATCGTTAAACTGGGGGGGAAGTTCTGAATTCTGCTTTTTGTTTGGAATAATATTGCATTTGAGGTTTTTCCAAAGTTTCTTAGAGTTTCCCGCATTGTCATTTATGTTCCGAGTAAAGAAAGCGCACTTCTCACTGTCGATTGCTTTTTCTACTAGCTTTTTCATGTCTTTATAACTTTTTTTCCTCAGGGAAGTCTTATGCAACTTATAATCTTTATGATAATTGTCTCTAATGCCAATCATAGTTTTAATTGTGTCTGTTAACCAAGGATGGGGGGGCGAATTAAATTTAGTAGTCTTTATAGGTGCATGTAGATCAAATAAGTAATGGATTAAAGTTGTAAAAGTAGAAACCCTATCGTTTAAAGAACTTATTGAAGGAAAAAAGTCCCAATCAATATTATTAAGGTCGTTATTAAAAAGCTCAGGAAGAATGTTTTTTAGAGGTCTGTATGTAAGAAAACGTGGTGGGGGTTTATCCTTTTTAATGTTAAATTGAACCACCACCATAGCATGCCTGCCCAGCTCAGGGGTGTGCTTCATAGATATACTACGTACTGTGGCATCTGTACAGACTAGGTCAATGAGAGTAAGTTTATTGTGCACGTTTAGATGTGTTGGTTCTGTGATCACCTGTGTCAGTTTATGACAGTGCAGAAAACGCTGCAATAAGGGGAGTTGTCTGTTCTTTGGGTCATTCATGTCAATATTCAGGTCTCCTACAAGGATAATGTTATCACATTTGGGGAATGAAGCAATTGAGTCCATGATAGCATCAAGAAAAGAAGTTGTGTCCTGCCAGGGTGCACGGTAGCCCGTACCAATGATGACTGTCTTGCCAAGCACACTGAGCTTCAGCCACAGTTGTTCCACAGAGGGCACGATCGGGTAGGAGCAGGCGCGCGCATTGCAGCCTCTTTTAATAAAGAAACCAACACCCCCACCACGACCTCTTTTGATACTAGTATGCCTAGGTTCATATATGAAACGAAAGTCATTTAATTTAGGTGCTTTATAGTCCTGTTGAGGGCCCATCCAGGTTTCATTAATAGCTAGGATATCAGGACCAAGCTCATCCACTGCAACTAACTTGAACTAAATGTAGTTCAGTTACTCGTTGACCGACTTTATTAAAAAAGCAGAAATCTGTGATGAATTCTTTTCCAAGAAACGTTAATTGCGCAATAGCTGAGTAAGCTGTTTTTAAGTAGTTTGTATGTTTTCTTTATAGGTACCCATAGTATTTATAAACACTGTTTTAATGCAAAATTGTGGCCATTTAGATGAAAATTAGTTTTTGCATTTTGTTTTACTTTACTTTCTTCTCGCACAGTTCTTTCTTCAATGATTTGCTTTTTATTATTAGCAGCTTAAAAAGATTTACTAACAATTACTCGCTTGAGTTGTTTGATGTCAAAACAGTCTGCCCTACTTTTTAAGCCTAAGTCTCACTTTCGCTTCATTTGTCATTGCACTTTCATTACTCCATACATAACAGTTACGAGTAGGTACTGTTACCTAGTTATCAGCCAGTTTCAACTCTACATGTAAGCATTATAAAGTCGAAATTGCGGTGATTATCATAATGAAAGAGTTTGTTTATTTACCTTTTGCACTTCACTACGCTGGTTACTATAGTTTGATAATGATGTTATGTTAGTAGTTTTAGTTTTTGTGGCAGAAAATAAGTTTTGATCGAATTTGAGATAATTCGTCTATTTGGAAATAGTCTAAAATGTCTATTATATTAACACAAACGAAACAAACAGAAGCTTTCTCGGAGCTGATTCATGCTACTCCTTGCTTATTGGTTTGCAAAACGCATTAGTAAGAACCAAACCGTTTATTAGTGTGAGTGCTTATACTAATGCGTCCCAGTAGTCCTATTATAAAGCCTCGCCTTAGCATTTTTACTGTTACATTGTAATTGTGCACAACTACCTCGACCTTTGAGCTAACGTATTCATGATAATAGTTTCATAACTACATAACCTGTGCACAAGCTGTGTTAAAGTAAAGACATCAGCAAATTGAATCACGCAAATGTCATTGAAGTTGAGTAGATCAAAACACAGATGTGAAAATAGTATTTATGTTTTCTTTGTTCCAAGTTTTAGGTTCATTCAACTTAAAAAAATACTGATGAGGGTGAGAAGTGTGGAAGGTAGTCCACCTGTTACTTTGAAAGATCTAGTGACAGGTGTTTTGGTTCCAGTTTCGATGCATCTGTTATGCAGCTGCAGAAATCTGTTTACTTAAATTATTTTGTTTTCATAGGGATACTGCTACCTCTATTTTTAATATTGCAACTATCATTATGGTATCTACTGACCCACTTTCTTCTATTTTTGGTAGATGTACTTAAATGCTAAGTAACTTTCTCTTCCTAGATAGCTTCTGGTGTTAGTGGGCTTATAGTCATAGATGGTTTCAGTTCGCATTATAGAATTTGAGTACCGTTACCATTGTTTAGATTATAATTTATAAATATGAACGTCGGGAAAAACAAAAAGGGAATTTACGTGATAAATACCCGGATACATAATATATGGAATAATATAAAGTTTACAAAGGTTTATGATGCTTAGATTGTTGTAGTATGTAAGAGTACGTTGTTTATTGTTCGTAATGACTTGGACTACTCATTCGTAATTTTATTAGACGATGAATCTGCATCTGATGCACAGCGGGTCGACATCCTTATGCAAATGAAAACAAAACAATGTGATTGTGAGTCAAGCTGGTCTGGCTGGTTTGAACTAAACTGAAACAAGCGTACGGTAATAGAACAGTTTGAGATTCTTTGTCAAATGGCTTGGAAAGTGTAACAGCAAATTGTTACTACAGGCTTAGAGTCTTGTCGAGTATTGAGTTGAATAATGTTGTTACCTTTCTCGCAAAACAGTTTGATGAATCAGAGACTAAAACTGAACTATCTGTCCTTTTCAAAAGATACTTATCTAAATAGAAAGTGGTCCGGATAAAGGTACTCGTAGTTACAAGTTATTATAATATAAGGATTGTGCAACAGTCTTTTCCAATTGACAGTTTGATTCAAGATATTAATAAAAAGGCTTGAGAGCAAATGTTTCTTGAAATATACTTTCACCGGGTAAAGTCCAAGACCGACCGATGGTATAACACAGAAGAAACAATAGTAATAATTCAAAAGTTTCACTCTGTTTAGTGAAGCTTAATAAATAAATAAA
Organism: Camptogramma bilineatum; assembly: GCA_958496255.1. NCBI lineage: Eukaryota > Metazoa > Arthropoda > Insecta > Lepidoptera > Geometridae > Camptogramma > Camptogramma bilineatum. Next base: position 11,202,085 of record OY292458.1, read on the forward strand.
TAAATAAATATTGCTGGACATTTCACACAGCATCATGTATCAATAATAGTTTGCAGACACGTAAAAAAAGTTCAGAATTACATCATAGTGAGATATTGAACCTCATAGTCAGTAACTGAAGACTGAATTTTATTCGATGAAATGTTTTTATAGGGTTGCTAGCTGTCTAGGTTCGTATTTTGAACGTGAAATCTAAGTGCATACCGATAGAGCTCATTTTACATTTAAGTTCAATTCGAAGTGTTACAGGTCTGTTAATATAGAGGCGCCACGGAAGCGTGGTCCAGTTCCAGAGAAAGCTAAAGGAACCGGTGTATTACCGTTCACTGATTTATTTCGATCGAGAATTGTAGCCGATTTCTTGTAACTCGTTAGTGTATTACAAAACGTCCGGTTTTAAATAATATAAAGCAGTTACATATTTGCATTGCGAAATTTATAAATTTAAGAAAGCATGTCTACATCTTGGTGAATGTATGTTGTGAGTTTGTGATACATCATTCTTCGCAACGAAATTGAATGGCCAGTTAGTTTCCATAGATCTTTTCGCACTCCATAGCAACAGACCAGGCAAACAGCTGTTGGTCCCAAAAAGTACATTTCAAAATCTTGAACACTATTCTGTGAACAAAGGTTATAAAAACTCCAGATGAGAATCTGAGCTCGGTAATCCAAGTCTTCTATTTAAGTCCTGCATCGCAACAGGGATACAATAAAACGAGTCAGGTTCGGTCGGGGAATGCGTCGGTTGAAAAACCTCGCCGTTTTAGAACAAGATCGCACAATTTTATAGGTAGATAAGTATCTCTCAATATTGTAAACTTTAAACGTAAAGATTGGGGTTTTGAAGTCGTGAATTTCCAAGGTTTTGACCAATACACAATGACGGCCGCTCAGGCACAATCGTCAATCTTGTTTGAGTAACACAGCGATGCAGTTTCCATTAAACTCTTACTAGCTATGGACATTTGTATAGATGTACTTTGTATATTGTAGTTCACTAACATCTTAAGTGATGAGTAGTGACCGCTTTCATTGTGTTAGTGTGTGTTGCTAATGACCCAGCCAGAACAGGCTGAACAACTGCATTCGGAGAAAAAGTTGATCAGTACCATCGGCAAGCTTCTTTTATGTTTCACACGCAATCTACTTTATTTCCATGTTATTGCATGACCATGTGTAGTGTTCAACTTCTCTTAATGAGGACTCACTTTGCAAATATCAATTTTAATGACTGGGACTACTTTATTATCGTTTTTAAGATTATTTATAACTACACCAATGGCGTAGGCGGTTCTCACACTGGCAATGCACCCCGCTGCGTGATGCGTGGCTGCAAATTTTAACATTGTATATCCCGCTCGTCGATGCGTTGTCAGTGTGTTGTACTATGCGTGTTTTCTATACAAATTGAGATACTTGCATACAATGTTTAAATCTGCAGCCACGCACACTACTGCGAGGTGCGTTGCAGTGGGAGAACCGTCGAAGGTACACTTTAGGTACCTTAGTCTGGTTTAGTCAATGTTATAAGTTAGCCACATGCTCATACGAACTTACTTACTTTACTTATTGACCTTTTTTGAACAACTGTCACTCTTGACTCTTGAGCAACACAAACTTTCTTAAACAACCTAGATGAATTTCTAAAGATTAACGTGTTATGTAAATTATGTAACAATCTTAGCTACTCATTATTTTCATTTGTTTGATGTTACTAAGCAGCGTTGGCGTTATTATAAACAATGGATTGGTCATGATTTTGTCTCACCTTGATTGATCAACTCTAGTATGAAACTTTCATTTACGTACATCTTACGCAAGAAGACTTCAAACAATAGTTTTTAAGTGTTGGCGTACCTATTAGTCGCAAAAAAGATTTATCGCCGACGATGTCTGACTTATCATGGTTTTCCTCACTTCCATTTACTTCTGAATTTACGATTCCTTTATTGCATTGACGTTTGCGATTACGTCTGCCTGCATCGTCAGTCATCATCAGTCAGTCAGCGCAAATCATATGTTGAGATTATCCAAGATTCATCTTCATAAGTGTCATGTTTTGAGCGATAAAGCTACCATTGACGCAATTCTTTTGTTGTCCTAAAAGACGTGCTTCGCTGAAGAATTTTATGATGCATGTCATAATGTAGTAAGAAATCACGTGTCTCTTAGGTTTTATCAAAACATTGTATAATTGTGGGGTAATTCACGTGGCACAATGCATTTGTTTTGTAAATGGTTATACTCTGGATTGTTGCTCAATTCGACATGCGTGCGATTTGCATTGTTGGACGGCCTGGCCGTGCTATTAACAAGAAAAGATTCTCGTTTGCCTCTTGCTCTATAATTGACACGTTGCTATGACTATGAAGTATCTTTAGCTATGTTGTAAAAAAACGCTAAGGAAGCAATTGCTTTCAAGTCGGCATTCTAAATTATAACGTCATTCACCACAATAGGGTACCAAATACGATATTCAAACCAAACCTGGACTTTATTTATAAAAGTACTGATTTATATGGATTTATATTTAAACCCGGAAAATCCTTGACGTTTTGTCTTTTGCGTCTACAGTACAATTTTAGATTCGGTCAATGAAGACAAAGCTTCGTGTTCCAACTTTGTTCCAAGGATATTCCGCATCGATGTAACAGTACATAAGTTTCTCATTCGAAATAAAATCGTTTTGTATGCACCAATAAAACCGAAAAACATAAAAAAAACGTAAGTAATTTAATATCTTGAAGGTTGAGTTTAAAAATCAATACTATCGAAACACATCAATTTTATTGCTGATCTTTATAAATTTACTGATTGAAGTGCAGGTCAAAGAATTGAACAGCTTTGATGGTAAGTAGGTATATTTATATTGCAAGTATTATAATAGGTACCTATACAAACAGGTTGTATCGATAGCGTAACAATAATGATAGTTACAACAGAATAGTAGGTACAGCAGGGAATAAAACGAAGTGACATCGGCAATACCTATAAGAACTATTACTTCTGAACTGCGAACGGCATAGTTCCTTCTTTGTTCATGGTCAATATTAAATTTTCATGATTCATATATCAGATACATGAGTCACAACAAGGCGAGGATTAAAAAAAGCAAATACTTGTTACGTAAATGGTACAAAAAGTTCAAATCGCTCTCGATGCGTTCCACTGGCACTGTTTTAACCTTTGGCATCGGGATGTAACTCAGTTTCTGAGTCAACCTGTATATTGCTGCGTTGCATTCTTAGCATGCGCCTATCAGTACGTGAACTAAACAAGGCTACACGTGTCGCCGGATACTGATGAATTAGCATAAGCAAAGGTTGCGATATTGTCGTTTTAGGAAGTGCTATTCTTTGTTGAGAACTGAGCACCAACTGTTGCTATGAGAGATTTGTGCATGTTTCCTCAATCTGGCGATGAATTTTAAACCAACTCTACGGTAAATAGTTAACAAGACTTGTTAACTAGTTACCGTAGAGTACTAAGGATAAGGATCCTTAGTATCCTTATGAAGTTTTTGAACTGTGAGAGATTAGGCATTGAGGTTTTATGTACGAGATATCTTTTACGGTTTTGTAGCTCAGATATTGTGTTAAGTAACAGTTAAAGTTAAGTTAAGTTTCAAATGCATTTTCCATTTCATATCATCGATCACAGTTAAGTTTATGAGCAAACGTAAAACCGTTGGCTATTTCTCCTCAACGAATCCCAGGGAACATTGCCTCGGAAGCAAAAAGGCGAGGCGAGTGCATTCACCCCATATGGACGAGTGCGTTGCACTTACCACCTGATGCCTCTAGTTGTACTTCACTTACTAATGAACTATAGCTCAGATTCACCGTAGATACTATCGACCGTTAGCCGGATATTTCTGTGCATTTTATCGAGCACCAACATACTGGGCAACTAAAGAAGTTTATTTACGCCTAATAATCATCTGAACTGTCTAGCCTAGTATGATCTTAGTCGTTCATAGACTTACAAACAGTAAAATATTGTTGAAAATATCGCAAGCAGAAAATTGTACTCTAACTGTTTTCTACGTAAAATATGGTCTTAAAATAAGTGTCACATTTTCTGGTTTATGTTGCTGAGCTGAATGAGACTTCTAACCGCCAGGAAATTGAGACTCAAGTTCAGAACGAAATTCATTGATCTGCAAAGCCCAATAAAATAAAGATTAGCCCAATAAAGTGTAAAACGAAACTGGGGCCAATAAGATCTGGCGGAACGGAAACTTGGCACCTGGCCGATTCAAACCAGAATTGGATTTATTGCTTCCATCTCAGATGACATTATGTTGATCCTTTTTACTGCTGCAGCTGCATACATTTGCTGTCATTTTGTATCGGATATTTCAAAGGCTACGACGGAATCAGATCTGTCCCATAAATTCATAAGAACATAAAACACTTGATACTCTTCATCGTAGACTTAGGGCAGTAAATATATAAATGATGATACACTAGGTCTTAAGAAACCATCAGGATATGACTGTGATGATCTTGTTTTGTTGTAATTAAGAACATGTAGGTATGATTTTTTTTATTGGACATACTAACAGTAAAACAATGCACTTTCTACATACTTATTAACTCCCTTCCCTTTGAACAGACAATAACTGTTAGCTTGACTAGGAAGCAATTATTCAAGTCACATTATCTAGCAACTGAAGGCGAGCTTACCTAAGGCTGATTTTAGTCTCACGCTCACCGTCAGCGCTGATAGGCGAGTGATCTTTATTACAATGAAATAAGGATACTGATGGTTCAGCACTGACGAGAGCAATCAGCGTAGCCATTTCTGCTAAACAATCAGTATCCTTATTTCATTGTAATAAAGATCACTTGCCTATCAGCGCCGACGGTACGCGTGACAGTAAAACCAACCTAAGCTGTGATGCAAAACATCATTGTCCCCGAGCGTTACAATAAAACAACCATGTCGTGACGGTTTATACCTCCCAGAATGCTGTGATGAAACGCTTGCACAACTAAATCTCGACTTCCTTTTCCAAGAACACAACTATAATACCTAAAAACATGTAGGTATGTATACGTACTGATGATGACTACGCCGGATGCCCTCAAAGTGCATTGGATAACGCTGTGGACTTTAAATTGCCAACTGAGCAGAATATGCTATCAATTTGGGAGTGCCTAAGCTTAAAGTGGTCATAGCGATCCTACTGAATAAATGATATTTGAATTTATTTGAATTTTAAACCTGTAATTTTTGCATTTTTGGGATTTGTTTCTATAATTGACTATGCTCACCTTTTGCTTTCGCTGTTTGAAAACAGGGTTTAAGTATATATATTTGTCGTATATCTTTCTTTTTAGACTAAATGTTTTTGTATGGTCTTTATAACCAAACCAATATGAATCAAACTATAGTAAAAATGGAAAAGTTTTATGGTATTGTATACATACTTGCCAAACCCAGCTAAAAAAACTTCACATATTTTATTTCTCAGAGAACTCTGTTGCTAAGTATGTTCAAGGTAATTAATGAATTATACTCATATAATACAAGTTGTAGTCGTCCTTAATGCATTTATCGATACTGCTGTAGACCTCAGCCTTAACCCCTTGACTCAATAATGGCTTAACCCAGGTCAAGAGGACAAGAACCCAGTAATTTTAGAAAATTTATACTTATGCTTTATCTTTCCGTCATTTCAATGATTTTTGTTACTTATATAGATTTGTGGAGTTTATACTTTTGGCTGAAAACTATAATCTGATAATTTATACAAAAAAACTTTTTGTATGAATTATACTACAAAAAATATATAAGGTAATTATTAAAATAGATTTATAATATATAGGTAAATATATTTATTATGATAATTTATACAAAAAAACTTTTGTATAAATTATCAGATTACTTATAGTTTTTAACCAAAAGTATAAAACTCCATAAATCTTTGTTACAAAAGTCATTGAAAATGACGGAAAAATAAAAAAATAAAATAGTTTTTGATTTTGTTTTTTACATTTAAGTACTTACATAAAAAAATAATTTATTTTTTCAATTGAATGAAGAGAACAATAAATTCGATTGCATTTATTGTAAGTAAGTATTTGATTTTTTTATAAAAATGATCTGAATTCTCTCTAAGGTGTGTGTGTAGGTTGGTATGTTGTAACACACCTAAAACCTCTGATCAAAGTGTGTCAGGAAGAATCGTAATCATTTTCAAGGAATGGTAATGACAAACTTCAAGGTTTTACTAAATGGTTTGTTTATTATGTTTTCGTATCAATGGTTATTGCGGTTTCCTTATAATTCTATTCCAATGGTAGGTACATCATATTCAACAATATCGTGGTTTGAAACATTCTGGTGACTGGGAATTCCTAATTAAAGGATTATTGCTCTTATTTATTAAAATTTGTTTGTATTATGTGATGATATCAGGTATTTACTCCAATTAGCCAATATGTACCATTTTATATTATTATAAGCTTTAACTCGCTGATTTGCTTGCGTGGTACTATAACATTTTAAATATCTTCCATGCTATATTAAAGTTTTGTCAAAATTGGACCGTTGTTGGATCTACAAACATGTAGGTATGAGTGGACCACACTAGACATATTAGTAGGATCCGATGTTGTAAATTGGTAATCAACATGCAAACTTAAAAGTCTTGCGTGTTCTAATTAATTGCTTCGTTTTGCTTGACTGGATAGCTTACAGCCCGGAATATCTTGTTAGTTCACCCCAAATATCGCAAAGTGGAACGCTCGTTCTTTCTACCGCGACCAATGATCTTCTATATAAACTGAGGTAGATACATTGTACCCCGCTCTGCGTGGCAAACAAAACTCATGCTAACTAGCTTGAGTCAACTCAGTCACACTCTGTCTTGCTCCGATGTTACACGCATTTACACGAAGCACTCACATAACTTATCTCTTTCTGACAACGGGGCTTGATAATATCACTGCTATCTAGTAGTAGTTTTCATGAGTGATCTAAACAAAGCTGCGAATATTCTACCTAAGTAGTGATAACAAAAATACGCCGCGTTTTAGAGCTTTTTAAAATGAGTATTACGTCTCTATTGGTAGTATCTCATTGACCGCGACCATTTTGTTTATTCACCCCAATTTTTAGGTGTAACGAACTCTGTTTTACTATTTTAGATTAAACAAGGGCTTTTTGTAGCTATTTATGTGGTATTGTAGCTATGTAGTGGAATGGATAAGGTGTATGTAGATTATTTTTTTTTATCTGTGACTTACTAAGTAGGTAAATATTTAGGTCACAAAACTTGCCTTGCGGTGGCCTTAAATTCTGCCACTAAAGTGGACAAGCAGTTTAACTTTATGAAGTTAACATTACAAATTAGAGGCACAATTGAAGTGATGGCAAAATGTAATTCAATATAAAATTGTATCTACTTGTGTAAAGAACAAAGAAAACCCGTTTCATTCCATGCAGTTAGTAACAAGGCGAACCCTTGCAGAGGCTACACACATCGGTCGGGTATTTTCCGCCTCATATCGATTTGTGCGGTACAAATTAAGGATGAAGCACCGTTCAATTGGTGCAAAGTGGTACACACACCCGTTATCCAGTACACAACAGTATATAATCGATCAGCGTAATCGAGATAGGAGGGCTAAAGCTGATAAGTATAAATGCGTTAAAAAAATCTCACCTAGATATTGTGGCGAAGTCATAAAACAAAAGTGAACTTGATATACCTACCTACCTATAGTATGCAACATATCACAGTTTTATCATTATCATGTGTCAAATGCCTCTTATGAATTATTTGTTCTGGTAAATGATGTAGAAGAGACAAATGTATTCTTCGATTTCAGATTTTTTTTTAAATTTGATCAGACTACTGATAGGAAATACATGTACCTACTCAAAAGACCTGCGGGCTAAAATAGCCGTTATATCAGAATCATAATTTGAATTGCACTATATGCCGTCTCTTTTCATAGACATGAAGATTCACCTCAGATCTTGTCATCTTTATGTACTACTTTTAATCTTTTTTAATTTTTCTCGCGCTACCTTTCAAAGATAATTTATTTTCATTGTTTCGGTACCTATGTTTAAATAGCTTCAAAGTTCAAATGTACCTAAGTGTTTTCTTTAGATAGATATAACGATTTGGACTACTGTAATGTTATATGCTATATGTGAATAAATAAATAAATAAATAAATAAATAAATGAAAGTGACAAGAACAAAACAAAATACAAATAATGTTATGATTCGGCTATAAGGAATTGAAATTGGAATTTCGTTTTTTGAATAATTGATGCATAAACTTATTACGTATACTGACATCACTTTAAAACCTTTATAATCCAGCTTGACCCCGTTACAATCTTATGTTAAACCGAGCCTTGATTCTTACTTTGCACTTATAGGTATACAAATCGATTCCATGAAAGAAAACCTTGAATGTCTGTTTTCATTTCAATTTATTACGTCAAAGGGCGAAGGCAGCCGTAAATTATTTAAACTAACGATCTCTTACATATTTGATATGTACAGATCGACTCATATAAGAAGTTTTATGGAAAAAACGAACCAGCATTCTATAATTTCTTATTTTTTGCGCAACAAGCCTTTTGTTGATAGTTTTCTTAGGGCAGTAAAGTCACTCCCTGATCAGAAGTAATCGGAACATAAACTAGTCACATTCAAAGCTGAAGATACTTCTTTATTGTGTCTTGCTGTGTCTACAATTGATTGTATCACTCTAGCTAGTCCATCGTCCTCAAATCAAATTCCATAACGTGTCGAAATTATATCACAAACATAATCGTAAAAACTACACAAACACTGCATAAGCAGTAAAATAAGAGAAGATTACTTAATTATAATAAGTTGAATCTCTTACAATTACACAACAGGTACAAAGAATTTCATTTTCTTTCTTTATATACCTACGGGAACAGCAAAAAGCAACTAGTACCTAGGTAATTGGTTACCCAAGAAATAATTGTAAATATTATTGTTCATAATTCTTTCAACATCCGGACAGGAATGCTTTGTAGGCTTGATAAGAATAATTTCAATGAGAGAAAAAAATAGATTGGCTCTGTAAAGCTGTATTAATGTTGATTATTCAAGCTCTATCTTATTATAATTGACTTCATTTTGAATTTAATTGATAAGTTTTTTTTATAGATTTGACCAGCTACTTTTTTGTGTAACTAGCGTATTGTCTCATTTTATTTTTTTCTTTCATATTGAAACGTTATCATTACTGTAAGCGTTATTTTAGTTATATCGTTATTTAGTTACAGGACTAAACCAACATTGATCTTTACTCTTAGTTTACAATTATTTTCTAAATCTAGTTTCCTTTTGTTTCAGATGCCCCAAATGATGCGAATTACATGATATGTGGTGTCGTCATCGCAATGGCCCTTGTTGGGCTAATCATTGTCCTGCTGGCCCTAACAATTAAGTAAGTAATTGGCAATGTTGTGTTCGCATTGAACGGAATAACTCGAATTCTTGCATCGCACGCAACTAAATATATAACATCGCCTACCACACACGCAATCGTATGACAATGATAATGTGCGGGCCTTACAGAGAAAATATCATATCATACAAAATTAGTTACATGCGATGCAACCATTGGCGTAGTTTAACAAATTTACGGTTAAATCAACCAACTCGTAACAGTTGAATGCACCAGTAACCAAAAACTAACTGCTAAGCATTTGTCGACCTGCACTATTGGTTCTTTTTGAATTGAAATCTGTTGGATGCAATATTCTCGTAATAGAAAACTCCTGAAAGTTAATCACGAAACTTCACTTGGTGCTTGTCGAGTTGAAAGTTGGTTTTACTGTGATTTTGGTAACATTTTATAAGTATTTCGACTCGAATGCATCCAAAATAGAGTGCCTAATTTTTTTTACTCGTTGCTCAGGTAGCAGAAAAGCAGGTCACTATTTGCTTGGCAGGCTGGTATGCACACCACTTTTGATGTATTCGAGTTAAATAAATAGATTCAGAAAAAGATTTATCAAAAATTTAAATAAGTGGTTGAATATTTCTAACAAAATAAATTTTAAATTAAGCATACAGACTAATAGATTTTACAAAATAAAATTAATTAAAACATAATCATCTCCCTGCCCTTATCCCACTAGGTGGGGTCGGCACAACATGTTTCCCTCTTCCACTTCATTCTATCACTCGTCATCTTAGTGCTCACTCCTTTCACACACATATCTGCATTCACACAGTCCATCCATCTTACCCCTGCAGTCCATCCATCCTACCCCTGCCGGTGTATCCATCCACATTCATATTCATCGCTCTCCGTGTAACGTGGCTATCATTCCTCCTCATGACATGACCATACCACGTTAACCTTTTACTCCTCAACTTATCAGTCACTGGTAAAGTTAATTAAAACAGTAATGAATAAATCAAAAGGATCATGTTCAATAAAATAAAGTATGAATTCAATATTACGAAGTGCTCAGCTTACGATCAACCAATAAAATCAACACATCGTAAAGTAAACAGAAAACGTTTGAAATATTATCATAATGTTTTTGAATCCATGAAATATTTCACATTTACTTGATAGGTGCCAAAATAAAGACGTCAAACTTTATAATTATAAATTATAATTAGTCACAATTGATTTATTAATAAAAAAAAATACACAGCATCATTTAGCCCCAAGATAAGTAGAGCTTGTGTTATGGGACATATTTACATGACTGATAAACTACTTATCTATAGGTAGCTTTTTTTTATTTGCCTCGCGGCGGAAATCAAACCCGTAACCTTCTGTGTTTTAGGCGGACCTTTGCCCACTTCGCCTCAGAGGTTGTCTCAGCACGCTTGTCCATACAAACGTAAAACCAAAATCGTTTAAAACTGAATAACTTATAAGTACTTAGTAAGTAGGTAATAAAAATACTTACCTATGCCGTTTTTAAATGAATTTGGTATTATATTTGTAAGGACATCTCGACTGTTGTAGGATCTTTAAAATGACGTCAAAACTTACTTTCTTAATAAACGATGTCAATGATGAGTATTAGAAATTAAAATTAGCTTTCTGACTCAGATGAGTAGAGTAGGATGTTAGATTAGATTATGATTATCAATAAGATGGTACTTCAGTGATCTTCATTTGCATGACTTCTCATAGTGACTAAGATTTCAAAGATTATAATTTATCACGCTCTTACTTGCTGATTTTATAAGTAGGAATATAAAATATTTGAAGTTTAAATAACAATGACGTAAGAGTTATTAAAATTAAATAATTAAATATTGTTAAGGCTTATTCTTTATCTATTATAAATCAACAAAAATAAAAAAAGAGAATATGAAATAATAAATTCCACAGCATCTGGGCAATTTATTATACTTACATTTCATTTTATCTAAACAATATTTAAAACGCCATTTAAAAACCTTTTTTATTGCAATTTATCTATAAACACATTTCAGACTAGATGCAGTATCATAAATTCTGGCAAATTGACAAAGATCTTTACATGTTCTTTTCATAGCAATTTCCGTCACAGTATTTCACTGAAAGATTTTTAGACGACGTAGGTAATTACTTTGACTTTGTCTCAAAGTTGCAGACACGGAAATTTTTGTACTAAGATTGCTTTTTGTTTTAAAAATTAGTTTGACTCAACTCCCAGTAACTATTATAGCATACAGCATTAATCTAAATAGAAATCACCAGATGAAAAATGAGATTTTATATATTTTTTTGGTATTTAAATACGATTACTATATTAAAGTATATAGAAGTAAAACTATAAATAATAAGTCTGCTAAAATATTTTTATTCTGAAAGTGCTATCTGTTACTGAACAATGATCTGAAGCTTGTACCAGTGCAGTACCTAAGTAGTACTTAGTATTATTCAAGCCTAATCATTCTCTCAAGGCAATAGAATGGTACAAGTCGGACCAAGGCTTTTGCGAAATGCCTTCATTTCTGCTCGGTATTTTGATGAGTCATATTACATTGTATTATCGTGATTGCTTGATGACGTCATGGATATTTAAATTACTTAATAAATAAAATTTAAATGCCATTCTAATAATAAGAACAGGTTGTCCTTTCGTCGTTGATTTACTTTTTTATTCCATCATCAACCAACATTCTCAAGAAGTTTTTAATAGGTAAGTAATAAGAAAAAATCTAAATGAGGGTAGTTTTCATTACATTTTCATCATTTGCAAAAGTCAGTACTATTGTAGCGCTCTCTTTATAAAGTCGATTTGTGAGCACTGAGTGAGATTCTAAACAATTTTGACAGTGTTTTTCTAAAGATAATTTTGATAGTACGAAAGTAGGATTTTGAGAAGTGAACAAAATGACAAAACTTACGATTTTGACAGTAATCAAGCGATCGTTCCAGAAAATCATAAAGAAAATGTGAGTAGATTCTCATAGTCCTAAATACCTGTAAATGCTATACATTTAATGTATTTTATGTTAGATAAAACCACGAAACTACGAAATACACCTTGGTGACCATCTAAAAATAAAATTAAAAATTGTGAACTTTTGACATTATCAACTTCGACATTTCGCTTCAGGATGTGATTATGGCATATTACGATTATCACCTACATCTAAACAAACTTGTTTCTCCAAAAATAATGTGGTAAGTAGATGTCACATCTAAAATTGCTATGTTATAAGGAGCTGGAAGCTCCCTATGTGTATCTGGTTAAAGCCGGTTTTCAGTTGTTTTATCTGGTTTAAATTAGTTTATACCCCAGTCCTTTAGTAGATTGAGGCTTCCGCAATGGGATACGTCAGTAAACAGTTTTAGTAATTAGTGATGTGACATTTTTTTAATTGTTTCGCACATGGTATCCTCTATCATCATTTGAGCTAATTCGATGTAATTGTCGAGGAAGGTTAAAAAAGCGTTAAACTATTAAAATAATTCTAGTTCGTTCCACGCCCAATGCTATTTGAGATATTTTATTTGTTTCAATTTGTATTATTTGTATTATATTAATACCTACTTATTTAAAGCTTCAAAAATATTTCAGGTTAAAAAATTATTTAAAAACTAGTAGGGAAAGTAATAAAATAATCTTTCATTAATTAGGTAACTTCTACTTTCTTGGATGTTTGTTTTCTAAGGTATTTATTGCATAATATGCATTATTTTATTAACGACATCTATTTCAAAATCAAAAGTTATATAAAAAACTGTAAGTAGTCGTAGGTAATGCAGAAATTGAAAAACTCAACTGTTATGTCATGTTTTGTAAATGTTAGCATTTTCTGCCTCAATTACGGTAGACATTAGCGAAAATATTAAATTTTCACTAGAAGCCAAGGTCTATGGCAATTGGATGTTTGCCAGTTTTCACCGGGGCGCTTCACAATTATCTATGTTTATTTTCACTGACCGTTGGCTGTTTTAAAAATCACAAATCAACTGACGATATTTCAAACTTTTCAGTTTAAAATGAACGTTTCGTTGAACGGTACCATGTTGGCAGACAGTAACCTGAATAGCTATGGACATCACGTAGCCCTCTCAGGTGGCCCTCTGTTATGTCTGCAGAGCTAAAGTGGCCACTTTTGATGAAACATCCGATTTTTCATCTAGTAAAACATCTGATACAACATCTAATTTTTCATCAAATGTTTCAGTCAGTCAGATCAGTTATATCTGGCATATCTTTAAAATATACTTTGATACAATCATTCAGTACTTATTAGAAAATTCACTGTGTGTTCGAAAGTATGTAATACTGCAATTGTTTTCAATCAATTCATGTATTAGGTTTTTGTAACAGAGAGGCTGAAATGGCCGCTATTGCAAGTAGTTTTATCAAAGTCAAAACAAGATTTAAAGTTGATCAATGAAATAAGAAAACTGATTCTACATAAAAAAAATGCTAGTTAGATAAAGCTATTATGACAAAAACGATTAATATCGGCACAATAGGATCATTTTGAGTAAGTATATTATAGTTAAGACAAATATAACCATCATAAATAATAATCGAACGTGGCTTAGCAAATGGACTGAGTAATTCATGCGAGTAGGTTATCTATTATGACATTCAATCATCATTATTGGATAGCTTGTTGGCATGCCAACCTACTATAAAACTGCGAACATCATCGTTACGTTAAATTCTGATGTATTTTTAGCGGAGACTTAATGGATGAGACCAACAGTATCCTGGGAGGCTAAAATGGCCTTTAGCTTAGCGTAATTCCTTATATGAATCTTAATATGATTCGTGTTATGTTTTTTTCTTGTCGCTCTCATGTCTTTGAAAAAAGATGGCTTTATAAAACAATTCGTTTTATGATTTAGCTAAAGTGGCCTTTTAGACCCGCTGAGAAGTGTCAGTTACGTACTCGAAAAAAGACAATAAAATAGTTCATTGTATTATTTTAATAGAACTAATTTGTTTGTTAGAATGATTCATTCATAATGGATCGTAACCATCACTGGATGCCATCAATTCAATCAATCATTCAACTTTCCATTGATGACGTGCCTACTTAACCCGTTCCGTCCCATGTTGGACTGGTGAGTGGTGAGGTCAACTATTGTAGGCGCAGCTACCCATGACTAAATTGGTATTCCATGATGTTCCCACGGTTCATATAAATCTCCTTTAGTTAGGTATTCTATGGATGCATTTATAATACAGGCATATCTTTATAAACTACATTGTTGGGTTTATTGTTACTAATTACAGGATATACAAGAATCGATTTATTGGAAACGTTCATCAAACGTTAAATGACGCATACAACAGATGCGACCAAGAAAATATTACTATCGACTACGCTATAGTATTTTGATCATTAGTATTCTGTCCTATAGTTGTATTTGCAACGGCTTTTGTTGCTTTGTCCATCAGACTATTGTACCATTCTATCAGTTTATTTGTTACAATTATTCCATCAAAGTTTATTATTTTGTTGTACTTATAAACACGTTCAACGTCACATTTGAATGAAAAAGTTACAATCAGGATTTATGAAAAGTTGAATTTAGGTATAGTCTATTTCATTCCATAGTTAAATTAATCAAAAATTGCTATGTATGACTTAATGACAAAGCAAATATGTAGTTATCTAATAATTATTGGGGTCATACTTTATTTAAATCATTGCACAAGGTAGAAACGTGATAGTTTGACGTAAATTTGATTACAGTATCTGACTTGAGAGTCCATCTCAATTTGCTGTTTTACAATAGAACATCTTTATACTGTTTTCGAATTATTGGGATATTTTAATACATTATGAATTTTATTCCTATGGGTATTCAAAGGCATTGATGCGTATCGAGATCAATATTACAATGAAAACAGTCTTAAAATATTCAGCCGTGTTACATATACAATGTGCATTCGATTGTCTCGGGCAGACGGTGCTATTTGTTATGTATGAATGCGGCACACTGGGACCGACATCCGTTGACGTCCAACTGTTTTCAGTTAAACCACGACTAGCGTATAACAATGCCGTCCGAGATGATTTGAATTCGAAAGACAAATCAGAATGGCTGTGAACAGTGCTATAGATTTCAAACGATCAATAGATGTTTCCCTGTCGTGAGTCGTGAGTGAATGCAAATTAACGTGGAGCATTAGCGAGGGCTTTTGCGGGGTCAGGTCCCCGTAACATAGCAATGAGGTAACGGGAGAGGTGCGTGCTCGGTCGCCACCCACCGCTGCGCGAGGCGAGCTGGCGGCCGCCGACGCCGTACGTACCGCCAGTCAAATAGTCACCGTCGACTCGGCCGTATGTATACAAACTCCGCGAAGTTGCCAATTTGCCAGTCTGCGCCAAAACGCGCGCCAATGCGGCCCACGTTGCCGCCACTGTTAACCCAAACAAAAAAAGCAGCTGTGAAGTGCCCGTGCCGTTTCAATGCTCTTCGCTCCAATTGCCGTGGAGGCGATGAAGTGTAAAGAGGAAAACTGCGAGGTTGGCGTGGTTCTGGAGCACAACTCCCTGATCGTGCTCTCAGTGAACAAGACCATCGTCTGCCTCTGCGGGAGAGATCGGAACAATCCCTTCGAGCGCGGGTAATTCTTATTGTTCCGCATCTGGTGCGATGCTTACTGATTAAGCCAAGTATGTCCACTTACGGGCAATTAAATGACTTGCCAAAGCCAAGTGTCATCATGTTGTCACATTGGAAGGTTTCCATATCACACTTAGGATTGATGATGATGATAATGTTTGAATTAGAGTAATATAAGTTTTCTAAAGCAAAACCCGTTTGCTATTCCAACAAGCAACAAGGTTGTCTTCTATGTGGTCAAGGCGAATTCCTTGCGATTGGCCATACTCCAGTTACGACATTTTATCTGTTTCATTTGCATCTCATTTATTTATAATAAATGAAAGTCTCAAGAATAGAACAGGTATGTGATTCTGTCTGAGCTGGTGTTTCCGTGTTCAGTGATTGGTTATTTTATCCAACGTTCAGTTCTATTTAAAACTTATTCTGTTGAATGAGTCAGAGACTAGCGATGGACAAAAAACCGATATTGCACTACCATTAAACATACCGAACGTCTAGCGGGAACCAAAAAATCAAGAGAAGGCCAATCAACCAATCGTACAATGCCTTTTGAACGAATTGATTCTTTATTCCTCATTAATATTTATGACTTCATTAGACTCAATCGGTAAATGACACTTTAAAAAAAGTTTAATTAGATTGCATTGTAAAAACCTGCTGCATTAAGACAAGTTACAAGAGGTGACAAAAAATATTCCAAAATGTCAGAGGAAAGAGAAACAAAATGCTATAGACTTCAGGCAAAGAAAATTCATTTTACTAAAGCAATTAAACTTTATATAAAGCAAGGTTAAGGTTGATAAAAGTAAACTAGCATTTGAGTTAAGGATCTATGGTTCAAAACCGTTCACAATCGCCACAGTCAATGAACTGGGACAAACTATATGCGGAAGAAAACTACAAACACCTCCAGTACAGGAACTTCTCAGTAGAAAATTAATTACCAACCAGCTACCAACATGCATTATAAAAGGTTATTGCTAAGGTAGCTTGATGACCTTGTCTATACAACAAAATATGAGCTAACTTGAAAGTAGTTTGATATAAACTCAAGTCTGACAATAGGTGGTAGGTACCTGATCATTTGCACTTTTGATAAATTTTATTTAACTAGGTCATTAACCTTTAAAATCTCTATAGGTAAACAAGGTCAATTAATTGCAATATCAAGGTCACATGAACCAATCCTTATTCTCAAGGTTTAGAAGAGATTATTTTCTAAAACTCAATGAGCTCTTATTGGATCTATTGCACAGGGTTCTTTGATTTGATCGTACCGCTCCAAAATCACTCAAACACTTCCGACTGTAGTAGTATGTAGATGTAGATGTATAGAGAGAATGTATCAATAAAGGGTAATGGTAAGTAGTACCTACCTTTAGAACATTTGTTTAGTTAAGGGTAGATTACGATATAAGATTGTCTTACGTGGGTGACTTCAGTTTATTCTACCATTCTACCTTTATCTTCGTTGATGTACATGTAAACAAAACTGTCAGCGATTATATCGAAACAAACAACACCGAGGTTGCAGAACGAACTTCTTAATGTGAACGGCAACGTTTCAAGTTCAATGAACATATAAAAATGTCGCATTTCCGAAAGGAATATAAGGTCAATTCAGTTTATTCTTATAATTATTATTATTCTGTTTTTGTTCCAAGGTCAAGTAGATTATTCATTTACTATAGAGCTTATTAAAAATGTAACCCTATTGAGTTCGATCGAAGTCGTTGACGTCAATGCGGCAATCAAGCTTCTAACGACTTATCAATATCAAATGGAAATTGTTTTGAGTTCAAATTTGAATCGAATGAAAAACGATGTTTTGAAATTTACCCTGATCTCCGATCTTTACCTGATCAACATGTATGAGTACCTTTACAAATTACACGTACCTTTTTTTTTCTCTTTCTCTTGAATCTTTACCTTTATCTTGAATGTTACTAATTACAGAAGTGTGTTACTGATTCACGAATCTTATGGTACAATTTATTTTGGCCTTACCAATTTTCAGAATAGTAACGTACTATCACGAAAAATAATATTGTTTTGATTGGAAAAGCGAAATATAAGAGTATCAAATGTTAGGTTTACCCCTTTGTACATTGATAGATAGATGAAAAGGAATTTGTGAAAGTATAATATCGAGATCATGCATGTGAGTGTGAAAGCAGAATTCTGACGTCAGACGTTCTGCAGAATGAAAAAACCACAATACAGTACCTAGTACCTACACTTTTTGTTCGAGAATTGAAAAACCCTAATGATACCTACTGGTAATTTGATAGAATATCCACAGTAGTTTCCCGTCCGATAATGATCATAAAATTATGCATGCTATGAGGCAATCCAGTTTTAAATCTAGTAAGTTCGTATGAGCAAGTGGCTAACTCTTTAAATCTAGTGCCTAGTAGGTACCTACGCATTGACATCGCGTGGTGTAATTTTTTGGAATGATACACTCCCATTGACGCAAACATAGGTCAAAATATTTGGTTACTAGTCCGATTAATGTGACTTGAATAATCTTAATCATTTAAAAACATCGTGAGTGTGACGTCAAATCGATTGTAATAGACATTTCAACTTTCAAGTTTTTTGTTCTGTTTTCATCACTTAACATTGCCTCTCACTTTTATATTAATATTGAATAATTACACGCCAAATGCATCAGTATCGTGAACTTACAAAATAGTTATATAACCAGCTTAGTAACAGAGTGATGAAAGACCAGATCTGCAAAGACTAAACAAAGGATCGTTTTCACCTATTAAGGTTATAAGGATTTTATGAGGCTCAGATGATATGCATGAGCCTAATAAATAAGTCAGAGTCTTAAGACACTAAACTTCTAACAAGATACTTCTTTGTAAGTAAAGATAATGTGACAATCGTGACTACAGATTCAGATAAAATTAAAACATATTGATACAATACCGGCTACTACTGTTGATAAATAGACAAATGTTTTGATGAACGTGTCTTCTATTTAACGTGAACTATCAACGTTTTTTTATCAATATCTTTTAGTTTTAATTACGGAATGTGCTTTCTGGAGTTTCAGTGCCTGATTAGAACGTGTTGTATTTACTTTTGATTGTTTTATTTCAACTGCAAGTTTCGCAAGAATATGATGTTAAACTTCATTGTGAGAAACTACTTGGTAGAACACGATGCCTTTTTTATAATGACGATATCCTCTAGACGTTCTCAAGGGTAACGACTTATAATAGCTCACTACCTGTGTTTTTTATCCCAGGCTTTATTCGAGTCAAAGGCCCGGAGCTTTGCTTATGTTAGTGGGAGCTAAGGGCATTGCACCTTCCCGCTCTCCCTTGCCCTGCAGCCCTACTTTGCTTTTCAGAGTCGAAAGCTCTCAAAACACGCCTCCCTTGCAAACTTGTACATGTTTAGGTTTATTGAAAAGAGATGCAATATTACAGTCAGCTTCGTCTACCGTAACCGCAGACCCAGCTGTGAGTAAACCATTATTACTATGGATGGATATTTTATGTTGTGGACTTTGAACTCGGCTAATGGTGAAATGCAGTAGAATTCCCTCGGCGTTTGTATTATCTATGAGATCGATAAGACCTTATTTGATTGCTGTAGTATAAAGGTACCTATCTGGAACAGTTATGATGGAAACGTATGCTCTGTTTACTTGCTATGATTGATTCTATGACTTGTAGGTATTTGTTAGATATCCGTGTAAACCTTGTCCTTATTTTGTACTTTCAACCACTTATTTTAATTTTCGAATTTGTGTAACAGAAAACGCTTTATCGCTTAACTCAGAATTATTATGAGTTGGCAACTAAACGAAATGAAGGAAAGAGACAATACGAACTGGTTCTCGTACACGCAAGAATAATAATACTTAATGGTATTTAAAACCCACTTTATATTTACGCTCACAGTCGCCACCCGAGAAAACCTATAAAGGTTTAAACCAAGATTTTGTAATAAGGAAATTTTTACGACTTGGCTGTGCTGGATAAACCAACGGTCAAGCCTTCAAGTACGTCATAGCTACGAATTCGAGAGCGTCGCATCAGGCGCCGCCGCCGCGGCCATCATTCGTAGTTTTTCGCGGAAAACGGTCGTATCGTCAACCGTCCCCACCCTCCCCCCTCCTACTCAGGCGCCGCGTCACCACTCGCTTCTATAAAAGCCATGCGCGCCCCTCCACTTCAACTCAGACGCATGGAGTACTCCGTAGAGGTCGTTTGGCACGAGCGAGCGCTTTGCTAGGCACCTGCCGGCCACACTTCTCGAAATATTCTAGTCACCCACCACGCAGCTCTAGCTGTGTAACGCGGTCTACCGCGCGTTCCTAAGAACAGTGATAGTGCATTAAGCTCTAAACAAAATCAAATTGTGATAATTAATTTAAATTTAGTTATTAGTTAGCGTCATTAGACCGCGATACGGCTGTGAGTGTAAATTGTGAACTTGAAATGTTGTGACTGCCCGACTGGAACTTACCTGTGATCCAGCCCAGTGTAAACAGTTATTCTTGCGTGTACGGACCGTTCGGAACCATGGTTGGAAACAACGGTACTATGATGGCGATTCGCATCGTCCACAGCAAGCTGCGCAAGCGGGAGGAGCACTCGGCCTCGGTGCACCCTGCTGAGGTCCTGCAGGCGGCCACCGCGCCGCCGCCAGAGCCGCTTGCCTTCCGCCAGCAGCCTATGTGGCAGTTCCCACCGCCGCTGCCCCCGCCTTACGTCTATCCTCACGATCAGGTTAGTATCCATTACAAACACTTACAAGCTCCCACCCAAACAAACAAAATTCGAACGTCTATTTCAAGAAACGAAACCAGTTCCAGTTGTTATACTTGACCCCAATACGCTTTTAACAAGTACATCACTTGCAGCCGTTCTTGAAATTATCAGGGGAGGTAACAATTAAAAGTTGCCTGCGAAAAGTAACGTTCCATAAAAATGCGAAAGAAACCGTGACTGGCTCGACCCTCCCCGCTACGCAAGAGAGAGTTGGTCTGACGCGTACCATGGCAGCGGTATCCAAGTGCAAAATTAAGTTAAATGTCGGGACACGCTCACCGAATAGAAAGCTGCACAAGGCGAGTCTGTTGTAACTCGGCCTTCTTTCCTTGAGACTGTCTGACTAACAAAAGAGGCTAATGCAAACGCTAGCCTCCATATTTCCATCTCTTAAATGCTGTGACCTCAATATCATGCTCTGATAACCGTTCCCCGAGGCTCACCAAACGGTCGTTTCATTGACAATCGAATGCTACCTACACAATGTCTGCATGTTCACAAATCGAGACGCCACACCAGGAAGCAGAAACCTAATGCTAATGTGTCTTTGAATAGTGTAGGTATTCAAGGCTTGCCACGCTCTCATATGGCCACTGTTGAAAACATTAGTTTCCTACTCGTCCGGAATCGCATTTAAAAATGGTTTTAAACTTGTCTACCTGATGATGTTCCCAAGAGAACAAAGCAAAGCGAACCTTTTAATATTATATTGATTCGACCAATGAGGACGGCCTTTCGTTGTTTGGCTGGCAACAGTTTCAAAACATTTGACGGTGTTGTGTAACGGCTGTAACAAGACTATTATGACAATCTTCAAATCGTAAAACTCAGATTCTTAGATACATGAAACTTAACAGTTGTTTTCTTTCTTTCCAGGACAACCTTATGCAGCCGCACGGTAACGAGCGTGCGAGTTTCCGCAGTCTTCGCAAGAACATCGGCGGTCGCTGGAAGCGACTAGTGAAAAAGAAGCCTGAACAGGAAGTTTACACGATTCCTCCAGAGCTCAAACCGCAGCTCAAACAAATCTACGTGTATTAGCAGCTTACATCGACCCCACTTTTGCACTGAAGCAGGACTCTTCAGTTGACACAACCAGAACTCAATGGTTGTAAACATAATTCATATCAACTCGAATATCAAAATTGTACAGCTCGGCTCTGGCCGTGATTGAAACATATCTTTTTGACCAATTATTTGTAATGATCAATATTATAAACAATTTCTTCATTCAACACTATTTTGTGATGTAAATGCTTAGAACTTGTATTAATAAGTATTAGTATCTGAGTGTTTGTTTGTGTTGTTTCGTTGCAGAAAACTTTGTTGTGTGAGCGTGAGTGATAGTCGAATTTAGTATAATTATTAATTTAAAGTTATGAATGAACTTAGGAAGATGCGGTCGCGCATAATAGTGACGAAAATCCAATAATTATGTTAAACAATGATGCCTTGTTAAATGTGAAATTGACTAATTAGGGCATTTTGTAGTTCATTAACTTATTCTAGCTAGACATGGTCGTATTCTTAGCGAACATCGATCAAAATACTTTGTGACGCTACACTTGTAGTAGGTACCTACGTGTATTGATCTTGTGAGTTTCCTTGAACACTATTTTCTTTATATTCAGTATTTTCATATAATTCATGTTATGTTGTGAGAGAGACTGAATTATGGTACAATTTACGCTGAATGTTTCATTATCATTGTCAAAAAAACAAATTATTTTCTGATATTATTGACTAAAGTTAAAAAATGACCTAGTAGTTGAATGTTACGTTAAATGCATGCAAAGATAGTGTAATTACAGATTTTCGCCCGGTCCTTACTGTGATAAATAAAATAAAGGAAGGAATAAAGAATGATGGAAATATAAAGCTGGAGTTTTGAATTTTGCCTTTTACCTTGTCAATTTATAAATGTAAAGGGCCGACGAAAATGAGAACATAGCTCATATTGAGCTTTTAAAGTAGCTTAGATAAATATATACGTTATTAAATTCAGCCAAAATTTTAGTTGAATAATAACCATTGCTGTAGTAAAATCATGTTAATAAAATAATATTAAATGTGTAATCTTTTGTTGAAACAATGAAGAATAAATTCCGTCATCATAGTGAGGTTTTTTGTTTTCATTTGTGTTCCCATGTCGGTTTTTTAAATAAAAGCCTTGACGAGTTCTGCCAGACGATTTTTTTTAATACAAAACCTAGTCAGGTAATAAATCCTTGAAGATGATTGGCCACTGATTGGACAAATTACGCACTGTTTGTTTGTATACAAAGATTATACAATGTTACCAGCATTACCTACCACTGGCTTATATTACGAAACTATTACGTGGACCAGTCATATCCCATATATCAGACCCACTAAAAAGTGACTGCCAGTATTCATTAAACTTGACGAAATCTCTTTTATACTTACTTACCTAACTAGAAAAAAATTGGCAAGATAATAATTTCAGACCTCAGTTTTAAATCTAGTAAGTATTGTATCTTTGTATTAATTACTTTTACTGAACTAGTTATAAATCCAACTTACTCCCAGTCATTTGAAGCCATCTAGTAGATAACATCAGTACTATCTTAGCACTTACATTATTGTAAAAAGCGACATCTATGATACTTTCATTGAACTACATCAATTTTGGTGTTTATTACGTTATTATATATAATGCCAAATTTGTTCAGATCGAAGCTCAGAGATGCAGCTGTGGTTAATATTTGTATATAGGTAATTTCAAAAGAGAGGGCGCTGTTATCAATGTTCGAATCTGCAGATTTAGGCTAAAGCGTATCACACACACAGCAGATAATATAAGTTATAGGTCGTAATGTAAATATTTTATATTTTTGCTATCACACACACAGCAGATAATATAAGTTATATCCCAACTACGTCATCAATCATCGAAGCCGTCTTGCGGGGTTCCTGTAAACTGTCCCCGATAATCCAGTACCGAATTTATCTGTAATCTGTACCCGCATTCCAAACTCCAGTAAACGATGACGAAAATGGCTACCTTTTCTCACTATTAAGGTGAAGTACAGTCAGGCAAATAAACGAATAAAATAGGTCAAATCTATATTTCACATGAAAATAACATAAGAAATCAACAACGATTTCCAATAAAATAGGCATGATCACACACAGAGGATACAGAACAGAAAAAGATACACAGAGCAAGTTATAAACATAAAAACACACAATAAAAAGGTTCACATACAAGTGGTGCTAAAAAGGCACAGTCTCAGCTAATGCTGGATACTCCCATGAGGTCCCGTGACTACACGGACACCAACGGAAAAAAATAAAAGTATAAAGGTTACTGATGAATTAAAGCAGAATATGTCAAAATGAGAGATAATGTCGAGTTGATAGATTATAGTCTTTTTTAAACTTTCGCGATCACTATTCATATTGAAAAGTTTTATGGACACGGGATTTTATCGCGTAATTTACCTTATTATCCCGACGTTTCGGCTATGTTGCAATAATATTGCTATCGCAACATAGCCGAAACGTCGGGATAAATAAGGTAAATTACGCGATAAAATCCCGTGTCCATAAAACTTTTGATAGATTATACCAAATTGACAAATTAAGTCAAGATGAGAGATTATGTCATTTTGAGAGATTTACATTATTTTACTGTCGGCCATATCTCTAATACTACTCATCCTAGACTCTTCTTTCTAAGCTCAAATGAAAGCTATTACCAAGATCTACATTTTCAATGACAGCACTCAAACTTCAAATGGCCATTTCTCGGAAACTACTCGTCCTAATAAATCACACTGTTTGCTCTTGTTAAAGCTGTCAGAATTTCATACGATATTTTCTAGTTGACTGTACCAATTTAAAATAACTTGAAGGTCATAGAAAACGGGTACCTATTATTTACATTAACTAATAAATTTGGTAGCCGTTTACAGCGGGTATAGATCTTCGGGTATGGATTACAGGAACCCGTCTTGCGAGTAGTTTTGACGTAGAGTTTTGTTCATATACGGAGTGTTCAGTTTTTGCAATGAAGCGCGTAGAAAACTTGCTATTGCTAGACATAATTGACAGCTACGAAATAATAATGAAATAATATAAAAAAAAATTACACACACATAATTCTTGACTGGCCTCTTAGCTCAGTTGGTAGTAGCTCTGCCTTCTGCGCTGTAGGTCGTGGGTTTGGTTCCCACGCAGGACAAACAGTTTTGAATATAGACGTTTGTCTGTGTCTGAGTGTTATAAAGTATTATAAGAATGTATTTACAAATATATAAGTATTCTATCTGGTTCCCATACTACAAGCTTGCGGGCTAGATGGCGCTGTGTCAAATTTCCAGCAATATTTATTTATTTAATTCTGAAGCAATAATGTTAATTAAAAAAAATCCCCGCTTGTGAATCAGACGCATTATGGGTAAAGGCATACAGGAATGCTTACTGACATTTAATGTACAAAGGATTTTGAACCATAACACGACTACACAACGATCTATTATAATTTAATCTTGGTTATAAGGATTGTTGGTCTTGTTGAAAGGCTTTCTTGGTAGCTTTGTCTCTTTCACACTCGTTGTTGGATTAGTAGTGTGCCCATGTCATTTAAATTTCAGGATATTTTTAACTTATCGCGCTCGACAAAATCAGCGCTTGATTTCGATCCATGGTTTCGATCCTTGAATTCGATCCTTGATTCTTGAACCTTGAATCTGAAATCTTGAATCTTGAATCTTTGAAGTGACAGCTGTCAAACTTCAAACCGCCACATCTCGGGAACTACTCACCCTAGACTCCCCGTTCTCAGTTCAAATGAAAGCTATGACCAAGATCTTCATTTGAAGTGACAGCTGTCAAACTTCAAATGGCCATATCTTGGGAACTACTCGTCCTAGACTCCCCGTTCTCAGTTCAAATGAAAGCTATGACCAAGATCTACATTTCAGATGACAGATGTCATTTTGACAGCTGTTATTGAAAATGTAGATCTTGGTCATAGCTTTCATTTGAGCTAAAAAGGAAGAGTCTAGGATGAGTAGATTTCGAGATATAGCTGATTGAAGTTTGACAGCTGTCACTTCAAATGAAGATCTTGGTCATAGCTTTCATTTGAACTGAGAACGGGGAGTCTAGGACGAGTAGTTACCGAGATATGGCGGTTTTAAATTTGACAGCTGTCACATCAAAGATTCAAGATTCAAGATTTCAGTTTTCAGATTCAAGAATCAAGATTCAAGATTCAAGAATCGAGGATCGAAATCAAGGATCGAATTCAAGGATCGCAACCAAGGATCGAAATCAAAATCAAGGATCAAAATTGTATTGGTATTTTAATTGAAAAATCATGCCCTGAAACATCATGTAAATCAGAAAATGATGTAAAAGGCCCCTTAGGGACTAGGAATGTTTAGTTTATAAATTATGGTCACCCTTTAGAAAGAGACACACCGCCCAAGTTTTATCTCTCAAGCGGACCGCGTTTTCTGTCTCAGTTAACCTTCCAGTTACGTAGGTATATAACTTCCTTGGTAAAGGCATACGGCAAAAGCGTGCCGATACGAATCACTATATGAATTGTCAATTTTGTGATTTCTAATAGAAAAATCACGCTAAGAATCATTATTATGATTCTGCTATAACGATCTTATTAGCCTCGCAGCTTTGGTTTAAGGAAGTAAAATATAAACTGATAACTGCAGTTAAATTTTTTCTTGTGAGTTACGAGAACATCCTGTAGTTTATATTTTGATAGGTTGACAGATATATTTCTCAATCGGAATTTTATCTGTTGAAATATATATTATAGGCGCTGTGTGTGACGCTCCATAGAATTTGTATGGGAGCGATCGGAAAATATCGCACCTCACAAGTAATATAGTTGCAACTCAAAATTTTGCAATATTGAGCTAAGTATGCCATTAAATACAATTTTTTTTTCTCTATCGACTGGTGAGACCCTTACATTTCTACCTCTTTTTATCGCTAAATGGTAGCACTAAAACTCTTTATTGACTATCCATCTCGTTCATTAATTTGTCAAGTAGCATAGTTACATCTAAAGTTGAATCCCTGTTGAATAAGTCACCACTCGTGCCAGACGTGTTTTGCCTGTCACATCTCAAAATAAAACATTGGAGTGTTAGTTTGGATACAAAAACATGGTTTAAAAGTAATCAATATAGTTGTAATATCTAGTTGTAACTGTATTGCCTGTCAATAAGAATAAGCCATGAGGTTCACATTAAGAGTTGTAACTGTATTGCTTGTTAGTAATTTCCTTTAAATAGACTTTTACGAAAAACATTTCAACTTACAACTATATTACCGCAATTTTGTTTGAGTTAACACTATATGACCTGTTAAGATTATCGCATAAATTCTTCGAGGTATTGCTTATTTCTAAATGTAACTCTATTGCCTGTGCATATTTTTACAAGTTTTTATTTAGCTTCACCTGTTTCAGTGTCTGTCTGTCATTTTCTTGTGTCCGATTGAGCTGAAATTCAGCATACATTACCGACGCAATAAAACAGTGACAGCTAATTGTTTTTTTTTTTTTCAAAATAAATTAGGTACATACATACATAAACTCACGCCTGTTTCCCATCATAGGGGTAGGCAGAGACCACAGATCTCCACTTACTACGATCCTGACACACTTCTTTGGCTTCATTCACTCTCATCACATTCTTCATGCAAGCTTGTCGGTTTACGGTACTCTTGACCTGGCCTTTTTCCAATATTTCGCCAAGAAATTAGGTAAGTATTTAAATTTAATAGAAATTATATAGTAGAAGCTGAGGAGATGAGAAGATGGCAGTGTAGCGTCAAGTAAAGCAGAAGTGTTATGGGAAGTCGAAAGGTTCTAAGAACAGGTCTACGATTCAGTCACTAAACCTATTTGCAGTGCGGCTAAAGAAGACCCGAGAGCCAAACTGGCCCGACACTAAACTGCACCGAGGATATCCTAAGTGATACACCCGCTTTCAAAACGGGTATCAATTTGATACCCGTACAAGATCAGGGTGGCCCTGAAGCAGCTTAAGAACTGTTGTTCTCAACAAGGCGCCGGGCGAAGACGGAACAACTTCAAGAGCTTTTGAAAGCGGGTGTATCACTGGTAATTAAAGTCCTTCAAAAGCTCGTCTTGCTCGAAGGTATTATGGCAGAAGCATGGAACAAGAGCGTGGTGTTGCTGTTCTTGCTGTTGAACCATGTTTAATAAACATAAACAAAAAAATAAACATTGTTTATAAGCTATTTTCAAGAATTATCACGAATTGTCTCGATCGCAGGTTTGCAGGATGACTTTCAGCCTCCCAAACACACACACGCTGCGGCAAGTCATACAGAAGACCGAAGAATATAGCTTGACGCTTTGTTTCGCGTTTGTGGACTATGAGAAAGCCTTCGATTCAATTGAGACATGGGAGGAGCTCGAGTCTCTCCAGCGATGCCGAATTGACTATCGATACATCGAAGTTTTGAAGCGTTTGTTTAAAAACGCCACTTAGCTTGCATCCAAAATACGTCAATTCATTAAAACAAAAGTCTTTAATCAATACGTGGTTCTTCACTATTGGCCTCAGAGTAGCTCAACGAGCAATGGAGAGGGCTGTGCTTGGGGTTTCACTGCGGAATTGAATCAGAAATGAGGAGATACGTAGAACTCGGGTTACAGCCAAACGCATTGGCACGTTGAAACGGCAATTGGCAGGCCATATAGCACGCAGAACAGATGGCTGATGGAGCCAAAATGTTCTCAGGAGGAGGCCACGGACCGGCAAGCGCAGCGTTGGACGTCCACCGACAATATACATACGACCTTGTAAAAACTGCAGATCTGCAGAACTGCAGGTAGTAGTAGATGCAGGCCGCCTCCAACCACAACACATGGAAATCTTTGATGGAGGCCTATGTCCGACAGTGGACGTCCAACGCCAGAGATGATGATGCTAGTTTAGTAGTTGTATTTTGCTCTTCTACATTTTTGATAATTAGGTACCTAAACTGTGGTAAAGTACTTACTATTTCTCTTCGGTTTCTTATTTTTTGTTTAGCTACTGTTGAAGTTTAAATATAGTATTTTGTTATAACATTTTTTGAATTTAATTTACGAGAAATACAAGTTACCTTCATAAAACGCATTATAACTTCTGAAACACTAGGAAAATGTACATTAAAACGTTAATTATAACCGTCGAAACGCACAAAAGTTAGTTTTTAAAACAGGCAATATAGTTATATTTCAAAAAAGTACCAGAATAGATAAGCAATACAGTTGTAACTCTGAGTGTTATTAAAATAATATTCATTTTAAGAAAGCTATTTACTATAAACTTACTAGAATAAGAAATATTCATAGCCAAGCGATATACCTATATATTTGCATTTAAGTTAAGACATTACTGTCAATATTTTAGACGGTACGATTTTTTAAAACTTCAAAACGCGATATCTCAAAATCATTGTTTTTGAGTTGCAACTATATTACTTGTGAGGTGCGATATATCTGTCATAAGATATATTATCTGCTGTGTGTGTGATGGGCTTAAGGCCAAACGAGCGTATTTTTTTGAGTTGTGAGTCGCGTAATTTCTGCTGCATTTGTTTTCATAGAAAAGATCTAACTGATTTTATTGAGGAACAATTAAAATTTGATTCGAAGAAACGAAAGCTTGAATTCGTTAGGTATTTAGGTAGATACCTACATAAGCACAAAAATATATTTTTTAGGAGCTTTTAATTAAATCTATTACCTATGTTGTGCTTTCAACATAACGATATCGTACTTCGGCTCGTAGGTAGGTACTTGACTTGGCCAAGTTTTAGGTGGCTGTGTCCACAATCTTTTTTGAGGGCTGGATCCGCGCCTGGCTGAAGTGAAGGTAGGTAAAGTAAGTTCGTATAAGATAGTGGCTAACTCTGGTGACGTAGTTTTTAGACTGCCTAAATGCCTACGTCATTGCTAAAAGCAGTAGGTAGGTACATATTTCACAGAAAAGAAAACGACTGCAATTTTTTCAAGGACTTAATCCAAAACTATCGATCCCCGTAAATCAATTCAACCGAGCTTGGGGCTGGCACGTGACGCAGGCCTTTGTTATTAAGTACATAAAATAAGCTTCATTGTGGCCCCCTCATTATACTCCGCTTCATTACTCCTAAGGAGATAGACGTGTCAATCTGCGAAGACTGGATTAAGAGAAGTGGACTGTTTATATGGGGGCAGTAGCTGGACCGAGATTTTTCAACGGTTCATCGCAAATGTGGAATAGATATAGGTAAAGTGCATCACACACACGCACACACACACACCAGATTATAATGTGAAATATAAATCTATACAGATCGCGCCCATTCAAATTCTATGGAGGACCACACACAGCGAATATAAATTATTCCAGTCAGGTAGTCCAGCTAATCAATCCAGATATGTGCTACACTGGATTATAACGTGTAGGTACTTACTTACATAATTCCAGTCTTTCAAAATCTGTTGAATTGGCAACAAAACAGTGACAATGATTTTAAGAAAGGTATTTGAAATTATAAATACTTACATAACCGGGTATTTATATAAGT
Organism: Camptogramma bilineatum; assembly: GCA_958496255.1. Lineage (NCBI taxonomy): Eukaryota > Metazoa > Arthropoda > Insecta > Lepidoptera > Geometridae > Camptogramma > Camptogramma bilineatum. The sequence continues at coordinate 11,232,547 of OY292458.1, forward strand.
ATTCGGGTATTTATATGTGATAAATACCTATTTATACATAATGATATACCTATTGATGAGTTCAGCAGTGTGATTCTCGGAATTTATTCTGAATTCGAAAAGTTACGTTTCTTCGTTGAAAAAATGTCAACATTCTGAAGAAAATCATCGAATTGGATGCATTTTTGGAAGTCTGAATCGCACTGAAGATCACAAAAGTTTAAAAAAGAGTTCTAAATTGTTTTAAAACTGTTCAATTACTACCTATACGCATAGGTTCGTTGTTAAATAATTTTGCAAATAAATAGACAGTTACTGTACCTATACTGTATACTAGTAATGCCAGAAGCTGTGCATGTCGCTGAAAGCCGGAGCAGATGGCGCAACATCATGCGGGAGAAGATGCTTTCGTGATGGGTCACGACCCCCAGCATTGGGGAAACGACGCAAGGAGGAGGAGATAGTTACTGGAACTGTCTGAACACATCATAAGTTTCCCAGGGCAAGATCGTTATCCTTTCCCTAAGATTTTTTGACGCCTTTATTGTAAGGCTTCCTTTCAAACTTGGAAAGTCCCTGTTTTTTATGATCTTTGAAAATGACGATTTATAAAATTTTATAATTATCTGAAAAAGTATAGAGAAAATACTTAGCTTAAATATTTTACTAAAACATCTAAGTAGGTAGGTACCTAAAATGAACTTTCAAAAATATTATCACTGTTTTTATCAGGTAGGTACCTAAGTAACAGCTTATTTCATTGCAAATCAGCAGTGCCATTCAGACTTCCGAAAATGCATCCGATTCGATGATTTTCTACGGAAAGTTCCGAATATAATAGGTACACAAAGCGTCACCAATATGTACCTCCCCTGGTAAGACGTCATGTAGAAAAGTTCTGAATCTTTGATTGTAAAGGTCTGAATCACACTGCAGAATAGTAATAACTTCACACTTGCGTGGTTCACTTTTCAGTGCATAGAATAATAGAAAAAGCTTCTGCAAGATGTGATCAGGTTCCAAAAAATGTACCTAAGTATTTGAAAGTGCTTCTGACTACCCCCTGTAGACATCTTTAAAACATTTAAACGACTAAAAATCGGAGAGAATATCTATCGCGTCCTGATCTGGTTTCATTTTTGAGAAAAGTTTACAAGTTTACATCATTTTTTTCGTCTTAAAATAAATTTATGTAGCATACTCAACACGAGCGCTTCCGTGCTTCAGAGGGCACGTTAAAGTGTCGGTCCTGGCTTTTAAGTCGTTAAGCCATGACGGAGGCCTTTAGGCGGCCTAAAAATTCCGTCACCAGAGTTGGCCACTTGCTCATACGAACTTACTTAGGTAGGTACTTACTTAACATGGAATGTACCATTGATTGTATCCTAGCAAACCATTTTAAATCTTAATCGTCTGTATTAAAGTTAATTTTACATTTCAATCTATTTCACAGTGCTCACGTTTGCTAGACTAGAAGGTACCTAGCATAATTAAGGTGCTATTTGTAATTCACGGACGGTGAGGTCTCGTGTGTTCGCTATTACGTGGGTCTCCGTACCGCAATGAGTACAAGTATTCGGTAACGAATTGAAGAAGATGTAGTGCTCAATGGAATCATCGTTTAATTTGGCTTTCCAGTTTTATTTAGTAAAAACTAACCAGGTAGATAAACATACTACCAAATAAAAATAAAAAAATCTGGTTCTTGTTAACGCCAACCCAAGTACAAAGAAAAACTATAATTAGCGATCAAGCCGGGATCTTGAATGGCTTAAGAGGAAACGCGGGCTAGAAGTTGAAGAAGTTAGAAGTTGTCTCTATCGCTCGAATAGAGGGCGAAAGAGACAGACTGATTTTTATCTACTTAAAATATTATAAAATCGCTATTTCATATTCCTCTATTTTCTTCTCCAAAACTGGTTTGATTTTAATTTATTTTTTTCAAGAATTATTTAAGAAGGCCTTTGGCTAAGCCTGTATGTTTTCCTTTAATATTAAAAAAAAATCGCTGGAAGTCTGATAAAGGCAATAAAAGTGGTAGGTAAGTAATTTTTTGTGGTTTTAGAAAGTTCCTAAAATAATTAATATAAAGAGAAAAACACAACATAGGAGCATACAATGGTTCTTATAGATTGTGGTAAAACAATATTTGCTCTAGTGTCATTATCCAGAGAGTAAACAGAGGAGTACGTTGGTATGGCTTAAACGCCGCCCGAAAAAATGTATACCACGCCTTGGGGACACAGTCATTATGTTTTGTTTGTTTTGTAGAAGGAAAAGAATTACAAACACATGCAAACTGGAGCTTTAAAAATAAAATGTAGGTTCTTCTCGAGGCTTTGCATGCATAGTTTTAAGAAAACTTTTATCCAAATCATTTCGAATGACATCATTGAAAAACTTTGATTATTTTATATTAATCGGACTTTTTTTATAAAATATTTCAAACTTATAATTGATAATTACTTATAATAATAGCAACAATTTAATACCTGTCTTATAATTTTAAAATCATAACAAGCTTTTCCAGCGTGGAAATATCTTTGTACGAAAGTCCGCGCGGCCAACAGTCGTTTTAAATGAACAAGGGAATTTCAGAGCCTCTTTAGTGCGAATTAAGTAGGTTTAGCGGTAGCGGGTTTAGTGCCAGGGTAGTGCAAATGGAACGTGACTATTGTCCCTTTCAATGTATTCCGTATTTCAACTTGATATTAATTTGTACAAATGTTACGACGGGAAACGTTTTGTAGGGCGGGAATGATGGATTAACTTGTTTTACTCTTTAAATGTTACCCTCATTTTACCTGAATGTTTGGGATTGCTGACTTCAAATGTTCAACAGGAATAATGAGTATTGTGTATCTACAAGTCTTCTTTGATATGAATTACATTTTGTTAGAAATAAAATTCACGAACAGGGGCCATACCATGAACTCTTAGAGCAATGTTAAAACAAGCTTAAAACAGCCCTATTGCTTTAGAAATGACATTCGTTGTCATGTTTCAAGCTTGTTTTAACATTGCTCTAAGAGTTCATGGTACGGCTACTGAAAGTTACACTGTACCTGAATATAGGCTGTGTTTTTCAGAAATAGGATATTATGTTAAATCAGTGGAAAACTTAATTTAATAAGTACACAAACTATGATTTGTCTTAGATTGATTGGAGAAGACAGTTTTTGGAAAACTAATTCGATTTAAAGAAAAATGTAGACTTATAGCTATACTAGCTGAAACCCGCGGCTTCGCCCGCGTGGACTACTATTTTGTTTATCCCACGGGAACCGTGAATTTTTTCGGGATAAAAGTAGCCTATGTCCTACTGCCTAGCTGTGCCCCGCGGTGTTACCCGCGGTGGGAGCTGATTTTTTTTTAGAGAAATGCAACATGCATGCGATACTTGATTTTGATAACGGTGCTCTAAGAAAAAATGGATGGTTGTCGGTTCCTAACAGTAAATTAATTTGTTCGTGAAATACTCATCAAAGTAATATGCGAGCGAAGCGATCGGAAATTTTTTAGACAAATTTAACATGTGACACTTGATTTTGCTAACGGGACTCTAAGAAAAAGATTGATGGTTGTCGGTTCCTAACAGTAAATCAATTTGCTCGTAAAATGCTAAAAGTAACATGCGAGAGAAGCGAGCCTCCCCTGCTCGCGAAGCGAGCGTAATTTTCTTAGTCAAATACTACATGTGACACTTGATTTTGCTAATGGTGCTCTAAGAAAAAGATGGATGGTTGTCGGTTCTTAGCAGTAAATTAATTTGCTCGTAAAATGCTAAAAGTAACATGCGAGCGAAGCGAGCCACCGCTGCTCGCGAAGCGAGCGGAAATTTTTTAGACATATACAACATAGTGACACTTGATTTTGCTAACGGGACTCTTTTTTAGACATATACAACATGTGACTCTTGATTTTGCTAACGGTGCTCTAAGAAAAAGATGGATGGTTGTCGGTTCTTAGCAGTAAATGAATTTGCTCGTAAAATACTTATCAAAGTAATATGCGAGCGAAGCGAGCTTTCCCAGCTCACGAAGCGAGAGGAAATTTTTTAGACAAATTTAACATGTGACACTTGATTTTGCTAACGGGACTCTAAGAAAAAGATGGATGATTGTCAGTTCCTAACAGTAAATTAATTTGCTCGTAAAATGCTAAAAGTAATATGCGAGCGAAGCGAGCCTCCCCTGCTCGCGAAGCGAGCGAAATTTTTTAAGACATATACAACATGGTGACACTTGATTTTGCTAACGGGACTTTAAGAAAAATATGGATGGTTGTCGGTTCCTAACAGTAAATTAATTTGCTCGTAAAATGCTAAAAGTAATATGCGAGCGAAGCGAGCCTCCCCTGCTCGCGAAGCGAGCGGAAATTTTTTAGACAAATACAACATGTGACACTTGATTTTGCTAACGGTGCTCTAAGAAAAAGATGGATGGTTGTCGGTTCCTAACTGTAGTGTGTAACTACTTAGTATACCTACTTAGGTACTCTAGCTAATAAGACATGGATACCTATTCAATAAACAGTCTTTATCCAGCTCTCGCTTGTTTCACTACTCTCCTAATAGGCTCCTATCGCATGGCGACCGTGACATGTAACAGGAACCGCGCGCGCATCCCTCCGTAAAAGGGCCGTGTTTAGATAAACATCAGTCTTTGAGCATCGTAATAAATCATAATGATTTCGGAACTGCGCTTGATTGTGGTAATTTGCATCAGAGTCGTGTGTGATCGGGTTTTCTGCAAAAATGGGCCAAAATAAAAGTAAAGAAGAGAAGGAAGAGGTGATCGTGGTGCAGAACGCTGCCGGGACAGCGCATGTGGAACAGCTGAAGGAACATGCCGGGTACACCAATAATATCCTGACTGGCATCGCGATAGTGCTGGCGATTGGATTGGCTGTGCTGCTGTATCGGATGTATAAGCGGTGCCACCAGGAGCTAGTCCAAGGACATCTCAACGAGATTTCGCTGAGGAGATACGCTAGCTTGATGCGCAGGCGTCAGATCGAGCTCCCAGATAATATCATTGGCGAAAGTGTGCGTGTTTGAGTGAAGTGCGGTAAAGTAAATGTACGTCTCCGTAAGTAACCCACCCGAATATAAATACCCGGGTAACGTACGTAATGCGTTTGTGTACCTAGTACTGTTCCTGTTCCTAGTACCTACCAGTGCGCGGCTATCATAAACGTATAGTATTATATTATCTGTGCATAAACGAAGGCGAAGAACATTTTCAAAATTGTTATAGTTTGTTAAATATAGCATGTGTATAATCAGCTAAAGCAGGTAAAAGTTAAGTAAGTACCTATAATATTTTGAAGATAGGTAGGTAAATACTGTGGTTGCTAAAATGTCTAAATTAATTTGCTCGTAAAATACTCATCAAAGTTTTTAAATTTGTTTACTCATTGTTTCCACTGTATTGTGTACTCTATCATCCATCAAAACAAATTAGATTTATTCAAACGATACAGTCTTTTCAACTTGACCATGCTGAAGTATTTGTTTTTTACTTTCCTACTTGAAAATGTTGAAAGCATTATACCTAGATAAAATTTCGTAACTGCAATGACAGAGCTTAGTAAAGAATCAATCACCTTTTTCACTAGTACATGCTTGATATTCATTGCGACCCACGACGAAATACATTTCAAAAAATATTTGTTTTCCATATTTCACATCACGTTCAAAAACTTTCACAACTAAGTTTCCATATTCGGATATGTCCCATGTATTTATACTCTCAATATGCGGTTTATAGGATCTTATCGGCTTTCGTACAGTATTTCAAGTTGTAAAAAGTTCAGCCCCTTTTCATGTAACATTTTCGTGCGTAAACCATCTATAATTTTGCAATCATTTTACTCTCTGCTTTCTATTTACAACCTTATCCTTACTGCTTAGGGGCTATATTCAACAGGCGTGTTTTGAAGAAAGGTAAAATAAATTGGCAAGAAGAAGTTCGTCTCATATCTCGCCATAACATTTTACTGTCGTCTTTAGTATACCTATAGGTACATGCGTAAGTTAAAGTACGGAAATGTTCACCGGAAATTGGCTTTCGTATAATCTGTACCAACTTTGAATTATATAGATATTTCAATATGATTCTGTACTAGCAGATGGTAGATAAAGTGCCTATATTAAAGATGCTAGATAGAACTTTTGATACACAACACAACTAAGAAGTTACATCGGAAATTTAAAAAAAGATAACTTCAAAACCATCTAAACTGCTGCGAATATCGTGATTCTACAGTATGATTCTTATAACTTTATTTGAAATGAGGACAAAGCCGAAAGGATCAGAGTGACAAAGTGTTTGAACAATGTAGCTTTGATGTTGACATTTCAGTGACCTCTACGTGAACTTGAATGAAATGACAGACACTTGAAAGTCATCTTAAATGAGGCGTCTCTGAGTTGTATAAGACTGTGCTCAATGAGCCAAATTATTGTGTTACTGTTACCTACTTTACAGTCTTTGAGCCTTGTGCGACTGGTCGATGCTAGTATAATGATTCATACAAAGTCAAGAAGTTACAAAGTTCGTGCTACAGTTGTTCTATCTCACGAAGTCCGTTTAGTCTTAATTGTGTGTGTAGATGCACATTCACGTTGTTTCTGTGTACGTGGGCCGATTCTGAATGCTCTCGAGCTTACGCACACAGAAACAACATGCATGTGAACACACTCAATTAAGACCAAACGGACTTCGTGAGATAGAACAACTGTAACACTTAAGTAACTTAACTTGATGCACGACCAAGATTTGTAATTATATTACTTATCGACTGATATATTTTTTGTCGTCACACACAACTCTGGTAGAGACGTACCCTTAAGTGTTCGATCAAGTATATCGATGTAACTTCTACTTTTGTCAATCTGTAGCACGTGTGTTATTCAAAGCAGGAAAGTTTTAGGCTCATTTTGGAAAGTTGAGCTTCTGTTATAACCTAAGAGCCTACTTTAGATCATACAAGTTGGGGTTTTGGCTCTTTTATAGTAGGTAATTCTATTACACGAACCCTGAACACAAAACTCTACGCTTGTTACGTAAGCTTAAAAGAATCAGACATTGATCGCAGTTTTTTTCAGAATCACACACAAATAGAATCTCTAACCCCATAAAAATGAATAAGATGTGAATGTGTGCTCTTCAAAAAAAGGCTGTTTTAAAGAATGTTTTTACCTTTTTTTTTTATTTTGTTAATTTAAATAAATTAACTTTCTCCATAATAACATCAGATGGTATTTGCGCTGATATTATAAGGAATAATTCCGACATAGTCCGATATAATTTCTTAAGAATCGTTACTTTACCCGTACCGGCTTAAAAAATGTTGCCCTTACGTGCCGCGCCCTTCGACGTGTGTTTATTCGTCCAAGGCCTTGCCTTATGTTTTCAAATAGTCAAGATTGAAAGGCCTTACTAATAAACTTGAACACTGGTTAAATAATGCCCATATTCGCCCTGTCTATAATTGACACTATCTAACAAAAAGGGATGGCGATTGTTTAAACGGTGTCTCAATTTTAACAGAATTTTATGAGTAGAGGGGTGAATGTGTAAAATTGTTAATCTGTGAACCCTACTTGAAACTGTTCAAAAAATATATTTTAGATTTATACCTACTTATTCTAAATTCCTAAAAATAATATCAAAGGATAGGTATAGATTTCTGTAACATCATTGTTAAAGAGATTCTCAATCGCGTTAATGCTCGCTTTGACGACATCAAGTCAATCGGAAACTTATCCCACAGTTAAACATGCTGCGAACTCGCTCATATCTACTCTATGATGCAAGGAAGTTATATTCTACGTAACTGGAATGCTAACTGATATTTAATTTACAAAGAATTTTGAACCTTATCACGACAGCACAACGTTCTATTATAATTCAATCTTGGTAATAAGGATTGTCGGTCTCGTTGAGAGGCTTTCTTGGTAGCTTTGTCTCTTTCACACTCGTTGTTGGATTAGTAGTGCGCCCATGCCATTTAAATTTCAGAATATTCATTAAGGATTAGGAACGTTTAGTTCATAAATTATGGTCGCCCTTTAGAAAGAGACACACTGCCCAAGTTTTATCTCTCAAGCGGACAGCGTATTCTGTCTCAGTGAACCTTCCAGTTACGTTTAGTATACAAATTCCTTGCCATGATGTCAGAATATTATTTTTCTCGGTTCGTTTGTCGAGAAAATTGAGGGAGCATCTGTGATGCAAAGTCAGATGTAAGTTTTCGTCTGGCTTTGAAGAATGTTATTTAGTTTGAGTGGTTTTATGCATAAACTTTGAAAATTCAAAGTCATTTTCGTATAATCGTAAGTTATAAGCGCCTAGGCAACTACACAGCAAGTTGTTTAGCTTAAAATTTTTATTTAAAAAGTAAAAGTTTTGTACTTTGTTATTCATGTAACAGCTTCTACTTTGCTTTACAATGAATTGCGAATGACTTCCAAATGTTTTAAACTGAAATTCCAAATGTTATCAAAAAATAATATCACGTGCCGTGGAATTAGGTGCAAACAGCCTAAGTTTATAAATGTCACGCTGAAAAGTAATGTTGTATTGCTGTTGTTAAATAATGTTTGGACTCAGTTTAGTCCAAAGGTTCTCAACGTGGGCGATAACGCCCCCTTGTGGGCGTTTGAGACTTTCAGGGCGGCAGAAGAAGACCCAGAGAAAACTAGGGGGCATTGAGATGGCGCATTAAGATATCGAGTGGGGGGCTCTTGAAAAAAATATATTCTCAAAGTGGGCGGTGGGCAAAAAAAGGTTGAGAAACTATGGTTTAGTCGTTCACTGCTGGTTATTGAACTAATAATATTTACCAAAGATACCTTCAAAACTAATTTGAAAGTCAGGCGTCGTTACGAACTCCACGTCGTTTTCGCAAGATTTCATTGATTTTATCCATTTACTTGGAAATCATCTGGGTTGAAAAAAATGAGGGAGACACTGGTACTAAGCCTGATTAAATTTGTTGCAGACAGCGACTATCAATGGCAGGCAACGGCGTTAAACTAAAATTACTGTAAAACACAAAGAGAGGCCTTTACCCAGCAGTGGGGCAGTTCGGCTTCAGTGTAATAACAATATCCTAGTTCATAGGTACATATATGTAGTTCCAAACCAAGAAAGATGAAAAGATGAATATTACTTAGTTTGAAATTTTATTTTTAAATCACATAAACAAATTCCTACAAACCAGTCAATTTAATTAAACAAACAAATTAACAATGAAATCAAAATGTAACCAGCCGTCGCATAAAAACCCAAATACCTTTGTTCAAAATCTAAGAAACACTTTCGCCAGTTCAATTACTTAAAATATTCCCTATCGGGACTTTTCATTCGCGATGTTTAACCAAGGCATCGACTTTTCGATTGACTTGAGCAGTTCAAAGGCTCGAATTAACGCGATGTAGGGTGTGCAATGAAGGAGCAATAGCTCAAAGAGAAAGTGATTTTCTCATTTTCGTTGTAAATTATTTTTGGTCTACGCTGTGTGATAATTTGGGGAAACGGGTAATTATTTATTATTACGAATAATTTTGTGGGGGTCATAAGGAAATAAAAATGGTTATTTTTCCATAATTTTACATATTTGCGAGAATGGTTTTTAGCATTTTGGCTTGTGGAAAAGTAATTTTAAAATGAACCTTAAAACCAAGCCGTCGCATTTTACTCTTATTTTAGTACCTACATAAAGTTGGATTCATAATTTATTTACTTTTCTTTGTTAACGTCTAAATTCTATAGTACCTACTTTGGGAAAATCTATTAACCAATAATTTTGTAGTATTAAGAGGCCTGCGACAGGCGAATTTCCAAAAAAACGTAATATCGAAATCATTTAAAATCATATTTTTATCAGTTTAGGTTGTTAGATTAAAGAGAGTAGGTATTTATCTAGGTTCCTGTTAAACTTTTGTTCCGAAAAACTTACCTAAAAAGAAATGTAAGCAAATTGAATTGAAATCTTTGTAGGTACACCAAAAATGGCATTTTTTCTTTTCATTTATTCTATAGTAAGTTTTTTGGAACAAAAGTGTAACAGGAACCTAGATAAATACTGCCTTTATCCAAATAATAACATAATGTGATAAAAAATGCTCAAATTTTAAATTATTTTGGTATTACGTTCCTAGGTACGTAGATACGTTCGCCGGTCCCTTAATCATTTGGAACAACAATTGGTACTAGATATCAACCATGACTTTGCTCCCATGCTCTTTGGCATAACCTAACCATTTGAGTAAGTACAGAAATATAATTCTTACCATACTTAATGGTAAAAAATTGACCTCACTTAAAATTCCTATAGTACAGGTTACGATTTATATCAGGGCTGCGTTTCTTTAAAATTAGTCTGCTTTAAAATACGAACATCCACAAAAAAAGCAAAAAAAATAATTGATTTAAATAATGTGTTTTTCTTGAACGTTTCATTGAATGCAACATTGTGCCTTCATCAGGCTGTCAGGGTGGCAATTAAACTAAATGACAACGTCAATCATTCCGCTGCGTTTTGTCTTCTTCTCTTAAATGTCAGCCATTTGGTGAATAGTAGAATGGCTTTTCAAAAATTTGTTTTGCCAAAGTCCAAACCATAGCTAAATTGTCACCACAACAGAGTCGTTTGTCATTAGTACAATAGGAAACAGTCGAAAATCTAAGGTTCAGTTGACGTTTTTCTTGTGGTTGATAAAAAATTTGGTAGTAGAATCGCCACCCTGAACAGTCGGTAGCTGGTAACGTGTGAATAACGTGAGCGAGATAGGCCAGATACGTCACGTTTCGCGCAAGTCTCAAGTATAGTAGGTACGAGTTCTGCTTTTAGCCTACTCGTATCACGAATTGACCTTTGGGGGTCGTTTGCTTTGCCTTGACAATACTTGTCAGAGGTAAATAATATGTTTTACTTGTAAAAATAACAGTTTTGATTACATGGAATTAGGACTTTAAGAAGTAACAACAATGTCCGAAGTCTGGTGTAACGAACGAGTGCTAAAATTAATCGAACTGTACCAAAACTATGAATGTTTATGGGATACTGCTTTCTATGTTTTTCTTTTTGATGCATTTTTCGATAAAATTATAACCACTGCTGCTGAAATCAACACTAGTTCCTCTGGTGACATGTTGTCGACGACTGACGATGCGTAGATAGACAACGTTGCTATACAAAATTTCCGCGCATGTCGAGCGCCAAATGTTGCACAGTGGAAACGCGGCTTTGCAGTTACAATAATACAACATTACACAAAGTTCTGATAAAATAAAACACTCCCCTCAACTCTTCCAATTAGTCAAGTTCTTACGTTTAACAGCTAGTAATTGAGCGCATCACAATGCAGTCCCGAGACGCTTCCACTTCAGCACAGTTTACGATTCAATGAATAAATAAATAGCTTTTAGTGCGATGATTGGTAACGTTTTGTTGCAAAGTGATTTTTAGGTTCAGACACTGGAAAATGAGGGAGGGTCTGAAATTATTTGTACAATAAAATAATAAGCTTGGCCTTAATGTTGTTTTTACTATAAATAACGTTAATGTTCAAGTTTCAGATTCGATTTACTTTCGCAGAAAGTTTAATACCTATTTGCCGATAGGTACTTATCTTCTTTAAAGGATAAACTTACAAAACGCTCTAGAACTGGTTTATGTAGTTATCTTTATAGATTGTTGCAAGGAATCTACATCATAGGTCAACTGATTTAGGATCCACCAATTAGAATACCCCAAACTTTAACTGTAATATCTGTGATCCTAATCTAGAATTTTGTATGGAAATAAAAAACAACTGCGCAGAACCACAGAAAGAAAAAAAAAAGAGTTGTAAAACAATTCTTTTCACAAAGAGCCATAATAGAAGTGGCTAAATTTTAAAATTTTAAAATCTACTTATTATTTATCTCTAAACTAAGGTACTTTCTGCACTCTCGTTCACAACACCTAAAATCCTTGACAGATCCTCACCAAATTTTTATAACACCACCCTTTCAAATAAAAAAATATTTCAAATCGGTCCAAGCGTCTTCGAGTACCCAATCGGGTAACAGACGTAATCAATAATGAAACCCATACATGTTTCAATCTCATTATTTTCACATTAACATTTTCATGCTCACGACTACATCCCCGAGGCGCGGTAGACATTCTCACAGAACTTTACGCACTCAAGATCCTTTGAAGATATCTAAGGCGGTAGTCAGAGGCATGTCCAAATACATATTTGGTACAGTCAGCGTCATCAATCGGTATCCCCCTATTGATTTTAACAAGGACCCTTTTCATTTTAACTTTGGATTTCAGTCGGATTTGCTAGTATAGGAACTCAAGCGAAATTAGATATCCATAGTATACTAGCAAATCCGACTGAAATCCAAAGTTGAAATGAAAAGGGTCCTTGTTAAAATCAATAGGGGGATACCGATTGATGACGCTGACTGTACATGCTCAGTATCCATGGCCAAGATTCCAACTCACGACCTTCATGTTGAAAGCCGAGTACCGCTAAACTAGTTTTACGACAGTAATAAAAAGCCTAAGTGTAAACATTATGTTAGTGAAATAGCCACTTGAATTGTCAAAGTTCTTGTCCTCATTAAACAACACAAACAACCGCGATTACCTGAACTGCATTGTTCTGTTAGGAAATATTTGAGCAAAAACTGCTGAAAAGCCAGCAACCGGACATTATTTCAGTGGGTCACTTAGCTAAGCCTGAGTTACACGAGGCAAGTCTATAGGATAGTAAAATATTTCATATGTAAGTATTTCAGTTTTAGTTAAGGGGCTGGCGAACGTACGTACTTATTCTCAAAACAATCGAGCACATGTTTGTTTCTTAAATAATACAAAGGGCTCTTTTTTCTGGACGCTCAATACAAAAAAAAATCAACTGTGAAGCCACTTCATTCAGCTTTTTTGTACGAGCCCCGAATACTTTGCTGCTATTCATCATCATCATCATTGGCAGCTTAAATGATAGCCCACTGCTGGGTATATGCCTCCTCCCTCAAACGCCATTCTAGTCGACCCTGCTGCTATTGGTGTTCAAAAATTGTAAAGGCTAGTAACTGCTAGTCGGTTCATAGAAAAATCACCCTTAAGGTGGAAAGGCGCTGGGTTAGTTGATAGTACGTGTTCGTACATGTGTACTACAAAAAAATAAACACACTTCCACATTTATAATATGGGTACGGAAATCAGTAGGTATTTACTGGCAAAGAGAGTAGTCAACTTGCATTTAATAACCGTCCTCGTGTGACCGGGCATTAGCTGCCAAATGGATTCCATTAGGGAGCATGCTGGTTGGTTGGAACAAAGAAGTGTAATGTAACAGACCTTTATTGTAATGAACATTCGAGTTTGTGACAAACTTTTTCATTAGTTTTTACCCGACTGCGTATGTTTTTGGAGTATACATTTATGTCTATATGTTTTGCACGTCCTGCAGCCTTATGAATTTTAATCGAATTTTTCATAAGGTGTGGTTAGACTGCAGCTACACTAAGATAGACCTATTTACTCTAGAATTGAAGTACTGTTTTTGTGAGAGAAAAATAAACGAATTGAATTGAATTGATTCTTATTGATTGTGGGAGAGATATTAGACCTCATTACTTTAATTAAATCTAAATAATATGTGGTAGGTACCTAAATTATTTTTTTACTTATTAGTACTTATGTATAATTATATATAAAATTATATGCAAGTCGTATTGAATGTGAAACTAAAGTGGGTAGTTTTTGAAAAATTACATTAAGAGGGCTGCGACCGGCGAATTTCCATAAAAACGTAATACCGAAATCATTTAAAATGTAAGCATGTTTATATCAGTTTATGTTGTTAGATTAGGAGAGTAGGTATTTATCTAGGTTCCTGTTAAACTTTTGTTCCGAAAAACTTACCTAAAAAGAAATGTAAGCCAATTGAATTGAAATCTTTATAGGTACACCAAAAATGGCATTTTTTCTTTTCATTTGTTCTATAGTAAATTTTTTGAAACAAAAGTTTAACAGGAACCTAGATGAATACTACCTTTATCCAAATAATAACGTAAAGTGATAAAAATATGCTCAAATTTTAAATTATTTTGGTATCACGTTCCTAGGTAAGTAGATACGTTCGCCGAGCCCTTAAGTTTTAAGTTTTTTTATTATTTATTGATACTTTATAGGATAACACTTTGTAATTATTGTCCTTATTATATGAAAAATGAAATTTTCACTTGCGTGTTTGAAAAGTTATCAAAACAACTAAGTACCTACTTGAATTTGCTGTTGTTTCAATTTCAGAATAGTATTTTTTTCAGGAAAAAGGGCTATACAATAAGATACTAAAAGTAAGATTTACACCAATGCCATCGCAGTAAAATCTTTTTATTGGTTGTTTCAATAAAAATGTTATGACAGATTTTTGTTCTATAAAAAAGGTTGAACATCAGTAAAATTGTCAAGCTGTGTTTTATGTCTAAACGGGTCACGCTAAAGTATTTCAATATCCAAAAAACTTTTTCTCTTACATGCTATGTACGATATAGGTACGACAATTTCTTACACAACCTTCTCTAGGATAAATCGTTCTTGCAGTAAGAAAGTGTCCAGCAATTTCTTAATTTCTTATCTGGCCTGCTCAAGCGACCGACAATGTAATTTAAAAATAGAACGAACTTTTCTAAACCCGAACATTGACTAAAGGTAAGCGTCCACAGGCCCGCATCGCACGCAGTGGACGGATCCCATCAAGCGGATTAATTTTTCATAATGCGTCCACTGTATCGGCAGCGATCGGATTCGCCGACATTAAGTCCCAGCAATCGGATTGACGATGCCAGTTCTTTCGGATTTTCGTAGTGAACGCACAGAGCGAGCGCGCGGAGTGCGTCCACTGATCGACATTCCGTATGACGTCATCGGCAGGCATCGCAAAAGTTGCCTCTCGGAGCAACGGTGTCGGCATTGCCGCTGTGTGATGCGTACGATGCGGACAGGTGGACGCACTTATATGAGTTTCTATACAAATAATACTACGATCCGTTGCGTGCGATGCGTCCGAAGCGTACGATACCGACAAGTGGACGCTTACCTTAAAGAGGTAACTCACCTAAATTTTATTTAAACGAACTGGTCCTTACGACAAAAAAAGAAATCCATGTTTGTTCAAAAAAATTAGTTTATGTTGACTTTACCTACTTTAATAAATCGTAGACACCGCTTGCTACGAGCGTAGCTTCACACTCGTAGCTACAGACAACATGAAAATAAAACAACAGGGAATGGAAGATAAGAATTTAGTCTTCTAGTTATTGCCTACCCTGATATGTAACTCATTATAATACAACTATGAATTTAATAAATATCTAACTGTTAATTAATTAAAAGTAAGTAACTACTAGATACTTACATTATTTTAGTGGACTTGATTACGCTTTGGAAGTCGCTTGTGCATGTCAACTTGTGCAAGATTTATAGGACACGCAGCTTAAAGGAATTTATATTTACAAATTTTCCAATAGCATTACCTAAAACAAAATACCGTGAAATTATTCTAAAATGCACAGTTCTTAAACATTCTAAGTAGATCTCGAACACAGCTGCGAGTAGGTACGTACGGTTATAAATATTTCAGTACAGGAAATTATGCTCCCACAGTATCTGTGCAAGGCTTTGAATGGAAAGCCTTTGAATGTTAAAGAAGAAATAGGGTTTTGAATTATTTATTATGGCTTCTTTATATTGATAATTCGTTGTGAAATGGTCTCACCACTTATCTTTTGTGACTATTTTATAGTACAAACTACACTTACATCTAAGAATATTTATTTATAACATTTATATTAGCTGTTCATACCCGACATCACAAAAATTTACCGGTGCATTTTCCCAAAAAATCTTTCGAACAAAGGAGACTGTTTTTTTTATATGGGGAGTGGTCTATGAACCAATAGCGATACTGTAGTGGTATTTCTGTGGGGATACTTCAACTACATCCTTGTGCAAGGGGGCATCAAAATCCAACCCGGCAGTTTTGAGAAAAATAATACTTTAAAATTCACATTTCTTGCAAAAATGTTTTTATTTTAGAAACGTTTTGAACGGTTATTGTGGTTAGTGTCTGTAAAGTTCGGACTACAATGTAATAATATGGTGACAGCGACCTGATCTGATGATGGAGTCAAGAGCTGTTCAACAGAACTCCTAATAAATAAGCCGATTGAGTTGAAACTCGGCTTGCCTGTTAAGTTTCAACTACAATGTAATAATATGGTGACAACGAGCTGATCTGATCATGGAGTCAGGAGCTGTTCAACAGAACTCCTCAATAAATAAGCCGATTGAGTTGAAACTCGGCATGCCTGTCAAGTTTTAACTACAATGTAATAATATGGTGACAACGAGCTGATCTGATGATGGAGTCAGGAACTGTTCAACAGAACTCCTCAATAAATAAGCCGATTGAGTTGAAACTCGGCTTGCCTGTCAAGTTTCAACTACAATGTAATAATATGGTAACAACGAGCTGATCTGATGATGGAGTCAGGAGCTGTTCAACAGAACTCCTCAATAAATAAGCCGATTGAGTTGAAACTCGGCATGCCTGTCAAGTTTCAACTACAATGTAATAATATGGTGACATAATTTAAACGAACTAACGGGACTTTATCGCGTTATTACCTTTGTTTATTATTTCCCGACGTTTCGAGTGCGTTACAGCTCAATATGGTGACAACGCGAAACTGCAACTAATAGGGACTGCAAACTCGAAAACTATAAAAATAATAATGCTAGTGTACTTAAATGAGTAGACAACTACAGAGAAACAGTCTGCGAAACTGCGAAAGAATTGTGGGAAAAACTACAGAACTAAAAATTTCTGTAGTTTTTCCCACAATTCTTTCGCAGTTATCAATTACTATCAATTGTCATTATCAATTTTGCTCTCGTTTTCTGATCATCATAAAAATTAGGCTATTATAAAAGTCTATGTTAGACGACTGTTTCTCTGTAGTTGTCTACTCATTTAAGTACACTAGTATTATTATTTTTATAGTTTTCGAGTTTGCAGTCCCTATTAGTTGCAGTTTCGCGTTGTCACCATATTATTACATTGTAGTTGAAATTTGACAGGCATGCCGAGTTTCAACTCAATCGGCTTATTTATTGAGGAGTTCTGTTGAACAGCTCCTGACTCCATCATCAGATCAGCTCGTTGTTACCATATTATTACATTGTAGTTGAAACTTGACAGGCAAGCCGAGTTTCAACTCAATCGGCTTATTTATTGAGGAGTTCTGTTGAACAGCTCCTGACTCCATCATCAGATCAGCTTGTTGTTACCATATTATTACATTGTAGTTGAAACTTAACAGGCAAGCCGAGTTTCAACTCAATCGGCTTATTTATTAGGAGTTCTGTTGAACAGCTCTTGACTCCATCATCAGATCAGGTCGCTGTCACCATATTATTACATTGTAGTCCGAACTTTACAGACACTAACCACAATAACCGTTCAAAACATTTCTAAAATAAAAACATTTTTGCAAGAAATGTGAATTCTAAAGTATTATTTTTCTCAAAACTGCCGGGTAGGATTTTGATGCCCCCTTGCACAAGGATGTAGTTGAGGTATCCCCGCAGAAATACCATAGCAGTATGGCTATTGGTTCATAGACCATTTAAAAACAGTCTCCTTTGTCCTGAAAATTAGCTATTACCACTTTAACAAAATCTACTAAATCTTTGGAGAACTGCTCCTGACAACATGACATTTTAAGCACATACATACATACATACATTACGTTTTTATTTATTTAAGTATAGATTAACTGTCTTATGCATAAAACTTAGTGCGCCGACCAAGCTCACTAGAGCGTTGTTTCCAAAAACCAAAGAGCGTTCTAGCACAGAGAAATGAATGTTCTAGCGAGTAGGCCCCAAACCGTGTTTGTTGCCCTGGTTCTTCACGGTCTTGGTCACGAAGGAATAGAAGTAGAATCACCTAGCTGTTAAGACGATTCAAAGTGGTACACTAAGGCTGGATTCGACCAAACTAGATAAGGTTTTTACTCGAGAGTAAACTACTGTTTGTTTGAATATTTTGACACCTTATAACCAGGATAATTTGTAGGTATGCACATAATAATCTTCGGTTGCGCTTTCTAAACAATTGTGTTTCGAATTATGTTGGCTAGTTACTCTGGAGTAAGATGATTTTTGGTTGAATCTAGCCTTAGTGATCTTATTGAATAAATGAATTTGACTTTTGACTTTTGAGTCTGGTCAGCGCGCGCCTAGAACCGAGTAGAAAGTGGAACGTTGCCGTAATTTTACCTAGTACACATTCTATGTAACATCACCTCAACACACATTATTAATAAGAAACGGCTTACAACACACGCTCTGATATACCAAGTGTGCATACTGAAAGCTGATTATAAATTTACTGCACGTTGATACGGAAATTGCAGTTTTCTAATATTTATGAGAGATGCTGGATTAGCAGTGAACTCTAATTGAGGGGAGATGCGCGTTTTGTGTAGTCATGTATTATACATTATTATGAACGTACAAGTGAAGCATACATTAAGGTCATATACAATTCGTCTGACTACGAATCGATAGTGTATGTCAAGATTGTTAATGATTTAACATAGGTCCTGAGGGCCTAGCCAACCGGCAGTTCGCTATGAAGCGATTCGTTTTCATTATTCGCTAACACTCGAACGTGACGTTTCATTGGTCGAACGTAAGGCCACGCGGTATTCGTTTCATTTATCCACCAATGAAACATCGGCGATATTATGCGAAGTGAAGCGAATTGTAGAAATAAAATTGATTGATGGCACTTGGCTAGAGGCCCTGCTATCGATTCGTCGTTTCGATCGGTCTGAAACGACGGATCGTACAGTGCCACAAGTATAAGTTGGCGGTGGAGATTTCTAGAACTAAAGCGCGTAAAAATTTATGCCAGACTAGATAAAATGCATGGAGATTGTTTTGAATAAAATCAATGTGAAAAATTGGATTTTTTTTACTTTGTTTTTGGTTAAGTTCCACACAATAAGCAGGGCACTGGTTTCGAGCCGAGCACAGTGGCGCACAGGTGCGCCAAGTTATACTTGTCGGACTGTAACGATCAGTCGGCTCTTTAGACGATGAGATTTTTTGTCAGTTTTTTATCAAGCAAATGTCAATGACTCTGACTGATTTGTTGGAAGTATAATGCACTCTTATTGTCATCAATGACCTCACTGATGATGATGAATCAATCAACAATCACAATGATGAAATCAAAAAGGTAGTCTTGGCGTATATTGCTCTAATTGACTGTATAATCTACGGCATTGTTTGTGAGAGGGCGTGTGCTCGGCTAAGATACAATAAATGCGAATAAAATTCTGGTGCTGGAACAAAAGCTTGCAGACATTTATTTTCCGAGTCTGTGTACTTGGTTTTCAATTCTCACGACACGGATTGTCCTTGTTTAAGGCAACGACTATGTATTTATCTATTTGGTGTTATTCAATCAACTTTGCAAAAAAATCTAATCGAAAAAAAAGCTGCCTTTTTCAATTTACTACAAAGATATGAGACCATTTCTTCATTGTTTTCTTTAGATATACCATCGCAAAAACCTCCAAATTACTATAATATTATTAATACTCGTACATCAGTATTTTCGGAGAAATTCAGTAGTAGGTGAATAAATTCGAAAATTAAAGCCAAAAGAAGCCTCCTCATTTTTTGCAGTTGATTCGAATACATTTAATAAATCCGTTATTCAATTTGTCTATTCCATACGCTTGAAGCTGTGGGTGGATTCTAAAAACACTTTAAGTATTCTAAGAGCTTTTGTATACAGGGTGTGGCAAATTCTTGGTCACTGAAGGGTAGCTACCTTTTCTCTTGTAGTTAGAAAGTTTTGTTCTTAGGAAACTTCAGTTTTATTTTGAAGAAAAAAATATATATAATAGCCTCCCAGCTTGCCGGAGCAGTTACGAATTTAAATTAATAACCATCGAATAAGTGGCACTATAATGTTTACAACTACTGATTTTATAGAAAATGTATGGGATGTGTTTTTTTGAATTATTGCATAAACTTACGATTTGATTTGATAAGTTACTTTGGGAGAAGTGTTCCTGGTGGGAAATAGAGTCGATTAAGACCAACTTGTTTTTTTTTTGACAAATGTATATTTTTAGGCTAACTGTACTTTTTTTCAAAAATCTAAAAATGCATTTTTATTTTCTTCAAAATAAAACTGAAGTTTTCTAAGAACAAAACTTTCTAACTACAAGAGAAAAGGTAGCTTACCCTTCAGTGACCAAGAATTTGCCACACCCTGTATACTAAAGTATTCATAATGAATACTAGGAAATTAATCGATGTTAAACTTCTGATAAAGTATTTAAGTATGGGGAATAATAAGTCGAGCCGCAGAATTATTTTTTGGCCACGGAACCTACCTTCTGATTTTATAACTAAGCAACGGGAAAATAAGAAACCTTCTAATAAACTAACTCGTCTTTTTTACAGCATCAACTAAATATTCCAAAGAAAGCGTCAAGTAAATAACAACAATTATTTTTACTTGACCTACTGATTTATACATCGCCATCAAATTTACTAACTCAGCCACGGATTTTACAACTAACCAACAGTTTAGGTTAGGTTAGGTTAGATTATGAAATAACTACGCGCGAGGTAAGCGAGCGTAGCGAGCGTGCCGCGGCAGCGGCCGCCGAAGCGACAGAAATCGAATTCATAAAGAATACAATATATTATACTCCGGTATTTTCGACATTTTAAGCATTCTACCTTCCAAGTATCGTCTTTATAAACTTCGATCAATCGATCTTTATACATTTCAAACATTCTTGATTTTGAAATTCGCCTATTCATTACAATTACTGTTACACTATATTTTAAACATGCTGAGTTATAAAATTAGAAGTAGACAGACTTAATTTATTGGTGTCATATTTAAATATTTTAGGAGTTCCCGCTTGAATATGTGTTACAAATTTAGATCCTAAAAAACAAATTTAGATGCTAAAAAATAACTGCCATGCTGAGTTGTATTTACAGTGGCTTAAATCGAGGATATTTAGTGGCTAAGATAGTATTTTTTAGAGGCACATTGATAGTGGCTGACTTAGTAATTCAGAGGTCAATGTAAATTTTTAGAGGCGAAAAATGCTATTAAATAGAAGGCGGTTTAATTAGCACCCTTTAAGTATTCACTGTAAATTCTGTTTTTTACAATTCAGAGATGTTACCTGCTTTTAAGTCGTTAAGCCATGACGGAGGCCTTTAGGCGGCCTAAAAACTCTGTCACCAGAGTTGGCCACTTGCTCATACGAAAGAAGAAGAAGACTTTATTTTTTTTTTAATTTTCAAAGCCATGAGTCCTGGTTGCATCGCTATAAGTTAGTACTTTATAACCAATGTTGAAACGAGTGCATCGGCCCAGGGGAGAGTGTTAGCGAGTTCGTTTGAATGATTCGACACCTCCCCTGAGGTTTGAACCCTTTCACCGCCATTGAGGGTGCAAAATTACATACACCCCTGGAATTTCATAAACACTAACAATTTTAAATGATGGTCTGCAATATGAGTTAGGGCTCTATATCTCACTAGAAATCTAGGATGGCACCATCACAGTCACGTCACCAACAAAATGTACGTAAATGACACCTTCAAGGTGATTGTCTAACTTGTCTTTAATTTAACCACAAATTGGTTTCAAACTAGTTGTCTATATTTTACTGGTTTTATGTTAACTTTAAAGGTCATCGCTCACTGCGCAGTATCATAAGCGGGCCGAGCCATGACCGAGCCCGTCACGAAAATAGCACCTTACACAGTAAGACCGTATCATACTAGGACCGTCGCATAACCGTTTTGCGAAGCGTAATCCCGAGCCTATACCACAGTAATAGACATTTTGTTGGTTTTATGCTAAACACACAATTATTCTGAAAGCCCATTTTAAAACTTATCACTCAATTTTTTTGTAAAATACTATCGTAAATATAGAGCGTTTACAAGCTAAACCACACTAAAATACATATTACACACATTTTGTCGGGTTTACTAGCAAAGTGCAATATTTCATCATATTTTGTGTAACTTTAAATTAGTTTAGTTTTATCTACAAGGTTTAAAAAAACAGACTTTTAAGAAACCTTTTTAAAAACCCAATTATAATCCATAGTGATGGCATAATAATTATTGCGATCATGATGATGATGATGAAAAGTAGCTTATATCCTTCCTCAAAGCTCCTGAGATTAGCGTGTTCAAACAAATTAACAAATAAACTTTTCCGCTTTATTACTGGTTGGTTGGTATAGATTAAGGGTACTTTCACTCTACATTCAAGGTTTTATGAATAACTGGATATTTTTTTAATTTGTAAGCTTTTTTTTTTCTCGAAATCGTGTTTTTGCTGTTACTACACTTTGATTTCGGAGGGCAGTATGGGATTTTGACGTTTGATAAATGTCACATAACGTGCGGAATGCATTCAGTGATGCTAGATGGGGGGTTTTCAATTCAAATTTGGGGTATTTACCGACTCAGAAGGAAATCCTTTGGGAGAATTTTCGTAGGTAAAAATTATAAATTATATACCTACTTGATATTTAGGGGTGATATTTGATAGGTTTAGAATGTGTACATGTATATGTGTATAAATGGGGGTACTTGAAAGACTTTGTGAAGTGAGAAAAATAACTGAATTATTATCTAACCAATATTGGAGCGTTTCCTCTTGCTCCTACTCGATTCTCCTACTGCTCCTGCACGAGGACCAATATATCCTTATAAGTATATCCTCGTGCTCCTACTAATGGACAGTCAAGGTACAATACCCCAAAATAAAACTATCAAATAGGGGCACAGCCGCGAAGCCGTATTTTGATAAACTTCAAAACAAGATAACATCTTCATCATCAACAAAAAATAAAATCGTTATTCTTATAAATAAATATTTATGCTATGATCAAGATCTACATTTAAAGTGACAGCTGTCACCAAATGTACCAATATAATGTATAAAGTAGAATGCTGACTGACATTTAATGTACAAAGGATTTTGAACCTTATCACGACTACACAACGATCTATTATCATTTAATCTTGGTTATAAGGATTGTTGGTCTTGTTGAGATGCTTTCTTGGTAGCTTTGTCTCTTTCACACTCGTTGTTGGATTAGTAGTGTGCCCATGTCATTTAAATTTCAGGATATTTTTACCTTATCGCGCTCAACAAAATCAGCGCTTGATTTCGATCCATGGTTTCGATCCTTGAATTCGATCCTTGATTTTGATCCTTGATTTTGATTTCGATTTTGATTTCGATCCTTGATTTCGATCCTTGGTTTTGATCTTGGATTTCGATCCTTGATTCTTGAATTTTGAACCTTGAATCTGAAATCTTGAACCTTGAATCTTTGAAGTGACAGCTGTCAAACTTCAAATGGCCATATCTCGGGAACTACTCGTCCCAGACTCCCCGTTCTCAGTTCAAATGAAAGCTATGACCAAGATCTTCATTTGAAGTGACAGCTGTCAAACTTCAAACCGCCATATCTCGGAAACTACTCGTCCTAGACTCCCCGTTCCCAGTTCAAATGAAAGCTATGACCAAGATCTTCATTTGAAGTGACAGCTGTCAAACTTCAAACGGCCATATCTTGGAAACTACTCGTCCTAGACTCCTCATTCTCAGTTCAAATGAAAGCTATGACCAAGATCTACATTTCAGATGACAGATGTCATTTTGACAGCTGTTATTGAAAATGTAGATCTTGGTCATAGCTTTCATTTGAGCTAAAAAGGAAGAGTCTAGGATGAGTAGGTTTCGAGATATGGCTGATTGAAGTTTGACAGCTGTCACTTTAAATGAAGATCTCTTCAATAGCTTTCGTTTGAACTGAGAACGGGGAGTCTAGGACGAATAGTTTCCGAGATATGGTGCTTTGAAGTTTGACAGCTGTCACTTCAAATGAAGATCTTGGTCATAGCTTTCATTTGAACTAAGAACGGAGAGTCTAGGACGAGTAGTTTCCGAGATATGGCCTTTTAAAGTTTGACAGCTGTCACTTTGAATGTAGATCTTGGTCATAGCTTTCATTTGAACTGAGAATGAGGAGTCTAGGACGAGTAGTTTCCGAGATGTGGCCGTTTAATGTTTGACAGCTGTCACTTTAAATGTAGATCTCTTCAATAGCTTTCACTTGAAGAGAACGGAGAGTCTGGGATAAGTGGTTTACGAGATATGGCCCATCTGTCATTTTAATATACCAAAGAAATTTCATACATAGTAGAATGCTGACTGACATTTAATGTACAAAGGATTTTGAACCTTATCACGACTACACAACGATCTATTATCATTTAATCTTGGTTATAAGGATTGTTGGTCTTGTTGAGAGGCTTTCTTGGGTGCTTTGTCTCTTTCACACAGTTGCAAAAAGAAAGAGACACAGCGCCCAAGTTTTATTTCAAGCGGACCGCGTTTTCTGTATCAGTGCGCGTTCCAGTTACGTTAGTATAAAAATTCCTTGTAATATACACCTAATCTGTCTTTTTGACGTAATCTGTCATTTTGACATAATCTCTCATTTTGACATGATCTGTCATTTTGACATAATCACGGGCAGACTGCCCGCAACCACGGCTATTGTAACAGCCAAATCGTCGCGTCGTGATAAATAAGGTAAATTACGCGATAAAATCCCGTGTACATAAATCAACATCCAGTACCAACAATACGAACCAACTCGGTGGCGCAGTGTGCGAAGGTCCAGCTAAAACACAGAAAGTTGCGGGTTCGATTCCCACTGCGACGCCAGTGTTTGTATGATCTGCAAATATATGTATCGGGTCTGGGTGTTTTTCTATGTAATATTATGTATTTACAAAAAAAGGATAGGTACCTACAAGTAGTTTATCAGTCATATAGTTTCCATACAAGGTCTATTTACCTTGGAGCTAGATGATGCTGTGAAATATCCAGCATTATTTATTTATAGAAAAAGGCTGAAAAGCTGCCCCTAGGGGCTGACCTGGCTACGCTACTAATATGATGGTTACATGGATTGACAGATGGGCGGGGCTTGTCATTGATTGTCAGCAAAATAATCATGGCGGCCGGAGATTGACAAGACGGCCATGGCACGGGCAGGGCACGCGACGGTGTAGGAACGGTGTGGTGTGGGGCGTCGCATACATTTCAATACAAAGAATATCATTTTTGCCGGGACGGTGTTGCTACGGTCATGCTATGCGACGGGGTAGAGACGTGATAATGTGGCAGCACCCTAATATTCAGCTTATTGATTTTAAATTTACTTTGATATTTCGATATTCTCAAGAAAATGTAATATTCTCATCTATTAAAAAACCACCTTCCAAATTACCCAAGAAAGTGTCAAAAACTCGAGTATCTTCTTGAATGGCGAAGGACGTTGTGCGACTCAAAGACATCCCACCTTCAGGCAATAGCTCACACTATCCAGAGTTCAATCAAAACACCGCTTTAAATATTAAAAGCTCGTTACACTAATGAATCGTATCAGATTTTGCCGTCGTCTAGCGTCCTCAATGCGTCTTTTGGCCTTCTTTGGCGCTGTCTTGAGAGCATCTTTTGTTGCAGTTTCTTATGGGGAATAAGGTTTTGTCGGTAAAGTATTCATTACAAACAGGTTTATAAAGAAATGATTTAAATTTTTAAGTGAGCAACCGTGACAGATTTATAGAGCTTTTAGTAATCATACCAATGAAAGGATTTGCGAAATACTGAATTGAGTTTAAGAAAGTGTGTAAAATTATTAATTTTTACTATTTTAACTTTTTTGTGTGGAAATCTATCAGAAAGCGTCGTCTGAAGCGTCTGTTTGAGTTTTATTGAGTAAACACTTAGAACTGAACTGTTATCTTAATTACTTGTTCAAGTAAACGACAGCAGAATTCACACAGTCAAATATTTTATTGCTACGAAGTGCTACGTTAAAACAGTAACAGCTACGGTAAAACGTAGCAGCTCGTAGCACCGAAAAGTTTTATTTCACGATTGATTTCGAGTCGCCTGCTCGCGTAAAATGAGCTGTGCGCATCGTCGCACCGGCGTCTGCGAACATGCATTGTCTTGTCTGGATAAGGTACCGTCACAAGCTATGAAACAACTCATAATTCGAGTAGGGACGCGTAAAGAATTTGACAAGTCGAAAAATATTTTTTCTGAATCATACGTAAACATCCATTTTTTACACAACCTTCTTTTGGATAAATCGTTCTTGCAGTAGGTACTGGGTCAAAAAGTGTCCAGCTATTTCTTAACCTGCTCTACGGCTATTCGAGCAGGCCAGATAACAAATTGCTGAACACTTTCTGACCCAGTACCATTTTCTAATTGGGTGTTCGTCACTTAGCCTCGAAGATCTATCAAGAACGACTAAGTAGGCTAAACAGAGAGCCCGTCTCTACTAAATGTAACTCATAATCATTTGTAGGGACATACATACATACATAAAATCACGCATGTTTCCCATCATAGAGATAGGCAGAGACCACCGATCTCCATTTAGTACGTTCGTATTAGTTCGTATTGCTACTTGCGGTCACCCATCCAAGTTGTGACCGCGCACAACGCTGCTTAACTTCAACGATCAATCAAGAACGTCTAAGCAAGCTACGCCACGAGCGCTTCAACAATAATGTTCTAAAACGACTAGATACTGATACAGGTCACAATACAGCACCTTAACGTGCAAAGATTTCTTTCGGAAATTGCAAACTTAGGTAGCCATAGCCACCCTTGTAAAGTTGTTTTCATTACATCAAGTCATTGGACGGATTCCAATATTTTCACGTCGTTGCGTTCGACTGCATAGTGCTGAGTGAGATTGCTTTTGTTGATGGTAATGTTTTTCCGGTTCGATATGTCCGTAAATAATATGTTTCCGGAGAATGGTTACGCTTTTTTCGATTGGGAATTTTCTGGTTTGTGGTTGTATTGATTTAGCAGTGATTTGTTTATTGAGATCACGATTAACATGATGGTTGTTAATAGATTGAACGTATCTTTAGAAATGAGCTTGCTGGTAACCAGTCATTGTCATCAGTCTATAGAAGCCCACTGTTGTGCATAAGCCTTCCTATTAATCTTCCTAAATTATTATGTGATGTCTACATTCACCACATCTTATAGTTTATAGTTTAGAAAAATACCTAGTTTAAAAAAAGATGGCTAAAAATATTAACAAACCGTTAGTTTAAGGCTGAGGACTTACTTAAGAGATTTAACTTTTGTTTCGGAAGCCATATTTTTAAATCTAATTAATTTTACTATTGCTCTGCTAACCCTACTTGTTTATTAGTGTTGCCGACTTTTACTTCGTCGATTCCCGAGTTGTTTACAACTCTTCATTGATTCGTAAAATAATAATTGGCAATGAAACACGATTTTATTTGCTTTCAGCTGGAAATAATTTGAAAGCTGATATTAAAAAATAGGTTTAGCATAAACAGGTTTAATAAAAATAAGTATTTTTTTTCATTTGTTTACCAGTTTATTTTCGAGCAAATTATTAGTTTATTGCAATATATAAATGAAATATGATTACAACTGTATCCCTAAGGCACAATAGACATTCTCTCAGGCAGTTAAGATGCTTTGACTATGTCTAAGGTATGTCCAAATACATAATTTTAAACATAACTGGCAGAAAAAATCAATTTGCGTACCTATACATTACATTTCTAAACCACGATATTTCGTAATAGTGTGCTCATTGTAGTCTTTTATTTAATTATGTTATAAGTATTCATTCGCATTTATAAAATAATATTTTCAATTACATTCATAATTTCGACCATTCTCAAAAAGAGTTATAAGCCTGATAAAATATTTTCGAAAAAAAAAATGCGTCCATTTACAGTGAAAAACAAAAATCGGTTAAAAGCACTATAACATTCTTAGAGTACTTATGCATAAATTTAAATAAACCTTGAATTTATACTGTTTGTACAGTTAGCTTGAGGAAGTGATCCTAGTTACCAAAGTTAATCAAAACAATAAGAATGTGGAGAAATTTTTCGGTTGCAATTTATTTTTCAACGTTTAATAATTCAAACTAATGATTTCAACCTCAACTTAGTCAACCTAATCATGTACATGTTGACTAAATTTGATTTATTTTACGAAGATTGTCTTTAGAAGCTAATTAATTTAAAAGTTAAAAATTTACTAAAAAATATTTAGTCATTGATCAACAAAAAAGAAACAAATTTGTTCCTGAACTTCAATTCATCATCAATGAAACATTTTTATTCCATCCACTAGTACCACGCGGTTCTCCACCACCTTCATCATCCGCACTGCCTGTCTGGAACTCGCTGCCTGCTTCTGTTTTCCCCGAAAACTGGGTCTCTTCAGGTCAAGAGTGGTGTCTTCTAGACCTTTGTGATCCATCGTCAGCCACATCGCTTATCATCAGGTGAGATTGTGGCTAAACAAAGGTCTATCTATTATCTAAGCAGCCTGCAACACCCACTGCTGGGTAAAGGCCTCTTCTCTATCACGCCGCTCCTGGCGGTTTTGTGCTAGCCGGATCCATTACTCTCCTACCACCCTTACAATGTCGTTTGACTATCGGGCAGGTGGTCTATCTACAATAAAAAAAAATCAATTGCGAAAATGTAATTTACTTCTAATGCTGTCTGTACCTGCAACATTTTCCGCACTTGCGACTTCAAAACTCTACCTTTGTTTAAGTTTACACCAAGTTCGTGCGAGGCATTATCTTACTAACGCAGGCGAGTACGAATAACAAGAATTTGTATTATAACTATTTGCTTGCTGTTTAATTAAAACTTCTCTCTGCATTGTGATTTCCAAATGTATTTTGAGGCATAAATTCTCATTTTGAAAATCGGTGTCAAAGAAATCGGTTCATCCGTTCAGGAGCTACGATGCCACAGACAGACACACAGAAACACAGACCCACAGATACATAGATACACAGATACTACTTAGGCCTTTACATCTTTACTAGATAATTTATACAGTGTCAGGACTTCAGGAGGCAATCTTTCTTCTTTCTTTTTTCAATACGTGTGGGGCTGACTAAGCCGCGGATTTCCTCACGATGTTTTCCTTTTAGAGCTCGTGTTAATGCGCGTCTAAATTTTTCGAAACGAAAAACAAATTGATGCATGACCAGGTTTCGAACCCACGACCTTCGGATCGAAAGTCGAGGTACTAATCCCCTCTACCAACACGGCTCATTACACGGCTCATTACACATTACATTACACAGATACACACTATAAATTATACACACTACAATATATACCCCTCTTTTTCGTCAGGGCTTAAAAACAAATATTCGAAACTTTGTTTGCCATTATTACTGACCAAAATACACTAAAATCTGACCTGATGCTGTTTATGACGGTATAAAATAGTGAGATGTCCAGAACTTTATAGTGATCGAATGAGACTATAAATAAAACATTTACTACATGATGTTGTAACTAGGTGAACTGTTAAAGCGTGTGATTGTAATATTAAGTTTTAAATATTCTGTGTCGTAACGTAAACTATGATGCGTTATAAGGCTAAGTTCAGATGAACGCGCGTTGACGCGCGGTTGGCTCGGCGCGCAGCGCATGGCGGGTACGCGGGCACGCGCGGTGACGCGCGGTCATCTACACACAACATTGATTTGTTACAATCTTAAACCGCGCGCCGAGCTAACCGCGCGTTGCCGCGCGTTCATCTGCTCTTAGTCTAATTTTGTTTTCTTTTAAAACAATTGATAACTTGGATTTATTCAACCTTTCTTCATGATTCATCAAGCGATAGCTGCACATAGTACCTACTTAATTCAATATAAAAATAAACTTCTAACAATTACTATCACTACTTTTTCTATTTAAATATATTGGTTGTCTGGAAGAAATCGCCATGAGCGATAAGACCGACCTAGAAAGTTTTGTGAAAATTGTGTCCTCGATAAAGTTCTTATTTATTTATTTATTTAACTAAGTAACCGTACGACCGATTCGCAGATTGTTATCAAATGCAATTTTTTTTTAAATCCAACTGGTAGTTCCAGAGATTAGGCACGTTAAAATATTCAAAAAACAAGCAAACTCTTCCAACTTATTATATTGGTATAGATAAGGTTCCTCACACCCTCATGGTACCGTATGTTCGCGAATATTAATTAACTAAGAGCAAATAGAGCCAGTCAAACACCAAACAGGTTTAATTAATAGAGCACGGACATGTCTACGCATTAGATGCCTTGTCTATGGCAAATACTTCTATCTATCTATTCCTTCCGTTCACGCCTGAGACCGAGAGCGGAGACCGAGACAGGAGGCCGTTCAAAATTCAAAATTCAAATATCATTTATTCAGTAGGACCGCTATGACCACTCCTGTTCTTTCGCGACCAACACCGTGAAGGATCAGGGCAACAAACACGGTATGGGGCCTAGCTTTCCTAGCGTTATCATTAGGCTAAGTTCAGATGAACGCGCGGCGACGCGCGGTTGGCTCAGCGCGCAGTGCATGGAGGGTGCGCGAGCACGCGCGGTGACGCGCGGTCATGTACACAACAATTCATTTGTTTGTTATTTGTTACAATCTTAAGCCGCGTGCCGTGCTAACCGCGCGTCGCCGCGCGTTCATCTGAACTTAGTCTTACAGTGGGTTCAGACGCTCGCGTGCAAAAAGATATTCAACGAGCAAATTATCTTCTGTCGCGTTCGGTCTCCTTGAAATGAGAACAACAGAGCTACTTCGTGCTCACTCTAATCATATCTCTGTCTCGTTGAAAGGCTGTTTGCTCGCGAGCGCGACCAGTCAATGACATTAGAATACTAAATGATTAGAATGCTATAAGTCGTATTGCTCATTATACGGACTAAAGTGAAGGAAAAAATGTCATTTTTCCTTCAATTTTGACATAAAACGCATCAAAACTAATCAAAATTGAAGGAAAAATGTCATTTTTTCCTTCACTTTTAGTCCGTATAATGAGCAATACGACTATAACTCGTGTTAACGCGCAGTTGCGAAGCGAAAAATCCAACGGCGAGGTTATGAATCCACGCCCTTCGGATTGAAAGTCAGAGCACTACTTGGCCAACTCTTCTTTTCCAAAATAGGTGCAGTTTAAAAGTTTTTCTTAATCTATTTCACGCTGAGTCTGTTCAGAACGATAATTAGTGACGTCATCCTAATTGAGTGAACTGGGGAAGACGAGACGGCGACATCTTAAAAATACATTTTCTTTAGCAATCTAGTTAGCGGCACAGATTGAGTTGTAGTTACTTTGTCACGGTTCAGTGGAAATATCTTCTGTTCTAGATGAATTGAGAACTTATTTTTGCTAGATAATCCAAACTGATTAATTTATTATAATATAACTAGCTGGTGCCCGCGGCTTCGCTTGCGTGGTACCCGGATAAAAAGTCGCTTATGTTACTCTCCAGCCCTCCAACTATCTCCACACAAAAAATCCCGTCAATAAACAAAGTAGGGATGATACATTATAATATAATACATTGTGATATATACCTACACGACCACACATAAATATATTTATTACATAATATCCTGTCAAAATGCAAAAGGGATTACAACCCTCGTGAGTTCCTTGAATTGATTCGATTCGACACAATCCCTTGTCTTACAATCAGAAGAATCCCTTTATTTAATAACATGTCTTACCATTTACCATATTTGATGCTCATACGCTATTCTCTATATCTCGTTCCGTTTTTAGCAATAATTTTTAACGGATTTCGAAACAACAATGCTAAAACAAAATTGTCTCGAAAACCAACAATAGCACTTTGTCTGACCGCGAATGCTTTGACAGAATTAATTTAAAAATACACTACTAAATAGCGTCATTTTTCAGAAAACTCTTCATAGCGTTGATGCATTAATTAGTGGCGCGTTGGCAACACCAACTTTGTATGCGCTCATTCAAGCCCATTGTGGTATTGTGGCAACACTTATTGTTGCAGATCATTGTGGAATGAACTTGATGCAATTATGAGATTCTGACTTGTTGGTAATTTTGTTTCTGTTTGTTTGTAACACTGGCTTTAGTATTTTACAGTGAGACTTTTAAGTAAAACACTAGAAATCTGCTCAAATCTTTAAGATAAATAAAGGTCTTGCCTTCATTTTTCAATTTAAATAAATTCCTTCATATTTGATACCAAACAATAATGTACATAGAGTAATTTTTTATCCCCAGCGAATACCTTTTTAAAATTTTTTACTTGGTTTTCTATCCGATTTGTATTCCACAGATGCTTTATTCCGCTATATTTACTAAAAATCCCCCTAAATAAAGGCCTTGGTTTTGCCAAGCCTCCAGACAGGTGGTAGACGGTACCGTCCGGCAACCAGCCAATAAATCACTTCGCTACTTGGTATTGCGGTCTGGTGTTACGTCTATATCACTATCATACCACGAAAGTGAACACTTATCTTTATCGCATTGACGTCCAGTAGGCCGATTTTACTAAAAACTTTTTCTCAACTAAAGCAAAACATCAAATATTTCGTTTTGTATCATAATCTCAACAAAGAGTTTATTGCGTCTTCTGTGCATAATCTACTAATGACCAAAGAGGTTAGGTTACTCTGACGTTTTCTAGCAAATTACCATTGAGGTTTTGCAAATTACCTACCGTCATTTTGGAGAATGAAACAAAACGCAGCGGCAATGTCTATTTATGCATGCTGAGAAGCAGATTCAAAGCTCAACATATCTCCTACCTGTCATCTTTTTTCACCCTTGTTTCGCATCTAATAAATGATTGATTGATTGATTGAATGATACTGGAATGGTTTGGAGCCAAGACGCTCATCAAAAGGTGCATGGACGATCATCGAAAGCTTAAATTGTAGAAGGAAGAAAATAGGAG
Organism: Camptogramma bilineatum; assembly: GCA_958496255.1. Taxonomy (NCBI): domain Eukaryota; kingdom Metazoa; phylum Arthropoda; class Insecta; order Lepidoptera; family Geometridae; genus Camptogramma; species Camptogramma bilineatum. The sequence goes on from OY292458.1 coordinate 11,265,528, forward strand.
AGCCGTGTTGGCCGAGTGGAATAGTACCTCGACTTTCGATCAGAAGGTGGATTCAAATCCTGGTCGTGCATCATGGCTGAGTTCACGTTAAAGCGCATATAAATTTTTCGAAACATTAAAATCTATTGAACCCACGATCTTCGGATTGAAAGTCTAGAAACTAAACCACTCGGCCAACACTGTTAAATAAATAGGCGCAGGCCAGATTGAAGAGACGGGGCGCAGACATTTGTCTCTTCTGCGTCCCTTTCATACAAAATGTGACGGCGCCCCGTCTCTTCTGTATGTTTTGCGGCGCGACGTTTCTATACATTTTCTATGAAAGGGACGCGGAAGAGACGTAATGTCTGCGACGCGTCCTCGTCTTACGTCTTTTCTGTATGTCCCGCGCCTAAAAGGCTTAAGTTAGACTTAAGTTTCAATTTATCGATCGAGCGAGCGAAGCGAGCGAAGATCTTAGTGGTAAGTTGGACGATTTTGCTTTGTATGTTTCTATGTTTGTATGTTTGTATGTTTGTATGTTTGTATGTTTGTATGTTTCACGAATTGTTGTTCGAGCATAACTGTCGAACCGTTCATCCAATCTGCATGAAACTTGGTAGGTCAATAGGTTGTGGTAAGGAAATTTACGGTGGAGCATATGAGCTTAATCGATGAAGGGGTTGTGAAGATATTGGGTTCCCAAGGGGGTAAAAAATTATGAAAGTTACACAAATATATTGAGTGGGGTGTCATACGAAAGGGCTTATTTTGTACATTCCAAAATGGTTTTTATTTTTAATCTAGGATGTATAGTTTTTGAAATACGACCAAAGACCAAAAACTACGAAACCAGAGCTGCAAGAGCTCCCGTTTCATAGAGTTTCGATGTCTTCGTAGCTCATTGACTGGTCGGTCTTAAAAAGAGAGTGGCATCGTTGCGGTTTGGTTTGCAATGATTTTAGATGCTACTTGATTTATTTTCATGATAAAAAAAAATTTGATAAAAAATGAAAATAATTGGGGTAAAAAAAGTTAAGTAAACAAATATATTGAGTGCGGTGTCAAATGAAGGGTCTTTATTTGTACATTCTAAAATAGTTATTATTTTTATTCTAGGACGTATAATTTTAAAAATACGACGAGAATTCATAAATATGAAATGAATGAAAAATTAGACACGACATTATGTATTGCATGCATGCTAGTATTTTTTACCATGAAGAGCTAGCGCAATAGGCATACCCGGCAGTAGTAGCACTTGAAATTATAGGGGTAGTCAGAAGAAAGTCCAAATGTTGGCCATCTACGGTGCGCGAGATCTCAGTTCGGGGCGAACTACTAGTAATATTATGAGCTCTCAAGATTGGTATAGAAGTGAACGTTCTGATAAAAGGTAAGGGTTTATTCTGTGCACTTACCACAGAATAAATGATAGCATTCGATACGCTAGACCACCTCTGATTAATGGTATAGGTCTTGACCACTACGGTGATTGGTTTTGTGAATGTTTTCTTAATACTAGAAAGACGTTGCTGATGTATAATGCAGGTCAGTTGCCCACTCGTAGAATACTGAACAGAACTCCTAATAATATTAAGGCACGTCTGAATTTAAATTAAGTTTAAAACGAGTATCACTTCTATACTCGGATATTTTGCTTGGAGTGTGAATCATAATTATTATTTTAATAACTTAGTGTTAGGATGCAATCTTTGCCTACACTTAACGGGACACTGTGTAGTGCCTGGGACATTGTTTAAGATGGAGTAGGCTTTCCTTGCACCTAAACCATCCTCTCAGCTTAACCGGCCATATCCACCACAGTCAAGACATGGTCGATACGTGTGGGGCTGACTAAGCCGCAGGTTTCCTAACGATTTTTTCCTTCGCCGTTTAGAGCTCGTGTTAATGCGCAAATTTTTTCGAAACTAAAAATATTTTGATGCACGGCCAGGATTCAATCCCACGACCTTCGGATTGGAAGTCGTTCATGTAGAGTAGGTACTAATAAACATAAAAGCACCCTCTGAATCGTCCATCAACATTTAAACGAAAACTTTTCGAGCGTCCGAAAAATATACCCAACTTAAGTTTAATCTCTTGAAAACGCAACAAAACTATTGTACTTAAATAGGAACAGTTCAACAAAGATGTTTGTTGACTGCGGATGCTCTTAAGAAAATATTGCTTGAACTGATATTAAATATGTTTTGAGTTACTCGATACTTGTGAGAAGAATTTTGTTCAAGAGTTTGCTTTTCCTTACAAAACTGAACACTCGTATATATTGATACCAGCGAATGACCGCGGCTTTGCCCGCTTGGTCTATTATTTTGTATCCCACGGGAACCGTGCATTTTTCCGGGATAAAAAGTAGCATGTCCTATTCCCGGTCATTATCTATTTATATTTTAAATTTCAGCCAAATCGGTTTAGTAGTTATGGAGATACTCGTATGTGGTAACAAACATTCACACACACACACACACACACACACACGGACTTTCGCCTTTATAATATTAATAGGATATAAGTAGGAATAGTAGGATAAGATAGGATTGTAGGATAGGATTTCAGAGAGAGTAGTACCTATACATCCCAATTATGACAATGTCGATGAAAGGAGATTGCTTGATTCCCACAAGTATGTGTTTTAACCTCACAATTTTTCGTATTCAAATATTTTCTTGATCTACGTAAATGCTTTGGTATCATAGTACTCGTTACATTTTATGAGTAATCAAACATTTCATTTAAGAACAGAGTATGAATGAGTTTGTATTCTTCCTTATTCAGTTTCTATAGGTTACTAAAGATAAAATCAAAAGATGAGGTGAGGATACAAGTTCATCTATCAACTTTGCTTTTTTCACTGACTAAGTAAATCAGTGAAACTGCCGAATACAATAAAAGTGTTGAATCAACAATGGTTCACCCATTGTCATTCGTATTGAATTTAACTGGCCATTTCATCTTTAACAAAAATATCTTAAATTGATAGAAGACAAAGCAAGAGTACGCCACGTTTCAGTCCAATAAATTAGAAGCATTACATGACTCAATAGTAACCACAAATTGAAATCCCACAGTTTGTACGTACAGTCAGCGACAAAACGTTTAAAATTATACAATTCAACTATTTTTCAGTATATGAATCCTCCCAGGATTCAATAATTGATCTGTTGATTAAATGAGTATAGGTTTCTGAAGGTTCGAAAGCCGTAGTAGGTACAACACAAGGTGATTTTTATCTCTAGAAGGAAAAATAATTACAGATTACAGCAATAATTAAATTACTATTATACATTTATATCCCTTGTACTCTTCTCTACTGTGAACTAACTAAATGTGGTTTATTCTGAAAAGATTTTAGTCATTACATTACTCATCTTTTTCTTTTTTTTTTAAAGACAGTAAGATTTAGTTTTAAAAATAGACCTGGCGCCCAGGGTCTGTAATTCATTTTATAAAATATAGGTTTACGGGAGTTTCAATGGCTGAATGGGGCAAATAACCTGATCTCATCAATCTAGCTAGCGGGTCCAAGGGTCCAGTCTACTCACTTAGGACAGTAAATAATAATAATAATAAATAATAATAACAGACTTTGAGGAGACTTGGTGGGAAATCTCGGAGAACAGAGATGGTTGGAGAGATGTGGGGAGACCTTTGCCCAGCTGTGGGACGACATATGTTTAAAAAAATATAATAATAATAACAACGAAATAACATTGTAGTAGGTTAATAATGTCTCTACATGTTTCAAGAATCTTTATGTTACTGACATTTATTTTTAAAATGTTTCAATACTGTTGACGAATGTACCATCACCCAACCAATTAATTATAAGCGAGACCCATCATTTACACTCAAACACAATATCTGTTGTCACCCGCTCCAATTAAGAGTCATTAAACAATATAGCGACTGTTTGTTGGAGTATTAGAACATACACCTATTAACTACCCTATTAAAGACTTTCTCGACGCCTCAACTTAATTGAGGCGTTCTTGATCAATGTACAACTAAAAGCGGCCTTTAAAGTTTTGTTCTATTCCCTAGAATAGAATAGTTTGGTCAAATCCAGCCCTAATCACCTATGATTAGGGCTGGATTTGACCAAACTGGCTTAAGTTTTACTCGAGAGTAAACTACTATTTGTTTGAATATTTTGACATTGTAAAGTTGACACCTTATAACCAGGATAATTTTTATGCACATAATAACGTTCGGTTGCGCTTTCTAAACAATTGTATTTCGAATTAAGTCGGCTAGTTAGGTACTCTGTAGTTAGATGACTTTTGGTCGAATCCAGCCTTACTTAGATTAATGTTATATCCAATGTCACACGGCAAATTTGTGCGTACTAATAAATGGTAGCTTATAACTAGCACAAAGTTTTTATGAACTGGATTTGCCCAATTTTTGTTTATTCCAATAATAATTAAATTAAAAATTTAACGAAAAACCCCCGACAATCCCTTCATAAACTAGAAAACAGCTGATCAAGCAAGCATCTTCAAACGGCAAAACAGATTTTCACATGAAACATAGCTAAGAACACTCTCCACAAAGACTCCTTTCAAACAATAAAAAAAAATTAAAATCAGTTCATCCGTTCAGGAGGTATGATGCCACAGATAGACACACAGATACACACCTACACAGATAACAATACAAACTTATAACACCCGTCTTTTTTGTCGGGGGTAAAAAGCGTGATTACTTACGTAGAGGCATTTAATGATAAAAATATCATGTTATACCTAGTTGTCAATCCTTCAAATATATTAAAATAACTTTTTGAAGAACTTCATGCCCAGGAAGGAAAACTTTAGCTGTGAGATGATTCAGACCTAAGTCTACCTGCAGTGCAAGCACCGTTCTTAAATTAAATTTTTCATTGATAAATCCAAATTTTGTCGATTCTAAATGTCAAATTTAGCGATCGATAAGAACGGTGCTTGCACTGCTGATTGGGAAAAGAATGTTTCTTTAAAATCGAACCGTGACCATGACAAAGTTCTTGCTAATTTTAACACTTTATGTAGCACGACAACGGCACACTTGTCAAAAAAGTCCTAAACTAGTCCTTTCTGATATTTGCATTAAGTTGTGATCAAATTTCAATGTTTTACCATAGCTGGTGAATCAAAAATTTAGTTGTTATTTTATAATTTTAGTTAAAATTCTGTACAAATGACTCATTTTCAAAAATACAGGCTACAATTAATTCAAAATAATGATACAACAATGATAAAAAGATGTCTTGTTAATTTTATTTATTTATTTAAGCTTATATTCTCCAACAAAGGCCTCCTTCCTAATTTTCTAGACTTTTTTGTCTCTAAAATAAATGAGCAAATAAATTTTGTAAACCTCACTGTGCCAAGAAAAATGTTGAATAAAAAAGCTACACAATGACTACAACAATTCAGTGCCTCCAGTCAAAAAGGGCACAACTCAAATTCGGCACTTTTCAGGAGAGCCAAAAAACCAAACTTTTAATGTTTTTTGCTATTTCGCAAGTGAAATCAAAATATCTATTGATACAGAATTGTAGACAAAAAATATCCCTTTCATTTAATGGTAATCACTTTCACGTTCGTTTACTATTTCTATATTTTTATCTTGTTTTACTTGGATTGCGCCTTTGTTAACGCAGATGTAATGGAATAACGTTAACTATTCTAGTCAGTTTACTCGTACTATAAGAAATATTACGACTTGTGCCTTTTGAATAATGGAATAACTTTATCAATACTAGTCGATTTACTCCTATTCAAAGAAATACTAAGACATAATCCATTAGTAACGAATACTTATTATGACAATAACAGCTTATTTCCATCAATTACTGATGTCGAGAGCTGTAGTTATGTAAATAGAATCTAGAGTTAAACAATAATTATGATATTTTTAATATTTATTTCAAAAAATCAACATTATGACAAATGTTTTCAGTAAGTAAATTCTAAGTATTCCTCGGTATTTTAATTTACTTCCTCATTTTCTGGTATAAAGCACAAACCGGGGTCGTCTTCAGCTCTCTGATTCAGAATTCAGTAAGTTGTATAAAAATCTTGAATTATGGTAGATCCTTTATGCACGGGAATAACCTGACTCACTAGTTATAAAGCCAACTTAGCTTCTCGCAGAAGCTCAGAAGTTTCCTGGGGTCTTCACATGCTTCGAGGAGCGACCTCGGGTTGTTAAGGATATGCTGCCGTTGTGCTGCTACGCCCAGGTATTCCAGGACTACGTGGGCTGCTGATTCTTCTTCGGTTAGACATCCCCTGCAGAGTGGGATGTCCGTGGCACCGATGTTGTACAGCTGTTTATTGAGGGTACAGTGTCCTGTCAGCGTCCCTGTGATTATTTTGATGTCTTTTCTTAGTAGGTTCATCAGGCGACGTATCAGTTGTGGTGTGGCTGCTGTTATCGCTGCTCTGGACTGTCTGTAGTCCGTCGCCCGTGTCCATCGATCGTTGTGAAGGTGTTGGGTGTGTTCTGTATCCAGGTGCGTAGCTGGGAGAACGTCAGAGGAAGGAATGGGGCTGGGTATTCCACTTGTGTTTCCGAGCCCCTTCTGGCTAGTTCATCTGCAGCGACGTTTCCCAGTGATCCACTGTGTCCCTTGATCCATTGTAGAGTCACCCTGTTCTTTGCGGCGATACTTTCAAGGGAAAGGTGACATTCGTAAATGCGCTTGGAGTTGCATTTGTGGCTCTCCAGTGCTCTGAGGGTTGTTGTACTATCTCGGGACTACTATGCCGTAGTCTTCTATCCCTCTCCGTTTGATAGCAGTGGCAGCTGATTGGAAAATGGAACTGCGTGAGCCTAGTGTCATGGGTAAGATAAGATAAGATAAGATTAGTTTTCATGTGTTTGTATTTTGTAGTGTTTCCGGGATGTCGAATGTCTTGGAATCTTATCACACGATATTATGGTAGAATAAATAAGTATCTCGTATCATGTGGTGGTCATCAAAACTTTTTCTAAAACTTGAACAAAAATCGTCAATTTGGTAATACTGGAAGGCAGAACGAGATCAATTACATTAAAAAACAAAAATTAAGACTTATTTCCTTCATCACATTAAATCAATCAATACCAGCGATACACAGATTATTATAATACTTACTACGTAAAAGATACATTTATGTCTCATTATTATCCATGCTTATAATCACCAAAAGCAACAAATAGAGATATTCCCTTAGAAACATGAATAACAAATGGATCAACTTCATTTATTTCTAACTCAGTTTATCTAATGCATTGGAATGGAACATCATGAGTTATGCCGTTTTGTTTCATTGTAATATTTTTTTAACTGAAATTATGCCTTCACGTTCGATGATGTTTTGGGCTTACTGCTACTTATTTCCTTTTAGTTGGGAAATTTTGTCGATAACTAAAGACGTTCCCTTTCTGACAGTCGAGTTATACCCTTGATGTAGTTGAAAAAAGCAGGTTAGGATGCAGCTAGAGTTATGAATTTTTGATATGTTATGTAACTGGATACGTAGATCACGATAATGCAATAAAAACAAAAGGGCACAACTCGACTTATGTCCTTTTTGACTGGAGGCACTGAATTGTGGCACTTATCAAATTGCGTGCAAGTAATCACAGAGCAACGAGACAGAAGATTAAAGTTTAGACAAACAGAAATATTTCTGAGACTTGGCTGCAAAAGTTTTCTCTTTGTCATGTAAGCCGGTACAGGATCGTTTGTCTTGCAAAACTTTTGCATCTTGGAAATAAATGTTGAGAACGCGCGTATGAGTGATTAATCTTTGTTTATGATTAGAGTTCCGATGAAATGTATTACAATGTGAGAGTTTGGACTAAAAATAAACGATATATAACATTCTACAAGAAGATACATCGCTCATTAAATTCAAAAGGGTCACATTTCGAAAAAACTCAAAATCGTTTTTATTGCAAAAATCGCATCTAAATTGTATAAATTTTTATATTCGAAGAAGACACCCATTGATTTAGCGTTTAAAATGGTCCAAATATACAACTGCCCTTTTTGAATTTTAACACATTGACCACTAATTTCAGAACAAAACGGCCATCTTGTCAATTACGACCCGGCGATAAGCGTAATCGCACGTAATCTTTGTTAAAAAGGGCCACATTCCGAAAATCAACTGAATTTGAAGTAGTAAATTATCGTAAAAAGTGCCATATTTTGAAATGTCATCGTTTTGAATATAGAAAATACGCGGAGTACAATATTATTTATAAGCAAAGGAGCCATGTTTTGAAATACGTTTCTTTTGAATTAAAATTCAATAAGTTTGGTAATTATTTATTGAAACAAAAAGTACAGTTCTTGGAATATGTCTGTTTTGCGTATAAACAAAAAAATTTATGTTTGATAAATGGCTGTTTTGATGTTCGTGAACTATGCTATAATGTTTAAAAATTATGTTTATGTAGTATTTTATTTATCATCATGATCATCTCAGCCATTGGACGTCCACTGTTGGACATAGGCAGGCTTCCCTAAATGATTTCATTGTGTTGCGGTTGGAAGCGGCTTGCATCCACCACGACCTGCTTTTTTTTAAAGGTCGTCTGTTCAGCTTGTTGGTGGACGTTGAACGCTGAACTTACTGATCCGTGGCCTCCACTAGAGAACTTTTACATTTAGGTTCCATTATGCCATCACGGTAACACACACTGATTGAAGACTTTTGTCTTATGGCAATGATGTAATTATAGACGAGAACATGTTGTGAACTTTCCCGAATTCTGCCCATCCGAATTGGATTCGATGATTTACCTCTTTCTTAAAGTTGGACCTACCTAATTTGACTGTTTGTTTAACTAAAAAAATATTATAACAAAATTATTTAAATTGAACAGTTAGTTTATTAAAGGAAAGGGTCTTTGCCTGTTTGTGTGTAAGTCAGCTACTACCTAATAGGCATTTTCTTAACTTAGAGTATATATACCAAAGTGTGGTTTAACACTATAAAAAATTTAAAATTATTTTCTTAACTTGTTTTTTGTGGTTTAGGTACAGTCACAATTTTAGACATTCACTTAGCGAAAACTTTATAGTCACAGTCTACGACTTACAAGTGGTGATGACTTGCCCACAAGGTGAGGTAAATTTATGTTAGCAATGTACTAATACGCCATAAATGATTTTTTTAAACTTAAGAGGTATAACCCATAAATTCTTAATCAAAGGGCACACACACCCAAAATGAGGGTGACGCTGTGCACTCCATCGTACAGAAGAACATCTCAAGAATTCTTAAGCTGCTCAGTAGGTACACGCATTAATAAAAACTGCAAAGAAGAAGGAGGTATTTTAAAAACCTGTTGACTGTTTTGTTGTCTCTTTTCTTAGTTATTTTAATGTGAGATCCTCCTCCTCCTTAGTCGATTCCTTATTATTGAGTGAGGATCGTTACTCCTTCCCATAATCCTGTGGATGGTTGATCTTCATTTGGAGCGATCTGTGGCTTGATGCAGTGCTTTGTTCATCAGCAATTCTAGTTGCGCCGATACCTGGTCAGACCAGCGTTTGGGGCTACATTCTCTCGGTTTTTTGCCCTCTATCTTGCCTATCACAATAAGTATCTCGATACTATCGGTGCTCCTGTGGGCAATGTGGCCAAAGTATTTTAAGATTCTGTACAGGCAAGTGGTTGACAGACGCTTTTGGTGCTTAAGCTTCAGTTTTTTAAAATTTAAAATTAGTTTTGTAGGCTGTCCATGCGATTCTCAAAAGGCGTTGCCAAAACCACATCTCAAACGCGTCTATTCTCTGCCTATCGGTGGCTTTGAGGGTCCAAATAGGGTTTCTTTTCACATTTACCAAAACAATGATGTAAAACTTAAAATTAAACTAATTTTTTGTATGATTTGTGGCCTTTTGTTTAGTAAATTCATTTAACATTGCGACTATTTTTATAAATAAAAGGGACTTTTGTGACTTTGTACGTTTCTGGATGAAAGTTACAGTAAATGTTATTTTATAGTAAATAACAGCTCAAAATACGCATCGAATGATATATGACACATGTATATACAAGATACTATTTACAAAATTATACGAAAAAACGACGACCAAAACTTCAATAGGCTCCCCTGTAAAAAATGTAGTTTTTGAAATATGACCCTTTTGAATTTAATGAGCGACATGTGTAGTTTTACACTTATAGTACACTTATACACTTATAGTACTATATTTTCGGTTAGAAAAAGCCTGTAAGTCTATACTTACAGGCTTTTTCTAACCAAAAATGAAGCGAAAGAAGTGTGTCAGGATCGTAGCAAGTGGATATCTGTGGTCTCTGCCTACCCCTATGATGGGAAACAGGCGTGATTTTATGTATGTATGTAAACAACTGCTAAATATGTTTCAGTCTCTTACCATCGGCGTAAAAGTGACAAGAAAAAAAAATCCTTGCTAAATTATAATGTTGACTATGAGTAATGGGGATAGACTCTTATGATAAAGACTGAATTTACTAAAATTTTAATACAATTTATTTATTGAAAATTAAATACAATCAATCGCCAATAAACAAATAACCAGTTCTTCAGTTTTTATAAGCCATAATATGATTATAAATATTGTTATCAACGGGATAATTACCATGATTATTGAGTTTTGTTGTTTCAATATCGGGAAACAACAAAACTCAATAATCATGGTAATTATCCCGTTGATAACAATATTTATGTTCGTAACCATGATAGTTTCAAAAGTTACATAATATGATTTATGAATATTTTTTGCTGCTTCTGGACCTCAAACACCACCTTAAATGTGAATTAAACAAAATTGGAGTGATTCTGTCAAAGACAAAACAAGTAATATTAAAAAACTTTGCGAAACAAAGTAACATAATAGAGACTTTTCTAATTTTCTTTTGTTCGGTGACACTTTTTAATAAGATTTTAATAAATTATGCAGAAGTTTGATGTGAAGTCGCTCGGTGGTCGCGGCTTGCAGCTATGAAAACAATTTTATCATGGGGGAGTTTTCAACACTTGGTAACAACAAGCGTTTTATTTACTGAAAGAAATAAAATTTTCTAATCATCATCACCATCATCAGCCCTTCTCATCCCACTGATGGACATAGGTCTCTCTTCTTCGTCTTTCCCATTCGCCTCTGTCCTATGCCAATCTTACCTATTTAAGACCTGTGGATTTTACTATGTCTTCGATCCATCTTGTCGACGGACGACCGACACTCTTTTTCTAATATTTTTTTTAAAGTAACGGTCTTTACTTGCCGCATGTAGCAGCATCATGTTTTAACGCCTTCAGTGGTGCAGGTTGTGCTGCAGCGCTCTCCTACCACAGAGCCGGAGCAGGCAATGTGTTATGTTATTAAGGAAAAAGAAGCAAATCCTCAGATTTTAAAATTGTATGGATCAATTTAAAGTTAATGTCTTTCATTATTTATGAGTCTTCTATTTTATATCAGCACGTAGTCCAATAAAAGTTCAGTATCATACAAAAAAAAACATGCAAATACTTTTTGAATGTCTCACTGATTGATGAAAAACTCATAGCTTATTCCAATAGTAAACCTGAGGTTTAAAAAAATTCTGAAAGAATAATCAAAAATAATGAGTTTATCATTTTCTTCTTCTTTTTATTGTTACTCAAAAAATATCTTATTATCTTACATTTCACAAATAACATCTAATTTGAGTTGGAGTTTTCAGTCATTCATTAACAAAACTTAATTTCTAAGCTCTAAATAAAGTGACAATTATAAAACTTAGATAAATAAAATAAATCCTTAATATTCCACCAGCAGCATGGCCATTTACACTTTCAACTGCATTCGATACGAAGATTTTCGAAAAGTGACATTACATCAAAATTTTCCTGTTTCTCTTGTTTTTGTTTCTATAAACAACTAGCAGCGCCCTCGCGGCGTTGCCCCCGTAGTGATGGTTATGGTGATGATGATAAGTACCTATAACCTTCCTCAAGAGTTTAGCTATCAAATACAGAAATAATTTTTCTTTGATTGATAGTTCCTGAGATTAGCGCATTCAAACAAAAAAACTTGTCTGCTTTATATAATTAGTATAGAAGTATAGATATAGAAGTATAGAAGTATTCGATAAACAATAGACATGTGACGTTAACACGTTAAATCTTACTTATTTTTATTTCAAGCAACATTAATTCTGTATTTCAGACCAGAATGGTGAATGATCCATCCATAATGCGGAGCCACATCAGTGTAGATCACGTACTTGGTCGGATCACACTTCTCTTGGCCGGCCGCGACGCCACATTTCGAGAGAACTCCTCGTAAGAACCAGCTGATCTTATGGTCTGGTTGGATTGCACTGAGGACTAGTCCACCGCCGCTATCTCCATTTCGAGGGTTTGCGGCTATAGAAAAAAATACAACAAATACACTAGTAGTTCGCCCCGAACTGAGATCTCGCGCACCGTTGTATTGGTAGCCTAGATTTGGACTTGTTTCTGACTACCCCTATACCTATGTTAAGTGCTCCTTCTAGTGTTTACCACAGAATGACATCAGGGCCTGTATTCTATTAAATGACAACCGCTTTGGTTTTGGTTCGAACTCTTAAATGTCAGCCATTTGGTGAAATAGTAGAATAGCTTTTCAAAAATTTGTACTGCCAAAGTTCAAAACCTCACCACAACTGAGTCGTTTGTTATTAGTAGTCATGGAAACAGTCGCTTTAGTTGAGGTTTTGGTTGAGGTTGATAAAAAGTTCGGTACCGGAATCGAGCCCCTGCGCTACCTCAGTATAGTAAAGATTATAGGCATGCATGCAATACATTAACCCTTTATAAGGCATAAGCAACCAGGGGCGGAAAAAGAAAAGTAATTATGGTTTTACATTAGTTTTATTGTACTTTTCTAGAAAATGAAAAAAAAAATTGGAAAAAGTAAAAAAAACATGGTGGGAAATCAGTTCCCACTGCCCGTGTGGGTGATCGATGTGAAGCAGGGTGTCTTGGGCACCAAGTCTGATTGATGTGTCTACATCAATCTGCTTCAATCAGACTTGGTGCTGTACAGTGGCGTAGCGTGCCTTGGCGGTGCCCCGTATAAAAATTTGTTTGGGGGCCCTTATAATTGATATTGAAACCCCTTGAAGGGTAAAGATTTCTCTTGGGCTTGGGGGCCCCGTATATTGATACGGCAGATACGGCGGTAGCTACGCCCCTGGTGCCGTTAGTAAAACTTATTGCTTGCGAAATATACTAAAGCATGGTAATATGCCAACGGCTATTCCACACTTTGAACACACCGTTTTTGACCTCTTGTCTTTTTCTTTAGTGCTGCACATTCTGCAGCGTTTATAGCTCGGCAATTCCACAGGCATATGGTCCCCAACGTTGGTGTAGCGAATTTCTTTTGGCGGTTCTCCGTTATACAGGTTTTTTTTCTGCAGACGTAGTTTACCAGACCAGAACGTAGTATTCTGTTCGATAATCCAGTGACTACTCCTCTAGAAACAGATTCTCAGGACGTTCTGGTCAAAAACTATGTGTTCAAAGTGTGGAATTGCTGTTTGCATATTACCATGCTTTAGTACGTTTCACAAGCAATAAGTTTTACTTACGGCACCAATTTCTGATTGAAGCAGATTGATGTAGACACATCAATCAGACTTGGTGCCCAAGACACCCTGCTCCACATCGATGACCCACACGGGCAGCGGGAACTGATTTCCCACCACAACCAACCCTTGTAGTTAAATTTTACAAACTTATAAATTGAAAATATACCTGAATTTATCTATACTAATTATATAAAACGGAAGCGTTTTTTTGTTTGAACGCGCTAATCTCAGGAACTACTAGCCGGATTTAGAAAATTCTTTTTGCATTTGATAGCGTAACTCTTGAGGAAGGTTATAGGCTACTTTTCATCATCATCATCATCATCACCATTATATCACCAATACGGGGGCAACGCCGCGAGGGCGCTGCTAGTATTGAATAAACATTAGTATTTACAAATAATAGCATTTTACTGTTTTTGAATCGCAGAAAATGAAGATTCATAAAAATTTATCGTCTTGAACAAAAATGGACCGGTTTTTCACTTTGAGAACGTGAAAACAAGAGAAATAAATATGGTGACCTGTCATCAACGACAGATAAAAATATCGAATTATGTGTCACTTGAAATATTGTCATACGTAAAAAAACCCTATCTTTGAATGTCAGCTCAAAATCATAGAAAAAAGTTGGAGGGAAAAATATTCCCTTTGCCTTTTAAAGGGTTAACCCTTTAAATGATGTCATGTCGTGTTTATATTCAATAGTTGACCCCGCGAACTTCGTACCGCGCCTCAGGGAAGGCCTCTTAGTTCGAGAAATTATTAAAACAGCAGTTCAATACGAAATGTATGAGAAAATCAATTCCCTCCCCCTCCCCTCCCCTCCCATCCCCTCCCATCCCCCTCCCCCTCCCCCTCCCCCTCCCCTCCCCTCCCCCTCCCCTCCCCCTCCCCTCCCCCTCCCCCTACCCTCCCCCTCCCTCTATAATTTTGGTACATGCCCAGCCCACTATTTGCAGGAGTTAGCATTTGCATACGTGACAGGTTGCAAGCCCATCGCCGCTTCGCCGCTATTAGAACGTTAACTGGTTTCCTCACGATGTTTTCTTTCACCGTTTAGAGCTCGTGTTAATGCGCATTTAAATTTTTCTAATCGAAAAATCCATTGATGAGCACGGCCAGGGTTCGAACTTACGACCTATGAATCTAAAGTCGAGCACTCTTCCAATCGGCCAACACGGCTTTTATTTTCAATCTCAAGAAAAAATATCAAGTACTTAGCAACTAAAATCATTGCAAACCAAACCACAACGATGCCACACTCCTTGTCCGTTAACCAGACCTACGAATACATCGAAACTCTATGAAACGGGAGCTCTCTCCATACTTCCGTTAATTGGTTTGCATAATTTTTCTTTTTGACTGTATTTAAAAAACTATAGAACCTAGAAGAAAACTAAAAACCATTTTGGAATGTATAAGTGGAGTACTTTCATATGACACCCCACTCAATATATTTGGGTAACTTTGAAAAAAATTTACCCCCTTGGGAACCCCATATCTTTACAACCCCTTCATCGATTACGCTCATACGCTCCACAGCAAATTTCCATAGCACAACCTATTGACCTATCAAGTTTCATACAGATTGGATAAGCGGTTCGATAGTTATGCGAGAACATAAAAATGAAACATACAAACATACAAACATACAAACATACAAAGCAAAATCGCCTAACTTGCCACTAAGATCTTCGCTCGCTTCGCTCGCTCGATCGATAAGAGGGAAATACCTATGATACAGGATCTATTCCTGTTTTGAAAAAGGTAAAAAAATCGAACTAGTTCAAGTTTGATTTTTTACCGATTTCAAAACAGGTATACACATACAATGTTGTTTGTAATTCTGAAAAAAGTGAGATTATTCATTTTAAAAATAAAATACTAAGGGGTAAGTAAGGGGTAAGTACATCGACTTTCCATACGAGGGTTTGGGTTCGAATTTTGGCCTTACATGGTCTTTCCGTTATTGGTGCTGGGCAAACCTACTCCATCTTAAACAATGTCCCAGGCATTACAGTGTCCCGTTGAGTGTAGACAAAGATTGTCTCCTGTTTAAATCATCTAGGTACTTAGTAAAGGTGTAAAGGACTATGTTTTTAATAGTTGATGTAAGTAAGTAATGCAATGTATGCAAGTCTGTAACTGTTTACTTGTAGATTCAGGTAGATACGTGAAATATCGCATTTACAAGAACTTAAATAAAAAATAAGATAAATAAACGTAA
Organism: Camptogramma bilineatum; assembly: GCA_958496255.1. Lineage (NCBI taxonomy): Eukaryota > Metazoa > Arthropoda > Insecta > Lepidoptera > Geometridae > Camptogramma > Camptogramma bilineatum. The sequence goes on from OY292458.1 coordinate 11,281,353, forward strand.
AACAAAACTTGAAAACCAAATGTTGAAAAATTTTAAAATATTAAACCATTTGTAGGAATAATTTAAAAGCTTGGTTTGAAGCGTCTATTAGTGGTTTTACTAATAGTTTTATAACACCCAATCTTTATGAGGGCCATTGTCAAGTATTGATTAAGATTGTAGTATAATTGAGAATCAAAAAATGACTATCTTACATGCGTTTGGCCCATATCCAGCACAGAAAGTAAATTCGTCCATCAACTTCTCATAAACGTCTGGGTTGAATTCGATGCACGTCGAGTCATTCTGTATCTTCAGAATAGATGATCTGAGGACATCTGCCTGTTTGTTTTCTTCAGTATATCCAAATCCTACAATCTAAAATTAACATAAAGACGTGATTTTTAATCTTCAAACATACATAGTAAAAGTTTTATTCTTTTACGATTGAGCTACTGACTAAGGCCGTTTGTCCACCGCCGCCGTCACCGGGACGTCAACGAGAACGAGATGACGGCGCCGAGGTAGCGACCATACATTTACTATAGCCGCCTGTCCACCAGAAGACCGTCACGTCATCTTGATCTCAGCCAGAAATAATATCGTTCTCGTTGACGTCCCGGTGACGGCGGGGCGGTGGACGGACAAACGGCCTAAGAGAGATGCCACACGGGCGCCGCCGTTCCGTTGCGTCGTCGCAGTGCTATAATTTTTGTTCTGTCAACGCGAGTCGTTTTAACGCACCGTGTGACATGTCGTTCTGATTAGTATACTTTGCTTTGCGCAGTCGGGTAAAAAAACAACGCAGCGTCACCGCTCCGTCGTCCGCTGCGACGACGCAATGCAACGGTGACGTCTATGTGCCATCTCTGTCTGGTGACAGAGTTTTGAAGTCAGTCATGGCCTTGTTTATGCCATAACAGATATCAATGTTTTAATGGCGGTTTTAAGCTTTATTTGACAATTAACTCTGTTTACTAGAGCAATAACCGTATCTGCTTCTTTGTCTACCAAATCGGTTGATAAAAAAAGTCATTCAATGGTAGATTTAAAACGTGTTTTTTTTTGTTTATAATAATGGTTATTACTATAGTTATGAAAATGTTTTTTGGATCAGCAAGTTCATTACGCATCCTTTACTAAACTTCAATCAATCAAGAAGCTCTCGATTGATCGTTGAAGTTAAGCAACGTTGTGTGTGGTCATAGTTTGGATGGGTGACCGCAAGTGGCATTATGAACTGAGCGCTTCTTCCGTAATTCGGAAGGCACGTTAAATTGTCGGTCCCGGCTTTTGGGTCGTTAAGCCAAGATGCAGGCTTTTAGGAGGCTTAAAATTCCGTCACCAAGAGTTGGTTCATACTTTGAAAAACTGTAACTTCTAATCAAGAAGAGAAAGACTTACCGTTGCTTCTTTTTCAAACAGCATTGATTTATCATACGTTGGACCCCATAAACATATTGGCTGGACAAACTCTGTGTACTGAAAGCTATCCACCTTAATAATACCAAGGTCCGATGTTGAGTATTCATATGTGTATGCTGGGTGAAGGATCAATTCTTTTGCCTGTAATCAAAGTAAAAGTCGTTACTCTTTTTACCCGAAAACCCCCGGAAAGTAGGGTTATGTTTTTCGAGTGTATGTAATGTATGTAGATATGTCTATTTTTTTGATCCGCTCTGCAGCCTAAACATCTCGATGGGTTTTAATGTATGAAGAGTTATTAGATTGTCTTGATTGTGGGAGTGCCTAGGCTATTTCGCTACTGAATCTCCACGACCAATGACTCCATTCAGATCTTCTGACATCAAAGATCTCTTGAAGGTGTCTGGGTAATCAGAGGCACGTGGATTTCTACAAACTGCTTATGATAATCGTCATGTTGAATAACAACAGATTATGCATCCCTTAAATTTCTTTGATATTGAGATCTTCGTTATTGTTTGAAGGTTGATCAGAGGCATTGAAACAGGCTTAAATCACTGTTTACCTCATATAGCAGGACAGTCTTCTACATTTGATGGGCATACTGTAGTACCTGGGATACTGTTGAAATGAAATAGGCTTGTCCAGCACCTAAACCATCCTCTCAGCTAAATGGGCCATAACCACAGGAAATAATTTGACATTCCTACATCTTTTTTCTGGGACGAGTTTTACACGTTGACTAACATTCCAGAATAACAAGTTCCATTACAACTTCAAATAGACTGATGTTCGAATTCTGGCTTTCAAGCCAATTTAAAAATAGAGCAAATAATAGTAGCAATTTCTAACAGGACGTAGGGAATTTAATAAGCAGGTTCACTTACAAACAGTGCCTGTCTGCCAGCTTGATACAAATCTTTGTAATTATTTGTTCCTGCTATGACGGTGACTCGTTCCGCTTCCAGTAATTTTCCATTTTTACAAATGCAGTGACCAGCTGAGAAATAATATTAAATTAAAGTGTGAAGTATGTATTTCCACAAACATTCATCTGTGAAGTCGATTGCAATACAATGCCGTGATTGCGGGTTTAAATCCAGCCTGGGAGCAATTTTTGGGATGAATTGTAGAAAATCTTAAAATAAAGTAATGGTTAAAAACGTTTTGCTTTTTTTCCATAGTTTTTCCTGAGACTGGGTCAACTGGTCTTACATCCAGTTTCATTATTCTATCTATCTGTGATTTTAGCTTACCTGTCAGCACAGCGGTTCTAGATATAATGTTGCCCCCACAGTCATACTTCTGGACATCAGTCGTTTTCTCTCTGATCAGCATAGCCACATGCCATGGCCAATCACCCGGTTGAGCTTCAGTTCTCACTGATACTAGCTCAGTATTACGTAGAGCTCGTCTGCCACAGATTTGAGCATCATGATTGTTACTGTGGGTAATGTGGAGAGAGTCAATGGTCTGTGCAGCCTGAAATGAATACATTAACTTTATATGAGCTGGTGGCTAACTTTGGTGACAGAATTTCTAGGCCGTCTAAAGTCCTCGGTCATGGCAGTCCAACCAGGATAGACAACATAACGTTCCCTCACCGAAAGAGGACAAAAAAGCCCGGAAGCTCTCAGCTGTAAATGATCATGCATCCAAATTGTGACTGCTCTAAACGATATTTAAAATGTTACACTGGGTTACTGCAAGTATGTGGTATTGGTCAATAGCAACACATCTGTTTTAATATTGTGTTGTAATGACAAACATTCTTCACGCTATTTCTTTCTCCTGACACTCATTGGCATTAATGTCTCTATAAATTGGTTTTTACTACACGAAATTCATCGTTAGTTTCATTTCACTGGCTTGTTATAGGTCCTTGAGCATAGAGTCTAAAATAACAAAAGGATTTCATCTGCAAAGTGAAGATTTCTCAATTGCAGCTCTTTTAAAACAATCATTCTATTTATCCTAAGACTTAAAAACTTCATCTAATGAAGCTGTAAAAATTAATGGGGTTTCCTTCCTTTAACAGAAAATAATACATGTTTCCTTTTTACTGACCTTAATTTCACTACTGCACAGAGTAACGTTATTAAAAATGAACTTTGACACCTCTGGAACATCAGTCACGTTGCCAAGCACTACTTCCACTTGAAATTCATACAAATCTGGAATGGGCGCAACGTGCTTCACTACCAAATTACTCCATGACGTTCTATGGGCATCAAAACTAATATTGTCTTCTTCCTGAAATAATAAAGGTCTGCGCTCACTGCGCAGTATCATAAGCGGGCCGAGCCATGACCGAGCCCGTCACGAAAATAGCACCTTACACACTAAGACCGTATCAAACTAGGACCGTCTCATAACCGTTTTGCGAAGCGTAATCCCGAGCCTATACCACAGTAATAGACATTTTGTTGGTTTTATGGTAAATACACAATTATTCTGAAAGCCCATTTTAAAACTTATCACTCAATTTTTTTTGTAAAATGCTTTAGTAAATATAGAGCGTTTACAAGCTAAACCACACTAAAATACATATTGCACACATTTTGTCGGGTTTACTAGCAAAGTGCAATATTTCATCATATTTTGTGTAACTTTAAATGGGAGTTTTATCTACAAGGTTTAAAAAAACAGACTTTTAAGAAACCCTTTTAGAAACCCAATTATAATCCATAGTGATGGCATAATTATTATTGCGATCATGATGATGATGATGAAAAGTAGCTTATATCCTTCCTCAAAGCTCCTGAGATTAGCGTGTTCAAACAAATTAACAAACAAACTTTTCCGCTTTATTACTGGTTGGTATAGATTAAGTGTACTTTCACTCTACATTCAAGTTTTTATGAATAACCTCTTCTAGATATTTTTTAATTTGTAAGCTTATCTTTTTTTTCGAAATCGTGTTTTTGCTGTTACTACACTTTGATTTCGGAGGGCAGTATGGGATTTTGACGTTTGATAAATGTCACATAACGTGCGGAACGCATTCAGTGATGCTAGATGGGGGGTTTTTAATTCAAATTTGGGGTATTTATCGACTCAGGAGGAAATCCTTTGGGGGAATTTTCGTAGGTAAAAATTATAAATTATAGGTATACCTACTTGATATTTAGGGGTGATACTGATAGGTTTTTAGAATGTGTACATGTACATGTGTATAAATGGGGGTACTTGAAAGACTTTGTGAAGTGAGAAAAATAACTGAATTATTATCTAACCAATATTGGAGCGTTTCCTCTTGCTCCTACTCGATTCTCCTACTGCTCCTGCACGAGGACCAATACATCCTTATGCTCCTACCAGTAGGAACATAAGGATAAGCATATCCTAGTGCTCCTACTGTGGATGGACAGTCAAGGTACAATACCCCGAAATAAAACTATCAAATAGGGGCACAGCCGCGAAGCCGTATTTTGATAAACTTCAAAACAAGATAAATCTTCATCATCAACAAAAAATAAAATCGATATTGTTATAAATAAATACTTATGCTATGATCAAGATCTACATTTAAAGTGACAGCTGTCACCAAATGTACCAATATAGTGTATAAAGTTTACTGATGAATAATATCAGATGTTGAATTGACAGATTATGTCAAAATGACAGATTAGGACAGATTAAATTGACAGGTTGGCCATATCTCGAAAACCACTTATCTCAGACTCTCCGTCCTCAGTTTAAGTGAAAGCTATTGAAGAGATCTACATTTAAAGTGACAGTTGTCAAACTTTAAACAGCCATTATCTCGGAAACTACTCGTCCTAGACTCCTCATTCTCAGTTCAAATGAAAGCTATGACCAAGATCTACATTTAAAGTGACAGCTGTCAAAATGACATCTGTCATCTGAAATGTAGATCTTAGTCATAGCTTTCATTTAAACTAAGAACGGAGAGTCTAGGACGAGTAGTTTCCGAGATATGGCCGTTTAAAGTTTGACAACTGTCACTTTAAATGTAGATCTTGGTCATAGCTTTCATTTAAACTAAGAACGGAGAGTCTAGGACGAGTAGTTTCCGACATATGGCTTTTTAAAGTTTGACAGCTGTCACTTTAAATGTAGATCTTGGTCATAGCTTTCATTTGAACTAAGAACGGAGAGTCTAGGACGAGTAGTTTCCGAGATATGGCCTTTTAAAGTTTGACAGCTGTCACTTTAAATGTAGATCTTGGTCATAGCTTTCATTTGAACTGAGAATGAGGAGTCTAGGACGAGTAGTTTCCGAGATATGGCCTTTTAAAGTTTGACAGCTGTCACTTTAAATGTAGATCTTGGTCATAGCTTTCATTTGAACTGAGAATGATAAAGATAAAGATAAAGATAAAGAATTTATTTGTTTACAACACACGTACACGAACAGAAAGACAAAAAGAAAACTTAAAACAAACATGACAGTGAATGATACAATAAATTAAAGTAAAACCTTAAACAGTGGGTGGAAAATTGGTCTTTCCCTACGTGCACGGCTAGCTAAACAGGTCCAGCCTCAGCTTAATGTCGCTACCGTACAAGGACGATACCGACGCTGATTTTCAGTCCGAACCTCAACAAAATCGAAAACGAACCAAATTAAATGAAAAATAAATAATACATGATTATGAAAGCATAAATATAATAATATGATAATATATAGGTATCTAGTTGATAAGTAGGGGAATTGAATTTTGTTGGCAACAGTATAAAGTTTGGCATGCATAAAAAATAATAATTATGTAGATATTATAATCCAGAAGAAAAACAAAGTTATCGAAAGGCGTAAGTATAGTAGGTACTATTGATTTAAATATGTATTTAGGAAGGGTATAGGTTTTCCTAGGAGCTTTTTTGAATAGACAGTAATAATTTCTTAAGTTTAGATTTAAAGGAGTGTAACGATTTAAGAGCACGTAATGGAGGCGGTAGATCGTTCCAGCAGCGAGTGGCTGCAAATCGAAAAGAACCTCGGAAAGCCATTGTTCTGTGTTTCTGTGTCAAAAAGACAAGCCTGGAACAAGATCTTCTAGGATACCTAGGGTTATCGTCAGACGCCCATTTAAGTTTTTTGAAAAGGTAGGGGGGAGATTTAAATTTTAAGACTCCGAACAAGAGACTTGCCAAATGCAAATCCCGACGAGCCTTCATCTTCAACAGATCTGAATTATTTAAAAATGGTGTGACGTGTGATCGAGGCGGAACGTTGAAGCAAAATCGAGTGCATGCATTCTGAACTCGTTGCACTAGCTTCTCAGTCCGTTTGAGTAGACATGGCCCAAATACCACATCGCAGTAATTAAGCTTTGATAAGACAAGCGATTCACACAAAGTAATACGGATCGCCTCACTCAGATAAGGACGAATTTTGTACAGAGTTTTTAACCTGTAAAAGCAGTTACGCACACTTTGAGCTACTTGACTTTCGAACCTGAGCCGGGCATCTATTATCAATCCCAGACTCCTTGCCTCAGAAACATATTTCACCTGTTCACCTCCCACTACAACTTTTATTTGTTCCTTATCTATTTTGAGCAGATTGTTTCTAGATCCGGTTAAAATATATTGTGACTTTTTGGGGTTTAATACAAGGGAATTAGAGAGTGACCATTGAAAAATACGTTCTAAATCTATGTTGAGTTTACTAACCGCATTGAGAAGACTGGATGGAGGAAAAGAGAGGTATATCTGGAGGTCATCTGCATATAGATGGTATTTACAGTGGGTCATGCAATTAATGATATCAGCAGTATACAAGATAAAAAGTATAGGCCCAAGGATTGATCCTTGAGGAACTCCTCTAGGAACTGATTGGAGGGAAGATCGGAGAGTTTTGCCATTCGCAGTTTTTAACTCTACATATTGCTTTCGATCGCTTAAGTAGCTATCAAACCACTTGATTGTATTTGGACTAAAGCCGTAGAATGCAAGCTTCGATAAGAGCAGCGTTATGTTTATAGAGTCAAAAGCGCGGGAAAAGTCCAACAAGACAAGCAAACTGCACATGCGACGATCCTGAGCAGATAACAAGTTGTCGACCACATCAAGGAGAGCTGTTGCAGTGCTGTGGCCTTTCCGAAAACCTGACTGGAATTGCGGCAGGATATTATGCTCTTCTAAATATTTGACGAGCTGCAAACAAACTAGTTTCTCCAGAACTTTAGATAGACAAGGAAGTAAACTAATAGGTCTGAGATCAGAAACTGAAGCCGGGATCCCTTTTTTTGGTATAGGTTTGATGACCGCCACCTTCCAGCACTCTGGGAAAGTACCACTAGCAATAGAGCCATTGATGATTGCAGTAATAGCTTCCAAAGATTGTGGTAGAGTCAAAATAAGCATATCCAAACTGATGCCATCGATACCCTGTGCATTTGATTTAAGGTTTTTTATTGTTTTCAAAACCAAATCTTGACTGACAGGACTTAAGGTGAAAGTTTCTGATTCCGGGGAAAATCTATGGTGTTCAAAGAAAGTCAATTGTGAAATACAAACGGAACCCTTCCCTGGTACATCCAAGAAGTGGTGATTTATACTATCTGGATCATCGAATTGGGGAGGAAGCTCATCAACCTCCTTTTTATCTGGTAAAATATGAGTTTTTAAGTTTTTCCACAGTTTCTTAGAATCCCTAATGTTATAGTTAATTTGATGGGCAAAATAAGCTTTCTTGTCACTCCGTATGGCCGAGATTACTAAATGTTTCATGTCTAAATAACATCGTTTCAGGCTTTCACATTTCTGAGATTTGTACCTATCATGATATTCATCCCTAATAGCTATCATATCCTTGACCGAATCGGTTATCCACGGATGTGGTGAGCCCTTAAACTTTCTGGTTTTAAGCGGTGCATGAAGGTCATACAGTGTATTTATGATGCTAGTAAATTCCGCAGTTAAAATATTTATATCTGAAGGAAGCTGAAAGTGGGCCCAGTCTACTCCATTCAAGTCACTCATAAAAAGATCTACTAAGATATTCCTTAACGGCCTATATGTGACTAACCGAGGACTAGGCTTGTCTTTTTTAATACGAAAATGTACTAAAACCATCGCATGTGCGCCCAGGTCAGGGCTATGTTTCACCAATACATTAGTCACCCCAGCGTCCGAGCAAACCAAGTCGATCAAAGTTTGACTATGAGATGTGAAGTGTGTAGGCTGTGTAATTAATTGTTTAAGATTCATACAATCGAGAAATTGCTGCATTAACTTAGTTTTGTTATCACTTGCTTCCAACATATTTATATTAAAATCTCCCAGTAGAATCACATTGTCACAATTTAAAAAAGAAGCAATAGAGTCAGACATGGCGTCTAGAAGTGTGTTAACCTTTAGCCATTGAGGCCTGTAAGCCGTACCAATAATTATTATCTTACCACAAACACTTAGCCTAAGCCACATCTGCTCTACATTTGAGGTCACGGGATAAGGAATTAATGAATGAGAATGAGGAGTCTAGGACGAGTAGTTTCCGAGATATGGCCTTTTAAAGTTTGACAGCTGTCACTTTAAATGTAGATCTTGGTCATAGCTTTCATTTGAACTGAGAATGAGGAGTCTAGGACGAGTAGTTTCCGAGATATGGCCTTTTAAAGTTTGACAGCTGTCACTTTAAATGTAGATCTTGGTCATAGCTTTCATTTGAACTGAGAATGAGGAGTCTAGGATGAGTAGTTTCCGAGATATGGCCGTTTAAAGTTTGACAGCTGTCACTTTAAATGTAGATCTTGGTCATAGCTTTCATTTGAACTGAGAATGAGGAGTCTAGGACGAGTAGTTTCCGAGATGTGGCCGTTTAAAGTTTGACAGCTGTCACTTTAAATGTAGATCTCTTCAATAGCTTTCACTTGAAGAGAACGGAGAGTCTGGGATAAGTGGTTTACGAGATATGGCCCATCTGTCATTTTAATATACACCTAATCTGTCTTTTTGACGTAATCTGTCATTTTGACATAATCTCTCATTTTGACATGATCTGTCATTTTGACATAATCACGGGCAGACTGCGCGCAACCACGGCTATTGTAACAGCCAAAACGTCGCATCGTGATAAATAAGGTAAATTACGCGATAAAATCCCGTGTACATAAATCAACATCCAGTACCAACAAAACGAACCAACTCGGTGGCGCAGTGTGCGAAGGTCCAGCTAAAACACAGAAAGTTGCGGGTTCGATTCCCACTGCGACACAAGTGTTTGTATGATCTGCAAATATATGTATCGGGTCTGGGTGTTTTTCTATGTAATATTATGTATTTACAAAAAAAAAGGATAGGTACCTACAAGTAGTTTATCAGTCATATAGTTTCCATACAAGGTCTATTTACCTTGGAGCTAGATGATGCTGTGAAATATCCAGCATTATTTATTTATAGAAAAAGGCTGAAAAGCTGCCCCTAGGGGCTGACCTGGCTACGCTACTAATATGATGGTTACATGGATTGACAGATGGGCGGGGCTTGTCATTGATTGTCAGCAAAATAATCATGGCGGCCGGAGATTGACAAGACGGCCATGGCACGGGCAGGGCACGCGACGGCGTGGGAACGGTGTGGTGTGGGGCGTCAGGTACATTTCAATACAAAGAATATCATTTTTGCCGGGACGGTGTTGCTACGGTCATGCTATGCGACGGGGTAGAGACGCGATAATGTGTCAGGACCCGGTCTATTCAGGGTGATATTTTCTGATGCTGTGAGCAAAAATCTGAGTCAATTTGACTACTCGTAATAAAAGAAAATGATATACTTATGCAAAACTATCAAAGGAGAAGGAATTTCATAATGATCACTTTTTGATTTCATGTTCAGTTTAATTTTCAGACCTGAATCTAAACAACATTTTTTGATTTTACTTATGAAGTAAATCTTTAATCTTTAAACCACTAACATTATTTTGTTTGGTGCTATTGAGATCGATTCAATGGGTAGGTACTTACAAAATATTTACCAGACATGTTACAATCATCGCTACAACAATAATTAATTTATAAAATATTTTTAGCAAACTTTTAATATTAACTTATCTCAAACAGTCCCGTTAATCAAGTGGTGTACTATTGGCAAGTAAACATTATTAAAGATCTTATTCTCTCACCGTACCTATGGATTATAAGTGCATTTTTATTTTTTAAATAAAAGTACTTACTTACCCTTATTATAATCACAGGTCTCTCAAAATGTATTTCGGTTTCAACCTCAATAAGACTAGAATATAATCCAAAATATATGACTCCTTTCCAGCGTTGATCCTCGATTCTATCAAAGTGTAACACACCAAGACCACAAGGATCATATCTTGTCAATGCCGGTCCATTTATTGACATTGAATTTACATTTGCGAAACCAACACATATTAAAAATACAAATATATTGTTCAGACACATCTTTCTCATTCAATGACTAGATTGTTTATTATACAAAGCTATCTTTAAAAAACTTAATCTTTATACTAATCGATGAATGTACAGGGTGTCCGAACTGGGGCGAAATTATTTTTCGAATGACAACGAAGAAAATGAGACAGTCTTTTTAAAGTGAAAGTTTTCGGTGACTCACTTTGATAAAGGCAATCCTTTGTTAAAACATCTGGAAATTGCATTTTTCCAATTGAGGTCAGTTTTGTTCAATTAGTCATTGCTGCACAGTTGACCATAATTATGCGATCATAATAGTAATAAAGGTGGTTACCTACTTAAAAGTAGGACATTGACCTGAAGCAGATTTGCAGGTGTAAAGCAAATGTCTCACTTTAAAAAAGTTAGGTCCGTTTGTATTTCGATTTTACTAATAGACTTTGTTCCTAAACTAAAACAGAAAAAAAAAATATAAAATTAGGTACCTACCTACTTTTAATATATCCTTTTAAATTTTCGCGTGAAAACGCTAACCGCCTTGAAGATCTGTTCCGCTCGTGACGTCACTGCGCAAGTAAATACTTGAAAAATTTCGAAATTACACATAACAATAGCTTGTTTACCATCGAAGTGACGTCACGACGGAATTAATTGGTTAATGGCGTTTTGGACATTTTATTAAAAAAAAAATTTAAAATGTAATAAAAAATGTAACATGCATTTTTTAAATATAAGAAAATCAACATTTTTATCGTTTACTTTTTTAATTAGGTACGTATTTTTTCTTACTTGGTGCAATGTACCTACCCTATTAATTCAAGAGAAGAAACAGCATTTATAATATAGGTCAGGCATTCGCTTGACCTATAAAAGATAGTAAACGCAATTCTTAGATATTAATAGTTATATCATGCACGTTTTTTCCAATTTGTATTTTCCCCGTATATAAAAAATAGGATAAGAATAATTATTGTTTTGAAAAAAATAATGCAGTTTTTCTATTAATTTGTAAGATTCAAAATATTTCCTGTAAAAAAAATTGTAGGTACCCAAGGTATAATGGTAGATAAGTAGATAAATCTGCATAGAATTTAGAGACATTTGTAATCATAAAATAAATATTATTAAATCAATGTTCTTATGAAGTTATGAATGTGTACCTATACCTACTTTAATAAGTCTGGCACGCCAAAACTTCACTTGTCTGTGTATTGAAGAAGTCAAGTGTTATTGAAAGATACGTTTTGCTAAATAGCATTCCACACGTGACAGGTTGAAAGCCCATCACCGCCTATTAGAGTTATTTTACCTTACCATACATTTCTTTCTCAGTTTAGAGTTCAGATCATTTACATAATATAAGTACTAAATACAAGTTATAAAATTAGTTAGAGCGAGGAGTCAAAGACTCGATAGTGCAAGGTTTACCTAATTATGCTTATCTTTTCTAATACTTATCGGAACTACCTTTTATTGTTTAAATTACTAAATAGTGTTTAATAAGATTCTAGTTAAGAGAAACCCTTGTAAACCTTTTTTCTTGCAATAAATGTTTATTTAAAAAATATCTATATAAATAAATAAATTATTATTCTAATACACATAATTACATTTATGTAGGTATTCGTGTACGAAGTTGAACAAATCGGTAACCCTTTATCGTACACTATCAAAAGATTTTTTGGCTCTAATAGCAAACATTCTTTCAATTCTTAAAATTATTTTCACCCTTGAACAGGTCCGGTCAGAATGCTTTGATGTTGGGTCCCCTCAATTTCTAACATTTCTAACAAAACAGAAGCTGCTTGGTCAATTATAAAATATCCGTTTATTATTCTAACGTGCATGAATAACTTTATCGCGCTTTCACTGGCTTTTATTGGTGGCTTTCGATAACGGATTCACTAGAATTAACAAAACCACCAAAGTCAAAAATACATGACATGACATATGATGACATTTGTCAAACAAATGTCATCATAATGAGTCAAAATGAGAAAATGGGCTTTATACCTAACTAAGACGTTTCAATTTTCAATTTTCTTTCATCCAACTATCAATTAATACTAATTTCAAACATAGGTACATGAAAAGCCATATTGATCAAGTGGGATAGTGCCTCGACTTTTGATCTGAAGGTCGTGGGTTCGAATCCCGGCCGGGCATCAATGGAGTTTTCAAAACCAAGTGGCTTTCTAATAGCGGTGGTGGGCATGTACCTGGACATGCCTCTGACTATCTCCTTAGACATCTCTAAAAAATCTTAAATGAGGATATGAGAGAGTGTGAACTTTGAAAAACAGTCGTGATCATATTAACTTTTTTCGTTTGCTTCATCACATCGCATCAAATAAACTTTATCTGGCAACAATAACAGAAGCTGGATGTTGATTCCTCATAAAATACATATCAATCTTACAGGAAGCTCTTACAAAATATAAGCCTCATGAATACCTAACGAGTCTAATAACAATGCGTGTCTAATTAATGTCACTGTACCGGGCTTAGCTTAGGCTGAGCCAGTGCTGACGATTGGTAGGTCTATTGTTTACTGCTCATTAGCGTAATGAGGTTAGGATAGATAATGCAACGCACTTAGAATGTACCTGCTTACCATTTACAATGTTGAATGATTTATGATTAAACCAGTATGCTTACTAATAGAACTCGTTGGAGGCAAGCTGTCCACACTATCACGAAGACAACCAGTGATCACGATCTTCAGACATGAAGAGCCGACCACAGAGAGAGAGAGTATGCTTACTATTACGACGTTGTAGTTCTTGGATCGGTTTAGGAGAATTGGCATTACCAACTTTTCGTCTTAGCTCGTCATTTCTATTGAGAATAAATATTGTATCTAAAGTTTAACTAACCTTACGTGAAGTTTATTATTATTTATATTTTATTATTTGTTTTACTTTAGTTGACAGTAGCTCCGCCTTTGCTATAAGTTGTGGATTTAAGATAGTAGTAAGGTAGGTGGTGGCCAGCGTTTTCGTGCGAAAATTTAACAGATTAAAAGTATTTTTTATTGCACCAACCAGTCAATTAGTGGTTTATTAGCACTCTAGAATTCATTTAAAATGCTATGGTGTAACCTTATTGGCTTCAAAATTGCGTCACATACATAAAAAAAACAAGTCAATACGAAGTAGAACCTTCTTTTAAAATCGGTAAAAACAATGCCACTTATTTTGAGTATCAGGGCATCTATGATTTATATCATTAAACAACCCTTCTAACAGCTCATCAATCTTGCCCTGTCAATACTCGAGCTTGTGAACTCAACTGTCACAACTAATCTATATAATTGAAGAAGGGACAGAGGATACCCGCATTGGTTGGCCCTGAGCCGCGGTCTCACCGCAGACCTTAAACTTCATGTTCTTATGTAGCTTCAAAAGAGTAATACATTCTACAAATCTCTTTGTAAACGCGGGTTGTGTTTTGTCACCATTTATTACAATTTCAGTTTACAGAAACGAATCGAAATGTGATGAGAGTGAACGAAGCGAAAGAAGTGTGTCAGGATCGTAGCAAGTGGCGATCTGTGGTCTCTGCCTACCCTTATGATGGGATACAGGCGTGAGTTTATGTATGTATGTTTGTAGAAACGAATCTACTTATTACATATTTATATAGCTTTACAAAGTACTACTTGAGCTAATATATGGATCAAAATTCAAAAGTCAAATTCGTTTGTTCAATAGGATCACACAGTGTACCACTTTGAAACGTCTTAAGAGCTAGGACCTAGCGGAGCAGGAGTAGAATCACTTAGCTGTTAGGTGATTCTACTCCTGTTCCTTCGCGACCAAGACCGTGAAGAACCAGGGCAACAAACACGGTTTCTTTCTTTGGTGATACACTTTTTGTTACTAATGTTTTTTTTTTTTTTTCAAAAACGATCAAAAACGTAATTAATCAAAAACGATCTATTGATAGCTCAAGTAGTCCAAGTCACTGGTAAATATAAGTTTTTGAAACTTAGAGCTAGGTATCAAAGTTTTTGTATTCTGGAAACATCGAACGTCATTCAAAGTGATTGGCCAAAACATTCCCCAATAAAAGTTTTTCTGAAACCATAAAGGATGAGCAAATTGAACAATAATACGTAGGTAATATAAATTACTTTTAAATACTATTTTGATTGTTTGATGAACATCTTGTTTTGTTAAACTTTTTTTTAAATAAACAACTTTTTTATTTATTTAAAAACTTGCATCCTAAGATCGGATTTTAGATTTATCATTATCATGATAAGTAAAACAAGTTTATTAATATAAATAATTTTTTTTGTTTACAAAAGTCTCAAGTTTGCAGTAATAAATTGTATTTTTATTATAAAAGAAACAAAAGAACTAGTTTCCAAAGCCCGTTTATTTTCCTCTAACAAAATTACTTAGGTAATTTTCTTCATTGTTGTATAAAATAAGAATTTATTTTGATGGGCGTTCAACTGCATGCCTGTTGCTCGGTTCGCATAATTCCTTCCTTCACTATTCAAGCTCTCAAAGCGGATAGCGAACTGAGCCGCGAAAACAATCGTTTTAAATTCTTTGTTTCTTTTAAAACTGAACGGAGGAGAAATACAATACTTGTACAATACTAACTTATTTTGTTTCCTTTTTTTTGTGGAATTCAGAAAGTCTTTATGTACATTTATATTTAATTTTTAAATTTTTAGAATGATTTTAATATGACTGATAAAGTCCCGTTAATAACTTCAAAAGCCTTTATATAATTTTGGACTTATATTTAAATCGTCAAATGATTCTGACTGAGAGATCAGTTTTGCAATTGTATAAAAACAGTTGAATAGAATACAATGTTGCACTCATCGCGAAATTAATGTCTCGAAAAAAATTGTGTTTATTGAAAAATGATGTGAAAACAATTAACTCAACTTAATTTTTTTCAAGGTAGGTCTAACAAAAATATGAAATAATTTATTAAATAGATGGTAATCTAATACTTTCAGTAGTTATAGCTACAACTGGCTTAGTAACATATTATTTTATAATTTTAATTTTTATAGTGTTAAACCACACTTAGGTATTATTTCATTGAAAATAAAAAGTCTTATCAAAATTTTCAATTCCGACGGGATTCAAACCCGCAATGATATAAGCGATCCTCCTTAAGCTGGAGCTCTCGGCCACGGAATCCTTAGTATGCTGGTTTAGTATGAAAAGCTCATTTATCGATTAAAGCATCGATTCATCGGAATTGAAAATTTTGATAAGACTTTTAATTTTCAATGATAAGTATTATTTTTATAAAGATAGTATACCCTAGAAACATATTTAGCAAATTCCTTGCGTTTTAAAACGGCAGACATTTTGCTCTACCTCGGGAGTAACGTACCACATTACCCACATCATTTGGCTTTATGTCCCACCGCGGTCCTTAGATGCAATGCAAGCTCAGCCAAGCGGGAAATAATTTTCCTTGAAGCCCTCCCATAAATTTAAATTTCAGCGAATTGAGTTCGATATACTTACGTAGTTATTTTAAAATAAGGACATCTTATTAGTTTACTTACTGTTTAGAAAATGAGATGTCCTTAAACTCATTAAACTTGAAAATCAATAATCAAGCTATTTGTGGATTGCCAAATTATTTTATTGTGTTCTTTTATTCTTGCAACGAAAAAAATTTAAATGAAAAGCACACAAAAAAAAAACGTTAAATACAGTAATTTTCAATAAAACACAACATAATTATTATCACAGTTTCTAATCTACTAGGTAGTAGATAGTATATATTTTACGAAATGCACTAGAACCAGCTGTAAAATCTGTATGTTATTGCATTAATACTAAATTAGACAATAATTAATAAGACCTAGATTGTAAAAATAATAAACTCTTTCATAAAACGATCTTTAAAAAATATAATACCTACCTAAAGAAGTATACATTAATTGTGCAACAGTAATAAAATAATCACATTTAAAATCGTTATAAAGAAACAAAAGCGTAAAACCTGTCATTCATGCACGATATAAATTAGGAAAACCAAAGGCCCCGACCGCTTCCTTGCGTGACTCCACATGCCACGTCGCCACTTATCCTGACTAGACAAATACAGCGAACTAGTGAGGCTTTGACTCAACCACCGGTGCATGGTGTTGCATTAAATTAGTCTGTTCCTATACGAACACGAACGTCGGAAGTAGAAAATTGTGGAACATTGGTATCAAAAGTTTGGTAAAGTTTTACTGCCTGCAACTAAAACTCAAAATTTATTCTTAATGTTCTAAGATAAGATTTTTACCAGTTTTTTATTAGTCCAAAGTTTACCTACTGCGATATCCGGCAGAACACACTTTAAACGAGTATAGATAATGTGATTTTCTTAGCTATTCATTGTCGGCTTGTAGTGACCCACTGCTGGGCATAATCCTCCTTCCTTTACAACAAAAAAAAAAGCTCTACTTAGTATCCAGGTATTACCCTGTACAGCAATTATGTCGTCCATCCATCTGGCAGGTGGTCTGCCAAGAGGTCTAGTGAATCCCCGGGACCACCAATCAGTTAAGGCCTTTCTGCACTGCACCTGCCATCACCAAATATTACCTTGTGTACTGCCCAACTGCATTTTACATAATACGGATTTCAATATCGACCACTATCGTTCGACGTCGGATAAGATTCATAGTTTTTAGCTGTGTCAATTTTACCTATGAGTTCCTCTGAATCTTTCTTTTTTCTCATAGTTGCGTTCTATTATTGTATTGCGTTTATTTTATACGAAAATCTAATGGCCTTTAGGTGACCTGCAATCTCCTCTAGCTACTTACTGTCTTACGAAAATTTAAATAGGTACTGTGAGCAACAAACGTTAATTAATCAATTAAGCAATCAAATTCGTCAATAAACCAGTTCGTGATTTAAGTACCTTCTTACGTAAGTTAAAGCTAAATTCTTACAAACAAAATATAAACATTGTATATAAACACAAAATCAAAGAACTAACCGCTCTTGCATTCTGACTGTACTAATAAAGCGACGACATTTAGAAATGCTAACATGACTTTTCACGCCTCGATTGCTTCATCAACACCTGCTTAATATACCAGGTGAAATGTATTTGTTCCACTTTAAATTAATTACATAGGGACTTGAATAAGCAATGTACAGTTTAACAGCTGCCGCCAAAATTATCTATACGTCTCTGATAATCAAACGCAGCTTCAAATATCTTTACAACCAATCCTATTTCAACCCTGTAATTCATAATGGATGTAAGCTTACTAGAGCTGAAACGACTGCTAAACATGTTGCCATCTCTTTTCAATTAAGTTTATGAGACAAGAATAACACTATTGAAAGCCTAAATTGATAAAATGACAGCAGATTAAGAATGTTGGTTCTATCCCAATAAACTAACATTTAAATAATGCCAGCAAAAATGAACTATAATGCAAAAATATTTATTTTCAATATTAACCAAGTAGGTAGCTTAGAAAATAATGCGTAGGTACATTTGCTTTCTTAGGATGTTAAGCACATTTTGGCATTATACCATCCGAAATCGAAATTAAAACAGGCAATGAACTGTAAAAACAATTCGATAGTAAAGTTCAAAGAGCGTGACACGAATTTCGTGCGACTAAAATTAAATTCACATCAGTGTCCCTTCATACACCAAATAGTTTGGAGGAAATTGACTAAACAAGTATAAGAATAATCATCATTATCATTTCAACCACAGGATGTTATTGTCTGCTTACGAGATACTTAATGTAGACCTCTATTAGACCTCTGTTAACTCATGCAAAATGTGGGCATGTATGTATATGAATTCATCCATACGAATTCGTCCATATGAATTTGGACATAATATCTGTGACTGGGGGTAGTTATTGTACATTTTCAAAGGATCTAAAAATCCTATAGATCTGAAAGAATATGTCTACCGCACTTTAGGAATACAGTCGTGATCATATTACAATATTAGGCTTTTTGAAAAAAAAAAAATAATAATGCACGGGCACGATTCAATCCAATATAAACTATTTTCAGAACGAAAATCGTGGAACGGTTACGGTCTTTCTGATGTCGAAAACAGGACACAATTAAATCGATTGAAAAATATTACTTATGTGATATGCTATAAGTTACTTTGTTAAAAAAAACTTCAGTAGTAGATGAAGTCTGGATGATGATGAAGGAATGTTGACCATCAGTCATAAAATCGCTTGAAATATTGTGTAAGCGATAAGAAAGCAATTTTAATTAAGCAATTAACGTAACAATGTCGAAATCGCATGTATCCGCGTCGTTTCAGTTTCAGTTTTATGAAAACAGCTTTGCCATCTTCATAAATAACAGTGAAATAACCCTTAAAAACTATTAAATAAGATTCATTTTTAAACTGCGGATGTATAAATCCCTTGGTATGATAGTAGTCGTTTAATATTTTTCCTGGGTTCTATAAAACAAGCGTCAACTAATCCTCTGTTTTTCATGTAAAAGCGTTCCACACCTGGGATCTTACGTGACGTAATGCAATAAAGGCGATAGTGTAACAAGATTTCCGCCACTGTTAAAAAGAACCTTAGCTTGATAGAAATAAGAATCAATTGAACTTTGGGTCAAGTATTCGTAGCATGTGTTGAAACAAATAGGGTTAATAGTGCGAGAGGCTGAATACGGATAGGTAGGCACTAATATAAAATTGTAACACGCAAATGCGTGATAACATGCTGTAGGTAGATTTGATGAAAAATAAAAAATAATCTTTCTGGTAATATACAAAAACGAAACGAAATAGTACAACTGTAACCCCTTGACACGGTGCGACTTTATCCTCAGATTTTCTAGTATTTTTAAACTGGGGTCGTTGGGAAAAAAAATACCAACGACTCCACTAGTGGGGTGGGCCAGTGGGGTCGTTGGGACAAAAAATGATGGTTTGAAGATGCTTAAGGGAATAGTCCAAATATACATCTAAGGCTTCGTCAAATAGACAGCGAACCGATAGAGTGGCGAAGCGTTTTATTTTGAAAATTTAAAACTAAGGTATCCTAAATCTAGTCACGTAGAAAAGCGAAAGCGAACATATATTACATACATTACATTCTCCACATTTTCGGTTCGATTAGTTTCGCGTTATGTTTGACAAGGCTTTTAGTATAAGCCTATTACGAAAACAAAACATTGTATGCCAGGAATTAGTTATTCGAACTAATTCCTGGCATACAATGTTTTGTTTTCAGGTTGTATTAGAATAATTACTAGTTTCTTCACGATATTTCCTTCTCTGGTAAAAGCTTTGTATTAATACGCATATATTTTTTGCAAAAAGAAAATCCATTGATGCCCGACCGGGACTCACAACTTCCAAAAAATGAAAGTTGCCTCACTAGCCTTGCCTCTCCCATGTTTTACATCAGTAAAACAAATGATAAAATATTTTACATATGGTAAAATATAGGGCACGTGTAATTTGATGTAGTACGTAATGAAGAAAGTGTTCAAAGAAACGCAATTCAAATCATTAAGTTGAAAATGAAGAAAGCTATGGCATGATGAGGAAAGACGAATTCATAAAACAAAACTCAGTGTTGTTAGTAGAGCAAATTCTACACGCTAGACAGAAATGCTCAATTGCGCATACTCCCCTATCACATAGGAAGTGGTTTAACGAACGAACAAAGAAAATTTATTCAGCAGATAACAAGTACACTTTTTTTATCAAAATCAAAGCGTTATTCGGTTCCTTTGATGTGCCACAGTTTCTTTCCGACTTAGAATTGAATTCTGGGCACGTTCACTTATAATCATGTTCAAGTCTCCTCCAATGTTTGATAAAGTCTCGTGTGGAAAAATGGCTTGCAATTTGCTGGCTTGGAAAATAAAAGTTATAGTATGTGTGAATTTTTGATTATCTTCGCTCCTCTTGTTTGCTAATGTAGCATTGTTTTTGTGCCCGAATTTTGTACGTGCTCGAGATTATGTAAGGATACATGGTTGTTTTCAACGGTTTTCGTATTGGATATCAATTTCGCTCGGCCAATATTGGTATAGTTTGGAAAAGCATTTTTTTCCAACACATCGGTGAAAAAAAAATCCACAAACCTTACAGTTTAAAATGGTGAATTTAGAAATTCAATTCCTATGACCAATGTAACTATAAGGTGATCAGCATTTTATATTAGACCAATATTAATTAATTTCTCTTCGGATGTAACCGTCTCGTATAATTATGGCCAAACTTCACTTGGTAAGTTTGTTTAACCATCAATTAAATATACTTAATATTTTTTATTTATAACCTGTGGCAAGGTTTTTGATAATGTATTTTCCTTGTCATTCTCAATATCAATCATAATACATGGCAACATTTAAGCAGCCGTTTGACTCATGACTAGCGGGGTATTAAAAAGACTATAGTACATTTTTTTTCAAGGAAAAAAACGAAACAATATCTCGTCCGTACTTTAGATACACAGTAGACATTCTCTTAGAACTTATAGGCTTCAATCCAATTCAACACAACAATGTTCCAGATATTTAAATATTAAGACAAATATTAGAATAACCTTAAAAAATACTCTCTGTCTAGGTACTTACATAATCTAAACTGTTTAATAATCCCAGTACATACTTGTACGTGTACCTACTCAATATAAAAGTAAATGTGGTTTCAACATTTTACCAGGAACAAAAGTTTCAAATAAACCGCACCTGATTTTGTAGCAACAAAGCCTTACTCAAATAATGGCTACGTCTAGCTTAGAGCGACTCGAAGGCAAGTATTTATTCTGGCAAACGGGCAGCAGTTAAAGCTGAGCGTCCGATTGGCTGGGATTTAGTCGAAAATTGCCCAAATGAAAGCTCAATGAACGTGTCACGGCGAGTCGCTGGGCACATTTGTCCACGTCCCCGAATTGTCCGCATTGCCGCAGTCTAGTGATGGCTTTTGTCGATTATGTGCCATGTCTATATTGTCTATTAGTAGGTACCGAATGATGTGTATTATAAAATGGTAGATATGATAATGTCGCCAAAATTTGAGAAATAAAAATATGTCATTTACCCCCTTACTTATGAAAGATGTTTAAAGTTGAACACTGGTTGAACAACGTTCTGTCTCTATTCGTCACTATCCACAAATAAAGACAGAACGTTATTTAACCAGTGTTCAACTTTAAACATCTTTCATAAGTAAGACCCTGAAAGTCTGCCACTAATATTAATAAATAATTTGATTTTAAATTGATTATATACTTAGCTTATTTTAATAGCCAAACTCAGGACAAAAAGCCTCATTACCTTCTCTTTTATTGTTTTGAACAACTTTAGATGAACCTCTAATATTTAAAGTTTCCAGAATCTTAAGTTATATAAGAACTGCCCCCTGATTGTCTATCTTTGATAGCGAGCAAAATTGGTCTCAAACTGTCAAATCAGACAGTTCAGTAATCACGCAAGTAGCTTTGTCACTCTCATCTCAACGAGACCTAACGCGAAAAAAGTAACCTACTACGTGATCGTTCTGATTCTGACAGTTTGAGATCAATTTGAGGTTTGAGACAAGTTAGACAATCAGCCCGCTGGTGTCAGTTGGTAGCAAAACATCTTATCAACTAAATTTAGCTAGCTAGCGCTTACAAGTATCGATATACATATTCATTAGAAGTTTCGTCACTAGACTCTCACTAGGCTACCCTAGGGGTCGAGCGTCGGGTCATCAGAGGGAACGACCCAAACTACCCGTGCCTATGACACTGCACTGTCATTTTGTCGATTCTAATAAAAATTACGACTGTTGACTTAGGACTCTGCAAAATTATGTGTGAACGTTTGTATTTAACGATGATGCAATAATGTTTTTCTTACAGAAGCTTATCTAAGGATCTGTTTCAGTTTTGAAAGAAGTTATATCGTTTTCGGTTTCCTTTAAAATCATAAGCCATGTCGACCTATCTTCAAAAATAGTAGGTACAGTAAAATCCACGACGACCCAGTGAACTTCACACGTAATTTCCCATGTCTTTCCTGTGAATAAGCTCATAAAGTTGAAAATATGATTAAAGGTCGTAGCTGATATACACGACACCGCTACCGCATCGCTAAGGAATGAACATTCAGATTTGGGCTTAAAGTCGTGCAGAGCAGAGATAAACTTTAAAACAGCATAAAATAGCAAACAGCGCGCGGTAAGCGAGCTGTCTGCTAACAGTAGGCGCTTGAACCTTGAGACGATGTTGTACGGGAGCGGTGTTGAAGCGGAGTCGTGTAAATCAGCTGCAACCTAAGTAAACAAAAAAATGTTCTCATCTTATAGAAACAGATGATAGAAAGATGATAAGACTAAGACTCCACCAAAGCGGAGATGTGTGAGATGTGTTTTATCCAACCAATAGAATTTGGTTATTCAAACATGTCATCTCGTCTTTTGAAATTCTATTGGGTGTTTAAAACACATCTCACACATCTCCGCTTTGGTGGAGTATCAGCCTAATACCTAAATACAAATTAAGAAAGAACGAATGATTAAATGAATGAATGAGTACCTAAGTGAATTGTCATTTCAACACTACACATATTTTCGTCTTCCTAGTATTACACTTCCTAAAAATTACAATAGCGTTATAAAATGTATACTTATCGCACCGTTTTCATTTAACCCTGCACCTAAACCTGGAGTTCTCATAAGAGTCTATTAAATTAAATGTGGTGCTTTGGCAAAGTGACTTCTTATGATGTAACGGGGTCTCTTTGATCCCAGCTCTTGAGTCGAAATGAACGCAAGGTTTCGTATATTTTGGTTTAGTTTATGAAATTTTATGTGATACATTTTTGGGAGAGTTTATTTTGGCAAAGGTATTTTTGCGGGGTTTATTAATATTAACGTTTTTCTACAATCAAGGGGTTTGAAAATATCATAACACTGGGACAGAGTTGTGACTATAAAAAACTACAAGAAGAAAGGTAAGAAATTTAATTCAATTGAAAGTAAATTATTTTACACTTGAAATGTGAAAAAAAAAACGGAACATGATGACGACTGTATCCCCAAGGCGCGGTAGATAGTCTCTCAGATCTAGGCATTTTTTAAGATACTTCGAGTCTAAAGGGGTAGTCAGAGGTATGTCCAAATAGTGGTACATGCCCACATTTTGCAGAAGTTAGCATTCCATACGTGACAAGTTGCAAGGCCATCGACGCTATTAGAAAACTGGTTTCCTAGCGATGTTTTCCTTCACCGTTCACCTTCACTTGAAATGTAATAGATTAAATTGAATGCTTGGGCATAAAACTAAACATAAAACTATCTATGCTTGTTTTAAACTGACTACCTTTTATGGGTTGTATTCTAAATTGAAATGTTAACCCTTTCAGAGAAATAAAATCAAACCAGACTTTGATCTTCACCATAACCACACAACAGATGCCAATAAACCGCGAAGAGAATAGACATAGAAAAGGTGCCCAGTAGCTCAACTGTATTGTTTTCGAAAAACAACTTTATTTAAAAAAAAGTCTTTATTAATGACGAGTTTAAAAGGCGAAAGTTCATAACTTACTTTTTTCTTTGAATTTTATCATCAATCTTTTAAAAATGCAAAATGTAATACCTATACTACATTATAAAATATTTGTTTACCTGACGATTGTAAAGTAATTCACTAAGTACTTGATTTTCTTAACTTTCTTTTGAGAAACGTCCTTAAAACATTCTTTGCCTCGCCGAAAGCAGCAGGACTGCCTGCTTCCAGATGACGCGACGACTGCGTCACAGGTCTGAACTTGTTAACGCTCTAAAGGTAGTCAGAGATGATTCAAAATCAACACATTTGTAACTATAAAAGATACTGGTTTTCTTTTGCATTAATAATATTTTCGTCGTGTAGCATTTGGATTTCAAGAAAGAGTTGTTCCTAGGACGTTGTGTACACTGTGGCGAGACTATAAAACCGCGTCCTAGATGCCGAGCAAAAAAGCTTTCAGCCGTATGTTAGTACGAGAAATATGCACAAAGCGGTTGAAGGTCCAATTGACCCAAATGGACACACAAAATAGTTGAAAGGAAGGCCCGGATGAGGTCATTATTCGCTCTGTAGCCGGGCTAAAGTGTCAGGACCGTGGAAGACGAGCATTTATCTACATCCTTACGGCGCCACTGATTTCACGAAGGATGTAGGTGAAATAGGGTTTTTCAAGAAATCAACGGGATAATAAATTATTTTACGTAACGTTAGTGACGTAATGAAGTTCCGAAGGCCGGGTAAATTGGATTTGAGTTCCTTGAGTGTTTTGGAGTGAGAATTAGACGGTAATGCGTGATGCAAGGCCGTGGTTTTCTAGAGAGAAAAGCAAATTATTGTTCTGAACTGGTTTCATTTTGTTCAGGAAATTCTTTGGAGTTTCAAGTTTGTTTCGATAATGAAATTTTGCAGACATGCATTGTTGATAAATGGTTTGTTCTGTATTCATGTTAATAACTTCGTCAATATTATTTAATTTTTTTTGAAATTCGATAAGATTTATGAATTACAAAGACCAAATACTTAATTAATAAATTCAAGCAACAAATTAATACAAAACCGATTATAAAACGCAATGGCTTTTCTTGTTTTTTGTAATTTTCCATTAGTGCCGAGATTCAAACTCGCGCCGTTCGACTTGAAAATCGCTTTATATCCCTCTATTTCACGTCTCCACTAGTAAATTACAAATAAGATTTCGTGGGTCGTACTAAAAAAATAAATTTTTAGTTAGGAAATAAATCAGGAAAGACTCAAATAAATCTAGAATTACAAAGGCCGGTAGCTACTTTATACAAGGGTTTTAAAAACCTTTTTGGGCCGACTGAAGCAATCTTTTGGTCCATTAAATCGTTCACGCTCACCGACTATGGAAATAGGACGTAAAACGGAGTAATGTACTGATGTACTTGGGACATAGTTTTGGAAGATTTGTTGGGCTGATGGGCATTTTGTGAAGTTGACATTAGACTGATTTGCCTTTGTTTCCCAGTGTTCATGTTGAGAATCACACAAAGTTGTATTAACTAACATACTTTTACTAAAGTTCGTAGATTTATGTGACAAACAAATTTTTTTTTTTATAATTGTTAGCCCTTGACTTCGCTCCTTGCCTAGGCATGGATGAAATCGACGATGGAGCGAGCTTCCCTAGAAAATGCCTACTCTCCTTTTAAAGGTGTTCGGGTTATATGTAAATGGAAACACAGACGAAGGCAGTTTATTCCACTCGACAGCAGCACGCATTATAGTTATTACAAAATACATACATCTCGAAAATATCCTGCGTTCTTTGTGAGATGAACAAAAATTTAAATAATCTAACTTTTTCTACCAGTAAATTAATTATTTTAATTCGTTAGCTTTGCTATTCAGCGTGGTAAATACTCAAAGCTGTTGTTGGAAGACCTTTCTCAAAGAGGTTATTGTTTACTTACAAAACTCACTATTTTTCATTTACAAAAGAAATTACTCTAAGGCTGATTTTAGTCTCACGCTCACCGTCAGCGCTGATAGGCGAGTGATCTTTATTACAATGAAATAAGGATACTGATTGTCCAGCACTGACGAGAGCAATCAGCGTAGCCATTTCTGCCAAACAATCAATATCCATATTTCATTATAATAAAGATCACTCGCCTATCAGCGCTGACGGTGAGCGTGAGACTAAAATCAGCCTAAAGATGGCGGTAAGAGACCGAGATAAGAGACCGAGATCAGAGACAGGCTTTGTAGGGGAGCAAGAAAGTGACACAAGACAGAGAACCGTCAGTTTATGTGACAACGGTCTCCTGTCTCGGTCTCTGGTCTCGGTCTCCTATCTCGGTCTTAGGCGCGAACCGCTACCCTAACATAAAGCTGAAAAAATCATTTAGAATACTTACATACAGTTAAGTAAGTACCACTACAATAGTAATCAAAATAGAATATCAAATATAATTCATTTCTATTTGAAACCAAAGTAACCACAATTTGTTAGCGGAAGCTTTGTATTACAATTGTCCTAGGATAGTCTGTAGTACCAAGTCCGTAATTTTCTTGACCCAATCTTGGATCTGGGGCGCAATAATGCAGGTATTAAGGGACAGACTCCACAAAATTGCGACATTTCTCTTAATTACTCTTATCCTACTTATTGTATGGTATTAAAATTTAAACAGAAGCTGCTTAGTATAAGTAGTAAATTAATCGAGCCCAAAACACGAATTAATTCAAATCCTCGACACAATTTACCGCCAAACATAGCTCTGAATAGGTATTAAGACATGCCTAAACTTCTCCCACATCTTAAGGTATTTCTCTAATATATTTCACATAATTATTGCTAAATATAATTATACTAGCGGCTGCCCGCGGCTTCGCTCGCGTGGTACACGGATAAAAAGTAGCCTCTATGTTACTCTCCAGCGCCCTCCAACTATCTCCACACAAAAAATCACATCAATCCGTCGCTCTGTTTTGACGTGAAAGCAGGACAAATAAACAAACAAATAAACCCACTTTCACATTTATAATAATGGGTACGGATTTAGCGAGCACCGAGCCCTTTTTTCGAAAAAGCTTTTTATTTTTGATAATTTTTAAAAAAACTCTATCAAATTGGTAGCTTTTTTCTCGCTACATGTATATTTGGTGTCAACTGATGCTGCTAGAGATGGTTTGTCTGTCTCTTTATGGAGCTATGAAGGACAGATTGCTCTACATAGCTCCAGGTCGGAATGAAACTGGATTAGACATTTACTATCGGACCTATCGTAAACCATCTTTCTGTAATTGAAAGAAGAGATAACTAAAGCTGTTGCTTACTGTGATGGTTCGTTGGCAGAGTAGTCCTTCGACTTTCGATCCAGAAGGTCGCAGGTTCGAATCCCGGTTTTTTAGCCGATTAAGCTGAGGATGGCTTAGGTTGGTAGATTGGGCAAGCTTACTCCATCTCAACATTATCCCAGGCACTACAGTGGCCCGTTGAGTGTAGGCAAAGATTGCCTCCATACAATATCTGACAAAATATAAATCATCTATTAAAATACTTATGTAAATGGGTACGTATATGATTAGCATTATTTATTTTTGACCTCTACGAAACCGAAGGAAATATTATGAATACGAATTGATAATAATATTAATATAAATTGAGCTTAATCAATTTCACAAACATCAACATCGAATAACATTAATATCAAATTATTTTACACGTTATTGTGGATAGCGATTGAATTATCAACAATTAGCTGATATTGAATTTCCATTTGTAATTAAATATAATATTTTACACAAAACTACTTAAAAAGCAATATCGGAGTGCACATTCTAACATAATTTCACGGACCAGTTCCCTTGCATTAAATCATAACAGTCATAGAATTTCTGGATGTGGCACTAAATCAAAATTAACATCTCAAAAAAATGGACCACGCAGACAAACAAGACATTTGGAAATGGATAATGTCTCCTGAAAGAGTACAGCTAATAAACTGGAAGACTATTTAGCTTTTTCTAGTAATTATTTGAATTGGTAGTCATTTAAGCTTGCAAAAAGCAAGGCAACTGCCATGAGACTAAGTTAGCTGATTTGGAGCTCTATAAGCGTTTATTTTTTCTATGTCTGGGTCCCTCAATTTAACTTGCAATCGATTGTAGGCTTTTTAGTTTCCACGATATATCGTGCCAATTATCGAAGTTCAGCCTAGGTTGGTGGCAGCCTAATTCGGAACAGTCGACCAAAATAAGCTGATCTTCGATAAATTGGCACGATATATCGTTTTTGTTTTTGGGAGTTAGGGCCCCGATGCAAATGCCAAATTCATACGAAGCAAAACCAACAAATTCTGACGCTGCGGACGATCCGATTCTGATACTATGGATCTTAAAAGTTCAAATCAAATTCTGGAACTAAGATTTTTTCCATCCAATCAAAAAACATCTAAAAGTGATATCAAACTTCGCGGAAGTTGTTACACAATAATAACAAATTGCTTTAGTAGTTTTGTCAATCGGCAAACTTTTTCCTATTAATTTCCTCTCATCTCCGAAACCTCAGGGGGTCTCATCCGAATTACACATAGGTACAAATATCAAGGTAGAAAATGAGTTTAGCTCCGATTCGAAGTTTAATCCAAATCTGTTTTGACGAACAGCCAGATAAACAACATACTTAAGTACACAAACTTTCTCATTTAAAATATTAGTGTAGAGTGGGATGATAAATGAATCATTGGTCTCATTTTTATGAAACTAAAAATTTTGGGGATAAGTAGTATTTTTTAAATTTATGTTACAATATGTATATCACTCAAGTAAACCCTTAGATAAGCTAGTGTTTTGTAAAGGTCAGAGACAAAATACCTTCTCACGAAACGACTCATCAGAGCTATTATTATTAGTCTTACTAAAATCTGCAAGTACTGGTTTTATGAAATACATTTTCAGTCATTGCACATTAGAGTTTTCTTTCTTACTCTTACACTAAGCATTTTGTGAAACAAGAGAGTTACCCCACGTTGTCATCAGACACGTCAAATGCCAAGGACACGTGCATTTGTAACTAATTCCCACGTTTCTAAAAATGGTGCTTCAGACGTTTCCATTAAAGTTATATCCTTGCACTTAGTGCGCGGAAAACTAGGTTGGAATCAGGTTGGAATAATCTAGCCTATCTGGAGCCTTAGCGAATATTATGATGTTATCAATTTTTCATTAGGTCTTGTTCGCTGATAAAATATTAAATTCTTCCGCGAGCTATGAATATGATTCTCCAGTGCTTGCTTTGGATAGATAGAATGTCGCTTTTTGTGAAGATTCTTGGAAGACTGTGGTGGGTGAATATATTTTTTAGTTTAGAAAAAAGTTGATGCTTTCCGTTTTTTTACCACATTGTTGCTTACGATCTGGGGCTATGTGTTATGAAGAAATTATGTGCTACTGCGACCTAAATTCGGAGTAAAAAAATAAAAACCAAAAACCTAAAATAATTAATTACTCGCGTTTTACAGCATATAGAAGATTTAAAATAATTTCTAAAATTGCAGCTTGAGACATTCTTAGGTATACAGAAATCAAATTATTAAATAATCCTATAATGTAGGCGCACCAGCACTTTAAATTTTTTTGGCACTAAAATATAGGTATTTTCAAAAATTCATATGTCTGAAAATAAACTTAACTGAAACACGGGAGTTCTACTCTAACGTTTTAAATCATTAATACTAACGAATTCTGCAATAAAAAGACCATGTCCGAAAATCACGTCAAATCCCACACTGTGGAACGGTAAAGGAGAATATCGTGTGGAAACCAATAAGAACTATTTATGTGGAAAGCGGCTAGTAACCTGCCATGTACTTTTT
Source organism: Camptogramma bilineatum (assembly GCA_958496255.1). Taxonomy (NCBI): domain Eukaryota; kingdom Metazoa; phylum Arthropoda; class Insecta; order Lepidoptera; family Geometridae; genus Camptogramma; species Camptogramma bilineatum. The sequence goes on from OY292458.1 coordinate 11,311,460, forward strand.
GACTATTTAGATTTTAAGCGGATGGATCACCGAAAAGAAAGCTAGGCCCCATACCGTGTTTGATGCCCTGATTCTTCACGGTGTTGGTCGCGAAAGAACAGGAGTAGAATCACCTAGCTCTTAAGACGTTTCAAAGTGGTCATAACGGTCCTACTGAATAAATGATATTTGAATTTTGAATTTTACCTACACAGAACTCTATTAACAAAATGTGGTCATGTGCTATACGTTAGATATTTGTCTTTGATAATTTTTTTTTGGAGTTCGAATCGAAACGCCCCGGATTAAAGTTAAGGTTTATATGTGGATTCGGATCCGAATCGAGGCACTATCCCACTTGGCCCACTTTGTAGAGTCATATCTAAAAAAAGTTGGCGAAAATTACATAGTATGTTCATAAAATATTCGTGGTTTGCTTTAATTTTATCATGAAACTTTCATAGGAAGACTATATTAAAATCGATTTGCAATATTTCACTTGAACCGAGGACACAGCGACCGACAGGTGAAAATTGGTAGAACCTATAAATTTGTAAATTTATTTCACACCAAAAATGTTATAACCATGCCACACAAATTATTGTTTTACACAACACAAAATGTATGGTATAAGTCACGTTATGAAAAAAGACGCTGGAAGAAAGTGGAAGGGGTGTGTTTTGTCTCGTGTTTGCACATGGGTTACCTACAAACATGAGACAAAACACACTTCTCCACTTTCTTCCAGCTTTCTTTTTACGCGAACTATATAATATTATATAGTTCGCGTTATGTAAAAAGAACGCTGGAAGAAAGTGATATAACTTGTTTCATAAAAAGACAAATCTATTCATTATTTTGTTGCACTAACGAAATACTAAAAATACAGTCGTGAGCCTGCTTGTATTATACTTAAAAATTGTCTAACGTACTTAAAGTATTTATTTTTATTTTGCCAAACTAGGTATAGTTTTCCACGAACTTTAAAACTTTTACTACAAGGTGTTTCATATAATAACAGAGAGTAATAATAGTAACTCAGTCACCAAAAATATAAACGACATAAAACTTCGTTCGGCAACCAACCATGGTTATACAATCTAGTTTTTTCGGAATACATACTTACTTACAAAAATACTCGTACTCGACTTTCCATCCGAAGGTTCGAACCCGGCCGTGCATCAATGGATTTTTCGTTTCGAAAAATGTATACCTATGCGCATTAACACAAGCTCTAAACGGTGAAGGAAAACATCGTGAGGAAACCAGTTAGCTTTCTAATAGTGTCGATGAGCTTGCAACCTGTCACGTAGGTATAGAATGCTAACTTCTGCAAAACGTGTACATGTACCAAATATGTATTTGAACATACCTCTGACTACCCCCTTAGACTCCAAGGATCTTAAAAAATGCCAAAAAGATCTGAGAGAATGTCGCCTTGGGTCGTGATCATATATCACTTAAAAAAATAACAATATCACATTTGTCCTAATTAATGAAGCAAATAACAAGAAATTTGTAACATAACTACGCATGATATGAGCTTTCGGCTTCGCAAGAATGACGTGGCTTTAGAAATATTCATTTATAAGGTAAATCTCTTTGTTTGAAGTAAACAACCCGCATCGGCTTAGCTCTATGCAAACTCGGATCAACAGTGCAGCATGAGATAAAACAGGTTCAAGAACTTTGAATGAATAACAGCTTCCCCACTGAACTCTGACCTACTTCACGTTTCGTGAGTAATTAGGAAGATTCGTCTCATGTACAGAAAAGCAAATTGTCAGACTGTTTAGAGAACTCTACAGTCCACACCCAGTATAGCCATTTACAGTTACACAGTTAAATTAAGAACATCAAAAGAATACAAATACCAAAACCGATCTAAATGTTTATTTGATTCTGTTGTTCTCAAACCAATAAAAAATAAGGTAGTCAATGTAAAAGCAACTCTCCCACAATTAGGTAACTCTATATCCACGCATAAATCATTCATCACAACAACCTCCCGCTGTTCAATATTATGTTGACTCTGCGACCGCTTTTCACATTAATCCTCCTTTAAGAATATAAACAAACATAAAAAATGTCCAAGATTACCACCAAATAAAAATTATTTGAATCTATTACTGCCAGTATTAATGTCAAAAATGTCTGCTATTTGTACGAGGTGGAATGTAAACAATTATTCAATGTATCACGTGGTGAGGCGCGCACCTCTATGAAATGAAACGATTAAGCTACAAAATGTCAAAAAGCAAAAGCACGGAGGACTAGCTAGGGGCGGCGACCGCGGCTTATGGAGGGGAAAGGGGGCAAAGGGGAGCGTGGCCGTCAGTTTCACGTCGACCGCCGCGCCGCGAGCACGCCTTGTGATGCACCGCGCAGTTTGACGCGACATGGCCTCGTCCACGAGCGGCAACATCGTCGTTGAGTGGTTGCGATCGCTCCACCTGGGCCAATACGCGGAAAGTTTTATCGACAATGGATATGATGACTTAGAAATATGCAAACAAGTTGGAGAACCCGATCTGGACGCTATCGGTGTTCTCAACCCAGCACATCGCCAGCGTCTTCTCCACTCCATAAGAACTTTGAGAGAGGAAGGTGCCGCTGCCGTTTACTTCACTTTGGAGGAGGCGGCAGCGGCCCGAGACTCTTGTAGATGTGAAGAGGAGGCTCGTAAGGAGCAGGCGACGGCAACTATCGAGCCGGCCAAGTATGCGGACGAGTACGAAGAGGGGAAAGCCGAGTTGGTGAAAATTCCACGGATGCAACTGAAGCGGTTGCTCCGGGAGCGTCTCGGCCAGGACGGGATCCGATTGAGCCTACAGCCATACTCTACAACGGTCAGTGTTTTTGTTAACTTCGGGCAGTGCTTCGTGACACGTGTTTGTGAAAGTGACATATTGGAATATTGATGAATGAAGCGTCGATGTGTCTGGAGTGGGTTGCGTCGGGGTGACAGGAGTTGTGCGAGGCACTGCCCGCGTCTTGTTTCTTTTGAGTTGGTCGGTGTGCGGGCTTCGACCGCCCCGAGCGGATCGCTGGGACGTGTTGCCATAAAGTTTGTTGCGTGCGTGATTTCCCTCGAGATGAGGAGTTTGCGCCTTCCTGTCGTGAGAAGATTGTAATCGCGTGCCTCCCGGCTCTAAATTGGGTTTTACGATAAATCGCAAAACCTGTTTTAGCTCCCTAAGGCGTTAATTAGTAATACAACTTGTCCGACATGAAACAAAGATCTCCTTCCCATACAAACTACTCGATTAAAGGTTTATCGTGAACTCATTATCATAATATAGGTACTGCATCTTGTCGGTTGCATTTGAATTCCGCAATTATAGATTACATCTTTTTGTAGCAGCTAATTAGCGAGACTTCGTAGAACCATATTCGATTATGCAGTGTATATGGAAAACTAGATGTTCTGGTAAAAGATGCTCATAAAAATTCATTATGCAATAAGCGCATTTCAGAGTATGCTATAAAAACGGTAAATGCTCAATATTTTACTAGTGATGTTCAGCGGACCTAAAAAGGTCGCTAAAGCTGAATCGCGATATGAAGTGAACTATAATGCCGTCTCTTTTCACTCTCAGTCAATGAAAAGAGATGGCAATAGTTCAATTCCTATAATGCGATTCTGTAATAGCGACCTTTTTAAGCCCGCGGGTCAGGTATTTAAAAAGCAGTAGTATCTCTCTCTCTCTCTTCCCGGCTATTCATCCCACATGGTGGTGGGGTCAGCCTTCTTCACACTTTTCCTCCACTTCGCCCTATCCATGACGTCGTCTTTGGAAACGCAGTTAAAAAGCAGTAGTATGTGAACTCAAAAACCTACATAACATATCTACTCGTAGTTACAAAAACGTTGAAAAGGGTCACAACGAAAAAATAAAAACAAAACAGAGAAAACTCTCATAAATCATAGCTCAAAACAAAATTACCATATAACACAAAAATGCCGATTAAAAGGTTACGACAATGCTAAAGTAGCCAACGAACCCTATCTTCATATGGGCGGAAGCGCTTAGTTGATATTTTAATTGAGGTGTTATTAATTATTCCGCTGGGTAGTGATTAAGAAGGCGGAATATTACGAAGAGGGCACGCCTTTTGGTGTAAAATTAAATCATTTGTCAGCAGGTTTATACCTTGACTGAACTGACAAAATAAGCCATCTAAGATTCTTAACTCTATGGTACGTGAATAGCAAAACTGCAAAGGTTCCTTATGCGGATAAGTTCAATAGATTTTGTAAAAATGTAGGTTAAAATTTAAATAAAATGTAATGAATAGGAATGTGAGAAAAAAAACAAATCTCATCGGACGTTGATTTCCTACTTATCAGCTTATCTACATACCAGAATTTTTGTATCACTCAACTTCCTCCATACATTGTGTTGCTAATGCATTGGTAAACATTTCCTTCTATACAAGGAATAACTATTCCACTAAACGATTTCACATTATCGATTGTCGGGTACTATAAAACCTTAGCGCAAAATACTTGCCTTTCCGCGTATTCCTTACTTTTTACCGCTTCCAGAATTTCTTTGTTTCCAACGTCGCACAATGCACTGTTTCTAATAATTTCGCTAACAAGTGGTCGGAAAATGGCACGCCACAATGGATAGAACATTGTAAGCAAAGCAGGAATTCCAAAGAAAATAAATTTAACCTAGGCAGCTGGAACTTTAACTACCTTCGCCATCGAAATGAATTCTCGGAGTAACAAGTTTGTAGCTCATACTTTATTTAATTTGTACATGTCAAAGTTTTCAATTAAGTTCACTATTATGTTCGATATTGAATTGTAAAGCGACAGGCCTACCGTAATTACCTGTGATGATTTTTTACCGGTTTCGGTCTCCATGTTGGAACCTGTTCGATCTCGAGAGCGCCAGGAATCCACATTGAGAGCGAGCATTGGATCGCTGGCAAAAAAAGGATCTAAGAAAGCCACTGGCATCATGTGAGCGCCCTTGAATGCGACAACTAGGTACAACAGCAGTCTTTTGTGCTGTGGGGACGATTTGATCACTTTTATTTATAGCATTACCACAGCTTTCGATCAAATTAAGTATGAAATTTTGCAGGATTCAATCGAATATTTCAACAGCCGGTGACACTGATTCCATTAATGTTCCCATTTGTATCAATTCGGCCATTATTAACGGAACGTGCTGTCACAGTTGAATTATTTCAATGCTCGCTATTAGCAGGGCACATATTGTTATGGATACACCCCCTCCCATGTCTACCTGGGAACATTCCTTTATCCTTTCCCGAGCCAAACAATGGTTTTTTTTTTATCTTTTGATTTTGTAAGCGATTACCGCTGCCGGAACTGTGCACAAAAGCTTTGACAAAGTCAGGGTATCAATATCGTAGTTCCGACTAATAGGCCAATATTTACGTTTTTGTTATCCACCATTGTAATTATAGCATCCGCTTTCTGAACCATGATAAAATTGATTGAGCCACTGTAAAACTATCGGCGATAAAATTTTGCACATAGGGGTTTGATTTTGTTCCGTGATTTTTCACAACTTTTTTATTTACAGTTTATCATTGAAGTTGCAACGTTTTTTACTACATATTTTAGTTTTTTGCAAGTTAAAATAATGAAAGCTACATTATATTTAATGGTTGCTTTAAGTTTCATTACAAAGTAAGGAGTGCAATGAAATTTTCCATTAGGCAAAAGTTAAATAAAATTGATATAAATAGGATCTGTGTTCCAAAAAGTAGTTAAGAAGTTAAAGATAAGCATTACTTCTTATGTAATAACGATGCATATTTAGAGTATCATCAATCGGTCTCTATTATGCAACGACCACTCCATGCATTACATAAAATGAACGCCACACGTATATAAATGCCGGTGAGAGATATTAATGTCTCCCGATTAAAACTGACTTAAAATTAAACTCAATCTATGTATATTGAATACGAAACGGTCCGATTAACAGGCTGATAGAAAAACTAAATTAAGTACGACTTGCTCTCATAAGAATTGGTTTATTTATGTTAATGGAAAGACCATAAAGGTCAGTTTATAAACGTATTCAATCGTACATGAGGCTAGTCACATTTTGATGTGTTTCTCTTTGCGTGGGCAATCAACACTATTCAAACAAGTCAGCAAATAAAAGAGTTCATTTCTTCGAATTAATATTTGACTATTCAAATAGGTTTTGTTAATCATACAAGATTTTTGTAGGTAAGCGCTTTGTTTATGTGTTCAATTAGACGTCTTCGATTTCGACATCTCCAATTTCCGCCGGTTATTTATCGTCATTTTGGAATGCTGTCTAATTTTTTTTCGGTTTATGTACGTGTTCCTAGCTATATTTGCTTTAATTAAAATTGTGCTTTTGTACGAAGCCTTGTTTGCTTTGAAACCCGGTTTAATATTAGCTCGGGAGGGTTTTTCTACCTGTTCCGTTGCTTTGTTACAAATGAATGTGTGCGAAGTCACGCAGTGTCTCGACTCCTTGGTATTCCTTTCTCGCTTTATGTGCGCCTGGTAATTCTACTCATACACGGTATTAAACTTTGTAGGTGTATTTGTGGTACGCATAACTTTTATATTAGGCTTCAAGACAAACATAAATAAAAACTTTTGTGGTCGTAATGAAGACTTGTAGGCTAAATTTATTCATTGTATTTTTGACAGAGATGCTTGGCTTTTGCTAAAACAAGACAAATTTGACGAAAAATAAACATAACACGCCTTACTTATAAACGCCTCTCAACTTGAACACTGGTTAAACAATGCTATAAATTCGCCCTATCACTATTTGTCACTAGGTACAACAAAAAAGAATGGGAATAGTTTAAAGGGTGTTTCAATTTTAAAACAAGTTGAGAAGAGTTTATGAGAAGAGCTGATAAATACTAGAACGGATGAAGAAAACAATACAAAATTATAAGCTTTCAAACAAAATTACTTCATTTTCCGTATCAAATCAGAAACATTTACAATATCAACAACATGAGAGATTTCCAACTCTCAAGGTTGGGAAGGAAACATCGACAGATTGGGTGCTCAACTTTGCCAGGTGAAATGCGAGAGGCTTGATGTTTGTTAGGTCTACACAGTGGAACTTGTGCAAATTTACATCGGCTCACTGGTGGCGCTCTGAGATTAGCATCCGTATTTGTTAGGTCAAGAAAGTTTGCTGAAACTTTTCGGTAGCATTTTATTTTATTACTTATTATAAATGTTTTAGAAACGTAAAATATAAATACTCCCTAAAAATTTACTTGTTTTTCGTTATTTAAGCAAATCAACTTAAATTAAATTCCTTGGTTGCTATCACCTCACGATCAGAAACATAATTAAATAGGTACGTAGGCGATAAAATAACTCTCAGATTTAAAATGTCAAGTCACATTTTTGAACTCTTCAACTTTGTTTCGTGTACCATTTTAAATCGTAAGCATAGTAAGCTACCGGATATTTTTTTTCCTTCAAAGATTTACCAGTAGAGCTTTCTCTTGTGTAGTACAGATAAGTAGTACTTATGTTTTATTATTATTGAAGAAAGCTGATAGCGTAGGCAGTAGCCGTGACGACAGCTTGACATGAAATATTTTAAGTGTTGGATGAAATCTTAAGTATTGTATTGACCTATTAAGACCACACCACTTGAAATGAGGAAGTTAAGAAATGATACGAGTACATGATAAACTAGGTAGAGCTTAACAGAATAAACTGTTTGAGCAGGTAGAGTACCTAGTTGGTTTATGATAAATTTAATTTAATGCTTAGCTTAACACTTCTAAGTGAAACAAAGGCCATAATACATATTTTGTACTGAGTGGATGTTATCAGAATGGATTTCTACTATGCCATGCCTACAGATTGGTACCCACTCTTAGTACCTACCTAACGTAATGAGATATGAAAGTTCTAAATTTGAAACAACTAGACCATCTAATATTGAGTCTAAAAGCCTTCCAAAAACACACAAAAAGGATCACACATCTTCGCATTTTTTAAATAAGATTTAGTCGTGGACGTAAATTAAATACAGGTACTTAGAGAACATGATAAATGCCCAAGTCTATATATTTTAGAAATTGTGATTGCAAAACTTTAGAAAGTATTAAATTGGTATGAATACTTGGTATGAATACTCCAAGTTATAAATTCATCATCTAGCAACATAAATAATTTAGTATTCGTAATCAAATAAACAAAGGCCTTCTGAAGAACGTTCAAAAATAAACTGTTGGAACTTTGTTTTGCCTTCTTAGGTGGCGACTTTCTACTAATCGATGTGTTTGTTTGTACTGAACCAATATTGCCTTTGATGTTCATTGTTGAGTTCGTTATGAATTAATAAGCAACATTGATTGTTCTATAATTCAAGTAGGAAAAAGTTTTACTTATTGTTCCCAATAATAATAGCGTTTCGTTTTTATTTATTTATTTATTTATTCTTGTTGCACAAATGAAACAGTTATAAAATGCGATCTAGACAGGTAATGGCAAAGGCGAGTTTAAACCTAAAATGAGTTCTGTTCCAGCAAACCTTAAACTTACCTTTTTAGTCGGTATGGCGAGGTAAAATTTTCAGTTTTACTAAAAAATGTATCTTGCCAAACCATCCAAATTTTTCTACCGTTTCCAAATTTTCACCGAATTTTTATCCAGTTAATTTTAAAATTCAGTAACATCCAAAAAAGTTCGAATAGCGCTCGTGGTAGCGTAACAAATTGGCAACAATAGAAAAAATAAGCGTGGCGGAAATTTTTCATTTGCACACCGTTTCACACTTTTGTGTTAGCTTTGAATTTGGACCGCGGCGGGCGATCAAACACGTTCAATATTAGTTTGCTGAACAAATTTGTTCTATTTCATGTGGATCTAGTGCATACTATTGATTAGAGGAAGTTTTGAGTGTGAGTTTCCAATCGTTGCTAAATCCTGATTTTTTTGCCATGACGGTAATTTTACAACTCTGTTTTGAGTCAAGCCAGGTAAAAGAAACAAGGTTACTACCTACTTTTCAAAGATGAAGATTACCCGTATAAATTGAAACGTTGTCGGTATCTATTACAACAATATTTTTACGTGAGTAAACCCTGTGTATTATTAATTACTATTATAATGTCTAGCTAGAGTCACTACTAAAAAGGCAAGTAAACATTATTTCAGAACTTTAGGTATGTAAGATCATCTGATGATATCTATGGTGGCTTTGGCATGCTTACATTTTGATGTAACACTTCATAATAAAATTAAAGTTCATCGCCAAACTCATTAACAAGGTTGCTCATTTTGTCTTTATAAATAAACTAAACAAGACAAAAGACCTCATTTTTTTATAAAGCCAGTTAAAAAAATACCAAAATCTAAATAAAGCGCTTAAGCCAATAACGAAAGTGAAAGATAAAAAGACAATAGAGGGATTTATAGATAACACTACTGAGAACAATGTTATCTTTAGGCTTCGTAGAAGCTACCTATATTTATAAAGGGCCCGTTAGATCCTTCTTGGAACCTTCAGTAACGAAAATTGTACCAAATTCAAGATAATTAGGTCTTTTGATAAAAAAATTAAGATGGTATCATTTTCCTTTGAGTTATTTATTTACGAAGTTTTCTTTCTTTTAGTACATTTTCGAAGCTTTATTTCTCATTAACTTTCTCCTCATACTACTAATGTTATAAAGGCAAAAGTCCGTGTGTGTGTGTGTTTGTGTGAATGTTTGTTATCACGTATCTCCATAACTACTTAACTGATTTTGATGAAAGTTGGAATGTAGATATTTTATGTTCTGGAACATAGGCTACTTTTTATCCCGGAAAAATGTATGGTTCCCCTAGGATAAAAAAAAGTAGTCCACGCGGGTGAAACCGCGGGCGTTCACTAGTCTTACTATAATTCCGCGAAAAGTTCTGAAATAAACTAATTACATCCAATCAAAATTATCACAGTAATTAGTTTGTTTGTTTTCGTTGATATTGAAAGCCACAAAGTTTATTTTTTATTATAATTTTTGACCTCTAAAACTTCCCAACACCCAAACAATTACGTTCCGCTCATAATGAGAGACAAACGAATGCTATTATTTTCGTATTAACTCTCGATCGGTTTTAACCACCGAATCAAATTTTGATCCCTGTTCAAAATTGGTGAGTAATGATAGCCTTCGCTATATTGGTACCTTCAAGACCGTTATTATTTTTATGCTTACGTTTTGGTAATTGCCAGCTTCCTTTATTTGGTCCCTTTGGATAGAAAACATTTTGGGGAATTTTCAAAATTGCTGAACTCAGCGTTTTTCGTACCTATATATACTTTTGCAACTTATTTGCCTAATCTTTACATTATGTATAAAATTACGGTGTGCTTGTGTTCGTAATTCTTCTTTTCCTAAAGGGACTTGACTGATTTTGATGGTGATAATGTCTGCAGAAATCTGGTTTATGAACTGGTAAAATTATTTTATAGGTACCTAAATCATAAGTTTGTACTGGTTGTAATTGATTGATAGATTTGATTATTTTATTAATCTCAACGAGAATCTCATACTGTTGTGTCCACGCCTCGTTCAAAATTTATCTTTAAAAAAATCATTACTACATAATTATGCTCATGTTACACTAAATGTATAAATCATTAAACCACCATAATTTCCTAGAACGGTTATTAAATTGTAATTTAAAATTGACACAAGCACATCTTCTATGCTATTACTTACAATCAACAACGTTGTCACGTCTAATATGGTCATAACATTATATTACGTTCAGTATAAGATCAGACCAACCTTGGTTTTCTAAGAAGCAGTTACCGTCATATAGCAATTATCGTGTAAAGTCACTAAAATTGGCTACTTATTCATACAACTTACTAAAAAGTGAAGAAGATTTCGGAAGAATTAATATTTCTTCAGAGCACTTTTTTAAAATTTGTACTGAGTACAATTTAGGCTTGATTCGCTATCTCCAAATAAAGTTAAGTTACTGCCTAAGTATAATAAAATTACTTAGATAGTAGAAATTTTCAATAACTTAGAAATATCAGCTGGTAGTCAAGAGTTATTTATTCCACTATGAGGAAAGCTGTGTGTGCAGAACTGTTAACTATAACTGACAACTATTTTGACACTTGATAGACAGATAGATAGAAAGCATTTATTGTCATCCAAGCAACACAAAACTAACTTAATTATCACATAAATAAAAAAAAAAATTACATAATCATTGTATGACATACACACGTCATTCTTACTAATTTAAATAATAATTTATTAGAAAAGGATGACACAAAAAATAAACTTGGGAGTTTACTCAAAAAGGGTAAAACAAGTGCTAAGTCTTCAAAATTTACGATTGGATTTTATTAATATAGAAATATTATTATCAGTATGGAATACTGTCTGTATTTTGCACCGTTTAAATACAGCCGTCATTATATTGACCACAGGTCTGGAACAAGAGTTTTACCTTAAAGGTTACCATCTCGTGTTACCATGAATGGACAATAAAAACGCCTGCCTTAATAGCTGGCGTAGGCGACGTAATACTGGCAAGTTTTTTTTTGTATTTATATCCATTGGATACAGTCAGCCAAAGTAAGAGTTTTTATAAATCCACTTTATTAATATGTTACAGTACATAAAGTATAATCCAAGGGATGTCTATACAAATGAAATAGGTATAAAGTGTCATTCCAAGAATAACCTAAAAAATAACTAGGTATAAAATGTCATTCCAAGAATAACTAACAACAAAATGAGAAATCAAAACATAATAAGAATTTGAAAACTTCTACTAAACTCGCAAAAAGTTATATTACTAGTAGTAGCAAAATGTCTACTAATTTAGGTTAAGTACCTTTTGCTTATTACTACCCAAATAGTCAATAACCTGTATAAATAAATGAATAGTGATTTAGGTCTTGCTTCATTACTATCCCAATAATTGAGTATACAGAAGACGGCTAGATTTGGTCAAGGAATTATAAATTACTTAGCATTTTTTCGGGATAAAAAGTAGCCTATATCCTATTCCCGGTCATTATTTATCTATGTTTTAAATTTCAGCCAAATCGGTTCAGTGGTTGTCGAGTTATAGAGGCACAAACATACATCCAAACATCTAAACATCCAAACATCCAAACTTTCGCATTTATGATATTAGTGTGATAACAAAATGTCGAAAAAGCCAACAACCTCTGTTGTCGACTATACGGCGCCTCCGCCAGCCTTCTCAGCAGGGATCGCGAGGTGTTCGTTCTTATTTCCCTTTATTTATTGGTCTGTCCTGTTGGCATTTTACGGATTCCAATTTGTTCTACTATTTCGATTGTTGAATTCAATAAACGTATGATTCAAAATCAATTTCAGTTTATTTAAATCACAAGCCATTGATGTATTCTTTGATTTTCCTTTGATCAAAGTGTTTATAAAAGTTCTATTGCGTCACATTGATCAAGTAAAGTCAGTATTACAAAATTGCCAGTGCTCAAAATAATATCAAACAGAATTCAATTAAAAAAAAATCTTATAAAATATTTTTAGGATGTTGTTTATTTTATTCGTTTATCTACCTAATAGGGCCCTATAATACCTATGTAGGTACCTACTTTTTTTAAATTACGTTTTTAATCACCATTGTACGCACATGTGGAGTAAGGTACTTATAATAAAGTTTTATCAAACTTATCTACTTACAAAGTAACATTATTAACATTACACCATCTTCTTAGAACGACTATCGTTTGTTATAATGTAGGTGAAGTTACAATCTTATCTGCCGTGACTCAAACTGACGCATAAACTGAGTCACCTAGAAAGAATATTTCACATTAATCCCGAGTAAAACTAGGGTTGCTCGTAATCATGAGAGCTTAGTACTCGTATTGCTCTGAAAATAAGACGAAAAATGTAACAAATTTGTAATGTTTGCTATCTCATTGAACTAAATGTTTGTAGTACGTGTGTCATCCAAGAAAACCATTCAATTTTATTTACATTAAAATAATATAGAATCACTCAGGAAGACGGATGAATTGAAACATTGTCGATATCAAAATCGACGTTATTTTTACGTGAATTATTCCCGTGTGTTATGTCGTTCCATTTTATTTCTGTAATATTTTATCTGATGCATCATTTTAAAAATGAAATACTAATTCTTTTTTTTTTAAGTAAGTAATGGATCCTTTGTTGATATTCAAAGATAAATCAAGTTTATCTTATTCAGCCAGCACAGCTATTTTTATGCATGAAAGTATAATAACATAAAAATGAAAAGTCTTATCAAAATTTTCGATTCCGACGGGATTCGATCTCGCATTTATACAAGTGATCCTCCCACGGAATCCAAATGCGTCATAAATCTTGATAAGCTCATATTTTGTCGGTGTTTAGACCCATTTTTTTCGATGAAAAAATATAATTTTTTCATCGAAAAATGGGTGCTATTGCACAATGCTCGCATATGTAGAATTTCAGCTCAAAAGGCAGGATTTTAGAGGTCAGTGGACACAGTCAGCCCTGCTAGCTCCAGGGACAGAGTAACGGGAACAATGCATTCCAGCGTTGTTACATTCAGTCAACAAAAAGGCTCAACAAGAGCAAACGTTTTTTGTCGACAACCCCGCTAAATTAAACAGGGAAGCTGATTTTCGTTTTATTTTTACGACTGTTTTGTTTCATAGTAAACAACGCGATAGGCAAAGCCCGAAATACGGTAACAACAGCTATTGTAACAACAAATGGTAACAAAAAAGCGTCAAAATGTCCTGTACTTTTTAGGTAACACGGCTCCGGAATTGGTTGAACTATTCCGCGAATGTACCGTCGTCAGTCGCTACTTTTGCAACTTTAGTTTGTCGCCGTATTTTATCGTTGACCTCGAAAATGTATAATTTATCAAAACTGTGAGAAAAATGTAAATGTCAAATGTTTTTTGGCAGGAGTAGGCTTTTTATTTTAATTCGGTGTTCTTATATTAATGTAATTTAATCATGCGTCAGTGGCAACAAATATTAATAAAACATTAAAAAGATTATGGTGTTTTAAGCAATTTAATTTAGGCTACTTTTATCCGGATATGAAGCAAGCACGGGAAACCATTGGTTGATAGTTTATCGTTTACTAGGAACACTACCAATACAAAAAGATATTAGGTACTTACTACGTAAAAATAAAAGTGAAAATATAGTCGCGATCGAATAAACAGGTATATACAACATCAGTGATCTAAAGGCACTACAACTCATTCAAAATATCTAACTAGTTAGCCAGAAGTTCGTCCAACCAAATATATATTTGGCACGTGCTCACATTATGCAAGTAAGTACCTACATAGATAGCATTCTACTAGACAAATTGCAAGTCCATCGTCACTGTATTTCTTTACCATTCAGAGCTTAGTGCCTAGTACAAGTTTTTTTTTACTATTAGGTATCGACGTCTTTAAGGCTGTGTCCCCAGTAGGCAAACTGTTAGCGGCCGACTGACTTTGCGGCGTATCGGTTTAGTACGCCCTTCCATATATATGAAATGTAGTGTCCACAGTTTGCTAGTTTTGTCACTTTACGCAGTTTGCAGTAAATTAACTTTACTCAGTCGGCCGCTAACAGTTTGCCTACTGGGGACACAGCCTAACGTGGATTTGCATGGGATCAGCCAATCGTTGGCGCTGGTCCCATACAAATCCACCTTTAAGACGTCGATACCGAATTGTGAGAAAAACTCGTACTAGACACTCTAAGCTCATGTTAATAAGCATATATATTTTTCGAAGCGAGAAATTAGGTGCATGGCCGCAATTCGAACTTACGACTTAAAATCTAAAGTCAAGGCACAATCATGTTCAGCAAACACGGATCTATCATAAAATAAGTTGAAAAAGTTATTTTTAGGAAATGAGCTCACGGATCCAATTAAGCCAAATTACAAAACAACTTTTAAAATTACATTTATTTGCACTACCAATTAATTTTATTACAGCCATTAATTGAACAACGGTACATAAAGGATCGTATGAATCATTTACAAAAAATACATTCACTATAATGATTTTAACAGTTTTAAAAGTATTTTGTGATATCCTGACTCATAAAATATAATGCCTTAAATACCGAAGATGTTGTTTCAAGATAGATGAAAGACTTAGATCGTCGATTTCAGAGGGATGTGATACAGCCGTTCACAACATTTTATGAACATTTTGAGGTTCAAACATTGATTACGTTTTTGACGTAGATTTAAGAGGCCTGCGACAGGCAAATTTCTATAAAAACGTAATACCGAAATCATTTAAAATTTAAGCATATTTTTATCAGTTTATGTTGTTAGATTAAGAGAGTAGGTATTTTGGCAGTATTATTATTATTGTATTAGTATTAGTATTATTATTTGGATAAAGGCAGTATTTATCTAGGTTCCTGTTACACTTTTGTTCCGAAAAACTTACCTAAAAAGAAATGTAAGCAAATTGAATTGAAATCTTTGTAGGTACACCAAAAATGTCATTTTTTCTTTTAAACAAAGGTTCCTGTTAAAAAAACAAAAGTTTAACAGGAACCTAGATAAATACTGCCTTTATCCAAATAATAACATAAAGTGATACAAATATGCTCAAATTTTAAATTATTTTGGTAGTACGTTCCTAGGTACGTAGGTACGTTCGCCGGTCCCTTAAAGAGTACATATTTATTCATGTCATACGACAGAGCCTATTACTGCGAACAGTGGCTATTACTTTCAACAAATGTTATAAAGAAGAATGTGCACAAATGTATGGAGCTATGACCGAGGCTGATTAGAAATAACTCTTCGTCTGCAGTACGATTTTAAATATTTTATAATAAAATGTAGCTCTATCTTAATTTTAACGCACTTTTTGTCAAAGCTGTGGTCATTTATTTTTTGTAATTTGCTGTGATTGTCCATTCTTAGCTTAGAGTTTGGACACCGCATATTGTTTACTGTGGTAATAATTATTTACTGTTTCGCTTCGCGCAGAACATTGGTCGATGGTCGTTGAATACGGTATTTACGATAATTTTTATTACTTGAGACCTGAAGAGAGGCAAACATTGTTTTATTAATGTTTAAGGATGTTGTGGTATAAAAGGAAGACGTTAAAGTCACTAAACGAGTTATTGCAAATAAAAACGCTAAAGATTTGTCGTCGTCTTAAATTATTGCTTCCATTTACTTTTGCAATAAATACTTAGTCCACGCGGGGGAAGCCTCGGGCGTCCGCTAGTTAACAATAAATTCATTCTTGCGTGAGTATTTCACAAACAGATATTTCTTTTCAATTGTTTATATGACGAGATATTCTTGTTTTCAAGATTTACGTATGAGGCTTTATTTGCCCTGACATAACCCTCTCTAGGGAAGCGTGGGCTTTGTAGATTTGTCACTTAGTGTCTTGGGACATTTCACTTTGTACCTTCGAATTTCTGAATAAATCTTTCTCATCTCGATAAGGTTTGAAATCGTAGGTACTCGCGGAGCATTAAGCAGTTCTAAATTCTGAATGTTAGACATGTATTGTTTTTATTTCAATAATCAGATAGCATTTTGGTATACCTATGTAATAATTTCACAGGACTGAAAGGTGTATTATGTCCAGCTGTGGGTAGTACCGAGTTAAAACAATGATGATGATTTGCGTCAGACTTAGATTTTAGTACAATTTGTTTTTATGAAATTTACAGAAATGAGAAATCGAAAAAGAGTATAAGTAAGTACTTACATTGATCTTTCATTAATCTGTGCTGATCAATACGTATGTTATCTAACTTATAAATTAGTTTAGTGGAACTCAGTTATTACCTAAATAATTAAATCAGACTCACATAATAAATTAAATTTTAAATCGTATCACTGAAATGTCACGCAAACGCTCGCGGCTTCACCCGCATGGACTACTATTTTATCCCACGGGAACCATACATTTTTCTGGAATAACAATTAGCCTAGGTGTTATTCCAGAACCTAATCTACCTATCTATTTTCCAAATTTCATCAAAATCGGTTAAGTAGTTAGGAGGATATGATTTACAAACATTCACACAAACATGCCTTTATAATATTAGTAGGATACATGACACAAACAGATTGTCTAATGATATTTTCAATGTAATTTAATAATTGTGAATACAATAATCACTTTCAAATGGATTATAATCCTAATAATGTATTAATCAAAACTGTTTTGAGTTAAATTAATGTATAAACGTTGTGAACGAGTAATGTAATATTACTTATGCATTTGAATAGAAAGCGATAAACATTTTCATTAAGCCCAGTAAACCAAATACATAAATCATTGCTTCTCTACGCATCCAATACATATCGAATGCCGATAAAATCATGTTGGCAAACAATAAAATACCCACAGCATGAGTTCTGATGGTATTCAAAACTGTGCGATAAGACCACCTTGAATGAGATGAAACCAAATAATATAAGTTTTTTGTTTGATTTTTTTTTAAATGAAGCTTTTAATAGGTGATTGCGAGCTGATTCAAATGAGCCTAAACACGGGTATTTTATAGTTATTTACTGAGGAGGTAGGTACGTGGCTCCTGATTCCATCATCAGATCAGCAAAATAATTAGATGTCTGAGAATTCAGCTATAAGCCAAATATTAGTAGTTTTATGAATAACATTTTAAATTTATTCAATTTTTAATTGACTGTTCATATTTTATTAGGATCTTGTGGCGGAAATAAATACACAACGTAGTCAAGTTTCAATATAAGTAAAACATCACCTACTTATGTGACTTGAGATGAGCAAGATGTCAGACTATTGCTTTGGTCATGCTATTTTCCTAAAAATTTTAGGCCCTGGGTTACCTTGACTTTATAAAGCTGGGTACTCGCTGCAAATTGTCATATAAATACTGATTACCTTTAGTATTGACCGCTCTATCGGGCGTCAAAAGGGCGTCAACAGAGCTATTACTAAGGTTTACTGCAAATCGATCATTTAAATGGCTATAAACTTTAACGCCTTTAGAATAGTGTTTATGCGGTGAATTCCTTCAAATATTAAAAATACGAAAGTTTGTGAGAATGTACAAATGTAAGGATGTATAAATGTATGGATGTTTGATACTCTTTCGCACAAAGACTACAAGACGGATTTTAATGTTACTTGAATTATACACATTTTATGACCTGGAATAACACATAGGCTTCTTATATCCAGGTAAGTATCACGCGAGCTAAGCCTCGGGCGGGAGCTAGTATTATGTAAAATAAAAAACAATAAAATGCCAGTGATTACAACTCTTTGACTTGGCCGATTTTATTTTTATTTTTTTTACTTCCAATGATTTTTGTTGCTTTAGGGGGCTATGTGCAATGTGCATGGGTTCATAGGCCTTATTGTAATTAACAGAAATCAAAGATTTCCTTACTAAAGATAAAAATACGAGTAGGTATGAACGAAGAAAAATCTTATTACTTACTTACATAAATGATATCTTGGACCTATCATAACAAACCCGTCTTAGTTACGTCTAATATTTATCTCTGAGCCTAAAACAAAAGGGGTCTAGGCCCTGAAACTTTCTCCCAATAAAGTAGACAAACTTCATTTGGTTTCATTACAGTAACATCACAGAATAAGCAATAACTTAAACAGCCGCTGATTGGCGATTGAATGGTTATTTTTTTGACGAACTTAGTTAAAATACAGAAATGAGTGCTAAGATTTATATTCAGCTACTTATCATTTTAGCAAGGCTTTGTCATATTTTTTTTTACTGTCACTCACATGTCATTGAACCGATTTAGCAGCAATTGGATTTGCAAGCTTATGAGCCCATTATAAATAAATAAATAAATTATGAATAACGGGAATACTTTGCTGATTTTATAGGAAAAAGCTTAAGCCGGGTTTCCACCGCGAGCGGAGCGTACCCATTAGTGAAAACGAACAACAAAATAATCAATCGGAAAGGACTGAGCGAGCAGAAAGAGTTAAAATGAACTCGCTCTAGTCTAGATTTTAGTATCAACTATCAAACTCTTTGTTGGTGGAAACGTAAAACTATTTCATAAATAAAAGAATCCGTTCCGCTCAGCCATTTCCCACTCATTACCCTTCACGGTGGAAGCCCGGCTTTCAAGCAATTTTACTAAACGAGAGAGAAGAGAGATTTTGAGTCTAAAATGAACGCAACAAGACACATTTTACTTAGAAGGCCAATTGTAGTGACCCGGTTTCACCAGTGTCCTTTAACTAGTGAATTCTAGTGGCGCTAAACAACAAAACTCATTACTCGGTATTCGTGGGTATACCTGGTTGTTCTGGCAAGCACTAACGTTAGCTGCTGCTGGTTTAATTTGGAAGTTGAAGCGGAGTTTGTATCATAAGCACAAAAGTGCATAAAACGTAATGAGGTTTGACTTTTTGCTTAGTCAGACGTTCATGGAGAATAAACTCAGAATGTTTTTCATTTAGCTATATTTAAAAACACTATAAGTTAGAAAGTATTTTTAACATACAGTAAAGAGGTAATATTTATAAGATTCGTTTTTGAAAAGAGTAAAATCACTTCTACAATAATTTCCTAATAGCTTAGCTAATAGTTTTAAAAACGTCTGCTCTCTTGCGGCCAAGCTCAAGCACTGATTTTATTAATCATTTCATTTATTTCTCTCACAAAGGCTTACATTAGGACCTAAATTATTAAAAGTCTGTTTTAGAAATTGAGTTACAAATCATCCCTTGAAACATGATTCACGTTTTAGTGCTGGTTCTAAATACAGAACACAACATTATAGTACACTGAAATACAATAAAAAATATTTTTTAAAGTTTCACTTCAGACAAAACTAAAATCAGTATGCTAATCGCACCACCCCAACAAAAACGCTCCAAGCTCTCCACCGTAGGAGGATTACACACAATCTCAAAAGTTTATCACTTGCACCGCCCCATTTCTTGGCTTAGGAGATTAGCGAGCGGGGCCAACTTGTTCGGTTTACTGTACGGATAAGCCCTAAACCCTGCAACTTCCACCTCGGCTCGGGGATTTTTAATTATGTCATTAACTGCCCGAAGCGCGTGCGTGTAACTGATTAACTATTTCACCTTCATAAGGGCGCACGCTTTGTAATTTACACGGCTTAGACGCTTGACGGAACTCACAAAGTTTACGTAACGCTTGGCGTAGAAAAATAAGAATATTTTGTACAGCCACTTCCGCTTTAATCTGGCAACAACTTGTACTTACTGCCAGTACGTGAGCACTCGTTCACCTGAATTAAAATTTCAGCAGCTCACGTTGGAAATAATTAAGCAAACGTGCTTTGAACATATGCTGGCCAGGTGAAGTGAACACACCTGCTCGCGTTTTATTCGCAGTGCATCGCGAAACTTAATATGCAGAGCTAATTTTATTTTTTAGTGAATTTGCAACCCGATAACTCATGTGACTGCGGTCTGGGACGACAGGCGAGCCACTTAGCTCACGGTCTATTGAATTACTCCCGGATCGAACTCTCAGTGTATCTCAAAGCACATAAAGAAAATAAAGACGTCTTTGTCTCAACAAAGACAAGTTTAACATGAAAATCCGTCATCGATCACACACTCAATGGACTGCCTAAATTCCCAGACTTTGGTTAAAAGAAAAAAATATGTCTTCTACAAATTCGCTGGAGTTGGTTCCAAAGCAATTATTTCTTTAAAACTGCTCTTTGCGAAACAAAAGTTTACTCGAAGTGCTATTAAAACAATACTTTGGCATCGGTTGACTCGCGATTTTTTCGAGTTTCTAACGACGTAAACTTCCAGTTACCTGTCACTCTTCCCAAATGGAAGTCATTTATTTTGAACAACTCCAAACTAAGGGAAAGTCTGAAACAGTAGTTACGTCACGAATTGGGACACACGGGACTCTACCTTTCCTCACATAAAGGCTTACAGTTTACTACGCATAAAATTATATTAAGTTTTTATTGAGGTTACCTCCCGGTTCTTACGAATTTATTAACTTTTACGAGCGCTGTTTATTGGTGTAGGTTTCTTTGTCAACGATACGCATTATTTTGCAGTAAGATGGTATAACTTTGCTGTTATCGTGATCCTTTGCGAGATGCATCACTTTGCCAAACCACTTTCACTCAGGCAATCTCATGTGTTTACGTGAAAATTTAATACCTACTCCTGCAGTAAGTAATAAACGTAAAACTTCCTAGCTTGCGTGCAATTCTTGTTAAGTGTACGTTTCGTATGTCAGTCGGTATTTTGTAAAGAAAGCAGGAAAACTTTCATTTTTACGCCTTCTAACGGATTCAATATCGACGTGGCTTGAATGAGTTTTGGGGGAGAAAAAAAATCGTTAATCATTCCTTTGTTGGAATTGTGTTACGGCCTAACTCGTTGCTCGCTTGTTTGGCCTTCTTTTCCTTTTGAATGCTGAAAGTGAGGTTCTTGACGAATTGTTTTCAGGGAAACAAAGGGTGCAAAGATTTGGGTTGCGTAAGGAGCATTTGAGATGTATCCGGGGGGAATGAATTCACATAACGTCGCTGCTTTCATTTATGTGTTCTTTGATTAATCACTGTTGGATAAGCAAATACACAAAGCAGTGGGAAAGCTATTAAAAACGTATTTTTATTTGAAATACAATATGAAGGTAAAATAGGAATACTTAGTACAGAAATAGGAAAAGAATATGTACCTATGAAATGAAAAGCTTTATTGCAACACAAATACATTTAGGTACTTATATATCTTAGGTTGCAAATGGCGGTCTTATCGCAAAAGGCGATTTCTTCCAGACATGACTATGTTTATTGTATTACGCGGCATCGCTGAGATAGACTTGGATAAAAGGTAGCCTTTATGTTATTCCAAATTATATAGGTACCAAATTATATAACGAACATAATTTTCATTTAAATTCGATTTTGAATATACCTATTTAAAGAACAAACTTTCAACCAAGAAAATAATAAAAATAAGCGAAAAAATAAACATTGTTCACGACTGCAATTTGTTGTTTTATGTACGACAAAACATTAATAAAGCCCAACAAAGGTTCCCTTAACATTTTTTTGTATATAATTGCGACATATCATTGTCATACATAAACTTAATACTCAGCGTTCGTATAAAATTACCTCGGTTTCTTATTGAACAGAATCCGGTCCTGCTGGAGCTTTCAACCACAGATTCAATATAAAACAGCTGGTTCGTTACTAACAGGACCATAAAAATTTTGCAGGCAACCTTTCTTTCGAGAATTGTAAGTTAGGTTTCCAGACACTTTTTTTAATTGTAAGTTCTTAGCCTAATGTATCAAACTATTTTATCTTTTAGCTTACATGGATCTAGAAATAAAAATAGGTATAAAATAATCAATATCAACTAGTGATATAAAAAACATTTGAAACTTACCTACTTTTAAATATCCGGGTGGATTTATTTTTAAATAATCGGGTGGAGAAAACGTTACTTGCAGTGAAAAGAAATGAGTGAATGAAAACAAGTAATCATAAAACTGAGAACCTAAATTTTATAGCATAAATTAAAAAAATAAATATTTTATGAATCCTTTTATCATATTACGAGTATATTATATTAAATTTTTCAAGTACCTATATTATGTTCTTCAAATTATAAAACAGGTTGTTTTCTATTAATTCGAGTTGCAACTGGTCAATAGCTAGAAAAAAGTTACTTACAAGGATACAATAAAACTATTGTTTCCTTGTAACTTTTTTCTAGTAGGATTATTTCTAGATTCATGTTAAATAGGGATTGAGCTAGCCATCTCCAGAGCTCCATATAGTTCAATAGTCTCGGTTTCACAATAACTGATGGTATTAATAGCTAGTAATAAACCATAGACAACCGGCTAGCTCCAGATTGAAGGCTTGAGAACTAATCTTGTCTGTTCCCATCGAATTATGGTCAGGATACGAAAGGGATACGATTAGCATTGACGTTTTAATATACTAGTAGTTCGCCCCGAAACTGAGATCTCGCGCACCGTAGATGGCTTACATTTGGACTTTCTTCTGACTACCCCTATAATTTCAAGTGCTACTACTGCCGAGTATGCCTATTGCGCTAGCTCTTCATGGTAAAAAATACTTGCATG
Organism: Camptogramma bilineatum; assembly: GCA_958496255.1. Classification (NCBI taxonomy): domain Eukaryota; kingdom Metazoa; phylum Arthropoda; class Insecta; order Lepidoptera; family Geometridae; genus Camptogramma; species Camptogramma bilineatum. The sequence goes on from OY292458.1 coordinate 11,334,559, forward strand.
CATGCAATACATAATGTTGTGTCTAATTTTTCATTTATTTCATATTTTTTATGAATTCTCGTCGTGTTTCTAAAAGTATACGTCCTAGAATAAAAATAATAACTATTTTGGAATGTACAAATAAAGACCTTTCATTTGACACCCCACTCAATATATTTGTTTACTTAACTTTTTTTACCCCAATTATTTTCATTCTTTATCAAAATTTTTTTTATCACGAAAATAAATCAAGTAGCATCTAAAATCACTGCAAACCAAACCGCAATGATGCCACTCTCTTTTTAAGACCAACCAGTCAATGAGCTACGAAGACATCGAAACTCTATGAAACGGGAGCTCTTGCAGCTCTGGTTTCGTAGTTTTTGTTCTTTGGTCGTATTTCAAAAACTATATATCCTAGATTAAAAATAAAAACCATTTTGGAATGTACAAAACAAGCCTTTTCGTTTGACACCCCACTCAATATATTTGTGTAACTTTAAAAAAAAATTACCCCCCTGGGAACCTAATATCTTCACAACCCCTTCATCGATTAAGCTCATATGCTCCACCGTAAATTTCCTTACTACAACCTATTGACCTACCAAGTTTCATGCAGATTGGATGAACGGTTCGACAGTTATGCGCGAACAACAATTCGTGAAACATACATACAAACATACAAACATACAAAGCAAAATCGCCCAACTTACCACTAAGATCTTCGCTCGCTTCGCTCGCTCGATCGATAAAGTTATGTATACATACTTTGTGTGGTAATAAATAAAAGTCACAAGTTTAGTAAGCTCACTGGGATCACTTAGAAATGTTTTATGAGGTGATTCTACTTGAGTTCCTTTGAATTCCTTTGAACGCGCTAATCCCAGGAACTAGTGGATTGTGGAAAAATATTTCTGTATTTAATAGCTTAATTCTTGAGTTCTAGGCCTTCATTCCATTTTTGAGGCCAGGTTATCATCATCATCACCATAAACCAGATAAGCGAGTAACATCGCGAGGGCGCAGCTAGTGTGTTTATACAAGTGGAAAATAGTTACAAAAACACAAATCAGTAATACTGAAAATGAAATTCAAAGGTAAAAAAGCCACATTTAAATTAATCGCATTGTGGTCAATGTAATCTCACAATAAATCGGACTAATGAGCCGCAATAGCATACGTCACCTGAATCACATAAAATAAAAATATCGTACAGAAACCAACCGAATTTATACAAACTATGCACTATTCTGTGGCTTGTTTGCACGCTATATTGTTACTTAAAGTCAGCAATGGAAAACTCAAATTTATTTGATAAGACTGCATAATCAATGCCGGCAAGCATTCTGGAATTGAATTGTTCGTATTCAAGCAGTTTTCTACCTTTTACCAGCACGATACGGTTTATTTTATTTTGACTGTAATTTCAAGTGCAAATTGAAATCATAAATATTTTCGTACGTAACAAGTTCCATTAAAGTGGAGGTTTTACGCAAAACGCACGCGATTTGTATTCAGTGTCCAATAAAATAGGGCTTTTTGGTAGAAATAAAAACATTAATTTTACTTATATGGAACTATTTACGGCCCCTATAGAATAGATCTTAAAACCTTACAGAGCTATACAAACTCTTCAAGGTCCAAACCTTCTATACCTTAATTCTAGAGAGCGATGTACAATTTCTCTGACCTTAGCTTTAAAAGACGTTCAGAGAAGTTGTTTTTATGGAAGTGTTTGTATGGAATGTCTACCGTGCCTTGGGGATACAGTCATAACCCAGTTTCTTTCAACGGTAAAGTTCAATCATTCAGTACATTTTACTATTCCATTCATTACAATTTATAAGACAGTGGCTGTCAAAGTAAAATATTCTTCTTCTTATAGTGCCTCTCCAGTTATTGAAGGTCGGCGGTCATCCTCTTAAACTCTTCCTTGTTTTAGTAAAATATTAGCAGGTTATTATTTCTGCTTCTGCCCTAGGGTATGTCAAAAAAAATCTTGTTTCGCCCCACATTACAAAAGGTAAAAACAAAGAGCAAAGTACAGTTGACAAAAAACCAATTGATTTTAGATTATTTATATAAGGTTTATCGTTATCATTATAAATTTCATATATTAATGTTTTCTACCTACCTTTCTACCTTGTACTTTTATCAAACCAACAAAAAAAAAACATCTAAAACAAAGAATACATCCGAAACAGTACCGTTACGTTTCGTCACGACCTCAGAAATCGTGCGTCGTAATAATTAGCAGTACAAATAGTTCGGTAGGTTATTGTCCCGGCTCGCTTTGCTCCCAAATCAGTAGTGCCAGTACCGTTCTTATCGATCGATCGACAAAATTCGATAAAATTGTATTTTTCATTAATAACACCAATTTTATCGAATTTTGTCATTTCTAAATGTCAAATTTAGGGATCGATAAGAAGGGTACTTGCATTGTAGAGTTATACAAACATCGGTTCTGATATTTCGGCTTATGCGAGGTACTGGATTCGCGAAGTTCAAGTGATGGACGTGTAGCGTTAAGGCCGTCTGCTGTCTCTTTCGCGCGCCGCTACAAAGCCTGTCTCTGGTCTCTGTCTCCGGCGCTAACTGCCGCCTGTAAAACTATTATAATTATTGTACTAAGGCTGGATTTACCAAACTGGATTAAGTTTTATCTGGAGATTAAACCACAGATTAAACTGCTATTTGTTTTAATATTTTGACATCGTAAAGTTGACACCTTATAACCAGGATAATTTGAATGCACCTTATAATGTTCGGTTGCGCTTTCTGAAAAATTGTATTTCGAATTCTGTCGGCTAACGGAATAACTACTCTGGGAGTAAGATGACAGTTTGGTCGACTCCAGCCTTAAGTGTGTTTTATCAATAAAATTATCTAGTTCCATTGTACAAGCGTTGCTTAGTTTTGGGCTAGGTGGCGATGTGTGATTATGTCCACCAATAGATAGGTACTCTCTAATAATACTCTCTAATAATACTCATAATACTCTCTAATTCCTTTGAAACAAGAATCTCATCAAGAAATGCTTTGCGCTTATCTCTTGAGCCAATTCAACTGAAATGACTAACGCAACTGTGTCAACACAGAGCAGATAATTCGAATACTCAATGAGGAATGTGTTTTCTTATCTCGAAGTTCGCGGCCGTTCGGTCTCTTTGATGGACTTAGCATTGATACAGTAATTGTTTCAGGCATGGGCTGTGATTGTTTGGAAATTGATTGTGTAGAGTTACGTAAAAATGATTTCTATTTATATACTTGATACAATTTTTGTTAGCAATTTATATTTTTTAAATGTAAACTAACTAGAAACGAAGAGAAGCCTATGTCCAGTGGCTAGAAAAATTAAAAGCTCGGGTTTGATTTAAACCGTTTTACTATTATACTTAACATTTAAATGTACTTACCACGGCCAAAAAGAAAAACTATTAAGTACTTATATTGTAATTTTATCATTCGCACAATTATTATTTATCATTGCTCAAATAATAGTTATGGTCAAATCCAGTAAAACAGATTACTTATGTAATAGTTTGTACGTGTATAAAAGCCTTCAACCTGTCTGATCAAAGGGCAACGACCTCTGTATCACTCAGACTCGGTACACCACCACTCGGTATAATGAGCGGTAAGCAGAGATGCCTGTCTAAGATTCCCATTTTCCAAACTAACTATTAGCTCAGCTGTGCTTTCACTGCACTAACTATAAATACACTGTGTAGTTGGTATACTAAATGTTATCTAAACTGTGGTATTACGAGCTTTGCAAGTAGTGAGGTAGAACATTCAATTCAAATTACGCGAAATGGTGGTAGCAAAATGCTGTTATCTGATGACTACGTTGGTTAGCTTTCTTGAGCTCAGAACTAATTGTGAGTACTTTCTAATTAAGACCGTTTACTTAAGATAAACAGAGATAATAAAATAAGATGAATTTGACTTCAATGGTTTGGTAAACTAAAGTCTGACTGAGGGGCAAAAGTTTTCCTTTCTGGGACAAAAATAAATCAAATTCAGGGCTCTATGTTTTTACTAGATGATTTATCAGTCGCCAAGAAGCAACATACACTCAACGGAAAATTGCAGTACAAAAATGTAAGCAGATTTTAAAATTATATTTTGTAAGTGTAGGATCGAGAAACCACGATTTTCGGCATTTCGCCACAGGGAATCCTAGAAGGATCCAGATTGTGACTTTCCGGTATTGTATTTTGCCGAATAAGTTTATTTTTCAAAGTTTTTTGCAGCTATTAGGTAACCAAAATCTTTTTAAAGATTTTAAACCACATAGGAACTTAGCGGACTTATCGCTGTATCCTCATGGTCATTCTAGTTTGTCATACCAGTATGACTACGAGGATAAACATGTTCTCGTAGTCATAATATACCAGCCGTGGTCCTACTAACCTAACCAGCCCCCAAACACGGGTGTTTAACATCATAATCAAAACATCGGAATACGGTAATAAGGTAAATAGCACGACAAATTCCCATACTTCTAAATATGAGTTACTAGCTGCTGCCCGCGGCTTCGCTCGCGTACCCGGATAAAAAGTAGCCTATGTTACTCTCCAGCCCTTCAACTATCTCCACACAAAAAATCACGTCAATCCGTCGCTCTGTTTTCACGTGAAAGGACAAATAAACAAACAAATAAACACACTTTTACATTTATAATATGGGTACGGATTATGGTCACAAAAGTTTAAGAAAGACTTTATTTCAAATTACTTAAGTAAATTTTCACGTATTCTATTTAAAAAATCAATTTTATTCAATCGAGATATGAAAATAAAATCAAAACGAAACGTCCATTTTCTATTTCTCGGTAAACCCATTACAAGCTCTGGTACACAGCGATACGACCAAATCCACGTTATGTTTTTATTTTATCTGAAAAGGTATCCCCATTTTTCGGTTTTGCAAGAGGATTTTACAATTTTTGAACAATATTTTAAAGTATTAATTGAAAATAAGTGAATTCTTAGAATACCTTCTCAGTGTTTAATTCTGTATCCAACAGAGATAGTTGTAAGATCTTCACCAAATTAAATGGAAATAATCTTTTCGTCATTATAATGTTAATCCATGAGTTTTCTTTAGTCATTGGTTCGTTCTTGCCCACTCACTTAATGTTTCTCACCGGTCATAACATAAGCACTATAATAGCAATCACAGTACTTACTTAAAAATAAGGCAAGTAGGTACACGCTACTCAAAATTGAATTTTGTTTCCTATTAACTTGAGTTTATTTTGCCGCACATATTTTACAAGTTTGAGGAACACAGCGCACGCGATGCGAATATAAACATGCTACAGTATAAAAATCAGAAGTTAAAATACCTATAGGTATTCTAATAGAAGAAACATATTTCCTTATAAATGGTCAAACTTTTGCTATGTAACGCGAAGTTGGAAGGTTTGTAACTATTTAAAATATAGCGAAGCGTTGTGCTAAATATGCCAAGGAAGAAAGTTATTTATAAATATATATAGCTGTGTTATAAAAGTTATGTGAAGCTTAGGGTGGAAATTTAGGTAATGTGTTGAGGCTATCATATTTCATAATGCTACGTTTGAACAATTTTCGGTTCATAATAAAAGTTTAGGACAAATACTAGACGATTTTGAATTAAGTTTATTTAGTTGTTATTTTGTTTATCCAACAGAGTATAACCGTTTGGAGAGTGGGCGGTCAACGTGTCAAATAATCCAAAGGGTTTAATGACTTGAAAGGTCAATGGTTCAAAACGTACTGTTCAATGGTTAATCGTCTCAATAAGTAACTGACATTTGTGACTTAAGTACCTACACCTTTTAAATAATATATAATGTTAGTATTTAAGCTATACGTCTATATTCTACATCATGTGAGTGAACAAATAAATTACGATTCCATATTCACACCACATTGTCAAAAAAATGTAAAAGAAGATTTCTGGTGCGTCAGGACATAATGAACGATTGGTTTCTTGATGAGCATAGGTACTCGAAAATACAATACTTAAGTTCTATGACGTTTAGTGATCATTTTGCGAACCGCAAAAGAGTGCTGGACGAAACGCAGAACTTAAATGGTCGCATTTCAAATTATAATTTGATTCTTAAAAGGAATCGCATAGCGGTCTATTTAGCCCCTTTGACCACACCGTCAAATGACATTTTTGAAACTTCTTTTCCGAACCGAGATCCGAGAATATCGGGAATATGTAGGGTTATGATAACCGGTCTTGTGTTAAACATAAGCTATATCTGCTGTGTAAGACAGGTCGATACAAACTAAACATCCCAAACATCGTTACAAGGCCGCCCGTACGCTGTAACTTCTAGGCAAGCCCATTCGAAGTCACCCGCATTCTAAGTGCCCTTTGAATTGCAAAGTGATAGGATACAAGAAAGTAAGATATGTCAATGACTTAAACTTAGAAAAGTTTCTTTACCTACTAGCTGCGCCCAGTAGTGTTATTCACAGTTATTTATAAAAGTTTCGAAACATAGGTTGTTTTTTAGTGTCTTTACTCGGGAAAGCTAAGCTAGGCCCCATACCGTGTTTGTTGACCTGATACTTAACGGTGTTGGTTGCGAAAGAACAGGAGTAGAATCACCTAGCTCTTAAGATGATTTAAAGTAATCCTAATGGTTCAGTTGAATAAAATGATATTTAAATTTGAATTTTGAAAGTCACCGGAAAAGGCCAGGGTATGAGCTATGTCCTTTCAAAATATCAATCAAATTCTAATACTACGATATGCAGTCTTGCAAGCTTTCGCATATAAAATGTGAATAAAACTAAAGGCTTAAACAGGATATGCATAGGTACTTTCAATATAAATTCTATAATTTTCTCTAAGAAATCAGGCACAGAAACAAGATCTACAAGGTATGAAACGAAAGTCACATCCAGCCGAAGTACTCTTTGTAACGATATGCCCCGACCGGGTGGAAGATGATGCTAATGCCACCATTACGATATCTCATACATTTGAATAGTTTCCTCTATGAAGTAGTAAAATGAACCTTAAACTTTAACAAATAGAGCTTTATAGTAAAATGAGCTTTACTGTTATAGTCTTTGGAAATGGTAGTTCACATTTTTGTTCTACAGTATTGTATTGGATGTCGCTTTCGGGTGGGGTGATTGCTTAAATTGACCTAGAAGAATTGAGAATAAATTGAACATAAAAAATACAGTAAAATATGCACATTGACATGAGCTCTAAACAGAAAGACATCATCACAAGGAAACCAATGTGTTCATGTGCTTGCATTCTATAAAAAAAACTACTTGATAAAGTAGGCATGTACTAAATTTATTTTATGAACGTGATTCTGATCTTTACATCTTCAAAGTGTCTTGAATACTTAAAATCTGATGTATTTACGTGCACAAGTTTAAGCCGCTCAGTTGGTTTAGGAAATACGCAAACTTCAGAAAAAAAAATCCCTACAGTTCGAACTCTGATAGTAAACCACTAGCATATCTTTTTGTCTTTTCTGGCTGCATCATTTACCAAGTTCCATACCAGAGTTTGGTCCATCATCTCTGAAAATCCATGGTTTCTGTTACAGAAGCGACAAACCGATAACTTTTGTGTCTTCAAACCTTTAATGTTGCGGTATTTATTAACAAGTAAACTAAAAGGAACCAGTAAAGGATAAATTGAACTCTACAAATGCAGTACTTACTCGATTTCCCAATCAAAGTTACTGGAAATGTGTGAAAGAAAACTTTTACAAACAAATGGTTCTCAGGAAACTTGCACTGCACCACAGACTGCACGTAATGTGCTAAAGAGAAATGCTGAAAGAATTTTCAAAGAGATTTAGGTTTGTATAACTGGTTCTTTCTTTAATCTTATGCTACTTAATTTGTTTTCCCTAGAGACCACATTAAAGGGTCAGCAGCACGAGAGTTACTTCTTCGATGTCGCAACTTGAGCAGATGGGGCATGATCAGTGAAAATGAGACTCAATGCCCGTGTGGTGCCCAGGTGCTGAATATGCCACACGTGCGTCTGTGTCCATCATGCCCCAAAACCTGTACAATGAACGACCTCATGACTGATTCAAACAATGCCGTGGATGTAGCTCTAAAAAATTGTAGATACATCGACTCGATAGAAGAAGATGTTTCAACTGCCTACGGTACCATCAGGTGGATCGTATTCTTGTCTGCTGAGTTGAATATAAAAACCATCAGTTCACTGACCTTTAAATGTGGTTACAGAATAGAACACTTACTGCCTCTTTCAGCGTCTCCAAGTAATGTTTTGATTAATTACTTCCGTAATACCGTCATTCAGCAACTAAGTAAGTTCGTATGAGCTAGTGGCCTACTCTAAGTTTTTAGACCATCTAAAGGCCTTCGTCATGGCTTAGCGACTGAAAGCCGAGACCGACATTTACCGTGCTCTCCGAATCACTGAGCTGTTAATACCACTTGCCAATCTGAATTGTGACCGCCATAATGTCGCTTAACTTCAACGATCTATCAAGAAAGTTTAAGAAAGCTATGCTAAGAGCGCTTCAGCAACTTATAGTAGCCAACAATAACTCCTACAGATGACTGTTGGTTAATTCTACTAAGTGATTCTACAAAATCGTTCCTCACTTTAACTGACAGGTGGCTTACCTACTTGGAAGCTTACTCGGAGGTGATGAAATAGCGCTTAAAGTTTAATCTTCTTTGTAGACTTGAGAGTTTCTGATACGATCCTCGTGAAAGGAAAGGAAAGATTCAAGGATGTGTTTTCATTCAATTTTAAGTTTAACAAAATTCAACTGTATCTTAGTACTAATATGGGTTTATTTTCTTTACAGGTAAGTTCTGAAAGCAGTCCTTCAGCAACTGTAAGTAATAAAACATTGATAAGACCAATCGTACATGCAATCAATCTTACGTATCTTGTAATTAACGGTGTATTGTCTAATGTCTATCGGTGAATTTATGACCTAAGGATTTGGTTTGAGCCTAAACATGAATGCTTAGGGTATGTCTTTAAAATTAGTAATTTTGATTCTCTTTCTCAATCCACACTAATATTATAAATGTAAAAGTTTTATACACTATTGATAAATGTTGGTGTGTCAATATGTATTTAGACACGCTCTGGCTAGCCTTCAAAAACATCTTCTTAGGTTCTGCAATGGCTGAATTGTTATTGCTTGATAGCAAATATTTACACAGATTTCAAAATCATCTTCAGTCATAAAAGACTCTGAATTTATAAAACAAAAACTTCGATTACAAAATCTCAAAGGCCTTTTCGCGAAATTTTTCCCCATCGCCGAAAATTGCATCGTAAACCATACACTTCGAAACTTCCTTTCATTATGGTACGGCTTCTAAAAATAAAGGTCGAAATACATAAAGTCTCCTTGGGCCCTAAAAACGTCGTCGTGGATACGTGATGTTTCCTCACGAGTCTTCCAAATAGGGATGTAAAGAAGTTATTTTACTGTATCAACTGAAACTTTTGACTGAATTCGCATCACTCTCAAGGTGAACTTTAACCTCTATAGTAGGTATTATTGGTGTTTGAGCTGTTTAATTTTTACACGCTGTTTTATATAACTTGTCATCAAGTTTATGAAACTGGCTGGCAATCTGATCTAACTTTATAGCAAGATGATTGATAGATAGAAAATATGAATACATTTCATTATTTCCAAGTAGCCGACGTCCTACATTCAGTCTTTTTACTCACGTCATTTTTTTTATTTTATTATCGTAAGTATATTTTTTTCAATTCGAGTGGTTTTTATCATCAAAAGTATTATACGCTAACATCAAGTTTTTTCATCCAAATAATAAACAACCAAAAAAAATCGTCATTCTTAAATCAATCTCTGAAAGTGTTTCACACAATTCCGTAGCGGAACTAACCGTTACGTTCAGCCAATTTCTTTCAGTTGCCAGCTTTGACAAATCTGTTTAAACTTTCGGTTTCCCGCACATCCCTAGACAGGAACCAAACACTCGGGTCGATCGAAGCGGATTAGGTCTGCTCGACGACCGGACTGAATAAACAATGTGACGAGGAAGCTTCACCCTTTTAACGAATCCCTCTGCAGTACGCGTGTACGCGAGTGTGTGTTTTTTCCTAAGCTCTACTGTATCGTATTTTGCTAAGTGCGGGAATTTGTGAGCAGATTGAGCAAATTCTCGCGGAAAAACACTTGGTTTATTGTAAAGCGAGAAATGTTTAAAGAGATTAGTTTTATTGGAAAATCCTTAATTACGCCCATCATTCAGATAACTTTGGAAACCTCAGGCGCAGGACTTACAGAAAAGACGTAAGAAGAGGACGCGTCGCAGACATCATGTCTCTTCCGCGTCCCTTTCATAGAAAATGTATAGAAGCGTCGCGCCGCAAAACATACAGAAGAGACGGGGCGCCGTCACATTTGTATGAAAGGGACGCGGAAGAGACAAATGTCTGCGCCCCGTCTCTTCTATCTGGCCTGCGCCTTAGAGGGGCTAAAATAATCCTTGAGCGATTCCTTCGTCTGATACAGTAATAACAACTTTTGAAAATAACTTTGATTCACAAAAGGTAAAAAGCGGTGTTTTTGCTACCTTATCGTATGTTTTTTTAATACAAGTAAAAGTGAAAGCAAACGCTTAAAATGTTTTAAAGATTTCTGTTTGGTTAAGGCAATTTTACCAGGTAATTTTAAAGCAGTTTTTACCTTAAAACCTCAAAATTTGCCAATTCGGCTTATCTTTTATGAATCCGACCCTGCCGTGACCAATTTTGATGATAATAACTATGCAAATTCACACATTTCATTATTCTGCCTGAACAAGGCTGATGATACCGCTTATTGTGATTCAGTATTCGCTATTTATATTTCAATAGTAATTAAAGAGAAATTAATGCACATTGGTTGAAAGAAAGTAGAAAAAGTAAAAATGGTTTTTATTGACACAATCAAGTGATACAGGTTAATATTGAATCCATAGGCTCCCGAACTAGTTAAAAACTGTGTTTCAGGAGCCAGAAAATAATGTTGTATGATCTATTCAGATGCAGCTTTTAGTCCTTCTGAAGGCATCAGTTTTGGCTTACTGATTATTAATTCGACAGATTATATTTTAAGAGAGTTATGTGGAAAAGCTCTAATAATAATCCGTCATCAAAATCGGCATGGAGATAATGATGATAATAAATAGAAGGTACCATTACAGAAGGTACCATTAAAATCCCGCATCCAACCCTGAAAATATTTTTAAGGATTAAGCCTTGCTTATAAACGCCTCTCAACTTGAACACTAGTTAAATAATGCTCAAGATTCGCCCTGTCACCATTTGTCACTATCACAAAAAAAGATAGCATTTAAAAAAAAATGTACTATGCACATAAATTCTGGCAGTTGATATAACCTTCACAAAATCAGCTTTAATTTTTCGTATTCCTTTAATATTTTCACGAGCACTCCATATTCTCATTAATATCAATAATTCATTACAAATTCTATATGAATTAATCCGCCTATAAAGGAACATGATAATTTATCCGAGTAACAAAATGAATTACGTCCTACGTAGGCATAATGGTTATAGCTTCAGAAACTCGATATTGGCTTACTATTGATATAACGTACCTTAACGATATTGCTATATGGTTTCGATAATAAATCTCTGATCAATAATATTATTTGATTTGTAACTACTTCAGTGATCGCTACTGATCTGGCTGATAAGTAAGTAAGTTCGTCTGAGCAAGTGGCCACCTCTGGTGACGGAGTTTTTAGGCCGCCTAAAGGCCTCCGTCATGGTTTAACGACTTAAAAGCCGGGACCGACATTTAACGTGTCCTCCGAAGCACGGAAGCACTCAGCTCGTAAAACCACTTGCGGTCACCCATCCCAAGAGTGACCGCGCACAACGCTGCTTAACTTCAACGATCAATCAAGAACGTCCAAGCAATTGATAAATTGATAAGTACTGTTAAGAAAATGATCAAATAATTTGCTGAGACAGAGAGAGATAACCAGTTTCATTTTAAAAGTAAAGGTTATCATGTCAATTTACTTAAACACAAATTAGGTAGGTACCTACTCTCGGTCTTAAGGCCTTTACATCTTTACTACTTACAGTGTCAGGAGGAAATATTTACCTTCACTTATCGAGACACTGTAGTGTATGTATTCTCGTTTTTAAATACTTAAAATAATATGAATTTCATGATTCAGACTTTTCAGACCTTATCATTTCATCATCAATACGATGCAATTTCTATTCACATTTTTAGTCGCTCATCATCAGCCAAAAGGGAATAAAAATACAAAAATGCGAATCTTGTTTTTTTCACTTACATCCTTCTTTCTTATAAAACGCTGCAATTGACTTCTTATGGCCTTTGATTTGATCTCATTGATAAAGGACCATGTTTTCATCTATATTGAAATGTTGAAACAATTAATCAACCACCCGGTGGTTCTCATTACTCAGAGTTCTATCAATTTCTCAATGCAGTGGCAATAATTTGCGGTTGTTTAATTGTAAGCTTTACTAAAGCTACAAATACTAATGAAATAACATGACAACCTGTCAAGTAGTTGCACTAAATACTGGTCTTGATGAACGATGGTTTCTAGAACTAATTTGTCTAGTAAAGCGCTTGTTAAGATTTTGCAACGTTGTTAACAAGACTAAGGAAATGAAAGTTGCTTATACTTGTAATAATACAAATAATTAAAAGTGTGTCTATAACTAGTAGTTCGCCCCGAACTGAGATCTCGCTCACCACTAAACACTTCTTCCAACGGATCTTGGCATTCGTGAAGTTAGCCTTTTCGTCTTTTCGTTGCGCAGTGTAACTTTTTCATACAAAATTTTCTACTGCGCAGCGAAAAGCCTATCTTCACGAATGCCTAGATCCATTATGACAACTGTAGGTTACAGCGGTTTATCTTTTTTCGTTGTATTTTGAAAACTATACGGCGCTGCACGACACTTACTTATGAAAGATTTTTAACGTTGAACACTGATTAAACAACGTCCTGTCTTTATTTGTGGATATTGACCAATAAAGACAGGACGTTGTTTAAGCAGTGTTCAACTTGAAACATCTTTCATAAGTAAGGGGGAAAATGTTCTCTCGGAGTCAACGCGCAGGTCGCACAGCGCCGCCATAAGACATACACCATACAAAATGGCTGAAAGAATATTTTGAGCCACGCCGTTCAGAGCCGCGCAGCACTGCTATGCGTCTTTTATAGTACCTCAAGAGGATTGAGAACTTTTCAGCTATTAAATAATTCGACTTTCCCGAATCACAATATTAACGTCACACTTTACCTATACAAAACAAATCAAGATTAGCAACAGCTGAGATTCTCGCCCAAATCAAGTTACTAAACGAATAAATATTTCAAGACATACATTTGCACCCTATGCAAAAGTATAAAGATACTAAGAATCAACAATGTTTCCAAAAAAAAAACGATAACATCCCTTGAGAGTTTAGATGCATGATTACATTAACATCTTTTTATCACCCCATGCATGTTGTGAAAATATTTTTATGTGTATTGTCTGACCTGTCGAAATTTGGAGCACCCCTTTTGTTGAATCGTATTTGAGGAGCTGTTAACCGTTGCTTATTTGTATGGATAGTGCTGATGTATTTTAATGTAGTCATAACTTGTTTATAAAAGATGCGTAAGTACTTATTATGTTATAGAATTCACGGAGGGTTGAACTATTCATATTTAGACATTGCTTAGCATCTTAATGAACCGTTGAATTGGTACAAAGACGTGTGATTTGTTTGTAGATGGAAATCATTGATATTAATAGTATTTTTATCATCCCTGTCGTCACCTATCTAATAGTTCCTTTACTTTTGCAGAATGTGAATCTTTCTGCACCCTGTATAACAAATGAAGTAATGATTGTTTGAAAACTTATATAATGCTAGAAAATTAAAACAATACAAATCTATTACAATTTATAAAACGGAAGAGTTTGTTTGTTTGTTTGAACGCGCTAATCTCAGGAAGTACCAGTCGTATTTGAAAAAAACTTTTTATATTTAATAGCTTAACACTTGAGGAAGGTTACGACTTTGCCTGCCCCCGTAGTGATAGTATATAGTGATGATGACGATGATGATAAAAAGAAGCCTATAACCTTCCTCAAGAGTTTAGCTTTCGTTGCAGAAATAAATTTTAAAATCCGAATAGTACATCCTGAGTTTACGCGTTCAGACAAACAAACTCTTCCGCTTTATATTCCAGTGTATAACGGCATGTAAGATAAAAATAATTTACCTACATGTAAATGTTCTATAGGTATTCTGCCCTCTAAATAAACTTATTATGCTACGCCAGCTATCTTCTTGTAGTCCCATTACAAAACTTTTTAAATCCATGATAAAACTGACCTTTTCCGAAAAGACAACTATCTGTATCCTATGCCTCCTTCGACCCTTACGATAAAGGGAAACCCTTAGGAGGTATCACTTTGAAACACCTTTCAGTGTATAATGAACTTTATCGCATACCGTTTAGATTCAAAAGGAGATGAGCCAGACTATACAAAAACTTAGTTTACATAGTCATTTTTGATAATAATTTAATGAAGATACATTGGATTATAGTCGTATTGCTCATTATACGGACTAAAGTGAAGGAAAAAATGTAATTTTTCCTTCAATTTTGACATAAAACGCATCAAAACTAATCAAAATTGAAGGAAAAATGACATTTTTTCCTTCACTTTTAGTCCGTATAATGAGCAATACGACTATAGTAATATTTTGGTAATTAAAAATAAACTTAATAAATAAATAAAAGTATATAAAGTAGTTTATCAGTCATGTAGTTCCCTTATCACAAGCTCTTCTTACTTTGGTGTCACAATGACTTCGTGTGAAATGTCCAGCATATTACTTTTATTATTATTCGATGCTGATCCTCATGGCATGCAAAATTTAACATTCATCCGTTGGCATGCGTTTCAATATTGCTTGGGTATACTAATACTGAAGTTCTTAGGAAGTATTTGGCTCATCGTAGTGAGACACGCACGTAAGCACTGTTATTTCTTCTGTGTTTGCGGCAAGATAAAGTACCCTCGAAGGGTTCCTCTTCAAAACTCAGCCGACTATTGTGAGGTGCATATTAAAGGGGCCCGACTTTCTTCAAACTCTCCTTGATTGAAGTTCAAGCCAGTTTGAGGGTTAAATAATTTTGGCTAATTCTTGGGTTGGTTATCTTGTAAAGGGTTTGTTTATTTGAAATTAACTGCGAATGTTTTAAGATCCGTCACATTTTATAGGATTTTGACTTATTTCTTATGTGAATCATTAATGTCCCTTGAGTAAAGTAATGTAAAATTCTAATTATCCTAAAAAACAAACGTTTTTAAATTAAAGATCTTATTGTACACTAGTTTCCGCCCTCGGCTTCGCTCGCATGGTACCCGTATAAAAAGCAGGGGAGACTAGGGTCAATTGGAACACGGGTCAATAGAAACAAGTCCAATAACTCGGAGACAATTAGTATTAGCGGTGTGATCCAAACTTTCGCACTATTTAATCAGCCCACCCATTGCTGCACAATACCTAAACTTCCTAATTTTCACACCACTTTTCCCGATCCTGTGACAGTCGAATCTAATCAGTTTTTTACTTATCCGATTATGGTTAAAACATAATCATGTTATAAACATAATCGGATAAGTAAAATATTTTTTGCCAGGTAGCTTTGTAGAGCGATGAAGGCGAAGTCGCGTCTTCGGATCATATCTTGATGATTATTTCGGCATGTTTTTTAATATTTCTATGTTTTAATTTAATATGATTTTATCTTTACTTTATACCTCGTTCATCTCTATAGACAATTGCTACCTCTACCTTTGAATAAGTTGTAATGAATTACAGTAGGTATAGCCTTTTTATTGTTACGTCGAAGTTTTTACAACCTCCTAAATATTTCACTTTCGATTCAACGTTCTTTTACGACTATGCCCACCTATAAATAAATGTAATAAGTGATTATGGCTATATAGAAAAAACAGGATGATGTAAATGATCATGGACTAGAAAAGTTTTAAAGTTCAAATCATTTTTTACATTCTTTACAGTTGTATCAGTTGGCAGCTATTGCTACTTTGAGAAAAGGTGAAGTACTTACTCTTGCTTAGAAGCACAGGTTTCTGATATACTAGTTCTACGTGATTTGAATTTTATGGGAAATAAAAATCTTACCTCTCCAACACTTTTCACAAATTTTACTATTTTACTTTATCTCGTCTTATTTTTAAGCTTTGTCCTCTGTCTTAGAATCACCCTGTGTTATAGCAAACTCATTTAAAAACTGGACTAGTGCGATAAATCTTCTCTTTTGAATAGGCAATCTTATATTCATGTGAGTAATAATTCAGGCGTAATAACTATCATTTATTCTGTAGGAAGGATCTTTTATCGAGAACTTAATTATGTAAATGATAATAGAGGCTGTGTTTTATGGTACTTTTGCAATAAAATCGATTTTTTATTTAAAGTTTGGTTGATTTTGAGTGTTTGAAACGATTATTTGCAATGTAGATTTTATAAATGTTTTTTTTTTCAAAAATATGTATTCAGTTGTCCCCGTTTTTATTGTACGTGCTATATTTAAAACCTAACATTCGTTATAACGTACATAATAAAAGAGTTGTAAATTGATAGTCATAAATTTGAATAGGTACTTTGTTACTGGTATTAATGTTTTACGGCGCTCTTAAATAGAACACATAAATGTAGCAAACGTAAGGTAGGAGAGCTACAGTTCGATTTATGCCTATCGATTCTGCAAAGGGTTGCACGAATTCGAGGCGCACCAAACACCCAATACACCGATAGCCACCTACGTAGCGGCCACCAAAGCGGATTGAACTACTTTTTTATTCGCTCGAGTTTCGACAAAAAAGCAATCTATGAAACGACCGCGCCGGCGGCCACAATATTTCTACCAACAAATAACTCTGAAGCAACACCTATCGCTCGGATATTAGGTCGATTATCGCACGCTCCCGAGCTTCAATACAGCTATGCAACACGGTCGTGTAATACGAGATTTGCGGCCATGAAAGCCAGTGTCGCTGCGCTTCGTGTATTAGATTACCACTCTTTGCGGTTTCCAGAAACGCCATGAGCATTGTGGTAACAAAGCTTCTCACGGTGAGACTAGCGTCTACTTGGCTAATTCAAATTCCTACGCTATTGTTTCAACTGTAACTGTTTGGTTACTATGCTGACTTTGAATTTATTCTTGACCATTTGTTCTCGAGCGTGCGACTCTAGAGGCGCATTATTCTGTACTCTTTCTAAAGATACTGCGGAACTGTATGCAGAGTAAGTCTTGAACGGACCGTCTCGGGTAATTTATTCGTTCCCTAAAGCAGTGCATCACCGAGGACTTCGCTGCTGTTGCCCGAGGCGTGGGCGGCACCCACTATTGTGACAAAATAATGTCTCTTCACTATAACCTTCTTCTAACAATAGTGCAACCGAAAAAACACTCTACACCGCGAACGTAAAACTCGAAGCTCGCAAGCAACACCACCAGATGGTGCGCCACGATAGCGCTGAATAATCAACGCTTAAACGTCTGGAAAAGGAAGATACGGTAATGTAATATGAATAACAAACGACAGAGATATATTCCTATTTAATTCTTATTACTCGGCCAACAATGCTACGTAAATTATGCGAGTTTATTCTATGAATCATAAGGTGTGTAACTACCGGGGCGATAAATAAAGGGTGTTTTCTGTGTACGATGCGGCTGCGATTGTATTTCGCGGTCGAGTCGACGTAGCAGGTCCAATTTTCCAGATGAGTGGACTGTAGGAGGCAAGTGATGCGATGCGACGTGGCGACAGCCGCGAGCTGGGCTTGCGATTAATTACTTTCGCAAAGTCGAACGCCGTCAACGGGCCGGTAGGGCTTCGCTTCAACTGTCGTATAAGTTTTTGTTACACTGTTTTTGCATGCGAAAGCTGGTGCTTGAATTGATACGTCGCCTGAGACGCCTTTGTCTTCCATTCAATTAATTTACGTATTAATTTCGAATCATTACGTGAATGATTTCCTTATTAAATTAGTCTTGCAAAAACATAGAGAAGCTAAGTTTAGAAACAAAATTATACGTGCTTAGATCTGCCTTCTGTGTTGCCTGCAATTAAACCACGCAGTGCAAAATAAGAGCACTCGGCATTTTATTACGTCACTAACTTCCTTTATGAGGTTTTATGATTGTGCTACTTACATTTATTTATTAACACCTTTATACATTCTTTTAAATAGGGGTGAATGAAAAACTTCTCTAATGGACTTATAGAATTTTTATGACGAAAAGCATTAAATTCTGTGAAACATAAAGAATGTTTATGCGTTGGTTTTTAAAATTTGAAATTTGATTTCAGCCTTTTTTAGCCTTCGTATTCCTGAAATACTTGCTTAGGGCACCAACTTTTAAGTGTTTTTCAGACCACCTTCGACTGCCAAAGTTGAGGTCATAAATCAGTGCACACGGAAAGAAACCCATATTTTATGCAAAATGAAACGGAGCACGGAGCACCACATGTGACGCAGGTACACAATGAAATTACTTAGGCATTTTCTTACTAAGTATTTCTTTTTTTTTTCTTCACATGTAATCTATTCCGTTGCTACTACAACGGAAATTGTTACAATAATACTCTTGTATTAGAAAATGTATGTCTACAAGTATGTAGACAGAAACTTTCTAATATAGAAGAGTTTTTATTATTTTTGGAATCAAAAGGAAAAGTTGTGTTTTTAAACATAACTAGCCAAGGTTTCGTTCGAGAATGATAAAAATAAATCAAATACTGAACTGGGTGGATCGGTGTAGCATGTAAAAAGTTAAAAAAAAAATAGCAAATAAAAAAAACTGAAGTAGATTTTTCTCTTTATTCAGGTGTATACCAATAAACACAAGATGTTATAAGTATAGTCATAACAGAAAAACAGATCTATTATTCTATTCAATATACTTCTATCTCCCATAGACGCAGCAAAGCCGAGTAAATCAGCTTACTCCTTTACGTTTTCCTTGAGAAATATTTTCACAAGACATCACATTTCAACATTTTCTCGGACTACCTTCGCCTGCCAAAGTTGAGGTTATAAATCAGTGCACACGTACGCTGGGGTGAGAACCGCTAGGTTGGCACTGCGCCACGCACCCTCGGTTGAATTAACCAGTGGATTTAGAATAAAGTTACGGGGCTGTCGCATTGTCGCATACCCATGCGGCACGATACCGAAGAATAATATTGGACATGACCAATGATGAATGAATGAATGAAAACTCTTTATTGTACACAACTTAAAATAACATTTAAAAAGGAATAACCTTATGAGTAGTCGTACAATGGGCGGTCTTGTCGCTTAGAAGCGATCTCTTCCAGACAACCTTTGGGTGGAAAGAGATATCAAGATTGAAAGGTATGGCAGGGGGTGTACAAATATTATAATTGTCAAGAGATTCTAAACGACTTACTTATAGAAATACGTACTTTTATATGTTAAATCTATGATGATGTTATGATGATAAAGGCATGATGTTTTTTGAAATTATCACTGTAAGAAATCTACCATTCATTTGTTCATTTGTATGAGCTAGAGACTAACACTCGTGACGAAGATATTTTACTTGCCCTCCGAAGTGCATAACCTGTAATTGTAACGTAAAAAAATGATTCTGTACAAACAAATGATTTAATTATGATAATGTTCGTAGGTAGTTTATATGTTATAATTGAAAGCTTATTGTCGCTTTAATAAGACATTCAAATCAAATTGTCAAAAGATTAGATATGAATCAAGTATGAAGGTATGACTAGTAGTATTAATCACCTACCGATTATAAGCCGACTATTTCAAAAGAGAAAACAAATATCGATTGCATTTGCATTTGCATCATGCGATAAATCTCAATGTGTGCGCACTATCTTGATTTGTGCCCTCTCTGTACATATACATGTCATTAAACACAAAATGCGAGGTAGTAGTCAGTAGAATGTAGTGTCAGTAGGTACGATATACGAGTAGTAGTATTTTCTGTACAAAAAGCATGTCCTCTTATCGAATTCCACTCAAACGCTCCATATCCCCGCCGCGGGCAAATGTTTGTATGATCAGCAAATATTTGTCTCGGGTCTGGTTGTTTTCTATGTGTAATTGTGTACAAAACAAATAAAAAGTATGCATGTATATCAGTCATGTGGTTCCCACAACAGAAGCTCTGCTTACTTTGTGGCTATATGATGCTGTGTGAAATGTCCAGCATTATCTATCTATCTATTTCGCTCGCTTGAACAACTAAACACTATTAGAATAAATTATAATGATACAAAAAGGAATGTTTAAAAACATCATCTCGAAGATTTCAAAGCTCGTTAGTGCCTTTGCCCTTTACCGAGAAAGGAATGAATTAAACAGTGATTAACATATTTTGACCGCTACTCTACGTATGTTAATGAGTGTGATGGTTTGAAATTATGCTTTTTTGATACGAGCTAGCGTGTTGGACATTTCTAAGCTTTTAGTTTGTATTTGACTTAAGAATAATGCTTTCTGTAATCATAACACTTTTTTTTTTAAATATGTGGTATCAAAACTTGTTACTTACAAATCTGAATTCCAAATTATTTTTATTTAAAATGAAACTTAAAACCAATATGGAAATGTATTTAAACATGTCGACATTTCAATTCAGTCAGATTAACACACTTAAAAAAATTGAGTACCTACCTACTTAATATTTTTTTAGAGAAGTAGGTAGGTACCTACTTATAGGATATTTTCTTTCAATATTCTTATGTGTTTTTGGTACGGTTAGCACCAAATTAAATAATTAAAAAAGTTACTCTTACTCTTTTATTTTATTTCAAAGATTAGCGCGTTATAATAAACAAAAAAACAAACACTTGTGCCTTATTATATTGGTACGGATGGTATAGAGAAATTAATCTTCACAGATAATAAGTAGGTATACATTCTTATCATATACTATTCAAGTACCGAGTATCAACCGAAAACCACTGGGTACGTCTCATGAAGTCCATCTTCAGTGTTCAACAGTAGGTAGGTAGGTAGGTACTATGTAATTGAGAGTTACTCTAAGCTTTGATATGCAAATGGTGCGGACGCAACATGTGGCGTCAAATGCGGCGTCCACGTCAGTCCGTGTTGGAGCACTTCGACCGAGAAATTGGCTTTACTACCCTTAGTACATTTATGTAGCATAAGCAATATGTTTCTATCAAATCTTTTGATATTATGAATATAAAACTTTATAGAATCTTTCTGGTACGATGGTGCTGTATAAACATTATAGAATCTATGTAATAATCTATGTAATTTCGATACTTACTAGTAATCTACACAAAGCTATTAATATAGTAAAGATTTACTTGAGTAAAATTCGCCCACGGTTTTATTTTCCCGGTAGACGCAGACAGGTAGAAATCAATCCGTATTCGCAAATTCTGACAAGAAGCTTGGCAACCAAAGCTTATTATGATTTATTTGATTGTCCTTCACCTTGTCATTCTGTATGTAAATTCATGTCTGATTTTGGTATGGCAGAAAATCGATAACTCCATTGATTCCTATTCTTAGGAATTGATTTTTAACCTGGGGCCAAACCATAAACTCGTAGAGAAATGTTAAAACAAGCTTAAAACAGTCCTACTGCTTTAGAAATGACATTCATTGTCATGTTTCAAACTTGTTTTAACATTGCTATAAGAGGTCATGGTACGGCTACTGAATGCAATTCCTATGTACTCGTATAGTGAATGATGGTGTGTCATAATTAAAATGTAAACGCCTAAATGATGAAATTTTCTAATTAGATTCTGAGTGATCACAGGCTGATTAATATTATTGTGTATGTCTTTATTGACATTAATAACGATGTTCTTAGAGTTGAAACAAAACAACGACTTACTAGTTTTTGCCACAGAATTAAGACAGAATACGCGATCCGCTTCTTTTTCACGCACGGCACTGAGTCCAAAATCGTCACGAACGCCCCGCACCCACCCTACTTCCCACCCGCGTAATGTTGCTAGTTCGGGAGTAATTTCCCACTTTTTGGGGTAAACTTGCAACATCATAGATAAGATATATCTTATCCTAACACTAATCTATACCAATAAATATAGCGGAAGAGTTTGATTGTTTGTTTGATTGATGAGTGTGTCGAATAAACTTTATTGTTTTACTGTTATTAATTCTATTATTATAAATATTGTTATCAACGGGATAATTACCATGACTATTGAGTATTTTACAATATTTATGTTCTACTCACGATTTTATCCCCAGTCACAGTAGACATATTCAAATACCTACCGATTATTATTGGCAGCATAATTAGCATTTTCAAGTTTTAATTTTTACATTTTCAAACTCAAATATCTCGGAAAGTATAAAGATTACGAGATTTTATTACTGAATATATTTTGTTTGTAATCACTTCCCCTATCGATTGACACATGTTTCATCACTGGCTACAAGATCGAGATTTTTTTCAAAATGGCGGAAGAGTAGGTATGCCAAAATGTTCGTTCTTTTTTCAACTTGCTAGCTCTACCCATTCCTGAGATAATCGATGGTGACACACGGACAGACGGACAGACGGACAGACAGACAGACAGACGGACAAGAAAGTGATCTTATAAGGGTTCCTTTTTTTACCTTTTAAGGTACGGAACCCTAAAAAAGCACAAAAAAACAATTCAACAAACTAAGAACCTCCTTTTTTTTGAAGTCGGTAAAAAAATAACTTATCATTTTTCACAGAGTAATCGGTGAACATACTTACCTACATAAAAAAAAGCACAAAAAAACATTTCAACAAACTAAGAACCTCCTTTTTTTTTAAGTCGGTTAAAAATAAAAACTTATCATTTTTCACAGAGTAATTGGTGAACATACTTACCTACATAAAAAAAACATAAAAACATTTCGACAAACTAAGAACCTCCTTTTTTTGAAGTCGGTTAAAAATAAAAACTTATCATTTTTCATAGAGTAATCGGTGAACATACTTACCTACATAAAAAAAAGCACAAAAAAACATTTCGACAAACTAAGAACCTCCTTTTTTTTGAAGTCGGTAAAAAAATAACTTATCATTTTTCACAGAGTAATCGGTGAACATACTTACCTACATAAAAAAAGCACAAAAAAACATTTCAACAAACTAAGAACCTCCTTTTTTTTGAAGTCGGTTCAAAATAAAAACTTATCATTTTTCACAGAGTAATCGGTGAACATAAAAAAAAGCACAAAAAACATTTCAACAAACTAAGAACCTCCTTTTTTTGAAGTCGGTTAAAAATAAAAACTTATCATTTTTCACAGAGTAATCGGTGAACAAACTTACCTACATAAAAAAAAGCAAAAAAAAAACATTTCGACAAACTAAGAACCTCCTTTTTTTTGAAGTCGTTTAAAAATAAAAACTTATCATTTTTCACACAGGTACTTACTCACCCAAAAGTTCGTTTAGTTCCTGAGATTAGTGCGTTCAAACCAACAAACCCTTCCGCTTTATATAATTAGTGTAAATATAGATTAGGTACCTATTGAAGTAATTTTCTGTACGTACTAAGTATGTATTAATCTGTATTTATTAATATTTGAAATCGATTTTAACCTACTTCCCATTGTCGCATCGATTTGAAAATTTGCATTTGTATGTAATTCGGTTAAAATTACAATAATTTGGTATTGTGGAGCTGATCTGATGATGGAGTCAGGAGCTGTTCAACAGAACTCCTCAATAAATAGGCCGATTGAGTTGAAAGTCAGGAGTAAGCCATTAGTACCTAATTACAAAAATACGATTTACTACCTTACATGTTTATTTTAACTAAATAAGGCTAACGTAAGTATTTATTTTAGCAAATACCTACCATCCGTCCATCAGCAGTAGGTACCACTGTCTGTCGCGGTGGCGAGTGACACCGCGCGGCGCTCGTTTAAACAAACAAACAACTTTTCCACTTTATATTTGGGTACCTACCTACCTATAGATTAGTACCCTAAAGAGATTATTAAAAGTTGGTAAAACACTTCGACAAAAATTGGCAACACTAACAAAATGGACTCGCCCGTTTCTAAGACAATTGCAGTAAGTAAAATAAATTCAATTATCAAGTGAAATGATAGCTGAAAGTGTTACTTACACATGAAATGTGATCCCCTCCTGTTTCTTCTTAAGTCCAGAGGCATTGTTACACGTAGGAACAACACAACTCGGCATAATTATCTTGAAATATGCACTTGACACGCACGTCACGACGGTACGTGGCCCGCAAAGCGACTGACCAATACTATGCCGATTCGGCATAGTTTTTGCGGTGTGAGTTGAGAAGCGAACAGCTGTTCTGGTTTATTCCTACTTCTGTGGTTTTTGCCTTTAGAAGACAGAGATAAAAAATAAGTGTTTATTCATTGATAAGTTGGATAAAACGTGACGTCTAAAAACAACTTTGACAGTTTTGGCGTAAGCACGCTACGCATTTCCGATTAAGCACCTCATACTCCCTTACCTCGCTTATTGTGTCGCCCCCGTCACGATTTTTCATAGAACATCCCATCCGCTCTTCAACGCACTTGATTTGCGAAGCACGTATACTCGAAAGATATCTTTGGCAGCATCAAATTGAACCTTATCTAGTTGTGTTACGTGTCTTTAGAATGGTAAATTAAATGTGGCGACGCTCAGACGAAGTCATCCAGGGTCTGAAGGGGACGATGTTTTGCTTTGCGGTGACATCGTTCATACCTTATACAGAAAGTATGTAAGTTGAAGGTGAGTCGCCCATGAATGTGAGCTGAATTTTGCAAAAGGACCTTTTATCCTGTTGTTATTATATGTTCTGTGCCGTTAGTATATTTATGTGACAAAACTGAATTCATTGATCTGCATTCTAAAACTATTAAGAGGCATAAATGTTTGATCTCGCAGAGACAAAATTATTTAGAAAACGTATCTTCACATTATTCTAGAGGTTCTATAAGTTTTCAAATTATTTAATTTAAGCTTAAGGTCATTGAATAATTATGTTTTGAACAATACCTCCCTACAGATACTAAGATACAAGCGTAGCAATACATAAGACTGGCTTAGCAATATTACAGCATTTCTCTGTGGCAATATGTAGTCCGTCTGAGAGCGACATTCTAGAAATGAATTTTATGAACTCCGTATGCTCCCTTATTTAGTAATAAGAATTATTTATTATGCGTCGTCATGGTAACGGGGTTCACCTTTTTGCTCAGTACCCTTTGCTTGAAAAAGTTCTTTTAGTTAATTACATGAGGTTGTGGCAGTTTCGAAGTTTTTGATGAAGCGGGTGGGGCTAATGCGTTTGTAGTTTACTTGTAGTTGTTAAAGTTTACTTTTTGTCAAATTTTCTCGTCTCACAATGAATGAAAGAATTTTCTAGTCAGGCTTTGATCACGTTTTGGTGAATTACAAAATGTTATTTATTAGTTAAAATAGTATTTGATGCTCTTTATCTTAGGTTTATCACGTGGTTCAGAGAAAACACTAAAGGAGTGTGGGCAAAAATGTATGGGCACTTCACCCACGGCCGCCACAGCTCAGACTACTTTTGTTTAGAAGGTATCACATCCATGTATCTCTGTGCCAATGCGCATCAAATTCTGTCCCAGGGTTCTCTATTTATTTTAAGTCGAATAGGTTTAACTTACAGACAGGCTAAAATGGCCGTTACCGCATTTTTGGTCATAAATGTATGGACCCACTACGGCCGCCACAGATTAGAATACTTTTGTTTAAAAGGTATCACTGCCATGTTTATCTGTGCCAATACACATCAAATTCTGTTCGAGGGTTCTCTATTTATTTTAAGTCGAATAGGTTCAACTTACAGAGGTGCTAAAAGGGCCGTTACCGCAATCCCTTTTATGAATCATAATAATGATTCGTAATTATGTTTATGGGATCAGGATTACGCAGGATTACTGGATCAGAATCACAGGATCAGGATCACGGGATCAGGATTATACAGGATCACTGGATCAGGATGACAGGATCAGGTTCACGGGATTAGGATCACGGGATCAAGATCACGCAGGATCACGGGATCTGGATCACGGGATAAGGATCACGGAATCAGGATCATGGGATTAGGATTACGTAATCAGGATCACGAGATCTGGATCACGGGATTGGGATCCTGACCGTAGCCAAGTGAGTTATCTGCCATACATTTCAATACGAACTGTTTGGCCAAGGCCGGCGAATTACTTTCCTCATATTCGAAATGAAAAGCAGTGTTTACTTCGGGTGAAAGACCTATTTATGCACTTAAACTATTGGTGCCCTCGCTCCGCTCGTGCGCCAAACCATCTCATGCCTGAATAGGTTACTTTCAACCAACTTGTAATAATCTACTAATTGCTCCCTTGTCATAAAATCTAGTACTAGTACTACTCAGGTTAGGTACAAACATGGATTTATCTAGTGACCCCTGGGATAGATTTTAATGCGTCGATAATAAAAAATGCTTAATTTTGTTAGGTCTTTCGAGTCATATTAATTACATTGCTGGCGGAGCTGGGTGAAGTTTGCCCACTATCGTTTATTTTATGTTCGTCAAACGGTTTAAGTAGGTAATTATGATTGCACATCAAAAAAAAAAAATAATTGACGTATTTATGTATGTTAATAAGTACTTACTTACATTAATTCTGTATTTTTTTATAGGTATGTAGTTATGTGTATGAGCCAAATAAAAAAAATACTTACACAAAGAGAGTGGCTAGCTCTGGTGAGCCATTTACTATACCGTCACACACATACACAAATATTATCAAGAAGAAAAAAAAACAACATAAGTATAGGTAGAGGTAGGTAGGTACTTACTTAATTCGTCAACGGATTGTTTTTTTCAAAAAAATCATTTAAGAATGCTATAAAACTAAATGTGTGTGATCTGAATCTGAATTTGTTTTATCAAAGATCAGTCAAATAATCATAACAGAACAGGTTTATTGAATCGAAAACTACAAAAATACCTGAGCAAATACAGCTCCAAAAATAATAAACAACAACTAAAGCGGTAAGTCCAGCGGCCGGCGACCTCCACACAAAGTAAATAAATCAGAACTTTGCTTCATTACTTACTATTCTGTATCAGACAAGCTTGTGTCACTCCGTAATCTTTCTCCATACTAATATTATAAAGATTGCCTCTTTGTAGATTACCTCTTTCTTACCTCTTACCTTATTAGTTTGTTTTGTATGTAGGAGGTAATCTCCGAAACTACTCATCCGATTTCAAAATTTTTTTTTCTTTCATCAATACCTACTTAGAATAAACTTTCAGGATTGGTCATAGGCTAGATGTTATGTAGGTACCTCTCGGGCAGAAACTTGTATGTAAATAAAATAAGCTCTAACTAAAGACGTTTGGTTTGAATTGAACTTTAGAGTTAACTATTTTGAAGTGGTTCTAGTTTTTGAGGAATGAGATTTGGACGTAACTATGATATCGGACGAAAGCTTCAAAAAGCGAAAAAAAAAGCTTCAAATAAATACTTAGTAAATAAAAAATAGTAAATAGTAAGGAAACCACTTATTGATAACGATTTAAGGATTATGAAGAAGGTTTTGGTTAAAAATTGAAGTTTTAATTTGTAAATTGTATTTTAATTGATTTTTTTTAACTTGAATCCCACTGCTGGGTAAAGGTCTCCCCCAATTCGTACCAATACTCGCGATCACCCGCCACTTCCCACCAGCCTTTCCGAAAGTCATCGAGGTCGTCACGCCAACGTTTCCTCGGCCTGCCCAGCAGCTGAAACCTAAGAGGTACGAGTTAGAATCAACCTCCGAAGCAAATGCTATGGCATAATCTGCTTAAGATCATTAGTTTCGTATATTAGTGTTGTGGTACCATAGTCCTAGTAGTAGGAATTTTAGGTTCAGGCATAGTTATGTACTGTTAATTAATTGATTCATAAGGTTACTTTGACCATCTGCAGGCACCCAATGTGTCACGACTGTTTTGTACTAAGTTTGCTTAAATAATTTTATAGTGCGATAGTGAAATTTTAAACCTTGATGTGCTTATTTCATCTGTAACTTGGCTACGTACTGCCTATTATTTACCCTGTGACTTGGCGTCAAAACTATTGCTACAGCGAGATAAGCCGAGGTGTTCATTGTGGCTGAATAACTTTACCCACTGACAAATTACCAGCGACTGAGAAAATAGTGCCAATTTTGTTTGCAAAAGTGCTGCTTTTACGAGGACAAAAGTAGTGTGGATGAGGTTTAACTTTAAAATTTGCAGAGTTTAAATGAAGCTTAGAAATATAAGTTGTAAACATTTATTTAGCGAGATTTAGTTTGAACATGAGTTGTTCAAGGTTCAACTTTTTTTGTATTGTATTTGTGTTAGAAAAACAACATAAAAATAATACTGTTTGAAACTCTACCTTTATTATTTGTTATGTAATGCAGTACCTACTGATTTAAAATGACAATCTTTTCTTATAGACTATTTTACATACTTTTTGACAAACAGTGGTAAAAATACAAAGTGTTGATTAAAGTATGGATCAAGGATAATCTCTAATAAAACGAGGTATGTAGCTAAATTAAAAATTAAAAAAAAAATTGACTTCAATGTTATAAGCTGAGCAATTTTCTGCACTCTCGCGGTGCATTTTTGTTCATAACTCCAGACTTCAACAAATCTTCATCAAATTTTTATGGCACCAATAGAAAAGTACTTATACCCTTTCAAACGAAAAAATAATTTTGCAAATCAATCCAGGCGTTACATTTTTCCCGTAGCATGTATAAAATAAGATTCCGATGAATTGAGAACCTTTTTTTGAAGTCGGTTAAAATAGCTTTCCTTTAATTTAAACTCTTGCGTATACAGGGTGTTTTAATGAGACTGCTTTGTACTGTCAGTATAAATCTCACACTCGAAAACAACCTACGATCAAGATCAATAAACATAAAGACAAATGAACAGTTAATCAGATAAGCAAGAAACTTATCAATAACATTCAATAAACAGTTACTCTAAGACGCAACAATCGGAATAAATCAACGAATATGTACGAACTGTAATAAGCAGATCAGGAGCTAGAGATCAAAGATTTATATCATAATTTTAAAAAAAATCAATAGCGACTCATTTGCATGTGAAGCCTTTCACAGAGTGACCAGACTTGATACAGTGCTGTCACTCGTAGGTACTATCTACTTAAATTGTTTTATATTGAGTTGATTGCAACTGTAAATAAATAATTAATAAAAATATATAAAGATAGGTACGGAGATTTGTGACAGTGATTTTATATGACTCTGTCACTTTTAACAAATAGTCACAGTAAAACTACAATTAGTCGAATGGTATCAATAAATAGACATATTTTCAAGATTCAAGACTTTTTGACTACATTTAAATAGTCAAAAAATCTTGAAGTTTTGAGAGAAAAATAGCTAGCTCAATGAAAGAGAGAGAAAAATGACTAGGTATAGGTACTTAGTATTAACCAATAGAGCTCCGAGTCACAGTTATCTGACCTGAATACGGTAAATAATGACGTAGGATCCAACCGCTAGCTCTCGTTCTATACAGAGCGATATTGATAAATATAACAAACGATCGTATTTTATACCGGCTGATTGATTTACTACGGCAGAGATGGTTCCCGCTCTCCGAACCAATTTATTGTTTGTGGTGAGCTACGGACCTAAATACTGGGAATGGACGAGAAATGGCAACTACAGAAGATACTCATATCATTACATTACGTAGGTACCTAGGCACATAGCGAACGAACTTCTATAAAAACGTAATACCGTAATCATTTAAATTTAAGCAAATTTTTACCAGTTTATGTTGTTAGATTAAGACAGTGGTATTTATCTAGGTTCCTGTTACACTTTTGTTCTGAAAAACTTACCTAAAAAGAAATGTAAGCAAATTGAATTGAAATCTTTGTAGGTACACCAAAAATGGCATGTTTTCTTTTCATTTTTTTTTTTTTTTTTTTTTTTTATACTACTAAGGTAGCAGACAAGCTTACGGCCCACCTGATGGTAAGCGGTCACCGTAGCTCATAGGTCATTTGTTCTATAGTAAGTTTTCTGTAACAAAAGTGTAACAGGAACCTAGATAAATACTGCTTTTATACAAATAATCACATAAAGTGACAAAAATATGCTCACATTTTAAATTATTTTGGTATTACAATCATATGGACAACTCGCCTGTCGCCGGTCCCTCAAATCTACAGTAAAAAACCTGTATTATAGTAGTACATAGGTAATGTAGACCCGTGTTGGCCGAGGGGGTTATAGTCGTCTTGCTCATTATACGGACTAAAAAATATGAAAAATGACATTTGTTCCTTCAATTTTAGTCCGATTTTAGTCCGTATAATGAGCAATACAACTATAGTACCTACCTCGACATTTTATCCGAAGGTCGCGGGTTCGAATCCTGGCCGTACATCAATGGACTTTTCTATTATATTATCCTTTTATAGTTCGTAAAATCGAGAAATTGATGTAAAATCTAGATTCTCACTCCTTCTTTATTTATCGATTTATTCAAAATCTACTCCAGTCTCTCTATATCTTCAGCAAATGGATTCAAATTGCTCTCGCCAGGAATAGTTCTACCGGCATTGTGGTGGTTAAACTAAGGTAATGGTTCAATCCTTTTATAGTTCAAATTACTTCTGTTCATGCTTAGCTAACTTTACTAGCAACTTTAGTAATGACTTTTGTTCTTACATTACTTGTTTTAGTTATTTCTATATGACTGTGCTTGTGTAAAACTATAATAGGTACCTCCTACTCATTAATTTATGCACTTAAGGCTGTGTCCCCAGTAGGCAAACTGTGAGCGGCCGACTGAGTTTGCGGCGTATCGGTTTATTATGCTCTTCCTTATATTTGAAATGGAGTGTCCACAGTTTGCTAGTTTTGCGCGTAGAGCTGCAAACTGCGTACAGTGAGCGCAAAACTAGCAAACTGTGGACACTCCATTTCAAATATATGGAATGGTATACTAAACCGATACGCCGCAAACTCAGTCGGCCGCTCACAGTTTGCCTACTAGGGACACAGTCTTATTTACCTACAATAGTTTCGTTTGGAAAAACTTACAGAACCAGATGTCCAGGAGTTATAAAGATTTCTACAATACCACTTAATTTTTATTGGCTCCTGAAACACAGTTTTCAACTAGTTCGGGAGCCTATGGATTCAATAAAACTTGTATCACTTGATTGTCAATAAGAACCATTTTACTTTTTATTTTATCATAGTGCCTATTTTTATAGCTGGTTCCTACTTTATATCACTAGAAATAATACTATTTCATAAAAATAATTGAAGGTTTTAAGTTCAGGGGTCGTTGACCCTGTTTCACAGGTTTATTTTTATCAGATACTACAATCAGTTCAACAATATGTATAGCTATTAGTTTGATAACTTATCGTTTTAATAAAACTGTTTCGTCAATTTTACCCTTACCTTTATCATTGTACTAATATCCGACTATAATGTTGACAAAATGGAGCTTTAAGCCATATGTCGGTCTCTATCTACAGAATGAACAAACTCTGATTTACAAGTAATCTATCAATGTCATTGATAAATGCAGTGGCTAAATATAATCTACTGACTGTTACATTTCCAATACAAACAATGTTAAACTCACTTAAAAATATTGAGAGAATAGTAGGCTTTTCTAGATAAGCTTTTTTGAACATTGGTATAAGTAAATAAATAATGCTGGACATTTCACACAGCATCATGAAGCCCCGAGCTAAGTAGAGCTTGTGTTATGGAAACAACATGACTGTGATATACTATACCTTTATTATATATTATGTTGAGTGTACTTTGTTTTGGTACAATATTATTATATTACTATTAGTATAATCAACCGTGAGTGTCCTACTCCTGTACAAATACCTGAAACTATAATTAATATCTTCATATTTTTGCTATTGTTGCATGACTGCATGAGTCTAAAGTATGTTAGGTCGAGAATGTTTAGGATGTGTTCGTAACTTATTTATTTAGGAGACATCCTAGTCCTAGGAGATATTGTCTGACCCTATGTCTACTATCCAAAAGGTTAATATCAGAATACACGAGCATGTTTACGTTTTTTGTGATCAAAAGTAAGATGATAAGTTTTTTGTGACTGGCCTCTTAGCTCACTTGGAAGTAGCTCTGCCTTATGCGCTGTAGGTCGTGGGTTCGATTCCCACCCCGGACAAACATTTGTGTGATGAACATAGATGTTTGCTCTGTGTCTGGGTGTTATAAAGTATTCTAAGTATGTATATACAAAAAAAAGTATATAAGTATTCTATCAGTTATCTGGTTCCCATAGTACAAGCTTTGCTTAGTTTAGGGCTAGATGGCGCTGTGTGAAATGTCCAGCAATATTTATTTTATTTATAAAAAGTCAAACATTTGATTGGCCTCTGCGGAGATTCCAGAAATTCGAGCGCAATTAAGCGACAGGAAGGAGGCCATCTGATCGTCCATCCATCAACGCAAACGACGTAAGGTCATTATTTATTTGGCAACGATCATCATTATTACACTGTATCCTCGTGAGATCAAAATTGTATGGTATAAATCATAGTTTCTCAACCTTATTTTGCCTACCGCCCACTTTCAGAATATATTTTTTTCAATAGACTCTTAATGCGTCGTCTCCATGCCCCCTAATTTTCTCTGGGTTTTCTACTGCCCCCCTGAGAGTCTCAAATGCCCACAAGGGGGCGTTATCGCACACGTTGAGAACCTATGGTATAAATGCTGAAACTCTTGGTAAAACTTTCTATCTTATCTTACTATATTTTTACAGGCGCAAGTTTGAAAGGAATTAAGATATATGTTTGAATGTGTGTGTTACACTGTTTTTATGAAATAAATTGTTAGTATTAAAATTATTATTTTTATTATTATTTTGTTTGTTAATTTGAACATCTCGGGACTATGGAGTCCCGGACCTTTGACAGGCATGCATGGGGCCGAAGCCAACACACAGAGGCCCTTTTGACAATTTTGATCTTTTTTTGTTATTATTATCATTATTATCATTTGGTAGATAGCTAGCTGAAAATCTGTTATTATAACCAACATTCGTTATTTTTTTAATCGATGTAGGTACTACCCAATCCCACGCGTAGGTACTAAGACGCCGGATGTAGCAATGTTATAGTAAAATATAAGCTTTTATATTGCGAGTCAAGCTCAGCAAGTTTAGATTACTCATATTAAGCTCAAAAAACGCTTTCTATTGACATTTGACAAGATAATATTTGGTCTAAGTAAAAAACCGTAGTATCTTAAGCGATTTAGTTTTTTTAGACGGTATAGTTTATAGGTATAGTTTAAGAATATGATTCATACTATCTTAAAACGCTATACTTTTACCAGATAATCTTTAGTATCCTAAACGCTTGGCCTTATAAAATTGCACCACAGAACAAGTGACTGTCCAATTACATGAAACGCGTTGTTCCTCGCTATAATTCGACTGAGATCACTGTAATTTCGTTTTGTAATATCCATTATAAGCTCAAGCCGGCACACAAAAACTAAATGAATTCCGCTACTTTAAATGCAAAAAGTCTATTTAAATAGGTTTTGTGTCACATTGAGATACGATACTGTGTATTTAGACTGCATTGACTACAATAGGTTATCATTTAAGTCCGCTGTTCATAGCGTAGGCTATTTTTAGGGTTCCGTACCTTAAAAGGTAAAAAAAGGAACCCTTATAAGATCACTTTCTTGTCCGTCTGTCCGTCTGTCCGTCTGTCCGTCTGTCTGTCTGTCCGTCTGTCCGTCTGTCCGTCTGTCCGTCTGTCCGTCTGTCCGTCTGTCCGTGTGTCACCATCGATTATCTCAGGAACGGGTGGAGCTAGCAAGTTGAAATTTATACCATATACTGAGGTCTATAGTCCCTATTGTGACTATAAAAATCAAGGTCCTGAGTCAACACTATAAAAAGATATAGGCAAATTTAGGTTTTCGTGAAAACTTGTAAGTACCAAAACTTACCTTAATTATCAACTTTTTTTATTTTTCGGAATTTTTCCTTTACTTGTGCTATAAGACCTTGCTTGTAACCAAATTTGACAATTCTAGGTCAACCGGAAGCACCCTAGAGGTTTTGGGTTGAAAACCTAAATGGTAGTTCCCGTTGACCTAGAATCACGAAATTTGGCAAAAAGCAAGGTCTTATAACACAAATAAAGGGAAAATTCAAAAAAGTTAAAAAAGTTGAAAATTAAAGGGTGTTCCCATACATACATAGTTGACGCCAATTAAGATTGTCCTCCGAGTTGTATGGGCGCTCATACAAATAAGCGGGCTACAATAACATAATGGGTATAATGGGTAGGTACGGAACCCTCGGCGTACGAGTTCTACTCGCACTTGACCGGTTTTTATTATCTTCTACCAAATGAATTTGGTTGAGATCTCAAATTTAAGAACGAAGCGCTTCCAATCGTCTTTTATAATGCGTGCTGCTGTCGAATGGAATAAACTGCCTTCGTCTGTGTTTCCGTCTACATATAACCCGAATATAAGAAGAGTTAATACGCATTTTCTAGGGAAGCTCGCTCCATCCCCGACTTCATCCATGCCTAGGCAAGGAGCAAAGTCAAGAGCTAACCTATCTTAAATAAAAAATCCTTTCTTGACCTGTGCATTCCTGAAGTTTTTGATTTAATAGCTTAAAATCAATGAGTTTTCGTTGATTTTAAGCTAAGGTGGAGTGCCGTAATTGCAACTGTCCGGTAATTGCAACTGGAGTCAATAACTCCCTCTAGGATCACTTTTTTGAACATCGATAGATGTGGTATTAAACTTCTTCTAAAAGTCTCAGTCTAAAAATATAGATGGTGTTGATAGGACCAAAACTAAGCAAATGACAGGCCTTTTTGTAAAACTGCCAATTTTTTGGAAGTGATGCCGCTCGGACGCTCTTCGTAATTTATTGAAAAACATTGTTTTTCGTGGTTTTTCGCCGGTGTGTTCACAGTGAGAGTGATTATAAGACACAGTAAGTTGTTTTTTATGTGTTTGTTGTATTCTACGATAAATCTACTCAGAGTTATGGATGTAGTTACATTTGCCAGACAAAAAGTGCATAGTCTTGTAATTGTAACTATTTTGTTTCTTTTTTGACAGTTGCAATTTAACGACCGGTTTTGTATGAAGTTTGTAAAACCCAGTGATGTAACAATGACGATGATTATGTCGATACGTAATATTTTATTGAAAGGGATACTATCTACTTCCATACTATGCTATGAGTTCTTAGCAATTAGTTTGAGTGATTGAGTCCCTTCATTATGTTGGCGCTAGCGGAGCCGTTTCCAAAGCCGTTCAATATGTGAAACGAATATAAAAAGGCTGTTTAACTTCTAAAATATTACTTATTGCGATTGAAATAAAGTTAGAAAAAATAATTAGTAAAAGATAATTGAAGACTTTAAAGATAAGAGTAAAAGAGGCTGTTTCATAACTAAAAGATTACTGTGATTAAAATAAACATCGAGTCGATAAAAATCACGATAAGGTTCCCATCACTATTTGTAGTAAAATAGTTGCAATTACCGGATTCTTTGCTGAAAAGTGTTATTGTAAGGGCATAGCTATATAAATCGAAAGAACGATATTTAAGGCATGTGTTCTGTATTTTTCAGTAGTAAGCGCCATAGAAAAATAAGAAGTAAAAACAAGTAGTTGCAATTACCCGCAAAAACGGTTAATTGCAACTATTGCTCCCTCTGTCATGAATTTATGCAATAGAATCTTATTCTTTATCGCTTTACTTTATTCATAACAATGATATAAATGTACATAAAATTTACTATAGAACAAATCTTTCAAAAAATACATTTCTCATACAAAATATAGAATTATCAAGCGATGAAGTTAGGACTCCACTTTTTTTAGTTGCAATTACGGCACTCCACCTTATAGAAACCAAATAAAGATTGGTCTTCTCTATTACAAAAAAGACCCAAGAGAGGGCACTTAGACCTTCTTGGAACAAATTAATCATACATTTTGAATGTATGAGAAAAGACCACAGTCGGTCAAAAATAGAAGATCGACCGGGTATTAACATTGCACAAAGAGAAAGACCGAAAAATAGTGAAACCAGATATGAGCCTCAAATAGAAGAAGAAAGAGAAGTAGTAGATTCCCTTTCTAATTCATCTCTTATTAATTGAACCCATGTCAACACCCTAATACAAATCACATTTTGACATGACCCCGCCGTGTGGATAAATTATTAAACTGCATGCAGCGTGTTATAAAAGTCCTGTACGATTTGAATTGCTTGCAGATACAGTTTTGATTTATTTTAAAATGGTTTTTTTTTAATAATTTTGGAAAAGGAAATGAAATCTGCGCTCAACATAGTTGAACTGGAAATAGTGATTGTGGTGATTGTGACATTATCTCAAAAATGGCTTAAGATTATTGATTAGAACTCTGTGTTAGCCTGGGTCTGACGCTCTCTACGATTCAACTGTAGCGAACTTCCAGAAAAATATAATTTAGGTGTATTCAAATCGAGAGTTTTCTTCTAGGTAAGCGTGCTCCATCTTAGACCACATTGTTGTTTTACATCAGGCAGGGTGTGGTCAAACGCGAACCTATTTCAGTTAAAAAAAAAATAGAAGTCTGGCTCAAAAAAAAAATTTTTCACTTAAAAAAAATTATGTTAGCACAAACATTTAACGACAAAACTTCATGACATAAATCTTATGTGTAATTTTATTAGTTTCATAGTAGTTAGCTATATTATTAATGTAATTATAAAAAAACATGTTACCTACTATAAAATAACAACAATTCAGATAAGGTTTTTGTAAAACGCTATAGAGTTCACCAAGAGGGCACGTCATAATCCAACGCGTTCAGATTAACATTTAAACAAGTTTTATGTAAATCCCTTTAATACTAGTATCATTTTTGTGTTCGCTCTCTGGAAAAGAACTCTCTGAAATTGCATTAGTCTTTTGATTGGTCTGTGATGCTAATTTGTGGTTAGAAGTTGAACTTCGATTTATGTTGGTTGAATCATAAAAATTGATAATAATTAATATAAGACTGAATTGATTTATATTTTGTGGTTTAAAATCATTTATAACTGCGATCAGTAATGAAGAAGTTTAATAGTTTAATTTACAGTTAAAATAAAATAAATAATGGTGGACATTTCGCACAACATCATCTAGACCAGTGTTCCGCAAAGGGTGTGCCGCGGCATACTTGGTGTACCATGGTTATTAGTTGGTGTGCCTTGGAAAATTAAGGTTACCTTCAGTTAAGCTACTCCAAATTCGGACCGTATGGTCAACTAAACAAGCTCATGTTTCGCATAAAAAAATTGATTTTTCATTTATGGTGTACCTACCTCCAAAATTTTACGATTTCCTAGATGTACGTTGAACACAAAAAGTTTGCGGAACATTGATCTAGACATCTCATCTACGTTATGCAAGCAGCAAAACCCATACAAATTCCATACCTAATTTTTATTTTCACATGGCCCACATGAAAACAATAAACAAGCGCATTTATGATCGGGGGGTCCCGATATTGGTTATTGCATCCATATTTTGCAACCAATTAGCTTGTAGGGACCACCCTTCTGAACCCCGCCCTTTATGCCCTACCTTGATCTAAATAATGGAGGACACCACTATTGTTTTTCTGGAGGCAATTTTGCAACCCTTTTACCGATATTAAAGTCGGGAATCGTTCACAATATTGCTTACTAGCAGTACGACTAACAACCTTTTGAACTGTTATAGCATGTATCTGCATGGGTACAATATATTTAAGGACATTGCTTGTTTAAAACATAACCCTAAGTAGCGTACAAAATACTACATCTCTTCAATAAAATATACTTTTAGAGTCAAGGTTTCGTGCAGGCATTTACAGAGTAAACCATCATCATCATCTGCAGTCCGACTTCACCCTCTGCTGGGTACACCCTATAGGCTTCTCTTTGCGTGTGCCAATCTCCATGGCCCGCTGCTCGCCTGATCCAAGTCCGGCCCACAACGGATGCTATATCGGCAGCCCATCGCGCCTCTGGACGTCTAAGTACCTAAATACGAATCCTTAAATTTGTAAAAAATCGTACATGCATTGCAAATTATTTATAACTGGTTAGAAAAC
This sequence comes from Camptogramma bilineatum, assembly GCA_958496255.1. Taxonomy (NCBI): domain Eukaryota; kingdom Metazoa; phylum Arthropoda; class Insecta; order Lepidoptera; family Geometridae; genus Camptogramma; species Camptogramma bilineatum. Next base: position 11,372,847 of record OY292458.1, read on the forward strand.
CGTTAAAATAAAATATTGTTTTGTATAAATAAATAAGCTTTTTATTTTCATAAAGTAGTCGTAGGACGCTGAAAATACAAAAAACACTACAAAACTTTTTAAAATAAAATTATAAAACATCTATGATTGGAAGGGAGGCCTTTGCCCATCAGTGGGACAACACAGGCTTATAATAATAATAATAATAAAATCTATGATTGGCAGACCCAAAATATGGGACATCTATGCAAATTAGCTCTTACACAGATTAATCATAACTAACTCAAACGAGAAAACTATAAACGCGCTTTGATTTTCTGCTCGAAAAACTTTATTATTCTTTCATTAGCTGTAAGCTCATTTTTTCCGCCGCTGAAAAACTGAAACGGCCGTCCGGTGAACGCACGAAAAAACAGAAAAAATACGACACGAGAGGAATTGCGGGGAACAAAAGGAGAATGGGACGCGTTTAATCCTGTCCAGCCGTCATTTCGACGGCTCGGAAAGGGAAAATTGAATTTATTATCGTTTGTATTTGACTGACGTGTTATTTTCACGCGACGCCAAAGGAAAGCGGCGAAGCGTCGGAATCCAATCAGTCAGTACAGGATACGATCGTCGATATAGCAGCGGAAGAAGTACCAATGCTGTACTCTATCGGATAAAGCAACCTTATCCACAATCCGCACATGGCTTAAATTGAAACTTAAGTACAGCTAGTTAAAGTTCAATTTCAATTGACAAACCAATTAAATTACACAATATCATGTTAACATTCATGTAAGCGATTTTCAATCAAAAGGCTCGGATATAAGGCGCATTTTACTTTGAAACCTATACTTAGTGATCTAGGTTTGATAGGTGGGTCCGTCTACGAATGAACTGGTGAACTGAAATGCCGTTTTCCGTCCGATAGAGCTTGTGGTTGAGTTTATTTTTTCGGTGTAGATACGGAGATTCGATTGTGATGCGTTAAATGGTTTGAGATTTCCACATTCGCTACTTCTTTATGATGTTACTATCAAAGCTGGGAAATTAGATAAAATTTTCCGTACAATATTTACGACATTATTTACAGAAAATAAACTATAGTCGTATTGCTCGTTATACGGACTAAAATCGGACTAAATTTGAAGGAACAAATGTCATTTTTCATATATTTTTAGTCCGTATAATGAGCAATACGACTATAATACATATTTTTGGCTCAACAGATCAGCGCCCCTTCTCTTGAAACTGAAAACGATAAATTATTACTGTGCCAAAGTACCTACACTCTCAGTTGAGCAACCTACCTATAGATAGTTTTAAACGATCCTTAGATGACTTAACTGGTTCTTATGTAGGTATTTCATACTTTTGTAAAAATATTTAAATTTACTAATTGTTTGATCTAAGCCGATATTTCTTTATACAAACCAATAAAACAAACTTCAAAAATATACTCATCATTTTTTGCTCCCCACAGCGGTAGCAATGCCGGTTAAATCGACCTATAAACCTTAAATCAATTAAAGCTAAACAAAATATTTTGGAATGTAATTACTTACATTTAATAAGGGCTCAAGTGCGTAAGTTAGGGGTTTTTGAAACCCTTATTTACCAAAGGAGATGCAATGAAAACAATTAAATTCGATTTCTACAAAGATATTTATCAAAATTGTCTAACAAATTCAACATGCAATTATGTTGCAGCACACCATCCTACGTAAAGTCACAGCTTAGAAGTAAAAAGCTGATACTTTCACAGTTTTTACAAATGATTCCTCAAAGGAATTGAAATAATAAGTACATACCTACAAATTGTTAACCGAAGGAATATAAAGGGAGAATTAAGTAAGCTTTGGAGGAGAAACAATAATTTTGTTTGTTTTTGCACTTCTAAATGTTTAGGTAAATAACGATATCAATGTTGCCTACAAGGTCACATGAGGTTACTTAGTGCTAACATTCTGTTTGAATTCCATATGTAAAATGGTGTACAATTTATTAATCTGATTCATCAGACAAATGAAATATTCGGTGACAACTTTATGGCTGATTTACATTGATACAGTGGTTGTATCCAACGTCGCTGAATTGCGAAGCTGAATCGACACTGTACCAATATAAACACTTTTCAATCCAGTCCAGTAAGTAAGTAAGTTCGTATGAGCAAGTGGCCAACTCTGGTGATGGAGTTTTTAGGCCGCCTAAAGGCCTCAGTCATGGCTTAACGACTTAAAAGCCGAGACCAACAATTTAACGTGCCCTCCGAAGCATGGAAGCGCTCAGCTCGTAATGCCACTTGCGGTCACCCATCTAAATTGTGACCACGCACAACGCTGCTTAACTTCAACGATCAATCAAGAACGTCTCAGCAAGCTATGCTACGAGCGCTTCAGTCCAGTCCAGTGTCCAGTAACCAGCGCTGTATCCAAATAGACTTTACAATAATGCTTACATTATGACAAGCATTTTTTTCAAATTGAGAATGTTAGTTTGATTTTGATGATTTGATGATTCAATTCAAGAATTGCGTAGCGTCCATTTTAATCCCTCCAGTTTTTGAAACGCGTAGTCTTGATAGGCCTCTCAGCTCCATTGGTAGTAGCTCTGCTTTCTGTGCTGTAGGTTTGATTCCCAACCAGGACAAACATTTGTGTGATTCACATAGAAAATGTTTCTTCTGTGTGTCGGTATTAGAAAATGTTATAGTATGTATACATATAATCTATTACTAAAACATTTTATATAAGTATACTTACTCATAATACAAGCTTTGCTTAGCTTGCTGTTATGACGATGTGTGAAAAGTCCACCAAAATTTATTTTACTATTATATTGTAAGCTGATGTGTGGGGGGAATGGGGGGAGGTCTTTGCCCAGCAGTGGGACACAATAGACTTATAATAATAATAATAATTTTAAACTGAACCAGGTCTTTTGATTAACCTGTGTCAGAGTATTCTCAGAAGCTGTGGTCATGTTTCTCAGTGCGAGCCAATTAAATGGGTATCCACTTCGCTTTATTTTCTTTGCACTTACGATAGCCGAGACAATCTGAACTGGAAATGGAATAAAACAATAATAACAATGGTTTTGTGCTTAAGCTTATGAAGTAGCCCAGCTTTTCTCGGGTTAATATTATGCTTATATTAATCTGGAACTATTTACCCTAAATAAATAAAATATTTTTGGTTGATGTTTAGTGGTTTTGGAGATTCCAAAAACACGCTCACTAAAACACTCTCTCTTTAAAATATTTGTATAGACTGATTGATTATTATAAATGTGAAAGTGTGTTTATTTGTTTCTTTATTTATCCTGCTTTCACGTCAAAACAGAGCGACGGATTGACGTGATTTTTTGTGTGGAGATAGTTGAAGGGCTGGAGAGTAACATAGGCTACTTTTTATCCGGGTACCACGCGAGCGAAGCAGCGGGCAGCAGCTAGTTTATTATATTTTGTTCCTACTTCCCTTACGAACGTTCGTGATATTTATCGTTTTGCATAATACAACGATTTTCAAAATAGTATTTCTGGTTTTGCTTTAGTCTTCAAATATTTAAAACAGTTTAGGATACGTGGCGACAAAATTATGACTCTTAACTCTAAAGAATAGTATACTAGTAATATTACTCAAAACCTATTATGAAAAACGAGTAAGTAAGTCTTTTTAGACCATAATTCAATCCATCAGTGGTCTGTATTCGGTCTGCAAAAGCTGAAGTTGATATCTGATATTCATACGCACGTTTGAACAATTGAACTTAAACAAGTTAAATCGTGGGTTTCATTGGATTTATGCCCAGAAAATGTTTTATAGCACTGTCCCTTACCACACCTAAAGATTATTGTCAGGTGTAACGAACCTTTTCTTTGTTTTATATTGAATGGTTTTAACGATATCGGATTAAACGCACGCGTTGATAGTGGAACGCGAGGTTTTTACCTGTAGGTAGTAGAAGCCTTTTTGTAAAAAGGTTTGCTTTTAATTGGTTTAGGCCAAAATGTTTTTCACTTCCGGTTTGTACAGGTTTTGGCTATAGAGTCTTGAATAAAAAAAGCGTGATTATGACTAAATGACTTATTAATGGAAACATGTATTGTAGTATATCTAAATCTATATCTATACTTCTATACTTATACTAATTATATAAAGCGGAAGAGGTTTTTTTTGTTTGAACGCGCTAATCTCAAGAACTAGTACCTAGTCCGATTTGAAAAATTATTTCTGCATTTGATAGCTTAACTCTTGAGGAAGGTTATAGGCTACCTATCATCATCATCATCACCATATACCATCACTACGGGGGCAACGCTGTGAGGGCGCTGCTAGTCATCTATATCCATTGTACGAAATTATTAAAACATCTAGTCTAGATAGACTACAATATTTATCCTAAATCGAACACAAGCTATGAAGCGTAGATGGCAGAGCAACCATAAATGGGTTAAGTCAACTTGGAAAATGTCTGGAAGGAATCCTTTTAAACCCACCTTAGTAGGTATGGAGCTTGTAATATTACGAGTATGTTCTTCATAAATGAGAATTGAGAAACCAATTTGTTATTATGAGTCTGCCAAAGTATAGCTTGGAGCTCTTTAATAATAATGTTCGACTCAGCTCAAATAAACGAATTACATTATCGACCCACACTTAGATTGCATCCCAATAAAATAAATTGAAAAGTTTTATTCATGCAACTCAGTAACGGTACCAAAAAGGGTCCAATAACGAAATTAAGGTTGAAAAAAGCGCGCCATTGAACGAATCGCCAATTTGCAGGCGAAACGCGATCCAGTAACTACCTCGATTTCGACATTATTATCCAGAATAAGGTGTTATAAAAATTTTATTGGTTTGCTAGCTTTTGTCCGCGCCTTCGCTTTTCTTTGTTCAGAACTTTTGGAAGCTTAAATTTTGAAGAATTCTTCATTTGAAACTAGCTGCTGCCCGCGGCTTCGCTCACGTGGTACCCAGATAAAAAGTAGCCTATGTTACTCTCCAGCTTTCCAACTATTTCCACACAAAAAATCACGTCAACCCGTCACTCTGTTTTGACGTGAAAGCATGACAAATAAACAAACAAATAAACACACCTTCACATTTATAATATGGGTAATACGGATTTTGACTGTCTCACAACTCTGTTCATTCTACCTTTTGCGGAAATGTTGTGGGTTCGATTTCTACCAAAGATATGCATTACTGTGAACATAAATGTTTTGTCTTGGTAAGTATTAGTAATGCATTTTGTTTCTTTAAAAAAAAATACATTTTTGTATCCAATTTGACCACGTATTTCCTATTTACACTATTATAAATAATAGTAATATTTACCTACAACTCCTAATAATATTTATAGGAACAGTCATGTTTGTGTGTATAAAATACGCACTAGCAGTTTTACAGACATACATACTTTGACGTATTTAAATACTTGTGTATTTTTCTTTTTCATTTGTTTATATATTATAAAATACAGACCCACGAAGCTGGGTGATCAAGTAGATTTTTAAAGTGTAAGTTATGTTCCTCGACGACAACTTTTATGAAACTTTTGAAACTATCATGGTTGTAAACATTGCAAACACTATATACGGGATATTTACCATGATTTTTGGATTTTTTAAAAACTTTAGTTTACCGTGATCATGACTGTGCCGAAATATCGGGAGAATCAAAAATCCAAAAATCATGGTAAATATACCGTTTATAGCGTTTAGAACTTTTACTGATTTTAAATGCACTTTTAGCCTCAAAGAAAAGTTTTGCCCCGGGAGTAAATCGTGCTGTTTTAAGCTCTAGGTAATTTTGAACTTCATTATAGTTCATTGTTCAAAGTTACAGATAGTTTTAATTTCTTCTCAAAGTTCTTCCTTTAGTTCAGTGGATATTTTATGAAAATCACTGCAGTAAAGAGATTTTCTTAAAAATGAAAATGTTTGCCTTCCTTTATGTGTACTTCACTTCACAATTTAATGATTTACTTAACAGTCCTGCACTGATTTTGATGAACCTAGCACACATATCACACAAAAGAGTAAGTTGGTGAATTAATAAGTAACCCCCTTACTTATGAAAGATGTTTAAAGTTGAACACTGGTTGAACAACGTCCTGTCTCTGTTTGTCACTTTCTACAAATAAAGACAGGAGTTTGTTTAACCAGTGTTTAGATTTAAACATCTTTCATAAGTAAGGCCCTAAGTGTTTAAGCAATCAAGAATTTTAAGAACACAGAGAAGCGAGAAAATGTACTTAACCGCTAACCAATGGGGTAATCTAATGTTGCAGATAGGATCAGTTGTTGGCAGTTTCTAGATATGGACAGTCCTAGTTTTTGAACGTTTTAATGTCATTGAAATTCATCCAAATCCGGAAAATACTGATACAAACTTCATTCACAATTTTAGGCTAAGGAATTATACTTGGCCATTATATGTATGAAAAATAAAAAGCAAAAAATCATCTATCACATTTCCGTGAGAGAACTAAAAATACTCGTATGTATCTACTTAATTGTTAAACACTCGTTGTTAGTGACTGTACCCAGTAATATTTACATAAACTGCATTGAAGTTAAATCTAGCATAATTTACCAATCGACTTGGTACTTTGAGAAGTAAACCTGACGTTTCAATGCGACATTGAGTCACTTAAACTTAATACTATCCAATTCAAATAGCATAAACTTAAGCCATAAAAGACCATAATAGTTTCATCTATGTTGGTAAAGCAGAGTTGAAACGGCATGCGGACAAAAAAATCATCAGTTGGTGTCATTTTGCTATTTTGCTGACAAAACTAGAATCCACGGCAAACTTTTAAGTTTTTTTTACCATACTTTGTCATTGTACGTTTACACTTATATAGATATAATAAGTAATATAATTATATATACTTAAATATGATGACACAAAATACTCAAAGAATTGTCTAAATTAAAAAAATAACCGACTTTAATGTTATAATTACAAGCTAAGCAATTTTCTACAATCTCGAGGTGTATTTCTGTTCATAACACCGAAGATCCTCGACAGATCCTAACCAAATTGTTGTGACACCAATCGGAAAGTAAGTATACCCAAACAAAAAAATAAATTTTCAAGTCAGTCGAGGCGCCCTCGATTAATCGGTGAACATGCAAAAAAAATATTCTTATGAATTGAGAACCTCCTCATTTTTTTGAAGTCGCTTAAAAACATAAAAAAACTGAGACTACAAAGACCTCTCTCAAACTGCAAACTTTTCTATCGGGCGATATTTCGGTCGGGCTCTTAATATTAAAGTGTATGCGCACACTACAACGATTCAGTATCGGCCATTTATTTATTTATTTGTTTATTTGTTAGGAACAACAAACAGTTACATTCATGACTTATATATAGGTAGTATGGCTATTACTTAGGTTCTAGGAATGTAACCAACCCCGTTGTCCACAAATTAAGTAAATACAAAAGAATGGGCAAACCTTAAAAACATGTTTGTACTAGCAGACCAACCCGACCAAACTATCGGGCGATAAAAAAGTGTGCAGTGTGCGAGGGATCTAAATGTCACCACAGAGTCAGATATTATATTACGAGTATATTGAAACTACATAGGTAGTTTGTTGTCCAATTTTCTGGCTGTATCTTAGCAATTAAATGTTAACGGCCGGTAAATTATATAACTTAGGTAAGACATTTTAAGTACCTATAGAAATAATGTCAAAGATATATCCAGTCCTTATTAAACAAAATTACAGATACAGTAGTGGGGTGACTTTGAGAGATCGAATGAGAGAGCGTTGTGGAGTGAAAGAAGATGTAGTGATGAGAATTGAGAAGGGTATGCTAAGATGGTTCGGTCATGTTGAGAGGATGAATGAAAGTAGATTGACGAAACAGGTCCATAAGGCGAGTGTAAATGGGACCGTCGGAAGGGGAAGACCTAGGCGCACATTCCTAGACCAAATTGGCGAATTATTGGAAAAAGGCCAGGTCAAGAGTACCCTAAACCGACGAGCTTGCATGAAGAATGTGATAAGAGTGAATGAAGCGAAAGAAGTGTGTCAGGATCGTACCGTAAAATACGCCAACATTGCCCGCTTTTTTCGAATAATTTCAATTTTTGTAAAAAAATTCTATGGGAACGTAAGTATTTTCTTTTATCATCTGCTATTATAAGATTATGTGCATGTATTACTTTATCAGATTTTATGATGCGTCAATATTTAATTAAGTATTTTATACATTTTGATGGCGGGCAAAGTTATCTGGACTTTTAGCCAACATTGCCCACGTTGATTTTTGACGCAAATATAGCCTCTAGAGAGATGAAATAAAAAGCCCATACAAGAATTTAGGCAATAATGGCGTTTACTTTAGGTTTTAAAACGATACTATAGAAGGTTTCCTAGCAAAGTGGCTGGGCAAAGTTACCCTGACATTTTTTGTCTTTTTCATACAAACCGCATTTCACAAATTAAAAGTGTTAGGGTTGGCACTTCTTAGTTAACTGATCTTGTGATCGTAGTTGTTGTAGGTATAAAAAAACTGGTTATTTTTCATTCAGGTATTTATTTAATAAACTTTAATCAACATATTTATATAGGTACCCAAATGAAAATGAAATACTAATTGAGATCAAATGATGTTAGGAGCTAAATTAAAATAATTACTAAACTATTAGACATTTTCAGCTAACTGTCACTATTATTATTGCATTGTCACCGAAGACTCATAATTTTACCTAAATTCAGCTCAATTTGACACCGGGAAGTAGGTCAAATTAAGCTTGCAAGAATTGACCCGGACAAACATACTTACAAACATAGGAACTTACAAACATACAAACATTGCAAGTTAATTAAAAGCTTTTACAAGTTTCTGAAGTGCCAACCCTAAGCTTATTTTGATGGCGGGCAATGTTGTCAATAGTAGATCGCTACATTGCTGGATAACTTTGCCCACCGCTATAACTCTTGTTTGAAAAGACATTGAGCAACGATAACAACATATTAATACTCCTAAAATGTTCTTACATATCATAATATTAATAAAACTAACCTGTGTTTTCGCCATCACTCACAATTCACTTATGAATTTGCACCAAAATTTGCCCGCGAAAATACGCACCGTACTCGAATAGTTCCAACAAGTTACTGAGTGAAGCTAGCGACACACCAGATAGACAGTGTTGCTAGACACATAACCTATTTTCTATCAAATTCAAAAAATGTTAACATATTATTCAAATATTTTTGCAATTTAAAGATTTGCTTAAAAATTGATCTTCGGGCAAAATTACCCTTGGTGGCAATGTTGGCGTATTTTACGGTAGCAAGTGGCGATCTGTGGTCTCTGCCTACCCCTATGATGGGATACAGGCGTGAGTTTATGTATGTATGTATGTAGTATTTAAACTGTCCATTTAATTTATATGGTTATAAGCAACACAATTATTTCGAAACAATTTCATAGCTTACACATACGGTAGTAAGCTTATGAAATAATGGTAAATACACACATGGACTGTACGTTGATTTCTATGGTTTATTACTAGTGAACGCCCGCGGCTTCGCTCGCGTGGTCTACTTTTTTTTTATCCCACGGGTACCATAGGTACAATTTTCTGAAATAAAAGTAGCCTATATGTTATTCCAGAACCTAAATTATCTACATTCTAAATTTCATCAGAATCGGTTCAGTAGTTATAGGGATACGTGGTAACAAATATTCACACACACACATACACGGACTTTCGCCTTTATAATATCAGTAGGATTTTAATTATATAAGAGCTTCTTTTACAATTATAATAGTCTAGTTTATGACGATGTTTGTTTAAAGAGGATTTTATGGCAGTTGCTCACATAGAAGGGTTGGATTCCTTTATAGGTTATAAATTATTGTATTCCACGGATTTTTATTACTGCTTTTAAGTATTTATTTTAATTGTGTAAGCACTTATAAATACTTATACCCTTTTTCTAATACTTACTATCTAGGGGATAATGGATGCAAAAGTTTTGATCTCTCTCTCTCTCTAATATTCTCTTTAATTAATAATTCTCTTTAATTTTCTCCATATGTGCCAAATAAACGATTCATTCATTCATTCATTCTTTCTCTTCCGAGCTATTCGTCCCAGATAGTATGAATGAATGAAAATTCTTTATTGCATACCTTAGAATAAGCAAAATACAACAATGACAGAACGAAGTAACAATGTACAATGGGCGGCCTTATCGCTAGGAAGCGATCTCTACCAGATAGTAGTGGGGTCAGCTTTCCTAATGGTTTGCCTCCACTTTGCTCTGTCCTTGACGTCATTTTCAGAAGTTTGGTACTCTCTCTATCCTTTAACACTACATCTCTCCATCTCGTCTTGAGTCTACCCCTAGATCTGCGGCCAGGAGGAGAGCTGTAAATTTCCCACGTATTCAGGCGGTCTCCTCTTTACATGACTGTACCATCGCAAAAACTTTTGATCTCTTTTATGTAAATGCGTACCTCCGTACCCATATTATAAATGTGAAAGTGTGTTTATTTGTTTGTTTATTTGTCCTGCTTTCACGTCAAAACAGAGCAACGGATTGACGTGATTTTTGTGTGGAGATAGTTGGAAGGCTGGAGAGTAACATAGGCTACTTTTTATCCGGGTACCACGCGAGCGAAGCCGCGGGGAGCAGCTGGTGGTAAATAAAGTATTGCAAAGAATGTAAGTACAGAATATACCTTTTAGGCGTCATTTTATGGCCTTTGTCGATTCAACTCAATTAAATGCGTGTGCTGAGGTTTTTACTGCTTACTGAATTACAGCAAAAAGTTATACGATTATTGTAAGGCAAATATTTAATTGGAACACCGGTTTATTTCAAATATTACATGGAAATGGTTTTATTTTCAGAAAACTACAAATTGGTTTAGAATATACCGTAACAAAGTTTTTGCGTGTAAACTTCCAATAACATTAATTTAAGTTATTATCCAATATCTCAACTGTGTTCATGACTTTCTAATATTAACATTTTTATTTTTTTTGTTTCAGGTAATGCTTCATTCATTCAACAAGGTTATTTGTGAACACATTTAAATTAGGTATTGGTTCCTCCGATGACTTCAAACACAGTTTTTGATTTAACAGTCAATTGATGGTAGGATCAAATGCTCAGGGGCTTAATACTCGTAGCACAGCATTCATTCATCAGAAAAACCTAAACTATAAATTTTATTAAAGTTGCCATTTTTCCCAATCTGATGAACAGAGATGTCGATACTTTGTCATGAGTCTTTGAAATATTATGGCATTTGTTAAACGTATATAAAAATAATCTGATTATTGGTACCACATTTAATTTACTACAATGTATAAGTACTTTAAATATGTTTGAAATGTGTGTTTATAATATGCGCAAGATATTGATAAAAAAGCGGGCACCATAAACTATATTTTACATTTGAACATTAACACACGGGAATCAAATATCGGTCTTCGATTTTTGGTGAGACGCAACCGCGAAACCGTGCAGAAATTTACACTAGTTTGAACTGTAGTGACCAATAAAAAACCGTGGAAAACGTAATGGAAGTGAAAACGCTTCGACGGCTACTTTGATGGTATCGTAAAGTGTAGCTGTTGAGCTGTAAACGCCATTGGCCTCAACTGCTAGAAACGTCAACCGAATAATTTGTGGTTTCATTCGGCGAAGCACTAAAACAGAACCTGTTAAAGGCTGAAAGGATGAAAGTTTAACTGGAAGAGGCCCATTTTCCTCTCACATTTATGACTTTATTTTGTGGGTCTTAAGGTTGAATTTTGAAATAATGATTATTATTGCATAAAGTGAACATACTTCTGTTTCAAAAACTGTAAAATTTTACGTTTGATTGGTGTTTAAATTGTACATTAATACATTTACTTACATAAATTAATCTGCTACATATTCACATAACTTACAATAATAAACTTAATAATCTGAGCTGATCCAACATTATAAACTGATGTTTAAAAATAAGTTTAACGTAGACTGAAAATTTGGTTTAAATCAAGTCTTTTGATAAAATTACTAAAAAAAATCGACTACTTATTTGAATGGCTCATAATTCAGTTTAAATAGGTACTGAAAGTATTGTGACAGTGTCATAATGATAAAATGTGAAGTCAAAATTACGCCCGGGTGCGTCAAACAAAGTTACATTTGTAGACCGACTGTTAAGGCTGAATTACACCGGGGCAATACTGTGTGGCATTGCGGCATGCCACAAGGCCGCATGCTACAGAATAAAAAATGTCGCACACTGTGGCAAGAACCGTGCGACATGGCAACACCTTGCGTCATGTGGCAGACTGACCCAAGCACGATGTTGCCTCGGCGTAAAATAGGCTGCCGCATGCCACTAATGCCGCAAATGCTTTCTATTTGTAGCATGCCACAAGATGTCACATGTCACAATATGTAGCATGCGGCACTGTCGCACGTTGTTGCCCCGGTGTAATTCAGCCTTTATAACATTCATAGTTCCACGGCGATAAAGATAATAGAAATATCTTTCGCATCGCATTCATGTCTTGAAAACATTTGCACTAATATTATTTACATTCATTTAACATAGGAGCATACGCCTTTGATCCTTCCAGTGTCCTTGTATCCACGTTTGTCACGATGATTATATAGTCCTTTGAAGTCTCCGCCGGTGGTCTACAGTTATAGTTTGTTCCTTTTATCCAGTCGACGTCTTGCATATGGCTTCCTATATCCATTATAGGACCACAAGACAGCCATTAGTTTAAACGAATATTATCCTTTTACTGTTTATTTGATTTTACTTCACTAGCCATAATTTTACCCGTCATTGTATCTTAAAGTTGATTTGTATCGATATTTTTGCCAAACTTCTAGTAGGTACTATAGTTTGTAAAATTTGGTTTTCAAATGTTTTTGGAAGCATTTTTGTCAGCATGTGTGTATAAAACATAATTCATTTAATTTGCATCAGACGAAATAACATTTTCATCCAAGTACCTTTAAAGGTCTTTTTTGAATAACGCTCTACGAAACATGCTCATAGTAGATAGCAGTGTGCTAATTCACATGAATATTTGCTATTTATGGGTACTTGGGATACTAATCTGATTCCATCATCAGGCCAGCTATTTGATAATTCTGCTTTTATTCTTATTAAAAGTCTGTAAGTATTTTGAGATGATTCTTTCAGTAAGTTATTCGGTTGTTCGTAAGTAATTAGGATGCAACGTAGACTTAGATGTACATTGTATATAGCAGCCTGACATAGCATTATTGAAAGTTTAAAATATAAGTACTATGTGAGCACTATAAAACTGGAGGTTTTGCGCTCGAGACCGAGACCAGCAGGGCAATTCTACTAGATGACAACGTCAATTATTCCGCTGTGGTTTGTTTCGATCTCTTAAATGTCAGCTATATGGTGAATAGTAGAATGGCTTTTCAAAAATTTGTTCTGCCAAAGTCCAAACCTTAGCTAAAACCTCACCACAACTGAGTCGTTTGTCATTAGTAGAATAGGAAACAGTTGATAATCTAAGGTAATAATCTAATCTTTAGTTGAGGTTTTGCTTGTGGTTCATAAAAAGTTTTGTACTAGAATTGCCATCCAGAGACAAGCTTTGTACGGGCGCACGAAAGTGACACGAGACAAAAAACCGTCAGTTTATATGACAACGCTCTTCTGTCTCGGTCTCCTTAAAACTCTGATAGCCCCTCCAGACTCTCGAGAGAAGGCTCGGCTAACAAACAAGCTATCCACACTCTCAGTTTTTCTCCGTCGTGATGTTTGAAATCCTTTGTCTCGGCTAAAACTACCGACACCGATCGGAGAACAGGCGAGCCCGAGAACGAGAAGGCGAGAAGCTCCTCACACTCACGCTTCTCGGGTGTTCTCGGGGGTTCTCGCCGAGAGTCTGGAGGCCCTATGACACCTTAAAATTAAACTGTGGGTGTAAGCTAATAAGTACCTAATTACTGTTCCAGAAAAGCTCATAATCACAAAACACGCAGATAGCTAAAATAAACTACTCGCAGTCGTTTGAACTGCGGTTTCCTCTACCTTTTATTTTCTGTGATTAAAATTTCAAAAAACGTAACAGCTGTCAACTTGCTTGCCTTTTTCAAACTTATCGCACACATTCAATCTCAAAAAGCTTTTTGCATGTAACACGTTCAAACGCCCACAACGTATTACCATTGCTAATAGCAGATCGAATGAAATACATACTGAATTGTATTATTTTTTTTATTTTTTTATGCTGCTTTGTTTTGTACCTTTTGTTCGTATTCAATTAAACTGCCTGATATATTTTATTCATGAAATCAGTATGAGTTGTTTTATGCGGAGCTAAAACCGTTTCAAGAGAATTCTTTATTTGATATTTTTCGAATTCTATTCAAGTTATTTCACTTGGAGAGAATATAAGGAAATGAATGTACCAGGCAAACACATATCCTGTCAGTTTTATAAAGGAAAAGCAATCGTGACATCTCGTTAACACGTCATCATCCCCATGAGGGTTACAAAAGTTGTAGTAGTTATATTCTAATAACAAACAACTTTTCGCAAACCCCTACTGTAGGTACAAAATAGTTACATATTGAGTTTGTTTTTCATAAAATATAAACAATTGTAGGCCCTACAAATTTCTTAAACGTTGTAAGATAGATAACATAAAATTGAATGGTATGGAACTAACAAAACTGAGGATTTATGTTTGTGAAAAATCACTTTCAGACGGAGGAGTTTTCCAAAAACCAGATATAAAAAAAATACTATGAAGGATGGACGAGATTCAAACCTACGACTGCCAACATAGCCGAATTGTCAATGGAATATCATACAAGTCAAAAATGCCTTACGATACCAAGAAAAACATTCGCCTAGGCCAACTCAGAACACAATTTCAAAATCCATTTCTATAGTTACGCTCCGTAGGCGCGGCTGAGAGGATTTTGCATCGCCGAGACGTTTACAAGAGCACTAACAATGTTATTCTTCGTCTTGACAAGCTTGCGACGCTCGGTGATCAATCATTGGGTAGAGTTGTTACTTGAGTGTTATCGATAGTTATATCGATGGAAGTTTGCATATCGGGTACAAGGCTTAGGCACTTTAATACTTTGAGCTGTGAAACTTGACCTTTGTATTACAATCAACAAATTAGAATAAATTGAACGTTGACTTCATTTTATCGACGAATAGATATTAAAAGTATCAATATATTGAGAGTCCAAGAATTTTATGAATAAATGTTAAAATCAATTTAACGTTCGAGTGAGATCACTTACACTCGAAATAACTCAAGCTCATAAACGATTATGACGCCCCGAACCGTAGTCACATAACTTGTAGATTCTATTATTGTCACCAAAACCTTTTTCACGATTTGGTATCGCTTATCGATAGCAAGGGATCGAATATCGTCGAGGACCATCACATAAAGACATCACTATATTTAAGCCCCTTTTCTGAGGGGATTTAATCGGGATAATACATGTGTCGCATCTTATTACCAATCTCAGATTGTGGTGAGAGCAAACATGCTGTCCCTCTTACATTTCGAGTCAACATCATATCACTTACGAGACCTTCGTACGAAAGTGTATTTGAACTGACGAAATTCTTTTATCTCTAGTGTATCCATTTACACAAAGAGCGGATCGTATTATCTTATGTTTTGTATCGATAATTTTATTTTTATCGATTTTTGGGACGTCTCTAGTCTTACGGAGGCAGACTGTTTTGCTATGAAGACATAGTCAAGAGACTTTTAGAGATTTGAATGTTTGCTCTCAACTCGGTAATCTGATTTTTCACTTATTCAAATATATGCAGATATAAACCGGAATGTTGAAGCTGGTTCGCAAAGCTTTTGTTATATATCCAATACCTATAGCAGAAATTTGGATAGGTAAGTATTTTATATTAGAATTGAGTATTTGTGACACCCTTTACCTCAATAATCAATCATTATTTGTTAATTTGGTGTAGTTGTTCGCTATTATTTTCTGAAAGAAAAACAATAATCATGTCATAATTTATCAACCTCACCGACGTATTTACACATAAACACCATCCTACCGACATACACTACGTAGCCTTCTAAATTCATAACCCTTTATAAACTACACTTTAAAAAAGAAAGGCAATCCAAGTACGAACTGATACACGTCAAAACAAGATTTCCCAGCCGCATTAATAAGCTGATGCTTTAACAGCTTACTTAAAATAAAGTGTTTATGATTCCTAATTGGGTAACTAATAAATAATCTTCAAAGCAATCGTAAACATATACAATTCCGATCGCAGTGACATAAAATAAGACATGTACCATTTTATTGCGTCTCAGAGTATGAGTGACAAACGTAATAAATACCGGTGGGGGAATCGTAAAAACTGTATCTTACACAGTTGTCAACGTATAGGTGACTTAATGTGACAGTGAATTAGCCTCTCTTAATATTCCAATAAACAAAATGATGAGACATTTTGTAGACGTAAAGGTTCCTATTAGAGATGATTCAGATTAATTTTATGACGTGGAGATGAACGAAGATGGTAAAAGTTACGAAACAGTTATAAAAAAGTTTGAATTCGTACTAAATGAGACATGATGTATGAATATGGTTGGAAAAAATACAATTTCAAAATAAGTGGAAGTTTTAATAGAAGCTATACTTTTGTAGAAGATTTCGTGACAAAATGTATATTGCAAATAATTTTTAGAAATGAATCCCTTGACTGTTTCACATCGGTATACGAACTAGTGTATGCAAATTGAAAGCAATTCTGTCGATCTCGATAGATAAACGAGTTCACTTCAACAGGAATAAAATACAATAGACAGATACACCGACAAAAGAGTTGGTACTACAGTTATCGATTCATGCTGAAATCCCACGGGAAATTTTATGCTTCCGCTGCAAAGAGCACTTATTGCTTTAAGGTCACCTGCTTCGTTGAACATGTAAGTGCACGAGTATGGGATAAATCTAGAAATTTCTACGCTTCTACAATTTCGGGATTTATTGAAAGAAGATATCGGTCTAGATTAAATTTTAAAAGCTATTTCGATAAAACACATTTACCTTATACAATTTCGTAAATTAGTAGGTATTGTGTGTGACAGAGTCACATTATTTCAGTTTGTTTTTGTAATAGTGTCCAAAATCTGGTTAGGGAATTATATATGTATAGTTCGCCACTGATCATGACGATAGCTGGCTTGAGTCACTTGATGATTATTGACGATAGTTCCGTGAGATGAAGGCATAGATCGCCTTCTGGCTGTAGGTTTGTATAATGTATAATATTAACGTTATGTATAATCTAAGTTTCTTTTTTTTTCTTTTTTTTCCTGTCCCTATCCCACTATGTGGTGTCGACGTTACATTGTAGAGTAGGTAGATAGATAACAGCTTTTTTGACACACTTTAACAGCAGAGACACACAAAAAATAAGAGTAAGTACAGAAATAATAAAAACTTCACTGATTACAAAAAGAGACAAGAATTGTATTCTTCTTCCACTTCCTCTATCAGTCGTCATCTGAGTACTCACTCCTATTATATCTTAGTTTATGATGTAAAAATAAATCATATAATAATTATTGAAGGTAGAGTCATTCGGGGTAAGTGATCGCAGTGGGTAAGTGGGCGCAGTGCCATTATCTCCGAAACGGGGCACGGGGGGTATACAGTTTGTTTTGGTAAGTTGGCAACGTTTATGCAGACAACTAGTTGCGACACATAGTTTGACCGCGCTGTGCGTGTACGAGTTGGTAAGGAGCGAACTACAATTTTGACAATTTAAAGTTAGTTTTGGGTTATTTTACGAAGCGTGTAGCATATACGTTCTAAGGCCGATAGTGGTAAGGCTTTTGCTATAGATTTGGAACTTATCTGAGCGTGTTTTGCAAAAGAAAGTTCTTGGCTGAATGAATAATTTTCTGATTTTGTGTGCATTCATTCATAATTTGTCCGTTTGGGGTAAGTGGGCGCGGGTAAGTGTTCGCACTTTTACGCTAAGCAAATAATTAAAAATAATAATTTTTTTTAGGTTTATAAATTTTATAATTATTAATTATTTAATTTGCCAACTTACCTAAGATAAGTTCTAGGTTTTTTGTAACTTGATGTCAAATTCGATAAACTAATTATGATAAACTGATCTCTAAATAGGTAAAATCTATGCAAACATAAAAGTTTAAATTTTGTTTAAATATATAGGTACATAACATAACGTTTTATTAGGTATATAAATTTTATGATGATTGATTATTTCATTTGCCAACATGCTGGTATAATATTTAAAGTGATTCTTTCTTATGTGTTTTCTAAGTGTATTTTATACTTGTAATCGGAATAAATAATGCTTGATTTACTTTTATTTTGCAACGCGAACGCTTACACCACATGCAATCACTTACCCCGTAAGGGTGCGAACACTTACCCGCAAGTCGGGGCAAGTGTTCGCATTCCGATTTTTCGTCTTAAAATGCATTTTTTTCAAAAACTGAAATAAATGACAGTACAAATTTCATTTATTTTAATTGACAGATAATTTTTCTAACTAAAAACAATACTTTAGGTGCTCTAAATACTAGATCTTGAGCACAGTGAGGTGTCAAAGTGGAAAGTGCGCCCACTTGCCCCGAATGACTCTACATTTGAAAATTTCATTCAAAGACAGGAAATGAGTTCTAAAGTAATAACAGCGATTACTTTAATAACTGTATCGAATACAAACAATGGTGAGGCAGTCGTCTACGCATTTCCTGGTGAGGTTATAAAACACCAATTATAAAACCGTTTAGTTTCGAATAAATCTTCGAATCTCAAACTTATCATAGATGCCGAAACTACGAAGTGTTATTTATTGTATCAATTAGGGAATTCTTCACACGAACAACAACAATCATTAAAACTATTAACTTGTTGTTTTTTACATTTCAATTTGGGATTTGGATGGTTTAGGCTACGCAGACGTATTTTAAAAATAAAAACAGTTATATCCTGACAGCTTTACAACTTACAAAGTATTTTTTTTACTTAATTCAACACTACCTTTTAAATTTTGGTCTTTCTAAGTCATTTTGTTCGTGTTTATCAGTTTCACCTTACTTATCTTATCTTGTTTACGAAAAAAAAAATCGATGTTTCCAATAGATTATAATAATACCTACTATGATTATAAAAAACCATCAACAAAAGCATTTGAAAAGTACCTCAAACATACATACATACATAAAGTCACGCCACTTTCCAATCATAGGAGTAGGCAGTAGTAGTAGCACCTAGTACCTCAAACACACCTTTTGAAATACCCTTTAAATCTTATAACGTGTAGAAAATGATACTTCTAACATTAAACTTATAATATTTCCACAAATCCTTTTCCCCGGTACCCCAAGTTGCAATCGCATAGACTTAAAGATAGTCGGCAATCTGACAAAGCATCTCCGGGATTAGACAACCCCAGAACCGGAGGAGCTCAGTAAAAACTGACTTTCCTCAAACACAGTGACCGTTACGTGACGTCTGTAACTATGTTTATCATCATAAATCTATGATTGATAGTAAAAAAAAAAATTTATAGCCACAACAAGCTAAGGAGATAAAAAAACATAATTTTTACTGAGACCTTTAGGGTTCAAATGATCGAAAAGCAATTACTTCATTTCAGTCTCATGCTGATAGGTACTGCAATTAATAACTATTGTTATACATACAATTGTCATAAAACAATAAAATTTGTTACAATTCTTCTAACTATTTTATAGTTGACTGTATATGCCGTATGTGTTGCCTGATATATCTATGGCATCACATTTTTAATGCCATCGACCCATCTGGCAGGTGGTATGTAGTCTTGGCGACATATCTATCAAGGCGCTACTCCATCTGTCTTCACCAATTCTCGACAAGTAGCATAACATTTTTTTAAGTCCCAAACATAAATTAATATCTTCCGTATCTTCTTTCAAAGACATATGACTGTGTCGCCGTTTTTTTTAATATTTTATGATGGCTCCCGTATATTAGAAAACTAGCTGTTAACGGCCCCAGTACCAAAAAAGCGCAGTAAGCTGCATTACAATTTCATCTTACAATACTGGATTTGATTTAAGGCGATTTTTTCTGAAATAATGTTTTAAAAAGTATCACATTGGAGTAGAAAAAAAAAAAACAGTTCCTTCTGTTAGATAAACGGATGATGGAAATAGTATATTTCAGTACAAGTTCGGAAAGGCTGTCATTACAACGAGTTCCGACAAATGTCTACCCGAGCCGAGGCGCAGCCGAAGGCGAGGGTTGACAGTCGGAACAAGTTGCAATGACGGTTCCGGACGTGTACTGAACGACTATTTTTAATACAGTTGCGAAAAAATGAAGCAATTTAATCTAGAAAATGGCGCCAACCGTAGAATATAAGAGATTTTTTTTTTTCACCGATTGTGGTAGGCAAAGGGAACTATGCCCATACAGCCAAGTCTTCAGTAGAATTTTTTTATTGATATGAAATGAAAATGAAATTTAATGAGATGAATTAAAATGAAACCTAACCAAACTCATTCAATCAAATCATTAAATCTGATATAAAAAACAAATTATTAGCTTCTTTTTAGAAATATACGTACTTATTTGCATGAATCATAAAACTTCTATGATTTTTTTTTAGTAAAAACTTCATAGTTAGTTTTTCTTTTTAATAGACATTATTTTGACAGTTGGGAAAGAGAACGCACGAGTGCGGGAAAGGTAAAAAAAAAGCACGAGTGTGTAATAGCCCACTTCCCGAACGCTATACGTCCCTGCAATACGCCACTTTTTGAGCAACTGTATTAAAAAGTATTATTTAACTGGCTGCTTCGAAAACATTTAAGTACTAAGATAACAGCTTCCAAAATATAATTTTGAATTTGAAAATCAAAGTATCAGCAACAACTGAATTACAGTTAGCATTTATTCAGCAGGAACGCTGAATCTTAATTTCACTTGTTATTCTGTCTATGTTGTTGAGCTAGGTTATGCAGTCCTGTTGCTTCACGACTGAATATCAATATGAAAAAAAAAAAATGTGAGAATTTGAATAGTAATACAAAGAGGTCATTTAAACGCTCAATCATCATTTTCTAAAAGGTGTCCAAGAATTAAAATCTCATTACGGGTGGGACCCAAAATTACCTCAATTTGGACTATTCTGTGAAACAGAACAATGGCAGCTGTCACCCTTACTCCACAAAACATAATTATGTACTAAGAAGATAATATCAAAGTGACTACGATTTCTGGGGTCACTTTTTTGTTATAAAATATTTTTTATATTGAATCCAATGTCATTTTATATTTTTAAATCCCACTAATGTTAAACTTTAAAATTTTTATGTAAATAAAATGTAAACAGGGTGATATCAGTGTCCCTAATTACCTATGCAAGAAAATATGGCAAAAAAACTAATACTTAGCTGAAACTAAAGGAAAAACTGAAATCTTTAGATATTCAAAATTATTCAAAGATAACGCTCACAAACCTAGATTCTCTACTTATCGTAGTTATAAAACAAATCTTCCACCTTGACCAAGTCGTTAATACAATTTTATCAAAGTTTATCGTTGATGTATTAAAGGAACCATTTTATGTAACCTTTTAGCCTATCGCCTCTTCTCAGATCATAAAATAATCATAATAATAGCCCCTGTTCTATTCAACTATGTATGTTGATTGACAAGTAGGTTACCTAACATTTTTTGGTCCAAAGCGTATCAAACAACCGAATTTAAGTTTTTGGTTTGAAACTCGTTTTCAAAGGAAAATTGGTAAAAGTAACATCAATGTTATGAAGTTATCAGGTACCTAATTACAGAAATGAAACAACATTCACACAACATAAAAAAATGATTAAATAATTCTATATTCAATTATTTACCAAATAGTAAAATATACTATAGTCGAATTGCTCATTGTACGAACTAAAAGTATATGAAAAATGACATTTTGATCGTCAATTTTAGTGCGTATAATGAGCAATCCGACTATACCTACTTTACTTTTTTGTAAAGTGGTTGTAAACAGGGAACAGTGTAGGTACTGAAAAATACAAGACTGTTTGGCTTTGAACGAAAGGTTACCTAAAAACTATAAATGTCAGGCTCAGGATAAAACGTACAAGATAAATGTTTTGGTCGGCCGAGTAATCGCGGAGACATAAAATATTTTGACGCAAAGATAAGGACAAAGGGACCGATGTTATTATCTTATCGCGTTGGAGCATTAATGAGGAGTTACCGCCTTTTCACTACTTAATTATTGGTACTAATGACGGAATTTGTAAATGCTGGCATAATCATTTGAGAGCTATATAAACATCTTGGACTAAAACGAGAAACAAAACGTCAAAAATAAAAAATAAATACGAATTTTAATGGTTTTCAAAATTTTCATGTATTGATTCATTCTTGTACTATACTGAATTATCATTTGACAAAACAAAGTGGCTAAAGTCTGTCGTGAATGTTGGAAAAGATGATGAAATAAACAGTTCTTGCTATCTCTTTTCATTGATATAGGAGTGACAAGAAAAAGACATTCTCTAATCTCTTGCCAAATTGAGAGGTGAATATGAATAATGGAGTTGGATAGTAATTTCTCTTGTACCCACAGCTTTATGATTTTATTAATCACATACCTATCTGACAAAGTACATACGTGACATATCTGTGACATATCTGTCACGTATGGAATGCTGACTTCTGCAGAATGTGGGCATGTACCAAATGTATTTGGACTTGGACATACCTCTGACTACCCCCTTAGACATCTTCAAGAATACCTAAAAAGATCTGGGCCTCGAGCACGAGTATGCACAAAGTCTACTATTCGATCCGTGACTGTAGTATAGTCTCTTCATGTATTGATTCATTCTTGTACTATACTGAATTATCATTTGACAAAACAAAGTGGCTAAAGTCTGTCGTGAATGTTGGAAAAGATGATGAAATAAACAGTTCTTGCTATCTCTTTTCATTGATATAGGAGTGACAAGAAAAAGACATTCTCTAATCTCTTGCCAAATTGAGAGGTGAATATGAATAATGGAGTTGGATAGTAATTTCTCTTGTACCCACAGCTTTATGATTTTATTAATCACATACCTATCTGACAAAGTACATACGTGACATATCTGTGACATATCTGTCACGTATGGAATGCTGACTTCTGCAGAATGTGGGCATGTACCAAATGTATTTGGACTTGGACATACCTCTGACTACCCCCTTAGACATCTTCAAGAATACCTAAAAAGATCTGGGCCTCGAGCACGAGTATGCACAAAGTCTACTATTCGATCCGTGACTGTAGTATAGTCTCTCAAATGTATTGGGATTTTAGTTCAGTCAAGTTACCACTGGAGGCGCTGCACCGGAATCCCATACATTTGAGAGACTATACTACAGTCACGGATCGAATAGTAAACTTGTGCATACTCCTGCTAAAGGCTCTGCAAGAATGTCTACCGCGCCTTGGGGATAGAGTCGTGATGATCATATTTCATTTTTTTTATCTGACAAAGCTATAAAAGGGATCCAACAATGTTATAATCTAGTAGGTAGGTACTGGTGGAATCAGACGGTTCACTTTTCGTTAATTTCTGATCTTCATTCGGCATCTTTCAAGGAATGGAGCGTTTGAACACGAAAGAGTTCACGTTCACACGCACTACTTCATTCAATGACATATTAAATGAATAGAACAGTGAATGTTCTTTTCTTTATCATTCCGTTTTAACCGTGTGAACATGGAATGAAAGAAAAATGAATCATTCACTCCAGTGAACACTCATCGTAGTGGACCGTCTGATATCACCTAAAAAAACAATATCTACGTGGCTTTGAGAGGGAACAGCATAGATGGGCTGATTTTAGTCTCACGCTCACCGTCAGCGCTGATAGATGAGTGATCTTTATTACAATGAAATAAGGATACTGATTGTTTAGCAGAAATGGCTACGCTGATCAGCGCTGACGGTGAGCGTGAGACTAAAATCAGCCTAAATGCACGGAAAATCATACGCCTTGTGTTGTCAAGCAAAGCCTTGTCATTAAACTACACCAAAATATGTAGATTAAATTGTAACCCAGCGTAAGTTTCACTCCGTCATAAACCCTTTTCAATTACCATCACAAAACGTCGAGTAAATAAGCTGTGATTGTTTAATAATGTACAAGAAGCTGAGCTCATATTGATGTCATTTCATCTTCAACTTTTGGAAAATAACACTTGTTGTTGTTAGTGTAAGTGACGTCACTTTGTGTTGTAGAAAATCTTAAAATAGGTAGCTTTGCTCTAATAATGTAGACTGTCGCTAAAATAACTGAATTGTGTTTAAGAAGATTTTGTTTTTTTTTAATGCCTGAAGCAGACTTTGACATAACTTTTGACTAAAATAGATAAGTAAGTACTTACTTCAGTAGTAATTTTGATTAACAACCATCATCACAACTCAATAGGTGACCAAAATTCACCATAAAACAGCTCGCCATTAGCTCATAGACGAACTGACTCATCAAGCTTCACATATTCAACAATAATTCTATTATCAAAAGTACAATATAGGAAGTTTATGTTGAATGAAAATAGGTCTACACATGTGTGGATTATTTATGTACAAAGATGTCGTCAATTACGTCGCCCCAGTCCTTTGATCTCATGACATACCTTAGGGATAGTTCGTACATTCGGAAGATGTGACGCAAGTGAAAATAATGAGCATTTAAGAGCGTTTACTGTCGAGATTATTGCTATAATAAACTCGACCGCGCTTTCAATTACAGCAGCGAAATGGGGTTCGTAACTATGAGAAGATAACAATATTAGCGCGGTTAAAATGACAGAAACTTAAAAGAACCTAACGTAGCGTGAGTGGTACTTATAAATGTAATATTAAGGGCGTCTTGCACCACGTTTTTAATTGTATTTAAGCTAGCCTAACTATTTGTATGCGTTAGATGCGTTTAGGTTAGCTAAATAAAATTTTATTTAAGCTAACTATAATAATTGTGCAAGACGCCCTTAATGCTTAACGTACTTAAAATACTTAAATATATGTTTAATACTTACCTAAAATATTATAATAATAACCATTAGCCGAAGTTACTAAACCTACTACAATCATTTAGTGTTGATTTCAAAAAGAAGTTTGGAATGAAAATGTTCCTTCAAATCAGGAAAACATTAATTTGCAATTTCATTACAACCATTCAGTAAATCAGCATCATTTATAAAGCTACCACCTGATTCCCCAAAAGCATTCTCAATATCCATAATACAGTCTCCGAATCCTCAGTTCGCCAAATAAGCAGAGATTTTACGCAATTTGCTAAAGCTACCGAACTCGAGCCGAATCGAGCCGCAGTAATAAACCGCCTTAAGTTATAACTTGCAACATGCCTACGGGATCAATACAGCATCAAAGTAAATGACAATGAATGGGCGGCAGGAAGCGCGTTCGATACGCGTCCTTACATACGCTTGAATGTACTCACATGGGTTTTGGTATGCTGATACTGATGTAGGTAACTAGTTAGCAGGAGCTAGACGGTGTCCACTGGCTATACCAAACAGAAATAGTACCTAGCTAAACTTTTAGCACCATTTGACTTCAAATTTATAAGAGCGGGATAAAAAGTAGCCTGTCACTCTCCAGCACTCCAACTATCTCCAAACAAATATCACGTAAATCCGTTTCTCTGTTTTGACGTGAAAGCAGGACAAACAAACAAACAAACACACTTTCACATTTATAATTACTTAATAGACTCAGTAAGTATTTTAGAGAAAATAAAAATATAATTGCCAGATAATCTATGAGATTTTTGTACTTATGTTGAAAGAACAGGACGATTGTCAGGTCAGTTATTAAGGAACAAAATTGTACAGCATTCGAAGTTTTATTTAATACTTTATGCTCTACAAAAGCTCATATAATATATTACAAGATTGGGTGGCTTAATAAGCAACTTATTTGTATTTTGCCTCATTAATGCGCAAAACATTTATTTCTCTTCTCAATTCTTGGTATTGTCACTTTCCCCACATTATTCCTCCGATACTTTCTAAAGAAACAGTTCCTCGTCACAATTGTTTTCGGTTCTGATAACACTCAAGCTGACATCCATTGTGCGTATCACAACAGAGGATGTGGTAATTAACTGATTTGCGAACGCGAACAAAGACAGGATGCTCTGACACTAACGAGTGTTGGATTGACGACTTCGCAGAGGGTCCTTACAGGGGCATGGCTCCTGACGTTTTCAAGTTATTGGCTAACCCATTGAAAATGATGGCCAATGAAAAATAAATCGTAAAAGAGAATAATGATCGTAGTTTATTAGAGCGCTATCAAAATTTGCAAATTCAAATGAACGATGACGTATTCATGTTTGAGTTTTTAGATGGAATTGATTTTGTAATTGAAAAAATGTTAACGATCTCTTTTAGAATGTTTGAATTTGAAACAGCTTTTAAGCATCATTTGCTAGTTGACCTTCGTGCTTTGTTAGGAACTTGAATATGTGAAAATATAAGCCAACTATGCAGAATTTACAAAATTCATACTCCTCAATGTTTATAGAGATAGGTAGAGGTACTAGAGTTCTTTTTTTTATGAAATTCAATAGATATCGGTACATACATCATAACCAAATATTATGACTTGCGTGAATTGATATTTAATTAAACTGTTGTCAATTTTAGCCTGTTAATAAGGATTAACGAATGATTACGTACTTAAAAGATGAACCCTAGACAATAGTGTCAAAATCACGGCGTTGATTGTTTACGCCTTCGGTAGTAATTACGAAAGATTTCCGAGAGACTTAGTAACTGGTTTGTGTCACATAGTAATAGCTGCAATCTAAAATATACTTTACTATACGTATTTAAGGTTCAGAAATGCTGGCGCAGTCATGACATAAAGTCATTAAGTGCTCCTAAAATTCCTGAAACTGCTTGAATTTAGTGCAGTCTATAATATTTGTCGGTGTCAAATAATTTTATGTAACTTGACTTACAAAGATTAATTTAAGTATAAAATTATATAAGTACTTAAATCTTATAAAATTCCTTATATTTTTATGATCATCGTCTCATACGTAATGTTATGCACAAATCTTACATTCTCAACAAAATAACATTACTCAGACAAAATATTATCTACTTTTATAAGTAAACAAAAAGCGTAAAATAACGTTTTTTATTTTTTTCTCTTCTTGTGTAGAAAGATCAATTTGGGGTAGGCTGGGTTCAGTTCAGACAATGGGTAAATGGAACTAAGTTTCTCATCACCATAACTGTTTGTTATTTTTTTTTTATTTCACTTAGAACGATTTTGATTGGCGTTTGTCAATGGTTAGCTGGTATAATAAGTTAGCAGGTGACTTACTCGAGACTAAAAGTAGTGCAAAGTGTAACAATTGGAGTATCAGGAGTAAGCCGTGGTCTCTACCTGTTTGGTGAAGTGAAACTCCCCAGTACATACTATTAACTCTTCTATGGTATTAACTTCAATGGGCCGGATGCGCGCTTTGACGCCGCTTCCTACCATTACCAGTGGGCCTAACATGTGCAACGTGAGATATGTCACGCGTGAGACGATAAATTTTGTCACTGTCGACGAATTTCTCGTTTACTCTAACATGCACACCACCATGCACAGCGTGACAAAAATTACTCACCCTCGTTTTGTATATCAGCCTAAAGAACTCGTCTCGTTCTCTGTGTTTGTCGACAAACGCTAACATGCACATCTCTTTTTTGACACTGCTGCATGAGAAGGGATGATTATTTTATCGTCGTTACTTTTTGAGGACGACAGCGTATCGAGAAACGCGTTATTATCAATATTTAACTTTGAATAATTGATTAATTGATTACAACAACGTAAAACCCGTAAAATTCAAAGAAAAGTTGTCAGAGATGTTTGCGATCCGTTCGACCTATCGGGCGCCGAGATCCAGCGTCTCTGGAGGATCAACAAGGAGATGGCGTTATAATATGTCGTAGAGCGCTTGAAGTCTTGTATTGTACAACATACTTACCTACTATAAATCAAACTAAAATAAATAAACTGAAAAATTAAACAATGTTGGAGTTTCATTTTCTACAAAATGTACCTACCTATGGGAAAAGTGTTTAACAATTTCTGACTTTTCACTTCAATACTTTTATCCAAAAGTCTTAATCCTTAGGGAGTGGACACACTGCGTTTTTAGCAGCGCGTTTGTATCAAATCACTTAATCAAAAAACTTATTTAAACTTTGTACTTATTTATTTGAGCAATAAACTTTGACTTTTGTCAGTCTTTCTTCCAACTTTCTTCATACAACCTACATTCACTAGTAGTAATCACAACATAGGAAACAAATCAAATTAAGTATATTTATAAACTTTTCACTTCGAACTGCGTGAGCGTGAGATAAATTTTGTCACTGTCGACGATTTTCTCGTTTACTCTAACATGGCACTCCACGATGAGAAGTTTTTCGTCGTAGACTACGCTATCTCACGTCGA
The DNA here is from genome assembly GCA_958496255.1 of Camptogramma bilineatum. Lineage (NCBI taxonomy): Eukaryota > Metazoa > Arthropoda > Insecta > Lepidoptera > Geometridae > Camptogramma > Camptogramma bilineatum. The sequence goes on from OY292458.1 coordinate 11,401,402, forward strand.
GAAACCAACGCACCGGTCTCGTTCATCCAATTTGTCCATTCGAATTGAAGCACGTATTAAATTAAGGGTTTTGAATCGACAACATTATATCCACATTACTCGGATTAACGCGTATTTAAATTTTACAATTTGAATTTTTTGAAATTTTGTCATTGTATTGACATAATTTTGATGGCTGTCATTGTTTGAGCTGCAAAAATAATAAGTCTTTATTGTGTAAGTTTCTAAAAAGTATTTATTTTCTTTTACATTTTGAAAAGATTGTCGTTTGTTGACAAGAGACCGACAGATACGACGAGTTATTTAGGCTGCCATGTTAGCGCAGGTTGGATTATCGAGAATTCACGACAAAACGAGACGAGTAAATTTTGTCACGCTGCGCATGTTAGGCCTACAGGAATTCATCGGATCCGATACTTCCTTCTTTATCACTCTCTAAGCTTATGACAAAGACGGCTGTCACGGAGCAGGTGGCAAATTAAATTTAATGCTGTGACACGATTAGAGAATCAATTAGATAGAGTACTTATTTCCGTCCTAATGTCCGTGCAGTCTTAAATAATACGCCAACCCAGTCCTGAATTAAATCTCATATTAGTCAAAATCACAGTAGATAAAAAAATTATATACATACTAAGTACAGTGCAAGTTACTTAAAAAAAAACAAATGTTTTTTATTAATTAATACTAAGTAGTTTTATCAAAATTATAACTAATAAACTGTAAAATCGTTTTAAAAAAAAACAAAGCATTATTATGACGATTTTTCAGATGTTTTAAGACGTGTTGGCTTTTAAAGCTGCATAGTGATTTTCGATATAAATGTTCATGTCTATAAACCCCAGTGGAGCTACACTCAACGAAGAAAAATATCATGAGGAAATTCGCGGCTTAGACGTAATGATCATGTTTTTCATATGAATAAGGCCGATTATACCCCTCGCAGACTGTCGACTTTCTATCGGCCGATAGTTTGGCTAATAATAATAGCCGGGCTCTTAACTAGTATGAAAATGTATACAGCACACACTTCAACAATTTAGTGTCGGCTATGTATGTACTAGCAGCCCAACTCGACCAAACTATTGGCCGATAGAAAGTTTACAGTCTGCGATGCTGAGAGAATGAACCCAATGGTGGTCTGTTTTATTACAGTTTTAGTTTATTATTAAAATTGGACATCCATTGTGAAAAGCCTTTCTAAACCACCATAATAGCCATTAGTTATTCATGTTAGCAAGTAAGCGGTTTTTATAAATTCTCGGCATTTTTAAAAGGAAAATTGCACAGGCATATTAATACGTCTTTGTGGCCAATGTGTTTTGTTCGCGATTATACAGTGTTTTAAACGTCTTTGCAGCGTTTTTGTACGCGATTATACAGTGTCGTTTGAAGTGCTGAACAGGTCATTAAGCGTTTCTTAAGGTATGTTTACTTTTGTATTTGCATGGGACTTGCTACAGTAGAAAATTCAGTTTATTAAATGTTCATCTAGACTAGAAGTGTCTACTAGACGAAAGAAAATGTGTAGTACATTTTGTTTTCGTTTAATTAACATAAAATGTTAGATATTTTTGAAATGTAACCATATCTATAGACTAATTTCAAGATTCTAAATTTTAATTAATTCAAGGTTTTCTGGAGAAAACTTTCATCCAAACACACATTTCAACTTCATGCCATTATCTGATAATGGTATTACAAATTCTGTAATACGTTCAATCTAACTAAACAAATTCACACTCAAAACTAAAACCATTACAATCCCCCAATTTCCTTCTTCCAAAACTTCATCTTTGAAACTTTCTGTGACATAATCAATATGAATATTCACTAAAGGCCTTTACCCACAGCGACCGATCCGTGCCGCCGATACGATCTGGCGATGCGATCTGAACGCATGCGTTCTCTGTAACCAATGGCTGCCCGTGTATGCCTTCCCACTGCCTGCTGGGAATCTGGTCATTTTAATTTGTGGCCTAATACAGCCGAAACGCATGCGATCTCCGTCTCCGGAAACAGTGATCGCGTGATTGGTGTGGCATCAGGAAGTTTTATAAGAATTTTAATTTTTTGAATGTCATGCTGCAATCACTTAAACCTACAATTATATTTATCTACATTAGTTATATAATGCGCATGTAGCATGCTACAGTGGTTTATAGATCGCGGATAATCTTAAAGTAGAATGAATGGTTATGTATCGTAGAATGGATCGGAGCCAGTGTAAAGATTGCCATCCGATCCAACGATCTATTCTTAAGATGCGTTCTAGGATCGTATCGGCGGGACGGATCGGTCGCTGTGAGTAAAGGCCTTAAAACAGCATTTTGTTCGTCTTATACTGAGCTCGTGCCAAATTGCACTGTAGTGCTGCACGAGTCATTTAGCTCCCACTAGAGCTGAGTTAAATGGTGTAAGCGATAGACATGTACTTTCCTGCTCTTTAGAAATAAGACTGTAGAAACAGGAGCTTAGGTGAAAGAAACTTATTTACAGAGCGAAATTACAACTTGAAACGCTGAAACAAGAGATTTTATGCGACTAAATGTGGAAGAATGTGGGTAGAACGCGATCGAAAAACTCCTGAAAACTAAATTTGTATGGAATTAAACATGCGGATTTACGTGTAGAAACTTTTATTTCAATTTAACAGTCGAGAGACACCGCCACTTGGATCAATCTTGAATACAGGAAGGGCGATTATTCGCCAACATACAAAAACTACAATTTTTTCTCTCTACATTGTCTATGTTTAGTTCGTTCTAAACATAATTGGGGCCGGCATTAACTTATTCTACAGGTAGTTGACAGAGCCGTTTTATTGACCTTCTATAAACTTTGTTTTTCATCATTACATCAGCAGCTCTTACTCTACCATCTCTACCTGGGTATGTTTTTACAATACGAGCCATTTTATATTCTAATGGAGCAGCATTAAAATCTTTTACAATTACTAAGTCACCTTCTTTGAGGTTCGGTTCTGGATATTTCCACTTGGGACGGCTTTGAAGCTGTGTTAAATAATCGTTGGACCATGATTTCCAAAATTGTTGTTTAAGTTTAGTGCAGAGATTCCAAAATTTTAACCGATTAACTGAAACTTCTGTTAAATCTACTTCAGGATAGCTAGCCAAAGCTGTTCCAATGAGGAAATGAGCAGGAGTCAAATACTCACTATCATTTGAGTTTGCGGATAGTAGAGGCCTAGAGTTCAATATTCCCTCGATTTGAACAATGACTGTATAAAGCTCTTCATAAGTTAAACTTAAGGTACCTACGACCCGCTTCAGGTGGTGTTTAACACTTTTTACACCTGCTTCCCACAATCCTCCAAACTCAGGTGAATAACTGGGAATAAATCTAAATTTTATAAAGCGTTGAGTGCAAAAACCATCTACAGCATCCCTGTGATTTTTGGAAGATTGTAGGTCATACAATTTTTTCATTTCATTGGACGCTCCTTTAAAAGTTTTAGCGTTGTCACAAAATATGTTTGTGGGCATGCCACGCCTCGAAATGAAGCGCTTGAGACATGCTAAAAAGGCTTCAGTTGTTAAGTCTGACACGAGCTCTACATGAATAGCTTTTATAGCAAAGCAGACGAAAAGCGCGATGTAACATTTCTTAACAATAGGCTTTCTAACCCTAGCTACCTTCATATCGAAGGGTCCACAGAAGTCAACGCCGACATGCTGAAATGGCCTGGACGCTGTAATTCTTACCTGTGGGAGGGAGCCCATCAACTGCTTAGCAGCCTCAGCTTTTATTCGGAAGCATTTTACGCATTTGCGCACCACTTTCTTGACCTCCCGGATACCATTGACAATGGAGTACCTTTGTGAAAGAGAACTCAAAACTAATCTGGGGCCTGCGTGTAAAAGTCGCAAATGCTCACTTTCTATTATGAGATTTGTTAAATGAGATTTTTTCGGAAGAATAGTGGGATGTTTCTTATCGAAAGACATCTCCCTGGCGTTATCGAGCCTACCTCCTACTCTTAGAACACCTATTTTATCGAGGAAAGGAGAGAGACTTCCTATTCCTGTCTTTATAACTTTTCCAGCAACAAGTGACTCTACCTCTTTGGCAAAATATTGCTTTTGAGTACAACGCACGATAACTGACATAGAGTCGCGAAGCTCTTGAGGTGTTAAGTAACACTCTGTAATTTTGTTTTTGTTTTTTGAACAATTATTATAGAATCTATAAATAAATCCTAGGTACTACTTTTTGTAACTTATATAAGTTTGAATATTTTTCAATTAAATTGATTGCAAATGATGGCTCTACCTGTGTCACATTGCACGGTATTTCTTGCTCATCATTCTGTTCTGTATCTGTGGGCAAATCAGGCAATTTAAAATTTTCAGAACATGCATGTGTATATTGATTATCTGTTAAGTAGGTTGTCCCGTGCCACCACAAAGTACTTTGTTGCAGCTTGTGCGGCAAAACTCCCCTCGACAATAAATCAGCTGGATTATCACCAGTCTTCACAAATCCCCATTGCTTCTGATCGGTCAGCTCTACTATTTGCTTGACTCTATTATTGGCATAAATGTTAGATTTTACATTGCCTGATTTAATCCAAGCTAACACTATTTGGGAGTCGCTGTACAAAAATGTCTCTACTTGGGAAAACCTATCCATCAGGACTCTACCAACCCTTTGCGCCAGCTGTGCCAAGAGAAGAGCGCCATTGAGCTCTAGTTGGGGAATTGTGAGGCTTTTGCCTAATGGAGCAACACGTGACTTGAAGCAGAGTAATTCTGTTTGCACTGAACCATCATTTTTTATAATTCTTACATAAAGACAACAGCCAAAGGCTTTACATGATGCATCAGAATACCCCACCAACTCTACATTAAAAATATCATTACTATTGACACATCTGTTTACTGTGATCTTACCCATAAGTTTTAACTTATTTAAGAAATTGTTCCAGTATAGAAACTGTTCATTTGGAATTATAGCATCCCATCCAATCTGCAAAGACCATAGCTCTTGCATAAATATTTTGGCTACCACTATGATTGGACCTACTAAGCCGAGAGGGTCAAACATCTTCCCTATAAAGCTCAATATTTTTCTTTTTGAATTTAAGTTGTCCCCTTCATCTATATTAGGGCTGGAAAAAGTGAATGTGTCTGAAGTGATGTCATACATCAAACCTAAAGTTTTGACCAGGTTATCTCCACTCATGTCTACATTTTCAAATTGCCTTTGCTCATTTGGAATATCATTTATGACTTCCGGTTTGTTTGAGCACCATTTATGCAAAGAAAAATTACCTAACTTGAGAAGCTCTACCATTTGAGTTTTCAGTTCACAAAGCTGCTCTGCATTGTCTGATCCACACAAAATATCATCAACATAAGTATTTTTGATCATTGTTTGAGCAGCAAGTGGGTATTTACTTTCGTACCGATAAGCTAGTTCAAGTAGGCACCGAGTGGTCAAGTAGGTAGAGGCCTTTAAACCATACGTCACGGTTTGAAGCTGTAAACAGCAGATAGGCTGCCTGGGATCATCTCGCCAAAGAATGTTTTGAAGGCAAGTTTGGTGGCTATTTATGAAAACATTGCGAAATGCCTTTTGGATATCACAAATTAGTGTGAAAATGTAGGTCCTGAATATAATCAGAATATCAAAAAGCTCACTCTGTACCACGGGGCCATTCAGCATGACGTCGTTGAGGGACACCTGACTGCGCGACTTCATACTCCCGTCAAACACTACACGGAGTCGGGTCGTCTTGCTCGCCTCGTTGATAACAGCATGATGTGCTAGAAAGTAAACAGGATCTCTATCAATATCATACTCCGCAAAATCCACCTTTTTAGCATGTCCCAGCTCTACATACTGATCTATGAACAATTTGTACTGCTCTAATAACAAAGGATTTGATTTGAATCGTTTCTCTAACATTAGAAATCTTTGATAGGCGACTGAAAATGAGTCACCAAGCTGCAGTTCTTCCAGAGGAGCGATGAGAGGCATGTCAACATGAAAACGATTGTCTTTAAGACTCACTGATTTCTGAAAAATATCTTCAGCCTTCTGAAACTCATCACAACTCTTCCCTGCAGTCTCTGGTAATTTTTCAGTCAACCAAAATTTTTCCATAATATTTTCTAACTTTTTCTGATCATGGATAGCAAAATTAGAAACAATCTCAAAGGTTACATTACTTACTTCACTATTTTCAGACACTTTTTCAGGAATATTGCCACCAATTACATACCCAAATAGGGTGTTTTGCAAAACCGGTCCATTTTGGATTTTTATACAACCATCGAGTAAAACACTAAAATAAATATCCGCACCCAGTAATAAAGAAATTTCAGCTGGGATATTGAAATCATCATCTGAAAGCTTTACATTTTTTGGTAAATTCCACCCGGATACATTTATAAATTGTTGGGGCAACTTTGAGGTTATTTTGTCGACTATGTGACATTTTAAGTTTAATTTTACATTATTGTGGCATGGAAGCACACTTATGTTTACAAGTTTGTCAATTTTTGTTGGTTTATTACCTATTCCTATAATACTATGGTGCTGATTTATAGCAATCAGCCCAAGTTTGTTTACAAGGCTTGTTGTAACAAAAGATGCCTGGCTGCCCGTGTCAAGCAGTGCTCGGACAGAAATCTTTTCACCTTTTTGATTTAGCAAGTTAACTTTTACAGTCGGAAGCAAAACATTATTGGAAACAGGATTCGATACTAATGAAACTGCAGGCTCAATAGGACTGGCCGGTTCTTCATGTAGCAATGTGTTGTGTCCTTGTTTACATATTTGACATTTGAAAATAAACTTACATTTTCCGCTGTGAGTCTTTAGACATGTAGTGCATAAATCATGGTCCCGCACAAATGTTTGGCGGTCCGCTAATGCTGCCGTTTTGAATTCCGGACAGCTGAAAAGAGGATGGTCATTTTTATTACAACATTTACACAACTTTTTGACTTGTGAGGCAACATTGGTCACCTTTGACTGAGTAGATTTATAGAATCTACTTGTACTTTCATAGCAAGTACTTTTAGGGGGTGAACTATCTTCAAGTGCTATAGCGCGCTTTTCGAGAAAGTTCAAAAAGTCTACCATGGAAGGCATCTTTTCTATGTCCCTATCTAATTGATAAGCTCTGTTTGTGATTTGATCTAGTTTTCTGGTTAAAATGGAAATCAGTAACATGTCCCATGTATCGATGGGCTGTTCAAGATTTTTCAATGCGTGCAATTGTTGCTGCACTTCTGACAAAAACGACCTTATAGAGGCTGCAGTGCCTTTTTGCATTGTAGGCAAATCTAACAAAATATTTATATGATTTCCTATTAACCGCGCTTTGTTGTCAAAACGCTTTTCCAACAAATCTAATGCTTCTCTGTATGACTGATTTATAAGCGGCAAGTTGACAATGACTGCCAAAGCATCATCTGTTACATACTTTCTTAAATAGAACAACTTTTGAACATCGGACAATGATCTGTTATTATCAGTGATCGGAATTAGGCGGGCTTAAATACCTAAAGTTCAAAGAACAGAGGCAAAAAAGGGGAGACTTCCTTACTACAAGAATTTTATTCTTGTAGTAAGTAAGAATTTTATTGAAAGTTGGCACAATTTTCACAGTGAGTTAACATTTAAAATTTAATGTTAATAATATTGTGAACTAATTCAAATAATTTTTCTATTTGACCGACGGAAAAAAGTTTTTTATCCTTATAATTTACATTTCAGTTTTTGTTATTGACTCAGGTAAAAAATTGATTCACCTTAATGTTAGATGTTCTTTATTAATGTCCCGGAAACGGAAATAATTGGGTCGAAAAATAGTTTAGTCCTAAGGCGTCTCCATTTGTCTCTGTTATTTTTCGAACTTTAGGTATTTTAGCCCGCCTCATTCCGATCACTGGTTATTATCGATAACAGCCATAAACAAATCATAAAATGGTTTGAATTTAGTAAAATCTTTCCCATCATAGGGGGTTATATCAATGGTTGGTAGTTTACAGGTTGAGACATTATGACATTCTGATACTGATTTTTTGCCTATTTGCTTCAGAGAAGCATTGATTTTAGCAAGCACAGAATAATATTTTTCTTCTACTTGACCAACCTGTTCGGAGTCACTTTCGTCAATACTTAGGATATCCAACTGCACCGCCTCATAATCCTTGAGTGCACTGATCAGCTTCTCCTTGCGCGCCTCGAGAATATCCACCGTTGCAGACGCAAAACTTATAGGATCGTTCACAAAAGTTTCGATGCGCGTGATTGTAGCTTTGCACTGTGCACGAAGTAAGCGATGTTTACGCAATGTTTCCTTTGATTCCGCCATGGTAGTACGGTAGATAACGACGAAACGACTTAATACTACGATTTACGAACACTCCACGCACTTTTATAGCGATTTACGAACTTTTGCACAAAGTACTTGTTTGTTTACAACAAGCAAGCCGGTATCACGTGGGCGTTGACTGACAGCTGAGTGATTGATTGGCACTGACAGCTGATGACTGACACGACGTGACGACCTGAAGTTTGCACAACTCGTACGCAGGAAATGTTCCAAGCACCAACCTTGCCAAACCAATTTCAGATTTTGTCTAAAATGACGGTGTTCAAAGATGGCAATTTTTCGTTCACAAAATTGCAATCCACGATTTTTCGATGATAGTATGATGCTGTTTCTTGAAGTTTCTTCTTGAGATTCCGTTCTATTATAGCATAAAACGAAGTTTCTTCTATGTTTCTCGTTCTATTATGGCATAGAACGAAGTTGCGGGCCTCGAACAACCGGCACAACAACCCAGCAATGGCGACTTTGTATGGCAAGCCGACTCACGAAATTGCAATTCCACGGTCTTCCGATGCCGTTTCTGCTCCGCACTGATTTTAACACCAACTCTGAAGGACCACCGCGCGCTTGTATGGAAACTAAACATGCGGTTTTACGAGTAGAAACTTTTATTTTAATTTTAACAGTCGAGAGCACAGCCACTTCGATCAATCTTGATTACAGAAAGGGCGATTATTCGCCAACATACAAAAACTACAATTTTTTCTCTCTACATTGTCTATGTTTAGTTCGTTCTAAACAAAATTGATTTTGATAAAACTGATTGATCGTATTACCGGTATTACCCACTGCTAGGTATAGACCTCCTATAGCTCTTGCCAAACTATTGTTTTCTCTTTATATCATTTTATTGTTATATCATCTTCAAACTTCTCACACAAATAATGGTAATGTTCAAAACAAACAGTGTTTATTCTTAGTTTTACAGCCTCAAAATACTATTCTAATAAATGTTTCCTTCAAAAACAACTTCCGGGGATTTGGCAAGGCTTTTGCTGAGTTGAGATCCTCAGCTTTTCTTGAGAATGGGAAAATATTGAAAATACTACACTTTTCAATGGTGCTACAGATTTGAGATTATGCTCTTGTGACCTATTTCAAAGTACTTATATCAAATCATGTATGTACTTTCGCTGGTATCATCAGATTGTTACATCAGTCTCAATGTTGGCGGGGGTAAAAGTTAACTGACCTTGGAGTATGTAGGTATGTATGTTCGTTTATGCTAGTGGCTAACTCTGATGGTGAAGTTTTTAGGCCGCCTGAACATTTTTTTCTTATGGAAGTAGTGTGCAAGACCAAAGACTAAGCGAAGACATTATACTTGTATACTTACTAGATTTCATTCTCTCACCTACAAATAAAGCATGCAGACGAAATCCTTTGTACTTTTTACCCAAGTTTATTCAATTCCAACATTCCTGAGTGTTATCCAGACTTAACTATCCCAGTCACGAAACTATTTCAGCTTGGAGCACAATATAAATAGGTAATGGTGACTCTACACTCTCGGTGAGACACCTTGGGGATCTACTAAACTTTTATGAGAGTGTTCAGCTAGAGACATCTGAAAGTAGATCACAAACGAATCAAGGCGAGCCAAGTTCTGAAAACTCATTTTCTTGACTGTCTTCAATACATTTCCGTTGGAGAAAATGGCGAATATGTCATCTATATCCTCTCGATAACTATAAAACTATAAAATGCGCATTCCTATTGTAACAAAAGTGCATTGGTTGTAAATTGTTCTACAACCAAGACTGTCTTAGGTGTCTGCCAAGTTCAACCTGAATATTGCATGTTGTCCGTCTCCTTTCCTCCCGTAGGCTTTATATTTCAATATTTAATGTGTCTAGCCGTTCCGGCCTCGGCTCACATCCACCTCAAGCACTTACTGTTAAGATATTGAACCATTAATCGGTTTAACCTTTTTTATAATAAAGTCGCTCCACTTTGAGATTTTATCATCTCTTTGCATACTAATCGGAGTTTTGAATGCAGATTTGGGGACCGGGAAAAATGATGACTAATTTATTTAAAAGGAAATGCGTTTATTTAAATTTTATTTGCCGTTTGTAAACTAAGGCAGTTTGTTTAATTGGATTGGCCAGCGTCTTGAGGCAAGCTTCAGGCAGTGGTTGGGATCAATTGATCTTTAAATGGCATAATTATTACTATTAATAATTAAGTATCCCATTAAATAAATTTGCAAAACAGTAGATTAAATGGTTTCAATTATTATAAATGATTAAATTTTAATAGCGTCGATGGGCTTGCAACCTGTCACGTATGGAATGTTAACTTCTGCAAAATGTAGGAATGTATCGAATTGTTTGGACATACCTCTGACTACCTCCTTAGACATCTTCAAAGGATCTAAAAATGCCTAAAGATCTAAAAGAACATGTCTACCGCGCCTTGGGAATACAGCCGTGATAGTTTTTTTTATGTTTAAAGATCTATGGAATTTTTATTTTGTTCCCGGCGAAACATTGTGGCTTCATTTTCATCAAAGCAACTATTCCACCGATGTAAAAAGTAATTGACTCTTTCATTAAGGATGACGACAATAGTTCTGAGTATGAGTTACTATAAAACAATTTACTTCACTGTCACTAGATGGCAGCAGTCGATAAACTCCGTAATTATTGGTCGGGCAGTACAAACTATAATTTGTACGTCCGTCGATAAAATAGACGCAGTATTTGCGGCTATGTTCTGAAATGCAAAGAGGTGCAATACTACTGGTATTCGTTTATAACCATAGTTTCAATCGAAATGTTTTTATGCATGTTGGTTAATTAGGTTCTTTTTAGTGTACGTTGAATATTTTAGTATTGGAATAAGCATGTTAGATATACTAAGTATAAAAAACTTAGACCTTTACATCTTTACTTGATGATTTATACAGTGTCAGGAGGCAATCTTTGCCTACACTTAACGGGACACTGTAGTGCCTGGGACAATGTTGAGATGGAGTAGGCTCGCCCAGCACCTACACCATCCTCTCAGCTTAATCTTAAGTATAAGTATCTACGTAAAAAAATGTTGTTACAACCTATCCTACCAATCTTATAAGTCTGAAAGTCAGTATGTTTGTATTTATCACACATTATTTAAATACGCTTTAGCCAGTGGATCGATTAACTTGTAATAGATGTAGATCAGAAAGGCCTGAAATAGCATATTGGATATTTAAAACGGTGTCAGTACCATGAGCAAAGCCGAAAACGGAAGCTATATATTAATATTCGTATCAAATTTTACCTTTCATGTGGGAGAGATGCTCTTTTCTTTTATGTTTACTTAATATAATTAGGTTTATTGTTTATGCACAAAATATCTGGCTTCCCCAAGTCACAGCATAAAATAGAACAAGTACCTACAGAAGTTCCGAATATAATTTGTTCTGTTTATAATCTTAAATTTCCATTTCGAAATTCTAATTGCTTTTTACCGTGCATAATGGTTTTGAGATAAGGCTCTAAGCATTGCCGGAGCCACTTCAGAGCATATTTATCTTGTTCAAGTGCCAACTAAGCAAAACATTGGCAGACATCAAAGAAGATGGAAATAGTTAATGATAGTGTTTAATTTTTTATGATTCAAATGAAACTAGGTAAGTATATTTAATTTTTTACTTATCGCACGGGAAGGGCTAATTTTGTTTCAAGATGTAGGTAAGTAGGAGCCGTCCAATATACTTGTGTAATTTTTCTAGTGATATTTTTTAGTTAAGTAGGTACCTACCTATCTTATGTCACAGAACATACCTTAGTATAAGTCCATTTCTGCAATGTTTTTTTTTTTCTTGTACTTATTGTTTGTGTGTGTGCTAAAAAAATGTTTAATATGTCTATGTCTATGTCTATTTAAAGGCTTAGATCAGTTGAGCTACCAATAGATCAATAGTTTACAACAGTCCTTATTATGGTTCCTACTGGTTCTAATTGTATTTTGTAAAGTTATGTAAATATTGTAGTAGTTTGGTTTCTGTAAAATTTACGGAAAATTTACAGTGTAAATAAATGTTTTCTTCTTAGAAAAAAAAATATTTAAAAATTGTTAACTTATTTTATGATATTTTGAAATGAAGCAAACCATTGGTTCTGTCTTGGTCTTTAACATAACTGCTGATCACTGAGGGTATTGCTTTAAAACACTTTCCCGAGTTCAGCGTTTTCAACCAGCCAATGTTATTTGTAATTGCATATAATCTTCATAAAATTATGCCTCTTTCCAGTAATTGACCAATTTGTATCTTATCTGATATCATATTGTATTTAACAATCAACAAAATGGTCTCATTGTTTGTATTTGTTTGTAAAATAGAGCTTTTGTGGTCAAACCAAACAAAACTTGGTACATACTGATGTATCAGTGTTGTAATCCCTACGTAATAGTTGACCAAACATTATCTTTACAGATTTAATCTCTGACGTCACCATCCAAGCCTTTGAGGCTTTACCTTTGACCCTTAAAATAAGTTATTTGAAGTATTTTTACAATACTTGGTTATTATACTTTAGGACGGAGTATTATTAGATGTTCTGTGCTTTAGGCGAAATTAGATGGAAAAGTGTAAGCGCTCAGACAAGGTCACGGCCAAAGTAATCACATAATATGCGTGAGCTACTCGGAGTAGAACGTTGGTTTAAATAGGCCTCTATCTTGTCTTCATACAACTTATATAATACAATACCTACGCTTCGTTAACTGTTCCAAAATAAACGAAGAGTAGTTTCGTTCTTAAACTACGAAATCTATTATAGTATGCCATAGAACCAGAGATAAGTAAACTTGTCAGAGGACAAAAGGTGCAGATTCGATTCGTTTGTGTGTTCTGTGGATTAAGATCTAGGTATGATAAGTACTGTTATTTAGTTATAGGTTGGAATTTCACAATTTAAATCCCATAATAACAAGAAGAATGTTGGCATTTTCAAAGCTTAAAGTAACCTGGTAGTTGACTGTTACAAGGTTATGTAAATACAGCATCAATAAAAAACAATTGTGTACCAAAATAACCCTCGAAACAAATTAAACAATTTCACTCAGAAGAAAAAAACAAACATCAGCGGTAATGTCAGCCACAAAATAAGTTACGTCTGACATTTCTGTCCCAGCAGTTAAAACAGTAATTACCCGAAAGAACCCGTCTAACGTTTCCCCGGGGCATTCTACTAAAGCGTAATTTACGCTCAGAAATCTGAGGGATATCAACAAAAAAGTTTCGTATCCAAAAAAAATCGTGCATACATCTTGCGTTCGACGACGCGACTCATTTCTAGGAAGACAAATTACGGAATCCGAGGCAGCCGGGGCGGTAAAAATGCAGCAATTAACCAGAGCCAGAATAACCGAAACTATTTCTGTAAACGATCATTTCGCTCGTTATTTTTGACTGTTTACGCTTTTTTGTCAACGATAATAACCTATCCGAATAGCGTGTTCATCAGCGACATCAAAGCGACTTTGTCCGTTTGTTTGTTTGGAATGCAACGACTTCATTCATACGCATTAATCTGCTTCCTTATTAAAGCGGGTGCGCATACAACTGCAGGCAATAACGAATGATCTGGACCGGTATAAATGCAGCAGCTACTTTAGCTCGGGGCTTGAGCATTCGCTCGAAGCTTGCGGAATTTATGACCATGAGAAAACGGTCCAAAAGTAAACCGTAAAACGAGAGGCAGTTAACGCTTGCAACGCCAATAAAATAATAAAGTAATAAAAAATAAATCCAACTCCACAGGGTGCATGTTTCAAGCGTGGAGAGCTTTAAATTGCTTCCATTTCGTCCATTGCCCGCGATAATAATTGTCCGATATTTCATAATGGACGGGGTATTATGAATTGTCAGGCAAACGGGCCGCTTTACACCAGCAATCGGCCGATGTTAATGCCGCTTAGATAACTCTTGTCAATTAATTATGAAGGCAAAATGCACTGTAACATAATCAGTTATTTATCACCGATGTGACAGAACTGCTCGTTTGTCACCAGTTTCACCCACGGCAAGGCGCGTTGTCTTGGGCATTGATCACGAGCAGTAATTTGAACCTTAGTTGGCGATTAATAAGGGATATAATTCTCCAAACTGCGCCTATTAGTCTGCTTGATGACAACCCGAGATCGGCAGATTCTCTGATTTCATCGTCTCCAAGGGCTTATTTTCGTCCGAATTCAGCGGCTAATCAAAACACACATAAATTACGAGAGCTAAGATTAAAATGATCAAGTTGTAAACGTTTCATTAGTGCCATAATTGCGGCGGCCGCAGCCAGTAAGAAATAAAAGTAGGGGCGGTAATGGGCGCGTTGAATTTAAAGCACGAAGGCCCCTTGCGCACGTTTATTCGGCATAATCAAAAAGCTTCGATCAATGCGCCTGTCTTCTTGTGCGACGAACAGAATGCAATCCGTGCAGTCGGCTCCCACAATCAAACCGGCAACCGCTCGGTTAAAGAGAAGAATTCGAACAACGGCTTTTTGAGCAGCCCTTCACCATTCAAATTAGCTTAATGCATCGAGCAACAAAGCCTTGCGATAACCAAGGAAGTCGGGAAGCCCGCACCGCTTTCCGATCGAATTTAACCAAAACATTTCGAAATTGGAACAACGCTCTAAACGCTTTTTGTAGTATCGTTTGCGTTCCCTTTCAAGGGCTTGAATAAAAAAGAGTTGTGTTCCGGCGCAGACGTCGCCGTCTCAACAGTGTCAAATCTGAAAATAGATAAATGTAGGTATCGTTCGCAAGCATTCGTCGTCGCACAACACACGCGCTCAACCGTTGACAGATTGGACGGTTTATTTATAGAATACGCATCCCTTATTTTGAAGATAAATCGTGAATGAGTAATTGGCTGTCGAATTCAATCTTTCTCCTGCTGAATGAATTTACTCTAATTTAAAATGAAGTGAGTTATTTCATCATGTCCGTGCTCATTCTTTTGCGGTTTTTATAGCAATAATGAAATTGAAATACGAAATCGATAGCGACGAACTTCCGAAGGCAATAACATAAAATATCAAAATAGCATTTCACAAACGTAGGTATTCCATGGTCCCTCAGCACGAGTTACTAACACGAACGAATCGACTGCAGTTCGGAAACTTCAATTCGAGTAGAAATCTGGAGACATCACAATGAGTCTGTGATAAAGTTACCGCGTGTTTCCAACTTTCTGAGATTTCTAAGTTCTATGGAACAACAAACAAAAGTTTTCCATCGCATAATAGGTCCAATTACATCAGATTTACGCAACTTAAATTACTGAGATTACACGACACGACACAAAGCTCAGTGACTTTTGCTCAATGTTTTGATATTAATCAAATTATCTATACTAATATAATAAAGCGGAAGAGTTTGGTTGTTCGTTTGTTTGAACACGCTAATCTCAGGAACCAGTCGGATTTGAAAAAATATTTCTGCTTGTGATAGCTAAACTCTTGAGGAAGGTTATAGGCTACTTTTCATCATCATCATCATCACCATAAACCATCACTACGCCGCGAGGGCGCTGCTAGTTGTAAAATATTCCTTGACTACATTTTGATAAAACAAATTCTGAAACTGTTTTTCCTCACATAACTATTTCAAAGCGAAGTAGTTCCAAAGTTCTAATTCTTATTTTGTTTATCCCACAGTTTTAATCATTTTGTTTATCACGTTTAAATGACCTGAGCAGTTAATTTTATTCGTACTATCGTTCATGTCACTTGTAGTTTCCGATATCTACAGAAATTAAGTGTGGGGTCAAAACTATAAATTTGACTATCGATAAAGTATTAATTTGTTTTTTGCACTATTGATGTGATAGCGCAAGAAACTCAATGCTGCGGTGGTATTCGTAGAAACGAATATTTACGATACGACCACATCGCTGTAAGTGTAGCACGCATCGCCAGTTGGTTGTCATGTCAGTCGCTGCCCACGTGACTTATTCAAAGGCATTGTTTATGCATTTCGTGGTTTACGCTCCAGAGTACGCCCGAGGTTCCATTTTACAAAGTCGAATGTAATTTCAATGAAGGTTCCAAGTTTATCGATCATAAAAGCAAACCGAATATTGTTAAACTCTCCAACTCCTTTCAAGTTTAAATTGTTATTGATATTTATGACGATATTTTTCCGATACAGGGCGTTCGCTTGCATATTTAGTTTTCGAAGTAGAACAAACTTTTATCCTAGGAAACGTAGGAGCCAAAAGGAACTATGACAGTAAAAATAATGGGATTAAGAGATTTTGTAAGGCCGAGGAGATGTCAATCAATGTAAATTATAATACTCAAACAGTCAACATGATAGCAATGATCCCTTATTGGATCCCTCTGCCTTTTATCTAACTATGAGTGCTCTTACTTTACACGAAAATTGAGCACATAAGTAGGTACTTCTCTTCTAAAACAACAAAACTGTTAAAAAAATGATTTCTTTTAGTGTAAAGTTATATTTGTGGCGAGCAATAGAGATTTCGGTTATTGCTCGCCAATTTTATATCAATTCCTTTACAAAAAATCATAATATAATTTGAAATCCAGAGCGTGTGTACAAAAATCATGTCTGTCATATGACTCATAACATACTTGCTTCATTTCACTGATAGTATCTCTTCACCCACGTGTGTATGCCATCTCGAGGAAGTGATCTGTCACTGTCAATCTTGGGATGCCCAATTACACGGATCCGGTGTGAAGTTTCGCTATATGATGATGGAGTTGCTAATTTGAGGGTGATTAATTCCCTTGAAAAATACTTTCTGAATTCAACTCTAAATGGATATAAATGGAATTTCAAATTGACTACTTAAAAATTTAAAAGTACTTACCATGTTGAAGAAATTTAAACAGTGAAACTTTCTAAATACTACTGTAATCTTATATTGTTTCTAGAATTTTAATTTCATGAAATGATAATAAAGTATGAATACCAATAAAATAAAACACTTTAATATTCTATTTTGTTTCCGAACAACACATGAGCACCCAAAAGTTATCCTTTATATGGTGTCTTGTGTCTGTCGAATCTAATATTCCTAGTTAGTATAAAAATACTATGAGTATTGTATTATCTTATTATTGTCAGAATGCAGGCACGTTATGATATCAAACTCGATGCGTCTGGCACATTTTATTGTGGCTCGCATTTCTTCTTCAGTGGCGATTTCTTGTGTGAAATATCAGTTTATTCTCAATAAAGTGGTATTTTATGAGAACGTGATAAAAGTGTTGTGTTTCACCAGTTATTGGTTAGATTGTGTTTGTCATAGCTCATATTTTTTATAACTGGTTGCTTCACTTGTCAGTATGACATTATTAAGAATGACTCATGCTAGACCGTGTCGGGCCCGAGCCGAGCTTCGGCCGTGGCACGGTCACAGAGCTGGCGTTGTCATTTGCTCGGCCGTCACTCGGTATAGCGTGAGTGTGTCCATACAAAATATAAGATGTAATGTAATTAGTTGACCGTGCTACGGCCGACGCTCGTCCCGGACCCGACACGGTCTAGCGTGAGTCATCCTTTAAGTATATTTCAAAGTATTTGATTTACGGATCATAGGTTCGGCTCTAAAATTAGTTACCTACATAAAATTATGAAATTTATAAAAACGTTTTTACATTTTTATTTAAACACTACTCAAAACTTACCATGTAACTGTCATTATCAATTGCAATGATTTTATTGCCCAAGATTTTAGCGACACCTATTATAACTTAAGACACATTGTCGAAACCCATTTGATCTCTAGAAAATGGTGTCCAGTTAATGTGCATGTGTGTAATTGTTCGTATGGCAACAAGTTTACATTTTTTATATTTTTAGGTATTCTGCCGTCATACGTAAAAGAAAGTTACGGCTTTCTTATACTATGTAAGGAAATTACGACCTTTCTACATTCTAAATAGGCCGTGACTTCCATAAAGTAAGTAAGGAAGAAAAGGCTTTTTTACGTATGATGGCAGTATTGCTTAGCTGATTTTGTTGTTCTATATGTTTGGTTAATAGCATCTGTTTACGTCCACTATAAAGTGGTTTCGTATATTCCCTATTAGTGTGTGGCTTAATTTGGTAGTTCGGACCTGTGGTTCATTGTTTAGTCTTCATTGGCAGTTCATTAGCAGGTCCTGTTGCTCGGCAAAGTTTCTCCTTGTTTGTTTTGTTACTGTTATTTATTTCGATTCCCTGTAATTGAAAATCTTTTAGTTGCCTAAGTAAATTCAAGGTTACACTTTCACCTTGCTACGACTTTTAAGTGAAATACAATCTTAACTTTGACTAAAATCCTGCTGGCTGCGCCAATAGCGACCTAAAGCAGAGTAACTACTCATTTATATAATATATATAACAAATATATAACAAAACAAGATCGCAACTGTTACCAAAGTGCAGTAGACATTCTTTCAAATCCAAGGAAGTTCAACATTCACAAAAACGATGAGTTTTCAACCTGTCTGGAATGCTCAATTGCAACAATTTGTAAAAGTTAGCGTTCCATACGTGACAGGTTGCATGCTCGCCGCAGATTAGAATACAAACTGGAATTTGGTTTTTCAACTACCTGCTTAATTGCTTCTTACCTACTTAGTAATCTTTGTCACTATGTATTGCGATGTTGGCCGAGTGGGTAGTACCTCGACCTTTAATCCGAAGGTCGTGGCTTCGAATCCCGGCCGTGCTCCAATGGATTTTTTGTTTCGAAAAAATTTAAATGTGCTCAAGCTCTAAACGGCGAAGGAAAACATCATGGGGAAACCTGCGGCTTAGTTAGCCCTACACGTATTGACCATGTGTTTTCTGTGGATAAAGGCGGTTAAGCTGAGAT
This sequence comes from Camptogramma bilineatum, assembly GCA_958496255.1. Classification (NCBI taxonomy): domain Eukaryota; kingdom Metazoa; phylum Arthropoda; class Insecta; order Lepidoptera; family Geometridae; genus Camptogramma; species Camptogramma bilineatum. Next base: position 11,420,601 of record OY292458.1, read on the forward strand.
GATAGATGGATGGTGTAGGTGCTGGGCAAGCCTACTCCACCACAACATTGTCCCAAGCTACAGTGTCCCCTTAAGTGTAGGCAAAGATTGCTTTGACACTGTATAAATCAAAGTAAAAGATGTAAAGGCCTACGTTTTTTATATATAGAGCTAGTGGGTATCTTCAATGATAATCTACCTAAGAATCCTATCTAAGAATCGGTTACGGCTGAATGAACAGGGCAGAATAAGTGCAGGCGACGCGTCGTGGGACATAAATCGCGTTCAGACTGTCGCCTCGCGGTGGCACGCGGAACCTCGTCTTATTGTCCGCCGCTCGTTTTGTTCTGACTGCGTTATTTTCAGATGGCTGGGATTTGCATTCAGCTTCTGTATCTGATTGTTTGCGATCGGTCGAAAAGCTTAATGGGTTGTCGTTTATTAAAAAAAGTTTTCTTTATTGGTAATATAATAAAATTAATATAAGCTTTAATTTACTCAACCATAAGGTACTAAACATAAATTCATAGTAAGCTAATTTTGACTGATAAATGAAACTTTGTATCTTGTTTGCACAATTTTTAACTAATGTAGATATCGTTACAAGGCTGAAAAGTCTGTAAAACTTTTTGACTTACTTCCTATGTGGTGGTGACAATGTATTGTCATATCAGGAATGAACTTAACGTAATCTATATTATTTATATTGTTTTATAATTCCCCAATATCATGGATTATTTAGTACTGAGAGCAGCACATAGCCAACTGTTCTCAGAATGTGCAGTCTAACTGTAACTTATTGGAAAGAATAAACCAATAAAAACACAAAATGGCGCCTGGCTCAATACCGAATGATACCATTCGTTTAAGCCAAAATAAGACGACACGTTGTTATTTTAGATCCTGAGATCTCCAAGGACTGATAGGACAGTCGTTCCGAGGTGCACTGGGTTTTACTGCAGCTAATTTGTAACTCCTTTTTTGTAGATTGATCGAGCTACGGGGAGCTTTGAACATTGCTAGCTTGATTGTAAACGGGGGAATACCTATTGCGTTTGTTCCGAAAGTATTGTCGAAATCACTCACAATTTTAGACAATTTTAGTTATCAAGTGGAATTGTCACTTTTAAATTTTAGACATGACTGGTGTCCTTTGAATGTTCACCAAGACACAGTCAAATTATCTTAATTACTACGACTGGTAGTGGCTTAGATCAGTTGAGATACCTATAGATTTTTTAAAACGATCTATAGGTATTTCATAATGATATGGCTCAAGTGATTTTAAGGTATTTTGTAAAGTTAATGTAAATAAATAATAATATAATTTAGGTACATCTGATTGGATTCTTTCGTAATGTATATTTTACTAGCACTGTTTACGTTACACAATCATCATTGTAAAAGTGTCTCATTGCCAGGCCCCTAAAATCTCCGGGCCCCGTTTTACTATCACAGGACTATCGCATTGATTAGACTGCTGCTGTGGGTGCGGATCAAGATAAACTTAATTTACTCACTATCGAATAGACTTCGTGTTTCCCCGCCATCTAATGAAATATGCTCCTGTGGCTTCGACAAGATTTCTGGCTTCAGTTGGACCAGTTCTAAACATTATCAAGAGAGACTCGAGCAGTATCTTAACTTTGGAAAAATTTACATAACAATCAGAATACTCATCAGAACCACACTGTAACTCAAAAACAATAGCACTATAACTTCTCTTCAAAATACGCGTATCTTAATTTTAGGATGTCAACCCGAATATTTTAATAAACTTTATTTTTAAACGTAGGCTTGTTTCTCCGATAGAGATGCATTTATGATGCTGAAAATAGGAATTTTTTGCTTTTAACACGATCCATATTTTGTTAAATATTTTGATATTTCGAAAACACCGAGGATTTTTATGTCAATAATTGTGAATAAATAATTGTTCATAAAAAATATCTATATTGGCTCTTACACAATACGCCGGTATATTATTTATCGTGTTTTTTCGGTGGCCGTATTAGTGGAAAACATGGTAAATTGTAAGTACATTGAACATAATTATTTATTTATAAGTATACATATTTGGTAGAAGTAAATTTTCGAATAAAAATTCGAGTACCTAATAGTAAAGTAGATTCATACCCATAATAGCAAAATCCCCCTTTAAAATGTAACAATAATTTTAAGGTTATACTTAAATGTTTACCTACGATAAAAAAAAATTGCGGTAAATGAGGTATTTCCGCTTTCGTGGCAAATGTGGCCATTCGTGGCAAGTTTATTCAGTAGCTATCTGAACATCGGAGAATACTATTAAGAGATCACGAATCTGAAATAGCTTTGCACGCTTTACAGAGCAAGAACAAACGAAATGCAACAATGAATAAAGATAAAGTATTTAAGAAATTCACACGAAAATACTTTGAAAACGCACTTTGAACAAGGAAAAAGGTACTGATTATAAATTGTGGTATGAAAAAGTACATATGCAAATTAAATTTTTGTTTTGAATAGCAAGCTTGTCTATTATTAATTCAACTTACATTCAATCTCATTTTTTTAGCTATTAAATTTGTTGTTAAATACAACTGTACTTTTTAGAATTATTTTCAAATTAAAAAGTCCTTTTATTTCTGCACAATCTTAAACTAAACAAAGTCAAATTTTCTGTTATTCAGTAGTATCTACGGAATCAAATTGAAACGTCTATGAGCTAGGTGATCCTACTCCTTTTCTTTTTTTTCTTTTCTCTTTTTTCTTTCACGAACAATATCATTAAGAACCAGGGCAACAATTGACGCAAAGCTATGATTTGTACCAATCAGTTACGATTGTTTGATTATAGAAAACCTCTACTTAGGCCTTTACATCTTTACTAGAATATTTAAACAGAGTCAGGAGACAACCTTTGCATACTCCTAACGGAACTACTGCCTGGTTTATTGTTGAGATGGAGTAGGCTTGCCCAGCACCTAAACCATCCTCCCAGCAGGAAAGACATAGTAAACACAGGTATGTATGGGGCTGACTAAGCCACAGGTCATCATCATCATCATCATCATCATCAGCCTATAGCAGTCCACTGCTGGACATAGGCCTCCCCTAATGAGCGCCATCGCGCCCTGTCTTCAGCTTGACGCATCCAACTTGTGCCGGCAGCCTTTCGCAGATCGTCACTCCACCTGGCAGGAGGGCGTCCTACACTACGTTTGCCGAGACGTGGTCTCCACTCGAGAACTCGTTTACCCCAGCGGTTGTCAGTTCTTCGACAGATAATGGCCGGCCCACTGCCACTTCAGCTTGCTGATTCTCTGAGCTATGTCAACAACTTTGGTTCTCTGCCGAATAGTCTCATTGCGGATCCTATCCTTCAGAGAAACTCCGAGCATAGCTCGCTCCATAGCTCGCTGAGCGACTTTGAATTTGTGGACCAGCCGTACTGTGAGTGTCCACGTCTCAGCTCCGTATGTCATTACGGGTAGAACGCACTGGTTGAACACTTTCGTTTTCAAACTCTGCGGTATAGGTGACGAGAAAACTCGACGCAGTTTACCAAATGCTGCCCAGCCCAGCTGGATTCTCCTTTTGGCCTCCTTCTCGAAGTTGTTTCTACCTAATCGCAAAATCTGCCCGAGGTATGTGTACTCCGAAACAACTTCAAGAAGGTGACCATTAACGCTGATAGGTCTCGGATCAATTTGATCATTGATCATGACTTTGGTTTTATCCAAATTCATGCCGAGACCCATCTGCCGAGCCACAGGTAACGATTTTTATTTTATTGTTTAGAGCTCGTGTTAATGCGCATATAATTTTTTTCAAAGAAAAAATCCATTTATGACAGCCAGGATTTGAGCTCACGACCCTGGGATCGAAAGTCCAACCCTCCGATTACCTCCTATAATCAAACATGCTGACCGAGTGGGATAGCACCCGCCCCTGATTACGTAATGGCTGATTTACACAGGGTCAGTAGACAAGTCAGTCGCAGGGGGGCGCCAACTGACTTTAAAATATTCGTGTCCGAATATTCAAGTCAGCGCTGACTTCAAGCCACTGTACTGACTTCCAATCAGTTTACACAGGGTTTTTTTCGGGTCAGCACTGACTTGCCTCGAATTTGTAGTCAGTTACTGACCCTGTGTAAATCAGCTCTAAGACTTGCAACAGCAATGCGACAGCAATCACTACGCAACCGGTCGAAAAGTATCACTAAAAATCGTATTTAGAAAGCTATTGCACGTCTATTGGTCGCCTGTCGCAAAATGCACTTTGGCCGTGGTGCATTTTGTGACCATAATACAATTTTTAATGATATTTTCGACCGATCGCGTAGTGATTGCTGTCGCATTGCTGTTGCAAGTCTTACGTAATCAGGGGGGCGGGGACTATCCTACTCGGTCAACATGGTTCTACTTCTGTTTGATTAGACAACCTCTAATTTGTATCTAAAATAACAAGCTAAAAAGGCACCAAGCAAAGTAGCATTTGGAAACTAGTATTTATATCGTTAATTAGATAAAGCTAATAGCCAATATAAAAGCATTAATAACTTTATCCGACACTTCGTAATCGCAATTTATCAACACATTTAATTTGATGAATTGCTTATAGCTCGTGAGACGCTTATTTATAGGTCGTTGTTCAAGACATTCTGATAAGGAATAAAACTACAGTTTAGGTACAACTAATTTAGTAGTTACTTTAACATAAGTGATTCGACCTGATGTTTCAAATGACAGATAACTTTTAACTGAGGAATATACGCGTTGTGCGTGGTCACTCCTAGGATGGGTGACCGCAAGTGGTATTATGATCTGAGCGCTTCCGTGCTTCGGCGGGCATGTTAAATTGTCGGTCCCGGCTTTTCAGTCGTTAAGCCATGACAGAGGCCTTTAGGCGGCCTAAAAACTCCGTCACCAGAGTTGGCCACTTGCTCATACGAACTTACTTACTTTACTGAGGAATACATTTCGAGATTTCACATGTAGGTATTGAAAATGAAATTACCTACCCATTACATTACAGCGCGTTCAGCAGGGACAAGGAATGGGCTAGGACCTCAAAATTTCGTTTAGTCTTAAAAATGTTTCGTTAGGTCATCCTTCCTCTCGAATCAAAGTTTCGATTATTTATTTACTTCTACTTTCCAATAAAAAGTTTTGATTAGTTAGGTACTTCTTTTATAACGTTTCTCAGCAATAAGTAACCATAAACATCTACAAATAACAACTAGTGAACGAGTTACTTCCCATTTTAACTGACAGTTCACTCAGAGATGTTGAAACAAGTCCTAAAAGTACCTTCAAACAGACCACCGAGCGGACATGCATCTCTTTCACAAAGGGTATAAACTGTCACTTGCTGAGACGCCCGCGGTGTGGTAAGTAGCTGAGATGCAGTTCAATGAACTAGGAAACCACCACATACGATGCTATGTTAGATAATACCTTTTTTTGCGTCTTTATGTGTAGTTTTTATATGTAACAAAATTATTCTTGACTAATCTATCCACAAACACTGCATTTTAACTAAAGTATTGTAATTTCAGAAATTTTACTCAGGCTGTCGTTTTGTTTTTTACTATAGCAATTAATTAAACGACTTCTAATAATCATAAACAGCACAATCTCTGTGTTTAAAAACTAATGTGCACGAAAGTGGTTTCTCAGTGTTTGTTCAATCAAGCATGTTTCTAATCTCTATCTAAGCGTTTATTAAAAGTAAAGTTTCTTATAAAAGCGGCGCCGTCTTAGCACTGTCGTAAAATAGCTTTACTTACTTCTTTTACAACAGCCCATACCTCGGTTTTACGCGTCATTATTATTTTTTTCTTTTTTTTTAATTTATGTCGTCCCACTGCTGGGCAAAGCTCTCCCCCACATCTCTCCAACTATTTCTGTTCTTCGAGATTTCCCACCAAGTCTCATTGCTATTATTATTATTTTCAACCTGCATCAAACCACTGAATGCATGTATATTACTTTATGTCAGTTTAAAATAATTATAGATTCAACTAATTGGAGCTTACTGGCCTTATCCTAAGATTTAAACTCATGTAGGTATCTATAAAATAATGAGACCTTTATAATATATATTCTAGAGGGGTTATGAAGCTTTAGGAGTTATCCCTTACCTACATTGTAAAGGTGGCCCGAGACCGAGAATGGAGATAGTTGTCATTATAAACTGATGGTTCTCTGTCTCGTCTTACTTCCGTGCGCCCCTACAAAGCCAGTCTCTAGTCTCGGTCTCACTCGGTCTCGGTCGGTAGTCAGACAATCAGCCCGCAAGTCTCGGTCTCTGGTGCGAACCGTCACCTTAACCTTAACGCGGTAAGGTCTGGAACATTGTTAAAAGGTAAAATGTAGTCAGTTCATCCACACGAAAGCCATGGTAGATACGTGTGAGGATTACTAACTCGTAAATATCCTCACGATGTTCCTCTACCGCCAAACAAGCTACACAACAAAAAACTTATGCCTTTACATCTTTTACTAGATGATTTATAAAGTGTCAGGAAGCAATCTTGCCTACACCTATCGGAACACTGCAGTGCCTGGGACCTTGTTTGAGATGGAAAACCATCCTCTCAGCTTAACCAGCCATATCCACAGGAAAGACATGGTCAATACGTCTGGGACTGACTAAGCCGCGGATTTCCTCACGATGTTTTCCTTCGCCGTTTAGAGCTCACACCACAAACGCTGCAACATTTTCACCGCTTTATTCAGTTTTTGGAATCTTAAAAGCTGTTCCATCAAACAGGTTTCAATAAACTTGAACTGTAATTTACAAAACACACTGGAGCCTATCATTACGCCCTGATGCAATTACATAAATTATTTTTCAATTAATAAAACAGGTTTAATGTCAATATTTCATCTACTTACTTACCGTACTGCGGCGGGGACCAGTTTTATGACATATCTTAAGTGTGCATTGCGTCTTACAAATCAAAATGAGAGCAAGATTTTATCTTTAAAGGTATTTTTCGTTAAGTATTGGATTTCAATCAAAACAGTGACCATTTAAGTGCTCACGTTAAAAAAAGAGCCACATCTTTCTTACCGAAACTCAAAACAAGAGACACTATTGTATCAATTTTAAATGTTACAGTAGAAATACTTTTAAAAGTTATTTGAATAGTTTTTATCTACATTGTTATTGAACCGTTCATCAATAACAAACATTTGCGTGTAATGGTTTCTGCTACTGAATTTTTATTACCTGCTGACATTACACAAAGCTTGTTCTCAACAAAAAGCTAAGTGTAACCATGATGTAACCACTTCAAATTAGAAATGGTTCCGTTCTGCCAAGTTTTTTTAGAACAACACGCGATCTTAATTAAGAATTCCCAAACAACCCCAATTTCAAATTCAGACTATAATTCTTATTTGGTGATCTTAATTGCCATTCTTTGGCACATCTATTTTTCCCTTTTTTCCCTATTTAAAGGGGTACAGCGGAAATTGCATGGAAGGAAAGGATCACTTGAGTCTACCCAGTATAATTATAAATATTCTCTATATATTTATCTCTATATAATTATATTTATTCTCTAGCGATTGTCTATTTTGTTCTTTGTCGTCTACTAAACTTCTTCTTTTTCTACTAATCTGTAAGTGGAAACAGCATGTACCTATCACTAATAGGTACTGTTTCATAAAATCTAATCCATGTGTTTTCTACCTAGCTGTAAGTTTTCCTAAGACTCTAAAATAAAATAAAATAAATAAAATATGTAGAATATTTTTTCTTCCCGATTATTTACTATAAATACTTTATTCTACATTCCATAAAGCATAAATCATACAAAACTTTCCTTTTTATGTGTGTTTGTGATTATACAGAGCTAATTAAATTTAGTAGTCTAAAAAAGCGTTGGTATATTTTTACCAAGGTAACATCAAACTTAATTTGCACCATAAAACACTAAATTCATTATAATAGTAAATTAAACTCAATAAACCAAGATACTAGTAACCAAGAGACCAATAAAAGCCATCGTAACTATCATGGGCCATAATGCCAACTTCGTTGAAGGCCCTAATCACAAACAATTACGATTAAGATAGATCAAGCAGTGCATTTGGAATTCATATAGCGGTCGCGAGTCAGAGATGGTCGAGTTTATTTCCATTTTTAAATGAGGGCGGCTGAGAGCTTTGTCGGCTTCGAGTCCTGCTCAGCGTTTTAAGTGGATTAAATCGCTCCACGCTCGTAAAACCGACAAGTGCTCCAGCTAAGAATTAAAGTAACCGTTCGACTTTTGCATGAGAAAGTGCCTACTCGCACCCACTTCACTCAATGCGGTTTATTTAGTTTTTCCGGGCTGCTTTTGTGAGTTCAACTGGAGGAACTCATTAGCATCGTCTGGAGTGATTTTATCAATAGCTCCCACAAAACCTAGCGTCTGCAAGCTATTGTAAGACTTTTATTTTTTCTTTAGGAGTAAAGAAAAAATAGATCTTGAAAAAACTGGGTACTCTTTTTCAGATTTCAGTTCCTGTATCTGGTTTAAATTCATATAAGCATTAACAGAATATACTTTATTAATAATGTGCGTGTGTTCGTGGTTTTTTTCCTCCTAAACGACTTTACCGATTTTTATGGAAATAATATTTTTGACTTATACTCACCTGGATACTTTTTGGCTATAGTTAAACTCTGTTATTGTTGTTGTCGAGATGTTGAGATGGAGTTTTTTAAATGTTGGGCTTTAAAGTCTGTGGCAGGACAGCGTTTGCCCATTGGGTCCGCTAGTTGTGTAATCAATCAATAATCAATTTCATTAAAACAATGTTATTATACAAATCAAGTTGTATAGCAACATTGATTTAATGAAAAGCGTGATTATGGACGATAAGAAGCGGTCACAGTTTTAAAAGAATCAGAGGTAGGTTGCCCTGAAAAAGTTACATTATACGGCTTCGTTCATCCTCGAACCGCTATAAAAGACAACAATAAATAGCTCATGATACTTCGGCAGAAGATAGTACAGCTCTTGAATTTAAATCGTATATTTAGACCGCGTCCTCCCGTTTAGAGCATAGAAACGAGTTCATTGAATGTTTCGCCAACGACAGCCGGAATGTTTGAGAAAAACGACCAACGAAAAGTTAGGTAATAGAAACAAAACATTGAATTCTTGATACTGTCTCAGATACTTTGCGAAAGAGCCTCGCGTTGTTTGAATGCCACATGTTTGTCATAGTTTGAAACTTTATAAAGTTTGAAGTGAGTTTATGAAACTTCATTATTTTCAGAATACCTTTGTTTCACATTTTAATATGAAAGTTCTATGAAAAGTCGTCTTCAAACTAATTTATTATCTCGTTCTATTTATCCCACTGCACGAACTACACTACTACTTCTGGCTTACGATTTAAAATGTATAAATTTTGTTGATGCGGTAGTTTCTTTTGGTGTATCAAAGTATGCTAAAAACATAATTTTTGAGACTCAATCATCCTCTTCCTCTTTGCGTTTCGTTTCCCCAATGCTGGGGGTCATGATTCATCACAAAAGTATCTTCTTCTGCACAATGTTGCACCATTTATTCCGGCTTTCAGCGACATGCAGCTTCTGGCATGCTGAAGTCAAGTGCGTTGTGAATCTGGTCTGACCAATACATCAGGCTCCTTCCTCTCGGCCTTCTTCTCTCAACTTTCCCCGTGACTATGAGTTTTTGGAGATTGTCATTGTGTCTCGACACAATCATAGAAAATCCTCAAAAAGTTAAGTTGTAATTGGAGTTGTTTTAAAAACCACTTTTTAACTAATCCTGACTTACCAATATCGGTTTAATGCCTGTTATTACGTTCAGTTAAGGAATTAATTGCAAAACTTGTGAGTTATTTGCGTCTACTACAGCAATTTACTCCGTTTGTCCAAAGTTTCATTTAACAAGTTTAATTGAAGAGCTCGTCCGGTATAAATTTAAACTTTTGGTGTGCATTTTAATCTGCTTATAAGTAGTGAGCAATTTACGCAGTAATGGGATATATTAATTCTTAGTTCTGTTAGTACTCAGCCGGTTTAGTCTAGTACTTTGAATTTAGTTACTAATTCTGATAAATGAGGTAGTATTGTTCAACCTAATAAATAACGTAAACTAGCTTAATTACTTTCACAGGATATTAACTCGAATTGAAGGCTAACCCTGTTATAAAATAATCTAAGCCTACTAGAACTGAAATGACTGCTAAATCTGTTGCCATCTCTTTTCAATTTAATGTGAGTAAAAAGAGAAGTCCAACTATATATTTGAAAAGCGCGTATACATTGAGTAAAACCCCACAAAACCAAAAATAAACAAAGCGGGAAATAATTCCACCACAGACAAACTTTCATTAAGAATGAGCCAAAGACATGGACCGCGGGCTCTAATTCCGCGTTTTCTTGAGTAAGTACACAATTTCATATCCACGACCAAAGCAATATCCACCTTATTGTGTTCTACGTAGAACAAAATGTAGTCTGCATTTAAGCCTCCGCATAATTTCACTTCATTCTACATTATTAGTGTGCGAGATAAGTTAATGTTCGTTTGAATCTTTTAAAGCTGAAATTCAACGCGGTTAGATCTGATGACAAGACAATTTTGTGAGCTAGGAAACTGTTAATTAGTGTAGTTAATTCTTAATAGAACACCCTTAGTTTAGAAGATATATAATACGTCAAGCACCATGTCTTTCCTGTAGAAATGGCTGATTTAGCTGATTAAATTTAGATTTATTTGATTTAGGTGCTATGCAAGCCTACTCGACTCAACAATATCCCAGGCACTATAGTGTCTCGTTAAGTGAAGGCATAGATTGCCCCCTGACGCTGTATAAATCACCTAGAAAAGATGTAAAGACCTAAGTATAATAACCCATAATAATCAAACGTGGTTTTGTCTATAAGTATTTATGGTGTGCTATAAAGTGCAATTTACAACTCACCACGCAATACCATTGCGAATTGATAGAAATGGCATAGATATTGAAAGCAACCGTCACTTTATTGTACTACTCCTGATTGTCCTGTCTAACTGTCAGTAGGTGGTAGATAATGGTTTGTGCTCACGTGAAATCAGTGTGAAAAACGTTTGTCTTTCACACTGATTTCATCTTTCGCGATCACTATTCATATTGAAAATTATATGGACACGGGATTTTATCGCGTAATTTACCTTATTTATCCCGACGTTTCGGCTATGTTACAACAGCCGTGGTCGCAGGCAGACTGGAGTATGTTTTCAAGGTCCATTGTGAAGCGGCTACCACAACTACCCTCACTGATCTTCAGATCACATTAGAGCCGCCCTTGATAGTAAACAATCATCAATTGCAACTATATTCCGAAACTCATATGACATTGCAGCCCAAGAAGATTCTAAACTACGTAACTGGAGTGCTAACTGACATTTAATGTACAAAGGATTTTGAACCTTATCACGACTGAACAACGATCTATTATCATTTAATCTTGGTTATAAGGATTGTTGGTCTTGTTGAGAGGCTTTCTTGGGTGCTTTGTCTCTTTCACACAGTTGCAAAAAGAAAGAGACACACCGCCCAAGTTTTATTTCTCAAGCGGACCTTGTTTTCTGTCTCAGTCAGCGTTCCAGGTACGTAGTATAGAAATTCCTTGTTGCAGCCAGAATGATAGAGTGCACAGTCTGCTATGACAAAAATGGTAATAGCAATATGACGGTAAGCGTTTTCCAAGAAATAAGGCTTTTTGAAGGTGAGTAGTAGGCCGTCTCAGAGAGACGTTACTGTTTTGACAACCTGATGAGAAATTATGCGTCTACCAAGTTTGAGATATAAAACAAAATAAGGGTGGGTGTAAAAACGCTGTAAAATTTTGATGTTCTGCATGACAGTAGCGTAAAGGTCACTAAACTTTTTAACTGATCTGAACACAGACACTTTTGAAGTACAAATGGTACGAGATATCTTAACTTTTCTTGATCTCGGAGAAATGTGACACCACATTAGTTAGATGATGGCAACGTTTAAACAATTTCCTGGAAACAAAAAAATTTGAAACTTATCCAATTTTTTAACAAAATCTCTGTAAAGAACCATGGGCATCATTGCTTGAACACTGGACCCGCTTCGTCCAACAGCGATGAAACATAATATGTCATATGAAAGCTCTTGGAGTGTACTTTATTTTATTCTATTACAGCTAAGTTCAAATCGAGCGCGAAAATGGTGTTTTGGTGCAAAAATGGCGCGATAATGGTGGTTTCTTGAACGAAACTAGAAAGCTGAAACTTTGAATGTAGCTTTCTTTTCTATTAAAACCACCCACTAAGGCATTTTATTTTCGAATTTCAACCCCTAAAGGGGTGAAAAGTAGTGAAAACGTTTGTATGAAACTTTTTAACGCGTAGTATGATTTGCTTGAAACTCGGTTTGCATACTTAAAATGCCAAATAAATGAACACATATTTCAGGATTTTTCGAAACAATCCTTAAAAAGGGGCAAAATGGGGTTTCGAAGTTTGAATTGGAACTTTTTAAGGGCGGTGCGATTGGCTTGATACTCGGGTTGTATATTATAGAGGTAAATGCAAAATAAACGGACATGGTGTTTCAGGACTTTTCGAAACAACCATAAAAAGGGGTGAAATGGTGTGTCGAAGTTTGTGCTGGAACTTTTTAAGGACAGGGCAGGCAAGTACCGGCGTCACTTGCATACACTTCACCACCGGCTGCCCGGCACTGGTTACCCGGTCTTTTGGTCCATTTTCGTGACTATTTTTCACAACCAGTTACGAAATAATTTTTTTTGACTGATTTTTAACTGGTTATTCAAAAGGAATATTTATTCCATGTACGTAACCATGTTTCATAGCCAGATATGAATTTTTTTTCATGTTTTGGTAACCAGTGACGAAAATAGATGTTTTTTTTTCATTTTTCGTAACTAGCTACGAAAATGGAACCTTGTTTTCTTTTTTCGTAACTGTTATCTTACAAAAAGGGATGCTTCTTTTCTTCTTTTTATAATATTTAGAACGATTGATATTATGATGTCGATGTTGAACTGTATCTATTAGTAGGTACTAAATGTACCAATATAATTATAGTACTTATGTTTTTTTTTTCTTCACTCAATCACCGTCTACTATAATAGAGACTGTTTTGTTTATACTATTCAAATAATTATATGTGGAAACTTGGTATTAGCTTTAAGTATCTATGTCTTCTTTTAATCTGTTGTCTAGCTGTAAGTTTTAAAATAAAATAAATAATGTACTACTTCCAGATAATAATAGGCATTGGCTAATTTCGTGTTTTCCGAATAATGGCCGATTATGCGATTATTTCTGATGTTTTCCGATACCCATTATTTATCTGGAAGTACTGTATAAAGTTTACTAATAAAATTCGTAGCTCGCTATAAAACATGGTTACGTACAAGGAATAAATATTTATTTTTAATACCCAGTTAAGAATCAGTGAAAAAAATCTTCCTTCGTAACTGGTTGTGAAAAATAGTTACGAAAATGGACCAAAAGACCGGGTAACCAGTGCCGGGTAGCCGGTGGCGAAGTGTATGCAAGTGACGCCGGTACTTGCCTGCCCTGTCCTTAAAAAGTTCTAGCACAAACTTCGACACACCATTTCACCCCATTTTAAGGGTTGTTTCGAAAAATCCTGAAATATGTGTTCATTTATTTGTCATCAACAGTATTCCAACCCAGATTCAAGCAAATCGCACAACCTATTAAAAAGTACCCATAAAAACTTTGACACCCCATTTCACTCCTTTTTAAGGGTTGTTTTGAATAATCCTGAAATACGTGTGCATTTATTTTGCATTTTAAGTATGCAAACCGAGTTTCAAGCAAATCATACTACGCATTAAAAAGTTTAATACAAACGTTTTCACTACTTTTCACCCCTTTAGGGGTTGAAATCCGAAAATAAAATGCCTTAGTGGGTGGTTTTAATAGAAAAGAAAGCTACATTCCAAGTTTCAGCTTTCTAGTTTCATTCAAGAAACCACCATTATCGCGCCATTTTTGCACCAAAACACCATTTTCGCGCTCGATTTGAACTTAGCTGTGATAGAATGAAATAAAGTACATTCCAAGAGCTTTCATATGACATAATGTTTCATCACTGTTGGACAAGGGGGCCCAAAATGTCGCAACGTTCTTTGTTATAAGTATTGCGAAAAGTTTTGTTTGTGTCAATTTGAGTTACAGCACTCCATTACTAAGACATGGGGAAGGATGTAAATACAGAACTACGTTACATATGTGCCTGTATGTGATTTTATTTTGATCTACAACTACTGTTTCTACGAAGAGTTGAAACGCCTGATGAAAGGTTCAAGTTTGTCTTATGATATTTCTAATGGGACTTAAACTTTTGATAGTCTCAGAAGATTTACTAAGCTCCTGGTACCCATAAAGAACCAACCTAAAGTCACAGTGACTTGTTGCTTGCCAACTTTACAACCACTCAAAACTACTGGGTCTCTTGAAATACGAGTTGCAATTCTAGTACGACAAAAGTTACAATATTATTCAGCCATTGCTTGTTCCTCCCACAAAATTAATTTTTTGGTCACGTTCAAATAGGAAAATTTATATAAATGACCAACTCGACAACGTTTATAGGCCGGGCATTTTTTTTTTCTTTTTTTTTTGTATCATAATTCAATAGGATCACACAGTGTACCACTCTGAAACGTCTTAAGAGGCATTAGACAAAATTTTCTGATTTACGTGATGTTTTGGGGCAGGATTTTTCAATGAAAACACTGTATTTATAAAAAAATTATGGCACAGCATGAAATATCATTTCAATTTTGTACTATTAAATGAGCTACTTTTGTATTTTTATTATTTCTTTTTGATTAATCGACCTCAAACCGGCGACTGTTTTGTGAATTTTTGCTGTAAGAGGTTTAGAAATCACCATATTTACGAATCATTTTGACGTCCAAATGGTATAAAAAAATTACGATGTTTTGCTGTGATAGTCAACCAAACTATTAAATGGATCACTTTTTACTACCTTTATTTAGTTTTTGAGTAAAAAAATCTTTAACTTAGTCCAAATTTCGAGAAAACGGCCAAAGAATTGCTTTTGATTTTGGCTACTTAGAACTGACTTAGAACTCTTGTTCGTAAAATTAACAAAACAGAAATAAACTTGAGTTCAAAATCAATCCTTTTCTGAAAAAAAAAATGCAAAAAGATTAAAAAATTGGCAATGAAAAATCTTTTAAAACAACCTAAAACGCGTCGTATCTACTACCCTATCTACTCGACGCAAGCAGACCGCGCCGAGCGCTTCTAGGGGGTGGACGTATCGCTTTGCATCCCGGAGCTCGCACTGAGTCGACTCGCAAAGCACGTCGCCGGCTACGAAGAATATAGCGAAATAGGAGCGTTTGATACATTGGTTGCTAAGTTATTAGTTACCTATTTTTAAATATTTTCTGCGGGGCTAAAAAGGCCGTTAAAGCAGAATAATGATCTGAATTGTTGTGTAACTAACAATGTAATAATAGGGTGACAGCGAGCTGATCTGATGATGGAGTCAGGACCTGTTCCATGGAATTTTATGATGATATGGGTATCAAATGAAAGGGCTTGATGAGCGCAACACAATGCTGATCTGATGATGGAGTCAGGACCTGTTCCCTGGAACTTTTTAATGATATGGGTATCAAATGACAGAGCTTGATGAGCGCAACACAATGCTGATCTGATGATGGAGTCAGGACCTGTTCCCTGGAACTTTTTAATGATATGGGTATCAAATGAAAGAGCTTGATGAGCGCAACACAATGCTGATCTGATGATGGAGTCAGGACCTGTTCCATGGAACTTTTTAATGATATGGGTATCAAATGAAAGGGTTTGATGAGCGAAACACAATGCTGATCTGATGATGGAGTCAGGACCTGCTCCATGGAACTTTTTAATAATATGGGTATCAAATGAAAGGGCTTGATGAGCGCAACACAATGCTGATCTGATGATGGAGTCAGGACCTGTTCCATGGAACTTTTTAATGATATGGGTATCAAATTAAAGGGCTTGACGAGCGCAACACAATGCTGATCTGATGATGGAGTCAGGACCTGTTCCCTAGAACTTTTTAATGATATGGGTATCAAATGAAAGGGCTTGATGACCGAAACACAATGCTGATCTGATGATGGAGTCAGGACCTGTTCCATCGAACTTTATAATGATATGGGTATCAAATGAAAGAGCTTGATGAACGCAACACAATGCTGATCTGATGATGGAGTCAGGACCTGTTCCATGGAACTTTTTAATGATATGGGTATCAAATGAAAGGGTTTGATGAGCGAAACACAATTCTGATCTGATGATGGAGTCAGGACCTGCTCCATGGAACTTTTTAATAATATGGGTATCAAATGAAAGGGCTTGATGAGCGCAACACAATGCTGATCTGATGATGGAGTCAGGACCTGTTCCATGGAACTTTTTAATGATATGGGTATCAAATGAAAGGGTTTGATGAGCGAAACACAATTCTGATCTGATGATGGAGTCAGGACCTGCTCCATGGAACTTTTTAATAATATGGGTATCAAATGAAAGGGCTTGATGAGCGCAACACAATGCTGATCTGATGATGGAGTCAGGACCTGTTCCATGGAACTTTTTAATGATATGGGTATCAAATTAAAGGGCTTGATGAGCGCAACACAATGCTGATCTGATGATGGAGTCAGGACCTGTTCCCTGGAACTTTTTAATGATATGGGTATCAAATGAAAGGGCTTGATGACCGAAACACAATGCTGATCTGATGATGGAGTCAGGACCTGTTCCATCGAACTTTATAATGATATGGGTATCAAATGAAAGAGCTTGATGAGCGCAACACAATGCTGATCTGATGATGGAGTCAGGACCTGTTCCATGGAACTTTTTAATGATATGGGTATCAAATGAAAGGGTTTGATGAGCGAAACACAATGCTGATCTGATGATGGAGTCAGGACCTGCTCCATGGAACATTTTAATAATATGGGTATCAAATGAAAGGGTTTGATGAGCGCAACACAATGCTGATCTGATGATGGAGTCAGGACCTGTTCCATGGAACTCTTTAATGATATGGGTATCAAATTAAAGGGCTTGATGAGCGCAACACAATGCTGATCTGATAATGGAGTCAGGACCTGTTCCATGGAATTTTTTAATGATATGGGTATTAAATGAAAGGGTTTGATGAGCGAAACACAATGCTGATCTGATGATGGAGTCAGGACCTGGTTCATGGAACTTTTTAATCATATGGGTATCAAATGAAAGGGCTTGATGAGCAAAACATAATGCTGATCTGATGATGGAGTTATGACCTGTTCCATGGAACTTTTAATGATAATATGGGCATCAAATGAAAGGGCTTGATGAACAAAACACAATGCTGATCTGATGATGGAGTCAGGACCTGTTCCCTGGAACTTTACAATGATATGGGTATCAAATGAAAGGGCTTGATGAGCGAAACACAAAGCTGGGTCGGGGTTTACTTTGACTTTGATTCTTGATTTTGACTTTCACTTTGATTCTTGATTCTTGATTTTCAATTTTAGTTTCTCTATTCTCGGATCTCGGATTCTTGATTTTCGATTTTCGAGTCTCAATTCTTGATTATCGGATCTTGGATATCGGGTTCTTGATTCTTGATTTTGATTCTTGATTTTCAATTTTCGATTATCGATTCTCGGATCTTGTATCTCGGATTCTTAATTCTTGATTTTCAATTTTTTAATTTTTGATTTGTGATTCTTGATTCTTGTTTCTCATTTCTCGATTCTCGGATCTCGGATTTTTATTTTGATTTTTATTTCTTGATTTTGATTTTAAAATTAAAATCAAGATTAAAAATGAAAAATCAAACATCAAAAATCGAAGTCAAAAGTAAATCCTAACCCAGCTTTGTGTTTCGCGCATAAAACCCTTTCATTTGATACCCATATCATTATAAAGTTCCATGGAACAGGTCCTGATTCCATCATCAGATCAGAATTGTGTTTCGCTCATCAAACCCTTTCATTTGATACCCATATCATTAAAAAGTTCCATGGAACAGGTCCTGACTCCATCATCAGATCAGCATTGTGTTGCGCTCATCAAGCCCTTTCATTTGATACCCATATTATTAAAAAGTTCCATGAAGCAGGTCCTGACTCCATCATCAGATCAGAATTGTGTTTCGCTCATCAAACCCTTTCATTTGATACCCATATCATTAAAAAGTTCCATGGAACAGGTCCTGACCCCATCATCAGATCAGCATTGTGTTGCGCTCATCAAGCCCTTTCATTTGATACCCATATTATTAAAAAGTTCCATGGAGCAGGTCCTGACTCCATCATTAGATCAGCATTGTGTTGCGCTCATCAAGTCCTTTCATTTGATACCCATATCATTAAAAAGTTCCATGAAGCAGGTCCTGACTCCATCATCAGATCAGAATTGTGTTTCGCTCATCAAACCCTTTCATTTGATACCCATATCATTAAAAAGTTCCATGGAACAGGTCCTGACTCCATCATCAGATCAGCATTGTGTTGCGCTCATCAAGCCCTTTCATTTGATACCCATATTATTAAAAAGTTCCATGGAGCAGGTCCTGACTCCATCATCAGATCAGAATTGTGTTTCGCTCATCAAACCCTTTCATTTGATACCCATATCATTAAAAAGTTCCATGGAACAGGTCCTGACTCCATCATCAGATCAGCATTGTGTTGCGCTCATCAAGCCCTTTCATTTGATACCCATATTATTAAAAAGTTCCATGGAGCAGGTCCTGACTCCATCATCAGATCAGCATTGTGTTTCGCTCATCAAACCCTTTCATTTGATACCCATATCATTAAAAAGTTCCATGGAACAGGTCCTGACTCCATCATCAGATCAGCATTGTGTTGCGCTCATCAAGCCCTTTCATTTGATACCCATATTATTAAAAAGTTCCATGGAGCAGGTCCTGACTCCATCATCAGATCAGAATTGTGTTTCGCTCATCAAACCCTTTCATTTGATACCCATATCATTAAAAAGTTCCATGGAACAGGTCCTGACTCCATCATCAGATCAGCATTGTGTTGCGCTCATCAAGCCCTTTCATTTGATACCCATATTATTAAAAAGTTCCATGGAGCAGGTCCTGACTCCATCATCAGATCAGCATTGTGTTTCGCTCATCAAACCCTTTCATTTGATACCCATATCATTAAAAAGTTCCATGGAACAGGTCCTGACTCCATCATCAGATCAGCATTGTGTTGCGCTCATCAAGCTCTTTCATTTGATACCCATATCATTATAAAGTTCGATGGAGCAGGTCCTGACTCCATCATCAGATCAGCATTGTGTTGCGCTCATCAAGCCCTTTCATTTGATACCCATATTATTAAAAAGTTCCATGGAGCAGGTCCTGACTCCATCATCAGATCAGAATTGTGTTTCGCTCATCAAACCCTTTCATTTGATACCCATATCATTAAAAAGTTCCATGGAACAGGTCCTGACTCCATCATCAGATCAGCATTGTGTTGCGCTCATCAAGCCCTTTCATTTGATACCCATATCATTAAAAAGTTCCATGGAGCAGGTCCTGGCTCCATCATCAGATCAACATTGTGTTGCGCTCATCAAGCCCTGTCATTTGATACCCATATCATTAAAAAGTTCCATGGAACAGGTCCTGACTCCATCATCAGATGAGCTAGCTGTCACCATATTATTTCATTGTAGTCGGAACTTGACTGACATGCTGAGATCCAAGTTTCAACTCAATCGGACTATTTACTGAAGAGTTCTGTTGAAAAGCTCCTGACTCCATCAGATCAGCACAATATGGTTTATGGGACAAAAAAACAAACATTTATTTTTTTGTAATTATTTGTATTCAAAGTGTAACTAACCCGACTTTGTTTTGTGTTATACCTATAGGTACCTACCTAAGTACCTACCCAAAAAGTATTTTTACTATCTCAAATAAATCAATCACATGAAAATTACCAAAACCGTTTAGTCTAAGAAACGGAGCGCTGTTCATTGGGTGTTAGAATTTAGCAACTTTTGTGCCTCCGAGCGCTGATTTTGTCGAGTGCGAAATTGTATAATGGCTCTTAAGAGCTAGGTGATTCTACTCCTCTTTCTTCGCGACCACGTTTTTTTTTCTTTGCTTTTGTTTTTGCTTTCGTCATGGATACCGACAATAGGTATAACACATTCCCTGCCCCACCGCTGCGGTGCTCTTGGAAAGATAGATCTGGTTGTCTAGCTTGTGGCGGACGACTTGTGTGTCACGGGCACTGAACAAGTGTACAATATGTGATGATGACACACGGAAACAGTTGATAATGCCACTTGCATTCACGCGTATAAATTGTGTGACACGGGGATTAAATTAGTTTGAAAGAATCAAAAACGTTGATCTTTATTATAGGTAACAATACTGAGATCAAGCCATACCACCATCTGGTCGGTACAAAAATAGTTATATTGTAGCACTATTACCAATTCAGAAGCTCCTAACTATTGCAAAATGTCCTAAGCAGCTTCTACATGCATTACA
The DNA here is from genome assembly GCA_958496255.1 of Camptogramma bilineatum. Lineage (NCBI taxonomy): Eukaryota > Metazoa > Arthropoda > Insecta > Lepidoptera > Geometridae > Camptogramma > Camptogramma bilineatum. The sequence goes on from OY292458.1 coordinate 11,441,180, forward strand.
GTGTGTTGCAGAATGCATTGGTGGGAGTTTACATAATATTCAGGAGAATTAGCATAAAGTTAGTTCAACATATTCTATACTGGTAACTTCGAAGCTAATTTGTTAATTTTATCTGGACCACTGCCCACTTCACGCTACAGAAAATAAGTACTAAGTTTTCATTCTATACTTGCATATTTGGAACAGTGGTAGTTGGAAAATTGTCTCTTACTCCAATAGGCAATATGCATCAATTTTTTTTATGGTTTTACACGATAGGTTATATCGTCAAATAACCGTCATAAAAATTCCAGCGCCGAAATACTAAAATTTTATAACAAAAATAATTTTTGAAATTTACCAACATTTTCACGCATCTGAAACACGATTATTATTGTTGTCACAGATTACTGTTGTAGTAACAATTTGTGAACTTTGACGTGTGACGTCAAATTGATACTAAGTACAACAGTAATCTGTGACAACAATAAGTTCGAGTATAGGAATTGTGAAAATTAAAAAAAAAACTTATCTATGGATCGTCATATCTGACTCGTCCTTGACTTTTCTTATGAACTCGTGACGTCACATCCTTTCACATCCTTTTCAAGTATTTTGAAATTCCTACTATTTTTTGCAATTTTTAAAATTTATTTTCTAATCGAAAATGGTTTAATATTAAAAAATAATTACACACACATACCTCTAAAGCAACAATGTTCATAATAAAATACATTTAACCCGCTTTTGAATCAGACGCATATTGCCAATTGCGGTAATACAAAAATTTGAAATAATTTAAATGGTCAACATAATATTTGAAAACATCTATCGGTAGGGACTTTGTAATAGTATACTATTTGTAATAGTATAATAGTAGTTGTAATAGTATAGTATTTGTATAGTAATAGTAGCAGAGTTTGTCGGTAAAATATTAAAACGAAGATAAAATCTTGAAACAGAGACTTGTATCTTTATGTTTAAGCACTCATTCCAAAGCCTGTCATTTGCATGCAATTGGTGCAGGTTACCTAAGCTATATAAAAGTAATAAACTGACTTTTTTAATCAGTATTTTACTCTCCATATTTGCGAAATGTATAACACAGTCATCCCGTGACCACGAACGCTGTAACGTGTTCGAAACGTCGGGAAACAAAATAAATAAAAGGTACGCGATAAAATCCCGTAATAATAATTATCATTATGTTAACAAATCGCGAAAGTTTAACAAGTTACAGACAAAATTTATTACTAAATGAAGTTCCGACAAGAAACAATAAAAATAAGTCTAAACTAGAAGTTTTAAATATCAATACCAATAGTTTTGAATTCTATAATATATTTCAATCAAAACGGCATTTGATCTATTCATACTAAAAATAGATCTAAAGATTACATTTAAATATACCTAACCTACTCGTATCCTGATATGTATTTTTAAATTTCAAACAGCCATCAAACTGCGATTATAATCTACAAATCATATTTCTTGTCCGCAGGATGGTGACCGTGGTTACCTAGAAGGTCTAGCATCCCGCTACGCTGATCTCTTCTCCACCCACTATGGAGACGTACTCGATCACTTAGAAGAGTTACGTCGACATGAGTGGGACGAGATGTCCCCAAGGATGCGGGTTCTGGGAGGCCCTGGGACACCACAAACCCCACCTTCGGCTAGTCCGGGATCTTTAGCGTTGAACAATTTGACAACGTCGCATTCGCAACCAATTTATGTGCCTGGGAAGTACTCGGTAAGTCTTGTACTCGTATTTGCTAAAATAGAGAAGCTATAGTTATCAAACGTAAATAACTTTTGATTGCAAAGATTCTTAATTTTCGAGCAGATTTTTTATTTATTTAAAAGTACTGTTTTTAAATAGCATATTCCATCCCTTATCCGTACGTGTTTTTGAAAGAGCAATCAGGCAAAATCATTACGCTCACTCTCCTATGAGAAGCAATTCATATTTTGAATGCATTTGTTATCATAAACCATAATTCAAATCGAAATTATCATTTCAAATTAAACTGATTTGGTCCAAGTTGTTAAAACCAAAGTAGGTAGTGATTGGTTTTCATGTAAATCGCTCTAATGATGTGAAGTTTATGGGCGTAAAATTTATAGGATTTATGGAATATAATAAATTTTTCGGTCGCGACTTTTTGTTGCGACTTCGAACTCCACCCTATGGGATGGACTTGGCCCCCGGGCGAATGTGTTTAGCCTACTAGCTAAACTTAATTGTCCGGGACATATTTGCTATGTGATGGTGACAATCACATCCGCCGAGGTCCTTTTTTGCCATAAAAGAACATAAAATTAAGTATTTTGAGTACCTTGAATTTTACTTTTTATTTATTCCCAAGAAAGGTTATCTAGCAGTTGCATCCTAGTTTCACGTAGGCGAAAGCTCTCATGTAGCTTGCTATCTCTGCTCTACAAGCGTCAAATGACAATGTTTATCACTTGAATGGGACTTGATTGTCGCATTCTGTCACCCACGTTGGACAGCGGCCATTGAGCCTGTTGGGTGGTACAGCAGATAAAACGCAGGATAATTTACATCGCTAAAATTTAATCTGCCAAGCTTTGCCTAATAACAATGAAATCTGAAACCTAACGTTTTCGCGTTATAATTAAATGCAGTTATTTATTTATATGAAAACCAAGATAAAGATTTAAAACATTTTAAAATTGAGTGGTTTGGTATTCAAAATACGAAATTGTTTATGCAGTATTCGTTTATTTCAATAAAAAAAAACGAACTTTCATTTGTCTGATTACACGTCGTAGTTGATAAAAACTTTAAATATCAAAGATTCACTTATTTGCAAAGCCAAAATTAATTGAATTTCCAATTCTCTCAGCTCAATTTGAAAAAATGGTCATAGGCACGAAAAATAAGTCGCTTTCCATGTCGTGCCTGTAAAATATTTCTAGTAATATTTCAATACCTAATCAGAGCAATAACTGCTTTTGGTGATATTGCTTTGAAATTCACATTTTGCGGTTCGCATTAACATGTTTGAAGAGAAATGATTTATTTGATTATTATTAGTTTTGGCATTGTGCTGTGACGTAAAATTGCACATAATATCCTAAGCACCCAAATTTAGATAAAATTAAATGGATTCCATAAGTTCTTTTAGACAAAGGTTTATGTTATTTAAATGAGGCGCTAGCTTGGATCAAGTTCAAGAGCGCTAGTGGTGGAACTTGCTTGTCGCTCTTGATAGATTGTGGAAATTAATCGACGGTCGGTCTGTGTCGTCACAAGAAACGTGATACATTACTGACAGCATTTTGAGCTGAGCACTTCCATGTTTCTGAGGGTATTTTAAAACGTCAGTGAAAGCTAAGCTTATCTAAGCTTTAAGCTTCGATCTACAGACAGCCTCAAAACTCCCTTACCACGACTACTAGTTTGAACAAGTTTACTTAAGATTGCAAGTCAATATTCTCAAGTCTGACAGAACATATGGAATCCAATTAGATACTTATACCTTTTATTTTACTAACACACCCATTATGCGAAAATATTACTACGAAAATTGACCATTTACCACTAATATCATAACAATGCGATCTTCTTTCTTGTGAACTTAAATGAAAAAACCAACCTTGTAGAAATAAACCTTGTATATCCCAAATAAATTAAAAATAAGCCGAATGATGAATTGTATCCTACTTTTTAGATACATAAATAGTTCGAAACGGTCAATTTCCTGGCAATATTTTCGCAGCAGTCCTACTACTAATCTCTAGCAAGTATAACATACCAACGCAGTTCCGTACCCTGCAGCCGTCTTCCTGCCTGACGGACAAAGAAGAGGACGAGATATACGGCTTTGGCTACGGAGTCTTCGGGAAACAGATGCTGGCGAGGCAGCAGCAGCAGAAACAGCTGTTATTGGCACAGCCCACGCAGCCACTGATGCATAATCAACAGCATAATTATCAGAGGTACGTGATGACTGCTGGCTTAGCGAGAGAAAGCCTAGTGATAGAGGTTTTTATGCGGTAAAACATGGTATAAGCCAGTCAAATTAAGGGTAAATCACGAAATAAAGACGTTTTGCAGATATTTATTTTAAGTAGGTATGCCTACCATGGAGCTTGTAGTTTCTATATCTGTTACTGTACTGGTGCAACAGTATACGTATCAGAGGTAAGTGATTACTGCTGGTTTAGAGATTCGTTTTGATGGCCTTGACTGTTTAGCTGGCGATAGAACTTGGTGACAAAATGTTTGCTTGATTATGAATACTTTTTTTCGTTATAACATGGTAAAGGCCAATTATAGTGGTAAACCTCGCAACGAAAGATAATAAAGCAAATTATTTAACAATGCTTCTATTCTAAAAATGTCAAAAGAAAGACTAGAGTAGAGTACAATTAGCAGGGAGTAACGGTTAACATTTTGCAACCAGCATTCCAAAAAGCCATAATTCAAAGAATATACCAATAAAAGTTAAATCACAAAGACAGCAATCTCTATAGTTTCTGTGAGAGATAGTGTTACCCCATAGAAATAGGAAAACCACGCTTATTCGTTAACGAGAATGGCATGGGACGTACTTAATCCAATGATGGGGCAGAGTATTTATTTTGTAGTTGTAATATTTTTTTAAGGACTGATAATAAAATAATGTATAATTTCTTACTATATTTTCATCTTTTGATTGACGTAATATGGACTACCTTGATTTATTTTTAATAACTTTACTTAATTTGGTAATTGTCTTATTGAATTTGAAATTGTTAGTTTATTAGAAAATAATATTTCACGTCACAACTCAAATAATCCATGCAAATCTTATTATTACACAAAAAACACGGTTAATTATTTTTGTTTCGAGTGCATGGACGTTACTGAAATGTTAATTACAGGCGTAAAGCAATCTAAATTTCAAACAAAAATAAAAATAAAAATGTCTGTGTCACACACAGTTCTCTCATCAAGCAAAGTCAATCATCATCATTTATTCAGTAGGACCTCTGAGATTACATTGAAACTTCTTAAGACCTTGGTGATTCTACTCCGGTTCTCTCGCAACCAATAACTTGTAGAACCAGGATCCTAATTCCTCTAATTTATAATGTCAACCATTCAAGTATCATTGCCGTTATTTTTTGTTTCGTTCTCCAAAATGACAGTAATTTGCAAAACCTCATTGGTAATTTGTTTGAAAACGTCAACACAACGGAGTAACCTAACCTCATTGGTCATTAGTAGATTAAGAAACAAAACGAAATAGTTAACGTTTTGCTTTAGTTAAAAAGTTTTGTAGAAGAATCGCTATTCTATATAATATTATAATAAGAATAGCTTTCATTTCGATGAGCCATCCTATCAAATCTAATGTCAAGCTCCAGTAGGGAGTCAAACAAAGTGAGGTTCGTCAAAGTAAGCCGGGGGCTCTTACCCCTTCCCTAACTACAGTGGACATAGTCATAAATTATTTGGACTTTAACAGGTGTACTCGTTAGATAAGCGTTTGCGCTGCATGTTTATACAGACTAATCTAAATTGAAATCAGACGTTCGATTGGCGACAGAAGCGGCCTCCGCTTTTGAGAATGTGCACACGGACTTTTAATTTTTTAAGCATTCTGTTCATTCATGAATGAACTATTTAACAAAAAAGGATGGCAATTGTTTAAACGGTGTTTCAATTTTAACAGAGTTTTATAAGTAGAGTATAACCGAGAACCATCGTTCTCGGTTAAAGATTATAGTTTAGTACTAAATCTCGAACTTTTTTAAAAATTATATTACGATAGTTTTACACAAACTATGTTTATTTGTGCATAGAATTACAAGTCTATTCACAAATTTAAGAACTAAACTCTACGTGTATGCATTTAAAAGCCACGAATGAATTTATTCATTCATTCTGTTGCAATAAAGAGATTCTTTTATTATTAGAATGTGATATTAAATATTGCAATTCCATCCGGTTTAATTCGGTTTGTGGCTTTTAAATGCATACACGTAGAATTTAGTTCTTAAATTTGCGAATACACATTTAATTCTATGCACAAATAAACATAGTTTGTGTTAAAGTATCGTAATATAATTTTTAAAAAAGTTCGAGATTTAGTACCTAAACTATAATCTTTAACCGAGTATCATCCCCTTAAAATTCTGTTAAAATTGAAACACCGTTTAAACAGTTGCCATCCATTTTTGTTAAATAGTATCAGACAGTGACAGTGCGAATCTTAAGCATTATTTGACCATTGTTCATTCAAATTAATAAGTAGGCATCTTATGTTTTACTAATTGTTAGTAAACTTAATAGCAAAATGTAAATCATTTGACTTACAAATCAGATACAAAATACCTGACAAGCCCCATCAAAGTACACGAGAAATTCGAATACGATACTTTGAACAAAACTTAACCACAACATTGTGTGATTTCCAGCTATAAATCTGGCGGTTTCTTAGAAGAGGTAATATATTCATCAAACGTAACGACCGTGTGTCACATGAATGTAAGCGATTCAAAGTATCATTACTTGCATGCTCGCTGCAGAATAAATTCAAATTAACTATCTGATGGATATGTCCGGGGTTTCAAAGAAATGCTATTGGATTACTGAGATAGAGCCCATACGGAAAACAGCTAGGTTACTTTATGATGATTAGAAATGTAAGACTTTACTTTAACCTTTTAGCACAGAAATGTGTGAAAGAAAATGCCATAGCAATACATTCAGGTCACAGAATTAACTGTTTTCATATTGTTTGAATTGAGATTCTAAAATAAACGTAAAAAACGATGATGATGATGATGAGATTGTAAACATTTACCATGAGCAAAAATAAATTTATCTCTTTACTACAAAAACTATAGGCAGTTAACAGTTCAAAAAAGGATGTGTATGGACGAGTTTACTAAATAAAAAGAAATTACCTTCAAAAGTGGTCACTTTGATGTGAGTCAGTTCCAAAAAAATTAATTACCTACATTCGTTTAAAATTTTTCAAAGAATCACATCTTAGGCAACGTTTTTTAAAGGATTAGAAGGGCACTACGTAATAGATTAGTTCACGTTTTGTTTAACCGAATGATGATCCTATTCAATATTCAACGATCTTCTCATAGACATTATTTAACACACGGGAATTACACACGTAAAAATATCGTCATGTGAGACGCGACCGCGAGGAGTAACCTTGCCGCAACTCCCCTCTTTACCTATATGAAGATTCTCCGGATGAATCGAAACATTGTCGGTATCTAAATCGACGATATTTTTACGTGAGTAATTCCCGTGTGTTAAATAAGAACTTCTCATAATTTTACCTTCTAAGAAACCTATCAAAACATTCCCAGCTGTTTCGAATAACCTTTAATGCTAGTACGAGTTTCAATATTACTTGTTTGGGTTATCTTATACACGGTAGACTAATTTACTTCTGTCTTTTGATAAACTTTATGGCCAGTTTTAAATGGAAACGCAAAGGATCGGATTAAGTTATCTTAGGGATCAAGCTGGTGCAATTTTCATTGGAAAGGATTACGGTTTAAATTAAATTATACCTTATGACCGGTTCTTAAAGGTGAAATTAACCATGGAGCTAGTTATGATAAAAGTCTATGTATTCCTGGTTTCCAAATAGCGATATTCAACAAATATGAAGATTGTAATGACGTAGCTATAGAAACAAGCAATTTTTGATTTATACTCTTAAAATTCGTTAAGGTCTTGTAATTCGCAATTATTAAAGCTGTATTGGAAGCCGATCGAACAAAAGGAGCTGCTTTGGAACAAAGTTCTGTTTGGGTCAAAGTCACTTTCAAAGTGAGATGTAATTATTCATGATACATCAAAACAGAAACGTCCGTGGTGGCTGGTCACTAAATTAATAAGAAAATGCAACTGTGCTGTTACTTAAGAAAAAAAAGCTTAGCATGCTAATTATATTCCAACTCAAAGTCCGTTAAGCTGTGTACATACAAACGATCTCATTTCTTTTTATCGGTATGTGAGAGGTTCGAGTGTAATGCCCTCAAACAGTGAAATGCCAAGTAGCATTTTCTATATTTACAAACCTTTTTTCCTTGAGCTTAAACTTGGATTCTGAAGAAAATTCAATCGATATGGCTTCTACAGTATTGTTCCTACCAAAATCTTTCTAAAAGAGATCCTTCCTATCTATAACACATTGTATTCCTTTTTGTGGGTCATGCAGATTAATGTAATTTTAATATTAGATTTACATCGTTGACTTTTCATTTAAGAAGTTGGCACACTCCGTTTTTTGTAGCGCGTTTTTGAGCAGCGCGTTTGTATCGATACAAACGCGCGTACCTAAAACATAGTGGCCCATTCTCTCACAGTCGACTGCCTTGCGTTCGCTACGCGTTTCTATCGATGTAAATGCGCTACGAAAAACGAAGTGTATCGAACTCCCTTAGTCAACTTTTGAGCATTTATATCCACAGACATTCTGGATATTTCATCGTATGCCAACAATAGCATATTCCTGCCTATACCCCGAAAACTCGAATACAGTTTGGTCCAAATTACACTTTAGGGGATGCCTAGGACAGTTTTGAATGGAGTAAGGCTTACTGTAGGCACAGTAATCCCAGTTTAGTCGACTTCATCCAAAGGACTATTCATGTTTTCTGCAGAGTTGACTAATCCAGAAGTTACCTTACGGTGTTTTACCGCTAATTTAATAAACATCATGTTGAAATTTCGATGACAAATAAAGATTACAGAAACAGCTGGAGTTAATACTAAAAACCATTAGAATATTGATGTGCATATTGATCCGAACATAATGGTTTTCAATTATAATAATAAAGTCGAGTCAGCCCACGTGAAAGCTTAGTCAAAAGCGATTGACAAAATTGGTCAAGAAAATTGAATGGAATAGAATGAATTTTCTGAGTTACGATCACCATAAATTATTAATTTCAAAAGCCATTAATACTAGCTGGGTGCAGATTGTCATAAAAATAAAGGTGAGCATTTCTTGAAACGACAAACGTATACTTAAGATAAAAGTATTACCTGTGTTAGTTTAATTGTCGGGTGCTTTTAAAAAGGACATAAAACTTGTCTCCACTCAACTAGGACAGCTCCTAAAGTTTATACTTCTATAGATGCATCTGATTATGCATAAAACTTTAGCACAATTAAAAAGTTTAATTTTAACAGTTTCAAAAATACTTATAAGCTTGCCATGTTCTTGATGGTGCGGCAGCTGAGTTCTCGTAAAGACATAAAAAAGAGTGAGTTCGCTTTTTGAGCCAGAACAAAATTTGGCATAAAAGTACTCGTACGTAATAATTGTTTAATGACTGTACTTCATAAATAAATATTGGTGGACATTTTAACCCGCGCCGTTTAGCCCCAAAGTTTGTACTATGGGAACCAGATAGTTGATAGAATACTTCAAATATTTTTTGTAAATACCCAGACACAAAATAAACAGCTATGTTTATCACACAAAAGTTTGTCCAGGGTGGGCCACAGCCTACAGTGCAGAAGGCCGAGCTACTAATACCAACTGAGCTAAGAGACCAGTCAAATTGTTTGCATTATTTGCAGATATTATAGGTATGGTATGTGTGTTGTGGTACTAATGGTACTTCTCTGATATCATGGATAATTTAGTCCATGCTGATACCCACAGTCCAAGAAATTTTAGGATTACATTGTGTAAATATTTGGTGTTACTTTTATGACACAAAAAATATAAGGACAATTATAAATTAGTAATACAATAATTTCAAATAACAAGAGCAGTAATAAAATATCGATTATAAGAATAGAAAACTGTGAGGGTTATAAAAGTTTATTCGTCTACTAACTCAGGCTTGTAAATGATCGGAACACAACCTACACCCAAAACATGTTCGGAAACATAATGCGAAACATTGATATCTAACGAACCTACGCTTTATGGTAATTTCACCCGAATCCAAATTGTGTTGCATTGATACGAATAAACATTGACGCTCAAGTTTTGTAACAAAAACAAAAAAATCCCGACGAATTGAGAACCTCCTCCTTTTTTTGAAGTTCGGTTAGTAACTGGTACTTGATTTGATTTTACGATTACCTAGAAATAACCTTATCCTACTATGTCAATAGCGTACTACGTGTTTGTTTGTTGGTTTGTTTGTTTGTCCTGCTTTCACGTCAAAACAGAGAGACGGATCGACGTGATTTTTTGTGTGGAGATAGTTGGAGGGCTAGAGAGTGACATATTTTTATCCCGAAAAAATGCATGTTTTCCGTGGGATAAAAAAGTAGTAGGCGTCCGATAGTTGGTGTATAAAACTGTTTTTTTTTTCTCAAGTCTCGTAGGCTAGAAACACTGTAAACCATGATTTATCCACGTATAATAAACGGGTTAGTTTCGCTCATACCTCGGTCGAAATAACTGTTAGCCGCCGCGCCGTTGTCGCAGTCAGGTTTGATACATCGTTGCTTTTGATATCCCCTGCTACCACTTCAGTTAGTTTATTTCAAGTGTATATTTCAACCCAGGCAGTTCCGCCTGTTTTTACCAATATTCCTCAGATGTTCTAAATGCCAGAAAAGTAATACAGTATGTGTTATATTGTTTTTAACGAATGTATTTCATAGAGGGTATGTCAAGCCAAAGCTGATAGTAGAGTCGGTACCCACCATAGAACAGGCATGGCAGTTACTATTAATACTATTAAGTACTTAACAATAATTTGCAAGGATATTTTCTGATAACTCTAGCGAAAAATCAATGTATTGTGTTGGCACCAGTAGGCTTACCTGCGTTACACCAACGTGTCCACGATACGAGTATAACTCAGAGCCATAAATCAGAATGAACTGTATCATATCTGCAACACCGCGGCGCAATGAATATTGATTTTCCCACAATTCAACTGGAATATAATAAATACACATTAACTGTTGTTTTGGCAGATTGTGGTGCGAAGTTCTGTGTATTTAAATACTTTGGAGCTTTGACGCAATGAACTGAAAGCTCAGGTTGATGTATCGACATTGTATTAAAAGACCAATGGTTTTTCATCGTCATCATCAACAGCTTTAGGTGCAGGCCAGATAGAAGAGACGGGACGCAGACATTTGTCTCTTCCGCGTCCCTTTCATACAAAATGTGGCGGCGCCCCGTCTCTTCTGTATGTTTTGCGGCGCGATGCTTCTATACATTTTCTATGAAAGGGACGCGGAAGAGACATATGTCTGCGACGCGTCCTCGCCTTACGTCTTTTCTGTAATATGTCCTGGGCCTTAGGCCTCCTCTAATTTACTTCAAGTCATCTTGATATTGTAGCTTATACGCACAAAATTACATTTCTCTACTGCAAAAAAAGACTTCATGAGAGTTTATTTTATTTCTAAAAAATTCAGTTCTTTCAATAACATGACACTAATATAAACGCGAAAGTTTAGATGGATGGATGTGTGTTTGTTCTTCTATAACTCGACAACCACTGTACCGATTTGCCTGAAATTTTAAATATAGGTATTATGTATATAGATGCCCGAGGTTACGTTTGCGCCATTGATTTGCCCCATTAATGGTGGAAACATAACTGATTAGTTATGTTTGCGCCATTAATGGGGCAGACGTAACTGGTTAGTTATGTTTGCACCATTGATTGATATGACCGGGAATAGAACACAGGCTACTTTTTATCCAGGTACCACGCGAGCGAAGCCGCGGGCGGAAGATAGTCTAAAATAGGTTTATTAATAAAACAATATACGTCATCATTATGATCTTATGTATTTTAAGATGACTTAAGAGAGATAGAAGTGGTTTTAATTCTACACGCTGTTTTTTTTAAGGTAGGCATTATTTGCGTCTCAACTTGCGACAGACTGTTTTTGTTTATTTTCAAAATCAATCAACCCAGGGCATACGATCAACCCTTAATAAATTCATTACCGACATTCATTTCGGACAATAATTATCATTAGCGGGTATTGTTAATGTCGTTGTCCATTAATATCCCATTTTCGGAATACCGATAGTTTTTGTACGTTTTCTGCAGTCGGGGCTCGGTTAAGGACGTAATTACATTTTTGATGCATTCGAATTTGGGTATTTGAGACCAAAACAATTGAAGCCGCTTTACGCTCGATTTTTTATTGACTAACTAATTTTGGTACTTGAAAGTTTAGTATGGGTAGGTAAAGTAATTAAATTAAATTAGGTGTTTGCAATAGCATTTGGTGTAATGTATCTTCTATCTGCCTATTCTATTTATATTATTCTACTAATAAATAATAAAACTGCAGAAGGTTGAAGCTATTTCATTTGAGGGTAGCCTATTAAACGTTCTATAAGCTAAAACAGGGGGTCTAAAGTGGCCACTTTTGAAGAAAAATCAGATGTTTCATAGATGCTTCATCTCTGAAACATCTGAATTCATAAATGCTTCATATATGCTTCATATATGAAGTATTATATGAAGCATTTATGAAGCATTTGATATTTCTTCAGATGTTTCATAGATGAAGCATCTATGAAACATCTGATTTTTCATCAAAAGTGGCCACTTTAGACCCCCAGATTAAGAATAAATAAAAAATTACTCAAATAAAACAATAATATGTAATTACTTTTATAAAAGTACTTTTTATGTAATTATTTTATAAAAGTGTTAGTATGTATTATCAAAATAAAAAATCAAATTCAATAAGATTATGTAAATACGTTGCACTTTTCTGGCCTAACATTTGGCAGCATAATATAAATTATTTTACATTTAGTTTTTTTCTCGTTTTTCTCCTAATAATAAATTGTCCACATTAAACCATTCCACGACCATGGAGGTAGCACTGTTTACTTCGTCAATGTAACTAACTGCTAACTTGGTCTTCATCGATATTTTATAACAGGTATAACAGTTGATTTAGGTACATACACCATCGATCGTCAGCTTTCTTTTTTTGGGTAATTTCTGAAAGTAAAGAATTTGAAATAAAACCTTATTAAAAACTCCGTAAAGCTATTAGTTTTGTACGATTCGGTTTCCATCGAAACAAAACAATGCATTAACGATAATTAAGCCGATACAACTACAACACTAGATAGTAGAAGAAATTGAAAATGAAAATTTTTATCAAAATTTGTGATTCCGACGGGATTCAAACCCGCACTGATACAAGCGATCCTCCTTAAGCCTTAAGGCTTAATTCCAAAATGAGTGTCATTTTCGTAATCACTACCCTCAAAAACCCCGATAATGATAATTGTATATTAATTTTCCATAAAAAGTGACATCCGCCGTCTTTAATTCCAAAATGAGTGTCAAATTCATAATCACCACCCTCAAAAACCCCGATTATCATTATAATTATAGATATTGGTTTTTCATAAAACTGTAACATCCGCCATCTTTTATGGGAGTCATGGTGATGATGATGATTGTAGTAACCTACCACACAGGTACCTAAGTACTTTTTCAAATCTAATTCTGGCTATGCACTTACTTTTATTTTCTGTCCATAAAAGTATCAATATAATTCACTCGCACTATAAAACACACACGATACAATTACTTTAGAACCTTGTCGTTCCAAATAAATTTTCAAAATTTCGATACATCCGTGCTTCCATTGCCGCGTCTTGACGCGGAATGACGAGCAGAAATGAAATCTGTCTGCGTTTTGTCAGTTTTCCTTTGAAAAATGTATGGAGAAATTCTAGTGCATTTTCTGCCGTCTATTCTTTCTCATAAATAAAAATGTAATTTATTTGGCAACAAAATAATCAGAAATTATTATAGAAGACTCTAAAAACTACAATATGGTATTATAATTTTGTTCAAATATGCAGCGGGTTAGGCTATTTATGTACCTAATCAGACCCCATTTTTCGGTATTTTCAGCGATTCTTGCAATGGTAAAAACGTGTTTTTATGAAAATTTTGTATGGAACTGCCCAGTTTTTATTTGAAATTTTTAGAGATGAATATATTACCTTTAATTTTATACCATAATATTCTTACAAATTCGATTCCTGGTTCTTTAAATGGTACCTAAAAACCGTTGATATTTGTTGTTACGTCCTTAATTAATTGTTTTTTGATTGGTGCTTGGGTTGTCAGCGGTTTGCTGAGCTAGCTTTTGGACGCTTGTTTTTCCGTTTAATTCGCTTTATTGACACTTTATGCTTGACCAGGTGTAATTATTATAAAACTAGTGAACGGCCGCGGCTTCGCCCGTGTGGACTTTTATTTACTGTGTATTTTTTATACAACAGGAAGCATAAAAATTTCCGAAACAAAAAGTAGCCTATGTGTTATTCCAGAATCTAAACTATCTACGTTCCAAATTTCATCAAAATTGGTTTAGTAGTTATAGGGATACGTTGTAACAAACATTCACACACACACACAAACACACACACACGGACATTCGCCTTTTTTAATATTAATAGGATGATAGCCACTCTGTGATCGTTTATGTCACAAATTCTATATCTACATACTAATATTATAAAGAGGTAAAGTTTGTTTGTATGTAGGAGGTAATCTCCGAAACTACTCATCTGATTTCTAAAATTCTTTCACCAGTATTTAGAATGAACTTTCAGGATGAACATAAGATAGGTACAACGCGGGCAGCGCCGCGGGCGGAAGCTAGTAATTAATACTTTGACCCCGCATCCACACGTTGGGGCCAACGTTGGTCCCAATGCCTCTCACCAACGTGTGGTGCTGACAAAATAGCTTGGCGCCAACGTTGGGGCCAACGTTGGGGCTTGGCCGTGCCGTGTCGGTTTTATCAAAGGAAGTTGGCGCGCCAACGTTGGGGATCCGTCCACACGTTGGCGCTATGCTCAGTCCCGTTTCGACGCGCATCGTGAGCGCACGTGTCGACTGACGAGCGAGAATGTCATCGTATTCCTTATTTATTGTGTTTGTAGGACTATCGGGCTAAAATTATGCACACTTATAGATTCTCGGTGACAATGAAATATTATGGTATCAACAAGCTGATCTGATGATGGAGTCAAGAGCTGTTCAACAGAACTCCTCAGTAAATAGGCCGATTGAGTTGAAACTCGGCATATTTGTCAAGTTCTGACTACAATGTAATAATATGGTGACAAGAAGCTGATCTGATGATGGAGTCTACTATTTTTTTTTATGTTACGGGAACCGTGCAATTTTTTGGGATAAAAAGTAGCCTATGTCCTATTTCCGGTTATTATCTATCTATATTTTAAATATCACCCATATCGGTTAAGTGGTTGTCGTGTTATAGAGGAACAAACATACATCCAAACATCCAAACTTTCGCATTTATAATATAGTGTGTTGTGTGAAGTGTGATAGTGACATGACGTGATGTGATTGTGATAAAATTGGTGTTCAGTAATGTAAAATCACTTAGAGAAATTTCAATTTCTGTATCGGACGCGCAGACATCGGACGTCTGCACGTTGGCTCTGACGGAACAAGACTGGTGTATCGCCAACGTGTGGATGGTTCACGAAATCTTGGTCCCAACGTTGGGGCCAACGTTGGTCCCAACGTATGGAGCCGGCGTGAAAAATGTTTCTTTTTATCTCATTTTGAGAAAGATTTATTTATAATTGCCGCAGTTTCTTATATATTTTAAGTGTATGATAAAGTACTATATGCTATATCTTTTAACTAGGGGTTTTTTGTTACAGTTGCCTCAGTCCAAGATCAGCGTATTTTTACGAATTCCCACCTAGTGGTAAGTTAATTTTTAAATATGTACTTACCTTAACTTTTTGTACTTTCAAATATGGTATTTATTCTAAGTACGATAAAGTTTAGATCTTAATGCTTAATCTTAATGATAGCTGAGCTACTCTCGTTATCTGGAGATTGTCTATATAAGTCGTTTCAGCGTAATTGCCAACTCTGAAGTCTATCAATTATTGTCTTCAAACTCTAACTAAAGTCAATTTGGATTTTAATTGAACTCGTGTAAAGTCGGGTACAGTACGACACAACATTGAAGTTACGGAAAAACTCGATTGGACTTACTTTGTCGGAAATGGATAAAAAAAAATCGCAGTGAATGTCATTAACATCATGTATCATTGCGATTATAATGTTTTAAGCAGCTAGAAGAGCAGAAGTAATGAGTTTTTTGTATTCATGCGATGTGACTGTGGTGTTGTGTTGTACTGTTGCTGGATGTAATGAAAGTAAACACAGGGAGGCAAACCGCGATGCTGAACTAACATTTAAGTAAAGTAATTTTGGAATTTGATTATTAATACGTAGAGATAGTGTGTTATTAATCGGAATTGATAGAGTTGTTGAGGCTCACCTCAACACATTCCAACCTCATGCCTTACTTGATTATTACCCGACTACTTTTATTGATCTGCAGAGATCCGAAATTATTGTTCGCAAAAGTATTTTTCATAAATAATATAATTATGTAGTTACATAATTATTTGAACATACCTGGATCAGATTGGTGATGTTTTGGAGAAAGGCCAGGTCAAAAGTACCATAAACCGGCGAGCTTGTATGAAAAATGTGATGAGGGTGAATGAGGCGAAAGAGGTGTGTCAGGATCGTAGCAAGTGGAAGTCCGTGGTCTCTGCCTACCCCTGCGGGAAAGAGGCGTGATTTTATGTATGTATGTAGTTACATACCAATAAATTCTCGAAACACTTACCGTATTACCGTGTTAGCCTCATAGCAATTTTGATAACAATTAGCTTCACGTGAATACTTATAGTAATTACAAACCAATACCCGTTTTCCCATGAACGACCTCAGAGGTGAATTTTGCTGGTCAAATGTCGAACTTGGCTTTACCATTTGACTTGATCTGTACATTTTCGGATCTCTTGTTTCGTCCATAATTTGACCTAAAGGTATTTTTTGAATGTTATTCTTATTTTCTAGTACATCAGATGAAGTTTGAAAGTAGCGCCAGTGACAGAAAAAATGACGAGCGTTATTGATATAGCGTTAATGAGGTTAGCGTGGTATGGGCATGTTATGCGGAGGGAAGAAAGTTATATTACAAGGAAAGTGTTGGATATAAATGTGGAAGGATACATAGGTAGAAGACGGTCAAAGAAAAGATGGATGGATTGTGTGAGAGAGGACATGCGTGTGAAAGGAGTGACTACTGAATGATAAGAAGGAACGAAAGAGAACATGTTGTGTCGACCCCACCTAGTGGGAAAAGGGCAAGGAAATGACGATGATTCTTTTTTCTAGATAATTGTCTCGGCACGGCCAAGAAGAAAGTCACGACGTTCTCAAGGCTACTCCGCGGTTTGAAGTCCCATAGAAAAGAGAAGCATGGATCCTGTTCGCCGAAGCACACCCACAGTCCAAGACAAGCGATGCCTCCACAGAGGGTAAGTGGTATTATCTATTTACTCAGTTTTTTTAGGTAGGTACTAAACTTTCGTAAGTCTTGAGTGAATTTGCACCATATTGCATTGCATTACAATTGACAATTGGTGGAAATTTATTCTGACATTATAAAGGTAACAGTCTACGTTTCAACATCTCACTTGTATAGTCAAGTTTCGATTCCGAAGTTTTTGCTCCAGAACTTTTCTTTCCGAATAGTTAAAAACATTGCACACGATCGAAAAAAAGTGCATTGTCTTGCTTTCTCGTTAGCAACTGTGTGTAACCGAATCTTAGTTCCAGCCTGGGGCGTCTGTCGCACTATTTTTTTTCATACATTCCCTTTTGCACCCCCATCCCCATTATGTAGATCCGGCGCGACGCCGGTCCGCCTTTGACATGCACTCGGAGCAATTAGTAAGCGTATGGGGGGCGCATAGGTACGCGTTTAACGTGGATTTTGAGAGTATTGTTTACACGGAAAGTTGGGAAAAGCTTGTCAAAATTTGAGTTTTTAATTGCTTGAATGTTTGGTAAACATTTTGATACGGAGCGGTAAATTGATCGGATTAATCCGTTGGTCTCGTGCAATGGTTGTTGTAATTCAACTTTTTGAATTCAATTTCGGACGAGTTTTATTTTAATTAAATACACAGAATATTCCAGTTGTTTTAAAGATTTCAAGATTAATTCACAAAAAAAAACATATTCATTTATCTATCTAACAAAGTAGGTATACAAAATAGAGATACTCGAGGCATAATTCTGCGTCACCATAATTTTAAATGTTTTTGAAACGCAGAGTTATTTTTACGCATAGCATTTTTTTTTCAGAAAACGTTTAAATAGGTAAATTATGATTTTCATAGGTGAACATACCGCACCAACGATCCTTCTATCCTCTGAACAAGCCGTCAGTAACTGAGAGAACCCAATTCGTGTCGAACAAAGGCAATATTTTGTGCTACGACTAAGAGCCCGAAATATTTACCATAAATTCCAACAGCATCACACAACACATATCCCAGTTATCACGAGGCAATACCGCAGGCTGCTCGTATTAGATACGCAACTCATTCTATCCGAATTAAGTGCTACATTTTTCCACGTCCACCTATATTTATTAATCTTGAGGGGGTACGTCACCGCATGCCTTTTGAGAAATGACGCCTGCCAAAGTTAAGTCGGTTGAGCCAAGACGGGGTTGAGTTATGAGCGTTTGTTGGGCCACCGGATAAAGACCATTAGGGAGGCGGGGTATAATCCTTATCGGCGGACTTGCACTTAGGATTAGTCCCGTCACAAGTTGCTTTTTTCGGTTATTGACCATGCCGAGTACAGCTGCGATTAAAGGATTTGTAGGGGATAAGTTTGCGGCACGCGACTTTGCTTGTTCCTTGTAAGCTGGATGTGTTTTATCTTCCTCCTATCCAAACAGCCACATTTTTATGAAATTTGCAAAATCTAGCGGTATTATCTGAGATATTGTATCCAAAGAAACTACCAGCAAGAATAAAATTGAAGTTGATAATTGTTTTGAATTTGACAAAGGAACAACTACGAATAATTTGTTAGAGTAAAGTCCTGATTGTAACTTTAATTGTAAAAAATTCGTAGTAATGGGTTTCTTTGATAACATCAAATAAGTCAATTCTCCTACTTCCCCCTTCCGTGGAACGAATTCCATGAAATTAACTTCAGTTAATTTTCACTTCTATAAATTTAATTTCCTTGCGTGCTTCGTCATCACTTGGATGCAAATTTAAGTTTTAGGTCTGATTTTGTAACAAGTTTTAGCTTGATTACGAAAAATTATGAAGTCAATCGACGAATATAAGCAAGAACTTAAAAAAACAGCTTTTTGCTTTATTTATTTCAAAGGTTCTTCGCGTCGAAATCATGTATAATAAGGCATCGTTACGAGAAACGAAATTTACGCAAACTCTGTGTAGATTTGATGTGTAAATGTATTCTGAGCCAACTTTATTAGCATATTGTTAAAATTGGCATAAGCAAAGCAAAGCAAGTCTTTTGTAGCCTTGTGGCATCGTAATTGTTGACGTATGGTTAGTCTGTGGGTATTGGCACCTTGCCTTGGCTTCTTGTGGCGAATATTACTCGTGTTACGGCTTTCCAGGCTTCGATAGTAGCAATAAAACGTTATGGTTGTTTCGTAGCTTCTTCGCGAACGTTTCAATGATCGTAAATTTGGACCATCTTATATCGATAAACATATTATTGCATATCAGCATAGTATTCGGGGTTTCAAAGTTTTGTTGCTATTTGATTTCGATATGAAGTAATAATGTGGCTGTTATTTTAGTGTTATCAGAGCGTAAACTGATGATAGCAGCTTCAGGAATGTTTAGAAATCATGTTAGAGGCACTTCAATATTTTTCATTAGTGTTGTTTTGTCTTTAAAAATAATATTTACCTACTTATGACATGTTTCTGTGTTTTCTCTAATAATCAAAAACTAAAAAAAGTTATTTTTTTATTAGGTAAATGTTTGTTTTCTTTGCCATTTTTTGTTAAAGGATATTTTAAAGACTTCTTAGCTTTATACAACTTCGTGAAACCAATACAAAATTAATCTTATAACTGCACATTCGTATTAAGTTTATTATTATTTACTTCCTGACGTGATGTGACCGAGTTCGATAGCAATAAAGTTATTGTAAGGGCCTTCGTTAATGCGCTTACTGTGAATATTTTACCGACTTACAACGTCAACTTATATCTGATTGAACAATTCCAATTCATTCGTTAAAACCCGACACGAAATATGCAAATGGAATTGTGTAGAGATTTTCGTAAAAATAAATTAAATTCAAGGACTCCGAAATATGTGCTGTTGCTGCAATTTTTTTATTTGTTATCAAATTTGTATTATTCTCTTTGAGAGATTATTATATTTGGAAGTATATTTAGCTACTCCAATAGTTATATTAACAAATTCTTAATAAATTTATGAATACTACATAATCAGTATTAATTACTACTACTACTCAATTAATTACCTACTCAATTTTAGAATGAAAATTTTGATCACAATTTTCACTTGATTTAAAAATTATCATCAAATAAAATTAACATTTGGAATTGTTTTCTACACCATGCTATAAAACACTATAGTTTTATGATAAACACATTTCCACAACTACAACAAAGTCGTAGCGATATTATTAAAAGTTTCACCCAGTTTCGTTCAGCTAGAAAAGTTGCTTCTTGCGGTACATTTATCACGTTTGCTGGTATTCATACCGATGTTTCTGAAGCGAATTATTTTCTTTGAACGCCCGCTGCAAGTTTTATGTGTGTTCCTTTGAATAATTTTGCATGTGTACATAATTCACTTTTGTTGACCAGTCGTTATTTATTCCTATATGATAATTCTCGGTTGTACTGTGATTTTCTAGCTACGATATAATGTAGCATTCTTTTAAAGATAGACTATGCATACTTTGGTTGTCATTTTGAGGTTTATACAATACAATACAATACAATACAATACAATATATCTTTATTGACATAAATACCCACAAAAATACAGAGTCAATTAAAATAACGATACAAATATATGGGGTACTTAAAACAATGGGCGGCCTTATCGCTGAAAGCGATCTCTTCCAGGCAACCTTTGGATGGACAGGACAAAATCTAAAAGATAAGGACGGTGCTAAACACTTAATGGAATAGAAAAAAAAAAAAGTGACACTTGTAAATTTGTTTATATTGATCCAACAACCGTTTTTAATACTACCTACTAAGCTAGCAGACAAGCATATGGTCCACCTGATAAGCTGTTACCGTAGCCTATGGACGCCTGCAACAGCAAAAAAGTCACGGAATATTTTAGTTTCAAAAAACAGAGTTACCTACCTTCATTACACATGCTACTAATAATCATGCTTGTTTGCACCTACCGTGCTTACGTCATCAGCATACCCTCTCGCTTGTATACAACTTGCTAATTGTGCTACAGCTCGAAACTAGCTTGCTTATGTCACATAATAGTGTGCTTATGTACGGCATAGTATGTGTATTCCAGGCATTTAGATTTACAGCTACTACCTAGTTCTCATAATTTGAAGAGAGCGCTCATATTCTTAATCATAATTATAATTTCCTACTACTACTACTTTTTTATCCCACGAGAAACATGCATTTTTTGGGATATAAAGTCTATGTCACTCTCCATCTCTTCAACTATCTCCACACAAAAAATCACGTCAATCCGTCTCTCTGTTTTGACGTGAAAGCAGGACAAACAAACAAACACACTTTCACGTTTATAATATGGGTACGGATCGAATGAGTCAGCTCAGTATTTATGAATTAATTTGTGTCATAAACAGAATGACAGCGACAAACTAATGAAAATATACCATCTAGTTAGATTATTGCAAAAACTGACCACGTGCCAAATGTATTACGTATTTGGAATTGTTACTACCCCTCACATCCTCGAGAACCTTTTTCTTGAGTGTCTGACAATTTGAATGTGTCTACCACTCTTAGGTATAAAGCCGTGAGCCTATTTATATTAAGTTAAATCATTTGAAATTTTTTTTACAAACAAACAATCCGCACAACACAAATCAGCCTATTTGTTTATTCAAAAACGCAATTCATTCACTAAATGTGTTTACAAATAAACAGAACAGTGCGAAATCACACTCTGATAATTACCGCGATAGACGTACATACAAAACATGCCATTTATCATATTCACTTATGGAAAAAGCTAAGGATTTCTGCATCACAATGAGGGTGGATCAATTAATCATAGACGGTACAAAGCTCGCCCATTAACTTCGCACTTGATAAGGGAATAATGCGAATGGCCGACAATGGATCTATAATGCGACATGCCTGAAAACGCTGAATTTATTGGCTCTTATCAAATGCACCATGATGTTTTCCATTAAATTTCAAAATATGTATTTGATTCAATTTATAATCGAGCCTTGAATTCAAAATCAAAATCAAAATCAAATATCATTTATTCAGTAGGACCGTTATGACCACTTTGAAACGTCTTAAGAGCTAGGTGATTCTACTCCTGTTCTTTTGCGACCAACACCGTGAAGAATCAGGGCAACAAACACGGTATGGGGCCTAGCTTTCTTTTCGGTGATCCATCTATCCATCAATCTTGAACCTCTAATTTAATAAACTAGTAGTTCGCCCCGAACTGAGATCTCGCGCACCGTAGATGGCTTACATTTGGACTTTCTTCTGACTACCCCTATAATTTCAAGTGCTACTACTGCCGAGTATGCCTATTGCGCTAGCTCTTCATAGTAAAAAATGCTAGCATGCATGCAATACATAATGTCGTGTCTAATTTGTCATTTATTTCATATTTATGAATTCTCGTCGTATTTCTAAAAGTATAGATACGTCCTAGAATAAAAATAATAACTATTTTGGAATGTACAAATAAAGACCTTTCATTTGACACCCCACTCAATATATTTGTTTACTTAACTTTTTTTACCCCAATTATTTTCATTCTTTATCAAAATTTTTTTTATCATGAAAATAAATCAAGTAGCATCTAAAATCATTGCAAACCAAACCGCAACGATGCCACTCTCTTTTTAAGACCGACCAGTCAATGAGCTACGAAAACATCGAAACTCTATGAAACGGGAGCTCTTGCAGCTCTGGTTTTGTAGTTTTTGTTCTTTGGTCGTATTTCAAAAACTATACGTCCTAGATTAAAAATAAAAACCATTTTGGAATGTACAAAATAAACCCTTTCTTATGACACCCCACTCAATATATTTGTGTAACTTTCATAATTTTTTACCCCCTTGGGAACCCAATATCTTCACAACCCCTTCATCGATTAAGCTCATATGCTCCACCGTAAATTTCCTTACCACAACCTATTGACCTACCAAGTTTCATGCAGATTGGATGAACGGTTCGACAGTTATGCTCGAACAACAATTCGTGAAACATACAAACATACAAAGCAAAATCGCCCAACTTACCACTAAGATCTTCGCTCGCTTCGCTCGCTCGATCGATAAAAAATTAAAAGGTGAAATATGCCAACGAGATTGTTTACTTACCATAAATAAACATAATTCGTAATATGGGTCTGATAGAGAAAAAATACATAGAAACTTTTGCAATAAATCGGGAAGTTTAGTAAGAAAAAAAAATAAGTATATTCATGTATGAAATCAGAGCTTTGAATAAAAAATGGACCTAAAACCTGACGAAAACTGTTAAATTGAATATTATTTACACGTCAATTCTCGTTGCAGCGACTTTTTTTTCCAATAATAATTAAGTACTTAAACAGTTACACGTGTTGTGGGCAACTCAAATACTCGTATTTTAGTGAAACAAAATAATGTTTTAATGTATGTGGTAGAAATAATGTTTGTGTTTTTAGTAAATACCATTTAATAATTTACGTTATAAAGATCTTCATTTCTCAATTTAAAAAAATACTTTGGTTTTGCAGTAGTTGACTTAGTGCATATTCGTTGCTTGCATGTTTTTTAAATGCACAGTATTTTATTCTACATCTACAAATATCACTTCATCTTCTATATTTAACTACTTTAAGCTTTCAAAAACATTAACGAAACGAGATATCAAGACGAGTCGAAACTTTAAAAGTTTGAGCCGTCAAACTAAAAATAAGATTACTCAAGAAGATTTCGACTGAAGCGACGATAAATCATACTACCGTGATTCGTGAAAAAGTTTGAGTTCCGCAAGAGAGTAGGTGTATTTTCGCAGATCTTTATGAGAAAAATGACTCTTCAATGAGTTGATAAATTATTCGGAAGTTTGTTGAAAATGCGTGATTTTGTTCGTTTAACCTGTTTTGGTTTATGAAAGAATACAGCTTAGACTAGACCCCCTTACTTATGAAAGATGTTTCAAGTTGAACACTGGTTAAACGACGTCCTGTCTCTATTCGTCCCTATCCACAAATAAAAACAGGACGTTGTTTAACCAGTGTTCAACTTTAAACATCTTTCATAAGTAAGACCCAGAGTATAGCAAACGCAGAGTTTGATTCAAAATTATGTGACACAAGTCAAGTAAGGTAATTCTTTAGATATTGTGTAGAAGTATTTTAAATGTTTCAGTTTTGTTGTATTATGAGCTTCTCAGAATAAAATAAGTGAATAAAACGAACAATCATGCAAAGTCTTATACAAAATTATGTTTCGCGTGCCAAGTTAAGGTTAACCTTCAGATACCTAATGTAATTTTATAGTTAAATATTTGCTACTATTAATCTTATACAATGTGTAGGACCTGTATGTCATATTGATGAAGTCTTTCCTGTGGATATGGCTAGTTAAGCTGTGAGGATATTTTTGGTGCTGGGAAAGCCTGCTCCATCTCAACATAAAAAAAAAACTTTTTTCTAACATGTCCCAGGCACTACAGGTTCCCATAAAGTGGTATAAATTTCCTCCTAATGCTGTCTAAATCAGTTAGTAATGATTTAAAGGCCTAATATAAATAGAGTTTCTCAAAACAAAATAATCCAATAAAACGTCTCGGGATTACATACAATTAACACAATGTTTCATTAAAATTATGTTTCACAAGTCAAATATGGGTATCGAAATAGACAATGTAGGAGTATTTTCATAATCTAAATTTTGCTACTTTTAGGTAAAGCTTTTCAGAATAAAATAAGCCAGTAAAACACCTCGGGACTATGAACAATTAAAAGTTGAGTTCAAAAACACGAATATAATACATAAAATTCGAACAATCCGCTACAAAAAAAGAGGATATGAAACTCAGCCCTCCACCATAAATTGTGAAACTTTCCTACAGGTGGACACACCAGACAGCGTACTACAGAGCGGGCTTGGCTTAGGCCCTGGGCCCGATACCGCCCTTAGGTCCATGGTTGACCCCAGGGACTATGATCGCCTCAGATTCTTACAAATGAATGCCGCCCACCCTAACACCTTTGAAGAAACTATACATAGGGTGAGCCTGAAACCTTTCTGTTAGCGGAAATGGTTATCTGTTGAACTCTGAATGGCAATAATATTTTTTACATATTTTATTAAATATAATCTGTAGTTTTTTATGTATTTTATATATTTGTAGATTATGTAGTATTTTTAACTATTTATCTCTGTTTAAAAGATTATTTAAAAATTGTAAACTTAATATTTGACAGTATATGACGTACTTAATTAGTTCATCTAAGTATATTTGATAAGTTCTTGGTACCGATTATAAAATATATAGTATTTATATTTTTGTGTTTATTTGCCAACAGAGAAGTAACAGTTTTTTTTCAAAATTTCGTCCTGCATTTTTGGTTTTAAATTCACTCGGCATGCTCTAAGGATTGGAGGTGGATCTTCATTTGTTTTCTAAATAAACGTTTAAAATACAATCTTAATTAGGGTAACTGTAATCATTTTCGATAATATTATAAGCACGTTTTACTTTACACTTCTTCAAGCACTGCATGGAATGCACACTATCAACATTTATGTTCATCGTCAAATCGAAAAATGCATGAAACATTTTGTTTTAGCACTAAAGTTTTATTACAATGCACTTGGTTCTCACCTTCTTGTTTAGCATGTCATTGTCATTGCACCGAAGCGCACTTGGGTTCATAAAAGAGATTTATTTAACGGGCTATAAAGTATATCGATCATTGCAAAAAGATAATCTATTAATGTATGCTTTGTTGCAGTTAAAAATCCAAGAAGCAATGAAAAAAAAAGACAAACTAGCAAGAGAACAAGAAGAGGTAAGAGCCATAACACACACGCCGTTTTGCTACGCGGTGACGCTTGTTATAATGCTCGTCCTAGTCTGTTTTGGCATCCAAATGTGAAACGAGTATTGCACGTAGGTGTATCACAAATCAGCCCATGTTCGATAGAGACATTGTCATTTTTGACGGAAAGAAAAAGATGCCGCTGTACCGCACGGTTATGCGACACGTCTGCTATAAGCCTAAAATTGCATTACAAGATTCAGTTTACTAATTAACTGATCATTCAAAGATTCACTTTGAGATTACGAATTCATCCCGTCTATGTCCTGCTAATACGGCAATCGCATTTGCATCGTCTCATTCCCCAATCCGAAAAACACGAAAATCCCTTATCACTCACACAACGAAAGTAATCTGATGTGAGAGTCACATTTGCTTGTAATCTTTCGGTGCCTCCGCCGTCGAGTCATGGGCTAATCGTGCCCTAATCTTAAGCTAAGCCTATTATAGGCAGTTGTATTGCTTCCCAACGAAACTTCGGAAGCCCTGTGGCTCAGCACATTTCACTCGTAAAACTATGCCCCGTACTTTGGTAGAATATCGATATTTTAGTATACCAATAAACTGTTTGCCGCACGAGTTTGGGTGACACCGTCTGGAACGAGACTGTTCTGCGGCTTATTAAAAATTAGGGGTTGATATCGATTGGTGCGATTGAATTAATTTTGTATCGCGTCGATTTGGAATTTTTTGCTTCGATGAAATTTGATGAATTTTATTACTTATAACGATAAATCTGTAGGATTCTATGCTTTTTGTTTACTAGGCTAGTAGTCTAGGCTAGACTAGAAGATGCAATTAAGAATGAAATAACCAACCATTGTTTTAGGTACTTAGGTGGATTAAATATAAAGCGCTCTAAAATACAGTCAAACAACTTGGCTATAATTAAATTACACGAAATTTCTCATTTCACGTAATATCTCTACCATTTCACGAGCAAATAAACATCCAAACGTATATTTTCAGTACACGCAAATCCTTTTCGTGCGCTAACCGTCTTGGTTACAAAGCGTGCATAAATTAACTTAATGTTCAATACTTTCCTACTTGCGAGAAAGTGGTCGTTTTATTGCCCCTCCTGAATATTTATCACCGTGTTCACGCGTTTAGGGAAATATTTTACTTTTAAAGTATACTTTTAATATTTTGTTTACCTGCTTCACCACTAGAGGTCCTTCCGGTAACTGCCAAAGACCTCACAAAACATTTTCAAGTTGAATTCTCTTATGATTATTTAATATTTCGCGGTAGAAAATCGATTTAGTATGTAAAATATTTTCACTGAGAGTTTTTCCTCAATTATTCTTACTGTGCTATTTTTCGAAGAACATAATCATGTGGCCAGACTATCAGAGGGTTATTGTAATGAAGACAATATTTTTCGTTTGATAAAAACTTGATTGGCTTTCTGATCGAAAGTCGTTGTGACGAAAAAAGAAATACAGCTTTTTGACAAATTTAAAAATATCAATTTAATCAAGTTTATTTAGCATGATAGAGAACTCGTCAACAATATGGCAAATAAAACGAGCCCTATTTCCTTGTAAAAAACCGTAAACTTTTTATGCGATAAAAGCATCGGTATTTATGAACACGCATATATTTTTAGTGGATGTTTGGAGAGAAAACACGAACTCAGTAGAAATGAAACAGACCGGCGAAAATCGCTTATTATTTTTTTAAATTAAAATGTTCCTATCTACGCTCACTCCCCTTCAAAACGGCAAGCTCAGTTTTCTCTCAAAATTAAAATATAATGCTATCTCGTATTAAAGGGTGCCCGTTTTCCCCATATTTTGAGTCTTACAAAGTTCTTTTTGTTTCAGATTTTGAGAGATATAAGGCACGGCTTGATGAATATGGGAAGAGATGGTGT
Source organism: Camptogramma bilineatum (assembly GCA_958496255.1). Lineage (NCBI taxonomy): Eukaryota > Metazoa > Arthropoda > Insecta > Lepidoptera > Geometridae > Camptogramma > Camptogramma bilineatum. The sequence goes on from OY292458.1 coordinate 11,469,197, forward strand.
AAGGGGCCCCTTCGGAGGTATGTTTAGCTTTATAAAAAAATCATGTTAAAAAAATAATGGAAAACATTGTGAACAATTATTTTTCTAAATCGTTATGTAAATAGACGCTTCTCGGTATTTTGATAAAATTTATATACTATTTACTATTTACGCTTTTTTGTGATCATCTGGCTTTAGCTTTTGTGGTTTTGCAAAAAAAAAAGTTTTATTTTAGAATGTGTTAAAAGCTTTTCCAAAGATGTTGTAGGACTTTTTGTGTTTTTTAAATCTGTCAAAATATCGAAGCGCCTAGGATATTTTAAGAAGTTCAATAATAATGTGAATGAAATTTTCGCATGTGGGCTGCACGATGTTTCGATGGTTAATTTTATAGTTTTAAGTGAATTTATTTGTTTATTCTTGTACGGAATGTTTTAAAGCATATTATTATTGTTCGGTATGCTTTTGATGTGCATCGTTCATTCGCCAATACCATAAATTTTAATGTTTGACTTAAAAATCACTTCAGTAAATGACCTACAAAAAACGACGAAAATATCGAAAATGCATACAACGTTTGCGAGCAAGCGGGATCATCTCCATTCATCTGATCAATGTTTACTTTGCGTCAAAATGCTGAATGCATGTTTTTGGAAAAATATTTTGCAACGCACGGCTTACGATGTTCGTACACAGCTTTAATCGCAGTGTTGTCAGTGGAAGCGCCACTTTGTGGGAAGCATTGTTACGGTAAACTTTTTTCGCAATTTTGTTAGCACGTTCTTTTTTATTTGCATTGCCGAAACTACGCTACACTGAAGTGTAATAAAAGGCTCGTTTACAGACGACACATACATGTACGACGACGAAGCGAGGTGTCTGTCCGGCCGAGGGCACTGGTACGACGAGCCACCTTACGAGAGCGACCCCGAAGACTTCCTCATGGGCGGAGGTCAGCCTGCAGCCACCTTTCAGAACGGACGAGTTTGTTTCACGCTTAACCTCCGGAACGAGCCGCGAGGCGAAGGCGTGATATCTCTAAGAAGCGCGGGTGATATCAGTTTAGCGCGAACCCCTCGGAGAGGATTAATAATTCCACAAAGTGGCCCCTACCCGACTACCGTGATCCCTTTGCGAACAGCGAGAGATCGGGAGAGCGGGGATTACGCCGCATCTGACATCCAATCTATAGGATCGCGGCTATCTGGCATTTCGCTGGAATCCAGCCGATCGGAGCGGGACTCGAGAAGGGGTTACAGACAAATGTCCGGGTATCGGATAGGAGCCGACCCTTTATCACCTGCGTCATCAGATTACGAAGATCAAGAGAGTGAAACTGATTCACAACACATAGCCACCGTGCACCAGGTAATCAATTAATAAGCTTTGTGATTTAAGTTTACATTCTAAAATGGTTTAATAAAAGTGCTAGCACAAAATTGCTTTTTAATTTTTGATACCTTCACCCTGCTAATAAATAATTTTGCTTTTCAGTCCGCCGAAGACGAGGGGGTGTCCCACTTGGCGGGTAAAGTGCGGGGCTTAAGGCAAGATGTCCAAAGAAAAATATCAAGACTAAGACAAGAACGAGTGCCCGAAGGCAGCGACAGGAGAAGTGGAGACCAAGCCTTTCCATGTTCAAATAGTTCATTCGAAAGTCTTCCCAGCGGATCAGGCAGTAGTGAGTGGATTTATTGAATTACTCGTATCGTGTTAATATAAAAGATTTTGTAAATAATATGTTTGTCTTTCCTTTCTTTGTGTAATAACCCCCCAGTTTGTTACTTACCACACACTTTTCACTCGAATATTTTGCACCCCTTATCCTACTAATTTATTAACAAAATTAACAATCCTGTTCGCAGTTATGCAATGATGTATTCACAGGTATTTTTGTTTGTAATGTGCTGCTGGTAGTTAAATTGGATGAGGGGGTAATCGTAGCTATTTTATGTGCAGGCACACAAGCGTTGGTTCGCGCCGGTAGTAATCACTCATCTCTCTCGGCAGAAGAAAACATAGAATTAAGTCCGGCTGGGCGGAGCCTGCTCGTGCCGCAACTGCTGTGTCGAGCCCGCGCACTCGTCGATTACATACCCAATATTTATGAGAAAGATGCCCTGAGATACAAGGTAAGACATCTTAATAACAAATACCTGCTTCTACTAAGCAATCAGCACAAATTGCTAACCTAGAACCATTTGTTAACAGAAAGGAGACATCATCGAGGTCATCAACATGAACGCTTCCGGTATATGGCGAGGAGTTCTGAACAACAAAGTAGGAAACTTTAAGTTTGCGACGGTTGAAGTTCTATCAGAAAGAGACACAGTCAGATCTAGAAGCACGAAATGGTGCAAAAGTCGTGAGCGATTGTGGGAACAACGACCGCGATCTGTAGAAGAGTTGCTAAGGAGGATAGATTTACCAGAATACACAGTGGCCTTTGCTAGAAATGGATATGAAGATATAGAGTTATTCAAAGAGATTGAACCGTCTGACCTTGACTATTTGGGAATTATGACTCCAGAACACCGAACCCGAATCCTTGCTGCTGTGCAATTACTTCACCAGCTTGAATGTAAGTGTGAAACGACTAATTCTCATTTCATTTTTATTATTTACCGATCATTTATTTATGTTTCTAATAATAATAATACTGTCTAGGTGGAGAAGGAGATATGGAAAATGATGGAGGAGGTTCCAGCTCAGAAGGTGGTGACTCGCCTTTCGGCCGTCGGCAGTTTCCCCGCGACTCTGGCTGCTACGAAGCAGGCGTTGTTGGAGTCGGAGGAGTTCGAGTGAGGACTTCCCCGCTAGTTCACAGAGCTGACGAACCCTCGCACAGGCCACCAGAGCCCGCTCCTCAGGCTAAACGCTCCATTCGCCGACGAGCGCCAGACGACGCAGAATGCGACAGAATCGAACGCTACCCAGGTACAGTACCCGAAAGAACAGCTACCAGAGTTGGGGGTCTCCCTGGTGGAGCCAGAGACGACACTTGCGAATCTGATCATAGGTTGAACGTTGTCAAATTCGTCGCTGGTGGAGAGCCTTGTGCTTCTGAAAAAAGCAGTGATTCAGGAGTGAGTAGTTCTTCTCTTAGTTCTGCCCATCCACATCGACCATGAGCATGGGCTCCCGCGTCTGCGCTCGCAGACTCTAGCGCGGGCGCGTGTGCATTTAGCACTATCGCCCTTACACTCACCCAGTACCAAAATACCTCCCTTTTGCTGAGACAATGAGACCATCAAGTAACATTTTTACATGAGCACACAGGTAAACAAGATGGAATAGATATCTCCATCTAGACTGCAGCAACACTATCTTGTTTCATTTTAAAGACAATTTTGATACTTTTAAAATAAGGACTGATTTTTTGCATCGAAATCTATACGTCCATGCATTTTCTTTTGAAATAAGACTGACTTGCACATCATTCACTATAACTTGTTGTCTCTGATGTGGTCGTATTTTGGTATGAGTGTGAGTGTTTAGAAATAATAGTTATCAAAATGTCTTCATTCTAGACCTATTTCTTAAATTGTTTGAGAGAAATTAATGTTAGTAAATCCGAATAGTGAATAACTGACATATTCGTTTTGTCGAAATAATACTTTAAGTGTAGGTGTTAAAGACTGACCTAAGTTTTCTGAAAAAAAAAACTTTGTTCACTTACACTTCAACCTTTATTTAGATTCACAATTGTCACAAAAATGTTTCGTTACGTTTCAATTGCACTGCAAAAGTCGAGCAAATAGAGCCAAAAACGTCTTGCAATCGCGTAATTGAAACATCGGAACATACTGTTTCAATAGTTTTTCTAAATATGTATTGTGATTATGAACTTTAAGAAAGACTACTTCAACCCTTTTCCTCTTAATAAAGTACGTATTGGTGTTAATAGATGATAAATATAATAGTATCGAACGACTAAAATAGCAAATTTTACTTTTGTTTTTATTGCTTGTTACGGTTTCGAATTGATAGACATACTGAAATCGCTTTTATCATTCCGTTTTAAAAGGCATATCATTGATGGCGGCAATGCATTGTAGATTTAGTTGCTTTAACGGCTACTTATATTCTGCTCAAAATTCCGCATTGATATGCAAACTTCAATATTCTTACTAAAAAACATAAAAATGTAAAATATGTGTTTCCCAACATACTGACAATTTTATGTAGCTCTATGTCGAGGTAGATGAGTGTTCATGTTCATCAGAGACAGTCTCGATACAAACATTTGTATGTTTTGCTACTATTCATTCCAGGTATGTAACTATGTACTTATAGTATTGCTGCAAAAATATATTATACCTACGATTTCATCAAAAACAACAATTTGGATGGAACCGGATTGAAATTATTTCAGTTGAGCCATGTTGGTCTATAATATAGAACAACGTAGCTTTACTGAACCCTAGTATGTATATAGGCCCTATTTACATAGTAGGGTGTTATATTCATCTGATGTTAATACAGAATATCACACTATATATTTATGACATTTTGAGCAGAATATGAAAATGCCAAAGCATTTATTAAAATGTATTTATTACTAAATTAGCGGAGGCAATAAGCCAGTTGACACTGGAGCGTTGAAAGCGCAACATTCGATAGCAATAACTGTATATAATAGGTTAAATTACGTTGAAAACTTTTTGTAATTTTTGTAAGAGAGCTTTATGCTGTACAGGATAGTTTTAGTGTGAAATTCAGAATTTCACTTTGAATCTTTCGAGTCATGTTTTAACCGTTTGTAGAAGTTTACGACTCTGCCACTTGTGACTTGCTCGTAAAACCGGGGCCTATCAACTGAACTGGCATTTTAGTTTTTTGCGGGTAGGTACAGTCAAGTCTATTTTCCTTGGTATTCATATTTAGGCTGAATTCGACCAAACTGGATTAAGTTTTTACTCGAGAGTAAACTACTGTTTGTTTGAATATTTTGACATTGTAAAGTTGACACCTTATAACCAGGATAATTTGTATGCACATAATAATGTTTGGTTGCGTTTTCTAAACAATTTTATTTCGAATTAAGTCGGCTAGTTACTCTGGAGTAAGATGACTTTTTGTCGAATCCAACCTCCATTAAAAATAAATAAAATACGCCTGGGCATACGTTTGTGAGCATGTACCTATTAATTGTTCTTAACACATTTCCTGCCCAGCATCTACGGTACTCTCAAGCACAGTAAACATTTTTGTATTGTCCGTGTTACACAAAAAAAATCTTTTTGAATGGTATTTGTATAAATCATGTGTTTTCTCGTTTTGTAAGTTCATCTTACAGTGGATTTCATTTTTATTGTTATTTTTAAGTTTCACCTGACTGTACCTTACATGGAATGTAGGGCTGTGTTATATGGGAATATTGGGCTAAGATTCAGTAGCTGTAAATATTGTCAGATTTTATGATGTAAATCGTTTATTTGAACAAAGAGATAAGTGTCATGAAACTTTACTAACAAAAGTAATGGGTTTGGTTTATCTTTCTAGCAAGATTTTTTTTTTAAATATAACATGGTCATAAGTGGCTGTAAATACAATTTAGAAAAAACTCCTGACTGCCTGCAGTGATCCTTACATAAATACTCGTATTATATGTAAATTTGTAAAAATATCTTCACACTTTTTGACTACAATCGTGTACTAGTCCGACTATTAAATGTATATAGATAAATGTTTGTTACTTGTATATTGTAGATAGAATATATTTCTTTTGACAATTATTGTATATTCAATAAAATTAATCTTTATTAAAATACTGTTGAGAATTAATTTATTTACGAATGAGAAATTATTTCAAATGCTCAGGTAGATTTCGAGATTTCGATTTTCCATAGTTTCGTGATTATTTTTTATTTTATTTTATTTTATTAAAGGTAAAACAACAGTATAGTTTATTTTAAGATAATTAAGGCTGTACATTTCATTTTATTGTTTAAACCTGGTTAAGATAAGTTACACTACTCACAATGGATGTAGGTATTCGTGAAGTAAGTTTCGCTGTGCAAAGAAAATTTTGTATGAAAAAGCTACACTGCGCATCAAAACGGCTAAGAGAGATGGCACACGGGCGCTGCCGCTCCGTGGCGTCATCGCAGCGCTATAATTTTTGTTCTGTCAAAGCGCGTCGTTTCAGCGCACCGTGTGGCATACCGGGCAGATTTGTTTGTAGAACTACGGAGCGTCGACGCTGCGACGTCGCAGCGACGACGCAGCGCAGCGGCAGCCCCCGTGTGGCATCTCTCTAACTTCATGAATGCCTAGATCCATTGTACGTACTGTAAATTACGAGTAGTCGATACTCTCGTTTTATCTAATCTTTACCAGAAGTTAGCCATAATTGCAGCAACTGTACTTTTTCGTAGCTATATTTATATTTTTTTAAACGGACTCTACTTGTATGTTTACAACATCTGTTTACAAACATGGATTCTAAATAAATAAATCCAAAATTAATGAGTTTTTTGTTATACCTATCCCGTTTTGAAGCAGTTTTTAGCATTATAATAAACCCTAGAAAATAACTTAAAGAGCTTCTACGTAATTAAATTTCTTTAAAGAGGTATAAAAACGTTTTATCTTCACAATTAAACTAGAAAATAGTCTGTTTTATGGCTTAAAATAATAAACCAAACAAAGAGATGAGTGCTATTAAAAGTAAGAGAGTACAGTCACTTACTCAAAGTGATTAACTGCTATAGCTTTTCAAAGCTTGTTCAGGAAAGTGGTAATTTGCATTTCACGTACTATCATTAGCCTATTAGAATTCTAACGAATGGACTTAGATACAATTGGTGGATGTACTCTCATACTTCTAGGATGAACTGTTTTTTTTTTTTGCATTGAAAGTCACGAGCTAAGATACATCTGGCCAAATACGATCAAAAGATTTGACAAACTAAAAAATCTTAGGCCTTTAGTTTACATCCTTACTAAATAATTAATACAGTGTCAGGAGGCAATCTTTGCCTACACATATCGGGACACTGTAGTGCCTAGGTCATTGTTGAGATAGAGTAGGCTTGCCCAGCACCTACACCATCCTCTCAGCTTAACCGGCCATATCCACAGGAAAGACACGGTCAATACGTGTGGGGCTGACTGAGCCGCGGGTTTCCTCACGATGTTTTATAAATAAATAAATAAATGTTTTCCTTCACCGTTTAGAACTCGTGTTAATGCGCAAGTATTGTTTGCGAAACGAAAAATCTATTGATGGACGGCCAGGATTCAAACCTACGACCATCGGATCGAAAGTTTAGGTACCTACTATACCCCTTAGTCAACACAGCTCTTTTGACAACCTACAAGTTAAGCAAACTATGACTTTTAGAAACAAAATTTTGTAGTTCACTGTACTTACGATAAAAAATAATGACCCGCAACGTAAATTTGGGTTGATAATTAAGTAGGGATAATTAATAGTTAAAAAGTACAACATCATTATTTTACAGTTATTGTTATAGTCTGCGGGTTGTCGTTTTGTAAACACGTCCTTTATTTTTGTACCTACATACATTTATGTACCATAATGTACTAAAATATAATGTCCTTTTATATTTTTCGCCAAATAAGCTTTTAACACAACCGAAACCAATCGATGAAAGTTGCAAAAATTATAATGGTTTGTTGGTAATAAAATGTGATGAGTACCTACTTACTTTTATTATATTTCTGTTAAATATCAACATCTAATTAAGCAGCGCATTCGCGGTTCGCACTCCCTAATATGTATATTTTGAAAAAAAAAAAAATGAATAGGTACATAGATAGATAGATAGATAGATAGAAAATACTTTATTGCACACCACATAATAAAAGAAAACAAAATAACAAATTAAACTAACTTAATAATGATAGGTATACAATCGGCGGTCTTATCGCTAAAAAGCGATCTCTACCAGACAACCTGTGGATGGATAATGGACAATTTAAAAATAATATGGGGCATAACTATATAAAATATACTAATATTAAACACACATATAATAATTATGTAGGTAGGTAATAGAAACAACTAAAAGAACGTAATGGATTTTTATATGTGAAGGAGCATAATAAACCAGTATACGTACATACTAACAATACACATTTATACACATAAGTACATAATAAAATAATGGAAGGTTAGAAAGATATAACAGATATGAATGATAAATATAGCCTTGTTATACTCAACAGCTGAGAAAACGTGATGCCAAGTCAGCGACAACAGGACAAATAGTATTCCTTCAACATAGATTTAAAGGAGGAAATAGTTTTAGCATGTCTGATAGCAACAGGCAGTTCGTTCCATAGAGTAACGGCCTGCACTGTAAAAGACTTGTTATAGTAGGAGGAGAAGTGGACAGGTGTTTTAAGCTGCAGAGTGTCAGCTGAGCGCAAGGGGCGAGCGTGATCATCATGAAGATACTGGAATCGTTCTTTAAGATAAGGTGGAGAACAAGGGTTGAAGAGAACAATGTATAGTAGGCTGAGGATGTGACAGTTACGACGATAGCGAATAGGTAGCCACTTAAGCTTACTGCGAAACTCGGAAACATGATCATACTTGCGAAGTCCAAATACGAATCGTATTCCCACATTTTGCAGTCGCTCGAGTTTATTGAGTTGCTGCTCAGTGACATCCAGATAACACGTGTCAGCATAATCAAGAATGGGAAGAAGGAGAGACTGAGCAAGCGAAATTTTGGTGGCGATCGGAAGGAAGTTCCGCAGTCTCCTTAGAGATCCCATAGAAGCAAACATTCTACGGCTGATTTCAGATAGTTGTGGTCCCCATGACAGTTGCCTGTCAATGAGAACACCCAAATTTTTCACCGTTTCACTTTGCGCTATTATGGTGCCATCAAAAACGACCTGCGGAAGACTAGTCCAGTACATACTTAATTATAGTCAGGGTCGCCGTCGTCGAAATCGATGAGGAGGACTATATCGTTAAAATTATATCATACCGCGAAAAATTTCAAGCAGTGAATGAATGCCAGTGATATCTCAATGTAAAGGAGTATTTAGATTCAAAACAACACAATATTTTAATGGAATGTTCAACCTTTTGATACAAACACAATAAGGGTTTAGAGGTTGTTTACCTATGTTTCTTTTACTTGCATACATACACTGACTTCAACTAAGCTTAAATATCTTAGAGAATGTCTGTTGCGTTTTAGAGATTCAATCGTAATCGTTCGTTTTGAATGTACGACTCTGCTTATCTTCTAATAGTCTTAGATACAATCGTAATCATGGTTCGTTTTGTATGTACGACTCTGCTTATCTTCTAATAGTCTTTCAAAGAATTTTGTATGATTGAAAACCTGAATTGAATATTTACCGTATTGCCTAAATTACAAATCAACAAACAAACTGTGATAATTCTCATGGTGAATCCAAGTACACGTTATGACAACCGCATATACTATACCACTGTCTGGTTGTTTGATAATCGAGATCGTATACTAAACTTTATAGATTGACTAATTTATTAGAACTGAATAATATTATACACAAAGCTTTAAATTATCGCCAATCTATTTAGATAGAAGCGTTGTTCGTTACCACTATGAGTAGCGAAAGTTCCACGCAGTATATTTTGATAAACTGTATGAAACTCGCAATGCAAAATCAGAATGGAAGAATGGACTGCATTTGATATCGCCGAGCAGGGCGATTCATACCTTATTAGACTGGATTCAAAGATCTTAAAGAAATACATACAGAAATACATCATTCTGTCGCATACTTTCCGTACATACATATTATGGTAGCGAATAGCGTTAATATCTGAACAGACAGATTTTGCTGCATATGCAGCATGGAGCAAAATTTGCCTTAGGAGTAGATCCACAGTCTGTTATGAAACGCGTTCAAGTGAGAACACTCCACATTTATAATTAGAAGATGACTTATGACTGCGCAGTGCCCTTTATCATCCACCTTGGTCCATTTTTCAATTCGCACGAACGTAAATCTTAGCATGGAGACTCTAGGGAGATTCGCAATTTCTTGGTTGTAAAGTTTCCTATTAGCCACATTTAATGAATTTGGATGGTATGTCGGCATTAATGAGTTTATGAGATTAATAAAGAAACTAAAGAAAAGTTCTGAAGTACCTACCTAATTTTTTTAAATATAACAAAAACTACGTGCAATATGTAGCGTCCATAATTACAGTAGGTTTAAGTACTTACATAAAATTTAATTATTTTAATAATTTATTTTTAATTTTAATTAGGCTTGACATTCAAAATTTATCGGCACCACAATGGAATTATAGATCTTCGAAAGTGATGTCATCAAAAGGGATACTATCAGATGTAAAAAATGAATAATTTTAATTAGTAAAATACATTTACTATCAAGTTCCAATAATATTTTTTCTTCATGGACGTGTTTCAAAATTGGCCTGATACTCATGTGTACTATTTACGTACATCTAAACCTATTATTATAACAACCAGACAAAGCTACCCTACGTATAATGTGTCTGCCCTGACCTAGGGCGCCCTGTAATAATAAGGGGGTATGCATAAACACAGCTAAAAGCTATTTTGAACCCGACGCGGGTGTCCGGTGTGTTTACCTGTCTGCTGCTGCAATTAACTTTTATTTTTAACCAGGACTTCCACGCAGGATAATGGGTTGTTTTACAAACGATTGCTGTGGCTGAACCTACTCAATTTTCATTGATATCAATTAATTTTAATCGATAATTATGATTTTTTATGTTGCGTCTCACACCACCGGATAAATAAATCATCAGGGTCGTGCTTTGACAGTATTTTTACTTGAGTGATTCCGTGTGCTAAAATTACCTATACTGTCTCTAAAAACTCACGACAGTTTTGAAAGTAGAGTCGCAAATTAAAATTATTATAACACAAATTACACATAAGGCTTTGTTGTTATATTTTGGGGTTAAAACAGTAAGGCTGAGGCCAAACGAGCGTAGTTTTTTGAGTTGTTACTCGCGAAAAATGAGTCGCGTAATCTACTTTCAACAAAAACAGATTTTGCGTCGCCGTGTGAATCAAACAGGACTTTTCGATAAAAACAAATGCAGCAGAAATTACGCGACCAAAATTACGCGACTCACAACTCAAAAAATCACGCTCGTTTGGCCTCAGACTAAAACGTTATTGTTTTGTTCCTAAAAATATTTTACAATCCATACATGTGTAAACGCAGCTTTAGCCGCTAGTAAGAGACATCCATGTTTAATGACATAGACAATGTCAATCTACCGAATGCATACGCGATTGAGCATCTCTGCTTATGGTCCACGTGTTTGTGCCCATCAAAAGGACAACCCTGCCATTCGAACCACAACCTTATTGTTTTCCAAATACGGTGCAACTGAGTACAGATGTATTGGTCACCGCTGTTGTTTCATAGCAAACAATGTAGACAGGCACTTAACATCACTCTTATGGTTCGGTTTACGGGTAGTACAAATCTATAAGACCATATTGGTTTCAACACAACTGTTGAGGTTTACTATGGCATGAATTGGTGTAAAATCCTAGCTTGTGCTACAATTCAGCTGTTTTGGAGCTTGTAACATACCTCTGCCTCGGCTAGATATAATGATAATTTCTTTATACCAGTTTGACAATGTTGTTCTAGAATATCAATACACAAGTAAATCTTTGCAGAAGTTTTATTAAGTTTTTTTTGTTACTTACAAATAAAATACTAGAAAAGATAGGTAAGTAATACAAGCTCACAAATAAACATTGATAACTGATCTTAATTTCGTCTAATTTTTTTGTCTAAATAATATTTGTATATTTTTCATACTTTTTAAACAATAATTGTGAACGATTTAGATTTATACGTTCTTAGAATCCTTAGAAATATCTCTTACCCATCTGAATAGGCGACACTGCGATGTAGAGATGTAGATTATACGATGAAAGTAGTTTTAACTGATGGATAAAAATAAATTCAAAGTGTAATGGACATTAAGAGCATCAAGGACATCATTGCATGTAATACTTACCATTTAATAACCAGCGTAAGGGGAAAAACAGATACTTTAAAATATTCTTCAAATAAACGACCACAAGGATACTACAGAGTTGGTAGGTACACACGCGCTTTTAGCTATAGCCGCTTTGAAAATGTCTAAGAGAAATGCCACACGGGCGCTGCCGACGTCGCTGCGTCGTCGCTGCGACGTCGCAGCGTTGACGCTCCGTAGTTCTACAATAAAATCTGACCGGTGTGCCACACGGTGCGCTGAAACGACGCGCTTTGACAGAACAAAAATTATAGCGCTGTGACGACGCAACGGAGCGGCAGCACCCGTGTGGCATCGCTCTTACGGTTGAGGCCCTATTAGTGCGTTGCGTTTTACGTTAAACGACGCAACGTCAACGCTGCGACGTTTTACTCATACATTTTGCCGACGCGACGCAACGCAACGCACTAATGGGGCCTCAGCCTACCTTGTTCGTGTGTTGCCCGCTTTAGTCGTAAAACTTTCCCAGTAAGAAGTGTTCTAGGCAAATGCAATGTATATCCGAGCTAGCCTAGTAATTGCATCGCTACCTCGGAGGTCTTAAAGGAATGTAAATGCAACTAACTTCTATAATTCCTACGCAAACTTGGACTTTTAACAATAAATATTGGAACGCTTAGGCAATGCTAGTTTAGTATAAAAGAATAGCTTCAACCCACGGCTTTTTCTGATTAGTAGGTATTTACATTGAAAGTTTAAAATCACTCAGGCCTTTCTAGATACCTAATTTATTATATAGGATGTTTTATAACAGAAGGCAAACTATATAATTATGTTTACACAAAACGGGACACTGTCACACTGTCTTTGGACATTGTTGAGAGAGGTAATCTTGGTTAAAGTAACTAATACCTACATTTTTTTGTGTAAAAATCTAAATTTATTCCGTGAGCTGTGTTGGCCGAGTGGGTTAGTAGCTCGAGTTTCGATCCGATGGTCGTAGTTTCAAACAAAAATCCATATTAATATAAAGAAACAATAAATCAATATTGCTGGTTATTTCACACAACGCCATCTAGCCCCAAAATAAAGCAAAGCTTGTACTATGGGAACCATAACTGATAGAATACTTACTTATATATACTTACTTTTTTGTAAATACATAGGTACTTATAATACTTTATAAACACCCAGACACAGAACAAACAGCTAAGTTCATCACACAAATGTTTGTCCTGGATGGAAATCGAACCCACGACCTATAGCGCAGAAGACAGAGCTACTACCAACTGAGCTAAGAGTCCAGACAAAACATTCAGAATATGATAAAAAAGGCGGAGTACTTCTAAGAATCTCAATTATTTTTAATTACAAAAAGTACGAGCAACATAAACTATACAATATGCATATTATTGCTATGCATGTTTAAAACTAGCATTATCGTTACTTCAATTTTACCATTTATAGTAGGTAAGCCTAGTATTTACCAGCTTTAGCATGCACTTACACAAAGTAAACTGGGTACTTCAAACATAGTACTTTAGAGTTAAACATTACTTTACGCATAAACGCATGTTCAAATCAGTCTCACATCTAGATGTATCATTTAGAACATGTTTATTACATGGTCACGTCTTCGCAGGTGGTCCGAAGGCCACAGCTTAGTAAAATAAACAGCAGGTTCAGAGCAAATTTGTTAATTATTATCCCTTGCATGTATATTTTTAATTTTTACTTGAATAAAAATTGCTATAGAACCCACGAAATATTTTTATTATTATTATTATTATTATTTATTATTATAGCCATTTATTTCCATTACACATAAAAAACATCGAATAATTATACCACTAGATTAAAACTTTTGTAAACCTTCACTTAACTTAATATCATAATCAATTTCATTAAAAATAGCTCTAAGTACATTTTTATATAATCTTATAAATAGTATTTGACTAGGGTAATTTAATTTGCATGCAGTAAATAATAATGTCAAGCTTAAATAACAACAATAGATAATTATACACTTTCGTTAAATTAAAATTATTACATAGGATGTCAAACTTAAATATTAACTAAAGATTGATTGTACCATTTGATTAAAATGAAATAAAATATTTGTTTAAATCCAATCAAAATAAAATTAATATCTACTGTGCATTAGTTTTGCATGCGTTAAATTAATTGTGTATATGGGACGTCCATTTACGGACGTAGGCCTCCTCCATCCTGTTCCACTCGTCTCTGTCCCGTGCTAGTCGTGTCCAGGTTGCGCCGGCGACGGCTATGATGTCGTCCGCCCAGCGTCGGCGCGGGCGCCCGGGCGGCCGACGGTCGCCGCGCGGGTACCAGTGCAGCACCCTCTCGCTCCACCTTTTGTCTGAAGTTCTCGCTATATGTCCAGCCCACCGCCATTTCAGTCGACAAGCCATTTTTGCTGCATCTGTAATTTTAGTTTTAGCGCGTATGTCTCTACCTCTTACCCGGTCTCTTAGTTTTATACCCAGCATGCTTCTTTCTGCGGATCTCTGAAAAACTTGTATCTTTTTTATCAGCTTTTTGGTAATTGGCCAAGATTGGCAGCCGTAGAGAAGGGTAGGTGTTACTATAGAGTCCATTGCTTTTTTCTTAAGGTGGATTTTCATTTTGGACTTGAAGATGTATTTGAGCGACCAATAGGAGCTCCAGGCTTTTTTAATGCGTCTTTCAATTTCATCTATGTATTGACCTTTTAAAGTTATTGATTGGCCTAGGTAAATGTACTCGTCTACATAGCTGATGTTTTTGCCGTTCATATACATTGTTGTCTGTTGTCCATTGGTCATTATGCAGGTTTTTTCAGGGTTCATTTCCAATCCACATTTTCTACTTTGTATTTCTAGTGTTTGCAACATAAGTTCCAGGTCTTTTTGGTTGTCTGTCAATATAACGATGTCATCGGCGAATCTCAAGTGGTTTAACAGTTCACCGTTTACATTAATACCAAGTAGAGTCCACTGTAGTTTTCTGAAAATGTGCTCTAGCAAGGCGTTGAAAAGGTTGGGTGAGATCGGATCTCCTTGTCTTACACCTCTTTTCAATTCAAATGCGTCCCCTTTCTTTTCGAGTTTGACGACAGCTTTACTTCTTTTATAGATTTCTTTGAGTATTGCTATGTATTTCTCGTTTACTCCTTGGGTTTTCAGTGCTATCCAAAGCTCTTCGTGCAGAATAGTGTCGAAGGCTTTTGAGTAGTCGACAAATGCAATAAACAGTGTCTTACCGTATTCTTTGTACTTTTCAATTATTTGTCGCAGAGTAAATATATGGTCTAAATATGTTTATATGATTTTCAAAATAACGAACTAAACTTAGTTTTTTACATAGGTACAGGTCCTTCTAAAATCTTTTCCTTTTTCTTAATTTCTTTTGTTTCTTCTCACCCACTCACTTTTGCCCAATTGCAACAGAATTGTTACTAGATACCTTTATCCATGAACTTATTTTAAAAAATATGTTTTTAAGTATTCAGCTAAGCCATGCAGATCAACACTCTAAATAACCCATTAAATAACTAAAAATGATAAAAAACTCATTAACTAACTAAAAATCATAAACACTTAAAAGTAATTTTGTTGTTATAGGTTTATTAGTTTTTTTAGAACAATATCTATCTGATTAATTAATACAATAAATCATATTTTTCAAAAACTTAAGTAAAGCTCAATTTGTTAGTCGCATTCCAATTTTTACCCCGTCGTCTCATAATACGATAAGGTTAGTTTTTTTAGTAAAAAAAATCGATGTGTTACAAAATCTCACCCCTCACCCGTCAAAGCTCAGAAGAGACCAGCTTACATCCAATGGCTGTAGGTAGTTGCGAGGCTATAATTTCCGAGAGCGTCCCGAGATCTCGCTAATCGATGTTTACTCCGATAAGTCACGAGTGAGCGCCAATTTAGGAAGGTTCCTGTTTTTACTTCCGCGAATAAATGAGGCGAAATTGGTGTGGTACTTTTATAGAATTTGTAACTGCTTTTTCTAAAAAAACGGATTAGCAATTACTTAATGTTACTAGATGATCCGCTGAACTTAGTACCATGTGAAATCGATAATATTACTTAGTATAAACGTTGAAATTCCCATTCGAATTACTATTTTGGATTTTCCTTTTTGATTTTTTCTAATTTTCTTTTTTCCTTAACCACCTTAATAAGCGAAGAAATAAACAAAACCGAATTGGTCGAGCAATTTTCGAATTTTATAAGACTCACGCACTGCAATAGATTTTTTATAAATAAACAAAAATAGTATAAGTATTTATTATAATTTTGGTAGGATTGTCTGTGACTAATCCTTTTACTTATATTTTTTTCTAAATTTATATTCTCAAAGTTTGTAGACAAACTACAATTTAGTTTTAAAATTGCTTACGTTTTGTATTACGAGTAGATATCGCTTAAAAAGTTGTTATTAGATTACAGAAAACATTATTGTAAGTTTCAATAGGAATTTCCCTTGGTTTTTACACGTGGTCGTCAGGGAACGGCCGTCAGCATTCACTGGGACGGCCGTGTTAAAACTCACTTGGTTGTAGCATTCAAAGTACATATGAATTATCAAGTTAAAGATACAATAAATCCATTTGAAACAGGTGTTAGTACCAAAAATTTTGACAAATTTATTGTCAATTTTTGGTAAATCTGCAAACTTCCAAAGGCCTTGTTTTGTACGAGTGCAAACTTAGCATCATTTTAGTGGCAGCCAGTGCAAACTTGCGACGCAATGTATTCAACTATTCATATCAAAATGGTCTGGGTTTATGGTGACGGCCGTTCACAGACGTTCGTCGAAGGCTTGTCTAGGAAACCAAGACTTAAGATAACTACAACTTGAGTTTACTTTACGTTCATTAATTAAATTTTCTTGATGAACGCACTGTTGTATTTTCAATTTTAGTAATTGTAATCATTTAAATTTATTCTTCGTGAAATAGAGTTAGAACTTGTTAAACTTTAAATTAAAACAAAGTGAGCTGTATAATTACCTTTCATAATAATTTGCAATCTAAATAAAGACTTGGTATGCAGTAAATGTGCGAAGAGAGTAGTTAACACCATGGTATAACCCATTCAAATGTTAAAATACTTACTAATGTAAATGGAAGCCGTGTTAGTTGAAAGGATAGTACCTCGACTTTCGGTCATGGGTTCAAATCCTGGCCGTTCATCAATGTATTTTTCGTTTCGTACAGTTAATCGATTTTTTTATTGAAAATTATTGAGCCAATGCTTTTAATAAAAAAATCTATCAATTATAAATTTAGATCATATTTTTTTTTTGTTAATTGTAAAAAAATAGAGAACAAATTATAAAGGCTTCGTGCTCCGCTTAAAACAGATCGACTAAATATAACACAGTGTTCTTGAGCTCTATATTTTTACCTTTCTCAAATATTCACGTACAAAAACCTAAGAAAAACTTCTTGCGAAGTATAAACACGAGTATTTCTGAACTATGCGACAAAGAAACAGCATTACAGGAATGCCATTAATAGTACTTAGCCCCGCTTTTATCTTATTATCCTACTAAAATTAGAGCAAGTTTTAAACATTAATTCAGTCTTTCTTACCTTTGTTCTTAAGAAGTTTTAAGTGTTTGTAGGCACTATGTTAAAGGAATTCCGTATGTTTAAACATAAAAGTTTACTATCAAATGTGTTTTTACATATTTTAAATTTTCGCGACTTGAACACATTTTAGTCTTTCTTTCTTTTCTGCTGACACATCTTTAGATCAAATAAAAATTCTTATTTTGATGGTTGTTTCATACCATCAAAATAAGAATATTTCATTTAATTAAAAAAAAACACCTTCAGGCATAATCTTTACAAACAAGCTATATTTGAACAGAAAAAAAATAACAAGCATGCATCTTTTTACCCGACTGCGCAGAGCAAAGGAAGGGTAATGTGTTTATCAGTCTATGTATGTATGTTTGGATGTTTCTATGTGGCACTCTAGAGGCCAAACGCGTGGACCGATTTTGATAATTCTTACGTCAATCGATTCGTCTCAACCTTGGGAGTGCTACTAAAGACATAACAGTAAACAAAATTCACCAGTGCCACAACCAGACGCCATATTGTCAAAATTAAAAAAACCAAAATCGTCACACTATATCAAGTGGGGTATCGTTGAATAGGTATTTCAAAATCAACTTTAGGTTTCTTTTACCATTTTTCATTTTAAGTAATAGTTTAGGAAAAATAACGGTTTAAAGTTGATTAATAATAATTCTCGCTATGGATGTTTCTATGTGGCACTCTAGAGGCCAAACGCGTAGACCGATTTTGATGATTCTTACGTCAATCGATTTGTCTCAACCTTGGGAGTGTCACTAAAGATATGACAGTAATCAAAATTCACCAGGGCGTCGATTCCGGTACCGAACTTTTTATCAACCTTAACCAAAACCTCAACTAAAGCGACTGTTTCTATGACTACTAATAACAAACGACTCAGTTGTGGTGAGGTTTTGAACTTTGGCAGAACAAATTTTTGAAAAGCTATTCTACTATTTCACCAAATGGCTGACATTTAAGAGATCGAACCAAACCAAAGCGGTTGTCATCTAGTAGAATACAGGCCCAGGGCTACAACCAGACGCCATTGTCAAAATTAAAAGAATCAAAATCGTCACACTATATCAAGTGGGGTATCGTTGAATAGGTATTTTAAAATCAACTTTATCATAACTAAAAAGTGTTAAATAAAAAAATATTTAAAAAAAACAAAAACCCGACTGCGTCAAAACTAAAAAGAAATAAAAAACCGGTCAAGTGCGAGTCGAACTCGTACGCCGAGGGTTCCGTACCTAGCCATGGTGCCAATTAAGCTAGTCCGCTTAATTGTATGAGCGCCCATACAACTCGGAGGACTTTTAATAGGCGTCAACTATGTATGTATGGGAACACCCTTTAATTTTCAACTTTTTTAACTTTTTGGAATTTTTCCTTTATTTGTGCTATAAGACCTTGCTTTTTGCCAAATTTCGTTATTCTAGGTCAACGGGAACTACCATTTAGGTTTTCGACCCAAAACCTCTAGGGTACTTCCGGTTGACCTAGAAT
Organism: Camptogramma bilineatum; assembly: GCA_958496255.1. Taxonomy (NCBI): domain Eukaryota; kingdom Metazoa; phylum Arthropoda; class Insecta; order Lepidoptera; family Geometridae; genus Camptogramma; species Camptogramma bilineatum. The sequence goes on from OY292458.1 coordinate 11,488,264, forward strand.
TGTCAAATTTGGTTACAAGCAAGGTCTTCCAGCACAAGTAAAGGAAAAATTCCGAAAAATAAAAAAAGTTGATAATTAAGGTAAGTTTTGGTACTCACAAGTTTTCACGAAAACCTAAATTTGCCTATATCTTTTTATAGTGTTGACTCAGGACCTTGATTTTTATACTCACAATAGGGACTATAGACCTTAGTATATGGTATAAATTTCAACTTGCTAGCTCTACCCGTTCCTGAGATAATCGATGGTGACACACGGACAGACAGACGGACAGACGGACAGACGGACAGACGGACAGACGGACAGACGGACAGACGGACAGACGGACAGACGGACAGACGGACAGACGGACAAGAAAGTGATCTTATAAGGGTTCCTTTTTTTACCTTTTAAGGTACGGAACCCTAAAAACAAGCCTGCAAAGAATTACTCACAGTCGGGACCCATAACATTGGGAAGATTTGATTGGTAATAAAATGAATGGGTACCGACTGTGAGTAATTCTTTGCAGGCTTGTTTTTTTCTTTTTAGTTTTGACGCAGTCGGGTTTTTGTTTTTTTTAAATATTTTTTTATTTAAGGCAGTTTTTTTTTTGTTAACTATCTAAAATTATTTCAAGGATAAGATAATTTTGGGTTTTCGTATGTACCTACCTATATTTTGACGCGGATCCCTGTTGCAAAAACTACTTATCTGTAAAAAGTTGGAAAGTTACGCAATTTTTCATAAGTTCGACTTGCTACCCGCACGTACCGAGCATTCGTAAACCCTTGGAATCCAACCTTTTTGCAAAGCTCTTTATTTTATTGGCGCGCTGACGTTTTGTTTTTCTGTGTGCATTTATTTACGCTATTTTTCCGCTTTGTGGAATCAGAAATGTAAGGAAGACTTATTAGTAAATTTAGCAATTTGTCGTCATTTCCTCTTCTGATAAAAGTAGAGCAAAATCTCTTTTAGGCGCAGGCCAGATAGAAGAGACGGGGCGCAGACATTTGTCTCTTCCGTGACCATTTTTAACCGACTTCCAAAAAGGAGGAGGTTCTATGTTCGGCTGTATGTATGTTTTTTTTTTTTATTTTTTTTTATTTTTTATGTATGTTCATCGATTTCTCCGTCAATTGTGGACCGATTTTGAAAATTATTTTTTTGTTACAAAGGGTATTCTTCCGAGGTGGTCCCATCTTCACCAAATCAGGATCTGATGAGGGGATCCCATGGAAATCGAGGGAAAACCTCAAATTTTTTGTGTGTTTGTGGAACTATCGGGCTGAAATTTTGTGCACTTATAGATTCTTGAGAACAATGAAATATTATGATATCAGCAAGCTGATCTGATGATGGAGTCAAAAGCTGTTCAACAGAACTCCTCAGTAAATAAGCCGATTGAGTTGAAACTCGGCTTATCTGTCAAGTTCCAAATACAATGTAATAATATGGTGTCAGTGAGCTGATCTGATGATGGAGTCAAGAGTTGCTCAACAGAACTCCTCAATAAATAGTCTGATTGAGTTGAAACTCGGAACTCAGCATATCTGTGAAGTGTCAACTACAATGTAATAATATGGTAACAGCGAGCTGATCTGATGATGGAGTCAGGACCTGTTCCATGGAATTTTTTAGTGATATGGGTATCAAATGAAAGGGCTTGATGAGCGAAACACAATAAGTAAAGTAACATCTTTCTAAATTAAAAAAAAAAACAGAAACAAGGAAAAAAAAACAACACTAAAAATGGAAAAATAAAAAATTTTCAAAAAAAAAAAATATAACCGACTTCGTAAAATACATGCACTAAAAAGCGAAAAATAAGACTACAAACAGATTTATTTAATTTGTTATTTTATGTTTGTTATAATGTTGAAGTCGGTGTTAAGTAAAACAATGACTATATTTTATGCACACCGATTTCAACATTATAAGAAACAAAAAATAACAAATTAAATAAATCTGTTTCTAGTCTTATTTTTCGCTTTTTAGTGCATGTATTTTACGAAGTCGGTTATATTTTTTTTTTTGAAAATTTTTTATATACAAAATGTGACGGCGCCGGCGACCCGTCTCTTCTGTATGTTTTGCGGCGCGACGCTTCTATACATTGTCTATGAAAGGGACGCGGAAGAGACATATATCTGGGACGCGTCCTCGTCTTACGTCTTTTCTGTATGTCCCGCGCCATAAACCTCTTTTTCTGTTACTTGGTCTAATGACATTGAAAATCTGATTTGTGGACAATTCTACACAGGCGTTTACTGTTACCAACTGATATCATCATCATACAGTAGTTGTAGTTGAAATACAGTACAGGAGTTGTCGTTGAGAAGCTTGCTTAGTCGTTCTTGATGGATCGTTGAATTTAAGCAACGTTTTGCGGTCACAATTTGTATAGGTCACCGCTAGTGGATCAGAGGGCACGTGAAATTGTCGGTCTAGGATTTAAATTTGTTAAGCTATGATGGAGGCCTTCAGGCGGCCTAAAATTTCACAATCAGAGTTTAGCCACTTGGCCATACAAAATTACTTAAACTTTTAAGTTGTTTTAATATTTACAAATCCAATCAAATCAATCTATTAAAAATTAGCAATAATATGAATTGCAATGTTTCAATGCAATTACCTTTATCCTTGCATATCTTAAACAACTAGAAATCTCGAATGTAACCACAGCATGTTCCCAATATTTTTTTTCCACACCAACATAAAAACCTCTGAAAATCCAAAGCATCTCTTTACAGGAACGCGTATTCTGTAAAACTGTGAAACGTTAACAATGCGGCTCTTCCAAACAACGACGGTTGCAAAAAAATACAAACAATAAACGACTAGGAAAGGACACTGCCGGGTTTCACACCGTGCCCATAAAATTAAATGGGAAACTTTGTGTGTGAACATGGTTTGTGCTAGCGGGCACTACTCTATAAACATCAAAAATCTTTTGAAAAACTACTTTTATGTCAAATGCAGGTGTAAATCTTTGTAGTGTATCTAGTATTTTTATATCTGGTTTTCATAGTACAAGTTTTAGTTAGTTTGAGTCTAAAAAACGCTGTGTAGTGTATTATTATTATCATTATCAGCCATCAATATCCCACTGCTGGGCAAAGGCCTCCCCCCACTCTTTCCATTCATCCCTCTCCTGTGCTAATGATGTCCATTCGGCACGGAATTTGGCAAGCTCGTCTCTCTATCTCGTTCGCGGTCTGCCGTGCGTGTAGTGTAATGTCCACAAATTATATTAGAAAAAAGTTCTGTTCTTTAACAAAATTCTTTAAAATCTGTCAGTATTTTAGTAACTACCTGTAAGTAGTGATGGGCTGACAATACCCCAAAAGAGAAGGATAGTGTTAAATGTAAACTTGAACATGCCTATGACAACCCCTAACTGTCAATCAAAGGATTTTTACTGTTTGAAGATCTGAGCAGGATACAATCGTAAATCTGTTTAGTTAATTGACCGTCATTGACTACGGTCCATGGAAACAGAAACACTTCACAATATATGAACTGAAAATTAAAATGTATCTAACAAGAGAGGGGTTTTATTCATTTTTAAATAAAGCGCGCGGCAGCGTTTTTGGCAGATTCTTGCCCTATTTTGGTCAATGTGAACTGAGAAGGCAAGGGTTATGAACTGTGGCTGTTATGTATTCTGCGGCCCATCCTTTGGGAGAGCGGGTAAACGGAAGTTTTGTGAGCGTTGCAGCTTTTTGGCGGCTTTGGCGCGTCTTAAAGCAGTCATTTTAGATATACGATCTAGGGGACATGTGAAAATTGTTTGTGAGCAGAAGCTTGCATGTTTTATAAAGCTTATGCGGATTCTGAAAACTTTGTCAGCTGGGATGCACACAAGTGGGAGAGCCACGGAACATAAGTAACTATGCAAGTAGATTTTTATTTTTTCTTACGTGTTCTCATTTTAGCGTTCCATAGCGGTTTTATAAAGTCACTGGTGCGTTTGTGCAACTGTCTGTGTCACATTTAAAGAAAGAAAATACATTTATTTTGTCACAATGCCAGTGTCGATGCTTTCAAAATACTTGATACTACATGTACTTAACATGTAGCCATCGAGTGGACCCCTGAGAAAGTGAGGCGGGACGCCGCGGCAGACCACGCAAGCGATGGCGAGACGAGCTGGACAACTGCAGTGAGCAGTGGAGGGAATCGGCTTTGAATCGAAAAGAGTGGAAAGCTCGAAGGAGACCTTTGCCCAGCAGAGGGACAGTATAGGTTAAATACAATACAATATAAAAAGTACATATGAATATTCTTAAAAACTTATAGGCGCAAGCGGTTCGGTAACATCTGTGCAACTAGTTGCATGGCGCAAATGTTAGCATGATCTGCAAATATTTGATGCAGGTCTGATATTGTTGTGCCATGGTAGTTTCTGTTAACCACAACATCATACAGAGTAGTATCCATGTGTGACTTTTGGAAGGTATTATATATTACTTAGTTCGATGCAGAAAATAAACATAGCACTACTTAACCCTCTATTGCATGGGAAGCCAAAATTGGTTGTTAAACTTCAACATTTTTTTTCTCTACTCTCCGTTTATATTAAATTGATAAAACTTTACAAGCATTGTTTATTACTATGTTGTGCATCAAAACGTAGTTTAATTGACTTATTTAAGTGTAATATTTACCAACTTATCTAACTTTTACCAACGCGTGCACCGTTTGTTGCACTTAGTGTAAGTACGAGGAACATTGATGGTCTAAAAATAGGTCAACAAGGTAAAAAATCTAAAATTAAAAATATAAAATGTAATGGTCTAATGCTCCTTTTTCTTTAACCATATTAGTTTTTTTTACGATATTATCTTTTCTATAACATTTCCTTACTTTTCCGCGGAGGCCAATTTTGGCTTCGTATGCATTTACAGTATAAAAATGTCGTCCAAAAATGGCTTCGTATGCATTGACCGAATATTCTAATGGATCTTTTTTCGCTTTATAGGAAAATCTAAGTACAACAATGTTATTTCTGGGGATGATTTTAGAGCTTCAATGACTCTGTACCTTACGCATATCTAGCCCCCGCAAATCCCCTATTATTATCCCTAAATCTGATAAAGATCCTTCTGAAGATGATTATTGAACCAAAACCAAAATACGCGAAAAACAAAAACAAAGTAAATGAAAGAAATTAAAGATACCTACAAGAAAAAATACCTTCATACGACGAGAAGAAAAGAAAGTTCACTGGTAGCCAGGATTTGCCAGATTTCATAGAAATCTTTGACACTTCTGTTGAATTTTATAAATGACTAGCGGACGCCCGCGGCTTCGCCCGCGTGGACTACTATTTTTTGGACTATTTTTTTTATCCCACGGGAACCATGCCATTTTTTGGGATAAAAAGTAGCCTATGTCCTATTTCCGGTTATTATTTATCTACATTCCAAATTTCATCAAAATCGGTTAAGTTGTTACGGAGATACGTGGTAACAAACATTCACACACACACAGACTTTCGCCTTTATAATATTAGTAGGATAGGATAGGATAGGATAGGATAGTAGGATTTTATCACCAATTATTTGATGGATTTTATAACTAATCAGTCAAATTTGAAGACCATTCAGACCAATTTAAACAAGACAGCTAACATTACAAAGGCCGGGTCATGAAAAACTGTTCAAAATCAGGCTTTCAGGATTTTCATTAGGTCATAATGAAGTATTTTCTGTGCATGGGAAGCCAAAAATGGCATTGTATTCATAGTCGTTAGTGCATACGAAGCCATTTTTGGCTTTGAAAATTATTTCCGATACTAATCAAAATATAAATTATTTTTCACCTTGTATTTCCTAATTAGCCCAAATATAACAGCATAAAATAACAAAATATTTTTTTTCTGCCTCTCTTCGTAATTCATGCAATAGAGGGTTAACATAGAATACCTTCATGAACAATGTTTAGAAGCTATACAATAAACCAAACCTAAACTACCAGGCCTCTATTAATAAACTCGTATTAACTTCTGTCAAAGTTGCGCCACGGATTAAACTATGGCCATCCTTATTTGTCACTGTCTAACAAAAAAGGATGGCAATAGTTAAATCCGTGGAGCAACTTTGACAGAAGTTAATACGAGTTTATTAATAGAGGCCCCAGAGACTATCGATAAGTCGCCATAGGTCATCAAAGCTACCAATTATAAATATCGCAATAACAGTTCAAAACGAAACATCCGATAGCACCATTCAGGTTAACGAATTGTTAATCGAATCGTCGCTAAACTTGTTTCAGGGCCGTCCAGTTGAATACGTTGACAGCTGTTCGATAATTGAACTGGGAACAATTAGCTATCGAGTGGTTAATATCCGTGGCGCTGTCAGTACACGATTGCGTCCCTTGACGGTGGACACTCCTGTCGAGTGTAAATCGATTTCGAGGATGTAAACAGAATTGTCACTGGCTTATTCAATAACCCAAGAAATCACTAACTGGCGTAATCGAACTGTGACGTTGTTATATCTATCATATTTGTCAGTTATATTGGAATGTTGCTCGATCAATTATTTAAAAAGAATCAAACAATTTATAATCTATTTACTTCGATAAAAACAAGAAAACATGAAAACTCTACACTGTAGAGTGTTTTGAAAGGTATACTTACATGCGAATGGCCTTATTAATATCGTTTACGTTCTTTGATACTCCACTTTGCTTTATTGATTTCTAGTTAATGGTTTAACAGTGCATTAACCTTATTTCTACTTACTACAATTTCTACTTTTCACAACTTTTCTTATCAAGTAAGGACGTTGTAACTAACTTTTTAAGTCCGTACCCGTATCGCACCGTATCGGTTTAGATATTCTTTGTTTCTTTGTATGGAATTCTATAAAACAACTCTCACTACATCAACTCCTTGAAAACTTGCGATGCGGCGATCTGATGACGCTATGGAGTTGATGTAGTGTACGTTGGTCCATTAAATTCCATACAAAGAATACCTAACTGCACAAGGCGATGCGGTGCGGTACGGGTGCGGGGTTGAAAAGTTAGCTACAACCTCATGTCGATTACTGATGGTATTGCTAGTTCAGTAAAACAATAAAAGCCATGATGGAGGCCTTAAGGCGGCCTAAAACTCCGTCACCAGAGTTGGCAACTTGCTCATACGAACTTACTTTAGTAAAATAATAAAGTTCTTGCAAACCGCGCAAGAATATAATGGCTGCACCTCTCGTATAAAATCAATGAATTTTATTGCAAGACCCACTCGTTAATTTGCTCTGGGGGTATTCTTTAAATTGAACTCTTCGGCAATATTTAACTTTGCATGCTATAAATTCTTAATCAGACAAGTAAGAAAACAGGGTGTTTGGGAACATTAATATTAACAATGTAATCCGTACTCGTTATTATAAACGTGAAAGTGTGTTTATTTCTTTGTTTATTTGTCCTGCTTTCACGTCAAAACAAAGTGACGGATTGACGTGATTTTTTGTGTGGAGATAGTTGGAGGGCTGGAGAGTAACATAGGCTACTTTTTATCCGGGTACCACGCGAGCGAAGCCGCGGGCAGCAGCTAGTAGGATATAACACCTTGATTTGGCAATTTAGTATGGAATGGACAACATGAGAAGAGATGAATGTCATGTAACTAGATTGATAATGCATGACGTGGATTTGTATAAGAGTAGTACTGGTAGACTAAAGAAAAGATGGATGGATTGCATGAAAGGCAATGAGTAAGAAAAGATAGAGTGCTAAAATGACTACCGATTGAGGAAAATGGAAGAAGAATACACGGTAAGCCGACCCTACCTAATGTGGGACAAAGACAGGAAGATGATGAAGTTGTAGGAAAGTCTAAAAAAATTCAGTACTATGTATTGTATAAATCGGTATATGTATAAATCTTGGTTGCGGAACATCAGAGAGTGGACGGGGACAGCGAGCGCTGACGAACTATTTGCCTCGCTAAAGAACGGGAACAATATGCCATATTGACTACCTTCGCTAGTCGGAGAGGCACCATTAGAAGAAGAAGAATATGTATTTACAACTGATGTCTTCCCTTTAATCATCCTGTACGAAATTATTCTTTCTGCGAGTAGTTATGAATTCATCAGTGGTCCAATGTAAACTGATTAAATGTACGTGGGGTATTTTAATATTATTCACTTTTAAAAATTCAAAAACATCCTGTATTGTATACCTACTGTGACAACACCAAAATATCTGATTACGTGCAAGCGTGGGTTGTTCGTTTACCGCAATGCTCCATGCCCCAGCATTCTCTGTTCTCGTAATTTTTATGCAAATCTCCCGTTAAACAAATAAAGAGGTATTTTTTCAAAACTCATCCCAACATCAACTTTAACTCTACATTGTAAAGTTGATAATCGTTTGAAACTTTTAAGGCCAAACTTCCTCCACACCTAATTAAGCAAGTCAAAATTCCGATTCAGATTATTTTTGGGGATTGGGTATCGGACCAGCTAATCAACCACAAATATAATGAGGTCTCAATACTTTTATTTTTTGGGTTATTATGACTTCGATAAATTACAGTGACTCGTACATATTTGCTGATTCGCTTTGGTTCAAGAGTGATGCTGATGGATGTCCTGAATGTTATTCGGGATATTTATCGACTTTGAGTCAGTTAAAGATTAGTCAGGAATTGAAAATCTACGAACACAAAATGTCTAAGGGAGAAATCAAAGTTATGAGCTTATGTGTATCATGCACTAATAATTGATTTTTATTAAAGATATTTTTTTTTGTGTTTGTTGTGTTTCGTAATTTTCAGGAAAAGATTGTGTGAAAAGTTATCTTTTTTATTTTGATGCAGATAACGTATTTTGATGTAAGTATACCTACCAGGTCTGCTAGTTTTAATAATAACTATAGTGTTCAAGGTTGTACTTTTCAGTTGAGTATGAGTTATATTATAATTAAACTTCAAGTTCGCTTTGTACAACCTAAGTAATAATTTGCTCGTATCCCGAGGCAATAAATCAACCATCAAATTAGCTTTCACCAAAATTGCGAATACTCAGAAAATGTTCAAGTTGGCTAGTTTATGATAAATACAAGAATATTTGCATAATATATTCATCCCAAATTATCCCCTAAAGTGGAAAGTTTTTATGACTTTTTAAGTGAATTCTTGGTAAATAAAAGGGCGAGCTTTTCGCAGTGCCTGCCATCCTGCGGTCTTAACAATTGTTCTGTCTCGTTTTTGGTTATGCAGACAAACAAGGATGGAGATATAATGATTACCCTTTGAAGTGTCATAACATATGAGTGCTTTCAAAGTTTATTATGTATCTACTTACTAAGCACATCCCTTACACACCTGCCAAACAAAATTTAGGTGAACACTTTATTTAGCTCGTCACACGTAAACACTTATAGTCGTATTGCACATTATACGGACTAAAAACATTATGAAAAATGTAATTCATTATACGGACTAAAAACATATGAAAAATGAATTTTTTCCTTTAATTTTAGTCCGTATAATGAGCAATCTGACTATACGTGTCCGGACTAAAACAAATGAAGATCAATTATACAGAATGAGAAGCAAAAATTGTGTCATCAAAAAGTTTTTTTTTTGTAAAATTCAAATGACAACTGCATAGTTATTGTGTAAAGTATAAAATAAAAGGGAGTTTTCAAATGTATTATTTAATTTTTAGTTTTTATCTTAAATTATTATGAAAACGGCCTGTCCGTATTCATAATGATGATTTTATTCTACCTTAGGGATTTAGTGACTACGGATGCAGCTATTAGCCACAACAGCAGGTCTGAGTGACTGATTTTCAATATTATTTTTTCCGAGGATAGAACTTTTACTAAAACTATTTTAAAATGGAATAATTTTATCATGACACTTTAGAAAAATATTTAAAAATATAAAGAAGATGTCGTCTACAAAAAGGCCATCACTTAACATGAAACACATATCTATTCTGTAGCTGAACGGGACACACAGAAGTTTTGTTTGATGAATAAAATACGAATCTTGAAGCATGGACTAAGCGTTTCGAAAAATGTATTATGCAAGTCTTGTAACACTCTAGAAATTTTATTTGTTTATTAACTATTGTTAAAACACATTTTAAGATTAGAACAGGAGAGAGGTCTATAGAAGTCTTCTTTTGGCTAAGTTTTTTACTAAGTAGGTTATAATTATAAGTCACAGTTTTCTTTTAATATTCTTGTTTATTTTTATTTTTTGTAACATATTTGACATCCGTGCCCTTATTATAAATGTGAAAGTGTGTTTATTTGACGTGATTTTTTTGTGTGGAGATAGTTGTAGGGCTGTAGAGTAACATAGGCTACTTTTTATCCGGGTACCACGCGAGCGAAGCCGCAGGCAGCAGCTAGTTGTCCCTATTTTCTTTATATTCATTAACAGTCTAGAATCATTATACCTATGGAGATACTTTCTCAAAAGATTCAGCATAAACATAACGGGAATAAAAAAACGAGTTTCCTTAACCCACAATCAATCTTCCCACATAATTTACAATCGTGCAAATAAAACACGAACCGAAATTCATTAAAACGCAGTTTGACGAACAACCTGTCAGTGAGACCGAAAAATTAAAAATATAGTCACGCACCTCACGATGCAGTACACAGAATAATAAATAATTATTATGCCACTCATTATGACGTAATTACCATTAAGAGTGCATGATGCATTATTTATGCTTGGAGGCAGGAGGGCAATATATACTGATTATTATTCTGTGGTGCAGGTTCACTTTTATTGGGTAACGTGTTCACGTTTATCATTGTCGTGATGAATCTTTTCTTGGCCTTTCCGGACGTTTTGTAATCAACTTACAAATGTCTTAATGTGAATATTTAAAATATTAACACGTTGAGTTCCGCTGACGCACCAACTTGTGGAAAAGCGTGGGTTTCTGAACTGATGTTACTAATGTGGTTAGGTAGAAAAAGTTTAACTTAAGATTCTCCTACTAGTATTATAAAGGCGAAAGTCCGTGTGGGTGTGTGTGTCAATGTTTATTATCACGTTTCCCCACAACTTCTAAACCGATTTTGATGAGATTTGGAATGTAAATAGTTTAAGTTCTGGAATAACACATATGCTAATTTTTATCCCGGAAAAATGTAGAATATAGTTCCCGTGGGATAAAAAATAGTAGTTCATGTAGGCGAAGCCGCGGGCGTTCGCTAGTGAATTATGTATGTTCGTATGAGCTATTGGTGACGGAATTTTTAGGCCGCTTAAAGGCCTCTGTCATGGTCCAGAACGGTCAATTAAAAAAAAATTGAAATCTGTGGTCTGCCTAAGTTTATTGAAAAGAGATTTTGTGTAAGTAGGTACATAATAATGTCTGTAGTATTTCAATAATCTAGCTTTGTGCTCGTAGACACTAAGTACTTACCGATAAAAGCCGTGTATATTATTATGTATAGTATATAATGCTGTCCATAATACGAGTGTTTTCTTAGTCCCCATAGAATTGACAATTTATTTCCCAAGAGCCACATAATATCTACATACTGAAGTATAAACGTATATTATACATGGTGCTTTCAAACTCTAATGAGGTAGAGAGTGCTGTTCCCTGTTGTACTGAGTGCGTATCACACATGACAGTTTCTTCGGACGGTGAAGTTAACCGATATTTTTCAATTTAGCGGCCATTGTTATGGGGAAGGTGGTCTTATTTATGGGTTTCTTTCAGTATTGTGGCAACAAATTTTATATGAGATTAGGGGAAAGATGCTCTCTAAATTTTTTCGACTTATTCCAAAAAAAGTTATAGGTTGGTTGTGGCTTATATTAAAATCTATAATGACTAAATATCTAAAAGTGTTTACCACGCCTTAAGGCTAAGGTTACGATCATTTTTCCTGAAAAGAACTATGTATAAAAATATGTAGTCACTAAACATATTATATCACGTAATGCTTGAGCATTTGCTAACTAAATAAGAAACTAAACAATTTAAAACTTTTTAAAATTGATTTGTACAAAATATATAAACCAGCAAAAGCTTCAACTCAACAAGGGCAATTTGAAATGCAAATTGCAACACTTACCTACGCAATAAACCACAAAAATCTGGTACCCAATACTTTCTCTGAGGAGTTTTTGCGAGTGGTCCAATGACCCAATATAACGCGACATCGGCTCGTGTCTGCTTGACGTATCGGGTTGGCTTAGTGGGCCCTTGACTGATTTATGGTGACTGTAAATCTCCAATTTACAGGACAATGTGTCTGCGGGCGCAAATGTAATCGATGATAAGGTGACTGGGATATTGAAGGGCTTAAAGTAGTTTTGTAGCCTGTAATTGTAACACAGTTGAGACGTTCCAACAAACATAGACACATATAAAAGGAAAGTTGTAGCTTTCTTGGCACAAGTTCCCTTACTGGATAGAGACGAATGGTTTAACGACAACAGCCAAACCATGAAATCTTACTAGTGTACCAGAATAAGGCCCGGCGCCCATTGACGGCACGGCATGGCAAGGTATTTTTAGGCGACGAATAAATATAACATAATTGTATGGAAATACAGTTGATATTTCAATGTTAACGGTCGTAAGTACAAAAACAAAATACCGCGGTATGCTTAGGCATGCTGTGTCGATAGTTTCAACTTTTTTCTATGCAATTAGGTTATATTTTTATTCGTCGCCTAAAAATACCTTGCCGTACCGTGCCATTAATGGGCGCCGGGCCTTACTGTGAATTATGATTGAACAAAATACATTATCATCAAAAAAATTTTAAAGTTTTTGATTTATTAGTTATAAATCAAAAGCTTTGAAAAACATTTTTCATGGTGATTTTCCCTTTTAATTAAGTTCATAGAAATCCACTCACAGACACTTGAACCACTAATACTCTAATAAAAAGTGTATATGAGTTATTCATACATTCATACATTAACAATCATCATCATCGTCATTGGTAGCTCAAATAATAGCCCACTGCTGGGTATAAGCCTCCTCCTTCATACATTCTACATTCAGACATGGATGAGAACGGCACAGGGTCGATTACCCTGTGCCGTTCTCATCCATGTCTTTCGCTCTATGGCCTCGATATCGTCCATGTACATACCAACTTTTCACAAAACTGGACACACACGATATGTAAGTAAACAAATTTTACACAAATCCACAACAAACTTCAATACAGACAAATATCACTAAATATAAGTAGACTGTAAGCACCGCATAGACTGGTCGATAAGGATTAAGGCAAGCACAGCGAAAGGTCTGCACTGAATAAACAATGTGACGACCAAGCCTCCCTTGTGTACATCGTGTTAATGTAAAAAGAGACTAGGCATTAGTTATTTAAGGGTTGTTTTATGCATTGGCACGCGACATTTGTTCCTGTTTGGCAGTGGTTTTGTGACTTATAACAATTATTTCGTTTCAGATGAATGATCACTTAATTTGGCAATTTTGTTCCTCATTTCGGTCAGCTTTTTTTATCCCCCCTGTCACCTGTGTAGTTTTTACCCGACTGCGCAAATAAATAAATAAATATTACTGGACATTTCACACAGCGCTATCTAGCCCCAAACTAAGCAAAGCTTGTACTATGGGAACTAGATAACTGATATAATACTTATATATTTGTAAATACATACTTATAATACTTTATAACACCCAGACACAGAACCAACATCTATGTTCATCACACAAATGTTTGTCCTGGATGGGAATCGAACCCACGACCTACAGCGCGGAAGGCAGAGTTACTACCAACTGAGCTAAGAGGCCAGGCAAAGCAAAGGGTAATGTGTTTATTATTGATGATTTTTATTAAAATAAGTTTTTAATTACGACGAATGCCAGGGGTAAAGTAAACAATAGTTCTAGTATACAACTCTACCAGTTCCAAAGGCTCTACCAGTTTCAGTAAAATAATTGAATACTAGTATAGTTAGTAGGATAGTTAGTACGAGTACTTTACTATGATACTATGCCGTTAACTCGACTCGTGTACACCAGGCTTTTAGTATTATAAAGTCCAGTATACAATGGACCCGTCAGATTCATTACACTTGAGTAAGTTCTCGGTTAGGTTTAAAACCATCAAAACTGATTAATAAAGGACTCAACAGAGTTGGGAGCCATTGACTGTATACAGTCTTCACAAACAGCAGACTTATAAGTCTGCTTTTTTATAAGTTCTTTATCACATAGCTGACAAAGTATGTTTCTTGATATTTTCCAATAAAATATATTACCAATATTGGTTTTCTCTCATCGGTTATTACGCTGCATCTGATTATGAAATACAAAGCCTGAATATATCCTGTGATTACTCCATACTTGCCTTTGATAGGCCGCGCCCAGAGCACAAGAGCCACCCTCCCTCTCTCAGATGTTTGGATTACAACAGATAAAGGGGTGATTGAAAGCATTATCGCGGCTCTACACAAATTGGACGTGTTTACCTGAAGCGTCGGGTGAAGCACTCTCGATGTCATAGAAGTGAGTTCAGTGGAAGCGTTTGAAATAATTAATTGACTCAAGCCAAATAATGATACCAATGTCAAGGAAATTATCTAGGGCTTGGTGAAGAGTTAATAAACTTTGATTTCTATTGGAACAACGTATTTGGTTTAACATTATTTATTGTGACTGAGTTTATTTTTACCCGACTGCCCGCAGAAAGGAGGGTCTGACGACCTCTGTGGCGCAGTCTGTAAGTAAGTTCGTATGAGCTAGTGACCAACTAAATAGAGCAGTGGGTGAAAGCCCGCTTGAGACGCATCAGGTTGCAAGTTCGATCCAATCTGCGGAACAAATCTTTGTATGATCTGCAAGTATATTATGTCTCGAGTCTGGGTGTTATCTATGTAATAAATGTATATACATATTTACAAAAAAAAATTAGAGTGTATGTAAGATATGGGTTTAATGTGGGTGTGCTATAGCCACTATAGGTCATCATAATATAGGAAGGCGTGGCGATGAGAGTCTCGAAAAGCTGGTCATCGTTGGGAACATCGAGAGGAGATCGTGTGGGAGATCCCCAACTCGATGGACGGACCAGCTCCAGGGGAATAAAGCCAGGTTGTCAATGTGGGGAGGAAGCCACTATTCTTCAGACATGAAGTGACGACCACAGAGAAAGATAATTAAAGAAATATAAAAATTTTGTGAATATAGTGAGGGGGTAAACCTTCCTTTTTTAAACTTATTATGACGAGTAAATTACTTCAGGTATATATTTTCGTTGTTGTTTAGTGGCCAGTTCAATGAGATCTTATTCAATTGCGTATTTGCATCCGAGAGACGGGAGCTGTCATCGAGCACAGTTTATGCAGGACTGACCCATGTTTATAATAACTATGCAAATTATACCGATACGTCCCCAATCGGCCCCACTCGGGGTAAATTGAATTTGTAACTCTGATTAAAGCCCCCTTTGGTATGCGAATATCGTCAAGAACGCTGGATGGTTTTTAATGAATTTTTTTGGTTGTGAAATTGAGTGGAATTCTTTTCAGTTCGGTGTTTGACAAAATTTTCGGGGCTGTAAATCTATTCACAAAAAGGGCGCCTAATTGATATACGAGTAAGTAGGTAGGTATCTAGTAGAATACTCTTTATTTTTAGGTTGAATTTTAAAACAGGAAAATTTCGAGAGGATAAAAACCAGGAAAAATTTGATGGCTTTTCGTACGTAATCTCTTAAGTAATCAAATAAACGTAAGTAATAATAATGTTCAATTTATTAGTTTCACGTTGTTTAAATCCAAGGGCTTACGGTCCCCCTGCAAATGCTGTGGATATGATCGGCCGCGTGACGCGGTCTAGCCATATTTGATACACACAGAAAATGTAGCTATCAAGTACTTTTACCTTGACACACAGCTTTCAGGTAGGTACTCAGCAAAAGATTGAGAGAGATAAAAGCAATTGGGGGAGACCTTTGTCCAGCAGTGGGAAAATATAGGTTAAAATAAATATATAATAATATTTATTTTTAATCAATTCAGAAATTCAGTTTCAAATTATATAAAAATGCATTAAAGTATCTCAACAGCAACTTAATTCTTAGCAAACTTTAAAGAGTAAGAAAGAAAGAGTAGAAGCATCATCTGATTATCCCTGTGGTCTAACATTTTTGGCTGAAAATTAATGTTTTTATGATCTGTAGGTAAACATCGTGTCTCAAGTTTGGACATTTTCCCCTCTACTTCTAAAATTCTGTAAAAATTGAAACACCGTTTAAACAATTGTCGTCCTTTTTTGTAAGATAGTGTCAAATAGAGATAGGGCGAATCTTGAGCTTTGTTTAAAGTTGAGAGGCGTTTATAAGTAAGGCCCTTTATATCAAGTCTAATACGCAAAGTACGGAGAATCCTAACATGAGTTCAGGATAATGTATGTGACTATTTATTTATTTATTTATTTGCTAGGAACAACAAACAATTACATTCATGACTTATTTATAGGTAGTATGGCTATTACTTAGGTTCTAGGAATGTAACCAACCCCGTTGTCCACAAATTAAGTAAATACAAGATAATGGGCAAACGAACGGGCAAACTAATTTGGGTCTTAGCATTATGTCTTTAATTTTTGCTGTACAGCATAAACTGCAGTGTGTCAGCTTAGAGTCACGCACATTCCTGCCCGATTATACTAATGCTCTTTTGATTAAAATTCACTGCCTTTTCAATATTGAATTTTACGCTTTGTTTGGTTGAAAATCGTTTGACATAGGATATAAATTGATTTTTCGGCCTATGCAAATATTTTTATGTAAAACCTACCAATGATCCGGTTTATACGCTTTCTTGTGATACAATACATAATGTAATTTTACTTAGAATTTAAAAAACAGCTATAAGTTTCTATTGTGTGATTAAATTAAGGTCATAGAATGTTCTGGTAATATTTTCACTAAAACTAGCAAGGTGCTGCTGAGATTTTGAAAATGAGCACCTACTAAATATTGTCTTAATCATACGTTCCTTATACGGCTGTTTATTACATAGATAGATAGATTAGCACTTTATTGTACACCCACATGGACATTAAAACAAGTGAAGTTCGAGTACCTACAATGGGCGGTATTATCGTTATGATATTTTTTTTTATATTGTCAAAAACGCTATTTATTAACGATTTCAACATAATTATTATCTGTTTCGTACGAATAGTTTTTGTTGTTGTTCCTATTCGAAATTTCGAATAGAACAATCCTCACATAATATTAAAATCATCCAATTATTTTTATTAAAACTTTGATTGTTTGCATTCTTCGAATGACAGGGCCTGTGACATTTACTTGACAGTCGACTGGAACGGAATAATGAGTCTACAACCCCACCGCGCCTTGAGAATACACCCACCACTTTAAACTGACCCACTGTCCCTCCCCAAACAAGTAATTAACACAGCGAAGGCGTGGATGTCAATACAACGACACGTGTCAAGCTAATTTGGACGATTGCTGGGAAAATTACAATGCCGTGTGCATTGGACCAGATGAATGTTTGTTTTATGGAACTATTCATTTTGTGATTGTGTTTAATTTATTATGATTTGTTGGTTTTAAGGCTCGGGTATTTGCCATTTTATGTTACTCTTGTTGAATTGTAATCAGCTTAAATCGAGTTGTGTATAATAAGTTGAATGAATGGAATCTGACCGCATTATTACATAAACAAACCATTTATATGTGTGACACAATTTTGTGATATTAATTTCACGCTGAATTTTACTAATACCGCTCCAAACAAGTCAAGAAGCAAAATTCGTTAAGTAGGTAAATAAAAAGAACAAACTGTAATATCAAAAAATAAAGAATTATCTTCTTAAAATATTACTACGTCCAGACTCACAGTGCAGTCGTAATTTTAGCGTCACTTTATACAAATTCACAAGAATAACCTTAAAATTTTGCCATAAAAAAGCTATATTACGAACATAACACAAAAGCATATTGTACACGAAAAAGGAGAGCAAAATTTAATATTAAATTAAGGTGTTAGGTGGAAATCGAGAACGAGCCGAAGGAATAAATCCCTGTGATATACGAGTGCCGATCCTTCGACGTTGACAATTTCGAAGCAACATTTTTATGTTTTCTTTGTATTAGGCAACCTTTTGTAAATGGTTTATGTTGTAATCTCACAATATACATGTAAAATATCCATAAAGGTAATGTTAATGCTTAGGATTATTTCGATTTTAAAAATATATTTTTATTTTTCTATGCTCTAATAATAGGTACAATTGTTATTTAACACACGGGAATTACTCACGTAAAAATATATTGTCGATTTTGATACCGACCGACCGACCGCGAGGAGTAACCTTGCCGCAACTCCCTCCTTACCCAGATAAAGATTCTCCGGATGAATCGAAAATTGTCGGTATCAAAATCGACAATATATTTTTACGTGAGTAATTCCCGTGTGTTAAATAATGTCTAGTACAACTCACGAAAGTTTTGAAAGTGAAATACAATTATTGTTCTTTGCAACTATACCCGTTCAACAAAAACTAAAAAAAAAAAAAACTTAGGCCTTTACATCTTTACTAGATGATTTAACAAAAACTAAACGACTACATAATACCTAGCATAACTTCATAAAATACAATACTTAACCAGTACATTTAACAAAATTATTTAAGTATGGGTGGAGATAGGGGGACGAACTAGACTAGACAATTAAACATTATTTAGATTTAAGAAGTTGAAAGATCACTGAAAACAAGTCCAAAACGTGTTTGTTGCCCTGGTTCTTCACGGCGTTGGTAGTAAAAAAACCTGTAGAATATTTTAACTCCTAAGGCTGGATTCGACCAAACTGTCATCTTACTCCCACAGTAGTTATTCCGTTAGCTGATAGAATTCGAAATACAATTGTTTAGAAAGCGCAACCGAACATTATTAGGTGCATTCAAATTCATTCATTATCCTGATCATAAGGTGTCAACTTTACAATGTCAAAATATTCAAACAAACACCAGTTTAATCTGCGGTTTAATCTCCAGATAAAACTTAATCCAGTTTGGTAAAATCCAGCCTAAATGATTTAATAGAATCTTAGACTATAAAATAAATTAGTTTAGCTTTGACTTTTGATTTTGACATGCATTTCAAAAACCAGTTAACAAAAGCCCTAATCGCTGGATGGAAGAAGAGTTCTAACCCAGGATTGCACTATGCCGTTTAGATTGTATTGTGTATGTGTAAGATTCATTTTCATATGGTATCTAAAGCTGAAACAACCAAACCAACCAAACTAAATAATAAATCTAAACGCCACTATACAATATTCAGGCTGTCAAGTAAAATTCACATCAAAATTCCAATTCGGTCGTAGTGCGCAATACAATTGCACCAATGCAATGGTTCCGATGGTGTCATGAATAAAGCATAGATAGATATCTAGAGTTCAATTTTCCACTGGGTTACACTGCAAATCTAACTTGTTTTGACTGTGGGTGAATGAGGCTTCGTAAACTTAAATAACCTGAGCTGATTCTCCTAGGTGTAATGATATGGTTTGATCATTACCTCCGCACTTTACATTAGAAGTTTTTAAAACGCAAAGCATTCTTTTAGTTTTTTTTACCTTTCATTAGAAAATCTCAATAAGAAAAATCTTGACATTAAATGGCGAGGATGCTAGTTGTATCACACCAGCAGAGCTAAAATGGTCGCTAATGCAGATTCACAATAATATGATTCACGGGTGATTTGTATTGATATTGCTAAAGCATTTCATCTTTAATTACCGTCAAATGTTAGCTGAATTGTACGCAATTCAATTCACAGCAGAATCACATGCTAGGCCTTAAATTGCCACACGAAAAAAAATAACCCGGTTGGTATTCATTTAATATTGCATCGTATTATTACTACTAATACTCTGTAAATAAGTATTTGGTTTTTAAGTAAGTATTTAGTATGTTTTATTATCATTATTAAACATAAATAATATTTGATTGACACTTAGTGCAATTCCAATTCATAGGTGGCCATTTTATTTTACGATTCTCCACAAAACTGTCAAACAATAAGATGATATTGCCGGTACGGAATTGTCAACTTTGTGATTTCTAATACGAGAATCTCGACGCAAATCATTTGTGAATCTGCATTAGCGACCATTTTAGCTACGCTGGACATAAAACAGACAATAATATTCCTAAAAGATTAAAAAGTGTAAAATTGAGGATTTTGTTTGATAGGTATAACAATTAAAAAAAAATAGAAAAGATTTTTTGAACTTACTCCACGCAATTCAGGGAATTAAGATGGTGTAGATTGCTTTAGTCACAACATAAAGGCCATTCTATCTAAGCAATAATTAATTTCTAAAACAACTTTCAGTCATCCATCACTCCTTTTAATCAAGATTGCAATTCTGCAGATGAATTCAACAATCATTTGTAATTGTACAAGTAACAGCCCTTTTCCCTTGACGCAAGGTCTATAATAAGTAGCGCTCATGGTGCCAGATGTCTGAACATGATTCCCTATGCTCACTGCAATTAATCCACCAAAACCAACCTAATGTGCATGTGCATAGAATTCTATATCATGCGGTATGTTGTATGATGTCGATCGTGCTAATTGAGTTTTGATCCCTTTGCTGCGTAGAAATTGCATTCGGTTAATCTTGGTAGTAATGGTGTAATGCAAATTGCAGAATAATAGATTTTTCTTCCATTACGTTTACAACTAAATGAGTTTATTGAGATACTAGTAGTTCCTGAAATTAGCGCGTTCAAACAAACAAACAAACTCTTCCGCTTTATTAAATTAGTATAGATTTGTATTAAACAATTGATCTGTTTTGTCCTCGCTTCTGCTTGACCATAAAGATAATATCAATTTTTTATATGCATTAAGTAAAACAGTATCAAAATAAAAATAATAGGATCATGGCCGCTTGTTAGAACACTAATTCGTTTTCTCATGATTTTCAGAAAGGAATTCACTGCCGATATTCAAACTAAAAACTTTGGCTGTAGGTATCACATTTCACCGATACCGCTTTTGAACTTGATGTTACAGAGTTAAGAAAATTTGAAACTGATAATTTACTTTTGATGCTCCTTTTGAGAAAATATGTAAGCACCTATTTAAATATCCAGTTTACTTCATTAGTTTATAATCAATCATCATCATCATCATCATCATCAGCCATTTTGAACCCACTGCTGGGCATAGGCCTCCCTTCGTGTCTGCCATTCGCCTCGATCCTGCGCTAGCCTCAGCCACCTTATAATCAATACCGTTAAAAAAACAAGTTCAACCAATACGGTTTGAGGCCCAGCTTTCTTATGAATGATCCGTTCTCTTACAATCTCAAATCTTAAAAAATTGCTTCAATATAAACCTAAAAGCTTTGATAGAATCCACACAAATGGTTCATACATATTTTATACAACCTAAAACCGGTGGCAGGTTGTTCTATATTGGGACCGAGTTCACGAAATTGGGATCCATCGCTTTTTGTGCACCGCAATCAATCTTTATCTAAATGTCTTCATTCGCCATCTTTTCGCGACCTTCTGGAGGTCAATAGCCCTCGGAGCGTACTAGGTTTATTTCAGTGTCTTTTGGATGTGGGTCAGTCTATTACGAGTCAGGGTCTCTGGTAAAAAAAGAGGTCTGTTTTTTCTGCTAGAGCTAACCAACTTTTTCGATAAATTGATACGCAAGATGAAAATATTATCAAACTCAAGAATTAATATTACGAGTATTAAACAATTAAGGTATAGGTTTACACAAAAAGTAGACAGTGGTGATGGAGAGTTTAGATGCATATTATTGCATTGTGTTGTCGGCGCAGTGATTCCTCTCTTAAAGGGTCAACAGCGCGAGTGTGGTTCCTCTGGTGTCGCAGGCGTCCATAGGCTACGGTAACTGCTTACCATCAGGTGACCCGTATGCTTGTCTGAAACATTAGTAGTATTACAAAAATATATTTAATAGTTGTATTAGACTAGAAATATAATAATTTTGTTTACCAAGAAATGACCGCTACTATTTTTAATAGATTTTTAAGAGATTTTTAAAAATAAGATAAGACTGCCATAATAAGACGTATCCAAAAAATACATATCACTGATTGACTATTGGTAGAGAATGTAAAAACTGGAACTATAAATAAAATTTTTGGTTGACATTTTACACATCGTCATTATAATAGCCCCAAATCAAGCAAGGCTTGTGCTATGGGAACCAAATAAACGATTTCATACAAATAAATAACTTTATAATCCAGACACAGAAAAACGTCTACATATGTGCATCACAGAATATTCAACGACCTACAGAATAGGAGGCAGAAGCAACTGAATTGAGAGGCCAGTCAGAACTACATAGGATAAGCGTATAATTTCGTACCAGCAGAGTCATTCTGTAGACTCACTTCGAATTCACTCAAGTGACCGAGCTCACACAAGAATGTATTGTACGATTCAAATTTCGAATACAAAATTTGAAATCTCACAGCGGATTCAGCTCTTCGACGTTCGAAGTGAGTTTACAGAATGACTCTGCTGGAGCGATTTGAGCGATAATGTTCCCTGATTCTTTGAAAACCATCATCCACACCCGAAAGCCAACAAGATGAACTCACATCACAATATTAATAGTCCTTTGTGAAAACAGACGTATTCAGCCCATTAGAGCATACGACTCGCAAACTATTCGAATTAATTAAATTTAATTGTGTAGAAACGCGCCGTTTAGACCGTCTGTCTCGTAAACTCGAAAATAAATTTATGTAGCACAGTTTATTCCCATTGTAAATAATGTTGAGTTTTATAGGATTAAGATTCTTGGAAAACACTGTGAGATTATTTACACTATAATTTATCTACTGAGATAATTATGAAAATCGACGAAATGTGTCAAAAGAAAAAAGTAAGTTTTTCTTTGGTTTCTCCATTTGAATTACAAGTAAGTATTAATTACTAGCTATACCCGGCATACATTGCAATGCCACGTAAAGTAAAAGAGTGTTTGGTTTTTGGGCCAGATAACATTGCGGACGTTTTCAGAAGATTTCCACCAAAGTTTCATCTCATTCTGGTCAATGGTTTTCGCATAGAGGACAAAAATACAAACATTTACTTTTATTTATTAACATCTAATATAATTAAGGCTTTTGTTACTGACTGACTGATATATCAACGAACAGCCCAAACCATAAGTCCTAGAAATATGAAATTTGCATCTCTAAGAGATTTCTGCTCATTGTTTGAAATTGTATTCAGTAGCAATGACGAGAAATCTCGCTGTAGCTTATTCTAATTTTTTTAATGCGACCTAAGTGTGGTTTAATACTTAAAAATATTAATGATATACCTACTAAAAAAGTCTTTATCGAAAGTATTTTTTTTTTTTAATAAATCTTTGGAAGATAAAGTTTACCTTTTAGCTATAACATAAATAGATCTGCAGTGCGATTCAGACCCTCTCGGAATGTATTCCGAATTCGAAAAGTTACGTTTCTTCGCTGAAAAAACGTCCACTTTCCGAAGAAAATCATCGAATCGGATGCATTATTGGAACTCCGAATCGCTCTGCAGATCATTAAATTATCACAAAATACAGATGCTATCCCAACAGTTATTGCCTCTATGAAATCGAACACATAAACTGATTTTACGTTAGTCTCGCAATTAAACTCGCTCGGTGCTGAGAGCCTTTTACACTGCTGACAGAAAGTTTAAATAAATTCGGATTCCTGTGTGTCTCCGAATTTAAAATCGGGGACAGGCAGGAATTTTGATTCTTGTTCGTCTCCTTTCGGACAGGACGCGGGGACAAACAGGAATAACCCAAAGTTTTACTGCATTCGTGTAGGTTGTTTAAAGAAAAAACAATTCACGCATGTTGCAAGGTGAGGTAGACTTTCCTTAGATCTTTTTGTCTTTCACGATCCGTTAAAGATGCTTAAGTTGGGACTCAGAGCATCACCAAATACAATGATGTCCATACTTTGCATAAAATAACATGCTATACTTGTGTGAAACATTATACCTACCTATTTACTAACATTCCTTACAACTTAATTCTAATGAATATTGAAATGAAAATGAAAATTAGATTGTGAAAATTGCATAATTTATTGGCTATATTTTAGAAATTAATTGATGAGTCATAATATTTTGCACTTTTTAGTGATTTCCACAACCCACGTTCTAGTATCAATAGCAGTGGAACATGAAAATATTATTCTGTTAGTCTCTAAAGAGGACAGTTTCTGTCGTATGCGAGGCAAAAAGTCTCGCATTTGACGAAAATGTCTTATATAGATAAATAGCATATAGCTAAGTAGTATAGACGATAAATATACTTAATGACATTTTTCAATTTTGTTTCGGCTATAAGGACAAGCAGGAAGTTTTATTCCTGTTTGTTTCCTCTCGGGAACAGGACGCGGGGAAATACAGGAATAACCCAATAAATACAGTTTTAAAATTACAACCAATGTAAAGACTCCTTCATTCCTTATGTAGTGGGGGAAGTTTGCTTCATATTTCGACGTGCTAATGAACGTCGAGAAACTATACATCTATTTTTCAATTAGTCGCAAAGTTTTGATTAATTAAAGTTAGTGCTTTGTACTACTGATTGAATCAGATCTAGGGTTGAGCCTGACCAAGATTTTAGGATCGGATGTAAAAATGTTTCTAGAAATTGTAAGTAGGTACCTACCTACTTACGTATTTTTTGCTTCCAAAAATGATTTTATGAATCTACTAGTGAACGCCCGCGGCCTCGCCCGCGTGGACTACTATTTTTGTTTATCCCACGGGAACCATACATTTATCCGGGATGAAAAAGTAACCTATGTGTTATTCTAAACTATCTACATTCCGAATTTCATCAAAATCGGTTTAATAGTTATAGGGATAAGTGGTAACAAACATTCATACACACACACGGACTTTCGCCTTTATAATATTAGTAGGAAGTAGGATTGGTAGTAAGAGCTTATTTTACTTTTACGGAGTAAGCTTCCTGTACTATATGTATTGTATAAATATATTTATACTACTTATATGTTAGTTAGCCACTAACTTTAACAAACTTAATTACTTATTGATTGTAAAGTGAAAAGTACCACGTACGTACATCATCACATCACTAATGTAACACTAACCATCAGATATTTGTAACAGCTATTACATGAACTTTTTTATTGAAGAGGGGGGTAATCGGCTCATCTGATGGTAAGTGATTACGGCCGCCCACAGATAACTGCATCATCAAGAGAGGCTGGGAGGTAGAAGTAGGCTCTTCTGCTTATTGTCTGTACTTGACGTGTGTTATTTAAGAACTAACTACTTATGAATTGAAAATCAATTGAATATCTTCATAAAACAGCCGCAAAACACCGGTAACTTCGCTTGAAAAAACCAAATTTCAGCCCTTCGAAAACTGTAGATTGTAAGTGTGGGTAAAGTCACTGAGACCGGCCAGTTTGAATATTTTTAAAGCCCTTCTTGTAATCTGCTCAAGAGGGGACACTAAGCCGAATGTTGTGGCGCGGATTTGAGGTACTTTTTGTCGCTGCCTCAAAGTTTTTGAGTACTTAAGTACTTGAATGTTTGACTGATTTGTCAGCCAAAATAAACTACAATCAAAAACAAGACGTAATTTGATTTATCGGAAAACCTGTTGTTGGCTAAAATCTGTGGTACTCAGCCTGTTTCGCTCCACTGCTAGGAAAAGGTCTCCTATCGAAACCTTATTCTTCAAATATTGTAAATATCTCAGCCACATATACCCATGAACACCTAAGTCATAGACATCAAAAGCTATGAGTACATTGAAATGGTACAGCAATTATTTAAACTCATACGATACAAATTTCTGCAAAGATTATCCTCACCTCAGAATCGAAATCACAACTCATGTGTCTCAACAAAATCCTCTAAACTATAAATACTCCTATCAATTATCTACAGCAAGACGCTTAAAGATATTTAAAGTTGGAAAAAATTGTCATAGAATGTTTGAAAAAGATTACAACTTGATACCTTCACCCATTCCTGAGAAAAAGGGTCTTGACCGACGGACAGACAGATAGACAGACAGACGGACGGACAACCAAGGAATCCTATAAGGATTTCCTATTTTCCTTTGGAGTAAACCTGTGCATTTAAATTAAAAGTCAATAAAATATTTGTGATGAGTCTGTAACGACAAAACGGAACTTCAACTAGTGCCAAGAAATCTCCCAAGGACTGTCAATAACAATGTCTGTACTTTGTCTTGCTACGTGAGCAATCTGTACTATAACACGCCAATTCTGGCGGCCAAACGAGCTCTGTAAGCATGCTGTACACGTAACGCACGTCCGACTCTGGGCTGAGGTTTAGACGCGACTGGGTTCGGATCCAATTTTAGTGGTGGGAGTAATTGATGTTTTAATGAGTTTAGAGATTTGGAAGTTTGAAGTCCTGAAAGCTTGGTCTTATTACAAGTTCTTTGAGAATCAACGTCAGCACAATGTCAACAAAATATAGTTAGATGCAAATCTACTTATTGACAAAGATCTCAACAGCCTATTCATTCAAAATGAATGTTTTAGTGTTTATTGTCTATTAAGATATGGGTTTGTTTTATATTTTACTGTCCTGTCCATAATTATAAGCCTTAGATACAAATTAGTATCTCTTTTTCCATTTGAAAATTTCATCATGATTAGAAAACCTTCTACTACTCGTATCATACTTTACTTTGCTAATAAAACAGCAAGTTCTTATCAATCCACTTAAGTATATCTATAAAAATCAGTGCTTTTTGTAGCGAAGCGTGCCAGACTTATCGCTTTGCCGCAAGGCTGTCACCTGCCGTCACCGTCACACCCCTTGTGGACGGAGCTGGGGAAAACAGTTTTATCAAGACGCTATTACTTCAAAAATAAACAAAGAAACAAGACTAGAAAGAATAAAACATGATTAAGCATTCTAAATCTATGTAGAATATGTATCTGGATCACAATGACGAATCATTCATTAAAATCGGAAGAGGAGTTTAGGCGTGAAGTGCTCATAGCTTGCACATTCTCTACATTTTATTGTACATTCTTTATTGATCGTTGAAGTTATGCAATTTGTTGGAAAATGTATATGTACCTCATGCATTTTGTAGTGAAAGCTTCAATTTAATAAATACCATTCATCAAAACAAAATAATCCTCTTTGATATATAATATACAAAGTCCATTTTAATTCGCGTAATGCTTCAAAGGGGTTCAAAGTTCTCGATAAAATGCTATTTATACTTTAACTTGGTTTCTGTATAAAGTTCATAACAACGCAGTAACTTCCTGTTTCCGGCGCAACTTCTTTGCTTATTTTCTTTGTAATTTAAAATTTTGCAACTTCATGTGCTGCGGTAGCTATTTAACTTGCGTCTTTTGTTTATTCTGTACGTGCTCCCATAAACTTTTATAAATTTTTAATTTATTAGATTTCACAAGTGTATCCACATCTTTGTTATTTTTATCAGGAGAAATTTTCTTAGGCAAGAAATAAGCAAACAGGATTGAGCCTCTCAAAATATTCCATCGAAACAAAAACAAAAACCAAGCAATCAACCTCAATCGGGCAAGGAAGCGGTTATTTAAAAACGGATTTAAAATTTGGAGAGAACGGATTTTAAACGGGATCAGAGTGTTCAGAGTAAATCCTCTCCATAAATAACTGTTAGTGAAGTCATCAAAAGGGTGGGAGCTTCGAGGGCGAGCGATGTCATGTGAACCTACCATCAATCTTGAGCCGAGCGGGTCGCGAGCCGCACGCATAGAATTCTGAGGCTGGAATACGGTGGTGAGTGAGAGCGATTTTAGTGAGGGCGATTTTAGCCGACCTTTAGGCTTGTTTCACTCTTCAGCGTGTCGCCGGTCGCGTCCGCGAGTTGACCATTCACAGCACATTTCTCTGTGCTGCGAATGGTCAAAATTAATTTATCTGTGCTGTGAGTGGTGACAGTGAAACAAGCCTTAGGTTTTATAAAGGCTATTTAAATAATCGAATCGATTGTACTTTAAATAGGATAGGATAAAATATGTCATCAGTGTCGTCGTTTTTGAACTTCGTCATCAATCTGTCAGACGGGCGGATTGTTTTTTAAGATCTTAGGTTTGACCTGAAAGTTTAAGAAGCAAAAATACCGATTCAAAAGAAGAAATACAATACATTACCATTATGTGTAAAACTATTACCTGTCTTTTTATTTTACCCTTCAAGTTAAGTCATAATGTATAAAAAACGTACCTACCTCTGACTACCTTTTAGATAAAATCAAGCTTGAAGATCTAAGACACCATCTACGGACCTTGGGAATACAGTAGTAGTTCGTTTCGTTTTTTGATAAAAACTATTTTTTTTAGATTGTCGCATATCGCTTTGTTCCCCGCGTAACTTATGCACACAGTCATTCCCTTTTAAGGGCTCGAAACGGCTTTGTCTCGCGTCTAGACTCGTAATCCATTATTACAGACGCCGTCCCAGGAAACCGGGGAAGGCGCGATTCTTTCTATACAACTTGCCATACTTTGCATATTTACTAGTGTTGCAACAAATATTCGGCTTTACTGCAATCGGCGTGAAATAGGAAATGTTAGCAACGTCACCTAGAATAGAATAGATTTAGATTTAAAATAAGATTAATTAAGATTTTTAATAAAGAAAATTTTCCTATTTTTTAGCTAGGGAACTTGGTAGATTACCATTGTAAATAATTTAGAATAGGTTGTTTTATTTTAACTTCGGACCATTCACATAAGCGAGATAGATATACTCAAATAGACAAAGACAGCTAGCTAAGAATGTTCGAGAGTTTTCGAGAGTCTCTAGATTATTCCAAAAACAGAGACAGACATATAAAATAGAAAGAGACAGAAAGCTAGTTAGACAAAGATAGAACGAAAATGAGAGAGCAGGACAGATAGAGAACGCTCTGTGATTGGTCCGAATCGCTTGGCGCGCTTTCCCCACCCGCTAATCGCCGCCAGGCAAGACTTAGTATAAATACAGGACCGATTTTGTGCAAAGCATGTCAGTTTATGTTCAGTATCAGTAAGTAATCATACAAGAAGAAAATAAAGGAAGAAACTTTAAGACTGGTGTTTCAATTGGACCGCACTCTTCGCCGAAAACCTTCGCAGGATAAGAAGACCTACTACAATTACAGTCCACTGAAGAATATTTCTACAATATTTTTGATCCTTCGACTGCCGGATTGAAGAAAAGAAGATGCCGATCGTCCGTTCGCGATCACCGGTCGACAAGTCCAGATCGGACAAAGAAGATTCTGCCGAAACATCGACCACCGACTGGTCAATGGAGACTCCGGCAACGACTGATACTGAAACCACGGAGGCATCCGCCGGGACAACCGCGTCGCGCCGCACCGTAGCTGCCGCTAGCGCCGCCGCTAGCACAGCATTGGAGCCCGCCGTCGCCTCGACCTCAGGGAGGAGGACTCGCGCCGCGTCGGCGGCAGCTACCGCAGTTGCCGCCCCTCCCCCGCGCCCCGCCGGCGCCGCCGTGAAAGAACCGAAAGCCGCTCAGACCCGAACGTCTAAGCAGGCAATGACCACGCCCGCGAGCGTGAGTCTCGCGTCCGCGTCCGCTCGTGCTACCGAGCTCGGCCACTCTGAGCCCGTGTTTGCACGCCCCGCGTCGGTATCCGCGAAGCTCACCCCGGCGTCGGTGACCGCGTCCGCAGCCGAATCTGCGGCCACGCAACGAACGAAAAAGAACCTGAAGAACATTGGAGGGAGACCTACCGCCCCACCGTGCGCGTCTTCAGAAACCGTCATCCCGAGAAAACCGGAGAGATCTGCAAGATCTAGCAAACGAAGCGAACTGGAGGCTCTCCGAGAACTACAACAGAAGCAATTGGAAGCCGCCCAGGCTGCCGCCGCGCTAGCCCAGACGAACCTGGAGTTAGCAGAATACGCTTCTGAAGAGGAATTGGATGAAGAATATGAAATTGAAAGATCGACCAACATTGAACAATGGGTACAACAGACGAACACATACTTCGAGAACCCAGAACCAATCGAGAACGAGCCAACTCAGAAGAGTGAAATAAAGGAACTCGCCGAAGCTATCATGAACGCCACCCGATCGGTACGACTGAGCATGACCGTGTCACCGAAGATTTGGGACCTACCAGAATTTAACGGGTCTCATGAAGAATGGCTGCCATTTAAGAGGGCATATGAAGATAGCGCGGCAATGTGTACGACCGTACACAATATGGCTCGCCTCAGAAAGGCAGTGAAAGGAGCTGCCAAAGAAGCCATCAGAGGATTACTGTTCGTGACTTCGGACCCCCAGGACATCATCGCCGCACTAGAACGACGTTTCGGAAGACCTGAACAGCTGGTGCTGGCTGAGCTACAGAAGATTAAGGAACTGCCACGCGTCGGAGACACGCCGAGAGAAATATGCATCTTCTCCAGTCGCGTCGGGAATGCGGTTACGACAATAACCGCCCTGAAGAAACCGCACTACCTGTACTCACCAGAAATCAGCCGGAGCATCACAGAGAAGCTCTCGCCAATACTCCGATACCGATGGCTAGATTACAGTGCACGAATAGGCGATGAAGAGCCAGAACTATTGAAGATGAAGAAATTCTTAGAAGCGGAAGCAGACCTGTGCGGAAAGATGGCGCCACCGGAACTGACCATTAAGAAACGATATCCGGTGCACGCTACCCGCGAAGAAGAAGACTACGAGTCAAGCACAGTCGCTGCAACCTCAGAAGGATTTAAGAAGTTCTGTGCTCACTGCGAAGGCGAACATTGGATTACCGAGTGCAAGAAATTCAGGGACGCATCGAACAAAGAACGATGGGAAACTGCTGTCCAGAAAAAGCTGTGCTTCAAGTGTCTACGCAAGCGACACGCGAAACAGAACTGCCGAAGCCAACCCTGCAGGAAGTGCAAGAGACCGCATCACATCATGCTGCACACGGAGCAGACTTATAAAACGACTCCACCTGAACCAGAAAAACCTACAGGAGCGCCTCAACCAGCAACCGAAGAAAGTGTAGTGAAGCCAGTATTTACAGCAACCGACGGAAAGAAAACTTACTTGAAGATGGTCCCGGTGGATATTTACGGCCCGAAAGGATCAACTCGCATCCTAGCACTGCTCGATGAAGGTTCGACAGTGTCACTGATAGACAAGAGCGTGACTGATCGTATCGGAGCCACCGGAAAAAGAGAAGCACTCACCCTTGAAACTGTTGGCGGGAAAATAATAGAGAAGAAAGACTCCCAGAAAATGGATCTGAAGATAAAGGGAGCGAAACGAAGAGATCGAAGAACACTCCAAGGAGTACGAACAATTGAAGATTTGAAGCTGTCGCCTCAGACCGTCAGCAAGAGCACCATTGAAGGTTGCAGCCATCTGAAAGAAATGATGAACGAACTGATCTATGAAAAAGAAAGCCCGACCCTACTGATCGGTCAAGACAATTGGGATCTGATCGTATCCCGGAAGATCTTGAAAGGGAAACGGAACGAGCCTGTCGCGTCACTTACCAGCCTAGGATGGGTGCTTCATGGGAGCAGCACCGGATCTGCCGCTGCACCAGTCAACTACGTGAACCACTGCCGCCAGACAGACAACGAGGAAGTGATCGAAGAATTGATAAAAAGACACTTCGACTTGGATTCGATCGGCGTGCAGCAACGGCACCCTAACAACGACGCCGACGGAAGAGCTCTTGAACTATTGGAGAAGACCACCAAACAGCTACCCGACGGGAGGTACGAATCTGGACTGCTGTGGAAGAAGGAAGATGAGAAGCTGCCGAACAACTACGCGCAGGCCTACAATCGTCTGCTGGGCGTAGAGAAGAGATTGGACAAGGACGCAGTTCTCAAAGAAGAATACGGCAAACAACTGCAGAAGCTCTTTGACAGCGGATATGCCGAAGAAGCCCCAGCAGTCTCCACTCCAGATCGAACGTTCTACCTACCTCACTTCTCCGTAGTGCATCCCGTCAAGAAGAAGATTCGCATCGTGTTCGACGCCGCCGCGAAATATCAAGGGAAAAGCCTCAACGACGCTCTGCTTCCAGGACCCGACCTACTCCAGTCCTTGTTCGGAGTACTCCTCAGATTCAGAGAAGGGCCTGTTGCAGTCGTCGCCGATATAAAAGAGATGTTTCTTCAGATCAGAATAAGGCAAGAAGATCGTGACAGCCTGAGATTCCTTTGGCGCGGAGAAGACCGAAAATCAAGACCCAAAGAATTCCGCATGAAATCAGTGATTTTCGGCGCAGCATCATCACCAGCTACGGCAATCTTAGTCAAGAACACTAACGCCAAGAATCACGAGAAGGAACATCCAGAAGCAGCCAAGGCGATAATACGCAACCACTACATGGACGATTATCTCCAAAGCTTCAGAACGACCGAGGAGGCAGCAAAGGTGGCAGAAGAAGTGAACCAGGTGCACAAAGCAGCGAACTTTGAACTCCGACAGTGGGCGAGCAACAAGAAAGAAATCTTATCAGAACTGAAAACTGAAGAACCTCCGAAAGAAAAAAGACTCGGAGACGAAGAAAAAACACTCGGAATGAGATGGCTGGTTGATGAAGATGCATTAGCCTTCAACATCGGACTCAGAAACACTCCAGAAGAAGTGTTGAAAGGAAACAGACTTCCGACAAAAAGAGAAGTCACGAGCGCTGTAATGTCGACCTTCGATCCCATGGGTCTCGTCGTTCCCGTACTGATCAAGGGAAAGAGACTGATTCAAGATATATGGCGAATTGGAACGACATGGGACGAAACCATCAGCGAGAACAACCAGCGATTATGGTTGGAATATATAGAAGAAATTAAAGCTTTGAAAAATTTGAAGATTCCCCGATGCTTGGCGCCATTCAATGGAACAGGAGAACTCCACACCTTCGTAGACGCCAGCGAGACTGCATACGCCGCCGCAGCGTACTGGAGAACGAACGACGCATCCGGAAAAATACATGTCGCTCTGATAGCAGGAAAAGCGAGAGTTGCGCCTGTCAAGAACACTTCGATCCCACGCTTGGAATTGCAAGCCGCGCTACTAGGAGGCAGACTAGCCGCAACCATCGCCGAAGAAATGGACCTGACTATCACAAAGAAAACTTATTGGTCCGATTCCAGCACTGTACTCCAATGGATGAAGTCAGATCCGCGACGTTTCAAAACGTTCGTCGCCCATCGCCTCGCTGAGCTAGAAGACCTGACAAAACCCAGAGACTGGAGATGGGTTCCGACTAAAGAAAACCCAGCTGACGACGCAACGCGAGACACACCGAAAGACTTTAACGAGTCGGCAAGATGGTTCGTTGGTCCCGCGTTTCTCCGCAAACCGGAGTCAGAATGGCCCAACAGGAGATTTGAAGGAAGCATCATCACAGGGGAAGAGAAGAAAAATCCAGAAACGGTATTGACGACAAAAGTCCAAGAATCAATGACACCAGACCCGAACAGATTCTCAAGCTGGACGCGCCTACTCCGTGCGACAGCGAGAGTCTTCATGTTTTTGGACTTATGTCGAAGAAAAAAGGCCAGCGCAAACGCCGCCAGAGAAAAGAACTGGAAGCCATACGAGAAGAAAGAAAAGATCAGCAAACCACATGCTCAGAAAAAGAAACTAGAAACTAAAAAATGGCTACCAATAGAACCCGAACACTTGAAAAAGGCAGAGAAAGCTCTCATCAAACAAACTCAGATGAAGTCGTTCCAGAAAGAAATAGAGAACCTCAAGAGAAACAAGCCGCTCGATAACTCAAGCCGTCTGAAGAAAATCGACGTAATGCTAGATGAAGACGAAATACTTAGACTCAACAGCAGAGCAATGAACATCAGGGATTTTGGATCACAGAACTTGAGATTGCCCATCATCGACGGGAAGGATCGTGTGCCACAACTACTGATAGAGCATTATCATCGCCACTTACATCACGGCAACCATGCAACGGTCATCAACGAGATACGGCAGAAATTCTGGGTCCTATCACTACGAAACGCTGTGAAGAAAGTATCGCATCATTGTCAGTGGTGCCGAGTGAAAAGATCAAAACCTGAAGTACCGCCGCTGGGAAACTTACCTCGAGAACGTCTGGCGCACCACCAGCCCCCGTTCACATGTACCGGAGTCGACTACTTTGGCCCGATGCACGTGACGATAGGAAGAAGAAAAGAAAAACGCTGGGGTGCACTCTTCACTTGCTTAACCACGAGGGCGATACATCTAGAACTGGCGGCATCACTCGACACGAGCTCCATGATAATGGCGCTAAGAAGAATGGCGGCTCGAAGAAGAACCCCCCGAACGATTTACAGCGACAACGGAACGAACTTCGTCGGAGCAGATAATGAACTGAAAAGAGAGATTGAGAACATGCCTCAAGAAATCGCCGAAGCGGCAAGACGAGAAGGAATAAATTGGAAATTCATTCCACCCGGAGCACCTAACATGGGAGGTGCCTGGGAGCGAATGGTGAGATCGGTGAAGACAGCACTCGCAGCCGTACTTGGAGAAAAGAGTCCACCAGAAGAGGTTCTACACACCCTCTTAACAGAAGTTGAACATACGGTGAACTCTCGGCCGCTGACGCACCTCACGGCGGATCCGATAGAAGAAGAAGAAAGTCTGACTCCGAACCATTTCCTGATTGGAAGATCCTGCGGAATGACTGTCTTAGGAAACTTCGACGACACTGACCTCGTCGGGAAGCCGAACTGGAAGACTGCGCAAAGACTAGCAGACCACTTTTGGAACAGGTGGTTGAGAGAATATCTGCCAACCCTCATGCCAAGAAAGATAAATGGGCAGGAGCGCGTCACCTTTGAAAAGGGCGATGTAGTCATCATCGCAGATCAAACCTTCCCGCGCAACACATGGCCGCGCGGGGTGATTGAAGAGACATTCCCGGGACCAGACAAAAGAACGCGGATCGTCAGCGTAAGAACCAGAGGAGGCGTACTAAAGAGGCCGACCTCGCGACTCATCCTACTAGCACCAGGGAAGACGTTGCAGCCGAAAGATGGAGTGCCCAACGACACGTCGTGCACTGGCGGGGAGAACTGTTAGCAACGTCACCTAGAATAGAATAGATTTAGATTTAAAATAAGATTAATTAAGATTTTTAATAAAGAAAATTTTCCTATTTTTTAGCTAGGGAACTTGGTAGATTACCATTGTAAATAATTTAGAATAGGTTGTTTTATTTTAACTTCGGACCATTCACATAAGCGAGATAGATATACTCAAATAGACAAAGACAGCTAGCTAAGAATGTTCGAGAGTTTTCGAGAGTCTCTAGATTATTCCAAAAACAGAGACAGACATATAAAATAGAAAGAGACAGAAAGCTAGTTAGACAAAGATAGAACGAAAATGAGAGAGCAGGACAGATAGAGAACGCTCTGTGATTGGTCCGAATCGCTTGGCGCGCTTTCCCCACCCGCTAATCGCCGCCAGGCAAGACTTAGTATAAATACAGAACCGATTTTGTGCAAAGCATGTCAGTTTATGTTCAGTATCAGTAAGTAATCATACAAGAAGAAAATAAAGGAAGAAACTTTAAGACTGGTGTTTCAATTGGACCGCACTCTTCGCCGAAAACCTTCGCAGGATAAGAAGACCTACTACAATTACAGTCCACTGAAGAATATTTCTACAATAGGAAAAGATATCGTTTTTCAAACAAAATTTGTCTTCTATTTTCTTTCCACGGCTGTTGTGTAAAGCATATTTTTTTAAATAATACTGAATTTTTTTGTGACCGTGTTCTTAAATCAATAATTACTAAACCTGTAAGGAATGAATAATTGTTAACTCGCCTAGAATGTGGGCGCTACACAAAATGGGTGATGTTTATATAGGTTAGTATAATAAATCAATAAAGTAACGTTTTCATCAAGAAAAACATATTATTATGTAAGTCTATGTTACTTAAATATGTTATGCTTTATAAAAAACGCTACGTTAATAAGTACATCGCTAAACATCTAAGATGCAATTCAATGTCGAAAAGTGTTACCGAAAATTCGGTTTCAGGGTATAAATATCACTGCAACTCTAACATTTACACTTCTGATAAATGCGTGTCCTTTTTCTTCACTATCGTCCTTGGGAGGTGAATGGAGCTGTTGCATTTTTCTTTTTAAAGTTTTTTTTTGGAATGTACAGGGAATCGGAACGGGGCAGTCGTCCATTCACGGGGATTTATAGGATTACTCTTTGGACCAACATTTGTAGCGTTTCAGTTTTCCTCTTTTTAAATTGCTGAATTTGTTTCAGTTATTTGGCGTGCTGGAAACAGATTCATATTGAAAATCCAGCTGAATATTTTTTCATAAAAAATAAATTCATTGATTTTTTTTTACTAAGTATACCTACCTTTCTCATATTGAACGTGTATGTGACTAGTTACATATCAAAAAGAGTCTAAAACTGCCGTGATAAAAAAATCTTGAGGCTGAAGTACTTTCATCATTGATCACATCGTAGTTCTAAAAAAGCAATTTTATCGCATCAATCCCATATTCCCCCTACGACTATTGTTTCTTGAGCGATCAAATTGAGAACAACAAAAGAATAATTTTAAATCGAAGGGTGTACGTATGGGGTACAATTTCAATGGAACTTTTTGTATTAACGGCACTTGTTTCGTCTAAGCCACCATTAGTTCGACTAATAATCTGCAAGGGAGAGTCACCTGATCAAATTATCATACACTGTTATTGTCAACGAAATTGATCATTAGAATGTAATGTAGTTTGTTTAAACACAGCCTTCCGGTGGCGTTGTACAGAGTTTTAAGAGGGTCCTATAATTTATTGTCCTCAATGATAAAATTTCCCTAATGGATATTGTTCACGAGACAGAAAGGTCTATTTTATGTCTATTACGCTGGTACGAGGGCAGACCTTTTAGGGGACGAAAAAAATGTGGATACAGTTTTCAATTTATCTGATAAATAGGTACTAAATGCGATCGAACAATCAAGTAAACGAATCTAAGAAACTAAAAATAACGAAAATACATGAATTTCCAAGAAATTTAAAAAATAAGAAAATTGTGTTAGCGTTATATATGTGACTTTCCATCTGAGAGTCGTGAGTTACACTACCGCAATGATTTTTGCACTACTGATAAATTCTTTGGCATTTTTTCGGAATTTGAATTCCAAAAAAATGCCAAAAAACAGGAGTAGAATTACCTAGCTTTCAAGACGTTTCAAGGTGTTCCCAGCGGGTCTACTGAAAAAAACATTTTGTCTTGTCTAACATGGAATGCATTACACGATTTTGCAATATTGTAAGAAAATTGTAATTTATTTATCGGTAGGTACGAGTACTATTATAAGTTGCATCTCACGTACAGCGTCTAATAAGCTGTATAGATGACACTCACGTACTCAACTAATTTAACACATTGTCAGGAGGCTCCCTGGAGTTCGTTCTGTTGGAAAATGAAATGAACTGAGGGGCTAAGGTTAATTTTGGAATCAATGCTTTCATCAGAAAGGTGTAGACATATAAATTGAAAGTAATTTAATCTAATGCTATACAGGTGCGATTTTTTTAAAAATATAACATGAATAAGATCACTCACTTAAGTTGCAACTCTGTTTAAAGCCTTGACCAAACCAAAGCGTTCAGTGACATCGTGACTTCGATGATGACAATCGGTGTCACGATGCGTCCTCTGATTGGACAACAACTGATCGCCACCTTGCACGCCACAGCGGACGTTAGCTGAACACTTTGGTTTGGCCAAGGCTTAAGCAATTTAAGATTCGACATTCTAGCTGACAATCACAGAATATACATGACTAACACATGACTAAGCTTCAGTTTAATTTACAATTTACGAACTGTCGAAAAACAAGGAACAATTCGAGGAAGGAACTAACCATCACAGTAGGGTAAGATTTTATAGCATTGAAATATTTCCCAATCCCATTTGTAAATTCCGTCTACAACCGCAAGTCAGACAATATCTCAGTAGCTCAGAAACATCAACAGTAGGGGAGAGGGCAGTAAACCATAACATTCATAAAGGGAAAGTGTCGCAAAGTACACAGTACATACAATCGGTGCCAATAAAGTAGCGGACACCCCACGCAATAAGCGGAGGCGAAATAGCGCGGAAACATTGGGGAAACAGTATTAATACTTATGGTTAATTGTACCAGGGCTTTGGGCGCCTAAAATTGCGCTTATATTTATATAACAGGCTTATTGAACTTTGGCTCTTGCGCTAGTTTATATAACAGGATTCCTGATATAAGTTTCATGATAAATCAAATAAAACATGCCAAATAACTGGTGTACTCTACTGAAGATATTTTCTTACCACTTCCTTACTTACTACTATTTTTAAGCGTAGTTAACATAATGATTTTCACCGTCAATGTTCTAACGTTGTAAACTGGAGATCTTCAAGTGGTCCGTTCATTTCAAAGATGACTCTTTGATCATTTACAAAATTTTCGTCTTCGTAGATACTTATAGAAAAAAAAAACAATACTTTTGAGATTTTTATATTATAAGATACTTACTAATCTTTATTGCTAAAAATATCTGCAATTTCTAATATTTTAGTAAAACTCGTGCCTATTTTTGCAACTGGCTCTTCCGAATAATAATAGTAAAACCGAAAACGACAGTAATCAGGCGCAATTTTACGCCACGGAAACTGAAGGGTGACTCCCTCAGACGTGGCCGGACTAGGAATGACTCTCCGAGGTGAGATGCAGCAGTTCATTAGAACACGGGAATGTCTATCAGATGCATTATCTGGAAACAATGCTGATGAAATTTCGGGAGGTGTGGAAAGTTTGTCTTTTGTTTACTTCCAATGGTGTTCTGAACTAATTTACTTTTTATAGACACATTTTAAGGCTCATTTACATAGTGCGAGTTTCTTACTTCTAAGATGCGAGAAACTAGCTCCATGACAATTCAGTGACATGACAAGCTATTACAATGTATGATTACAATGTTTAGTTTACATTGTCATTATTTTGACATTGATGACGATAATCGCCTCTTCTTGGCGAGAAACTCGCTCCATGTAAATGAGCCTTTACTTTAAATTGACATCAGCCAGTATGTTATAATGAAGAAGGCAGCATCTAACATTTTATTGTGAAGTAGTAAGAAACATTATTTGAATCAGCATTAAAAGCCATATTTTCATGATTAATAATTTTATGTCATTTTTCGTTTATTATTCAATAGTTTATGTTACTAATTGGAAAATTTTGCCTAATTTAAACCATTGTTTACAAATAATATTTTGTTTTAAATGTAAATATTTTCCTAATCAAACCAAATTAAAATAGGAAAGTGTTTACAAGCTTTATTGATGACAGTATATTGAATTTTGGTTTAAAATCTAATAGACTTGTTAAACAAACACACGATAGGTAAATAAAAACCTCACGCCACATTTATTATTAAAATTAAATACTTAAACCCTACAATATCATTTATGTTTGAACAATATTATGAAATTCTTATTTTCCCGAAATCAGGACTATGTCGACAATTCATTCACACCAATGTGTAGTACTTAGTTCTTTTAGACTTTCCTTTTACGAATGTTCTCCCCTTGTTCCAATGCTAGTGTTGCCGAGAGTAATTGCTGCCACTAAAATAATTATGTGTGGTAGAAAATGAACGTTAATTTACAAAATTAATTAGGTACTTAACCCCTTTTTTCTTGTAAAAAAATTACACTCCACAGTCATTTTACAGTTTGGATTTTATTGTAAAATGGAATTATATTTCTGTTTATACAAACAAATCACAATAGAGCTTTTTAATTTACTTCAACTTTATTTAAAAAATAGTTTTTGACAAATCAAATCAATTAATCAAAGCTTTTACTCAATATCCAGTAGGTCCTTTATAAAGTCAAATATGTAGATTTAGTTTGTATAATTATAGTCCTCGTATCCCTATGAAGAGCCATATTTATGTACCTATGTATAATACTGAATAATTTTCAGTAAGTTTATATTCTTTTTTTTTTAATAAAACTTATTTGTTTTTTTACAGTACTTGTGAGAACCATGCCCAAAGCGTTCATTGATTTCAAATAGAATCCATTCAGATCTTACTTACTTATCCATAAAGGCGTTAACAAGACAAAACGACTTGAAGACAGCAAACGAATACGGGAATCGGTAATTGTCTATTAAGGCCTGGGGATTAATCGGCAGACGCCCAAGAGCAATCAACTAGACCAAATGGCGAAAACGCAATGTTGTGATCGGTTAAGTAAGAATGTCTTTTTGTTACGTGGTGTTGGTAAGATAATGTTACTTTCTTAATGAAAAAAAAAAAAAACAAAGTTTCTTAACAGATTATTTTAGATAGGTAGGTACCTACAAATATTGTTAAAACTTTGCATAGTATTTACTAGTGTTATTAGTAATTGTAAAATAATCTTACGAATTACGCCAAGTAAGGTTTTCAGGCACAATATTTTGTTAAAATAAGTACCTACTTACCTACTTTTATATGAAATAAATAAAAAATAAATGTGCTTACTTTTGATAAAACTATGATGACCTTTGTATGCAAATAGTTTAAGATAGAGTTTATTTTATAATCAATATTTTGTTTAACTACTTATATGTATTTTTGAGTGGATTAATTATAATATTGGTGTTTACAGATTATCGTAACAATACCATGTTTGTGTGTAATGTTGCTGTAGGTATTCCGTGTTTGTACTTATGACAAAGCATTTGTGGAAATATGTAGAATTTTTAGTTATCTATCAAGATCTTTACCATAATAATTTAATTTTAGGTAATAATCATTTACGCAATAATGAAACGAAAAGATAGAAATCATAACAAAACCATTCACAGTTGAACAACAGAATAATAAACGAGGAACTAACAAAACAAAAGTTCACACAACAATAAATTATTTATCCAACCCAAAAACAAGCTAACGACACCACTTGCCTAATTCACGAGACCGGTAATTATCACCGACTCCCATCTTCCATTAAGCTTATCAGTTATATCTGTTACAGAACTTAATAGGTCATATTAGGAACATACTGCTACAATACCACTAAGCAAGAATACAGTAACAACATTCAACTTGCGAGGCAGTTACGACGTTTTTGCTTACGAATGTTATTGTTCTATATTCGCAATAGCCGTAGGGCAGTTTCGACCCCTAGTTACTTGTCCAGTAAGTCCGTTGACGAAGCTCAAATACTTACCCTGCAAAGAGTCAACTAACTAAATAGACAGCAAAAGTTTTAGACAGTTGTCTTGCTTATCAAGTGGCTTACAGTTAGATAGGTATCTGATTAATTCAGTCTATACGTGTTAATGGCACTATTAGTGGAGCCAAATATGGAAAACTGAACCTTATTGTCTAACGGAATGCAGTTTATACATTTAGCAACTGTGTTTAAAGTTTATCGAGTAATGGAGAGAAACACATCAACATTCTCTTGTAATGAGCGTATTCGATTCGGGATACGTTAGGTTGGACTTTAAGCCATGATCAAGGTCTGCGGTCTAACTAATTGTCTATAGTGTTTAGATATTTACAAAGTAGGTAGGTATGTATTTTCATTGCAAAAATGGTTAAAATTACAAATAAAAACGAGTGTGCTTTAGATCACACGACTGAAGTAAAACATCTGTTCGCTTCGCCCGATCACACTTTTCGTAACGCTCTGGTCACGCATTCACCACCTTACTCCCCAAGTCAACCGTGCGTAAAGAAGTTTTTCTTCAAAATACTATAAACGTAAAAAAGTAAAGTAAAGTTGAATTTTAATTATAAGTACCTACCCATACAGTACAGCTATACTTTAATTTTTTTTTTAAAGATTATAATAAATTATTTAAGAAATTATAGTTTTCAAGACCAGTTAAATGACATACAAAATAACTCTATGAAAAAGCTCGATGATAACATATTATATTCATCATGTTAACCATAATTCACAAAGTAGTTCATTCATAAATGTGTCGACTAAGCTCACATACGATACATTAAATTACTAAAATAATGGATATGCCAAGGCTTATAGTTATGCTAGTCCATATTGATAGCTCGATCAGTAGCTGTATATGATCACAAAGCACACTTACAGTACTACGTAACAATATCACAACGCAAATTATAAGCAGTCCAATATGCTTTGTCTTTTGCCTGTATTTTTATCTGACACACACTATGACATAGTGTGTGTCAGATAAAAATACAGGCTACTACATTGTAGTAACGTGGACAATACCTACCTTGAATAAATTCAATTTTTAAATTGTGTTTATTTTACTAGTTGAAAGATGGAGATGTCTAGGGACTTTTTAGTGGCAATTTTAGCTCTACTATCAGTGGTAAAACCTACTTTACAAAAATATGATTAGTTTGCAATATTAATTAATTCGTGAGTTAATAATAATAATAGTAATAATAATTTACTAGGACACGTCATGTTATTGTTAAAATAAAAAAAAATGTAATACTGTATTCAAGTATATTGGCTGCTCAAATTAGTATGGATTAATTGTGTCTTGGCTTTAAAACATTTAATAGTGTCATTTTTTTTGAATCTGAGAGAATGTCTGCCTTAGGGATAAAGTCGTGATCATTTTCATTTTCTTTTTTTTTTTCAATTTTTAAAGGTAGGTATATTAAAATTAACTTTCTGCAAGTGTATCAATTTTCAACTAGTTTATCTATAGTATAAAACACATTCTGTAATTTAATGTAAAATGTTGATGGTAAACAAAATTAATATTTATGTTTGGTAACAAGATATATCATAGATCTCTTTCACATATAATAATGTGAAAGAATAATAAGATATTCAGGATTTTGATTTTACCACTATTTCATCCGTATCGAACCCGTCCCGGCGTCAATGAATTGCTAAAATAGGAATGGCTGACAAATGGCACTACGCCTCTGATATATTGACGTGTTGATATGAGAAGGGGAGGGAACGTTCCAACTTCATTGACATAAATCCGTTGAAAGAACATTAAATATCGAGTTTCAGAGAATTGAAGGCTTTGTTTGAAATATTATCGTGTAAAGAGCTGCGTTTCAATATTACTCTATCTTTATTCATAAGTGTGAAAGAAAATCAATATAAGAGGTATCGTAAGACATTCAAATCTAATTAGCATCCTATTTTGTTTAATCCGTTTAGATTATGTTTTCCTGGTTTTTTTGTTACAATTTTTTAGAGCAATACCACGCTAAGTTTCATCCAAACTTAACTTAGGAGTCTACACTCTACAATGAACCTGAGAGCCTGGGGCCCTAGCCATATTACACGATCTATCGTCGCTGTAGAACGATCTATCGTCGCTGTAGAATAGAACACTTCAAAATGTATAGGAATTGACGTTCTGACCACGTGACTCATCTACTTGAAACGTCAAATCCTATACATTTTGAAGTGTTTCTATTCTATCGCGACGATAGATAGTGTAATATGGCTAGGGGGGCTGGCCATTTGGTGTCTGCTGCGAATTTAATCAATTTCAACAATCGTTTAACAACACTAAAATGATGATTTGATGGCCAATATCAAATCTCACTCGTCTTAAACTTTTCAATGCCGCTAGAATGTCACCAAACTGAAACATAAATCATCTAAGTACCATATTTTTTTTGCAATTAAAAAATATATTAAAGATTGCATCG
This sequence comes from Camptogramma bilineatum, assembly GCA_958496255.1. NCBI lineage: Eukaryota > Metazoa > Arthropoda > Insecta > Lepidoptera > Geometridae > Camptogramma > Camptogramma bilineatum. The sequence continues at coordinate 11,531,996 of OY292458.1, forward strand.
CGTGCAAATTGCGTACCTACGTATCAACTGTAAGCGGCAGTAACTACAATATCATATGCATTACCAGCAATTACACTGTCACTACACTATGAAGCTGTCACTTCCCAACTGTAAATAAAATACGAAAACCAAACATTTCGCGCACGAAACTTTTATTTGCACACGATATTTATCCGAGATCACGTCGGCGCACCAATTTCCATTTTTAAGTTGACGTTTATTTGCATACATTTCGGGAAAAAATAAAACGCAAAAACAAAGTCGGTTTGCGTTTCGATGCTTACGGCACTGAATTATTATTTACGGCGTAAACAGTCACAATGTGGGGTTTTCGAGTTGCGTATAAACAACGCGATAAGCCAAGGGTGGCGTGTGACCACCAAAAATTATGTAACGCTTAGAAAGGTGTAGTAATACCGGCTTGTCTTATTAAAGAAAAAACTGGCCGTCTTTAAAGTCGGTATTTTACGTGTTAACTTCATAAGAAAACATTGATGAAAAACTGCATACTTTTATGAATTACCGAAGGCTTAGGCCAATCGTACCTCTCTATCGCTAGTTCCGCACTCTCGTTTGCACGCTCGGCTCAGGTGGAACGTGACACTTACTACGTATCAATTACTGCAACAAACTCCTAGTATTTGAACGAAAGTTGTAAGAAAGGGTGATGCTATTTTAAATATTTTTAATTCTGTTGTCACCGCAATACATACCTAATCTTTTTTAACCAACTTCAAAAAAAGAAGGAGGTTCTCAATTCATCAATATCTTTTTTTTGTCACGACTCATTGATCAGACTGAGTTCCCCAGATACAAGCTTTTCTGCAAGCAACAAGCAACACCTTTTTAAATCGCACAGTATTTATGAATTTGGATACAGTAACAACGCTCATAAAGTATAATCCATCGATGGTCACTGGCAAGTGGGCGCACGTGCTGGATTTTATTTGTTTATTGGATCGCAAGTCGAAATGGGGCCGACTCATATTTCGTTTTGCTGATTTGTGTTCTGTAAACGAGCGGTTATTGCTATGATTTAAATGAATGTAATGTTTTATTGTTTACTAGCTTCTGCCCGCGGCTTCGCTCACGTGGTACCAGGTTAAAAAGTAGCCTATGTCCTATTCCTATTCCCGGTCATTATCTAATTTTAAAATTCAGCCAAATCGGTTCAGTGGTAAAAAGTAAGTAAGTTCGTATGAGCAAGTGGCTAACTCTAGTGACGGAGTTTTTAGGCCGCCTATGAGGAATTCTCATGTGTAATTATAATTTTTCCTGACTGAAAGTTATCATAATATGTGAGTGAATAGTGAAATATATTTTAAATATCACTCAGTTATTCTTAAAACAAAGTGAAATGTGTCAATAATCAGTGTGAGTGGATGTAATGTAAAATATTAAGTCCACATTAAACAACTCAAAAATTCACCACACGCCCGCCCCATGGTGCCAGAACCCCGTGTGCTTTTTATTTTTTACGACACATCAAAAGAAAGTGATACCACGTAATTTTATGATAATGGAGGTTTCGCAAACTCGCGGTAAAGGCTTACACAGACTATAGAGAAAAGTTTTGGGCAAAAATATAAGACAGAGATGAAATATTCGCATATTACTCGTATTTTATGAAGTTATGCAATGTAATAACAACTTCGTTTATTCTAAATTCTATCTACTATTACTATGACCGTGATTTCAGAGTGATTTTTGAGCTAGGATCATTTTCATTTTTGTTGCCTTCTTTCATAAGTCTACCATGTTTTCATAAGTAGGACATTTCGCTTCAGGTTGTCAATAGTGGTTTAGTGGTACCTGTTTGTAAAAATTTCATAACAACACTGTCATAATAACGCTCAGTTCATTGCTAGAAATCCAGACTCTGTTCCAGCAGCGGTAACGTTAAAATAATTATGGTATAGGTACCTAGTGAAAAAAATATTGAATGTATGATGTAGGTATATAGACCAAGATAGGTAATTGATTTCTTGATCTAGTAAGTAGTATCTGGTATCTAACTCTATCGCATATTAAGATGTTCCGGTTCATAAATAATAGGGCTAGCCAGTTCTTATCATGCTATAGTATAAGTATTCCCTAAGGTAGGCTTTTAAATTTATGGCAACCCACTGATGAGGAGTTTATGTTGGCAACATTTGAACTTATAATGCAGGGTAATGTAGTCGGCGAGTTTTATGGTAACTTCTTACGTACCCTGGGAAATGTAATGCCATAGTGTTATTGCGTAGAGTTAGAGCTGAGAAAATGTTCACGAGAAATATCTTTGCTTCTCTACCAGAAGGTATTTTAAAATTAAGTATCTCAGCGTCTTAACCCTAGATTAGTCTTAGTCTTAACCCTAGATCTTATTAGTTACAGGGTACGTGCGGCACGAAAAACTTATTTTCTTTATAAAACGTTTATGTCCACGTTGTACCAGAGTGGTTCTGTCAATTTGTTTGTTCAGATTGAACATTTTCGGCCACTGCCTGTCGTTGCGTTTAAAGGACTATTTATTATATGCAGACATTGAGCGTAACAGACACATAGCGTGCCAGACGTCGACAGACAACGACAGACATCGTCGAAGCAGAAGCACAGCACGGTCCCGTTACGATTCTATATTTACATTGACCGGCAGCTAGCGTAACGTAGCCGCACAGACACGGACAGATATGCACCGCGCAGACAAAATTCTTTGCGCAAATACTGTGTCTGTCCGTGTCTGCGCATGTCTGTGCGGCTACGTTACGTTAGATTCAAGATTCAAGATTCAAATATCATTTATTCAGTAGGACCGTTATGACCACTTTGAAACGTCTTAAGAGCTAGGTGATTCTACTCCTGTTCATTCGCGACCAACACCGTGAAGAATCAGGGCAACAAACACGGTATGGGGCCTAGCTTTCTTTTAGATATGAATACGTGCATACAAACTATATAAGAATATTAATCTGTCTGCCACGCTACGTGTCTGTTAAGGTACGATTGCGAACTCCGCTGCACGCAGCAGTGCTGCCACAGTACTACTGGTCCCCATATATTTTCTATACTTAGGTTTATATGGAGACATTCCAAGCTACGCAGCAATGCCGCGGCTGCAATGTAGGTAAAACGAATGCACCACACTGGCAGCACTGCTGCGGCAGCACTGCTCCCTGCAGCTGAGATCGTAATCATACCTTTACGCTCATTGTATGTCGAGCAGTCGCAGTCGCTTATCTCTCAGTGTGCGTATAGTCCAGTCAAATTAGGAATTAACCTCGGAATGAGAGATAATAAGCTGAATTTTCGTATATAGCTTCATTTAGGCGTCCTAAAAGTTGTCTCAAAAGTCTCATAAAATCTCGTGTCTGCGTCTTAAGTTATTCAAGGTCAAAGGTAAAAAAAAATAGTTTTTCGCGAATATCTCGGTTTTTATTGGTCCAATGATGTTAACATCTATTATAAAGTTGTAGAGCTTAAAATTTGCGACAAATTCATTAAAATTTTTTTTCCATGCGCTCAACCGTTTTTGCGATACAGGGCGGAGAGCGCGCAGCGCTCAGTATGTGTATTTCAAAAACTATACTTCCTAGAACAAAAATAAAAACTATTTTGGAATGTACAAATTAAGTCCTTTCATTTGACACCCCACTCAATAAATCTGTGTAACTTTTATCTTTTTTACCCCCTTGAGATCCCAATATCTTTAGAACCCCTCCATCGATTACGCTCATATGCTCCTCAGCAAATTTCCATAGCACAACCTAGATACTTACCAAGTTTCATGCAGTTTGGATTATCGGTTCGATAGTTATGTGAGAACATAAAAATTACACGTACAAACATACAAAGCAAAATCGTAAGATCTTAGCTCGCTTTGCTCGCTCGGTCGATAATCAACCGATAAAAAAAAACAAATTATTCAAAATTCAAGGTATTCACAGAAGTTCACGTTTGACTTTGCGTTACAGTACCTACGCGTATGGCTGAGCGCTGCGCACTCACCCTCCTCTATCGCGAAAACGATTGAGCGCATGAAATAATGTTTTAAACAAAATTTGTCGCAAATTGTATGCTCTACAACTTAATAATAGATGTTAACATCATTGGACCAATAGAAACCGAGATATTTGCGAAAAACTATTTTTTTTACCTTTGACCTTGAATAACTTAAGACGCAGACACGAGATTTTATGAGACTTTTGAGACAACTTTTAGGACGCCTAAATGAAGCTGCATACGAAAATTCAGCTTATTATCTCTCATTCCGAGGTTGATACCTTTTTTTGGCTAAGATGACTGGCCTAGTAGTCTGTTAGTAGGTTTACATCACAAACATTTCAGAACTTATAAATGTAAAAGACAATTCTTGGGATACATTTCATGTCACTTTATATAATCAAATCATGCGTGAAAATTGAATAGTCCCAAATCTTAGAAAACCCTGGGAAATTCACATTACCCTATGAAAGGCCTGCCACGTAGGTAATAACTTTTTCAATATCAAATGTGGTTTGTCAGCTCCTCATCAAAGCCTAAGAGGGAAGACCTTCGTCAAGTAGGGACTCACTTGACGTTGGTTCTTTTCAATCCAAACCTCCATCGTGATCTATATTGAGTCCTTGATTTGCATAAAACTTATTAAAAATGTAGCTCTACAAGAACCGCCCGATATGAACGGAATAAATTAAAGGTACTATCGGATCGGTTAAAATTTACTAACTTTTATATTGGTACTTTGATGTTGAGTTTGGTATGCAACCAGGAATATAATTTGAAACTTGAAATTGAAACCATGAATTAAAGTCATGGCTTATAAGACGGTATCGGCAATTAACTTCTATAAGTAAGCTTGTTACTTAAAAAAAAATTCAACAATAAACTTATTCAAACTTTTCATGCATGTTTGTCAGAAATTATTGTTCAAACTAGGTACTATCTCTAACAAGGCACAAGTAAAAAAAGCGAAACACAAGTACAAGCAAAGGAAGCGCTCGTGGCGTAGCTTGCTGAGACGTTCGTGATTGATCGTTGATGGTTGAAGTTAAGCAACGTTGTGCGCGGTCACAATTTGAATGGGCGGCCGCTAGTGGCATTCCAAGCTAAGCCATTTCGTGCTTCGGAGGGCACGTTACTTGTTCGGCTTTTAAGTCGTTAAGCCATGACGGAGGCCTTTAGGCTGCCTAAAAAACTCCATGACCAGAGTTGGCCACTAGCTCATACGATCTAACTTAGGTACATACATACATAAACTCACGCCTGTTTCCCATCACAGGAGTAGGCAGACACCACAGATCTCCACTTGCTACAATCCTGACACACTTCTTTCACTTCATTTACTCTCATCACATTTTAACTTACTAACTTTTAGTAAAAAAAATATACAAAGAAAGTACCTAATTCAAAAATGGAGTTGCCAGTCTAACGAGCCAACGATTGATCTTGCCGTGACAGCGATACTCTAGATAAGCGCCATTGCCTTATCCGTAGGCTGAGATAACATCGCCAATTCAATTAACTTAATGATGTCTGCCCCTCTGTATCGTGCGTTTTCGGAATACGCACTTTTTCCCGAGTGGAAAGTTGTGACGGAAACTTTTTAATCTGCATTGCAGTATTTTGAAAATTCTTATTACATAATACTGCTGTTAACTTTGTAAGAGCTGGTAGTAAAATGATCTTTGGGCAGTAAGTATTTCCAAGGCAAGGTGATGCTTAGCACTGAACTTCTTTGACCATTAAGTTTAAAATCCATAAAACATTTTGTATGCGATAGTGTTCACTTTAACAACTCTATTTTGAAGCTATTAGCAAAGACCTATAATTGGTTTACTGTTTCTACTGTAGTAATTTAAGGACACCTTGTAAAGTTGTTGATTTTCCGAACATAAATAAATAAGAAGAGAGTCGTAACTAAATGATAGAGTCGATGCACGGAAATGGTTTATTGACATTGTTGACCACGATAGTTGATCTATCTTTATTTTAAACTGTTTGCTGTCAATGTTATTAGAAAAGTTCATTATGATTTATGATATTAAAATCTTACTATGTAATTGTGTATCGCGTTTGTTATACTTGGGCATTTGTCAAATATTTATCTAGAGGTTTCCATGTATTGACATCCACAAGGATTTTTTAACATATCAAAAATAAAATATTTTTTGCTTTGTGACACAGCTACGATCTGTTTCGTTTTCGTTCTGTTTTTAACCGACTTCAAAAAAAGGAGGATGTTCTCAAGTTCACAAGAATTTTTTTTATGATTTTTTTTTGTGTGTTTTTTATCATTACTCGAAGACGCTTAGACCGATTTGAAAAATTCAGTTATTGTTTGAAAGTATACTTTCCGATTGGTGTCACCAAGACTTGGTGAGGATTTGTTGAGGATCTTCGGAGTGATGAACAAAATGCACCTCGAGAGTGCAGAAAATTGCTGTTTATAACATTGAAGTCGGTTTTTTATAGCCACTTGTAATTTGCTGGAATATAAACCAATAAAATCTGTTTCACTTTCAAAACTTTCGTTAGTTGTACTAGACATTATTTATTTATTATTTACCCAGATGAAGATTCTCCGGATGAATCGAAACATTGTCGGTATCTAAATCGACGATAATTTTACGTGAGTAATTCCCGTGTGTTAAATAATGTCAATAAAATCTGCTTACCAAAGTCGAGTATTGCTCGAAGTCTCAAACAGAAAAGCAATATTTTGTACTCACCCGACAAAAGGCTATAAGTTGTTTGAACAGCATTATTATCCATACTGAGTTTTAGCCACCGGTACTCTAAAGACTGGTTACCGGTAACATTGTTTATAAAAGGCTGTTATTGAGTGAAACAGTAGACCGATAGTTTCTACTGCATTATCAGCAAACACGGTAGATCAATATCTGTTCAATAGGTAGGTACTGTTATTTTGGACACACGGTCTTTCCGAAATAAAAAGCATAAAGAAGAACGAGCATGGTTCATACAAAAAAAACCCACATCCTATATCGAAGTAATTTTCTTAAGAAAGAATTTTCATGGCAATTTTTCTCAATGTTAGACTGTAAGGATGGAGTTTGGAAGTATGTATACCATCTCCTACTCAATTTTACCTTTTTTTTCTAACACTTCACTTTGCTGGAGGACGTGGGTGAATCATGATCCTTCGTCTTTTAATTCCTTAAATTGGACTTCTCCATAAGTCTGTCTCTCTATCTCTGTTCTTCAAAAATTTTCACCAATCTCTCTCAAAAGCGTCAAGATCGTCTTTCCAACGTTTACTCAATATTACCTACTCAGTAACTCAGCCGACTACAACTTTCTGAAAGTAAAATAATGTACTTAAGAGCCTGTCCAGAAGGAGGGCGTTTCACGCGCGTAAACTATTGCCATCCTCTTTTGTTAAACAGTCAAAAATAAGGATGGCAATAGTTTACGCGCGTAAAACGCCTCCATCTGGACAGGCTCTAATGCTTGTTTTACAATAAATCGACTGCATGATGGCATGTCATAATAAAGTCATAAAATATTACCAATAAAAGCATTCCCAAAGGTCACATAAAATAACACTGACCCCCAATCTTGAGACTGCTTCTGTAATGGTACGATACTCGCATGTTCAAATTACTTTACTGCACACGATAAATAAAAATAAAAATACACTGTGTTTATTGAGATTAATTTCAAACACAATATTTTAATATATTAGTGATGTGATACATAGCTTACTGTTTTATTCATAAGCTGTCATTTTAGCAAGGATTTGGAAAGTTTTTATTTTCATTTAATTTCATCGAAAAGAGATAGCAATAGATTTAGTATTATTTGTGGGTTATTACAGGGTAACTGTAAAAACTGCAGGTCGGCGGTGGATGTAGGCCGCTTCCAACCACAGCACATATAAATTTTTGAGGGAGGTCTATATCCAACAGTGGACGTCCAACGGCTGGGATGATGATGATGATGACAAGGTAATTACAGAGTAAGTGCTTAATTCTTAAGGGCAGTATGTCTCGAGCATCGGTAGTCCTGCCCAAAGGGCTTGTGTACAAAACTCGCTATTTTCACAGAATTTGATAATTTGACTTTGCTTTATAGACCGTAATCTACAATCTCGCCTCCGGCTCTAAAGGATCGTTTCTGTCCTAGATCCGTAAAATTTACGTTGTTTTGTACAGTCAACAATCAAATATCCTTCTATTACATCACTAGAGTATGCAAAAAAAAACAATTGAAGCGCTCGTGTTGTGGCTTGTTTAGTCGTACATAATAGACATTGAAGTTAAAATACTTTATTCTAGAAATGAATAATTAAAAAAAAAAGATCTGTTGGTAGGAGAAAACTGTCCTGGCCGCGAAATATAAGGCAGTGGACAGGCATCAAAAAGGCTGAAGACCTATTTAGAATAGCCCAAACAAGGAAGAGTTTAAGAGGATGACCGCCGACCTTCAATAACTGGAGAGGCACTATAAGAAGAAGAAGAAATGGATACCATAAGCAGCAGAATGATTATCTATTTATTTATTTGGTGAAATTATAACAATCTTATTTGTTTTGTCATCTAAATTATTGTAAGGTCGAGATTGTCGCGGAAGCATTTGAGAGAACGCGTCTTCTCTTTAAGAACTGTAAGTTGGCATAAGAAAGAGATGGATGGAAGTAAAGCAGTTTTAATCTGAATTAGCTTCTTGTTTTACTTTTATTTTTAACACTTAAAATGACATCTATTGTTGAGTGTACCTCTGCTTAGTCTTTCTTTATTTTCCACTTTGATAGACTATAAATTGTTGATTACAAACTTGATATTTGGTTTATCTTCCATTTCGTTTTAATTAAAAACGAGACAATGTTTGTCATTGTATACTTTGAACTCACCTTTAGGCAGTTTTAAGACAAAACACAACATTTACTTTTTTATCTTAGTGCTTAATAAGTTAACATTTTTAGAAGAATCAATTTAAGTACATGAATCTTCGTAAAATAATGTTAAAAGCCTAGAAAATACACATTTTTTGCAGCTAAATCCAAAAAAAAATCAAAAGGCGCCGTTGAAAACCCTAACTACAAAACAGAATAAAGGTAGCCGTCCACTAGGGTATAACAGCGTTATTTCGCAAAAACTCCCGGCCATTTAGAGAGTAAACGTAACGTAGTCATTAGTTGGATCTGTCACCCTCGACCTGCGCCCTCGCGGGACAAACGTGATAACGTCCCTTTGCGAAAGCGTTAGACGAATTTTGGATTATGGCCACTTGACTAGCGGTTTATTTTTAGCGGTATATTTTAATTCATAACGTAAATCTTCTATTTATACGAAAATCGTTATGTGTGCTGTGTGAAATGTCCAGCATTATTTATTTATTTATTTGTGTATATTGTCTATGGACTCCATGGATTTTGATGACATTTTCAGGCAATCTTCAGTTTAGCCCAGCTGGTAATCCTGTAAAAGTTTGGTAGCGATCGGATCCACAGAAACCCCATGCGAGTCGTTAGTTAAAATTAAATGATTATTAATTTTGATGAAGGGTACGTAAAAACTAAATTCTCGACTACGATCAGGTAACTTCAACTTTATAAGACAAAAGAAATATTTTAGATACCTACTCGTACTAAGACAATACAAACACAATTTTATTTGGAACAAATTAACAGCTCCGAACCTACTACTACCTACTAGTGATCATAACTTTGTAAAAGTATTTAACTGTGTCCCAGCTAGTTAAATCAGCAGTATACGAGTATAAATAATACATTATTAAAACATTAATACATTTATAATGGCTTATATTACAATACAAATTTAATTATATCACACACAGAACACGTCGTTTTTTACTGATTTGAATAGTCGAACATCGATTTTTTACCAGTTTTCTATGAAATATTACTACCTATTGAATGAGAAATGATACTCATTGCTTGAGAAATGACACACGTTCCATCGATTTCAGAATACGCGCTCCTTATACATCAGCTCAGTTATAGTACGATTTATTGATATCCGCATCTTATAAGCGGTTTTAGTTGAGCAGTTTCTTGTATTGCTACGAGTATCTTACTTTATGGCCCAACATAGAGCATCGATTAACCATTAAGAGCGGAGCGGATTCGATAGTGCAATTGAACGTTATACCTATGATTGAGGCATGAGTGGAACAAAAAGATTAATATAATGAAAAGAAATAAATAAATTTGACGATTGGCAACTCTGTGGCGCAGTGGGTGAAGGCCCGCCTGTGACGCAGGAGGTTGCGGGTTCGATCCCCACCGCAGGACAAATGTTTGTATGATCTGCAAATATTTGTCTCGGGTCTGGGTGTTTTCTATGTATATTATGTATGTATTTACAAAAAAAACATGTATTTAAGTAGTATATCGGTCATGTGGTTCCCATAACATAAGCTATGCTTAGCTTGGGGCTACATGATGCTGTGTGAAATGTCCAGCATTATTTATTTATTATTTAATGCAGCAGTCAAGGTTTTTTTGTTCTAGTGTCCATAACGCTTATGTTCTGTGGGTGCACTCTCGCCATGTTATAACTAAAAACTAAAAGCATTCCATTCTATGTCTTCAAATGAAACGACCGAGCAATGAATGTTTAATGAATCTGAAATGGTGTGCATGTTAAAAGGCATTTTCATAATAATAATTAAACACTGAATCTCATTGATTCAAGTCCCAGAGCAATAAATCAGAGGACTCGAGGCGTAAAAATAATTTTGCTCTTTAATATTTACCGATTGTTTCATTTCACTGTGAAATACTGCCTCGGCAATCAGATGCGCCAGTTTATGCTGACCTATGATTATCTTAAGAGCCAAAAAGTATTTTTTTTAAACGAAAATGAAACAGGGCACGACTAAATCCGCCAATGTGCCATAGACATTCTGTCGTAGGCAGCTTTTAGGCATTTAGGTCAGAGATACGTTCCAGTTCAAATATATTTTGAAACATGCTCACATTCTTTAAAAGTTAGCATTCCATACTTATTCGGCAGAGAACCAAAGTCGTTGACATAGCTCAGAGAATTAGCAAGCTGAAGTGGCAGAGGGCCGTATCTGCCGAAGAACTGACAACCGCTGGGGTAGACGAGTTCTTGAGTGGAGACGAGGTCTTGGCAAACGTAGTGGGGGACGCCCTCCTGCCAGGTGGAGTGACGATCTGCGAAAGGCTGCCGACACAAGTTGGATGCGTCAAGCTGAAGACATGGCGCGATGGCGCTCATTAGGGGAGGCCTATGTCCAGGAGTGGACTGCTATTAGGCTGATGATGATGATGATTCCATACGTAATAGGTTGCAAGCCATCGTCTATTAGAATCCTGATTGGCTTCCTCATGATCTTTTCCTTTACCGTACCGACCGAAAAAAATACATTGATGCACAATTTGAGCTTTACTTCCATTTTGAAAATAGGGGCACTCAAATAAAACTTAATACATTTAATTTTTTACTCTTTCTAACTTAAAGCTAGTTTCATATTTACCTACAAGACATCACAGAATGTTATGTCACCGGAATTTTACAAGGCAAAGAGTGCAGAGATCTTCAAATTTTGGTCGTTTACAACATTAGTGACTGTTAACATTCTTTTCTGATGGTTCATTATAGAAATATCCAGAGGCTGTTGGTATAACAAGTTTCTTTAATTATAATAAAGATATTTTATAAAAGTAGGCTTGTTTCAAAATGTTTAAACTACTAAGAGTTTATTACAGAAAAATAACTTGGCTTAAAGTTATTCTTGTTTTTGATTGTAAAGTTTAAATACTTATAACTTTTTTTTACTAATGAACACATACACTATGTCCTGATTTACTATATTTTTTCGATTATAAATAGGCCAAATTAAAACGAATGCAAAATCAGCGATAGACTTGTAATCCTTCACGTATTTTTTTTTTATTCTTGTTGCACAAATGAAACAGTTATAAAATGCTTAGATCTAGACAGGTAATGGTACGTGTGCATTTTTTTCAAAATATATTGTCCTACTGTTGAGCAAAGGTCTTCCAAACCATCCTCCTAGCTTACGATCGCCAGCTTCGTCCCACCACTCAGCCAGGAATGTATCTAGATTCTAGCTAGATTATCATCGGAATGCAGCCAGCGTCTTTGAGGCCTGCCCCGGCAGCGCCGCCCATTCTCAGGCAACCACTGCGTGACGATTTGAGTCCATCTGTCTGGATGCATTCGACTCACGTGGTCCGCCCACGTTACGTATGTTTACTTCTACAAAATGAGGACATATGGTATTTAAGTTTTTTACGTGCCTGTACTACCGAGAGATCTTTGAAATATGTACTTTCGATTGGGAAATTCATGTAGTTCTGCTTTTTTTAAAGCTGACATAAAAAGAAGCTTCTAGTCTTAAGATCAACTCTACAATACAGTCAATTTTAGGTTCATATTTCATACATGATATCACATACATCCATAGATTATTTATTTCGTAAAAGTTTGGACAATTCCAATCAAATTCGGTTGGACAAGGCCTATACTTATTAATAGTAATACTTTACTAGTAGTGAAAGAAAACATCGACAAAAAGGAGTTGAAAAAGAAAAGGGGGGCCTTTGCCCTGCAGTAAGACAGAACGTGCTTTTAATAATATAAAAATGATGTTGGCTTCAGCCCCATGTATGCCAATCAAAGGTCACCATAGTCCCGAGATGTTAAACTTTGACTTACAAAAAAAAATAGCTTATTAGACGCAAGTTTTTCTCATATTCGAACAGTAATCATCATTTAGCTCTACAAACTTTTCCAACTTAAAAGTTCGAGAATTTCAAATAAGGTGGCAGTTTAGAGCGGGTCTAACCTCGTTTGTAGATGAACCAATTTAGAGTAAAGTACTGGCTTAGCCCACTTGCAGTCGGCATCGTTACGGAGGCAAGTGTATTTATTTTAGTGCGCTTGTGTAGTTTAGACAAATATTTGCTGCTGGTTATAAAAGTGAAAACGTTGCTTCAACGTGATAATTGCACTGCTATAAAAGTAAATGAAACACCATTTTTTTTTATTAAATAAGTATACTTACTTTCCCAGTATTTTATTTCAAAGGCGACTTCAGATGAGCTTTTTTTCTGATCGTATAAGCACGGTTTTTGTAAGCGCGTAGTACGAGAGTAGACGCGCTTTTAAGTTCGTATACCCATGAGCCATTACTATTTCGGACTTGTACTATGTTACTGGTCACTGTGACTGCTGCTTTAAGGTGGCGGTGCGTGCCCGAGACTGAGGACCTTTAAATCATCTAAAAGGTATGAAAAAATACATAGTACTTTGAGGATACGCTTCCCCTTTTTACCCGATTGCGCAAAGCAAAGGAAGGGTAATGTGTTTATCAGTCTATGTATGTTTGGATGTTTCTATGTGGCACTCTAGAGGCCAAACGCGTGGACCGATTTTGATAATTCTTACGTCAATCGATTTGTCTCAACCTTGGGAGTGCTACTAAAGACATGACAGTAAACAAAATTCACCAGTGCCACAACCAGACGCCATATTGTCAAAATTAAAAAAAACCAAAATCGTCACACTATATCAAGTGGGGTATCGTTGAATAGGTATTTCAAAATCAACTTTAGGTTTCTTTTACCATTTTTCATTTTAAGTAACAGTTTAGGAAAAATAACGGTTTAAAGTTGATTAATAATAATTCTCGCTATGGATGTTTTTATGTGGCACTCTAGAGGCCAAACGCGTGGACCGATTTTGATGATTCTTACGTCAATCGATTTGTCTCAACCTTGGGAGTGTCACTAAAGATATGACAGTAATCAAAATTCACCAGGGCTACAACCAGACGCCATATTGTCAAAATTAAAAGAATCAAAATCGTCACACTATATCAAGTGGGGTATCGTTGAATAGGTATTTTAAAATCAACTTTATCATAACTAAAAAGTGTTAAATAAAAAAATATTTAAAAAAAACAAAAACCCGACTGCGTCAAAACTAAAAAGAAAAAAACAAGCCTGCAAAGAATTACTCACAGTCGGGACCCATAACATTGGGAAGATTTGATTGGTAATAAAATGAATGGGTACCGACTGTGAGTAATTCTTTGCAGGCTTGTTTTTTTCTTTTTAGTTTTGACGCAGTCGGGTTTTTGTTTTTTTAAAATATTTTTTTATTTGCTTTTAATCAATCTTGTATGTATACTTATTCTATGACATACAATAAGGTATACTTCTATTTGGTTGTTGCACACAAAGCAGATAGTAAGTACGGAACAAAGTAGGTAAGACAAAAACTTCAAAGAAAGCTTTTTTTTGGAAAATTACTGACTCCACATTAACTTTCCGATTATAGTGATGTGAATAATCGTAGATTCGTGTGCATAAGGTTACTGAATTCACCAGTCTTTGTGAATTATAAAAAGCGATATCAAAGTAAGTCCATTGTAAAACAACCGGATTTCTTCAACATTCTAATTGCTTTAACATTCATAATTCAAATACGGACAGAATTGCTACTGGGCAAAGTTATTCTTAGATTAACTGCAGTAGATTTATAATTCCATTAGCTTAGGTACTTGCTTCAGAAAACGAATTGAAGTACATTGTCCGCTGAAAGTTGCGCGGTGTTTCTTCTGTGGCTCCAACTCAGAGGTTTTTTCAAAGATTTACTGCTTTGTTTCAAATTTTAATTTAATTCACCTCATGCAGTTCCTTTTACGATGACTGGCTTCAGCTTATTTTATGCTTTTATTAAATTCTTTGAATGTGGGTATGGTTTGTACTGGCATACGCTTGCACGGACTTTAAATGTCTAGACATGGCAGTATTTTTACTATGGTGTAAAAACTACGTAAGTATACATAATGATAAAAATATAACATCATAATAAAGTTATCAGGTAAATAATAGTAGGTCGATTTCTAAGACAACTGTTAAGAAAACTCAGCATTCCATACCATTGTAACGCGTAGTTCAAAAACCGATCTTACTTCTAGGTAGTTCTGGTAGACAGTTGGTAAGCCCTGCCGCGGCTCAGTTTGCGTTGGGTAAAGTAGAAATTAAGTAAAATAAGACAGGTAGGGTAAAACTCCCAATTATTGGCCCTTTAAGGATCTTGATGTACTTAAATCATGATAACTGTCTTTGTTACGTGTGGCGAACAAAAAAAAGTTGTCAAAATGATAGAATGAAAGTTAATTGATGTTTTTAATACATGGGAAACGTACTTAAACATAGTTTTGTATTTATTTTTTTGCGGTTTATTTAAAAACATGATTTTACCAATTATGGGCATACTTTGACTAATTACTGGCATAAGTTGGACCAATTTATTGGCCCTTTTAACTGTTAAGTAAATTGAAAGAAATCGTTTAAAGAGAGCTTAAAATACATTCGTAAAGACTTATTTATTATTTTTCTTCATTCTTGTCATCAAACTCAGTCTAAAAATTCTCTATTTTAGCTATAGTGCAGCTGAGATGCAGTATTTTGTTTTGCTTGGTTTCATTAACTGTCTGTTATAACATTAACATAGTCACTATCATTTTCTTCTTTTCGTCTTGTTTTTCATTCGGATTACAGTCTTCTTTTTGTGAGTTAAGGTTATTTCCACAGTATCTAACTTTTTAGGTAACACAAGTTTCGTTACACTTGTTTACTCTTTTGTTATTTCCTTCCTAATTTTTGTTGTTTGGCTGATATTGTTGAAATTCCTCTTTTTCTTGTTTGATTTATTAGTTAGACCAATTATTAGCAGACTTATGCTCAAACATTGGCCTAGGGTCGATAATTGGTCTACTCATAGAAATCTCAGAAATACCAATTATTGACATCACTGCCAATAAAATGGAAATCAACTAATTTTGCTGTACCAAATGTTGGCACCGCAATAAAATAACAAAAACAATGCAATTCTTAAAAATTAGTGCTCAGGAAGCTCGAATAATATGTGTTGAAATGATTTAAAAACTATAGCAAAGTAAAACCCCCTGATAAACTTAGATTCGATAAAATTAAGAAAGCTCTTACCTTAGCAAAAACATAGGGGGGGGCCAAAATTAGGGTCGTTTACCCTACTTAAATGTTTTATTTGTGTTCACTGCTGATACATAATGATTTTCTCCTCGAGTAGGTGTCGACAAGCGCAGCATTGGACGTCCACTAACAAGATGGACATACGAGCTTGTAAAGACCACAGGTCGGGGGTGGATGCAAGCCACTTCCAACCGCAATACATGGAAATCTTTGAGGGAGGCCATGTCCAGCAGTGGACGTCCAACAGCTGAGATGATGATATTACAAATTAAAAGACGGAAGAAGACGGAAGTCGTAAAGCTCACATTCAGAGCGTCCTTCACAACCTGGCTGTATAATCTATGAGCCACGATTCTAAAAGTTCCGAAGCCGTGGCTAAAAGAACACTACGTTCACGTTTCCCTTTATACTTTTAAACCGCTAAAATATTGTTTCTGGCTGGCGCGATACCGCCGACTCGGCGCACCGCGTCATACTTGCATGTGCAAGTTTTATAAAGCTGCTGGAATAGACAAGAGTTATATTTTTAACTAGTTTCATGATCTAGTGTTTGAACTCTGATGGATAAAGATATTTTATAATGTTTGGACCATGTTAATCAATATATTTATTTATTTATTCAATACTTACAAGCTAACAGCTTGAGCCAAAACGTTTGCAAGGCACTTAAAACATAACACACATAAGTAGGTATATTTAACGGACACAAAATCAACTTAAAAAACATACACAAAGAAAAACCAATAAATTAAGCTTAATGGTAAACACATTTACGAGTAGGTACATCTGCATACTTTGATTCATCTGAATGATAGCCAATTTAGACCAGCTTGGCTGAACTGGTTTCCCTTAAAAGGACTGACCCCAGATTTTCAGGCTTTATAATGTTAACCTCACACTAAGGTATCTTTAAGATTTTCAAATCCTCATAAGTGCAACTTTTGGGGTGCTTTTTAAAAATTTGAAAGAACAATAAATGAGCTAACACTTTATAATAAAATATCTATAATCCAATTGAAATAGAAGATATCGGTATCGAGCCTCTATAGATGGCGTGTACGGCATAAGCTG
The DNA here is from genome assembly GCA_958496255.1 of Camptogramma bilineatum. Taxonomy (NCBI): domain Eukaryota; kingdom Metazoa; phylum Arthropoda; class Insecta; order Lepidoptera; family Geometridae; genus Camptogramma; species Camptogramma bilineatum. The sequence goes on from OY292458.1 coordinate 11,549,046, forward strand.
TGAAGTTTGTACCCCCACAAAATTTGAACCAGTTACTCAATTGGTCGAGAGCATAGGGTAAAGTCTTATTTTGGATTCATATCCCATCCGTATGCAATTTTTGACATACATTTTACAGATATGGTGATGGAGTTTTAGACCACCTAGGCCTCTTCATGATTTAACGACTTCAAAGTCAAGACCAAAAATTTAACATGCTCACCAAAATACTCTCTGCTGCGCCACTTGTGGTCACCCATCCAAATTTTGACCGCCCTGTAAAGTTTCATCAACATCCAATCGTCGTTAAAACTTCTGTCTCATGAGATGACCGTAATGGTCGTCAAGCTCTTTAGATTTTCTTTAGATTTTTCTTTAGATTTTCAGGCTTTTATTAGATACTTAAAAGATGTCTTGGAAACTCACTTTAATCAAATGCTCATATTTTACAAGTAGTTACCAGTTCATGACAGGGTTCAAGTCAATCGCAGCTTATTAGATAAACTCGTTTCCTCATGATGTTTTCCTGTCTCCTGCGGCGTATAAATTAAGTAGAATACAAGTAAAGGGATGGGTTTAAAACGTTATGACTTTAGAAAAAAGTAGCGACGTTTAAAAAGATAGAATATGGGTTTTGTGTTGAGAAACAGGAGTACATGGCGAGTGATGAATATGATTGTAGATGGATAAACCGGCTGGGGTAGGCCTAAGAAAAGATGGATGGATGTGGGAATGCGGATATGGTGTGTAGGGAGAGAGTACTAAGATGACGAGTGATAGAAAAAAGTGTAAGAGCAGGAGTACGATGACAATGATGATGAAATAAGTACTATCTACATATATAATTTTTTTTTCAAGTATCCCTTAGTATCCGTCTACGAAGTCATAAATGCAGGTCGGTAATTTAACTTAAAGACCTATACTATGTCCCCGGACCGAAATAAATCACGATTTTGACAGAGACAGTGAGTGATGTAAGTACACTTTTTTCTTCAAACTGCATTTAAACTCCATCATCAGAGTTATTGGACTAGTCTAATCATACCCCTCCCAAATCTCAGAACATCTTTATTTGATTCAAAGAAAATATGGATGGATTGTGTGAGAGAAGACATGCGTGTGAAAGGAGTAACTACTCAGATGACGAGTGATAGGAGGAAATGGAGGAGGAGAACATGTTGTGCCGACCCGGAAAAGGGCAAGGAAATGATGATGACGATTTGTTTCAGTAAAAGATCTTCATAGTTTACCACCACGGCAAGGATGATACAAGTGCCACATTGGACTCATTACTTGCACGCACGGACTATCGAGAGCCATTCTCCACATTTATCATATCCAGCGAAACTAAGCATCCGACTAATTCCGTATTTTCCCACACGCCATATAATCCAACGCGTATATTGGACTAGCCAATATCGGCGTATCTAGTTAGTGTTGGTAAAGCGTTCGCCCGCGATATAAAGATACTGCACAGCACGAGAGCGTTTAAAGATTTAAAACACAAGCAATGACAATTTTTGTACATACATTATAATCAATGAGAGTTAATGAGGCTTGAAAGGTGTGCCAAGATCAAGATTAAAGATAATGAAAAATAGAAAAAAGGCTTTTTGTGTTTAAAAAAATATAGAGTGAAAAAGATTATCTGAAGCGCGATTCAACACTTCTCGGAATGCATTCCGAATTCAATCAAACTGATCGCAAGCTTTTTTGATGTGTGTATAAGTATATCCAATAAGGAATGCTGGTTATCCTATCCAAGTGTGTGGATCCAATTTAGATAGGAGAGGTTTAAGTTCTTTGAGCACCACACTTCACGCAAATAAATAATTTCATTTCATTGTATCATGCATGTATTCCTCTTAAATTTACAATATCACATTCAGTTGAAACAAGCATAACAAATGAATGGTGTAGGAACAATCTACAGGTGAAGTGACCTAATTCGCACCATGGAAGCATGCACAAGGTAATCAATCAGGCAGTGTCCAAACTCAGAATACAATTATGAACTTAGTCCATGTCAGTACAGAGGCCACTGCGACGTGATTAATTAGACTGGTTGCGATACTGTTTTAGTGTACTATAATTAGCTTTATGTTATTGAACTGACTTGTTTTGAGGTTGAATTGAAACCTTTTTCAAAGGCTTTGGAATTTCCGGTATTTCATGAATTCTTATAAATTCTATTGACACTGTAATTGTTTGATCTGAAAAGGGAATAAAGAAATCCCAACAAAATGTTTCTTAAAAACGGTAACCTATCAATCTTTCGAAAAACGATACACCGAATTTTGAAATCCATAAAACGTTTGATAGAAACTTGAAATCCAGATACTATGTTTTACATAATTTTATTACTCCGATAAAACGTTTCACAGAAGTCTCATTTGACAGAAACACTAATGCCAGATTATCAGTTCGTTTTTTTTTCATTCGACAACAATATCCTTATACCTTATTTTAAAAGACAGAAGTAACGCTTACCAGAAAATTTCCAGCCATATAAAACCTTTTCCATCTTACTCAATTATATTATTTACGTAATTTGTGTTGCTTTTCATGTTGCGTCTGTCTTACCGTAAAACGAAATGTTTTTAGGTTATTATCGGTCTCAGAACCGAATCTGCCCACCCCGACTTCCACGTAGTCTTGTCTGTCCTACCCTAGAGTGTTTTTATGAATTCGGAGGCGCGAAGGGAGATGCAGCCCCCGCCCGCTGTGACAAAACGCGGAACCAGCACGAGCTGGAGCGGCTGAGGCTGGTCGCCGCCGAAGGTGGCGACCAAACAGCCGAAGCTGCGAAGGCTCGTGCTGATGCCGCGTTTTGTTACGCAAGGGCGGAGGGGCTGCACTTCCCGAAGCGCCGGAGCCGTCACAAATTCGAAATATATGGAAGATTTAGGTTAAATTTTGATAAGCCAAAAGTGTTTGGTGAGGTTACTTAACCATCTAGCACGAAATTAGTTAGAAAATGAAATGTTAAAGGTAGGTAATAAAAAAAAGTAACTAGGTACATTATTTATTAGATATCTACCTACAGTACTTCAAGCTACATAATGGACATCGGTCATTTAATTTTATGGTACCTAGTATTTATAACGCTCTGAATTATTACTAGATGGCGCTACTAGTAGGCGTTTAGAAAGATTGAATACATAATTTTGTAATAGGTCTTTTTCAAAAGTCAAAAGTCAAAAGTCAAATTCGTTTATTCAATAAGATCACAAGTGTACCACTTTGAAACGTCTTAAGAGCTAGGTGATTCTACTCCTGTTCCTTCGCGACCAAGACCGTGAAGAACCAGGGCAACAAACACGGTTTGGGGCCTAACACTCTTTTCGGTGACACACTTTTTGTTTGTAATTTTTTTTTTTTATATATTTTTTTTATGTAACTTTCCTGAACCATGATTTTTCGGCATCACAAAATATATGGAAAACAAATTATATGGAAAACAAACATGCGGTAAAGTGAATTATCTGGATGTTAAAATTTCTGGAAAATGTTTAGATGGATTTTGTATTTCTGTCTTGTAAAAAAAAAAAACAAATGAAAATCTGGCTTAAGAATTTATGGAATTCGAATTCCTGTATTATGAAAAAAAAGAAATCAAAAATCTGTCAAACGTTCCTATGGATTTCAAAAATCTGTCTTGTATTTTTCGTGACATCAATACGTAACCCTTAAAAACGAAAATTTAATTGATCGTGTAAATGTAGAAATAATGTAATACATAGTACCAACATGACTAAACTACTTCTAATCTCTCTAACCTTGATTTAGGTTATTCATTTGGGTAAAAAGTGAATGAATTTGGATTAAATCGGTGTTCAACCGAAAAATGATCTTATTAAGGTTTTCGGGCCGAAGTCATTGGGTTACGTGGCTGAGTTGGTGGTTGGAGTTGGAGGATCAATTTGATCAATGCGGGTTCAAATCCCATTAAAATTGAAAATTTTAACCAAGAATTTTCATTTAGATGAAAAAATTGCAGTAAGTACCTATTTGTTTTTTATTGAAATGTTTCGTTTTATGACGCTTATAATTTTGCAAAAATCAAAACCTACTTAGTACCAGCGCCTTTTTAACACGACTTTATATCTTCTGCGCTACTGCTTATTGAAAAACGGAGTATTCCGTAATCAACCATTGATAAATCAAGATTTATTACATTCAGTAAGTAATCTACGTTGATATCTTTGGTAGATCAACCATTATTATTTTATGCCTGGATTATGTTCATGATCGTAAATAAGCTTTTAAATATTTTATGCTCCTATAGATACTGTTACTTATCAAATCTTCACGGAAGCTATATGTTTCATTTGGCAAGAATTTAGTCTATTTTTGAGTAAGTTTAATATTTCAGTCTTGACTTGAACAATAATAATTATATGCCCATTATTTTAACACACGGGAATTACTCACGTAAAAATATGGTCTATTTAGATACCGTCAGTGTGAGACGCAACCGCGAGGAGTAACCTTGCAGCAACTCCCTCCTTACCCAGATGAAGATTCTCCGGATGAATCGAAACATTATCGGTATCTAAATCGACGATATTTTTACGTGAGTAATTCCCGTGTGTTAAAATAATGTCTAGTACAACTCACGAATGTTTTGAAAGTGAAATTATATTCCCATAATTTTTGTTTAGTTTCTTAGTCAACTCCACACGTATTGACCATCTTTCCTGTGGATACGCCCAGCTGAAAGGATAGTTTTGGTACTGGGTAAGCTCACTCTCAACAATGTCCCAGGCAATACAGTGCCAGTATCCCGTAAGGTGTAGGCAAAGATTGCTTTCTGACAGGAATCTTAACGGCCGTGTGGAATCACAAATGTAGTAAACTGCATTTGTGTGAATCTATATTGTATGGAAATCACGAATAGGAAGAATCGCATTTATGTAATCGATCGCATAAACCTTAAGATCATCTAGTAAATTATCATTTATATTGAAGTAGTATATTGAAGAGTTTATTTATAGTAAACAGTAAATTGTTAAATAACTATCTATATATCTAAATAATAATGTAAAGGCCTAAGTACCATATTAAATGGTTCTAGACGGAACCAATCTCTCAATTTATTACTCAAGACAAACAATCGGAATGATATCCCTATCTTTGCCTATTCCTAAGATTTCACCTGTCTAACAGGATAAAATACCGAAACAAATATCCTTCAAACTAATCTAAATCTATTTCCTTAACTTGATGAAATACTTCCCATCACATTTCTTGATACAAGAGGGATTTACACTTATCATTTACCTATAAATAATGGGTCAATTATCGCTTGCAACCTATCTTTTTACTTATCAAATACCTGTAACATGAACAGCCTCAGTTTTGAACTCTATTTAATAGTAACAGAGGTGTTTTTTGAGCGTGGGGTGCGGAAAGGTAAAGAATGGCCTGATCGAAGTACATTATCTTCTAAGTTTAGTTTCGATCGACGCAAAACTTTATAACTCGGACTTTAGATTTATTTTAATGAAATTACTTGGATAACTTTTTCTTTTGCAAGAAAATGTCGAATTATTATAAAGGGATTATGTTGATCGAACGAAAGAATATTCAACTTTTACGATGTCACACGAAGGGACCTTATTCGTACTTTTAAATTTATCGGTACCTAAGTAAGTACTTAAATTGAATTTATCGTCAAAACTAAAATGATATTGCAAACATTTACATGTCCTTACTTATGTAATAGCTATAACATCTTTATTGATAGATTTTTCAGCTTACTCTTTTGAAAAACAATCCATTGTTTTTTGTTTTCAAATAAGTATGTCGGCGCCTTGCCGAATTGTCTATAACAATTAAGTATGAACTGGAAGAAGGTAAGGTCGCTGTAGCGAATTGTCTTTATCAAGAGTGATATGCATGAACTGCAAGGAGGTCGCTCTAGCGAATCGTCTATAACCAGAGTGACCAAGAAGGTCGCTCTAGCGAAGTGTCGTGTCGATGGAGGCGGGATGACAATCTTGAGAAGGGGACTTCTGAAAAGATGGTCAACTGCGCACCACGTCTTCGACAAATCGCTATGTATTGCTTTGATCCAAGCATAATTTATTCAAATTAGAGTGAATAACGAGTTTGATAAATGTGATCGACGATGTAGAAGCTTTATTTCGAGACTATTGTAAACTGTCAAGAAGAAGACATTTATTTCATCCCAAAGTATCAATCTGCATAACCACGCCTGTGATGAATTCTGATGTAGGCCATCCTGATTCTACAAGTATAAATTAATTCCAAAATTCACATATTTTCCTTAAATCAGTCCACATTTAATCATTATACTGCATTACATAAAAAAATCCATATTCTAATCTATAGTCCATAGTCTACTCCACAGTCTAATTTAGCCAACTGATTCAGAATTCCATTTAAAAGCATATTCAAGGCAAGGTGCACGCCAATGTTTACTCAAAATATTTAGATCTTATCTTAACTATTCCAGGTTAGTTCATTACAATATGTTTTGCGGATAAAGAACTATTTTCATCATAATCATCATCAGCCTATAGCAGTCCACTGCTGGACATAGGCCTCCCCTAATGAGCGCCATCGCGCCCTGTCTTCAGCTTGACGCATCCAACTTGTGCCGGCAGCTTTTCGCAGATCGTCACTCCACCTGGCAGGCGAACTATTTTACTATTTTATTACTATTTATACTATTTATAGAACTATTTTAATAGTAGTAAAATAAGCAAAGGACTGCTCATTATTTACAAACAAACACGGTTCAGAGTTTCCACCTCGCTTGAGCATCTGTTGAGCAGAGCTTTATTAAAACGCAGCGAGGAATGCAAGTGAATTAGTTCTTTAGCCCGTTTTATTGCAGGCTTTATTTAACTTACTTTGTAGGTTTATTATTTTCATTAGGAATTATGATCCTTTTAGTAGCTCATAATGTCACTAAGTGTTTTTTTAATTTTATATATATCAAAAACCAATATATAATTGGTTTTGATTTTATTGAAGGATTATCAAAACAATATTTTATTATGCGGCTGTAATTTTATCAGAATAATTTTAGATGAGTAATGTTTAATCTTATCTTACTCTCAAAAACAATAGTTTTTAATTCTATTTTTTGTCTGTTTAAGTAATTATTTATTTATCAAGGATGAAAACTGGTCACCAGCTACCAAATTCGAAATAAAAGAAAAACTAGTTTAAACCCTATTCTATCATATTCTGATGTGAATCCGTGAGCGTACCTAAGCATGTTTTCAATAATTTGTATCATCAATACCTTGAACAATGTAGCAAGGAACTGGTTACACTTTACACAGTCAACATCAAACAGAACAGGTAACCAAACAACAGTCCAGTTGGCTCTAACGAACATGAAGCGAATTAAGGAATTACATTCCTCTACGTTCTAGATTCAAGGTATTTTAGTTGTGATGTTTGCTCGCAGAATTTGAAGTAGGTATTTCAATGAGCTCTGAATGTTAAATGAACAAGGCTGGTTTTTTGACTTAGAAATATTTAGTGCAGGAACTCTAATATTCATGATGACATACATTTCAGGTGTTGACTAATACCTAGGAATGTATACTACCTCTACAGTACAAAGAGTGGATCATGTGTCAATCTCCAAACAAAGTAAACCTTATATACATTTTAGATATTATTATATTTAGATAATTTAAGAAAGTCAGAAGTACTACACCGAAAATTAATGATCATTTCACTTTTATAACTCAGTTAATTTTGGTACAAGATGGCTTCACATAGTATTTCAGCTATCAAAATTTAAAAAGTCGTCATAATTCCATAAACTGATCCCAATGTCACAAACCTTTAAAAATATTGAATTATTAATCTCGTTCTATATCAAACACATAACGTGACAACTAGCCTCCTAAAAGCAGCTTAAATTTTTTGACACAATTAATATCTTTTGAATATTAGATAAAAAACGTCTCTAATAGTATTTTGTTCGTTTCGAAGCTATGACCAACAACTAAATTAGTACTCCTGCATAATATCTAGGGTACTAAAATGTTGTTTAACATTTTTGGAATTGACTATCCTAGGTGCATCCTTTATTGTCTCTGAACAATTGACCCGCATAATTTTGCATTTTAAGAGCTGGGTTCTGGGTGGTCTAGATTTCGAAATATATTTTTAACTTAGGAACATGTTTGTAGCTTTTATATAATATGAAATAATTTGGATTTACTTGAAAATTAAAAACAAGGTTTCTAAACTTAGGTACTACAACGAAGAATCGTATAAAACTATTTATACCAAAAAACATTTAAATCGATCAAGTCGTTTCGAAGGTTCTAGATAGATACTAGATTTAACATGATCATGATTGTATCCTCAAAGAAGACATTATCTGAAATGTTAAGCCATTCAAGAGCTCTTGATGATTTAAAGGGGTAGACAAAGACATCATTATATTAATATGTTATCATGTACATATTTTGTAGGTACATTGACATTTTGCAAAAGTTTTCATTCCATCAACGACAACTTGCAAACCATTCATCGCCCCTTGCTGCCAAGTTTCCAAGCTGATTTCCTTACAGTTTTCTCCTTCACCGTAATAAGCTCGTTGTTAATCCATACATACATTTTTCAATAATAATAATATTATTGCTGGACATTTCACACAGCATCATGTAGTCCCAAGCTAAGCAGAGCTTGTGTTATGGCAACCACATGACTGATATACTACTTATATACATTTTTTTTTGTAAATACATACATAATATACATAGAAAACACCCAGACCCGAGACAAATACTTGCAGATCATACAAACATTTGTCCCGCAGCGGGGATCGAACCCGCAACCTCTTGCGTCACAGGCGGGCCTTCACCCACTGCGCCACAGAGGTCGTCAATTCATTTTGATGTTGGTATTCGAAACCAGTCTTCAGTTTCAAAGCTGAGGCAATATATTTCTCATCCCGCATATTCGTAGGACTTTGTATGATTTGTATACCTACAATTATTTTGGGTTATGTGTTCTGTTACCGTAGTAATCGTAAACTCTGATTCTATGTACCCACGATACAGGAAAAAAAATCAGAACCGCGTAGAGGATTGTTGGTTATTATTATTTTTATCGATTCTAAGAAATTCTCAGATTTATGAATCACTATCCAACATCCTATTTGCAGAACGTGTTCCATTCTTCACAAGCAGCATTAAATATTGGCGAGTGGGCGACAATACCCTTCATGTATTGTTGGTATCACGCGCTCATGGATCAAACTTGACATTATAACATCTGTTCTGAGTTATTACTTGTATTTTGTGTTTCAAATGGGTTTATAGTAAGTACTTCCAGTTTATTGCCTCTATAAATTATTACCGACTCGCTCACGAATTTGCTCACCATTAGGATAAATGCTCTTTTCTTAGCTTTCCAACAATTTTTTTTTAATTGAATGATTATTTTTGGAGACTTCCTATATCCAAACTTGCAAATTTACAAACTTTACCTCTTAATAATGTAATATTAGTAGGTATATATTGTTCTAAGAGATAATTTTATTTAATTAAATAAGTAGATACCACTATTCTACCGAATACAGTTGTATTCATGCTGTAAGCATGCTAGAGCTCAACTAGGAAATGTTTTGGGTCTCACAAAGTCAGTGTCCTCTGTAACTAATACTCTTGTTTAATACCATAGCTATAGCGTACGTTTGTTTGAGCTACTGACCAAATCTGGATAGGAGTATTACTTCTATGTAGCATCGGGTATCCATCATGGCTCTATGACTTTAAATCAAGGACTGAAAATTTAACGTGCATTCGAAGCCTTTTCCAAATAGCTACTGTCTCGACGCATAACCGAATAAACAAACAAGGCTTCACCCCCTTTCCTGACCTTAATTTAACCAAACCTCACGCTAATGACCTGTTCATTAAAGCCGTGAATTACACCGACAAACCATGAACAAAGGTACGCAGTAACCGGTTTTGCTGCTTACTGGCAATTAATGGTAATTGAACAAGTTGTTGTTATATCTTGAAATAGTCTACCGGAGGTCCTGATACAATAGATTCATATCAAATGGTGCAGTGTGTTGCCACACTGGTATAACGAGACAAAAAAGAAGCGGCGTCGTTTGTTACTAGCTATAATCTAAGCTAAAGATATTTGTCGCTGGTAAGTTAGAAAGTATAAAACCGTAAGTATAAAGGACGAAGCTTCTCATGTAATCGTGTAAATTATGGGGACTAAAATGACCACTATGAAATTCCTACTAAGAATCTATACTTTTTTGAATTTATACTATAGTTCGTTATGCGACATTTTTTATCTGAAGTTTTCCTTCAGTTTTGCGGTCTAAGAAATCCATGCTGCAAAGTATAAATAAATCAATTAAAGATTATCAATTAGATTCTAATCGATCAAGAGATACTTAATTAATACTGGACATTTCACACAAAATAAAAATCACCACTTAATCCATTCTTAAAAAGATAGGTAATTTGTTAACACAGAGACAACTGCTTGATCCTCAGATGAAATCTGTGACTTCTATGCTTCTGTTATTATCAATATCTGATTCATGCTTTCTATGTAAGTGTGGTCTGAACATACATACTTCGTCGTTCGTCACATCAAGTGGTCAATCGTGGGAAAGCAAATAAGGGCTATTATTCCAAACAAGTTGAAGAGGGAAGTACCTACATACCAATGGCAAAGAAAATATGTAATTGGCAGAGTTTACTCACAAGCTTTGCTTATGTAAAATAGAGTTTAATGGGAAGATGATATTGAAATACAAATCCTCGTTTTTATAACACACTTTTTTAAGATATTATTTTTTGCTTCGTGTTTATTTGTAAACTCAGCAAAGCGAATACAAGTGTGAGTCTAAAAACCTCCTATTTTGCGATTTTCTGACTGGAAAAATAGTAACGACTGCATCACATATCTAGTATCCACTCAGATCTTCTGATGTTTAAGATTAATGTTATTAACAAATCAATTGGTTAGAGAATAAGTAACTCTGTTACGTTGAAGAAAATAGCATGTTATGCCTGTGACACTATTGGGCAGGAAGTTTTGCCTACAGTTGGTACTATGCCGCTTAAAGTCATAATCTCAATGTCTCAGTTGTAAGCATTGCCTCCAGCAAGCTGATTGTCTAACTTGTCATAAACCTCAAATTGGTCTCAAACTGTCAAAACGATCGGGTACAGGGGCTCGATTCCGGTACCGAACTTTTTATCAACCTCAACCAAAACCTCAACTAAAGCGACTGTTTCCATGACTACTAATAACAAACGACTCAGTTGTGGTGAGGTTTTGAACTTTGGCAGTACAAATTTTTGAAAAGCTATTCTACTATTTCACCAAATGGCTGACATTTAAGAGTTCGAACCAAAACCAAAGCGGTTGTCATTTAATAGAATACAGGCCCTGGGCCTGTATTCTACTAAATGACAACCGCTTTGGTTTTGGTTCGAACTCTTAAATGTCAGCCATTTGGTGAAATAGTAGAATAGCTTTTCAAAAATTTGTACTGCCAAAGTTCAAAACCTCACCACAACTGAGTCGTTTGTTATTAGTAGTCATGGAAACAGTCGCTTTAGTTGAGGTTTTGGTTGAGGTTGATAAAAAGTTCGGTACCGGAATCGAGCCCCTGTATCTTTTGTCGCGTTCGGTCTCGTTGAAATGAGAGTGATTGAGCTACTTGCGTGGTAACTAAAATGTCATATTTGACAGTTTGAGACCGATTTTGGTCGCTATCAAAGATAGACAATCAGGGGGCTGATATTTTCTAGACATCTAGTAAATATGCAAAGGCGTACATTTAAAAATTGGTACTATTGAATATAAACAAGGACTTTATAAAGTCCTTGAATATAAACGACTGATAGACTAACTTTTAGTTTGAGACTTCTGAATTATATTTGTATTGAAGTCTGTATAGAAGCAAAACACTAGTTCGATAGATTTTGAATAGCGTAATTGAAGTTTTTACTGTATTGGGTCACTATCAATTACGTGGATGCGGGCCGTGTCATGCAATAGATTTGTAAAATATTGTTGGTACTGACATACATAACTAGATGTTATACGGGCTTGTCAGTCCAATGTCTAATGAAAACCTGTCAAAATGTTACAGTTAAGTGAGATGTACCTAGTTAGTTTGCGCGGAGTTTAGTTGTTCGAAAAACTTCTCTAACTCATTTTTATAGGAAAATATTAGGTAAGTATTTGTTTAGTTTGTAAACGTCTGGAAGGAAAGGGGGGAGGCCTTTGACCAGCAGTGGGACACGAGAGGCTAAAAAAAATGTTAAAAAAAATAGTTTGTTAAAATTGTGCTTATAAATGTGTGATCAGACTAGTGTAATGGACAAAATAAATGATGATAGCAATTTTGCATTTTAGGCAGCAGCGTCCCATTATGGTCTAAAGGCCATAATTATAGGTATTTTAGTTTTTAAAAAAATATTCCCTATATATTCCTAAATATCTTAGGTATTTTACGTAGAAAAAAGTTGTTGGTTGCAACTTATTGTGTGACAAAGTGTTGAAAGCTAAAGAAAAATGACTCGCACAGGGCGCAACGCGTCAAGTTTCCTATAAATTCCCCAAAGCGGGGAACTCCCAAACGAATTCGCCATTCAATCTCACGCTACATTCTCTTTTAATCTGTTTAAATGACGACAAATTTACTGCTACAGATTTTCATTTAATGCTTGAAATACTTTGCGCCGTTTTTCTACAAACAGTGCTGACATATTTGTTTCTTCTTGTGAAGTGTCGTTCTGTCTGTCAATGGGGCACGTTTAATAAGGCAATTCTGCGAAATCATATTTTTGGAATGAATAAGAATATTATTCATTCATTCCATTTCGACTCGAATTTATTCACAGCAAAAAAATATCATTCCATTTTCACTGTGGTGAATGAATATCATTTTAATTTACATAATTGACTTATTCAGATCATTAATTTATCTTGAAATAATATACTTATGCAATGAAATAAAAGTATTACTGATTAGGTAGGTACTATAAATATCGTAAACCAGTGATCATATACCTTAGATCAAAGCCTTAAATTCGGGATTTGTTTTGTTTCTATTTGTATTATAAGGAACGCTAGGAAATAAATTCCAGAGCGGGAACGAAATTCTTGAGATTCCGCTATCTAAAAAAGTACCTATAGTCGTATCGCTCATTATACGGACTAAAATTGAAGGAAAAAATGTCATTTTTCCTTCAATTTTGATTAGTTTTGATACGTTTTATGTCAAAATTGAAGGAAAAATTACATTTTTTCCTTCACTTTTAGTCCGTATAATGAGCAATACGACTATAAGCCATTTTGGGTGTCTAATTAAAGCAAAATCTAGCTTAGGTATTTACTAAGTATTAACAGTAAAATCTGCTTAAATGTTTAGAACGTCAAGATTATATCTAAAGGAATAAAAGTCAGTAAGAATGTTGAGTATAGATCTGGCATAAGCAAACTTTTTTAAGTAGTTAGTAGGTATGTACCCCCAGTAAATTACTAAAATATTACTAACTTATCTAATACAGCATACGATATCGATTTATACAACAAAAGACACCTTTGTACTATGAGAATCCAGTTAGATTGGCACAAAAGTATGAAAATGAACAAGGTGCCATCAATCATTACCAAACAAAATTAAACGTCACACGCGCATTGCCCTCTGCTGGACGACGGTGGGTAGTAGATAGGTTTAGCACAGAGACTTCATTATACCTGGATTGAATGATAAAAATGAAGAAAACTTGAAATTAAGTAACTAAATTAAATCCCATTTTTATTATCAGAACTTGTAAGCCATGATGTTTATAAGCAAGTCCTGCGGGCCTATAAAGGCTATTGCAGAATCGCAATATAGGAATTGAACTATTGCCATCTCTTTTCATTGACTAAGAGTGAAAAGAGACGGAATTATAGTTCAATTCATATTGTGATTCAGTTTTAGCGACCTTTTTAGGTCTGCTAATATAATTACATTATTTGAAACTGCATCAGATAATATACCTCAGTACTTTGTAGATATTTCTATAATAATAGTTCAAATGTATATTGAATTTGATACAACTGTGATTGATAGCTTCATTTGCTGCGAAACAAATAGGAAAAAAAATTATTAGGTCTCATCTTGGAATGAGAAAATAAAAACTCTTGGGAAAAATACCACTTCTCAGCCTTCAACTAACACCTTTCCTTTCCAACAAACACAGACAGGCAATTTTCATTCTCAAAGAGACCTACTTGTGGCTTCAAAATATGCAAATAACTACTATTGAAATTAGGTATAAATTCAATGATAACGACACGATGGATGATCTTCTTTATTTCACATTCTTTGGTGTAAACTTTGACATTGAATTATCACTATCTTTCTCTGAATCTCACTACTCTACCTCACAAAACGACGCACTCATTAATAGAGCATTTGTCTCGGCAAGAGACAGAGTTCCTTCCTCATTCACCGTTATTAATATTATATCAGCATTACTTCCATCCTTTTCACGATCAGACAGGATTGTAATTAGATTATTATCAATGAATACGAATCATTTGTCATAAGTTTTCTGCAAAGCAATATTGTGTGTGGCATATTGGATTTTTAATTTTGAAATAAGCTACCCATTTCAGATGCTAGTAAGGATTTATCTTTTTAACCTCCGCCGAAAATGAGGGGTGTTATAAGTTTGTAGTGTATCTTTGTAGTTTGTGGGTGTGTCTGTGTATTTGTGGATCTGTGTATCTGTGGCTCTGTGTATCTGTCTGTGGCATCATAGCTCCTGAACGGATGAAACGATTTTAATTATTTTATTGAATGGTGTCTTTGTCGATAATGTTCTTAGCTACTTATTCTTTTTTTTTCGTATTTTAGTTCACTATTATATTAATAACAATGTAACAATAAAGACACAAATACCATTTGCACATTCCCAAAGATAAAAACAGAGCATCTTGATGACAAGCACGTGTATATGTGGAGAGAGTAAATTACCTACGCGATAAATTCGGCTTAAGCCACGATAATGGAGCCAGATATAAAATAATGCAGGTTAAAATTATAACCAACTGGGGCAAAGAATGGAATTACATCAGAAGGGTTACTGTAGAAAAGTATTCCGTATTACTATGTAACAAAATTCAATCAAACAAAAGTTTCAAGTCAGTAGTTAAAACTTTACGCGCCCGTCTCTACTTTCACTGGTACCACCATTTTTTTCTAATAATATCAATGCAACAGGAACAATAATTGCCCATAGTTTTTATTGTAAAATTTAAATAATATTAACAATTCTGAGTCAAAATCTATATCTATTTCAAGCTTTATCAAAGTCGGTATAGCCGCGCCGCGTGATGAAGTAAATACATTCACTTATTTGATGTTTTCGAATAAGGATAATGTGTATAGATAGATAGATAGATAGAAATTTATTTTCAGCACACACGGTAAAAAACAGAAAGTACAGAAGAAGGGCGTATCTGTTCTGTTAATATTTTACTCTATGACATGAAACCCATAAGCAGCGGATTAAGGGGAATCCGTTGACATACTGTAATACCATATTGGTTTATTAAGTACTTGTGTACCAAATACCTGTTTGCCTTGAAGATCTACTGTAATGACATTTTGAGATCTGGAAAAAGCTATAAGTAGTTTATTTTGATGGCATAAATAATTCAAAATTATTTAAGGCATCTGGTCAAAGCGACACCTGATCCGAGGTCTGGCACAAAGTTAATTCTGCCAGTGTCTTGGGCCCGCTTTCGACTGGCAGTGGCTCAGTAGAGCGCCACTTGTCACGTCTCCCAGTAGGGATAGTGTAAAAGGGAAGAAAGAAAACAAAAGTATAAGTTTACAAGGTTTATTTAAAAAAAAAGAAAGAAGTTAAGAGGGGTAGCGGGTCGAGCCTGGTCAAATTTTACGATTAACGGCTTTTATCGAGAAGTACCGCACTCTCCTGGATGGGAATCCCGTCCGCCAGCCTTCAGAACAGTGTGCAGCCGGGAAGCAGGAAGAGGCGCCGACGAAGCTTCACGAACGTCGAGATCCGTTGGAAGAAGTGCAGTTCCAAGTCTGTATCAAATCTTGTTTCTTCAAGTTCGGTATTTGTTATATCGTTTACAACGATCCATATATGGCTCAATTAGTTTTAGTTGTAATTTGTAAAGTTATGTATAAATATTGTAGTAGTTTAGTTTCTGTAAATAAACGTTATTTCATAACTTATTTCATAAATTATTTTTATGATAAACACGAGATTCTTTTCATCTCTATAAATAGGGCCGGTATAAATTATGCTCATCGTAAACGTTATTAATAATCCCAGTTAAAAATGTCACAAATTATTCGTGGATTATTAATAAACAAATAGGCAGACCGTGTTCACGCCGATCAGAGAGAGTGGGACCGATGATATATTTGTATGGCCCGAGCAAGCACTAAATGGGGCAAATAAATCAATGTGAGACCAAAGATGAGTTACTGTTTTAGACAGTGTGTGGTGAAAGAGAATGCCGTAGCATTTTACCTAAAAATAACAATGTAGCTTACTTACTATTGGTCCCGGTAGCCAGAAGTCTTGCCAGACATTGAGAAGATTTGTGGAGGTTGAAAAATTAGGATAATTTGTTTTTTGATTGACAATAAAATTATGTTGTACGCTGAAATTATACGTACTATCTATTTAATTTAGTCAGGGAACCGATCTCTAAGAATCATCGCTATGTCTTGCTCTTTGACCTACGAATTGCGTATTGCGCATCCTAGTCAAATGTAGGAATGCAGGATGAGAAAATTAGGATGCATAATACGCAATTCGTAGGCCAAAGAGACATAGCGGTGATTCTAGAGAACGGTTTCGTAAATCGGATAGTATTAAGCACTTTATCGAGTTTTAGTGAATTAGTTATTTTCACGATTTCTTTGATGTAATACGTAAAGAGAACTGTTACATACATCTACAGAATAGTACTCTGCTAAGTATAATATAGATAGATTTTCTTTTGACGTTGCTTATATAAACTACCAGCATATATATAAAAAGCTTTTAGGTCTATAAAAAGTGTAGGTATTTTTATTACTAAATGCCTGGAACAAACATACAGATACCTACTGATCTCAACATGCGATCTAATCTTCTAGGCGTTTAAAAGGTTACCTTTCTCTTGGGGTAGGAATTTTTTTCAGTGTCATAAAGGCTCAATTGTATTTCATTTACACCATCTGCCTATTCATCTTTGACAAATTTGAGCATAAGTTGCGCACGCGCCAAGGGGCGTTATTCACTATTCACGCTCGTGATTTACGAACTGTAGCGAAATCAATTCATACTCTCCTATTATTCTTACCGTATGTCAATGGGATAAGGTTTAAAATAACAATTAATATGAATCATCTATAAATAGGTATATTCGCTATGCAATTGAGGTTTTGTGGCGATGAATTCAGTTCTAAGTAAAGTTAGTACTGTACCTATTTATGACTTTTTGTAAAATGTTCTATATGAATTTGTTTGTCACTTTTTGTATCAGAAAATGCTAAAACAAACCTTTATGTAGCACTTCGAGCTAAAACAAAAGAAAATGATAAACGAAAACTTGTCTTTGAAGACAACGCAGTAGGACACTCCCTATTCATCTAAAAACGATAATTTGTCATTCAAAAAAGCAATGAAAAGAAAGCTGGATATAATGTTCGTAGAGCTAGCTGCTCTGGTGAAGGAGTTTTTAGGCAGCTGGAAGGCCTCTATCACAAGAACTGGGACCGACAATTATTTAAGGATCTACGGAAGTCCAAAGTACGGGAGCGCTCAGTTGGTAATGCGACTAGCGGTCAGCCATGCAAATTGTGACCGCTCAAAACATCGCCTAACTTAAACGTCTAAGCAAGCTGAATAAAAAGAATTGCCTTAATTCATTTTGTGCAATGGCACAAGCCGTGAACTGTTGAATAATCCCACGGCTGTCAATGTTCACCCAAATGGGGTGATTTTAACTTTTATTACCTTCCAGACAGATGGTTTCTGACAAAAGTAGGGAATTAGGTGTGAATTAGTGAGTGACGTTTTAGAGCGCGTAAGACTGGGTGTCGCCACCTGGCTTTATTTATTGTATGCAGTTTTGTGTTAAAGGAGTAATTTAGTCAAATTTAAGTCGGTATCTTAAAGTAATGGTAATGATGAGAGGAGGTTGCCTGTATTCTTTTATTACATTTTAAGGGCTGGCAATATAATATTATAAGTAGGCATGCGTTTTAAAGAATTACGAATACACGCACACTAGAATTTTATATTTGACGTGATGACCCTGTCGTCTAAAACGAAGCAAATTACACTAGCCCTTACCTACGAAAAACTAAAAACAATTCATAATTGATTCACAGGAATCACAGGCATACTTACCTGTTATATTTTTGATAAATAAAACTACCAGTAAGACAAGGCAGTATTCATTACGTACTTCTAATACAACAGCAATTCCAGAGACATAATTTAGATTTCATATCCGAGAGCGCCTTTCAAATATTTCAGAGCAAAGGTGCACCCGCGCGACTCGGTATAGACGAAGACATCTGGTGGGACAAGCGGACAGAATTCAATTATATAGAACGATAACATAGCGCCGGTATTCGCATTAAAACAAACAGAGCTACTACTAGAATTTCACGTTTGTTTCTGAGAAATAAGTTCACTCTTGTAGGACAATCTTGGAATCAAATGACTCGTAAAAAAACAACTGAATTACTTTTCGAGTCGATCAACTCATCGGTTTGTGTAATAGCAGGTAGGTACCTACCTAGTTCCCGGCCACAGAAACAGGTTTTATTCGAGAAATGAAACAGGAAAAATGTTCCGGAGTTTTCTTCAGCGGAAACGTCACAGGAAACTGCTGGATATAGGTTGTCAGTTCCTCATTCGCTAACCTTACGATCTACTAAATTGAAACTTGTGAAATGTATAGACAGAGAGGCAGATACCGATACCAACATAATTGTCACAATCTAAAACTATACTCGAATAGAACAAAGCCCATTGAAATTTAGAATGAACTGCTCATTGGTTCACTCCTAAAGCAATAGGTAGGTAAGCAATTTCAGAGAATTTGTAGGTGATGTTTAGTGCCATACCTTCAAAACTCATGGTAAGGGCAAACCCTCGCAATAACACCCGGTTTATGCTCTTTGCATTTACATGGTACGGGTGCACGTACGTTATTTTCTTTATTTCATTCTGAAACGGGCCTTGTTAGGGTTTTATGTTTGTATTGTATCATCCTATTGCGAGAATGGTATCTACTTTATTAGGCTTTTAGACGTTGTTCTGGGACTAATACTTTGATTACATTATGTCTAACAAAATGTTTTTGGGTTTGAAAGGGGCTCTCTTAGGTCCACTATTGTTGCGTTGTTAGCACATTCATTTAAATACTGAAGATAAGTTTTAGAATAAATTATTTAACTTGCGACGTTATTAAAAAAAACAGCACGACAAGTAATAAACACTTAATTAGAAAAACTACTCTTTCGTTCGTTTGTGGAAGCATTTTATAATACTTAAAGGCACTATCGAACCTACTGATTCAATTCATAGTTTAGAACTTCTAGTGGTGTCTCTAATTGAATATCTATGTAAATTCTGAAAAAACTAAACATCAAAACATTGTCTGTCGATACGATACCTATTCAAAACACAAACGCAGAACGTTTTATCCCTGCAAATCTCAGCTTTTTAAACCAAACAACTCGTCTATCTCCTATCTGCTATCCTTTTATTCCAGTTTACACTACACAAATAAAAACGGAGCGTAATGTGGTGTACGTCTCAAGAAGAATGTGTGCTTCCATTGTGAAGACTTCAGCTACCAGTGACTACATTGTGCGAGCTAAGATTGAATTTCTTGAAGCACTCCGTGAGAACGTGATCTTGCTGCAATCTTCCTGGTAAATAGGATTCATTATAAACACGCGTGTGTTTTGGCTTTTGAAAGTAAGAAAAGTCATTATTATCAGACACGGAAATTACTAAAAATATTGTCGGTTTAGATACCGTAGATAATTAAACTCATGAAAGCTTTGAAAGCTTTGTTCCTGTCTTTTGTTGATCATAAAAATGCCTACATTATTATGAAGAATAGTATGGACTAACGGGGATATAAGATTCTTTTGCAAAATTAATTAGGTTCAAATTCAATCAACACTATCACACATAGTGAAAGTAAATGGGAAAAAGATTGGCGAACCGCTGTAGAAATGTAAAGTTTGTACGTTTGGGTAAAACATGGTGAGAATCCTACATTTTCTGGTAGGCACACAAATGATTTCTTACGTAGTTTCAATCAAGATAATTCTGTTCAAAAATCCTAAAATTGATGTTAAATAGTATCCGTTTTAAAAAGTATTTTCTCCTTAAATCGGTTACTTTGAAACTGCATTCAAACTTTGCACTCAACCCAAAACAAACTAGAGCCTCAGAAATGTAACATCATCTCACCTGAGTCAGTAAAGGTTGTATAGGGGTAATCGTTCGAGAGCCATCTATAAACGACGCGATTTAAGTTCCCCCAACGGTGACTCGAAGCGGGCCAACTTTAAATTGCTACCAAGGAATTTTACTTTGAAGGACTCGACGATGTCACTCGAGTTGTGAACAGTTTATTTTGCTCTTAGTGTTGATATTGGTATACGAAAATATCCGAGTTTTATCTTTTCATCGCACATTTGAAAAGC
The DNA here is from genome assembly GCA_958496255.1 of Camptogramma bilineatum. Classification (NCBI taxonomy): domain Eukaryota; kingdom Metazoa; phylum Arthropoda; class Insecta; order Lepidoptera; family Geometridae; genus Camptogramma; species Camptogramma bilineatum. Next base: position 11,569,774 of record OY292458.1, read on the forward strand.
TTGATACTTTATAGTTTTATCTTAAAGATTGATAAATCGGAGTCGTAAATTAATTTACAGAAACTTGGTAATAGTTTTCAACATTTCAAAGTGTAGGTACCTAGCAGCAATGGGTTTTGTAGTTTATGGGAAAAGTATGAAGCCTTGACCACGTCCAAATGCCTGATCGGTCACGGTCAAGCCATGTAAGTGGTCTTAGGACTTTGATTTCTTTGCATTTGGCTATTTTGGCATTTTTGTAATCTCTAGGGTGGGGCAACTGCCCCTCCCTGCTCCCCCCTGGCGACGCCCTTGAATACGAGTATTCTTTGGTGATGGGCTTGCAACATGTCACGAGAACTTCTTGCTACTTGCAAAAAGTGTGCCAGATTCTAAGTTGCACCCGCCTTTGTCTAAATGTCTAATCAATATTTAGCCGGTTACGTCTACCGTTGCTGGAGATACAGTCCCGAGACGTTTTAATGTTTCCATTATTATGTCATTGGTTGTATAGAAGGCACAACATCGGGCCTATAGATAAATGACTGTGTCATTTGACTGCGTGTGATGCATTGTCTTCAATGATTGAACAGTGAAATCCATCAACAAAAATAGATGACTTAAAGCAATAACCCTAAAGTGACTTCCACACCTTCAAAGAGTGAAAAACACCAGAAAAGCAATCTACGTAACGATGAATTCGCCACCTTTTTTGGAGTGCTATAACTGGAGTCACCGTATGGTAATGCGGTAATGGCAACCGGAACGCCCCGGAACGGCTCCGGAACGAGAACGTAAACAGAAACGACCGGACCGGTCCGTCATTTAACGCGATATGATTACGAGGGCGACTGAAATTTCAAATGGTGTTTTTGGTGCGAATGGTTTTGCCAGCGGGCTTGTTGGTTGTTTGTTTTGTTTATTATGCGTTTTCTATTCTGCTTGGCATGTTAAAATGGCTCAAACAGCTTTATACAAACTTTCTATTATTTATAGTCTATTTTTGTTTTGTTTGATGGCTAAAAGTAAGCGAAAATAAGGTGGTCAGCATCTTTACTACAAAAAGGATAAGAAATCAAATGTATAGAATACTGAATTCTGGTATTGTGAGCATGAGTACCAACTACCATCACTACCATGACGGTTTTAAAATAGTTGCGCTGTTGAACCTACCTTGTGAAAATCTGAGGTATTTGCAGGACTATGTGTGATTATTATGGATGTATGTATGATGCTAATATAGGTATAATGTGTTAAAACGAAATTTTAGCTTTTTGAAGATTGACTTTGGCGCTGTAAAGATTCGAAGAATACAAATACGAAGCACAGGAGAGATCAATTTTCATAAATATGTCTGCGTATTCCTAATGAACATAATTCGGATAGACTAGACCAATATAAAACATCACCAATATGCTCATGTCGAACAAGGCATGGCAAAAGCACCATTTCGTTATGAGTTACAAGGGTACCCGCGCCAAACTGTACACATCGAATCGACGTAGGTACTCCTAGTTTCCCAAGCGGATTTATGCCTGGATCTATAAGCTGCAGATCTACGGACAATCAAGAGTAAGAACTTTGTAACAGTAAAAAAAGGCAGGTTTTTACTGTCTATAGAATTTTTTTACGTAAATACCGAAGAAAAATACCAAAGGCACTCATTAGAATCAGTTCGATTATCTTGTACAATCAAAACTGATCAATAAATCATTTTCACGCCACTTTTCCTGATCCTCCAGTCGAATTTAATCTTTCCCCGCCAGCCGAAATCCTGAGTACCATTTAAAGCATTTTAGAGAAAGTGGCTCTCAGACCGCATGCATACGCCGATTTTAAAATATTATCAGCCTATCTGGCTGGCGGACTGCCTTTTTTCATCTACCATCTTTCCGTCACGTATGTAACCCGAAGAAAAATATTAAAAATACTCAAACGTCAGTTTGGTTATCTTGTAGTTGATGCAGTCTAATTAGAAATTGTGCTTTTTACTATGATCACAAGAAATATAATTTCTTTGTATTTTTCATTTTTCTTACTACCTCACAATTAAGTGTAAAAAGGACTTGTTTCACCATCTCTAAGCAAATATTTAATTAGTTACTTACTGTCTACAAAAGTTACATGGTTACTAAAAGTAACAAATATATAACATACAAGTGACATGTGGTACAGTGAGGGTATAGCTAAATTAAACTGTCAACTAGCGCACTTGGGACTAAATATTGAGAACCAAGAGCTGAATATAAAAAAAATCGCATTTTTCCCTTTCTTTGATGTCATCGATATGTGTGAATAGAATAACTGCTCCCTTCGTAGTCACAAAGAAAAGCATAATGCTTAAACCTATTTTGAATTGTTTTTTTTTTATTTTCCATCCTTTCTGCCCCTGTGTCACATTGTAGACAGGTCTGGCAGGAAGCCACGAGGCCCGTTTATATATCACCATGTTATGACGCAGCCATCCCAGTTCGCCGGTGAAATTGTAAAAGAAATGCACAAATTGATTATCATCCTTTGTTTTGCTATCTACTGCCAATGAACTTAGAAACTGCACAATTCATTTGTAAAATAAAAAGGTTCAAAACATAATATTGTTTTGTAACTATTGCACTGTATATATTTTCAAATGGAAGTCCGATTTTTCGCACTAACAAAGTATGAGTAACTATACCATTCCATATCTTTATTTGAAGATTTTTTGTAATCTGACTTAACGCCTGTCATACGAAAAATCCGCACCCCGATTGTTTATCTTTGATAGCGACAAAAATCGGTCTCAAACTGTCAAATATGACAGCTTAGTGACCACGCAAGTAGCTCTGTCACTCTCATCTTAACGAGACCGAACGTGACAAAAGATACCTACGCGATCGTTTTGACAGTTTGAGATCAATTTGAGGTTTGAGACAAGTCAAACAATCAGCCTGCAGGTCAAACTTTGTTGAATGGCGTGATTGAATGAATAGACAAACCACGAGACAAACAGACTAGAAAGGTATGAAACTTTTTTCGCGTCATTTACATGAACGAGACGAGTTTTTCATCAACTTTGGTAGGTAATGAAAGTTTGGTCCTATTAATTGAGTGGTGTTCATTCAATGGTTGTTCAATTGCCAACAATTTTATTTTGCAAATTAACGGTTTTTTTTTAAATTTCGTATTTAAGTATGGTTAATTAAGTTTATGGCTTGGGATAACTGCCTTTTTAACAACTTTAAATGAAACGTAGGTTCTATGTTCAACTGTAGGTACCTATTTTATTCCTTACTCGTGTTTGTTTATTGATATTTTTGTCAATTGGAGCTGATTTAGAAAATTTTTGTACCTACAAAAAAAGGTATACTTACCTACTTCCGAGGTAGTCTCATTGTTCCCAAGTCCATAAAATCTCTGTAGGCATTGAAGTTGGTTTTCAATTTTGTTTTCACAAAATCTTTCTTTTTATTGTTTTTAGTTAAGTATATTTTTCTAAATTGTTTTTATTTTTCTCCTTTATCTTTCGTAAATATATTGCAGCTAGTGTTCAGGGCTTAAGAAGAAGCTATGAGCAGATTTTTATAGTCTATGTCTGTGACGCCATGACTTCTATTCCAACTTTTATGACGCAATATTACGACCATAAAATATGCTTTAATTTACTAGATATTGCGCTGATGTCATACAATACAGCCAGAGGCATCTTGCTTTGAAATAACGGAAGTATTCTAGGATCTAGGTTACTCACTGATTTAATAATGCAGTCCCCAATATTTAGGTGAAATTTGCTTGGTTATAACGAGACGCCTGTTTTGTCTTGAACTAATTTTAATCAATGTTTTATCTCTATACCATAAATTCAAATTCTAATTCTACTAGCCCATACCGTCCCATTGTTGGGCAAAGGCCTCCCCCCACTTTCGCCAGTCACTACGATCCAGTGCCTCGTCTGCCAGGCTATACCAAATATATATACTTAGGTATATTTTCTAACAGTAAGTACTTAAATCGTGTCATCGAATTCTTTCTGTTCTTACAAAACTAAAAACAACCCTGTAGATGTTTTTCAGTATCATCATTGGTGATTTGTTTCTATAGAAGTTCTGTGTTTGTTTCTACTATGGATGATTGAGGTAAATTAAGTAGGTTACAGAACGACAAGAAGGGTTAGTATCTATTGGTCTTGGTTTAAATGACTAGGTAGCCGTTACGACTAATTCGCAGTTTGACATCTCGATTGGACAGGATCGCAATTTGCACAGATCTTAGTATGACTAGATAGTATTATGACTACTCTATGTATTACTACTATTACTACTATACTGTCAGTTATCTGGTTCCCAAATTACAAGCTTTGCTTAGTTTGGGGCTAGATGGCGCTGTGTGAAATGTCCAGCAAATTTTTTTTTTTTTTGTTTGGTACAAAGTAGGTAGGGACATATCTCAAGAGCATCATAAATATAAAAGCAAAATATATGTACCATTTCTATATAAAAAATACAATATCTTGAAATAAACATGGACGCAATATATTTCAATTTGTTCCAAAAACTAATATGATTAAACTGAGAATGAGCAAAATTTGAAACAGTTAGTCGCAAAGTGAATTTGCCAACCAAAAGTACTTTGTTAGGCAACAAACTAAAGTAATAATGCACTTTCACTTTTCTTGCCCCCGGGGGCAGTGTATGCAATTAGTTCTTTCCAGGTCACAGGTGAGACATGTTTCGTTAGCATTTAGCTCGAGAGCTCGATAAATGAACGTTGATACACTTTGTAACTGTTAGCTATTAGCGGCCTTTACACTGTGGAGTTTTTACCACGCATCTGGACTGCGTTCCGAACCGCACAGATATCTGTACAGATAAGCGCAGATAAAACTGTCGTGTTAATTACTGTCACACTTTTGGACTGGCGCGTGGTACGATTATGGTGATGCGTCCAAAAAACTGTGCTAAAAACTTTGCCAGATCGAACTGTCAGCGTCGCGCATCTACACGTAAGGTTTTTAGCAAAGGTTGGAATGGCGCGTGCTATTTCCCGCGGTTCGATCTCTGCGTGTAAATGCTGCTGTTGGATGTGGATGAGCCCGTTTCTATTTAGTATTAGTTAATCGGCTTCCAATACTATTCCTTTCGCTTTATTCATTTCATTTCATTTAGAACCAAACTAAGTTTATGTAGTAACTAAGTATGACGATTTTTCAACATTTTCAAGATTTTGATTAGCAGACACCGGGATAGATGAAACTAAATAAAAGCTTGTAAAAGTAAAAGTCAAAAGTCAAATTCATTTATTCAATAAGGTCACTAGTGTACCACTTTGAAACGTCTTAAGAGGTAGGTGATTTTACTCCTGTTCCTTCGCGACCAAGACCGTGAAGAACCAGGGCAGTGTCATTTTCTTTTTCTTACACGTTGACATTTACATTATCTCCTTTCTCTTTCTTATGTAGTGAGTCACTAATTTACGATGACGTTTCGACGTGATCGCATCTAGTAATTTATATCAATGGTAAAATACGCATTTGTGATTGATATATTAAAACATGGGGTACAAAAAAGCATCTGTTATGAACACGCTTAAAAAATTGAGACACAAGAATCTCAAAGGATTCAGGCAGGCATATTTGCACCGCGGGGAAACTTATATTCAATTTGACTGCGACAAAATGTTCTTGGATTTGTAAGGCACTGCTCCCTTCACCCGGTGTTCGTTTTTTCATTTTATCTGTTCAACAGTACTAATCTACTTTACGGAGGACGGTGTGGCGTTTCGAGAGGTGATCAGCTGATGGTTTTACTTTGATAGCAACTAAACCTGATCTTAAAGTGTCAAATATGACAGTTGATTGGCCACGCTAGTAGCTTTTCACTCTCGTCTCAGCGAGATCGAACGCGACAAATGATACGCGATTGTTCGCTGTCATAATTTGATAGTTTAAGACTAATTTCGGTTGCTATCAAAGTATATACACAAGTTCATAATTTACAAAATCAATGTTTGGCTTTCAGCATTAATTCACATGAAACTGAAAATGAAAAATGAAAATGAACATGAGCGAAGAGTAAACTTTTTTTCAAAAAATTTTTTGATGCCTTGATTTTACCGGACTATAATAATAATGAACCGTTAATAAGCCAAAGATGTTTCATAAAACAAACGACTTCATATTTTTTATCTGCCTACTTCGCGTAGTATAATATTTTCTGGAAACAAAGCTTTTTAATTCTCAAACGAATATCTCATCCTTCTAAGTCGTTAAACCATGACGGAGGCCTTCAGGCGGTCTAAAAACTCTGTCACTCATTCATAACACTAGAACAAAATATCAAAATCTCTCATAAAATATCGCCAGTGCCACAGTCGAATACTGTAGATACTTCCATTCAATCCGGTGACATTAGACATGCAAGACACGCGGCGTCGCGTCGCCTGCGTCGTGTCGCGACGAGAACGAAAGATTCCTGAAATGCGGAAAAAATATTAATAGATAATAAAAATAAAAATTTTAATAATAATCAGGCATTTTGAGCAATTATCAATAGTGATGGGCAAATTACTTATAATGAACTATAGGGCAATATCTGTATCATTTGAATCACCTTATTATTATGTACCTATACCGAAAACGTATTATTATTTTTCTCGTTGTTTCTCTAATGACCGAGTTTCCTAAATTGTTTGGGCTAAAGATAATGTTTAAAGATGAAAACACAAAGTTTTCAAGTCCCGAGATTAATCATCAACGTTATTTTGAGATTTTTATAAGCTAAATTTTTATGATTGTACTGTACATAATATTATTTCAATGCAAACATTATAAGGCGCACCTGTGACTCTCACAATGACATCAGTCCACGTGTGCCACACATTATCCAGTCTTCTGCCGCCTTTCAAGAGTATTTTCTCAAAGTCTATCATCTAAGACAGTATTCCACAAAGGGTGTGTCGCGGCACACTGGTGAACTGTGGTCATTGATTGGTGTGCCTCGGAAAAATAAGGTTATCCGTTGCAGTTAAGCTACTCTAAATTTGGACCACATATACCAGCTCTTGTTTCGCATAAAAAAATGTTTTTTCATTTATGTTGTACCTCCAAAATTTTCCGATTTCCTAGATGCACCTTGAACACAAAAAGTTTGCGGAACACTGGTCTAAGAGAATGGATCCAGGGTAAGATTAACCCATCTAACCAATGCCCCAGGAACTACAAGCCAGATAAGGCACAAGTAGCCCCCTGACGTTTTTTTAAACCATCAGAAGTATGTAAGTAAATATAAAAGGCCTAAGTTTGATTGATCGTTTCTGCAAACAATATTCATGAGGAAGTAAGAATGTAAAAAGATACAAAAAGTACAAATAATAAAATAATAATAAATCATTTATTTCAGGCAACAATAGCAAGTAAAAGATGTAAAATACTTAAAACTACGGCCCATATAAAATATATACCTTAGAGTCTAACATAAGTACATAATTTATATAAACTTATCTACTAGCACGTAATGTCGGTGACGTGTTACACACGTGTGCTGTCGGTAAACGTCCTCGAAAACGCCGGAACAGCACATTCTTCGGCCAGAATTCTTCCTTAGTGTAGGTCGAAAGATTATCAGTTGGAATACGCAACACGAAAGATTTAAAATCTCTATGACGCGAACAAAGGAAAAAACAAAGACAAAGGAACTGCCATATCTGATAGATCACATTTGGAATTCTGATAGAAGTTAGTCATAATCCTCTTATTCCACTCGACGAACGAACATTCTATTGCCGCGTGCAAATGAACGTCTGTTTGTTCATACTTTGTCGCTTCAAACTTATACATTATTGATGACTGAATGTTCTGGAATCGGACAAAGCAACGTCTAGACCGACACTTAAATTAACTTACCGAATAGATTTGCTAAATAGTTTAGTAGAAGTTGAGTGGTTCGAATATACTCGTGAAGTTCTCCTTCCACGTTGCAGTTAAATAACCAATTAGTATGGTAAATAGAAGTTGAAAAGCTTACCAGGCGACAACTATTACAAAATATGGGCATATGCAAAATACCCTTGTGTTAGATTAGTGAAATAGACAAGAAAATGCAATGGATTTAAATCTTATTCTATCCTACATACACGTGTTATCCCCACGAAGAAACTAAAATCTTTATAGGTCCTCTCGTTCCTAGTATATTTTATAGATAAAGCCAACAAGAATATTACTATGGCATTGGTTTTAGGTTGGTCTACTCTATCTAATCATTTTTCTAGAAGTATGGCGTTCTGTTTGATAAAGATATAATATTTTAAAGAAATAGACTTGATATAGATTCCGCAAACATTACTAATACTACGTTTTTACTAGTTTTCATCATTTTATAAGAAAATTTTATAAAGAAAATAGTTAAATTGACTCCAGTAGTTTATTCCTCGAAGGATTCAAACGCTCGTCTCACACGTTTGATTATTTCATAGGTCGAAGTTTCAGAATTACGATCACATACGAATAGAATACGAAATGTATTTCCAATGACGCCTTTGTGTGATTTATTTTCAGCTTTTATATTATTTATTTTTATATTTTCTTTGATATCTTTGAAGAGGACAAACCCCAGGTGAATCAATTTATTAGTTTTACCGATTTTGTATAAATAATAAGTTTTGTACCCAAAACCTTTTGTCATCTCATATGTTGTACATTTATTTCTAGCTCATAAGTAAAACAAAATCGTACAAAATCTCATTCACTTCAGCCGAAGAACTCAGCTCAAGAGCCTGTCTCTAGAATTCTATACTCCATCGCTACTTAAATGTTGATTTTGTATTCCAGCAAATTCTGTTTTTATAAAGAACTTTTGGACGTTCTTTGGCCAAACGTCACTTGTTACCTTTCTTCTAATAATTAGAATATTTGCTGGAATACTAAATATTACAATAGTTACAGTAAAAACCACTATTTTTATTTGAAAAGCAAAATTCAGACACACTAAAACTGTGAATTTCGCAATTTTAACTCCATAATTTGAATTCGCTCCGATACGTAGACAGCTGTCGTTTAACGACATGGCGAAGTTTTGTTTTTAAAATAATACTGTTCAAACAACTCTGTGTTTTGTCTGGACTATTTGAATGTTTTGGTGTTTCATCTAATGAAGGAAGTTCGTATGAGGTAGCGGCCAATACTGGTGACGGAGAGATTTTTGGCCGCTTAAAGGCCTCCATCATGGCTTAACAACTTAGGCTAAGTTCAGATGAACGCGCGGTGACACGCGTTGTCGGGCGGTTTCAGCTAAACAGGTCGATACAGGATCGTAGATCTTAAACCGCGCGTCGCCGCGCGGTATCGCGCGGTCATGTACTCAACAACATTTATTTGTTACAATCTCAAGCCGCGCGCCGAGCCAGCCGCGCGTCACCGCGCCTTCATCTGAACTTAGTCTTAAAAGCTAGGACGTATACTGGGTTTGTAGCGCTAACCTTACTGTTTTACCGTTTAGAGCTCATTTCGAAGAGCATTTACAATTTACATTTTTCGAATCGAATATCTACGACTAAATGCCTTGTCTAATAGACAGCGAACCGGTAGTGTGGCGAAGCGTTTTTATTTTGTAATGTTTGGTATCCTTTGAATCTAGTCACATAGAAAAGCAAAAGCGAACCGATACATTACATTCGCCACGTTTACTAGGTACGGTATCGGTACGGTTTACTAGGCGTTATGTTTGACAAGTAGGTACCTACGTAACTCGAAAGTTAAGGCGTTATTACACCACATAATAGACAGTATTTTTGAAAAAGGAAAACCCCAAAATTCCTACTGAAAAGACAAATCGTAGTGTAAATAGAAGCAAATTGGTAAAAACCACAACAATTTGGCTTATTTCGCGAGGAGACTGTTCAAATTATGACAGTGGACGACACTTCCTAGATTGGACTTGGCTAGCGACTTGGATTGTGTCCAACCTGTTTACTTTTCACTTATGCAGTGGCGAAAACAAATCAACAAAATGAGGTTCTTTTATTTTATTCTTCAAAGTTTCTATGATTTTGTTTGTTTCTAGAAGATGGATCAACATTTAGATATGATACGAAGCGCTCCTTAAATCTATCCAAAAGCAACTTTTCATGTTGACCAACGCAAGTTTACGAATCCACCAATATTGTGGCCAACGCATTGTGGTCATCATGTAAAGTGAGGGATGCTATGTATTGGCCCACACATTTGCGCTTACCCTTATATTTTGCAGTGTGGAGCTAATATCTTTGCTGTAACATTAGCGGCCTTTACATGGTAGAGTTTTAACCGCGCATCTGGACTGCCTGCGTTCCGAACCGCGGATAAATCTGTGCAGTTTTAACCGCGGATAAAACTGTCGTGCTAATTACTGTCACAGTTTAGTCTGGCGCGTGGTACGATTATGAACGGTGATGCGTGCAAAAAACTGTCACAAAAACTGTGCTAAAAACTATGCCAAATTGAACTGTCAGCCTCGCGCATCTACACGCAAGGTTTTTAGCGAAAGTTGGTATGGCGCGTGGTAATTCCCGCGTTCAGATCTCTACGTGTAAAGACCGCTATTGTCGAAAATATTGGTCAATGTGAAAAAACGCCAAACGCTACTGCACTAGCGACGTTGTCGATTAAACGGATAGGCTGATGCCACTGTGCGTGAGGACCTCGCAATGACAAATGGCTGACAGGCGACACAAACAACCGCACTCACGTAATAGAATTAACTGCTGTGATTAATTACTTGTTTCGTGGTAAGTGTAATCGAGGAGGTAAAAGATTGGTTTATAATTCATATTAAATTAAATAGAGATTTTGTCAGTAATAACGATACTGATTTAGCACAAACTTACCAACTCATTTAGTACCTACAAGTAGATTTTTTTGAAGATTTAAAAATATCTAGTAAGTACTCCTCCGCTAATCTGAATATGAATATGGACTTCCGCAAAGTCACGCCTGAATCAATTAACTACCTACAAGTATTAATTTAGCAATGCCTTATAGAGTGTTTATTTTGTACAACGGCAACTCCCATATGTTTTTGACATAAAAACGGTGCATCTGAAGATGGAAATTACCAATGGCTTAAAAACGATCCAATGTTTACGTAACAATAATTTACACAACACAGCTGCAAAGCTTTCGCATTACTGTGACTGAATCCTTATTGCAACTTCTTACCATGAATGCATAATACAACCTTTCTAAGACCGGCACTTTATTCCAACGGTCCATCTCCATTAAACAAGAAATATGTTAACCAGAATCGAATGCGGCGAATCTAAGTAAGCAAATGTTTTATTCATGGCTCCGCAAATGGCAATTACAGTAACAGTACAGGATGACAAAACTTGGAGCTATATTGTCATAGAGCCCTCATACAAACTGCAGACTTTCTATCGGCCGATAGTTTAGTCGGGCTCCATTGCGCCATTGCGCCATCTAACTCCAGAAAGCAACAACTCTGGCCGCCAAACAAGCAAGGCCACAGTACAGTTTAATGTATAGCACATGCATGTCTGTAATCTTTACCATACTGAGCTAGCGCATTAGACATGATTGTGTAGTAAGCACTAGAAGTAGCACTTAACGTAGGTATAGGGGTAGTCAGAAACAAGTCCAAATCTAGGCTATCAGCACAATGGTGCGCGAGATCTCAGTTATTTGTGTAACTACGCAGTACTTGTATTGTTTCTGTGGTGCGACTATGTCAAAAACAAGAACTTACTTCTACCCAATTTCCTATACTTGGAAAAGGAAACTTTTCTTTAAAAATTAGTTAGTTTTCACAGAGATGTTATCTTTATTCAATTCAATTCAATTCAATATTATTTTAAAAATACTGTGTATATTTCAAAACTGTGTTTATTGTCAAAGTTTTTTCGATCCCTCGATGGCCTTTGGGAGCTTTCAGATGTGCGATACTGCAAGGGTAGGAAGGAAACATTGTACAAAAAAAGCTTTGGTACCAGTTAACCGGACGGGACATTGTTCGTGGTTAAATTATGCCCTCAATGGTACTCGCTATTACCCTCTGACCTAATATCTTTGTGTCTGAGTTTTCATTTTGTTTATTAATATTTTTTTAGGCATTGATAATCTTGTAGGATTTACTTTGATAAACGGGTTTTTCCTTGTTTGGATAATCTCTACAAATTACCTTGAGTTTTTCGTTATTATTTTTGATGGATGTACAAAATGATTGCTTTTCCAGTCAGATTAGTTGATTATTTCGCATTTTCGTTTTCACAGTAGATTACAATAATAATGTGATCTTACTGATAATGCTCATAGCGATAAGACCGCCCATTGTACTTTGCTCCTTATGTTCTTTGTATCTGTAATTTGTTTTAATGTTCATTTGACAATAAAGTGTTAATATATCTATCTAATTTTTTGTAGCTAATTGCTAAGTAAGAATGACAAAACGAGTTGCTGACGTTTCGGACACAATATCTTGGGACACAGTGTCCCAAACGACACTTTTGATTTTAATATTTTTGTTACTGTCGTTTCGGACACCATTAAAAATAGCTGCATTGGACAGTCGGATGAAAAAAGAAAATCCATAGTTATTAGTTGATTTTAAAGGGTTTATCAGGTAATTAATATGGTGCCAAATGCTGTGTAAAATACTGTGATTGTTGTAGGTTAAGTTTTTTTATTTTGTTTCAGAGTTTTATTGTTTATATTTTTATATTATATATTTATATACATAATTAGGAGTAATTATAAGTCTATGATTGAAATAATGATGATCTGTGATTTTTATACTTGTATACGCGCTTAGGATAATTACTTAGGTTCTTACTTTTTTTAATAATAATAAATAACGCCAAATCAGTAAATGTTGTCGGGATATTTTTCTCAGTGCACTATAAATTGTCTGTGATTTTTATACATAAGTACCTAAAATAATTACTTTTTTAATACGTAAGGAAAGATAGAAAAATGTTTTAAGATAGGTAAAAGAAAATTTTTAGTTAACATTTTTAATGTTTTTTTTTTATTTTGTTGATTTTAAAATGTTTAATAGGTTAAATTTGTGCCAAATTCTGTGTAAAATACTGTGATTATTGTAGGTTAAGTATATTTTATTTTGTTTAAGAGTTTTATCGTTTTTTTTTCGTAGATAATAGGCCTTGCTGATGTTGAAAACTAACAAATAAAAAGTAGTCATTTTATGTCTGTTTTAACCAAGGATTTTTATACTAACGTAACCGGATGGTTCACTCGACTTTAATGTAAAAGGGATTTTGAACCTTATCACTACTACACAGCGTTCTATTATAATTCAATCTTGGTTATAAGGATTCTTGGTCTCGTTGAGAGGCCTTCGTGGTAGCTTTGTCCCTTTCACACTCGTTGTTGGATTAGTAGTGTGCCCATGTCATTTAAATTTCAGGATATTCACTAAGAATCAGGAATGTTTAGTTCACAAATTATGGTCGCCCTTTAGAAAAAGACACCGCCCAAGTTTCATCTCTCAAGCAAACCGCGTTTTCTGTATCAGTGCGCGTTCCAGTTACGTTAGTATAAAAATTAATTGGTTTAAACTATTGATTATCTGTGATTTTATACATACATATCCTGTCTAAGAATAATAAAAGAAATCTTTGAGATATTTTTAAGTCATCATATTTAGATAGGTACCTAAGTATATACAAGATGTTGATTTATACCAAATATACGCTATGAATGAGACTTGTTGTTTTTTTAACATTAATGTGAGTCACCACACGCTCGCAAAGCAATTTGATTAGCTTTATCATATCATTTATTATATTTTGCTTAATTTTTTTTTACCTGACTGTACTCAACAGCTTCAATAATTTGATGGTGTCCGAAACGACAGTAACAAAAATATTAAAATCAAAAGTGTCGTTTGGGACACTGTGTCCCAAGATATTGTGTCCGAAACGTCAGCAACTCGACAAAACTAACAATCATAATTTATGTGATTTTATACCATTACGGTGTCAAACAAGCGTACAGCCCATCCGTTGGTGAGCTTTGAACACCAAAACATGGAAACTGTAAGATAAAAGTCTACTCCAAAACATAATTCGTGCGTTGTCCATCATGAACCTCAGCTGTCATCATCATCTTCCTTAGCTAACTGGATATAGCTATCTCGCTCCCACTACTCCATGCCCTAGCCAGTTTCATCCATTTCAATGCCACAAAGCTGACAATACAATTAATCGCTCTGACGAGGTCTCCCTACGAGGGTTTTAATAAATATTAAAGGACACAGTGCGTGACCCTGTGTGATCCAGTAGGTCCTATTAGGCAGTTTATTATGCTATTCGGTAACATTACAAATGCCAACTGGACATGCAACTACATGGCCGTGATTGTGGAAATTGCTTCCGAATGTGTGTGAAATACGATTCAATTAGTGTTGATTTTTAGTTTACCAGCATGCTAAAAGAACAAAATAATCACGATTATTTTTTCTTAATTAAAGTGCCTCTGTAAATAAATACTTTTAACGTGCTCTTCAAAAAACATGGCGCTCAACGAATGCCACTTTAAATTATCTAAAGTTAAACTAAACAATGTCAGGCCTGATTCTTCCGAACAATCTATGTCGCTGGTATTTTTTGACTTAACTCTAATTACGTTATGCTTTGAATAATGTATTTTTCATGAAAACCTAGGTAATGTTATTTAAAAATGCACATATACGTTTGATGTTCTTGGGCCTAAGACTTTTTACAAACCATGTATCAAAAAGTATACTAAGCCGGGTCTTGAAAAAACGCAATTTAACTTTTTCTGATAGTACATTGCAGTCAAAACATTCATGAAGATGTTTTTTCTAAATTTCCTGAACGTTCAATCGCAATATTTCTCCGAAATCAAAGCGAAACGATGTTGAGCGTTAACGTTGCGTAGATACGTAAAGTCGACGCGTTGTAACTCAAACGGGGCTCAAAGTAAGAGGCTATAAAAGTGATAAAATATCTATTTAGCTTTTTCTCCAGCCGTTTCTTCCTTAAGCGCTCTTGAAGACGATTGAGTTGTGCCGCAGGTTTTGAATTCAATGATCAAGCATAATTTTTTTTAAGTTATACAACTAATGACGACCTCTGTGGCGCAGTGGGTGAAGGCCCGCCTGTGACGCAAGAGGTTGCGGGTTCGATCCCCGCCACGGGACAAATGTTTGTATGATCTGCAGATATTTGTCTCGGGTCTGGGTGTTTTCTATGTATATTATGTATGTATTTACGAAAAAAAAAAATGTATATAAGTAGTATATCAGTCATGTGGTTGCCATAACACAAGCTCTGCTTAGCTTGGGACTACATGATGCTGTGTGAAATGTCCAGCAATATTTATTTATTTATTATTTATTTAATTCAGCCAAACTGTTACTGTCTTATGCATAAAACTTAGTGCGCCAACCAAGCTGACTAGAGCGTTGTTTCCAAAAATAAAAGAACGCTCTAGCGAGCCTAGTCGGTGCACTAAGTTTTTATTCATAATACATACTACTCGATTTTTTTATTAATTACTTTTTATTAGCTACACACCCGTAGCTCACACGCTAGTAGTTTGTAATGTTATTCTGTTGTTAAATTGGAAATAAGAAAGTGTAAAAAACGCGATCTCAAAATATATTTTACTTAAAAATATTCTTGTTTTATACATATTATCTTTTGTGTAGTTTACACGTATTTATTTTTAGCCTCACTAATCATGTAATCAAATCTTGTAAGTCAATTTTAATTGTCGTATCGAAATACATCTTTGCATCGGTGTAGTTTGGATTTTAGTACAATAATTTGGTATCATGAAACTGATTTGCTGATGAAACCAGGAGTTGAATGGTGGAATAATTGCTACTAGTAATAAGGCATGTTTTTTTTTCTTTTTACATTCAAATTATTTTATAGAATCAAAGTTATATAAAAAGGACATTATTATACTTTGTGACTTGCCACGTAACTTGAGATTCACTGTGAAAGCACATTACAGCGTGAGCGTCAGTTTCCTTCTCTGAACGTTTGGCGACTGGTAATTGCAGTTTATTTTAACTGAGATAAACGAAGTCGCCTTCATTGCTTTTAGATGCTTTCGCTTCAGACGAATGGCTGATAGTGCTTTGATCGCTGATTGAATGGCACTCTTCCGAGATAAGGGCAAATCAAGATGCAAAACAAACTCTGGGTATCATGATAATGGCAGAAAAAAGTGTTTAATCCTGGTAACATTATAATCAAGAGCTTGTGAATTTCTGTTTGAATCAACGGTACAGCTGAACCAATTTAGATAGCCTAGAATAGTTTTTAAACGGTCTAATATGGAATTGTAATAGGCAATATGCGTCTGATTCAAAAGCGGGTTAAATGTATTTTATTATGAACATTGTTGCTTTAGAGGTATGTGTGTGTAATTATTTTTTAATATTAAACCATTTTCGATTAGAAAATAAATTTTAAAAATTGCAAAAAATAGTAGGAATTTCAAAATACTTGAAAAGGATGTGAAAGGATGTGACGTCACGAGTTCATAAGAAAAGTCAAGGACGAGTCAGATATGACGATCCATAGATAAGTTTTTTTTTTAATTTTCACAATTCCTATACTCGAACTTATTGTTGTCACAGATTACTGTTGTACTTAGTATCAATTTGACGTCACACGTCAAAGTTCACAAATTGTTACTACAACAGTAATCTGTGACAACAATAATAATCGTGTTTCAGATGCGTGAAAATGTTTATAAATTTCAAAAATTATTTTTGTTATAAAATTTTAGTATTTCGGCGCTGGAATTTTTATGACGGTTATTTGACGATATAACCTATCGTATAAAATCATAAAAAAAAATTGTGGGAGTTCCCTATTACTATGCAAGCATCATCCTAACGAGTATCTACATCGACAGTTTTGATAAAATTTTCTTGGTCACAATCTGATCTAACATAATATAATTGTGTATTCCATGTTTCATCCAACACCTAGCGACTAGTACACGACTTTGCTCAAGCAAAATTAAATAATGTTGAAATTTTGATAATATAAAGCTTTGTTCTACCTTTCTAAACGTAGTGGTTTTTGCTTTGGATTGATAGATCAGTCAAGTTTTATGTAGTAGTTTTATGTAGTAGTTTTATGTATAGTGTATCCTTTGCGCAAACTTTCAGTATACCTACCACTACCGCCATTTTCTAACCTCGCCTCCTCACTAAACTTCAAGGAGCTATCAAGAACGACGCAAGCCACACCACAACCGCTTGCATTCGGGCGACGTGGAAGCCCAATCTCATTTTAAATTGGCTGTCTTGATACCCTCGTCAAAACAAACAGGTGTTCCGAATCCTGTCTATTCTCTACACACTTATAATGCTAAAGTTTTCATATTGTACTTAATTGCTACCTACTTGAATACGAACAGGTGTTTCAAATCATGCCTATTCTGTACACACCTAAAATTATAGGTATCATATTGAAGCTAATTTGCTGTTAAGAATTAGTAAACAAATCAATATTGTCAATCAGTGTTGCAATGCTACCAAGCGCAGCGCCAGCATCTTGGACACGCTGTGAAAGTGAGGCAGTTTAAAAAAGAAAAATCACGAACCACTTACCAGAATTTCATATTTACAGATTCTTTTCTATAAATATAAGTATGTACATTACGAGTATCACTCGAAAGTACCTACATATCATTCGAAAATAAACAAATTAAATATAATTACAATTTACAGACCGTTTAAATGAAAAACTCTGGGATGCGGTCAACGCAGGGCATAAAACGTCCGAGGCCCGCCGCTGTCTATCAAAAAGCAGTTTGCGGCGCGGACGCCACGTGGCGCGGATTTACCGCCCGCGGCATTTTCATGTCGACCGCATTGCAAAACACATGGAGTGTGTGCCCTCGGAAGCGACTTTAAAAAGACTCAACTTAAACTTAACTTAAACTCAACTTAAATAAAACTGAAACTCAACTTAAACTCAACTTAAACTCTACTTAAACTCTACTTAAACTCAACTTAAACTGAACTGAAACTCAACTGAAACTCAACTTAACTCAACTTAAACTCAACTTAAACTCAACTTAACTCAACTTAAACTCAACTTAAACTTAACTGAAACTCAACTTAAACTAAAGAGAATCTCAACTTAAACTCTACTTAAACTCAACTTAAACATAACTGAAACTCAACTAAAACTCTACTTAAACTCAACTTAAACTTAAATAAAACTCTACTGAAACTCAACTTAAACTAAAGTGAATCTCAACTTAAACTCTACTTAAACTCAACTTAAACTCAACTTAAACTCAAATTAAACTAAACTTAAACTCAACTTAAACTCATCTTAAACTCAACTTAAACTTAACAGAAACTCAACTAAAACTAATTATAAACTCAATTGACTTAGGTATTCATCAGACCAGACTACGTGTACCTGACTGTGTGTAAATCTCATTAGGAAAATTTAAACTTTAGACAGCCGATGCTAGTTTAATAGGTACTCCAAAATCCGCAGATATAAATAAAAACATTTTTAAGGTCTAGCCACATCTGTTAAATCATATATCTCACGCATCTAGCGTACTATCGCCGAGCTGACAAACGGAGGTTACAATTAATTTCAGAAATACAGTAATATCAACTCCATTTTGGTTTGGAAAATAAATATAAACAAACCAGTTCTGGTTTTAGGTGCTTAATGAAGGGCACAAAATGTTCTTGATTTATTTTTTAATTAACTTCTCTCTTTAAGATGTTTCAGAAATCATATCTTAGGGCCCTATCTTACTAGGACACCATGGTTGAGCCACCACAAACAAAATGAACAAAAATGACAGCTAGTGTCCCGTTTGGTTGCGCAACCAAACGGACACCAGAGGGCCTAGCCAACCGGCATTCGCTATGAAGCGATTCGATTTCTATAATTCGCTAACACTCAAACGTGACGTTTCATTGGTTGAACGCAAGGCCACGTAGTCTTCGTTTCATTTATCCACCAATGACACATCACGGATCGAAAGTCGAGTTACTATACTCCTCGGCCAACACTGTGGGACTTTTTAAATAAGCATTTTCGCAAAATTGGTAAGCAGGTACATTTAATTGGATAAACTCTACACGAAAATAATTGGATTATCCGCTGCATTTAATGACTCAACGAATAACTCATGATTGCAATTATTCATTATTTAATATTATTTCAACCTTATAATTGGTTTTAAATTTTATCATTATTTGAGGATTCATGTAGTTTTCCGTACGATGAGCTGTTAATCAAGGTTTGAGTAAGTCTAATTGAATTCGATTAAACATGAATTTTGAATGCAAACAATTTCAACATAGTCTGCCACAATAATTTGGGTAAGTATTTTCTTTTGAGTAATTTTTAATGTAAAGAACAACTAAACAAGACGTGCGAGAGCATTATGCCTGCAAATTAAATACGGCGGTTAAGTTAAAGTTGTATCATATTTAAACCTAATGGAAACAAAGTTTACAAAGTATGAGAGAATCTCTGATCCAATGATCTTATTAAAAAAGTATTCACTTATTATAACTACAATATTACTAAATGACATGGTCATCATCGTGCAAACAAATAATAACTTTTTAATTCCTGAACACTGCATCGCATCTGCATCACTACTGAATCGCTGCTGTAACACGACTGGTTCATAACTGTTTTGCTACAGAAGTTTACCGTAATAAGTTCCAAAGTAAAATTATGTTCCAAAGAAACATTATTTCAAAGTAACAAAACTTGGAAATCATTGTTTATCTTGAGGCAATTCATCAAAATCCGGGCACACAAACAACGTACATTTTTGTTCCTGTTTTTCTTCTGGTATGTTATTGTACTTACCTCAATGGACGAGGGTGTGCGCCCTTTCCTCCGCCATAGACCTGTAGTGCGAGCTCTAACAACATAAATCAACTCTTACATGGATGTACTTTTCTAATTTTAAAAAAGTGGTAGTTTAATATAAACTTGGTTTCAAATTATTTAGGCTTTAACAAGTTATTCAAATTTGGTTTTATTTTACTAAAGTTATAAAAATATTAACGGTGTTAATAAATAAAGCCATTTGAAGTTTAACAACGTTTTTACTTCCAAAATAATTTTAGTGGATGGAAACTCTTTTTATCAAATTGTTCAAATACATTTAAATAGTTACCTCGCTATTCGTAAAATAGTTATAGACTTCCTATAGCTACATGATAATAAAATATAACAAGGAAAAATATTTTTTTGCTTTTTATACGCGAATGATAGATAATGGGACTAATATTTATTTTAACTATTGCCTAATAATAGGTACCTATAACGAATAAAGAAAATTAAAATATAAAACATTAAACGTAAACTAAGAAATTAAGAAGTGAATTAACAAGTTACTAAGTATTTTTTCTTTGTTTCGATTAAGACAAATAATAAAAAAAAAATAACTCAAATGAAACAACTATTTATAAACAAGCAAATTAATTTTAAACTATGCATCAGCGTTACTCCTGAAAAGGCCCAACTTTTAAATACCACCGATGATAATAACTACATAGACAAAGAGTGATAGGAGGGAATGGAAGAGGAGAACAATGTGTGCCGACCTCACCTAGTGGGGAAAGGGAAAAAAATGATGGGATGATAATTTATAATTCTTAGGTACATATCAATACTCAATGGCCTTACATATCAAATACTTACTCAATATCTAATCTGTGCACTCACAACCAAATTTAAATAGTAATATTTATGTACGAAATATCTAATTTTGTTAATTAATAACAATATTATTGGTAATGATAGTTTACATTCCTCGTCTATGAAGGTAATTTAAAACCTCCACAGCTCGACCTAAAAGTATTGTACGAGGTAATTTAGATCGTATCCTTGCCGAGATCAACATCGGGTATCTAATAACGCCGTGTAAACAAACAAGCGGCAAGTGCCGTGATTGCTAACAAATTATTCAAAACTGCGCTCCTAGTGAATGCTTTGGATTTTTTCGTATACAATATGGATTTAGGCTTCTATTGTGAAATATCGCGCTTTCATTTTGTGCTGTAGATTGGACGTAGGCACAGTGTACAAGGTTTTTGGGTACGGTTAAATGATTACTGACTGTACAATGTAATATTTTATTATTTTTAAAATTGTGTAAAATATTCTTTTTTATGAGTCTGAATAGTAAATTCACTAGGTGGCTCTTTCTTTGTTTTTCTCTTAAATCTAACTAAAAAAACCAAGACAAGTAAAAAAACCTTTTGTAAAACTGCTAACTATTTCATTTCTGAAAAACTTAGATGAAATGAGGAGCTAGCTTTAAAAATAAAATTAAAACTTGACGATTGATCACTGTTTTAAAATTTTGACACCTTTTTAATCGGAACAAAGCATGAAGCAGCATTGTTTGAACAAGATTATAATAAAACAACCTTCTTGCATCAGCTTACACCACAGACAACACATCTTTATTCAATAAAGGTTCTTACACACTAACGTAGTACACTATTAGGGACTCTGCACACTAGATTATTTTGCTAGTTATTACACTTCCACTCAAAACAATCTTTTACAAAACATTAACAATACCTAATGCATTCATGAATTTATAATGTTTTACAGAGTTTAAACTTTTTGTTAATAAATCTGCTGGCATATCAGCCGTACATAAATATTTAACTATGATAATTTTATTACTTATCATCTCTCTACAATAGTGATATTTAACTTCAATATGCTTAGTTCTATTATGAAAAACAGGATTTACTAATAACTTATATGCACTCTGATTATCATTATATAAAGTTATGTTACACATTTTATTAATGACTTCGAATTGAAGATTCCTTAAATATACTGCCTCTCTACAGGCCTCTGATATTGCTACATACTCTGCCTCTGTACTTGAAAGAGCAATACATTTTTGTTTACTACATCTCCAAGATATAACAGATCCTGATAGTGTGAAACAGAAACCTGTATAAGATCTTCTATCGCTAACATCATTAGCCCAATCGGCATCTACATATCCATCTATATTACTATTACCATTTTTACAAAATCTTAGACCTTTACTTTTAGTTTTCTTTAAATATTTTAAAATTCTCTTTGCATGTATCCAATGTTCTTCATTATGACTATTATTAAACTGACTTAGATACGACACTGAATAAGCTATATCAGGACGTGTGAGCACAGCTAAATACATTAAACTACCTATAAGCTGTTGATACGGTAACTGACTTTCAGGCAGTGATTCTTTTTTGATATTTAATTTTGTTTCCATAGGAGTCTCTACTGTTTTACATTCTGTCATGCCAAATTTACTTAATAACTTATCAATAAATTTTTCTTGACTTAAAGTTACAATATTGCTAATCCTATCTATATTTACTGTCATGCCGAGACATTGTTTTACACAACCTAAATCTTTAATTCTAAATTTACTTTTCAATACTTCTTTGAGCTGACTTATCTCGTTTTCATCGTTAGAAAAGACAAAAAAATCGTCGACATACAATGTCACGATTGTTCGACTGCTGCCACAATTCTTTACATACAAACATGGTTCTATTTTAGATTTGGTATAACCATCTTCTAGCATGCATTTATCTACTTTTTTATGCCAGGCCCTGGAGGCCTGTTTGAGACCGTATATAGCCTTTTTTAGTTTTAGTACCTTATTTTCAGGACAAATCAGACCAAGGGGTTTTTGCATATATATTGTCTCATCCAGGTCCCCATTTAAAAACGCTGTCTTAACATCTAAATGAACTACATCCAAATCTAATTGAACTGACAGTGCAAACAACAACCTGAGTGTAGTGTGTCTCACTACCGGAGAAAATGTTTCATCAAAATCTATACCTGGTCTTTGGGAAAAGCCCTTAGCTACTAGCCTAGCTCTGTGACAAACATTTTGATCACTATCAAGCTTCTTTTTAAATACCCATTTACTCTGAACTATTGTTCCGTTGACAGGCATGTCCACAACTTCCCAAGCGCTGTTGTCATCGAAGGATTGAAGTTCATCGTCCATAGCATGCTTCCACTGCAAACTCTCGGGTCCATTTAACACTTCATGCATGGATATTTCACCACAGTCATTGTCTCGTTCACCTGAAACACACACACCACTATAACCGTAAAAATCTGGTTTCTTTCTGATACGCTTTGGCAACTCGGGTATCAATGGCTCGGGCGCAGGTGCTGATTCAACCTCTGGTGAAACCTCATCGTCTAGCATTTCATTTGAAGCGTCAACAAATTCTTCTTCCTTCTGGCTCTTTGGGTCTTCCTCTGACTTGCAACATGCTGTATCTTCCACTGCTTCTGACTTTACTTCCGGTTTGGTCTCTTCCTTTTTTGTAGCATCAATCTCCTTTTCACTAATGCTGATTGGCAAGACATTTCTATTGACTCCCTCCTGGATCACAACAATGTCTCTGCTGGTGACTATCAAGTTACTTATGGGATTGTATACTCTATAACCTTTAACATCATCTGGATAGCCGACTAGAATGCATTGGACAGCCTTCTTATCCCATTTTAGCCTTTTCTGTTTGGGTATGTGGACCATAACTTTGCTTCCGAAAATTCGAATGTTACTCACATCTGGTTTTCTTTCAGTCCATGCCTCGTAAGGTGTTTTGTTGTTTAATCCTGATGCCACTGATCGGTTCCGTAGATAGACTGCAGTGTTCACCGCCTCTGCCCAAAACTTCTTGGAAAGATCTGCATCAAACAACAGGCATTTTGCTTTCTCTACAACTGTTCTGTTTAGTCGTTCGCACAACCCGTTTTGCTCGGGGGTGTATGGATTCGTTTTCTGATGAATTATTCCTGCATCCTGTAAGAATTTATCAAATTCCTTACTGCAAAATTCCATTCCATTGTCTGTCCTGAGGACCTTTATATTCTTTCCTGTTTGATTCTCTACTAACGACTTGTATTTCTTAAAATTCGAAAAAACTTCATCTTTTGTTTTTAGAAAGTAAACATGCGCCATTCTACTGTAGTCATCTACAAATAACAGGAAATACCTGGAACCTCCGATGGACTTTGTTTCCATGGGCCCACAGACATCTGCATGTATTGTCTCGAGCAAATTCTCGCTTCTGTTACCATTGTTAGGAAAAGGTAACCGCTCTTGCTTCCCTTCACAACACACTATGCAATCTGTTTTACTGGCCTGGGGTCTGTCTGTGTATGATAATCCAAGAACCGCGCCATTCTTCATTTTTTCAAGGTCACTGCTGTTTATGTGAGCAAATCTTCGATGCCACACATTGCCCGATGTCAACAAACAACCAACCTCCTTGATATTCAGTTTGTATACACCTTCTACAGAGTCTGCAGTTGCCACAACTTCATTATTTTTGTTGCGAATAATGCAGTGATTTTTGTCAAAGTTCACTTTGTTGCCTTTTTTTAACAGTTCACTAACTGACAACAAGTTTGTAGCTAGACTCGGCACGTGCAAAACTCCCGTAACTGGAATCTGGTACTCAGTATTGTTTACCACTGTTGTAATCTGGATATCACCACAACATTCCACAGGAATTTTCCTCTGATCGGCAATAACAATCTCGGCTACTTCGTGTTGTTTTGACACATTCTTTAGCCACTGTTTGTTCGATGTCATATGCATACTAGCTCCTGAGTCTATGTACCAATCTGTATTGTTGAACTTTGTGCTGAGAAATACCGCGCTGAAAGCATTTGATTCTTTTCTTTTTGTTGATTTTTCCGACTTGCATTGATTTTTGTAATGGCCGTACTCCTTACATTTGTGACATTTGACATTTGACTTCGACTTTGACGTTTCAGAACTTTGATGTTGCGGAGTGTTTTTATTTTTATAGTGTTGCCAGTTCTTCGATACAAATGCACTTTGCACATTGGATACGTCACTTCCTTCCTCCATATCTATGAGTTTCGATTTAATGGAGTCCGCCGTTATGTCAATACCTGAATGCTCAATCGCCATTATCATCGGCGAAAATTTCTCTGGTAATCCTGCTAATAACAGCGATCCGACCCACTCGTCGTCGATCTTGAATCCAGTATTATTCAATCTCTGACTTGTTTCCACCATTAAAGTCACATACTGAGACATTGATTCACAATTATCACGACGAATCGAAATGAGAGATCGAAGAAGTCCAATTTTTCTTGAGAAGCCGGTGTCATCAAACATTCTTTTGAGTTTTGTCCATAATCCTTTTGCACTCGTTTCGGTTTTTATATGCACGTATAGCACTGGATCAATTGTTAGGACAATTTTTGCTTTCGCCTTGGCATCGTTTGCATCGCCTTCCTTGATGATGCAATCTTGCATTCCCTCAAGCACTAGGAAATTTTCGACTGCAAACGCCCAATCTTCATAATTTTCTCTGCCTTTTAATTTTGGAACACTTGTTATAATGTTCGTAGACATATTTTACTTGGAAATCACTATTAATTCGCTTTATAACTTTAATAATTTTAGCGTGAGGCGCATAACCTATAATAAAACAACCTTCTTGCATCAGCTTACACCACAGACAACACATCTTTATTCAATAAAGGTTCTTACACACTAACGTAGTACACTATTAGGGACTCTGCACACTAGATTATTTTGCTAGTTATTACAAAGATCGATGAGTTATTTACGATCGCACACTATTATTTCGAACTCATCAACCCTTACTTTCCAATTAGATGACAGCTAGTCCACTACATCCTAATCACATTTCACTTTTCACAAAATTATCTGTCAATTTAGCAAAGTGTCCACTGGCAATAAATCTTGCACAAGTTGACTTGCGCAAGCGACTTCCAACGTAAAAACGCTCGCATAAGTGGACTTCTGCAAGCTTTACTGACTTGCCAAACTTGCTGCAAGTCCCACGTGTATGCAAATAGAAAAATTGCTGTTAGTGGAAACTAGTTGTCAACTGATTTCGGACAAAATTTGAGGAAGCTACTTGCCTGTGGACACTTTGCTTCAGAGAATGTCTTTTTGTCACTTTTACGTTGGAGCTTTTATGTCAATCAAATGAGATGGCAACAAATTTAGCAGCCATCAGAGCTCTAGGAAGCTTGTAAGACCATTATGAATAACGGGATTAGTATGAAATGCCAGTTTTTTACATTAGATAACTTGTACTTACTAAGATTTGTTTAAAAAGAGCTGCATCGTCTATTGATAATTATAAAAAGTTAGTAAAGCAAAAGACCGAGTCAGATGGAAGCAATTTGGAGTGACCTTTGCCCAGCACTGAGAAAACATAGGTTAAAAAAATCTAATCATGTTTAGAATGTTGTACTACATTGAGTGGTCTAGCTACACAAAACCGTATATCCAGTCTGCCGGGGAATTGAGATAAACGACCATCCGAATAGTGTTGAGGATCAAATCCAATTTTCCGTTCGCAAATTGAGTAGGGAACGATGTTTCGCGTGTGAACGAATACGAGATGCTATGTTGCTCCTCTGTGTAAGGTGTAACTCTACTACCCTACTCAGAGGTGAAGACAATTTTCTTGGGAACCAAAGGCACAGCACCAGTTTTCCACTCTTTTAAACTCTATGGTCACTGGAGTTCATCATTATGATGAGTCAAATGTTATATTAGGAAGCGTTCTGACGAGATCTATATATCTAGAGAATTGCTGTGTTTTGATTTGTATTTCACCTAGTCAGACTTTGATTTACAAATGAGCGAAAACTTAATTTTAAGTGAAACTAAATCATAGTCCTAAGCTATAGGTACTTAGAAATATTTTCCTAGGGCAATTCATCCTTTCACGATTTAATTTAAACATAAGTACCAAAGGATAAAACACGCCTAATCATTATATTCTGTTATGCTGTAAGAGTGTACGTATCAATAAAATTGAAAAACAATCAGTATTTTCTCCGGACTTGTAAAGGAATCCAATTTCATGTTCTCTTTGTAATAAAGTTTAAACCCATGTGTTGTGTTCCCCAAGATTCTACAATATCGTAGTAGAACTAGATTCTGCCGGCAGCTTTACTCGTTTACAATGAAGTACTGAAGTGTCTATTCTCTTTTTATTTTCTCATTTAACAAGTCTCGAACTTTACATCACAGTTCAAATAGGACAAAATAAAAACTTTTGCATTTACCAACACTCAACAAGCAGTACAAAATCATTCAGGCTGTCGTTTTGTTTTGGTCTTTACCGTGAAAGAAATAAGAGCTACCGGTTTTAGTTTTAATTAAATAAGTCAGTGTACAAGAGAATCAGCGCTATTGTAATAGTTAAACAATACCTAATAATAATTTATTTTATAAAACATTGTAAAATACACATATAGTAATAACACATAGTAAATAATAGTGCAGTCCTCTTTTTCGTATTAAAAATCTAAAATCTAGTAATAACTATGTTTTCCTTCCGACCCAATTATAAAAGAACATAATTCATGTTTCTACAACGTTCAGTCAGTCAATCAATTATTTTATATATAAGTATTTAGACTAGGGAAAAGGAGTTTCATAAAATGCCTCATAAAACATAAAAAAATAGGTATAAAATAAAAAGAAAACACGTCGCAACATGGTAATTGAATTTAGCCCCCTTGAATTGCCGACGTGAATTGTAATTGAATGGGGCAGGTAGTTTATCCAATATGCAGCAGGCATGAATATGAAATAGAATTTGCATTGTTTTATTTAAAAAACGGTGAAGTGTAAGCCAGACAAGTGCTCTGAGGGTTCCGAACTAATTTTTAAACAGGTAAAAGTTTAAATATTAAAAATTAAAAATCCGAAAAAACTACTTTAAGAAACGGTACTTTTGATTTTATATTTCAAATGAAGTTATTGAAAGTACCCGAGAAGTATATCATTTTTTATTTTTTCATACAATTTTTCATACAAAAAGCTTGATTTTTTGAAACCGCTATAATATTGTTAATAATTAAATTGAGGGCTAATACTGTTTTTGAGAAAAAAGGACTGAGTAAACGGTCAAATGAACGCATAGCAAAGTGATCTTAAAATGATTTTTCCGTTTGAACGGAACCCTAGAAATTTAAGTGTGTGCAACAAAAACCGTTAGATTTTTATTTCTCATGGCTTGTTTGCATGACAGTAAAAACGACAAAGTTATTTATTGGTCAAAGTGGCTTTTACGGTTGCAACAAACTCGTTGTAGGTACTTACTTAATAATTTCTCGGTGACAACGCAATATCATGGTAACAGCGAGCTGAACTAATGATCTAAAACAGAACTCCTCAGTAAATAGGCCGATTGAGTTGAAACTCAGCATAGGTACCTACCTATCAAATCCATTATTATTTTCCAAGATTTAATGTATACTACGTCGAGACTCGGAAGGCAATCTATGCCTATACTTACGGGCGAGATTGGAGTAGACTTGTACAGAACCTAAAACATCCTCTCAGCTAAATCGGAATTATTCAAAGGAAAGTCACGGTCGACTGATGTGGATCTGACTAAGATAATACTCTCGTACAGGACAGTTAATCAATCTAATTGGATACTTTGATTCATCTGAATGATTAATACTACTAATAGATAAGTTATAATGTATGTTAGACTCTAAGGCTGTGTCCCCAGTAGGTAAACTGTGAGCGGCCGACTGAGTTTGCGGCGTATCGGCTTAGTACGCTCTTCCATATATTTGAAATGGAGTGTCCACAGTTTGCTAGTTTTGTGCGTAACGCTACAAACTGCGTACAGTGAGCGCAAAACTAGCAAACTATGGACACTCCATTTCAAATATGAAAGAGCGTACCAAGCCGATACGCCGCAAACTCAGTCGGCCGCTCACAGTTTGCCTACTGGGGACACAGCCTAAGATTACATTTAAATAGGCCGTACATAGGTTTTAAATATATTTTACTGTACTGTGCTAAACTTATTTTATTGTACAGTACTAAACTTGTTAACTGTTGTTGCCTGAAATAAACGTTTATTATTATTACAGGTTTCCTCTTAATGTTTGATTTCAACAACTAGAACTCTGCTCGTTTACATTTTCCTAAACATACAGATTCAAATTAGCAAACTTCGAATTTCAAAGTACATTATAACACAGCCAATACGATTATTTACATCTATCACTTTGACTAGGTAATTAGGATAGAGAAATAGAAGATAAATAAAATTAAAAAACCGGTCAAGTGCGAGTAGAACTCGTACACTGAGGGTTCCGTACCTACCCATTATACCCATTATGTTATTGTAGCCCGCTTATTTGTATGAGCGCCCATACAACTCAGAGGACAATCTTAATTGGCGTCAACTATGTATGTATGGGAACACCCTTTAATTTTCAACTTTTTTAATTTTTTAGAATTTTTCCTTTATTTGTGCTATAAGACCTTGCTTTTTGCCAAATTTCGTGATTCTAGGTCAACGGGAACTACCATTTAGGTTTTCGACCCAAAACCTCTAGGGTACTCCCGGTTGACCTAGAATTGTCAAATTTGGTTACAAGCAAGGTCTTACAGCACAAGTAAAGGAAAAATTCCGAAAAATAAAAAAAGTTGATAATTAAGGTAAGTTTTGGTACTCACAAGTTTTCACGAAAACCTAAATTTGCCTATATCTTTTTATAGTGTTGACTCAGGACCTTGATTTTTATACTCACAATAGGGACTATAGACCTTAGTATATGGTATAAATTTCAACTTGCTAGCTCTACCCGTTCCTGAGATAATCGATGGTGACACACGGACGGACAGACGGACAGACGGACAGACGGACAAGAAAGTGATCTTATAAGGGTTCCTTTTTTACCTTTTAAGGTACGGAACCCTAAAAATAAACAAAACAACACATTAAAATTGAAAATACTTACATACTTACTCCATTGGCTCAGGGACCCAAAGTGAGTCTTGGCCTCCGATACGAGAATTCGCCACTTCCTTCTGAAATTTGAAAATAATTTTAATTTTCATGGTTTTATTATGTAAGAAATATTTCATTGAAAATACTTATGTCTTCAAAAAAAGAATTGAAATGAAAATCGATGCTATAACCGACAAATGTGCTTATCAATCGACTCGTCGAATGTGGATTCCGTGGTCAGTTTGTTCGCTTATTCCATCCTGTCCTACTAGTAGTTCGATCGTCGAACTGTTTGGACAGAAATATTCCAAATTGTTCGACTGACTAATCGAACTTTTTGGACATGCAGATTTTATTCCACACCAGCTATCCAATACAGAAATAATTTTTCAAACCCGACTGATACTTTCAGAGATTAGCGCGTTCAAACAAACAAACAAACTCTTCTGCTTGATTATAATTATTCCAAATATAAGGCACTTCGGCTTGAGGAAGATCGCTTGTGTCAATGAGGGTTCGAATCTCGTCAGAATCTAAAATTTTATTTAGTCTTTATTTTCAATGAAATTGAAAATAATGTCAATCAAAGGTAAAGTTCAGTCTGTAACTTAAGGTTATATTAAATAAGTACATGAACTAAAATGAATAAGTGTATTGCGTTGAAAGTAGCTTTCTAAAGAGATATTAAGGACGTCATTTGATAAACGTGCTCCCACCAAGTGTTAACACAATGATATATTACACAATTTTCTGTGCGAGCTAAACGGATACGCAGGGCTTTCACGTTACTAACTAGTATTTTCTGGAATATTAGGTACACAAAATGCTACTTATTTCGTATTTCTTATGAGATTAATTAGTATTTGTTTAGTATAATTGAAAAAAACCCTTGACTTTTGATTTGTGTTGTAAGTTTAAATATTGAACCATTACATTTTTGAAACTTAAAAGAAAATGGTTTAGTCAGCAATTCATGTAGGTACGGGCTATACTTTTCCACTTTTGTGAACTGCAATAAGTTAACATCTGATTATCAAATTTTCAGTTTACATGAAAGCCGGTATTTTAACTCTATTTTACTCAACGGTAGACATATTCTTTCAGATTAAGATCCTTTGAAGATGTCTAAGGGGATATTCAGAGGTAGTCCAAACACATTTGGCACATTCCCAGATTTTGCAAAAATTAACATTCCATGCGTTACCACTTTTTTAGAGTAAACGAATGTTAAATTTTTGAAGTGCAGCTCTTACAAATCATCACTTTCTTGCGTAGGTACTAAGATAAATTGGTGATGAAGAAATGTATCAAAAAGATCACCACCTCACGGCGTCACGTCCCACTGTAATACCGCGGACAATCATAAAATGAAACATCATAAGGGGAATAAAAACTGAAAAGAGGTCGTAACGATCCTGGGTCTTTACAAATCGGTGGTCATCACTCAAGGTTATAGCCCGAGGGTGTTAGGGTCATTCGGACCCTGTGTTCGTAGATAAGTCGGATTCTCATTGTGTGCTGTAAGACGATAACGGTGTAGTTCGATTTATTATAAATTGAGGTCTGCTGAGCCCCGGTCTTATTAGCGGACATAATAGAGAACGGATGTGTTTGAAAAGGATACAACATATTGTGTTCGTCTATGGAGTTATATGTGTAGAGGAACTGGGGTATTTTGTGTATTTCCATAGCTTTCTTCTCTTTATTTATGTGTCATTCATTCCTTTGAAGATGATAAAATCCTCAATATTTTGCTAAATTATTATTCGTGATTTTAGTTACTTACCTACTTTAATTCATTCAATAATTTGATTCAATTAATTTTGTTGTTTAAAATATTTTTATGTTACTGTATTAAGTTTATTAAAACAGTGAATATTCTACCGATTTCATTCACAAAAAAATGCAATTATTATCTGTCGGATTGAAGAGGATTTACTTCGAAATCCATATTGAATTAAAAAGTATGAATTGCTATTTCAATTAACACTTCAAAGGAAACCCCGAATGGGATTGGTACGTACTTACACAATTGAAATTCATATTTTTTGCACAGTATTTCGTAGATATTTTTGTTCTGATATGTATAGGATTTTTATGGATTGAGGTTAATTGTACAATCTGAGGATTTTAGATTTACTAGTTTTAATTTTGACCTTGCAATCATTTTGTTTTATAATATTAATTAAAACGATTTTACTAACTAACAATACGGTGATGATGATGATGAAAAGTAGCCCAACCTAACCTTCCTCAAGAGTTTAGCTATCAATTGCAGAAATAATTTTTCGAATCTGACTTGTAGTTCCTGAGATTAGCGCGTTCAAACAACAAACAAACAAACTCTTCCGCTCTATTATATAGATATAGACTAGCGGTAGGTATAATAATAGCCAGATTTTAATACAACGTTAATGCCTTTTCACACGTCCCGGTTTCCAGGTTGCTGCCACTCGTTCGACGGTGTTTGTATGCAACTTACGCCGGTATAAGTGAAAGCTACCGTACATACCCATACACTTACTTACCCGGTTGCCCGGCAACCGGGACGTTTCAAAAGGCACTTGAGGTAACTGATTAATGTCCTTCATTATGCCGATTTGTAACTTCGTGAATGGAAACTTTTTAAAACAATTCACCTAATGGAGAGGAAATCTGTCTCCGAGAATAAAGGAAAAGTTTCATCAAAAGGAATGTTACCTTTTTCTGTATTGGTGTTTGTCATGTTTTGAACAAACGGGTGAATCCTATTCTATTAAACGAGCAATATTTGTTTGTTTGTTCGTTCTCGAAAACGGCTCTAACGATTTAGATTTTTATTTAAGTATTTAATATTTATTATTTATATCTGGGAAAATTCGTTTTCTCGGTATTTTCACGTAAAAAGATTTACCAGTGCAATGTGGTTCGTAATTTCACGGAATTTGTTGAGACTAGAGTGGCTTAGTGGTTAGGTATCCACCTTCCAGCCGTAGGCTGATTGACAGGTTTTTGTATTTTTGTTTTGTGCATTTTTTTGTTCTTTTTTATATTGCCACCCGAGCAGAGCTCGGTCACCTAGATATTAATTATGAAATCAGTGAAAAGTAGGTAAGAATATGTAATAATTTCTGTCTCACTGATTTTATAGTCATTTTATAAATCAAAATAATTCACACATTCCATTGTGACTGTTTTAGCTCATATAGGTTATAAACATTTTCTATTATTACTGACTTCATGAAAACCTAATCTTAAAAAAATGAAGTTTGATCACGACAGCATCCCCAAGAGAGAATAGACAATGCTCGCAGATCTGTAGACATCAAAGATCCTTCGATGATGTCTAAGGGACCTATCAATCAGAGAGCGGTCACGCGGTCAAGCGTTCAAGCGGTCAGTTTTGCGTTCTTTGTATTCTATTACGTTACATAGATATTCTCACACAGAAGGCGTTCTGACCGCGGCGGTCAAGTAGAACAGATTAGTAGAAATCAGTAGAACGCTCGAACGCAGAAAGCGAACGCAAAACGCTTGACCGCGTGACCGCTCTCTGTCTGATAGGCCCCTTAAGGGAAGGGAAAGACAAAGCACAATCCCACTTGTCCAACACGGCGCTATCTCCTAAATAGACATAAACAAAGCTTCCAAACAGCTTGTCCCAATACCATTCGGAGACCGTAAGCCGTAAATATCCGTCGGCAGTATTTCCATCACTGTTAAAACCTATTTGTCCTGTTTAAACATGTTTTTTAACAAATATTTACGGTCCGCGTGCACCGCAGCCGTAATCGTACGTCAGGTTTAAGCTTATGTTTAAATAAATACGGGCTAAATCCACTGATGTGTATATGTAGGGGCTGTATGGAGAGAAGGGGCTCACGCTGTCAAGATTATACCAAAATATAATAATAGAAGCAACGTCTATGGTTTTACCCGCGGTTTAACGGTTATAAATCCATACCGCATTAATTTTTTTTGTAGATGACTTTGATTTTCAAAGGTTTACAAAGGTTTGCTGAAAGAAAACTCTGTTTAGGGTTAAGCTCACTTTTTTACATGTCAGTTAGTTAAGTTTTTTTGTGTGCGTGCAATAAAGAATAAAGAAGGTCGCCGGAAAGTTTATATTGTGTCCATTTGTTTTATCCAAATCAATCAGCCATTATATACCAACTATTTTTTTAGGTCAATCGGTTGAAAGTATTATATCATCTTATATGTTTTTATATCATTTGACATAGCAAAAATCATAAATAAACCTTTTTACAATTTATTTTTATCACAACCATTTACTTTAAATTGAGTGCTAATGGCCCCGTTAACGGCCTGAATCTGTTCATGTTTGTTGGTTCATTCGCACGATTCATACGATTATGTCTGTTACAACTGATGTATGTACTACTGTGTAAGGTTCTGACGCATTGACCGTGTGTAACGGCCTTAAATTATTCAGTTTGCTCAGCAAATGCTGGTGAGACCTGCGGAGCTAAAAAGGTCGCTATTGCAGAGTCGCGGTGAAGGAATTGAACTATTGCCATCTCTTTTCATTGACTGAGAGTGAAAAGAGATGGCAATAGCTCAATTCCTTCACCGCGACTCTGCAATAGCGACCTTTTTAGCTCCTCTGATAAGTTCCTTGGATTCATTGTTGTAAGCATTTTGTCAACTTGTAGCATGAAACATTGACAAACTAGTCTTAGTTGAAAGCTCTTAGTTGAAGGCGTTTGTTTAGTTTCTGGTGGTATAACTTGTTAAACTTTCGCGATTTGTTAACATAATGATAATTATTATTACGGGATTTTATCGCGTACCTTTTTTTCTGGTGGTACTAGTTTATTTTAAACTACGAAATGAAACCACGAAATAATAGAAAATTATGTTGTTTTTCATTTCAAACTATATATGCGCATAAACACAAGCTCTAAACGGTGAAGAAAAACATACATACATACATAAAATTACGCCTCTTTCCCACAGGGGTAGGCAGAGACCACGGACTTCCACTTGTTATAGTTGAAAAATGTAATTATTAAGTGAAGAAAAACATCGCGAGGAAACCAGTTAGTTTTCTTATAAATAAATAAATAAATAAAATCTTTTTATTTCAGACAACAAATGGGGTCCATATTTAAAGAAACACAGCTTATAAAAATGCACCACAACATAAAAATTAAAATTAAAAGAACCTGTAACACTAAGAAATGTAATGTGCCAGAGGCGATCAGTCAAGGAAGTAGGTTCCTTCACTGATCACTCTCTGCACAAAACACTTCCAAAGTGGAGATACAGTTGAATCTGCCACAGTTCTCAGGATGCTGTTGCGACTGTCCCGTACTCTGCGCATCAGAGACGCCGTCTTTTTGCGTATAATAGCATAAAAGCCATCAGTATGGTATTGCGCAAACATCCCCGACGCACTGCAGAAACGGGGCAATCGCAGCATCATCCTAAAGATATTATTATATTGGATTCGTAGGGCATCCATCGATCTTTTGGTATGCCGGACCCACAGACTTCCCGTGTAAAAACTCTGACAATATGCTTTAAAAAGCGTGATCTTAACTTGGTCAGTACAACGGGAAAATCTGCGTGCCAGCATGTTACCTCGAACCGATAGAGCCCTACGTTCCCTTTCAACATCTACATCGTCTTTAAGGTCGTCGGTAAGGTAATGTCCAAGATATTTGAATTTTGACACGCGATTAATGTTCAAGCCGTTTAGGGTAATATTAAGATTAGTGTCCGGACGTTTACCGGCGCCGGCGGCCTTAAAGACCATGTATTCTGTTTTATTTACATTGTAAATGAGACCATGCTCAGATGCGTATTTTTCGCATACTCTCAAAAGCTCTCTAAGCCCCCCAACCGTCGGGCTCAGCAGCACCATGTCATCGGCATAACTGATGTTGTTTATACTCACGCCGTTCATGCGGCAGCCAACACGGATGCTGCTGAGCCCCCCGATGAGTTCGTCAACATACAAATTGAAGAGCTTGGGAGACGTAATCCCACCTTGTCTCACACCGCTCTCCAACCTATATGCTGCCGATAGAGAACCGGCCCATTTAACATAGTTCGTTTGGTTATCATACCAATACTTAAATATCTTAAGGACTTCAACCGGTAAACCCCTGTTCCCTTATTTTCTCCACAGCAAGTCTTATACTCGTAGCATTGATGCATGGGCTTCCAACCTGTCAATGGAATGCTAACTTCTGCAAAGTGTGGGCATGTACCAAAATGTATTTGGAAATATCTTAGACCCCCTTAGACATCTTCAAAGGATCTAAAAATGCCTAAAAAGATCTGAGAGAATGTCTACCACACCTTGGGAATACAGTCGTGATAATATTTCATTTTACTACTCATTCCAATTAAGGAAGATCGGATTGAGATACCTTACGATCTGAGACAGTTACCCCCTTATGAAAGATATTTAAAGTTGAACACTGGTTAAACAACGTCCTGTCTCTATATATCACTATCCACAAATAAAGACAGGACGTTGTTTAACCAGTGTTCAACATTAAATATCTTTCATAAGTAAGACCCTCAATTGTTGGCCGTGAGCTCGTTTCACTTTTTTCTCCCATAAAGTAGGAGCCAATAAAACCCGCTATCAAATTATAAGACGCAAATGCAATAAATCCCTCCTCCCAGCTATAATCCAACAAACTAAGAGAAAGTGCACCTAAAACGGGGGCATTTAAAATTTATCGTCGGAAAATATTACCACTTTTGGAAGAAAACGCGCTAACTCCGCGAACTAATGTTGCAAGCAACTTGGTATAAAAAGAAACGAGCGTACACCGTAAAGCTAGGTTTTCATAAAACTGACTGCACAAAGTTATGACCGCTTTATTTTTAGCCGACTTCAAAAAAAGAGGAGGTTCTCAAGTCGTCTATCTAGATAGAAATTGGCAGTTAACGTGTTCAATGCCCTCGATGTTCAGTTAACGTGTTCAATGCTGGCCACTTGCTCATACGAACTTACTTACTTAATGCCTTCGACGCATATATCGGGTTTTTCATTATTAGCTACAAATATTCAGGAATTAGGTTAAACTAATAAAATAAAAATTATTTATGAAATGATTTTTTTATGTTTTGTTATGAAAATCCCGAGATAATCGATAATGATTATCCTCTCGAATTATTGACCCGTTGTTGCATTTAATAGTCTATTCCATAGTCAAAGGCGAGCCGCCTGTCAATCAAAAAATGGGCGGAGCGATTTGATTGGTTGCCGCCACCTGTGGGGTTGACCTTTGACTTGTGCCCACGCGCCGCCGGGCCGCGAGCGACAGTTTGCGTTCAGCCGCGGTCTGATTACGATCACATAAACACAGAACAGTTCGTGAGTTTGCTAAAACCAACGTACCGCGATGCCGAATTATCGGTACCTACTCTAATCAAGAGTATCTTGAGATGGTGCTTTGTTTCCGAGAAAGTGGTGAGGTGCTCCTAGAGCTACCTATTTGGAGTTGGCTTGCACGGTCACCCAAACTGATACCTACCGCTGGACTTTCATGTGTGGGGTCGTGCAAAAGAGTAGTAGTATGGACGTGACGGTCACACAATATCCAATAGTGAACGCATTGGGAGAAGTGAAAGAGACGAGATGTTCGTGAGAGTTCGAGTGCGTGAACAGTGTTTTAGCAGAGCTAGCCTTTGTATGTGGAACAATCGTTCTAAATAAATCAGTAAGTACCTACCTAACTGTGTTGTAAATATCCATGTAAATCTCAGATGTGTAAATACTGAGCGAACTCAATGAACTGACTTTTAAACACGCCAAGTTGCAAGTCGTTATTAATTACGTAGGTATGTGCGTACCACGCACCAATTTAATTATTTTATTAGGTACCTAATGAATAGGTAGTAAAACAATAAAACCTAATAAAGTTGACGTGATTTAAAAATAAGTTACATAGGTACCTTCCTAGAAAATTTGCGTACATAGGTACCTACCTACCTAGGTAGACAGGTAGGTATGTACCTACAGTGGTCACAATGGATCTTATACCTAGACATTCGTGAAGATAGGCTTTTCGCTGAATAGAAAATTTTTATGAAAAAGTTGTAGGTACCTACTGCGCATCGAAACAGCTAACTTCACGAATGCCAAATTGCCAAGATCCATTGGAAGAAGTGTAGGTAACCTACCTACGTAATTAATAGGTAAGTAAGTACCTAACTAGTCAACGCTTTCTTGTCAGTCCAAAGCCTGATTAAAGTGTGATGGAAAGTCTAAACTTTAAATTGAAAAAAAAAACACTAAGGTCAATGACATGTAAGCAGGCTACAGCTGATAACCAAGTTGGTCATTGTGGGTGGGACCTAGGCAATAGGGAAGCGACGATAGGTCATCGTCTTGTTCTCCTTGGTAATCATTATGCAATATGTCATACTACAGAAATTAATAAAAATAAAATTACGATCTAAAAACTTAAATCAGTTTAGGAATTAAATTGATTCGGCCAAACAAATATTTACGACCCCAAAATTAGGCCCTGTCAGTATTTGTAGCTAATAATGAACAACCCTGTATAATACTTCGGGTACATCCGATCTTGCGGCACTTTCTTTCGGAGAGCACTGCAGAGCTAGGGCAGGAAATGTGTTATTTGAAAACTAGCCTTCTTGAGACTCGGAAATAGTGAAAAAAGCTCAATATACGCAAGAACGGAGCCGCATTCTTAAAAACTTTAGTGTAATACGCTTGGGGTAATGTAATGTTGCTGTGAATAATACTTTTTTAAGTGCCGCATGTATGCTAGTCTAATTTTGCACAAGATTAGCGCCTGCGGTTATCAGCGGAAGAACATTCTTGCTAAGTTCGTTTGGGTCTATGTCACTTCTATGCCGACAGAGTAGAATAGTTATCATACTTAGCTTTTTGAGCCACGCGGTCTATCTTGGGTTGCTTCTGGTTGAGTTTTTGTAACCTTCAAAATAAAAATTGCAGTAGTAGGTACTAACGATTTGAATCCTACTATGAAAGCTTGTGAGGATGGATGTAACTCTTTCAGGCAAAAACTATTCAGTCGATTTACCTGAAACTTGGAATATACTTTATAGTTTATGACCTGGAATAACACATAGACTATTTTTGATCCGGGTAAGTACTACGCGAGCGAAGTCGCGAGCGGATACTAGTGTGTTTGGTGGATTTACTAATGGTTTCTTTACATAGTTGCGACTCCAAACGGTTTTCCTGTTGCGTGATTATCAACAAATCAAATTATTATTAAAATAACATCAAAACCAGGCAAAAATATTGTGAAAACATTGAATTTGCATCTCAGCTAGTTGATCTAGCTTTGATTTTTGATAATAGCTTCTATAGTTACTCTATACTAACTAGAAATATGAACTTTTGGTAGTTTATTCACGGTCGGTATTACCAACAGACAAAGAACAAAGACTTGAAACATAGATTCCATCGAAAAATTCTGCAAGTCTGAATTCAATAGCCAACTCCAAACCCTGGCATAACTTCGTTGGAAGTTGCAGGTCTCACGTGCCGACTCTGGGGAAGTCCTGGTAACTGAATTGTACTGAGTGGGTACATACTAACTACGTGACATGGCACTCAGCTGAACCGTGGCCAAGAAGTTAAATGTATCTCACTCTTATTGTATAGATACATTTTTTATCCTACATTTTATATTATATCAAAGTTCAAAAAATTTGACGTGAACCTACCATAGCTATCTTCAAAATTATGATCTTGAATTTTTTAAGCACCTGAGAGAAAGTCTAGGTATAGCTTTTTTTTGAAGAAAGAAAACTGTCTATCAAAAAGGTAAAATAATTTCTGTCTTTAAAATAATTTCAGCGTTTCGGATACCGGAAATTCATTCAAATCTTACATATTATGTGCACTAACCATACATTCTTTCTTAACTTAAATATTGTTTTAAAAAAGGAGAAAAAGTAGTTTACATCCACTGTATAACACAGTCCACAGTAGTGAATATAAAATATAAACAAATTCCAAAACTAATACAAAAAGAACGATATATAAAACCAAGAAGTTCCCGAGATGCAAAACTTACATAATTTTATATCTTTTTTCAACTACTCCTGCACATTTGCATTCGTCTCTAAGAAACAATTTGTTTCTTGCAAGGTTATTTCCACCTTTTGCTTGTATTTCCATCTCATTGTCCACTTGTTTTATGACTTCAAGTTTGTGAGCCACGTAGACAAGAGAATGTAGAATGAGAAACTAGCTTATAGTGTAAATCTGTTAACACACAGACAAGCTTTTTATAAAATAACACAAAATGAGTCGTATGAAGCTTATTTGATAACTGTAAACTTCTCTAGAAAAAAATAAGAAATAGAGAATCTCTTTCACAATTCTAATTGACGACCTCTGTGGGGCAGTGGGTGAAAGCCCGCCTGTGACGCAAGAGGTTGCAGGTTCGATCCCCGCCGTGGGGCAAATGTTTGTTTTATCTGCAAATATTTGTCTCTAGTCTGGGTGTTTTCTATGTATAATATATATGTATTTACAAAAAAAAGTAGTATATAAGTCATGTGGTCCCCATAACACAAGCTCTGCTTAGCTTGGGGGTACATGATGCTGTAAGAAACGTCCAGCATTATTTATTTATTCATCTTATCATCCCACGTTTTGAAATAGAACTTTCAAACAATCCTACAAAAGAAATAAGTTAATAATTTCGTCGTAAAGGCATTTTGCATCTATCGTAAAATGAATCCCGTAGGCTCAATAAAACTCTACTATTTCCCGACTACCGTAAACATTTCTAGTCGATAGTCCGGTAAGTCACGCCTAGAATTTGGAGCTAGAATAAATCGCAGGAATAGTCAGAATTTAAAACGTGCCTAAACTTCTCTGGAGAGCGTTCGCTTACGATCGCCAGTTTCGAAATTTCACCGGCAATCTGGAATCGATTTAATCACGAATCATGCAAAGTTCCAATACAAAGTTTGCTTAAACTTCGGAATAGGTACAAATTGGAGCAATGTGGCCTGCGGCTAGGTATTAATGGCAGATTCATGACGCCTACATTTGGTTATGATTTTTCGATGAGAGAAAACGCTGGAAGAGACAAAGAGATAAGGCTTTATCTGCACATATCGCCGTCCCCGGAGAATAAAATGATAACTACAAAAACGTAACTTTTCAGGAGAAGCAAAAAACATGTTTTCGTTAATAACTTCATAAATACTGGACGTAGACAGATGATTGTTAGCTTTAAGCAATGCTGATTTTTTATGCATTCGGAATGTTTTAATGAAATAAGCGTAATATATGCCAAAATAGAGATATTTCAAAAATAAGAAGTTAGTCAAAATCAGTCATCGTCTAATTTCTATAATGTCGATTATCATTTTATTCCACGTATTTTCTAGGCAAAACCACTGCCAAAACCAATTGCACCACTGTTCTATCATTTTGTTCTACGCTTTTTAGGGGTGGAAGTGATTATGATAATAGTTGAATATCATCTTATTCTCGTTTAGATTGGTCTAACTTTATTTTGATAAGTGCTATAAAATAAAACCATGTTAGTAATA
This sequence comes from Camptogramma bilineatum, assembly GCA_958496255.1. Classification (NCBI taxonomy): domain Eukaryota; kingdom Metazoa; phylum Arthropoda; class Insecta; order Lepidoptera; family Geometridae; genus Camptogramma; species Camptogramma bilineatum. The sequence continues at coordinate 11,611,092 of OY292458.1, forward strand.
ATCAACTATTGATTTATTGTTTTAATCATGTTTTCAAGTGATTTTTATGTAACAAACCACTATAAGATTGTTGCTTATCGTTATAAAAGGGCTACTATGCTCTAAAAGTAAAATACTAATAAAAATAACCATAATAATAATTATCATGGTTGTTTTTTATTATTATTTTATTTTATTCAAAGCTAATTTAAAAGTTGTTAATGCTCAATATAATTTTTATCTTACAAACCGAAACAAACAGTCAGTTATAATGAGTATTAACAACTTCTAAAGTAGTTTTCATTTTCTATCATCATCTCAGCCGTAGGACGTCCACTGTTGGACATAAGCCTCCCTCAAAGATTTCCATGTATTCATCCAAGGAAGTGGCCTGCATCCACCACTGAACTGCAGTTTTTACATAGTCGTCTGTCCATCTTGTTGGTGGACGTCTAACGCTGCGCTTATCGGTCCGTGGCCTCTACACGAGAACTTTTCAGCCCCGCAGGCCATCTGTTCTGCGTGCTAAATGGACTGCCCATTGCTTCTTCAACTAACTTATCCGTTTGGCAATGTCAGCGACCCGAATTCTTCTATGTAACTCCTCATTTCTGATTCGATTCCGTAGAGAAACAACGCTGCCTAGTTGGATTAGACGATTAACCTCTTTCTTGAAGTTGAACCTACCTAATTGCACTGTTAGTCCTGGATATACATACGCGTCGACAGCTTCAAGAGCAGAATTTTTAACCATTACAAGGGTAAGCATAACATGAACATTCGAAATAACCTTTATCTTGCTTGTCCGTGTTCATTTTAACGCCTACTCTTCGGTAGGCTGATTGAGGCCTTCGAGCATCGTGCTTAGTTCTTCCATCGACTTTTCCATGACCACGAATACCATTTCAAGAGCTTGAAGGCATCTTCCAGAGCAGTCGTAAACAGTTTCGGAGAAATTACACCTTCCTGTCTTACCAAGAGGCGTAACAGAGTTCGATCGAAGGCGATTTCCTTAAAAAGTTTTAGGAAATCGCCTTCGAACTCTGTTCCTGTACTTGGATTGACATAGTGGCGTTTTTATACCAATACCAACACTTCGACACTTCGATGTACCGATAATTAATTCGGAATCGCTGGAATGACTGACACACCGCCCATGTTTCGATCGAATCGGAGGCTTTCTCATAATCCACACTCGCGAGACAAAGTTGCAAGTTATATTCTTTGGTCTTCTGTATGGTCTGCCGCAGCTTATTGTGGTCTAAGGTACTGTAGCCTTTTCGGAACCCGGCTTGTTCAGGAAGCTGGAAGTCATCAAATCTGCGATCGAGGCGATTTATGATGATCCATTAAAACAGCTTAAATTATAAACATAGCCCAACCATGTTTATAACTCGACATGGGTCTGTAGTTTTCAAGAAGGTGTTGTCATCTTTCTTAAAGAATAGCACCACCACGCTCTTGTTCCATGCTTCTGGCTTAGTACCTTCGAGCAAGATGGAGTTAAAGAGCTTCTATGCATATTATATTTTTAATAAGTATATTTTTTTGTAAATATTTTGAAATATAAATAATGTACTATGTGCAGTGTGATACAAGTCTGCTGTTTCAATTTATTGCCTTGAAATCTAAGCTATAGGAGAGTGGCAATATTTTTAAGTTTACCTCCTTAAGAGTCATTTATTTTACTAACAACATATTATACGAAATGCAAGGTCGAGTTTTGACGAGAATAAAATGATAACATGCGGTTATCATTGTCTAGACGAATATTTTTCACGAGAACATAATGATATGACTGTTTGTCATATTAACAGGTGTAAATACAATGTGATAATATTATAGTACAACTTTATTCTTGTAACTTCAGGCATGGGTCGAATCATGGAATAGTATTGTAATATTTTGTAACTTTGTGAATAACTGTATGAAAGTTACGAAAAAAATTGAGCAGATGTATTAGCACCCAAAGATCACAAATATGGCATAACACTAAAACGAAGATAATGGCAGTTATCATTTTGTTCCCCGGGGACGGCGATATACCTTTATAGAAGAACAATAGACAACATACCTATATATTATTAATAGAAATTGAAATAGTAAATTAAATTAAAACAATGCATGCAATTATTTCTATCATTATTATTATATTAATTCTATTTAAAAATTTGAGAAAGTGTTAGTGTATAAGAAATCCAAGAAATAAAAGGCTTTTTATTTTATTTTATTATTTATTATACCTTTATACGACCTGACCTACAATGTAACCAACTTGATTTATTGTAGTAAACAAACCATTTTTTTTATTTTTATTGAATTGAGACAAGATCTACGGTTAACGATAACTTTAGTCAGTGTGCGTTAGTCTTTGAACACTTTGCTACCAAAGCTGGTTGTCATTTAATAGAATACAGGCCCAGGGCCTGTATTCTATTAAATGACAACCGCTTTGGTTTTGGTTCGAACTCTTAAATGTCAGCCATTTGGTGAAATAGTAGAATAGCTTTTCAAAAATTTGTACTGCCAAAGTTCAAAACCTCACCACAACTGAGTCGTTTGTTATTAGTAGTCATGGAAACAGTCGCTTTAGTTGAGGTTTTGGTTGAGGTTGATAAAAAGTTCGGTACCGGAATCGAGCCCCAGACGTTTGGAATTCTATTTTGACTCATACTTATCTTGATATGGCATTCAAGAATATTAAATACCACAAAATCGAGCAAAATGACACTTATTACTATTGAATTTGAGTTCAAGTTTCGTAGTAAGCAATCTGATCCGAAATGTACCATTTCCAGCAACACCTCATAGTTATTCTAGCTCTAGTGTATCTTTCAAAACTGTTACACTTCCAAATCGGGCGCTGTCTCTCCACTGTCCTACTGAGCTTACTAATCACTATTGCCATAGGCTTTTTAAGAAGCGACCGCCGTATTATACCATCATAGTGTTTATTTATATTTGTGTGTGAACTAAATAAATGTTTCTATGTCTATGTCTATGTCTATGTCATAGTCTTAAAAAAAGTATAACCATAGGTATTTTGACTCCTAGTACGCCTCAAACATCTGGAAAGGATTTTGTTTGTCGAAGGATCTGAACATTATGTCTTGAAAATCCTGTCATGTACCTTTGAATTGATTTAAATGATGTGTCTATGTCTATGTTTATGTCTATTTGAATAACTAATTAATGCTAGACATTTCACACAGCCCCAAAGTATGCAAAGCTTGTATTATGGGAACTACATGACTGATTATTATACTACTTATACTTTTTTTGTAAAAAACCTAGACCCGAGACAGATATTTGCAGATCTCACAAACTTTTGCCTGGTTGCGAGAATCAAACCCGCAAACTTCTGTTTCAGACGGGCTTTCACCCACAGCGCTACTGAGAGATCGTCCTGTATAGCAAAAAATAACATCAGCATTTACGTTCTCCATTTCGCCGCAAACCAAAGCTTCAAACCAAAGCGATCGACAGGTAGATGGCACATGAATTTATCGAGACACGACGACGTGACCTTTATTGCTGATTCCATCCAAAGTTTCAGACTTGTATGATATTCGATTAAACTCCACTTGTGCCATTAATTCTACAATTGAAGTTTGAAGTTTCTTCCGTGGTTTGACGGTAATTAGAGTTTGAAAAGTCGTGTTTGGATTTCTGGAGACATCGTTTTATCGTTTTGAGGTAGCTCAGGTAACGTATGGTTTGGGCATAAAATCGTGATGCGCACGGAAAACGTTTTTAGCATGACAGCATTCTTTTTAGTTTTAGCAAAACATTTTTAAAGGTTAAGGTAGTTTAAGTAGGTATTTATTTATTTTTTAAGTGCTATATGAACAAGTTTAAATATAGGAATAAGGAGGAATCAATTAGGTAGGTATCTATTCAAAAATAAAAAATATATATCTTTATATTTAGAAATAATAGAAAAATACACTTATAAACATGATTAAATTTGGAATAACTTGAACAGTTATTTTGTGAAAAATTTGCAATATTATATTATACAAGCATCAAACAGTGGTTGACATAATTCAAATAAGTATAAGCGTTTATATTCCGTTTATATACATAACATCTAAATGAAAAAAAAAAAAACTCTGAAAAGGGATATTCGTCTCCCATAGTAAAGTTCATTGTCATTCGAGTTGCGTTCGCGATACGGGATCGATAAACGAAAAGACCCTTTGGTTCTCGAAATAAATGCAGAAAAATACGAGTATGACTCGAGTCTCCTTGGATTCCGTACATTGATTACGACACATTACTAGTCTGTAGATATAAACAGTCCTTAAAGAAAGGAGTGAGTTCTGAAATGACGATTGATAAATGGAAGTGGAAGAGGAAGACATGTTGTGCCAACCCCACGTAAGATTTTTTGAACCCTGAAGGTTGATAATAATATCGCTTCTCTCTAGCCTCAAATGTTTGCTGGAAGAGACTTCCTCGGGGTAAGCTCGCCTTTGTACAAATGTCCTCACTTTATCTTATGTCTTTTTTTGTGTTTTATTTGTACAATAAAAAATTAAGAATTAAGAAAGTAAATATTTTTCATTGTTTTGCTCAGTCTAAATGACAAAATATGATCAGTTCAAAAATTTAAGATCAGTCTTATTCGAACACTTCGAAAAATTAAATGGAAAGTAACATTTTTATCCGTTAGTAGTGCGGAATCCTAAAAAGAGATTCACTGCTTTGCTATTCAGCCGGCAGAATTTCGTCATTGAAAAAGAATAGTATTGTGCATTCAGCAGTGATAAAAAGGGATAAAATATGATAAGTGCCCACTGTGACTGAAGGACGGTAATGGTAATGTTGAAAGCAGTTACTTTACTAAAAGGAACTACAGAACGTGTTTTTACAGTAGACGTTTTTTTTTAAATATCGCTGGACATTTGACACAGCGCCATCTAACCCCAAACTAAGCAAAGCTTGTACTATGGGAACCAGATAACTGATAGAATACTTATATATTTGTAAATACATACTTCTAATACTTTATAACACCCAGACACAGAACAAACATCTATGTTCATAACACAAATGTTTGTCCTGCATGAAAATTGAACCCACGACCTACAGCTACAGCGCAGAAGGTAGAGCTACTGCCAACTGAGCTAAGAGGCCAGTCCAGTTTTATCTCATGAAGTTCGTTTAGGTATGTTTATTCTTGGTCCGGCTAAGCGGAGTGATGAATAGTCACCGGTAGAGAGTGGTTGCGAGAGGCCGAGGAGTTTTCAGTTGAGGGTAAGCTCTACTAAAATAATGGATCTCTGAATTCATAACAACTAGCTAGAATACTTGATGACATCTGTGGAGATGCGGCAGAGTAGATCGCTAAAACGAAAGAGGAAAATGAAAAATGAAACAAAATGAAAAATGTATTTATTTACCTACTACTTAAATAACAAAAGTTTTGTAAGATTAAGTACAACTAACTATGGCGAACATTTAAGTAGAGAGGTTACATAAAGTTAAATTACTAATGATTCCCACACTAGGCTGGGCCTGTATCGTGGGAACCAAAAATACGATTGGCAAAAAAACAATATATAATAAGGAAGGAAGAAATATTTGCCAAACTGCAGGTATTTTTTAGTGGTTTGGGTGTTATGCCACGACTGAATGGTGGCCGAGACTGGGACAAAGGAGTGTCGGGCGACCGGTGGCGAGGTGGGTCGACGACATAGTTCACGTCGCAGGGCGTCAGTGGATGCGACTAGCACAGGATCGTGGTGGATGGCACAAACTTAAGGAGGCCTATACATAGCAGTTGGTATAATCGGGCTGTGGATGATGATGATTATGATGGGTGTTATAATATAATCGTACTCGTAATTTTGCATAGGTAATATACTAGTGTAGGGTCAAACCTACGTATACGATGTATATAACTGTCTCTTGGCTATTTTGTACATACCTATTCATAATATTTTCCCTAGAAAATTTAGATGAAACATACAGGTCAACGGAAAAGTTAATTTGTGTGTGGCTCATATCCAGCCAAACAGCTCATTAGTAACCATTTAGACGCTTGCCATATAGAGCGTGATAAAGAGTTTGCATTTAATGAAGCAGAATAATGTAGCCTTGACCAAGCTTAGTACTGGGATCAAACTACTTGTTGCACTAAGCATGGTATTAAGGCCAGGCGGTATTTTAATGATGATTGTTTGCCTGCAAATGGTGAGTAAACGGAATATATCATCAAGCTAAAACTCCAATTATGTGATTTTTTAATCTTTTTTCTATTCAGTTCTAAAGGCAGAAACACGATTAATAGAATTTTACATGATACTTTTACGTTTTGAAAATGATACCTTTTCTCAAGATTTTTGGATTTTTCTTGAAAACTAGTTCAGCTACATATACAAAATAAATACTCACAGAAAGGAAATTTAGTCTTTTATTTGCTTCTAAGTTATCGTTTACCTAGACTGCTTATTTTTCTCATAATAAGCAAAATTAGTTTTGAGCTTTACTTCTGAGCACAGAGAGTTAAACGGATCAACCGAAAATCAACCTTATTGAGTCCCGAGTTGCTATATAAATAAGCATAGAATCGAACGCAGCTCATTCCGCTTCTGGGCGGTCACGAGGTCGGATCCACGCGCGTTTTGACATTTTGACATTTGACAAACTATTTGCCCGCCCCGGCTTTGTACAGGTAACAGAAAATGAAACCAAAAAGTCATAAAGTTAGTAAGTATTTAGTTTTTTTTTCGATTAGGAAAAACAATACTAACTTTACGACCTTAGTAATAATGCACAGTCCCTCCCTAAGGGTAATTTTGAATAAAATAAAAATAAAGTAGGTATTTAATTACTCTGGTGAATCAAACCAGAAAATATTTATTTGAAATAGAACTTTATTGCAACCCCTTTAAAAATTCATAACTTAGTACTTATTATTTTATTTTTATTTAAGAAATTACATTTTATTTTTTAGAAACTTGCCTCCTTTTTTCACCTTCTTGTTAGATAGAACAGAAGATCGAAGATCACTAAAGATTACGAGTAGAACAAAAAATCGGCAAAATTAGTTTAGTAGTTACGGAGATACGTGGTAAAACAAACATTCACACAAACTTCTCTCATTTGTTATATAATAGGACTAGTTGAAATCGAATGTCATTCGGAACAAAATGGAGTGGAGTCGCATCCTCAACTATATAATTTGGTTTTGGTTCAAGGACTGTGTTGGCCAAGTGGGATATTACCCCGAATTTAGTTTTTTTTAGCTTCACTTGTATTCATCTATGTCAACAGAATCTTAGAACGTAGTTTTAATCCATTTCAAAACGTCGGATCAAAATGTGCACACTTATCAAGGATCAAAGACATTATTATTTTACCACGTTTTTATTATACCTATAGGTATAGTCACTTTCTTGTTCGTCTGTCTATCTGTCTGTCGTTCCGTGGAAAATCTCGCGCGACTAAAATTTCGAGCACTTTCCGTGTAGCTGGTCGGCTAAAACTGTCAGGGTAGCTCTAATAATAGTACTAAGTTGTTAAGATGGAGACATTCTACGAATTAAGACACACAAAGTAACGTACTATTGACTTTCTGTCCTATGACAATTTGTTAGTGCTAGTGAAAGATGAAGATACTTTGCAGGGTCTGCTTTTCTTGCGCCTTCTAGTAAATCCTTTTTCTTAGTCATATATAGTTTGTTAGCTAGTGTCAAAGTTGGAAACGTCAAGTAGACAACCGTCATTGTCACTTGGATGTGGTCGACGCAAAGAAGGCAGAGGCAAGGAAGTTATATAGTTACGTAGGTATATAACTTCCTTGGGCAGAGGGCCCTAAAGTCAGTTTCGTTTTGGAGGGCTCGCTTCCCTGAGGGTGGGTGGCGAGCAGGATGACACTTTGGTTCTTCTGGTATCGGAGCAGAGTAGTCGCTCCTCGAGAGTAGTAATGTTCTGTGGGTCGCTTTGCCTCTTTCTGTTGAACTCACCGCGTTTCCATTTTGTTTTTTAAATGGTGATAGTAATTCTAATCGGCAAAAATCGAATCAATCCTCTGTTTAACCCTCTATTGCATGGGAAGCCAAAATTGGTTTTTGAACTTCAACATTTTTTTTCTCTACTTTCCGTTTATTTAAAATTGATAAAACTTTACAAGCATTGTTTAATACTATGTTGTGCATCAAAACGTAGTTTAATTGACTTATTTAATTGTAATATTTACCAACTTATCTAACTTTTACCAACGCGTGCGCGCTTTATTGCACTTCGTATAATTACGAGAAACATTGATGATCTACAAATAGGTCAATAAGGCTAGAAATCTCAAATTAAAAATATGAAATGTAATGGTCTAATCCTCCTTTCGCTTTAACCATCTTAGTTTTTTTTACAATAATATCTTTTCTATAACATTTCCTTACTTTTCCGCGGAAATCAATTTTGGCTTCGTATGCATTTACGGTATAAAAATGTCGTCCAAAAATGGCTTCGTATGCATTAACCGAATATTCTAATGGCTTTTCAGAATGGATCTTTTTTCGCTTTTAGAGGGAGATCTAAGTACTTACAGCAATGTTATTCCTGGGGATGATTTCATTGCTTCGATGACTCTGCACCTTACGCATATCTAGCCTCCGCAAATCACCTATTATTATCCATAAATCTGATACAGATCCTTCTGAAGATGATCATTGAACCAAAACCAAATTCGCGTAAAACAAAAACAAAAGTAAAAGAAAGAAATTAAAGATACATACAAAAAAATACCTTCATACGACGAGAGGAAAATATAGTTTACTAGTAGCCAGAATTTGCCAGATTTCATAGAAATCTTAAACACTTTCTGAATTTTGCTGAATTTTGTAAATCATTTTATCACCAATGATTTGATGGATTTTATAACTGATCAGTCAAATTTGAAGACCATTCCGACCAATTTAAACAAGACAGCTAACATTACAAAGGTCAGGTCATGAAAAATTGTTCAAAATCAGGCTTTCAGGATTTTCATTAGGTCATAAAGAAGTATTTTCTATGCATGGGAAGCCAAAAATGGCATTGCATTCATAGTCGTTAGTGCATACGAAGCCATTTTTGGCTTTGATAATTATTTTCCATACTAATCAAAATATATATTTTTCTTCACCTTGTATTTCCTAATTAGCCCAAATGTAACAGCATAAAACAACAAAATATTTTTTTTCTACCTCTCTTGATAATTCATGCAGTAGAGGGTTAAGTCTTGTGAAAGTAATTGTAATTATAAAATAGACATCCTGACTACACGTTACATTGGTTATTTCGTGTCTTTGAACATATCGGACCATCCATACTTTTTTTTTTTTTTTTTAATTTATTTACCATATAAAATATAAAATTTTACAAATGAAACTTAGGTAACTATAGCACAGAAAAAACCACTAAGGTTCGCAAAAAGTATGCTATAAATTAGTCTGCTTAAATTAACAGGTAGGTACTTATAACAAAATAACATCACTTAATAAGTACTTACAACACAACTTCACGCCCAGAACCTCTCCCTGACAAGTATATGATCTTCTTATGAAATATTATCTTATTTTATTAAACGAGCAATATTTGTTTGTTTGTTTATTTGTACTCACGTTCTCGAAAACGGCTCTAACGATTTCGATGAAATTTGCGGTAGGTACAGAGGTTTACGGTTTACGGGGGCGAAGAATCGATCTAGCTAGGTCTCTACCTAGCTAGATCGATCGAGACCTAGCTTTTTTTAAATAGGTAGATACTTAACTCATTTTTCTTTTTTTCTCGATTTGCACCCAAGCAGAGCTTGGTCGCCCAGATATTCTATAATAAGTAATAATAATTTTGAAGGTAACTACTAGGTATCACTTCCATCAAAAAAAATAATTGATGAAGTCTCCATGACAATGTTCGCTACTTCAACAAGATGTAAAAATTATAATTATTCCAAGATAGTTTCAAAAGTTTTAACATGTCAAAATATCGTGAATAGATAGAGGGTAGAGGGGCGTTTGGGGGGAGTCAACGATGACATTTCTTTTGAAAGCTAATCCTTAAGTGGTATTAATGTCTACCAAAAACTTTTTAACTCAAGATAATTATTTTTGCCAAAGAATCGATTACTCACTCTTAAAATAGCAGGCTGCTAATTGCTAGTAACTTCTTACATAATTTTCAAAAATAATTTAGCCAGTAAAAAGTTTTCAGAGCGTCATTGAAAAACAACATAACTACGTAGGTATGTCATCGATAAGCAATGACAGAGGCCTTTAGGTGGCCTAAAAATTTCGTCACCAGATTGGCTACTAGCTCATACATAACTTTACGGTATTTGAATCTGTGCTCAGATGGTAGTAACTCTGCCATCTGCGCTGTAGGTCGTGGATTCGATTCCCACCCAGGAAAAACATTTGTGTGATAAACAAAGATGTTTGTTGTGTGTCTGGATGTTATAAGTGTTCTGTATATGTATTTTTTTTTTACATATGGATTTACTTTTTATATCGAATTGTTCTTTAGTCTTGTAACTCTAATCTCTTCTTATTACAGTAACATGCCTATACCGCGCTAAGTTTTTAATATTGCATGATTTTAAATATCAAACAACTATCCTAAAATACCATCAATCTATTGCTCAAAATTAGGAAGAACAACTTTTCTTTTAGACGAAGGCTAAGGCAAAGAGAAATGGTATCGTGCTGTACTGCCGCGAACAAAGCTACGCTGCTAGAACCAATACTAGTACCAGCAACATGCATCATCTGTAGTGGACTTTAAAGCAGCATGTCGACCGCAATACGTTGCAAAATTTGCATTTTTATGAAAATATTCACGCCATCCCATTCGACCGTTCCAAACAGGAAGAAATTCCACTTTGCATCTGACAAAGAATCTCTTTATGACAGTAAAGATGCCTTTTTAGGGCTGCGTGCCGGCAAACTTGTGATATAAATGTATAACATTGTTTTTGGGTACTTATGGTTTATAACATTGAAGTGAATAGTTTTTTGTGTGGGCGCTCAATTATTGTCACTCGCAAGTATTTTTTGTCTACCGTTTCTTTTTCTTTTTTTTTGTAAATACTCGTATTCACTCATTAGTACCTACGGTACCTACTCATACTGTTAACGAGAACCATAGTTTTTAGACTAACCTAATATAGGCTTAAAAACACTAACAATGTCTGTTAAATTCCTATGTCAATAAATATCTAACTATCTATCTATATATCTTGTCTTATCATCCAACTATACATAATGATACAAAAGTTGTTTTTTTTTACTATCACGATTTCATAAATGGAAAATGTATGTTTCGATTTTTGTGTTTTATTCACGCCGTAACCAGTATGCTGATTCTTCTAAAAACTTTTTATTAACCAAAGCAAAACGTCAACTATTTCGTTTTGTGACCAATGAGGTTAGGTTACTTAGTTGATGACGTTTTCAAACAAATTACCAATTTTGCAAATTACTGTCATTTTGGAGAATGAAACAAAACGTAACGGCAGTGATACTTGAATAGTTGACGTTGTAAAATACAGGAATTGGGGCCTAATTACATATTTTTCAAAATACTTCCTGTAAGAACGACTATTGTTATACAGTGAGAACAAACGTAATTTTATTTATAAGTAGTTCAATAAAATAATATTTTATCATTTTATTAATTAAACTTATTCGCAAACGTAGTAGAAATACCACTTGCTGAATAGTCAAAGCAGGAACATGAAAGGATTATTCAGTAGGTATACAATTCTAGGTATAATTAATATTTACTTGCGTGCTACGAAATGGTAGCTTCGCTACGTAGTCGTAGCGCTTCTACGAAATAATTATAATTTGTTCCTAGTAAACCTTTGATTAAAGATACAAAACAGAGTCCCGTTTAATTCAGTTGTATATGTTACGGGCAATTTGATAAATCCGGTCATTATGAATAATGACCGGTCCGTCTGCATAATGCACGTGTCAATTGGGCAATGTGATAAAAACTGCATGATTAATCACTTTGCCCGGTCATTATGAATAATGACCACCCTCTCTTGGGCGATGTAATAAATTAGATAAATTGCAGTGTTTTAATTGATTTACTACATTTCTGGCGCTTCGGCGGCCGCTACCGCGGCACGCTACGCTCGCCTCGCGCGTAGTTTTTTACTAACCTAACATAACCTAACCTACAGATTTTAATCCAATTTATCACATTGCCCGGCTAGAAGTAGGGCACTATTCATACTGCCCGGTCTAAGTGATAAATTTAAGCCTTGATTTATTAAATGGACCACGGGCCGTCGGGCATTATGAATATGGACCGGTCAAAGTAATAAATTTATCAAATTGCCCGACGCTCTTGGTCATTATTCATAATGACCGGTCCATATGAATACTGCCCGATTAATCAAGTTGCCCGTGACATATATAAGTTAAAATAAGAGTATTAATATGTATTTTACTGTGTTTGCTTTGTTTGCTACGATATAATTGATTTTTCATGTATTATTCATAATAATAAAGTGTATTTGCAGACTTTCATCTTGACTGACTTTCAGACACATGTTCAACATTTCTTGAAAAGTACATTATGAACCTTGATCTGATTCGTAATAATAAAGTGTATTTTAAAACTGTCATCTTGACTGACTTTCAGACTATGTTCATTTAAATTTCTTGAAAAATACATTTGATTGAGTATCCTAGTGATTTATTTTCACGGAATAGTTTTAAATGTATCTAAGCGTAACCTTTTAACACGTTACACTATTACATTTGAAAATGAAAAATCTTATCAAAATTTGCATTCCGACGTGATTAGAACCCGCAATGATACAAGCGATCCTCCTTTAGCCGGATTGCCTTTTCTAGTTCGGCCACGTTATACTATTCTGAAAATGAAACACTTCTATCAGGTTGAAACAAGCACGTTTCTTAGACCGAGTGCACACTGTTTGCGAACCACCTGGACCCATCTAATTGGCGGGCACGTTAACCGGATTTAAGTTAGCAATCTGGTTACGTAACATTTAACGAATTCAGTCTCCCTTAGTTAGACCTCGCACGTGAATGACTGGCTTTACAATGGACCTTGTTGAAATTAGATGAAATTCAGAGACTTGGATGCTTAAGAATTCAGAACAATGTTTTACTTCAGAATAAACTTTTAAAAACACAGTAGTAGCACAGAATAGAAAATAATTTCACGTATAGAATGGACACTGTGAGTTTGAGCTGGCGAGGAGCTGACTTTGAGCACGGAACGCGCCACACGCGCAGACGCGACGACGAAACCGAGACCACAGTGCACATTATTCATACGGTGACAACCTGATTGTGTACAAAACTGACATTGTGTAGTGTAAATATAGGTAGTTAGACGCCACTTTTGCATGGAGATTACGTCGAGTGTCCAGGGTGTGGTAGTAGTAACAGTTGGTAACGAATGGTCTATATTTATGCCCAAACATCTACTGTTTTGGTCATTTTAGTTTTATTGTAGTAATTGCTCTATTTAAGCTAATATGTAAGACATATTTGTAATCACTTGCTTCGCTGTAGTAGCTCTTTGCTATTTGCACATAATAACAAACAAAAAATAAATAAATAACACTTTTTAACAAAAATTTGACTATGTACAAAATTTTAAAAAACAATGAGAAATTAAAAGTTAATTATCAAAAGCCGGTATAGATAGAGTGATACTGTGATGCGTCATAAAAAAACACATAATAGTTTAACACATAAGGTTGACTGCACACAGATTATCTTAGCATTTAGTAACTCATGAAACTCATAAAAATAAGGTTGACTCCAATTTCGACTTACAAAGGCTCGTAAACGTTCTATCTAATGTGTAAATTTGAAGCTGTGTTACAGGGTCTAAAGGTTAGTTAATGAGTTTTTTGAGGAACAAAATAGGAATTATTTTGTCATTTTGTATTGAAAGTTTAGTTCAACTATGAACTGACATAATCCTATAAAGTCATAATTCATAAAGCTCTTATAAGTTTTCCATAGTTCAGAATAAATTGTCATTTCTTTTCATTAACATAATGCCTGGAATACATCTACTAAAAAGCATGCTTGTTTACAACTATCTAGCGTGCTTACGTCTTAAGCATTCTCTTTTCGTATCTAAACACGTGCTAATTGTATGCTACTGCTCAAAACTTGGTTACTTGGGTCACATAATAGTGTGCTTATGTGCTACTACGTAGCATGTGTATTCTAATCATTAGAGTTACAAAAATATAGCAGCCGTGCGTTAATTCGATTTCACCAATTGAAAGCATTATTTTAGGTAAACATTTATTTTTTTATTTTAAGTACTTATTAACACGGGCATGGGCGGGTCGCCATTTAATAAATTTATTTTTACTTAATTAATTTTATTTGGTTTCAATAATGTTGGTAATTTACCTACTCCATTACGTGGTCACTGTCGTGTACTAATTGCGTCAAAACGTTATAGTACGTGGGTAATGACCCAGTGATGATTTCATCATTGGAGCATCGTCAAATAGGTCAATATGGCATGTGCTATATGCAAGCGATTTCTGACCGCTTCTTTTGATTTTTCAGTAGTTTCTATATAAGATTTTCTGCGCAAACGTCTATTTTACGTATGAACAAGTTTTTACGATTCGTTAGATACTAGCTACTCACCCTGACTTTTTCTGGGTTAATTTAGAGCCTATGTACGAGTAGATTTTGAATAAGGTAACGTCAAGTAAGGTATCTTTCAATTTATAAAATAATTTTTCAAAAAGTTATAAATTACTTACGACTCATATTTCTAACAAAAAACGGATGCTTGTAGACCAAGACAATCCATTTATCGTCTCGTCACGCATCATGACGTCTGATTTGATGTCGATTACTATACTTGCTGTGTGGTTTATCCAAGTTATCAAGTCAATATAAAAAAACATACAGTCGACTTGAGAACCTCCTCCTTTTTGAAAGTCGGTTAACTATTCTAAATAGGTACAGTCAGCGTCATCAATCGGTATCCCCCTATTGATTTTAACAAGGACCCTTTTCATTTCAACTTTGGATTTCAGTCGGATTTGCTAGTATAGGAACTCGAGCGAAATTAGATATCCATAAGTATACTAACAAATCCGACTGAAATCCAAAGTTGAAATGAAAAGGGTCCTTGTTAAAATCAATAGGGGGATACCGATTGATGACGCTGACTGTACATTAGGTAATAAAAAATTGAAAAAACCTTTACAAGTGTAATTGTAATTTTATCCAAATAATTTTAAAGGTTGAAGATTTGAAGAAGGCCAATGGAAAATATTGTGATATAGGGATTGTTAAATAAATGTAGAGGAGAGGAGAAAGTGAGGAAGATAAAAAAATTCTACGTAGTAGGTACCTAGTAGTTATTATAAAATTAGTAATATTGCCCTATTGTAATTTTTTAAACATGCTTACTATTACTTAGATAATGTGAAAAGCATACAAAAGTAAAAAGCCTGGAAATTAATTGGAACTCTAAGTTTTGCTTAACGGGAAACAATTACAAAAAATCGGTTACAGCAAAAAATATTCTAAAAATCTAAGCCAGTTTAAATCTAAATTACCGACTCACATATCGTTGAGTAAATGGTATCCCGCAGATTAGAACTAACCAAAAGCTGATCGTCCAATTAGTCGATTATTTCCTAAAATGTGCGTGAATTGAACCTAATTAACTTCATGCTGGGCTATTACAGCATAATAATAGTACATTGCCCAGATAGGGCTGTGTTTAGGGTAAAAACAGGTTACTGATTTTTTGTTTATATTTGAGCTCTATTAAAACACATTTTCCACACATCCTATCAACAGTATATATAAGAACACTGTTTTCAGAACTACACTTACACAACACATCTTCTTCTTCAGCATAATATTCGCCCACTGCAGGGCAGATGCCTCTCTAATATTTTTCCACACTGCTCTATCACTGGTTATCCTGGTTCAGTTTGTCCCGGCATATGCTTTTATGTCGTCGGACCGTCGAGTGGATGGTCTGCCAATGCTCCTCTTTCCGAGCCGTGGTCTCTATGATGAATTTTCTCCATCTGCCGTCTACACTTCTAAAAATTAAACATAGTCTTTCACAGTTTTTTGGCATTCTAGAAAGACATCTAGGCGGTTGTCAGAATAACTACCATAATTTACTTATAAGTATTTGGTTTTGGAATTTAGATGGCGACCGCAAGTGGTATTAGGTACAAGCTGAGCGCTTCCGTGCTTCGGAGGGCACGTTAAATTGTCGGCCCCGGCTTTTAAGTCGTTAAGCCATGACGGAGGCCTTTAGGCAGCCTAAAAACTCCGTCACCAGAGTTGAGTTAATGCGTAGGTATATAACGGTTTCGAAAAAAAAAAACCATTGATCATCAAATCGAATCGAAAGTCGATGCACTATCCCTCATCCATTTACTAATTGTCCACATTTTGCAGAATATGATCACAACAGAAGTATATTTTTTTATTATTTCAGTTACTTTAGTTATTCTTGAAAATAGGCGATTAACAAGGAATAATGTAGGTACTGATAGCCATTAGCACCTGGTTTTCATCTAAATACATTCCAACTGATGGAGCGTGCACATCGATGCAATGGACGTATTACACGCGGATCGTAATTTAAGGGCTAAAGCCAGTTGTGTAATTGTCCGAATGTATTATGGGTTTACTGACCTACATTGGTTTTTGCTGCGTGGTTTATAATATTCATAATAAGTTTATTGAAGCACTCGTGGCGTAGCTTATTAAGGCTGGATTCGACCAAACTGGATTAAGTTTTTGGTCGAGAGTGAACTACTGTTTGTTTGAATATTTTGACATAGTAAAGTTGCGTTTTATAACCAGGATAATTTGTATGCACACATAATAATGTTCGGTTGTGCTTTCTAAACAATTGTATTTAGTTACTGTGGAGTTAGATGACTTTTGGTCGAATCCAGCCTAAGACGTTCTTGATAGATCGTGGCATTAACGTATGAGCGCTTCGTTGGCACGTTGAGTTGTTGGTCCCGGCCTGGCTGAAGCCATGACCTTAGCCGGCTTAAAAACCTCGTCACCAGAATTGATCACTAATACGAACTTAGGTACATAATAAATAGTAAACACACACAAGATCACAATGATATCCTCAGAAAACTGATTCTTACGGGATCCTTTATCCTTAAGGGGTGTTGTTAACGTCTTCACTAGTACCCTTTGCGGTGTACTCTGAACGAAGGGGCCAAAGCACTGCGTTAATCGAGCAAATCGATGATAATAAAGGTTATAGCTGACCAGTGATCCGGCCACGTTAAGAAGTTGATGTAGTGAGCGTTTGTCCATAGAATTCCATATAAAGAATGCCCGATAGAATGACCGAGGCGATACAGTGAGGTTTAGGTGCGGAATTGACAGGTCAACTATGACCTTAACGACACTGCAAAAATATTTAATATCCCCAAAAAAACTATTAAAGTGAAACGAAAATGAAATGAATTTATTTGTAACATAAACAACATAAACACACACGGTACAAAATTACTACCTAAGTAATAGTAATACAAAGCTTATGTTACAATGGTGCTTACTCAGCACTATGTTGTGTTTGTAAAAACACAACGTCCCAGATCTTCCGTCAGAACCACACTATATGAGAAAACAATATGTCCAAGAGAAAGAAAAATACAAAAGATAAATCAACCTAAATTCTTAAACAAGTACTTAAACAAAATTGATAGAAAAAGTAGGTACGCAAAATTGCTATTGCTCTTTTTACAAAGGCCTGAGGTGTATGACTTGTTGACCTTGCCTGAACAATGACTCTAATAAATCTTGAGCTGAGAGTATCAAACCTTTTCCTAAAAGTAACAAGTTCATGTTTGATGATCCCAGACATGACACAGCCAACTAACTTCAGTGGTGTGTTTTTACGTGCAAGCAGCTGGCGTTTAGGCACGGTACACACAGAAAAGACGTAAGACGCAGACGGGGCGCGGACTTGTCTCTTCCGCGTCCCTTGCATACAAAATGTATAGAAGCATCGCGACGCAAAATAAACAGAAGAGACTGGGCGCGAACGCAACACTGTTCGCTGGCGCCCTGTCCGCGACGCGTCCTCGTCTTACGTTTCTTCTGTCTGGCCTGCGCCAGGTAAATATTTTGGCAAAATGGTTACCAAGAGTTGATAACATCAGAGTTGGACATTAGAATGTTTAATTTTCCCAGTCACCTCTGTGGTATCCGTAATAGAGCGCTGTGGCCGATTACACGCAACATTCTCACGTGCGTTACGGGCACTTAACGCGCTACAAACTTTAATAAGTACAGTATATAGAAAATATTCGTACACAATTATCAACAGAAACTAAACCTACAACTTATTTATATAACTTTACTAAAGTTATTCTTCTTCTTCTTTCGTGTCGTAATATAGGGACCTTGACCAGTAAGTAACTATATCTACGGTATTATTCGAGCAGGACATGAGATCAGCCATAGAGCACGCGTTGGAACAGGAGGGGCACACATAGACTGCATCACAATGACACTGTGTCGTTTTCCCCGACCATACTTCACTTGCTGAGGTTATTCCTACATCGACTGACTTGAGTTTGCAGTCTATGTCAATTTACTAAACTAGTAAACATTATTTTGACGTGTTAACGTCTTATAAATTGATGAAAGATGGCTGCACGCACGAAAAAATGTCACGTTCCACCTGAGCCGAGAGTGCAAGCGAGAGCCCGGAACAAGCGATCGGCAGTTCTTAAAAATATGCAATTTTTCTATGACGTTAACTCGTAAAATTACTGTCCGTAAACCGAGTTTATCGACAGCCACTTTTTTAATATCTTTATTTCAAAGTTATCATTTAATCAAAGAGAATAATTATGTTCCCTGTCTTCGGCCGCCTTGTACATGTGCGAAGTCACAAGGGTCGACGTGTAATTGTTCGGATGTGGATGGATAGCGGACTTACTAGGACCAATTAGGCCACGATTAAAGTGATACTGAGATCCTTGTTAAGGATCATTATCCGATTAAAGCGCTATCCTTTTATTTACTTTCTACTAGTAGAAAATAGTACCTAATTGTAAAGTAGGAAAAAATCACAGTCCATAAAACAAAATGACTAATTGTTTTGGAATTTTAGGATTTATTTAAATCACTTGTACTTGTCAGCTGGGCAATTCTACTAGATGACAACCGCTGCGTTTTGGTTCGATCTGTTATGAGGGTTTTTGGTTTTACGTTTTTAAAAAAAAGATTAATTTAAAAAAACTTATTTGAATTTATTTCAATTTAAAAAACTTATTTGAATTTATTTCGATTTATTTTTAGGAGATGTGTGCGATAGGAAAGTGAAAACCGGACTGAGGGTCTGGAGGGATATTGAATAAGATAAAAGACAGAGTTACAGATTTAGGGCTTAAGTAAGCAGAAATAGAAGGAATGAGGGGGTGTAACACCTCCCCCAACAAGATTGAACTTACCTTAAAAGGTTATGTTCAAGAAATCAAAAGGGAAAGAACGAGTAGGAGAAGGAAGGTATGAAGAGGACAGCACATCTCCTTACAGTGAGTTTTAATTAAATGTTTTATTCTATTCTTAATCTATTTTATTCTTAATCTATCCTAAGCCTTGGTAGCGAGACTTCCTCATGCTCTTGTTCATGAGCTTGAGTCTCTACAGTTCTTTTACAAAAGGGCCACCAAGTATTACAGCCATTGGCCTTGCAAATTAAGTAAACAATGAAAATCATGAAAGAAATGAAAAGTGTGATTGTAAGAATGGGAAAGCTCACATGATTTGAGAAGCTTGTTTCTGTCTTAACGAAATTATCGAGTTCTTCTTCTTCTGTACTAATTAAATTATTTAAATTTTTTAAATTATCTAAATTTGTATTTGTAATTGTCATATTAGGTAAATACATTTTATATTTTTCAATTTTATTTAGATTACAGCAATTATCATGTATAAGATTAAAATCAAGTTGTATATTTGGTAAGTTTATTTCTGGATTTTGCATGGCCAAGAGCTTTACATTTCCGCTAGACGCTACACATTGTGCTTCAAGATTTATAGTTCCAGTTCCAATTATGGTAATTTCTTTAATATTAGAATTACATTTTATTGATAATTTTGTAGGTGAAGATTGAACAAATACCCATTTATTGCCACTAAGGTGTTGCCAGATGTTTACTTCTCCGAATATAATTTTAGTTTCACACTGTTGGGGTAATTTTTTATTTATTTTAATTATTAGTTCAATCTCACAAATCGGGTCAGAATTAACTGATTGGATGTTGGAAATATCACAAGCTATACTTCCTTTAGAGATAGGTTTACAAGTAATTAAGTCATTTAGAGTACAATATGATGTTCTGTCTTTGCTGAGGGCAACATAGTTTTTTGTGGGCATGATCATGGCAAAAGAGTTAGGCAAATTTGTCTTGTGAGGTACAGGTATGGGTAAGATTTTATACATATCAAATTCTATGTTATAAACTAAAGGTATACCTAAGACAAACATGATCTTATTTGCACTTGTGTAGGCGGCAAGCTCAGATATTCTTAAAAGTAGGTTTATATTTCTTAATTCTATGCTTACTGGGTATTCCTTATATCTAGGTAGATGTCTTATGTTAGCATTAAGATCATCGTATAATTGTTTAGGAGTAACAATTGAAGGATGTAGAGTGTTACTATTAGCGAACAGTATAGAATTTACAATGTCCTCTAATTTAAATGATATTGTAAGTAGGTTTGAATGAAGAACGCTTAGTACTTCATTCAATTTGTTTCTTATTATAAGTTCATTTGTTATCATCGAGATATTATTTAAGTTACTAGTTAATTTGTTAGTAACGTCATTCAAACGAGCCTCATTCTTTAAGATTGTAATTAGAGTTTCATTGAAATTTTTCAAAGCTGATTTAGAAATGTAAATATTTTGTTTTATCAAAGAAGTTAGTTTTTTACTATTGGAATGTAGCTGTTGAATGTCGTTATCATATTTCTCAGAGTCATCTTCGTCCATTGTGCCAAATACCTTTTTTAGGATTGTACCTACTCCTGCAAACCAGGCAGATCTCTTGCTTTTAGATGATATGAGATGTGATATTGCGTTAAAATCTCGAAGGACGTCATCATGTAATATGGTAAGTGGTTGAATCATATTTTGACATTGTAAAGTATTTATCACATTGTAATGATCACAAAGAAATTTGGCTGAGTCTAAAGTATATTTTATATTCTCAAGGTGTGGTTTGATATAATTTATATCTACAGGTATAATATAATAAACATGATCGTTCACGAGTTTCAGGTTGCCAATAGGATTAAAATAGATACCAGAACTTCCGTTTAGAGATTGAATAATCTCTTGAGCCAGAGGTGATGCAAATAACGTTGGGAGAGTGAGTCTGGAAGAGGAAATAATAAATGGTAAGTTTATACTGAATTAGGGGTTGCAATCTTAATTTCATCAAAGTGATGTCTTATATGACGTCTATTAATAAGTAAAGTAGCTGTGTTGTTATCGTGTACTTCCAAAACTTTGTAAGGGCCTTTCCAAATAGGCGACAAAGCTTTTCTGAGCCTGAGATGGTTTTTTAAATAGACAAGGTCACCGACCTTGTACTGTACAGGTCTCGTATGAGAGTCATAGTATCTTTTAGACCTGTCTTTAGATTGATTTATGTTTTCGATTGCTTTTTCCCTTGAGTACTTGAGTCTGTGACAAAGCAATTTTAAGTACTCATGGTATGTTGGGTCAGGCACTGTATCGTAGATTGAGTCTGGGTAAGTTGGTTTGTGACCAAATAGAAGCTCGTAGGGGGTGAAGTTAGTAGTACAATGAATGTTAGTATTGTAAGTTAGTATAGCGGTATATACATACCGAGGCCAATTATCTTGGTCACCATTCACAAACGACTTAAGGTATTCCTTAAGTGTGGAGTGGCTGCGCTCAAGTGCGCCTTGAGTTTGAGGATGATAAGGACTTGACAAAAGTTGTTTTATTTTAAGAAATTCACAGGTTCTTTTGAAAAGGTCAGAGGTGAAATTAGTACCTTGATCCGTTAAGATAGTTTTTGGAATGCCGAAGATAGATATGAAATGAACTAGGCAGTCAGTTGTTTCTTCGGCAGTTGTTGATCGGATTGGGTAGGCAGTAGAGAATTTAGTAAGATCATCCTGTAGAGTAAGGATATACTTCGCCTTTGCTGGGCCTGATTCTGGTAAGGGTCCAACTATATCCATTGCTAGACGTTGGAACGGGGCTGTAGAGGTGGTAGTTATCTGCATTGGAGCGCGATTGACTTTACGTAAAGCTTTATTCTCTTGACATGACTTACAAGCTTTAACATAGCTTTCTATGTCACTACGCATACCCTTCCAATGGTATTTTTCTTGGATGCGCTTCAGCATTCTTAAGGCCCCTAAATGGCCAGCAATAGGGATATCGTGGTTTTCTTTAAGAATTTTTTTTATTTCACCCAGTGATGGAAATATTATTGAATTGCGACAGATTGTAACGAAGATGTTAGTATTATGAAATATAAATAGAAAAATATTATACAGTTTTGTATAAGAGTGAGCCTCGAATGGGCTTTTGAAGTCAGTGATGGTCACTTGGGTGTGAGATTTAGAAATTAGGTCATCACGGAGGTTCTTCAAACTTTTGTAAACGTCTTCATAAGAAGCGTTATCGAAGTGATTTACCTTTGTAAAGAGAAGGTAGATAGATCGACCTTTGAGTTCGAAATTTAGAAAGGAAAAGAGAGTTCTTTCTTGATATAAGACTTGGTCTTTATTCGTCGTTAATTCTGAGATAATGTCTTCGACGTGTGGGTTACTTTCGTCGAGATCAATTGAAGTTGGGATTACGATAACCTTATCACGACTTGCAAGAATACCAGAATTAGATTCAATTATCTTAGTATTAGATTCAAACGTTTTGCTATTAATTATTTTTAAGAATTTAGAATAACTATCATCATTAATTTCAATAATTTGTGTATTTTCATCTGTTTCAGAATCATCGAGACCAAGAGTTTCATTGTCAGGAACTTCGCGAGTCATACGCCTTTCTTCAACATCGGGGTTAGTAGGATCGAGTTGAGAAGTGGAAGGTAAGTTTAGATCAGGATTCAGTGAATCTGGAAACTCTTGTCCTGCCGATGGGACTGAAATAGGATCTGGTAATTCCAGAGGATGGAAGTCAACGTCGACACCGGGATTAAATGGAATGATATCGTCAAGATCCAGTGGGTCACTATCATTTTGAACTGGATTAACAGGGTACCTAGAAAGAGCATCGGCAGCGGCGTTAAGCTTGCCTTTTTTGTAACCAATTTCAAAATCATATTCTGATAATTTTAGACGCCATCTCTGTAATTTACTACAAGGGTCCTTGTGATTCATCAGCCATGTGAGTGGCCGATGATCAGTGATGATTGTGAACTTGCGCCCATACAAATATGGACGGAAAGTTTTACATCCAAAAAGGATGGCGAGAAGTTCCTTTTCTGTAGTGTTGTAATTAGATTCACATTTATTTAGGGTCCGAGACGCATAAGCTATTGGTCTCTCATGTCCATTAGGACCTTGGGAAAGAACCGCGCCAATCGCGTGGTTAGAAGCGTCACAGGTAAGAATGAAAGATACAGAGAAATCAGGGTAGATCAGCACTGGAGCTGAGGTAAGTTTATGTTTAAGTTCATCGAAAGCTAATTGTTGTTGATTTTCCCAAAGGAATAATGTGTCCTTTTTCAGGAGCTGAGTCAGAGGTTTAGCGATCTTAGAAAAGTCAGGGATAAATCGGCGATAATATGAGACGAGACCTAGAAATGATTTGATGTCTTTTGGACATTTTGGAGTTGGAAATTGAGTCACTGCTTTGATTTTATCAGGATTGGGTTGAACACCTTTTTCGGTGATTACGTGACCTAGATAGGCTACTTCTCGTCGCAGGAATTCACACTTGTCGGGTTGGAGTTTGAGATTAAAATCTCTAAGACGTCGAAAAACCAACCCTAGGTTTTCGATGTGGCTGGAGAGGTCGTAGGAGTAGATCACGATGTCATCTAGGTACACGAAACATCGGATGTCTTGAAGGCCAGCAAGGGCGGTGTTCATGAGCCGTTGGAAAGTTGCTGGGGCATTTTTTAACCCAAACGGCATGCGAGTGAACTCGTAGTGGCCTTGAGGCACACTAAAAGCAGTTTTAGATGCATCGTCTTCATTCATGAGAATTTGGTGAAACCCTGACGCGAGATCAAGGGTTGAGAAATACTTACTATGGCCAAGTTGATCTAAAATTTCCGATATTTGTGGGATCGGATAACTATCACCCACAGTGATATCATTTAGCTTGCGGTAGTCTATGACAACACGCCATTTACGTTGGCCAGAAGCATCTAATTTTTTTGGGACGACCCAAATCGGGGAAGACCATGGGGACATGGATGGCTTTATGATGCCTTGATCTAACATCTGATCAATTTGTTTGGCCACTTCTTGTTTGTGGACTTCAGGGAATCGATACGATTTTACATGAATCGGATTTTGTGGGGTTGTTTTTATTTCATGTTTGACTGTATTAGTAAACGTAAGTTTATCCCCCGGAAGGTGGAAGATGTCAGAGAATTCAGAGCAAATATCATGAAGAGCATTAGCTTCTTCAGTGTTGAGATGTTTAATTCTCAGGAGGTTGAGCACTTCTTGAGTGCGGAGGTATGAATCAGTAGTTGACGCAGAGTATGACGCAGTTGAATAAACAGGTAAATAATCGTCATTTTTATTCAAAGGAACGAGAGTTATGTTAAGATTAGATTTCAGAGACACTGGGGCATCAGATGTGTTGATGACTGAAATGTTAATCCGTTTATTATCTTTTACTCTTACTAGACAGTTCGCAATTAAAAGATTTTTGAATTGTGTTTGATCTAACACTAATCCTTCTTTCATTTCAGGATTGGAGACGGAGCATTCAATCATTGTTTCGGATCTAGCAGGAAGTACATAGACAGGTTCGTAGAGTTGCAAAGGTATTTCGATATTTTTGATCTTTAATTTGTTTATGTTGTAGTCGATACTACAACCAAAGTGGTTCAAGAAATCCGTGCCAATTATCCCATCAAATGGTAAATTGATTTTGTTAATGACGTGGAATTTGTGGAAAATTAACTCACAGTTAGTAGAATTTTCGAATTTAATTATCAATTGAAAATGTCCTAATGTTGATGTACAACTCTGTTCACCTGGTTCAATGCCTTTTAATTTAATAGATTCATTAATCAATTTAGGGAAATTTTGTAGACAGGAAGACTTGATGAGACTGACTGTCGCACCAGAATCGACCAAAAATCTGATAGGCAAATCAGACACTTCGCAATTAACCTCGACGACCGGAAGTAGAATTTTGTCGGGGTTAGTAATAACTTTGAAAACTTCAATATGGTCATCGGGTTC
Source organism: Camptogramma bilineatum (assembly GCA_958496255.1). Taxonomy (NCBI): domain Eukaryota; kingdom Metazoa; phylum Arthropoda; class Insecta; order Lepidoptera; family Geometridae; genus Camptogramma; species Camptogramma bilineatum. The sequence continues at coordinate 11,636,534 of OY292458.1, forward strand.
GACTCCAGATGTAGTAGACGCAGTGGATTTAGTAGACGCAGTGGATTTAGTAAACGCAGTGGATTTAGTAGACGCAGTGGATTTAGTAGACTCAGTGGTTTTAGTAGACTCAGTGGATTTAGTAGACTCAGTGGATTTAGTAGACGCAGTGGATTTAGTAGACTCAGTGGATTTAGTAGACTCAGTGGATTTAGCATCGACTTTAAAATTAGGATTTCCTGTGCGACACCTTACAGGAAATTTTCCTCGTTTAAATTGTTGTTGTCGAGGCCGTCCTCGACGTTTTGTTCGAGGGCGTTGCTTGGGGGGGCATCGTCGTGAGAGACAGCATGTACGGGACGATTCTCGTTTTCTCGGCTACGTTTGAATTGTAGCTTTCTACAATTGTCAACGGTGTGACCTACATTCTTGCAGTACCGACACGTCAATGCGGATGCACTGGGTGTTGAGGCAGGCTGGGCATAAGTTCTACCCGAAGCACTGCTTCCCTGTTGGGTGTTTCTATGTTGGAATGGTCGCTGTTGAGGACGCGACATAGAGGTACCATTAGGATTCGTATTAGAGAGTTGCCTCGAGATTTGGAATATTTTTTCTTCAGACACAGCGAAATTAATTGCATCATTCAAAGATTCAGGGTCACGGCATCTAACTACCGTAGATAGGCGAGCATTCAAACCGCTAATAAAGGCACACAGCGCAAGGTCTTGCATAGCGGCGACACGGCCAGTCAATTCCGCTTTTTTCTTGGTAGGTATAGAAATGTTGATTTCTGTCAACAATTTGGACAAACATGTCTCGACTCGGAGCGCGAATTGATTGACCGATTCGCCGTTAGATTGACGACAACTCTGAAGATCTAAGAGCAGTGCTGCGTAGTGTTTTCTTTCACCAAATTGCGACTTTAAGAAATCTTCCAACTGTGACCATGATTCAAATTCCTTAATCGAACAGGCGCTTTCGGCGCGACCCTCAAGTTGGCTCAGGATATACTTAAATAGTATATCCTGTTGTGAAGTTGAAGCAAGGTTTATTGCATTTCTGCAATTGTTTAAAAAGGCGTTTAATTTTTCCCGATTTCCGTCGAATTTATTAATGAATTTACATAAAATGCTCATATCGATTTCTGATTTACTTTCTGACTTTAAAGACATGATGAAACTTCCAACTTGAGCTAGACTAGATAACGTAAGAATTCGCGATAAGCAAGCACTGGTCTTATTTCTTAGAATACAACTATGTTTTAAGCTGTATAGGATACAGTGATTCTTAGAATAGATAAAATAATTATTTGCAAATAAATTCTTGATTAAAAATAGCACTAAGTAAATCACTGAATTTAATAAACCTTTTCCTAGCGAGTTCTGATTCTAATTTGTATGTAAATATTCACTTCACTGAATTAGTATGGAAATATTCACTGTAAGTATTATTTGTGTCAATGAGAGAATAATTAAATAACTCACAGGAATAGCAGGAACATTGTAGATATGTTAATCGGAGGTAAGTGCCAGATACCAACACTCAATCAGGACACGGTGATGATGGATGATGCAGAGGCAGAGGTAAGTGTTAGGTACCAGCACTTAGTCAGGATACGGCGGTGATGAGCTGGTGATGGAGACACGACGACCAACAAGCCAGGGGTGGCTGTAGGTAAGTATTGTAGACTTTGTATTGTAGCCGTATTGTAGTATTGGAGCCGGTCACTTGGTAAAACTTCACACACTGAGGCGTTCCGAGGATTATTTTTTATAAATCCTTTACGCTGCCACCAAAATGTTATGAGGGTTTTTGGTTTTACGTTTTTAAAAAAAATATTAATTTAAAAAAACTTATTTGAATTTATTTCAATTTAAAAAACTTATTTGAATTTATTTCGATTTATTTTTAGGAGATGTGTGCGATAGGAAAGTGAAAACCGGACTGAGGGTCTGGAGGGATATTGAATAAGATAAAAGACAGAGTTACAGATTTAGGGCTTAAGTAAGCAGAAATAGAAGGAATGAGGGGGTGTAACAGATCTCTTAAATGTCAGCCATTTGGTGAAATAGTAGAATAGCTTTTCAAAAATTTGTTCTGCCAAAGTTCAAACCTTAGCTAAAACCTCACCACAACAGTCGTTTGTTATTAGTAGTCATGGAAACAGTCGCTTTAGTTGAGGTTTTGCTTGAGGTTGATAAAAAGTTCGGTACCAGAATTGACGCCCAGGGGCTCGATTCCGGTACCGAACTTTTTATCAACCTCAACCAAAACCTCAACTAAAGCGACTGTTTCCATGACTACTAATAACAAACGACTCAGTTGTGGTGAGGTTTTGAACTTTGGCAGTACAAATTTTTGAAAAGCTATTCTACTATTTCACCAAATGGCTGACATTTAAGAGTTCGAACCAAAACCAAAGCGGTTGTCATTTAATAGAATACAGGCCCAGGTCATTGTCTGTTGTAGTACCTACCAACATAACATATCCATTTTCTAAAATAAAATAGTAGTCGATTCGAATCGACTATCTGACCAAAAGTCAAATAGTACAAATATTTCAAACTTTATAATTCAATAAAGAAACTCATAATTTTCTTTAGTCTGAAATTATGTGCAACTTCCACAGGAAGCACATTTTAAACCTTGAACTTTATTTTATACAAATTGTCACCACCGGAATACGCAATTTAAGTTTGCACGTAAAACCTTCTTTACGTCGTGAAAAATTCACGACCACGAGGTTTAGAACGTAAACTTAACTTTTGATTAAGTCACGTTATTCCTGGTGTTACTTAGTTTAGAAAATGTATAATTTTTATTTAGTTTGTAATGGAAGAAATAAAATACTTCAGTGGATTTATTGGGCCTTACTCATGAAAGATGTTTAAAGTTAAACACTTGTTAAACAACGTCCTGTCTTTATTTGTGTGTTGACAAACAGAGACAGGTTGTTGTTTAACCAATGTTTAACTTTAAACATCTTTCATAAGTAAAGGTGATTGACCTTAAGTCAATAATTCCGTCTGGTATATTTATATACGTTATTTGTATTTGTACGAATACTTTATTCTATTGTAAAACTTTCAATTTACAAATTGTTTTACGGGATTCGAACCCAAAATTTCGACATCGGATCGAAAGTCTAAATACTAACCCCTCGGCCAACACGGGTAATAAGTAACTCCAAAAAAGACATTGTACCAGTCAAACCATTAGTATAATGTAAAAAGTTTTACAACCAATTTCCGCAAACAATATCAATTTGGTCATGGAATCGAGTCGTTTCAAACAAATTCTCAGAACTTAACTCTTAATCCGATACCTCAAATGTTGGAAATGAAATCCTCTGCGAATACTGGAAGTATTTGGTTTTCTTGGTACATTTCTGTCGTATAATCCGACCTCAAGGTACTCGTAGGAACCAAGAGAGCTACGGAATAGTAACCTATACGTAGAGTTGCTGCGCGTCCGGCTTTTTTATATTGTTTTCTTAGACTTTCGCGATCATTATTGAGACAGTCTGACAAAAGTAATCACTTGTGGCAACTAAACTAAACTAAACTAAACAACAAAATTTTTTCTTACAGAGTTACAAAATGTTGATATCTATCAAATATAGATGTTGATTGTTGATAGATATCAACATTTTGTAACTCTGTAAGAAAAAATTGAACACGTTTTGACATTGTGTTTGCTTGTATAAACGTATAATAAGCAATATAATATAATTATGTTGCATAATAAAAAGGTGTCAATGCTCGATATTTGATTGGTTCAGTTGTTAAATTTATAGCGGGAGAGGGTATTTGTATAATTTGTTTCTGATATTTTTCTGGGCAACAACTGTAATTCCAAGAAATCAGTAATACTTTCTTAGGTTTTTTTTAAATATTATCGTAGGTTTTTATCATCATCAAACTGTTCGCCTCATCGGGACGCGACCTAAATCTTCCTTCAGATGTCTACAATGAAGAGGCGCGTTAAAATTAACGTTTACCACTAACCTACACTGTGCTACGGAAGTGTAGTAGTACGCATCCATCATCGTCTCAAATAACCGGATAATTTATTTTATCATCCGTCTTTTTTAGGTACTGAAAACCCTATCCTACTCCACCTCAAGCCTCTTCAAAGTTGCACCGAACGGGGGCTTATCTCCACTTTGTTGCACTGTTGCAGGCAAACTTGTAATTTCTATTTTAATAGATAAGTGAACGTGTATCGAAGCCCTAAGTAGATCATACTTTAAGAGATACGAAGTGTTCGAAGTTTTAAATAAGTATCCACAGAGATGGATATAATTTTAGGTAATTTCAAAGCATTCCGCTGGCGACAGCTGATATATGACTTACTAGCTGCTGCCCGCGGCTTCGCTCGCGTGGTACCCGGATAAAAAGTAGCCTATGTTACACTCCAGCCCTCCAACTATCTCTAGATAAAAAATCAAGTCAATCCGTCGCTCTGTTTGACGTGAAAGCAGGACAAATAAACAAACAAATAAACACACTTTCACATTTATAATATGGGTACGGATGTATACAATCACGACGTGCCAACACTAATTTAAACATACAATTATACAATTTAATATAAAGCATATGCCCACATTTCAACCAAGTATGTACAAAATTGAAAAATGTGACATAGGGATTTTGTTTATACAAATAAAATAATGATTTTGTACTTTGTCACGAGCGTACTACGCTTAGTAGGTAATTTACATACAAAATACAAAAACCACACATAAATACTCGTATATTTGACATTTTTCCACTTATATTTTTAATGTTGTTTAATATTGAGGCAAGTAAAAATAAATAAAATGAAATTCTATTTGCCAGCCAAAATCTAATATGAAATGAAACGACGGTGATAACCACTAACCAAATACTATCACTGTGGAAAACAATTTAACTTCAATAAAATTAAATCGTCAAATTGAGTATTTAACCCTTATTAATTAGTTGCGAAGGCTCCCGGGGTGCTTTGGGCGTGATATTGATATTAAATTTAATAAACCAAGTCCTTAAATGAATTCCTGCAACGAATACTCTGTCGAATATGTAGGTATTTGAATAATTTGCGTTTAATTATAACTGAGATATGATAAAGTAATAATTTTAGATTCTAAAATAATTGCTATATCTTTTATCGAGGTCATGACCTTCGTGAAATTTCAATGAGCTATTTCTTCTTTCACGATACGACTAATATTTTAATAACGCGATCAATTTTCGTATTTGCGTGTCTATGTGTAAATAGCAAGTTTTTTACTGCGTCATACATACCATATAAAAAAGTATATTTAAGTGCAGTTTTGTTAGAAGGGATTATGGAAGGTGGACAAAGGCGGTAACCGAATGGTGGCTCCGGGAAGCTCAACGACCAAGAGGCAGACCACCCGCCCGATGGTCGAACGATATCGTAAACGTGGTTGGGAATAAGTGGATGAGACTCGCGAGGGATCGGAAAGAATGGCGTGATAAAGAGGAGGCCTATACCCAACAGGGGGTGGAGATGGGCTGAAATGATGATGATGAAGTGCAGTTTACGCAATCAATCACACTATCACACTAATATTATAAATGCGAAAGTTTGGATGTTTGGATGGATGTAGTTTGGATGGATGTTTGTTCCTCTATAACTCGACAACCAAAAAACCGATTTAGCTGAAATTTGAAATATAGATAGATAATGACCGAGAATAGGAATAGGAATAGAATAGAATAGGACAAATGCTACTTTTTATTCGGGTACCACGTGAGCGAAGCCGCGGGCGGAATCTAGTTATATATATTTTCATAAAATCTGAAAACAAACAAACACCTAACTAAGTAAATAAAAAATCAAAAGACCCCAGTTAATTCTTCCCGTCAATTCTAGCTCTACATCTAAACCAGTTCAAACAATCAGTTTGTTTGTACACTACTGGCCGGGGGCCATAAATATTAATACAATTAGACCTCCCTGGCACCCGGGGGACATGATTTATTGCTGAACGGGAATAATTTGTGACTGGCTAAGGTCAGTGGGTAATTTGGAAGAAATTTTGCTTATAAATTGGGCATGTGAGTTTCGTGCCTCCTACATTTATTAACATTATACGCATGAGTATTTGAAACATGAATGATATAAGTACTTCGTTAATAAGTATTATTTCATTAGCATTGTTTCCACGGTCCCACAATCCAAATTATTCGAGGGTCCGCGTTAAAGGGTCCCGTATATCGCCGTGAATTGCCAACAATAAAATTGTAACAGCTCAAAGATGTAGAGACGACTGGATGAGTTTTATTGGCTCAGGTGATAAAGTAACTGAATAGTTGATAGACACTCGTCTAAGATATTTGACTTTCCATTTACCAATATTTGTTTTTAGGCAGTCAACAAAGAAATCACATAACATGTCCATTTCTAAATCATGAAACATTTATTCAATAAGATCATGTAGATCATTTTGAGACGACTAATAGGCAAGATGCGTCTGATTCAAAAGCGGGTTAAACGTATTTTTCTATGAACATTATGGCTTTAGAATTATGTGTGTGTAATTATTTTTTAATATTATTTCATTTTCGCTTAGAAATTAATAATTAAAAAGTGCAAAAATATAGTGGGAATTTCATAAGACTTGAAACGCAACGCTATTTGTCACGTATGCTGTGACGTCACACTCCTTCAAACTCGACAGAAAGTTTTTTTTTTCTACCTACAAGCGCGTGTAATTTTGGTGACTTGTGACGTCACGTCCGTTTCAAGTGCATGAAAATGTTGATAAATTTTAAAAATTATTTTTGTTATAAAATTTTAGTTTTTCGGCGCTGGAATTTTTGTTACGGTTATTTAACGATATAACCTATCGTTTAAAACCATAAAAAAAATTGATGCATATTGCCTATTATTCTACTCCTGTAGGCCTAACATGCGGAAAATCGAGAGTCGAGAATCGAGATTCGATCGGTATAAATACTCTTACGTAAACGTTAGAGCAGTTCGACCGATCGAGATAATAAATCTCTCTCGATGTTGTTGTGAAAATCCAGGTCAACAATCACGGCTTAGGCCTAACTTTATTTTTATTAGTAATCCATCGTCGTAATGTAAATGGTGTAATTAAAAGGCTTAGATTATATTTGTTTCTCCAATGAAAGAATAGCACTAACGTGATATGGCAATATTTTTGGCCATAATTGAAACAACACGATAGTGTAGCTACGATTAATGGCCATAAATAAACAAAGACGATCAATATGGCATATTATTAGAATGGTAAGCAATAGCAAAAGGTAAACTCAATAGGCATGAATCCTTATTTTCAAAATCTCTTCTATGATATTCAGAAGTATCTATTATGTCTAAAATATATCATATTTCTGTAGAAAATTAAGGTTTTTGTGCAATAAAAGTACATTTAAATTGAAATTTTCAAATTCACGCCAAAACGCTCGCCGGTGTCATGGCGTCTGTTTTTACGTCACGGATCGGTATATCAACCAGTGATGCCTACATAGTTACTATAGAAACAAAAGGATGTTTACCGAGACGAGACGCAATGACAGACGCCATGGCACCGGCGAGCGTTTTGGCTATCATGGCGGATTGTTGTATTTTGTAGATTTATTTTAGCAAATAAATTAGTAATCTCGACATTAATAAGAGAATAAATACATTTTTCAAAATCTTTGAATCCTATTTCATTAGATCAGATAAATATTTTGGCGATACTTGATTACTGTCATCATGCCTATTGTAACCACAGCAATTCACGCGGTATTTTAGGCAGTAGTTTATTGTAATGCCTTAATTATTGCGGTAAATGGGTAGTTGAAGGTAGTGTGGCCGCGCATTTTGAGATTTGAGTCATTTAGACTCAAATTTATAATGATCAGAAACTTTTTTAATCAAATAATAAAAAAAAAACATAAAAACTGAAAACGAAAAATGTAGCTCCTTCCAGTAAAAACTGGTCTTACAATATCTCCCGCTGAATAAGCAAAAGGGAAATAAGGCGAAACAAGGGGAGGTCCTCGTAATAAATGCTCGCGTTTAATTGTACTCCAAATTGGTAGAGACGGACCCTTAACTGAAAGACAAGACAATGAAAAATGTAGTGATCACTTTAATTGGAACAGAATCCCTTATTTGTCGCAGATTTTAGCACAGAAATTCAAATTAGCTGAATACTTTTAGCTTTTTAGATTTTTTCCACTGTACTGTTGAACCTAATGAGAAATACTTTCTTCGATTAGGAGGCAATAACAAGCATTGAAGAAATTTTTTGAAACTTCTCTAAAACCATGTTTAAATATTTTTTTTTATGGTAACATTTCCTATTGTTGCTTTTTAACGATTGTGTGTACACGATTTTTAAAAATTTTATAAATAATTGAACCAATAAAATAAGTTTATCTTAATCGACTCCTACTGGAACACTATTCTCGAAGTAACTGTGTGTGTACGTTAGGTTTGTAGAACAAATCTGTGACCTACCGTTACGGGAAAAAGGTGTGTATCTCGTGTAGGTAGGTACGTATGTAATAGAAAGTAATTTCATAACCAATGCGTCATATTTTTTGGGTGAAGATTAAACGGTTAGTTATTTTAAATCCTTTTGAATAACACAAAACTATTTATTCTCCGACTTAGCCAAAGCTAGTAAGACAATGATTTAAATGCGGAATTCGTTGAAACTCCGCGACTATAAAGTGGATGCTAAGCAATGATAAGTAACTTTTACCTCAAAATCTGAATATAAATGCTAATTCCCCCTGATCCATACTTTCAATCCCGTTCTTTTGAGAGATTATTATAATTTCCTCTGAATCCTTTCAAAAGTTGAGGTTTCGCAACTTGCATGAATAATGTTATAATACGAATAAAGATTAATATCTTTTCAATTTGGAGAGAATACAATTTTTAGATTAGATTTTTAAATGAACTGAGTGGGTGAGACAAAAGTACTGTACCTTATGCTGTTTGTTTTAATTTTATTGTAGAATTATTTTTGGGTTTTTTCCAAGTAGGTAAGTTAAAATAAAAATTAATCAATCACTTTAAAAAATTAATTTGATATTTTAGTTTTTTTTATGTCTGACTAGCCCTGTAGGACATACGATCTTTTGTTAGACAAAACTTGTTATAAAATAACTATTTATTAGTATTAAGGTTAATATTATATTCTGATCTAATATGAAATAGGTACTTGACCATTATGAAACACCTAATGTTTCATCAAAAGTGGCCACTTTAGACCCCCTGATCTCAAAAGATCTCCTCAATACAATACAATTAGCGGATTTTTGTTGACTCAATGCAAATTGTTGCGTCATCCGACCGATTCGCATAAATACGGCCGCGCTAGCGCTCCCGAGGTCATTCATTCGGTGAACGTCGTAGAGAAAGGTTGTCTGGTTCGTTGTCGGTACAATTTGCAGTAAGTCAGATCATTATTTTTCTTGTGTATTTTTGATGGTCAATTTGATGGTTAATCGAGTGGTTAATATTTGAAAGTAACGATTGTTTGTTTCCTTTGTTATTTTGATCATTGTTTGTGTAAAATCGGAGTAAACTGATTTCGGCTGTACTTTTATGTTTTTTGTTAATTAAATTCTACTTCTGGTTCTAAAATCAGTAAGTGGGATTGGCCTATGCTCACATCTAATGTTTTGTCTTTATTGGACTAAAATCAGTAAGTGAGATTGGCCTATGCTCACATCTAATGTTTTGTCTTTATTGGACTAAAATCAGTAAGTGAGATTGGCCTAAGCTCACATCTATTGTTTTGTCTTTATTGGATTAAAATCAGATGGTGGGATTGGCCTAAGCTCACATCTATTGATTTGTCTCAGTTACATTTTTATTGGATTAAAAACAAACAGCCGTTATTTCAAATCTGTGATGCCACGTTCATCTCGTTTACGAGAGAAGTTAGTTGAGCCGCTGCGCCGTAGGGCAAGGCGTAGCCGTAGCAAATTGCGCCGACACGACCATCTACCTCGCTCGCGTTCACGCCGTCGTGAGGCTCGTTCACGTACTCGTGATAGATCATTAAACATTTTTGAGGTTATAAACAAAACATCGGATAAGTTCCCCTACTTACACCGAATACGCGCGCCGATTACTGCTACGTCTGCGTATAGTTAAAGGCTTAAGTGAGGAACTGGGACTCAATTCCTCTATTTTGCAACGTCAATCATTCGGGTATGGTTGCCGCTGTGTTTTGTTTCGTTCTCCAAAGTGACAGTGATTTTCTAAACCTCGTTGGTAATTTGTTTAAACATCATCACGGCAGGGCAGACCTGGCCTCATTGGTCATTGGTGGGTTGTGAAACGGAACGAAGCAGTTGACGTTTTGTTTTGTTTGTTTTGTAAGGTTTTTAGTTGAATTGAAGAACTGATGGTTCTGATAATCATACGCGGCATAAATGACGCGTAGGTTAAAGCGACAGCTATGACATGCTTTAGTGCACATTCATAGTCAAGTTGGTAACTAAATTAAAGTTAACCTGATGTTCTGATCTATCCTCAGTAATGAAGGTAATGTTCTCGTCTGTGTCTATGATGTTGTTTTGCTTTTAATTGTTCATAAAGGTATCGAGCTACTCCATCGAGTGACATGTACACTGGAGCTGGGTTTTCTAACCTGCGCAAACGTACCTAACTTACTATCAAGGTTTGATATCTTTGCAGAGTAGTGAGTCTAGGTCAGGTGAAGCCGAGCTTGTCATGGTGAGTATGTGAAATGAAGTTTGCGCTTGGTGATCTCACGTTTTTAATAAGGTTTTCTCTGTGTACAGTGAAGTTCAATGCGTGTCCTTTACAACAAGGTGTTCGGCATACTGGCGCAGGCAGTAGCACGGTGGCCGGTGCGCGTGGCGCGGCTGGTGTCAGCGCGGGTGCGCTGGCGGCTGCTGTAGACGCCCACGCAGGTGCTGTCGTGCGACGGCGAGGCGCCAGGCATGCAGGGAGTGCCGCTGGCGGTGGACGTGAGCCGCGATCTTCGGCACGAGTTTTTGTCTGTTTTTGTCTTAATCCGACTAATAGTTTCGTAGGTGATGGACGGACTAAGATGAAAGGTACGGTCGGTATGATCTGTGGTAAGTGATTTTTAATCTGTAACCTGTGGTCTGTAAATTCTTATGTGACCTGTGATCTAATCTGAGGTCCTGCAAAAACCTGAACTGGAGACGAGTACCTACTGTGAAGCAGATTTCGACTCTGGTATGAGAGGCCCGTACGAATATGTTTTTTTTCGTTTGCTTGAATGTTGTCAAGGTTTTGCTGAGTGGCCGTTATAAACTAATACTGTTGGGTGGTGCGGGGTAAAACTACCCCAGCCGCAGTACCATGCCTTAGAAGGGAGAATGATATCCCGAGAGTTGTGCCGCATTTTTTTTGAAAGGAATTTCTTATGTTAACAGTTACTTGGATCACACATGCGTGACGTGTCATGGTGTGTGTGTGTGCGTGGTGGCTGTGGGGCGAGCCATTGCTTGCGCTGTCAGGTGAGCCGTCGTTCGCGGCGTCGGGCCAGCCATCGCTCGTGAAGCCGTGCGAGCCATCGCTCGTGCAGCCGTGCGAGCCGTCGCTTGCGCTGTCGGGCGAGTCGTCGCTTGCGCTGTCGGGCGAGCCGTCGCTTGCGCTATCGGGCGAGCCGTCGCTTGCGCTGTCGGGCGAGCCGTCGCTTGCGCTGTCGGGCGAGCCGTCGCTTGCGCTGTCGGGCGAGCCGTCGCTTGCGCTGTCGGGCGAGCCGTCGCTTGCGCTGTCGGGCGAGCCATCGCTTGCGCAGCCGTGCGCGCCATCGCTTGCGCAGCCGTGGGAGCCGTCTCTCGCGCAGTCGTGGGAGCTGTCGCTCGCGCAACTGTGCGGGCCGTCGTTCGAGCCGTCGTTCGAGCCGTCGTTCGAGCCGTCGATCGCGAGTTGGGACGAGCATTGGTGGTGCAGGCGGGCTACCCGCTTCGCACGTTGCTTCCGTGGCGCCTGGGCGCTGCACATCCAAGGACGCCTAGTCCTGTGAACATTTGGTCCAGCGCATCCCGAGGGCTCTCCGCTGAAGGCTTTGCACCCCGACGAGGGAAGTGCATCGCGTGGGTAATGTGCCGTTCTGTCGAGGACCGCTCATTAGTGCCAGTGCATCCCGAGGGCTCTCCACTGAAGACTGTATACCCCGACGAGGGAAGTATACGGTGGGCTGAGTATGTCACCCTGAGGGCTCTGACTGACTCACGAATTCCAATGTGTCTCCCTGAGGCTGAAGCATTGGTCCAGCGCATCCTGAGGGCTCTCCGTTGAAGACTGTATACCCCGACGAGGGAAGTATACGGTGGGCTGAGTATGTCACCCTGAGGGCTCTGACTGACTCACGAATTCCAATGTGTCTCCCTGAGGCCCGAGGCATTGGTCCAGCGCATCCCGAGGGCTCTCCGCTGAAGACTGTATACCCCGACGAGGGAAGTATACGGTGGGCTGAGGATGTCACCCCGAGGGCTCTGACTGACTCACGAATTCCAATGTGTCTCCCTGAGGCTGAAGCATTGGTCCAGCGCATCCCGAGGGCTCTCCGCTGAAGACTGTATACCCTGACGAGGGAAGTATACGGTGAGGTCATCCTGAGGGCTCTGACCGACTCACGAATGCCAATGTGTCTCCCAGAGGCCTGAATCATTGGTCCAGCGCATCTTGCGAGCTCTGTGCTGAAGACTGTATACCCCGACGAGGGAAGTATACGGTGAGCAATTGCTTGCTCGAGGGTGATTCTCCAATCGTCCTGGATATCCTGACGAGGGATATCCGAAGCCACTGAAAGTAATTGAGTCACTCTTACTTTCAGTTTCAACGGTTGACTGTGTACTAATGCAAACAATATGACTTTAGGATGATGAGTCAGATGACTCCCGAGACCAGTCTACCGAAGTAGATCGCCACGACGTCGAGGTAGAGGTTCCTGCTCCTGCACCGACACCATCAGCTGCGGGCGAGGACGCGCCGACGTCAGGAGAGGCCGAATTAGCGGATTTTTGTTGACTCAATGCAAATTGTTGCGTCATCCGACCGATTCGCATAAATACGGCCGCGCTAGCGCTCCCGAGGTCATTCATTCGGTGAACGTCGTAGAGAAAGGTTGTCTGGTTCGTTGTCGGTACAATTTGCAGTAAGTCAGATCATTATTTTTCTTGTGTATTTTTGATGGTCAATTTGATGGTTAATCGAGTGGTTAATATTTGAAAGTAACGATTGTTTGTTTCCTTTGTTATTTTGATCATTGTTTGTGTAAAATCGGAGTAAACTGATTTCGGCTGTACTTTTATGTTTTTTGTTAATTAAATTCTACTTCTGGTTCTAAAAATACAATAATTACCCTCAGTCATGTCCCTTACATTTTTATGAGACACTTCTTCAAAATAAAACAATTTTACACAAGCTAATAATTTCAAACAGTCACTAACTAGTCTCCACAGCAATGCATTATGGAGGTAGTAAATCCAAACTTCGAAGAAACTTCACACCTACCAGCAACCTACGTCTTTCGAATTTCTATTTGCAGTACGTTATTGTTTTCTCCACTATTTTATTGTTACCGTTATAATGGAATGTATTATTCACTCTTTAGGACCATTCTTTAGGACAGAGATGGATTGAGGTATCAAATTATTTATAAGCTAGCTTTCCGCCACCACTTTGCTCGAGTTTATATCTAATCTATGCTAAGCCTGGCCGCATACGAGCTATAAAACAGGCTACAACTATACAAAATATATGAAAACTATGGGACATAGGTCGGTAGCGGCATTTTGTGGCGGCGATTTTGTGACTCGTATGCGGCCAGGCTAACTTAAAAAAAAATATTAAAAGGTGAAATATTTTTTCAAAATGCTGTGTTGTGGTTTTGGAAATTACTTTCCCATCCAAACTCACGAAATTTCCACTGTCTATTTGATACAAGTATAGTAAAGATAGTCCTTTTCATCATCATCACAGCCCAATTTTGCGCACTGCTGGGTATAGACTTCAATGATTTTGTGCCATCCACCACGTCATGTGCTAGTCGTATCCATTGGCTACTACTTTACGTTTCCCGTGATTTTGCCTTTGATTGATAGAAAAACACCAAATCAAGCTAACAAAAGCCATATATAATGATTTTTTTATAAATAACCATTCAACCGTGAGTATTAAAAAACATAATCAAAACATTGGATTGGAAAGCCTTAAGTGGCGCGTGCCGGCCCTGTCCCAAAATTCCCCTGCAATATTCCCTCTCACTTGACAAATAGCTCTTTTTCGCAGTCAAGACAACGAGGCGATAACGTTTTAAAGGAGACGCGAGAGAAATGCCCCAACATGTGATCGAACTGTGAACGGATAAGAAAAAAATAAATGAACCAAGTGTCAGCTAAGGAGATTCGAAAAACCTCGTTATACTGATAAATTGCGTTCCACAGTTTGTTTGTACCAGTTGAGGAGAAATGTACGTGTTTGAGACAAATCTGTGCGATTGTGATGTGTTGTCGTTCTGAGAAATAAATTGTTTTTAAATAGAGAAATGTTATTTGAGAGCTGAGATATTTCTTTTTATTTGTTTATTTTTTTTCACACGCGCCCTTTATTTTACACTTTGTTTCAGCATTCCAAAAAGCATTTTGTGAAAACATATTCAGCCATCGTGACAACCGTGAATGTTATTTGAGAATGATGACTTCTGTGGCGCAGTGGGTGAAGCTCCGCTTGAAACACAGAAGGTTGCAGGTTCGATTCTCGCCGTAAGACAAATGTTTGTATGATCTGCAAATAAATATTTGTCTAGGGTCTGTCTGTTTTAGAAAAGATATAAATAGTATATCAGTCATGTAGCTTCCATAACACAAATTCTGCTAACTTTGGTGTTAGATGATTTTTTTTTTTACGAGAATTTTTTTGAGAATGAAACTTGACTCATCTGTTAAGATATTATTGTGACTGAGAGAATGTCTATCGTGCCTTGGGGATATGTCGTGATCTTATGCAAAGTCTATTGAGTCTTTCAGCTAATGATAAAAATGATTATAATACCTTTACTACTAATGTTTTAAGACTAAATAGTAAAGAGATTATTCACCAAGACGCAACTAAAGTCTTTGCTAAGAAATCTTGGTAGGTATTAAAGTACATAACGATCAATAAATATCAGTAGGTTTAAATAAACAGTACATAAGTAATTAAAAGCAGCGTTTGGTCTCAGACAATTAAATGCAGACGCCATTACGCAGAACATTTATTTCCTACCACTAATTAATTGTTGGGACTGACTCATCTATCCATATTTCAGTGTTCTGAAATCTACGAATAATTAAGGAATAAGTTTTACAGATTAAGACTGGATTTTACCAAACTGGATTAAGTTTTATCTGGAGATTAAACCACAGATTAAACTGCTGTTTGTTTGAATATTTTGACATTGTAAAGTTGACACCTTATAGCCAGGATAATTTGAATGCACCTAATAATGTTCGGTTGCGCTTTCTAAACAATTGTATTTCGAATTCTGTCGGCTAACGGAATAACTACTCTGGGAGTAAGATGACAGTTTGGTCGAATCCAGCCTAAGGAGCATTATTTAAAGCTGAAAATCAGATTCTATTCTTTTGAATATTCCAAAACTATTTCTTCGTGTTTAAATTAATTTATGTAAAGAATAGGACCGAAAAGAATGGCTATTTAGAGTTTAACACAGACTAGTGATGACGAAGAGACTTTTGCCTGTATCACTTGGTGATGTAAGCATCTTCAACAAAGGTGTCTAGCTGTTTGTCAGAGGCAAGTTAAAACACTACTTTGGCATATGCATATTGCAAAGAGAGGTAGCAAGCAGTGTCGCCATTTAAGAGGGCTCCGACGCTATGCCGCTCGTCAGTTTTAGGTATTGACGGGCGAGAAACGTAGCGCTCAAGCTTGTGTGCGTAGAACGCACACATTGAAAGCGCCACGCAGTGCGGGCCGCTCTGACACAAAGCGGTCAAAGTTTCGGCAAACATTTTTTACGTTTTAAATAATAGTGGGCAAACTTCACCCAGCACCGCCAGCAATGTAATTAATATTACTCGAAAGACCTAACAAAACTAAGCATTTTTTATTATCGACGCATTAAAATCTATCCCGGGGGTCACTAGATAAATCCATGTTTATACCTACCTAACCTGAGTAGTAGGTACTAGATTGTATGACAACGGGGCAAAATATAATTTGTTTCGACGATAGTGCTATTTTGAATACAGAATGGAGCGAGGGATGCTAGAGTTGAAACCCGAGCGCAGCGAGGGATTCTAGATTAGAATCCTGAGCGCAGCGAGGGATTCAAAGGACGTCATCGGAAATAGGAGATTGTTACACATGGTTTGAAAGTAACCTACCTAGGCACGAGATGGTTTGGCGCACGAGCAAAGCGAGGGCGCTAATAGTTCGAGCGCCTAAACAGGTTATTCACATCTGTCTTGTAAGAGCTATTAACACGCTGAGACGCTATGGCCGCATCGCCGGCCACGTGACCAAACAGTTCGTATTGAAATGTATGACAGATAACTCACTTGGCTACGGTCTGGCGTCAGGATCCTGATTCTGTGATCCAGATCCCGTGATCCTGACTTCGTGATCCTATTCCCGTGATCCTGATCCTATAATCGTGATCCCGTGATTCTGATTCTGTGATCCTGATCCTGTGATCCTGATCCTACGTGATCCTAATCCCGTGATCCGGATCCAATGATCCTGCATAATCCTGATACCGTGATCCTTATCCTGTAAACCTGATCCTACGTGATCCTAATCCCGTGATCCTGATCCCGTGATCCTGATCTTCATCTTATGGTAAATAGAAATGTCAAATATAGCTGACACAGACGACATGGCTCAATAGAAATGTCAAATAGTAGCATGTGATTTATTTAATACTTTGTCAGCAGGGAAAATCGTTTCCCAGGGAGAATTGCTTCCCAGGGACGCAAAAGTACTGTTTTCATCCCTCTGTTCAGGTAACTTCAAGCGTACTTTCCGAACATGAGAAATGAAAAATAAAGACTTTCTCATAAACCTCACATTATTTTGAAATAAAAAACATCCCAATAAATCGAGACTTTTATCGCTCTAATCATAATCATTTTAGCTTTTTTGTAAGTTAAAACTTTTCGACTTAAATAAATAGAGAACCCTCGGACAGAATTTGATGCGAATTGGCACAGAGAAACAAGGCTTTGATACCTTCTAAGCAAAAGTAGCTATATTTAAGCTGTGGCGGTCGTGGGTCCATACATTTATGATTATGCCCAAAAATGCGGTAACAGCCATTTTAACCTCTCTTTAAGTTAAACCTATTCGACTCAAAATAAATAGAGACCCCCGGGACAGAATTTGATGCGCATTGGCACAGAGATACAAGGCTGTGATACCTTCAAAATAAAAGTAGTCTGAGCTGTGGCGGCCGTGGGTGAAGTGCCCATATATTTTTGCCCACACTCGTTTATAACTTCATAACGATTTTGTATTGACATCTATACCAATCTAATACCAATTCTGTAAAGCGGAAGAGTTTGTTTGTTTGTTTGAACGCGATATTCTACAAGTCAGATTTGAAAAAACTTCGCATCTTATTTATTTATTTATTAGACAAAATCCACAGCTCTTAGTAGTAATAAATCGACTTATTTATGTTTCTTACAGCCAATGACGGATTTACATTTTTTAGAGTAAAAACATATATTACGACAGTCACTAGGTACTATTTCACTTTCAAATCTAAACCAAATCGACGATAATTTTACGTGAGTAATTCCCGTGTGTTAAATAATGTCTAGTCACTAGGTAGTATAGGTTTTAGAGAAAAGTAAATAACAATAAGAATAAAAATAGTTACATACAACCAAGCACTTTCGTGGTATGTGTGTGCAGCGTGTGTGTGTGTGTGTCTTCGTAACTTCGCAACTTCACATCTTCGCATCTTCGTAACTTCGCAACTTCGTAACTTCGTAACTTCGTATCTTCCTATCTTCCTATCTTCGTAACTTCGCAACTTCGTATCTTCATAACTTCGTATCTTCGTAACTTATCAACTTCGCATCTTCGCAACTTCGTATCTTCGTAACTTCGTAACTTCACACCTTCGCAACTTCGCAACTTCGTAACTTCGCAACTTCGCAAATTCGTATCTTCGTAACTTCGTATCTTCGTATCTTCGTAACTTCGTAACTTCGCAACTTCGTATCTTCATATCTTCGTAACTTCATATCTTCGTAGCTTCGCAACTTCGTAACTTCGTATCTTCGCAACTTCGCACCTTCGTATCTAGAAAATATGAAGATACGAAGTTGCGAAGTTGTGAAGTTGCGAAGTTGTGAAGTTACGAAGTTACGAAGTTTTGAAGATACGAAGATACGAAGTTACGAAGTCACGAAGTCATGAAAATACGAAATCACGAAGGAACGAAGATATGAAGTTATGACCATATGAAAAACTTCGTATCTTCGTATCTTCGTAACTTCACACCTTCGCAACTTCGTAACTTCGCAACTTCGCAAATTCGTATCTTCGTAACTTCGTATCTTCGTAACTTCGCAACTTCGTATCTTCATATCTTCGTATCTTCGTAACTTATCAACTTCGCATCTTCGCAACTTCGTATCTTCGTAACTTCGTAACTTCACACCTTCGCAACTTCGCAACTTCGTAACTTCGCAACTTCGCAAATTCGTATCTTCGTAACTTTGTATCTTCGTATCTTCGTAACTTCGTAACTTCGCAACTTCGTATCTTCACATCTTCGTAAATTCGTATCTTCGTATCTTCGTAGCTTCGCAACGTCGTAACTTCTAGATACGAAGGTGCGAAGTTGCGAAGTTACGAAGATACGAAGTTACGAAGTTACGAAGTTGTAAAGTTACGAAGTTACGAAGTTACGAAGATGCGAAGTTACGAAGATACAAAGTTGTGAAGTTACGAAGTTACGAAGATGCGAAGTTACGAAGATACGAAGTTGTGAAGTTGCGAAGTTGCGAAGTTGTGAAGATACGAAGTTGCGAAGTTGCGAAGATACGAAGTTACGAAGTTACGAAGATGCGAAGTTACGAAGATACGAAGTTGTGAAGTTGCGAAGATACGAAGATACAAAGATACGAAGATACGAAGTTGCGAAGTTGCAAAGATACGAAGTTACGAAGGTACGAAACGAAGTTACGAAGATACTAAGTTACGAAGTTTTGAAGATACGAAGTTACGAAGATACGAAGTTGCGAAGTTGCGAAGATACGAAGATACAAAGATACGAAGATACGAAGATACTAAGTTACGAAGTTTTGAAGATACGAAGTTACGAAGATACGAAGTTGCGAAGTTGCGAAGTTGCGAAGTTATGAAGTTACGAAGAAACGAAGATGCGAAGATGCGAAGATGCGAAGATGCGAAGTTGCGAAGTTGCAAAGATACGAAGTTACGAAGGTACGAAGTTACGAAGGTACGAAACGAAGTTACGAAGTTTTGAAGATACGAAGTTACGAAGATACGAAGTTGCGAAGTTGCGAAGATACGAAGGTAAGAAGATACGAAGTTACGAAGTCATGAAGATACGAAGTTACGAAGATGCGAAGTTACGAAGATACGAAGTTGTGAAGTTGCGAAGATAAGAAGATACGAAGATACGAAGATACGAAGTTGCGAAGATACGAAGTTGCGAAGTTGCGAAGTTACGAAGATACGAAGTCACGAAGAAACGAAGTTACGAAGTCACGAAGTCACGAAGTCACGAAGTTACGAAGTTACGAAGATACGAAGTCACGAAGTTATGAAGTCATGACGATATGAAAAGATAAAGATATGACGATGACGATGATGATTGTGTTTCGCTCATCAAAATCTTTCATTTGATACCCATATCAATAAAAAGTTCCACGATCATCATCATCATCATCATCAGCATCATCATCATCAGCATCATTGTTACGGACAACTTCGTATAGTTTAAAGTTTTTAGCCTGGTTAGGTAATTTAATTGTATAAACTTAGACTTAGTGTGTTTTATTTGAAGTCTAAGGTTTTTAGCCTGGTTAATTATTTTGAATTGTATAAACTTATGTTGTGTTTTTATTTGGAAGTCTGAAGTTTTCAGCCTGGTTAATTATTTTGAATTGTATAAACTTATGTTGTGTTTTTATTTGGAAGTCTGAAGTTTTTAGCCTGGTTAATTATTTTGAATTGTATAAACTTATGTTGTGTTTTTATTTGGAAGTCTGAAGTTTTTAGCCTGGTTAATTATTTTGAATTGTATAAACTTATGTTGTGTTTTATTTGGAAGTCTGAAGTTTTTAGCCTGGTTAATTATTTTGAATTGTATAAACTTATGTTGTGTTTTTATTTGGAAGTCTGAAGTTTTTAGCCTGGTTAATTATTTTGAATTGTATAAACTTATGTTGTGTTTTTATTTGGAAGTCTGAAGTTTTTAGCCTGGTTAATTATTTTGAATTGTATAAACTTATGTTGTGTTTTTATTTGGAAGTCTGAAGTTTTTAGCCTGGTTAATTATTTTGAATTGTAAAAACTTATGTTGTGTTTTTATTTGGAAGTCTGAAGTTTTTAGCCTGGTTAATTATTTTGAATTGTATAAACTTATGTTGTGTTTTATTTGGAAGTCTGAAGTTTTTAGCCTGGTTAATTATTTTGAATTGTATAAACTTATGTTGTGTTTTTATTTGGAAGTCTGAAGTTTTTAGCCTGGTTAATTATTTTGAATTGTATAAACTTATGTTGTGTTTTATTTGGAAGTCTGAAGTTTTTAGCCTGGTTAATTATTTTGAATTGTATAAACTTATGTTGTGTTTTTATTTGGAAGTCTGAAGTTTTTAGCCTGGTTAATTATTTTGAATTGTATAAACTTATGTTGTGTTTTATTTGGAAGTCTGAAGTTTTTAGCCTGGTTAATTATTTTGAATTGTATAAACTTATGTTGTGTTTTTATTTGGAAGTCTGAAGTTTTTAGCCTGGTTAATTATTTTGAATTGTATAAACTTCTGTTGTGTTTTATTTGGAAGTCTGAAGTTTTTAGCCTGGTTAATTATTTTGAATTGTATAAACTTATGTTGTGTTTTTATTTGGAAGTCTGAAGTTTTTAGCCTGGTTAATTATTTTGAATTGTATAAACTTATGTTGTGTTTTATTTGGAAGTCTGAAGTTTTTAGCCTGGTTAATTATTTTGAATTGTATAAACTTATGTTGTGTTTTTATTTGGAAGTCTGAAGTTTTTAGCCTGGTTAATTATTTTGAATTGTATAAACTTATGTTGTGTTTTTATTTGGAAGTCTGAAGTTTTTAGCCTGTTTTTTATGATGACCTTTGTAAACTTAGACTTATGTTTGATTATATCGAGATACCTAGAAAAAGTCAACAAGCAGTAGCAGAATAGGAATCCAGCGGTGTACCTACTATAAGAACAAAGAAATACAGTCCACTACCATCACCACCGAGTTATCATTTCCACCTCCACCACCCACTGTAGGCCAACCCCCACAATCATCATCATCAGCATCATCATCACTTAATCCAGATGATAAAAACATAAAATGATTGTAAAGCTTTCTATGTGGATGTGCATGCTTCCGTACGTATACTTACCTATAGGCACTTACTTACTACTTAGGTACCTATGCTGATAGAAAATAGTCCATTTTTTATGCCAGGCAAAATCTTTATCAAAAGATGCCTTACATACTGTAATCTGATTTTATCGAAAATATGACATAGCACGTTTACGCGACCGCTTCTCATGTAAGAACACAGTCACGTGACGTCACTGGCTCTGCCACAGCTTAGCTAATAGTATTTACGCAATGTGACGTGCTCCCAGCTCCAATGGCCGCGGCCGTCTGACGATTTTTGGCAATGAATCGTCCTTTTATTCATAGTAGCTACTCCATAGAAAAAATGTATGGAGAGTTTTATCTTCAACTTTCTTGCCTATAATGTGTTGAATATAGCTACACCTACGAAAAAAAAAATAGAGCACAGGATAGATAAAATATTGAAGTTGTTGTTTTCGTATTTTTTAATTCAATTGAGTAATTTAGTGTTCGGTCAGGCTTAAAACCCCGCGCTCATATTTTGTGTACTTTGTCCAGTAATTTACTAAAAAAATACATAAAATATTGAAATATGAAATAGCCCACAGTGTAGATCAGTTCATTGGTAGTACTTAGAGTATGTTTTTCACTATCTTAATACGATTTGCTTTAAGAAAATCTTTAAAACGGTAAACCTCTATTTTGACAAATTCACCTCAGTAGGCTCTTAAAAAACAAACTATTTTTTTTTTATTTTTCGTGTTTTGATCAAAGATTATGCAGTAGGTATGGTTTTCTAAATTTTTTATTTTATTAAATGACTTTTTCACACTTTGAAAATAAAACTACACAACTAGACAAGTTTCAAAGGTTCATCTGACCATTTTAACTTAAAATCTTTTAAGAATCTAAAAAATGGTTGAATGTGGTTTGCAAATTGGTTCAGTGGTTGTCGAGTTATAGAGGAACAAACAAACATCCATCCAAACATCCAAACTTTCGCATTTATAATTTAAGTGTTATCTAATAAAATAAATGCTAGTATCTACGAGTATTCAAGTAAGTGGAATAGAACTGTATTCGAGATTCACTACACTTTCAGTATACTGGCACTGTTTTCGCACCTCTTAAAATGACAGATGCTATAATGCGGTTTGTAGAACTTTGAGCTTTATGCACGAAGAAACAGAGTTATTTTTTTGGTACAGTAGAAGATGTATTATGTGATAACAAAAGTGCAAATTGTATGTTACGTTATTACAAAGCTATGTAACAAATTGTAAAACGCGCTAACACGAATTCTGTGCACGTCTGTATTTTGTTTAGACTGTCTTTCATCTTTTTGAATGAAATTCTGTTATTGACGCTCATTATTTATTTATTTATTTATTTTTAAAGAAAACCAACAGCTAAATATAACTTAAACTAAATAGACTAATAAATACAGAAAGCTAATTATAGGTTTTCACGAGTAGAAAAAACTTATGCAACATTGTTAACATTATCAAAGACGTAATTAATCCACGTGGTGCGAGGCAATGAAAGTCTAGAAACACTGATCGTAGTCGGGAACACCGAAGGAAACGGTTACGTGGCCGTTCACCAACAAGATGGGTCCGATCAAGTGAAATACTCATCGTCTTCATCATTTTACACCATTGTAAGGGACGCGCTAGACAGAAAATCATCCATTCCAGAGACAAATCCGAAGCTGATCAAGATCTTCAGACAATGATATGAGGAAACGACGAGAGAGATATAATTAATCCATCTGCACTAAAGTAAGTTCGTATGAGCAAGTGGCCAACTCTGGTGACGGAGTTTTTAGGCCGCCTAAAGGCCTCCGTCATAGCTTAACGACTTAAAAGCCGGGACCGACAATTTAACGTGCCCTCCGAAGCACGGAAGCGCTCAGCTCGTAATACCACTTGCGGTCACCCATCCTAAGAGTGACTGCGCACAACGTTGCTTAACTTCAATGATCAATCAAGAACCGTCTAAGCAAGCTACGCCACGAGCGCTAATAATTACGCTAATAACTACGCTACGCCATCTGCACTGAACCTTATAAATAAACGATAAGAATAAGAACAATATCATTTAACATTTGTTATTCGTTACTCTTACTTAACATTGATAGTTGATTTAAATTATTCAATATTTAGAGATTTTGAATCTAAGAAAACGAAGTTCAAACCAGATGAGACGTGACACATGATAAAAATCCTGAATACTTGCAATTTCCCCACCGCTTTTGAATTTGTATCATCATCAGCTGTACAAGATTACGCAAGCATTTTGCTGAGAAAGTAAAACAACCTCAAGTTATCCCAAGGGGCGTATTATTTCAATATTACATTTCCTAACGAAACTCGTTCAACCAACATGCGCGATGCAAAATCCCCTTAGGTAAGTATTAGAAAAATATAAAGGAGACTTAGAGGTTAAGGTGATGTTGCTTGAATTGCAGCAAATAAGCTTTTTGAATTTGAAACAGAAAATGAAATGTCATTTAAACTAAACTAGCAGCGCCTTCGCGGCATTGCCCCCGTAGTGATGGTATATTGTGATGATGTTGATGATGAAAAGTAACCTTCCTCAAGAGTTTAGCGAACCAATGCAGAAATATTTTTTCAAATCGGATTGGTTCCTGAGATTAGATTTAAACAAACAAACTTTTCCGCTTTTTTTTATATTACAATAGAGACCGACTACGAGAGCTCGATCCATTTCTAATTCTTCGTGGAGACTGGGCAATCTTTACCCATATCTATGAATGGGTCCATGTTTTACTAGAAGCAAACCTCAAGAGCGGCTGGACCAAATCGTTTTTTTTTTTTTTGTTTGTATGTAAAAGGAAAGTTTTTAATAAGTAAATAAATAAATTGAAAAAATGTATCAGTAAGACCTTCTATTCAGCTATAAAATCGAAGTATTTGTCAGTTGCAGATAGCTATTTGTTTTTGAATCGACATTTTAACATGCCCTCTGAAGCACGGAAGTACTCAGCTGTGCGGTCATCCTACCAAATTGTGGTGCTCAAATTCGCTTAACTTAAATGATAATATCAAAAACACCTAATAAAGCTACGCCACAAGCGCTTTTTTGAATGCAAGTCGTATATGGACGCAATAGTACAGATATGGAAACCTCACCCTAAAGACTCAGCCTAACGGTATCTTCCCAAGAGTGTCCGACGTTGCACGATATTTTCACGGTATTTTAACAATTTTAACGAGCTACCATATTTACTTCAATGCTCTTCTTCTGAGATCTCGCATCAGGCTTGTGTAGCACAATATTCTATCACTGAAAAGTGAACTTTATTTTGCTGATATTGAACTCGATACAGATTGACATTACCGATGTGTTGGCAAAGAGAGCTAGCGCCTTAACATTTGATCCGAAGATCGTGGGTTTGAATACCGGCCGAGCATCAATGGTTTTTTGTTTGTACCCTAAAGCGCTCAATGTCAAGCTTTGCCGCGGGACAGTCCGCTCTCGGACAAATGCGTCGCTGGCACTCAACGTTTTAATTATTTTTTGGAAAATAAAATAAACAATATTTTGTACGTCATATAAAAGTATTATATTATAAAATTCTTTCATATTTTCATTATCTCGTTAAATGTCAATAATGATAATTATATAACTGGTTGTTAACCATTTTGCCTACATAGTTAGTTATTCAAAATTAAAAGCCAAGTCCAGCAAATTTTTGAGGTTTGTGGTTAGCATTGCGAAAAGCTTGTTCTACGCAGATTTAAGCAATAGGTTCTATAAAAGGTATCATCTTCTCAAAGTGGACATTTTCCACGATCCTCTGTGCGGCTTTGTTAGGGTAGGTAAGGTTTGTTTTATGTTATGGCAATATTAGGTTAGATTAATACATTTAACATTAATAAATTAATGAATGGATTTTTGAATTTATTTTTTATAAATTCGTTTTTTGGTACATTTACTTCATAAATTAAGAAAATTGTTCTGGAAATAAAGAGGTTAGAGTGTTTAATGTTTTAAACTTAAAAAAACAGTTTTTTTTGTAAGTGCTAAGTGGTACACTTCCAAATTTACATTTCGTACGCCCCATATAATATTTAAATATTCACTATATATTAAAGTTCTCCGTTTAATACCATCTTGTTCACGAAGCGGAGAATGTGATTTGATATGCAGACTTGCTATTAGGTTACAGATTTATTGCGTTTTCTTCGTATGATTTATTCCAAGATGCTATACTAAAAGTGGTGGAAAATTCTAATATTTCTTTTAGATATTGAAATGGGGATTTGAGATTTTTGATCTGATAAGGATGACTCACGCTAGACCGTGTCGGGTCCGAGCCGAGCTATGGCCGAGGCACGGTGTCACAGAGCTGGCGTTGTCCGTTGCTTGGCCGTCACTCGGTATAGCGTGTGTTCGTTCATACAAAATATATGTAATAATTAGTTGACCGTGCTACGGCCAACGACGCCGACGCTCGGCTCGGACCAGACACGGTCTAGCGTGAGTCATCCGTTATATAGATAATAATAATAATAATAATCATCTTTAATTAATCATATAGTGTGATGTGAGCTGTGTTGCCGAGTGGGATGGTTCCTCGACTTTTAATCCGAAGGTCGTGGGTACAATTCCTGGCCGTGTTTCAAAAAAATGATTGATGGTCGGATTAGAACCCATGATCTTCCGATCGAAAGTCAAGGCACTAACTCACTCGGCTAACACGGCTCACTGGTTATAAAAGGATAATTTAAAAAAAAATAGGCTCTCCAAGAAGAGTCCAAGTCGAAAGATATTTTTACTGACAAAATCACGCAACAAAAGCGCTCGTGGCGTAGCTTGCTTAGACGGTCTTGATTGATCGTTAAAGTTAAGCAACATTGTGCGTGGTCACTCTTAGGATGGGTGACCGCAAGTGGCATTACGAGCTGAGCGCTTCCGTGTTTCGGAGGGCACGTTAAATTGTCGGTCCCGGCTTTTAAGTCGTTAGGCCATGACGGAGGCCTTTAGGCGGCCTAAAAACTCAGTCACCAGAGTTAGCTACTTGCTTATACGAACTTACTGACAAAATACTTTAATAAATAAGTACTTAGTAAAAAGAAACAAATCTATTAAATGTTTAATTAGTGAAAGAAAGCTATAGAACACCTACATCTCATTTTCACTAAGTTTAATTAACGATTCTCTAGATACAGATTCATATTATTCACAGTTTTACAGCGTTATTTTCATTAAGTTTCAGTATAAAAGAAACAAGGGTGAGATACACGGTCGTTGACCTTCAGTAGTGTAGTGTTTCAGCTGTTTCAGTTTAGTACTTTGAACCTTGGCTAGCTAATTTAACGAAGTATATTGTGGTTGTAAAATAGAAGAGTAAGAGTCGTTCCACACGGTGTGGTGCGGCGCTGGTACCGTGCGAATTAATTTGTCGATTTTTTCGATATGTTGGGGTTCCTAAGAGCGATGCCACACGGGCGCGGACGCTCCGTTGCGTCGCGTCGTCGCAGCGCTATAATTTTTGTTCTGTCAAAGCGCGTCGTTTCAGCGCACCGTGTGGCAGATTTGTATATAGATAGAACTACGGAGCGTCAACGCTGCGTCGTCGCAGCGGCAGCGCCCGTGTGGCATCTCTCTAAAGGTGCGTACGGATAACGCGTACCCGGGGTACGCGTAGTCAGCCCCCCTAGCCATATTACACTATCTTTCATCGCTGTAGAATAGAAACACTTCAAAATGTATAGGATTTGACGTTTCAAGTAGATGAGTCACGTGGTCAGAACGTCAATTCCTATACATTTTGAAGTGTTCTATTCTACAGCGACGATAGATCGTGTAATATGGCTAGGGCCCCAGTTTATGCGTGTCCAGAACGTCAAGTCTAGATACCTGTAGCTACGCGTACAGTGTACGTCAAGTCACCTCAACGAGAATTCGTCTGGTATCACACACTACACTTAGCCAACTTAGGTGGTACCTAGCTGTTACCTAAAAGAGTACGTAATTCCCATAAAAGAACCATTTAATTTTTCTTGTATTAATAATGTGTTTGCGATAAGTCATGCAATTTTACTTTTTGTGTTGATTGTGTCCCACTGCTGGGCTCTACGGGCTCTGCTAAAATGTTTCACCAATCCCTGTCTCTGTAAAAGTTTTTTACACAAGCACTGCTTACTTTGATGCTGCGTGAAATGTCTAGCATAATTAATTTATATTATTTTATTTTGAGGCACGGTGCACGCTATCAAATTCCTCCAATTCAACATACAAGTCTAAGTTAGTCTGTACGACAGAATTTTCTACTTTTATTTTTACAACACAAAACTTGTCTTGACACGTAGCATGCCAATGAAATTTTCATTTTCCAAGATTGAGCACTACAAAAGCTCTGTCTGACCTGGGGACTGCTATTTATTCTGTGTCCGTGATAGCACACTACTCTGTCTTGAAATATGAGACACGAGTAACACATTGTTGAGTTTCCACGTATCTAGACAGGTCTCGTTGAATTTGCTTTAGTGTTTCAATTTTGTTCTTCTTGAACTTTTAAATACAATAGTAGGTACATCTGACTAAAATATCGTTCCAGGAACTACTGCCCAAGTATAAGCTTGCGCTGACTCTTGATGCTATTTGGTCACTACTAATACATAAATTGTCAATTAAAAAGTTTGTAGACACCATATTAATATCAGCATTGTAACATCACATCACAATAATCACACTAATAATATTATAAATGCGAAAGTTTGGATGTTGGATGGATGTTTGGATGTTGGATGGATGTTTGGATGTATGTTTGTTCCTCTATAACTCGACAAGCACTAAAAACATTTGCTTAAAATTTGAAATATAGATAGATAATGACCGAGAATAGGACATAGGCTACTTTTTATTCCGAAAAAATGCACGGTTCAGGATAAACAAAATAGTAGTCCACGCGGGCGAAGCCGCGGGCGTCAACTAGTTATCAGTATATCCGCTAGTTAGGCTTGTTTCACTCTTCAGCGTGTCGCCGGTCGCGTCCGCGAGTTGACCATTCACAGCACATTTCTCTGTGCTGTGAATGTGGTCGCGGACGCGACCGGCGCCGGCGACACGCTGAAGAGTGAAACAAGCCTTAGAGCTAGTTATCGCAGCGTAAAGAGGTACATCTTTACGCTGCTACACGTGTCTGTCGTCACGTGTACATACACGTATAAATACATATAAGAATACAGTGGCGGTGTTTCTCAACAGTGGTCGTAAAGCAAAAAGCTGGGCTCCTCGGCAATTTATACGAGGATCACCTGGGGCGTGCAGTCATCAATCTGAAGCCCACGGGCCCAGTTGGACTCAGTGGCGTTTATTGCCAGATGCGGCTAATGTTCGCGATCAACCCTTTAAGATTAAGGGCACCTCAAACCCAATGTAAGTCGTAGATTAAGTTAAAAAATGCATTTCGTCATTCTTTGGGAATTATAGAAACCCATGAAGGAGTCAAAGTATCGAGTCAATGTCAGTAAGGAGAAGTGTATTCGCTTCCACCGAGTCAAGTGATTAAACGTTTTGCCGATCAAACAACAAACGATGTTTCTAATCACTCACCACTAGGTTTTAAACCATGGTAGTCGTGAGAAGGTTTACGTTTTCTACTGAAAACAATGAGTACCTACTTATAGATAACAATTTGCAATATTTTCTGCATAATGACAGGGAGAGTGCAAAAAATTTCATAATGTGCAAAAAATATTTTTTATTATTTAACGTGAAGTTGTTACATTTATGAAGGAAAAATACTGCTGCAAATGATGCAAGTTGACCCAGAAATGTCAACAAAAACTATTAAAAGACAACTTTTATTACGTGGAACTGACACAAACAACCTGAAATTCCACGCTGAAGTGTGAGCAAACCCATCAACTTATGATTTTCATTAAATACGAAATCATGAATGTTCAAGCCAAAATGATTTTTAACTGAATGGGGTTAAAGTTCAAAATGTGTTGTCTGGATTTTAAAATTTATTTTAATGCTCTGCTAGTGACGGACGGACTGTGAAAAAATAATGGTCGGGATAACACCGGAACATTCTGTCAACTGCACGCATTGACCTATGGCCGAGGAAGATTGAGCTAGCTCAGTACAAGACACAATTTTCATAAATTTTCTATTTAAAAAGTCAAAAGTCAAAGATTATTTATTCATTAAGATCATGTACAGTTGGGCCGACGGATCTAGGCGTACGTGAAGTTAGGCTCTGCGCTGCGCAGTAGAAAATTTTGTATGAAAAAGTTGCACTGCGCATCGAAACGGCTAACTTCACGCACGCCGAGATCCGTTGGCCGTACTGTAGGTTGATTACTTTGACACGTTAATTAATTGATATAGTTTTGATACAATATACGTATTACGATTTTTATATAAATAAACGGAGAGAGTTAACAAAATCAAACTATTGTATTCTTGTATAATTAATAGTAATCGATCTAATAACCAATTAGAACTGTGGCTAGAACTGCCCACAAAAGGTTCAATTTAGGTAACAAATAATGAGACTAAATTATGTTTCAAAAACAAACAAAAAATGGTTCCTTTAAAGTAGCTAAGAATTAATGCAAAGATATCTAATTTACCACTAGGGGCTGTCATAATTGAAAGATTTTTATATACTACAATTATGTCTTGAAGAGAATTCCTACCCTATTACAAGAAAAAAGTAGTAATCTAGCTTCATTTAGTTATTAAATGCTACATTTTGAGACTGATTTCCAAACTCGAAATTGAGAAACTTCTTTTTTTTAGCTAACCTATGCTGTCCCACTGCTGGGTAAAGGTCTCCCCCAATTCCCTCCAATACTCGCGATCACCCGCCACTTCTCACCAGCCTTTCTGAAAGTTGTCCAGGTCGTCACGCCAACGTCTCCTCGGCCTACCCCGGCTGCGGTGCCCATCTGCAGGCACCCATTGTATGACGACATGTGCCCTTAAGAAACTACATAAGTAGTTTATTTTCTTGACGTCTCATATTAGTCCGTATGAGTCAATATTTTTTTAATACTAACAGGTGCACAAAAAAAAGTGGCCTAGCTATTCAATTCCAACTGCTGAACTCTGACAAAATGGTTTCCGGTCAAATTGTGAATGGGTATTCATCAGTGGAATCATATATAATAATAAAACCTCAAAATAAAATAAAACCTCAAAATAAAACCTCGAATAAAACCTCAAAAATAATAAATAATAAATAATGTAGCCATGTTTTTTTTTTTTTTCATTTGTTTCTTATATTTTATTTTATAAAAAGAGATTTTTAAATGTTTCATTCAATGAACACATAAAAACATCCCTGGATTAAAAAATGACCTTTAAAAAATTAAAAAATGTCAATTAGGAAGATCAAAGATAGGTTTTTAAATGCACGTAACAGTCAAATCAGTGACTGTTTTCGATTGTGATTTTGATTTTTATATATATCTCAAAATTCTCTATCGATCGATCTTGAAACTGGGTTCCTATCGTTTATTTTATAGTATGCGAATTAGAGATACTTAGAAATCGGCAAGCGCGAAGCAGGATAGTGAAGAAGCGGTGCGTTTTTTAGCGATATCGCAAAAAATGGTTTTGTCACTTAACGGCGTTTTAGCTAGCGGGGAGCAGTTCTGTATACAGGGTGAATTTTTGAGACGGGGCAGTAAGGGCAGCTACCTTAACCGTTGAAGCTAGAGGAAAACGTTCTTAGGAGACTATCCTTAATTTTTGAAAATATTTCGACCTGCATTCACAGATTTTGAAAAACATGTACAGTCAGCGAGAAAATGGGCAATTTACACAAAAACTTTTTTTGATGCCAATCGATCCTGTTTTATATAAGGATTAAAAGGCTCTTTCAGACCAACTGAGGTTAGAGTACTAGAAAAGTCAAAAATCGTTAAAATGTATTTCTGAGACAAGACAGTAAGGGCTACCTTAACCGTTGTAGCTACAGGAAAACGTTTTTAGGAGACTATCCTTCACGTTTAAAGATATTTCAACCTGCATACACCGATTTTGAAAAAAATGTACAGTCAGCGAGAAAATGCAATTTACACAAAAACTTTATTTGATGCCAGTCGATCCTGTTTCATCTAAGGATTAAAAGGCTCTATCGGACCAACTGAGGTAAGAGTACTAGAAAAGTCAGAAATTGCTAAAATGTATTTTTGAGACGGAGCAGTAAAGGCAGCTACTTTAACCGTTGTAGCTACAAGGAAACGTTCTTAGGAGACTACCCTTACTTTTGAAGATATTTCGACAAAATAATGAAAAATTATGACAAATGACAAAATGATTTCGTTCGAAATGTATAATAAAGTTATTTGCGTTTTCTGACTTTTCTAGTACTCTTGTCTCAGTTGGTCTGATAGAGTCTTTTAATCCTTAGATGAAACAGGATCGATTGGCATCAAAAAAAGTTCTTGTGTAAATTGCCCATTTTCTCGCTGACAGTACATTTTTTTCTAAATCTGTGAATGCAGGTTGAAACATCTTCAAAAGTTAATGATAGTCTCCTAAAAACGTTTTCTTGTAGCTACAACGGTTAAGGTAGCCCTTACTGTCTTGTCTCAGAAATACATTTTAGCGATTTCTGACTTTTCTAGTACCCTAACCTCAGTTGGTCTGAAAGAGCTTTTTAATCCTTATATGAAACAGGATCGATTGGCATTAAAAATTTTTTTTGTGTAAATTGCCCATTTTCTCGCTGACTGTACATTTTTTTCAAAATCTGTGAATGCAAGTCGAAATATTTTCAAAAATTAAGGATAGTCTCCTAAGAACGTTTTCCTCCAGCTACGACGGTTAAGGTAGCTGCCCTTACTGCCCCGTCTCAAAAATTCACCCTGTATGTAAGAGGGGTGTTATGGTGATTCAAACAATCATCATTATTCATTTCTTTTTATTACGTTATTCTGAAACAAGGTCATTAATTAAATAATCAGTCTTACAACAACTTTTTAGGTAGTAATCCACTTTTAACTAAAGAACCAAGCTAATCACACTAGTTAAATAGTTATCATATTCTAACTAATTAAAAATATTAAATAGCAGTCAAACAAACAACTTCATCACTTCATACACTTTTAACAAAACCTTAAATCTCTCTTAAAGAGTTATATTCCTTATTAATAACCAGACACATCAATGTTTATCACACAAATGAGAATCGAACCCACATCCTACAGCGCAGAAGGCAAGCTACTACCAAGTGAGTGGTCAAAGAAACATTTTAACAATGAGAACTTGGCGTTCTCATTAGAAGGTCATAGAAACATCATAGCGTTCCGAAAGGAACGGAGGTTAACACGTTGTACCAAACTGGTGTTCGAGACTTGAATCTGATGTTACTCCGTCGGCTGCCGGTGATAGACTGGGTGCTTGAAGTTATTCGGCAGCCTTTTTATAGCAGAGGTGTTGCTCGGTCGGCGGCCGGTGCTCGACTGACCGCTTGAAGTAGTTGAGCCGCCTTTTATAGCAAATTGTGGTTTGGTTGGCTGCCGGCAGACGACTGCGCGCGTTTGGTTGGCTGCCGGCAGACGACTGAGCGCGTTTGGTTGGCTGCCGGCGCGCGACCGCGGGGCGCACGCTTGTTGCACTGACTTTTAAACACGTGATTTTAATTGCGCCGATACGGCCATACTGATAATAGGTGCGTCCCTGCACCTACTTCTCGTTTTGATTTTCTGAAAAAATGTTCACATCGTTTAATATATTCTTATACTAAACCTCATTACATATTCATTACTCATTACTCATTACATATTATTGACCACGATCACAAACAAATTCACACGTAAATGAGAAAAATTGAAACAACCGCACATCTGACCTCATAGCCTCAGCGCTAATTTTGGTCTAAACCTCATAGCCTCAGCGCTAATTTTGGTTTTCTCGTAAATAAGGAAACTCATAAAGAAACTCATAAAGAAACTCATAAAGAAACTCATAAAGAAACTCATAAAGAAACTCATAAAGAAACTCATAAAGAAACTCATAAAGAAACTCATAAAGAAACTCATAAAGAAACTCATAAAGAAACTCATAAAGAAACTCATAAAGAAACTCATAAAGAAACTCATAAAGAAACTCATAAAGAAACTCATAAAGAAACTCATAAAGAAACTCATAAAGAAACTCATAAAGAAACTCATAAAGAAACTCATAAAGAAACTCATAAAGAAACTCATAAAGAAACTCATAAAGAAACTCATAAAGAAACTGATAAAGAAACTTATCTTAGCGATCGACACGTATCCGACCAACCAACAACAACTGTTGGTCGAAAGACCACGGGCAAGTGGGCCAGATGGGCCGGCTCGTTGCAGAGAACCACCTACTTCGCCGTTGGGGAATGATTCCATCCTGTTCCCCGAACACATTTTGCTTAATTCATCATGATGACCCAGGTTCATCAGACTCTTTTTACTGATTCATCGCCGATACCGCCATTTGACTGTGTTTATCTGTAATTGGAATTGCATGTTAATTTTATCATATAAGCCTGTAACTGTAAGCCTATAAGCACGTAATTCTGTTAAATAAATAAAAGTTGACCCTGCACTCCAAAGCTAGGCACACCTTGCAACCGCGCTCATGACAGACCTCTCTGTATCGAATACGTTAGCTAGCACAGCGAATTCTATATCTATCATGTGATAAAACCTTTCCGACTTCAAAAGGTCCGTTATATCTTAGACTAAGCTTCGTACCCAATCTTGGAAACTCCCTCAGAACATTTTATTCGCCTCTTTCAAAAACTTCTGTACAACTTCAGCCACACTTTTATCTTCCTCAGCCCGTTCGGTTATCCTCCCCAAAACAATCTCCTTCAAAATTTGTGGATCGACTTGTTCATTGTCTTCATAGACTACTGTTAGCAATTCAGGGGGCACACCACCTTTTCTCGCCTGTCAGTGACTCCACTGGCGCTTGTCGAGCAGTTCTGGACACGGTGCAGTTTATTGCTAGATGGAACTGTTATTAGAGGCATTTCCCTTCATCGGCAAGCACTTCTCGTCCCCAATCATCTGTATTTATTTAGAAAACAATTTGCTTCGTTCCTGAGTTCCACCTTTATCAAAACATTAGCGCGCGTTTGCGTGCTCAATGCCATCCTCCATTGCGGCTCCAATTTGACGCGCCTGACCTGGTGAGCATTGAAATCCATCAATGCAAAAATAAGCAAACGAAACCGCCACCGTCAACTGAGCAGCGTTCGTGGACCCTTTCGGTCAAAAGTAAGAACTGTGCTGCACCCACACTGTAATCTGCGACGTTCAATGCTGATCTCTCACTCGACCAAGATCAATTGCAAACAATGGTTTCCTATAAAACACAGTCGGATTTGTTCTGTATATTTTCACGAAGACACCTTTACTGGCCCATCAACGTACCGACGAGTAATAAGTACAGCTTATCAGACTATTGATGTAGTGATGATTATAAATGAAGAAAATGTACCTACACATTATACTTACTTGACAATAATTAATGCGTAAGGCTGAAAATCATCTTTGTGGGCCCAGCTCGTCCGCATTTTGATTCCAAAAATTGTATTGGGAGGACTCATAATAAACAATCTACGATACGCAGACGATACCACCCTACTTGCGACATCGAGAGAAGACTTGGAGCTCTTGAATCGTCTGGAAACAGCTAGTCTCCAATTCAGACTTGCTCGAAACAGGGACAAGACGAAAGTCATGATAGTAAACCGGGCTGAAAATGATGCGATTGTAGATACGCAAATAGCAACTGCAAATTAGTAAAAACTACATTTACCTCGGTCCCACTATATCCAACTCTGTAGGATGTGAAGACGACGTCAAGCGTCGATCCGCTATCACAAGGTCGGCAATAGAACGACTGGGAAAGATCCGGAAAGACAGGCGAATAACCAAAAATACAAAGTCTCGCCTGATGAAGTGCCTCGTATTCCCGATATTTCTCTATGGAGCCGAAACATGGTCGATGAAGCTCCACGATCGCCGGAAAATCGATGCGCTGGAGATGTATTGCTGGAGGTGCATGTTGAGAATAGCATGGACGGCATACCGCACCAATAACTCGATCCTCAAAGAGCTTCACATACGAGACAGGCTTTCGTCGATTGTGCAGTTGCGAATTCTGAAGTTCTTTGGGCACATCACCAGAAACGAGGATTCTTTGGAGAGACTTGTGGTACAAGGCCGCGTAGAGGGTCTCGTGGTCGGTCTCCAACTGCCTGGGTCGACCTAATAACCAAAGCCTTACAGTCAACCGCGGTACAGTGTGCTCGCAACGCTAAAAACCGCCAGAAATGGAGAGACATCGCTCGATGTTCGGCACTCTCCAGGCTGGAAGAGACCGGAAACGGCGAGCCGCAACCCTGTCCATCGACAGCCACGACCACTCTGACAAGAGTGCCCGACTATGAAGAAGATAACACCGAGCACCTAGTACAGAGAAACAGACTTAAACAACGCGCGACAGTAGGTACTTCACCACATGCGCAGCGATAGAACTTGTTTTTCCTTAAATTAATTAAGTATTTAAATTTAATCGGGTGGCAGTGCTTAGAATCGGTACCTACGCTGCGTGCCAATAGATTCTTTTGAATTGTTTTGGCGCGGCTTATGTTCCCCATCACTAAATGACACTTGTGACGTCAAAGTACCTTCGCAAAATGTTACACGCTCGGTTTCGATACAAACCAACGAACTTTTTGCGCTTCTATCTTGGGTTCACGCATTCTTCATTCTTCAACATCCATATAATTAAAGCTGGGGAAATAAATGTCTGAAATACGAACAGTGCTTCGAGTATCTTTTGTGCGGAAGCGTTTAATTACTTCGGCTTTCATTTTCATTCGTTGTAAACGACGTACCTCGCGAAACTAAAACAAAGTGCGGGTAGAAATTTAAAAACTCTGTGCTACCTTAAATATTCAAAAATAAACATGATTTACCCTCCGTTTGCGCGCGGACAACAGTTCTCCGAGAAAAATAGAAATCGACACCGCGATATCGGTCGTGCTCGCGCAAACGCCTAATTTTCTTGTTTAAAGTTCCAAAAGTGTTATCATTTCACGAATACCTACCGTTCCACGTACCCGCCTCCTCTACAAAGTGGTCCTACGAGCGGATCTTACGTGGAACTTCGTAGTATTGCGCCTAAATGTTCAACACTCCGCCGCCGCGAAGCAGCCGTCATTTCGAAACAACCAACGGTTCGAACGCATAGCGAAGGAAAAAGAACTCACAACAAAAATGGTGAAAGAAGACCCGACACGATGACGTTAAGTCGGAAATCCTGAAAACCGGAAAACCTGAAACTACCTTTAGTGTTTTAT
The DNA here is from genome assembly GCA_958496255.1 of Camptogramma bilineatum. Lineage (NCBI taxonomy): Eukaryota > Metazoa > Arthropoda > Insecta > Lepidoptera > Geometridae > Camptogramma > Camptogramma bilineatum. Next base: position 11,673,431 of record OY292458.1, read on the forward strand.
CACGACCTAAAACTGAAGGTGATTGCATATGAGTTATCATTTCACACATTGTGTCCTTAAATGTGTTTGCCAAGAGTGCTGGGGTGGCATTTTCACTACTGGCCGAAGTTTGTTGTTGGCGTCGATTCATCCCTTCTTCCGATGTAAGAGGGGTGTTATGGTGATTCAAACAATCATCATTATTCATTTCTTTTTATTACGTTATTCTGAAACAAGGTCATTAATTAAATAATCAGTCTTACAACAACTTTTTAGGTAGTAATCCACTTTTAACTAAAGAACCAAGCTAATCACACTAGTTAAATAGTTATCATATTCTAACTAATTAAAAATATTAAATAGCAGTCAAACAAACAACTTCATCACTTCATACACTTTTAACAAAACCTTAAATCTCTCTTAAAGAGTTATATTCCTTATTAATAACCAGACACATCAATGTTTATCACACAAATGAGAATCGAACCCACATCCTACAGCGCAGAAGGCAAGCTACTACCAAGTGAGTGGTCAAAGAAACATTTTAACAATGAGAACTTGGCGTTCTCATTAGAAGGTCATAGAAACATCATAGCGTTCCGAAAGGAACGGAGGTTAACACGTTGTACCAAACTGGTGTTCGAGACTTGAATCTGATGTTACTCCGTCGGCTGCCGGTGATAGACTGGGTGCTTGAAGTTATTCGGCAGCCTTTTTATAGCAGAGGTGTTGCTCGGTCGGCGGCCGGTGCTCGACTGACCGCTTGAAGTAGTTGAGCCGCCTTTTATAGCAAATTGTGGTTTGGTTGGCTGCCGGCAGACGACTGCGCGCGTTTGGTTGGCTGCCGGCAGACGACTGAGCGCGTTTGGTTGGCTGCCGGCGCGCGACCGCGGGGCGCACGCTTGTTGCACTGACTTTTAAACACGTGATTTTAATTGCGCCGATATGTATAACAGTTTTTTTTTATATTGGCGTGATTGGTGTATTACATATTTATTACTGTGTTAAATTATCATTAGAATAAAATAGCAAATAGTTTTTTATCTCTATAAATAATTCCTTACGAAAAAACAACATAAATCAAGTTGATCCTAGAAAAATAATATCCGATATATACAGACTCCTCGATCTACGGTCTTCATATACGAGCGACAAAAGTTGAGCGACTCTTAGTGATTTTAATATACAGGGTGAATTTTTGAGATGGGGCAGTAAGGGCAGCTACATTAACCGTTGTAGCTAGAGGAAAACGTTCTTAGGAGACTATCCTTAATTTTTGAAGGTATTAAGACTTGCATTCACAGATTTTGAAAAAAATGTACAGTCAGCGAGAAAATGGGCACTTTACACAAAAACTTTTTTTGATGCCAATCGATCCTGTTTCATCTAAGGATTAAAAGGCTCTTTCAGACCAACTGGGGTTAGAGTACTAGAAAAGTCAGAAAACGCTAAAATGTATTTCTGATACAAGACAGTAAGGGATACCTTAACTGTTGTAGCTAGAGGAAAACGTTCTTAGGAGACTATTCTTAATTTTTGAAGGTATTAAGACTTGCATTCACAGATTTTGAAAAAATGTACAGTCAGCGAGAAAATGGGTAATTCACACAAAAGCTTTTTTTGATGCCAATCGATCCTGTTTCATATAAGGATTAAAAGGCTCTAGCGGACCAACTCAGGTAAGAGTACTAGAAAAGTCAGAAATTGGTAAAATGTATTTTTGAGACGGAGGAGTAAGGGCAGCTACCTTAACCGTTGTAGCTACAGGAAAACGTTCTTAGGAGACTACCCTTACTTTTGAAGATATTTCGATAAAATGATGAAAAATGATGACAAATGACAAAATGATTTCGTACGAAATGTATAATCAAGGTTTTTTGCGTTTTCTGACTTTTGTAGTACTCTTGCCTAAGTTGTTCCCGTAGAGTCTTTTAATCCTTAAATGAAACAGGATCGATTGGCATCAAAAAAAGTTTTTGTGTAAATTGCCCATTTTCTCGCTGACTGTACATTTTTTTTCAAAATCTGTGGATACAGGTCGAAATATCTTCAAAAGTTAAGGACAGTCTCCTAAGAACGTTTTCCTCTACCTACAACGGTTAAGGTAGCCCTTACTGTCTTGTATCAGAAATACATTTTAGCGTTTTCTGACTTTTCTAGTACTCTAACCCCAGTTGGTCTGAAAAAGTCTTTTAATCCTTAGATGAAACAGGATCGATTGGCATCAAAAAAGTTTTTGTGTAAAGTGCCCATTTTCTCGCTGACTGTACATTTTTTTCAAAATCTGTGAATGCAAGTCTTAATACCTTCAAAAATTAAGGATAGTCTCCTAAGAACGTTTTCCTCTAGCTACAACGGTTAATGTAGCTGCCCTTACTGCCCCATCTCAAAAATTCACCCTGTATTTGCAACTTTTACTACTTAAGAATTTGAGAGCTTAAACCTTTATGGACTCATCTATAAAAAGTCTGAATTAAAACTAAAAGTATTGCCACCTTCATATTATTTTTTATAGTCTTAGATAGCACTAACTTTAGACTAAATTTCATTTGAAATAGCTTAATACTTTTTGTGCCACTGGAGCCCATGTTCGTAGTTGTGCTTTTGCTTGAGGATTGGCATTGGACGCGTTATAAATTAATACTAGATACCTATTGATGAAAAAACTTTGTATTTTTTCTTACAATAGATGCATTTTTTCTAATTTTATCATATTTGGATGAGTACGAATAGTAAAGCTAAGAATATGCAAGAACTTTTTTTTAAACAAAAAAATATTGAAGTCAGACTGTAGATGATGATAAAGTCATGATACTATTTTAAAAAGACTTCACTTGTATAAGTTAACTTAACATATTATTTAAACTTACAAATTTTTAGAGGAGACGATACAAACCGTCCACATTAACTAAACTGATCAAAATAATAAGTTTTTTTGTTGTTAGATTTTTACAGGTTGAAAAATCGCTTGTTCAAAACAGCCTGCGAGCTAAAACAATAAATGTTATCCCATAAAATACCGTTTACCGTCCAATGTCTGTCGTATAAGGCTTCATACAATATTTATATGGCTTAGGGCATTGCATTCCGCTCGGCGGACTTTTTTTACAACTAATATATTATTTAAAGGGTCCCGAAGTAGGTACTCCTTAAAATTTATGGACTGTTATTTTCTTTGGTATTTAAATTTGAATATCATGGAATGATGTAGTTATTACTAATATGAATTTCAGTTTTTTACAAATACGACTTTGAGTGTAACTTTATGACTTGAATTGCATTAGAATTTGAAATGAGAAAAATGGGATTATGTTAAAAGTTAAACTTTAGACAGCATCCCATTAGGTAGAGGCTTTTAGTTTTAGATAAACCAAAAGAAATCGAGAAAACATTAGATTCCCCAAAAATCTGTTGAAAATTCTAAAACTTTCGAATTTGCTAAGAGTTTTATTGAAATCATTATTCGTCTATCACTTGTATTTTTTTCTCTAGAAATACTTCGCAGCCAGTTTTTATCTCTTTGAACTTTACCCTGCAATATTTGAAAGTTTCCAAACACGAAAACATTTCGAAACTATCAAATCAATCAGAGCTATCAAGACCGTTCGCAAAACTCGATATATTCGAGTAGGTACAAAACTGATTACGTAGTCCAAACTCAAAGGAAATTGCTGTCACTTGGTTCAAATCAAATTTTTGCTCGCTATTTCCGAATGGCGAGACATTCCGCTCCTAATTTAAAATACTTGGCTGTTTCTCGAGCTGGCTTCAATTTGTTTGTTTTACTTCAGCCCATTGTGAGAACATGAATAAAAACATTTTCTACTAAAGGAAGCTATTAATAAGGTTTTAATGATTAGCAATACCACAACGCAACATAGCAGTTCTGTTCTTTCGTGGTCTTTGGTTTCGCTGAAACGTAATCCACTCGCCAATTGTATATAACAAAATGGCGCATAGTGGCTTCGGACTGGTAAACTAGTAGGTGCCTGACACCAAAGATTTATTATATAACTCACTAGAGAAGCCCCTAGCTTTCATCAACCGCATAGGAATGTTGTCATCGTAAATGGATCCCACCATAATTAATAAATAACTAGTTAATAAAAAAATATTGGCGGACATTTCATACAGCTCCATCTAGTTCCAAACTAGCAAAGCTTGTACTATGGGAACCAGATAACTGATATTAATTATATTTATATTTTTAAATATATTTTTGTAAATACATACCTATAATATTTTATGACGACCAGACACAGAACAAACAATTGATCATCAAACAAATATTTGTTCTGGGTGGGAATCGAACCTATGAACTACAGCGCAGAAGGCAGAGCTACTACCCACTGAGCTGAGATGCTCACTCAGTCATTAGAAAGAGGAAGTAATGTTGCAACTGACACGGACGACATTGACACTGTTTTGTTGACTGTTTAAGAAAAAACTACTGGCAATGTATTTTAGGCATCCGTTATTTAAGTTTGTGGATGGTGGCATTACAATTTTTTGTCACGAAGTTAATGAGAAAAGCGTCCAAAAGACAAAATAAAATCCAAAATCCGTAAAATTTGAAAATAATCAAGTAGGTAACATTAAAGTTGCTCGAGTTATTTTAGGCGCAACGTCAAACCAAAGTTCACGAAATAAATCCCGAGATAGACGCTTATTACAATTCAAGATAAATTATTGTAATGAGGCTTAACGTTAGTTCCACAGAATTCCACAGGACTTCTTTTGTTAAAATCACTATAAATATTACTTCATACAAACCCAATGCACCATTTTTCTTACTACTGACCACGAATCGTTTGACCTCAATATACTAATCGTATTACGAAGTGTGAACAGTATGATTGTTAGAAATAAGTTTGTTTAGTTACAGTGCGCTTTGAAATCATATTTGTACTGACCAAGTCTTTTTGTTTAGACCTTTATTCGTTTCGTTAACAATAAGTTCTACCAACTTTAGATTATTTGCTCGAAAAGGACCCAAAAACTTGATATCCAATAAACATTTAACTGAAAGTTTGGGACTATGGCTATCTTTGTTTTAGTTTTAGGGTTCCACATACTTTAAAAAACCTTGAAACTGCTTGTTACTTTTAAGCACTTTGTTAGACCTTTTATATTTTAGGCACAATAGGACTGTAGTCATTTTTCTGTTTCTGCAAAATAGTAATTTTACATTTTAGGCATTTTATTTCCTAGGCAATTTGGAAATTACACTTTGTGAACAGGAAACTTTCATTTTATTCATATTCGAATTGAAGCGCTAGCAATGTTATTTTCTAATTGATTTTGATAGATCATCGAAGATATAAAATCGACGCCCTAATGGTCACTTCATTGATGGGTCATCGCTAGTAGCATTAATAACAGAGCACTTATATACTTTAAAATGACAGTCCTGACTGTGACGTCATCAAGCCATAAAGGAGTCCTTCAGGAATTCTAAAACTACCGTCATCTCATCAGAGTTGGCCAATACTCAAACGAACTTTCTTCATCTGTATCCATATAGTTTTGTAAAGAAATGTGAGGTTTTGTGATTGAATGGCAAATCCTTTTGTTTTTTCCTTTTAGATGCAGTAAAACTATATGGCCCAAGCTATACAGAACCCTCAAATCTCAAGCCTTAGTCCCACTTGTGTTTATTTTATTCGTTTAGGGCAAACAACCCGAAAACACTCTCGCTAAAATTGCATGGAATAGTTATAGGTGGCGAACCCTTTTATAAGAATGCAAATTTTATTGTTTCTCGACCCAGAGGTGCATTTTCATCAGAATTCAGTACTTTTCACTTGTTCCGTAACTGTAATAGCGAGGACCGAATACTCTTGAGTCTAGAGTATTCGGTCTATATTCTTAGGTTCATAAGATGATCGTTTGAGAGGAGCCTAATTTGAAGTACTAGTTCCTCTAGGTCTTAGGTTCATAAAGTGATCGTTTGACTCTTTTTTTAATGTTTACAAAGCCATCAATATCAGAATAAAAATAATTCACTGATCAACTATCTTACAATAAAAAAGGCAAAAGTTTAAGAAAACTTAGAGATTACCAGTATTTAAGAAAACAAAAATAATATTGACAATTTACAATTTTTGACTTCTGTAAACGGCCACCGCTTTTGAAGAAACAACTACAATGAAAAAGTTACACATGTCTTTGAATAACAATAAATAAGAAGTTTTAAAAAATACTGAATGAGATACATAAAATATCCTTAACTTAGCTTATCTAGGCAATTGAACGGGTTAGTGTAAACTTCATAAACTATGTAATTTGTAGCCTCTGTATATAATGGAAGATACACACAAGGTCCAAATTTAACTTGTACCAATTATAGGAAACCCGATAACGGCATTGGAAAGCAGTCGATAACCAGGCCCAAAACAATTCATAACCAAATTCATGTTTATCAAATCCGTACATACAACTCAAATATGCGTTCGTGCGATAACTTTAGCTGGAGTCTCCTAAAATAGTTGATACATCATTTAACGGTCAATTAAACTATTGTAATAATATTCGCGTTCATCGACATGTGAGAGCAAATCATCCTGAACAAATTAGACTGGGTTCACAGATCAGTTGGCTTTAGATTTGCTTATGCGCTGTAGGCTGAAGACTTCCCATGAAAAACAAACAGTGATGGATGTTTGTATTGTAATTTTTTTTATTAACTTATCATGTCACTCTGCTGGGCAAAGGTCTCCCCCTTCAACTTTCACTCATCACGCTCCAAGGCCACCGTTTGAAAGTCTGGCTGGAACGCATTCAGATCGTCTTGCGATCTTTTCCTGGGTCTACCGCGTCATCTCCGACTATCTTTTGGCACCAATTTAGTTACGAGCTTCGCCCAACGTTCTGGATGTTCACTTCAAACGTGCAGTTTTCATACTTACATCCGCTATTGTTTTGTATATGAGAGTTATTAAAAAAATGGAAAATCTATAAATTAACTGTTTTCCATGTGAAAAATTTTTTTTTTTAGTTTGCGAGGTCCTCTGAGTGGATTTACATATTCTTACATATTTATTGTCGGCATATTTCGGTCATATTTATTGCCATGACGGAGGCCTTTAGGCGGCCTAAAAACTCCGTCACCAGAGTTGGCCACCTACTCATACGAACTTACTTAATTACATATTACTGTAGCACATTAAATTGAATAGTTTTACATCATTGATACTGATACTACTGTACTCAATGCCTTTTTTCTTTTTTTTATATTTTCAAAGGTCTTATAGGTGATTCTGAGCTGAATACTTAATTCTACGTTTTTGTCCACCATTCATCCGTCAAATAACATCAGTATCCTAAGAAACCCTGCTTTCAGAAGGAACAAGTAACTTTGTTTGCTTAGGACCACGCATTTAAATTATTCAGAACGTTATGCCAACACATTTTATAGCCTGTCTGTGGTTACGCTATAATTCTTTGTGTTTTTTTCAACCCCTGACTTTAAAATGCCTTTACTGAAAACGTAAAAATGTTTACTTTGGAATAGCAAAGGGTCTTTGTAAGGTTTTTGTATTGAGGTCTTCTGACTCTAACAAGGCCAAGAAGTGTAATCCAGATAACATAATTTTAAACTTACGTATAACTAGCTGTCCCTATGAACTTCGTATCGCCCGTGCGTTTTCGTCAGCGCGATCTAGAATTGGGTCATTTTTAGTCGCGCCATCTAGTTGTGATTTTGGAAAGCCAACCGTCTTTTCTGGCTTTTTTTTCTTTTTTATCTGCCTCTGAGGTTATTTTCGTGATGATAAATAGCTTATAACCTCAAGAAATTAGTTATCAAACACTGAAAGATTTTTCAAATCCGACTAGTACTTCCAGAGATTAGCGCGTTCAAACAAGCAAACAAATCTTATAAACATACCTCGCAAGCGAAGCCGCTGTCGGAAACTAGTTCAAAATAAATCTAGTATTAAATTTAAATTGTCCTTAGATATAAAACAGAAACTAACGTCATTGTTTCTGTAATTTCAGGATTGCGGTTTCAGCGTCTATTCTTACAATTGCTAGAAAACTTAATTTCCTTTTAGCTATCCATTGTTCTGTTGGCTTCCATTTTATTATTTTCTAGTCAAAAGAATGTAAGTGAAATGGCATTTGCTAGTTTTATTTAATTTAGCGTTATAATTTAGTTTAACGTTAACCGGACACCTAAATAACCATGTTTATTCTGTTTTTAATTATTAAGTTATAAATTTGTTTTAACAGTAATGACAATTGACGTGACTTTGCGAGTAAAAAATTTTTACACTTAAATATATTGCACAGTGTGACCACTATGAATTCTGATATCGTTAATAGAGTTATTCCGGAGGACTTATTGAAGTCATTTTTATTTTTAAAAATAATTAAACTAGGTAAATTTGTTTATTTTATAAGTCCATCGGTCCATTGGTCCATCGCTCCATTAGTCTTTTTGTGAAGCTTATCTTCTCTTCTTCTAACATCTATACCATGATTAAAGTAATATAAAAATTGAACTAATAAAGCTTAGTTTTTTGTTTGTTTAAACGCGCTAAGCTGTTTGTATTTAAAAAATATTTCTGAATTTGGTATCTCAAATCTTGAGAAAGATTAATATACTAGGTATGCTTTAAACAAAAGCTTTTAAAATCCACTGAGCACAGCTAGTAATCGATAATTCATTCAAATTCAGTACTTAATTATTATTTTGTTTTCACTCGTCAAAATTTTGCCTTTCATTTTCAACTGAATTGTGCCAATCACTAAACTGAATCCGGCTTACTAACGGGTCTGTGAAGTCCATACCAAGAGATCTGGATTTGAATTGCAGATAATACTAGTAATTTTACCGAGTCCATTCACGTGAATAATCCCACTGTGTTTACTATTTGGCTTTGGTTCATAACATGAGTAAATAAGTTATAGCTGTGCTGATGTTTCTATACGAGTGTACTTGTGTACATCATTCGTCAGAGCATTTAGAATCTCAGATAAGTTTTCAATTTTTATTTTATTTTTCTTATCTGGTATTTCTCTTTTGAGATCATAAAAATCTCGTCTCGAGGATTGCGAATTGAATTTTACTTGGTGTTACTATGGTAAAATTCAATTCGCAATCCTGAAAAAACTGAACCAAAACTGTAAAATAAGGAATGGCACATTAACCACACGCTTTACCATTTTGGAGGTGAACATCGAATTTTACGCTGTTCTCCTTTTTAGTGGCACAAAAGTTTTAGTATTCAAAATTTGATAAATACATACTACTCGTATTACCATTGTTCGTTGTAGATAATACTAGCAATAGTACAAACCCACCTGGTTTTTAATTGCTAAGATTTCATTGTTCTTTTTTATAAAATTGTAAATCGTTAATAAAAAAAAAAAAACAAACAAACGTATAATCATACAAAAACTATAAACGACTTCTTTTTACCCGACTGCCTAACGCAAAGGAAGGGTAATGTTCTGTTGACTAACGGACTCTGAAAAAAATCCATCTAGCATTATTATGATACTCTAAGAACATAACAAACTTTCAAGAATCATTCTACACGAAGTTGCAAGTGATATGCATATTCACATCACACATCATACGATCCTCGCAAATTGAATAGATCCCGGAATTCAAGGTACCCAGATAAGTCTGCAAACAGTTTCAAGTCGAAGCCAAACCTCAGTCAGAACCGCGGGTGCAAATGTTATAACCGTTGCACCACTGAAGCGCTCGTGGCGTAGCTTGCTTAGACATTCTTGATTGATCGTTGAAGTTAAGCAGCGTTGGGCGCGGCCACTCTTAGGATAGATAACCGCAAGTGGTATTACGAGCTGAGTGCTTCCGTGCTTCGGAGGGCACGTTAAATTGTCGGTCCCGGCTTTTAAGTCGTGAGGTCATAACGGAGGCTTTTAGGCAGCCTAAAAACTCCGTCACCAGAGTTGGCCACTTACTCATACGAACTTACTTTTACCACTTATCTGAATGAAATAAAGTAGTTAGCTGCCTGTGTACCACTGTGAATGTCCTAATCTTGTGTGTTTTTCTTAAAAGCTATAATTTTATAAAATTTCTAGCTTTTAAACTAATAGTTCACCCAAAACTGAGATCTTACCATATCGAAATGGTACAGGGCGTCCAAATATTTTTACAAGGAATTCAAATACAATAAAAATATTTAAATAAAATACTTAATATTTTAATTTTAAAAATATTAATAACTCCGTCACCAGAGTTGGCCACTTGTTCATACGAACTTACTTACTTATATTTTAATATTTTATTTTAATTATAATTATTTTGTATTTCATTTATGTAGGTTTATATTATAGCTCGTTGTTTTTAAACCTTCGCGATCACTATTCATATTGAAAAGTTTTATGGACACGGGATTTTATTGCGTAATTTACCTTATTTATCCCGACGTTTCGGCTATGTTGCAATAGCCGTGGTCGCGGGCAGTGTCCATAAAACTTTTCAATATAGCTCGTTGGTCAGACGACATCGCGCATTGTCAACGTAGTCAGACGATAATGGATGAGGCTGGCACGGGATCGAGAGGAGTGGCGTATTAAAGAGGCCTGCACCCACCCACATGCTGATGATGATGAATTGAAACACAACCACAAAACCCGAAACAGGATTACGATTGTGCGATTGTGATACTTTCGTGTCGGGATACAATTTGTATGTGAATGTATTACAAAAATTTACGATCAATTTCAATCTAATTTTCTAGAAGTGCACGGTGTGACTGTTCAGTTATCTGTGTTATACACCCTCGGTCATTGCACTTGAAACCAAGTCGAATAGTTGGAGTCAGGAGTTTGTTCAATCAATCGGGAGTTCGGATAGATTGTCTGTTCCTGATCCCTTTGTGGCGATGCTAATCCAAGAAATTACCTTAGATCTTAGAATGGCAATAGTTGAACCTATTTTCGCTTCAGTTCCGGTTGCATACAGTTGGGTACAATTAACTTTGTCTACTGCACTTCGTAAAGGCTCGATTCAGATCCTACACTCAGCTTTAATGACTTGCTACGGACTTTGAGTGAATTAACGCTTTGGATACAATTCAAAGTAAGTGTAACTGTCTTATGCATAAGACTTAGTGCACCAACCAAGCTCACTAGAGCGTTATTTCCAAAACCAAAAGAGCACTCTAGCGAACCGCTAACCTGGTCGGCGCACTAAGTTTTTATGCATAAAAGCGTAAATAAGTGAATCATTTTCTAATCTATGATTAAGGTAAACTGAGAAAGCAGGTTTTATAGAATTTCAGTAGTTTAATAATTTTATATGAGCTAGAGCCAGTGTATCCACAGTATAGCAAACAGTTTAACTTTATAATAGTAACATTTTTGAGAACTGATTTTTTTTTTTTAGATTAAATATCCCTGACCTTCTATTTATATGGGAACTGAGTCATCGCTTAACACATTCCCTGCCCAGCCTCGCTGCAGTGCTCTCTGAAGAAGAGCGCCGCCGATGCCGCACACGCACTGAACGCATTAAGTTAAATCGTTAACTATTTAGATTAGTATGGCTTATAAGTCAAGATTTTCATAAAATATATTTCTTAAGGCGGTGTTACTACATCTACTCCACTTCATTTGAAAATAAATTGCCATAAGTTTACGTTACTTTCGCAAAATTCCAAGGGACTTTTATGAAACGGACTATAAAGTTCAGCTTAAGCCTCAAAACCTAAACAAAACTTAAAGACACGGTCACCATCTAAAAGTCCATAAAATTCTTCCCAGTTGAACTCATAAATATGTATAGTGAGAATCAAGCATGCGTCTCGTATAAAGCGATGCCGAAAATGCGATCTCGAGAGACGAAGGTGGTTTGTCTTGCTATAGAGAACTGGATGTGGCAGTAAATTAATAATTTTAAAAATGTTTCTTAGCTATAGTAATTTAATATGAAAGTAAATGAATCATAATCATCATTAGATCTTTATTTGTTTACTAGGTTCCACCCGAGGCTTCACTCGCGTGGTGCCCAGATAAAAAGTAACCTATTGTCATGTCCTATTCTCAGTCATTATCTATTTGTTTTTCAAATTTCAGCCAAATCGGTTTAGTGGTTGTCGAGTTATAGAGGAACAAACATACATCCATCCATACTTTCGCATTTATAATATTAGTGTGATTTATAATCATCATCATTGACATTTTTGTTTGAATTAATTCAGATAAGTACATTATTATGGTGGCGATTCGTGCCCGAGAATAAGACAGGAGACCGAGACCGAGACAAGAGACTGTTGTAATATAAACGTAAGATAAAGGTTCCCAGTCTCGTGTCACTTTCGCGCACCCTGTAAAGATTAAAATTAATGGAGGATGAAGTTACTTCGCAGGGTCTTGCTTTTATTGTGGGTTCTACATACTATTTTTATGCGGTTCTCTGTCTTCTGTCACTTTCGCGCGCCCCTACAAAGCCTGTCTCTAGTCTCGGTCTCCTGTCTCAGTCTCTTGTGCGAACCGCCACCTTTACACCCATGTTAAGTGAGCTCTCATTTGTTATAAAATCTCTCTGTATAAAATCTCAAAGATACTTCGAAATACAGTCATACCTTCCAGTTCTTCGCATATCTTTGTGCAACTGACTCGCACCCGGTTTATTTGCCCCTATTTGCATAGAAACGTTTTTTTGTGGGCGTCTTTGTTTGTATAGTGGATAGGTGAAAAAGCTTCGTAGAGCCCGCTACGAATGCTACGAAAACTCGTAGCGTCTACGACAGATTTGTTTGAATTGAAACTGTAGCATGCTTTCAAAATACGAGTATCTTCGCCTTTGAGTGGTGTCACGAGTAAACTGCCATACATTTTAATTGCATATCTTAAACTTTCACGACTTGATACTTTACTTAGACCTTTACAACTTTTGCTAGATGATTTATACAGTGTCAGGAGGCAATCTTTGCCTTCACTTTAAGCTAGTGGTTCGGTGAACATACACATAGGTACTTAAAAGAAAAAATTCCGGCGAATTGAGAACCTCCTCCTTTTTTTGAAGTCGGTTAAAAGAGATAATTTGTACGTTCTAAACACAGCTTCCAAACGTTTAATTAAATTTACACTAAATCGCATTAAGGGCTACTTAATCGATAAACACCAACTTAGAGAATGTTGAGTTATTTACGCTCGGGGTGCAGGTAATTAATTTTCCAAGGGATTAGTAAACAAACACAGGGATAAGAGCCCGTCTGTTGAATTATACAGCAAATACTTTCATGTTTTGAAATGACTAAACAGATGCCTGTTTTGGGACTTAGATAAAATGATTTGCCTAGTAAAGCTGGATTCGACCAAAATTAATCTTACTCCAGCAGACATAATTCGAAATACAATTGTTTAGAAACGCCGAACATTATTATTATATGCACACAAATTATCCTGGTTATAAGGTGTCAACTTTACAATGTCAAAATATTCAAACAAGCAGTAAGTTAGTTTACTCTCGAGTAAAAACTTAATCCAGTTTGGTCGAATCCAGCATTTTTTTTAAATTAATGATAGTATTAGACTAATAAATATAAGTGGATTTAAGTTTTGAAATGGTGTATCGCACTTAGTAAGAAAAAGTTTTTACATTAACCAAATTTATTAAACGACCCCTGTGGAGCAGTGGGTAAGGCCCGCCTGAAACACCGAAGGTTGCAGGTTCGAGATTCGAGGCAATATTTGTATGATCTGCAAGTATCTTATATACACCGTTAATTCTGGGTCAGTTTAAAGCCAGCACCCACTGCTTGTATTGCTTAATCGTATTCGTGTCGTTGGTTTCGTTTTTGAATTTGATAAGTATTTCATACGAAACTAAATAGTTGAAAACATTAACAAAAGTGAGGAAAACACTTGGTAAGGTGTCGTAGGCATGCAGAGCTAATGACCTAGGTATGTATGTATGTCTACGACGTAGCATAGATTCTACGCCGTAGAAACAGCTGAGCACAGAGCACATATCTCCGTGATTTATCCTGCCTATGTTTCCTGATATAATGAATTGCAAAAAATAGATCTCATATTTATTATTATTTTTGAGTAAGGTTATCGATATAGATTACGTAGGCGCCGGCTTTAAACTGACCAAAAATAAACGGTGTATAGCCTCAGGTCTGGACGGTTTTCCGTGTATAATAATGTATGTGTTTACAAAAAAAAATATGTAGTATAACAGTCATGTAGTTCCCATAATACAAGCTCTGCTTACTTTAGGGCTAGATGATGTAACGTGAAATGTGATGATACATGAGAAGTGAGGGATGTGTTGAGAGGAATGTCTTGCTAGGAATCTGTGCAAGGAATATGTTGCGAAGGATGTGTGCTGCAACCTAACCGCACTCCGCTCGCATCCTACGCATCCTCGCACACCGTTTTACATTTCGGTCGCTGCGCATCTTCGCAAAGCTCAGCTACCTCGCACATCTCCAGTGGAATCGCAAGCGCAACCAAGTCATGGAAGGACTACGTCCAAAATCTCTAATACAGGCAAGCATGTATGAAAAATATGATAAAGCTAGCGGTTCACCCCGGAGACTGAGACCGAAAACAGAGACCAGAGACAAAGACAGGAGACCTTTGTCATTCAAACTCACGGTTCTCTCTTTCGCGCGCTTCTACAAAGCCTCTCTCTGGTGTCGATCTCCGGCGCGCCGCGTTAAGAGTAAAAGAGGCGAAAGATAAGTTTCAGGATCTTAAGAAGTGGGCACCTGTGATTTCTGCCTACTATTGAAAAGCCAGCATAATTTAATGTATATTTATGTACTACCCAGTTACTACCTATGCAGGTGTGTCTGTTAACTTTCTAATATTTATTCAATAACTGTAAATACTGAACTTGTTCTGCTATTAAAATATCTGACTATAGGTAGTGAATACCACATCAACCGAGTGCACTCAACTATAGGTCTCTACGGAACCCTACTAAGAAGCTTCCGCTGAAGAGCGTGTGGTCAGATTGAACCCTTAACTTGCCTTGAGTACCAATTTGTTTAATTATTTAACATCCCAAAGGGCCTCGATACCTTAAGATGCTTCTGTTGTTTCCATTCGAAGTTCTTGGGATCGAATGGAACGAAAGTTGGGCAATTTCGCTGAAAAATTAATTAGCAAAGGAACATGGCTTTAGTTTTCAAACAAAATGTATTGTTTGCCTATTGAGAAGTATGATCACACAGTGCAGAGATCTTGGCTGTCCTATAGTACGCCGCCCTGTTGGACGTCCCGATATCGCTGGAGGGATATGGTAGAGAGGGACCTAGAAGATCTTTTCAATGGGAAATGGAAGATAGGAGTAGTGGCGTCTTCTTTTGTCAGAGGCCAAGACCCACTTCGGATCACTGAGCCAGCGGAGTAAGAGTAAGTAAAAGGGAAGAAGATGATGTTACCATAGTAGTTAAATAGCCTATCACAATCATTATAAAGCGCTATTCCGTGTGGCAATGATTTAATCACGAAGCCTACGTGCTCCGTCCAATCTCATTATCTTACCCGAGCCCGTCTCGTTGCGACTTTTTCAGCTTTTTCGTCAATTTGCATACGTAATTAATTAACTTTTTTATGCAATGTTTTTTTAGACACCAGGTGTTCTGTGATAAAATTGCGCTGGTATTGTGTTTAGTTTTAATTATATTATGAAGGGTGTTCATTAAAAATGCTTGGGTTGAAATTGGTAGTGTAGCCTTGTTTTTTTTTTAATTTACATGTTGGTTTACTTTATCATCGGTAACGAACTAAAAATTCTTATTAAAAAAGGTAAGCCAACAATCCGTAAAATATAGACACCAATATAATAACGAAAGTTTTATACTCGCTTTGGAAAATCACATTTTCAATCATCAGAATTATTTATCGAGAAACTTTTACAATTTGACACCAATTGTATGAAACGCTTGTCCCACCATTATTTCTTCTACAGATAGTAGACGATTGAAAAAAGTCCTAGAGTTATGAAAATATTTTAATACATTATAATATTCTGACCGTAAGCCTAAGCAAACACATTAGACATGTTAATAAACAATGAATGTTCGTCCTGAATGCAGATGTTATCATTATGGCAAACCATTCGAAAACAAACAAAAACGCCATTTGAAAGCAATTCGGCCGCAGCCCGAAGATCAAAATGACCGTTTAACTCAGCAACTGCCGTATTTATCTTTACGTCCAGTTCGGTTGCATATCAATGATCACACACGGATAGCCGGTGACTGCCAAAGAGTACTCAACAGATGCCAATTGGAAAATAACAAAAAAATACCCCCATTTTTACCCCACTGCCTCCAGACAGGAGGGTAATGTTTTTCGAGTCTATGTTTGTCTATTTCTTTGTGCCGCTCTGCATCCTAAACAGCTCGATGGATTTTAACGTATGAGGTGTCATTACATTTGGCTTGATTGTGGGAGTGTTGCGATAAAATGTTGTGTTATTTTATGTACCTACCTATTTTTCGTATTTTTGATATTGAAAAAGTTTCGATTCACCCGGAGAATTTTGAGGATGACATTTCAAAGTGAACAATTTTCGTAACTATATTATAATTAATTATAAATATTGTCAGGGGCAGGCTTTTTCAGACGAACAAATTACTGAATACTAAATAAATAAATATTGCTGGACATTTCACACAGCACCATCTAGCCCCAAACTAAGCAAAGCTTGTACTGTGGGAACCAGGTAACTGATAGAATACTTATACAATTTTTTTTGTAAATACATACCTACTTATAACACTATAATTATAACACCCAAACACAGAACAAACATCTATATTCATCACACAAAAGTTTGTCCTGGATGGGAATTGAAACCACGACCTGCAGCGCAGAAGGCAGAGCTACTACCAACTGAGCTAAGAGGCCAGTCTGAATAGAAGATAACTTTGTAGCGTTTTTGTTCAATTCCTGTAAGTCTACTCTGTGACTGAGCCGTCCGTATACGGGTCATAACGGGACACAGTACATTTACATTTTCACGGTCGGACGACATTGGTCCGCAAATAACCATTTCGGATAACCACGGCAGTTTCGATTCGCGGCACCGTCCGAAAAATTATTAAACATTTTGCAAATCGCAGCGTCAAGACTTTAACGTTGAAAGCGACAATTAGTTCGTTCGTGTCAGTGAACTGTGATACCTACGTGTATATGGAGTTTTTCACAGAGAATTTGCAGATATATTTGTTTACTTTAAAAAAAAAACCTTAAATTCTCAAATATTCAGAGATCGAATCGAAAGAAAGGATTAGTAAGATTCGACTATTGATGATTGTAATTGTCACAATAAAGCTAAGTGCCGATTCCATTAACAAACTTTTATCAACCACCAGAACGTCAACTATAAAAATCTTAGATATTCGTCTGTTTTTATTCTACTAATGACCAAATACTCTCTTGTGGTGACGTTTCCAGTAACTAATGAACGAAAAAAAAAAGGTTTCAGCTTAGTGATAATTAAATTCGTCAGTGTACCTACAACAGAATCGTAACCAATATAGACTTTAATTCCTAAAGCCGAGACTACACAAAACAGTGCAAGTGTAGGTACAGTCGCGAACAGCTTTTTTCATACGCGAATGCAACCACGCTCGTTACACGTCATTAACCGATACTTTACGGCAGACGCACTCGAGACTGCTTCCCTGCTTCGCATTATAGTTGTGAATGTACTTCACGGATGCAGTCTTTGATGTGAAATTGTCGGATAATGGACCGGGCTTTTGAGTTTAATGTGATTAGAAGGTTTATAGAATGCTCACTAATGCTCTATAACTCTTTGGGACGTTTAAATACATTTTAACTGGTCAATATTTTATACATTTAAAATGAAAAAAAATCATCCTAATAATATTATTGCTCATCTTAAAAATGTATTTGAAAATATTGATATTACCGCGAAAGTGTAATGTATATATTACTAGCTACTACCCGCGGCGTCGCTCGCGTGTTACCCGGATAAAAAGTAGCCTATGTTACTCTCCGGCTCTCCAACTATCTACACACAAAAAATCACGTCAATCCGTCCCTATGTTTTGACGTGAAAGCAGGACAAATAAACAAACAAATAAACATACTTTCACAGTTAAAATGCATTTAAGTAGTATATCAGTCATGTGGTTCCCATAACACAAGCTCTGCTTAGCTTGGGGCTATGTGATGCTGTGTGAAATGTCCAGCATTATTTAGTTATTTATTTATAGTATGGGTACGGATTATCAATATATTTTTTATAAAATAGTTTTTGTGTTGTTTATTTTTATAAATATTAATAAACAACACAAATATATACAGTCTATAAAAATCAACGGCAAAGCTTATCCAGTAGGAACTAATTCTGAGTGCCACCCACTAACGTGATATTATCAGACCAAGGCATGCTACATTTAATAAAATTTACTCCCGCTATAATTTTAACGAATGTGTGACGTCACGTATTAATTAGGCCCAACTTAAAATATTGAGTGGACGATGAGAGCTGCAAAATTTAAAAATTTAAACTAATAGCCCTCCTTTCGCTCTGTGAGTTGAGAATTAATGTTGGAGCTTTTGGAAAGGATGTTAATATACCAATTTAAAAATAAACTCATGATAATGATAGACATTTCACACATCGCCATCTAGCCCCAAACTAAACAAAGTGTGTACAGTGGGAACCAGATAACTGATAGAATACTTAATACATTTTGTAAATACATACTTTATAAAGATAGTACCTACCTAATACTTTTTAGTTCATTTTAAGATAGGCTTAAAGATAAAAGGAGTTGTCAAAGACAAGTCATCACTCCATGATTTGTTCTTTTCTTAAGCTATCGAAGATCCTTGCATGTTTCTATAAAGCCTTTACTTCCCAACTTAAGGCGACAATTTATTTTCGTCTGCCAGACCCCTATCTTAGGAAATACAGCGCTCGGTGCAAAACTTCCGCAGAATTCCAATTGCACATTCGAGAAGGATATTTTACTTTAAACCTTGAAGTATTGCAGAAAAAAGACAAGATTAAAGCTTAAATAGTGATGAATAGTGGAAGAGTTAAGCTGAAAATGTTATAAAGTAAGTATTTAAAGTAGAATATTAGTCATGTGATCCCCATGACTCATGTCATGACACAAGCTCTACTTACTTTGGGGTTAGATCATACTGTGTTAAATTCTCAGTACATTTGTTTATTTGTTTCGATGTTCTAGAGATGCCAGATATGATGCATTGATACACAAAATAACTAACTTTCAAGAATTAAGTATAAAAAGTCTGATGAGTAGCGAAAAGGGATGAAGCGATTGTGAAAATTCATAGTATTCCGTCTAGTCGTTGCTTACAGATTTAGCGACTTTTCATCTTATTCTTTCAAACTGGCTACATTAAAGATTTGATCATTATGTGGAGCTCATTATGACGCAATTTTTACTGTTTTTTTTTTCGGTTTTAATGCTATGAGGGCTTGCACAACGATTTTAATTATGTTTAAGCTGGCTTAAACTGGCTAGCTAAATGCAATTAGGAATCATTTTGCAAGCCAGAAGTTAGAATTAATGTATTTTTAAAAAAACAAATACAAACCCACGATATTATGGAAAATAAAATCACGCTCACAGTTTTATTTAAATAAATAATAACTTTTTTTCATTTCATCTATTCGAGAACGGCACAGGGATGATTTGAATGGCGTTTGAGGGCTTATATCCAGCAGTGGGCTATTATTTGAGCTGCCAATGATGATGATGATCTATTAGGTATTTTTGTTGAAAAATGGTATTGGGATTCTTACATGCCCCTTCCGATTAGAACAGGGTTTTTTTACACACTGTATACTGTAGAGTGCGCCGCAAACTTTATGGCGGCTGAAGTGCGCGGCAGATTCGACTTTGCGCAGGGACAGTCAACGCAATTGAATAGAGTAAACTTTATCTACATAGCCCGCCTAACCCCGCCCCTCACCACTCTGTCTATATCAATATTGTATTGCTGTATCTACATACTGCTTCCTTCGTGTGGGCAATCAAGTTGATTGTAGAGTCTGTAAATCTATCAAAGTATAGTTGTACAAGTTTCGAAACAAAATCAAAACAAGCTGAACAACCCCGTAATCTGCATTGATATGCTGCACAGCACCTCATTTGTTATTCCGAGCAGAGCCGCGAAATAAGTCATATTCCTGAGTGCCCACTAATAACGCGACGATTGTATATTTTAAGCAAATTGGTGGAGAAAATTCTGTTTACAGACAATTTCGGTGAAGTTTGTTTGAGAAATGTTTTTTTGCAAGATAATTCAATTATTGTTGTATTCACAAACTTATTCTACTAGTCTGTATCTAAGACGTGGGCAGTATTAGAATTATACATCTATGTATCTATCTAATCTAATCAGCCCACATCCAGCCACTGCTGAGTATAGGCCTCCTCATTTTCACGCCACTTGTCTCGGTCCTGAGCCAGTCTAATCCAATGCTTCCCCTTTTTAGAATTATACTTAACAAAGTAAAACTTATTTTTATATTTATTTATTACTTACATACTCTATCAAACTATGCGAACTGATGCTTATTTGCGACCAGACACAAGTTTACTCCATAATAATCCAAGAAACTTGATTCCCGGACAATTATTCAAGTGCCGATCTGTGGATTTCTTTATAACTCATTATATTTATTGGGTGTGATCATATTTCATTTAAAATATCACAAAATACAATAAAAGTTGAAATAAGCATACAAAGAGCTGCATGGTACCACAGTTAATCCAAGCACGTAGGTAAAGTGTTGAAAATTTAATGAAAGTTTGCCTAAAGTCTTGTAGGTACGTCGGTTTTCTAAGAAGTAACGATCATAATTTCAATTGTCGCAAATAGCGATGACTAAAATATTTCATCTAATTTAATTTAAAGTAATTAAAATTATACATTCTAATTGTTTTAGTAACTGACTAACCAAATTAATTTAACAAAAAAACTGTCTAGATCTATAAAGTAGTTTTTTCTCGTCTTGTGAGTATAAAATAAATAAACAGAATAAAGGTCATCGCTCACTGCGCAGTATCATAAGCGGGCCGAGCCATGACCGAGCCCGTCACGAAAATAGCACCTTACACAGTAAGACCGTATCATACTAGGACCGTCGCATAACCGTTTTGCGAAGCGTAATCCCGAGCCTATACCACAGTAATAGACATTTTGTTGGTTTTATGCTAAACACACAATTATTCTGAAAGCCCATTTTAAAACTTATCACTCAATTTTTTTGTAAAATACTATCGTAAATATAGAGCGTTTACAAGCTAAACCACACTAAAATACATATTACACACATTTTGTCGGGTTTACTAGCAAAGTGCAATATTTCATCATATTTTGTGTAACTTTAAATGGGAGTTTTATCTACAAGGTTTAAAAAAACAGACTTTTAAGAAACCTTTTTAAAAACCCAATTATAATCCATAGTGATGGCATAATAATTATTGCGATCATGATGATGATGATGAAAAGTAGCTTATATCCTTCCTCAAAGCTCCTGAGATTAGCGTGTTCAAACAAATTAACAAATAAACTTTTCCGCTTTATTACTGGTTGGTTGGTATAGATTAAGTGTACTTTCACTCTACATTCAAGGTTTTATGAATAACTGGATATTTTTTTAATTTGTAAGCTTATCTTTTTTCTCGAAATCGTGTTTTTGCTGTTACTACACTTTGATTTCGGAGGGCAGTATGGGATTTTGACGTTTGATAAATGTCACATAACGTGCGGAACGCATTCAGTGATGCTAGATGGGGGGTTTTCAATTCAAATTTGGGGTATTTACCGACTCAGAAGGAAATCCTTTGGGAGAATTTTCGTAGGTAAAAATTATAAATTATATACCTACTTGATATTTAGGGGTGATATTTGATAGGTTTAGAATGTGTACATGTATATGTGTATAAATGGGGGTACTTGAAAGACTTTGTGAAGTGAGAAAAATAACTGAATTATTATCTAACCAATATTGGAGCGTTTCCTCTTGCTCCTACTCGATTCTCCTACTGCTCCTGCACGAGGACCAATATATCCTTATAAGTATATCCTCGTGCTCCTACTAATGGACAGTCAAGGTACAATACCCAAAAATAAAACTATCAAATAGGGGCACAGCCGCGAAGCCGTATTTTGATAAACTTCAAAACAAGATAACATCTTCATCATCAACAAAAAATAAAATCGTTATTCTTATAAATAAATACTTATGCTATGATCAAGATCTACATTTAAAGTGACAGCTGTCACCAAATGTACCAATATAATGTATAAAGTAGAATGCTGACTGACATTTAATGTACAAAGGATTTTGAACCTTATCACGACTACACAACGATCTATTATCATTTGATCTTGGTTATAAGGATTGTTGGTCTTGTTGAGATGCTTTCTTGGTAGCTTTGTCTCTTTCACACTCGTTGTTGGATTAGTAGTGTGCCCATGTCATTTAAATTTCAGGATATTTTTACCTTATCGCGCTCAACAAAATCAGCGCTTGATTTCGATCCATGGTTTCGATCCTTGAATTCGATCCTTGATTTTGATCCTTGATTTTGATTTCGATTTTGATTTCGATCCTTGATTTTGATCCTTGGTTTTGATCTTGGATTTCGATCCTGGATTTCGATCCTGGATTTCGATCCTAGATTTCGATCCTTGATTCTTGAATTTTGAACCTTGAATCTGAAATCTTGAACCTTGAATCTTTGAAGTGACAGCTGTCAAACTTCAAATGGCCATATCTCGGGAACTACTCGTCCCAGACTCCCCGTTCTCAGTTCAAATGAAAGCTATGACCAAGATCTTCATTTGAAGTGACAGCTGTCAAACTTCAAACCGCCATATCTCGGAAACTACTCGTCCTAGACTCCCCGTTCCCAGTTCAAATGAAAGCTATGACCAAGATCTTCATTTGAAGTGACAGCTGTCAAACTTCAAACGGCCATATCTTGGAAACTACTCGTCCTAGACTCCCCGTTCCCAGTTCAAATGAAAGCTATGACCAAGATCTTCATTTGAAGTGACAGCTGTCAAACTTCAAACGGCCATATCTTGGAAACTACTCGTCCTAGACTCCTCATTCTCAGTTCAAATGAAAGCTATGACCAAGATCTACATTTCAGATGACAGATGTCATTTTGACAGCTGTTATTGAAAATGTAGATCTTGGTCATAGCTTTCATTTGAGCTAAAAAGGAAGAGTCTAGGATGAGTAGGTTTCGAGATATGGCTGATTGAAGTTTGACAGCTGTCACTTTAAATGAAGATCTCTTCAATAGCTTTCGTTTGAACTGAGAACGGGGACTCTAGGACGAATAGTTTCCGAGATATGGTGCTTTGAAGTTTGACAGCTGTCACTTCAAATGAAGATCTTGGTCATAGCTTTCATTTGAACTAAGAACGGAGAGTCTAGGACGAGTAGTTTCCGAGATATGGCCTTTTAAAGTTTGACAGCTGTCACTTTGAATGTAGATCTTGGTCATAGCTTTCATTTGAACTGAGAATGAGGAGTCTAGGACGAGTAGTTTCCGAGATGTGGCCGTTTAATGTTTGACAGCTGTCACTTTAAATGTAGATCTCTTCAATAGCTTTCACTTGAAGAGAACGGAGAGTCTGGGATAAGTGGTTTACGAGATATGGCCCATCTGTCATTTTAATATACACCTAATCTGTCTTTTTGACGTAATCTGTCATTGTGACATAATCTCTCATTTTGACATGATCTGTCATTTTGACATAATCACGGGCAGACTGCCCGCAACCACGGCTATTGTAACAGCCAAATCGTCGCGTCGTGATAAATAAGGTAAATTACGCGATAAAATCCCGTGTACATAAATCAACATCCAGTACCAACAATACGAACCAACTCGGTGGCGCAGTGTGCGAAGGTCCAGCTAAAACACAGAAAGTTACGGGTTCGATTCCCACTGCGACGCAAGTGTTTGTATGATCTGCAAATATATGTATCGGGTCTGGGTGTTTTTCTATGTAATATTATGTATTTACAAAAAAAGGATAGGTACCTACAAGTAGTTTATCAGTCATATAGTTTCCATACAAGGTCTATTTACCTTGGAGCTAGATGATGCTGTGAAATATCCAGCATTATTTATTTATAGAAAAAGGCTGAAAAGCTGCCCCTAGGGGCTGACCTGGCTACGCTACTAATATGATGGCAAAGAAATTGTATACATAGTAGAATGCTGACTGACATTTAATGTACAAAGGATTTTGAACCTTATCACGACCACACAACGATCTATTATCATTTAATCTTGGTTATAAGGATTGTTGGTCTTGTTGAGAGGCTTTCTTGGGTGCTTTGTCTCTTTCACACTCGTTGTTGGATTAGTAGTGTGCCCATGAGTCATTTAAATTTCAGGATATTTTTACCTTATCGCGCTCGACAAAATCAGCGCTTGATTTCGATCCATGGTTTCGATCCTTGAATTCGATCCTTGATTTTGATCCTTGATTTTGATTTCGATTTCGATCCTTGATTTCGATCCTTGGTTTCGATCTTGGATTTCGATCCTTGATTCTTGAATTTTGAACCTTGAATCTGAAATCTTGAATCTTGAATCTTTGAAGTGACAGCTGTCAAACTTCAAATGGCCATATCTCGGGAACTACTCGTCCTAGACTCCCCGTTCTCAGTTCAAATGAAAGCTATGACCAAGATCTTCATTTGAAGTGACAGCTGTCAAACTTCAAACGGCCATATCTTGGAAACTACTCGTCCTAGACTCCCCGTTCAAAGTTCAAATGAAAGCTATGACCAAGATCTTCATTTGAAGTGACAGCTGTCAAACTTCAAACGGCCATATCTCGGAAACTACTCATCCTAGACTCCTCATTCTTAGTTCAAATGAAAGCTATGACCAAGATCTACATTTAAAGTGACAGCTGTCAAACTTTAAAAGGCCATATCTTGGAAACTACTCGTCCTAGACTCCCCGTTCAAAGTTCAAATGAAAGCTATGACCAAGATCTTCATTTGAAGTGACAGCTGTCAAACTTCAAACGGCCATATCTTGGAAACTACTCGTCCTAGACTCCCCGTTCAAAGTTCAAATGAAAGCTATGTCCAAGATCTTCATTTGAAGTGACAGCTGTCAAACTTCAAACGGCCATATCTTGGAAACTACTCGTCCTAGACTCCCCGTTCCCAGTTCAAATGAAAGCTATGACCAAGATCTTCATTTGAAGTGACAGCTGTCAAACTTCAAATGGCCATATCTCGGGAACTACTCGTCCTAGACTCCCCGTTCTCAGTTCAAATGAAAGCTATGACCAAGATCTTCATTTGAAGTGACAGCTGTCAAACTTCAAACGGCCATATCTTGGAAACTACTCGTCCTAGACTCCCCGTTCCCAGTTCAAATGAAAGCTATGACCAAGATCTTCATTTGAAGTGACAGCTGTCAAACTTCAAATGGCCATATCTCGGGAACTACTCGTCCTAGACTCCCCGTTCTCAGTTCAAATGAAAGCACAGAATACTAGAGTACTACGTACAGAAGGGTCACTTCGCGAGTAAATTTGTTTAAATAGAGACTCTCGCGGCGAAGCTATAAAGTGCAATTCAACTCGCCTATGGGCCTATTACCTATCGAGATATTTGCCTAAACATTCCCATCCTGCTCTAATGCGTAACTGTGTCACTGTCTGGCGCGGTGTGACGCAACTCGTAAGGGTTGTCGAATTTTCGCTTGCGACAACACAAATAAATTAATTTATTTTATTTGTCACAAAAACAGTACCTACCTACTTAAGTTCTAAAATAAGTAGGCCTAAATATAATTTAATCTACCGTTACCACGGAATAAATAGTAGTAAGTAGGTACTAAAGTGTGTTGGCCGAGTAGGTTAGTGCCTCGACTTTCGATCCGAAGGTCGCAGGTTCGAACCCGGGCTGATGCACATCAATGGATTTTTGGTTTCGAAAAATGTACCTACTTATACCTAATAAGCGCATTAACACGAGTTCTAAACGGTGAAGGAAAACATCGTGAGGAAACCAATTAGAGTTCTAATAGCGTCGATGGGCTTGCAACCTGTCACGTATGAAATGTTAACTTCTGCAAAATGTGGGCATGTAGGAAGGTACAATATGTATTTGGACATACCTGTGACAACTCCCTTAGACATCTTCAAAGGATCTTAAAATGCCAAAAAAGATCTGAGAGAATGTGTATCGCGCCTCGAGGATATCTACAGACGTGCGTGATCATCACTCCTACCTTTTTCATTTCATTTCATTTCATTTCTAAAGCGTTTACTTTTAGGTACCTAGGTAAATAAACAAAACTGTAGGTACCTACCTACCTACAGTTTTGTAGGTAGGTAGTTTTGTAGGTGTATTATGTTTGTTTATTTATAAACAGGTAGGTATTCAATCAAAAAGGAATCGAATAGGTACCTATAAAATCTCGTTTTCATTATGCACCTACAGTTACAGAGTAAAAGTAAGTACCTACCTAGGTATTTATTGATGATTTATTTAAATAGGTACTTACAACAAATTATAGAAAAGCTTAGTAGGTACCAACCTTTCAATATCTTCCGGAATTTTGTAGAATGTTAATGTCCATTCATTGCTTTTCCTTTTGTTTAGACACCCGTAGACACAGCAGTATCTTTTATAAGGACTAGATCGTTTAGACATCGTGCATAAATCACAAGAAACGATGTATACGAGATCACGATAATTACGCACAACGCGTCTAGTCCGCAAGCCGAGCGAGCGGCAAGTGGCAACCTATGTCGCGCGCCCCCCGAGGCGGCGCGCGTCCGATAAATACCTAAAGTGAGAAGTGAGCCAGGCCTGATGAAAGCTATGACCAAGATCTTCATTTGAAGTGACAGCTGTCAAACTTCAAACGGCCATATCTTGGAAACTACTCGTCCTAGACTCCCCGTTCCCAGTTCAAATGAAAGCTATGACCAAGATCTTCATTTGAAGTGACAGCTGTCAAACTTCAAATGGCCATATCTCGGGAACTACTCGTCCTAGACTCCCCGTTCTCAGTTCAAATGAAAGCTATGACCAAGATCTTCATTTGAAGTGACAGCTGTCAAACTTCAAACGGCCATATCTCGGGAACTACTCGTCCTAGACTCTCCGTTCTCAGTTCAAATGAAAGCTATGACCAAGACCTACATTTCAGATGACAGATGTCATTTTGACAGCTGTTATTGAAAATGTAGATCTTGGTCATAGCTTTCATTTGAACTAAGAACGGTGAGTCTAAGACGAGTAGTTTCCGAGATATGGCCTTTTAAAGTTTGACAGCTGTCACTTTAAATGTAGATCTTGGTCATAGCTTTCATTTGAACTGGGAACGGGGAGTCTAGGACGAGTAGTTTCTAAGATATGGCCGTTTGAAGTTTGACAGCTGTCACTTCAAATGAAGATCTTGGTCATAGCTTTCATTTGAACTGAGAACGGGGAGTCTAGGACGAGTAATTCCCGAGATATGGCCATTTGAAGTTTGACAGCTGTCACTTCAAATGAAGATCTTGGTCATAGCTTTCATTTGAACTGAGAACGGGGAGTCTAAGACGAGTAGTTTCCGAGATATGGCCGTTTGAAGTTTGACAGCTGTCACTTCAAATGAAGATCTTGGTCATAGCTTTCATTTGAACTGAGAACGGGGAGTCTAGGACGAGTAATTCCCGAGATATGGCCATTTGAAGTTTGACAGCTGTCACTTCAAATGAAGATCTTGGTCATAGCTTTCATTTGAACTGAGAACGGGGAGTCTAAGACGAGTAGTTTCCGAGATATGGCCGTTTGAAGTTTGACAGCTGTCACTTCAAATAAAGATCTTGGTCATAGCTTTCATTTGAACTGAGAACGGGGAGTCTAGGACGAGTAGTTCCCGAGATATGGCGGTTTTAAGTTTGACAGCTGTCACTTCAAAGATTCAAGATTCAAAATTTCAGTTTTTAGATTCAAGAATCAAGATTCAAGATTCAAGAATCAAAATGAAGGATCAAAATTGTATCAGTATTGATACAACTGATGGAAAAGGCCCCTTAGGGACTAGGAATGTTTAGTTTATGGTCACCCTTTAGAAAGAGACACACCGCCCAAGTTTTCTTTCTCAAGCGGACCTTGTTTTCTGTCTCAGTCAGTGTTCCAGGTACGTAGTATAGAAATTCCTTGTATGATGGTTACATGGATTGACAGATGGGCGGGGCTTGTCATTGATTGTCAGCAAAATAATCATGGCGGCCGGAGATTGACAAGACGGCCATGGCACGGGCAGGGCACGCGACGGTGTAGGAACGGTGTGGTGTGGGGCGTCGCATACATTTCAATACAAAGAATATCATTTTTGCCGGGACGGTGTTGCTACGGTCATGCTATGCGACGGGGTAGAGACGTGATAATGTGGCAGCACCCTAAATCAATATTGCTGGACATTTCACACAGCATCATTTTGCCCCAAATTAAACAGACTATTATACTACATACATACTTATTTTTAAAATAGAATAGAATTGATATCATTGAGAAAACCCCACAAGATCAAAACAAAAAGTCAATAAAAATTTACAAAACTAAGATATTATAGTAGTACTAGCTGCTGCCCGCGGCTTCGCTCGCGTGGTACCCGGATAAAAAGTAGCCTATGTTACTCTCCAGCCCTCCAACTATCTCCACACAATCACGTCAATCCAACGCTTTGTTTTGACGTAAAAGCAGGACAAATAAACAAACAAATAAACACACTTTTACATTTATAATATGGGTACGGATTGTGGGTAGAATTTGAGAGTAATAACGGTTATCGCTTTTTAGGGAGCCAAGACTTTACGAAGCACCGCAAAACGCTGTCACAGTAAACCTTAAATTAATATGAATCTCTAATTTGAGCGTCACACGTGTTGCGAGCTCACAACTTTGCAGACTACGCCAAATTGGATAAACATGTGCGAGGAACGGAGGCGGCTAATTATACAGGTCTTTATTGTGAAAAAAACAGATGCATCATAACAATTATGATGTATCTGATTTTTTCATAAT
This sequence comes from Camptogramma bilineatum, assembly GCA_958496255.1. NCBI lineage: Eukaryota > Metazoa > Arthropoda > Insecta > Lepidoptera > Geometridae > Camptogramma > Camptogramma bilineatum. Next base: position 11,702,454 of record OY292458.1, read on the forward strand.
TAATGGTGCTTTTTTAATAAAAAAATATATTTTCTTGATAAAGCTGAATAAAGCTATATGTCCTTCATGGCTACATGTCCTTTTTTCTTTCACAAATACGTAAATATGCATTCAAAAAATACTGACGTGTGCTATGAAAAACAATACTTCGATCGGCATTTAATTTAAAACGTAGATCCTAATAATATTATAAGTGTAAAAGTTTGTAAGTTTGGATTTTTGTTACTCAATCATGCTAAAACAGCTTAACGAATTTGGATGAAATTTGACACAAAAATAGTTTATTGCCTTAATTAACGCACAATAAACTTTTACATCGGAAACAAATTTGGATCCTTCCTACGGGATTATCAAATAATGAGCTACGGGGCATGAAATTTGGTATAATGTGCCTTGGGTTATTATATTATATGTAAAACACTAGCTCTTACGTGCGGCGCTCTATGTGTTTATACATTTAACACGAGTGAAGTCATGGGCAGTACCTGGTTTTAAATAAATAGCGTATATTTGGCTTTAAAAGTACGTCTGTGTAGTGCAGGACGGTTTTCGTCGTAGAGCAAATAAGCGCCCGTGTGTACCCACCCTTCTTCGTGCGTTCAAAGTTTATGGTAATGATAATGATTGCGTTTACTTCCACAATTACTCTTGATTTGAGCATCAATGATGTCGAGTAATTGCGTTTATGTACCTAAATAAATTGCTGAGGGAAATTAGGAACACAACTCGCAATATCTGCTTTGTATTTGAATGGACTGTCTAGTTTGTTAAGATTCAATTTTCTGCTATAAATTTTTGATTTTTTTTTAGAAATTCACAAATTAATAAATAGCTTGTCAATTTTTTTATAAACATCACTATCGTTTCAGATGAATTGAGACATCGTTTTTGATTAATTAAAGCCACAATGATATCAAAAAATTCAATGTATAAACAGTAATATTATGTCCACATTTTTACTACTAAATTAACAGACAAGCATACACCTGAGTAAGCCCACCTGATGGTAAGCGGTTACCGTAGCCTATGGACGCCAGACGAGTCACACTCGCACTGCTGACCCTTTAAAAGAGGAATCACTGCGCCGACAACACAATGGACAAGACTGGTCCACTAGATATCACCGGAGCGCTTCCTCACAGAGTACTGGTAACCATACTCACCGCAGGAACACCACACCATTCGAGAAGAATGATGTTATTTGGCTGCGATATTCTGTAAGGCTTACTTCCCCAGTTGGGCTGCTCGAATATAGAGTGAGAAAAACCAATATGCCCATCCTCCCGTTTCTTTTTCTTTTTCTTTACTTTCTCAAGGTAAGGTCTAAGTAAGGTCTCATTAGCGAGGCAGCTGGGTTTAGACACGAACCCTTTAGTTTTTCATTTAGCAAAGTTTCTAGACTATAGATCTCTTTTGTCTAATAAGTTTTCCAATACGTTAGCCAGTTGCTCATTTGCTACAAGACAGTGTATCTAATCTGGGTAGATAAAGTTTTTTCATAGCCGCACTGCGGTTAAGAATAACCATGTCTCGAAGCTGTAGCACTAGTTATATTTTTAACTCCCTAGCGAATCCTTTTGATAGTAACTGAAGATTTCTCGAGTTTTCAGTGAATTCATACCACTTTTCTAAGATACTGTATTGAGAATCTGTTCATATCAAATGTGTTGTTATAACTATTAGTTTAGATTAAGTCAGTTACTTTTACTTTTTATTCGTTTAGTAAAAAATAGAGCATTATTTTTTTACATAAAAATTGTTAGTTGCCCGGTTATGAAGTCGTTATGACGGAGGCCTTAAGGCCTAAGAACTTCAGCATTAGATTTAAACATTATAGCTCTTACAAACTTGCTTAACATCTTAAAGCCATGGTCTTTATGCGTTTTACAAACTTTGTCTATTGAACTTGTATACTCAGTCAGATTTAACCGTGTTTGTTGCCCGTCTTGGTTGTGAAGGAACAGGAGTATAATCCCAGCAGTCCTACTGAATAATTGAATTTCATCCTCAGAATTGATCACTAGCTCGTACAGTACGCACGATGGATCTAGGCATTCGTGAAGTTAGCCGTTTCGATGCGCAGTGTTGCTTTTTCATACTAAATTTTCTACATCACAGCGAAACGGCTAACTTCACGAATGCCTAGATGCATCGTGTGTAGATAGATAGATTAACACTTTATTGGACACCACATGAACATTAAAACAAATTACAGACACACAGAACATAAGGAGCGAAGTACAATGGGCGGTCTTATCGCTATGAGCGATTTCTTCCAGACAACCTTAGGACTGTACTGTACGAACTATCTCGCTAGCTATGCGATTACGTGTAAGGGAGTGTACACATTGCGTTTTCTGCAGCGCGTTATTGAGCTGCGCGTTTGTATCGTTACAAACGCGCGTTCGCAACGCGTTTTTTTATACAAAAGCGAACCGGGAGAGGGGCTGCGCGTTCGCATCGCGTTCGAATCGCGTTTGTATCGATACAAACGCGCTGCAAAAAACGCAATGTGTACACTCCCTAAAACGTGCTAAGGGCACTAAAAGTAGGCTTACCTGAGGGCCGCCGATTTACGCTACCACCTTAATTAGTCGGATAGACCTTCTTGCACCTGCGTGGGATTTACGGCTTAAAGCGTCGACTGAGGACATTCTGCGGTCTTGGGAGCCTTTGTTTTGTATAAAATAGTTTCATATAGGTACGGCATTCCACGTCTAAAATCTGAAATAAAAATAAAACAAACCGAAACAAAAAACTAAATAATAAATCGAAACTAATATTTATTTTGGATTCTGAATTATCCATAAAAAAATATAAAATATCAGGCAAACAAAAACCTATTTATCGTATCAATTTTCATGGATCAGCTACGTTGGTGAAGTGTTCTTAGCTCAGTAATAACCATTATAAGCTGAACTACAATAATTGCTCAAGATATCGACTGTAGAGTAGTAACTAACTTCGCAGTAACTTTCGTCTTATTATTTTTAAAAGAATTCAGAAATGTGAATTACATAAATATATTAACATACTTATAGGTAACTCATGTATATTATCGAAGTGTTTTTAAGCTTCAAAATAAGGATTGATTATAAGTTCTCATCGCTGCAAACTGTTACACACACAATGGACAGTCGTACACTTAAGCCAGTTTTTAAAAATAAATCAAAATATTTTTAATGGCTCAAAATCTGAAAGAATACCGTGCTTTGTAGTCTAAACGTAAATCTTTTCCATATTCAAATTCAAAAGAGAATTTTAAAATAGTTTATAAACTTATTAAAATGTACGGTACCTACTTATACAAAGGATTATATTTTTGTAGATATCTCAGTAGAAATAATATTTTATTGAAGCTTTTGGTTGAAAAGTACCTACTTGATTGATGTAAAATTAAAGTGCAGGCAGAGAGCAAAAGATGCTCCTTTCATATACATAACAATTTAGAAGAATTCATCAGAATACTTGTCCGAGAAAATGGTGCGCTATGATGGAATACAAAAAGGGAAGAGACCTTTACATTTTATAAAACGTTAAAAAAACAGATTCTGGGTGAATTCAGAGGCACAACACACAGCCGAATTTAAACTTAGAAGTTGTCTAAAGTTTAGACGTTAATTAAAAAAAATATGATTTAAAAAATACGATATCTAATACATTAGATGTTTCCACAACCGTCACAATATTACCAGTGTAGCAGGTTTTAGCACCCAAAACCAGTAGACATCCAAGTAAGTCTTCAGAAATCTTAAGAAAATAACTAGAGGTAGTTGTCGCCTAAGTTAAGGTCGGGCAGGAACGGAGACCGAGACAGGAGCCCGTTGTCATATAAACTGTTGAGTTTAGTAGTTTTCTGTCATGGCAGCGACTTAAAAGCCTTGACAGACAATTTAACGTGCCCTCCGAAGCACGAAAGCGCTCAGCTGTAAATACCACTGGCGGTAACCCATCCAAATTGTGTGCGCTTCAGCAAGATACTCCAAGAGCGTTTACGAGCGTTTGGGGAACAGGCTGGAATCGTTCCCCCAAGGCAGAGTAGGTGGTTCCTCTGCAACGGGCCGGCCCATCTGGCCCACTTGCCCGTGGTCTTTCGACCGACAGATATTGTCGGTTGATCGGCTATATGTCTATTGGTGGCGAAACCTTTGCTTGCGAGTTCTAGACATATGCGGTTGTGGCGCCATCTATGTTGAAGCTCTTAGTGAGTAGTATGTCTATGTAGTTCATCTAGCGACAGGTAGATGTCGATAGATAGGTACTATTCATTTGAAATTCCTTGAAGATTCACGGTGTCCACATTTCTTGCACCGCGCAAGCACTCCAGATCCAGTGTTATGAGAAAGGCCCCGGGAACTAATGAGAATGAATTGCACCGCGCTGCGCTACTTTAGAATTAGTGCATTTTTCACTCGACCTCCTTCAAGCGATTCATCTTAGTTTAAACACGGATTTATTCGCTTTTAAATCCATTTAAGGATGTGGTGAACCTTTATGTTTATTTCATTAATAATTATATTAATATTTAAATATATAAAATTTTCACCTAATTATTTATTCGTTATCAATATTAGAATAACAGTATTTACTTCTGTAAGCAACTAGTCTCACTTTATAGTAACTTAATTTCAAACTAGATGGCGCCACTAGAAAAGTTAGAACGCGCTATCGTTGTGTTTTGTTAATATTCTTACACCGACAGTAGAATTATCGTTTGGTATTCAAAATTCAAATTCACATTCGGTTCTAATCTATCGAATATTATATAGATTGTAGCTCTCTAGCTCAGGCTCAGTCTACGTCGCAAGCGAGTAGCTTCCACCTCGTTGGGACTACTTGTTGAACACGTTAGACCTTTCTCTTACGAGAACAAGCCTAGCTTTCGTACTCATTGTATTGCTCTTATTTTCTACACTCCTTCTGTATATTAAAATAGGTAGTAAATGCGAATATACGTTATTGCGTGTACCTGTGGATTTCATTCAACCATTCCGAAGACGGACTATCCTGATACTCCTGGTACATCACCTACATTCCAACCACTACCTATAACTGGTGACCCCGACGAAGAACAGTAAAGAAGATGAGCAGTGACGACGGATGCGACACAGCGCAATCGCAACATTCCCAGAGGGACAGAGCGCGAACGTCGAAGAAACGAGAGCATGTTTCCACTGACCCTCCCGAACATCCATCCGAACTTTTTCGAGTTGGCGTGCGGATACCACCTTTTTGGCCAGAAAAACCGACGATATGGTTCTCTCAAATCGAAGGCCAGTTCAGTATGGCACGCATCACCGACGACTTAACGAAGTTTCATTACGTACTTTCCCACTTGGATCGGCAGTACTCCGTAGAGGTTGAAGACGTCATCACTTCACCTCCAGCTACTGGGAAATATGAGAAGCTGAAAAGCGAGCTTATCAAGCGCCTCTCCGTATCCAAGGAGAAGAAGGTGAAACAGCTTCTACAGTCGGAAGAGTTGGGTGACCGCAAACCTTCGCAGTTTTTGAGACACCTGCAGCATTTGGCCGGCCCCACTATACCCGAGGACTTTTTGAGGTCTATTTGGACGAGCCGATTACCAAATAATCTGCAGACCATCATCGCATCTCAGATGAGCCTATCTCTGAGCGAACTCGCTGACTTGGCTGATCGTGTCCACGACATTGCACCTGCATCCCTTCAAGTGGCAGCGACGTCCAGTTCCAGTGCAGATACGGCATTAGACATCATGGCCCGACAGATCACTGAGCTGACCAAACATGTCAGTACCCTCACTGCTAAAGTCCATGAAGTCCGTTCCCGCTCCCACATCCGGAACAGACAGCCATCAGGAAGTCGAGGAAATGGAGGACGAAGCCGTACACCTGCGAGGAGGTCCATGTCCAACTACAGGAAATTCCCCAATTGTTGGCACCACTCCAGATATGGCAGCCAAGCTGAGAAATGCATCCAGCCCTGCGACTTCAACTCGGGAAACGACAGGGGCAGTCGATAATGGCGGCTGAAGATTGCCCTTCTACAACTGGTCGCCTATTCGTCACAGATCGCAGATCGGCCGTCCAATTCTTGGTGGACACGGGTAGTGACTTATGCGTCGTACCACGATCTGCGTTCCGACAGCGTGTGAAATCGGACTATCAACTGTGTGCAGCGAACGGTTCCTCTATAGACACTTACGGTTGGGTTGAGATGAATCTCAACTTAGGTCTCCGTAGGGATTTTGTATGGCGTTTCATTGTAGCGGATGTAACGAAACCGATCATAGGTGTAGATTTTTTATCATTTTATAACCTGATTGTAGACATTCGTAACCAGCGCTTAATTGATGCCACCACTACTTTGTCAACCGTAGCTTCAATTGTTTATGTAAGCGATAGCATTATATCCAGTGTAAAGGTCGTGACTGGGGATTCAAAGTTTCATACCTTGCTTTCTGAGTTTCCAGACTTAACACGACCTGTAGGTTCTCATCGCACACCTAAACATAATACAGTTCACCATATTCGCACCACCCCAGGCCCTCCAGTATCTTGTACTCCTCGAAGACTGGCACCAGATAAATTGAAAATTGCCAAAGCTGAGTTCGAGGCAATGTTATCCAATGGGACCGCTCGTCCGTCGGAGAGCCCATGGTCATCCCCGCTGCACCTAGCTCCTAAAAAGGATAACGGTTGGCGGCCGTGCGGTGACTACCGTATGCTCAACGCTCGGACGATCCCGGATAAATACCCCATACGTCATATTCATGACTTCGCTCATAGTCTGTCTGGTTGTAAGATTTTTTCCACCATTGACCTGGTAAAGGCTTACAACCAAATACCTATTTTCGCAGATGACATTCCAAAATGCGCTATAACAACGCCTTTTGGACTCTATGAGTTCCCTTATATGACATTTGGCTTGCGCAACGCTGGGCAGACGTTCCAGAGGTTCGTTGATGAGATGACCCGAGGCCTAGATTTTTGTTACCCATATCTCGATGACTTTTTGGTATTTAGCCGTAACGAGTCTGAGCATGAAGCCCACCTGCGTCAACTTTTTACCAGGATGAGGGACTATGGCATGCTCATAAATACCGCTAAATGTGTTTTCGGAAAGTCAGAGGTAACATTTCTAGGCTACCATATCTCTCAACACGGAACTAAGCCTCTGGAAAGTAAAGTTGCAGCAATCAAGGAATTCCCTGTCCCCAAGACAGCAAAGCAGCTTAGGAGGTTCTTGGGTATGGTAAACTTCTATAGAAGGTTTATCCCCCAAGCAGCCCAAGTTCAAGCTCCCTTGAATGCTTTACTGACCGGCTCCATCAAAGCATCGCAGCCTGTTGATATAAGCGGAGACTCGTTAAAAGCATTCGAAGCTTGTAAGGACAGCCTCTGTAATGCAGCATTACTGGCCCATCCTGACTCGAATGCTAAGTTAGGTCTTGTTATCGATGCTTCAGATTTTGCCATGGGTGGAGTTCTGAATCAATTTAAAGATGGCGATTGGCAACCTCTAGCCTTTTTCTCACGCAAGTTGAGCCCTACGCAACAGAAATATTCACCGTACGATAGAGAGCTCCTTGCTATCTACGAGAGTGTGAAATATTTCCGTCACTGGCTAGAGGCTACAACTTTCACCATCTATACTGATCACAAGCCACTGTGTTTTGCATTCCATGAAAGGAAGGCACACTGCAGCCCGCGTCAGTATAGACATCTAGATTACATATCACAGTTCTCGACTGATATTCAACACATCGCTGGGAAAGACAACGTCGTTGCCGACACACTTTCCAGAGTCGAGGAACTGCAAAGTCCCGTAGATCTAGAGGTGATTGCCAAAGCCCAAAACTCCGATCCTGAACTTGCAAAATTTTTGAAGGAAGAAACCAGTTTGCATATCCAAAGACTGAGCATACCTGGATGTCTTACTAAACTGTACTGCGATGTCAGCACAAAGACTCCCAGGCCCTTAGTACCCAAGTCCTTGCGCAAACTTGTTTTTGATAGTTTACACTCGCTAAGCCATCCCGGCGCTAACGCCAGCGCCAAATTAGTAGCAGAACGCTTCGTCTGGCCACTGATGAGGAAAGACTGTCGCGAATGGTCTAGGGCGTGTTTAGCTTGCCAGCGCACAAAGGTAAATCGACACGTATCGTCGCCTTTAGGCACTCTCGATTTACCTAAAGCGCGTTTCAAGTACGTCCACCTAGACATAATCGGACCGTTGCCTCCGTCTGGTGATTTTAGGTACTGTCTTACAGCGATCGATCGCTTCACGCGGTGGACTGAAGTTGTCCCCCTCACCAATATCACCGCGGAATCAGTGGCCAAAGCTTTTCTGTCGGGATGGATAGCCCGGTTTGGATGTCCAACTGACATTGTCACCGATCGTGGTCGGCAATTTGAATCGGCGTTATTCGAGCAACTGTCAAAATTCATCAGTTTCAAGCATCGAAAGACCACCAGCTATCATCCTCAATGCAATGGCCTAATTGAGCGATTTCATCGCCAATTAAAAGCAGCGATTATGTGTCACGCTGAAGATAGTAGCTGGATCGAAGCATTACCTCTTGTACTACTCGGCATAAGAAGCTCTTTCAAGGAAGATCTGCAATCTTCCTCCGCCGAACTAGTATACGGAGAACCTTTGCGCCTTCCAGGCGAATTTTTTGGCGAAAAAGTTGACAAATGTACGACTGACATCACCGAGTTTTCCGCTCGTATCAGATCATTTGCCAACAACCTAAAGCCAGTCCCAACTTCGCACCACTCAAATAATAAAATCTTTATTTATAACAATCTCTCGTCCTGCTCTCACGTTTTCCTTAGAGAGGACGCATTGAGAGGTGCATTGCAACCGGCTTACACAGGCCCGCATGAAGTAGTCGAAAGAAGTGCTAAAACTTTTAAGATAAAAGTCAAAGGCAAAGTAGTTACAGTATCAATAGACCGATTAAAGCCAGCCTATATACTGTCACAGTCACAGCCCAATGACTCTACTGCCGTGCCACCTTCTACCCTCAGTCCTACTCTTCCTACGAGAACAACTCGTTCTGGGCGTCGAGTCCGCTTTCCGGATTATTATCGCCCGTTAGACTCGGTCTCTGGGGGGGAGTGATGTGGTGAACCTTTATGTTTATTTCATTAATAATTATATTAATATTTAAATACATAAAATTTTCACCTAATTATTTATTCGTTATCAATATTAGAATAACAGTATTTACTTCTGTAAGCAACTAGTCTCACTTTATAGTAACTTAATTTCAAACTAGATGGCGCCACTAGAAAAGTTAGAACGCGCTATCGTTGTGTTTTGTTAATATTCTTACACCGACAGTAGAATTATCGTTTGGTATTCAAAATTCAAATTCACATTCGGTTCTAATCTATCGAATATTATATAGATTGTAGCTCTCTAGCTCAGGCTCAGTCTACGTCGCAAGCGAGTAGCTTCCACCTCGTTGGGACTACTTGTTGAACACGTTAGACCTTTCTCTTACGAGAACAAGCCTAGCTTTCGTACTCATTGTATTGCTCTTATTTTCTACACTCCTTCTGTATATTAAAATAGGTAGTAAATGCGAATATACGTTATTGCGTGTACCTGTGGATTTCATTCAACCATTCCGAAGACGGACTATCCTGATACTCCTGGTACATCACCTACATTCCAACCACTACCTATAAGTATTTTTGAAATTTGTATCTGATTAAAACAGGTGAATCCATTTAGCTCAATGTACTCATTGTAATAGTATTAATTTTTATCATCATTCTTCTCCTGCCTTATCCTACGCTAAGTGGGGTCGGCACAACATGTTTTCCTCTTCAGCTCACTTCTATCATTCGTCAACTCTGAATCCACTCTTCTCACGTTCATATTCTCTTTCACACAATCCATTTAATTTTTATTATCAGTAATTTATTTAGATACGAAAAAATTTAACTTTAAAATCAGTGAAAAACTAAATTATAAATATATATTTTTTTTTTAATTCCTAGGTACCTCTAAATTAAGAAAGCATTTATTCATCTAAGTACTTATATATTTTAATTTCATTTTTTATTTTAAAGGCGTCGATGGCAAGACGAGCTAGACACCTTCAGTGACTATCAGTGGCAGGCAATGGGGTTGGACCGAACTACCTGGAAAACGCGAGGGGAGGCCTTTGCCCAGCAGTGGGACAGTGTAGGCTCAAAACAAACAAACAACAAACAAGGCGTCGAGGTCTTACCTTCATCGTTCCTTCCTTTTCTCGACTATTACCTACCATATCATTCTCAAGATGTAATGACATTTTGTCCACCTAACGAGAACTGTCGAATGCACTATCGAATCGCAATCCTACTAATATTATAAAGGCGAAAGTCCGTGTGTGTGTGTTTGTGTGTGTGTGTGTGTATGTGTGTGTGTGTGTGTATGTGTGTGTGTGTGTGTGAATGTTTGTTACCGCGTTTCCCCATAACTACTAAACCAATTTTGATTTTTGGAATGTAGATAGTATAGGTTCTGGAATAACACATATGCTAATCTTATTTTAGAAAATCAACCATGTTGACTTTTTAACTGCGGATAACACCGCGGGACGCAACTAATAATTATTAAAACTTGACTTGGTCTGGCAATTGAACTGCAGTCTAGTGGTTTGATTGATTTCAAAGAACAAATCCTAGTACACTAACTGTGATAAATCGGTTAAGTCCTTGTTTCCCAAAAAACTACCACCGATCAATATTAATATCCTACTAATATTATAAAGACGAAAGACCGTGTGTGTGAATGTTTGATAACACGTATCTGCATAACTACTAAACCGATTTGGAATGTAGATAGTTTAGGTTCCGGAATACGTCCCGTGGGATAAAAAAAGCAGTCCACGCGAGCGAAGCCGTGGGCGTTCACTAGTACATTTTTTTTTATTAGCCTAAACTGTCCCACTGCTGGGCAAAGGCCTCCCCCGTTACCTTCCACTCATCGCGATCTTGTGCGGTTTCTTTCCAGTTTCCTTTAGTAGTAGTACCACTTTAGTACTACTACTACTTTAGTAGTAGTACACTAGTACCTACATAGATACATAAAATAACAAGTAAATTGAATTGTGGTGTAGATGACATAGTCGTTATCTCTAAAGGGCGCTACTCACACACCTGCCGCAGGGGCAATCTAGGTGGCAATCTAGGTGCGTGGCGGTTGTCGCGATATCGGGAATATCTCTACTCCCGATATTGCGACAACCGCCACGCACCTAGATTGCCACCTAGATTGCCCCTGCGGCAGGTGTGTGAGTAGCGCCCATTACTCGTCAGATTGTATCAACTTATTGTACGGACGTGAAACGACAATCACCGTTTTATGAGAATCTGTAGCTTTAGCGTTTTCAATGCGTTAGCTCCGTGTGTTCGTATGATGGATGATATGCGAGCCATTAGCTAGTGCTTCTATTAGCAACATGTAGTACAATTACATAGTACATCTAACAATGACTTACTACAAAGGTATGTTTGGCATTAACACGGCCGGCCTAACTAGGTCTCAGTTTAGCAAACTATTATTTATTATTTACTAGTATCCGCCCGTGGCTTCGCTCACGTGGTTCTTACCCGGATAAAAAGCATATGCCCCATCTCAAAAATACTTTTTAGCGATTTCTGACTTTTATAGTAATCTAACCTCAGTTGGTCCGATAGAGCCTTTTAATTCTTATATGAAACAGGATCGATTGGAATTAAAAAAGTTTTTGTGTAAAATTCCCATTTCCTCGCTGACTGTAATTTTTTTCAAAATCTGTGAATGCAGTCGAAATATCTTTAAAAGTTAAGGATAGTCAGTAACAATGTATTTTAACCGACTTCCAAAAAGGAGGAGGTTCTCAAGTCGACTGTATGTTTTTTTTTTGTAGCTACAAGCTGCCCTTACTGCGTCTAAAAATTTCACCCTGTATATAGATAGGTTAGGTACCTACATGATTTTCAAAAATATTAATGTTACTAATAAGGAAATAAATCCTCGTTGAAGACTCCTTCATAACCTTTTTATATTATCTTTATTTTAATGATTAAGTCGGTTTAAATGTATTAAAATAGGCTATTACTTGACCACGTCCAAATCCCAAACCTTATTCACCAAAAAAAAGCAAATTTGAAAAACCGTGTTCAACTGAGCTCGATATGGTGAAGAAAATCATCGTGAATGTAAATTCCAAAAACATTTTAATTGTATTGAAATATCTAGGGACCGGTTTAGCCCATAAACACGTATTAAAGTATCTTGAGTGTCTTAAAATCTTAGAGAACCTTGCCTGCCTTGCATTGGGGATATGATTGAAAAACGTTTATAACTTTATACATGCAACAACACTACAGATGCTCATCCAAGACTGATAAAGCTGATAAACATAATTAAGTAATCCAATTAAATAACTAGCATGCGAAAACCGACATTATTTCCACCCAGTGAATCCCACAAGCGAATGAGCAAGAAAAATAATATTCATGTAAAGTTAACTCAACATATGAAATTGTTTAAAACCTCATTCAGTTAAGATAAACATGTCAGAAGCAGTGCTCTCGAAATATAATGAAGTGGGGTCCCGTAAGAAAATAACCGCTGGCCCGGGGCAAATTAGATAGACATTAAACTTTATAACAGACAGAAAATGTATGCAGACAAAATGTTGTTACAATAAAATAATAAATTAATGTTTATTTTTACCCACCCGTACGTACAGTAGTTTTTATTAAACTTTTTTTTTTATGCTACAGATTTATCATGGTCTCTAAATAAGTCGTCAATATGTTTCTACTTCAGCCTACATTCACTAACTGCTAGTATAGGCACATAAGCTTCCTCGTTAATCCGATAACGAGATAATTATTATGTTTATTGTATTAATTAAATATACCCATATTATAAATGTGAAAGTTTGTTTGTTTGTTTGTTCTGCTTTCACGTCAAAACAGAGAGACGAAATGACGTGATTTTTGTGTGGAGATAGTTGGAGGGCTGGAGAGTGACATAGGCTACTTTTTGTCCCGAAAAAATGCATGTTTCCCGTGGGATAAAATAGGAGTAGTCGCGGGCGACCGCTAGTTTCTTAATTATTAAATACCTATAAATGAGTAATTATTATTAATTAATGTATTTAATATCTATCTTGCTTTTAACTTTCATTACTATACCAACACTAAACAACTGATCGTACACCAATGACCAAGGTACCAATATTCCATGTCATATATAGTTCATGCCATCCAAAAGTAATTGGATAGAGATCGCCACACAGAGATAAGTTGGCCTATTGTAAAACATAGTAATATTTTTAAGTGTGATCAACCGATTGTAAAAAAACTAAAACTGAAAACATACAAAAAACAGAGTTTTTGAGGTTAAAATATTTTTTATAAAACACCACTGGTGTGTGTGTATCTGTAATTCTTCTCCTCCTAAAAATATTTTGATATTTACAATGTCTTGTTTATAAGATAATATCACTAAGATAATATCACTGGATCACTGGATGGACTGTTATTATCTTCTGACCCAAGGTTTAGCAAAACAATGTCTGCCTGTCGCATAAGTTTGTGTATTTTGAAATTGTATTTATTGTTTTTGTTATTATTCTGTGATATTCATAATGCATGAAACATTTTTTTCCAATTAGGTACCTACTTAGCGCTACAAATTATTTGACTGAGTAAGTTCTTTGAAACAAAACGGTATTGTATGTTTTTAAGCATAACATGATTAATTACTTCTCCACTGTGTATATAAAAATATATAAAAGCCAACCGTGAAACGTTTTAGATATAACAAAAAAGCGTATGCAAAAACAAACTGTGAGCAATAAAAATAGGTTATGGCCAATTTTGTCAGCACTATCGGCATTTTTCAAAGTAAAAGTCCCCACTTTACTCCACTAAAAATCCTATAAAGTATTTAAAGGGGCGTTTATCCCGATACTTCTCCCGTGGGACGCTATACAATATTCAAACACCAGAGTTAAGAAGACTACATACTCAACTTATTTGATATAGGTACCATTAAAATAACTCTACCAGTATTGTAGTAAATAAAGTCAATGCAATTAGCTCAAATAATCCTAAGATTCCAAACTTCCGGGGTCGGTGAAGCCATGTAATCGGCATTGCAGTCTTCGCTTTTGATGTATGGCAGGAGAATAACATGGATATATTTATTTTAATGGGCCAAAGGATATTTTCCTCTGCGCGGAATGATGTCCCAGCCGCGGCCATGAATGTGATGGCAACTTTTAGCTCACCAGTTGGTAAGCAGTAATAAATATATCAATATAAGATTACTCTTTTACAAAATACTTACGTTGAGCAAAGTCAAGCAACTTCAATTTTTTTTTACTGAGAAAAAAATCAGGCAATCTTAAAGCAGATCTACAAAAGTTTTTAAACATTGCATTGGTATCCATACCTCTCCATACCCGTATTATAAATGTGAAAGTGTGTTTGTTTGTTTGTTTGTTTGTCCTGCTTTCACGTCAAAACAGAGAGACGGGTTGACGTGATTTTTTGTATGGAGATAGTTGGAGGATTGGAGAGTGACATAGGCTACTTTTTTTCCCGAAAAAATACATGTTTCCCGTGTGATAAAAAGTAGTAGTCCACGTGGGCGAAGCCGCAGGCGTCCGCTAGTATTAAATAAAAGAGACCCTACTGAAAAAACACATTCCCAACTGTTAAGACACACCAATGCGTAGGTAATCTTCAAAAATCACCTTACGAGTAAATTTAAATCCTCAGACATTTTGTTCTATCTATGCTACCATCTCAGATTCGACAGAAAATCTATTTCCGAACGCTGCAAACATTCTAAACTTGGCAGACTTAGGAAACATAATATCGAAAGCGATTTTCTCTCCGCAAGTGTGAAGCCCCACTTGCTGCAAAGGTTCCGTGCTGACAAATACCATGTTATGTTTCCTTTTGCATGTCAAAAAGCGTTCACAATTCATAGGATCGATCCGACAGAAACTGATACAATGCGGAACGAATTCAATACGAGGATTTTTCCTACATTTTTAGTATTCGCATTGTGGATGGTGGACGTTTGGACGTTTCACGGCTGGCGCTAGAAACGGTTTGATAGTTTGGCATTATAATATTTCTGGGTATCGTGAGAAATAGATAGCAAAACCCATGTCTGCTTAGTATAAAAACTTCATCTAGAATAGTCTTTACTACTAAACTTATATTAGAATCATGTTTATGCAAAGATTATTTTTATTCAAAGAGCTCGCAGCTCGAATTTTGATTTAGTACGATCTTTTAGTATTATTTAAATTAATTTAAACTTAATAAAATAGTAATTAAATAATTATTTAGAGCAAAAACATTATCAATAAGATCTGATAACGAGAACTTGTTTATAACTTTAATTATTGTAAATCTCTTTTATCTTTCGGTACAACTTGCCCAATTTATTTCGTCCAATGAATGAACAACGCCAAACTAAACTTTTACCAACAAAGGACTTTGTGATATTGTTTTAATACAGCTTTTATAGACTGGTCAAATAAAAATCTTTTGCGCCCGTGCGATTCAGACCTTCTCGGAATGTATTCCGAATTCGGAAAGTAAATTCGTTTCTTCGCTGAAAAAACGTCAACTTTTCGAAGAAAATCATCGAATCGGATGCATTTTCGGAAATCTGAATCGCACTACAGGTAAATATAAGACTTTGTCGTGATTGTTAGACGCGAGAAAAATCACATGCGGTGGCCTATATTCACAAGTATCAGTAAAAACGCTAACCTTTTGTCACCAAAATTTCAGTAAACTAGGTACCAAATATTTTTGTTGTTTTTTTTTAGCGTTTATAAACCTTGATCCGCTCAGCTTATTTTTTGAGCTTTTACTATTTAGTATCTGTCTACTACAAATTAAAATATTGAATAATGTGTTTTCATGACAGTCATATTGTTTCTAGCGTTTGTGTGTACGCTGTAAAACGGTCACATCTGCGAAAACCAAGGATTAGTCGAAAAATCATCGATCAAAAGCTAGCAACATCGAAATTAATCCACGCCAAAACTTAGTTACAACATGCATGAAGCCATCAAACTGAAATTCGAGAATATAATGCTATCTAAATTCAGCAGTGTCAGAAACTAGCAACTTCGATGTTTGATGGCGTCGTGTTAAAAAACAGTAGTGCAACTCTAGTCACAAGCTTATTTGTAGTGATGTGACGGATTGAACAAAGTAAATTACTTATATAATTACATAAAAAGTACATAGATGTGTTCGTGATAGTTCGGCGGTTGTATCGCAGCATCTTACAATTCAGTATTATGTTCGATGTGAGCATAAAATTGGAGCTAAGTAATAAAAACATAAATTTTAGTTAAAAAAATTCATCATCACCATTGAACAAGTTAGCAACATACTGCAATAAAACTGCGGAACTTGTATCATATCCCAGTTTTGGTCCTGTCTTGGTACTTTATGAAATCACTATCACTATCACATAGATCTTGTCAAAATAAGACTTTTTGTTATTAGAAGGTAGATGTTAAAGTTGGATTGTGTGAAAGTTGACATGAGTAAGAAAGGGGTGACCCCACGTGGGTGGGAAAAGGGCAGGAAGATGATGATGATGATGATGAAGGTAGATGTTAAAGTTTATAAGGTCTTCGCTCACTGCGCAGTATCATAAGCGGGCCGAGCCATGACCGAGCCCGTCACGAAAATAGCACCTTACACACTAAGACCGTATCAAACTAGGACCGTCTCATAACCGTTTTGCGAAGCGTAATCCCGAGCCTATACCACAGTAATAGACATTTTGTTGGTTTTATGCTAAATACACAATTATTCTGAAAGCCCATTTTAAAACTTATCACTCAATTTTTTTTATAAAATTCTATAGTAAATATAGAGCGTTTACAAGCTAAACCACACTAAAATACATATTGCACACATTTTGTCGGGTTTACTAGCAAAGTGCAATATTTCATCATATTTTGTGTAACTTCAAATGGGAGTTTTATCTACAAGGTTTAAAAAAACAGACTTTTAAGAAACCCTTTTAGAAACCCAATTATAATCCATAGTGATGGCATAATTATTATTGCGATCATGATGATGATGATGAAAAGTAGCTTATATCCTTCCTCAAAGCTCCTTAGATTAGCGTGTTCAAACAATTTAACAAACAAACTTTTCCGCTTTATTACTGGTTGGTTGGTATAGATTAAGTGTACTTTCACTCTACATTCAAGGTTTTATGAATAACCTCTTCTGGATATTTTTTAATTTGTAAGCTTATCTTTTTTTTCGAAATCGTGGTTTTGCTGTTACTACACTTTGATTTCGGAGGGCAGTATGGGATTTTGACGTTTGATAAATGTCACATAACGTGCGGAACGCATTCAGTGATGCTAGATGGGGGGTTTTTAATTCAAATTTGGGGTATTTATCGACTCAGGAGGAAAACCTTTGGGGGAATTTTCGTAGGTAAAAATTATAAATTATATACCTACTTGATATTTAGGGGTGATACTTGATAGGTTTTTAGAATGTGTACATGTACATGTGTATAAATGGGGTACTTGAAAGACTTTGTGAAGTGAGAAAAATAACTGAATTATTATCTAACCAGTATTGGAGCGTTTCCTCTTGCTCCTACTCGATTCTCGTACTGCTCCTGCACGAGGACCAATACATCCTTATGCTCCTACCAGTAGGAACATAAGGATAAGCATATCCTAGTGCTCCTACTGTGGATGGACAGTCAAGGTACAATACCCCGAAATAAAACTATCAAATAGGGGCACAGCCGCGAAGCCGTATTTTGATAAACTTCAAAACAAGATAACATCTTCATCATCAACAAAAAATAAAATCGTTATTGTTATAAATAAATACTTATGCTATGATCAAGATCTACATTTAAAGTGACAGCTGTCACCAAATGTACCAATATAGTGTTTATAGTTTACTGATGAATAATATCAGATGTTAAATTGACAGATTATGTCAAAATGACAGATTAGGACAGATTAAATTTACGCGATTTTACATTATAATATAGAATATAGAATTTACATTACGCGATAAAATCTCGTGTACATAAATCAACATCCAGTACCAACAAAACGAACCAACTCGGTGGCGCAGTGTGCGAAGGTCCAGCTAAAACACAGAAAGTTGCGGGTTCGATTCTCACTGCGACGCAAGTGTTTGTATGATCTGCAAATATATGTATCGGGTCTGGGTGTTTTTCTATGTAATATTATGTATTTACAAAAAAAAGGATAGGTACCTACAAGTAGTTTATCAGTCATATAGTTTCCATACAAGGTCTATTTACCTTGGAGCTAGATGATGCTGTGAAATATCCAGCATTATTTATTTATAGAAAAAGGCTGAAAAGCTGCCCCTAGGGGCTGACCTGGCTACGCTACTAATATGATGGTTACATGGATTGACGGATGGGCGGGGCTTGTCATTGATTGTCAGCAAAATGATCATGGCGGCCGGAGATTGACAAGACGGCCATGGCACGGGCAGGGCACGCGACGGTGTAGGAACGGTGTGGTGTGGGGCGTCCGGTACATTTCAATACAAAGAATATCATTTTTGCCGGGACGGTCTTGCTACGGTCATGCTATGCGACGGGGTAGAGACGTGATAATGTGACAACACCCTTATGATGAATATATTTTGTATGGAGTTGTTTTACTGTTAGTATAGTGCTGTGGTAATAAGTCGGCTACCGTTCGAAGTCACAAACTTCTCATGCCCTCTTGAACTCTTAACTGCGTCTCGAAGCAATTACAGCCAACATAGTCCACTTTACTTTAAAACTTTATGTTTCAATGTTACATTTATGTTGAAGCTTCACATTTTTATGATTTACTTTTTAATGAAACATGATATAGACTTTTGCCATTTTTTTTTTTTTAATTGTTGTTTTCAATTAAAAGATTAGTAGAACAGTACTAATATACGTGGAAAGTAATCTATAGTCTGGCAAAAACGGGTAGAAACGGCAACTAAAATTTCATTACAATGGAAACCCTTTCTCTACTAATCTATGGTAAAGTACAAATTTCTTGTCTATGGTACAGGTACCGAAGACGTTAGTCAGAAGTAATAATTTCCTTCTTAAAGAGAATTTATCTATTTCACGTATTTAGCTTGCACAGTGGCGCTCCCATTTATGTATATTTTTTTTGCCAGACTATAATTTAATTTACTTAAATTACGAGTAGCATTACTTTATTTTCGGGAATTATTTAATAAACAAATTGAGAAGCAAGACTTCTGCTTAGACTTGCGTAATGTCGGACATGTCGGATGAAGTAAGACATTCTGAGTAAAATTTATGAAAAATTAAACGAAAAATAACATGAAAGATAAATAATAGTAAACATTGAATTTTAAACGCTTGCTTAGTACAGCTCACAGGCAAAAAAGAGGGCCTATTATACTCCCCAGATAATAGAGGACCTACCAACTCACAATCGCGTCATCAAGTAAAAATAAGACAACGAAATATCAGCACAAGCGATGTAGATACACGCTGCGGGCTCCAGACACCCTTTTTATCTCACAAGTACCAGCGCAGAGTAATTTAGATTCTATCTGCATCGGCATTGAATCTATAGCGAGATAAGGGTAAGTGTCGAAAAAGGTGTAAAAAACGCTAGTCAAAGACTGAAGAAGCTACTTTGATGTGCTGGTATGATTGACCTTCTGAAATTGTTTGTGAATTTAAAAGAGGGGTACTACATTCAATGCATACAAGTCGTAAAGAAATATACACCGTATATTTTTGGTCAGTTTAAAGCCGGCGCCTACGTAATCTATATCGATAGCCTTACCCAAAAATAATAATAAATATGAGATCTATTTTTTTGCATTAATAATAACATGAAACATACTCGATAATATGAGAACCGATAGTAGTAGTACTATTCGTTTGTCAGCTCGACTCGGCCGCCGCGGACGCGGTCATTCACATCACATCTATCACACATTCGCATCACAGCTGTATGCTACGCGGCGTAGAGCCACTCTCAGCCAGCGACTACGGCGTAGAGTCTACAAGGTCACTGGCACGCCTACGACACCTTACCAAGTGTTTATCTCACTTTTGTTAATCTTTTCAACTATTCAGTTTCCTATGAAATACTTATCAAATTAAAGGTTGATTCGGGCGCCGGGCCACGGCCGGGGCACGGCTGGGGCACGGCCGGGGCACGGCCGGCGCCCGGTCAGACATGAATACAAAATGTCATGTCATACAAAATGTTCCGGACGGGCCCGGTCGAGCCCCGGCCGGGGCCCGGCCCGGTGTAACGTGAATCAACCTTAAAAAAGTAAACCAACGACACGAATACGATTAAGTAATAAAAGCAGTGGGTGCTGGCTTTAATTGACCCAGAATTAACGGTGTACCTATAAGTTTCAATGGTTTTATGGAAGAGAGGGGCATTCGTTGCTCGATTGCCTCTCCCTTCCATAAAAAACCATTGAAACTGCGTCTTACCATGGTAAGTGATTACCGCCACTCAACTGCAACATCAGAAGAGCCCCAGGTGCGTTGTTGGCCTTTGAGGTAGAAGTAGGCTCTTTTCATGTCCATCTGAAATGATTGTTTCTATCAATACAGTCTGATAGATGAATCAATCGAGACAATAGAAGTTCCGGACGAATATATAGTTATAAATACTTAAAAACAACAAGAATACCGCGATAGATATAGACTACTGGCATCCTAAATCGCTACTAAAATGTTGAATCATGCGTGTATCAAGAATTTAATTTAGTAAGTAGGGTCCCGTCCACAAGCCCTATTCTCTGTTCCTCTGCTCTTTCACGGCTCTAGAAAACCATGCTTCACAAAACCAATTTACGTCAAAGCGCTACAGCTGGAAAAAGTCAGCAAGTCGAATTTCATTCACATCTGCAGGCACAATATCATTGTAAAAATGTGACGGGAATCGTAGCTCAAAGTTCCGTCGTCCAAGTGTGCATGCAATAACTCACGAGTTCGATCGTTTCCTTCTCGCCCGGAAACACGTCATCGCGTTTTGTGCTCTTCACAGTCTCACATACAATATGTCGTAGCTGTCTGGATTTGTTCGTTTTTGGTTTGGGAATGGGAATGTTTTTGTTCGAAAGGTATTTTATGTGCGTCTTGATTTTTGCTAGCTTTGGTTTGCTGTTGTTGCGTTAGCTTGTTCTTTAAATCATTGGAGGTGGATCAAAATCGTGTTTCAATTTGAAAAAAAATGAGACTGAAAATTTTATCAATTCTGAACCTCAAACTACTAAAGTAAATTTTGCACAAGCTTTTATTTTGAAACAATATTCACAATGTAAACAGATTGCTTTTTATTAGTAAGGTCGTTCGTGTTAATGACCAACTCCGGTGACGGAGTTTTTAAACCGCTTGAAGGCCTTCCTCATGACTTATTAAAGCCACGTCTGTATCGAGGCATCCAACACGCTCTATGTTTTTGAAAGCAATCAAACACAAATCTAGCCTGAAGCTGTAGGCAACATATATCAATGTATTCGCTCACATCATTATTTCGGGCGCGCGTCGCTTTCCCGTCTCGGGCCCGTCACGTCCCGTCATTTCGGACCCTCTTCAATCGTCAGCTCGCAAATTGAATTTGATCCGTAACAGCGTTGCTCGGTCGTTTGTCTCTCCATTGACGGATTATTTTTTTGCAGAAACTCGTACGTTTTGATTAGCAAACAGTAAGATGTACAGAGAGATGTACCTACTAAATGTTTTATTTTTACAAATTGAATCAAAGTTGTGAAAATAGAAAAATATTTGTATTTTAGCAGATGACGAATAACGGTCTCCAAAGCTTTGTTGGTGACGCTCACAGTATAACGCATGTGTTGCAAATCTAGTTTCTTCTTTATTAGTTGATACCTATTGTATCCGATATTTTATTTTTAAACATTTTACGTGTAAACTTAGTAATTATAAACACCAACGTTTACATGACTCAAACAATTCTTTGATATAATAATCGTGATAGAGTAAGATTCAATAAGAACATCAAAGCATTATTTTAAGCTTTATACTTTTGTGCATTACCTTCATAGAAGTTAGGCACAAAACTATTTCATACTGTAAAACAGAAACTTCATTTATTCGCATAAACCCTATGTGGCAAAAAACGATAACCAGGACAGCAGGTACCGTATTATAAATTCACCCGACGTCATCCGTTCACTAGAGGAGAAAGAATTTTTAATCTACCAAGTTTCTGCAGTATGTAGCAAGGTATTGTTATGAACATCTTTCTCATAGTTTCGGCGAGTTTTGTTGGTTAGAATAGAATAGAAAAAAGTTTTAGTTTCGCCACCACGATACATACAAAACACAACTCAGAAATCAGAAATATTACAAATAAAGTGACAAGAAAATCAGGCATTTGCTCCGGCAGCACCATGACTGTAAGAGAGCTGGTTTTCAGTGGTGCCGAAATGAGTAGCGCATCAACTACTATGACACGCGTAAGTTAAGTTTTTATAATAATAGTAAACAATAATTGGTTAGATAGTTATGCGATAAGATGTCTTTATTTAGATCTAGTACAAATTAGGCGTTTTGATAATGAGCGTTCTAAGAACCAAAAGCATTACATCCTTAAACATTCTAACGCGCGCTTTAAATGTTTACGGATATGTTGGACCTTTTGGATCTTAAAAGGCGCATTACTGAAACGCGCGTTTTAAAACGCCTAACGTGTCTTGCTCTAAGTAGTATCACTAGCACTATCAGAAGTAGATCTAAGATGGTTTAGTTTTTAAGTTTTGAAGTTCTCTTCTACTGGTTTTAAAGATGAAATGAGTTTATCACATTCGATAGACCACTTTGTAATTTAAATTCTATGTACAGTCAGCGTCATCAATCGGTATCCCCCTATTGATTTTAACAAGGACCCTTTTCTTTTCAACTTTGGATTTCAGTCGGATTTGCTAGTATAGGAACTCGAGCGAAATTAGATATCCATAAGTATACTAGCAAATCCGACTGAAATCCAAAGTTGAAATGAAAAGGGTCCTTGTTAAAATCAATAGGGGGATACCGATTAATGACGCTGACTGTACTTACTTGTTTGTGACGAAAATGAACATTTTCTATTCTATTCTATTCTATTAATAATGGTATGAATTTCTAAACTCGTGAAAATGCGACGCGTCATTTACCTATTTTCAACATTTCAGTGTTGGTTCTGTTTCAGCAGTCAAAAAGCCGCGAAACCCACTTTACTTAGGTAGCGTCTTTAAACGGGTCTTCACGGCGTGAATGTGGAGCTGGCTTAAATTCCAAACCTTTTCAATTTAGTCAAAGGCGTTAAAAACTTTTCTTCATTTCCACGTTCAAAAACTATAACAGCTTGTCAAAGCTCTTTTGATTCTGAATATCTTGCGATTCACACAGTGAAACCACACTTGTTTGGGCAATTAACACCAATTAAAACAGCTCTTTTTGCTACTGGCAACAATTTCGAATGCACTCAAGCCTTAATAGTTTAGCTAAGAACATTTCCTCGCAAGTGCGGGAGAGACTAATTAAGTTAACTGGCTACACTGCCCCATCCAAATCACAGCGTAGGAAGAAAGGTTGCTTCACTTGCATTGGCACACAAAGAAATATTCAGTTGTTTTTTTTACATACTTTAAGATTTTTGAGTCAGTGTCAGGCTCGGGGGCGTTCACCTACCCGCTGGTCAGACCAAATTAAAGCAATAACGGGGCTCACTATACCTTCTGCCCTGAGACAAGCCAAGGATAGAGCAATGTGGTGAAAGATTGTCAACGTTTCCGTCAAGGCGTTTCAGGACGGGCACGACCTTCAGCAATGAAGTTTACAACGAAGAAGAAGAAGAAGAAGTCAGGCGCTGATGGACTTGCATTGGCTCTTTTTGTGAACAATGACCATACCGCGAGCCTTTCCTCTACTCAGATGAAGTATCTCTCAATGAATCAGAAATATTTTTGATACTTACCGCTATTTTTGTACGTAACCTTTACAACCTTTACATCAATATTTCATATTATAAGGATATAATATAATTTAGAAGTTTCTCTCAATGAATCGGAAATATTTTTGATACTTACCGCTATTTTTGTACGTAACCTACTTAACCTTTACAACCTTTACATAAATATTTCATAGTATAAGGATATGAACCATGAGTCTGCAATAAAGGCCATTTATTTTTATTTTATTTGTTTACTTTTATGTACAGAAAGCGTCATTAATTGGTATCCCCCTAGTAAGAGGTCGGTTTGCAAGCCGTTGATCTCAACTTTTGTAAAAACTTCCTTGCTTACTTAGGGATAGGTATCTAATTTCGCTCGAGTTCCTAAACGAGCCGATGCAATAGCTAATATAATACCCGACTGAAATCCAAGGTTGAAATGAAAAGGGTCTTTGTTCAAATCAATAGGGGGATACCCATTGATGACGCTGACTGTACTAACAAACGTGGATTACGTTTGTTAGTACAGTCATTACATGAGTGAACGTACCCGCTGTTCAACGATGAGCTGTCCAGCACTTGCCCCATGAAGTCCAAGATGCGCATCGCAAGTGAATTTGCTTTGCATTAAGTTTTAATCTATTTTGCTTTTGTTTCTTTCAGCTTTGCGCTTATAATAAATTAGATTGTAACTTTATACTTGCCGACAAATAATTTAATTGTTCTTGAGTTCATACAAATTGGTTGTTCAATATTTTTTTTCGCGATCGTGTAGGTATCTTTTGTTGCGTTTGATTTCGTTGAGATGAAAGTGTCAAAACTACTTGCGTGATCACTGATCTGTATATTTGACAGTTTGAGACCGATTTTAATCGCTATCAAAGATAGACAATCAGGGGGCTGTTCACAGCTGATGTGGACATAGCTCATTATATCAGTGATACTGGAATTCTAGTATAAGATCAGCAGGCTGATTGTCTAACTTGTCTCAAACCTCAAATTGGTCTCAAACTGTCAAAACGATCGAGTAGGAATCTTTTGTCGCGTCCGGTCTCGTTTATATGAGAGTGACAGAGCTACTTGCGTGGCCACTGAACTGTATATTTGAGAGTTAGAGATCGATTTCGGTCGCTATCAAAGATAGACAATAAAAAAAAACTTAGGCCTTTACATCTTTACTAGATGATTATACAGTGTCAGGAGGCAATCTTTGTCTACACTTGTACACTGTAGTGCCTGGGACAATGTTGAGATGGAGTAGGCTTGACCAGCACCTACACCATCCTCTCAGCTTAACCGGCCATATCCACAGGAAAGACATGGTCAATACGTGTGAGGCTGACTAAGCCGCGGTAGACAATCAAGGGACTGGACTATGCATGTCTAATCTAATCTAATCTAATCAGCCCACTGGATCCCACTGCTGGGCAAAGGCCTCCCTTCCCTTTTTCCATTCACCCCGGTGCAAGGCTTATGTGTGACTGTTATTTATTTATTTCATTGCAGTAAGATATAAGTAGTAATTAAATAAGTAAATATATCATGATGAAGTGACAAACACCTACTAGATTTTATTGCAGCAATTCTGAGATACGAGCTCGTAAAGTTAATTAACTGCATGGAACGACCGTGAGCACTAGTTCAAACGTTTGTGAATCAGTCAAAAGAACATTAATTACTACTTCATAGCGGCCTGAAAGTTTTAAACTTTCCGGTTTGTTATATTATTGCAAATACTGTAGTTTATTTTTGAAAATGAAATATCTTATCAAAATTTTCAATTCCGACGGGATTCGAACCCGCAATGATACAAGCGATCCTCCTTTAGCCGGAGTGCCTTTACCAATTCGGCCACGGAACCTCTGACGCCAGAGTTGAAAATCAGAATTGAAAATGGATTTAATAATATATATATAGATTTAAGAATAAATTATGTTGGACCTTACCCACAGCATCATGTGGCCACAAAGTAAGCAGAGCTTGTGTTATAACACATGACTGATATACAACTTACATACTATTTTTGTAAATACATTAAATACATACTCTCAGACCCAGACCCGGGACAAATATTTGCAGATCATACAAACATTTGTCTCGCTGCGGGAAACGAACCCGCAACCTCATGCATCTCAGGAAGACCTTCATCCACTGCGCCACATAGGACGTGTCAATTCAAGATCACTTCATGAGCCATAAGAAGTAAGTGCTATCTATTAATGTATGCACCTAGATCAGTTTACCGTTCTGTTTTTATTATCTTATCAATTTGTAATAAAAGTTATTGAAGGATATTTAGCGGAATAAATTTATGAGTAAATTTTCTGCAAAGGAAACTTTCGTAAACCTCGGGATTGTATTTTGAAACGATAAAACTGTAGTTAGCTGTTTTTCGACGAAATTAAATCGTAACTTTCCGTACAGCCAAAGCTTTTAATGCTGTTGATTGTTGTTCGTACAACCAATTTTCAGAAGTATTGCCCAGTAACTTGTAAGTGTTTGATAAATCATTTATGTAATAACTAGCTGCTGCCCGCGGCTTCGCTCGCGTTGTACCCGGATAAAAAGTAGCCTACTCGTATGTTACTTTCCAGCCTTCTAACTATCTCCACACAAAAATCACGTCAATCCGTCGCTCTGTTTTGACGTGAAAGCAGGACAAATAAACAAACAAATAAACACACTTTCACATTTATAATATGGGTACGGATTTCACATTTATAATATGGGTACGGATATAATGCTACAGTTCAAAAGTTGTTCAAATACCGTCACTCATTTGTTTAGTAACCGCACGAGAAACTATTTTGTCAAAAAACTACGACTATTGGTTACTAGATACATTAAATTGTATTTGTTTGGAGTTTGATTTATTTATTTTCCGCTGTGAAAACCGTTTAGAATTTCCAATTCAAACTATCAGGCCGTCCGATAAGCATTTTCTGAGCGAATCAAACTGAATCACAGCCGGGAAACGAAATCACTGCCCCACTGACCTTCCTGTGTTTTCTTAGGACGGTCCATTAAGTCGTAAATTCCGATAGCTATTGGAGAAATTCTTTCTTTTTAAGAGTTTTCCTTCGAAAATCAAAAGAGAAAGTTTGAGGCATTGCCATTAATCGATACAACCTCGATCTTTCGTATTCATTTTCAATCTTGTCATTGGTTTTCTGACGCGGAAAATTGCTTTTGTTACAGAAAAAAACATACTTGTCTGAAAACTAAAGTAACTTTGATAACGGAAATTACCTATTTACCAATAACTGTACCTAAGAAATCCGTTCAAAGAGTAGGAAATCGAATCAAAATAAAAAACAAAATGAATAAAACATAATTGTGAAAAGACTACCTTTAGATTATTTAAAAATGCCAATCTAAACTCATAGCCATTAATGTAGTACAGTCAGCGACAAAAATCGATGAACATTTTGAGTTTTTCAAATCACTTTTTCTGCACGTTATGTGCAAAATTGGTAACTTTTGTTTATAGTTAGTAATAAAACAGGGCAAAGAATCAAAATTCTACGGGTTCATAGATATTTACAAGTTTAAAACTCAAAACGTTCATCGATTTGTCGCTGATACGAGTAAGTAGCTTCTTGCTAAAAATAAAACTATCTCGCGAACACGTTTTCGATTTAACAATGTTTAAATCACAATAAACCGTTATTTACGTAAACTTAGGCGTTTAAATATTTATATTTTGACAACACCCAGCATCCATTTTTTACTTGGAAGAACAAGAGAATCCCGGATAAAATACGACTGTAGGTAGAGCTCGCGACGTGCTGTTATACACGACAGCCGGTTTATTTATGCCCTCAATATTTCACAAACCATAAAACTTCTTCGTCTTGAAAATAGGACCATTTTATGTAAATAGGTTTTTTGGATTCCGTTCTTGGTAGAATTTAATTGGCAAAGTTTCGGAGTGAATTATTGAAGAGCCTTTTGGACAAATTGATAAAATATAATGATGAGACACAACTTCGGTTTTGTTTCGAGGTCTTTTATGGTTTTTCTTTTTATGATTTGACAAAATTATGTCCTACTGCGAGGACGCTTTTGTGAGATTTCGTACTCGTTAATTTACGATAATTTTAATTTCTAAAAGATAGAAGTACCTACACTTCCTTAGAGAGTATTATTTTACTTACCTATAAAAGTCTAGGTGTAGTAATTACAAGGGTTTGTTCAATGACCGTAAAAAAAAAACATCAAATCTCGTCAAACCTTACAACTTTCTTTCAAAAAAACTGCATATTCCTTTAGAAACTGCGCCTTTCTAACCTAAACGTTCTGTCTTCTTTCAACAATGAATATTGAATTTTCAGAGAATGAACGCAATGTGAAAATTAGGACTCTCGGGTTTTTAAAGTGGCGCTTGATTTTACTAATGAATATGCATGAGTAGCAAAGAACACTATTTACGTACGAGGCTAACTATAAAATTTAGCCGTTCTATGTACATAAAAAGCAATCTAAAAGTATACTTTTTGTAACATATTATGTATGTTTTCATGGCTCAAGATAAAGGTTTTCAGAAGTATAGAAAATAGTATCTAACTACTTTCATTAAGCGAACACAGTTTACTATCTTAACAAAGCAATTTCGTGCAAAATCTCTAGGTTTTAAAGTAAGTACCTACCTACTTGAAAATCTGGTCAATTGAGGTACAATGGTGCATCAATCTAGTAATCGATCAGATTGGTAATCAAAAGGAAACTGAAGTAATTTAAGAAATCAAAAGTGACATGACAAGCAAGCAACAAAGCGAAGTTGTCATGATATTTCTGCGGTCTTAGTTTTTGATATAAAACCGATAGTAAAGCCCCAGAGAAAAAGGTGTGCAAGAAACAATAAAGTAATACCATTTACACATTTTTTTCTATTCAGTGGAAATAAATCAAGGTAACCCTTGCCCAACGTTACGACGACGCGTCGAATAACTCAATTTAATATGCGCCATCAAACAACAGTCTGACCGAAAAACACGAATAACACACCCGTTCAATTCTATTACGCTCCATATTGTCGAGGGCATAATGCCTATACCCCTATAACACAGTCCTTTCAATAAAAGTCTCGCCTTTTTGTAGCCCTTAAATAGATATTTTACCCTTTACTGAAATTAAGTTATGGACTATATTTTTTGGGTTCACTTCCGTATGGCCTTGGCGCTTTAGTGTTACACACCTTTGCAACATTTCTATTGTGGCGAGACGAACACAGCATGAAAATAGACCTTCCCCCAATGATCTTTGCCTTCCTCACGAATCTACTAAAACACTTTTTCTCAACCAAAGCAAAACTTCAACTATTTCGTTTTGTTTCATAATCTACTACCAATGAGGTTAGGTTACTCTGTTATGATGACGTTTTCAAACAAATAACCAATGAGACGGCTTTTTGGCGGGAATTTGAGAAGTCAAGTTTCATTTTTGTTTTATTTTCCAAAACTTGTGTTTCTTCGAATGTTAATGTGTAATAATGGTGGATTATTAACCGTTAAGTGTTCGTGAACGTGCATAAGTGTGGGGAAGTGAAACAAAATTGGTTAACATTGCTTTTCAAGTTCTTCCAAAAAGTCCGTGTTGATGTTTCAGTAAAGGCCCACATCTTTACTGAGGCACAAGGGGAGGGGGTGGGATATTATATTTAAGTATTGTAATATGTATTTATTTATCCTATTTATCTGTAAACTTGAAGAATAATAATTACTTGACACTGGCTGAATGCACAACCGTGCGAAGCCAAAATAAAGAAAAAAAAAAAAAATAACCAATGAGGTTTTGCAAGTTACTGTCATTTTGGAGAACGAAATAAAACGCAGCGGCAATGATACTTGAATGGTTGACGTTGTAAAATAGAGGATTTAGGGCCTAACATTTCTTGATACTTTATACTCTTCAGTCTTCCTGAGGCCACGTCTATTGCAATTGCAACGCAGACAAAATATCGGAACTCATAATATGTAATAGCGAAAATTTAACAAAGATTTGTAGTATAAATCGGGTGAAAATGTATGCCAATTAGGGGACGTTGTGTCTTGACCATATTTTCTTCAAACAACTTCCTACTCTAATCGGCATTATCCACCGAAGAACCATAGTCAACATTGTATGAAGTAAACTACGCAGTTTTCTTCACAAGTCTTTTTGTAAATATTTTTTTCGAATGAACGACGATATTTTCGGGTAGGTATATCTGGAATTTAAACCCTAAAAACCTTATT
The DNA here is from genome assembly GCA_958496255.1 of Camptogramma bilineatum. Classification (NCBI taxonomy): domain Eukaryota; kingdom Metazoa; phylum Arthropoda; class Insecta; order Lepidoptera; family Geometridae; genus Camptogramma; species Camptogramma bilineatum. Next base: position 11,732,679 of record OY292458.1, read on the forward strand.
AAACGAACATCGTGATTACATCCCTCTAGCTAACAAAAACCTTCTCGATTACAGTTTTCCTTAGTAAAACACAATAAATCATTTTCAGAGTACTCATAAACCCATACAGACACGCTAAGAAATCTTCAATAACATGTGATTTTATAATAAAATTAAAACTATTTTATCTAATAAGATAAGCACTTACAGTTTTATTCTTAGCAAAATAATCATAAGTTGTAAAAATGTATTTTGGCGTGACTTTCCCTTCATTTCTAATAATAATATGCTTTTTATAACGTAAATACCTCTTACCTGAGATTCGTTGGACCCTTTCAAAGAGATAAGAAAAGAAGTGCTCACAATCCTGCGTGATTAAAGGAAAATTGAGGGGTTATTGGATGGGGAATGGAAGTAAGAAAATATGTTGCTCCAATGAACTTTTTGAGCGTTGAAGAAATAATTGTTTCTTTTTTGCGTACATTAAATCTGTTTTATCTACAATTTTTTTCGAATAACTTTCAATTAATAGTGGCAATATAATACTATGATGACAGCGAGCTTATTTCATGAAATTATCACTAAATTATTAAACTTATGCAAAAGATATACATTGAAATATTATAAGGCGCTGAGTAAAGGGTAAACATCCTAAAAACTTTAAATTAAACTTTAATTCCTTTTAATATGGTAGTAAGGAATTTCCGTTTAACCCACAAAAGGGCGCAATAGCTAACTTTGTAATACAAGAACTTTATGGGAACAAAGTAGCAAGCGTTTATCTAGAAATCATCTTTTACATGGATTCTTTTACAAAATCCTTAAGGGAGTCGCCACATTGCGTTTACTGCAGCGTGTGAGTGTGTATGTGTGTGTGTGTGTGTGTGTGTGTGTGTGTGTGTGTTTGTGTGTTTGTGTGAGTGTGTGTAGGTTTGTACCTTGCGTGGGAATGAGGGGGATAAAATATGTAAATGGCTTCTGAGCAAATTAGAATTACTATAAGAGGTTTATCATCGTTGTTATTAGGTAAATTAGTTCTGACTACTGCCCTGAAAGGCCAGCTTTTAGCTTAATTTAGAAAAGCTTTAGTGCTTGCTTGTATTTCAAGATCTTTAAGATAAATATAGCATGTTTTAATAGAGAAACTTGGCGAAAACTAAAATTATCGTCTGTGAATTGTTTAGTTATTCATTAAGCTTGCTTCATATTTAAATTGAGTTTCATATTTAAAGCTTTGACGGGGCGCGGGGTCGTGGTCGGTTGAGAAAACTTTGGAAGGACGATCTCGACGTCTTTGAGGAGACTTGGTGGGAGATCTCGAAGAACAGAGATGTTTGGAGAGATGTGGGGGAAGACCTTTGCCCAGCAGTGGTACGACATAGGTTAAATAAAAAAGAAGAAGCTGGACCAAAATAAATGAAATTAGTTAAATTAACTAAAAAACTTAAACCTTTACATCTTTACTAGATGATTTATATATATATATAAATATATATATATCGTCCTCCTTTTCGTATCCGACAACGGCGAACCTGGCAAGTTATACCTACTATTGTCGGTTATGTGCCCGAATATGGCTGGCAAAACCAAATTTGGTTTTGAAGGTCCTGTTGCAGATGATTTATACGAGTACATTGTCAGGAGGCAATCTTTGCCTACACTTGACGGGACACTGTAGTGCCTGGGACATTGTTGAGATGGAGTAGGCATGGCCAGCACCTAGACCATCCTCTCAGATTAACCGGCCATATCTACAGCAAAGACATGGTCAATACATGTGTTGCTGACTATGTTTCACACGATGTTTACACGATGTTTTCCTTTACCGTTTAGAGCTAGTATTAATGCGCATATAAATTTTTCGAAACAAAAAGTCCATTGATGCACGGCCGGGATTTGAACCCACAACTTTCGGATTGAAAGTCCCATTTGTCCAAAACGACTCAACCAAGACTAACGTTCAAAATATTTTCAAAACAGACCGAAGATAAGGCATATTTGGAGCGCAGGCTTTAGTAACATTTGTATCATCGATACGACGAAGAAAAAGTCAGAAGATATAGATTACCTTACTAACTATTCTGGTACTAGTTAGACTATGATAAATACCTGGTATTTTTCACGTAAAAGGGTACGAACATTTTTGTATGGAGCCTGGCATACCTACTGTCGGCCATTTTGAAAAAACCTCGATCTTGCAGCAGGTGATAAAACATGTGTCAATCGATAGGGTAAGTGATTACAAACAAAATATATTCAGTAATAAAATTTCGTAATCTTTATACTTTCCGAGATATTTGAGGAAAGGAAATATTTGATATTAGGGGAATACCCATGACATGAATCCAGTGAATTACTTTCTTTCGACGGTCGACATAGGGACTTCTGTCCTAATTCTGTAGCGGGATTTTACTGGGGGAAATTACCGATGTATGACTTGTATAAATACGAGAGCCTTTCTTTATAATATTTCATTTGAATCGATTCTAGTAGTTTTAAACCTGGTTTTTATTCAATGTTTTCAACATTGTACTTGTTTTAAACTGTGTTTTTAAACAATGAATAAAAAACAAAGTTTTATTTGAGACTGTTTTAAAACTTGTTCTAAAACTACTTGTTTTAATCATGCCAACCCTGATACCTACCTACCTAGTAGAATCACCTACCGTACCAACCTACTATTCAGCACAAAATGATGAAATAAACTGTGTTCAAAAAATATAATTTCAAATAAAAAATAAAAAAAATTTTTACCTAAAAATTAAACGAAATTGGTTCACTATTTTATCCCCAGTCACAGTAGACATATTCAAATACCTACCGGTTATTATTGGCAGCATAATTAGCATTTTCAAGTTTTAATTTTTACATTTTCAAACTCAAATATCTCGGAAAGTATAAAGATTACGAGATTTTATTACTGAATATATTTTGTTTGTAATCACTTCCCCTATCGATTGACACATGTTTTATCACCTGCTGCAAGATCAAGGTTTTTTCAAAATGGCGGAAGAGTAAGTATGCCAAAATGTTCGTTCTTCTTTCCTTTTATTTAGCTCGTCGACTGTATTGCACCAGACGTGGTCGCGAGTTTGACTTATCTATGAAATTCTCACTAATTTACAGCCAAGACGGACATTAATTAATATTCCACATTAATGTACCTAAAGTAAACCAAAACCGCAGTCTGTGGTCCAGACTATTATCAATAGTTTAGATTCTAATATAACTTTCACATAAGCCTTAGAATATCTTGAAACTTTGAACGTTCAGGTAAGTACTTGTATTACTTTCAAGAACGTTGGAGCACGCTTCGTATCGCAAATCTAATTTTTACAGAACCCCTTTTGAGAGCTACCGGAATTCGGATCGCTTGCAAGGGTTTGGTTGATTTAGTTGTAAGGTCTGCTACAGAAAATAATGAACATTTTAAAGGAGATATACGACTGTATGCTGAGCAACGGTAGGCACTGCTCAGGCTTTCAGACTACTAAGATTGTTTGAAATTGCCTAAGGCCTTAGGCTTCACTTGCATTCTTGGGTTAACTAAATAACTAACCCGACGCGCTATTTTCCGTCAAATGCAGAATCTTCTCTTATTCGTTCTTTTATTTTCTCTTATTATATACGTTCTCTTATTCGTTCTTTTTTCAAACACTCGTGCTGTAAATTCAGGCTATCTATAACGCCACAAAATTACATAAAAACCAATAAAACGCGATAAAATTAAAAAAAAGGCAAATAATCCTCTTCAAATGTCAAAAAATAACCTCAAGTATGGTTATGAAAAACTACTTATCTGCATCAATCCATTCAAACTGTTTTACATAAATTCAAGACGTTATTGCATTGACTTTACAGGGACACTTCTTCTCACAAACTTTTTATCTACCAAAGCAAACGTTAACTTTGACCATAGATTTTGTTTTGTTTTCTAATCTAATAATGACCAACGAATCTGCTGTGGTGACGTATTCAAACAAATTACTGTCATTTTGGAGAACGTAGCGATAATGATTATAGGAATGGTTGACGTTGTAAATTAGAAGAATTGAGGCCATGGACGAACCTACAAAGATGTGTGATGTAAAAAGTTTTTGAAGGTTTTAGAAAAGAAACATTTTGAACCCAAAATCACGTAAAGTTCATTTTAAACAGCAAATTGTTCCATGGGGTAATATAAATTTACCTTTTGAAGAAATATAACGGGAATTTCAAGCAACCGGCTGGAAACTCTTTTGATCTTGAGAATTTCGAAAGGCTTGCGAAAGGCTAAGTACGGTTAGGCACCGTTGAAAGTTTGGCTTAAGTTTTAAAGTTCTCTCAAATGAAGAGACTGCAGTTTTCCTAGAGATATTGGAGTACTTACAATTCCCTTGAGTTGCTTTGAAATACTATTTGTCTTTCACAGGGATGAGATCGATTTGAATAAAATACTAGGCAAGTATTCAGCACTGCAAACATTGTCTTAGGCAATTCATTGAATTAAACGTAATACCAAAATCATTTAAAGTATAAGGATATTTTTACCACTTTATGCTTTTTATCTGCATCTGATGTAATTTTAAGTTTTATTATTGTGACTTTTTAATATTGCAATGCTCATTCTTTATTTGCTAAATGCCAAATTAAATTGTTAAGTTCATTGCAAGCTTTTAAAGAGACTTTTACCAGAGTCCTCCGGCATTAAACAAAATCAGAAATAGTGTTATCCAACTGCGAACGAAAAAACTAAGAAAATGTAGTAGCAAAACGTTTTAAAATAAGCACTAGGTCAACCAATTATTGAATGGGACATACTCGTATAATTATAACTTAGTGGATACCGCATTTAGTTGTAAAATGTTGTGGCGCGAGGTGAGTCAATAGTCTGCCAAATCACACAAATTGGCAGAAACTGAAATAATAAACCCGGAGCAAAGCTAAAAGCTTAGCATAGTAGTTTATTTTACATCTATACGAAACTTATCCAAATCTGATCATTCAGACTCTGCAAATCCGATTCAGAATGTTTTCGAAACGCTCCCCACAATCCTGCAAATCTTCAACGTCGGTAAAATGCACAAAAAACCGAAGTCGGTTTGATTGTCGAAAAAAGTAGGAATTCCATCAAAGAGTTGCATTCGTAAAATGCAAGTCCGTGGTTGGCGGTCTGAAATTCACGGCCCTGAATGGGTATTCACTAAATGCAAGCTCTTTCTGTACCTTTTATAACTCGAAAAGACGCAGAGCTCATTCCTTCTAAGATTTCGTGTTTTTTCTTTTACAATCATTAATTTTTTTCGGTGGGAAGCGTTTTTTAGCGCTGCCTCTGTACTCTGTATAATGACAATTTAAAGATTTTTGAGAGGTAGGCTTTAAAATAACTGCTTTGATTTTAAAGAACTGGCTTGAAATTTTATTTTTAAACTGAAACAACTTTTCAAGCTCCGAACCGGGACAATGATAGCGGGCAAAACAGATGCAAGGTAGGTATTGTATGTTCTAAAATATTTGAACAAACAATTTGAACTTTAAGCATATTTTCTAATTATGACATGTGTTTTAGGAATGTATTTCCTGATCCACTTATAATTTGTAACTTTGTACTTTTTTTTTAAACAGTAAAGGTAAAAACACATCATCTTAACAGATTCAAATCTAAACATTGAACATTCTTAGACACTTACCATGCCTTGGGGATACGTGATCACGTTTCTCGTTTCTTTTTTCGTAGTTATAAAAATCTTGACAATTAAAAACAGTACATTATAATTATAAACATTATAGCAACATTAACATAATAAAACATGAACATTACGTTACTCTTAACTATTTTCATAGGTTCCGTAAGCTGTTTTCTTTAGCCATAAAAGTATTGACCGTTTTCTTGCAATCTCAGAAGACCCACTGTATTCACCCCAGTTCCGAACTCGGTACAATAAAGTATTGATTACTTCATTCGTGGATTCGCTCTCTATTAAACTTTAACAATAAAGGCTGGATTTTTATAACTTTAGTTGTTTTGTTGCGAGAACTAAAATCTCGTTTGTTAGACAATGGACAAACAAAATGTATGCATATGTATGTATCTGATGCAGCATAATATGCTGCATCAGATACATTTTGTTTGTCCATTGTGTCCATTGTGATATATTATATCTAAATTATATTATACAGGTATAAAAATGAATTGCTGTGCGTTTGTCTCGCTAAAACTCAAAAACTTCTTGACCGATTTGATTTTTGGGTGGTTTAAAAGAGAAAAAAAGGGAAAAACCGTAAAAACATTAAAAAATAGAATAAAAAATAAGCTAGATTCTTATGATATCTGAACACAGAATTATAATTATCGATATAGAAGCGAAGAGTGTACCTATGTATTCGCGTGCTGAAAAGAAGGGCTGAGGACTTATTTGCTCGCCACGAAGTTCATTCCGAATCCATTCCATTACGGCTTTAATTTGACGCGCCAGACTTGGCGAGCATTGAAAACCAGCAACGTAATCCAAACTGTCAACTGCGTTCGTCAAAGAACCTACCTACGCAAAATGTTACACGTTCGGTTTCCATACGAATCAACGAACTTTTTGCTTCTATCTCGATATAGTTCTGTGTAAGTATCTGAAGCTGAAATTGACATGCAAGCATTAAGTGATTTTCACAAAATAAGTTATGTGCTTCGGAGGGTAGGGTAACTTGTTGGTCCCGGCTTTTAAGTCGTTAAGCCATGACGGAGGCCTTTAGACGGCCTAAAAACACCGTCACCAAAGTTGGCCACTGGCACATAAATATGAACTTACTTACAGAAGAAGTCCAGCGGAATTTTTACGGGATTAAATAAAACCCTAGAGCATTTATCCTCATAAGTAGATACTTACGCCTCTACGAAGGGACTTCTTTCGTAAACGGACTTTAGTTAAGTTATTATTCTGTACCATTATCTCTATAAGATAAACAAGTAAAACCAGACAATGAAATTGATGAACATTTCAATTCAAACTCAAACAACTTTGGTAGGTTTTTGATCGTAATTTCGGCTTAATGAAATCTCGTCTAAACTCTACGCATTGGAAAATCAACATTTTCAATATTCTATCCGACTAAAATGTAAGTAACTAGGTAAGTAAGTGTAAAACGAAAGAAAGTCTTCCAATTGTACTATTATAATAAATAAATAATTATAAATAATAATAAATAAATAAATAGAATTGGGGTCCAGGTTGCGCTATGATGAGGCAACCTATACCTGCGTTAATTATAACGCATTGAAAGCCTGGGCCCCAATCCTACTAATTTACAGGCATGGTTGACGTTGTAAATTAGTAGTATTGGGGCCCTAACCATCTAGTAAAGATATCAAAATCCAGGTTCTGTTTTGTCGAAACTACTGCTCTGCTTTTGATGATGACTGTTCAGTCATAATATTTTTAAACCTTTGAATAATAGCCAACACGCCTCAGACAAACGCACACCAATAATAATATTTCTCCCCATTCTTATGATGAGCGCGAATGTATGGCGGGCCAAGATAAAGAAATTATACCATGTGCGGGGAGACGTGTTTTATTGTACCTCGTTACGGCGGCGCGGGACCATTGGAGATATCCTTGTGACAGAAATTACTCTATTTATTAATATTATATCGCTGTGAAAATATTAATCACGTTTTACTTATTATATTTACTAACTACTCGTATATTAGCGAAAAAATAAACCCTTCGTCAACAAAAGTAAAAATAAAAATGGTAGGTATGTCAGTTTTCATGTGCATTACTAAACGTAGCTCATAACTCAAAGGCTAGAATGATTGATTGATTTGAAGAAAACTTGACTCCCAACAGTAAAATATAACTTTTCTTACAAACCTCGTAAAACGGTAGTCTACGCGACATTATCCAAATTGGCATATATTCAGGAGAATATATGCCAATTTGGTAAGAAAAACAATACAAATAACACAGCGAAAAACAATTACAGCTAACGCAGCAAAGATTACAAAAGGAACTGACAATATTTTTCTTCAATTAGACTAAACGTATCCCCGGCTGCGAAAAATTTGAGCCCTTGCCAACACAGATGTCTTACACATCTGTTATTTCTTACGTTTTTAATTCATAAACATGAATTAATGTGAGAAGAAGCCGTGTGTTTTGGGGGAAATTTACAGCGAAGTTGTTCCCTTTTCAGAGGGATTTCTTAGCTATGATTTAATGCATTTTGGGACTCTGGGGTAGAAATTGTACGTCTGACCGCCTCAGTTCTTTGTACAGTTAGTCGAAGAAAGAAGACTGCATAGTACATAATTTGTTCCCAGTTTTTTTTTAGCAGTTTCTGAGTTAGGTAACTACCCCGTATTTTACTCATCAAATTGTATATAAATTAATATTAAACCAGATGAGAAAGTCACGTAACTAAGAAAACTATGACAAAACAAGAAACTGATCACTTTGTATAATTGTTTAAAATTATGTTTCTTTTTATAGTGTACAATAAAGTTATTTTCTATTATATTCTGATCATAAGCAAATTTATTTCATATGCCAATAAATTGATGCAGATTAAAGCTTCAGAGATGCACAACGATCAATTAAATATCAAGACAGGTATCCTGGATGGTTTGGATTTCAAAAGGTTGCATACAAATTCGTCTTCTTAAACCGCAATAAAAGAATACACAACTAAAACATCATTGCCCGACCTCATCACAAGTATTCGAGTTGGAACATAGCAAGAAGCAAATTATATTGTCTCTTAAAGTATTTTAATTCGATGAAAATTTCGAGAACGTCGCGGAAGCAATACGTTGTAGCGCGATTTGCATTTTTATGAAACGTTTTACTGTGCAGCGGGAAGCTTTTGCACGTCCGACACGATACGAAGTAGGTGTTGAAGTAGTTGTCTCATTATTACTCCATTACCTTCAAAATTCACTGCATTTTTTGTGTCTACAGAGTATTGTGTGAATATTGCAAAAACGCGTGACTTTATGTAGAGAATTGCAAAATTTAACACCGTCCATACTACTTATAACTAGCAGATTTTATAATAAATTAAAAAAGGGATTATTTTAAAACAGCTTTAATTTTCACAGTAACTAGTTTTGTTTAGTTATCACTTATGTAGTTTTAAATTATAAGAAACTAACCAATTTTTTGTGAAAAATTAACTTGAAATTGAATTGGAATCCTCGATATGTCAATTGGCTTGCCCTTGACCTAAGCTTTAGCTGTTTCGATTGTCCTAAATGAAATGTGTGTTCGATCCACTAATATTTATTCAGCGTCTAGGTTTTTAAAAAGCACTTATGTTATCTAGCTTTATTTTATAGGTAAGTTTTTAAGTATTAGCCTGAACTGAAATAAATAGGAGTCTCTTAAATATTTACTATTGAAATTATTGATTATTTTATAAAAATTAAAACCAAAAGTTTTGTAATTAGCCTAAAAAGGAAATATAGTTAGAGTTGAATTTTGTAGAACAACCTAAAATGAAATGAGTTTTCATAGTTCGCTTCAAATGTTATGGTACCAAAGTTTTTGCTCTGCGCTTTTGGATACCGATGTTCCGATTGATTCATAAAACATTTCATTCGTGATGATAATAAATGATTCATTTTCACTTCAACGTATAAAACTAAAAATTCATATAAAACTTTCCGCCGATAGCAAAGTTTGCATCAACATCTGCGAGGGGTCTTGAATGCTCCATAATACCTAAAATCTGTGGCGCTGTCTTTGGCATGATAGTAAACAAAACATGGTTGTATTCTAAAAAAATATAAGTTAACAAACAACTTGACTAATAATCAGTTGGATTGATGTGACCCCAAACGGTCAGGTCTAAATCAGTATGAGCTATGCAATGCAAGTGCGCACACTACAACGATTCAGTATCGTCCATGTTTGCACTAGCAGACCAACACGACCAACTATCGCCCGATAAAAAAGTTTACAGTCTGATAGCGTGCAAGTGTTATTTCTCGCCCTTATTTGAAGTATAATTGTGTTTGATTTGATTGTGATGATTTTTCAATGTTCTTTAAAGTCTTTAATTGTTATAGTGTTAAACCACATTTTGGTATTTCATTAGAAATGAAAAATCTTATCAATCCCGGGTTCGAATCCCGTCGGAATTGAAAATTTTGATAAGATTTTTAATTTCTTTAAAGTCGTACAACCAAAATGTCTCTGGGTGTGTGAATGATCTTCAAACTAGTGCCAGCGAAGTCAGGACCGCATAAAATGTTAAACATCTGGACCGCTCTAGGACGTCTATTCACTCGCGCCCCACTTTCAGCTTCTTGTTTTCTCGAAATAGCAACTTGAGCTTTGATGAGTTTTGTCTCGATTGGACAAAGTGTTGAAATCTGGTGAAATTAAATGTAGACTGTTTGGCATTTGCAAACATCTGAGACTTGATTGGACATTTCAATTCGAGCTTTTTGTTGGATTTATTTTGAGCTATCTAATGAAAAAAAAAGTATTCTAAATCACTCCTTACTTCTAAAAAGAAGATTCTCCGGATTAATCGAAACATTGTCGGTATCTAAATCGACGATATTTTTACTGTACGTACTGTAAACAATAAGGAGGATCACATACTTTCTGGCTTAACTCTCTGTTCATAATAAAATAATGTGCCGTGCTATTCTTTACCACTTTGTGATATGTTTCGATACTCATCCGTCTGGAAAACTTAGACCGCGTTTGGAAAATATGAAGCAACGGAAGTTCATAACGGTCTTGAGAAATTTTTCAGTAGTCGACCACTTAGAGGAGCGAAGAGATCCCAGAAGTTAAGCAATTAGTGAGCTCCATTACAGTGTTACGTGAATAGATCTATCACTTCAATAGCGTTGAAGGAAGCGTACGGTTTCGGGAAAAAACATAGATACTTTACTCCTGTTGAATGAAATGAAAAAATTAATTAAATTTTGATCACGAATGTATCCCTAAGGCGTTGTGTGTGTGTTTGTGTGTGTGTGTGTGTATGAAACCTAAGTGTGGATATCACTATAAAATTAAAAAAATATAAAAAGAAATAGGTTTTGATAAAGTTACTTTGTGATGTTTTTTTTTTATTATCTATACTTACCCGTTATTAGTATTTACAAACCGGTAATAATTTATACCTATTTGTAAATATATTTACTTATAGGTCTGATTGTCATATAATTTTAACGTTTAGTTATTTCCATTTTAGTCAATACCACTAAATACTTGACGAAGGAAAATATATATTTAGAGAATTTCTAATCGCACTGGGCAAGTACCTTTTGTTTTATGGTACAGCTGGCTGGTCTAAGCTGTGGCTACAGTCAGACAGCAATTAAGGAGAAATGCTATTTGAAAGCAGAAAAGGTAGATATAATTCAGCCAATAACAAGGCGAGTTCACTCGTTAGCTAAATTATTCATTAACTGCTAATGGCCGAAATATATCAAGGGCTTGTGATTGCGACTGTGACGTCACGAGTGCAGGAACATTCGAGAACTATCTCGTTATCAACTTCGAGTAATGGCACTCGGCTTGAAACTGCAGCACTGTTAATTTACTTAACGATACGATGTTTTGTTGACATCATTACTGGATAAAAAAAAAATTACAATGTGTAAGGTCCCTTAGGACTTCCTTTTAGTACCCTTATGTACTTATAGCATAATAAAAATAATAATATAAAAGTTACCGATGACCTTAAAGACGATGTTGACATTGAAAGGGAGCGTAGGGCTCTGGCGGTCCGTGGAAATTATGCTGGCACGTAGGTTTTCCCGTTGTACTGACCAAGCAAAAATAACGCTTTTCAAAGCGTTTTGTCAGAGCTTGTACACGGGAAGCCTGTGGGTCAGTCATACCAAACGATCGCTAGACACCCTACGTGTCCAATATAATAACATATTTAGGATGCTGTTGAGATTGCCTCGGTTCTGTAGCGCCTCAGGGATGTTTGCACAGAACCACACAGATGGTTTTCATGCCATCTGGCGCAAGAAAACTGCATCCCTGATAAGCAGAATACGAGGTAGTCGCAACACCATCCTAAATACTGTTGCGGAGAGCTATACTTCTCCTTTCTGGAGATGCCTTGTGCGGAGGGTATGCCTCCTAACGTGTGTGTATACTTACTTAAATATTACTAACCCTAGTTTATAAGTTTTAGTTAAGTACTAACAAGCTATGGACCATGTAGTTGTCTGAAAATAAACAAATTTTATTTATTTATTTATTTAAAAGTAAGTAAGTAAGTGTAGGTAATTATTTAGTGTAAATTCAACAAATGTTTGTACACATAAAATAAAGTTTTTTTTAATACTACATAGTATTGATGCAAACAGAATCTTTGAACGTGACTCTGACACACTAAACGTCAGATTACATTGAAACTTTGCACCAAAGAAATTTCATACATAGTAGAATGCTGACTGACATTTAATGTACAAAGGATTTTGAACCTTATCACGACTACACAACGATCTATTATCATTTAATCTTGGTTATAAGGATTGTTGGTCTTGTTGAGAGGCTTTCTTGGGTGCTTTGTCTCTTTCACACAGTTGCAAAAAGAAAGAGACACAGCGCCCAAGTTTTATTTCAAGCGGACCGCGTTTTCTGTATCAGTGCGCGTTCCAGTTACGTTAGTATAAAAATTCCTTGCTTTGCACACCTCTTTTCTTCTTTATTTTGGCTTAGCACGGCTTGTGCATTCAGCCAGTGTCAAGTTATTAATAAGTAAGTATATTTCAAGAACACAAATAGGTGTACAAATACATATTACAATACATAAATATACCCCACCCATCCCCTTTATGGCCCAATGCTAACCAACTTTGCTTCACTTGCCCACACTTATGCACGTTCACGAACACTCAACAGTTAATAATCCACCATTATTACACATTACCTCTAACAAATTAAGAAATGTCTCTTTTTTTCTATAAAATAAATCCACATTTGTACCAAACCTTACAGATCCATCTTAAGTTTCTGTTTAACAAGCTCCGACAAAGAGTACTCGAAGTCTCATTACCCCAGCTTCCTAACCGGAAAACATAAAGTAAAGCCCCTATAGCGGTCACTGCGATTTCCGCTTACTCCTCAATTTAATTTGATCCACCCCCTATCAAACCCGATCGCGGTGGTGTAATGGAAATGGGCATCGTTTTAAAATCTCAATGGAGACTTTCAAATAATAATACCGCACTACTAATGTGAATAATAAAGATTTAATATTTTTACAATAAATCAATACTTATAATAAAACTGTAACAGGTCAAATTCTGTACATTGAAGATATTTTGAAAATTTTTTTTCGAGGGCACCCTATAATCGGTACTGAACCCAAAACTGTAATTTTTTTCATTCATGTCTGTCTGTCTGTCTGTCGGTCTGTCTGTCTGTCTGTCTGTCTGTCTGTCTGTCTGTCTGTCTGTATCTTGGCCGCGCATCACGTCGAAACTACTGAATGAATTTAAATGAAACTTGGCATGATTTGAGGGCATACTACGAGGTCTAATATAGGATACTTTTTATTCTGAAATTCAACACGGTTCCCTTGGGAGAGGGGATGAAAGTCAAAATGAGTATCTGGTTGTAATTCATTAACGCATAGTCCGATTTCATTGATTCTTTTTTTGTTAGAAAGTAGGTACTTTAAATATTGTCCTGTAAAAATTTCAAGGTCATGACCTGATGGAGTCAGGAGCTGTTCAACAGAACTCCTCAATAAATAGGCCGATTGAGTTGAAACTAGGAACTCAGCATATCTGTAAAGTTCCGACTACAATGTAATATAATGGTGACAGCAAGCTGATCTGATGATGGAGTCAGGACCTGTTCTATGGAACTTTTTAGTGATATGGGTATCAAATGAAAGAGCTTGATGAGTGAAACACAATGCTGATAATGATGATGGAGTCAGGACCTTCATGGAACTTTGTGGTGATATGGATATGGGTATGGGTTTTCTCTCTTCCATGCTACCCTGCTTCTCTCCTTCCAAGCTTCTCTGCATATAGGTATGCTTGAAGCAATACGAAGTTTGCCGGGTCGGCTAGTTTAAGAATAAATATATAATTTAAGAAGATTATTAAGATTAAGACTATATTAATTAAAAAGTCAGTGGTGTCGTTGGGATTTTTTGTCCCAACGTCCCCACCACTTAATTCAGTGGGGTCGTTGGGAACGAATCGTGTAAAGAAACCAACCTTAGAACTATTGCAAGGTTTTTTTTCTTTTTTGTTTTCTTTATGGCAAGGTGTGATATATAATTTGTCTGAGCAATAGTATTTATATTATGCAAATGAATTGTACAATCACATATTTTGGAAAAGATACCTGTTGTTACTTAGTACCTTTTCATAGGTCCCGGGTACCCGGCGGTGAATTGTATTGGCAATGTGGGCAAAATGGACATGTACGGTAGCTTTCATACGTAGGTACCAGCGTAATTTGAATACACTTTGCCACCGGATACCCGGCACCAGCTACCTGGCAACCGGGACGTATGATAAGGCACTTACTGCCAAAAGCTGAAAGTTAGCTTACAATTTTTTTTTTCTTTTGTCAAGTCATCTTAATGTCATTTATTTTAAATCGATGTCCATACCTATATATTTCGATTCCCACTTCAATACAGCGCCAGCGGTAGGGCTCTGAGCCCCGATCCGACCGCAACGTGCTATGAGCTTCTTATAAACTCCTTTCAATCCTTCCTTCTTCTCAAGTATCTAAAGCTAAGTTGGTATGGAAACGGATTGGTATACTGCTTATAAAATAAAAAAATTAAAGTTGTTTATTTCGGACTAAACAGTCCATAGGTGTTAGTAAAACGAAAAAAAAGTAAAATATTAAGAACTACGTGTTAGTTAAAGCAGGTATCATAACTACTTATTTTTATCTTAAAGACTACCTAGCTAAGTACTTTTTTTATTTAATTTTATACCAAGCAATATCCAAACCTCAGATTAGTTTGGATTTAGCTTAGTATATAAAGAAAAGTAGGAACTTTTTAAGTAAGTTCCCCATGGTAGACGTTATGTTAGGTAACTCTTCTTCATTGATGATCACATCCTTAGAAATGTTAGTTTGTCGTTTGCCTTCGTCTGGTTCGACTGGTAGTAAACTCATCGGGATTCATCAAAAAAATCTAAGCTCTTTATTCTAAATTCTTTATAAGTTATTGATTTATACTGAAATTGAATTAATCTGCCCTCGAGAACGCGTACACGAACGATACATAGTCTAAACGTCTGAATAAATAATAATATATTGGTGAACATTTCACACAGCGCCATCTAGCACTAAATTAAGCAAAGCTTGCAAACTATAGGAACCAGATTATAAATGATAGAATACTTACATATATGTTTTGTAAATACATACATAACTTAATAACAACCAGTCACAGAACAAACATATAAATTCATTCATCACACCGATTGTCCCCAGGACAATCGAACCCACGACCTAAAACGTAGAAGGCTACTACCAACTGAGCGAAGGCAGAGCTGAGCTACCAACTGAGCTTAGAGGCCAGTCGTAACGAAAAGAATAAGGTATTTTTGAAAATAAAATGCTGGTTGAAAGTCTCATTCCATACTAACTGAACGTCATTTTAAAGAGTCTCTTCAGAACCCCCGACATTAAATAAAACTCAGTTTAACGGTGAATCAGCTTCGTTGAAAAACTATTTACCGAACTTGATAAATATGCTTTCGCATTGATGGAATATCTAGTTACCTTCAAGTTGATCAGTTACTTTGATGGCTTGTACAAATTGAAATTAAAACTACCTAGACTTTACTTTATACTTTAGATGGTTTTAATTAGTTAGTACAAATAAAATGGATGATAAATATTTGGCTTTTGAATACTTTAAGTAGGTACTTCATTGCTATATTAGTGCTCAACTATTTGAATCAGCTGCCAAAGTAGAAACTTAGGATTTTTGTATTGATTTGTATAGCGACAAGAGGCAATCGATGCCTCTGTATCAAGAATGGTAAACGCATTGAATGGAGTAGGCTTAACCGGCACCCAAATCATCATCTCAACTTATTTGGCCTTATTTTATTTAAGTACGTAAGTAGGTATATATTTTATTTTATTTTACAATTTTCGGAAATATTACAGATAGAAAAAAGGTTAAATGAAAAAAAAAAGGTACTAAGGGCTAATTACAAGTTTCCACATAACCTATTAAAGTAGACGGAAAACTGAGTGAAAGAAAAAAATTACAACGACATGCTCAATACGAGTGAAACTAGCCACAGTTATCCTCAAGATGCAATATATTTATATCTAGATTTATAGAGCTCGTGACTTTATTGAATAAACAACTATCGGTACAAAATTAACGTAGGTACGTTCTTCTATGCCAACTTAGGTTAACAAGCATCAACCTTATAGCAATGATGTTGTCCGGACCACTTTCAGGCTTGCACTGCGTGATATTCGTTTTTTAGAAGACAGTGATCAAAATGCATGAAAACGTCTTCGAAACAGTCAAAGTTAAAGTTACTTCCTGTAACCTCAGTCTTGGTAGCACAATACAGTTCGCGAAACGACTGAGAAATGAACTGAGAGGTACGGTATCTCAAAGCGTACACTTGAAGTATATCTTAGAATTCAAATAACAAAGAATAAGAACCACCTAGTTTCCAATAACAGAACACGGAAATGACTCCATCTAAAAGCGTCGAAAGGAAATAGAGGAAACAGTTATTCCCAAACGGCCGACGTAACGCGTATCCATCCTTTGTTTCTTTAAACGGCACCAATAAAAATGTAAATGGCCTGTCTGTGCGTCCAAATGCGAAACTAGTTTATTTAGTTTGCTTTTATTTATTGTCACCTGGAATTTGTTGGGAATGTGAAGTTGGGAAACTGGCAAAGACTATTCTACTGACATAGTTGTTAGCCTAAGGGAAGAGGCATACGACGTTTTCTGAAGCGCGTTTTTGAGCAGCGCGTTCGCAACGTGTATGCAGTGTTGCCAATTTAGCGACTTTGCCGCTAGAAATAGCGACTTTTGCTATGGTGTTAGCGACTTAAAATCAGTTTTAGCGACAAAATATTTTTAGCGACTTATCTAGCGACTTTTCAACTTCAACCGGCACATCAAAATAGTATTAGAGTAAGTAATGGAGAGGTGGACTGGGAGGAAAGGAAGCGACTTTTCAGATTAAATCTAGCGACTTGGATTTTTTGGAGTTGCGTGTCTGTATCGATACAATCGCGTACTGAGAGTGAACACACACACTGCGATTTTTGAATTGCGATTTCAGCATTCTTCAGATTCTGATTCTCAGCAGCTCGTTAGCATAGCGTTTGTATCGTATCGATACAAACGAAATACAAAAAGGTATCTGTAACCGCTCCAGCAGTGGTTACGTTTACTCTCTGAGCGTGACAGTGCGCGTTCCGTGGTGAGCGATCTAATAGGTGGCGGTTTTTGTGAAGATGCGCATACCGTCTCCATCAGAACAGTTGCAGATGCGCGGAGCATAGTAGGTGCACGAGCATAATGAATACCCAATCGGGTAAGGTGAGGTAAAAACTGTTAAGAAAACGCGCCTCGAGTCAACACATGCAACAAAAACGAAAGTTTTATTTAGTTTTCGTTAAATGTGTTGTTGCGATGATTCATGTTGGTATGCGTTGATCGTAATGGAAAGAAGTGCTTTATCTACATTCCATAATATAGTCTCAGACACTTTGCATGTAAGTATCAAAAGCTTCTCAAAGATACTCCTTTAATCACGTACGAAGGTACAACAAGTTCTTTGAGAGCTTACGAACAAGGTATAGTTTTGCATGCATCGCGTTACAAGCATCCTTTACATTTGGATGCGCCCATCCTAAATTTGGAAGAATATTCTGGAACTTCTGGTAAGTATATTTTGTTATCTACTGTTATAATGACTTTTCTTAAGAATAGATAATCTTGGAGTTGACAATAACTTTTAGAGCCATCTCAAGGCGAGATAAAAACTTGCTAAGGTGTGTATAGCCAGTTCCTTGCTTCGGATCTGCGGTGATCACCAAAGAAGAGTGCCGCAGGAGGCCCGGCACCCGGAACACATGTGCATCAAGGACACTGAACGCGTTAAAACAACTTATTGCAACGTAATGACACGTTGCAGCAACGTGTCCGAAACGTCGGGAAAAGCAAATAAATAAAAGGTACACGATAAAATCCCGTAATAATAATTATCATTATGTTAACAAATCGCGAAAGTTTAACAAGTTTTATTATATTACAAAATATTAACGACTTTCTTTAAATACATATGCTCATCTGTAAAGTTCTAACTCTGTTTTCTACCCAGCAAATTTTCATAGCACAACCTAACGACCTATCAAGTTTCATGCTGATTGGACCAACCAACGGTTCGATAGTTATACGAGAACAAAAATTCGTGAAACATACTAACCCACAAACATACAAAGCAAAATCGCCTAACTTGCTACTGAGATACCACCATGAGGCCACACCATGATAAGGCCAAGCTTATCTAAGTTGTGAAGTCTTTCAAACTGCACACGTAGATTTTAGTATTACCAAGTTTCAGAATACCCTTTTCCTTTGTTCTACCGAGTTCGCTAATGTCACGAGAAATAAGACTAAAACAGGGATATTAAGATGAGAGCCGCCTTTGAAGGGCCGTGCGCCAAAAAGAGTGGTAGACGATGGTACTCCACGGCGCTACCATTGTTGAGTCTGGCTTTCATAGGCTGCGTTTGAGCTTGCAAGTACTTGTCGGTAGATATTTCGTTGGTACTAGAGAGTAATATATTCTGATAGATTCATAGGTGACTCTTTTTTTCGCAAAGAGAGGGAAAAAAATATTCACAAATTCATTAGAGATATTAGATTATATTAGAGGTATCTATTTATAAGAACATACGTTCACAATACACGTAAGTCGAATGATAATCAAATAGCAAACGTTTTATAGAGGAGTGGTTCATTTTATTGTAGGTAAGTAAGTTCGTATGAGCAAGTGGCCAACTCTGGTGACGTATTTTATTGTAGGTATATCAGTGATACGAGTATTTTGAAACTGGGTATGGTAATCTAAGGAAGACATTATTTAGGTCAAATTGTATCTTGGTGTCCTTGTTGTCAATGGTATCTATCTCGAAGCGATTTGTCAAAACCATGGTACAATGCAAATCAATGGGTACTTAAATGTCGTCTCATCCTCTGATTGCCAAAAGCGTCAAGCTTAAACCACAATCATACAGAATTAATGCTCAACCAATAATTCAAGTAGTAACCAACAAACCACAATCAAACTGTGAACCGACAAACGAACATTTGCTCAACAACTTACCATTTATTTACAACATCAACAATAGCGTTAATAATTAACGAACAAATCTAATCCGGTTATTTTGGGTACGGTTAATAATTTAGTTTATGCAAATCAAATCTCTAATTTTGGTTTGTTTTAGAGATTTGCGGGAAGTGCTGGAGAAAATGCCGCCATTGTGACGAGGATTTATATTCAACTTGGAATTTGTAATACCTCCTTTCTTTGATGATCTACTTACAAAGATAATGATTTAAAGTGAACGATGGTTGTTACAAAAACAATAAATACCTACTGTAAACACTTCGTTGACCTTATTTTTCTCGATAGCTTTTTGGAAAAATATTCAAAGCTTTTCCATGTTTTTTAATATGTATTAATTTATTTTTTTGCCACGCGTTTGATTTGAAAATTAATAAACTAAAGTAACATCTATGGTCTGATTTCTTCACCCATATAACGCAAGCCTATTTTTTATTATGTAACTGTCAGCCCACATTTTTACATTCCTCGCGACATTCCTCGCCTCCTTACATTCACAATGCTTTGTCATCGTTTTTACAATTTCATCTGACCATCTGCCTGGTTGACTGCCTGGTTGATTGCCTGGTGCAATGTGATCCTATGGCTACTATTCGGGATATAACAAAATACCAACTCAACTGTATTATGTATACCTACTTAATCAAAATAATGTAGCTTTTCGTGAAACACAGAAAACGGGCCTTTATAAACAAAACAGATCCTTAAGAGATAATTTATGAATAAACAGGTCGTTGCGTTGTATCTAAGTAAGTATACCACTACAGATTATTTTAGATATTTTTTCATAACTCGACACACAAGAATATTAAAAACAGCCAAGCAAAAGCTATACAGAAAGCAATAAACGGTCAGCAAAAACAGCGACCCTCATAAAAGTGATAGCTTTCAGAAGTGGTCATCGTACTGTAGCTGACTAAACAAATAATTAACTGGACTCACTCTCGCTAATGAAAAATGGATTTAGCATTTGATTTGACTGATATTGAGCGGAGGGTTTCATAAAAAGTTATTACATTACACGTTACATATTGTTTCGAGGTGAATGTGTTCTTCTGTAGCTTTTGTTGCTAGGACCCATAAAGGTGCCGAAATCCATCAAATCATCATTGACAAATAAATGGAATTTATTAATAGGGACAATCCAAGCAACATTGACTTGCGTCTTATAATTTAGAGTGTGCGTGTGAGTAGTTACAGGACAGTCTGAAATTCTCTGTATTTAAATATAAATAAAATATAAATACTTACTTACTTACTTAATTAGTACTAAATACAAATTGTTAATGAATCTGTAGTAATAGTTTCATTATGTAATAAATTTCATTAAATAATAAAAAAAATTGATTAGATACACGTCCCATATAAACATAGTTATTTTGGTTTCGTCAAAATATGTTGACAAACCACGGCTAGCATGCTATGGTATTCCATACCTTACGTCAAAGAATAACCGACTGAAAAACCTCGACCTTTTCGAAATATTTTAATCAAAACAAAATCACGTACTCATTAAGGAACATGTAACCAAGTTTAGCCTTGGTAAAAAAAACCATAGGAGTAACTATCTAATTAGCAAAAGGACAACGCCCCAGGCAAATACGTATTCTCTTTGCAGACTTTGAAAATGTGCTACCATATTGCAACATACGCAAATATACAAATAAACAAGAACTGTAAAGTTTTATAAAATTATGTGGTTTAGGGGATAATAAATTGGGTTGTATCGGTGCTGACCATGATAAAAATTATCATCATAATTTCCTTTCATAAATCACCTTAGTCATAATCATAGTATCACCTTCGATGAGCTATATTATCCGAATGGCAATTCCTCGACTTTAAATAGGCTAAACACCAAATTTACTTTTTTTTTTAATCAGCAATCAGAATTTTTTTAAGTACTTGACACTATGCGATATGTTGATGATGAAAACGACTTTAATGTTTGCATGGTTTCAACCAACTTAGATTCTAAGCTTATAATGACATTGTTCAAAACCAAAACGAATTTTATTTTTACACGCATAGAGATAAACAAATCAATTTGAACAGATAATGCAAATTTCTTTCTCAATATTCACTCATCGCAGCGAAAAGGTAGAGATACTATTTGGATGCTGTCACAGTACCCACTGCCTTCTTCCGTCGACGCAAGTACCACTAATTTGGCTCCAGCGCCGAGCAGCCGGGCCGAGAGGGCGAATGCCGTGCCAAAACCGACGCGATTCCAGCACTCATCACGCCAAGAATGCCCTCTCTCTCCTGTAATTACAATAACATTATGCTAATGTGTATCTGTATTGCGATATTGGGGAACAAAGTAGGTCGACGTTTTTGGTATGATTGGAATTTCGGAGACACTTTTTGCTGCGGCAAAAAAGATTTTAGATTTTTTTTTTTCAATTACTATCCCAAAATGGACATAGTAATATTTTTAATTTACTTTTGATGCTGACTGTACATATCTAGCTAGGTATATGATTATGTGTTTAGATATAGAATTTTTTTTTTCATAGAAATCAGCTGATCTAAAAAGGTAAGTTAAATAAGTCGTTTTAAATTATTAAACTCAAGCTGTGGTGCCTGTACATGAACAAGACAAAAAGGTCATTTGCTTATTCACAGTACAATAATCCTCGAAACTATCCAATTTACTATCACAGCAAGCATTTAAATACAGAAAGGATCAACATAAACAAAAGCCAACACCTCTAGAATTTAGGAGCTTCTCGCAACTTACGAGTGGCCCTCACGCGATGCTGACCGATAGTTATAATTGTTTAAATTAAACAGTTCACTCTGTTTTCAAAGGGCAAGGCAACAGACACCTAGAGTGCCCTTGTTGTATTCAATAAACAAAGAAAGGAGATTCTTGAACTCAGATTCTAAGTTATTCCAGATTAAAGGATCTGGATCTTGTTCTTAAGTTTTCAAATCTCATTCTGTTAAATACGCAAATAGATGTTGATTCAAACGAAGTTTTCATAAAACTATCGAAGCAGATAGTAGATCTATAAATAAATATTGATGCATTATAATAACACACGGGAATAACGTCATTTTTTAAATCCATTTACCAGTCATTCCGGATCATTTCACTTTCGGATTAATAGTCCAACATTTTTTACACCTATTTTAAAGCTACCCAGATTTAGGAATTTCAAATTGTTTTGAAAAAAAAAAACACTTACGATCATAAATAAGTGATATCAACCGCCAATACCAATGCAGTCTTCTTGCTATCGCCTTGCGTGAATGAAATGGTCTTCGCTGATTGGCCAGTTGTAGTCAGAACTATAACAGCGCTCGCTTCTCATTGTACAGCGGCTAGAAACGCAGGCAACTGTTGTGGGCGTTAGTGCAGGAACTTTGAGCTGAAAATTATCTAGGTTTTAGATACAAAGCCCAGGTTTATTTAATTTTTAATTTGAAAAATCATGATGTTTTTACTTACATTAAAGGTTTTTTCATAAAAATCCTTTTCTACGTCAACATTATGTTCAGCAACATAAAAAGCCTTCACCAAAGAAAGAAGCAGTTCTGTTGGAGCAAAATCCAGTTCCTTACTATCCTTCAGTACAACTCCTTGGAAACGATTATCGACTAATTGTTCGGCAAATATCATCAAATTTCTATCATTGGCAGTACCACTGTAGTATTCTTCTCTGATGCCAGAGTTTGAGTAAAACACAGGTTTGCATGCCTAAAAGATAAGAGAATTTTTAAATAATTCGAGATTAAGTACCTAGTTCTTCGATTTAATCGTTTCCTCTGTGTTCTAGAGATGTATCAATTAAATGTTGTTTGCATAGAACAAATTTTATAATCTGCCTCAAACCGTATTTAGAAGTATTTTCGACACCCACTAACATAACTTTATACTTATTAATGTTGTTCACTTGTTATACTTAATTTTTAGTAGTTTAAGTAGTTCAAGTGTTATGTTTCATTCCAATGAAAACACAAAGAATATCAAAACTTAGGTATATCATAACCAGGTTTACCAAACTCAAGCTCAGCAAATTTCTTTGAAAGTTACCTACTTTAATCAAATACAAGTCAGATTGATTTTAGAAACTTATTGGTTCCTTGAAGCATTTTTGTATAAAAGTATAGTACAGTTGATTAATTATTCCATTATCAACATCTAAAATAATTCCGTTTGAAATCTGTAATTGATTTATTTTCATATCAGAACTAATTTATACGGATCTACCATCAAAGCGAATGCCTTATTAACCTTAATTAATTCATTGGTAGCCTCCGTTTTCAATATTCCGATCCAAAGTAAAATTGGTATCGATTCGTATGTGGCTTAGTTTTCTGAACTCAGAAACTTGTTTGGATTCTGTAACGTCTATCAAAATTATGAAGTCTGCCTGAAAAACTAATTTAATTACGAAACCAAAGTTTTCTAAAACAAATTTAGGAAAAATCGTGACTTTGTAATGGTTTTTAGGGTTCCGTACCTTAAAGGGTAAAAAAAGGAACCCTTATAAGATCACTTTCTTGTCCGTCTGTCCGTCTGTCCGTCTGTCCGTCTGTCCGTCTGTCCGTCTGTCCGTCTGTCTGTCCGTGTGTCACCATCGATTATCTCTGGAACGGGTAGAGCTAGCAAGTTGAAATTTATACCATATACTAAGGTCTATAGTCCCTATTGTGTGTATAAAAATCAAGGTCCTGAGTCAACACTATAAAAAGATATAGGCAAATTTAGGTTTTCGTGAAAACTTGTGAGTACCAAAACTTACCTTAATTATAAACTTTTTTTATTTTTCGGAATTTTTCCTTTACTTGTGCTGAAAGACCTTGCTTGTAACCAAATTTGACAATTCTAGGTCAACCGGAAGTACTCTAGAGGTTTTGGGTCGAAAACCTAAATGGTAGTTCTCGTTGACCTAGAATAACGAAATTTGGCAAAAAGCAAGGTCTTATAGCACAAATAAAGGAAAAATTCCAAAAAATTAAAAAAGTTGAAAATTAAAGGGTATTCCCATACAACTCAGAGGACAATCTTAATTGGCGTCAACTATGTATGTATGGGAACACCCTTTAATTTTCAACTTTTTTAATTTTTTGGAATTTTTCCTTTATTTGTGCTATAAGACCTTGCTTTTTGCCAAATTTCGTGATTCTAGGTCAACGGGAACTACCATTTAGGTTTTCAACCCAAAACCTCTAGGGTACTTCCGGTTGACCTAGAATTGTCAAATTTGGTTACAAGCAAGGTCTTACAGTACAAGTAAAGGAAAAATTCCGAAAAATAAAAAAAGTTGATAATTAAGGTAAGTTTTGGTACTTACAAGTTTTCACGAAAACCTAAATTTGCCTATATCTTTTTATAGTGTTGACTCAGGACCTTGATTTTTATAGTCACAATAGGGACTATAGACCTCAGTATATGATATAAATTTCAACTTGCTAGCTCCACCCGTTCCTGAGATAATAGATGGTGACACACGGACAGACAGACAGACGGACAGACAGACAGACAGACAGACAGACAGACAGACAGACAGACAGACAGACAGACAGACAGACAGACAGACAGACAGACAGACGGACAAGAAAGTGATCTTATAAGGGTTCCTTTTTTTACCTTTTAAGGTACGGAACCCTAAAAAGTAAATACCAATTCAATTAACTGAACCGAAATTAACAAATTTCAGATGCTGACTAAACACCATGTACTTACTCGCTTTGAAATCACTATCACAGGGTTTTTCACGGACATCGATACCGATAAACTTATAGGCATGATTTATAGTTATCGATGAACCAAATCATTATTGTTTTAACTTAAAAATCTGGAAGTAGAGATTTAATACGACACGTTTAGTTTTGACAATTACCTATTTATTGTTCCACGGCCACATCGTTTTTTTTTTTTTTTTAACGAAAATAGGTTTGCCTTTGACCACACCCTGCCTGATGTAAAGCAACAGTGTGGTCTAAGATGGAGCACGCTTACCTAGAAGGAACCTATTGGGCGTTTCTCCACTAAACCGGCACGGCACCGGCACCGGCACCGGCGCCGGCGACGCAAAAATGTATGAAAATGTACTGCTCGTTTTTCCACTTGCCGGCGCCGGCACCGGCATGGTTTCATACATTTTTGCATCCCCACCACCGGCGCCGGTGCCGGTGCCGGTGCCGTGCCGGCTAGTGGAAAAACGCCCATTGACTCTCGATTTGAAGACACCCAAATATACTTTTCTGGAAATACAGACCCCGGCAAGGAGTTCCACATTTCATAATCATAATTCAACTTTTTCAACAACCTATTTCATCCCTCATTTGTATCAAGATATTTTCCCGACCAAGCAAACTTACCCTAACTTTTTAATTTTTCCCTATTCTTTCGAATGCGATTTTAATTCTGACTAAATCAATAAATGAAAAATCTTGACTTATTTATTAGTATTATTAGTAGCCCATCGAGTCCCACTGCTGGGTAACGAACTCCCCTTGACTTATTACGGATCTTACGTGCGGCAATATTTGGCCATACAGTTCGAAAAACACGGAAGAGGTACCTATATTGTTAAATAAGTAACTTAAGCCGAATTGAATGAAAAATCCACCTCAGCGCAAACGATAATGCTCTTTTATCCTAAAATGTGGTGCAATGTGTTAAAGAAACGATATTTTATGAGTTAAAATGTGGCTACATCCATCGTGTACGGAAGAGCTCTCCAATTTATGTGCGTAATTAAGTGGAGTTTGCGCGCGCCCGTCGCTCGGCACTTCCCAGCGGTAAATGAAATTTACGTACGCCTTCACCTTTCGAACGTATCTTCACTGCTGATGCTGGTCTAAGACACAGAGTGACTGTTCCTAAATAATGTTCTACGCGAAGTAAGCCCTTAAAAGAAAAACCATAAAGTCATAAGTCATAAGGTCCATAAGGTCTAAAAGACCTCATGGAGTGCACGAATGGGGCCACAGAGTAGCCAGTCACTGGAAGAACACCATTTTAGTTTGAAATTAGTCATGGACACGACAGAAGAAAAGAAGTAAGCCATTGGTCGAATAGGAGTGTGCATTGACTTTCGATCCGAAGGTTGTGGTTTCAAATTCCGATAATTCCAGCTATCGTTTTGGAAAATTGAAAAAATCTTGAAAGTTTTTGTAAGACTTTACTAACAATAAACAAGCATAATTGTTTCAGTTGCAGAGATTTCAAGTCCGCCCTGCATCCAAATCATTTTTTCATGTGTGCAAACTGTCTCTGAGCTTTCGCTTTTATTGTCCAGAGAGGCTTATCCAAGCTTCCCTTTGTATCATCAAATAAGCATCAAATATTTATTCTAGCGTGGACACGGCTTTGGAACACCGTAGAAAACGCTACCTCTCTTATCTTGACTCTCAAATCAAGGCTTTTAGCCCTGAAACGTAAGAGAAAAGGGTGGCACAAGACGCTGACACTGCTCTATTACATTTAATAATCTTTATTTAACCGTAACCCTTTAAATAAGTTTTGAACAATCTCTACGTGCTTTGTTTTTAATAAAAGGTTACATTTTTGATTAAAAATTAAACAGGCAATCACAATTTTTTTTAATTTTTTACTAAGTATCGCTTTTTCTTTAATCGACTTCAAAAAAGGAGGAGGCGTTATGTTCGGCTGCGTGCTGGCTTTATGTTTGTTTTTTCTTTCTTTCTTTAAATTGCAATTCAATAAATAAGGGGCAAGCTTCAGTTACCGACCATTTTTACAGACTGACCGTTCTCAATGAATGAGCATTACAATCAAACTACTGAACATGATCGAAACTTACAAGAAAATTGTCACTTACACATTCAGAATACTTCTATCCTAGATGTCGCAAAATAAGAGTTGTCCAAAAAAATTACTGCTCATAAACTTATGTTGATACTTGTTAAAAATTTAATTGTAAGTAATTTTGAAATTGAAATTTAAAAACTTTAACAGTAAAGAGTCTGAACATTTTTTTCTAAAAATTCATAACATATTCTCCAGTTTCTCTCATAGGCCCAAACTTTTAATCATAAAGTAAAACAAACAGTTCCAACATTAACCTTTCGTCAACCAGTGGGTAAAGTAGGTTACCGTAACATTATTATCGTACTTATCCTTCCTGCAGACGTTAGTTAATACGAGCCCGGGGGATGCTTTGTTCTGCCGTGACCCTATTAACCACTTAGCAGTAATTTACCAGACACTCGGCCACATATTTTACTTGATATTACTTAGGGTGTTAATAGACTGACTTTACTGACAGATTTAGGTGAGTCTCACGCTCACCGTCAGCGCTGATAGGCGAGTGATCTTTATTACAATGAAATAAGGATACTGATTGTTCAGCACTGACGAGAGCAATCAGCGTAGCCATTTCTGCTAAACAATCAGTATCCTTATTTCATTGTAATAAAGATCACTCGCCTATCAGCGCTGACGGTGAGCGTGAGACTCAGCCTTAGTTCGGCACGGTTGTATTTGACAAGCATAACTGCACCTAAGGGTGCGTTTTCACCGACGACGCGGAGATGGGTGGAGAGGAGCGGAGAAGAGCAGTGAAACGTTGCAAGTGTTTCCATTAAAGCGGAGCGGAGTGGGGCGGAGTGGAGCTGATCTGCATTGAGGTGTATTCTGATCGCCCCTCCCACCGGCTCGGGGCCGCGTGTTACTTACCCTGTTTCCACTAATGCGGAGTGGAGATTTCGAGCACTATGATTGGCCAATTCACGGTCCGCTCCTCTCCACTCCTCCCAGCTCCGCTTCAGTGGCTTCGTGCTTTGTATGAAAGCCGAAGTTGTCCAAATATTCTTTTTTTTTTGTTTATGCTTATTTCCTGCTCTTATCTCACAACAGGTTTTTTTTCTTTGCTCATACAACTTTGCTCGATTTTTTAAGCACTAATTTATTTATGTTAGGTTTTAAGTAAGTAAGAGAGACCATAGTTTCCTCGCAGTGGCCCTCAAAATAGTTCCACTATGGAATATTGAGCCTGCAGTTGGGCAATAAGATATTGATGTGACAAATGAAACTCTTTTCAGGGAGAAGGAGAAATGAGAAATATAGTAAAAATGAGAAATAAGATAAATATGGACTTTGAAAAATGAGATAAATATGGTAACACTAAAATAATAATGGTTGAAAAATATTGTTCGCTAATCTAAAGAAGTCGGTTAAGATAAAATGACTCCATAGCGACATAAAGTGGCTATGTACTGCTGTAGGCTGAATACTGCAAGAAACGAGGCAGACTGTAATAATGAAGTGAAATATTCATCAGGCTCCGTCTGGAAGCCTGGCCGCGACACAGAAGACCCGAAAACGTACTTCATACAACTTGGTGGAGTATTCTGGGAGAGCATGAAACCACTGAAGAATTATGTAAAAAAAAAACAAATCTATATCAGGAGTTCATGAACTGAAATTCGACTACACAAAGAATATGATAGGGATTAGTACTGAGATGTTTATTTTGGATGATATAAAGGACTTTTCTGACTACAATGTATCATACCATGACCGTAATAGGATCGTGCTAGACAAAAAAATAATATTGTGCACTATGAGATGCACTATAATATACCTACGTTCCGTCACCGACCAACACCGTAGTGTGCCATTACAGGAATGGTGAGTAGCCGGCTAGTAAAAAACACGTGTGATGACCGTTCTAAACGGGTTAAAACCGTGTCTGTATAATGTTCAAAACTCTTAAGGTGCGTACGGATAGCGCGTACCGTACACTGTACGCGTAGCTACAGGTATGGACTTGACGTTCTGGACACGTGTATACTGACTACGCGTGCCAGGGTACGCGCTATCCGTACGCACCTTTACAAGAACTAACAATACGCTTACGCAAACGGGCATAACGCGGTTGAGCCATTGCAGTGGGCAAAGTAGACCATATAGTGTTCCCTTCCCTGTCCAATACGGTCATACTTTGGTAAGGCATGGTGTATTTGGCAAAGACGCTCACGTCAAGTGCCAATTCAATTTCAAATAATATTTTTAAGGTAACATTTAAAAAACTATTATGATAAATATTCTAGGACCTTCATCGATTCTGTCTTACTATTTCTATTAGTGAATTATGTGCTTTGTCAAATATAAATTATGAATTTAATAAAAACTACACACATTCCAGAATAAGAACTCGGTAACTCGCGTCGCTGAATTTTTGAGGGCCCGCGTGAGACAGCCTGCGAATATTCGGATGAAAATACACCGGTGTCGTATCAAAAAGGAAGACTCCACACTGTTTGTGCTCGTACATTTGCATTAATTACCAGAAGGTGATGAGATGTCGCAGTGTGAATAGAAAAGTGTCATATTTTCGCCTCGGCGTCGAACTATGAAACTTTATTACTTGAATTTTGCACCACGATCGCAGTCTTTTTGGTTATTGGTAGCTTTTATGACATTTTGGCCAATTAATTTTCTTAGTTCTTTAAATTTTATAGTAAAAGTTTAGCATTCGCCTTTTTTTTTTCCTACAAATGGTCGGCTCACATGTTTGGTACTTCTGTTTTCCCTTACCACTAGACTTTTCACCACTAGTTTTAGTAAAAATAATTCAGATAAACTAAGTTATGTTTAAGCGTAAAGTTCTTATTGTATTTTACAATGTAATGTGACTATGTAGTAGTTTAGTTTCTGTAAATAAAGCGTAAAGTTAAAAAACTAGGTAATATTCTAAACTAAATTATATTAGTTTTCTCACAGCGTCGACGGGCTTGCAACCTGTCACGTATGGAATGCTAACTTCTGCAAAATGTGGGCATGTACCAAATATCTATTGGACATGGACATCTTAGACCAAATGTGTATTTGGACAGGATCTCAAATGTCTAAAGTTTTGAGAGAATGTCTATCGCGCCTTAGGGATACAGTCGTTATCATTATGTTATTTATATATTGATTTTTTATTCGAAAATTTTTCAATCTGCAGTTACACAAACTTCCATCTTGATTAGAAATTCTCACGACAACAATACACAATTTCAAAACGTATACAAAAACAAAATCCGGATAAGCTATTCACATTAACAAACTTCGCTCTCAATAACACAAAAGCGTAAATGCACCACACAATGGTCTTATCTGAACGCAATAAGGCTCTAGGCACAGGATTACTTATTAAGTGGATTACTGACTGAGAAGTCGAGGGAAGGTCTGAGTCGAAGCTCATTCAGGGAACCAGACGGGCGATGAATTTTTGAGAGGCCTCCACGGCCGTGTGTGAACTGAAAGCCTCTTTTTAGAAAACGAAATCGAGGATAATGAACTGGAGACAGACGCTCGTGTAATGGATGTTTCCTAGATTGTGATTGTGATTGTGACTAATGATATTACTTTTGGTGTAGTTTTACTGTCTTTGAATTTTTTATATGTATAATATTTATGGATTTACAAAAAAAAGTACTTATATAAGTATGTAGTTTATCGTGTACACAAGCTTTGCTTACTTTGGAGCTAGATGATGCTGAGCGTAACGTCTAGCATTAAGTATTTATTTATTTTTTAATTGTTATTTATTGCCTTATTATTAAATTTAAAATATATGTAAAAAATACATTGATTTGTATTTTCGTCACATCATTAAGTCTGGAAAATTAAATATTTCGTTTTCGTTAGTTGAGGTTTAAGAACTTTAATTCTCATAAGAACACAGTAGTAAATAAGAATTATTATTACATTATTTAATTCATTAGTTCGTATTTCTACTTCTATTTTACTATTTTTAATTAGGTATACTACTTTAATTGATATTCTTCAAACGATTTCAAATGCCAAAAGATCTGAGAGGATGTCTACCGCGCCTCGATACAGTCTTGATCCTATTTCATTTCATTTCTAATTTAAAATCGAAAGAATTTGAATACCATATCTGGCAAATATACATCTACCTACACTTATATTATAAGGAGGTAAAAGTTTGTTTGTATGTAGGAGGTAATCTCCGAAACTACAAATCCGATTTCAAAAATTATTTCACCTGTATTTAGAATGAACTTTCAGGATGAACATAGGGTATATGTTACGTAAGTACCTCGCGGCCAACGTGCCGCGACCGCGGGCGGAAGCTAGTCAAATATAATTATATTATGTTTAATTTTCTTAATTTTTTTATAACATTCTTAGTCAGTAACTCATTTTAGCAATGAGGATAAATTATTTTGCAGTCAACGACTTTTCAAAATAGAAACAATAGTGCGCTGGAATTGTAATTCTAGGAACAACAAAGACTAGATTAGTTTGTGTAAGTATAATTAGTTTGTACCACAAATACCCATAGTCTATTTGAATGTAATTACCGTTCTGCGTATTGATAAGCAATTAAATTTCACTCTACGTATATGGATTGGAATACCATTTCAATGACTGAGGTGCTGGTCTATTGAATTCTGTTCATCAGGATTATAACATACCAAAACATTCCACTACGAAATATCTACTGGTTAGTTCTGTTAGGAATCATTATTTATTTGTAGTTCTCCAGTTTTGGGCCGATTTTTAAGGAATTTTATCAGTTGCCATTGATATTTAATTGATTCAGACGTGACTTTGCGGAAGTCCATATTCAGATTTTTTTTGAAAATTCCAAAATATCTAGTAGGTACTCCTCCGCTACTCTACCTATACCAAAAAAGATTCGTCAAAATTTTCACGCTAAAGCCACCCAACCACCCACTTTCCACAGCCTAGCCTTACTATGCCAGGCTAGTCAGGGCAAATCCGGGAACAGCACCAGCGCTTTCTGTTCGGCGCTCGTAGCGACAAGACGTCTGCGCCAGCACAGAGGGAGTCAATTAACTCCTGAGGATGCCCCGTGGAGGGGTGACACGTGTCAGGACCATCAAGTTTTCGTTTTTGTTTTCACGCTGGTGCTGTTCCCGGATTTGCCCTGACTAGCCTGACATAGTAAGGCTAGGCTGTGGAAAATGGGTGGTTGGGTGGCTTTAGCGTAAAATTTTGACGAATTTTTTTTTTGTATAGATTAGCGGAGGAGTACTAGATATTTTAGAGTTTTCAAAAAAAAAAAACAGTTGCCATTGATTTGAAAAAACACGAATTTCTTCGTAAAGATTTTCAACTCATCTCTCATTCATTTCATCGTATTCTGCAGATTACCTTGTTTCGAATCATATCGAGACGAAAAACAGAATTTCTTACTTTTAAATATTAAAAAGCTACGTTTCCCACAAAATCTAAGCTCAAAATAAAAAGTGAGATACCGTAACGAGCACTTTTTCAATGCAGAAAATCTGCATTCAGAAAATCTTTGCACGCTTGTTAAGAGGGTGATACATGTAAAGTCGAGAGTGCGAGTCAAAACGTTAAGAGTGAGCAGACATCACCTTCAATCAGTTCTTTCTTAAAATGAACCTTAGTTTTTCACCATAAGGTCCGTTGTATCTTGACAAAAATTTTCATTTTGATAATTTGAAAACTTTTATTCATTAGGTATCTTATACCTACAGTAGGTACTCTTACAGTTTTTTTTTCTTTGTCACTGGATGATTACATTTAGCATTGTTGTGCTCAACATTCGCAAATAGTTTCTGAAGATGGTCAAGTTGCTTGAAACAAGCTGGCACGACGTTTGATCAAGCAAAGTTATCAACATGCGACACATGTGAAGCAAGATATGACTTTAGACAAGGAGTTACTGCTTGATCAAACATTTCATATAAGCTGCTTTCTCTACGTTCTTTTATTCATGCCGCTTGATCGTCTCTTAACTTCACAGATTTCTCACGGACAATTAAGCGACCAGCTCCTCGATTTTACAAAAAAAACTTTTTCTTACCCAAAGCAAACGTCAACTATTTCGTTTTGTTTCATAATCTAATGACGATGAGTTTAGGTTACTCTATTGTGATGACGTTTTCAAACAAACTACCAATGAGATTTTGCAGATTACTGTCATTTTGGGGAACGAAATAAAACGCAACGGTAGCTATACCGGAATGGTTGACGACTGACGTTGTAAATTAGAGGATTTGGCGCCCAGTGCAAGATTTGTTTATAAAAACTATTGTGTACTCTGTGGTTAAGGGCATGAAAAGCGAAGGAGAAAAAAATATAGGTATGGGAGAGGATCCTTAGCTTTCCTTACTGAGGTTAGATTGCTTACGTGCACGCAAATGTTCTCAGACGAGGTCTTGAGACTGCTCGGCGAAAACTTAAGGCGGTCTGCGCTAAAATACAACTTCAGGAGTTGTTTATTTTCGAAACTTAGTAAGATTTGGCATGCTCTGGGAATGCAAGATAATTTACCTGCTTTTTATAGATCAGAAAATTACTCTTCAAAGGCACATGCAAGCCGTTATGAATGAAATCAATTTTTATACGAAGTATATTCATTTCTACTGTATTTTTTACTACTACTGTCATGTATGTGGACTAGCATTACTAGCTTTTACGAACTGAATCATGTATTTTTTATAGTGTAGGTACTTTGTTAGTCGTTAAATAGTCAATAGTCATGCAACGATTTATTAAAACACTAGCTGCTGCCCGCGGCTTTGCTCACGTGGTACCCAGATAAAAAGTAGCCTATGTTACTCTAACTATCTCCACACAAAAAATCACGTCAATCCGTCTCTCTGTTTTGACGTGAAAGCAGGACAAATAAACAAACAAATAAACACACTTTCACATTTATAAAATGGGTACGGATTTCCAAATTATAAAAATATATAAGTGGCCGCTAAATTCGGGGTTTCCACTATAAATTATGTTTGGCAACACCTAAGTGGATTAATCCCGAAATAATAACATTATTTGAGTTATGTATGTAAAGTGCAATACGTACCCTAATTATGAAGCACTGAGGGACGTCATTAAAAACGGTACTTAAGGAGTTACGATCGCGTCTAAAAGCTTCGTCAGAGTCACAGTTCAAATGAAACAGAACGTTTTATGAAAATATATTTTTGTAATTTTATGGTTTAGACTAAGTATTTCTTTTATAGTTTTAACACACTTAATGATCTTTTAGGTTTTTAAAATGCATCACAAAATTTCACCCGGATGGAATCTAGACGCAAGCTGAGAAGTATTTTCTCCTACAGAATTGAATCCATCCCAGAAGCTCAATTAGACTAGAGGCACGGTCATGGGTAGGCCGAGGTTGCGAATTCAAATCCTATTTGAGTGCAACTTTTGGGATGAATTTTAATTTGATTGCTATAATCATAAAAATATGAAGAATGTAAAGCATTATTATTGTTACTACTAACACTCATACTAGTGTCCCGTTAAGTGTAGGCAAAGATTGCCTCCTGACTGTATAAATCATCTAGTAAAGATGTAAAGGCCTAAGTTTTTAACACTCATGTAGTCACTGTCCGGTTGTTACGGCGCGAAATAAGGTGCTACGATCTACTTCAGAGTGCTACGAAATCAAATTAATTTAATCAGTCAATGCTTGTAACCCTTGACATTAAAAAAGTTAGGCAAGTACTTTATTTTCTTTTAACAATTCGAGGAAAATTTACAGCTTGGTACAATGATGAAACAATAAAACAATACGTAAGAAAAACATATTTAAAATGAAGAATAGTTCTAAACATGTTAAATTAAAAGTTGAAAAGTGCCTAAAGTTGCCCATAGATCTTAAGAACCTCAGTGCGAAATAATCATGTCAATTTTTGTAGTGCAACTTTATGTTAGTCAAACGTCTCGAAGACAGATTCCACCAACATAAGTTGAACTACCGAAATTGGCACGATATTCATTTTTAGTTTTCAGGGCAGAATGGCATAGGTTGCTATATTATGATAATTATTATGCATATTATGATAATAATACCATACCATACCTTACCATACCTTAGGGCCTTACCATACCTTATTAAAAATACTATGGCTCTAAGGAACTTGAAGGCTTAAAGATCTGAATCAGATCTTTTGTAAAGTGAGCAGGATATTCTCCGAGGACTCTGACAAAGCTTTTCTGTAAATACTGTTTATGCAAACTGTTTGTGCCCTTGTAAACAAAAAATATTAAGGATTAATGAAAAGTTATGCCTAATGGGCTATTCGTGAAATATCGTCCGTTTTCACGACCATAATAAAAGGAATAAAAGCCTGGCGTGAGTCTGAGCCAGATTAGAAAAGGCTAAATGTGGGAGCTTAATAGCTTTAGTGCTTCAGCTTTGTAAATTAGTTGTAGTTCATTTACTTCGGAGATAACAAGTTTACTGTTCAACGGCTTTTGTTTATTCTTCTCTTATTAGTTGTATAAAGCAAAATGTTATGGTGAAGTAGGCCTTTAGAACCCTTGTTCGCTTTATGACAGATTACTTTACCATTAGGCCAGATTAGTTTTTGGACAGATTCGCTCTATAGTCGGATTGCTCATCATACGCACTAAAATTGACGATCAAAATGTCATTTTTCATATATTTTCAGTTCGTACCATGAGCAATTCGACTATAAGGCAAAAATTGTACAGTCAATGACAGATTCGATAAGATTTTTCAATTTGTTTGCGTTTTATTATTTGATTGTATCCCCAAGTGCGGTAGACAGAATTAAAAACTGATGATCTTCAGTTTAAAATGCATATCAATACAGATTTGATTATGAATAGGTAAAGCTTAAAGATATGATAAAAAAATGAAAATCTTCATTTTTTTCAAGCTTTCGGGATGTGTCTATCAATTCTCTTATAGATTGAAGTTTTGTAGGAAGGCGGTGTAAGTTAGAATCTAATGAAAGCAAAGTTATAACAAAACAGTTACCTATGTTCAACGATTTTAAATTGAAATAGAATAAGAGCAAAAAATTGTTCCCAAAATATCCGGAACTCAATAGGTAGCAATCAGCCGTGTAACCACAACATGTCCGATGCAGTTTCAAATCCCTCCATTTGATTTCTGAATTTATGCATCCAACAGTTCATATACCCATAGATATCAAACATTAATTGAAACAAGTGAACTCTATCTCAAAGCCACAAGGTCGATGCTACAACAGTTTTTTGCGGTACGTCGAACCTCCGTCAATTCACACATGAATTACTTTTCAATAAAAATCGGATGGAATTCGGATTTTCAGACGTACCTTTTTATGCGACGAGTTTTATGTTTGTATTTAAAATGCATATGAATAATTTTATATTCCATAACCAGTATAATTCATGGATGTGCGAGTAAAAATTTTACTACAATGTAATTAACATTGTAGTAAAATTTTTATTATGCACCATACCATTGTCATAATCAGGTCTTTGTCCGGGTGTCGAGTTTGACAAAGCCGAGACATCCGGCCCTCGGCTCGAGTTTGGCAAGAGGTCTTCGTCAGCAGACATGCGCAGCGCGTTCAGAGTATGTACAAAACCGTAAATAACAATCCGATTCGCGAGTAATGATGGACAAAAACGAAAAAGTCACTGAATCTGAACTTACAGTAACTCAAGGTAAATCAGGTTTGAACTACAAAGTTTTTGGCTCGAACATTATGACAACTTACCAGTCGTACCTTAAAAAATTGAGCTAAGCCTCAGTTTTTCTGTATTAGCCTAAAGAGAGTTTTTTCTGGTAATGGTTCGTGTCATAAAAAGCTAATCACATTAGTTTATACATTGTCCCCCTTTCTTATGAAGGATGTTTAAAGTTGAACACTGGTTAAACAACGTTCTGTCTCTATTCGTCACTATCCACAAATAAAGACCGGACGTTGTTTAACCAGTGTTCAACTTTAATCATCTTTCATAAGTAAGACCCTGTAAATTTGTGAACTCATGAATGAGGTTTGTTCTCACCTTTGAAAACAAATGATGATGATTCGATACCCATATCCATCTGACCGTCTGACAGAAG
This sequence comes from Camptogramma bilineatum, assembly GCA_958496255.1. Taxonomy (NCBI): domain Eukaryota; kingdom Metazoa; phylum Arthropoda; class Insecta; order Lepidoptera; family Geometridae; genus Camptogramma; species Camptogramma bilineatum. The sequence continues at coordinate 11,769,813 of OY292458.1, forward strand.
ACTTATCTATGCTCGAACGCTGTAATTTCATAGGTCATGACCTAATTGATTTATCTACGTATGGCTGAATCGAAGCAAACAGGGCAGCAAGGCACTAGTGAATTTACACTGAATATAGGATTAACTACTACGGGAATCCATTAGGAAAGTGAATTCCAATTGCTTTAGCAAATAAAGGGCATTTTCAATTGAATGTGAATAAAAGAGACTAGTCATCAATTACTTTGTACCTGTTAATATGCAGACAAGTATACTTAGAAGGTATACTTTCATTACTCCGTTTTGTTTGACGAGTTTTGGTTGATTGTGTCTATGTTTTTTATAATAATTTCGTCTTCAAGAACACTTTTATTATTTCACCATTTAATAGGTTCTACTCAGAGAAAGCGAAAGCCATGTCTGACTTTCGCTTCTATAACAAAGTTACATGCGAATTGCAAAACTTATCTATTAACAAATTAAAAAAAATCAATTAAACGTCATCTCCATAAGAAAGCGTATCATAAAATATCAGGTTACCTGGATGACGAAAATACCTGGGACTGAACATGCTCCAACTACGTTTTTATTGAAATAGTGATTAAAATATTGTATCAAAATTATATTAAACAACTGATGTGTCAAAGTAATCAACCTACATATATATATTTTTATAATTTTAAACCACACTGAGGTATCAGTGCGGGTCTGAATCCCGTCGGAATCGCAAATTTTGATAAGAATTTTAATTTTCAACTACATAATCTTATTGAATAAATAATCTTTGACTTTTGTCTTTTGACTTGTTGATGAAAAAAGCCCTTAGGCTTAGGGTATTAAATTGAAAACTATTCATACAAGACATGACTAGACACGACCATCGTAATATGAACACACACTAACCATCCCTCGGTCTAAGGGCCGTCGCTCTGTAGGGTACTCGACCTTCCCCAATATAAAGGGAGGTCTGTTTTAACTTCATCTCGCCACTTACGGTATATTGATTGCGGTGGTCTTTGGCAAATTTTCGAAGGATAATGAATATAGGCGGTAAAGGTGCGCTTGTGATTTTGCATCGGACGAAGATTGAGGCAACCCTAATCCTAAACCACAGAGTATATTGTGCTGAGAATTATTTTAGGAGAAATACATGAACATTATTAACACACGGGAATTACTCAGGTAAAATAAATAATTTTTTGAAAGTGAAATACATGAAACTTAGTAAAATAATAATGAGACTGAAAGTGTAATTTATAGACAAAATATTTGGATGAATTTGTAATAGACAATAATGAAAATAAAGCAAAAACATAATAATAAGACAGAGGATGGGTATGGGATAACAATTAAGGCTTCTTGCTAGCAAAGTGACTATTTAGCTTATAAGTAGTTTACTTACGTAGGTAATATCTGAATGAAGTTACCAATAAAAAGGTTTACATTTGACCACACTTTGCCTGATATAAAAAAACAGTGTGGTGTGGTCTAAGATGGAGTACCTACGCTTACCTAGAAAGATCCTCTTAACTCTCGATTTGAAGACACCCATATTATACTTATACAGAAACCTATGTGTATTTAGCAACATTAATGTTTAGATAGCTCTTCGATTATTAATTTTACGTTTACACGATCTGATGAAATCAGTCACCAAAACCAACTATACGAAACCGCGATATACATTCATACAATTCAGTACACCCCATGTTGGCAGAAATTCATAACATCCAGAACATTATATACAAACAATGACGTCACCTGGTCATAAAGTAACTAAACAGCAATTTCACAATTGGGGGGGACCCTGTTCGACTTGGAATTTGCGTTTATTGTAAAATAAACCAAATTACCATAGAGTGAAGATTGAAAATGTCTTGGAAGAAAAGACTAGCCAGTAACGCCTATATAATGGTCCTTATATGGCTCAACTGGTCCTAATTGTACTTTGTAAAGTTATGTAAATATGTAAGTACAGTAGTAGTTTAGTTTCTGTCAAAAAATATTTGTAATTTGGTTATTTATTAATTCACTGAAAACTTTGATTATGAAATGAAATCTATTGTCACACTCTATATTTTGTGATTTGATGAATTTAATCGAATGCACACATTTTACTGAGACAAATCGATCACTAATCACAGAATCAAGAGATATTAAATTTCCTTGGTTTCTAAACTTTAAGTATAGTTTGCGTCATGTAAAAAGAACGCTGGAAGAAAGTGGAGGGGTGTGTTTTGTCTCATGTTTGCGAATAGGTAACCCATGCTCAAACATGAGACAAAACACACCCCTCCACTTTCTTACAGCGTTCTTTTTACATGACGCGAACTATACCTAGGTAGCTACCACAATTAAATTTCAGCATCGGAGTGCTTTTGTAGTTCTAAATACAATTTATTCTATGACCGTTGAGTCTATGCTGGACAGTCACAGACCACATGCTTACTTTGTTTGGAAAGTTAAATAATAATAGCAGACCATTTTACATCATGTCGGGACTACCGTGGCTGTGGTCTCGGGGAGAGCTGCGAAACAATGTAACTGACTTAAAGCGTGAAACAGAATACGTATGTTTTGAAGTGTCAAGATAAATAAAAGGATATAGTCGTATTGCTCATTATACGGACTAAAGTGAAGGAAAAAATGTCATTTTTCCTTCAATTTTGACATAAAACGCATCAAAACTAATCAAAATTGAAGGAAAAATGACATTTTTTCCTTCACTTTTAGTCCGTATAATGAGCAATACGACTATAGGTATTCTTACGAATCTACTATGCGGCTACGTTCTTATAAGAACGATCGAGGTCATCATAAGGCATTTTTTCATCGGTGTATGCGGTTCGTAAGTTGTCATCTATCTATTCGTATAAATATAAAAATAAATGTTTGTACGTTTGTATGCTTGTAGTGAGATTGTGATGAAAGGTAGGGTCTTCTGAGGACGAAGGTTTCTGGTCCAAAAATAGGTACTAAATTTTTAAAAAAGTGTTTAAATCCTACTAATATTATAAAGGCGAAAGTCCGTGTGTGTGTGTGTGTGTATTTGTGAATGTTTCTTACCACGTATCTCCATAACTACTGAACCGATTTTGATAAAATTTCGAATGTTGATAGTTTAGGTTCTGGAATAACACATAGGTTACTTTTGATCCCGGAAAAATGTATGTTCCCGTGGGATAAAAAAATAGTAGGCGAAGCCGCGCGCGTTCGCTAGTGTTTTCTTATTTTGCTTAGCACTTCAACGCATGCCAGGTACAGCTAGTAATGTAGTAATAAAAACCATACAAAGCAGTAAGTACCACATTTTTGATTGATATGTACATTGAATGTATCTACAGGCTTAAAACTGAATTGAATATCCTCATACCATTCACATACATACACTAACACATCACATTTATTTGCGTCACACATCGTAAATTACAATTTAGCATATCCATTCGACGTACAATGTCGCACAAGTGCATTGTGGTGTATCTCAAATTATAGTTCGGGATTGTTTGTGCATATCTTATGTTCCAAATGGATATAGAATTATGGCTTACGAGTTGCCTTCTACTAAATTGTGTGGTTATTGAATGAATTATACTTGTTACTTGGGATCTTAAAAGATTTGAAAGATAACTGGTTTCCTCACGATTTCCTCCATTTAGAACTCGAATTAATGAGCATGTAATTTTTCAAAACGAAAACCTATTGCTTGAGCACGGCTGGTGTTCGAACTCACGACCTTACGATCGAAAGTCAAGCACTAGCCCACTCGGCCAACACAGACTTGAATTGATGATTCTTTTGTTTGTTATATGGAAATACCTACTTACTTAGTCATTTGCGCGAATCATATTTTGATCAAGATACAACTTGACACAGTCCTACAAATTGCAAAAAACGCAAGAAAATTTGAAATTCGCGAGCTACCGTGGCAAATCCGCCTTAAAAATACACCAGCTAGTCATAATGAGCTTTGGTACATGACTATGGATGTGAGTAAGTAATCCAAAGGTCAAGGTTTCAGGGTTTAGGCTCAAAGTTATGCAGGCTGAAGACCCCTGGGCTAGAATTCTAAGATAAACTCTAGTTTGAATTAATTTCGGTGAAATCTTGTTTACGCAGTGGTTTATGACAGAACCCGTGCCTAATTTAGGTAAGGAGATGAAGTAGGTGATTTATTATTTAGTTTTGCGAATAAGATCATGAATAATCTACTGATAAGTCGGGAACATGAAACGTGTGAGTTACGACTTAAGGCGCGACGCAGACAGAGCAACTTTAGTTGAAAAATCTATCAACTTTTTAAAAGTTTTCGTATAAGGTTGCCAGTTGCAGCAATCAAAAGATTCTGAATAGGCTTTTCAAATCTAAGACAAGACAGGCGCTGCGGGGGATGGGGAGAGGGAATGAAATCGTTCCACGAGTTGCAATTGCCGATTGGGGAAACCAGCAACTTGACACAACTAGTACCTACTCTGTCTGTTGCTAATTGCAGCAATTTGAGATTGAATTGCGTGAACCGAAAACTGTTTCGATCACCGAAACTCACAACATGAATTGCACAGTTTTCAAATATTTATGAAAATCGTAAAAATAGCTAACTGCGAGTTGTCGGTTACTGCAACTGAGAGCTCGAAGTTGCTCCGTCTGCGTCGCGCCTAAGAATACCTCTAACTAAACAAATTTCACTGCTGTGCTTCCTATATTAACTTTAAACTGGTAAGTGTTTACAAATGTTACTGAACCACAAAGTGCTACGGGCGTAGCTTGCTTAGACGTTCTTAATAATCGTAGAATTTAAACGTCTTTCTGAGCGGTCACTTTTTGGATGGGTGACTGCAAGTGGCATAAACAAAATTTTCTAACTATAAAAGAAAAGAAATCGTCATGTAGTAGTCATAGAAAAAGAAAACGATCCTCCAATAAAATACACGATTTTCACATTGGACATAGTGGTTTACATACTGCTGAAAGATGTTAAATATAAAGTAAAAAATGCCCGATCTACTTAGCAAATGAACTAAACTAAAACTGCTCAAAACTTAAGCATCTAATAATTTAAGCAAGTCTTGTACAAAACAGTAAGTCTTCTGAATAATTTCCTACAATAAATAGCTATTGAATAATTGATACGCGAGTGCTGCTCGCTTTGTTACTTATCTGTTCTTACTGTGGATAAATTGGATCACGATCTGTTGTTTGGGGGATTGAGACACACGATATTTTAGTTCAGCTGGCATATTTCTGGATTGCGTTCGTCATTCCATAATTTCCTTAAGAGGCCTGCGACAGGCGAATTTCCATAAAAACGTAATACCGAAATCATTTAAAATGTAAGCATATTTATATCAGTTTATGTTGTTAGATTAGGAGAGTAGGTATTGATCTAGGTTCCTGTTAAACTTTTGTTCCGAAAAACTTACCTAAAAAGAAATGTAAGCAAATTGAATTGAAATCTTTGTAGGTACACCAAAAATGGCATTTTTTCTTTTCATTTGTTCTATAGTAAGTTTTTTGGAACAAAAGTGTAATAGAAACTTAGATAAATACTGCCTTTATCCAAATAATAACTTATAGTGATAAAAATATGCTCAAATTTTAAATTATTTTGGTATTACGTTCCTAGGTACGTAGATACGTTCGCCGGTCCCTTAAGACATCGGTCTCGATTTTTACCAGAGGTGTGACCCAATGTCAAAACAAGTTCACGTAGATAGTTTATAGTATTTTGGCTACTTATATTTGTTGTAATACAAGTTGTATTATGTTTATTGAAAAGTGTACTAGTCTAAGTGAAACACTTGTAGGTACTAAATCTTTCGAAAAAAATATTTCCGGCTTTTATCCAGCAATGAAATCCAATAGTCATTTAAAATATTTAAATAGCTTCTAAGGTGACCATGTCTTAACATTTCAAGCGTTTAATGTGGGCAAAAAACATACATAGTTATAGTCGTATTGCTCATTATACGGACTAAAATTGAAGGAACAAATGTCATTTTTCATATATTTTTAGTCGGTATAATGAGCAATACGACTATAGATTTTTTTCTTTTCTTTGTAACTACCATCGCTCTATGTTGTAAAAAATCAATAACCTTTGAAATTTCATCACGGTGCGGTGTTAACTGCCAAGTAGCTCAATATGTAGAGCAAGTCTTCAGAATCTTAAACATCCCTAATCTTACATTACAACTTACTAATAAATTATTTCCCGATAAGCATTTAATTTGATTGGCCTCTTAGCTCACTTGGTAGTAGCTCTGCCTTCTGCGCTGTAGGTCGTGGGCTCGATTCCCATCCAGGACAAACATTTGCGTGATGAACATAGATGTTTGTTCTGTGTCTGGGTGTTATAAAGTATTATAAGTAGGTATGTATTTACAAAAATAAGTATAGAAGTATTCTATCAGTTATCTGGTTCCCATAGTGCAAGCTTTGCTTAGTTTGGAGCTAGATGGCGCTGTGTGAAATGTCCAGCAATATTTATTTATTTTATTTGTTCGAAAGCTTTTCTGGCTGTGTGTACGCGTACTTAACGAAAGTTGTCCTACGCCGGCCTATTGTGAGCCAGTGAATTATCTCAATGAACGCTAATTAAATTTCTTTACGTCTTACTATGCGAGAGGCGCTTTCTACCGAAATCGTTAATTCGCCAAACGAATTGTTTTGTTTGCGATCGCGGATTCAACGGTTGTTCTTGTTTTGTGCAGTTTGTAAAGTATCTTGTTGATTAGGCTGGTTGATGATTTTGTAAAATCCATCATTAAAATCATACTTTGACAAAGATTCCTATGAAAACTGATAAAAAGTCATGCTTGAAAACTCTCATTATCGTGTGTTATAGGGTGTGAGTGTAAAACACAGATTTTCTTGGTGTAAAATTAATGTAAGGATATGTTTTTATATCCTACCTATGTGTGGTAAGCAAAACCATAGATGGAAAGAATATAGAAAAAAACCATAAAACAATGTAAATGATAATGCAGACACACATATTCGGACAAAAAATCCAACTGTAACAAAATGTACCTACATAGTGGCAGTTTACAAAAAGGCAACAAATGCATATATCGTATCAGAGATAGTAATTAACCGGATGATATCCCAGAGGAGCAATGAGTTACAAGCTAAACTCGTGACCGGAGTACCGAGGTGCACGTGACCGTTGCTATTTTTGAAAATAATATCGGTCGCGTCCCTACGGGTCGGTCTATCCCGGATTTTTATGGTGGGAAGTGAAAATTGTTGAAATTGAACTTGTAGTTCGATATTCGTGGTTTGAAATAGTTTAAACTTTGTAAAAATCATTTTAAATTGCATAAGTCCGGAATTCCATTGGCCCGAGATGTAAGACTTTGATATACATACTCGTAACACTACTAGCTGCGCTATCGCGATATTAACCGCGTAATAATAATAATAATAATAATAAAAATGTTTATTTGACACACACATAAAAACAACAACAGTAGGCAGGTTTTCAGAATTAAAAATAGTCATTTTCACTTCTAGTTTCCAGGGAAGTAGGGATCAATGCGGACATATTTTTTTTTTAATATAAAGTTATTAATTTTACTAACACCAAAACCAAATCAGTAAACGAAAAACTGATTAAATATTTTTATATTTTCAAAATATTAATTATTCTAGTTTTGCATTATAGTGTATATCTTGGAATACAATTGTGTATCATCCTCATCAATTGTTATAACTATTTTTAACCAACATAGTACAAGATACTTATTTATTGCTTTAAGTGAAGATAAGATTATTTTGTAGGTATTCGTAGAGATAAACTCGTACATTTTCAAGCAGTTTCCTTTAAGATTGTAAAATCCGTAGAGTTTATTTAGAAAAGGATTTGCCGAAGTAGATTTGGAGTCCTTTCGAGGGATGATGGCGTTGTGACGTCTTCTAATATTACCATTTAAACAAGTTTTATGGTAATCGGGACGGGTCCGCGGCAGCTTATTTTCAACCGAAATTTCCAAGAGCGTTTTTCTTTTGTAACTTTAAAGGCGAAAAGTTACCAGATTACTGATACTGCCTTAATAGGATTGGATGTTGTTTTCGAATAATTTAACATTAATTAAATAACTTTGATGATCTCTTATTCTTTAACAATAATTTTTTGATTTAATTGACTTTGATATGACGTCTATTCCCTCAGAGTAACAGAACCTAAACTAATTCAAAAACTTTGGTTTTTACCAACTAAAACGTATCAGTTCAGAATCTTAAAATAAAATTCTTATCAAAGTTTCATTTCCACGTGTGCCACGTGCATTGATATGTATACCTAAGTGGTTACCATTTGGATGGGTGACCGCTCAACAGGTTCTAATGTATTTTGTAAAGTTATAGATTTGTTATAATTGAAGTAATTCAGTTTCTTTAATAAACGTCTCTTTTAAAATAAAGTATGTAAAGGCAACCGAATCCCATATCCCTCGAGTCAATAGTTTCCATACATTCCGGTACGGTACGCGGTCCATAAGTTTCGTAATGTATTTGGCGCAACGCTCCGTGGGGACTAGTCGGTTTCTCACTGGCATAGATCTTATATGATAGTGTTTTGGTTTCACAGTTTCGTGAACAACAAGCTAGCAACTATATAATATTACTATGTGTAGTGACTATCAAATATACGAAAAAACTAAACATGATCACAACTATCTTTCTATATAATAACAATAAACTGAGAAAATGTCTACTGTCTTCGGAATACAGAGACAGTAGACATTCTCTCAGATGTTTAGGCGTTTAAGATCAAACGAGATAGATTATTTAGACTTTTTAAAACTTAAAGATTTTAAAATTGATGAAAAAAACTGAATAGCTATTTAGAGATTATATTTTTTTAAACAGTTTATTGTTCAAAAGTTTTGTTGCAAAAACATATCCGAAAAAGCAGTAAAAACATTTATATCAGTAAACCACAAATGAGCTCGACTGCGATTCTGTGCGACAACAAAAATGGCTCGAATCAAAACAGCTAAACGGCAAACGTCTTCGAACAAACATAAAACTAAACAGATAAGCCAAAGGTCCATTAGATAGATAAAGAGGAGAAACACCTCGACAACTCGTCTAAGTGCGGAATCGATTGCGCAAACATTTAAAAGCTGCTTTACACTGAGACTTTCTGTAATAGACAGTGAACCTTTATTAACAAAAACTAAACTACTACATTTTAAATAACTATAAACAAAATACAATTAGAACCAGTTGAAACATCTAAGGATCATTGTAAACGATCTAGAGGTAGCTCAACTGATCCAAGCCACTGGCAGTCGAAAGCGTGCCCAACACACTGGCAGCATTTCCGCGCTGAACGGTACAAATAAAATAAATCATCTTCGTTCAAACGATAACTGAGTCATGCCGGGCGGGGCTTATCAAGTGAGCCGCGAGCGAGAAACCTAATTTTTCAGAAAATAACTTGTTCCGAGGAGTAAGAACGATTTTACAAAGTTTTACAGCTGTTCGTAACCATGCGTAACAGTTGTCATGAAGGCTTGTTCCATTATGCTCCCACTCTCGTGATCTTAGTGGGATCATACAAAACTTTTGAGTCATAATGGAATAAGCCGTCATGAAATAACACGCGTACCTTTTTTTTTGACAAATCAGCAACAGAGTTCCGATATGAATTTGTTTGATTTTGTATCAAAATATAATTCTCTTGAGAGAATGCTTCCTTGTTTTGTTTCATTTCCTTAATTTTGCATTACAAAGTATTGATTCAAATATCTAGCTTGAAATTGAAATACACCTATATAGAGGGTGGGCGCTGATACCTATCACACAGGATTATTTTTATCTTAGTTTATTTTTATATCAGTTGTATCACATTGTGAACCTGTAACTTCCTTACGCTAAGAAATTCTGTATACCTAGGTATTTCTGTAATGTACACTTTGTTATTGTTTAAATATCAATTTTTCTAACAAAATTGCTCATTACAATTGAGTGCCAAGTGTAGCCACTCTACTAGAGTGAAATCGATTGCACAAAATAGTTTTAGCGAGAACACTTGGGCATCCGAAGTAAATGGGAAAACGTCTTGTACCTAATTGCGTCTGAGAAACTAATAAGAAAAGAGTTGTCGGTAAATTATTTAAGGCTGTCGTAGGAGGTGCTAAGTTCTTATTTTCTTTTTAACTTACCCTTATCTGAGGCGCGATTAAGACATTCTCGAAATGCACTCCAAATTTGGAAAGTAACGTTTCATTCTTGGCTGAAAACACGTCAACTTTCCCACTGAAATCATCAATTCAGATGCAAAGAACGTTGCGACATTTTGGGCCCCCTTGTCCAACAGCGATGAAACATATGTCATATGAAAGCTCTTGGAGTGTACTTTATTTCATTCTATTACAGCTAAGTTCAAATCGAGCGCGAAAATGGTGTTTTGGTGCAAAAATGGCGCGATAATGGTGGTTTCTTGAACGAAACTAGAAAGCTGAAACATGGAATGTAGCTTTATTTTCTAGTAAAACCACCCACTAAGGCATTTCATTTTCGAATTTCAACCCCTAAAGGGGTGAAAAGTAGTGAAAACGTTTGTATGAAACTTTTTAACGCGTAGTATGATTTGCTTGAAACTTGGTTCGCATACTTAACCCATTTACGCCTGCTGTCCCCATTTGGGTCCACTTATTGAAGTACCTACATTTTCTAGCATATTTCAGCTATCTTTTGTTTAGAGGTGAATTTGTGGTACCAAAGAGTGTGGCTTTATGATGCAACGTATGGTTTTGCAATTTATTGGACTAATTGAATAAAACAAGTGACTTTATTTACTTCATTGATCAAAAAAGTTTTCGACCAAAGGGAAGTCATGATTTTTTTATTTGCACAGTTATTTATTGTATGTTTTTTGTATTTTTCACTCGGCAGTAGTGTTAACTAGTAGATAATGCTGTTATGTCAGTTATTTTCTAAGATTGAACCATAATTCGAGGTATTTTAGTATGGTGTCCTCGAATGGGTCCAATGGGCTGATTGATATATTTTTTATTTATTATTTGTAGGTATAGTTTCAGAGTAAATAATGACTAAACGATTATTCAATGCTTCCAATGATAATCGAAAACTGGATGAAGCTTTTAAAAGCATTTTGAATGAAGAAGATGATCCTGCTGAGTTATGATATAGTGGCCATCCCTCCAGACCCAAGTGTTCTCATTGATAATGATAAGGCGATGAAGATGTTGTTCAACACAATATTCTTCAGCATGATATCCTAGGTAAAATTGAAGTGTTTGAGTCCAGGAATAACGATGAATGCAGCAGCGATGATGAACCGTTACAATGATACAGGAGGGTAGAAATCCAGGGACCGCGTTGGCGTAAGTGTGACTACGACTTTGTTCACCCTCTGTCCAAGGTAAAAAAATGGAGCTCTGCAGAATGAAGAAAGGTAGACGTGGACAAACATCCCTTTCGTCTTCCAAAACTATAACAAAGGCATGGCATACAGAACCGCTATTCGCAGTAATATTCTCGTACCTACGCTGAAATGGTAGGGGGTTTGTTTAGGTACCTATGTGCTGGATCTGACTGTAGCTAATGCTTGGCATCTACATGTCCTGACCGCCGCTGGAGTCAAAATAGACCAGCTCTAATTTTGGAGAAGCTCAGCCCGACCATACTTGAGGAGTTACTTTGAAAGACTCGACAGAAAGCGTCGTAAACCATCTTCAACAGTGGCCGGTATGACTCAAGATGGTGATGGACACTTCCTCCAGAAACTGCCGTGTCAACTAAGATGCACTGTTTGCCACAATAAAGCTTGTTGGCATTGAAAAATTTGTACCAAAACATTGTGCATCGAAAAAGTATGGTCTGAAAAGTTTCATACATGAGCCCATTGGCCCCATTTGAGGACGTGTATTTTTTATATATAAGGAATTATTTTTCTTAAATTTTTTTTTTCAAAATATCTTACTAAGCCACCAATAAATACATAAATAAAGTTTGTTTCTAAATTTTTCTACTAGTTTGTATTTGGGTCCAAATGGGTTAAAATGCAAAATAAATGGACACGTGTTTCAAGATTATTCAAAACAACCCTTAAAAAGGAGTGAAATGGGGTGTCAAAGTTTTTATGGGTACTTTTTAATAGGTTGTGTGATTTGCTTGAATCTGGGTCTGAATACTATTGATGACAAATAAATGAACACATATTTCAGGATTTTTCCAAAAACCCTTAAAATGGGGTAAAATGGGGTGTCAGCGATTGAATTGAAACTTTTTAAAGGGCGGTGCGATTGGCTTGAGACTCGGTTTGTATATTATAAATGCAAAATAAACGGACATGGTGTTTCAGGATTTTCGAAACAACCCTTAAAAAGGGGTGAAATGGTGTGTCGAAGTTTGTGCTGGAACTTTTTAAGGACAGGGCAGGCAAGTACGGGCGTCATTTGCATACACTTCGCCACTGGCTACCCGGCACTAGTTACCCGGTCCTTTGGTCCATTTTCGTAACTATTTTTCACAACCAGTTACGGAAGAAGATTTTTTTTACTGATTCGTAACTGGGTATTAAAAAGAAATATTTATTCCTTGTACGTAACCATGTTTTATAGCCAGCTACGAATTTTATTAGTAAACTTTATACAGTACTTCCAGATAAATAATGGGTATCGGAAAACACCGTATATAATCGCATAATCGGCCATTATTCGAAAAACACGAAATTAGCCAATGCCTATTATTTATCTGGAAGTAGTACATTATTTATTTTATTGTATTTTTTCAATTTAAGGAAAACTTACAGCTAGACAACAGATTTAAAGAAGATATAGATACTTAAGGCTAATAGCAAGTTTCCACATTATAATTATTTGAATAGTATAAACAAAACAGTCTCTATTATCGTAGACGGTGATCGAGTGAAGAAAAAAAATAAACAAACTATAATTTTATTGGTACATTTAGTACATACTAATAGATACAGTTTAACATCAACATCATAATATCAATCGTCCTAAATGTTATAAAAAGAAGAAAAGAAGCATCCCTTTTTGTAGCTAGATAACAGTTACGAAAAAATAAAACAAGGTTCCATTTTCGTGGCTAGTTACGAAAAATGAAAAAAAAACCATCCATTTTCGTCACTGGTTACCAAAACATAAAAAAAATTAATAGCTGGCTATGAAACATGGTTACGTAATGGAATAAATATTCCTTTTTAATAACCAGTTAAGAATCTAACTAAATCTTCTTTCGTAACTAGTTGTGAAAAATAGTTACGGAAATGAACCAAAGGACCGGGTAACCAGTGCCGGGTAGCCGGTGGCGAAGTGTATGCAAGTGACGCCGGTACTTGCCTGCCCTTAAAAAGTTCCAGCACAAACTTCGACACACCATTTCACCCCTTTTTAAGGGTTGTTTCGAAAAGTCCTGAAACACCATGTCCGTTTATTTTGCATTTATAATATACAATCCGAGTCTCTAGCCCATCGCACCGCCCTTTAAAAAGTTTCAATTCAATCTCTGACACCCCATTTTACCCCTTTTTAAGGGTTGTTTCGAAAAATCCTGAAATATGTGTTCATTTATTTGTCATCAATAGTATTCAAACCCAGATTCAAGCAAATCGCACAACCTATTAAAAAGTACCCATAAAACTTTGACACCCCATTTCACTCCTTTTTAAGGGTTGTTTTGAATAATCCTGAAATACATGTCCATTTATTTTGCATTTTAAGTATGCGAACCGAGTTTCAAGCAAATCATACTACGCGTTAAAAAGTTTCATACAAACGTTTTCACTACTTTTCACCCCTTTAGGGGTTGAAATTCGAAAATAAAATGCCTTAGTGGGTGGTTTTACTAGAAAATAAAGCTACATTCCAAGTTTCAGCTTTCTAGTTTCCTTCAAGAAACCACTATTATCGCGCCATTTTTGCACCAAAACACCATTTTCGCGCTCGATTTGAACTTAGCTGTGATAGAATGAAATAAAGTACACTCCAAGAGCTTTCATATGACATATGTTTCATCGCTGTTGGACGAAGCGGGTCCAGTGTTCAAGCAATGATGCCCATGGTTCTTTGGAAGTCTGAATCAGGGTGTTTAAAACAAAAGTTTTGTAACGACAAAATAATAAAAATACAACGCAATTTATAACATTGAAGAAGCCGGTAGCTCGCATTGAATATTGAAGAGAAAAACATACTTTTTTTGTAAACTATGTGTCATACCACAGATTTCCGTTTGCTACAATTCAGACACATTTTTCGCCTCATCTCATTTCATTTCTCATGCAAACTCATTGCTTATTAAATCTCTGAAATGATCCAGTCAAAACTGAAAACAGCTCTGGAGGAAAGCTTTAAAAATTAATCAAGTGAGTTCTCCTTCGTATTTATACACACCACTGCATTTACACAACAAAATAATGTCCATGAAAACTTCCTACAGCTTTGATGTTCTTTATCTAAACCAACATAATAAAGAGGAAGAGCTTGTTTGTTTGAACGCGCTAATCTCAGGAACTACCAGTCCGATTTGGAAAATTCTTTCTGCATTTGATAGCTTAACTCTTGAGGAAGGTTATAGGTTATATTTCATCATCATCATCATTACCATTATACCATCACTACGGGGACAACGCCGCGAGGGCGCTGCTAGTAAATTCATAAAAACACTTCTAATTCGGACGAATGAATACTGGGTTATGTTTGTACAATAAATCGATTTTGAGTGATAGCTGAAAACAGATAAAATCATTCATTAATAACACCAATAAAGTGTTTTATATGTATAGACAGAAAAACCTAACCTACATAGCTTGAGTTTAAATAAGACAAAAAACATTCGTGGAAATTAAAAAAGATTATCAAAAGGAAACTGCAGTCTTTTGCTTTTAAAACTCTTTTATCATTAGAGTGGTCACTCAAATGAGAGCATTTCAACCCCAGTAACCCAGATTTAAAGTTATAATACAAATCAATAGGAATTTAACGAGCATAAGACAAGTCTGAAGTCGGATCTGCGAGTTTATGAAACGGAGAGTTGGCACAGCCTAAATGAAATATCTAGGTAACTTGTTACCAGCTTGTGGTTACCACGAAACAGACAAGTAAGGTATCTAATAGAATAATACATAATGGTGGTCGTTGGAAATGTATTATTTTCTTATTTGAAGGGACAGATCATGTAAACATTGATGTATTTGTAGAAATATATGCTTAGTAAAAGAAAATATTGTTAAATAACAAAATAACAAATAGCGGAAGAGTTTGTTTGTTTGTTTGAACGTGATAATCTCAGGGACTACCAGTCGGATTTACGAAATTCTTTCTGCGTTTGATACGAGTAGCCAAACTCTTGAGGAAGGTTACAGGCTACTTTTGTTCATCATCATCATCACCATATACCATCACTACGGGGACAACGCCGCGAAGGTGCGGCTAGTCGTTTTTTAAAGAAGACAGAAAATTATTTTCAATAAATAAGTAGAAATTTCATGATATGATAAACAGAAAGTGAACCAGCAATTCTTTCCACAAGATCTGAGTGGAACAACTCAGCTTAACTTTTTAAATGGAGGTCCGTGCGATCCAGTGATTTATGAGTCGTATCTTTGCCCCACGGAAACTATTTAAATGAGAATGTTGTCTTCCGATAGCTACGAGGAAGGCAGATCCATTATCAATTGAATTATTGGCTGCACGTTCCTGGATACTAGACTATTTAAAATGGGTTTCTGGGTAGGTTATCTGAAACATGTGATTTTAAAATTGTGTCAAAGCAAATAAACTAAGAGGAATGAGGATTTAATTTATAGAAAACTGACTTTCTCTCGAGTATTATAAGTATTATGAAAACGGATAGATAAGAAAATGTGAATCACCTTGACACCTTTCAGAAGTATTGGTAGAAATAACAAAATATCGAGAGAGATGGAAAAATTGGTGGAGAGCTGCAGGCTGATTGTCTAATGGGCGCTACTCACACACCTGCCGCAGGGGCAATCTAGGTGGCAATCTAGGTGCGTGGCGGTTGTCGCGATATCGGGAGTAGAGATATTCCCGATGTCGCGACAACCGCCACGCACCTAGATAGCCCCTGCGGCAGGTGTGTGAGTAGCGCCCTTAACTTGTCTCAAACCTCAAATTGGTCTCAAACTGTCAAAACGATCGCGTAGGTATCTTTGGTCGCGTTCGGTCTCGTTGAGGTAAGAGTAACAGAGCTGCTTGCGTGGTCATATTTTAGCGTTTGAAAGCGATTTTGGTCGCTATCAAAGAAAGACAATAAAGGGGCAGGTGGATATTCAGGAAGAGATTCCTAGCAATGGGAAAATATAGGTAGGTAGGTTAAAAAAAATGATTTTAGATGAAGACCTTGTTCTATTCACAATTTCATCAAAAAATTTAGTGTTAAAATTGAAGAAAATTCTCTATAATTCTCGCCACATTCAAATAGATAGTAAAATAAAAGAAACTTATCAATTACAAATGACAATGCACAACGCCACTTCCAATTAAATTGAACACAAGTAAAAAACCGTGGATTCAAACCGCCGGCAACATTCGCTTCGTTTCCGATGTATTGAATTTATTAGCAGTTCCATTGAGCATTCTATTCCAATGGAAGTCCCCTCTTGTGTTTGTATCATGGGGATTTTTCATTCTGCCTGTTATTCGCCATGCTTAGCGTAACTGTCTTTTAAAGATGTTTTACTAAAAAAAATATTTTTCTTCAATACACATGATACTCCCAAAAATATCCAGTATGCCAAACGTCAAATAGTATATTTTATAGACATAGACATAGACATAGACAGACGTTTATTCACCACTTGGCACACAATAAAAATCTCAAAAAATGTAACACAAAGAAAATACAGAAGCAAATGAGAGAGAGAAAGAGTTTTATTGTGCGTCACAGCAGCAAAAAGGCCTCGACTCAGCATTATGCCGTGCCACTGGGTAGTGGTAAGGCGCTGGTATTCTGCCGAAACCTCCATAGTCACTAGACCCTGTGAGACTACATCAGGTAGTTTATACGTTTGTCTTGTACTTATTTTTTTTGTAATATGTATAACGAGGAACTAAGTTTATAATCTGACTATGTCATCAAATCAGCTCCCTAAAGCCTTGACCAAACCAAAGCGGTGATGACAATCGGTGTCACGATGCGTCCTCTGATTGGACAACAACTGATCGCTACCTTGCACGCCACTGCGGACGTTAGCTGAACGCTTTGGTTTGGTCAAGGCTTTACTGTTACATGAAAAATAGTCACAGAGAATACCTACATAGATATGTCATTCAAGTGCTTGCTTGCTTAGTAGCAAGATTTGTCCAAAAAATGCTAGCAAACTAAATTTAGATAAGTGAAGTGTACCTAAAAGTTTAAAAGTACGAGAAAGCCAAGATCACTGGATAATCCCACTTCTATAGACCGTTGTATCTTAAACAGGAATCACTTGGCCTACAATAAATTCATCAACGTTCCAACTTGGAATCCTATTTGAATTACGACTTGCGTCTTATCCTGAGATACTAAACTAAAGTTCATACTAAAACTTTGACCCGATTCTCATAGAAACTTGATATAAGCCATTGAATAAGCAACCTTAATTTCTCATGCTTTTAGGTTAAAAATATTTGCTTTGAAGAAAGGCCTGATTTGATACAATAGCGATATTAGGCTCCTCATTGTCACCACATGACTTGACACATTGACTGATTTCATTCTGGCTTGTTACATCCTACTCTCGGAACAATCATTGTTTCGAGATCCTACTCAAAAAATGACTTATTTATTTGACAAATTTTGAAATAATCTACCTATCTATCTAAATATTAAATGTATTTTTGTCCATGCGTTCCTAAACTATCAGATTGTGATGAAACTTTGGTAAGGTTTTCTGAGGACGACCTCAAGGGTTTTTGGTCTAAAAAATCTATAAAAAACAAAACACTTCTTTACTTTACGTGCAAAACATGCCGGGTATAGTTTATAAGGCTTCTTCTTGAACAAAATTTTATGTAAAAATTGTGAGGTACCAATCAATGGTAAAACAATCGAGTCTTGCACCACGATTTATACATACTACTAGCAGCGCCCTCGCGGCGTTGCCCCCATAGTGATGGTTTATGATGATGATGATGATGATGAAAAGTAGCTTATAACCTTCCTCAAGAGTTTAGCTATCACATGCAGAAAGATTTTTTCAAATCCGACTGGTAGTTCCATACAAACTCTTCCACTTTATTATTATTAGTATAGAAGTAAGTATAGATAATAGCTAGCCTAAACGCATTTAACGCATACTAAAACTTAGTTTATGCTAGCTAAATAGAATTCAAAAATCGTGGTGCAAGACATCCTTAATCTCATTTCGAAGGTTTAATTAAGTACGTATGGATATTTCCAATTAGCACAACTAAATACCATACTTTGTTGCTATTTTTATCTAAATGCTGTGTTGTTTCTAAGATTGTTTCTATTTCATTCTATATATTAACCAGATAACTGTAGTTGAGGTGAGTCGGGTGTACGTTTCATGCATTTCCTTGTCCGTTTGAAAATGCCACGTGAGCGAGTCCCAAGGAGCAAGGACATAAATTCTCGACGCAAACTGAAGCCAGCTGTTCCACTGTTTTGGGGAAATAAATACGGATTAGAACGCGGCGGAGTAAAGCGTGCTGTACACTGTACGGCTGAATTATTGATCGCTTGTGTACAGCCGGCTTTATTTAGGTTGATGATAGCGTCCTGTGTTTTGGCAATGATGGAGTTTTGGATTGCAGTGAAGTAGGCTTTTTATGTGTTAGGGATAAGAAAAATTTATGACTTAAAAGTAAAAAAACGTAGTGAATTTAGGCTTCACAAACACAAATTTAAATATATCTACTGATACTTACCTTTCCTGCTATAACTAAGAACTATCAATATAAATTGGTCAACCATTTATGATGAGAATAATGACACTATTAATAAGACACTATTTAACAGACAAATGTATTGTGTTTGATAAATAAAATATCTAAGTAGCTATCTATCTAATGACGAAAACACACTGAAAATTTATTGCTAATACTAGCTACGCACTCTACTTACTCTAAGAATCAGAGATATTATTATGCTACGAAAATTCGTAGCACTGTCTGTATGCTGAATGTTATGATGCTTAAAATAATAAATATGTACTTCTCTTCCTTCTATTCCTGCAACTGTCTAAAATTTGCTGTTAGAGCTACTTTTCTAAATAAACTAAAGATGATCCAAAACACAGATTAAAAATGTATAACAACAAAACGGAAGGTTATTCCAAAAGCGCGTGTAAAATATTCATTACAAAAGTTAAACCAATTTATGTTTGAAATGCATTTTAAAAACTCGGTCAGTTCCTGACCGATTTACTTTTAAGGAAAAGACAATGTAATTACCGCAGAGTTGGTATTCAGAGCTGTAACTCAATTTAAAACGCTGAACCCCCGGTCACCTCGGATGCATATTAAAATTGCCAATCTTGAGATCGTGGTTATCATAAAAACACTGGAAGTGAAAATGGCGTTTCTTCCTTCAACATGTTTTTTTTATGGTATGTAATTTTTGTAATGACCTGGACGCCTTTAAAGGAAACTGGAGAGAAACCGCACAAGATCGCGATGAGTTACCTTCCGGTAACGGGGGAGGCCTTTGCCCAGCAGTGGGACAGTTTAGGCTAGAAAAAAAAATGTAATTTTTCATTCAATCTAAAGTAATACTCTTTATTTAAAAAAAAATCTGCTTTTTTTATTTTTTCTTGATGACGTGAAGGTCATGAGTACCTTACTAGATATTTTAATAAACACATCCTTCCTTTTTGGCACGCAGTCGGGTAAAAAGTAAATAATAATAATAATCTTTATTTCAGGCAACAAAGAAAGCATACAAATTGTATAGAATCTTATTTAAATTGCAATGATTTGACTGAATCCTCGGACGCCCTAAAAACTCCGTCACCAGAGTTGGCCACTTGCTCGTACCACCTCATACGAACTTACTTAGGTACTTAACTGGCAGCTTCGGTGCCTATGGATTCTTTATTCGACCTACTTTTACGACCTATTTCTACGGATTTTGCCGTGTGGGCTGGCTGCTGGTATATAAATGTTGAAGCCATAAGTGTATTG
Source organism: Camptogramma bilineatum (assembly GCA_958496255.1). NCBI lineage: Eukaryota > Metazoa > Arthropoda > Insecta > Lepidoptera > Geometridae > Camptogramma > Camptogramma bilineatum. The sequence continues at coordinate 11,789,936 of OY292458.1, forward strand.
CCACTTCCATTGAACATTACCTCCAAATTACCACAGGAAACGTCTTGAATAGTGAGTACCTAGAAATTGGCGGTGCCAGGAGCTTACCAATCAAATCTAGCACTAAGCTGTACTAAGTGAAAACGTTACTTAAACCAAGTAACCCAGCTTAACTTGTAATTCTAATCGTTATTCAAACTTTGTGCTTGATTAAATTTTAAGTTAGAAACAGCCATTAGCGTCAAGTTGCGGTTTTCTAATAGTGTGATTAGTTTGTTGGCAGTTTTAGAGCCTCGCTCGGTATACTATCAATCTCCAAGGAATGTGTCACAAATACTCGCAGCACTGGTACTTTTACCAACTGGTTAACCATTTCAAAATCCATATCCTCAAAATACACATTTTATTGTATTTAAGAGTTTAAAACCACGTTGATCATTTTACAATTCAGAAAACCTAAACTCGATCTCGGCTTGGAATTTAAAAGCGTGGGCTTGAGTACACATTAAAACAAAATATATGCACAGCGTATAAAAAAAGATATATAAAACTAAAGCTTTGCTTAGTTTGGGGCTAGATGGTGCTGAGTGAAATGTCCAGCAATATTTATTATTATTTATTTATTTATTAGCATCTGACCAAACGGTTCTAAAGCCACAAAAATATTTTGAAATTTCGCTTTGTCACTGGCCACAATCTATTTACCAAACTAGTATATCACGTCATAATATTTGTCCACAAATATAAAATACAATGTTCATAAATGACTCACTACACTTACAGTAAATAAAGAGCAACTCGTTATGTTTGTCCATTTTGTTTTAAACAGTTAATTAACAAAGCTCCCAAAACTCTGCTACTTTGTATATTTAGCGAATAAACACAGTTTTGCAAATTGTAGTTATAAATAGCATTCACCTACGGGTTTACTTGCATGTAATATCTAGCTGTAAATTAAATAACCTACTCTAATCACAATAATATGTATTTACAATACCTACTAAAATATTCATCTGATTTCGCATAACCATTTGAGGTTGGTAATTTCGTAGTGTTTATTGAATCTTCTCGTATTTCTTCAAACAACAGCAAATTAATGCGATTTAAATTGGTCTCATGTACTTTTGATTAAAAACCGCAAAAACAAAATGATGATGAGATCTTTTAAAAATGTCTAAAGAGTAGTGATACCCAGAACTGTATAAATAATTTTGAAATAAATAAATAAAATAAATCATCCTCACAAACTTACATACTTATATTAATAGTAGGATAAGCAGAGTTTCATAAATACAGTTATGACGGAATAATGAACAAAAACAAAAGGCAGTCGTACATGCATGATAGTTAATTAAATACATGCCCGCATGTCTCAAGTTCGTATTTACCCACTTTGATTACTCGTAGGATGTTTACCAGAGTAGTAGACGTAATGAACATGGATAGCTATATGAATAGAATAGAGTAGAATCCGTACCCAATTATAAATGTGAAAGTGTGTTTATTTGTCCTGCTTTCACGTCAAACCAGAGCGACGGATTGACGTGATTTTTTGTGTGGAGATAGTTGGAGGGCTGGAGAGTAACATAGGCTACTTTTTATCCGGGTACCATGCGAGCGAAGCCGCGGGCAGCAGCTAGTAGAAAATATTTATTTTCGTCACATACATTTATTAGGGGTGGGGGACATTATTATATTTTATAAAATAGACACACACGAGTGGCAGATAAATGGTAGCCCCAGCATTTGCTACAACAGTAACTATAGACGCTATATACCTATATACTAAAACTATATACTTTAGTCTAAATTTTATTTTATTTTATTTTATTTTATTTTAGAGTCTTAGGAAAACTTACAGCTAGGTAGAAAACACATGGATTAGATCAGTGTTTTTCAATCTTTTTCATTTCGCGACCCCTTTACAGGTTGAAATATTCTGGCGACCCCCTTGTGTCATAGAAAGCCAAAGAAATAATTTAATTAAAAGGCTACATACGTTAGTTAGGCAATGTGTTTTTCCTATTTTAGTACATTTATCTATTACTAGCTGCTGCCCGCGGCTTTGCTCGCGTGGTACCCGGATAAAAAGTAGCCTATGTTACTCTCCAACCCACCAAATATCTCCACACAATCCGTCGCTTTGTTTTGACGTGAAAGCAGGACAAATAAATAAACAAATAAACACACTTTCACATTTATAATATGGGTACGGATTTACGCGGGCCAAACTGCATCGGCGACGTTGACGTTGCCACACCGCATTGCCGTTGCAGCAATTTGAACAAGAACCTTCAAGGAAGAGAAGAAAATATTTTAACAGCTAAAGATAAAGTAAAATCATTTCACGCAAAACTTCGTTTTGTGGCAACTTCTCTGCTAAACAAAATGTTTGAGTCTTTTAATCGATCGAGCGAGCGAAGCGAGCGAAGATCTTAGTGGCAAGTTAGGCGATTTTGCTTTGTATGTTTGTATGTTTGTATGTTTGTATGTTTCATTTTTATGTTCTCGCATAACTATCGAACCGCTTATCCAATCTGTATGAAACTTGATAGGTCAATAGGTTGTGCTATGGAAATTTGCTGTGGAGCGTATGAGCGTAATCGATGAAGGGGTTGTAAAGATATGGGGTTCCCAAGGGGGTAAAAAATTATGAAAGTTACACAAATATATTGAGTGGGGTGTCATACGAAAGGGCTTATTTTGTACATTCCAAAATGGTTTTTATTTTTAATCTAGGATGTATAGTTTTTGAAATACGACCAAGGAACAAAAACTACGAAACCAGAGCTGCAAGAGCTCCCGTTTCATAGAGTTTCGATGTCTTCGTAGCTCATTGACTGGTCGGTCTTAAAAAGAGAGTGGCATCGTTGCGGTTTGGTTTGCAATGATTTTAGATGCTACTTGATTTATTTTCATGATAAAAAAAAATTGATAAAGAATGAAAATAATTGGGGTAAAAAAAGTTAAGTAAACAAATATATTGAGTGGGGTGTCAAATGAAAGGTCTTTATTTGTACATTCCAAAATAGTTATTATTTTTATTCTAGGACGTATACTTTTAGAAATACGACGAGAATTCATAAATATGAAATAAATGAAAAATTAGACACGACATTATGTATTGCATGCATGCTAGTATTTTTACCATGAAGAGCTAGCGCAATAGGCATACTCGGCAGTAGTAGCACTTGAAATTATAGGGGTAGTCAGAAGAAAGTCCAAATGAAAGCCATCTACGGTGCGCGAGATCTCAGTTCGGGGCGAACTACTAGTTAGAAAATGATTTAAACATTAACGTTTCAAAAATAGCACCACAATTTGATAAACTTTTGAAAAATGAACAAGCACATCCTTCTCACTAAATTGTGTTTTTTTTTGTGTAAGAACCTCGACCTTTTCGACTTTTTCTTTGAGCCGGCGACCCCCCGAGTAAGGCTTCGCGACCCCCCTAGGGGTCGCGACCCACAGATTGAAAAACACTGGATTAGATAATTTATAAGACAGTACCTATTAGTGATAGGTACATGCTTACTGATGGCCAATTACAAGTTTCCACTTATAGATACTGATTAGTAGAAAACGAAAAAGTTTAGTAGACGACAAAGAAGTAGATAATCGCTGGAGAATAAATATACTAAGTAAATATAAATAAATATACTACGTACCTACCTAAAGTTACAACATTTAGAGATAACTCAGTAATTACGATGTTTTCAAATGTTTTATGTCGAGCCAAAATACACGAAATAAGTACTAAAGTAACTTTACATACAAAAGCATTTAAACTTTCCTCGTAACCTACTTTTGACGCAAAACACGTCCACTTTGACTCATAAAAGGCCTCGTCAAAGAGTTAAATATATGGAGCAGATAAAATGATCTTCAATCATAACTACATAAACAAAATCTTTCGTAAAATGTCTTCCTATGGGAATAATATTTCTTCAATTAGATGAAAAAACAAACAGTAAAATGTTTACAAAGCAAGGACCGAGGGCCTTTAAATATTATTTAAAATAAAGAACTTAGATTTCAAACTAAAAAAAATTGTTTTACAAAGATGATCCTAATGACTTGTTCAAAAGACTAGAAACAATTTCAAATACTTAATCTTACTTCTGAGAAATGCTAACAAAGAATATATTTCGACATTATATTCTGCAAATTATTTCCATCACAAGTCAAGATTTAGATGAAAGATTACATTGTTTGATGCCTAAATTTGATTAGCTGTTCAAACTATGCGCAAACATCCCGAAATCCCTTTGTGGGGTCATCAAACCCGCGGAGTTGTAATAAGCTATAAAGATCCTTTAGTTTTACAACATGCTTACGCGTAAGCCTGTTCTTAGATACTGATCTTTAGAACAAAGTTATTTGGCAAGGAAGTATAGTTAGAAATGCGATACGTTGCCCGTTATGAGTCAGTCAATAAGGGCCTTACTCATGAAAGATGTTTAAAGTGAAACACAGGTTAAACAACGTCCTGTCTTTATTTGTGGATAGTGACAAACAGAGACAGGACGTTGTTCAACCAGTGTTTAACTTTAAACATCTTTCATATGTAAGGGGGTAACTCGTCTTCATTGATCTCTCAAGATCTACCTAGACACGATAAGAAAGATGATTTACCTATCTGTCAATATAAAAGCAAAACTTCGCGAGTCTACATGTCTGTCTCTATGATACTTCTTCGCGCTGAAACGACTGAACAGAGTTGAATAAACTTAGGATTGTTTATAGCTTGTGCCCTGGATTAACACAAACATTGTTTTTCTCGAAAAATTTAATATTCTTGTGTGCTGTGACAGTAGTGACAACATGAAGCTAAATTTTTTTTTTAAAGGCGACTTCTATGTTATAAACTGACGCCGACGCGGCGATCCGGTGACGTTACGAAGTTGGTGTAGTGAGCGTTGGTTCATAGAATTCCATATAAAAAAGGCGTTGCGCTGCGGTTCTTGTGCCGAGTAGATCTAAACAGCTAATGACCTTTAACGTCCGTTTTCTAGTTTTTATACACTGAATAGCGTTTATCATAACTTTATGTCATAGTATTAATATCATTCAGATCATCATCATCATCTTCCTGCCCTTTTCCCACTTACGTGGGGTCGGCACAACATGTATTCTTCTTCCATTTCCCTCGATCAGCCGTCATCTCAGCATTCACCCTTTTCTTACTCATGTCCACTTTCACACAATCCATCCATCTTTTCTTTGGTCTACCTCTACTCATAAATCCATCCAGTTTCATATCAAGCACTTTCCTCGTAACATGACATTCATCCCTTCTCATGACATGCCTATACATACTGCTCCTCATCATTTCATTTATTGGCACCACTTTCATACTTTAATTATAAATTGTATAATGAATTATAAATTAACTAGCTCCTGCCCGCGGCTTCGCTCGCGTGGTACCCGGATAAAAAGTAGCCTATGTCACTCTCCAGCCCTCCAACTATCTCCACACAAAAAATCACGTCAATCCGTCGCTCTGTTATGACGTGAGAGCAGGACAAATAAACAAACAAACAAACACACTTTCACATTTGTAATATGGGTACGGATATCTCAGATCCAATCATTAATTTGTCTTCTAATCTCATGTGGAGTAGTTGGATTCCCTTTAATGAAGTTAGCGTAAGAGTTTTAAAAGCTTAACGATGTTTGGTGTGGTTAATTATTTTGCGAGTTACTGCCTTCTTGATTTACGTATGTGTTACATGGATTTGCAATTAACTGATAATTCTGTATTGCTTAAGAGCTGTATTTTTATTATTATTAATTATTATTATAGTTAGCCCATTATGTCCCACTGCTGGGCAAAGGCCTCCCCTTGATCCTTCCAAACAAAACAATCCTGTGCCATTTGGACCCACGCCATTTTAGAGCTGTATCTTATATGTAAAAAATATTTCAAGCACAGACTAAGCACTTCTTGTATAAAAGAAATACATACAGACATACACGTATGTAAAAATATGTTTATCATCACGCCAAGTCATAGAACCAATGTCCTATGTTCATCGCACAAAGATGAAAACGAACCTGCAATTTGAAGTAGGTACAGAATGCAAAATTACTAGGTACTGGATTGTGAACGTTGTGAATCAGGGCCCCAATTCTTCTAATTAACAACGTCAACCATTCCGATATCATTAGTTCATTTGTATCATTTTGTTCTCCAAAATGACAGTAATTTGTTTTAAAACGTCACCACAACAGAGTCGTTGGTCATTCGTAGATTGGGAAACAAAACGAAATCTAAGGTTGACGTTTTGTTTTGGTTGATAAAAAGTTTGTTAGTAGAATCGGACCCCAGATCATTGCCTTTTTCATGTTTAAATTAATTGGTTCATCATAATTTAGCCATTAGTATTTGAGTTGAGATTACAAGATCCATGAAAATGAAGTTGTGAGATCAAAAATGAAAAAAAGCTTTCAGTTACACTTCACACACCTCACATCCACTAAGCTTATAAAATTGTTTAAACCCATTACAAGGAATGCACCACTGTCAGAACTATTTAAATCAAAGAAATATAACATTTTCCTACTTTTCCAGAAGGAAACGCGGTATTCCCGAAAATACCAAGGCTGGACCGACAAAGCACCCTTTGCGAAATGGCTACTCAAATACAGAAATAACACGGCACCCTTCAACGCTTATTTAGACTCATAATCTGTTCTAATAGGATCAAAAAGCTTTGGTTGCGGTTTGTTTTGCAGATGCATTTTAGGCATGATTCAAATTGTTTAGATTTATTTATAGAGGGGTAATGGCATTGTATTTTATGAAATTAATTTTGAAAGGCTTATCTCTATCCAGCAGTTGTTTGTGTTTTATTTCAGTGTCGCTTTAGATTTTTATTTAGCTTTACAAAATAAGAGGTAAGAAGTAATACAAAGAGCTTTGGGACCTATCAAAATGTTAGTTGATTTTGCAGGACCTCGGTAAAATTTAGGTGTTAGCCCCAGGGCGCCAGTCTGAACGCCCACTATATTTTACTTCATAATTTACAGGGAAAATATTTACAAATAAAAGCTTATCAAAGTCAATGAGATTTTATCAATGGAGATTTTATACTCATTAAAAAGAGTTGTAAAAAGCGTCGTAGCTATAATGTTTGTTATAGCTATTCAGGTAGAATATAAGCATATCAATAAAGAAAACTTAAATAAAAAAATATTTTAAAAAAACAAAAACCCGACTGCGTCAAAACTAAAAAGAAAAAAACAAGCCTGCAAAGAATTACTCACAGTCGGTACCCATTAATTTTATTACCAATCAAATCTTCCCAATGTTATGGGTCCCGACTGTGAGTAATTCTTTGCAGGCTTGTTTTTTTCTTTTTAGTTTTGACGCAGTCGGGTTTTTGTTTTTTTAAAATATTTTTTTATTTAACACTTTTTAGTTATGATAAAGTTGATTTTCGATCGAGCGAGCGAAGCGAGCGAAGATCTTAGTGGTAAGTTGGGCGATTTTGCTTTGTATGTTTGTATGTTTGTATGTTTGTATGTTTGTATGTATGTTTCACGAATTGTTGTTCGCGCATAACTGTCGAACCGTTCATTCAATCTGCATGAAACTTGGTAGGTCAATAGGTTGTGGTAAGGAAATTTACGGTGGAGCATATGAGCTTAATCGATGAAGGGGTTGTGAAGATATTGGGTTCCCAAGGGGGTAAAAAATTATGAAAGTTACACAAATATATTGAGTGGGGTGTCATACGAAAGGGCTTATTTTGTACATTCCAAAATGGTTTTTATTTTTAATCTAGGATGTATAGTTTTTGAAATACGACCAAAGACCAAAAACTACGAAACCAGAGCTGCAAGAGCTCCCGTTTCATAGAGTTTCGATGTCTTCGTAGCTCATTGACTGGTCGGTCTTAAAAAGAGAGTGGCATCGTTGCGATTTGGTTTGCAATGATTTTAGATGCTACTTGATTTATTTTCATAATAAAAAAAAAATTGATAAAGAATGAAAATAATTGGGGTAAAAAAAGTTAAGTAAACAAATATATTGAGTGGGGTGTCAAATGAAAGGTCTTTATTTGTACATTCCAAAATAGTTATTATTTTTATTCTAGGACGTATACTTTTAGAAATACGACGAGAATTCATAAATATGAAATACGAGTAAATGAAAAATTAGACACGACATTGAAATGAAATGAAATGAAATGAAATTTATTGCTCAAAATGTGGTCAAGTACAGATGTCAGTCTTAAAATAAAATAAGTTCAGCACATTTCGCTTAAAGTCAGCATGCAATAATAGAATTAAATTAGTCGAAAAAGTACATTATTAAGTCAAATAAGATAAAATGTCACACATTAATTTTAATACTTAATAATAATTCAAATAAAACCTACGAACGATTTAAGTTTTAGAAAAATTCATTTAGGGTGAAAAATTCATTATGTATTGCATGCCAGTATTTTTTTACCATGAAGAGCTAGCGCAATAGGCATACTCGGCAGTATCAGTAGTAGCACTTGAAATTATAGGGGTAGTCAGAAGAAAGTCCAAAATGTAAGCCATCTACGGTGCGCGAGATCTCAGTTCGGGGCGAACTACTAGTAAAATACCTATTCAACGATACCCCACTTGATATAGTGTGACGATTTTGGTTCTTTTAATTTTGACAATATGGCGTCTGGTTGTAGCCCTGGTGAATTTTGATTACTGTCATATCTTTAGTGACACTTCCAAGGTTGAGACAAATCGATTGACGTAAGAATCATCAAAATCGGTCCACGCGTTTGGCCTCTAGAGTGCCACATAGAAACATCCATAGCGAGAATAATTATTAATCAACTTTAAACCGTTATTTTTCCTAAACTATTACTTAAAATGAAAAATGGTAAAAGAAACATAAAGTTGATTTTGAAATACCTATTCAACGATACCCCACTTGACATGGTGTGACGATTTTGATTTTTTTAATTTTGACATTAAGGCGTCTGGTGGTGGCACTGGTGAATTTTGATTACCGTCATGCCTTATTAACACTCCCAAGGTTCAGACGAATCGATTGACGTAAGAATCATCAAAATCGGTCCACGCGTTTGGCTTCTAGAATGCCACATAGAAACATCCAAACATATATACATAGACTGATAAACACATTACCCTTCCTTTGCTTTGCGCAGTCGGGTAAAAAAGCAGAGATTTATAATGTTATCAGAAAGAGATAAATTATGTGGGTGCTGCGTGTAAATGCGTGTAGCATCGGAGCAAGACAAAGTGCAACTGAGTTGACTCAAGCTAATTAGCATGACTTTTGTTCGCCACGTAGAGCGGGGTACGCACAACGTGTTTACCTCAGTTTATATAGAAGATCATTGTACTTGGGTATATTTTTACCTGGCTGACTGTCAAGTCACCCGGGTTATGTAGATCGCGCGTTTCTATGTATGTGGGTTCGTTCGTATTATTCTTTATTACCACGTTTCTCCTAAACGGCTGGATGGATTTTGATGAATGAGGTATCGTTAGAATCGTCTCCATCTCGATTGTGCTCTAGGATACTTTTGATTTCGATAAATCAAATAGTGCGGCTAAAAAATGCAACAATGTGTGAATTTTCAAAATGAAAATCACGCTATCATATCAAAATCCATGTCAAAATCAAGAGGTTGGTGGACTGATATCAAATATAATTTTTTTTTAAATCTAACATGACATCTTCGAAGACTAAATCGAGTCTCAAAATTTTTGAAAATCTATTTTTCGCCCTAAACAGAATTGCTAACCAAAACGCATACTAAAACTTTATATTTAGTCACACGCTACGTTTAGAACAAACTGCATCGAAATTGGTTCAGCCATTTAGGAGATATCTCATATTTAAGAAATAACTTACGCATTTAATTTAGGTACTCACAGAGCCATCTGTGTGTCAACTGTGACAACAACGTTTAGGAAAATGCGCACGGCATCGAACCCTAAATACCTACATAATAATAAAATTGTAATTTAATTTTGTTTTGTGATTGATAAGATAATGCTGTTTCCAACTTTTCAGTTCAGCCGGGTTTTTTATTTTTGAATAAATTGCTTGATTTATAATGTTATCAGAAAGAGATAAATTATGTGGGTGCTGCGTGTAAATGCGTGTAGCATCGGAGCAAGACAAAGTGCAACTGAGTTGACTCAAGCTAATTAGCTTGACTTTTGTTCGCCGCGCAGAGCGGGGTACAACGTATTTACCTTAGTTTATATAGAAGATCATTGTGCTTGGGTATGTTTTTATAAGCTGCCCTCTAGCTAGGCATAGGCAGGAGCCTGTTCTTAATACATCTGGATATAAATCTCTCTGTAACGTAAAAGTTTGATACCTATTTCTTTTACATCTATCAGGAGCGATCGTCCTTTCGTGAACAACAATCAATCACCTTTTGTATGTTTATTTCTTACAATCCATTATCCATATTCAACTTTAATTTTAGTAACGCTTTATTTAAACTCTGTTGGTTCAACAAAATGTTCTGTCTTTCACACTTATCAGTAAAATATGATTAGCAACAATCCAGGAAATTAGACAGGGCCATAGTTTTTGCCGTACTATCATCAATCATCTGATACTCAATATTATTTAGTTAGAAAAAAGCCATCACACTTTGCATAACGCCTACTTTTGTGCCTGTGTTCAATGTCGCTCAATTTCTTACTTTAGGACTCGCGTGAAAAAAAATGCTTGAAGGGTGATTATCAAAAGTTTGAAAAGGCTTTGCTCACGGACGCGAAATAGAACCTAGAAGTAAAATAATCTATTTAAAAAAAAACCGGTCAAGTGCGAGTCGAACTCGTACGCCGAGGGTTCCGTACCTAGCCATGGTGCCAATTAAGCTAGTCCGCTTAATTGTATGAGCGCCCATACAACTCGGAGGACAATTTTAATTGGCGTCAACTATGTATGGGAACACCCTTTAATTTTCAACTTTTTTAACTTTTTGGAATTTTTCCTTTATTTGTGCTATAAGACCTTGCTTTTTGCCAAATTTCGTTATTCTAGGTCAACGGGAACTACCATTTAGGTTTTCGACCCAAAACCTCTAGGGTACTTCCGGTTGACCTAGAATTGTCAATTTTGGTTACAAGCAAGGTCTTACAGCACAAGTAAAGGAAAAATTCCGAAAAATAAAAAAAGTTGATAATTAAGGTAAGTTTTGGTACTTACAAGTTTTCACGAAAACCTAAATTTGCCTATATCTTTTTATAGTGTTGACTCAGGACCTTGATTTTTATACTCACAATAGGGACTATAGACCTTAGTATATGGTATAAATTTCAACTTGCTAGCTCTACCCGTTCCTGAGATAATCGATGGTGACACACGGACAGACAGACGGACAGACGGACAGACGGACAGACGGACAGACGGACAGACGGACAGACGGACAGACGGACAGACGGACAGACGGACAAGAAAGTGATCTTATAAGGGTTCCTTTTTTTACCTTTTAAGGTACGGAACCCTAATGATCGCAATGGTCTTATGGTGAACGCACACTTAGCCGCAACGCACTCCCCGCAGTCTCCGCAGTCATCGCTTTGCTTCAGGGACTGCGGCGACTGCGGCGCGGCTAGGTGTGCGAGGTTGCATAGAACTTCATAAAAGAAATCGAATGCGGGGACTGCGGAGACTGCGGTGCGGCCCATATCTGCGTTCACCCTTACTAAGGTAAATACCTATTGACTTCAAATATCCCTAAGCAGCAGTAAGTTGAACTAATTTTAAAACTGGTTCGTCATCGTATTTTGTGGGTAATTGGACTTTTGCAGCCTTCGAAGGTGATCCCGCAAACTTTCACGAAAGCGATCAACAAAATCGTCTTAAACTCGAACTGTGCCCCATTCATTAAGGATCAAGTAAACTGCGACCCGAAGTTCCTGTCAGTCACAGGAGGCAGTCTATAAAGAACAACTGAGTCACTTCAACAAACACTTCTTCATCTTCTTTCGTGTCATTGATACAACTTATAGGGACTTTGACCAGTATGTAGCTACATCTACGGCATTATCCGAGCAGGACATAAGATCAGCCATAGTGCACAAGTACGACAAAACTGAATAACTTTCAAAAGCATTTTCATTTTATTTTTCAGTCATTTTGCTTTTGCCTTCTTTAACTTTACACAAACTAGTTGTGCCCGGCAGTTTCACCCGCTATTTAATTTGGCCTTGAATAGCCTCTAACCTTTCTCAACGAGCTATCAATGGAGAAATATTTTGCAAATCCGACTGGTAGTTTCAGGAGATTAGCGCGTTCAAAAGAACAAACAAACTCTTCCTCTTTATTATAGTACAATATTGAGAAGAAAATAAAAAAAATAAAACCGGTCAAGTGCGAGTCGAACTCGTACGCCGAGGGTTCCGTACCTAGCCATGGTGCCAATTAAGCTAGTCCGCTTAATTGTATGAGCGCCCATACAACTCGGAGGACAATTTTAATTGGCGTCAACTATATATGGGAACACCCTTTAATTTTCAACTTTTTTAACTTTTTGGAATTTTTCCTTTATTTGTGCTATAAGACCTTGCTTTTTGCCAAATTTCGTTATTCTAGGTCAACGGGAACTACCATTTAGGTTTTCGACCCAAAACCTCTAGGGTACTTCCGGTTGACCTAGAATTGTCAATTTTGGTTACAAGCAAGGTCTTCTAGCACAAGTAAAGGGAAAATTCCGAAAAATAAAAAAAGTTGATAATTAAGGTAAGTTTTGGTACTTACAAGTTTTCACGAAAACCTAAATTTGCCTATATCTTTTTATAGTGTTGACTCAGGACCTTGATTTTTAAACTCACAATAGGGACTATAGACCTTAGTATATGGTATAAATTTCAACTTGCTAGCTCTACCCGTTCCTGAGATAATCGATGGTGACACACGGACAGACAGACGGACAGACGGACAGACGGACAGACGGACAGACGGACAGACGGACAGACGGACAGACGGACAGACGGACAGACGGACAGACGGACAGACGGACAAGAAAGTGATCTTATAAGGGTTCCTTTTTTTACCTTTTAAGGTACGGAACCCTAAAAACGTTTTATCAGAAAACAATAGATGAATAAAACTAAACGCACTAAACTGCAAAATTTGGGCATCTGGAAAATGTGTAGCAAACTCGTAATGTGTAGCATACTTGTCTCTGAAAACAAAAGAACTTTCAAATCCTGAATATCCATATGGCCTTGTTTTATCTATCATTGATTTACACTATTACGCATGTTTTATGATGTAAAAGAGATGGCCGATTCCTTGAATAAATTTGCCCCACAGATGCCAACAGGAAAGAATGCTTGCGTCATGACCAAATTGGGATTTTTGGGTTTGTTTTTTTATTTTATAATGAGAGTCCATTCATCTTCTTCCTCTAAAAAGTGGGATTTAAAAGTTATTCTAATATAAAGCAGCAGGCTATGACGCCCAGCATGAACGGAGAACCTAGGAAACTATATTTTTAAGGTTCATATAGTAAAAGCTTTGCTTACGTTGGGGATAGATGGCGCTGTGTGAACATTTACTTTTTCATTATTATAATTAGGACTAGCAGAATTTTAAGTGAAGTAGGTAAGTATAGAAAATAAATGACGCACACAAGTGCTCCCAGTACCTACAATTTCAAGTAAAAAAGAAAAGTACTTAGGAAAAATTGGGAATTTCATCAATAAAATTATCTACACTCGTGTGCAGTGATTCTGTACTTACAGCCTAAAATAAAATATGATAAAAAAATAAAATAAAAAGCCTTTTATTTCTCTATACTTAACATTTTTTTCTTATCACTAATGCTTATAATCTAAGTAGGTACTAGAGAACCCCTAAGGTGAAGGCCTCCTCCAAAGCCAGCCATCTGACCCTGTCTTGTGCTACTTGGAGCCAGTTTGGTCCAGCAGTTTTCTTGATGTCGTCGTCCCAGCGAGCGTATAGTCTTCCTATGCAGCGTCGACCTCTTGGACCCTCCCAATTTGTCACTCTCCTAGTCCATCTTCCATCTTGTAGACGGGCTACATGTCCAGCCCACTTCCATTTTAGTCTGTATGCATATCCCAAGGCGTCAGTACTTTTTGTAATTTTAAATAAAATATGATAAATCCTCATAAATCACATCACAACACAATCACACACTAAAACTCAACGAAATTCCTTTTACATCTGTCAAATTCTTGTCCGTCTGTTTTGTTTACTATTTAAGTGTCATGTCAACCGCGAAAAAGAAGGTAGGTCTATCTGATAAAAATATTCTCTGTGATACCTAATAGCCCCTCCAGACTCTCGGCAAGAAACCCCGACAACACCCGAGAAGCGTGAATGTGAGGAGTTTCTCGCCTTCTTGTTCTCGCGCTTCGGTGTCGGTACCTATTTTTGGCCGAGACAAAGGATTTCAAACAGATCACGAGTGAGAAAATTGAGAGTGTGGATAATTTGTTTGTTCTTCGAGAAGTCTCGGTGAAACTTCTCGCCGTGAGTCTGGAGAGGCATTACGGACTGTAGTACCGGAAGTGACTAAAGTTACTAATAAAATAACATAATTATATTCCCACAGGGCACGAGATATCTAAGTATTCTGTATGTACCAGTTAATTTTGTGATATTTTATTTAAATAATATTATTCAGACGCATAGTCTAATTCGATATTCGGCTCTGGGGCAGGATCCGGCCAAATTCTTTAAGTAGGTACTCATTCGTAAATACTAAACAAACTGTTCCTCTTTGGCTATGTTTAAAGTTCCGTCAGTCACTGAAGAGGTAAGTTCTGAGCAATTTGTGGCTTCCAAGTCCTCCGCTGTCTTGCAAGCCGCAGTCCACCTAACTTAGTGCTTTACCTACGACACGATGTGGTAGCTACACACGTGGCCATATTGTCTACATTTGCGTGCATTTGTTTGGTTGAACTGTGTCTAACATTTTCACTGTTTTAAAAAATAACACAGTATTTCAGGAAATTCTTGAATCTTGAAGAATTCTTGAAGTAGGACAGGAAATTCTTGAAACATTTTGTACTGTTTAACAAATACATTTGAACAATCTAAGCTACTCGTATGTAAGGACCTTGGCAGACAAGAGCCAATCAAAAGCATGTCTAAGACGCTGTGGCATCTATCTCAATATCTAATCGATCCGTTTTGCCATACGCCTGAAATAAAGAAAAAATCAGTACCTACCTACCTAAAAAAATATTTTGAACAAATCCTTCGAAGTTCTTACCAGGACCTTAAACGAAAAAAAACTATAATGTGCTTAACTTATTTTTTTTTTAATTCGATAGGTATTATAATAAAAACTTTGTCATCACGTTTGTCCATTATCATACTTTTGTTTTTGCTACCCGTATGTTTCATACCACCATGATACCGCCCCAAAGATACAAAACAAACACAAACAAATGGTTATACCGAAACTTTATAATTCTTAACTTGTCTTTTATACAAAGAACGTTCTAGAAACTATTTCTAAAATTACCGTGGAACAGCGTCAAAACTTAGCCGCATGCATTGAGCAAATGTGTGAAGTAATAAGTCGCGAGCACGTTTTATATTGCCACCGAGGATGGCACTCTATTTGTGTCACTTAGGGACCTTGACGCGGCAGAATCGCTGAAAAATCTGGATGTGGTGGAAAAATTATAATTTTGTGTGAAAAATGGATTAAGAGAAAGTCCCTTCGTAGCGGCGCTCTCTATGTGTGAAAATTGATTTCCAAAGGTTTTTCGTTAGTCTTGCAAAATTCCGGGGAACTTCTTTTGTGAATAACACTTTACGCTTTAAAAACAATTAATAATGGTAGTCGTATTACACAACACAGCTCTTTCTCTCTCGCTGCAAACACAGTAAATCCATACCCATATTATAAACTAGCTGCTACCCGCGGCTTCGCTCGCGTGGTACCCGGATTAAAAGTAGCTCCTGCTATTAAAAACAGAGCGACGGATTGACGTGATTTTTTATGTGGAGATAGTTGGAGGGCTGGAGGCTACTTTTGATCCCGAAAAAATGCATGTCTCCCGTGCGATAAAAAAGTAGTAGTCCACGCGGGCGAAGCCGCGGGTGTCCGCTAGTATTGTATTACGAAAACCCGGAGTAATCTTGCCCAGCACCAAAACCATTCTCAAAGTAAACAATTTCCCAAGCACTACAGTGTCCCGTTAGATGTAGGCAAAGGATGCCTTATGACTAAGTTTTATGACCTGATATTATTATGCCATGTCCATTTTTTATTTACTGTAGTTACTCTGACTACTAGTAGTCCAGCGAGGGGTAATTAGTTATAGTTGGCTTAAACCTGTTACAGGATGGCAGGTGTACTTATCTACTGAGCGGTTATTATAAAGTGTTTTCTGATATGATATCAGTGCACCAGCTCTTGCAAGTTTTTCTCTCTCCAACAAAACAAAAACGAAACACGACTGTATTCCTAAGGCGCGGTATACACTTTCTCAAATCTTTAGGCATTTATGATCCTTTGAAAATGTATATGGGATAAACAGATAATGCCTAAATTCATAATTTTGGTGTATCTCACATTTTACAGAAGTTAGCATTCCATACGTGACAGGTTTCTGAAAATCTGTTTAGGAGTTTATTTTCCCAGTTCGTTACTGATTGCGATAAATGAATCCATGAAATTCAATTCAGAAAGAGGAGAAACAAAATAATTTGACTAAAAATACCGATCTTTTTAAAATTTAATATGAAAAAAAAATATGGTTGACATTATCTCAGATCTTCATTCAAATCTCACATATAAAATACCTTTAAAGTTTAGAATACAGTGTCATGGCATCTTTTCTTTAGAGAAAAATCCCTGTCTTGCTAACCTTCATTCATTATAAGAAGCGACGATAAAAACTAAAACTTACTGCAACTATGTTCGCGGTAAGTCCACTACAGTTGACATAATAGTGATTTGTGGTCCAACTTTCCCCAACTTCCTCCTCTGACACCCTGGAGAAATAACTTCTCTCGTACTTTCTTAACGAAATGATTGCCTACGTGTACGTTGTTAGCCCTATTTATTTGGGGTGGTTTTATTTGCCCACCCTCCCCTGTGGATAATTCAGTTTCTAAGCATCCCGTATCGATCTACTGGGACGCATAAAGTATTTTTTCAAGGAAATGGTTAAGCCTTGTTTTCTGTAAGCAACTAAAGTGATGTGAATTGGTTTTGCTTAAACCGAATATTTTATCTATTTGTCAAATTAAAATGTCTAGTGTCTTCCATTACAGATATGGACGAATATTTACCGATCTCAGAAGATACAGCGGAGATCTTTATTTTTTAAGAATTTACAGTGTAATCACGCAATGGAAAAAAGTGTCAAGAACTATTCGTTTTTATTGGTACTAACTTAGGTACTTGTTTGTTAACATGAAGTCAGTGGATGCGACTAGCACAGGATCGTGGTGGATGGCACAAACTTAAGGAGGCCTATACCCAGCAGTGGGTAAAATCGGGCTGTGGATGTTGATGATGATGATGGTAACTTACTTTAAACTCGCAACTTCAAGAAGAAAGCCTACTCCTACCTAAAAGGCCGGAAACGCAACTCTTCTGATCAGGTGAGCCGCTTGCTCGTTTGCCCCATATACAGTACGGCCAACGGATCTCGGCTAACGTGAAGTTGGCCGTTTCGATGCGCAGTGCAACTTTTTCATACAAAATTTTCTACTGCGCAGCGAAGAGCCTGACTTCATGTACGCCTAGATCCGTCGGCCGAACTGTACATGTATGCAAATGATTTCATTACGCGATTAAGTACCAAAAACATTTTTTTTAAATCTATTCTGTGCATTTCTTATATGCAAACTAACTAGCTTTTCGTATTTATATTTTGCATACTGTATAACATTGTACCTGTCTGTATAGTGTAAACTTAAACAGGCTAACGAACGTTAATATAGATCTGACCAAATATCCATAAATTTATAGTCATTTAGTCAGAACTTTATGCATTTAAGTATTTTTGTAAGGTCTCAGTAAATAGTGCTGTAGAGGGGCGTAGCTATAGCTTTGTTAAGGGGGGGGTCCAAAGGTTCCAATATACAAAGATCTTTGTTAAGGGGTCCAAGAGTTCCAAAATACAAAAATTGACTAGGTTTCCTCCGAACTTAATGGGCTAAAGGGGGGGTCCGGACCCCCTAAACCCCCCCCCCCTTATATACGTCCATGGTAGTCCCTTATTATTCGTAAACTTAGTAAACATAGGTCGTTATACTAGTTGGCCGATCCGCACCAAGTGACTCATAGCTAAGTGGTGCGAAGTGACTCACTGGAGTAGAAAACTAAGTAACTACTCTTGTTAGTACGAAGTGCTTGTGATTCAAGATAACTTTCTGTTTGAATGTTTTATAATGAATAAACGCAAACAAAAACAGAAACATCATAAAGTATTGCTAACTGGTATTTAGGTGATATTTTCCTTCACCGAAGAACTTAAAAAATATGCTTAATTTCGTATCAAATATCTAAAATTCATCTTGTAGCTAGGACCAACACAGATTTTAGTTATTTACGTAATGTCAAATTTAAGGGGGCCTTTCTTTCCCCTCCTTTCTTCGTAATATTTCAAAGTAGTTAAGCGTAAACAGATAGTATGAAAACTTAAAGTGTAAAATAAAATCATGAGTTTGAAACTTATTCGAACACAATGAAGAGTAAATGATAAAAATGAGTGAACGATAACATACAATGACTCATTTTTATGTTGACAAAGATCAATTTGATTCATCCAATTCCAAATTAAAAGGCAGAAGTGAACTGTGTAATATACATAAGATTTTTACAACGTTCAATGCAATTAGTTGTGTACCTTTTAAATACAAAAAATTCAAAGAAAAATACTTGAACTTTTCCATTTCTTTCTGAGTCCTTCTGCCCCGACTTTACCACTCTTAAGTGCCTGTCTAGATTTCTTAAAACTTTGGAGCTACAACTTGTGAAATAACTTTAATGAAAAAGCCTTTATAAGAACTGCAAATTACTCCACGCTTATTTAATTAGCTGTGAATAATATGGTTTGCTTTTAACTAGCAAAAACTCAAGTCAAGTACAGTTGCTTTCAGATTTTCAAAAAGACAAGTGGTACAAATATAACTCAAATAAACTAATGAAATAAATACGTTTATATATCACGTCTTTTATACAATTCCTCGATTATGAAAAGTAAATAATAGCTCCTACAAATGACTGCTGGTTATTACTACTAACGATGGTGAAAAAATTGGGGAGCTTTTTATTTTACCACAAATTTTAAAAACTGCTATTTTAAATTTTAGGTAAAACTGTATTTCCAAGGTGCGGTAGCCATATTCTTTCAGCCGGCCTAACATGTGCAACATCGAGAGATATCTCGATCAGTCGAACTGCTGTGACGCATACGTTAGAGCAGTTTAACCGATCGAGAAATCTGGTTTCTCGACTCTCGATGTTGCACATGTTAGGCCTACAGGTCTTTAGGCATCTGAAGATCCTTTGTAGATGTCTACGGGGGTAGTAGGTATATTCAATTACATTATTTGGTACATGCCTACATTTTGCAGAAGTTAACGTTCCATACGTGGCCGGTTGCAAGCCCATCGATGCTATTAGAAAGCAAATTGGTCCTCACGATGTTTTCCTTCGCCGTTTAGAGCTCGTGTTAATGCACATAATATACATTTTTGAAACGAAAAACGATAAATGTATTGACCCACGACCTTCGGATGTTAAGTCGAAACACTAACTCACTCGGCCAACACGGCTCATAACGAACAAAAGACAGTTAAGCAATATAAGTGTTACTTAAGCCTATTTACTTTAATTAATAAATAAATTTGGCTGAGTTTAATTAAAACAAGACATTCGCTTTCTTAGCCTAAAGCCTATTACACACAGTAGACTGTCGCAATAAGCACGCCGCGTGTGTATAACTGCCCGCATCTCCGTTATTACCTGGCTATAACTAAGTTAAACTAGGCCTATGTATTCTGTACCTAATATTGAGATAATCTGCTGTGTGCTTTGAGCCTTGCCTTGCCTTGGGGCATTTGGGTTTTGATGTTACCACCATTAATTTAATTGGGCGATCCGTGTGATGCCAAAAGGTTTCAGAATGTTCACATTCCAGATGTTTGCTTATAAAACTAGTAGGTACGGTGTACAACGTTTAAGCATAGATATGTCCTTAACATTTTGCAAACTATATTATCAGAACACTACTTTACACAAAAATTTGATACAATTAAGAGTTTCGTCAATACCAAAACGTCAGGTACATTATTAGACCGCAATCATATTACACGGACGCGTAAGAAATAAGAACAATGTAAATTAATAGAATACTCCGTTTTAAATGACCTAATAAGCTATTCCTGACCAACGATCTATACCATATCCAAATTTAATCCAAATTGGTGCACTGGCACAGATGACTGATTAGTTATCTGTGGCACTGGTTTAGAAATAAAAAACAAAATCATGACTATATTCCCAACGAGCGGTAGAAATTATCTTTAAGATTCTTTGAAGATGTCTAAATATTGGGGTAGCCAGAAATATATGTTAAAAACAGGTTTGGTACCTACCTACATGCCCACATGTTGCAGAAATTAGCATTCCATACGTGACAGGTTCAAACTCAAACTCAAATTCATTTATTCAATAAGATCACTTTGTGAATCACTTTGAAACAGTTGCACGCTTACTAGGAACAGCATTCCAAAACATTTATCGCAAATCTGTGATTCATATTATTAGAATCTGTGATTTATATTATTAGAAGGATTCGAAGAAAGCTGAAAAGATACTACAGCTCAAACTGACACTCAGAAAGTACGCACTCAAGAGCGTCAATATTACCTCAAGTGAGAGTCGAGAGGTATCTGCGGATATCGAATAGAAGAACTGGAGTGTTCGGTCCACAGCGGGTATTTCCCCGTGAGCCGATCATCCGTCATATTTGTTCGTGATGTGTGCACTACACTGACTTGGTTGTACGGATTCTGTTGCGCAATCTAGATAAAGCTTTGATTGATTCCATCCGCTGGTGTTTCTATGTGAAAAAACGTCGGAATGCTTTGAAGCCGACAATTGAAATACTCGTAAATCTTTGTTTTGTAACATTGGTTGTAGAGTATATAACTTGTAACTCAGCTGCATCTGTTCATTGGAAGTCACATTAGTATGATATTTAAAATTATCTAGTTATTTTCTTTCATTATGGTAACTCGTGCTTACAGGTTGCATTCAAAGGTGAATTTCTATAGAAGTATGATGATATGCATTACATGCACCTATGTATTTCAACCGAAATACTAAAGTCCAAATTTTTGCTGTAGATAAGTAAGTAGGTACCTAAAGGATTCTGTTTTCGCCTGTACAGTATGAAATCGAAAGCTAAAAGAAACAAAAAGCTATAAATAACATATTGAACGAAGCTCTCAGATACAAAACTATACATAGGCGATAAAGATAACAGTAACAATGTTATGATTGTCGTAAAATCCACGCAGGCAGCATAATTGTCCATTAGTTTGCGAGAGGCCAATTATGCCACCATTAGGCGAGAATCTCCCTAATAGCAATTTCGTAGCGAGAGACTTGGGAGATCTCGGGTAGGACGTGTTCACAAAAAATCTGAGCCTACCCTCATTCTTAGCTAGGTTTTGTGAAATTCATTAGATAAATAAAAGCTAGAAAGCAATGGGATTTAAATTATTCACGCGGTATGCCACCTGCAAGAGCAATCGTGTACTTGGACGTGCCTTTGACTAACCTTTCAAATAAATTGAGCTTTTTGCCTGTGAGTTAGTAGATGTCGACCATACCCGAGGATAACGTCAAAACTTCAAAAGTACATTTTAAACTTTCGCGATCTTTATACATAATTTAAACGAACTGGGAAATAAAAAAGGTATAAAGTCCCATTAGTTCCTTTTCAAAGTTATCAATACCTATTATAAATTAGATTTCGCAATTTGAGCGTAGGTATGTCATTAATAATGTGTTTATTAGAACGTTGAAGACTTGATGATCTGAGAGAAATTATTCCGTGCTTGGCTAGTGTGTTTCTACAATACAATATGATGTTGCTTTTTTAGGCAAAAGAGAATTTTCAAAAAAAAAATCAAATTCTTTCAAAATTCAGAAAGAGGCATGGTAAGACCACGGTTTATTGTTTTAAAAGCTTTGTTTGTTTTTTTAAAAGCTTCTAAAAGTGTAAATAGTCCATAGAAATTAAAGTACGCCAAACCGAATATTGCCAAGTAAAAACGCTGCCTTATACTTCATAAATACCATCAAAATGTGAACAATGCAAAGATATCTTGTGAATTTTCAAGCGATAAGATACAAATACGACTAACTTACCTAAATATTCTACATGTTTCGGTTTAGTCCTACACTGACTAATGTGCGCTAGATAGCAGCTTTCGACTTCTTGACAAACGGAAACCGAGCTTCAACGGACGTAAATAAACAATCTAGTCCTTATGCTACTCAGAATAAAGCATAAAATAAGTGTCATCACTTTACTAGATCATCATTTATGGTCATTGTTTTTCAGCAAATCGAAGCGTTAGGAACTATATCATAATAATGTTTGCAAACTTGCTACTGTAACTTAGAAACTATAAACTAGCCTCTAGTGCCAAGAGAGATAACTCTACTTGGTCCATAACCTTTTTCATCCGTAGAACAAATATTATATCTTATTGATCTTATTATACACCTGTGACTTTAAATAAATAAATAAATAAATAAATCATTTATTTCAGACGATCTAGTCCATAGTAAAATTCACACACATTTTAAAAGCACACAATACACAAAATTTAAATTAAAATAGAACAATAATACAAAAACAGATTCCCGGCCCGACTTACAGTTTATTTATTTATAAGAGTGAATGAACTGCGCGTGTATCATTCTAAGATGATTCACATATTCGCAGTCGAATCTACATGCAAATGCCTTCAGTATGCTATTTGAGCTGACCCGAATTCTGCGCCCCAGAGATGTGCACCTCTTACGCATGGTGGTGTAAAAACAGTCAACATGCGCCTCAGCGAACATCCCCGAAGCGCTGCAGAACCGGGGCAGCCCCAAAAGCACCCTGAATGCATTATTACTTTGTTGTGTTATTACTTTGTTATCACTTTGTTGTGTTGTAAAGCTTTTTAAAATATTTTAATGAATTGTACAAATTTTCAAACTTTGCTTTAATTTAGTAGTAACACACTATAATTACTCAAGTAATAATATCTTCATTAATATAATCTTCATCTGGGTGAGACGCGACTCACGCGACCTCTACGAGTTAAGTATTATTGAAACATTGTAGTATAACTCGACAAAGTATTGTAATAAATCATTTAGTACAACCAATAGTACAAATAAAAAATGTTTTAAAAGTTAAATCCCATTACTTGTCTTCATTTAAAAAAAAGGAGGAGGTTTTCAATTCGACTGTATGTTTCTGTTTTTTATTTTAATTTTTTTCTGTTTTATTCTGTTAATATTACTTTATAAATAGGAATAATTTCATTGACTTAAACTGGCCGAAAGTTGACGCATTCGAACAACAAGTTGGTTCCTATAAAGTAATATAAACTATGCTGACACAGTACCTAACTCGGTTACACGGAATTAGGTCGAGGGGAAGCGGCTAATAACTTAATGGAACGTGGACTCTTGTATCGACACTGATTGGCGACATCTACGTATCAGGATGTTTCTGTCCTTGTTTGTAGGGGAGAGTTGTAGGTAAACTTTTGGAAATACGAAAAGGACGAATAGAAAGAAAATTGAAAATATCAGATTGAAAAAATGTTTTTGGGTTTTTTGTTATGACGTAATACTGTTACAATGGTTTAAGTTTCTCTATTGTTAAGTAATCTTTAAATAAGTGGCTAAGGCATACGTGCATATAGGCATACGTTGTTAAAATGATCACCAGTCAGCAGAATTAAACAATAAGGTTTTTATAACTCAAATGACTTTAGAATCTTGATCAATATTGAAGAGTTGCTTATTAACTATTTGAAAATTTAAATTACCATTTTTATGGGAAACCTGATGTAGACAATGATTTAAAAGTTTATAAGTAGGAGATTCATATTTTTAATTTTTTAAAGCTAGGTTTACTAGCTATTTATTTATTTTTAGCCTTCATCGACAGAGTCCGTCGTACCAGAGTTGGTCACTCGTACCGTACGAGTGGCCAACTCTGACACAACAGAGTTGTACGAACTTACTTACTTACCTTACCTGCACCGTTCCACTGCAGGGCAAAATCCTCCCTCTCTTTTCTTCACAGCTGCCGATCTTGAACCAAACTGCGTCAGTCATCTGTAAGACTGTCTAGGTCGTCCCGCCATCTTCTCCAGGATCTGCCACGAAAAATATGAAAAATGATCATGGCTGTATCCCCAAGTATACATTTTCTCAGATCTTATTAGACATTCTAGATCCATTAAAGATGTCTGGTTAGTTAGTCAGAGTTACCCCCTTGAGTAGTCAGAGGCTTGTCCAAATAAGTATTTGATGGTAGTTACCAGAGGGGCGCCTATGAGGAGCTTCTGGCCACGACGCCAGCGCCAGCGGCGCCGCCTAAATATATAATTATTTATTAAGTTAGGTTTATTTATTTTTACAAACTGTGAGCTGCATATCTGAATGGTCTGTATTTCCATTGCCTTACTATATCCTCAAACCGTTCCAGGCCTAAAAGCGTCAAAGTAAAGTTCCTAAAAGCAGTTCGTGGTTCACAGCTAAGCAGTTGTTGCTCGTGGGACACGCCACGGTGAGTCAATTGAGTCGAAACGGGCCTTGGCACTTTCGTTTGAAGTTTTGCCATACTAAAACTAAAGCCAAAGGATAACACACGACGATCACGAGTACGATTTTTCTTGCTTATTTAAGTACGATCTATACTTTGAACGATGGCAGATTTTTACTATAGAGTAGTAGTGTCTCGAATTTTGTTCCGAAGGTCGAATTTCAGCCTGCAACAATGGGTTTTCGTTTTGAAAACTTGTTTCATCTAAAACTCATAATGTTTACACGAGCAGTAAACCACACAGAAAAACAATGAAACCTGTCGGCGATGGGTCTACAACCTATCATGTGAAATACTTACTATTTAAAAAAAGACTTATGCTAAAGTGGCACGTTCAAATATGAATAATGAACGTGCCACTGACTACCTCTACACAGCTTCAATAGTTCTCAAAAGTATGTCTACCGTCTTTAGACATTCGTGAGTTATGTTGAAGAGGAACTATCTCACTCCACCAACAAGGCTTTCAAAAATAGCTGATTAGCTATATAACTAAAATATAACTAGACATAACAGAACTAAGTATAATCTAGTAGTTAGATACCCTCGGTAATGCAACATCAATTACATTTCCAACTCAAAATCACCTGAACAATTTATTGATTCACATTAAATTTTATTGAGTGTAACTAATTGAAATTGAATCCAACTATCAATGGAACTTAGTTTTGTCACAGCTTATAGTTAGTTAGCACGAACACTAAAGAGTATTTCAGAATATCCTTCGAACAAGTCAATAACAAAATTTGTTAAACAATTCTGAAAACATTTTGATATGAAGTGATTTATGAGCAGATTCGTATTTTTACTATAATCGGTACCATAAAGAGAATACTTATCAGTTCATTAATTAACCTTTGTCATGGTAATTTTGAGAAAACTCATAAAAAATGTTCTAGGTAAAGCCGTTCGATATTGTCCTTTTTAGGCACAAAGATTGACGAAATTTAAAAAAAAAATCTATGTAAAAACTATATAAAAACTATGGCAAACTTTAGTGACGTAGATTTTGGACTGCCTATAGGCCTCTGAAACTAACAGCTAAAGCCTTCTGAAACATAGAAACTCTCAGCTATTCATTCCACAGGAATAACCCATTACTCAACAGAACGTCTCTTAACTTCCTCGGTAAGTCAGAACGACAAGCTACACTTCAAAGAAGTGTTGCCATTTTATATTGCCTGTGGTTTTAATGTCCGGTAGTTTGTTGCCCAACAAATTTAACAATAGGAAACTGCATAACTGGTTCCTAGTACTGTTCAGAGTTTGGAACAACATGGTGCCTCGGTTAAAATGTTACTCTGTGTTCCGCTTGTGAATTATCATTGTACGATCATTAGGAATGAGTGTGAACTTTGTCCAGCGCGCGACAAAGCATGCATCATAGTGCGAGAGGTGATGTGGGTGGGTGAAAATGCAACCATTTTGGAAAGCCGGGCTGTTTATAACACACATTGTGATACAGAATGAGTCTTTTCTTAGTCTTTCCGACTATCATCATCATCATCAACAATGCGTTGAAGCACATTGCTGGCTGTTAGGACTTTCCCAAGACGTGTCCAACGCCTTTGGTTTTTCGCATCCACTTTGTATAGACATTCCCAATTATTTCTGTTATTTTTGAAAAACTTATTTCAAAACCAATGTTTTTTGTATACCTACCAATAACATGAAAATAGGTCCAAGTTTCCGATTATCTTCCACTAATGAACGCCCGCGGCTTCGGCCTCTACTTTTTTTACTACTTTTTTATCCCACGGGAACCATACATTTTTTTAGGGATAAAAAGTCTTTGTCTTATTCCAAAACCTAATCTATCTACATTCCAAATTTCATCAAAATCGGTTTAGTAGTTATGAAGATACGTGGTAACAAACATTCACACACACAAACACGGACTTTCGCCTTTATAATATTAGTAGGAGTAGGATAGGATTTATTTTTCAATAATGAATAGAATAAATTCCCTTTGGGTTATTATGTTCCGGAACATTATTTTAAGTAGATCAACTAAGCGAGGTTACTAAGGTTTCGTGGTCAGTAAATGGATGGGTGAATGCATTAATAACTGAGCGCTTCCGTGCTTCGGAGAGCACATTAAGGGACCGGCGAACGTACCTACGTACCTAGGAACGTAATACCGAAATAATTTAAAATTTGAGCATATTTTTATCACTTTATGTTATTATTTGGATAAAGGCATAATTTTTCTAGGTTCCTGTTACACTTTTGTTCCAAAAAACTTACTATAGAAAAAATGAAAAGAAAAAATGCCATTTTTAGTGTACCTACAAAGATTTCAATTCAATTTGCTTACATTTCTTTTAGGTAACTTTTTCGGGACAAAAGTTTAACAGGAACCTAGATAAATACCTACTCTCTTAATCTAACAACATAAACTGATAAAAATATGCTTAAATTATAAATGATTTCGGTATTACGTTTTTATGGAAATTCGCCTGTCGCAGGCCTCTTAAGATGTCGGTCCCGAGGGCTTTGCACGTTGTGAAATCTCCATCAAAATTGGCCAGTAGCTCACGCAAACTTACTGCTTCAGGAAATTCGAGGCTTTAGCCAAACTATAGCAACCAGCAAACTACATAAATAGTCCTGAATACTGTTCCGAATGGTTTTGAACTTCGTCTTTAAATCTGAATGTCGCGAATTTGAATGCATCAATGGATTATTATTTTTAAAGATATATACGTTTTTAATACTGCTTTTACATGAGCTCTACGATTACGAAAATAATCGTGTAAAAACTAATAAGTGCCTATTTAATTTATAAAATGTGGCGGTAAGCTTTCAACCTGATACGTGCAAAATGTGACTATTATCCCAAACGTGTGTTTACATCTTGCGACTTACAGAAGAGAAAATGTCTACCATAATTTAGGATTCACCGTGAGCTGGTTTACCATTTTACTTTTACCATTATAACAAGCTTATAAATGCGTAACCTATGCAAGTTAGTAAAACATTTTTAAACGACTTGCTGGTGCCTATTCGATTTAGCTGTAGCATACTCTATCTCGATTACAATGCAATATAATAAGATGACAGCGAGATGATTGATAATAAAGTAAGGAACTGTTCAAGTATTCAACTGAACTCCTCAGTGAGCGATATTAAAAAAATACGTGTGGTTAAAACTAACATAGCTCATTTGAATCAGCTCGCGATTACTAAACGCAAGTAAGTACTTGAAAAAAAATTTACAACAAAAACTTATTTTTCTGCGACATTTTTGTAACACCTGCACCGTATTGTTTTACAATTTGCGCAAACTTGTTTTATTTTAAGAGTGCCCGATCAATCGGGCATCAATCAGCGTTATTCGTCGGTTTTGCCCCACATTGGATTCAATCTAACTGTCACCAACTGATTGGAAGGCTCGTCCCGATTGTCTGTCACAGGAACGCTTGTACTCGAGTACCTTACACGGAATTTGTTTACGTAAAACAAGGTTTAAAAAAAAAAAATTATATTCAAAATATTTTAGAAGTAAATAAATAATTTATTTCCAAATATATCAAAGTATTTTTCAAAAACCTAGTCAAATAGACATTTTTATTTACAGAAAAATTGCTGTCTGGTATAGAAGGCCAAAATTTTGCTCCACCCTGTATATATTTTTCCCTAAATGATATTTTTTGGTACTTTCGGAACAAAAGTTATTCCATTCCTCATGTTGTTTTTCTTTTCCGTTTAGGACTCGCGTGCACATGAATTTTTCGAAAAGAACAATTAATTTATCGCCGGAATTCGAACCCACAACCTTCGAATGGAAAGACAAGGCTCTATATTGTGAAGACGTTTAAATGTTCAATTCTGATTTACAAAAATAATGTCAGAGTCAGATTGCTATGAATTCTAAATGAAACACAATATTTAGAGCCAGCTAACAAAAACCATGAGTGAAACACACGTTTTCTTCTAGTACTACCATTGTCATTAAATAAATTAAAAGATTAGGTACCTACTTAGTATTTTACTGCGCAGTTACAGTAGCACTTTCCTTATTAGCAGAATTAATTAGAGCCTTGCAAAGCGCTTACGCTATTTAGCTAATGCCTTAATTTGCAGTTATGGTATGATAAACGATGTTTCTTTGACGATAATGTTTTCTCGAGAGCACTGGTCTCACGGTACCTTTCATCAACTTTTTAGCTCGTATAGTACTCTGATTAAAGCTCAATACACACCAAAAAGCCGGTAACCTATCAATCTTTCGAAAAACGATACACCGAATTTTGAAATCCATAAAACGTTTGATAGAAACTCGAAATCCAGATGCTATGTTTTACATAATTTTATTACTCCGATAAAACGATTCACAGAAGTCTCATTTGACAGAAACACTAATGCCAGATTATTAGTTCATTTTTTTTTTCATTCGACAACAATATCCTTATACCTTATTTTAAAAGACAGAAGTAACGCTTACCAGAAAATTTCCAGCCATATAAAACCTTTTCCATCTTACTCAATTATATTATTTACGTAATTTGTGTTACTTTTCAAGTTGCGTCTGTCTTACTGTAAAACGAAACGTTTTTAGGTTATTATCGGTCTCAGAACCGAATCTGCCCACCCCGACTTCCACGTAGTCTTGTCTGTCCTACCCTAGAGTGTTTTTATGAACTCGAATGCGCGAAGGGAGATGCAGCCCCCGCCCGCTATGACAAAACGCGGCACCAGCACGAGCTGGAGCGGCTGAGGCTGGTCGCCGCCGGAGGTGGCGACCAAACAGCCGAAGCTGCGAAGGCTCGTGCTGATGCCGCGTTTTGTTACGCAAGGGTGGAGGGGCTGCACTTCCCGAAGCGCCGGAGCCGTCACAAATTCGAAATGGATGGAAGATTTAGGTTAAATTTTGATAATTAGCCAAAAGTGTTTGGTGAGGTTACTTAACCATCTAGCACGAAATTAGTTAGGAAATGTTAAAGGTATTAAAAAAAAGTAACTAAGTACAATATGTATTAGATATCTACCTACAGTACTTCAAGCTACATAATGGACAACGGTCATTTAATTTTATGGTAGGTACCTAGTATTTATAACGCTCTGAATTATTACTCGATGGCGCTACTAATAGGCCTTTAGAAAGATTGAATACATAATTTTGTAATAGGTCTTTCCTGAACCATGATTTTTCGGGATCACAAAATATATGGAAAACAAATTATATGGAAAACAAACTTGCGGTAAAGTGAATTATCTGAATGTTAAAATTTCTGGAAAATGTTTAGATGTATTTTGTATTTCTGTCTTGTAAAAAAAGAACAAATGAAAATCTGGCTTAAGAATTTATGGAATTCGAATTCCTGTATTATAAAAAAGAAATCAAAAATCTGTCAAACGTTCCTATGGATTTCAAAAATCTGTCTTGTATTTTTCGTGACATAAATACGTAACCACCAAAGCCGCCGACCCGCGGCGGCCTATAGCACAGGCCAGATAGAAGAGACGGGGCGCAGACATTTGTCTCTTCCGCGTCCCTTTCATACAAAATGTCACGGCGCCCCGTCTCTTCTGTATGTTTTGCGGCGCGAGACGCTTCTATACATTTTCTATGAAAGGGACGCGGAAGAGACATATGCCTGCGACGCGTCCTCGTCTTACGTCTTTTCTGTATGTCCCGCGTCTTAGTCAGCAACTTTTTGGGTCTGAGTATTTTTCTTTGCAATATGTATGTTTTAAAAAAAGTATATAAGTAGATGAGCAGTGCGATTCAGACTTCCGAAAATGCATACGATTCGATGATTGTCTTCGAAAAGTTGAAGTTTTTTTCAGCGAAGAAACGTCACTATCCGCATTCGGAATACATTCCGAGAAGGTCTGAATCGCACTGCAGGTAGTTCTTAAGAGTTCTCATATCATAACACAAGCTTTGCTTACTTTGGGGCTAGATGACGCTTGGTGAAATTTCCAGCACTTGGTATTTTTAAAGGTACTAGCTGCTTTCCGCGGCGTCACTCGTGTGGTACCCGGATAAAAAGTAGTATATGTTACTCTCCAGTCCTCCAACTATCTCCACACAAAAAAAAACACACTTTCACATTTTATAATATGGGTACGGATGGGCACGGATTTATTTATCTCCGATCACGGATGCAACTATTTCATCTAGCTATATGATAGAGCGAGACATAACACATGCGAAACATTGCCATACAACTTACAGTTTTTTCGTCGATTCGCTGTCGCATGCGAATGCGTCGGTGTACTAACGGCGTGAGTGCACAGAAAACTATTGACTGAGTGTCATTAACCAGCTGTCATCTATGGGAGTTATTATTTATTTTTAACCGGCTTCAAAAAAGGAGGAGGTTCTATGTTCGACTGTATGTATGTTTTTACCCGACTACGGCGAAGCAAAAAGGAGGGTTATGATTTTTATTTAATGTTCACTGATATCTCCGTCAATTATTATTGTAGACAGTTTTGAATTATTACCTACTACGTTTTATTATTTGAAAAGGTATCTCGGTATCTCCTTGTGATCCCATAAAAATTTGGTGAGGATTTAGAGTACCTATCTACGGAGCTACGAACAGAATTGCAATCTCGAGACTGCAATTAAATATCGATATCGGTTTTTTTTTTGCCACTTTTTTCTTACCGAGTAAAGTTAAATACCTACTAGTCTTATCCATAATGGACTGATAAAATTTAAGCTTGTTATAATTAAAACTGCCCCTAAATCTGTAGTCATTTCTTTTCAATGACCTGTGAATTTTGAGTGACAAAAAAAACATTCTCTAGAGCCCTCAAGCTAAAGCCGTACTAATTTGACAGTTCAAAATGCATAGGATCGGAAGTAACTATTTCAAACTTTAAAATAAACTTTACATTTTAGTATGTAAGTAACTGTTTCTTTTGGTAGAACGATACCTACTAGATTTCAGTAGCTAGCTTTTGCTGCCAGCCGAGCATTGTTGTTGACATACCTTTCACAACTAGTTGGTATTTATGTGGAAAAATGAGAAGAAAACTCGTTGCTTTGACCTACTATTTCTAAGAAGCATCATTTTATAATAGATAAAAGCTCCGAAATAATTTTACTTTTTAAATTCAACAAAAATCTGACCTTTTTCATAATTCCAAGTAATAACCGGACTTGGAGGTTTGATATCGTTAAAATCACAAGCAAAACTTTGGACTTAGGGGAATACCCAAAATGCTGATACGAAAACGAATTCGGAAAGGACATTTTCATTGGCAGTAATAAAAGTAAAACATTTTGTTTGACCCATATTCTGAATGTGGTTTTGTTTTTATTGACTGGCAAAAAAAACGGTTTTCTTTGAAGGCGTTGTTCGAAACTGCTTTAGTATCTCACAAAAGCATAACTTTTAGTATCAAGACACCGTGTACTTTTAATAAAAGCTAATGTTTAATAAACATTAACCCGATAATAAACAAAGAAAAATCCAATGCATTTTCGCAGAATTTTCAAACGAGATGTCAAGCGAAGAACAGCGTTCATAAAACAAGGCAAATAAAGGAATCCATCTTGCTTGCCGCCCGCCGTAAATAAATCTTGCAAGATACAAGTAGGACGGCGGCTAACTGAAAATCAACAGTACGCCCCTTGTTTGCCCATTAGCTTCCCGCTAACAGGACAAATATAGGAAAAGAATGGACGACGAAGGCACTGACATTGTTTTGTTACTTCAGTCTGGCTTTTATGAATGGTTTCATAAAAGTTTAAAGTATTTGGAGCGGAACTCAACAATGTGGTTTATAAAAGCTCTAAAATCAGTCTGAGTTTTCTAAGGAGCTGAGAAACCTCCTTTGTGGAATAAAACCGTTTATTAGAACGATGTTAATGTTAAGAGGTAAAATATTATTCCAATGTACAGTCGCCTTCAACATCAATTATTATCAGTTTATTTTTATTGATTTCTATACTAACGCATTGATAAATAATTATTCAGTTTGCACCTACTTCCTTAGGTTTTTCTGTGCTATGATTTTAAAAAGGATAGTGTATATACCTACATCTTATTGCAGGCGACTGTACATTACTCCACACCTTTCAACCACTTGAGCTACTCTTAATCTTCCTCTGATATTCAATATTTTTTATCTCAAGTTTCAACAAAACTAAACATTAACAGGCTCACGGCTACATCTAAGCTCCATTTCTTTTCAAAATATCAGAGACAAGAAAAAAACACTCTCCAAAACCCAGGTTAAAGCAAAGATCAAGTATCGTCGTTCCTCCTGGGTTAAAGTGATTTTGTTTCAACTATACCTAACCTATAATAAGTTAGGTACTCGAAGAATAAGCAGTTTTTGTCAAAAGTCCTTTTTTTTTTTTACTCAATACTTTTGTCGTACGAGACTGTCATATTCATCACATGTCATTCATGTTTATTTCTTGAATTTCTTTATAGTAACGTTTATAGTTTTTTATGGTCTTTGAGTTTTATATTGGCTTTTAGTTTTGCTATCATTTAGTATTTTATGTTTACATATTATTTACTAGTTTTGGATTATATTTAGGTAAGTTTTGCAAGGTGAATTTAATATTTTCGACTGATTAAATTATTTAGAACTATATCTTGCAATTTATGCAATATCAGTGGCAAATTTTACTGCTGTGGAACACAAAGACAGTAAGGATAATTGTAAATCATCAATAATGTAAAATAAGTACTTAATTTAGGTATATGAAGCGCTCGTGGCGTAGCTTGCTCACTCGAACAATTCAAGTGCTAGGTTCTTGTAATGGTGAGCCAATGTGAGTCTCTCAACATGGCAATATTGTTTTCCAGCCAGTCCACAATGAATATTGGGAGAGGATTAGACGCTGTCTTCGAAGAATATGAACATAATATACTGGAATCTTCAAAAGTCAAATCTTACAAACTAACACCGTTCATCGTCACGTTTTGTAAGAAATACTATCTCTATGTACCTTTTTTTATTACAACAATATTATGCGCTATACTAGACTTATAGTAATTACTAGATCATTTATGCAGTGTCAGGAGGCAATCTTTTACACCGAACGCGACACTGTAATGCCTGGGACAATGTTGAGATGGAGTAGGCTAGCCCAGCATCTACACCATCCTCTCAGCTTAACCGGCCTTGTCCACAGGAAAGACATGGTCAATACGTGTGGAGCTGACTAAGCCGCGGCTTTCCTCACGATGTTCTCCTTTACTGTTTATAGCTCTTGTTAATGCGCATATAAATTTTTCGAAACGAAAAATCCATTGATGCACGGCCTAGTTTCAAATCCACGACCTTCGGATCGAAAGTCGAGGTACTAATCCCCTCAGCCAACATGGCTCTATAAAAACATACTTATAATACAGAGAAAAAAACACTTAAACCCCAGGCCAATTTTTGCGGATCATACAAACATTTGCCTCGCGGTGGGAATCGAACCCGCAACTCTGAGAGGTCGTCAACTGAAGAATAAATTGTCAGGTCAAAAAGTCGTTTGCGAAATTCGCATTATACTTATTTTACATAATCAAAAACCAACTTAATTTTGTCAATTTGCTTTTTCAGTGTTATTAATATATTTCTCATACTTTGTATATTTTTGTCTTAAACAGGTGAAGCTGAATTGACCTCCATAGATATAAAAACCTTTATTGAAATGGGCTTGAAAATAGTCCGATTCAAAATGACGCATATTACGAAACGTGACAAGATTGAAATGATGGAGATGATCAAGGACGCTGTGAAGTGGTGCTGTGATAAATATGAGGTCACCACGTGGCCTATAACATTATCTATTGACATCCCCAATGCTTGTATAAGAACAGGATTCCTTAGAGCTGTAAGTACTGTAAATTAACAATCAGTTATTTAGCCTTAAAAATATTCAAAGAACACCTTGACCTTTGAATCGCAAGGAAGAATCAATCTATGCCAATATTAGAAATAAGGTGTATAACAGGATTTAACATTGTCACTGATTTACACCATGTACCTACTCCTTATAAGTAATATCCAGAATTGCTTTCACTGATAGGAAACTAAACTTTTTCTGAATGTCCTGGCAATGATTGCGGCCAGGGTGGACTGCCCCTATACCAGGCACTGTTGTGGGCGACACCTGGCCAGCAATCCAATTAGTTTTTTAAGTACTTTTGTCTTTTTATTACCTGCTATGAGTTATTTTATTTTTTATTACCTGCTATGAGCTTTTTATTACCTGCTATTATTAAGTATGCTCGAAATAAATGTATTTTATTTATTTATTTATTTATCACGGAAAATTATCCCCAAATGAGTAAGTAACGTCATAATATCATAAACTCCGTTAGCACAGTTGGCCACTACTCATACGAACTTATATTTACTTTACCATCAAAATAAAGTTATGAACAATTGTTCATATTACTTATAACTTTATTTTGCAGAGCATAATCTATATGGTACTCACTACTGGTCAGATCCTGAAAATTCTGTTCGAAAACTACACCAGACATCATACGATGTGATGAAACTCAAAAATAATATCTTGGTCTTAAATTACAGGATATAAACGAAGAATCGATTATTATTAAAGAAGATTGGATATTGGAACTGTCAAGCAATACAAAATATTGGAATAAGTGCGATTCAAAAACAATTTTCTTAGACGATCCGTACATTATCAAGTCTATTAAGCCCGGCACAGAAGTTAGCATTCGCTTTGGTAGGATCGTGATGGTTTGCACCGAAGTTGTCGACGAAAAAACCATTCGTTGTAAAGTAGTAAGAGGTGATAAACTGAGAAGTTTGGAGTTTGTATGTGTCCGCGGTGTTAGGCATTTGAAACCTTCGCTTTCGAAGATTGATTTGGACCTTATTGATTTTGCAAAGGAATATAAGGTAAAACGTATTAGATTGAAATAAACTAGTTCTGGTATGATCATGGAATATTGATACAAGTTTTCAAAATACTTTATAAGGTGTGTAAAAATTGTATTCTTTTTTTTTTTAAGTTTGATGTCATAACGGTGAACTCTGTTCGACGGCCGCTAACTTTGGAAATAGTCAGAAAAATGTTTAATGGACAGGAGCCTATGCCGCTAATAATGAGCTCCATATGTGAACAAGAGGGCCTGGACAATTTTGATAAAATTTTAGAAGTGAGTAATATGAAAATATTTGAAGTTTCTAGTAGTATGGGTACGGAAGCTGACCGTGAGAGAGAGACTCGATTGCAGGACCATCGTAGTAATATTGCACTTTTGGTCCATAGTAATACTCAAGTAAGCTTGCTGTCAGTTAGAATAAAGGTCGTAGTAGGTATAAGTACCCAATCACGTTTGAATAATGTGTACGTGACTGCAAAAAAGATTTACAATGTATCATTTAAAGAAAAACAGGTTTTGAACGGTCAGTTCAATTGGTTGTTTTGAGCTGTTCAATTATTGTCGCAAAATTCTCATCACATATTTATGTTTTTCCGAAAAGTGGAAACACTCCAACTGTCTAGGTAATCTTGAATTGAATTAAGGGTTTGGGTAACGAGGTGGGTATCATATTTGTCAACACGACATAGTTGAATACTTATCTGCTTATTTTTTTCTGTTTTTGTTCTTTTTGCAGCAATCTGACGGAATCATTCTGGCACGAGAATTTCTCGCGCAAGAAATAGGGAATATTAATAAAATGGTTTCAATACAGTTACAAATTGGTGCTAAATGTAAACAGGTGAGGTAAAACCCAAAGACATTTAAGTGTCATAGTCTTTGTTAATCTTCAGTGGTGGTTTAGGGGGTTGCAATCAGGTAAATCATCCGGTGCTTTAAAAATAACCAATTGTTAACACAACATTATTTTGAAATCCTTGCTAAAATATATGGACCAACTTTTGCTTTTCTTGTCACTCATCAAAATATATTTTATACAAGGATCAGTCACTGTGGGCAAAGACCTGAATTCAAAAAAATATTAATTTCATTCATCATTTTAAATAGCACGGCAAACCGTTCTTCATATCAGGAAACATATTGGAGCGAACGCTACAAGCAGGTACACTCACTGGATGTGACTTGGCTGACATTACCAACGCGGTCATGCAAGGGGCTGGCTTCATCTTCAGGTCTTTCAAGGACCCTTCAAACGTGCTGCAGGCTATAGAAATACTGAATGATATCAGCAAAATGATGGAATCCATGGAAAGCTCAGATTTTTGGAGGATGTGTGAAGAGGTAAGGGTTTTTAGAATAGTGTTTTTGTTTCTAAAACTGCTTGTCAGAGTAGTTTTAAGATGTGAACAAAACGTCTAACAAAAGATTTTTTTAAGAAACTAGTGGACCCGGTACTTATAAGTACGTTATCCAGCAACAGATCAATCCAGGAATTTTTTTTTGTTAATTACAAAAACAGCGCTATGGGCTAGTACTATGTCAAAATACCTAAAAATTAAAAGGTTTTGTAACCTGATTACCCCATAAGTACTAAAATACAATAACAATAGTTTTTCATCAAAACTTATAAAAAACATTAATTAATACCATTAATTAATTAATTTAATACCACGGATTCGTGATTAAGCTTACTGTAGGAGGTCATTCAGGCTTCATACATATTTAGGCTGAAAAATTACTAATTTATTTTTGCTTTTCAGTTCAAAATGCCGGTGAACGCAGCCGAAGCTTGCATTCTCGGCGCTGCAGTTTCCGCCCAACGGTTGGACTCCAAGGTGTTCATAGTCCCCACAGTGACCGGACGAACGGCCAAACTGTTGTCTAGAATGGTTCCTGAAGCCGTGATTATGACTATTAGTACTAATCCGGTCGTGGCGCGGCAGCTGCAGATCCATAGGGGGATCGTGCCTATTGTTTATGATAGTATGTGGTTCTAGAATTTGTCTCTGCGTAGGCATTACTGCGTTAAATTGTGTAGCGTAGTCAAGGTGTAAAGATGGTCACTACCTGCCAATACATGCAGCATAAGCCTAATTTTTGAAGAGCTACATGAATTCTACATTTGGTTCACATTATGCTCGTGGATTTTTGTTTTCTTTAGTTTGGTTTACGAGTAAATAAAATAACATCGATTTATTGTACGGATTGTTCATCCATAGACACACATAGACACATTTATAATCAATCAGTATTCAGACATATGAGGAACTTCTCTGTCAACTCTTTTTAATTCCGGAAAAATGCACGTTTCCCGTGGGATAAAATAGTATTCCGCTAGTATGCAATAAACCTAATGTATTTATTTTTACTTATCACAGAACCCTCTCTTAAAGACTGGTATGCAGAAATGGCAGAGCGCATCCATTTCGCCGTCGCATTCGGACTGAAGCACGATATCCTCAGATACGGACAGAGCTACGTGGAAGTCCGCAAAGGTTCGCCTACCAGCGCCTTCTGCGACACGGTCAGCATCTGGCGGGTCACCGTAGAAGAAATAATTAAGAGGAGGTGAGTAACACGGAAAAGAAGGTCACGTTTTAAGAAGTATAATGGACAATGGAATGGTATATGGATAGATACCTTCTTCCTTCATAGGAAGAATGTTTATTCAAGTCATCAGGTATCCTTCCTTTGAAGATTTATGTGATTTCAAGAGTAGGCCTACAGATTCTTCTGATACTTTTAAGTTTGTTTCGGCGGTAGCATAGTAATAGCACGTTTATATAACTCCATTGTCGTTCAAAAACTGACATTCGTGACGCTGCGTCCGTTGTCGAAGAACTGTGCGTTGCGTTGCGTCATCGCATTTACTCGTGTAGTGACAACGCAACAGATCGGCAACGCTCGTAGCATGTAGCATCGTTCTTAGCCACAAGCTCATTCAAAAATATATACTTATTAGCTTATCTGTTTAAAGGTATCCAACTCACAGGCCTCACTTCCATTTCAGACAACATGTACAGTATTTCTAGATAAATAATGCGTTTTGGAAGCCATCGGAAACAATCGTATAACATTACAAAAACGATTGACAAAAATCAGTTTGTTCATAAAAAACACAATTTCAACTGTATCGCAAACATAAATATCAATGTCATTTTTAAGAAAAGCAACTTAGTTGCAAGCCGTGCGAGCTGCGCTGCTAACAACGCTGTCACATTCTGTTTTGCTAATTCTGCCTAGATGCTGTCGATGTCGGTCATATTCGGAAAAGACGAAATTAACCGATGTCCATTATTTATCTTGAAGTACTGTAAACATGATAACATTGTGAACTAAGATCAACCAATAGGTAATAGTAGTACGTAGTACTAGTATTCTGTGATAGTAGTTAGAGATTCGATTATTAGAATCCAAAATGTATGCAGCTTTTTCTTTTCAGATTATCATCATGCTAACACAATGAAGGATTAAGACTGGAACTGATTATAAAAAATAGCAAACGTTTTGAAATTAATTTAATTTAGAAGGTTGTTTTGTTTGATAATTATTGTGCTTTACCTTTTACAATTTATTTTAGAGTATTTTTATGCTATATGTTTTTGTATAGCTTCATCTTTGATTATAATTAGGAGCTTAATAAAACTACTTTGATTTGAAATTGGTATTAAACTAGTTTCCTTATAATGGTAAATTAGCATAATGAAGTGTGCAAGAACATTATTATTCGTGATTTCTGCTGTAAACAATTCAATGCAATTCTTCTTCTTCTTCTTATGTTTGAGCAAGTGGCCAACTCTGGTGACGGAGTTTTTAGGCCGCCTTAAGGGGTTAGGAGCTTTACGACTACATCTCCATTTGACTAGGCAGCAGATAGGCCTCCGTCATGGCTCAGCATTGTAGGTGAATATGAATGGATATAAAAGAATTATACACCTGCATGAATTTAACAGCTTAGACCAAGTTTAGGTACTAGGAACTAAAAGAAGTTTAGCTAAATACCTTCTTGAAGTGAATTTATTTTGACAAAATGTGAGAACAGAAGTTGACAGCAGGTATTTCGTTTTGTATCTGTCCTGTATCCAAGGAATTTCTATACTACGTACCTGGAATGATGACTGAGACAGAAAACAAGGTCCGCTTGAGAGATAAAACTTGGGCGGCGTGTCTCTTTCTAAAGGGTGACCATAAACTAAACATTCCTAGTCCCTAAGGGGCCTTTTCCATCATTTTCTGATTTACGTGATGTTTCAGGGCATAATTTTTGAATTAAAATACTGATACAATTTTGATCCTTCATTTTGATTCTTGAATCTTGAATCTTGATTCTTGAATCTGAAAACTGAAATTTTGAATCTTGAATCTTTGAAGTGACAGCTGACAAACTTAAAACCGCCATATCTCGGGAACTACTCGTCCTAGACTCCCCGTTCTCAGTTCAAATGAAAGCTAAGACCAATATCTTCATTTGAAGTGACAGCTGTCAAACTTCAAATGGCCATATCTCGGGAACTACTCGTCCTAGACTCCCCGTTCTCAGTTCAAATGAAAGCTATGACCAAGATCTTCATTTGAAGTGACAGCTGTCAAACTTCAAACGGCCATATCTTGGAAACTACTCGTCCTAGACTCCTCGTTCAAAGTTCAAATGAAAGCTATGACCAAGATCTTCATTTGAAGTGACAGCTGTCAAACTTCAGATGGCCATATCTCGGGAACTACTCGTCCTAGACTCCCCGTTCTCAGTTTAAATGAAAGCTATGACCAAGACCTACATTTCAGATGACAGATGTCATTTTGACAGCTGTTATTGAAAATGAAGATCTTGGTCATAGCTTTCATTTGAACTGAGAACGGGGAGTCTAGGACAAGTAGTTTTCGAGATATGGCGGTTTGAAGTTTGACAGCTGTCACTTCAAATGAAGATCTTGGTCATAGCTTTCATTTGAACTGGGAACGGGGAGTCTAGGACGAGTAGTTCCCGAGATATGGTCATTTGAAGTTTGACAGCTGTCACTTCAAAGATTCAAGATTCAAGATTTCAGATTCAAGGTTCAAAATTCAAGAATCAAGGATCGAAATCCAGGATCGAAATCCAAGATCGAAACCAAGGATCGAAATCAAAATCAAGGATCAAAATCAAGGATCTAATTCAAGGATCTAATTCAAGGATCGAAACCATGGATCGAAATCAAGCGCTGATTTTGTCGAGCGCGATAAGGTAAAAATATCCTGAAATTTAAATGACATGGGCACACTACTAATCCAACAACGAGTGTGAAAGAGACAAAGCACCCAAGAAAGCCTCTCAACAAGACCAACAATCCTTATAACCAAGATTAAATGATAATAGATCGTTGTGTAGTCGTGATAAGGTTCAAAATCCTTTGTACATTAAATGTCAGTTAGCTCTCCAGTTACGTAGTTTAGAATCTTCTTGCCTGTATCTTTTTACTCTTTTTATCCCGTTGATCTATATAACGTTTTATAGGAAACAGAACATCTTTCATATTTATTTTGTTCCTAAAAGGTTTAATTTCGTAGAATATACCTAAATATTCCTAGCATTTATAAGTATTTCTAATAGATTATACAATGGCAGACAAACGATTGAATACGACAAGATTCGGGAACCCTGATATCAGCGACCCTTGTATCCTAAGGCAGATGGATAATAGACGAAGAAGGAGTCCAATAATGGTCACATTAGGTAAGTGAAATAATTAAACTAGAATACTTCCTACATATACGATCGATACAACCATTATAGTTACAACATTTTCTGTTATCAGAGGATCCTAAAATAACACCAGTTGAAATCCACAAGATGATGGAGATTGGTATGAATATGATAAAATTCAAAGCGTCTGATAGTACAAGAGGTGATAAAATACGTTTACTGGGCAAAGTGGACAAGGCTGCGGCATTTTTGTGCAAGAAACATGCAGTACTTGACTGGCCTGTGGCTACATGTTTAGAGCTTAAGACGTGCATTGTGAAAACTGGGATTCTGGAAATGGTTAGACTTTTTAAACGCAAGTTGGTTCGAGTAGAATGTTCGTAGTACATTTTAATGTTTCGTACTATCCAAATTAAAATCACCTACGTGAAAAGCTAAATTTTTACGTGGTATCAACATAACCTGTGATACTCAGAGAGCTGCAGTAACAGATTTCCATAGATTTAAACAGATTTTTAATAAGACAGTTTTTTTTTTTTAAATCTCCTACATACAAACATTACTTGTTTACTATATTATCTAGTGTAGATTATGATATAGTCTATAATTTATAATATCAACTTATTCCAAAATTTCAAGCTGGTTCTTCTACAAATAAGTTTATACCATAATTATTTCAGGAAGAAGACTTTATAATTATCAAAGAAGGTTCAGAAGTAATTCTTACTTACAACTTAGAAGAGTACGATAAGTGTAATGATAAACGTATATTTGTCGACAATCCCCACATAGCTATAATCAAGATCGGTACGGAGATCAATTTAGGCCACGAGGAGATCGTAATGAGGTGTAATGCCGTGGTGAATGAGAACTCAATCAAGT
This sequence comes from Camptogramma bilineatum, assembly GCA_958496255.1. NCBI lineage: Eukaryota > Metazoa > Arthropoda > Insecta > Lepidoptera > Geometridae > Camptogramma > Camptogramma bilineatum. The sequence goes on from OY292458.1 coordinate 11,832,155, forward strand.
GCAAAGTCACTAAGACTGGAAAGCTAACAAGCTTGTGTATTGTCTGCGCACGAGGAGCTAAAAGAACAAGACCTTTTATCACTAAGAAAGACTTACAGATTGTGAAGTTTGCGCTAGAGTATCAGGTAGGATAACTGAACTTGGCGTATATCGGCGTGTATAGATATTAGATCGACGTCGAACAACTCATTACTTTCTTAGATTGATTTGTTTCTTTTTTTGTTGTCTGACTTATCTTGGCTCAACTAAATAGTCACCTAGTTCCATAAAATAAGCTTTTCACAGAAATTTGAGAATATTTGGGCATTTCTCAAACATGTACATTATTAACTTAGATGTTTATAACTTGTTAAACTTTCGCGATTTGTTAACATAATGAAAATTATTATTACGGGATTTTATCGCGTACCTTTTATTTATTTTGTTTCCCGACGTTTCGAACACGTTGCAGCGTCGTGGATCCTACTCTCAATTCTCGGCGGTAGCTCCAGTACTTCAGTCATTCCGTGACCACGAACGCTGCAACGTGTTCGAAACGTCGGGAAACAAAATAAATAAAAGGTACGCGATAAAATCCCGTAATAATAATTATCATTAGATGTTTATATTGTTTATGCTTTACAAAGAAAACCTACAAGGCTCTTCTGTACCTACTGATTCTTCTGTACGCGCTGGAAACAATTATGAAAAGGTTAATGATATTATTATAATTTTAGGTCGATATTTTAATAATAAACTACGTGCGCAGTGTAGAAACCATCAAAAAAGTAAAACAATACTTGGGCAAGAAATTGAAAAGGCTGATTATTCTAGGCGGCATTTGCACTGGCGAAGGACTTCAAAACATAGATGATATTATAAAGGTAAAGTTAATTAATCCAATAACATCGTCAATAGGTCCATTGTTAGAGACAAACTTACTTATAATACATTTTTCAATCTTAACAAAAAAAAAGCTAAATCAACAACAATTATTATTACTATGTGTATACGACTATTATAACTACACATTATCATTTCAATGTCATTGCGCGAATAGTAACGAAATCTTGTGAGTATAGGTTTTATCTGTACGTAAAATTTAAACACTTAACCAAATATTTATAGGTAAGCTACCTCTGAAGCAAGCCTTTGTTAAGTCTGGTGATTATGGCCGAACAACTGTTTGTCGGCACCAAAGCACGAACGTGCTAGATTGTTAATACTACTAAAGGCCATCTATCCTGGGAACCTCGCTTAAAATGTATTATTAACAGACTTGAAAAAAAGGAGAAGGTTCTCAATTCATGGGAATTTTTTTTTCTTGTGCTTTTTTATGTGAGTTCACCGATTACTCGACGATGCCTGGCCCGATTTCAAAAATTATTTTTTGTTTGAAAGGGTTACTTTCCGATTGCTACCAAAAAAAGGTGAGGAATTGTTGAGGATCTTCGGAGTTAAAAACAGAAATCCACCTCGAGAGTGCAAAAAATCTCGTATAACAATAAAGTCGTTTTTATTTTAATTTTTAATTTAGCCACTTGTGAATTTATCAAAAACGACTATTGATTAATTGTAATTGTTTCGCTAGGAGGCAGACGGGATAGTGTTCTCGCGAGAGTTTCTAGCATATGAACTAGAGGCCTCAGTCAGCCACCGCATGATGCAGATACAGAAATGGGTTGGAGCTAAATGTAGACAGGTTAGGCAAGATGATCTTTACCTTAATTTATCTATGTATTTTCATGTTGCAAGCTGAGGCAAGCAACCAACGTTTGTTATTTTACATTCAAATAAATATTGTTTCGTTGCCGTTATTAGCATTAATATAATTAGATACAGTCAGCGTCATCAATCGGTATCCCCCTATTGATTTTAATAAGGACCCTTTTCATTTCAACTTTGGATTTCAGTCGGATTTGCTAGTATACTTATGGATATCTAATTTCGCTCGAGTTCCTATACTAGCAAATCCGACTGAAATCCAAAGTTTAAATGAAAAGGGTCCTTGTTAAAATCAATAGGGGCATACCGATTGATGACGCTGACTGTACGTATATTGAGAGAGATTGGCTAATTTGATTATAAGCCAAGAGCTTGTAATAAATAAACCAAGAGTCAATGAGCTCTAAGCTTACGCATACTAAACATACTACAATCAAGTGCTTTGTTTTAGACAGATTTTAGTCTCACGCTCACCGTCAGCGCTGATAGGCGATATCTTTATTACATTGAAATAAGGATACTGATTGTCCAGCACTGACGAGAGCAATCAGCGTAGCCATTTCTGCTAAACAATCAGTATCCTTATTTCATTGCAATAAAGATCCTCGTCTATCAGCGCTGACGGTGAGTGTGAGACTAAAATCAGCCTAAGTTTACTTGTAATGCAGGTGGGTAAGCCGTTCTACGTTTCTGGCGGAATCTTCAGTCACGCGCTAATCACTGGTGTCTTCCTCGACAATGAGGCAGCAGACGTGGCCAATGCACTATTAGATGGCGTCACAGGTTTTGTGCTGGTGTACTGCCCTGGTGTAGAGTACGTGCTGAGTGTGATACAAGCGATGAATGACCTATGCTGTTCTGTTGAGCCGTTTACAAACCCAAAGGATGATTTTTGGAGGATCGTGACTGAGGTTTGTTTATTCTTTACAAAAGTTATAGAATTAAGCAATTTGATTTATATAATCTTTCTGCATAGTAACAGGCATCTCTTGGGGTGTGTATCAACATAGTGAGCGTGCTTCGCGAGGCAGTTTGTTAATATTAGCTCGCGAGGCAGCTTCGTAATGTCGATACACGCTTTTGGAGTAAGGTTTAAATCTAATATACTTTGATTATTAAATAAATAAAAAAAACCGGTCAAGTGCGAGTCGAACTCGTACGCCGAGGGTTCCGTGCCTAGCCATGGTGCCAATTAAGCTAGTCCGCTTAATTGTATGAGCGCCCATACAACTCGGAGGACAATTTTAATTGGCGTCCACTATGTATGTATGGGAACACCCTTTAATTTTCAACTTTTTTAACTTTTTGGAATTTTTCCTTTATTTGTGCTATAAGACCTTGCTTTTTGCCAAATTTCGTTATTCTAGGTCAACGGGAACTACCATTTAGGTTTTCGACCCAAAACCTCTAGGGTACTTCCGGTTGACCTAGAATTGTCAATTTTGGTTACAAGCAAGGTCTTCCAGCACAAGTAAAGGAAAAATTCCGAAAAATAAAAAAAGTTGATAATTAAGGTAAGTTTTGGTACTCACAAGTTTTCACAAAAACCTAAATTTGCCTATATCTTTTTATAGTGTTGACTCAGGACCTTGATTTTTATACTCACAGTAGGGACTATAGACCTTAGTATATGGTATAAATTTCAACTTGCTAGCTCTACCCGTTCCTGAGATAATCGATGGTGACACACGGACAGACGGACAGACAGACGGACAGACGGACAGACGGACAGACGGACAGACGGACAGACGGACAAGAAAGTGATCTTATAAGGGTTCCTTTTTTTACCTTTTAAGGTACGGAACCCTAAAAAGAATGAGTATATAAAATAAGCATGAAACAGAGTTATCAATTTACAGTTAGTGTAAATACAGTGCTTTCACTGATCCTTTCATTTTGCTAGAAATTGTCTCGTCATAAATATTCCACACTTTAATTTTAGAACAAATTCATACTTTAGCCAACTGAGACGAGATGCAAACTGGACTTACACCACTATATTTGCTAGATCTAATATATTTTCCAACTCTCGATATTTGTTGGAACAATTACTGCCTACACCTACCGATAGTTTGAGAGACAGTTTCATTTATCCCTCACACACATTTATTTATTTATTTGTTGTGTTAGTTTAAAGTACCAGTGAACGCAGCTGAAGCAAGTGCGCTCTCCTGCGCCATCGTTGCCAACCAATGCAACGCTAGGCTGGTGGTCATACCAACAGTGACCGGGCGGACTGCCAAGGTCCTGATGTGGCTCCGACCTTCATGTCTCGTCATCACTGTCAGCACCAAGGCGGGGACAACACGGCTGCTGCAGGCTTATCGATGTGTTGTACCTCTTATGTATAAAGGTTTGTTACAACTATACCTAGGTAATATCTATACAGTCTGAATATTTGGATGAATTATTGATGAAACCGAGACAAAACAATTTTCTTCTATATTACGTCCAGTCTGTAACAGTTTATTCATGTTTTATAGTCCAAAGTAACGTATTTAAAATAACTGTAAAACTATGTCAATGCTCAATGCTATATTTTGCATAGAAGTTAACTTTTAAACTTAACACAGCAGAATAATTGATTATATTCAGAAATTTCGATTTCAAAACTTTAAAGTCTTTGAAAATGATCAATCAATTTATGTTTTCATTTTTTTTTCGGTAGGAGTTGATCAGGAAGATTAGTCTAAAGCCCCCGTTTGAGTATTCGCTATTAGCCTTACAACTTCTAGTAGAAGCCAAAGTTATTTTCATGCTTTCATGAACTAGTTAATTTCAAAATACCACTTACCAAATCAACGTATTCAAGAATTTTGTTGCTGTTTTCCTTGCAAATTGAAAAGCTTTAAACAAGCGAAATTTCATATCAAGTCTCGTAGTCAGGATTTCACCTTAAAAATTCACGTTATTTTTAAAACTTGAAATTGAATTCTGCATTTTAATTCCAACTACATTTTATGTGATTTGAACGTTCGCTTCAAATATGATATTTTCAATAATATGTATGTCCCTGTAGCAAAGTAAGCATGTATGTAATATGATTTATTTTATGTAGCTCCTGAAAATAAGTAGCAAAAGAGGAAGCCTATAAAAGGTATCTAATCACGATCTACTCTTACAATAACTCAAAGCCATGTAAGTAAATATTGATAGGAAAGTATATTCTTTCCTAGAGGCGAAAGAAAACACAGATAGCGCACGGCACTAAGCACCAAAGATTCATACTCATAGATCTTGGTGGTACTCATAGTTTTTAATACTCATTCACAAATTATAGATCTCTAGCTAAGGATAAAAAAAATGCCCGCAAGGTTGACACTTAGATAATTTAAAAGGGCTTTGGAAGCGTTAAAGTATGACAGGTTAAAATTCAAAAATTTCATTCATCACAAAAATCTCAAAAAATATTTTTCTGAATTTTATGTGATAGAGTTCCAATCATTTTCAAGTGCGATGCGATTGCCAATTAAAAGCATTTACATTTTATTTTATAGATATTGCCTGCAACAATTCAGGGATGTGTCAGGCTCCATGTCTTAGATGTTCATACCTTATATAATTGACTTTATCATCAATGCCTCAGATTCATGCGTGGCTTTGTATATATTTTTTTCTCTTAGAAATAGCACGTACCAAGATAGATCGTTCGTACATTGTACGTCGAGATTACGTGAGATTGATGTACACACTCGTGTATTTCAATATATCTTGCGTTCTATCAGCTTGATGGAAATATTTGCCTTTCTGATACAAATTTCGTAGCGGTTCATTTGTTCTTTTTTCCGGATCTAATTTATGAACACTTCTAGTAATAAAGTGAAGAATTCAATTGCTACAAATGGATTCCTTATTGTTTTTATTTCAGTTAAGATTATTTTGGAAACTAAACTTAAATAAAAGAAACGCTTAAATCTTCTAAGAAAAGCTTAAATCAGCTCTAAAAAAAGCCTACTTTTATAGCTATGTGGGATTATAGCCGTTGATATTTTTGTAAGAGTACAATCTTTACAGCTTTACACTGCTTCGCTCCATCTAGATAACTTCTTAGAAATAATCTATCTTTCCACACTTTTTCGATGTTTTTGTTACCTGATTGATTGATGGGTTTCGACAATACTTTTTTTTTTTGCTTAGCCGCCAAAAGCAGCTTAAAGAAGTGGCATAAGGCAATGGAGTCCCGTGTCCACTTCGCGGTGGAGTACGCGGTGAAACAAGGTTGGCTGATCTACGGAGACACTTATGTGACTCTCCAGCGAGGATCTGAAGATAGCGCTTTTTGCGACTGCGTCAGGATATGGACTGTTTCAATATCAAAGAAGAGTTTGGTAGAGTTAGTATTATAGCAAGAATAAAATATAAGCTAGTTTCTTATAATTCTTGACTGACTTTCTGTTTGTTTCAGATGCCTGGATGATGATGAATTAGAGGCAGCAAAAGAGTTCTAATGATTTTTATCTTAAAACTTATTTATACTTACGAGATTTTTATTACTATAATCACTTTCTTAGTTAAACAGCTTTTTAATATAGAAAAATCGGAAAATTCAGAATCTCAACAAGTATTTTTAGAATCTTTATTTAGTAACATTTAGAGAGCTCCCCTGAGACAGAAAGCTTTCAAAACGTAAGATTACGAGTTATACCTTTCGCTCCCTGAAGAGCGCCGCTAGTTTCCTTAACCTTATATTTTAGAATCAAGCTGTATATTTTAGAAATTCTGGCGTCGAGAATTTCATTGTATCGCTTGATGCGGGCCTGAGGGAGGCAAGTTTCAGAGCACAAAGGGTTTTACGCAGACGAACTAGAATTTTATAGATTGTGGCTCTCTAGGGAGGCTTGATGGCGTGTACGGCGAATTGAAGGCAACGTTTTATAGTAACCACAACTGTTGAAACTACCGGACATGGGAACGGCAATCACTGTCTAGTAAGTTTTATGTTTATAGAAAAGAGGAATTCTATTTACAACCGGCTCACGGCTGTAATCAATAGTGCGGTAGACCGTTTCTATGATCTTCATCTCAAGATCCTTTGATGATAAGGTCAGTCAGAGGTATGCCCAAGCAAATGATTGACCCATTGCAATATTGTAAGCAAACTTGAAGCTGGCATGAAAAAGAGGGTCTTGCGATAGAGGGACTTGTCACTTCTCGTCGACCAATAAGTAAAGAAAAACAACAGTAATATCATGTAATATTAAGAATTAGGATGCCCGGCAGTAGTTGAAGCAAAACTGTGTGATAGGTGTGTGTGCGTTGATAGGTAATAATGATTGAATTGTTTTATTTCTCACTTACATAAGGGAAATACAAGTTATGAAGAATCTTCATAACTTGTATTTTTACTACTAGACTAGGTTCTAGACTAGGTATATCTAGAGGGTTTGAAATATGAGGGAAAACCTAGTTGTTACGAGTAATGTTACGATAATATGTTAAGATTAATTCCAGCATAAGAATTTGTATACGTAACTCTTACGTTTTGGGATTAGAGAGCTTTTTCACTACACAAAAAAAACACATAGGTAGGTACTTAAACCATTTTGATTATAGGCCGTGTAAAAAATGATTTTTACTCACAATTGGCTACTACATTGATCCTATAAAAACATCTCCGAAGATTTATTCCTAAAGCCTGACGTAATAAGTTTAAGGTGATGCCAATTCCTCTAAGAACGCCTATTACGCCTCGCGAGCGTCCGAAAAAATACTTCTTTTTTTCTTATTTATCTTTTTCGCCAACCTCGTTTTGATCCCCTAATGGTTTTCCCACAAATAAAACTTGGTTTTGTTTATTTTGTTCAGCTTTATTTATTTTTGTCGGCGTCGTTAGAGACAGCTGTGTCGCTTGTTTATAATTCGGCTTAGCCATGATCGGGATTCTTGATTCACCTGACTTTTGTTTAACAATAACAAATCTGAGCCGTTGTTTGGACAGGGCCTGATTCGTATGAATAAATTAGGAGATTTTTCAAAAAAAATATCATTTAAAAAATATAGATTAACGAAAAACACACGATTGATCTCAGTCCATAGTCCATAGTTTTTTATCGCTAGATTTTCCAAGCTTTTTCTTGTCTATCGTAACGATTGGTTGTACCTAGTACCTAGTTCCTTTATTTCAAATAGCAATTGAAGATACTTACACTGATTTTTCTAGCTTGCAAATTGCAGGTCTTCGGAGCACATCGTTGCTTTAAGTTGCTTTATCTTGGTGGCACAGATCACATTGCATTATTGCTATGGGCAATGAAGCAAACTTTTTACGAGTACCTCAACAAGGCTCTGACCTCAACTTTAAAAGAAGAAAAGGTGCTGTCATATTCAATTTCATTCATGAGATTTGTCAAAGACAGTTTTGTAAACAAGCTTTATCGCGATAGTCATTATTTTATTTATAGTATTTACTTGTTAAACATGGTATGGCCTACAGAGTTTGATGCGAAGTTAGGTGAAGTAAGTATACTTAATATTTAAAACAATATTGCCAAAGTTTATTTTCAAAATCAGAAATCTTTTATTTAATTTGATCACCCCCAGGTATATGGTCGAAGACCACCCCCTTAAGCTTCGCGCTCACTGCGTTGGCATCGGAGCGTACGGAGTGTCAGGATTTGTTGCTTATTGATTTTTATAGCACTGTGTGCACTGGATAGATATTCTGCGCCAGAGACCGGTATTTCTGACGATGACGTCATCCGCAGTGAACACCCCATTCAGATCCTGATCGCTTTGAGTTCTAACGTATTGTATATTGCCAATTCTGATGCAAAATCCGAAAGAAGTGGACGCATCCTATCGGCATTTTGTAAATACAGATCGACGCCAAACCCCGTACGTTAACGCTCCAATCCCGACGCAGTGGACGAATAGCATAAGTCATCTGCAAAGTACGTATCTGGCCAAAAAGATCTGAGAAAATGTCTATCAGTGTCTATTCTTAGGAATAAGTACCTAGTCGTAATCTTTTTTTTCTGTTATTTTTTAAAAGTATGATGCTATGGAGCTACCGGGACAGCAGCTACCAGCGGCTCATGCATATTCGCCCCTGGACCATATTCTAAATCTGGACATCAAGGCACCGCCAGGGTGTCAGAGATTAACTGGCATTATTGCAACTATAGGTACAGTAAAACCAGAAAAAGAATGCGTTTACAAAAACCATTGACGAAAAGTCATTTGGAAATGAAAATTAGGTACTCAATTTCAACTTTATGCCAAACAAATAATTATCAATGTAATTTTTAAGAAAAGCAAATTAGAGCTGCTGTCGCATTCTGTTTTGTGGAATCATACCTACACACAATTCCTTTTATGAATCATAATATGATTCGCAATTATGTTTTTTCCTTGTCACTCTCACGTCTATGAAAAGAGACTGCATTTAAAAAATTATTTATTATTGATTCAGCTAAATTCCATGTTTTATTTTTATCACCGCTTTTACTAAATGTAGACTTTATTGTAACCGCATTAGTTAACTCCTAATACAAATACAATAAGGTCATCACATACAACGAGTACAAAGTTATAAGGCTCATTTTAGGTAAATCAACAAGCGATTTAGAAACAATGGTAAAGTTGATGGGAGCTGGCATGAACGTGGCGCTCCTCAATCTGTCCTTCGGCTCTCGAGAGGAGCACATAGAGAACATAAAGATGCTGCGGTTGGCTGCAAAAAACTTCAGTATAAATATGGGAAGGAACTACCCCTTGGCGATAGCAGCCAGATTACCAGGACGAAAGATCAGAACAGGGCGTATTGCTGATGTATGTTCTTATCATCGTAATTAATTAGTTGGAGACCAGCTATGTTCAGCAAAATAACGAAAATTTGCTTTTACTACATTTTAACACCACACGCAGGAGCAAAAGGAGACCTATATCCAGCATTGGGTATAAGCTACGCCTCCTTTTTCTATTGCTAAAGTTTGCGATTCAAAATCTAGGTTTTGTCCTCGAAAATAAGCAATTTTATGTCCCGTTACTGGGCGAAAAAATCTGCAATGCTTTCGCGCATTTCAAACAATTAAGATTTTGTTTCATTTTGTAAATTTTAACTGTTCGTGAATCAGCTATCAATCGAGATATTTTGACTGTTTTATTACAAAGCAGGTATAAAGAGATATTGTGGTTTTGCGTTTGTGAGAGTAATCTTGATTTCATTTCTTTAATAATTTATCAGAAGGAAAGCTAATCTATTCCTGAAAGTTGTAGGGTGTATTTTACCTCTGAACATAATATTTTCCTATAAAAATCATGCAGAAAAATTACTCCCAGCAGCTAGCAGGGCATTGAATTATTCAGTATAATAAGGAGGCCTTTGCCCTGCGATGAAACATTAGCGGCTGAATGAAGTCAATTCGATTCAGAATAATTTACTTATAGAATTTTATACATCATCCAGAATATTAAAACTTTTCCGGGTTTCTAATTAACCTTTTATTTCCAGAGCTACGGAGAGAACGTTGAACTGAAAACTGGTGAAGTGGTCAGACTGACCACTGATGAAACTTATCGAGAACGATGTTCCACATACACTGTATACGTTGACTTTATGTACTTCGCGGATCAGATGAGCAAAAACGACCTAGTGTTGCTCGACAACGAGACTATTATGTTGAAAGTAGAAATAATTTCGGCGACAACTCTCACTTGTAAGATCGAGAGAGGGGGTCTGTTGGGATCGTACAAGGACGTTTTTGTGCCGAATGTTTCGTTCGATATGCCGAACTATTCGGACAGGGATAAACTTGATATCGATATGGCGATCCATCATCAGGTTGTTTATTATGAAACTACTTAAATTAGATCAAGGCCAGTTGGCCTGTACGCATTATCATATCAAAACTAAACTAAGTCAAATTTTAATCTATAGTTGCTTATTTGAAACAGTTTCTACAGAACAATTTATATCCAGATAGTTCAGTACAAACTTCAAATATTATGGCACCTGTCCTCTATTCTCCGAAATATAGTAGAATTTACAAGAAATCCTAATTTTCTCAACTGTCAGAATGTCACAAAGCAGCACAGATTTGTGCCAAGGTCACCGATCCGTCTTCATTACCCCTAGACATCCTCGGGATAAATTTTGTCGCGTCTTTGAGTTGATACAACGTAATGGATGATAGATAGTCTCACATCAAACTTTATTATTTCCACGCGAAAACATCTATAGTGATATTTGATATCACTTCTTGGGCAGTCCTACATAAAAACTGATCTATCATGTTCATTTGCTTAACGTGAATTAATTTTCACCTTTTTAACAATATTTTTTAGGTCGATATCCTTATAGCATCTTTTGTGAACTCTGCAGCCGCAATAACAGAGTTGAGAAGTTTGTTGGGAGAAAAGGGGAAAAAGATGGCCATAATTGCTAACATTCAAACTAACGAAGGCTTCCGAAGATTTGATGAAATCCTTGAAGTGAGTAGTTGCAAGTATTCCTTATAGTTTTAAGTCTTAGGCCGTCCACAGTTTGCATCTGATTTTGCAACATGCGTATACGTACGTCGACTGACGTACGAATTGACCTCGCACACTGGCTGCGTTTTTGACCGTTACATTTGTATGAATTACAACAATTTTAACATGTTTTTATTACATTTCTTACATTTGTATCAATCCGTATAGCAAATTAATATTTTTTTCTTTATCTATTTGAATTTTACGTATGAACGCTTAAAAATCAGAGCAAATTAGGATTGATTTTGGACGTCGGAACTATACACACGTGCATGCACGTCTAATCGGATACAGTGTACGAGGCCCCATAGTAATCGGATTGTTGGGATCGTTCACGCGTGTTCGTACGTATACGCACGTCTAAAATTCGGATGAAAACGCATGCAAACTGCGGACGGCCTTATGTCATTGTAACATTGGTTTTTTGTAGGTGACGAATGGAGTGATGATAACAAGACAAGAACTGGGATCGGATATTACGCCAAAGAAACTAGTGATAGCACAAAAGAACATGATTGCACGAGCCAATAAGGTAGGTATACAAAAGTTCGAGTGTCTCAAACAAAACAGTCGTATTAGAATGATTCTGAATTTGAATTGAATTTGTAAATAGGTAAATAGGATTTGGTAAGCGTTGCAATGTTATTAAGCGTGAAAGCCGTTGTGAAACGCTTACCTTCAATGTTTTTAAGCGTGAAACTTCACAAACTTTTTAACTACCTACCTAGTTTTGATATGATCGGGAAATGGAAAAACAAATAAGAAAGTTCGTGTGAGCTTTAGTGGCCATATCTGTAGGCTCATTCTGTAAACTCACTTCGAACGTCGAAGAGCTGAATCCGCTGTGAGATTTCAAATTTCATATTCAAAATTTGAATCTTACTACAAATACTTACAATACATTCTTGCGTATTTAGTGAGCTCGGTCACTTGAGTGAATTCGAAGTGAGTCTAGTACAGAATGACTCTGCTGGTGACGGAGTTTTTAAACTGCCCGAAAGTCATGGCTTAATTACTTTATAGCACTCTTGTCACTTTAGCGTGCCCAGAAAAACGCTAAGTTGTTAATGGTACTGCGGTCGCATACTCATTTTTGACCGCGCAGAAAAACAAAAATAAATATCAGTCGTGAGTTCCTGGGCCATTGGCTCTACGGCTGGCTGTTAAGTAGTTTTGAACCGCATTATTCATATTCACATGTCAAGCAAGTCTTAAAAGAATGTACAACAAATTTAGCAGCCGTTTGCACCAAAAGAAGCCTATAAGTCCATTATGAATAACAGGGTAAGTTTTTATGATGTCACAGGCCAACGTCCCAGTGAGCATTAGTGCTCACCTACTAAGCAGTATGCGGTATAAGAAGATACCATTACGAGCGGAGCTGCTTGATATCGCCAACTGCATCCTCGATGGTGCTGATGCCCTGGTACTGTCAGCCGAGACTGCTGTGGGGCTGTACCCGGTTGATACTGTCGCCTGCCTGGCCAGCGCGTGTAAGGAGGCTGAGGCTTGTGTATGGTCGAAGCAGATATTTCATGACCTCGTTGATAAGGTTTGTTTTCTGTTAAAAAATATCTCTTTCAAATTATAGCATGTACCTACTTATTTTATCGAAGCTCGACTATAATTTGGTCATTATCGGGATTCAGCGTTAATTGACACGAAGCGTTGGTGAACCTTCAGCATCGAATTGTTGCACAATTTCAGTTTTTACTCAAATTAAAAAAAAACATCTACTTTCGACTCGTACTTTCGATTATACAGAGCAGTAAAAAATAAATGCATTATAACCAATTATTACACGTGTCAGATTTGAACAGAAAATGAAACAGCAAATATTGGATTCAAATTCAAAGTGAAGGCACTTTAGTTCTGTCACGTCAGTTGTTCATACTCTTTCATTCAGTTTCAAATAGAAACCCCTATTTTTCCAGACACCAATTCCGTGTAACCAAGCGACCGGTGCAGCAATGGCCGCAGTGCTTGCCGCACAACGGTCCATCGCAGCTGCCATTGTTGTCGTCACGACCACGGGCAAATCGGCGCAGATTGTCGCCAAGTACCGACCGCGATGTCCAATCATTGCTGTGACACGATACGCGCCAATTGCAAGGCAGCTGCATATGTGGAGGGGAATCGTGCCTGTGATTTTTGAAGGTACCTACTTTTACTACTAATTTTTATCAAAAATCTTTCATAATATGGTGAGCGCCGTATCCACGCTGAATTCTCGGGGTGCTGCCAGATCGACGACGTAACTAAAAGACAATCAAGTTCAAGCACTAGAATGCTTATAAGTCCATAACAAACACATCAGACATCAATAGACATTTTTAGAATAAAAATTTTAAAATGAAGATTTTGTAGAACTTTATTAAGTAAGTATATGAAACTATTTTTTCACAAATAGATATCGCTTAAAAATATCATTTTTAATGCGTAAAAGGTAAGCAACGAAAATTATTGTATGCTTGAACTTACTGTCTGATTGCTAGGTAAAAGTCTGCTATATAACTTTCCAAGCTTTGTGGTTGGCAATTAAACGTGGTAATTTCTTCTTGGTTTATGTCTAGCTTAGATAAGATCAGCAAGATTATACAAAAACTTCTTGGTCTGCAATAAAACTTAAAAAACACGAACGTCTGAATCAGAATACAGAAAGTGATGGAATTGTACTATGTACTCGAGCTTGTAAAGCATAGAGAAACTATTCATTGATTCAAATCATATATATTGCGGTGAATGCCACCAATAATTTTTTCGCTACAATTGGTAAAAATCTAGCGGAAACAATAACACCACCAAGTAATGCTCTTGTGCATAGTAGTGATAGTTTCCCTCCTCAAAATTCATTTGTCCTCCTTAGTACTGACGAACATGAAGTTGAACGTTTAATATTAGGTTTAAAAAGTAACTGTGCGAGTGGAGATGACGGAATTTCATCAGAGGTACTAAAATGTTTAAGTAGTTATATCTCATCTCCTCTCACTTACATAATTAATTTATGCTTAGATAAAGGGATTTTCCCAAAAGATCTAAAAGGATCCATTGTTCGACCAATTTTCAAGAGTGGTGATAGGGATCGTGTCACGAATTATAGGCCTATTTCTATTTTAACTTCTTTGTCAAAAATCTTTGAACGTATAATTAACTCTAGACTAATAAAATATTTGGAAGAAAATAAACTTCTTTCCGAAAGCCAATTTGGTTTCAGAACTGGCAGATCTACAGCGGACGCTTTAAGTGAATATATTGGATTTATTGTTGAAAAGTTAGATAGTAAAAAAAAGTGTCTTACTATATTCTTAGACTTAGCTAAAGCCTTTGACACGATTTCTATCCCGACTCTGGTTGAAAAACTCGAACATATGGGCATAAGAGGATCTCAACTCAATCTTCTTCAAGATTATTTAACCGGAAGAACACAAAAAGTTAAAATAGACAACTTCATCAGTAATAGTTTAGATATTACCCATGGTGTCCCGCAGGGGAGTATTTTAGGCCCAACCTTATTTTTAATCTATTTAAATGAATTTACCCAACTGAAACTAGAAAACTGTAAAATTATCTCCTATGCAGATGATACCACGTTAACTTTCTTTGGGGACAACTGGGACGAGGTGTTCAATAAAGCACAGAAGGGTTTCAATACAATAACACAGTGGTTAGCGCTCAATCATCTGTCTCTCAACGTTGATAAGACTAAATATATTAATTTCTCTATTCGAAACCCTCCCTTTTCGCCACCCGAAAAATACAAAATAATTGCTCATAAATGTCATAATTCCACATCACCAGCCTGTAATTGTTCCACCTTATCATCTGCTGAAGCCATAAAATACTTAGGCATAACCATAGATAAAAACCTAAATTTCAAAGACCATATTAATAATCTATCTAATAGAGTAAGAAAACTAACGTACATCTTTAAACTAATGCGACATTCCGCTAACCAGAAAATAATTAAATTAATTTACACATCCCTTTGTCAATCGATTCTATCTTATTGTATAACTTGCTGGGGAGGATCGGCAGAGACGTTTCTAATAAAACTGGAGCGAGCTCACAGAGCATTATTAAAAATTACTTACTTTAAACCTAAACTTTACTCAACAATAGAATTGTATGCTATATGCAAAGTTCCTAATGTTAGGCAACTATTTATTCTTCAGACTGTTCTTAAACAGCATTCTTCTGTTTATAGTCTGGAACAAAATGAGCGAAGGAGAAATGATATCATATTTAATACTGTTCTTTGCCGTACCTCGTTCGCCCAAAGATTTAACTTATTTCTAGGACCTAAATTGTATAATATAGCCAATAAAAAATTAGCTATAGCTAGCATGTGCAGGAGAGACTGCAAACAAGCAGTCACTTCCTGGTTACTGTTACTCACTTACGACTCTACAGAACAATTATTGAAAGTTATATCTTAAGTCTACTTCTCTCTAAATTTCGATATAAAATAATATAAAATAACCAAATAAACTAATTAGATTTTTTGTACCTAGCACCACACTTGTTAAAAATAAGATCTTCCTGCATATTTTTTCAAAATGTCCTTATGTTAATGAGGGTGGGCGCTAGTACCTATCTTACAGGATATTAAATTATCTTAGTTTAGGTACTGGTTGGATCACCAAAACTGTTCCTGTAACTACCTTTAAGCCTTTACTGGATTTTAAGAAACTACATGTAAAAATATTGTAAATGTTATAAGGTGCAAATTAAAATTTATTTATTTATATATTTATTTATATACAGCACAGTCAAAGCCAGTCAAAGCCTTGTCTTGAATACAATTTCGGTTCGAAGATGAAATAAATGGACCTGAAAAAAAAATCATACAGTTGTCTAATGCACAACATAAAGTACAATATATTGTAAACATTCTCTTAAAATGTTTGATTCTTAGAACCTTAGAAAAATAAACTTCTTCACTTTACGGTATCATTAATCTTAAAACTCGTATACTATTCGTTGATATTCATGTTCTATTTTAAAAAGTTATAAAATTGTGTTTGATTAAAGAAAAGTTGGAAATAAGTTAAAATTAAAAAAGGACAAAAAAATTTAATGTTGAACTCATAAAGTTGAGATAGTAAATCTCAACTTTACGATTTCTTTGGCAGCTTTTGTGTCGGTTTCTAAAATATTTGATATTTCGGGTGCTTTAAATAGTGAAATAATAATTGTTTTACTATATAAGCACTCGTGGCGTAGTTTACTTAGACGTTCTTGGTAGATAGTCGGAGTAAAGCAACATTCTGCGCGGTCACAAAATTAATAGGTGATAGCTAGTGCTAAAAGCAACTGAGCCCTTCTGTTTATGAGGGCACGTCAAATTGCCGGTACGGGTTTTATAGCCGTTAAACCACCATAGAGGTCATTGGCCTAAAACCTCCTTCACCAGAGCTAGCCAATAACACATTCGAACATCTTCAAAAGATCTTAAATATCTAAAGATCCGTGAAAATATCTAACGCGCCTTAAGGAGTCGTGACCATATTTCGTTTTCTTATTTGAATCTCCTTACTTTTACCGTAGATGCCCCAGACACAGACTGGCAGATTGACCTCGAGAGGAGAGTGAACTTCTGCACTAAATGGGCGATGGAGCTTGGTTTCATACGAGTGGGAGATCCACTGGTCATCGTCTCAGGATGGAGGCAAGGTACCGGCTTCACAAACACCATGCGCGTGGTTTACGCTGCCCCTGATACTACTGTAGCGTGAGAATTAATATTTTTGTGATCTTTTTATTATAATTCAGATGCACTTACTTTTAATCTTGTTTTCTTAAAGTTTTACTAAAACTCGTAGCTTTCATGTTTTTGTGTTTCATAAAATGTTATCACTAAAATATGAAAAGCTAAAGTATAAACTAAGATAATAAAAACGCTCAAAAACAATTCGGTTTAATTCGCACTTAAAGCGAGTCTTGATCCAATTTTGAACCAAACTCAACTCGAAATTTCTCTGCCAAAGATTATCCAAACATTTTGTTTGAACGCTTTGAAAAACATAAACTGAAACTAGATGAACATTCGTCACATCCGAGCCGTGAAACCTCCACTATTATTCCTCTTTCGTTGCTTTATGCTAATACAGTCTCCGTTTCGACCGAATCTACACTTTTAACTTTTAGTGCAAGTCTAGCGCAATGGTTACTGCCGGACGGGGAAGTACCTATCTAGAATTTTAAATTCACTCGTACTGGCTCTTTGAGTTTAGCACCAGGCATGCCGCTGTGTGACAAACTCCCTATTTTTCGGGGAATTATGTCTTGTTTCAGTCAATTTTCAGGTATTTGGAGAACTATATCTTTTTGGGTCATTGAAAACGAACGTCATGTAGATTTTCACTATATATTAAAAAAAAATACCAACACTCTCCAAAAAACGGTCTCAAAAACAATGCTGACACAGGGAAACTCACCCTAGGAAATTGGGTAGCCAAAAAAATAAAGTTGGTAGTACTACTGGGCCCGGCTCTTTGAGTTGTAGAGTTTATTGAACGAAATGCTCCGAGTGGTCGGATGCCGAATGACGATGATCGCCGTCAAAGGGTCCGCTCGCTGGTTGGAGGCAATTTAGTCCCTCTGAGGTGCCTAAATTGAATTTATGTAACAGCCTTCACACTTCACTCATACCCGTGAAGTTTACGGAGCCACTTTATCAGGTTGATTTGATTAGCTCTGAAACTATACAAAATAAAAAAACTATAAAAAATCATTGTTGAATATACAGGAAGAAAATAAAATACCTAAGTGAGTTTTTTTTACTAAAATTATTCATAATATTATTATAACATTTGATAACTAAAAATAAATAATAACAGGAAAGGATTAAAATTATTGACGAGCTAAAGGGACTATGCGCATTAGTTGATGAATGCGGAACGATGAGATAATTTGGATTCTAAGCTTCACCTCTGCTCGCTTTGAGTACAGGATTATCTAGTTCCATGAGTTTTTCATCTGTGTGTCTCAGCAATGGCCAATACCGGACGCACGTACCTTCCATGTTAAAGGAGTTTCGATGGACTTCTAGCTTTGCTCGGCGATTCTCTTTGCCGTTTCTAGCATTATGCAAACTGTGATGGCTTCCTGATCCTTCACTACAGGGTTCAGATATTCTCCCGTTTGAGTCTCTGGGAAAAAAGTTGATGGGTTGTTTACGCGTTTGCACTCTTACTATTTTACAAACTCGTATAAATGCTTCTTTTGCATTTATTGAAAAGTGTGATTTTTTTTTTTTATTATTGAAACTTGCAATCAACATAGAAATTAATATTTGTTATTAACGTAATCTGACTTATTCTTGAACTCTCAAATAATATACCTCCCATAAAAGGTATTTATTTCTGTTTACTTTGATCTAAAAGTAAATTCAAAATACAATGTTGTCAAGTACATAGATTAATTTTAGCTTCCAACTTTCCACTGACACCGTTTAATTTAAAACAGAGCTCCAACTCCAAAACGTCCTTATTAACAACAGAAGGGAACAAAGTTTAGTTCGTCCGCCCCACCTGCTCGGAACGGGATGAAACTTTTAACAAAGGTCAGTCAGCATAAAGAGCATATTGTCTGTAACGGATACAATTACCGTGAGTGGTGGCCGGTGACTGAGCGGCCGCATTGTAAGAGAACAAGCCAATTTGCGCTCAGCTATTCCTGAATCCAATTTAACGTTAAGCTCGTAGTCTCTGCTAGAGCGTTTTAATGTGTCATCGAGCTAGTGGCTTCGCTTGTAGGTTTGATGTCAAAAGCTCGGTGCCGAGTGACCGAGTAATTTCAATTGATTCCCGACAGAGACTTTGATCCATTATCACGTATACAATCGTTGGCGGGATAGCTTTCAGGGAATTGTTTGCCTGGCGCAACATGTAGAATTTCCATTGTACTTGCAAATACATTAGACGCAGTGGCGGATTATCCTTAAGGCAAAGTAGGCAACTGCCTAGGGGCGCGAGGTTACAGAGGGGCGCGCAAAGAAGTTTTTAAGAAAAAAAAATTATAAATAGGAATAGTTAGGTACAAAGCGCTAGGTACTTCCATAGCGCTTCCGAAGTGCGTCCCGTCTTCTTGATTACTCCGGGCGCAGGCCAGACAGAAGAGATGTAAGACGAGGACGCGGACAGGGCGCCAGCAAACAACGTCGCGCCCGCGCCCTGTCTCTTCTGTATGTTTTACGTCGCGACGCTTCTATACATTTTGTATGAAAGGGACGCGGAAGAGACAAATGTCCGCGCCCCGTCTGCGTCTCACGTCTTTTCTGTGTGTCCAGCGCCCGTCACCCGATTCGATTCAATTAAGACAGAAAATTTACGATGTTGGAGGTGCGGGCTGCGGGGGCGACCCGTATGGCGGCGGTCGGGGCGGCGCGGAGGGCGCGGGTCGGTCGTGAGCCGTGCGACAGGGATGATAATTGCGTCGCGATCATAGACGTACCTACGATCTGGCGATTTTTTGGATCGATCGAAAATCATTAGTTTTTCCAGCGGATCGATTGAATTTAATAAGATATAGCCGGATAGAAATAAACCGACAAGCACTGAGCCTTTTCTTTGATGAGAACCGACAAGCATCGAGCCTCATCTTTGATCACCGCAAACAAAATCAAGTGCCATATGTTGCATTTATCTTAAAAAAATATGCTCGCTTCGCTCGCATTTAACTTCATGTTATACCTATTGTTAGAAGAAATATTGCGAATAAAGTGAGTTATGTCTGACCACAGAATAAGAACCGACAAACAGCGAGCTTTTTCTTTCATCACCAAAAACAAAAAAGTGCCACGTTGCTCTTAAAAAAATCAGCTCGCTTCGCTCGCATTTAACTTCATATTGTAAATAGATATATTGCGAGTAACGTGAGTTATGTCTGACCACAGAATAAGAACCGACAAACAGCAATCTTTTTCTTTGATCACTGAAAACAAAATAAAGTGCCACATGTTGAATTTGTCTTAAAAAAAATCTGCTCGCTTCGCTCGCATTTAACTTCATATTATGAGTAGATTTTATATTGTGAGTAAAGACAAGCAGCGAGCTTTTTCTTTGATCATCGAAAACTAAATCAAGTGCGGCACTTGAATTTGTTTTCAAATGCCACATAATGCACTTGTCTTAAAATTCGGTACTTAGATTGACATTTTCTTACCACTTATTAGACATTCTAGATCCATTGCAAATGTCTCCTGAGGTGGTCAGAGCAGAGCTACCCCCTTGGGTAGTCAGAGGCTTGTCCAAATACGGTATTTGATGGTTTGTTTGTTACCAGAGGGGCGCCTATGGGGAGCTTGCCTAGGGCGCTCTTGAAGCTTAATCCGCCCCTGATTAGACGAATGCTATAAAATAAACGCAATGTTCTACAAAGCTATTTATCTTTTGCTACTTTTTTACATGTGCTTTGTATGAGACTGTACCAGCGAAGATTTGCAATTGTTGTTATTATAAAATGTTTATTTTCTAGAAAGCCGTCACAAAATCCTATTTCCCTGTAATTTCTTACAACTAAGAATTCCCCAGCCCCGTAGCGTAAACGAGGTTACTCATAAAGAAATAACATCTAAACAAAAAGAGAAAGTAAAGCGAAATAAAAATTTCGGTAATAAAGGTAGCGAATAGCACTTTTGGAGGCATCAAGTCGAGATGGGCGGCTAAATTGTAATGTTTACAAGTTAAATTAGATGAGGACTGTGGAAGTTATTCATAATGGCCGGGGAGCTCACCTTTTTGCGGCCGTTTGGGAGGTTTGGAGATTACGCACAATTTGTTCTGTCACGGTTCGAGATCTTCTATTGTCGAATTGAGCCCGGATACAGGTGATTGTTCAAATTTTATTAAAGAGTTGTAAGCTGTCAACCTTTTGCCGCAATCAGAATATCCTGATTTTTACTTTGCAGGATTACAACGTATTCGGTTTCATTAGTAGAAGAACCGACTTTCGATCAGAATAAATAATTTAAATTCGAATTTCAAAAGTTTATTTTATGATCTATACCTACTGAGCTATCCCTACTGGTAGGGATTTTTTTTCCAAGTATGCACAAAATTTTGATACCACAAAAGCTCTACTTACTTTGGGGCTACATGATACTGTGTGAAATGTCCTGCATTATTATATATTGATAATCGGTAAGTATCTAAATCGACATTTTTACATAAGTAATTCCTGTATGTTATTATAAAGTACTAGCTTCCGCTCGCGATTTCGCTCGCGTGGTACCTATCCGGATAAAAGGTAGCTTTTGTGTTATTCCAGATCATAAACTATGCATATTTCAAGTTCCCTGGTCCATTCAGCAGTTCTGGCATGATTGAGTAACAAACATTCATCCATCCAAACATTCGCATTTATTTATTATAAGATACAAAAACAGATGTATAAGATACAACACAGCTTGTAAGCTCCACAAGAATATCTCCCGCAGGAATATAATTATCGTATATTGTCTTAGGGACGGGTAAATCCTTTCTAGAGAGTAATGGTTACCTCTGCGATGTTTACGAGTTTGCTAAACGTATCATATCGTTAGACTTCGGAGTAGAGTCACGTTGTAAGGCTATTAGTTACCTTAATGTCGATTTGGGAAGCCGAGATATCAGTGAGTTTTTTTTTACATAGTCTTTTTGTAATCGTAATTTATTATGTTTATGTCACTGAAGCAGTTGGAAAGGTATAATAAATCCAGGCCTATGTTCCAAGCTATGCTGTTTCCAACTTTTCAGACGGGTTTTTTTTTTATTAAATTGCTTGTTTTTAAAAGAACAACAAAACACGTCAAGCTGACGATACAACGAGCACTTTAATCCTTTAATTATGCCAGTTTACATAAACAGCAGACTCTCTTTATGCGACTTTATACATCAAAGCGAGTTACGTGATGAAAAAATGTGATTTTGTACCTCTTATTATGTTTATGTGTCTATGCATCTATTCGTACATTCAAACCATGACTGGCTATGTGGTTTAATCTTGTTAAGGCTACGCGTGTCGCCTACTGACTGTCCGAGTAGACTCAAAGGGTTCTCTCGTAATTATTAACCAGGCCCATGGAATTATTAGAGGTTCCTCAGATGTGATACCCTTGCGTATTGGTATAGTATCTTCTCTTTAATTTCCTTGGTATTACAAAGTTTGATAAGATAGGCGCTACCTATAGATTCGAATTTGACTTGTAAAAGAAATGTACGATGACCTTGATGGAACGATTACGATCAAAGAAAAAGTATCATCATTACGTCGTGATTATGTTATGACTTATAACTTTTTTTTTTGGTAGTTGTTCACTATACATCAAAGTAAAGTATAGGTATAGTAAAGTGGCGATCTGTGGTCTCTGCCTACCCCTATGATGGGATACATACATACATTTATGTATGTATGTATGTATGCTGTTCACTTTCTTTTTTAAAAGATAAGGCGTTCTAGTGATTTTATAAATAATCAAATGTTGTATTAATTTTATATTTTTATGCGATACAATTATGCGTACCTGTGCTTAATAATTCAGATTTCCAACTTTAATTACAAAGAGCGGACAGGAGCTGACAGCGGTAATAAACGACATTTAATGAAAAATTAACGCGCACTTGCTGAATAATATACAGGTATTTTATTTATTTATTATAACCAAACGGGAAAGTAGGGTGGAACACTACTTGTGATGCCACCCGCCACTTAAGGATATGTAACTTCGTATGAGCTTGTGGCCAACTCTGGTAACGGAGTTTTTAGGCCGCCTAAAGACCTCCGTCATGGCTTAACTACTTAAAAGCCGGGACCAAGCGCTCAGCTCGAAATGCCACTTGCGGTCACCCATCCAAACTGTGACCGCGCACAACGTTGCTTAACTTAAACGATCAATCAAGAACAGGGGCGGCCTTAGCTATCGCGAGGCCCCGGGCGGTAGATCTTTGCGAGGCCCCTGGTGACGGGCGTGAGACCAAGATTTTTGGGAGGGACACGAGATATTATGCTGCGGGAAAGGGGGGGGGGGGGGGGGGCGAGCGAAGCGAGCCGAATTTTTTTTAGCACTTTTTTTTCACTTTGCTAGCAAAATAATGAGCCTAATATGCGAGCTAAGCGAGCTCCCTACTCTCGCAAAATACCTATGAATTTAAATGCGAGCGAAGCGAGCCGAATTTTTTAAAGAAAAATGCAACATCATAATGACACTAGATTTTGCTTACAATGCTCAAAGAAATGGCTGGCTGCTTGTCGGTTTCTATTCTGCGGTCAGACATTTCACTTTTTCGTCACTTCGCTCGCAAAATACACATGAAGCTAAAATGCGAACAAAGCGAGCCGATTTTTTTAAGACAAATGACCAGTGATCGGAATTAGGCGGGCTTAAATACCTAAAGTTCAAAGAACAGAGGCAAAAAAGGGGAGACTTCCTTACTACAAGAATTGTATTCTTGTAGTAAGTAAGAATTTTATTGAAAGTTGGCACAATTTTCACAGTGAGTAAGTACATTTAAAATTAATGTTAATAATATTGTGAACTAATTCAAATAATTTTTCTATTTGACCGACGGAAAAAAGTTTTTTATCCTTATAATTTACATTTTAGTTTTTGTTATTAACTGTTAGATGTTCTTTATTAATGTCCCGGAAACGGAAATAATTGGGTCGAAAAATATTTAGTCTTAAGGTGTCTCCATTTGTCTCTGTTATTTTTCGAACTTTAGGTATTTTAGCCCGCCTCATTCCGATCACTGCAAATGACACATTGATATGACGGGATGAAAAGGGCTAAAAACGTTTGTACGAAAAATTTAGAATTCCTAGCATTTAAGAATTTAAGACATTATAATGCTGGATGCTGGATCAAAGATTTTGGGGGGGTGGGGTGTCATGGCCCTGGGACCGAGCCTGCCTAGTCATTGCGAGGCCCTACCAAAGTTCCTAGATATTGAAATTTTGATGACGAAAAGTCGGAGTCGCGCACATATTCTAAAACAAAGTCCTTCGCCCCCTCATAAACTACCTACTGAACGGATTTTTATTTGGTTTTTTCACCAATAGACAGACAGAGTGGTTCATGAGGAAGGGTAGGTGTATAATTCGTTTAGGTTTTGTGTAAATTGGTTGAAATATGATGATGATTGTTGAAAAAGTTGGAAAAAATATAGCTGACTGGGAGTCTTCCTAAAAAAAGCTGCCTATTCTTTTTGAGATAAATAATAGCAAAACAATGTAGAAGGCATTGTTCTTATTTTATAGGTTTAAAGAAAAGTTCACAAAAGAATTTGTCTATCTTTAACGGTTAGGTTTACTAATGCTTATAAAAGATTTTCTCTAGTCGGCTTGCTGCGCGAGGCCCCTACAAGCGCGAGGCCCCGGGCGAGTGCCCTGCTCGCCACCCCCAAAGGCCGCCACTGATCAAGAACGTCTTAGCAAGCTTGACCAAGGATATACTGAACCGAACTAAGACAATGCTCAATTTTCTCTCAGGCTATTTGCTCAATTTTCTTTTTATAGCTTCGCATAGATAGTGAGTGGCTTTGGCTCAATGGATTAGAGTTGTAATACAGTAACAGTCAGATTTCTGGGCACACTTCTGTCTGCAAAGTAACCTGAATCACATCCTATATAATCATAAACCTGTATTACAAAATACGCTCGGTCAAGAAAACTCCTAATAGGCTAATATTCTCTGTGGCGGCATATTAAAAAGCTTCCCGTACCAAAATTCCCATTTCACACTCTCTTGTTACATTACCATAATACAAAATGAACAGCTAAATGGACAATTTAAATTTCGTCCACGTTGTCGCATCATAAAACTGTGAAATGTCCTTCACAATTTATAGCACAGTAAAGTAAGTCTAGATAAGCGACAAAGCGACCCCGTTAAATAAATATTATAAAGGGTTTATCTCAGAATCAACATTTATTTTAACGTTTGTTTAGGTTTTTCCTTTGAAAAATATCTTGTTTAATTCATGAGAGAAATTCTTGTTGATTTCATAAAAATTAATCCGATTTTTGTAACACCTCGACGGTTTAACGATAATATTTATACTTCCTTCCTTCCTTGTGTAATATTTTAGTACATTATTTTTATTCAATTACACATTTATTATCCACTTTCTTCGTTAAATTAGCTAATATATACATAAATTGAGGAATGCCTACTACGTACAATAATTAAATTCCTCACTGCTGATATTTAGTCAGTAACCGCTTAATTTTCACGAACTAATTCAAATATGCTTAGCATAATACATTAATACTACCATTTGTAATCATGATCACATTATCAAAGCAAACAATACTAATAATTAATTATTAGTAGACTGTAACTGTGCCTTGAAAATCGATTTAAATTAATTAAATAAATATTACTTTTACTGGAATTACTCAAGTTATAACAATAAAATTAAAAATGTATTGAAAACCCCCTTCATCAACTAAAATAGTTGATAATCTTCAAATGGATGAACAGATTTTCTTGAAACGTAGTTAAAACTCTCTACGAAGATACCTTTCAATTCAACACAAACAACAAATAAAATCAACATCGGTTCATCCGTTCAGGAGCTATAAAGCTATTATGATGCCACAGACAAACACACAACATACTTATGAAACCACTCTTTTTTATCGGGGGTTAAAATATCATTGCACACATTGTATGATAATGTTTCGATTCATTCAGAGAATCTACATCTGGGTCGCAATCAAAATTGTTCATGGGGAGTCGCGGTACAATTTCAAAAATAATAAATTGTAAGTTGGATTCTTATTAAATTTCCCTTTCGTCTCAAAAGCTAGTTCTTCACCACCTTATAATCTGTAATTCCCAGTCCGTACCTCGAAGGAACTTCTGACATGTCATTCCGACCAAGTCAGGTGTGAAATGGAAAAAAAGATGGCAAGTGTGGGTAGAACCCGCTTTGAGGGTTCCATATTCTTTTTATAATCAATTTACTTCTTTTTATATTTTTATGTTTTTTTTATGAAACATAGTTATGTAAGTTAGTTAGAAATTTTAATTAAGGCATTAAGTACATCGTAAGTTCAATCTCTATTGCAAACATTTGCCGAATTATTAAAATTAAATCGAGTAATTCTCGTTTGATATTGTAACTCATGAGAGTTTTGAAAGTGAATTATATACACAACACGGAGCTTCATCAATCGCGGTAAAGCGGAAGCGCTCGTGGCGTAGCTTGCTTAGACGTTCTTGATTGATCGTTGAAGTTAAGCAAAGTTGTGCGCGGTCACAATTTGGATGGGTGACCGCAAATGGCATTACGAGCTGAGCGCTTCCGTGCTTTGGAGGTCACGTCAAATTGTCAGTCCTGGTTTTTGAATCGTTAAGCCATAACGGAGGCTTTTAGGCGGCCTATAAACCACGTCACCAGAGTTGACCAGTTGCTCATACGAACTTAATTTTTATCAATCGCGGTAAAAATCCGCAGTTTTAAGATTCCTTAGCGCCATGGAACCCTGAAAAAGTACAAAAGGGATAATAAGAAGTTGTCTGAGTGGTCGCGCAGCAGAATGTGCCCTATCGTCCTGCCGGCGAGTCGAGGGCGCTCAGATCGAGGGCTATCGAACGTTACACGGATTTTGGATATTGCTTATTGACACGACTTCTTTGTGAGCGGGGATCTTTGTAAGTGACAGGTGAGTTAACCAGGATCCTTTATGGACTGTTCAAGCTTGGTTGAAAATAAACCCGTCTGATTACGAAGCTTAAATCCTGATGACGGAAGAGCAGGACTATAATTGAGAGATTATATCTACACCAACTAGGCTTGTAGAATATGAAGAAAAAGAGATCAAGAAAAGATTAAAACTTTGTTTGGCCATTTCTTATTAAGGCTCTAAGTAAGCTATCTGTCAGTTAAAATTAGGACTACCTCACACTTGGCTATCACCATTATTGAGTAGCAAAACCTAGGTGTCATTTGTAGGAGTTATATGTCTGGAATACACACACGTAGTAGCACTTAAGAAAACTATTATGTGTGTGACATATGCAAGCTGGTTTCGATCAGTATAACGTCTACCGCACCTTGGTAACAAAATATAATCATTTTAATAATTTTCAAGGCAAAATAAACATATTTCAGCGCAACAACATTAGATTTCTAGAGCACTAGAATAACAGAACATTATAGCCGTCAAACAAAAGGTTTCGCACGCGCGAATCGGCCTAATGAGGCGATACATTCATTTCTCGCACTCGTTCGTTAGTCAGCACTATGTAGACTAGGCGTAATGATACGTTGTGAGAAATGCGAAATATTTTTTCATATAATTTTGTTAGGGATAGCAATGTTTTGGGTGATGGTGGATGATGTAGGTACTATTTAAAAACCTGAACTGATTTCACCTCAAAGGTCCTTCAGCAAGAACAGAAAAGTATTAATTATTCTGGTTATCTCGACTTACTAGCTGGGACCGACAATTTAACGTGCCCTCCGAAGCACGGAAGTGCTCAGCTGTTAATGCTACTTGCGGTCACCCATCCATATTATAGCTGCTCTGAACAACGCTTAACTTCGACGATCTATCGAGAACGTCTAAGCAAGCTACGCCATGAGCGTTTCACAATAAATAAAGTTTACATTTATCTGATGCTTGAAGGGTTTAAATTAAAATGCATAATAGCCCTATTTTATTCAATTTAATTTCAAGATGAAACTTTTTCAAGGCGAGAGAAACGAAAAGAAATCCCCATTCCGGCTCTAATGATGCCATCCACGTTAACTTTTGTCCTTCTAAAAGGCCACCGACACAAAAAGTACACAATTAGTGTTCTACAAAACGCGCTCACTAATTAACTCGATCAAGTTTCTTTATTTTACAGCTCTTTTGCATTTGTGCTGCGTCTTCGGTGAGCGACGATCTGACTGCCAATCGCTTTAGATGTGTTTTGTTCCTTTTAAGACGAAAAATTATGTTCGTGAATACGTTTCATTAAATGAACATTTTTAAAACAGTGTGAGTATACGTATCGATGATTAAAAAGGGATAACTGACATTCTACAAACTTTACAGGAGAGTAATTTATAGTTCGTTTAAGACGAAGAAAAAAGGCTAAGTAGGTACTAAAGTTTACAATGTCGCTTATCCCTTTTTGCACCTTAGGCACCGATATTGAAGTTGAGACTTACATTGTCTCAATAAATATTCTAAAATCTAATCCTACTGCAATCTAGCTTAAAACTAGACAAAAATGTTGATGTGATCTCTAGTTTTTATCTGGCTTAAACCAGGACTTTCAGTAGTTTCGTTTGTTTTGTGATGGAAATAGATTTAGCAACCGACTGAGCTCCAGGAAGCCTCTAAGTCTATTATGAATAATAGGGAAGTTTAGTTACCTCCTACTGAACCAAAACGGATTATTCTTTAAGAATGGTAATTTGGTCACCCGCTATAGAAATACAATGTAAGATTTACAGTATGGCGCATTTACCAATACAAAACTACAATGTGAAAGTTGGTAAATTCCTAGTAAGCAACTTCGTTCAAATATAAGCTTCAAACTAAGCCCAAAATATTGTATAAGGCTATCGTAAAATGCAAGCAAAGCCGCGGTTATTTTGTTGCTAGTATCGTGACTTCGATTAGGCCCCAAACGGCACTACAATGTATTGGAACCTACACCGGTCATAGGACGTGCAATTGTAACTATCCTGTTACACAGCTGATATAGAAATAAACTGGTCAGACAAGGAACTTTCCATTTTACACTTACGGCCTGTTATCTCTGTGCTTTTGCTTACTATGGTATAAGATACTTGACATTTTTAGTATAGAAATAATGTAAAACATGTAGGTATATGTAGGTACTACAGTAGGTAAGCAAAATCACAGAAAGATGGAATAAAAAACCTGGCCTTAAATAAAGTTTTCTTTTAAAGACTTCCACTAGCTTAAATATCCAGCAAATCTGTTAACATGAATGTAAGAATGATAAAATATTAATAGAGCCAAATGTATCCATACTTAGAGGAGAGGCTTTTGAGAGTTCATATAATCAAGTGGTCAATTCTTACTTAAAATGTTTATAGGCTGGCTATGAATCAACTACGTTGTAGCACTACTACTAAATATCTACCCACACAAATAATAATAAATATTGGTTTTCACTTATAACAATGAATAAGTAATTTATTCAGTACACTTTAGTTTCACCTCAGTTGCAGCGTTTGCCACTCAACTTCAGAAGGCAGTCACGCGATGAGGGAAAACGTACCTCGAAAATTGTTTTTTCATAATAATAAAACATATCACTTAAATGTACGTTTTCGTGTTGACTAACAAGCAGAATTTGAGCGTCCCATATGCAATATACTTAACTAGTATAACTAGTGAACGAATTTTCTACAAGCATTCAGGTTTTCAAGCTTAAGCAATATCAAAATGTATAGACATTAGATACTTTTATTTCACATAGCTGAGTATCATATTCCTTGCGATTTATGACAGCTTTTCTCTGTGCATTTAGATTTTAGAGTAAACTATTGATTAAAAATAAAACTCATTGCTACGGCGTAGACGCTACGTAGCAGAGCACTACGAAAACCGTAGCACAGCACTACGAAAACCGTAGCACTTGTAGTTTTTACCAAAATTTATACTACTTCGCACTGAGACGATAACAAGAGTGCAAAATGTAGTCATGTACCAATAATGTATGTGGGACACACCCCTGACCACCTTAGACATCTCCAAAGGATAAAGAACCTTAGAGAATGTCTTTTGCCTTGGGATGTGCCGGCATACACAACACAGCCGTGTTCTTCGTTTTTTTTTTCTTCATTCGTTCGTTTCATTTTTCGGTAGCAAAAGTGAATGAGCTGTGCCACTGTGGATAGCTCAATGTTTGTTTCGGAGCGCAGTTTCGCCGGATTGTGGACAGATTCAATTTTCTCCACGCGATAACAGAAACAATAACTGTAACGGTACCGTTCCAATACCGAGCTTTTAAAGAGTTAATCTTTGTTTTGGGTTACTCATTCGAATGTTTCCAAGTTGGTACGAGTATACACAAGTCATGTATTTAGGTTGTAGCTTTTATAAATAAAGCTACCTTTCGCCCGTGGTTTCGTTGATGTCTTACTAACATAGCCATATTCAAGGATTCTGTTGAAAAACTAATTCGAATGTTTAATTTGAGTTTAAGAGAATACTAAACTTTAAGTTTATCTCTGTTTAGTATTAGTGTATGACAGACTCGCAAACTAAACTAACTAAAAGTGATGCCACAAGGGCGTTGCCGATCCATTGCGTCGTCGCAGTGCTATGACAAAGTGTTCTGCTCGTCGGCTTAACGCACCGTGTGGCATATTGTTCTGATTTGTATGGAAAACAACGGAGCGTCACCTCTCCGCCGTCGCAGCGCTGACGTATGGCATCCGTGACGCATCCGTGTGGCATCGCTCTAAGCGTTGGGCGCGGCCACTCAGCCTCGGTCTCGAATTTTGCGGGCAGCGGGGCGGCGGCGGCGGCGGCTCTGGAGCGGTGCGGGGCGGGCTGACTGGAGTGCCCGCCCCCGCACCGCTCCAGAGCCGCCGCCGCCGCCGCTCCGCTACCGCACCGCTACCCGCTAAATTCGAGACCGAGGCGGATTGGTGACCGCAAGTGGTATTACGAGCTGAGCGGCTTCCGTGCTTCGGAGGGCACGTTCAATTATCGGTCCCGGCTTTTAAGTCGTTAATAGTGTTGAATATGACGTGACTGACGCGGCTCGTTTGTCCCGTACAAAATTCAACTTTGTGTGATCGGCTCATTTTCTAAAAATGTCATGCTTCAATTCATGTCATGTGACCGTACACAATATGACAAAATCAGCTGATTTTGTCATGCTGATGACAAAATTGACGTTACTCTTTCCTCAAGCTTCATTCAATCTTCAATCACACCTCGCTTGACAATGACAAGAAAGAATTTTGAACTGATCGGACAGATTGTCATATTATGAGAATGAGTGAGTAGTTCGCCAAAATAATGAACAGTCAACTGAAAATGACCGGCTCAAATGAACCGGCTCACAGTACCGGCTCAAAATTAAAATGAACCTACTCTGACAAAAGTTAGTCTAAAATCATGTCATACCCAATATTAGTCGTTAAGCCATGACGGAGGCCATTAGGCAGCCTTAAAACTCCGTCACCAGATTTGGCCTCTTACTCATACGAACTTACTTAGGTAAGTACTTACTTTTTAACTAACAGGATAATTTTCTCTAAGATTTTTCCAAAATGTTTGACATCCAAATTCAGTCCCATAATAAATATCATAAACAAGTGGTACTTACAAACTTTACTCTCTTTTAATACAATTTATTTTGTGCAAAAGAGTAACTTTAAAACAGCGATTGCGCTCATCCGCACTCCAAAAAACTAAGATCAAAGTTTTAAATTCACGAGACTGCGATAACGTTCGTAGGTACTTGAGTTTAAATGATAAAACCCGCATAGATTCAGCTCTTGCAAGTTTTAATTACTTTAAAGTCCGTACCTGCAGCCTGCAGCGACAATGTAAACAAATGTCTATACGCCACAGAGATTGAAGTGATTAGATAGAGAAGGCTCGTTTTAGTCTTAGTCTTTAAGTCTAAAAACTTAAAATTTGGAGTGATGCTGGGTTAGGAGATTTCTCAAGAAAACTAACAGTCATTAGAATCTAAATAAGGATAAGTATGTTATTAGTACACCTTGAAAGATGTACGTTGAAAATTACACTGCCTGAATGAAAGCATACCTCTGATTAACCACACAGCCGTTTCCGTTTTACTTTTTATTTAAATAATTAATTAATCATATTTTTATTACCAAATTAACACTATAGACGTATTTCTTTGAAGTAAGTATATTTTTTTAGTTCTAAATTATTATATTGTTTTCGTTTATAATAGATAGTATACATTCGTAAACTTTTTAAATTTTCCTAAAATTGATTTTACTTATTATGTCTCATGTTTTCCGACTTTAAATACATTTTAAAGCTCAAATTTGAAGGCTTATAGGAGTCGCTCTCTTAAAACTCTGCCTCTAGCGTCAGTCAGCTAGTTCACCCTCTACGCCACGAAGCGTATTTACTTAGTTTTCATTTATCCAATGCCATCCCCACGCTCAAAATTTCAAATTCATTGTGTTTGCTCGCGTTCATTTTTAATTTAAAAATACAGGTACATTTCAAACTCTAGGGACCGCCGAAATTAAGATGGAAGAAGTATGTGCACATGTGCGAAGGCTGGGATAACAGAATTAATAAAATTACTGTCTTTACGTGTCTTCACTGTACCTACATTATTTCCCTGGAGTGTTGTGAGCTGAATTTACTCGCAGCTGATGACTAGAATTATTTAAGAGCGCTCTGGAAATATTTGTCAAAAATTTGCCTCATTTGCTCCATATAGTGCCTCTTGTGATGCGCAGAAGTGGCCCTTATAGTAAGGGACATACGAATTTACTTTGTAATTAGTCCCTTACCTTCGTTAGCTGGCGTTCTAGCTTTTTCAGAATGTACTCTAGCTTTTTTTTGGGAACTAATTTTACTGAATGTAACTTTGATATCAACTAAATCAATGAATACTCTCTTGTTTTCAAGGTCTCATACGATCATATTAATCTCAATTCGATCAAAATGGGAATACTGGACTATAATATTTTTTTTCTCAACAAAAAATACTAAATAACGAAGATAAAAAAGTTGAATATTTAAAAAAGTGAACGCTACACAAAGATTAACTTTACCCTCGTATTTTCTTTATCTGCGTTCATCGCCTTTATTAACCCGCTGGTAAAACATTTTGCAGCAATCTTAAAACCAATAACCAAAGTTAATTAATTTCAAAGTATTAGACAGTTCCGATACAATCGAAGTTCTTAGAAAATTGTTTTATTGGGAAGTTTGCTGCCTCACAGAAAGGCGTTGATTTAGTTAGACTGAGTGCAAAGTTATACGTCTAAAATAAAACTCAATAATGTAGGTGTTTACTTGTCCAGACAATTCTTCGCAATTGTCGGCTTTTCCACATCTGCGATTTTTTTATTTTTTTTCAATAATTGCTTTTTATCCCATCAGCATCATTGCAAATTTGGACGGAGCCACACACTAAAGCTAAACTAAGGTTTTAAGTTATTTTTTAGGTACTTACATAATTAAGAAATAAAATTTAAAAAAACCAACTTCAATGTTATAAGCTGAGCAATTTTCTGCACTCTCTAGGTTAGGTGCATTTCTGTTCATAACTCCGAAGATCCTAGACAAATCCTCAACAATTTTTTCTAGCACCAATCGGAAAGTATACCCTTTCAAACAAAAAAATAATAATTTTCAAAATCAGTCCAGGCGGCTTCCAGTAATCGGTGAACTACATTAAAAAAAATCCTCCTTTTTTTTGAAGTTGGTTAAAAACATAGATAATGTTTAATGTATACATACTAATATATTGTGAAAAGTTGCCTGGAAGAGATCGCATTTAGTGATAAGGCCGCCCATTGTACTTGTTATTTTATTTTTTATCTGTAATTTATTTTCTTTTGTGTGTACAATAAAGTGTTTTCTATTCTATTCTATTCTATATTGTCAAGGCTTGCCTCTGGTAGTCTTACATTTACGCACTTTAACTTTCACATCAAAAACTTTTTCAATGTACCTAACTCTTTCAAAAATCCTCGTACACAATTTGTGTGGCAGGTTTTAAATTCTTCACAAGAGCTAGCCAACAACCTCATTACCGTTTTAGACAAAAGCTGAAGAGAAAATGGTGGTCTCAGACATGCTGTGGTTGCGGAGCATGTGACTCCCCAAGTGGCCACTTCGACTCAAGTGGCCAAAAACTGTCGTTTCGTCTTGTTTTCCGAGGCAAAGTTTGGAACTGTATGCAAAAATATTAATTAGCATACTTTTCATCCTGCGTTGCATATGCATAGTCGCTTTCATAAGACACAAGTAGAACGAGTGGGTACGAATAGAGAGCTCGATTCTACAAAAAAATTGTAGGCACGAAAACAGAGTTTTGCCACAGAATAAATAGATTTTTTTTTATTTCGGTATCCACAAAAGCATTGCCACACTTAATTAATTTCTAGCACCTTTGTAGCTGAGCAATCATAAATTACTTGTCACATAACTATAAAATGATTTTATACCCGTAGGAATGGAGCAGACTTAGTTACAAGAAAGTAATTAACTTTCAGCAACAGGTACTGAGTATAACTGAGTATTCTAGCTCGGTATTCTTGCTAAATATTCCTACATCTCACAAGTCGCAACCAAAGAGGTTCAGCATCTAACCAACACTTCACAGTTGTGATAAGTTCTATTTAAGCTTGACATGCAAGACACCTTTCACAAAGTAAACGAAACTACAGCTATTCATCTACCTACACTCATCATTTAACTTACGTTCTTATGTTCATAAGTTTCTTATATTTTCTCTCGTCGTTTTGAGAACGTACTGTCAGCAACACAAGTTGATTGACATTTTACGGCGTTCGATAATATTCCAAGATTTATAGAGCCGATTTAACTTAGCCGATATAAAACATAAAATCCTGAAACAAAAAAATTGGCCATTAAAAATACAGCACAATTAACAAAAATAATTCGCAAACACCAAAGCTTTACATGAGAAGAGAAGACAAAGGAACTCTCCTTAGCATTTCGTGTTGTAGTGCACGGAATAGTCCTTATACAAGCAAGAGTACATTCTGCGTCATTAATAAGACCTGTTAACATACCAGTATATTATACAGGAGGTCCCGGTCCCTTTGATTCAATATTTACTTTGTCTTCTAGAGAAACATGACATTTTGAAGGGATACGGAACCAAAAAAATTGTTTTGCTGAACATACCGGTAGCAAGCAGCCTAACATAATACTCACACAGGCACACTCTAAGCGACATGCGACTACATCAGCTTGGCGACAAGACTCGACGCCAAGTGTGTAAAGAATTAAACAAAATCAAAAATTGTCGCCGGCAGCTTGTTTTTGTGTCCAGTCGCCCGAGCTGACGCTGTCGCATGTCGCATATTTAGTAGGGTTTGGATTATTAAGATAATTATAAAATATGGCTAAGAGGAAGCACCTAAACTAAACAATCCGTACCCATATTGTGTTGTGTGTGCTGCAGTGCAGTGCTGCATCCTTTATCTTATAAGTACCTACCTATTTTGTTAACTTATTTGTTTATACCTACCTTTCTTAGTGTCCGTTTTCCATTGTACCTCCGTCTGTGTGTGTTGTTGCCAAATAAATGTTTATCTATCTATCTATACTATACTATAAATGTGAAAGTGTGTTTATTTGTCCTGCTTTCACGTCAAAACAGAGCGACGGATTGACGTGATTTTTTTGTGTGGAGATAGTTGGAGGGCTGGAGTAACATAGGCTACTTTTTATCAGGGTACCACGCGAAGCGAAGCCGCGGGCAGCAGCTAGTAGTACCTAAATAAATAAAAGCTGTGCTTTTATTTATTGTTTGTGTTCCTTCTAAGCATTAAAAACAGATATTTGTAAAGCCAATAATTATGTTTTTTATACTAATCAAATCGTAAAAACACATGCGCTAGGATCTCACGTTTTCTGAAAGATTTTTATACTTATCAAATTGTAACATCACATGCGTTACCACCTCACATTTTCTATGGCAATGTTTGTTGTGTAAACTATTGTAGACAGTCGAGAGTCGGGTTTATCCGTTGAGTACAATAGCGTACATCGACAACACGTATCGCTCTGGGGACATGAACACTATTAAAAGTTTCGCCAGCTCCTAGACACTAGTTTACGTAGCACAGACCTCAAGTTTCCTAACTTCCATCTCCACCTCGTCTTTATCTAAGAGCTATTTGGTGAGACTATCTATATCCGAATTCTATCGGCTAACTTATTTTCTTTTTCTTTGCAATCGTGATGTTTTTGTTTCTCTCAAAGAAGTATTAATATAGTAAAAGTTTCTTATGAGTAAGTACCTACTTAGATTTATTTATTGCAGTCCAATGATATTTAAAAATAATAGATTATGTTTATAGCGCGCGCAAGATGAAGACTCGAAAACGTCCCAATTAGGACGTCTTGTCTTTAGTCCGCATCTAGCAGCGCAACGACATACGACACATAAATGGTACGTGTAGTGAATTACAAAAACAATAAAAATGCTATTGTGTTATAATAATGGATGTAGGTGCTATTCATTTGTGAAAGTTGTCAACATAGTGTGCACTATATTAGTATGTATACCTACCAGTGCGACTGAATTTTAAACGTCGATAACTAAGAACGTAACATTATCAAGGGCATCACAAAAATAATATGGGACTGTTTAATTTGTGTTTACTGTACCTAAGTAAACCTACTCTATTTGACCGCCTACACTAGAGTTTTTAATAACTGAGCTCTTCGACAAACACAAGACTTTTTTTTAAGTTATTGTCATTATAAACAATATTTTAATCAGACGAGAATTGGTACTTATACCTAAGTAGGTAGGTGTATTATATTTTCTGTGCTGAGAATTATTAGATCACGTATTTGAATGGAACTCCGATGTCCCCATGAGAGCCTTGTGAAGAAGTAGGTATCAATTGGATCTCATCTCGTCTTTCAAACCGATGTAAATATTGATATCAAATTCAGAAAACAATTTTCCGAGAATCAGCCGAAAAAACGCCAAAAGAGCGCGCATTTTCATATAAAAAAAATAGGCTCCTAATGAAATGACTTTTACGTTTGAGTGGCTTCGGTTTTGATGCTCGATTTTTGATATCGCTGACGAATAGTCGATACCCACCAGGGAAATTAGGATGTAAATTTCCATTCAGCCGATCTCGCGAACCTATATTCTCGGATTCTTTGTTTCCACCGGAAATTTAAGGATGCGAAGTCTCACGAGAGTAACCGATGTGTGCCCGACAGAACCTCTCCCGAACAGGAATGGAAGTGAAAAAATTGGGATCTACTTTTTTCATTCTTATTTACACTTTGTACCTACATACTAGACTAGACTGATGACCTAAATCATGACAAATCGAACCATTTCATCAATGTATCCCCATCATCATAATCATCAACTAAAACATCGTATCTACCTTTAGAACCCCTTTATTTCCCTTGGCACTATCGCTTGGCTCTACTAAGTATATTACAAAATAGACTTGCGCTTCACTATCCCCTTTGAAAAATGTCAAACGATCTATGTGGACAGTAAGGCACATATCTACTACTATATTACTATGCCGTGAGCTTGTTATGCCGCTTAGACATGTTGGGCGAGCCTAAGCCAGCGCGAGCGAAGGCAAATTGATGCAAGGCGAGTGCTACCGTCCAGACTAGGCGAGCGACACCGAGCGATGGCAAGGCAAGACAAATGTACTGTCGACACGTTGGCATTGGCGTTTACTTGGCAAGCTTGCGCCAACATTAGTAGCGGCTTTACATTTTTTCATTTTGTGTCATTAAAAATAGTTACGGACCAGCTTACACTCCGCGCATAAAAAATAAAGTTAGTATTAATGACAAAATTCATTACCAGAGCTTTTTAAGCTCGCAAAATCCACTAATTGCGAGTGACGCTCTAAACTAAAGCGTGATTGCCGGTGCCGTCGCGCCCGCAACCACTTCAGACGGGTATTTCGTCACCTGTTGAAAATAATTAGGCAAAAAAATCCATACCTAGGAAAACAAAAAATCAGGTGCTGGCTGCATAGTGCTTGACGCAAGCTTTCTGTGTTACCCACTCGACGGGAACTCGAATATTTCCCTCGAAATTTGGTGGAATTTTTTCAGCGCAAACTATTCGAACGAGTGTGCTCGGTCGTCTGTTTGTGCGGTTGGTACGAGTGGAAAACAAACCTCTTTAGATTAACGGCATTTTTTTACTTGGACTGGTGTGTGTCTGGTTGGCGGCTTTAGTTTTGTAGGCAGGTAAGTACATAACAAACTGTGGTAAATAAACTACGCTTTTCGCTTACTTATTAGAATAGGTACCTCGAAGGTAGGTACCTACATACCTATCTATCTAGAAATCTAATTTCAGCTATTCCTGTTATGGCTGATCGTACACCATAAACTCTTAGGAATCTATCAAACATTATTTTGTAACAACCTAAGAACAGTAGGTAGGGATACATCTCTCAGTCAGACAGTTGCCTAAACAGGGTCAGTTTTTCAAGAGTGCCTCTAGGGCCAAATCCGAAACAATTAACAATAGCGAAAACCACTCAAAATAGACACTCCTGACTCCATCATCAGATCAGCTCGCTGACACCATAATATTGCATTGCCCCCGGGAATCTATAGGTGTGTAAAATTTTAGCTCAATCGAACATTGGGAAGCGGGTCAAATTCAACTAATCGATGGATCAATTTCTGTGAAGAAACTACTTAAAGCAAACAACCACACTGCACTGGTAAGTAAATATTTTTGCGTGAAAATGCCGAGAAAATGAATTTTCCCAGATCTAGCTAGATCGAATTTTTGCCCCCGTAAACTCCTGTCGCGCAAACATCGAAATCGTTAGAGCAGTTTTCGAGAACGTGAATATGTAGATACAGTTGGGCCGACGGATCTCGGCGTTCGTGAAGTTAGGCTTTTCGCTGCGCAGTAGAACATTTTGTATGAAAAAGTTGCACTGCGCATCGAAACGGCTAACTTCACGAACGCCGAGATCCGTTGGCCGTACTGTACCTCGGACGAAAGTAGATATTACCTACCTACAAACAAACAAATATTGCTCGTATAATAGAATAGGATAGATAGAATGGTATAGATTAAGATAGGATTAGTACATACTTAGGTACCTACTTAGAAAACACAATTGCATTTTTCACTACACGTGACAAACACGTCTAGGTCGTCGTCGCCCTGCTTGACGCGGACTAAAGAAAAAACGTCCCAATTAGGACGTTTTCGAGTCTTCATTTTGCGCGTGGTTTAAACATAAATCCATTATTTTTATATCATTGCTCGTAACAGATTCATTGTTAATTCAAAAATTTTGATTAGAACGGAACGTATTTCTATGTTCGAGCTTGCACAGGTTTCAAAGAAACGGAACGTTACCGCGAATGCAAATGTCATCTCTGTCAGTTTCATTTTCCGGTCGGATGTAAACATTATTGATTGCATCTAATTTTAATTTTATTGATTCACATTTACTCGTTACAACATCATTATACCTTTGAAGATGGATCAGGACACAGCAAAAAAGCTTTTGGTTGATGGAGGAACGTTTATATTCCTCGGGGTTCCGGAAGAAACTGTTTTCGGCATAGACATGCAATGCTGGAATACCGAGGAAGATTTTCGCGGAATAAAGATGATTCCACCCGGTTTGCACTATATCTTCTACTCTGGAGTCAGCAAGGGGACTGGTGATGTGAGTCCGAGGTGAGTTTTGTGAATCCTTTGCAAAACTTGTCGTGTAAAAGCGTCCTAATGTTTGTTGTGCATACAAGTCATGTTTTATTGCCTAACGCTCTCATTTCCGTAACTAGTAATTCCTACATAGTTCATAACAACTTAATATCCTCTTTCTGATCGATATTCACGATAACCATTACCAGTATCAGTAGCTGAGTATGTTATAGTTGACGGCCTCTTAGCTCAGTTGGTAGTGGCTCTGCCTTCTTCTGTAGGTCGTGGGGTCGATTCCCATCCAGGACAAACATTTGTGTGATAAACATAGATGTTTGTTCTGTCTCTGGGTGTATATTATGTAGGTAGGTACCTATTTACAAAAAAATTATAAAGTATTCTATCATATCAGATAACTGGTTCCCATTGTACAAGCTTTGCTTAGTTTAGGGCGCTGTGTGAAAATGTTTACAAATATAATATTTATTTAGTATCAACCATTTCACTAGCAAATACCAACGAAATGCGTTGAATACCAACAAAATCCATAACTCTTGCATTCTACTTCCATAGATCGGGCTTCATGCACTACTTCCATAAAAAAGAGTTTCTAGTCAAGATGTGGGATAAAACCACAGAAGAGATTAGCAAGGATGAACTGGTTGATGAGACCATTCAGCGCCTAAAAGATAATCTGTTCAATTTGGACCGAC
Organism: Camptogramma bilineatum; assembly: GCA_958496255.1. Taxonomy (NCBI): domain Eukaryota; kingdom Metazoa; phylum Arthropoda; class Insecta; order Lepidoptera; family Geometridae; genus Camptogramma; species Camptogramma bilineatum. Next base: position 11,872,388 of record OY292458.1, read on the forward strand.
AGCTGGCTCCATATCCTTATGAGATCTGGCCGAAATGGAAGCTCCTGACATCTCAGATATCAGGTTTGTACAGCTATTTTATCTTCTACAAACATCTCACTTTCTTTTTAGTTTCAAATTCCTTCAAGTGACTTAAATAAATCAAGAAGTAAATAGGCTGGGGTCAATTACTGAAGATAATTAAAAATATGCTTATCAAAAACTGTGAATACTGACAAGTTAAGTTTGTATGAGCTAATCGCCAACTCTGGTGATGGTGATGGAGTTTTTAAGCTACATTAAGGCCTACATCATGGCTAAACAATTTAAAAACCCGAGAGATTCTTTACTGTGTTGGTCGCGAAAGAACAGGATTAGAATCACCTAGCTCTAAAGACTTTTCAAAGTGGTCATAGCGGTCCTACTGAATAAATGATATTTGAATTTTGACCCGCACTTTAACCTGCCCTCCGAAGCACCCATTCTCTAAGTATATTCAGATTTGACTAAAATGGAATCACCACTATCAACTGCAATTTTGGTAAGCTAAACAAGCTTGAAGTATTACCAAAATTGCAAAGACTAAAGAAATCAGCAGAAAGAAAACTAAGTAACTATGGTTTCTCTATTTTTAGCTGAACTGGCAGCAAAATTATCACCTGACTCCGGCATCATCAGAGCATCAGTGGAGCTTATGTCCACAACGGATGCTGACCGGCCAAGAGGGGTCAAAAGCACTCCCTCAACAGATAGCCAAGCTGGCACGCCAGAGGGTACAGAGGAGGAGACACCAGAATCATCAGAGCCAATGTCAGAGCAGTCAACATCGGGCCAGTCGGATGCTAAGAGGGCTAAGAGGCTTACAAGGGAGGAGAAGGAGAATGCTATGTTGCCAGACCTCAAACCTACTCCAGGTATGTTATGCATTTAATCTATTTGGAGTCTAGTTGTCCTAGTGGAATGTACTCTCGACTTTTGATCCATAGGCTCATTTGATTCCTGGCCTCATGCCTCTATTGGAAGATTTAGTAACATACTAGTTGGCCACCTTTAAAAAAATACAGTCAGTTTCAATATTCTATCTGTGGTTTTGCTTACTGTGATAAGATCAAGGAATTTCTATACTACGTACCCGGAACGCTGACTGAGACAGAAAACACGGTCCGCTTGAAATCAAACTTGGGCGGTGTGTCTCTTTCTTTTTGCAACTGTGTGAAAGAGACAAAGCACCCAAGAAAGCCTCTCAACAAGACCAACAATCCTTATAACCAAAATTAAATGATAATAGATCGTTGTGTGGTCGTGATAAGGTTCAAAATCCTTTGTACATTAAATGTCAGTCAGCATTCTACTATGTATACAATTTCTTTGGATAAGATAGGTATTTGACATTTTTTAAGTATAAAAGTAATGTCAAATATCTAACTGTGTTTGAACATGCTAATCTCAGGGACTACCAGTCGGATTTTAAAAAATCTTTCTGCATTTGATATCAATCCTTTGAGGAAGGTTATAAGCTACTTTTGATCATCAACATCATATACCTACCTTATGTTACAGAATGTGACCTTAGTGTAAGTCCATTTCCACATTGTATTTTGTTTCTTATACCTATCATTTGTGTGTGTGCTAAATAAATGTTTCTATGTCTACGGGGGCAATGCAGCAAGGGCGCTGCAAGTACTTAATAATGTTTCATCATTTTGTAGGATCATCAATGAAGTTCACTGAAATTCCGCGCGACAAGTACCCGCCAGGATCCACTCCCGAGGAAATAACCAAACACTACTTAGATCAGTCTTATTCTTTGGAGCTCATGATTTCACAACAAGATGAGTAAGTCACTATTCTGTTTATTTAATGTGTGTAAGGGATATTTGAAGGGCACGTGGGTTCCTTACTTATTATGTTGATGCAGAGGAGATAACAAATTAGAACTTCCATTTCCGGATGCTGATTTAATTCTACTATTTAAAAGAATAGGTACAATACATGTTCGAACCTAATGAGCGGGGAGGATCGATTGACGACGCGCCATGCAAATCTTACGCGTCAGCTCGATATGCTACTTGTAGTTCATCCTAGTTTAAATTCTCACAGGAACCGATAGTTTTATGGGATTAACGCGTCCAACGTGTCCACTGCAAGTTCACCATGTTAGTCGGCGGCACTTAAAGTGCTAGTGTCTAGTGTATAATGTTGACAATGTCTAGTCTATAACACTGTCACTGCGACCCTCTGCGGTGCCCTTCAAAGGAGGAGTTCCAGCATAGGCGGCAGGGAATGTGTTAAGATCTCGATCACGAAAAATATATGCATGTGACTGCAGTCGTAGAAGTTAGCGACGTTCTAAGCTGTCACAGTTTGAATGGTCGACTGCAAATGGCAGTTTCCGCGTGCTTCGGAAGGCACGTTAAATTCTCGGTCCCGGCTTTAAAGTCATTAAGCCATGACGGAGGCCTTCAGGCGGCCTAAAATCTCCGTCACAAGAGTTAGCAACTAGCTCATAATGAACATACTATAACTCATATGATTATCCTTGCAGCGGCCTTTGCTAATAATAACGCGCAACCTATCTAACCATTGACCATGTAATACTCTGTACCTATAACAGAGATGCATCCAAGTGAATGAAGCTTTTTAGGTTTATTTATTTCAGTGATAAGTACCTAAATGGACCGTAGAACTTACATTCCATATTTTGTAGACAATTAGAGAAACGTGTGTACACCTACTTACACTGTATAGAGTTCACATCGTCATACTTGATAGTTCAATTAACAATAAACTGCGCATACTACAACACCTATTAAGTCTTGATATAGTATAATCAGTATAATTTAATATGTAGCTAATGATCTAATGAAGCCCTCGGGCTGCGCAATTACTCGACAGAATACTACACAACCGTAATTGCATTGCAACCATAAAACCGGAGTAGCATTCAACAGCTTATGTACCTACTAACTATTTTCATTACCTTTCCAGACCACTCCACATTATTGGCGAGCTGCAATTCGCGTATCTCTGCTTCCTAATCGGTCATTCCCTCGACGCCTTCGAACATTGGAAGAGCATGGTCATCCTCATGTGCTCTTGTGATGACGCCATTCACAAATACAGAAGCGTCTTCTTCCATTTCATCAGAACACTAGAGACACAGATCGAGGAAATGCCCGAAGACTTCCTAGCCGATATCGTGATGAATAAGAACTTAATTTATAAGAAGCTTAGAGAGTTCTTCCGTACAGCTTACATGAGCAAAATCGATGGAAGATTACTGACTTTGATTGAGCGGTTCCAGGAAAATCTGACTACGAAACTCCAATGGGACTTCACCGGCTTAGATGCTGATGAAGATGATGAAAGACCAGTCGTAGTCAGACTAGGTGAAGATCCTATTGACGACGATGCTGAATAATTTATTCTCGATCTATTTTACACATAGTGGGCCTTACTTACGAACGCCTCTCAACTTTGAACACTGGATAAACAACCTCCTGTCTCCATTTGTCACTATCTATCAAATAGAGACAGGGCGTCGTTTAACCAATGTTTTTTCAAAAATTCAAGTTTTTAAGTAAGGCCCTGAGTATTTACTATTTTACATCTTTGATCCAGTAGATGTTTGTGTGTAGTTGTGTACTGTGTACATTGATAGGTCCAATTTTTGATATTAATTCGTTTTTAAGTACAATTTTATTGTAAAGGCGTGTATCGACTTGCGAGGCTGCCTCGCAAGGCACCTCTTTTCAAGGCAACGTTCCAATTGGCTCGCGAGGCAAACGCATCTCACACCGCTAGGCGGCAAGCCTCGCGAGGCAGACTCGCAAGGTCGATACACGTATTAATGTGTGCCCTGCATATCAACCCATCGTATTTCGCTGTGTAATTCAATCATAAATAGTGCAATTAACTTGACCTACCCCTTAGTACAGTAATGAAGTACAGTTGATTATTTTACTATTTTTACTTCTTAGAATAAAATAAATTTACTTAATTAAATATTTATTAAACGTAAAAAATAACAATTATTTTTTATTTTTAAACTTTTTCTTCATAGGCTGCTGAGTTTGTTTTTCGAACTTGGGCTTTTTAGGGCTCCCTGTGCTTTCTGAAAAAAATAAAAAACAATGCTTAGGTAGTGTTTTGAAATGATCATAACTTGTGAATATTTTTTTACACAAACAGAGTTAGAAATTCAACTATAAATCCTTCATAAATATTTAATTCATAATTACCCATGTAAAATAAATAAGTAAAGTTTGAAAAATAAATCCTTACTTTGTTGTGCCTTCCTCTTTCCTAACTCAGGAGCTTTAGGACCTTTTTGCTGAGAGACCTTTTCTTCTGGTATCGCTTTTTGTCTTTTCTGTTTGGAACTCTTTGATAGCACCTCCTGTGTAGCTGTTAGTAGTTGCTTTGCTAGTTTATTTGCTGGGATAGGCGCAGGAGGCGCAATGGGACCCAATTTACTTTTACCCTTCTTGGGCGGAACTACTTGTTCTTCTTCACTAGAAATGAAATAAACAGTGTTAATTACACTTCTTCCAACGGGTCTTGGCATATGTGAAGTTAGCCGTTTTGATGCGCAGTGCAACTTTTTCATACAAAATTTTCTACTGCGCAGCGAAAAGCCTAACTTCACGAATGCCTGGATCCATTGTGACAAGAGTACTTTTTGTTCAACTTTAAATGTATTTCATAAAAATTATTAAAAAATTACTTAAAGATAAATTTATGTTGACCTACCTTTCGTCAACTTCACTTTCATCATCATCAGAGCCTGTTATTTCAAATTCGTCTTCTGAACCTGGTTCATCATCTTCCTGATCACTTTCTTCATCACCAGACTCATCGCTTTCATCACCAGATTCAACATCTGAATCATTCTCCATGGCCTTGTTATAATCATCAGAGTCAAAGTCAGCTGAACTATCACTTTCATCATCTTGCACTTTGATGAAGTTCTCTGGTGGTTTAACTCCCGCATCTTTTAGTTTCTGTTGTTTTTGTTTCTGTTCTTTTTTATTTACAACTGGTTCTGGAACTTTCTTTTCTTTCTTGAGTTCCTTCTTCTGTTCTTTAACTGTATTTTTCTTAGATACTGTCTTGATTTCAGTGGTTTTGTCTTTTTTCTTGCTGTCCTTTTGTACTGTATCCTTATTCTTTTTAGAAGCGCTTTCAACAGTATTTTGTGATTCATTACTTTCAAGTAATTCTTCTGGAATATCAACAGGTGTAAAGAAGTCGTAATTGATTCCTAGATCGCTGAGCTTCTTCATATTTTTCTTGTATCTGGAACCAAGTAGTTGTATGAAAAGAATGCTAACTATAGTCGTATTGCTCATTATACGGACTCATTATAGTGAAGGAAAAAATGACATTTTTCCTTCAATTTTGACATAAAACGTATCAAAACTAATCAAAATTGAAGGAAAAATGACATTTTTTCCTTCACTTTTAGTCCGTATAATGAGCAATACGACTATACAGTAGGTACTTTAAGCTTTGTAATGGACTATCGGTTATTTTCATTCATGTCCCGAATATGTCCGACAGTGTATGATTCCACAAAAAAACAGATGTGCACGTCATTTTCAGCGCAGCTTGCACGGCTTGCAACTAATTTGCTTTTCATAAAAATGACATTGACATTTATTTGTTTGCGATAAAGTTGAAATTATGAGTAATTTTCATTTCCAAATGACTTTTTATCAATCGTTTTTGTAATGTAAAGTTATTCGATTGTTTTTGATGTTTTCCGTAAACTATTCTTTATATTGAATTACTGTAATACTGTCTTGACATTGTTGAAATGGTACTTACACTGCCAGTGTCTTCCTTGCTCTTGCTATTTCGCCCGCATGGTCTTTGTTTTCATTGTAACCCTGTAATAAAAACAAGATGATGAACATTAACCCTATACTTGGCAAGAAAAATAAAACTTGAAATGTTATATTTTTTTCAATTAAGTGTGTTCCTAGGGATATATAAAACAGGATTTAGTAATTAAAAAAAATCTTATTGTTATAATTTCGCTTTTATTAATAGTATCCCATGGGACACATTGCCAAGTTTGCCGTATTTTCAAGGTAAAAAATATAGTATCCTAGAGGACACACTGCCAAGTCTGGACCCCTCAATAAAATCTAAACAAATTCATAATTTTAAATGGAAAATTGTGGTTAATACTGAAATGTTGGACAAAACCCATTCCTTATAATTCACAAAACCCAAATCATAATAATAAACCATAATAAACCCATACCTAGCACCTCTCTTTAAACTATCTACTACTAATAGGTCGAGATTTGTTTTTCTGCTCAGTCTTAAGTCTTCTTCTTTGGTGATCTAATGACAATCTAATTGACGAATCAGCTGCAATATGGTTCAATAGAAAATATGGTTCGAAGTGATGGTGCAGGAGATAATAATTACAATTATATCCAACAGCAACATTGATGTACTACACGTGGAGACCACTTTCCCTTTGTCATAGATCCTAGTTTTGAGGTATAAGGTGCAATTGCGGCCACACATGGAATACTGTTCTCATCTTTGGGCCGGGACACCCCAATACCAGCTCCTTTTCATCGTATTACAACGAAAAGTCACTCAACGCAACAACGTCAACGCACAAATCATTTTCGATAGGTTTTAGTCATTGGCTGTGCAAAGATCTTGCAACCCTTTGCATTATGCATTACATAATACAATGCGAAAAACTCAGAGGAATTGTTTAAATTAATTCCAGCTGCTGATTTCCACCATCGCACACAGTGACAGCAATACACATACCATCCACATCATGTGGATGGTTGGAAGTCCACAGCTGTGTGGTTTACGTGCCGATGTCTGCCTCACACAACAGCCATGTAGAAACAGCTGTTGCCAGTGGTATTTCCGGACTGATAAGACTTAGAGGCCTTCAAGAAAAGAGCCTACTCCTACTTCTAAAGCCAATAACGCACCTGCAGCTCTTCTGATGTTGCAGTTGTACGTAGGTGGTGGTAATTACTTTGTCCCCCTCATTCACTGACGAAGACTGAAAGGTTTGCAATAAAGTTGACTCCAGAACCACATTCATCATTCTTATACGAATCGAAAATATTTAAATTTTCCTGCGAGGACGGTACCTAATGCTGGAGGGAGATGCCAAGCTGCTATCCGTGTTGAGTTCGCAAAGCAGTGGTAGTGATATTATCATTATGATGGTTTATTATCTTCATTTTCTCTGTTTTTTTCAACATCATCCCTGTCCTAATCTCATTTAAGTATAAGCCCATTATTATAAGAATAATTAGTAGGCATTGGCGGGTCATTGACCGGCCATTGACCGGTCATTGGCATTATTTGAGGGTGGCTATGTTCAGTAGTGGATGTCGTTCTGATAGTGAGACTGAAATGATGATGATGATTGTTATCCAAACAGTAATTCCCATAATAAAAGTTACAAAAAATTCAAAATTACCCACTACCATCAGTAAAAATTACTACTAATAATTGGGTTTCAATTTCAATACATATCTGGCAGTGTATCCACACAGATACCAAACAATAAAACTCAAATTTGTAGGCAAGCTGGCAATGTGCACCTGTAGATACTACCACAAAAACATGTTTATAGCATGCAAACTGAAAATGTTTTCAGATGAAAAACAGCTTTTTGGTACAGAAAAACTTACTATCTTTTAGATATAAAACTTTTTTGAAAAAATTACAACGAAGTTTTAGCATAAATCTTGTTTTTTTACGATGCGAGAAATTGACGCATGCACCCAATCTGTTATCTTGCAATCTACTGACAATTTGAAGGTGCCAGCAACCTGACACTATTTTTTTACCAATAGACTATAAAAATATCTAACATTTAGAAAAGTTTATTTTTGACAATTAAGTTCCCTATAGCCGTAAAATGATTCTAAAGTTTAACGTATCTCTCAGTGCACGGTGCCAATTATAGGGTTAAAAAAAAAGTTTCAGAATGCTGAAAGATGAATCAAGTTTTATGATTGGGAGTTCATCTTCATTCACAGCCCATAGGAACCCACTGCTGGGTGTAGCCCATTGAAGCAGAATCATAATATTGAATCATTTTGTGATTCAGCTAATGTATCCTCAACAATTCCTCTATATTTTCGTAAAATTTTAGCTGAATTGTTAACTTTTGCCATTATACAATTTCGCACTCGACAAAATCAGCGCTCGGAGGGACAAAAGTTGCTAAATTCTAACACCCAATGAACAGCGCTCCGTTTCTTACGCCGGCTCCATACGTTGGGACCAACGTTGGTCCCAACGTTGGGGCCAAGATTTCGTGAACCATCCACACGTTGGCGATACACCAGTCTTGTTCCGTCAGAGCCAACGTGCAGACGTCCGATGTCTGCGCGTCCGATACAGAAATTGAAATTTCTCTAAGTGATTTTACATTACTGAATACCAATTTTATCACAATCACATCACATCATGTCACTATCACACTTCACACAACACACTATATTATAAAAGCGAAAGTTTGGATGTTTGGATGTATGTTTGTTCCTCTCTAACACGACAACCACTTAACCGATATGGGTGATATTTAAAATATAGATAGATAATAACCGGAAATAGGACATAGGCTACTTTTTATCCCAAAAAATTGCACGATTCCCGTAACATAAAAAAAAAATAGTAGACTCCATCATCAGATCAGCTTGCTGTCACCATATTATTACATTGTAGTCAGAACTTGACAAATATGCCGAGTTTCAACTCAATCGGCTTATTTACTGAGGAGTTCTGTTGAACAGCTCTTGACTCCATCATCAGATCAGCTTGTTGATACCATAATATTTCACTGTCACCGAGAATCTATAAGTGTGCAAAATTTCAGCCCGATAGTTCTACAAACACAATAAATAAGGAATACGATGACATTCTCGCTCGTCAGTCGACACGTGCGCTCACGATGCGCGTCGAAACGGGACTGAGCATAGCGCCAACGTGTGGACGGATCCCCAACGTTGGCGCGCCAACTTCCTTTGATAAAACCGACACGGCACGGCCAAGCCCCAACGTTGGCCCCAACGTTGGCGCCAAGCTATTTTGTCAGCACCACACGTTGGTGAGAGGAGTTGGCCCCAACGTTGGCCCCAACGTGTGGATGCGGGGTTAGACTAAACGGTTTTGGTAATTTTCATGTGATTGATTTATTTGAGATAGTAAAAATACTTTTTGGGTAGGTACTTAGGTAGGTACCTATAGGTATAACACAAAACAAAGTCGGGTTAGTTACACTTTGAATACAAATAATTACAAAAAAATAAATGTTTGTTTTTTTGTCCCATAAACCATATTGTGCTGATCTGATGGAGTCAGGAGCTTTTCAACAGAACTCTTCAGTAAATAGTCCGATTGAGTTGAAACTTGGATCTCAGCATGTCAGTCAAGTTCCGACTACAATGAAATAATATGGTGACAGCTAGCTCATCTGATGATGGAGTCAGGACCTGTTCCATGGAACTTTTTAATGATATGGGTATCAAATGACAGGGCTTGATGAGCGCAACACAATGCTGATCTGATGATGGAGCCAGGACCTGCTCCATGGAACTTTTTAATGATATGGGTATCAAATGAAAGGGCTTGATGAGCGCAACACAATGCTGATCTGATGATGGAGTCAGGACCTGTTCCATGGAACTTTTTAATGATATGGGTATCAAATGAAAGGGTTTGATGAGCGAAACACAATTCTGATCTGATGATGGAGTCAGGACCTGCTCCATGGAACTTTTTAATAATATGGGTATCAAATGAAAGGGCTTGATGAGCGCAACACAATGCTGATCTGATGATGGAGTCAGGACCTGTTCCATGGAACTTTTTAATGATATGGGTATCAAATGAAAGGGTTTGATGAGCGAAACACAATTCTGATCTGATGATGGAGTCAGGACCTGCTCCATCGAACTTTATAATGATATGGGTATCAAATGAAAGAGCTTGATGAGCGCAACACAATGCTGATCTGATGATGGAGTCAGGACCTGTTCCATGGAACTTTTTAATGATATGGGTATCAAATGACAGGGCTTGATGAGCGCAACACAATGCTGATCTGATGATGGAGCCAGGACCTGCTCCATGGAACTTTTTAATGATATGGGTATCAAATGAAAGGGCTTGATGAGCGCAACACAATGCTGACCTGATGATGGAGTCAGGACCTGTTCCATGGAACTTTTTAATGATATGGGTATCAAATGAAAGGGTTTGATGAGCGAAACACAATTCTGATCTGATGATGGAGTCAGGACCTGCTCCATGGAACTTTTTAATAATATGGGTATCAAATGAAAGGGCTTGATGAGCGCAACACAATGCTGATCTGATGATGGAGTCAGGACCTGTTCCATGGAACTTTTTAATGATATGGGTATCAAATGAAAGGGTTTGATGAGCGAAACACAATTCTGATCTGATGATGGAGTCAGGACCTGCTCCATCGAACTTTATAATGATATGGGTATCAAATGAAAGAGCTTGATGAGCGCAACACAATGCTGATCTGATGATGGAGTCAGGACCTGTTCCATGGAACTTTTTAATGATATGGGTATCAAATGAAAGGGTTTGATGAGCGAAACACAATGCTGATCTGATGATGGAGTCAGGACCTGCTCCATGGAACATTTTAATAATATGGGTATCAAATGAAAGGGTTTGATGAGCGCAACACAATGCTGATCTGATGATGGAGTCAGGACCTGTTCCATGGAACTTTTTAATAATATGGGTATCAAATGAAAGGGCTTGATGAGCGCAACACAATGCTGATCTGATGATGGAGTCAGGACCTGTTCCATGGAACTTTTTAATGATATGGGTATCAAATGAAAGGGTTTGATGAGCGAAACACAATTCTGATCTGATGATGGAGTCAGGACCTACTCCATCGAACTTTATAATGATATGGGTATCAAATGAAAGAGCTTGATGAGCGCAACACAATGCTGATCTGATGATGGAGTCAGGACCTGTTCCATGGAACTTTTTAATGATATGGGTATCAAATGAAAGGGTTTGATGAGCGAAACACAATTCTGATCTGATGATGGAGTCAGGACCTGCTCCATCGAACTTTATAATGATATGGGTATCAAATGAAAGAGCTTGATGAGCGCAACACAATGCTGATCTGATGATGGAGTCAGGACCTGTTCCATGGAACTTTTTAATGATATGGGTATCAAATGAAAGGGCTTGATGAGCGCAACACAATGCTGATCTGATGATGGAGTCAGGACCTGTTCCCTGGAACTTTTTAATGATATGGGTATCAAATGACAGAGCTTGATGAGCGCAACACAATGCTGATCTGATGATGGAGTCAGGACCTGTTCCCTGGAACTTTTTAATGATATGGGTATCAAATGAAAGAGCTTGATGAGCGCAACACAATGCTGATCTGATGATGGAGTCAGGACCTGTTCCATGGAACTTTTTAATGATATGGGTATCAAATGAAAGGGTTTGATGAGCGAAACACAATGCTGATCTGATGATGGAGTCAGGACCTGCTCCATGGAACTTTTTAATAATATGGGTATCAAATGAAAGGGCTTGATGAGCGCAACACAATGCTGATCTGATGATGGAGTCAGGACCTGTTCCATGGAACTTTTTAATGATATGGGTATCAAATTAAAGGGCTTGACGAGCGCAACACAATGCTGATCTGATGATGGAGTCAGGACCTGTTCCCTAGAACTTTTTAATGATATGGGTATCAAATGAAAGGGCTTGATGACCGAAACACAATGCTGATCTGATGATGGAGTCAGGACCTGTTCCATCGAACTTTATAATGATATGGGTATCAAATGAAAGAGCTTGATGAACGCAACACAATGCTGATCTGATGATGGAGTCAGGACCTGTTCCATGGAACTTTTTAATGATATGGGTATCAAATGAAAGGGTTTGATGAGCGAAACACAATTCTGATCTGATGATGGAGTCAGGACCTGCTCCATGGAACTTTTTAATAATATGGGTATCAAATGAAAGGGCTTGATGAGTGCAACACAATGCTGATCTGATGATGGAGTCAGGACCTGTTCCATGGAACTTTTTAATGATATGGGTATCAAATGAAAGGGTTTGATGAGCGAAACACAATTCTGATCTGATGATGGAGTCAGGACCTGCTTCATGGAACTTTTTAATGATATGGGTATCAAATGAAAGGACTTGATGAGCGCAACACAATGCTGATCTAATGATGGAGTCAGGACCTGCTCCATGGAACTTTTTAAAAATATGGGTATCAAATGAAAGGGCTTGATGAGCGCAACACAATGCTGATCTGATGATGGAGTCAGGACCTGTTCCATGGAACTTTTTAATGATATGGGTATCAAATGAAAGGGTTTGATGAGCGAAACACAATTCTGATCTGATGATGGAGTCAGGACCTGCTTCATGGAACTTTTTAATGATATGGGTATCAAATGAAAGGACTTGATGAGCGCAACACAATGCTGATCTAATGATGGAGTCAGGACCTGTTCCATCGAACTTTATAATGATATGGGTATCAAATGAAAGGGTTTAATGAGCAAAACACAATGCTGATCTGATGATGGAATCAGGACCTGTTCCATGGAACTTTATAATGATATGGGTATCAAATGAAAGGGTTTTATGCGCGAAACACAAAGCTGGGTTAGGATTTACTTTTGACTTCGATTTTTGATGTTTGATTTTTCATTTTTAATCTTGATTTTAATTTTAAAATCAAAATCAAGAAATAAAAATCAAAATAAAAATCCGAGATCCGAGAATCGAGAACAAGAATCAAGAATCACAAATCAAAAATTAAAAAATTGAAAATCAAGAATTAAGAATCCGAGATACAAGATCCGAGAATCGATAATCGAAAATTGAAAATCAAGAATCAAAATCAAGAATCAAGAACCCGATATCCAAGATCCGATAATCAAGAATTGAGACTCGAAAATCGAAAATCAAGAATCCGAGATCCGAGAATAGAGAAACTAAAATTGAAAATCAAGAATCAAGAATCAAAGTGAAAGTCAAAATCAAGAATCAAAGTCAAAGTAAACCCCGACCCAGCTTTGTGTTTCGCTCATCAAGCCCTTTCATTTGATACCCATATCATTGTAAAGTTCCAGGGAACAGGTCCTGACTCCATCATCAGATCAGCATTGTGTTTTGTTCATCAAGCCCTTTCATTTGATGCCCATATTATCATTAAAAGTTCCATGGAACAGGTCATAACTCCATCATCAGATCAGCATTATGTTTTGCTCATCAAGCCCTTTCATTTGATACCCATATGATTAAAAAGTTCCATGAACCAGGTCCTGACTCCATCATCAGATCAGCATTGTGTTTCGCTCATCAAACCCTTTCATTTAATACCCATATCATTAAAAAATTCCATGGAACAGGTCCTGACTCCATTATCAGATCAGCATTGTGTTGCGCTCATCAAGCCCTTTAATTTGATACCCATATCATTAAAGAGTTCCATGGAACAGGTCCTGACTCCATCATCAGATCAGCATTGTGTTGCGCTCATCAAACCCTTTCATTTGATACCCATATTATTAAAATGTTCCATGGAGCAGGTCCTGACTCCATCATCAGATCAGCATTTCGTTTCGCTCATCAAACCCTTTCATTTGATACCCATATCATTAAAAAGTTCCATGGAACAGGTCCTGACTCCATCATCAGATCAGCATTGTGTTGCGCTCATCAAGCTCTTTCATTTGATACCCATATCATTATAAAGTTCGATGGAACAGGTCCTGACTCCATCATCAGATCAGCATTGTGTTTCGGTCATCAAGCCCTTTCATTTGATACCCATATCATTAAAAAGTTCCAGGGAACAGGTCCTGACTCCATCATCAGATCAGCATTGTGTTGCGCTCATCAAGCCCTTTAATTTGATACCCATATCATTAAAAAGTTCCATGGAACAGGTCCTGACTCCATCATCAGATCAGCATTGTGTTGCGCTCATCAAGCCCTTTCATTTGATACCCATATTATTAAAAAGTTCCATGGAGCAGGTCCTGACTCCATCATCAGATCAGAATTGTGTTTCGCTCATCAAACCCTTTCATTTGATACCCATATCATTAAAAAGTTCCATGGAACAGGTCCTGACTCCATCATCAGATCAGCATTGTGTTGCGCTCATCAAGCCCTTTCATTTGATACCCATATTATTAAAAAGTTCAATGGAGCAGGTCCTGACTCCATCATCAGATCAGAATTGTGTTTCGCTCATCAAACCCTTTCATTTGATACCCATATCATTAAAAAGTTCCATGGAACAGGTCCTGACTCCATCATCAGATCAGCATTGTGTTGCGTTCATCAAGCTCTTTCATTTGATACCCATATCATTATAAAGTTCGATGGAACAGGTCCTGACTCCATCATCAGATCAGCATTGTGTTTCGGTCATCAAGCCCTTTCATTTGATACCCATATCATTAAAAAGTTCTAGGGAACAGGTCCTGACTCCATCATCAGATCAGCATTGTGTTGCGCTCGTCAAGCCCTTTAATTTGATACCCATATCATTAAAAAGTTCCATGGAACAGGTCCTGACTCCATCATCAGATCAGCATTGTGTTGCGCTCATCAAGCCCTTTCATTTGATACCCATATTATTAAAAAGTTCCATGGAGCAGGTCCTGACTCCATCATCAGATCAGCATTGTGTTTCGCTCATCGAACCCTTTCATTTGATACCCATATCATTAAAAAGTTCCATGGAACAGGTCCTGACTCCATCATCAGATCAGCATTGTGTTGCGCTCATCAAGCTCTTTCATTTGATACCCATATCATTAAAAAGTTCCAGGGAACAGGTCCTGACTCCATCATCAGATCAGCATTGTGTTGCGCTCATCAAGCTCTGTCATTTGATACCCATATCATTAAAAAGTTCCAGGGAACAGGTCCTGACTCCATCATCAGATCAGCATTGTGTTGCGCTCATCAAGCCCTTTCATTTGATACCCATATCATCATAAAATTCCATGGAACAGGTCCTGACTCCATCATCAGATCAGCTCGCTGTCACCCTATTATTACATTATTAGTTACACAACAATTCAGATCATTATTCTGCTTTAACGGCCTTTTTAGCCCCGCAGAAAATATTTAAAAATAGGTAATTAATAACTTAGCAACCAATGTATCAAACGCTCCTATTTCGCTATATTCTTCGTAGCCGGCGACGTGCTTTGCGAGTCGACTCAGTGCGAGCTCCGGGATGCAAAGCGATACGTCCACCCCCTAGAAGCGCTCGGCGCGGTCTGCTTGCGTCGAGTAGATAGGGTAGTAGATACGACGCGTTTTAGGTTGTTTTAAAAGATTTTTCATTGCCAATTTTTTAATCTTTTTGCATTTTTTTTTTCAGAAAAGGATTGATTTTGAACTCAAGTTTATTTCTGTTTTGTTAATTTTACGAACAAGAGTTCTAAGTCAGTTCTAAGTAGCCAAAATCAAAAGCAATTCTTTGGCCGTTTTCTCGAAATTTGGACTAAGTTAAAGATTTTTTTACTCAAAAACTAAATAAAGGTAGTAAAAAGTGATCCATTTAATAGTTTGGTTGACTATCACAGCAAAACATCGTAATTTTTTTATACCATTTGGACGTCAAAATGATTCGTAAATATGGTGATTTCTAAACCTCTTACAGCAAAAATTCACAAAACAGTCGCCGGTTTGAGGTCGATTAATCAAAAAGAAATAATAAAAATACAAAAGTAGCTCATTTAATAGTACAAAATTGAAATGATATTTCATGCTGTGCCATAATTTTTTTATAAATACAGTGTTTTCATTGAAAAATCCTGCCCCAAAACATCACGTAAATCAGAAAATTTTGTCTAATGCCTCTTAAAGCCAGCCAGATATTTGTGTGGCAATTTAAAGATTGATTAAATATGAATGATGTGCCAAAATGATTCTGCTGCTGAATTGATTTGCGTATTTCAGCTAAAATTTAAAGAAAATATAGAGGAATTGCTGAGGGCACTTTAGCTAAATCATATTATGATTCTGCTATAATGGCTTTTTTAGCCCCGCCGGTTATTACTTCACAGTGAAACTAACCTTCTTGTGTTTCAATCTCTCTGTCCTCCCAGGATTGTTCAAGCGATTCCAATGTTTCCTCATGGCTTTAGGCTTTTGCTTCTCTGGAGGGACGTATGCAGCTGAAAAATTAATTGGAGGTTTAGAATTTACTTTAATATTTAAAACATGACGTGATTTTGGTTAATAGCGTTTTGTTTATTTAAGCCTATGTTAGGTTTGTCTAAAGTTCTAAACACTATGTTCTCATAAGAAGTAGGAAGGAGCACACACGCCGACCGCTCACGCTCACGCCGACACAGCTCGCGGGTGCCGGTTCGTCCGCCGCCGCCGTCGCCGACGTCTCGCGCGCCTTCGCACCGTCTCCACCACACGAGGCGGAGCGGAACGGGCAGGCAGAGGCAAGGCAGGAAGGCAGGAACAGATCGCACCACAAACCCAAAAAGCCCTTTTCAGGGCTAACAAAAGTTTCATACACGTTGAGCAAACGTGAAATGTTTCCAAGACATAAAAATGCGTCATCTAGTTTAGTTAGCAGGCAGTGGCAGGCACATAACTAACAAACTGCATGCACTTTTTCAATGTTAGTTAGCGTTCATGAAGCCATGTAAAAGTTAACTTGAATATAAAAAATCGAGATAAAAACACAGTAGGTACCAAAATGTAGGTAGGTAAATAAAAGCTTTCAAAAACAACCAGACCTGAGACAAATATTTGCAGATCATACAAAGATTTTCCTCACTGCACTGTAGAAATCGAATTAAGGATTTAAAAATAACATACCTTTGATCAGTCTCTTTCCCATAAGATAGTTGTTCATGGTCTCGGCAACAATCTCAGCAACAGCTGGTTGCTTGAACTCAACAAATGCGAACCCCTTCGAGTTGCCGGTACGCTTTGATCTGATCACTCTCACATTGCTGACTGCACCAAATTGTTTGAAGTATTGAGTCATTTCGTGCTGAAAATACATTGAGCAAGAAATAAAGTTTACTGTTAAGTATTTCTTAAAGGAAAGTAGTAGCAGAGGCTGCTCTATTACTTTTTACGGAACCAAAAATAACAAAGTACACTTACAATGGATCTAGGCTTTCATGAAATTAGCCATTTCGATGCGCAGTACAGCTTTTTCGTACAAAATTTCCTACGGCGCAGCGAAACGGCTAACTTCACAAATACCTAGATCCATTGAGAGTGTAAGTAATTCTATTCACTCTAAAAACAATGAAAATTATACCATAGGTTACTAACCTCATAAAATCCATGGGGTATGTGTGATAGATAAACAAGCCCTCGCTCTGGACGCTTCCTCTTAGACTTCTTCTCTTTCTGAACTTTGGGCTCAACATTTTCGGGAACCTCACTCTCCTCTGCTTTCTGAAAACACACATCTTGGGCATGTACACATAACCTAAAAACCCGACTTCAATAAAATTAGTCAATTTTACCTTGATTAGCTTTTTGATTCCCTTGATAGATTTAACGAATTTTTTTTGTTTACTAGAGTCTAGTGCTACGTTTTCTTCCATTTTATTTACTGCAAAAATAATCACAAAATCAAAAATCAACCACGGCGTTTCAAAAAAGTATGAAAATAAAATGAATGAATGATTGAATGAATTAAATTGAACTCACTAATCGATATGACAATGACAGTGATTGTTACTTAAACTGACAAGACATCACACAGATTCCGCCACAGACGAGAGCAGGGGCTTCAGGCTTGCTTGCTTCACAAGTACAGTCCGCTCCGTTCACAGTTATTTTACCTCTAGCCGTCATGTTGGCCAACCTGGGCGTAGGAACAAATCTAACAAGGTCATAGCAAATTTGTTCCTACGCCCAGGTTGGCCAACATGACGGCTAGAGGTAAAATAACTGTGAACCAAGAAGATTCTAAACTACGTAACTGGAGTGCGAACTGACATTTATTGTACAAAGGATTTTGAACCTTATCGCGACTGAACAACGATCTATTATCATTTAATCTTGGTTATAAGGATTGTTGGTCTTGTTGAGAGGCTTTCTTGGGTGCTTTGTCTCTTTCACATAGTTGCAAAAAGAAAGAGACTTACCGCCCAAGTTTTATTTCAAGCGGACCTTGTTTTCTGTCTCAGTCAGTGTTCCAGGTACGTAGTATAGAAATTCCTTGCTGTGAACGGACTGTAAGCAAACTAAGCTCACGTGCAAGCAACAAGGAATTTCTATACTACGTACCTGGAACACTGACTGAGACAGAAAACAAGGTCCGCTTGAAATAAAACTTGGGCGGTAAGTCTCTTTCTTTTTGCAACTATGTGAAAGAGACAAAGCACCCAAGAAAGCCTCTCAACAAGACCAACAATCCTTATAACCAAGATTAAATGATAATAGATCGTTGTTCAGTCGCGATAAGGTTCAAAATCCATTGTACATTAAATGTCAGTTCGCACTCCAGTTACGTAGTTTAGAATCTTCTTGGCAAGCAATTGCCCATCACTAAAGCAAAGCAATCAAAATGTTTGCTTTCTTTTCTTGGTTTGGTTTTGTTTGACGGTGTTTTGAAAAATTGAAATTATTTCCTAAAATGTAATTCGTATTTGTACGACTTTCAGTTTTTTATATTAGCATGCTTTCATGAAATTCAGTTAATTACACGTTACTGAAGCCTAACCCAAGATGTCGTACACCGGCACCCTGAACCAATACATCCAGACTGTGGAGAGGATGTTTAGGACTTCACAGGGGATGGCTCTGTCACGACTGCTTTCTCTGAGGGACGAACATATCACGAACAGAAACCTGCGCTCCAGTGATATCGCTAGCTTGGTCGACGGAAACTGTGTTGCTCCACTTGATGAGATACTTATTGCACACTCGTTGTGCGTCAAGGTAAGAGTATTTACGAACACTACACTAATTAAAGTACAGTAGGGCCTCGTTGATCCGGACTCCCGCTTGTTCAGTGATCGCTGTAATCCGGCCGGGCAACGGGCTGCCATGAGCCAACCCGTCTTCAGACTTGTTTATTGCCTTCGATCTACAGTGTCAATTTAGCGCGCTCGCTAACAACAATCATGAAGACAAAATCTTAAAGATTGTTAGCCTAACAGAACGTGGTCCCGATGTACGAGAAATACTGAAGAAATCGGAAAATCCCGTGTTAGAAGATGCTTTGTTTACGTGGTTTTTGCAACAAAGGCGATTGCATACTATAATCCGGACGCCTCGATAATCCGCAAAGGGTCTTGTTTTTGCCTCTCCGGATTAACGAGGCCCTACTGTACTACTACTAACTAATTAAACTAATTAAAGTACCTTAATCAGCCTTACAGTTGTCGCAATGGATCTAGGCATTCGTGAAGATAGGCTTTCGCTGCACCGTAGAAAATTTTGTATGAAAAAGTGGCACTGTGCATCGAAACCACAGAACAGATAATAATAATACGTCGAAACAGCTAACTTCACGAATGCCAAGATCCGTTCGAAGAAATGTACTTGAAGAATTTTACATAAATAAACTTGTTCTCCTCATGAAGTCTGCACAACATATTACTCAGTAGATAGGCTAGTTTTACAATTATGAAATAAATTAATTTCAGGCACTACATGTGAAAGACTACATCGAGGCCTTTGACCACCAAAGCATATGTGTGGCTTGTGTGGTGAGGCTGCTGCAGTTGCAGAAGGAAGAGAACTGGACCCTGCCGCTCATGTACACAGTATGCCTGGACTTGCGGCTGGTCGCACAGAAAGCTGAGGCTTGCAGTCGTAAGTATCTGTCTCTCTCTTCCTGGCTATTCAACCTACATGGTGGGGGGGTCAGCCTTCTTCACATTCTTCTTCCACTTCACCCTATCAATGCAGTCGTAAGTATACCTATCTATACTAATATAGTAAAGCGGAAGAGTTTGTTTGTTTGTACGTGCTAATCTCAGGAACTACCAACGAGTCGGATTTGAAAAATTATTTTTGCATTTGATAGCGAAACTCTTGAGGAAGGTTATAGACTACTTTTCATCATTATCATTACTATTATGCTATCACTACGGGGGCAACGCCGCGAGGGCGCTGCTAGTACCAATATATTAAGATTTGTTTGTTTGTTTGAACTAGAGCTCAAATAACTGCTCAATTTATTTTCATCTCTTTTCAATGATGAGAGACAAGAAAAAACCACTCCAAACTACACCAAAGCATTGCTAAAATGACAGCTTATGAATAATGGGGTAAGACAATAGGGAGAGGATCTTTGGCTTATCTCCAATATACTTAAGAAATCTTGAAAATTACCTTGTTTCTGTGTGAAATGCATAACTAATAATTGCCATTAATTTATTTTACAGCTCAAAGCAATGGAAAGATACTGGAAAAAGCAGCAGAGAGCTTACTGGCTTGCTTCAGAGTTTGCGCGGCAGACAACAGATCCTCGGACTACGACACCAAGAAAATAGGTATGTTGAACCTCGTGAACCAACTACTTAAAGTCTACTTTCGCATAAACAAGCTCCATTTATGCAAACCACTCATCAGGGCCATTGACTCTTCACCGTTCAAAGACATGTTTCCATTAGCTCAACAAATTACATACAGATATTTTGTTGGAAGAAAAGCAATGTTTGATTCAGACTATAGGTCAGCTGATGAGTATTTGTCGTTTGCTTTCCAAAACTGCCATCATCGAAGCAATAAAAACAAAAGACTGATACTTACATACTTGGTGCCTGTGAAGATGTTGCTGGGATTCATGCCGGCAAAACATTTGCTTGAGAAGTACGATCTGATGCAGTTTTGGGATCTGGTATCAGCAGTCAAGAATGGCGATCTGCGAGGAATCGATGAAGTAATGGAAGAACATGAAGGTTTCTTTATAAGAGCCGGAATCTACCTCATTGTGGAGAAGTTAAAAATCACTGCATATAGAAATCTGTTCAGAAAGGTATATCTGGTTGAAAAGAATCATCATATCGATATACAGTGTCTCCAAGCAGCTTTACAGATCATGGGACAAGTTGATGTTGATTCTGATGAGACACAATGTATTGTAGCAAATTTGATTTATGATGGTAAGATTAAGGGGTATATTTCCTACCAGCACAAGAAACTTGTGGTCAGTAAGGTAAATCCTTTTCCTCCTCTGTCAAGCTTATACTAAAAGCCCTAGGAAACTTATGTATGATCCTATTATTTTGCTGCTAAGAGCAGTTTTTTGTGCTAGCTTACTTCAAACTTAATTTAGTAATAAATTAAGTTTGAAGTAAGCTTAATCACTGATATTGTTTTGTTGATACAACAAATTCTTTGTTTTGTTCATTATGTCACTAGCTACATACTAATGTAGGTCAAAAATAAAACTGACCAATTGAAAATCGGCTGGATACCATGAACGTAAATTTTAAATACTTAGGCTAGCTTGTAAGGAGAGCTCAAAAAAATTGTGCGCTACTTTTAAAATACTTTTAAATGATTTTATAAATGAAACACCAATGACATTGAACCGTTTTTTATTAAATCCACAATATATTTCAAAGAATAATATAAATTTATTAAACTTTGCTGATTTCTAACATAGCATTACCCAACAAGACTTACAGGTAAAATATTTTGTGATTTTAGAAATGGTTAATGTAGGTAAGTACTTACTTATTTTACACTTACATATTTTTTCATGAGTAGGTAAATAGGCTTTTGATTTGCTAGGTTTTAAAGATTAACATTATTGTGATGTGCAATTCGAGAACCAATGAAAATAATTGCATTTTAATGTTCGAACTTCGAATAAGTACTATTTCTGGTTCTTGATTTTCATTAGAAAGAAATGTTCTAAGGCCGGACTTACACTAGTGAGTTTTTACGTAAGTTTTACTCACGCAAGTGACAATGCAAAGGAAATAAAGTAGCTTTTTCTTTTGCATTGTCACTTGCATGAGTAAAACTTACGTAAAAACTCACTAGTCCGGCCTAATGATAACATACGGAAATTACTCACATCGATTAATCTGATAACGATAATTGTCAGTAAGTACCTATATTCAGAATGATTTTTTTTTATGGCCACTTAGGGGAAGTCGTAAACCGTGAGAGTTATCGAAAAGTCATGTTAGGAGTAGGTAATTATGAATACTTTAACTCCAAGATATGTCTCAAATTGTTTCTGATATGCGAATAAGATTACTTTTTTGTCCGTTTTAAGACCGTAGAATTGCACATCACCTCATAGAAGATTTATTAGAAAAATATTAAGAATTTGACTAATTTCATAATTCTGTAATATCTTACATTTACCTTAGATAATTCTTAACTATGTAATACATTGATTAATATGATGGTATGTAACATAGAAAGCATAATTTATTTGCCCTCTTAAAAAATACGTTTTTTTTAAACTGTTAGGGTTGTCATTAAACAGACAAAATTTTTACTATAAGCGCTGTTTGACACCGAAAGGTTGGTCTAGCTTTAATAAGTTCTTCTGTATTTTTTGGTGAGTGTATTAAACATTACATTATTTTTAAACTCTTCTCTATAGGTTCAAACAATATAATATAATAGTAATGAAAGATTCTATGGCTTTTTAAGCTACTAAAAGGTATTTACAGAAGTAAAAAAAATAATACTTTAGCATCTGTTGATAGATTTTATACAGATATTTTGTGTGGTACCTACTAAAGAAAAATAAAGCTCTACTCAAATCAAAAGTAGGTTCCTGCTTACATTACATAGATCTGTAACAAAAAATTTGCTACTTAAATACGAGATTTCTTATTATTAGGTACATACGAATTAAGCCTACTTTATGGTAGTATAACTGAAGTAAAATCTTTGGCCAAATTTTAAATTAGAGCTATAAGGTACACGTAGGATCTAGAGGATTTTTTATAAAACAAAATCGGGAACCGTTTTATGCAAGTAAAGATAGAAGGCGGTAACTGGCAATGTGTGCGAACATGACACGTTTGTTCAATACCTACTCAGTACAGTACCTACCTAACTTTTTCTTATTTTCAAGTGCAGGATTTTTCAAAACTTCAGAAAAAGTATATGGGTCGGTCAGTTCAAAATCCATATGAATTGAAGAAATACTTATAACTCATGCATGATAAATCATTTTTTAATACAAGTGCAGTGTACGATCATAAAATAAACAGCAAAGCAAGAACTTTGTCTTACACATCCATGTTACCCGCATGTTAACTAACTGTGAAATCTTTAATCATTTGCGAGCACCTAATAGATTTTTCTGTTTTAGCGAGACGGTACCTTCTGTGGCATATATATAATAACAGCCAAATCAGATTAGCAAATGTAATTTGAATCAGAGTCGCGCTTCCAACCGCACGCGAATCCAAATAAGTAGGTATAAGTACGTAATCAAGCATATTAAATGGAGATGAAAAAAATCATCTACGTAATGTTTTTTTTTTGTGAGCTACGCTGAAAGTCTCAGCCGGATAGCTAATCGGGAAGTGCTCGATATTTGAGCAAGATTCCATCCGGAACGACAGACAGAAAGACAGACAAACAAGTGACTTAAAAAAACGTTAAATTGTTTCGCTTTTACAATAGCAGTATTTTTCATAAATCCTGTCAATTTAGGCAGTAGCGTTTTCTGCAGCGCGTTTTTTAGCTGCGCGTTCGCTTCGCGTTTGTATCGATATAAAGCGCGTTCCCAGCGCGTTTTTATCCACACAAACGCGCTGCAAAAAACGCAGTGTGCCCACTCCCGCAAGGCAATCTTTTTTGTCTTATCACTCTCATGTCACAAAAAGAGATGGCAACTAATTTGAAGCCTGTCCATCATGAGACAGATGCAGAACCTTGCGTGTCATGTTCACACACATTATATGCTAGGAGTGGTCTAGTTCCGATCAAATGCGAATTTGTGCGGTAGTGTGGGTCCTTTCAGCAGCTCGTCCTTGTACGCGGCTAGTATCGCCCGCGACATGCTCGGCTCGGCGGAGCTGGCTTCGAGGAACTGACGCATCAGCCTGAGGATAGAACGACGATTAATATGTAAGTTGCAGGATCTAAATCTTTTTTCGAAGAAATATGTCTCAAAATTCTCCCTTAATTAAGGCACTTCAGGAACTGTAGGTAACTCTCGTGTTTCTTCAAGAGTCCAAAGAAGAAGGTACTTAGGTAACTTGTTTAATTTAGGTATGCGTGTGCTTGAATACCTACATATTTTTAACCCCCCACGAAAAAGAGGGGTGTTAATAACACAGTGTTATACGTTTTTAGTGTTTATCTTATCTGTGTGTCTGTCTGTGGCATCATAGCTCCTGAACGGAACCGATTTTAATTTCTGTTTGAAAGGTTTCATTAAATTTTTAATTGAATTGAATAAAAGCTATAAAATATGAAAAACTTAATTAAGTATTTGATGCCTGTAGGTACCTATTCAACTTGCTATTCCAACTGCTGGGCAAAGGTATCCGTCAGCAGGACTCCCTTTATTTTTCAAAATTTACGGTCCAATGGTTGACATAGTCACGCCATTTTTCTGGATCTGCAGAGTAATTTCTTACCTGTTCTGTCCTCCAACTTGTTCGTGCGCTTGCAATAGTTCCGGATGGTCGCCAATGGTATCCGTTAGGGCCGCAATCATCACGTCTGAAAAAAAAAACCAGTAAGAAAACATAAGATTGTGGGTAAATTTAAGTGCTTATGTTCATTCACGCTTTCAATCTCCCAAAATTCAAGCAAACATACCAACTTTCAAGACAAGACGGAAATACTTGAGATTTCAGAAAGTATTTGGTCATTTTGTGAGTGTCAGAGTTCACGTGTAGGTGTTACGAGCATCCTATTTCTTCAACACGGCAAGTAGCTTTATATTACATCAAACTAGCACATGAGACTGACTGTATAGTAGGTACCTACCTGTCTATGTGGGTTTGTCAGACAACACGACATAAAAATAAGTTATTCTATTTACAAATGAGCCTAAACATGGACATTTTAATGTTAATCACTGATAACGTTCCGTTGAAATTTTTAAACAGACATACGAAGTTAGATAAAAACTTGTAAAATTAAAAGTAATTACATAGGCAAGTATATGACATACTTACCAAGAACTTTCTTCTCGATGGTGCGTGACAGTTGTCCTCGTTCTGCCTCAAGCTCCAAAAAGGCCATGAACCGCTGTGTGGCTGCGCGGGCCGATGCCGGGTCCCGGGATAGAGATTGCGAGAACATCATCTAGAATATTCCGTTGTAACATTATCCTCCATTGTAATTACAAAATGTCGTGATTGGTCAGCGACAAAAGTTTTTTTTGCAAAAAAATTCACTCTAAAACTATAAGCGAAACTTTTGGTCATAATTTTGTTCAAGACAACCACAACCTGTAAGTAGGACCTACCTATCTACTATTTTTATCAAATTCAACATAGGCAGCTTTATAAACTTTTTTCGAGTTAAATGTTATGTGAATCTACCTATCTATAATAATCGATTCAAAAATCAAAAGAAAGTAAAAGCCCCTCAAAATAAAATGGCGTAGTCACCTTAGCGAGCTGGTAAATGATTTCCTCCAGGGTGTACTCCGTGTAGAGGTTATCAGCAGCCTTCAGCTTATCCATCATCTCCTCATACTCCTCCTCACTGATGACTGGACCATCGCGGTCGTAGTCTGAAGTGCCTGAACAATCAACAAATTAATCATTAAGTACCTACCTACCTACCTATATTTATTTTCAGGAAGGTTATGCTGTTCGATCTGTAAGACTTGTTTGTTGAAACAATTGAAGAACGAACTGAATTTTCATGGTTTGCTTTTTATTCTACCTAGGTACCTACTTACTTATAATGCCTCTTATATTTTCATCAAAACCTTGTATTCATCGAGTCTTGACAGAAAGAGTCATTTCTAAGAATCTCGTTTTGGAAATATTTGATGTACCTACCTACCTAGTGCTTACCAACCTATGTAGGTGGACCTATGGATTTTTATTTTGTATAAGTAGGTAGGTACTCCCCACTTTCTTTGAGCATCCCTTGGCCTCAATTCCATGATCACTTACGAAGTTTCTTTTGTTACATCGAAAATACGAAAAAGCCTTACTGCCGTGGCCGTGCTCGTTGGCAAAGTAGATCTTTGCATCAGACACTAAAAACTGCCAGGATTCTCTGTCCAACGCCGATTCAGTTCAGTCGACTGCCCCGAGTTTTTATACAACTCCAGTCAAAAAGGCCTACTTACTTATAATGTTAGTTTGCAGCATAGGATCGAATCGTTTCACCGCCTCCGGGCGCAGGTCGCTCGACACAGGCAGGGTCATCGGAGACAGGTTGTTGCTCAGCTCCCAGTTCTTGGACGCGATGCTTCGGATGATGTCGGGACTGTTTCCGAAGGGGAACGACTGCAGCGCTGGGCTTCGGTACTGATATTCCTGGAATTGATGAGCAATTTTTTTTTAAACTAAATTTATTTTGTAATAAAATAATTTGGTTAAAAATGAGGTTAGTTAAAGTCTCAAAATGATAAGATAAGATAAGATAAGATAAGATAACGTTTATTTGGCACACACACAGAGGATACAGAACAGAAAAAGGTACACAGAGAAATATAGTTCAAAAGTCGTAGTCGTATTGCTCATTAAGCAAAATGATAAAAAAATAATAACTAAACTAGTACTTAAGTAGGTATGAAACTCCTTTTTTGTAAGTAAGTAAGTATTTATTATTATAAGGAAGTATAGATTATTCTAACCAACTACTGTAGTAGTAGATATCTATCAATATTTCATCCGCCCTAGAAGCATAGTGTGGCCGCTACAATAATAACCCTTTACATGCACTATTTTTCTTGAATCCGACTAGAACACTTTGAGTTCCTTTCAGTTCAGATTGTGACACTAGGTGAAGTACTACGTGTCCGCCCCCCACTATCACAATATCAGTCTCAGTGATATAAAAGCACAGAATTGAGAATTCTTAATTCTGTGTATAAAAGTAAGTAAGTTCGTTTGAGCAAGTGGCCAACTCAGTGATCTAACTCACTAATTGACTTTACCTACCTCAAACTCGTAAACAAATTGCTTGTTTATGATTGCATACACCCGAAGGTCAAGCAAAGCTCCAATCATAACCAAACCAATCTCAAAGCAATATCGAAGACTTGTTTACACTGAACGTTCATACAAATAAAGCCTAGGTCAGGGAGAGTGACCTACTTTTAACCAATCACGTGTAATAGTTAATTGAAATTATCAGACTTCCGAAGTTTCATCATGGAAAGTTCGATAGATTGGGTTTGTTTAGGAAACTTGATCGTGTACAGGATCGAAACTTGTCTTGCGGGGATCACAAAAGTTTCGGTGCGATTAATCAAAATGTAAGGTACCTAGGTATTTTTAAAATACAAAATTTTGACATGATTAAGTTTGACATGATTTTAGGGCTTCTTAATTTTTTTCATTCAGTATGTCCAAGTTATTTTACAAATAAACTAAATGTCAATTAAAATGAGAAGTAGGTTTCATCGTCGCTGAATAGGACTAATTTTAGTTAACATTCCGATTTAAAAATCATTCCCAAATGATTTTTATTCTATGCATTCAATAAAAACAATCTTGATATCCTTTGAAAATGTCTAAAGCAGTAGACAGAGGCACGTTCAAATACATAATTAGCACATGACCTAATTTTGCATCATATTGAAAACTAACTGAAAATATTGTGAGTCTGCCCGTTATTCTTAATGAAATTGATTGAAACAAGCTTCCTTGAGCTATCTTGGCTGCTAAATCTGTTGATATCTCTTTTCATTTACTTAGAAGTGACAAGAAAAAAACAATGTCTGAAGCCTTGGTAAATTGACAAATTATTGTGAATAGGTAATGGGTTGAAATACCTTAGCTTGTGCTTGTTCCAGCAGCATACTCCTTAGTTTCTCCTGCTGTGCGCTTTCCTCAGCAGCCCTCAGGTTTTGCGAGTAGTGCGCACGCAGGTAGTCAATGTTGAACTTGATCTCTTGAAGGAATGCGATCGCTTCCTCTTTCGTCATCTAAGATATAGAAATGAAAGGTGGTGATAAGAAAATAAAATTCAAACCCGTGTACAGATTGGATCTTTTAGTTATCAATCCAACCACATTTGGATGGACCAACTCACGGATTTATCCGGTATCTTATAAAATAAATTCCAATGTTTCTATCTTATACCTTCTACCTTATATAAGGTCTTTTGTTTCTATATTAACATTCTCTAGAGAGTATATTCTCACCATTCTCTCCTGAAGGAACTCCTCAATAGCCGTGGTGACTCCTTTCTCATCTCCAGTCCAGAATACGTACTCAGCCATGTCCAGAGGAGAGTACTGGACGCCAGAGTAGGAAGCGAAGTGATCCATCTGAATCGGAGGTCAAAAATATCAAACACAGACAGCATCAAACACCACGAACATTATGAAACCCGAAATGCAATAAAGTTATAATAAAAAAGTAGGTAGTAGCAAAATTAAAATTTAAAAAAACTGACATCGATGTTGTAAGCTGAGCAATCACTCCGAAGATCCTCGTCAGATCCTCACAGTTATGGGACCACAATGGAAGCATACCCTTTCAAACAAAAAAGAATCATCAAAATACATTGACGGAGATATCGGTGAAAACATAAAAAACATACATATACTCCTTTTTTAAAGTCGGTTAATAGAATAAACTTACGTTGTTCTTGGTTTCCTTTGTGATGTCTGCGTTGAAGGCCCTTCGCACAGCCGTGTGGCCGTTCGGAGGCAGATTGGTCAAGGACCCAGGTTGAACAAGACGGGCTGCACCATGGAATACCTTCGAATAAAATATTACAAACAATGTTCAATCCACATCTTTACTAAGTGTATATTTTCTGCCCAACAGTCAAGGCATTTACAATTCTAAAGGCGATAGTATGACGGTAGGCAGAAACTCGTAGGTACAAGTATACCTACGGTATATCTAAGTAGGTACACACGGCATAAGCCTATTTTTGAAAGTATTTTGACCCATGACTGTTTGTAAGCCCGTCGACACCTATTTAAAGTACTATCTGGTTGTTGTTAAACCACTAAAGTAAACACTTTAGTGGTGGGCTCTTCGCTAGGCACAGCAGTGGCACCATCGATCACGCTAACGTGCGCTCCGTCCTGCACGACATTTCGGTGCACGTCCTCAGAGGGCACGTCGAGTTGAGAACAGAAGAGCACTTGGGGAGTTCCCCCAGCCACAGAGTCAGCTGACGCATGTTGTTCTAGCCGCGAGACTAGTTTACCTTCTACTTATTAAATCTTTATCTAGGAAGTTAGTAATATTACCTTAGTAGTAGGTTCCTCGCTAGGCGCGGCAGTTGCACCATCGATCGCGCTAACATGCGCTCCGTCCTGCACGATCACGCGGTGCACGCCCTCAGAGGGCACGTCGAGTTGAGATTGGGAGAGCACTCGGGGAGTTCCCCCAGCCACAGAGTCAGCCGACGCATGCTGTTCCAGTCGTGAAACTAGTTCACCGTCGGCTTTCACTGCATCTGTGAGACAAACAGTCTTTCTTAAACTCATATTTAAATTATTTAGAAACATTGCAACAGCCGAACCATAGGAATCTATAGCAACTACTGAATTTCCGTTTTCAATTCAAAATAAAAACCAATTCTAGATAAAAAAAAACATTGTAGATAAGTAAATAAAAACAGCAAGCACATCATGAATTCATGACTGTATCCTCAAGGACGATGAAGATCTTTTTAGATCTTAATACATTTAAGATTCTTCGAGAGGCTCTGATGATAGGTAGGTACCTAATTTAAATCAGTAATAATTAACCATGTAAAAATTAACGAGTAAATTGAAATGACTGTATTGAAAAATCGCCATCTCAACTTTTTTTAAACACTTCCTCAAGATTAAAACAATAATAACTCTCTTATATCAAACAAAATAAAAATAGATCACAATCCAGTTCACTGGTTTTCTAGAACATCTTAAGTGTTCAAAGTAGGTAAACCAATCCTAATTAAATTAGATACTATCCGTGTTAGTCAGTCCCACTAATACCACAGCTAATACTAACGAAATTGAATCAAAATACAAGCTGAAAATAAAGTTGAAGGTTGTTCAAAGCGACAGTAAAAACACATGTCGAGTAACGAGGCAGGCAGGTAGATAAGCCGAGACGGGTTGTCTGTTAAATATACTATTGGAAAGCTCGCGACTTCGTTTCCAAGTGTTGTGTTGTAAAAACTTCTAACGAACCTAGTTACAAGTTGATTTTCATAAATTCTAGGTTAAAAGTGTCTGAAAGTTTCAAGGTCTGGTGTTGTTTGTTGTTGTCTGAGGTTGTTCTTTTTTCATGTCATAGTCTCTCTCTGATTATGTATTACAAAAGGAACGCATCATTCGGATGGACACATTGTCACTGGTATTTTATTCTAAGTGGGATTTATATCTTTTTAAAAAACACAAGCACTATCCCCAAGACATCAACTTAAATTTTCAGAGATTCAAATCCTTGCAAGAAATCTGAAGGGGTAGTTAGAGACACGTCCAAGACATTCGGCACCTACCTACTTTTTACAACGCTCAACAGTTCATCGCCGTCTTTTCTCACGATGATTTCCTTCACTTTTAGTCTCTCCGCTTCGTTTTTGTAATCCTATAAAAATCTGTATGTTCAGTCAGAGTTCTTTACATGTATACTAGCTGCTGCCCGCGGCTTCGCTCGCGTGGTACCCGTATAAAAAGTAGCCTATGTTACTCTCCAGCCCTCCAACTATCTCCACACAAAAAATCACGTCAATCCGTTGCTCTGTTTTGACGTGAAAGCAGGACAAATAAACACACTTTCACATTTATAATATGGGTACGGATATTAAGGCAGGTATGCTAGCTTTTATTCTGTGTGTTAATGGCTTCTATCTGATAAGTTCACCGATAACTGGCTGTGAGCTTAGCAAGTCGGCTAATAGAATGGAGCTAGTAAAAGGTTAATTCTGTTTACGTAATGTTTGGAAGTACTCTAGTGGGATACTTCTAGTACTTCTTAAGTAAGTGAAAGAAACGGGCAATCTACCCACCTATTTGCAATGTGGGAGTAAGAAACTAAATAATAAGTACCTACAGTTGTTCCATCTCACGAAGGCCGGTTGGTTTTAATTGTGTGTGTGTTCACATGCACGTTGTTTCTGTGTGCGTAAGCTTGGGAGCGCTCTAAATCAGCCCACGCACACAGAAACAAGGTGCATGTGCATCTACACACACCTTTGTGATATGGAACAACTGTACCATTACATATTTTATTAAACAAAACGAAACAAGATCACAGCTTCTCGTGATTCATTCTCTCAGATATCTAACAAATTAAGACTTTGAAAATTGTTAAAGGCGTATAATCATAGGCACGTCTAAATACAAAAGCACCTGCTCATATTTTTGCAGAAGTTAGTCAAAATTAGATAATAATAAAAAAATAATTGTTTCCTAATTAGTATACAAACTAATTTATTCTCTGTTTAAAGCTCATGTTGAAGCGCATTTAACAAATCCATCAATGCACGGCTGAGTTTCAAACCTATGACCTTCGGATCGAAAGTTGAGCCCACTCGGCGAACACAGACTGGCATAAATGTGTTGTCACGAAAAAGTAAACCTTTTTACCTTGTTTAGCAAAACGTTACACTTAACGAGTACAGAGAAAGTTGTAAAAACGGCAATAAATCACCATGAATATAAACAACGTTCTATGAGCCTTAGGCGAGGTTCAGAGTTACTATATAATTCATGACGTTTTGATTACATTTTTGTAACTTGACAAAAGACTTTACCTATAAACGCAAAAATATAGGAAGTAAAACTGTGCAGTTATTTCTTGAATGGCTTTTTGTGAACGTGTGATAAAATAAGGTCATTTCCCAAATATCCTATCCTATTAAACGAACAATATTTGTTTGTTTGTTTGTTCACGTTCTCGAAAATGGCTCTAACGATTTCGATGAAATTTGCGGTGCGGAGGTTTACGGGGGCGAAAAATCAATCTAGCTAGGTCTCATATCTGGGAAAATTCGTTTTCTCGACATTTTCACTCAAAAAGATTTACCAGTGCAAAGTGGTTTGTAATTTCACGTAGTTTGGTAAGACTAAAGTGGCTGAGTGATAGGGTGTCCGCCTGCCAGCCGAAGGCTGTGAGTTCAAATCTCAGCCATTGAAAGTTTTTTTTTTCTTGTTTCTTTTTATTTTTTTATTTTTCTCTATTTGTACCCGAGCTCAGTCGCCCAGATATTATACTTAATACTTATATGTTTTAATCTACACCCTTAAACATCTTCAAAGGAATGAATGTCAAAAGGTCTGGGAAAATAGCTATTGAATAATACAGTAGTGAACCTATTTAATTTTTTTTTGTGGAATCAAAGATGGAGTGCGATATGTATTTGGACATACCTCTATCTACCCCTTTAGACATCTTCAAAGGATCTAAAAATGCCTACAGATCTGAAACAATATGTCTACCGCACCTTAGGAATACAATCATCATCATTCTCCTGCCCTTATCCCACGCTAAGTGGGCTTGGCACAACATGTTTTCCTCTTCCACTCACCTCTATCACTCGTCAACTCAGAATCCACTCCTCTCACATTCATATTCTCTTTCACACAATCCAACCACTGCTTCTTCGGAATACCTTAGGAATACAATAGTAATAATTTTTTTTTTTTTTCATTTAAGTACAAGGTTCTGAGTTCTGAGATCTTTTTTTTTCGGAGATTCAAAGATCTAAGAGAATATTTATAACGTAAATTTAGGAAAACAAGTGACTAAATTAAAAAATTTAATAAACCGACTTCAATGTATAACATTGAAGTCGGTTTATTAAAATTTTTAATTCTCAGCAATTTTTTGCACTGTCGAGGTGCATTTATGTTCATAACTCGGAAGATCCTCCACAGATCCTCACCAAATTGTTGTGGCACTAATCGGAAAGTAAACACTTTCAAACAAAAAAAGAATTTTCCAAATCGGTCCAGGGGTCTTCTAGTAATCGGTGAACATACATAAAAAAGCACAAAAAAAAACCGATGACTTGAGAACCTTTTGAAGTCGGTTAAAAATGATATTAATCTTAGACTAAGTTCAGATGAAGGCGCGGCGACGCGCGGTTGGCTCGGCGCGCGGCTTGAGATTGTAACAAATTAATGTTGATGTGTACATGACCGCGCAATCCCGCGCGAACCGCCATGCACCAAGCCGCCCGCCGCGCCGCCATCTGAACAGCTGAACCGCGCGGTAACGCGCGTCGCCGCGCGTTCATCTGAACTTAGCCTTATTTTTTTTAGTGTTACTCACCAAGACGATGGTACTCGACGTGCTCTTTTTCATTGCCATCAACTGTAACAAACCAATGAGTCTTGTGAACACGCTATTCTATCGGAATTAGCTTGTAAGGCTTGTTTCACTCTTCAGCGTGTCGCCGGTCGCGTCCGCGAGTTGATCATTCACAGCCTTTCGTCCGAGTTCACAGCACATTTCTCTGTGCTGTGAATGGTCGACTCGCGGACGCGACCGGTGACACGCTGAAGAGTGAAACAAGCCTAGGTGTAGTGAACGGTCGGTTGATAATATTATGAGATTTCACTCTGAGATATTATTAACTAACGCCCTGCCCCGGCTTCGTACAAGGTTTCAGTTGATGCGATCGCTATCAAACTTGGCACAGGCAACGTCGGGCAAAATAATAAGGTATTTTCGTGATAAATACCCGGATACATATGTATTTATAAACTTCACAGGATCACCTGCTCGGCTAATCCAAGGGTTGCCTGAAAATTTCATCAAAATCGGTCATGCCATTTTGGGACCCACCACTCCTACGGGAAAGAGGCGTGATTGTATGTATGTAAGATCTTTTTAAGCCTAAACTAAAACTAAAAATGTAAAATTGAATCATCCTGTATAACATCTTGTTTACCATTTTATTCTAAACAGTGGTCGGCCTGCGCTCGCACAATATGCAACCGACGATATCTCGCTCTAACTGTCCACAAGCGCCATGCGCGGCTGAGACGGAACGCGCCACTGACTGATGCATTGTTGTTTATATCGCCTCATGCACTTATTTCTAGCCGTGTTATAACTTCTTCTATATTACTTACATAAGTACCTCCAGAACAACGTGAATACGATACCTATGCCATTGCCTACTTATTTTGATTGTTTATGATAGTATCTATGCTACCTATTTCAACTTTGTATACCTACTTACCTAAGTATTTACGACGAATGTGAGTGTCTACTCAAACCTATTAACAGAACACTGTTTGGAGGGAAACTTCTTTTTATACCGCGGGCAATACTACCTTCAGATTGACGGAGTGGCAATGGGCAGCCCAGTGGCTCCAGTCTTGGCCAATATCTGGATGGAACATTTTGAGAGTAAGATAGATTTTACAGCCAGCGGTGTAAAGTTGTGGAAACGTTATGTAGATGACGTTTTCTGCATTATGAAGGGAGGTGAACAGGAAGTGAACCAACTTACAGTCACACTAAACTCCATACACCAGAACATCCGGTTCACACACGAAATGGAGACAAATAGGACTCTAGCCTTTCTTGATGTCAAAGTGATGGTGAGACCTGATGGTTCTTTAGCACACTGTGTCTATCGAAAACCGACTCACACTGACCGGTATTTGAACGCTGCATCGCACCATCATCCGGACCATTTGCAATCTGTTGTGTCTTCACTAATAAACAGAGCTCATGATCTGTGCGACCCTGAACATTTGGAGAGTGAGCTTAGCCATGTTCAGGAGGTTCTTAAACGCAACGGATATGCAAATAGAAAGACTACAAAGCGGAGAAGCCTTAAAAAGCCGGAGGTCAGCAGACAACCTATCTTTATGCCGTATGTGAAGGGGGTGACGGATAAAATTGGAAACATCTTTAAGAGATTTTCAATTAAGTCGGTTCTCACTCCCCACACAAAAGTCTCTCAGCAGCTTCGAACACCGAAAGATAGTATACCACTGCAAGTGCCAGGCGTATACAAGATTGACTGTAGCTGTGGCCGTTCGTACATAGGGCAAACTAAACGTACAATAGCCGAACGCGTCAAGGAGCATATTACAGCGGTCAAAAATAGGCAAGTGAATAAGTCAGCGATTGCGGAACATCTGCTCGATTCAGGCCCTAACCACTGGATAGAACTACATGACCCAAAAGTTCTATCCAAAGAACGCCATTATTATAAGAGGATAGTTCGAGAGGTGATCGAGATCAAAAAACACCGAAATTTTAATCGTGATGGTGGTTATCGTCTCTCGTCTGCGTGGAATCCTATAATTAATAAGTGTGTTCGTGGTGGTCCGACTGTACGTCAGCCTGACACCGTCAGTGTTGTGTGTCGTAGTGTGAACGAGGACTTTTCTGGTTCTGAAGACGAATTGGGGGTAGTCGTGGATCCTACTCTCAATTCTCGGCGGTAGCTCCAGTACTTCAGTCATCCCGTGACCACGAACGCTGCAACGTGTTCGAAACGTCGGGAAACAAAATAAACAAAAGGTACGCGATAAAATCCCGTAATAATAATTATCATTATGTTAACAAATCGCGAAAGTTTAACAAGTTATATTACAAACCTATTAATGTTTTCAGGCACAATATTTTGTTAAAATAAGTACCTACCTACCTACTTTTATATGAAATATATAAAAAAAAAGGTTAGATAAACTTGGCCTATAACGGCTGAATGAATCAATCATATTCGTAACGCGGTCAACCATTATTTAGGACAAATGGACCATTTATCTCGTAACAAAGTATGTACTTAACACGATTAAAGTACGTAACATGAAATACAATTTGGACCTAAATCAATCAAGTCGAGTTTATGATCACAGTTACAGACTGTATGTCAGTTTTGGGCCGCAATTCTTCTAATTTACGTCAACTATTCCGGTATCATTACCGCTACGTTTTATTTCGTTCTCCAAAATGACAGTAATTTGCAAAACCTCATTGGTAATTGGTGATAGCGTCATTACAACAGATTATAGTTGTAGATGTAGACGAAAGAGTTGACGTTTTGTTTTGGTTGAGAAAAAGTTTGTTAACAGAATCGAGGTCAGGCCTAGAACGAATAGTTAGAATTTAAGGCTCACATTACAATTATTTTTGGATAATGTAAATGAAAATGCGAACCATACTTTACCTCTGGACTAATACTCCCCGGAGTCAATGTTTTTATTCATATAAGGTAACATTCATTTTTTTTTACCTTATTTCAAATCTGATCACTCACACACTCACACTAATAAATCACAAAATCTATGTCACTGCAATCATGTCCCTATGTCCCATATATTAATTTTGTACGTAATTTGATCGTTAGTATTAATATTATAACGCTTTTACTAAATAAACGTTACATAAAGTGTGGGTAATCAAATAAGCTTATATTGGCTGTTGGAAGTAAAACATAAACAAGATCCTCTACGCTAACAGCTACGAAATTCGTAGGGCTTCGTAGACCTCGTAGAGCTTCGTAGACTCTGGTAGAGCTTCCGATTTAGGTAAACAAATTTCCAATCAAGTTCTATAAATACCTTCGAATTACAAACCTTAAAATTTTGATTAAAAGATCAAGTGTTTACTGAAAATAAATGTTTATCGGATTTGTTTTTGAAGTTAAATTTTGATTTTGATAAATTATTTTAGAATATTAGATTATTGAGCCATCTATCTAATTTATTTTTAGAAGTCCTAAAGATGTAGGTACACACTGCGTCACCAATTGGTAACCCTTTATAGTGTAAATGGAAAGTTGCCGTATGCAGGCTACACTAACGAAATTGTTTGCCTGAACGACTCAAATAAATAAAATCTTACAAAAACTTATTTACTTGCTAGGATTCGAACCACCGATGCCCCAATTGAACGTGAGCGAGTCCACGCTTTTCCGACTGAGCTACCGCACCAGTTGTCAACAGCGCTGAATTTATAAGTTACATTATTCGTTTACAAAATAATAGTCAAAATAATAAAACACGACTACCATCAACTAATAAAATTGTATTGAAGGTAGTTGTGCACTAAATTCTATTGAACAATAAAATTAACTGACTGGTTTTGTTACTTGTTTTATTTTCGGTGCGTGTAGCATAGCAATGGTGCATTTTATCAATTTTGAAAGGACAAAGATAGTTGTTCTTTACGAACAAAATATAAGCATAAAAGAGATTGCTTGGCATCATGGAATAATGGTAAGTCGTAAATATTAGAAGAATCTTTGTGAATAAATAATTGCCTGAGTATAAATGTATAACACTTATTTTACTTTTCGTAGGTCAAATCGGTGCAGTTCTATCGACTGGTGATATGAATCATATAAAGCCACACAAATCAGGCCGAAAGAACTAAGAAGTCTAAACAGATCTATGTGAACGCCACAAACATTATTATTAATACCAGCAAGTTGCAGAATAACGTTAGGTAAGTGGTATGATAATTGATAAGTATTACAGAGGTTGTTTTTTTATCTTATAACCTATGCCATTATGTAATAATGTTCTTATTTTCAGGTTATTGGGGATGGAAAGATGTCATAATATTGGCCCAGCGAGTTGCTTATCGAGAAGGAATACCTAGTGTATTTAGTTCATGATAACTGCGCTTCATCGTTCGCGAGCTGTTACTAACTTTTATAAAATTGAAAGATAACTGATATTGTTTTAAATTGTAAGTAGATAATATTACTTAGTCTGATCTGATTTGCGAGAGATCTAAATTGTTTATTTTTCACTGGATTTTATACGATAAGTATAAACTGTTCCAATGATAACATGACATGTTTGTTCACTCGTTAATTTTATTGGATTAAGTATTAGGTTTGTGTTTAAATAAATTTACTAAGACCCTACTAAAAGTTGTTTCATCTAACTATAACTTTACTAGGTAACTTACTACATACTCACAACGTAGTTCGTTGTGAAAGCAAAAATAAAAATAAAATAAACAAAAAATACATTGTCGTGACAGGATTTGAAACCAAGCCCGGACCCACGCAGGAGCATTTGAATTGGGGGTCGCTACCGCTACACCAATCGGCCGCACAACAGAGTGCGTGAAATTACATAACCATACGTAAGTAAGAATAAGAAAGTAAGAATGACAAATCTAATAAAAAAGGTAAATGTTTTACAAAAAGTTGAGATCAACGGGTTGCGAACTGACGTCTTAGCAGGGGAGGTACTTAATGGTGACGCTTTGTGTACGTTGCCGAATTATTTCATGTGGTTACGAGTATAAACTATAAAACAATAGTTGTTATATTATTATTTTCTTTACTACATTTTATTTTGGACTTATGTTATAATTGAGAACTTATAACTCTCTCATGTTTCGCATCCATAGAGGGCTATGCTCCAAACATTGGTGACAAACATACTCGTATAAACATTAAAAATATCTGGGCGACGGAGCTCTGCTCGGGTGCATAACGCCATCTAGTGATTCAATTACGAACCACGTTGCACTTGTAAATCTTTTTGCGTGAAAATGCCGAGAAAACGGCTTTTCCCAGGTATGAGACCTAGCTAGATCGAATTTTCGCCCCCGTTAACACCCGTACTGCAAATTTCATCGAAATCGTTAGAGCCGTTTTCGAGAACATCAGTACAAACAAACTTCAAACAAACATCAAACAAACAAATATTACTCA
Organism: Camptogramma bilineatum; assembly: GCA_958496255.1. Classification (NCBI taxonomy): domain Eukaryota; kingdom Metazoa; phylum Arthropoda; class Insecta; order Lepidoptera; family Geometridae; genus Camptogramma; species Camptogramma bilineatum. The sequence goes on from OY292458.1 coordinate 11,911,172, forward strand.
TTTAATAGGATAGGATATCGGTACACAAAAACTTTCAGATTCCGGTATAATATTAGACCATAGATTTATGCTACAAGGCGTTAAGTTTCAACTAATTATAATTAGTATGTTATGTTACATAAACATAACTAGTATCCCGTTCCATTATACTCCAATTATTTGCGCAGTAGCTTCCAGTTCAACCGTTGTTCCTCTGACCCAGTTTCTAGGTTAGTACTGAGACGTAGAGAAGCGGTTGTTAATATTTACTGCTACTACTTACGCGGCTGCTCGGATGGCTAGTCAGACGAGGTTTAGTAGCGCGAATTAAATGGTCTTGACTGGGAACAATCTTTGATCTTACTCTATTTTACTAAAGACATAATACACGGGAATCACCCATGTAAATCGTCAAATTATGTACCTACACTTACAGTTTGCATTGAAAACTGTTGGTTAAATCGACGATCTATTAAATCAATTGGGTAAAAGACTCATGTAACGGTGTCTATTACAAATCCATGAAAGTTTTGAAAGTGAAATATTCCATTGTATTTTAAAGTGGGTCTAGCGTTTATAATGAGGGTACCTGGTACTGAAAATTCGAGCGGGATGTTTAATTCGTTTTTTTTTTAAAAAGAGAGTGATAGATTAGATAGTATTTAGTAGGACATAAAAGCACCCGTCGTTACCCTGATACAAATTCACGACTAACCTATTTAAAAATTAAAACGTGAACAAAGCGATGAAAAAGAGATGGCCGATTCCTTGAATAAATTTGCCCCACAGATGCCAACAGGAAAGAATGCTTGCGTCATGACCAAATTGGGATTTTTGGGTTTGTTTTTTTATTTTATAATAAGAGTCCATTCATCTTCTTCCTCTAAAAAGTGGGATTTAAAAGTTATTCTAATATAAAGCAGCAGGCTATGACGCCCAGCATGAACGGAGAACCTAGGAAACTATATTTTTAAGGTTCCTATAGTAAAAGCTTTGCTTACGTTGGGGATAGATGGCGCTGTGTGAACATTTACTTTTTCATTATTATTAGGACTAGCAGAATTTTAAGTGAAGTAGGTATAGAAAATAAATGACGCACACAGGTGCTCCCAGTACCTACAATTTCAAGTAAAAAAGAAAAGTACTTAGGAAAACTTGGGAATTTCATCAATAAAATTATCTACACTCGTGTGCAGTGATTCTGTACTAACCGCCTAAAATAAAATATGATATCTATAAATAAATAAAACAAAAAGCCTTTTATTTCTCTATAATTAACATTTTTTTCTTATCACTAATGCTTATAATCTAAGTAGGTACTAGAGAACCCCTAAGGTGAAGGCCTCCTCCAAAGCCAGCCATCTGTCCCTGTCTTGTGCTACTCGGAGCCAGTTTGGTCCAGCAGTTTTCTTGATGTCGTCGTCCCAGCGAGCGTATGGTCTTCCTATGCAGCGTCGACCTCTTGGACCCTCCCAATTTGTCACTCTCCTAGTCCATCTTCCATCTTGTAGACGGGCTACATGTCCAGCCCACTTCCATTTTAGTCTGTATGCATATCCCAAAGCGTCAGTACTTTTTGTAATTTTAAATAAAATATGATAAATCCTCATAAATCACTCATCACAACACAATCACACAACTGAAACTCAACGAAATTCCTTTTACATCTGTCAAATTCTTGTCCGTCTGTTTTGTTTACTATTTGAGTGTCATGTCAACCGCGAAAAAGAAGGTAGGTCTATCTGATAAAAATATTCTCTGTGATACTTAATAGCCCCTCCAGACTCTCGGCAAGAAACCCCGACAACACCCGAGAAGCGTGAATGTGAGGAGTTTCTCGCCTTCTTGTTCTCGCGCTTCGGTGTCGGTACCTATTTTTGGCCGAGACAAAGGATTTCAAACAGATCACGAGTGAGAAAATTGAGAGTGTGGATAATTTGTTTGTTCTTCGAGAAGTCTCGGTGAAACTTCTCGCCGTGAGTCTGGAGAGGCATTACGGACTGTAGTACCGGAAGTGACTAAAGTTACTAATAAAATAACATAATTATATTCCCACAGGGCACGAGATATCTAAGTATTCTGTATGTACCAGTTAATTTTGTGATATTTTCTTTAAATAATATTATTCAGACGCATAGTCTAATTCGATATTCGGCTCTGGGGCAGGATCCGGCCAGATTCTTTAGGCTTACACAGAAATATTGCGCTGTTTCTGGGACAATTGCAAAAGAGAGATATTTTTCAAAAATACAATTTATTCAGCAATCATAATTTTATAAACCAAAGAAATAAAAGATAAAAGTTTCAACTTTCTTCAAGAAATTGAAATAATAGAGAAATTCTGAGACCAATTTCTATGCCCTTTGAGAATCACTTTAAAATAATTGAACTGTGATTCAGTGTATTCCTTACAACAGAAAATAGTCGTGAGGTCGTCGGAAGAAACAAATACCGAATAAAGAAAATGTTTGGGGATCTTCATTGGCTATTGCAAACATTTTGTTGAATTACACTCGAGTGGAGGTAACTTTAGGTTTCCACAATAATAATTGCTTCGTTCATTTCTTAAAGTGCTTCTACACGGGTCGTTGATTTTCTTTGTCCCGTTAAATTTCAGGATACTGACATAAAGCAGAGTTTTTTTTACTGTGAAAAAAAAAACACGTTTCAATGGTTTCGTCCAAATTCGCAAGACAATCTAGTGAAAATGCTATTTCTTAAAAATATTTAAGCAGTCCAGAGATGTGATTATGTATAGATTAGATATCACAATACCTTTACACGATTTTTAAATTGCTTGCAGACTATTTATTTATGGTGATTGAAGCAGGCTTTTTTAAGTCATACTTCATATACGTTTATATCCGCTTTCTATATTTTTTTCATATTGGGAGAATATTTTGAGCAAGTAGGTACCTACCTATTTCTTAAGATGACCGTTGTTGATTTTATTTTCTCATCCCAAATTCGATCTGGCTCGTTACTGAAGTACAAATGGAATGCCTTCGCTCCTCATTGAGTATAATTCCCGAACCTAATAAGACTAGGCTTTCGTATTTTATTTTATGATACCTATCCAATGCTGTGGTATTAACTTCAGTCTACATAAAAATCGAATCATATCTCTTGTAAGAATAAGCATCATCATCGTCTTACAGGACTACAATGCAACGATGTAGAACCTTTTCTTTTCTTTATTTTCCGCTAGAAACGTGAAATGCCGATTGTTTTATTTAAAATGGGGGGGGTAAAAATTGCAAAAATCACCTCACGCAATTAATAAACGCCCCGTTATGTAATTACCGTAGTGGTGAAACACATGTTTCAACTTCAGTATAGTATTACTTCACTTGCCTCCACAATAATAACCTTTTCAACAAAGTTGGTCAAATTTAGTTGGACGCAGGATCACACAAAATATTACTCCCTCGAAAAAGGAACATAGAAATAATAGATAAATCATGTCAACCTGAATTTATTGACCGAAATTCAAACAGTCGCGTGGAATTCACCTGGGTCTTATGCATTATTTGAACGATACAGTAGCTAATTCGTACTTATTTGTGAATAGTCTAAGGTAGATTTTAAGGGTTACATATTCGTGGTATGTTATGAAGTGCGCAGTCAGAACACGCAAGTTTTTGTAAGAAAACAGTTTTATAATACCCAATAGGTACTTACTTTTATTCATACAAGAAACGAAACAGTTAAATAAAATGTTTGTTTATTTTTGTTTCACGAATGCAATACCCAAGTAAGTATAGGAATTCAAATTAAATTTTGGTCGTTTTTGGTCTAAAATACTTACTGAATTGAAGTACTTACTTGCAGTTCCGAAGCCATAACAATTAATTTCCTGAACCAATTTGATTTAACTAACTTTAAAAAGTTGAAGTTGTTAGGTACTAAACTTTTAAAAACTTTTAACAACTGGTTTCTTTATGTTTTTTCATGCATTGGTAAACTCAAGGCAAAGTAGAATCATAATATACAATCCGTACAGAGTTTCGTAGAAATCTAGCACGTGTTTCATCAAAGTTCCTTTTGATTCGTAGGAGGGAAAAAAATTAGACAATTCACAAAATTTTGGTTTCATTATAAAACCTACTTATATACTTTACTAGGTCTTTTACGAAGGTGCTAATTACCTACCTATAACAATACATAATAGATAAAATAATTAAAGTTTGAGTAAGTACTTTTCAGTACAAATACAATAGGTACTATTGTGAACACTAAAATACACTCTTAGGTACTAGATTTAGTAACTATTCTCACTTGAACGAGCTCTTATTCTTAGTTCACGTGGCACGTCTTGTTTCTGGGAACAAAGGTATCGCCCCACGTTACCATTACAAATCTATTTACTTACCAATTTTCAGCTTTTCTAACTGCTCCACCGGCACATCCTGAAACAAATATATTTATTTATCTCTCATTATTATCTTACTATACTATCATTAATGAAGATGGACAGGACCCACTATGAGAGGTTTCGACAAATGGAGCAAAACTATCACAACGTATCCCCGAAATAGGAAAAGAAAACCTGGGAGGCAATACAAAAGATGGGAAGATGAAATCAGATACATAGCAGGACAAACATAGTCAAGAGTTGCCAGGGAGCGTCAAGAGTGGAAGTAGTTGGAGGAGGCCTTTGCCAAGCTGGGGCAAACAGATGCGGTCGCCGATGTCTAAACATTATTTTTATATCATTATTGTAAACATTGTTGGACAGGGATTCCTGGCGGTCTTTAGTGTCGGAGGCCAAGATCCACTTCGGGTCGTTGCGCCACAGCAGTAAGTAAGTATTGTAAACATAGAACTTAAGGGCTCGGCAAACGTATCTACTTACCTAGGAACGTAATACCAAAATAATTTAAAATTTGAGCATATTTTTATCACTTTACGTTATTATTTGGATAAAGGTAGTATTTATCTAGGTTCCTGTTAAACTTTTGTTTCAAAAAACTTACTATAGAACAAATGAAAAGAAAAAATGCCATTTTTGGTGTACCTACAAATATTTCAATTCAATTGGCTTACATTTCTTTTTAGGTAAGTTTTTCGGAACAAAAGTTTAACAGGAACCTAGATAAATACCTACTCTCCTAATCTAACAACATAAACTGATATAAACATGCTTACATTTTAAATGATTTCGGTATTACGTTTTTATGGAAATTCGCCGGTCGCAGCCCTCTTAAGTGTCTGAATAAAGGCTATTATTATTATCTTACTATTTATATCCTAAGCTTATTATTCATCATTATCACATTTTCCAAGAAAACAGCCCACGCAAGTCAACTTTAATTTTTATCAAGTCGTTTTTATAATCTAGTGGGCGTGCTACAATGCCTGGGAATTAAATAGGTACTTTACTACTTATCATCATCATCCTCTTTATTCTTAAACTCTACTAATAAATTATCTGAACGCAGATTACTTAACCTGCGTTATTTCAAATATTATACTTAGTGTCAATTGGGAATCCTTACCCGCAGGCCAGATAGAAAAGACGTAAGACGCAGACGGGGCGCAGACATTTGTCTCTTCCGCGTCCCTTTCATACAAAATGTATAGAAGCGTCGCGACGCAAAACATAAGAAGAGACGGGGCGCGGACGCAACACTGTTCGCTGGCGCCCTGTCCGCGACGCGACGCGTCCTCGTCTTACGTCTCTTTTATCTGGCCCGCGCCTTAGCTTACTGTATAATAAAAAAAAAATTTAACTTTTAAGCTATTCTTTTTTTTATATTACCTCGCTTTGATTCAGGTATAAGGTCTAATTAGTCTGACTTGAAGTCCAAACCACTAAAGTTATAGGCCTCTATTAATAAACTCGTATTAACTTCAGTCAAAGTTGCGCCACGGATTTAACTATTGCCATCCTTATTTGTCACTGTCTAACAAAAAATGTTATTTCAAAAAATGTGTTTTTGAAGCACAATTTCAGTGTTAGTTAGGTACTTCTGTTGATTTTTGTAAAAAAATAACTTCACGTGATGGAGCGGTTCGCTGGTAAAACAATAACAAGCCAAACAAAGGAACTCGTTTTTTTTATGTTTTCCGCGATAATTACTCACGTGAAATAAAAATACACAAACGAACAAATAATTACAAGAGTTTATTGGAAACAATTAACACGGGAACGAGCGCCGGTTATTGGTTTAGTATAAATATTAATTTGTTCGGTTCAATAAAGGACCATGTACGCAAAATTGTTGTTACACATTTTCTAGTATTGACTTAATAACATAAGCGTGTCATGTTTCAATGTTAACTAATTTCAAGAGACTAAACCTTTTCCCCTTGTGTTATACGAGACACAGACCCGTAAAGTTAACGATGCAAATACGATGAAGGTACGGATACGGAAACCTACGTAGGTATCTTACTTACCCCTCCGCAGATCAATAGTTTATGCTTGCCAAAACTTTATCTATCACCGTTCCATAAAACTCATCCATAAAATTAAGTACATAGAGATGAAAGTTTCGGCTAAAAATATATACTTAATGATGAATTTTTTTACATAGTTACAAAACTCCAATAGCAGTGTGTTCGGTATAACAACAGAGCTTTTATACCTTTAACATTTTCGAAATGTTCAGCTGGATGAACTTTTTGTTTAGAATAAGAGCCGAATAAGATGCTTATGCGAATGCTAAGTGATATTCCTAACTTATATTGGGTAGTAGCGTGTTGTATGAAGTTTGAAGCTGGAGATGTTAAACTGTCTTCTAAATAGTCTTTATGACATAGATGAGTAGTACTTACGTGAGTAGAGCTAGGGCTAGGAGAAGATGAATAGACTATGGGTAACAAAGAAGTAAGTGAAACCAAAGATGACGAGTGATTGGGGAGAGACAAGAAAGATAACCTTTTGAGCCGAGCCCACGTAAAAGTAGAATCCCAGGTGGATAACTCTACATCTAATTGATCCCAATTACTACAAATTTGGGTATGTACCTATAGTACAGTTGGACGTATCTCGTATCTCTAACACATCTTCAGACGAAAAGGTTTCGTAATGTTGCGATTTCAATTATTCCAAATTCTGAAATTCCATGATGGCGCCGTTCTTTACTTCACTTCAAACATTTCCTCAAATTAAAATAAGTTCAAACAGATAATTCGATTACGAGAACTTTGGGGCTTCATCAAAATATCCCGCATACTAATAAATTGCAAGATATTGATGGACAACATCAAAGATGGAATCAGCAAGTTTCGACAACACGTCAGCAGGGCAGATGGATAATTTTACCCTCTAAAAATAACCGCAATATTCCCCAAGTGCGTGAGTACACAGACCAAAAAAGTATCAGCTGGATTTATTAATATAAGTACAAAACAATTACCACTTCCAGTATCAATCCTCCAGCTAATTATATACGGCTCGCCGAAGAGCTTCCTCCAGGGCATGAACTACCGTAGCTCACTTGGAAGTCGCTCAACCGTCTCCGCACCCAAGTGGGCCGCTGCAAGCTCAATTTGAGCAAGTGGGGCAGGGACGTAGCTATAGCTTTGTTAAGGGGGGGGTCCAAAGGTTCCAATATACCAAAGATCTTTGTTAAGGGGGGGGTCCAAGGGTTCCAAAATACAAAAATTGACTAGGTTTCCTCCGAACTTAATGGGCTAAGGGGGGGGTCCGGACCCCCTAAACCCCCCCCCTTATATACGTCCCTGAAGTGGGGGTTTAGTAAGTGTGTGTGAAATGTGGAACTGATCCCCAGTCCATGCCACATTTGCTGGTCTGCCCACTGTGCCCTAACACCTACACTATGAAGGAACTCTGTACGGCCACTGAAAACGCAATAGCTGTGGCAAAGTTTTGGGATCGTAAGCTCTAGTGATATTTGTATCATCGAGACGACGAAGAAGAAGAAGAAATATTAATCCGAATAGCGCCAATACTATTCCACGATCAAAAGCTTTAATAAAAATTCCTGTTTAATAAAATATTCTGTAACATCACAGTCGTTCTAATCTCAATAATCTTTGCTTGTAACTTGTGTAAAAAATATCGAATTGGTATTTTAATAGCTGTTAAGCCGTGTCTGTGGCGCTGGCATCAAAGTAATGAAATCTTATTTGAATAACTAGGCTCTTATTACGCGACCGGCATATTAAAGAGCACTTTTTAGCTTTGTCATTTTGTTCAGTTTAAAAATATCTTTCATTATGGTCCTAATTTGTTTTGAAAGAGTGGATTAATTTCATTTCACATTCATGGAACATAATTTAGGATTATAATCAAAAATGATACTTATTAGATTTCTGAACACATTAAAATGAGGCATTTTAATCTAACTAGGTATGTTGTAGTTTGTAAGTAATTTTTTTTTTTTTCACAGAGCTCTAAGTATATAAAGTTTAAGGTTTTAAAGTAATCTGTGGAAATAACTTTCCCTTATTATTACTACCTAGTATTTGATAGTATAGACCTAGTATAGAAAACCGTTTAGGTTTTAATAAAACGTGTCAAAAATAAAACATATGAGTTAAAAGAAATCACGATTTCTTAAATAAAAGTAGACTTGAAATCTAAGTCATTCAGACGAGTAGATTTGAACAAAAAATGTTTTAAAGCTCTGAGTTCTGACAAAATTTATTAAATACTTACGAGCTTCATGATTCAGGATTTAGGTAAGTTTAAAATAAATAAATATTGCTGGGCATTTCACACAGCGCCATCTAGCCCCTAAAAGTACTACTTCGATACAATCATAATATTATTTAAACCTTATCAATCTGGTGGATTAAATGTGAAAAAACCACCCTTTTCGTGAAATTGAACCGTGAAATGTTGGCTTTCCTACGTCTCACTTACCGACTTATTTTCCGATCCATCACTCCGATCTGAAACAAAAAGATGAAGTCGATAAAATGTTTACTTTTATTAGGAAATGCGTTGTTGGTCTAAATTGGATCGAAACCTTACAGATACAATAATTTTAAGTACTTATTTCAATAAGCGAAAAAGTTCTTATTTCTTCATGAATTTTTTTTCTGAGAATTTTCTAATTAACTTTAGAACTGTAGGCGTTATTAAGACAATGAACAAATTATTCGTTTTTACACAAATATAAAATATGGGGTCGTATTTTAGGTATGTATGTTTTAACATAAAAGAATCTGTATTTTCTATCAGTTGTAAGGTTCAAATTAAACAAGCCTTGTTTAGTTTGAGCCATAGTGCCATCCATACTGTGTGAAATATTTATTTTATAAAACAATATGTTCATGTAGCTATGTAAAAGTCCTTGTGCCTGGCTAATTGTGTAGTGGAAAATAATGGCACGAGAAAATTTCCAATGAACGGTTGAACGGGCTTCGCGCCACATTGCGTTGAAGCCTTTATTAGTGCTCGGATATGAGTGAAATGTACCTTTAGTGAAACCTTTAGTGAAAATTCAAATATCATTTCACAGCTTTCAAAATTGTGTGCATAAATTTTTGCTTCATCCATTCTTTTTTTCTTTAGGCTGGATTTCAGAATGCAGAATTTATTTTCCTGAATTTATTTTTCTTCACTGCATCCGATCTGAATCCGCGAAAATAAAAACTACGCCACCAGTTACATCCAGAAACGTCGGGCTAAATAAAAGGTAATTTACGTGATAAATACCCGGATTTATTTATAATATACCATACTAAGTAGTTAAATTTTAAAATAAAATAAAAGACTGCAGCATTACATCTAAAATGAAAGTTATATTCAAACAAACTAAATCAAGTGCACAACAATAGCCATAAATCCGTAAAATAGTTGCTAAATACTGGTCGGTTTGCTTATCTGTTTATTACCCCAAAGCCATGGTAAGACGTTCAATATTCTCGTACCTTCTAAATAGATTATCTTCAGTGGCGGAAAACATAATAACGTCCGCCCACGCGTATAGATAAGAGCAAAATATGAGCAAAAAGCCGTATACTGAATGGAATGTTCTCTTACTTGCCGCTAGTGAAAGCAAATAAAACATGAACGCATTCCTTCAAGGGTATAAGACGCACATTTGGCAAAACTCCACTGATTTACCAATTTATGTCATTTTATCATGACCGACTGTTACGAGCGGTCTTCCCGCGAATCTGGTGCAATCCAGTCGAAACGTCGGGCGTTAAATATAAAAAAGGTAATAAATACCCGTAAAACGTGATAAATACCCGGATGTTTAAAATGTTACGCGCAGTTCAAAAATCAATCTTATTTTTAGGGGGTTTGGGATCCTCGTTCTCGGCTCAGTTGGTAAGCATTGGCGACCGTGACCGTCTTGTAGCTCATGTTTTATGTTCTGTGGCCAAGAATCAGGCATAGAAATCGAGGTCGTTCAACTGTGCGATGCGAGGACGATATCAAAAAAGACCATAGATTTCGGATGCATGCATGAGGCATAATATGACCGGAATAAGTGGCGTAAACAAAGGGAAGCCTACACCAGCAGGAGGATATTATTGGCTGTGGATGATGATGATGATATTAGGTTATCATAGGAACAGATTATTTTTGATTGGAATAACTTATACTCACAGATAAATTTAGCTACGTTCAGCTCTTTACCTGAATAATGTATGTAGAGCCTATCTATTAAACGTTATAACATTTTGTCCAAAATATTTTAATACGGTCAAGGTGAGAATTTTAGCCGGACAAACGGTAAAAGACCGGAAAAGATCTTTCCTACTTCACCACATTATTGGTACGTTCGAGACACAAAGTGCTCTAACGGTATGCTCATAACAAAGGACTAGAAAAGGAGAATACACAAAGTCAATGGAGTATTATACATAGGTGGTACCTATATTTGTTTCTATAGAATGTCCGTTGAAATTGATATCTCGGTTAATGGTTTGATGGGTACATTTATGTAATCCATTACCATCTCAATCATTATTAAGTATATCAGCCATAAACTGATGTATCGTTTGCTTGCGACCATTATCTTGGTATTTATTCGATTCTGATAAAATCCAACTGTGCTTTGACTTTACATTTGGATTTTGTGATTTAATTAAATTCACGTTAGGGACTCTTTTCGTTTAAAAAGTAAGTCAGATTTTTATTTAATACGTACGAATTCGAGTTATAACTTCAATTCAATATCTTTTTTGCTTGCAGTTATTGGTTACATTATAGGTTTTGTAAATAATAAGAATCCTACAACTGCAATATTAATTGCAAGTAAAAGTTTAATATTACTTGGTCTCAAAACCAAGACAATTATTGCACATACATTACGTATAACCCGGTTCATTAAAAAAAGGAATCCAAAATGGCGGCGCTTATCATGTCCTCTCGCTCCGTAAGTATAGACGGAACTAGTGTGCAAGCGAGAAAACATGATAAGCGCCTCGTTCGATTTGATTCCTTTCTTTAATGAACCGAGTTATACCTAAGTTTTCAATGAACACTGATACAGATCTTATAGATGTGCACAATCAAAACCACAATGTTAAACATACTTAGGTTATTTCTGAAGCTGTATACTACCCACACAAAGGTGATTTGTATTTTGTACAGTCCATTGCCTTGCCTTTCAAAGAATGGAAGCTAAATTTCAGAGAATATTGAAGTGTAAGCTAAGGTAAAGTTTACAACAATGCTTGTGGTTTCCAGCATCACAGGCAAACATGGTTTTCACAGCGCCGTATACAACGAATCCAGGTCACCTTTGTTAATACCAAGGTATAGAGTAAAACTTGTTTGCTAGACATGTTCTCTAGTTGGTATTATTTTACTTTGTGTTGTTTTGTTGGAAACTTCCAGGAATTATCCACATATTAAAATAACTTTAAGAAGTACACTTGTTTTATTTCATTCTATAAATGTAATCTATTCTAATATGTTTATAAAAGGTTAGGTAGACGATCACGAATTTACATTTGTTAATATTCCAATCCTAACTATTTTGTCATTTTTAGCTTTTTAACTAATTATTTTGTTACTCGCTCTAAATACTCATTGCATGTTATCTTCACTTTTAACTGTATTGACATTTAATTCTAAAATTCATTCGCATGTAACCATTTTAAATTGTGCTGGTGTACTCTACGTAAGTGATCAATTAAATAAATAAATAAATAATAAACACGAATGTGAGCTTTGTTAAGCTTATAGCGTATTTCAATATATTTCCAAAATGAATAAAATCCCTTATCGCAATAAGTAGATACCGTTTTCAAAATCCAGATCCGTTAAGGAAATTGTGTGGGTTTCTTCAGCGTGGGCGGGGGAGCTATTTCATACTTTTGGAGTTTCCCTTTAATTTCTCGACAAAATCCGCTTTTCAACAAAAGTGTCCTTCCGGAACCGCAAAACATTTAGAGGGTTGGGACTGTGAAATTAGATTTTCCTCACAACCTTACATGATTAATTTATTTATTTTCACCAAAACAATATACAATTTGCTTCTAATTTGAAATCCTTAAGCTTAACCTAGATTTTGCTAATTGAAAGAGCACTTAGTCGTCGCTTTCGTGTATCAGCAACAACCCTACTGCTTATCTGGGATTGTCTATTATAACACGTTAAGAGCATGTAACACATTAACCTGAAACCACAAAGTTTAAATTCATTTTGTTCCTCAACATTTACATTTTGTTTTGGCCTTACATACCTCGTAAGAATTATTAGTACTCCATTTTGCCACGGTGCGGCGCGGCGCTGGCGTAAGTTTAGTCTAAAATTAAAAATAAGATAAAAATTTAGAAATAGGAGTCAACTACTCTTAGAGGCGATTTCAAACTATGATTTTTGAACTCTGACAAATTTGAAACAAAAAAATGGTACTATTAACGTGAGGATCTTTGCATCTACCAAAATATATGCCGAACACGAAAGAAACAGTGATTTGGCAAAAGAAAACCTAAACCGTACAATTAATAAACATCTACAATTCAATGAATTAAAGTACAAAATAACAATTAATCTTCATCTCTACAGAATCGTAGGTATTTAGGTCAGCAACCGTGCTATGAATACGACTAACTTAAAATACACCGGGAAATTCAATAAGAAGTCGAATAAAAGGATCTCAAAAGATTACAGCTCAAAAAGCTTTTCCTTATATATTTTATTTGAATCTGTCAATTTCGATGCTCTGAAAAGGCTGAAATTGTACGAGTGACACAATGGAATCATAGGAATAAGTAATTTCCCATTTTTCCATTCATTTTATTAAACAGTACCTACCTAAGTACTCTCCATCATTCACTGTAGAATTACAAAATTGATAAACATTTATCGCATTTATTATAAAGTGAAGTTTAAAGGTTAATCACCTCACACAGTTATCACAGTTTAATCTCTATTTTTAATCTGCAGGAGTACTCTATAATGACCGGGAATAGGACATAGGCTACTTTTTATCCGGGTACCACGCGAGCGAAGCCGCGGGCGGAAGCTTATTATAAATGTGAAAGTTGGGATGTTTAGATGGATGGATGTATGTTTGTTCCTCTATAACTCAACAACCACTGAACCGATTAGGCTGAAAAATATAGAAAGATAAATTGACCGGGAATGGGACATAAAGCTACTTTCTATCCGGGTACCAAGCGGGTGAAAGCTAGTTTTAAACAAAAATAAGATATCCAAAGCTATGAAATCGCATTACGATCACAACTTTATGGCCAGTAAGCCACTCGAGACTATCGAAATAGAATTAAGTAACGATTGCAAGCTTCATAAAAATGCAACGAATAGAATTGGTTTAATATTTAGCTAGCCGGTCTGTTTATCACAGTACAAAGCTCCAATAGAATTTTATGCCGGTAGAAATCCTTTGAATCTTTTGATCCAGCTTATATATTTTAATGGTTATACTGACGGACGGCAAAGAACGAGGGCTGCCAATGAACGGCCGTCACCGGCAGACAGTAACAGATAAGCCATCTGAGTTCTAGGACGCCTCTAAGTAGTACATTATGATTAAAAATAAAATAATAATAGTAAAAGGAAACCAGTTAGCTTTCTAATAGCGTCGAAGAGCTTGCAACCTGTCACGTATGGAATGTTAAGTTCTGCAAAATGTGGGCAGGTACCAAATATGTATTTGGATATACCTCTGACTACCCCTTTAGACAATCCTCAAAGGATCTTAAAATGCAAAAAAAGATCTGAGAGAACGTCTACCGCGCCTTAGGGATAAAGTCGTGATCAAATTTCATTTTTTTTTCAATAATAATGATAACATATCAAAGTACTAGTTGAGTCTAGTTTAGTGAGAACAATAGCGATCATTGCTGTAACACTATTGTCCTTTAGTGACAATGAACGAGCTTTTTTAGTGGTCTAAGGGCTGATTTTTAGGGTTCCGTACCTTAAAAGGTAAAAAAAAGGAACCCTTATAAGATCACTTTCTTGTCCGTCTGTCTGTCTGTCTGTCTGTCTGTCTGTCCGTCTGTCTGTCCGTGTGTCACCATCGATTATCTCAGGAACGGGTAAAGCTAGCAAGTTGAAATTTATACCATATACTAAAGTCTATAGTCCCTATTGTGAGTATAAAAATCAAGGTCCTGAGTCAACACTATAAAAAGATATAGGCAAATTTAGGTTTTCGTGAAAACTTCTAAGTACCAAAACTTACCTTAATTATCAACTTTTTTTATTTTTCGGAATTTTTCCTTTACTTGTGCTGTAAGGCCTTGCTTGTAACCAAAATTGACAATTCTAGGTCAACCGGAAGTACCCTAGAGGTTTTGGGTCGAAAACCTAAATGGTAGTTCCCGTTGACCTAGAATAACGAAATTTGGCAAAAAGCAAGGTCTTATAGCACAAATAAAGGAAAAATTCCAAAAAGTTAAAAAAGTTGAAAACTAAAGGGTGTTCCCATACATACATAGTTGACGCCAATTAAAATTGTCCTCCGAGTTGTATGGGCGCTCATACAATTAATACTAGCTTAATTGGCACCATGGCTAGGTACGGAACCCTCGGCGTACGAGTTCGACTCGCACTTGACCGGTTTTTATTCAATCGATAAATAACTTTTATCTGAGGAATAAATATGACGTTATGACATACTTATTGAAAATATGTCTGTCAAAATACAATATCTGTCAAATCGCATATTTATTTCCTCAGATAAAAGTTATCTAGGTATTGAAAAATCAGCCCATAATGAACTTCAAAAGGGGTTTGAACTTCGCCATCCTAGCTGACGGCCGTTCACTGACGGCTATCTATAAAACCAATACCTTTTGATTTATGAATTATCTCTTCACCTTGGAGTTACGAATCGAGTCTGGAGGTATTTCCCTGGAGTACTTTTGATGAATTCCAACCGCAACAAACAAAGGGAAAGTTAATATTACTGACTTGTTCTAAAATTAGTATTATATTTTCATTGTAGCTTCATTGATCTAACATTGTTCAAAACAAGTTTCAAACGATGAATGGAATCAAAAGTTGTAGTAAGTGGGTACTTATTTAACCACTTATTTGGTTCAAGTCCGTCTTATTTTAGAACAAAGAAGTTTTCTCTCGTTGTATCGCCGAGAAAATGTGCCTATCTCATTTGCTATTTAGATCACTATATATTTTGTTCTAGGATTTAAATCCATTCAGTCGTTGGGGAGTGATAAAGTCACTAATATACCTACTGACAGACATTCGTACTTACTTATAAAATAATCTTAAGTTACACAGTACCTATTATCTATTATACCTAATACTGACTGGAATTTGTGTTTAAAAAAATGTTCATCAACTTGTTGATTATGCCTCACCACATAAAAAAACCTTTCAGCTTACCCTTTAACTTGAAGGTTGAATAGGGAACTCCCACAATTTTTTTTTATGATTTAATACGATAGGTTATATCGTCAAATAACCGTAACAAAAATTCCAGCGCCGAAAAAATAAAATTTTATAACAAAAATAATTTTTAAAATTTACCTACCAACATTTTCATGCACTTGAAACGGACGTGACGTCACAATTCACGGCAAATACACGCGCTTGTAGGTAGAAAAAAAAAACTTTCTGTCGAGTTTGAAGGAGTGTGACGTCACAGCACATGTGACAAATAGCGTTGCGTTTCAAGTCTTATGAAATTCCCACTATATTTTTGCACTTTTTAATTATTAATTTCTAAGCGAAAATGAAATAATATTAAAAAATAATTACACACACATAATAATTCTAAAGCCATAGTAGTTAGCCAAGCCATAGTTCATAGAAAAATACGTTTAACCCGCTTTTGAATCAGACGCATATTGCCTATTCCCTTCGGATTATTCTCTCAATAAGGCGTTGGCGTGAAGTATTTTTTTGCATGAAAAGCATACCTACTTCTTATGTTTGTTCTTATGTCTCTTATACTAATACTAACCGCTCTACTTATAAACTCCTCTCAACTTCTGTCAAAACTGAAACACCGTTCAAAGTAATGCCATCCTTTTTAGGGTTCCGTACCTTAAAAGGTAAAAAAAGGAACCCTTATAAGATCACTTTCTTGTCCGTCTGTCCGTCTGTCCGTCTGTCCGTCTGTCCGTCTGTCCGTCTGTCCGTCTGTCCGTCTGTCTGTCCGTGTGTCACCATCGATTATCTCAGGAACGGGTAGAGCTAGCAAGTTGAAATTTATACCATATACTAAGGTCTATAATCCCTATTGTGAGTATAAAAATCAAGGTCCTGAGTCAACACTATAAAAAGATATAGGCAAATTTAGGTTTTCGTGAAAACTTGTGAGTACCAAAACTTACCTTAATTATCAACTTTTTTATTTTTCGGAATTTTTCCTTTACTTGTGCTGGAAGACCTTGCTTGTAACCAAATTTGACAATTCTAGGTCAACCGGAAGTACCCTAGAGGTTTTGGGTCGAAAACCTAAATGGTAGTTCCCGTTGACCTAGAATAACGAAATTTGGCAAAAAGCAAGGTCTTATAGCACAAATAAAGGAAAAATACCAAAAAATTAAAAAAGTTGAAAATATAAGGGTGTTCCCATACATACATAGTTGACGCCTATTAAAAGTCCTCCGAGTTGTATGGGCGCTCATACAATTAAGCGGACTAGCTTAATTGGCACCATGGCTAGGTAAGGAACCCTCGGCGTACGAGTTCGACTCGCACTTGACCGGTTTTTATTTGTTAGATAGTGACAAACAGTGACAGAGGCTTTTTATAAGTAAGGCCCTAAGAACCTAAATAAAAACCTCTTTATCGTATCTTCTACCCACACAGCTGAAAAAGGCAAAATGTGTCGTTTACTTTTCTAGAATATATTATCATATTATTTTATATTGGTCTGTATCGGTTTTTAGTCTTGAATCATCAATTTTGTATTTTAAGTATCAATGCTTGATTAGATTTTTATCGAATTTAAGACGAGAAAAACGAAGTTCTTCATTTCAGATTTTTGTTTAGGTACCTATGCATTATTTTTCCTGTAAGTACAAAGGTATAGTATACTTCTTACAGGCATTTTCCGCTGCTTGAATTTTATTTACACCTATAATGAATGAGAAGTGATTTATAAAGAATATTAGTAGGATTATTTAATCTTGACGTGAAGAGGTAAGTATTCAATTATACCAACTGAAAATAAAACCCGACGTCAAGTTAATTCGATCTCGGCACCGAGACGCGATAAACGAAATCTGCTACCACCAGGCAATATCCTTACCATTATATAAAGACCTACATTTATCTGGGTCACTGTCAGGAGAATACGACCTACCAACCTATTCTTCTTTTAGCAAGCACCCTTTAACAGACACTTCAGATTAAGTTGCAATACAAAATAAACTTTACAACGCTAACTTTAAGATGCAATGTAGTACCTAGTATAATATAAAGTTTTCTATTGAAATAATTATTCATAGAGTAAAACTTCGCTACAACCAAGCTGAGGCGAGACTTCGAAACTTAAACCGCTAAATAATATTCTACTTTAAGTTTAGAGAAATAAGCTTCACATTGTGTAACTGACTGTAAAACGAACGAGAACGTGGGTGTCTGAAAGCGTTGAATTTGTTACCTCATTTGGTTCCATTCAATTCAATATGGCGTGTAATAAAGTGCACAGTCACGAAGACAGTTATTTGAAAGGAGACACAGGGAGAACCCATTTACATTCCCAAACGCCCTCGGTGTGTTGCATGCAACTTAAAACAAGTTACATAACTACATGTAGATCGTTTGGTGGTTGTAATAACTTTTTGAGTGTTTTATAAATACCTTGTAACAAATACCTACATACCTAAGCTACGATCAAATCTGTAAGAAACTAGTTGGTATACCTACTATGAGTTTTACTGTAGTATTTCTGTTCGTCTTAAAATTAGACACTTTTTGGTTACTTCACTAGCAAAGTAAATGTGATGTTTTTTAGAAATTAGTGACGTAGTTTCCTGTACCTGACCATGAAGAACGCAACCATATTATGTTGATCAAAATTATACCTTGGTGATTGATGTCACATCATTCCTAGATGATGGTCTTATACAAATACAAATACAAAATATTTCAAATACAAAATATTTTATTTCTGTACCTTAAATTAATAGTAGATTGTTGCACGAGGTTTGAAAGTAACCTATTTTTTTTTTTTTTTTTTCTTTATTTTGGCTTCGCACGTCTTGTGCATTCAGCCAGTGTCAAGTATTTAAAAACTTCAAGTTTAAAGATAAATAAGATATAAATACATATTACAATACATAAATATAATATCCCACCCCTCCCCTTGTGCCTCAGTAAAGATGTGGGGCTTTACTGAAACATCAACACGGACTTTTTGGGAGAACTCGAAAAGCAACGCTATCCAATTTTGTTTCACTTCCCCACACTTATGCACGTTCACGAACACTTAACGGTTAATAATCCACCATTATTACACATTAACATTCGAAGAAACACAAGTTTTGGAAAATAAAACAAAAACGAAACATGACTTCTCAAATTCCCGCCAAAAAGCCTCAAGTAACCTATTGCGGCACGAGATGGTTTGGCGCCTGAGCGTAGCGAGGGCGCTAATAGTTCGAGTGCCGTAATAGGTATTTCACCCGAGGTAAACACTCTGCTTTTCATTTCGAATATTAGGAAAGTAAATAAAAACCTGATTAGCTCATTTTATAAAAATCTCTGCTCTCGATCGACAAAACAGATAAAAATCGAATTGGTGCTTTAAAAAAAATACTGGCTGGTAGCTTGCCACTGAAAAAAAAAACAAAAAAGGCGCCCACCTTTTTTTTTTTCAGCCAGTATTTTTTGTCATTGAAGATGGTAAATATTTCAAGCTCAAGATCTTGTTTAAATAATAATAATTTAGTGAAAAGTAATTATTAATAACAATACTCATGTAATAAATTGTTGAAAATATTTTTTACAGCAATTCTCAATAAAAAGGTAGAATAGAAATGTCAAATATTACTTTTGCTGTGTAAAAAGTTTCAACATAACTCTATAGAAATGTCAAAATAGAATGATTTTTTTTTTAATTTGACAGCAGGGAAAATTGCTTCCCAGGGCGGAAAAGTACTACTTTCATCCCTCTATACAGGTAACTTCAAGCGTACTTTCCGTGTATGAGAAATGAAAAATACATTTCATGGATTAGGGACCCTCTTTTAAGTATGAAAGTTTAAGTCTTTTAAGTGATTCAAATCCAAATACTCTCTCTCAGGCACTAAAGCGTCAAGTGTAAGCGTGTTTTCTGCTACTGTAAAATATAGCCCTGTTATTGATGCTGTCAGATGGCAGCGAAATCTGTTGCCATCTCTTTTCATTGAAATAAGAATGACAAGAAAAAAACATTTCTAAAAGTCTTGCTAAATTGACAGTTGAATGAATAATGGGATAAGTTTTATTCTGCGTAAATATGTCAAAGAAAACCATTATATTTCACGACAAGACTTAAAGGCCAAAGTCTTAAAATAATCTAACTGATCCAACTTGTTACTAGTCGTGTGCGTGGCTGGAATACTTAATACTATCGGGTTCTTCCACGTACTAGTCTAAATATATCTTGGAGCCGGGTCTTATTGCTTGCCAACTTCATAGGTATTGGAACCCTTTCCTAATCCCTTACCAGGGACGTATATAAGGGGGGGTTAGGGGGTCCGGACCCCCCCCTTAGCAATAGCAAAAATAAAAAAATTGGCGGAACAGGTAGGTATTTCCGTGCATAAACAGATGGTTCATGACGTCCAAACAAAAAAATAAACTAGGTACCTACACCCGATTTTTTGTATTTCTCGAGTTATGTTTTTTTAATGTTTTTTTAGCATGCTTGGCCAATTTTTTAAACTTAAGTATAAAAAAATTGGGAAATATAAACAACTACAACTTCGATTTTTAAATACCCCTGGGCGTAATGTTAATCTTTGTACATTTTGGAACCAGGGGTGTATTTTATTTACCTTTGGGCCAAGAGGGCCATGGCCCGGGGCAGGCTGCGAGGCTCTCAGCTTCATGAGCCTTTTTTTTTGTCCATAAGATGCCTAAAGAAATTTAAGAAAAGCCTACCTAACTAACAACAACTAAAACAAACTCATTTGGTTGTAAGTTTGATAGACATCAAGACTTGTGCAATTTAATAGTAATGAATAAGTGACAGACCATTTTCCGAGACTGAACTTGCGATTTTTAACTTTACAGGAAACTGTAGGTATTCTTTAAAACCTTAATCCGTTACAATACTTGGGTTTCTGGGAATAAATCCTCAAGGCGATTTTAGGCAAACATTTCCTAGTGTCACATTTGTCTTAAAAAAAATTCGGCTCACTTCGATCGCATACAGCTTCATGAGTGTTTTGCGAGCAAAGTGCGTTATGTCTGACCGCAGAATAGGAACCGATCCTTTTCTTTGAGCACGTAAGCAAAATCAAGTGTCACATTTTGCATTTGTGATAAAAAAATCGGCTCGCTTCGCTCGCATATTAGCTTCATGAGTGTTTTGCGAACAAAGTGATTTAAGTCTGACCGCAGAATAGGAACCGACCCTTTTCTTTGAGCACGTAAGCAAAATCAAGTGTCGCATGTTGCATTTGTGATAAAAAAAATCAGCTCACTTCGCTCGCATAATTACATAGGAACTGACAAGCCACCAGCCATTTATTTGAGCACTATAAGAAAAATCATGTGTCACTTGTTGCATTTGAGATAAAAAAAAAATAGGCTCGCTTCGCTCGCATAATAGAATAGGAACCGACAAGCGGCCAGCCTTTTCCAAAGAAAACATGGCTTTTGGTGCTCAAAAGCACCATAAGAAAAATTAAAAATCATGTGTCATTTGTTGCATTTGTCTTTAAAAAATTTGGGCTCGCTTCGCTCGCAAGCTTCATGCGAGCGGAGTGTAAACCAAGTTTCAAGCCCGAGACAAGTATTTGCAGATCATACAAACATTTGTCCCGCGACGGGAATCGATGTCGTTAACGCGTTGCGTACGACTACGGTAGTCATAACGCGTGCGAAGTCGCGGGTCACAGTGTATTGAACCAATCTATGGGGTGGCAAAACCCAGGCTGGCCCAGGGTTCAGAATTAACATACGCCACTATTTGGAACCCTTCAAACCCCCCCCCCCCCCCCCCCCCCCACTCCCCAGAATCTACAATTTAAGTGCGGGATAAAACTAGTCAATCTATGTATTTTGGAACCCTTGGACCCCCCTTATCAAAGCTATAGCTACGTCCCTGTCCCTTACTTTCAGCTTCTGTCAAGACTTGATGATTTGGTTGTAGGTACAGTCTAACTTGGTCTTTAACATGAACTAAATAAGAGCTTTCGTATATCGGATAGCAATACAACAGAATCACCGCCGTTGTTTAAAATGAATGCATACGATAGGCTTGCAACATGTCACGTATGCAATACTAACTTCTGCAAAATCTGGACATAGTACCAAAAATGCATTTGAACATATTTAGGTAGGTACTTACCTCTGATAATTATCTTCATACATACATACATACATAAAATCACGCCTCTTTCCCACAGGGGTAGGCAGAGACCATTGATATCTTCAAAGGATTATAAATGCCTAAGTATCTGAGAGAATGTCTATCTACGCCGATCATGTTTCATTGATAATTATATTTACAGAAACGAATCTACAAAATAACTTTACAAAATAAACTAGAAGCAGTAGAGCTATCAAAAAGTTAGCTGCATCTATAGAAAGCTCAACCGATTCAAATCTCTGCCAGCCGGAAACGTGCCCAAGACGCTGGCGGAATTACTGCACTGAATGTCAATGTTGATTCTTAGAGCCAAATATGCGCCAGCTTTCGTAACTCGCTTCGCTACGGTCGGAAGAACCAAATTGAATAATCCGTACCCATATTATAAATGTGAAAGTGTGTTTATTTGTCCTGCTTTCACGTCAAAACAGAGCGACGGATTGACGTGATTTTTTGTGTGAAGACAGTTGGAGGGCTGGAGAGTAACATAGGCTACTTTTTATCCTAGTACCACGTGAGCGAAGTCGCGGGCAGCAGCTAGTTATTTAGGTATAAGAAAGTCTTGGTTTAGATTTTTTGATACCTACATATTTAGCATCTTCTGCATATTTGTTTTGGAAAACAATACTTTTTCAAACATTACCTAACTATCTATATCTACCTAATACAAAGGTTAAGTATATAATTCTTGCAACAGTTCCTTCTTGCAAATCTTTGGGCCGAAGGAAGTTGCATACACTGATTTTATAATATATTGTATCACCTCTTCAGAAGACAGAGTACTTATAAATACTAGATATTATCTACACATAACCAGCTGTGTCAACTCTGCTTGTCTTGCAGCTTCCGCTCCCAATCAGTAAACCGGTCACGTTCTACTAAAGCCACCAGAATTGCTTCTAGAGTGACAAAATACTTTAATAACTTTGAGGACATCAATGTATTCGCATCAATTTTATGTGAACAGAGATATTAGGGAGACAAATAAAGTACGGAGAGATCAACAATTAGCTGAATAAATGTTTATTATCTTAGGTACCTACATTCAAACTTTAGGTGTGCGTACGTTCATAACTCTTCTCAACTCGATTGATTTTTGTGTTTTTATACAAGAGCCTCTAAGTATAATCCGTACCTTCGTACCCATTTTATAAATGTGAAAGTGTGTTTATTTGTATTTTTATTTATCCTGCTTTCACGTCAAAACAGAGCGACGGATTGACGTGATTTTTTGTGTGGAAATAGTTGGAGGACTGGAGAGTAACATAGGCTACTTTTTATCCGGGTACCACGCGAGCGAAGCCGCGGGCAGCAACTAGTAATATCATAATTCAGTAGAGTCGCCACAAATTGTAGAGGAATCTCTAGCGTGCGTCGTAGAAAGTCGAAATGTTTAGAATGCGTCATAAATCTGGGCGGAAACTCATTTAGTTGAGACGAAATTCAACGAATCCTGCTGAGATTTTCAGAAAGTAATTAATTCGTCCAGTAAGGTCGTCTTTTTGTGATGAGCAAAATGTGGTTTCATGCATCTGCCCTCATTTATTTTCTGCATAACACGGTATATTAAAAAGGAAATTAAAAGCTCTGAGGTCGCATTTGAGCTATAAATACTAAGCCATCAGGGAAACTTCCTCTCCTGCCAACCGACCTGTGAACTATTTCCTTTCGCCGCATTTACACGGAAAAGCTTGCAACTAGGTAGGTACTATAGACATATTTTTTTATTTGTTATAAAGTAAAAAAAAAAGTAAAAACTATTTTATTGACATAAGGCACACTGTGTTAAACCACACTTAGGTATCTTAGGTAGGCTTGTACAGTTGGGCCGGCGGATCTAGGCGTTCGTGAAGTCAGGCTTTGCGCTGCGCAGTAGAATATTTTGTATGAAAAAGTTGCACTGCGCATCGAAACGGCTCTTCACGAACCGAGATCCGTTGGCCTTACTGTATCATTGCGGGTCCGAATCCCGTCGGAATTGAAAATTTTGATTTTTCATTTTCAAATACTTTTACATCTTCGAATACTCGAAGATAGAAATGCATTTTTACCATATTGATTTGTTCTTGTTTAGGATACTTTTAGATATTTTTAATTTATCTTTAAGGTTTTAACTCCCGTTCAATCACTCTGGGCTTCGAGCATTTAGGTACCAAATTGGTGTAAATTTTGGTACCTATGCATTTTAAAAATCTTGTTTAAGTTATCTAACGATATGAGAAAATGTCTACCTTCCTCTGTTTCTTTTTTTTTTTATTTTTATTTATACGAGATTATCGGCTTATTTACCATTTTATCTTGACTTTTTGACCTGAAATTATTAAAAGACTTATGCAGCAAAATCCCTAGTAGTCACAGGCAGAGCGATGATATGAAATGCTTGCAGCTTACAGCTTTATTGATGTAATCGAAAGACTTTATTATTTTCTTATGTTTTTCGTTGCCCAATAGCAATACGCACTGTTGGAATATGATAAGAAGGACATTTAATTCCTCAAAACGAATAATTATAAACTGCTTTTCTTTCTATGTAAATTCAGCCTTTGTCGTCGCCATCTTTCTTTAGAAAATAGAAACTATTATGAAGGAGAGTGGGCTGGTCCAATTAAATATCCATCCAAAGGTGAGATCTTCTTTCAAAAGCGCTTACGCTAATAAGGCACCTCTTTGAGGGTGACAAATCTACATCGAGCTATGCTGCGCTGTACTGCGCTGTGCTATGTTTGGTCAACTCGCTCGTCCAATATTTCAATGACGTTACAAACAAACCATGCTGTGCTGCGCTGTGTGAGGCTACGCTCTGTTTACGACGTTTTGTTTGACGTAACCATAGCACAGCGCAGTACAGCGCAGCATAGCTCGATGTAGATTTGTCACCCTGACAGTCCTTGTCGATTATAAAATGCAAATGAATGCGAGGAGCGGAATTTATTTTTTGAATTATGCATTTGAAGTAGAGCCTTTGAGAGATACTCAGTAGGTATACTGAAATAAGAATAAAATATGTGCACATTGTTGAGACATTTTATTATTTAGATACTTATTTATAGAAAGAGACGTGATTATTTATACCTATGCCTCTTAAAAGTATGCTTTCGTAGAATTTAAATCAAGGGTAACGAAGAACAGAGATGGTTGGAGAGATGTGGGGGAGACCTTTGCCCAGCAGTTGGACGACATAGGTTTAAAAAAAAATGAAGAGAAAAGTAAGTAGTTTTATCATAGAATAATTATAAAACTCATTGCAAAATGTCGGTCTAGAATCTAAGAATAAAAAAATAAAAAGCGCATTCGATTTTCTAAATTAATTAAATTATTAATTCAATTTAATCAGTTGAGCTGTTCATTTGAAACTCAATTTCCATTCTACAACCATTTAATGGAATAAATTGTTTGTAAGATTGTATTGCTTACTTAGTTCAATTTAATGAATAAGATCACATTTTTGTGTATTTTTCCATGTTCAATCGGAAAATTTAAATCAATACCTATCGAATATCATTACTTACACCGGAGCATCTAAAAAAAGGCTTACAAATGAACTAAAAATATTATAAGTAATACAAATAGAGCATCGAGCTGTGGAGACCAATTTGATAACCTATAAAAGTCCGTATTAAGTTTCCCCAAAAATAAAAGGACAAAGGGACAATTGGCTATTTTAAGAACCATAGGACTGAGGGAACTTACGTTCGACTTTGGTATATAGAAGTCACCGTTAAGTGTTCTAAATGTAGTTACGAAGTCTCGACGTTTATATCAAGTGTTGAAAAAGAAAACGTAATAAAAATAGACCTTTAGAAAAAAACACATTTCGTTATATTCAGATCGCTTACAATCATTAGGTAGACGTACCCAAACATTAACTTGTATATAACTTACATTTTTGTATGTAATTAAATTCTACAGGATTCAGTTATTAACATTTGAGGTACCTACATATTTAAAAAGTACATTTATATCCTAGAACTTATAAGTAGATAGGCTGTGGCCACGTGGTGCGACCGCATATGTTCACTGATTGTCCTTTTCTCATTTTTACTAAGCGGCTAACCGCGTGCCGCTCGGGCTGATTTTAGTCTGACGCTCACCGTCAGCGCTGATAGGCGAGTGATCTTTATTACAAATAAGGATACTGATTGTTTAGCAGAAATGGCTACGCTGATTGCTCTCGTCAGTGCTGGACAATCAGTAGGTATCCTTATTTCATTGTAATAAAGATCACTCGCCTATCAGCGCTGACGGTGAACGTGAGACTAAAATCAGCCTTATACATTACTATAACCACCCGTTGTA
Organism: Camptogramma bilineatum; assembly: GCA_958496255.1. NCBI lineage: Eukaryota > Metazoa > Arthropoda > Insecta > Lepidoptera > Geometridae > Camptogramma > Camptogramma bilineatum. The sequence goes on from OY292458.1 coordinate 11,937,358, forward strand.
TGAAGCAAAAGAAAACAGAGGCTGTTATAGAACATTGTTTGACGAGTGTAGGCGTGATTTATGTGACCGATAAAAGGTAGAGTTATTTTTAGCAAAAGCTTTCTGTTATATGACTGGTAAAGGTAGACAGGGTTACACAATTCTTAAATTAGTAGGTATCTTGTTTTTGTATTTAATATTTGTTTTTTTTATTTAAAATCATAAGCAGGATATTTTTTATTGTTTTGTGCTTCAGAGCACATTTTACTTTTCACGCAACTTATTCATTTTAAAAGTTTACTTATCTCTAATGATTTTGATTTATGAAAAATAGAGTAGGTACAGCCGAGGTTTTATAAAAAAAATCACGTCTTTACAAAAACTTAGTACTTATTTAAATAGTAATCAGTCATGTTGTTAATATAACATAACATAAGCTATGGATGCTTAATTTGGGGCTAGAGTCTAGAACGATGCTGGACCTTTCACACAGCATCGTCTAGCCGCTAGATGATGCTGTGTGAAAGGTCCAGCAATATTTATTTATTCCTTACCTATTCGATCGTGTTGACGTAAAATACAAATTCTATAAAATAATAAGAGTGCCATCACATTGTTTTTTTAATAACTATAAACAATACAAATCTGAGCTAACGTAATAGGCCTTCACTTTTGCGATCAGTACCCTAACTTACTCATACTTTTAAATATTTTGCACAGGATTTTACCGCGTTATTTACTATTTTTATATCATTTCCCGAAGATTCGGCTGTGTTACCATAACGTATCGAATTGGTAAAAAATCGAACTCAACATCCTGTTATAAAGACACAAAGTAATTTCATTACAGTCATCACCCTTCAAGCCCTGTCTAAAATCTTTCCTCTCTCTCTCTCTCCAGCCAATATTCCTGTCGTAGGACTAGGTACAGTCAGCGTCATCAATCGGTATCCCCCTATTGATTTTAACAAGGACCCTTTTCATTTCAACTTTGGATTTCAGTCGGATTTGCTAGTATAGGAACTCGAGCGAAATTAGATATCCATAAGTATACTAGCAAATCCGACTGAAATCCAAAGTTGAAATGAAAAGGGTCCTTGTTAAAATCAATAGGGGGATACCGATTGATGACGCTGACTGTACATATAGGTACGCTTAAGTAGCTCTCAGCGTCGATAGGAACTCGAGTAGCTTCTTGTAGGTACTGAAGTGGATTCGAAGCTCTAGCGAATGGCAATGCAACGCATAGGTCAAGTTGAAAGGTCAAGCCCACAGGGTCTGAGAGTCAGAAGCTCCTAGTAAAATAATAACTTAAATATTTAGAAAGAACAGGTAAAAGTTATAACCAAGTTTAAAAAAAATTGTATGGAATTATTTAGACTGGCCTCTCAGCTCAGTGGGTAGCTCTGGATAAATATTTGTACCTCCTCCTTTTTTTGAAGTCGGATAAAAAGAAGTATAGCGACAGGCAGTGGATTAAAAAAACATTGTTCTTAGCTATTCACTACTTGATAAATCTAATTATTTCTTCGACATAATGATAATTATTATTACGGGATTTTATCGCGTACCTTTTATTTATTTTGTTTCCCGACGTTTCGAACACGTTACAGCGTTACAGTATTTCTTCGACATCAAAATTTCAGTTCGGCAATAATTTTCGATTAGTATTCCTAGACACAACTGCCCTTGAACACAGTACCTACCTACTAATTGAAATTATTACGAAATAATTTTGTCAATTTACGATTCTAATTTGGCATTATACTGTATTATTTTTACTGTCTTGTTTTAGGTACATTTGCATAAAACCTAAAAAAGTAAATAACTCATAAATCACTCATACTCAAACTCATAAATAACTCAAGTAAATCACTCAAGTAAGTTATTTACTTTTTCACAATCAAAGGCCTTTGATCGGTCTTTAACTATTATTATAATTATAATAATTATTACCTACTATTATTTATTTATTTCTCTCAATTATCTTAGTAACTTGGAAATATCTACGTCATTTCTATTACTATTCAATTCATTTATTCAGTGGGACCACAAGGATCATTTTGAATAGTCTTGAGAGCTCGGTGAATCTACTTCTGTTCTTTCGTGACCAATTATTCAATTAACAATTATTGTTCTCTTCCCAGGCTAGGATAGTCAAGAAAATCTATAAATAATAGGCAAAGCATAAAATATTCTACACAGGTCTGTGGAAGCTAACCAGATTATATCAAGCACAATATTTGCGCTATCGTATGAGACGTGACGGTATCAGGCATGAATATTCATTATCAATCTACTCCAAGATGATGCAGGCCGCATTAATCAACTATATCTTGAAACAAGCTTGAAACAAAGATTTACACAAGGTTAGGTTAGACTTGAAATCCATACCCTACCCATATGTGTTTGTTTGATTGTTTGTCTTGCTTTCACGTCAAAACAGAGAGACGGATTGACGTTATTTTTTGTGTGGAGATAGTTGGAGGGCTGGAAAGTACCATAGGCTCCTTTTTATCCCGAAAAAATGCATGTTTTCCGTGGAATAAAAAAGTAGTAGTCGCCGCGGTCGTAGAAGCCGCGGGCGTCCGCTAGTGCTTCATAAATTGAACGCAAATATAAGTTTAATACAATATCAAAGTAACGTTTTCTTGTCGCCGATGGGCTTATAAAAATTGCTATGTCTACGCGTTTAAGGCCAAATGTAATCGTTTGGCTTTGATTTTGTATAAACACAAAATAATTACTTACGTCAAATATTTGTTTTGACGAGCCTAAATCTCGAGATCTCAAGGAATTCCATCAGTCAACATGTTTTAACCTTTTCAAAAGTTAACTGTAAATAACACAGCATTAAAACTGTATTAGGCCCTCTCGGTCTTAAAACTCAAAACGAAATATCGTACTCGCACGTAGATACCTACCAATTTTCGTAGTTTCACTTAAATTGGTGGAAACTGAACTCGGCACATTTGACTAACATTAGCTGAACCACGAAAATTGGCACGATATTTTGTTTGTTTTAAGAGTAGCCAGACAGCCAGAGAATGGTAATGCTGTCAGTGTCTAGAGCACGCTTCAGTGGCAGTGATTTAAATTGTTTACGATGATCCTTTGTAAATATATTGTAGACTAGCTGCTGCCCGCGGCTTCGCTCGCGTGGTATCCAGATGAAAAGTAGCCTATGTTACTCTCCAGCCCTCCAACTATCTCCACACAAAAAATCACGTCAATCCGTCGCTCTAATTTGACGTGAAAGCAGAACAAATAAACTTACACACTTTCACATTTATAATATGGGTGCGGATTACTTTCTGTACATAAATGTATAGTTACTTGAGAATCAAAATCTACTTCAATCTTATTACAACTCATTCGATTCAATAGCGCTATAAGATTTTCAAATTGATACAAATACTTATCCGATGGAGTACACGAGTACTTACCTAAACAATATTCATAAAATGTATATATTGCAAAGAACCTCCGATCTTACTTTTCAGTTTAGCTCCTATCAATTGCAACGACCTCGTACGTGTGAATCGTGTTAGCGACGTGATAACCGCAGCATGAATATTAATTTTCAATCAAAACTAGTACTATGTATTCGCGTATTAAAACCGATGGAATTCTTTTATGTGATCTGCTATCATTTCTTACGCGATTTTTTCGGAATCGTCATGTTATGGTATTCACAACAGAACAATAGCAGGTAGGTAAGTACTTCTTTTTTTTCACTCCCTAATAAATTAGAGCTTCAAAAAGTTAAAATGCTGATAAACTTTATTTACAACCTTACACAAAGCCTTATATTAATGTACAAACGAACTTTGGAATTTCGCCGTGAGTCTGTTTTTCTAAATAAACATATAAATACGTATCGTAATTTGTACGTCGAAAAAACAAATATTAGTCTAAAGTTTAAATTAAACTCAGTCTATTAAATACGTACCAGCGCTAATGAAGCTCTATGCACACGCTGAGTGGTGACCTATTTTGTAATCTAGGTCTAGATTTTAGTTAACTAATTTATAATTTTTCGAATTTGTTATTTAATATCCAAAAAATAAACGATTTATATTTTACTAGCTGCTGCCCGCGGCTTCGCTCGCGTGGTACTCGGATAAAATGTAGTCTATGTTACCCTCCAGCTTTCCAACTATCTCCACACAAAAAATCACGTCAATCCGTTGCTCTGTTTTGACGTGAAAGCAGGACAAATAAACAAACAAATATACACAATTTCACATTTATAATATGGGTACGGATTCTATTCTAAAATGTTTTGAGAAAAAAAAATCAATCAACTCAGTAAGGGTATAAAAATTAATAAAAGACGAAACAAATCGCATTTACCTCGTTAGGTAATAGTGGTGAAAGGATTACTCGCTGCATCGAGCTAATAGGTAGGGGCTTACCGTTCGAGCTTTCAAAGGGAAACGGGCTTTGAGCTGCAGCCTACACGTGACGGAATAATCTCGAATGTGATGTGGGTGGCTTGACAAGCTAATTATATGGGCTTTGGTCTCAGGTGCTATATAGCCACGAAATCATATAGAAAGCAATATCACTACTATATTCTTGAGGGCTGGTTCGCGGTTAAGGCATATAGGTGCCATAGCCGCGAAATCACATTTACAGTCAGCGTCAAATTAATATGAGCGTCTAGAGTAGTCAAAAGTATCTGAAATACATGAAAACGTCAAATTGCTTTCATACTTTCAAATACTTTTGACTACTCTAGCTAGACGATCATATTAATTTGACGCTGACTGTACAAGAAAACAAGTAGGTACCTACCTATTACATGACTTTGTCATCAAAGTTAGTACTGTACGTACATACACTGTACACTTCGCTTATAACTTAGTGCGCCGACCAAACTCACTATAGTCGTAGGTATTGCTAATTATACGGACTAAAAACATATCAAAATTGAAGGAAAAATGTAATTTTTTCCTTCAATTTTAGTCCGTATACCTAATGAGCAATCCGACTATAGAGCATTGTTTCCAAAAACAAAAGAGCGCTCTAGCGAGCCTGGTCGGTGCACTAAGTTTTTATGCATAAGACCGTCAGTTTAGCCATTCAAGATCTTTTGGTGGTGTCCAAAGGGGTATTCAAGAGCATGTCCAAATACACATTTGGCACTTACTCACATTTTTAAGAAAGAAGTATTTTGTAAGGGACCTGTTGCAAGCCCATCGCCGCATTAAGTATATTAAATTTATTAATTCGTAGATTGAATCGAAAGTACTCATACCTGCAAATGATATTGTTATATGTAACTTCTAAATCTGACCTATGTTTAAACCCAACTCGATTATTGTTCTGCTTGGTAAGAAAAGCCATGGTTTATAATTCAGTGGCAGTAATTATGCAACTGTGCTTCAACGAGCTTTAATATGTCAGTCATACCCAACTACATACTACCAGATTAAATAATACTGTACTGCTAAACCACATTTATCTGGTGCTCTTACCTAACTCATAAAAAATAGATGTAAGTAATTAGATACTTCAAAAAAATCAGTAGATACTTGACTGTTTTAGGGAGGTCTCAAGTTTATACTTATTTACGCATGTATGTGTATCAAAAAGTTTATTACATAACTCTATGGTTACGCTCTGAAGTGTGATGTAATATTACTAAGATTGCCTGTAAATAAATATAGATTGCCTTCGCTGAGGAACCACAATTTTCGCGAGCATCCGGTGTTGATGAAACAATAGGAAACGTCTGGCCCAAATGCTGAATTAACTTCCTTTGAGGGTTATATTCCTGAACCTAGCATCATATTTCACTTTTATCACTCAGCCAGGACTCCTGACCTTGCATAATTTACACGATAAAGAAAGTACTTACTGTGAACAGAATTTATGGCGATGTACTGTCAGCGGAAACTTTAACCCCGTTTCGTTAAAAGCTTCCGTGGGTGGAAGTAGAACACTAGTTTGTTCTATAAAGTTTAAAACGACTAGCTGAACTTACGAAGAATAATGGCAAATATAAACAGAGCTTTATCGCATGTTATTTCCCGCCGGAATTCGAAATAAACTATTGTTTTCGATCTTCAAACTTGACTTTATCATGAGGTTTGAGCATATCTTTTGGAAACTAACAAACAACAAGTATATAAAGTAAGCTGGCCCATGAAACTTCCGTAGTCTGAGCTGATGTTTACAAAATATATTTAATGGTACTTTAGTCGAGGTTTGGCAAAGATATTCAAAAGATCATCTACGATAACGTGGCCTTACTGCTTTTGTAAGGAAATTAAGTAGCACCCAACCGTAATTCGGCCAAGGTTGAGCCACAATCGGGCTTACTGACTCATGGGGAGTCAATCTGAAATGACATGGCTTACTCGCTGGATTGGCACGATAAGGCTGTGCTTTGAAGGGGATTTGGAGTAGACTTTATCATAATTATTTTTGTAGAATAATCATAATTGATGTATTTGGAGAGTGACTTCTTAAGGTGCGTCCAGATATCGCGTACCCTGGGTACGCGTAGTCAGTATACGCGTGTCCAGAACGCCTGGTCCATAGCTGTGGCTACGCGTATAGTGTACGCGTAGCTACAGGTACAGACTTGGCGTTCTGGACACGCGTAACCTGACTACGCGTACTCAGGGCACGCGATATCTGGACGCAGCTTTACAGTTTGAACCATTGTTTTGAGAAAAAAAGAGAGCGGCTCTATTTTGGTGGCTGGACTTTAGTTAAATAAGAATTAAAAAAAAACATACATACAGCCGAACATAGAACCTCTTCCTTTTTGGAAGTCGGTTAAAAAATATCAGGAATCATGTCGTACCGAACGATACACTTACTTCAATAAATGGTTTGAGCGTATTTTTCGATGGGTTTAAAACTTACAAGATAAAATACAGAATGGATTATAAGCAATAGATGACTCATACTTAAAACTTTTAATGTTATTTGAAAGAAGATAGTAGTCTCTATTATTTACATATAATTATTTCTAGGAATAACTAAAGAACTTAGCAGCTGTTATAGGCGGTGACGAACTGACGATGACCAAAACCAAACTTCTTACATTTAGTAAATTCTATATTTCGCTGGGACAAATCACGTACCTACTTATTAATTTGAGTTATGTACGAAGGGCCGTAAATGGATGAGATCGGATTTTCTTCAAACTTTTAGGATCAATTGGTATTTCTTAAAAACTTTGCTACAGTTTAAGTAATGTTTTGAGAAAAAATAAGAACTTTATTATTATTTTGCCAGCCCTCACAAAACCTGCCTTCCGGTAAGGGAGTGGCCACACTACGTTTTCTGCACCGCGTTTTTGAGCTGCGCGTTTGTATCGATACAAACGCGCGTTCGCAGTGCGTTTGTTTCCATACAAAAGCGAACCGGGAGCGCGTTCGCATCGCGTTCGAATCGCGTTTGTATCAATACAAACGCGCTGCAAAAAACGCAGTGTGTCCACTTCCTAAGTGTCTGCGTAGGTGGAGCCCTCTGTTGTTGAACAAAGTCAATAAAACTTTGCCGTTTAATTTATTAGCAAAGCAAAGAGGATCAAGTTACCCAGCGGTCACTTTGCTCGCAGCTGTTTATACTGCGGAGATTTAAACAAATGTTTACATACACGATGAGGGTTTATGGAGATGCGAAAGAACTTCATGTAACTTTATAATTAGCCCGTATGTATCTACTTTGGGTTTTCTGAACACAAGAAATTGCTTTTTCCATAGTTTTTTTTATTTTTAACGGAGTTATTTTTCGCTGACTTGAGGAGGATCGTTTGAATCAATGATTCGATCGAATCCCGTTGGAATCGGAGATTTTGATAAGAATTTACATTTTCAACAAAAAAAAAATCTTACTTATGTTAAATGTTAAATGTTCTGAAAATAATATCAACCAAAAAAAGACTCATTTCAACATTTTTTTTTTCAAGAACTTTGTCTCAAAAATAAAATCCAATTACAATTCAGTGTCAAGGGATTATCGACCTTCCCCATATGAAAGCAAAGTTTAGTTTACATTATCAATTTGATATTTGTTTCGATAGTCGTATCTTCGAAGCGAGAAACTCGCACCATGTAAATAGCGTTTTTTTATTCGTTTATCTAAGTAGACTCGCCCGTGGATTGACAGTTGAGTAAATTCGATTCACACATATCAGTGAAGCCACAGTTCCGACACTGGAACGGCACAGTGCGAAGTATTCTTTCATACATTCTTCATCATTCTATGAACGCAACCCCACTTGTCAGTGTCAGTGACGACACTTTGATATAATGATTTACACAGAGATTGAGCGTTTTTCGACTAGCCCGGCACGGCACCGGCACCGGCACCGGCACCGGGCGCCGGCGACGCAAAAATGTATGAAAATGTACTGCTCGTTTTTCTACTTGCCGGCGCCGGCACCGGCAGATTTTCATACATTTTTCATCCCCACCACCGGTGCCGGTGCCGGTGCCGGTGCCGTGCCGGCTAGTGGAAAAACGCCCAATGGATACTGAACTGAGCGAACACGTTGCCGGAACCTGTGGCTTTACTGATATGTGTTAATCGACCTTTAGAGTGACCTTTATTCAAGATAATAGGTCATCTTATCTATAAAATCAATCGAGATAACATACCGATAGACATTATCTAATCGTAAAGCACTATCTATCGTTATCATTTACCAAAAATCGCTGAACTCAAATCGAGAGTTCTAAAAACACATGGTAGATTTTTGTTATTTTCTAACGAATGAATGTAAATATTTAGGTAACCATCACAAGAGGTCCTTAGAGCTTTCGCTTAATTTTACTCCAAAACTGTTTTATAAAATAACAAAAAATAAATCTGTATTTCAGTTACTCCATACGACATTGTCTCGACAGGCCTCGCTGACCCTATTTAAAAGTACACGTTTCGTGTTCAGAATTCATAGTGGCTGCTTTACTCGTAGCCTATTTCGCGTGAAATTAACAATTGATCGCTCGACACGAAGCAATCCCGTAACGAGTATGTTCGCGATGAAGTAACAGACTAAGGACTCGTAACATATCGAATTCTAGGTCATAGGTCAGATTTTTAGGAAAATAAAAGACATTTCAAATGAACTACAGTCCAACTCTGTTAACTGGGCTTTAAGACCGTCTATCTTTCCATTATCTATCTCTTATTTTCTCGCGGTGATCGTACTGAAAGGCAAGACTTTTATCTTGGTTTATGAATAAAGCATGAGTAACATAAATCATCCTGAACCGTATTCGTCCTATCTTTTCAAGAACAGTCTAGAAAATATCGGAATGTACCTTCTCTGAATCGGAAACTATGATTTCATTTTATGGAAAATGGTTTTAATATCCTTTAACCCTCCGTAAACCCCTTCTAAATCCGGCCCTGATGAATGCATAATAACTTTCAGCGTGACCGTGCCAAGCAATTATCTTTCAACAGCCGTCACATTAATCATTAATTGTGTTACTGGTTTGTACCGGTGCTGACTGATATTGCATCTAATATAGATTTTGCAATATTCATTCGCATTATACGGTGATGGTATCACTTCTTAAAGTAGTAGGTAAGTATTATTTATTGTATTGCCTTGGGGATATAGTTGTGATCCTGTTTCGTTTCGGTTTTTAAAGTTATTGGTTTTTCACACATAGTCATGAAAGTCAGAAGTAAACAATTCTTTCACTGGGAATGTAACAGAATGTTGCCCTGGCAGCCCAGCGGAGCTAAAAAGGTCGCTATTGCAGATTTGCAATATGAAATGAACTATAATGCCGTCTCTTTTCACTCTCAGTCAATGAAAAGAGATGGCAATAGTTCAATTCCTTTAATGCGATTCTGGAATAGCGACCTCTTTAGCTCCGCTGGTTTCACTTCCGTATTCGGGAATCCAAACCTTAAAAAATATTAGCCTAGTTTGCCAGTTTTTAAAAACAGATTAACCAGTTTTTTAAAAACAGATCAACTCTTGTCATAAATACTTAGAAGTGAAAAATGTCTCAGCAGTTTCGCAGACAGCTCTGACGATAGTATGATAGATGTATACGATAGTGAAGGAACCACACGCGGTTGACGCGGCAACCTGATTTGATTTCTATGTAATTTCCGTCTTCCCATGCGGGTTCCTCGCACGTGAGAGGCTGGCCTTAGAGCGGTCCACAAAGTGTGAATCACGTAAACACAAACAGAGGCGAAACATTTGCTTTCTTTGAACCAATGTAAATTAATATCTAAGTAGGTATCTGAAGATGTTTTACATTATTTTAAAGTAATCACAATTGGTAGATCGCATCTATTAGACTAAGTTCAGATGAACGCGTGGCGACGCGCGGTTGGCTCGGCGAGCGGCTTGAGATTGTAACAAATTAATGTAGTTGTGTACATGACCGGGCGTCATCTACATAGCATGACTTCATTGAAACTTTAATTAGTAAAATACGACTATAATCAAGTGTCGTTAAAGAATGCTATCCTATGGCCGATAAATATTGCATTTTCTCTGATCGAACTACGCATTCACGCCATGTGTTTAGTTAGAGCCTTATAAATAACTATGCCTGTTAAACTGTTCTGTCCCGCTGTCTCTCTGATAAATATCATCCATAATCATCAGCCTAACATCCTCTTCCCTGGATGGTTGAATCGTTTATTTTTTAATATTTTTCCCATAACTGTATTTATGGTACTTCAGTACCTAGGTCTTGACATTATGACATGAGGATAATGACATGGGTGACTCATATGTCGATAACAAAGACTGGGGTGATATCACGCAGGTTTTTGTCATATATTCGCTCAATATTGTAGATAATATTCAGCCAAATTGAATAGCATAACTCAGACACAATTATCACTATTCTAAGACTAGACACTGCCTATGGCTTTATTCACTTAATAAATAATTATAATATGATCTTTATTTAAGGAAACTTAAGAGGGCTGCGACCGGCGAATTTCCATAAAAACGTAATACCGAAATCATTTAAAATGTAAGCATGTTTATATCAGTTTATGTTGTTAGATTAGGAGAGTAGGTATTTATCTAGGTTCCTGTTAAACTTTTGTTCCGAAAAACTTAGCTAAAAAGAAATGTAAGCCAATTGAATTGAAATCTTTGTAGGTACACCAAAAATGGCATTTTTTCTTTTCATTTGTTCTATAGTAAGTTTTTTGAAACAAAAGTTTAACAGGAACCTAGATAAATACTACCTTTATCCAAATAATATCGTAAAGTGATAAAAATATGCTCAAATTTTTAATTATTTTGGTATTACGTTCCTAGGTAAGTAGATACGTTCGCCGAGCCCTTAAGTAACAGAATGTAAAATACCTAATCTAAGGCCCATAGAATGTACCTACCTTACACTAACAGACTACTAGATCGTAGATCACTACGAATCTGGGGCAGACAACCTATGAAAGTATGAATCGTCGTAAGACTCCAGCAGGCCAGTAGGTACCTACTCATAAATGTATGTATAGATGAGATAATATACAGAATTAACTTCACGACTAAGCTTTGTTCATGTGGTGTACCAACATCCCTATGACACTAAGAAAGGACATAGTTATACCACAGTTTTACGCTGGTGAAACAGTTTTTAAAATCTGTTCTGTAATTTTAGAGATGATGTCAATATCCCTCACAAATCAACTTACAAACAAACTTTACCTATTCAAAGTATTAATGGAGATGAAGTACCTACTTTGTAATTGGTGTTTGTTATTACGACCAGAAATAACCATCGGCTCACATAGTTCACGGTCAAGTTTAATCTAAATTGATTGAAACTTAGAATAGATATTCATCAATATCAGTGCTGCGGATGATCACTAGTAAAAGCTCACATCTCAGTTCATCTTCGAATAATCGAATAATTTGTCTTAAAATACGAATAGTAATGTTATGTATAAATAAATAGTTGTGTCTGTTTGTGCTTATTTGAATCAACTAATAACAAATAACGCGATTACCTAATAAATGCCTTACAAATATTTCCAAGCAAACACATATTCGTTATATTAGAAAACTTAAGTGTAAATACAACATAAAAGCGCCTCGTGTTATTTATCTCATTTTGTTTATTACTTTTGTCACCAAGAAATTCCTGAGATACATGCTCGAGTGATGCCATTTGGCTGAGAGCTGCAAATTGTAGGAATACCGCAAAGTTTGCCAGTCATGAGTAATGTAAACATTGTTCATAACAGAAATATTCAATGAGTGTATATTTTCCGTCTCTAAGACCCACACAATAATGTAAACCATTTAACAAAATAAAATTGGTTGGAAAGAATAAATTATTTGAATACAACAATTTTGAAACTCTAGCTAGAAGAACTTTTAGCATAATAAATGGAAAATACTGTCATTTCTCAGAAATACAATACGTAATGACTTTAGTTTATCCTGTGTTCTATTATACAAATCATAATTTGATAAATTTTCTACGTATGAGAATAACCACGCTACAAAAGCTAGATGGGTTCGATTTGTGATTTAAAAAGACAAGCATTTCGATTATTTTTTAGATAAATGAAGCTGTTGACGGAAACCATAGTAAACACTGAGTTCACGACCATTTAAAAAATAAAACAAAGAAATCTCAACTATTAGGTCTATAAAATTCTTAATAAATTATCATTTATGCATTTATAAGTTAAATGCAAATGGCTCCACTGGACTATGCATAACATTATCTAAGTACCACCTTTTTCATGTTAACCGTAGTAGCTCTACGAAGTATTCAATTATAAGGGTGCGCATTGCGCAATTACGGGGAAGTTTGCAAATTCTTTCCAATCTAAAGCTGTGTGTACCTAAAAAGATCCTAAATGAATGAAGATCTGTGAAAAGTTCTATCAGAATTCTGTTTTATGGTAAAGTAAGTTAAAGAGACAAGACTGTTTATTAACACATTGATCTATTCCATAGTTTCTCAACCTTATTTTGCCTACCGCCCACTTTGAAAAAATATTTTTTTCAAGAGATTCCACCCCCATATCTCAATGTGCCATCTCAATGCCCCCTAATTTTCTCTGGGTCTTCTACTGCCCCCCTGAAAGTTTCAAACGTCCACAAGGGGGCGTTATCGCCCACGTTGAGAACCGATGAGTTATTTAAACACATACCTAGTTTACTTACCTTTTTTTTTCTGCGTTTTGAGCAACACTAAAACTGTGATTCACCTATCAAAGTACAATTTTATGACATTGCGTCACACGGTATAACATTATGGATAAGGTTATTATGTACATAAAGCTTTGATGGAAAGCGTGCGAGGGCTAAGCAAATATTTTCGCATGCGATTCGCGTATGTGATGTCGTAGACACTTTGTTATTAGATTGGGTATCGTATGACACAGGTGGGTTTTTCAAAGCTTTTTGCTAAAGCACATTCAATAATGGAGTACCTAAGTATTCTGTATGGTGGAGTGTTTGTGATGTAACTTGCTTAGTTACTGTTGTTCTCGATGAAAAAACGAATTTCTGCGCGGTGACAAAACAAGGGTGACCGCTAGGGCATTCATAGCTGCGGGTTTAAAAAGGTCGCTAAAGCAAGAATCACAATATGAAATGAACTATAATGCCATCTCTTTTCACTCTCAGTCAATGAAAAGAGATGGCATAGGTATAGTTTAATTTCTATTGCGATTCTGCAATAGCGACCTTTTTAAGCCCGCTGAGCGCTTTTGTGATTCGAAAAACATTAAATTGTTGGTCGCAGCTATAAAATCAGTACACCTTATCGAGGAGATTTACATGCTTTCAAATAATTCAACACACAGTCGTTCTTAATTATTTATTCTGAGTAAGATCTAAACAAGTACCAAAACTAAACCAACGCATGATATAGGTTGAAAATTATCAAAGTTATTAAATTTTCAATTTGATAAAAAATATCGAAGTTAAAGTCGTCGAAGTTTCTCTAACGATCACGAACTTTCTAATCGTGATGTAGATGGGTCGATCTCCAGAATTGGCGTATTTGGTTGATCGCTATGGTGCTTTTTGAATAGTGATATTATTACTGTTCTGTATTTTTATTTCGAAAAGGAGGTGTCTAAATAAGCTTATTTTCATATTGGCCCCTAATTTTATCAACCAGTTTTTGAAATATTTAGGTGTGAAAATTTCAAGACCAGAGCGATCAGTATTGATGCTAAAACAGTATCTATAAATAATTTTAAGGAGTATCACTAACCTCTTGATGTTCAAAAAAGGACTAATACACAATTAGACGCATATCCCTCCGATAATTTGTGTAAAATCTACCCTTATACTCATAAATCTTAAACACCCAAATAGAAAAAATATAAGTAGAAGAGGCACAGACATACAAATAGACAGATACTGAGACAGGTGAAAGTAAATAAAAACTGTTAAAACGCTTCCTTTTTCTCATAAAATGCAATATTTTGATCGATATGGTCTTTTTGACCACAGCGATCAATACCAAAACAATCAAAAAAGTAACTTATTCAATGATTCTGCAGAGATGCAAAACAGTAGAAAGCTATAATTTTTACATGGTAAATACATCCCTAAAACCCTTCTAATTATTGAATTAAAACCTATACAAAGTGAATAACAAATGAGAAAAAGGTAGCATAGCAATCAAACATTTACAAATCCAAAGACAAAGTAATCAACTGTTTATCTCTATATCTCAACACCATGGCAATGCAGTGCATGCCTGTCCCCCTCAGTAGACAGAGCATACCTGATGACAGCGTACATGGCGAAAACCGATTGGTTAAAGAGTACAGCTAGGGATGTAGACATGGATTCATGTCGATCCACAGCGATCAACAAAAACGCGCGGACATAACTTATTTTTCGAATTAAACTGAAACTATTCATTTATTGTTAACTTTTAATTTAATTCAAGTCAAGTAAACCTTTTGGTTTGTAGAATAAATAAAGAACATATCGTAATGTATGAACACAAAAAAGTTACGTACTATTTTCTGAATCAAACTGGAGTCAGGACAGCCCACAGCAATCAAGTTTTCGAGGTTTCTGATTTTTTTAAATACATTTACAATAACGTCAGATCAATAATTCTGAGTGCCCAAGGTAGCTAACAGGCCAAACTATCTAACAAAAAAAACTCCTGTTAAAAATTATTACTGTAAGGTAGGATTCTCCACTCGGACATCAAAAATTTTTGTTTTGGAGACTGACCCAGATCTAAGTGATTAATATTCAATTGAATTCAATGCTTGTCTATTTGTTGCCTGTACTTTGAATTCTACTTTGAAAATACCTAACGATTATTTCTTTCCGTTTTTCTATCTAGGATTTTTTATTCTTGTATGCTGAAACGTTAGTAATTTTAACACTTTTACGATATATATGTATCTGATAATAGCCCAGTAAAATCACTATAAAATGACTCAATGCCATCCAGTTGGTTAGTGGTAGTTCTATAAGCTCGAAGGGTAGACATGGTAAATTTACGGGGGTTCTATTCCAATATACGAACTCCAACAGTACATACATATTATATCGTATATTGGTTCGTATATTGGCGTATATTGGTTCGTATATTTCCGAAGAAAATCTACGAATCGGATACATTCCGAAAAGTGTGAATCGCACTGAATCGCACCTATGCAAATGTTAATAAGCTCTAGGGACACAGTCGAGTCTGATTCCCTTAAGACCCACCATATTCCTGGCCATACCCCTGGGGTAGGGCGGGACGAAACAGAAAGCGCTTTGGTACAAAGCAGTATACTTGTATACCTACGTAAATACAAGTTTACATACAATAAATGAACTTGGAGCTTTTTTCGTTCCTAATCTACCGTTCGCACGTACTTATTATATTTCTACAGTATGAAAATACTATGTGCCCGTTTTCATTATTACTGCTCAAGGCCTAGATTTTTGATATTTCTTACCATTTTTACAAAATAAATTTAAAAGATGTTGGATAATCTTTGAAAGCTTTGAAAGTGAACCTTTGTGACCAGAATCATGTTTCTCAAAGACTAGAAATTAAATACAATCGAAAATCACAATTACCTACATTTTTTTTTTCGGTTTCCAACTTTTTTTAGACTTATTAATCCACCTTGTTAGAAAGTTGTCGTAAATAAATTGATTTGATTAAAAGGCGTACCGCTAGAGCTGAGGGATACTTAAGTAAGGGTCACGTTTACAGTAGTGAAGGGTAGCTGGTAAAACTGATCCCATCAAAAACATCAGTGAATGGATAATCTTCATAATTACTGCAATTATGTATTTGAAAAAATATTTCACCATTTGAAATGTACGTTTTTACAGATGTTAATGTTAATTTTATGTTCCGGTAGAAATCGAGGTGGCCACTAGTACACGTATGAAATGTAATGTTCATAATGAGCTCGTAGCTAACTTGGCCGCTTGAAGGGCTCCATTATGGCTTAACGATTTAAAAGCCGGGACCGACAATTTAATGTGTCTTCCGAAACACGAAAGCGCTCAGCTATTAATGCCACTGCGGTCACCCATCCAAATTGTGAGCGTTCAGAACTTCGCAATATTTCAACGATCTTAAAACGCCGCTAGTACTAAAACGAACATACACGTACATATGTCTATGTCTATGTCTATGTCTATGTCTACATACATACATAAAATCACGCCTGTTTCCCATCATAGGGGTAGGCAGAGACCACAGATCTCCACATACACGTACTAAACTTTTTGCAAGAGTTGCATTGCTAGATTATATTTCAAATATTTATATTTATATGTCGCTGTTACTGTTAGTAGAAACTTTAGAAATTCTAAGCTAACGTAACATTTATTAATAAAAACACTTGACGTTGTTGTACCTGAACCCCAGTGTGGTGAAATGTTATAACTTTGAGCAACAACTTTTTTAATATCGTAAAATGATTGCCCACCGTTCAAACATGTTTGAAATAAAAGCTGCAAGTGCGACAGAGCCAACTTTTACTGAATAAAAAATGTTTTGTTGAGTCTTGTTTACCATGTACGTATGATTCTTAGATCAATAAAAATTAGAACGTAGATAGGTACTTATTTGTTTCTGTTTAAGCTTTGGTTGTTACATAATATTGTTCCTTCAAAACACCTTTACTTCTAACATTCCTCAACTTTTTTTGTTTAGTACTTCGTACTGTTACTTTTTACTCTGTTATACAACGATCAAATCTAGTGCAAAATAATCAGTACTTCAACAGAAAACTTCTAAATACAGTTTTTCGAATGATACGAGCATTTACAAGGATTCGTAAGAGGCTAACGAAATAATTGCCTGGTTTTATCCATTAGAGGAGGTCACGTTGTTAATATTACATCGTGTCTTTGCTAACTGACAGACAGGCTATTTTCATCCTTAGCACAAGGGAATAAAGGTTTCACTAGAATACGTGACTTCAGAGGCGTATTTTAAAATTCAGCGCCCTAGGCCAGTAAGGTTTGCCGCCCCCTGCAAATATTTGTCTCAGGCTTGAAACTTGGTTTGCACTCTACTCGCAAAATAGTCATGAAGCTTATAATAAGCGAGCGAAGCGAGCCGATTTTTTTTAAGACAACAACAAACACTTGATTTTGCTTACGGTTCTCAAAGAAAAGGTCGGCTGCTTGTAGGTTCCTATTTTATATGCGAGCGAAGCGAGCCGAATTTTTTTATGACAAATGCAACATGTGACACTTGATTTTGCTTACGGTTCTCAAAGAAAAAGTTGACTGCTTGTAGGTTCCTATTCTATATGCGAGCGAAGCGAGCCGAATTTTTGTATGACAAATGCAACATGTGACACTTGATTTTGCTTACAGTTCTCAAAGAAATGGTTGGCTGCTTGTCGGTTCCTATTCTATATGCGAGCGAAGCGAGCCGAATTTTTTTATGACAAATTCAACATGTGACATTTGATTTTGCTTACGGTTCTCAAAGAAAAGGTTGGCTGCTTGTCGGTTCCTATTCTATATGCGAGCGAAGCGAGGCAAATTTTTTTATGACAAATTCAACATGTGACACTTGATTTTGCTTACGGTTCTCAAAGAAAAGGTTGGCTGCTTGTCAGTTCCTATTCTATATGCGAGCGAAGCGAGCCGAATTTTTTTATGACAAATGCAACATGTGACACTTGATTTTGCTTACGGTTCTCAAAGAAAAGGTTGGCTGCTTGTCGGTTCCTATTCTATACACGAGCGAAGCGACCCGAATTGAATTGTTTTATGACAAATGCAACATGTGACACTTGATTTTGCTTACGTGTTCAAAGAAAAGGCTGGCTATTTGTCGGTTCCTATTTCGCTTTCAGACATAACTCAATTTGCTCGTAAAACACTGATGAAGCTAATATGCGAGCGAAGCGAACCGAATTTTTTGAAGTAAAATGCAACTGTTGTGACACACAAAGAAATGTTTTCCTAAAATCGTCTCGAGGATTTATTCCCAGAATACCAATTTATTGTAACGAATTATCCCTTCGAGCTTAAAAGAAAACCTACGTTTCCTGTCAACTGAAAATCTTGATGTCTAAAACTTTACAACCAAATAAGTTTTATTTTTTGTTCCTCTCTCTCAACCAAATAAGTTTTAGCTTTTGTTAATTAGGTACCTACCTAGGCATTTTTTTTAATTTCTTCGGGCATATAAGGATTAAAAGAAAGGCGCATGAAACTGAAAGCGCGGGGCGGCGCAAGCCGCCCCTCGCTCCGAGCCAAATAAGTTTTAGATTTTGTTAGTTAGGTAGACTTTTTTTTACTTTCTTCAGGCATATAAGGACAAAAAGAAAGGCGCATGAAACTGAAAGCACGGGGTGGCACAAGCTCTCTCAACCAAATAAGTTTTACCTTTTTTTTAGTTCGGTAGGCTTTTTTTTTAATTTCTTCTGGCAAGTAAGGACAAAAAGAAAGGTTCATGAAGCTGAGAGCGAGGGGCGGTGCAAGCCGCCCCTTGCCAACCAAATTTTAGTTTTTGTTAATTAGGTAAGCTTTTTTTAAAAATTTCTTTTAGCATTATAAGGCCAAGAAGAAAGGCGCAAGCTGAGAGCGAGGGGCGGCTTGCGCCGCCCCTCGTAGCTTGCCGCCCCGGGCCATGGCCCTCTTGGCCTAAGGGTAAATACGCCCCTGCGTGACTTGACTAATGTAATCGTCAATGCTTCAAATTGTGTTTAAAACAAATAAAAAGCAAATTAACAAACAACACCTAAGTTATGAATGAAATTCCGCAACTTATAACAAAAAATATAATAGACTAGGTACATCTAATAAAAAAATGTAATGGTTTGCAAACGAGCGGACAAGAATAAGGTTCTTGAAAATTACTTACATATAGGTATTTCACATACCTACATACGAGTATAACTTTGCCAGAAAGAATCAACAGGTAAAGAGGTGAACGACCTTCGCCAATTTTTCCTAGACTACATTAATCTACATCAGGCACGTGCGAACGCGTACAAAATCGTTCGCAGTAAAGGTAAGTCAAGAACAGTACAGTTTAATGACCTTATTGGTATCATTACCTTCTTATTGAAAATTATTTTCCTGGATGTCATGTTTTATTTGCTACTAGCTTCCGCTCGAGGCATCGCTCGCGTGGTACCCGGATAACCCCCCCCCCCCCCTTACTTATGGAAGATGTTTAAAGTTGAACACTGGTTAAACAACGTCCTATCTCTATTCGTCACTATTCACAAATAAAGACAGGACGTTGTTTAACCAGTGTTCAACTTTAAACATTTTTAGGGTTCCGTACCTTAAAAGGTAAAAAAACAACCCTTATAAGATCACTTTCTTGTCCGTCTGTCCGTCTGTCTGTCCGTGTGTCACCATCGATTATCTCAGGAACGGGTAAAGCTAGCAAGTTGAAATTTATACTATATACTAAGGTCTATAGTCCCTATTGTGAGTATAAAAATCAAGGTCCTGAGTCAACACTATAAAAAGATATAGGCAAATTTAGGTTTTCGTGAAAACTTGTGAGTACCAAAACTTACCTTAATTATCAACTTTTTGTATTTTTCGGAATTTTTCCTTTATTTGTGCTGGAAGACCTTGCTTGTGACCAAAATTGACAATTCTAGGTCAACCGGAAGTACCCTAGAGGTTTTGGGTCGAAAAACTAAATGGTAGTTTCGATTGACCTAGAATAACGAAATTTGGCAAAAAGCAAGGTCTTATAGCACAAATAAAGGAAAAATTCCAAAAAGTTAAAAAAGTTGAAAATTAAAGGGTGTTCCCATACATAGTTGACGCCAAAAAAAATTGTCCTCCGAGTTGTATGGGCGCTCATACAATTAAGCGGACTAGCTTAATTGGCACCATGGCTAGGTACGGAACCCTCGGCGTACGAGTTCGACTCGCACTTGACCGGTTTTTATTCTAAGTAAGACCCATAATAAGTAAGTTTTTATTTTTGGCTTATTGTACATTTTTTGTCAAGTAGTCAGTCATACTGACCATATAAATTTAAATAATGTTTCAAATTAATATTTAACCCAAAAACCTTACGCACCTGTCCCATTTGAAATGTAATTAACCTCTTTGAAAAGCCTCCATTAAAAGTAAGTGACCCTCTGGACACGAGTTTGTTGCGTGGAATTCGCACACGTTTCTAAATTAAATCAAACAGCGTATATTAAAAGCAAATATGGACTGTCAAATGGAATTGCATTCATATTGGTGCTAAACTACCTTTAAATAAACAATATCTGGATGACCGAGCTTTGCTCGGGTGGAAATAGAGAAAAATAAAAAAATAAATTTACAAAAACTTTTACTGGCTGAGATTCGAACTCGCGGCCTTCGGCTGCAAATCGAGTGCCCTGACCGCTAAGCCAATTCGGTCTTTTTTTTTTGTAAAATTACGAAACACATTGCACTGGTAAATCTTTTTGCGTGAAAATGCCGAGAAAACGAATTTTCCCAGATATAAGACCAAGCTAGATCGATTTTTTGCCTCCGTAACCGCCCGTACCGCAAATTTCATCGAAATCGTTAGAGCCGTTTTCGAGAACGTGAGTACAAATAAACAAACATCAAACAAATAAATATTGCTCGTTTAATAGAATAGGACTTATAAAATGCGTACTGTTTTCTAAACGGCATGAGATATTTTCATAATTGTCATTGTAGGTATAAAAGTTTGTTTCAATATTTTAACACAATCATTACTCATTATTTTTCTCTTCTTTGTTCTCTTTATTATTGACTAGCTGACGCCAGCTGGTTTCGCCCGCGTGGACTACTATTTTGTTTATCCCACGCATTTATTCGGGATAAAAAGTAGCCTATGTCCTATTCCCGGTCATTATCTATCTATGTTTTAAATTTCAGCCAAATCGGTTTAGTAGTTATGGAGATACGTGGTAACAAACATTCACACACACACACACACACACGGACTTTCGCCTTTATAATATTAGTAGGATTATAATGTATCCATAAAATCCATAAAATCTCAAATAAAGTCTAGATCTACTTTAAGAACGGTTTTAAAATAAACTTAAAAAACAAAAACACAAACCACAATAGTACTACGTCGTAGCCGTAGATTGCTACTCCGTAGCTCGTAGATGTCTACGCCGTAGCCCGTGACAGACTTCGTTATAAGACGTAATACGACCAATTGTATGTTAATATTCAATGAGGACGTGCTATTGTTATTTATTGCATTGTATTAGTAATCTTCTTAGAAACCTTATGATACTCGTAATTACAGTTAAATTCCCCTCTATATTTAATGCCATTCAAAAGTCCTGTAATAGATTTTGAGTGAAACGAAAACTGATACAAAAAAATTAAATAGCTCAGTTGTTACCACAGTCACCTAATTCATTTCTAAAATTATTTCTCAAAAGGCACCATAATAAGGCAAGAAAATTCTTCTCTTGACATGAGTGGATAAGATACATTTTACTTTATATATTATTATCTCTTAAAGAAAAAGCTTTCTAAAGTGCAAACGCAGCTTAAAAACTCTTAAATGAAACATAAGGTCACTTAGTTGTGTTTAGCTTTCTATTTTAAATGGATTTTTTTCTTTTCTCTCTAATATAGTGAAAAATAAGCAAATGTTTGTTTTCTGAATTGTTAAATTATTTTTCATGTTTACAAATATTTGATAATATAAATAAAAACCCCAATTGAGAACAACAATTTAGCGTTTTTGTTTTGCTGTAAATTGAGTACGTGAAGTTATTTTTGTTTACAATTAATTGTGTTTACTTTCGTACCATATGAAACAGCCTAACGAAAAATAAATAAATTAAAACAATAAGTAACGAGCATCAATAAAAACTGATAATAAATGCGAAGTATGAATTACAATGTTTAAAGTTTGAAAATTGCAAGATTTGAATCCGCGTTTAAGACTATTTCACACTATCATTATGTAGGTACTTACCTACGATTGTACAATGATTGAATAATGATTTCATGTATCTACTGCTCTGGACATCCTTCATCTATATTTTTTTGTGCAAAGAATGCGACTGAGAAGAGCATTTGCTCGATATGAATCGAAAGTTCGTTGTGAGCAAATAATAATAAAATAATGTTTTGGTGGACATTTCATACAACGTCATTCCCTGAACTAAGCAACAATTTTACTACGGGAACCAGAGAACTGATAGAATACTTATAATAGATACTTTACAACAACCAGACACTGAACAAACATCTATATTCATCACACAAATGTTTATCCTGGGTTAGAATCGAATTCCCGACTTACCGCGTAGAACAGAGCTACTACCCAGCAGTTGTAGTCAAAATGGCGGACGTGCTCGCGCTTGAGGCGGACTTGTAATGTAACTTTCAAAGGAATTTGCAAAAAACAGACAGCTGGACGGAACACGCTTAGGTGCTCGACGCTCGTCATCGAGCTACTCGGCTCCCTGCTCACATCGAGCGAATATTAATGTCATCAACATTACGAAAATAAAATAAATTAAATTAGTACCTGCGTAACGAATGTCAGTAAAAGCTGGTATTAAAATCCCTCACCAAGATTCAAGCAAATGGAAAATCGAATTACATCACAGATATATAGGGATTGTATAACCTGTTCACACTCAAAGAGCCACCTGGTGTTATGAAACTGGGTCTAACTGATTACAACATACATTAACACGATAGGGAGTGGCCGCACTGCGTTTTTTGCAGCGCGTTTTTGAGCTGTATTGAGTTTGTATCGATACAAACGTGCAGACAGCTCCCTTCCCACAAAATAAATAGGTATTGTATCCATACAAACGCGATGAGAACGCGCGTTTTTATCGATACGAACGCAGATACGCGCTGCGAACGCAGATACGCGCTGCGAACGCGCGTTTGCTTCGATACAGCTTAAAAACACGCTGCAAAAAACGCAGTGTGGCCACTCCGCTCGCACATGCGGAAGAGAGTTAATAGACGATTATAAACGTAACAGGTATAGACGATTCTCGATAGCAAGAAGAAAATATGACAATGTAAACGAATCATTGATTTCATACGTGGAAAGTCGATAATCGCTTGGCACTAAATTCTTCATACTTTCGATAATCGTATAATCGAAGCGAGCTTCATGTAAATTTAAACGAATTTAAACGAACTAAAATGTGCTTCATGTAAATGACGCAAAAGTCAATCTAAATCTATTCCAAATTTCATCAAAATGTGCCACTCGTATAATTGAAACAAAAACATAAAACACTCAGTTCTACAGTAGGTTTATGTAACAAATTCTCCTACTAAGCTCTCGTACTTGACCAAGTACCCTAAGCTTCCACCTACACCTACTCGACTGATGTCAAGCCGGCTTAAAACGTGATTCAAGGGGATTACGGGCGAGTAAGTATTTCGCTGAAGATGTGAAATGATAAACCTGTAAACACCTACTCTACGTTATTACTCTGGGGATTTATAGATTCAGCAATGTCAGTTGATTAATCTACTTGAATGTGTGTGTGTAATTTATCACGTATGTAGGCGTGATGAACGGTTGTAGGCACAAATTGGCCAATTACAATTTAGACAAAACAAATGGTAAATATATACAGTGTCAAGGTTAACTTAAGAGGGCTGCGACCGGCGAATTTCCATAAAAACGTAATACCGAAATCATTTAAAATGTAAGCATGTTTATATCAGTTTATTTTGTTAGATTAGGAGAGTAGGTATTTATCTAGGTTCCTGTTAAACTTTTGTTCCGAAAAACTTACCTAAAAAGAAATGTAAGCCAATTGAATTGAAATCTTTGTAGGTACACCAAAAATGGCATTTTTTCTTTTCATTTGTTCTATAGTAAGTTTTTTGAAACAAAAGTTTAACAGGAACCTAGATAAATACTACCTTTATCCAAATAATAACGTAAACTGATAAAAATATGCTCAGAATGCCGGCGAAGTTCTTTGAAGCTACGACCCAACTATAATCTGCCTCGTTCATGAACGAAATAAACCAAGATTTGTACAACCTACCACCGCAAACAAAATAATACTAAAAGTTACCCTCTAAAAGTTGGGATTAAACACAAATTAAATTAAATAAACACCACGAAATCTCTGCGCAAACAAACACGAACGAAATCGAAGTGAAAAACTGAACTCAATGCTACTAGCTTAGATAATGTCAGTCTGACATTTTCTCATAACAGATAAGTTTCGTTTAGTTTTCGCATCCTTGAAAAGGTTTTATTGTCAATCGTACACACATTTTTGAAAATCATTTAATTTTTTATACCCAGCTTTAAAAAATCACTATTTTTTAGGATGAAAGTCTGACAATAAAATAATATTTATATTTATGTTCTTCACCATGCACGGTTCTATAAAATATTGGGTCGACTTTCGCCATACTTCTTTTAAATTATTTTGGTATTACGTTCCTAGGTAAGTTGATACGTTCGCCGAGCCCTTAATAGGGCAAAAGAAACCTCTCTTTTATTCCGTTTTTCCCAAGAATTGTGATACCTGGATATAAAATTTAAAGAAGTTTTTTCATTTTAAAATCATTTTAATTCATATTGTCATGTTTATGTTTCTCAATAATTCATCATTACCTCAATGAGCAAAGCGAGTTTTCTTTCTCCATTTTCTTCAACCACTGGTCAATTCAACACTTACTTGTTCCTACTCCCAATAAATGTAAGAAACGCGAAGAAAACCCAGCGGGGCTGAAAAAGTCGCAGAATCATATTGTGATTCTGCTACAACGACCTTTTTTAGCCCCGCAGGTCTCACATTGAATACCTACTATTTAGAACGCTGTAATTCCAGACATTCGGCCACAAATAACTACAAAGCGTTCCTACAAATACAACCTGAAAAACAGATGTATACTGTTGGTAACGTCAAAGCAAGATGTTGTTCATAAAAAATATATGCCCGTAGTAGGTAGGCATAAATATTAACGAGGGCCCGAGAATAATTAAGTCCTGCAAGTGGCTATAAGATACGAAATTAGTGGTAAAAAGTAATCCCGCTCGAAGTATGGCTTTAGGACTCTGAAAGGTTTCTTGACATAAGGGTGCTTAAGTGACACATGTTTTTATTTTATTTTTATTAGGAAAAGTTACAGCTAGCTTACAAGGTTATTATAAAGAAGTATGGCGAAAGTCGACCCAATATTTTATAGAACCGTGCATGGTGAAGAACATAAATATAAATATTATTTTATTGTCAGACTTTCATCCTAAAAACTAGTGATTTTTTAAAGCTGGGTATAAAAAATTAAATGATTTTCAAAAATGTGTGTAAGATTGACAACAAAACCTTTTCAAGGATGCGAAAACTAAATGAAACTTATCTGTTATGAGAAAATGTCAGACTGACATTATCTAAGCTAGTAGCATTGAGTTCAGTTTTTCACTTCGATTTCGTTCGTGTTTGTTTGCGCAGAGATTTCGTGGTGTTTATTTAATTTAATTTGTGTTTAATCCCAACTTTTAGAGGGTAACTTTTAGTATTATTTTGTTTGCGGTGGTAGGTTGTACAAATCTTGGTTTATTTCGTTCATGAACGAGGCAGATTATAGTTGGGTCGTAGCTTCAAAGAACTTCGCCGGCATTCTTTGAAATAGATATTATGCAACCATGGCGAGTTACATAATACAAGAATGCCAATTAAAAGTTTTCACAGATAGGATAGAGCAAGATAAATAAGAAAATAGCAGTTTTTTTAATGATTCTGTATAAATCATCAACTGATGAATACATAGAATGAGATATTTGCAGATTGAATCGTGTTACAATCTTATATTATATTTCGTGACAAAAAAATTGTAAGAAGAACATTATTTTCTAAGAAAGTATTTTATGAGCCTACTAAATAATGTTCACAAAGGAACATGAATCGTGAAACACATGGGACCAATCTCAAAGTTCTGAGGCATGACCATGAAAGTATGTTTACTTAGGACTCTTAGTATTTACATTACTTGAGAAAGATAATATCTTGGGACCCACCATGACGTCTTATTACGATCCTTATGAAGACCAAAAGTGTATAAATAAAAAAATTCTATGACAATTATTATGATTAAAGTTTCGGAACTAATGCTACAAATAAATTAGAATTTTCCATCTTTGGCCTGGTACAAGGTGGCGATTGCTCAGCACTTAAAATATATCAGCCTCAATACACATGTGATTTGCTTCAAAATAAATTGTATAAGTATAATAGATTAACACAAATGAAAATATTTGTTCAAAACGCCCCTAAAAATCTTTGTTAGACCTACCACGCAAGTGAGACTGCGTGAGCTAGCATTCTTCATATGAGATCTCAAAGTAGATTTCCATGTACCATAGTAAATAAATGTAATGTTGTGCCCATAATTATACCGAGAAAAATAAATGCTTTTACTGAATTAAAAGGGTACTCAGAAGTTAGTGCTCTGTACTCGGTGTGGAATGAGGAGAAAGTGCACTTTGCTATAAAGATTGATAGTGACTTTGGAAAGTGGTCTGCATTTTTATATTTACCTCGTCTATTTTTTATTCTACTCATATTTACTTCTTTTTTTTTTAAGTATATTATTTTATTATATCAAATACTAGCTGCTTCCTAGCTTTGCTCACGTGGTACCAACATTTTAAGAGCCTGCATGCCAACCCATTCACCTAAATCGGTCCACTGGCACACTGGTTAAGGTGTGATTGACATATAAACCACCAAACATCCAATTATAATGTTAGTGGGATCGATCAAAATGTAGACTATAAAAAAGTGCGATTAAAAAAATTGCTTATTCAAAATTATTGTGGATGGGACGTAAAAATACTAAGTTTTTGATATGTTTGTTTTCATATGCTACGGCGTAGTTCGTAGCTGTCTACGCCGTAGCTGCAAATATATCGACGAGAAGATCAATTACAAATCTTTATACTTCAATAGTGAATAAATTTCACTTTGATGTGAGAAAGACCTATAAATATTTCAATTAATCGTAGTCGCTAATTCATGATTAGAAATTTATTAGTTTAAGAAAATTTCTGGATAAATTAAGGTATCCAGGCTCCTTATATTATTGGTTTAAAATAAAAATTTATGGAAATACGGTGATAACTTTTCTTGTTTGAAAATGTATTCAAATAACAATTTTTAAAGACTGTATGTATTTACGACAATAATTAAAACAAACTCTTCCTCTTTCTTATGCAATTTTCTTATCGGCTTCTTTTTCGACTTACGCACTCCCATGATGAAATTAGAGTAATTAAAAAACTTACCTGTTTCACCTGCAGGAGCTGACGTCACGAAAGCAGTGCCCAGCAGGAATACAAACGTAATGGACCACGCTGTAAGCTTCATCTTTATCTGCGAACAAAAGCACTTATAAGTTGGGAAGCAATATTTCGACAGGCCTCTCTGCTCTGTGTGTTGTGTGCACCACACAGGACAGAGGTCTCACTCATATCTGTCCCACCAAGGACAGATATGAGTGAGATGAAGAACATAGATGTTTGTTATGTATCTGATTGTTATAAAAAATTATAAGTATGTGTGTAAAAATATATTTCAAAAATTTCACCTGTAGCCACGTGATCAGACCGTATTTGATCCTGCGGACTAAGTTAAACTTTTACCACTTGATTTGCTAGGGGTTAATTAATCGATAAATCGAACCAAGTGTTTTTGAACATTTTCCTGGTTCATCAAGATTCTTCTAATATACTTATTTCTAAATCATTTAATTAATAGCTTTGACTTTGACTCTGTTGTGTGGCTGAAACGTAAGAAGTGTATTCGATTCCCGTAGCGGATTATAATAGTATAAAAAAATGTAGGCCTTTACATTTTAGATGATATTATAAACGGCATGCTAGTGCCTAGAACATTGTTGAAGTAGAGTAAGCTTACTCGGCACCTAAACCAGCCTCTCAGTTTAATCGCCGTATCTATTTTTTACCTGTGGGTCTAAAAAGGCCGCTTTAGCTGAATCATAATATTAATTGTATAAAAATGCCGACTCTTTTCACAGAAGTGAGAGTGATAAGAAAAAAAACATAATTACGAATCATGTTATGATTCATAAAAGGAATTTGCGATATCGGTAATTTTAGCCTCTCTGACCTATTTCAACGCCAGTTTGGTCTAAGTATCTATGACGAGTACTCTTACATTTTTCTACTGTTAATTAGAAAATTATGCAGATGAGGAAAATCACTCTATACATGTGGACAACGCAGGCCTTAAAATAAAATCACGAGGAACAAGAGTTACACGTGGCGTGGATTTGATTGATTAAGATGGCTTGTTTGCGTGTTGCCAGTCAAGCAATAAACTTTAATAAAGTATTGAATCAACAAGTGGGATCTAAATATAAAACTGTTGCGCATGGGTTGACATCATCCTTAGTTCAAGGTAAGGTTTTATTTTACATAATTATATTCAAGAAGAACTTCGTATACGAGATAGACTATTCGTATCGTCATCATTTTTATATTATAAAAAATTTCAATAAAAAAAAATATACTTAACTGACTTCATAGAATACTTGCACTAAAAAGCGAAAAATAAGAATACTAACAGATTTATTTAATTTGTTATCATATATGTTACAATGTTGAAATCGGTGTGCATAAAATATACTTAGTCATTGTTTTACATACAGCCGAACATAGAACCTCCTCCTTTTTGGAAGTCGGTTAGAAAAAGGACAACGGACCTCCGTAGATTTCTATAGCTGTTACAAATGAATGGTATTCGGTATAAATACGGAACAGAAAAGTACCTAATTAGGCAATTTTGGAATTATTTCAGAAATCCAAAGGAAGTCCCAAAAGTTAAAATCGTATTACTTTTCGGAGCTGAAAGAATAAGTAATAACCGAAAACCCTTTGTCAGAAATTCTAGAGATAATTCTGACTAAACTATTCAGAGTTTCTACATCGCTGCGCGTTTTGATAATGGACCGTAGGGACCATCGAGCCTTTGCCCGTCCTCGTTAGGGACCGTGAAACCATTCAGTGAAATCCAATGAGCTTTTAAAATTGTAAAACTTTACTTTTTAAAACAATTGCCATTTTTAACCGACTTCCACAAAGGAGGAGGTTCTATGTTCGGCTGTATGTATGTTTTTTTAATGTATGTTCATCGATTTCTCCGTCAATTGTGGACCGATTTTGAAAATTCTTTTTTTTTATTATTACGCTTGTGATGCTTGTTAAATTATGAAGCTAAGAGGTTGGTACAAGATTTAGATACAGGGTAAGTCTAATCAATCTTTACCATATTTTTAGGCACAACAGCGAAGACTGCCTTCAGTCATCGAAAATTGTTGCAAAGGAAATTTTTCTGCTTGTAGCAATGTCCCTAAGAATTGTCGTCCCAAATACATGCAAGTCCCGGGACATGTATAATACATGTACCGAGCACAATATGTATTTAAAATTCATTAACCATTCAGAAAGTTTATTGATCAAATTAATTTAGTTTATCTGAATCTCCATACTTCGAAAACCATATGGCAATATTATATGTGCCCGCCCATAGTACGGGCGGCGTGTCAAAGGAAACAAAATTTCAAGCTATCAGCAGCAACTGATTTTCAATACAACGATTTACTATCTTTCGCTCACAGCTTTTTCTCATTATTTCCTGCTTTCCAGGGCAAAAAATTCAAAAAAATCTCTTAGTCACTTTCATTTAGAAAAAGCAACAAGGAAACAGAACAAGACGATGAATCTCGCCTTGCCTTCACCTGAAGTCGTTGAAATGCAAGCGACACTTCTAAGATATCGATTTGCCTCACTTCCCTTTGAAATGTATGCCACTGTTCTAATGGAAAAGAAAATGCTTACCTACCTTGCAAAATAATGATGATACAGGTATAAGTATAAAAACGACCCATAAAACAGAATACATGTGGATTTGTGTGTCAGTAATATCTTTAATGTCATGACAGTTTTATCTACATAATTTTGATATTATCTATACCTACATATTACTCGCTTTATATGCAAGTTCATCCACGATTTTGTATAAAATCACTACAGAATTTAGATGTAAATCCGTAACTATCGGGCTGAATGAGTCCAGGTTTAGTGTTAGTAAGTAAGGGTTTTAGGTGTCTGTCGGTAACAGATAAAGGCGTCGCTTCCATAATGGTGTTGTCTCAAAACTAACGACCCAAACCTTGCACCAAAAACTTCGATAAATAACAAGGGGATAAAACTACTAATTTTGATATTAGACGCTATCTGCTAAATTTTGCCGTTATTTGTTCACGTTCTCATGTTTGAAGAGTGTGATAATGAAGGCTGTCTATAATTCTCATACTTTTTTTACACAACACGATTTCCACGTGGCTAGGAGTTACAATTTAAAAGACACTCTTTCCTGCTAAAAAAAAAATTAAGTAGTGAGCACACATATAGCTTCAGCCAAATAGTATAGATACCTAAATTGTGATTTTTGTTTCATTATCATCATTTGTCTCACTGCCTAGCAAGCCTCTTTCTGTTTATGTTTCCATCCAATACAGTAGGTACTGTGCTAGTCTCGTCCGTCTTCCGTTCCTTTTTTTTAATTTAACTCTGTTTGCATTGATTTTACGCAATTCACACTGCAATGCACAAAATCTGTTTCAAATCTTAACTTCAAATACTCGTACATAAAATAAAATGGTTTAGAAAACTTCGTAGCCTTATATAAATGCACCTGAGATTCCTGAGGTGCTTTAAAATTGCAATGTTATTTCAACATTTCTTTGAAACGTACCTACAAAGTTGTAATAGCATATTCAAGTAGCTTTGACACCTCAAAGAACAACGGCAAATTGCATTATAACTTTACTTTCAAAAGTTAAGAGTTGTGAATAGAATGAATAATTTAACAACAATGAAATTTTTAAAGCGAGCGAAAAATTATTCATAATTGGATTGACTAATTTTTTGGAGAACTGAAACGCTACTATGAAGTCATGTTTCTTTTATGTCACGTTTGTCTTTTTTCCATAATGCTGCGGCTACATTAGCGGGCTTCGGCGAATATTCGTGTTAACCCGATAATGTGGCCGGGTACATCGTGTCATCGTGTAGTATTCGGGCGAAGACGATTAGGTATCGGGGAGCTGTCGGTAAACTGGCGCGAATCAAAGGGATTTGTCGCGACAATATTCGCTTGGGTGGCTACACCTACGTCAATTCAGTGTCTTCCAGACTTTGAAGCAAGACGGACGTGCCTGTATTTTTTGTACACTATGGAGTGGAGTAACGAAAAGGTGTTATGTTTCATTCAATTTTATGAAACGGAGCGTATCATATGGAATCCTAGTGACCCCGACCATAAAAAAAACACTTGGTACATGATGCGTGGATCCGAATTAAAAATAAGCTCAGTTGTCCTACCACTGTAGAAGAAATGAAGAAGAAAAAAGATTCTTTGATGGCAAATTATAACCCATATCATAAATTAAAAACAGGACTAATAATTAGGAATGTCAGAGTTTTTCCTTGCTATATAGGCTAAAATATAGATATGTGATAAATTTAGAGTTTGTGAGTCTGCTGGAAGTACATTATTAATTTTGATGATCAGTGAGTCAGTCAGTCAGTCACTTACAAAATCAAGGAACTTTGACTTGCAATAATTCTTAAACTACTAGTTCAAATTTAATGCAATTTGGAAATATATGTCGCTTTGTGATGCCCTCTTGGTCACTGAAAATTTAGGCTTCTAGTCTTTTCCACAACAAAGTTAGAAAGGGTCAAAAATGACCCGAATGGCTTCGAGAAAAGGATGGTACGGCTGTGCTCGACTTGGCGAGGCACTACCGTGCCTCCAGATACGGCACGATGCTTCGCGTAATCTCGACACGAATCTTCGCCCGCTAATGTAGACAAGAACATCGCCTATGCCCGAACACGATGTTTTTGTCGCGACAACGCGACGCGAATCTTCGCCCGCTAATGTAGCCCCAGCATAAGAACTAAAGTAAACTACTACTAAGTACTTACCTACTACTAAGTAGGTAGGTAGGTACTGTTAAAATCACCTCTAGAATCTATGCAAATATTTATAAATGTATATGTCACAAACATGATGCGATACATACGATCATTTACTATTATTTTATGGATAAAGGTACAAAGTGTACTATTTCATATTCCTACCTATCGTGCTTCATTATTCAACATTTTCAATTCCGAGCCAATTTCTCTTTTTCCAGTAAATAGCGAAATCACATTTCCTTCGCGTGTGGAAACTACATTCATGCTCAATGCGGAATTTCAGACCTAGAATACCTATTGCATTCGAAACGCCTTTGCTGTGACACTGTAAAATATCTACGATACAGACACGTAGCGTACTAGACAAAATAATATTCTTCTATACCTACAGTTTGTATGAACGTACTTAATCATATCTAACGTAACATAGCCGCACAGACACGCACGGACACGGGCCGCGCAGACACGGACAGACGCAGTATTCGCGCAAAGAATTATGTCTGCGCAGTGCTTGTTTGTCCGTGTCTGTGCGCCTACGTTACGCTAGCTGCCGGTCAATAGCGGCCTTTACACGGTAGAGTTTTTACCACGGATCTGGACTGTACAGATATCTGTAATGATATCTTTAAAGATAACCGCGGATGAAAGTGTCAAAGGTTGGAATGGCGCGTGCTATTTCCCGCGGCATCTGGACTGTACAGATATCTGTAAAGATATCTTTACAGATAACCGCGGATAAGGGAGTGTCCACATTGCGTTTTTTGCAGCGCGTTTGTATCGATACAAACGCGATTCGAACGCGATGCGAACGCGCAGCCCCCCGCGCAGCCCCTCCCGGTTCGCTTTTGTATGGAAAAATACGCGTTGCGAACGCGCGTTTGTATCGATACAAACGCGCAGCTCAAAAACGCGCTTCAGAAAACGCAATGTGGACACTCCCTTAAACTGTCAAAGGTTGGAATGGCAGAGATCTCTGCGTGTAAATGCTGCTAATGTAAACAGAGAATCGTAACGGGACCGTGTAGTGCTTCTTCTCTCTCAGTCTTTTGTTTGAGAGCGGCTGCGACCGACAATGTCTGTCGTTGTCTGTCGATGTCTAGCACGCTACGTGACAGTTACGCTCAATGTCCGTAGAATTAACAGTCCTATAAACGTTAGTCATGATTTAAACAATTGGCAATATGCGTCTGATTCAAAAGCGGGTTAAACGTATTTTTCTATGAACATTATGGCTTTAGAATTATGTGTGTGTAATTATTTTTTAATATTATTTCATTTTCGCTTAGAAATTAATAATTAAAAAGTGCAAAAATATAGTGGGAATTTCATAAGACTTGAAACGCAACGCTATTTGTCACGTATGCTGTGACGTCACACTCCTTCAAACTCGACAGAAAGTTTTTTTTTCTACCTACAAGCGCGTGTAATTTTGGTGACTTGTGACGTCACGTCCGTTTCAAGTGCATGAAAATGTTGATAAATTTTAAAAATTATTTTTGTTATAAAATTTTAGTTTTTCGGCGCTGGAATTTTTGTTACGGTTATTTAACGATATAACCTATCGTTTAAAACCATAAAAAAAATTGATGCATATTGCCAATTAGAAAGCATAAATTTGGTACTTATCGTTCATACAAGATGATCCATACTAATATTACTTATTTATAAATGCGAAAGTAACTCTGTATGTCTGTCTAGTATTTCACGCCTAAACCACTGAACCAATTTTTGATGAATTTTGGTATGGAGATAGATTAGGCCTTGGAAAAAGACATAGGCTACTTTTTATCCAGAAAAATTCCCGCGATAAAGGGTTACCACGCAGGCGAAGCCGCGGGCGACATCTACTATCTAATAAAAGGTAGGTAAGTGCATATTTATGGATTTTTAAAACGCTATGAATTTATGTAGGTACCTACTCTTAAAAACCACAGTCATACAGAAGAAGGGTCAAGACAATTTCAAACGTTTAATTATAACCCTGAAGTGTAATTAACTATACCAACATCTAAGTGAGTAAGGTACCCACATACATCCCTTGTGGCTAGAGACCTCTGTATCTCCTCGAAATTTGAAGTTTTCAACAATTTATGAACCTTACCTTTAGACCTGACTACCTGAAACTCAAGCTATAAAATCTACGAATATTATATAAACATTATTGTACGTATGTAAGCTTTATCTCCGGTCAAATCGAAAATATTTGATGAAATTAATATTTATTTATTTATTCAATACTTATAACATAACACCATTAACAGCTTGTAGCCAAAGCGACGTTTATATAAAACCAGTTTTATGTAGGTACATTATCTATACTTCTATACTAATTTATAAAGAGGTAAAAGTTTGTTTGTATTTAGGAGGTAATCGTCGAAACTACTCATCCGATTTCAAAAATTATTTCTAAACTTTCAGGGTGAACATAGGCTATATGTTATGTAGGTACCTACCTTGCGGGCAATGCCGCGGGCGGAAGCTAGTACATAAATAAAATTGAAATGTGGTCAATTTCTTTACTAAAATGTTCAGAATTCAGATTAAAAACTCCGGAGCTTGAAAAAACTGAATTCATACGTTCTAAGTAAAATGAGCACTGCCACATCTCAGTAAAGACATAAACTGCAGCTGAAACGCGAACAAATCAAATCAATGACCAAAACTGGGTCATAGCAACAAGTAGAAGTAAACAGACCCGCGTGCCCCAGTTATGGTATAGATTGCAGCGTTCCCGGTCGTGCTGGTGACCTACTTCAACCACAACCTACCTATTAACCGTGTAGAGCTTTACGCACGGGTAGGTACCTATATATTGTTTGGATGTCCAGTACTTAAGAGGGCTGCGACCGGCGAATTTCCATAAAAACGTAATACCGAAATCATTTAAAATGTAAGCATGTGTATATCAGTTTATGTTGTTAGATTAGGAGAGTAGGTATTTATCTAGGTTCCTGTTAAACTTTTGTTCCGAAAAACTTAGGTACCTAAAAAGAAATGTAAGCCAATTGAATTAAAATCTTTGTAGGTACACCAAAAATGGCATTTTTTCTTTTCATTTGTTCTATAGTAAGTTTTTTGAAACAAAAGTTTAACAGGAACCTAGATAAATACTACCTTTATCCAAATAATAACGTAGTGATAAAAATATGCTCAAATTTTAAATTATTTTGGTATTACGTTCCTAGGTAAGTAGATACGTTCGCCGAGCCCTTAATCATCCGCAGGTTGACAGATAGAGATCGCCTTTTAGCGATAAAAACGCCCCGATTGTATTTTTAAGTAAGTATTTCTTTTTAAAGCGTGCGTTAAGCCTAGTTATGGTATAAGTACCTATATAGATTGCAGCTTTTCTGGCTGTTCTATACAAGGGACTTCAACCTACCTAATAATATTGTAGAGCTTCTCAAGTATATTGTTTGGATGTTCAGTACCTAATCTTCCGAAACCAAACCGTGCCAATAAGCCTGTCTGTTTCTAAGAAGGTCGTTGCAGGATGAAACTCATTTTAAGGTATACCCAAGGAAGTTGTTACGTAGTATACAAATTCCTTGGGTATACCTAAAACATACACTCCTAAACTTGGTTTTAGTTTTACAATTTCTATATTTTAATATGTTAGTGGCAAAAATTTACTAAAGCAGTGTTTAACTTTAAGGCTACGTTCAGATGACAAGCGTTCAACGCGCGTTTCGATAACGCGCGTTTACAACTACATACTATTTATTCAGGCCGTACACATGCTAGCGCGCGTTTTAATAAAGCGCGCGTTGACGCTGCGCTAGCGCTCGACTGTTGTCAGCGCGCGTCAACGCGCGCTTTGAGATCATTGGTTTTCTATGTTTCCGTTCAGTTGAGCGCGCGCTTTCGACGCGGATATACACATTTTAGGGATCAGTTCGTTCAGAAATCGTCCGAAATGGCCGCGACAACGCGCGTTCAATGCCTGACAAGCGCGTGTCATGTGAACACTATACAAAAATTTAGCGCGCGTTCAGCGCGCGTTGAACGCTTGTCATCTGAACGTAGCCTAAGTAGCGTTCATAACACATGACAGATAAAACAAAGTTCAATGTAAAACAAATTCAGCTAACGTTTGACAAAATATTTATTTATTCAATTTCGATTTTTGATAACGAGTCTACGAAAACCTTTGATGTATTTGATGCGTCTCAATTTTTTGGAAAGTGAATTAAACAGCTGTTTTGTTATGTAAAATAATATCTGGTTGTTAGGTTACTTTGCATATATTTAATGATTACTGCAGGTAAATTATGTATATTTTTCAATCTGTTGTTAAATTAAAAGCATAGTTCAGTTAGGTATCTATATATATTATTCATTCATGTTGCATTAACTTCATTGTAGATGTAAGGTA
Organism: Camptogramma bilineatum; assembly: GCA_958496255.1. Classification (NCBI taxonomy): domain Eukaryota; kingdom Metazoa; phylum Arthropoda; class Insecta; order Lepidoptera; family Geometridae; genus Camptogramma; species Camptogramma bilineatum. Next base: position 11,974,117 of record OY292458.1, read on the forward strand.
AAATTATAATTAAGTACTACTATTTAATATTACTATTATTTGGTAATTTATTAGAGGTTAAAATTATGACCAACACTAAAATAACATTATACTTAGCTATTGCCGGAAACAACCTACTAATACCTTTACGTTAGGTACTTAAAATTGTCTATCGAACTATTTTCATCTCCGAAAACACAAACATCCAAGGCTACGTTCAGATGACAAGCGTTCAACGCGCGTTTCGATAACGCGCGTTTACAACTACATACTATTTATTCAGGCCGTACACATGCTAGCGCGCGTTTTAATAAAGCGCGCGTTGACGCTGCGCTAGCGCTCGACTGTTGTCAGCGCGCGTCAACGCGCGCTTTGAGATCATTGGTTTTCTATGTTTCCGTTCAGTTGAGCGCGCGCTTTCGACGCGGATATACACATTTTAGGGATCAGTTCGTTCAGAAATCGTCCGAAATGGCCGCGACAACGCGCGTTCAATGCCTGACAAGCGCGTGTCATGTGAACACTATACAAAAATTTAGCGCGCGTTCAGCGCGCGTTGAACGCTTGTCATCTGAACGTAGCCTAAGTAGCGTTCATAACACATGACAGATAAAACAAAGTTCAATGTAAAACAAATTCAGCTAACGTTTGACAAAATATTTATTTATTCAATTTCGATTTTTGATAACGAGTCTACGAAAACCTTTGATGTATTTGATGCGTCTCAATTTTTTGGAAAGTGAATTAAACAGCTGTTTTGTTATGTAAAATAATATCTGGTTGTTAGGTTACTTTGCATATATTTAATGATTACTGCAGGTAAATTATGTATATTTTTCAATCTGTTGTTAAATTAAAAGCATAGTTCAGTTAGGTATCTATATATATTATTCATTCATGTTGCATTAACTTCATTGTAGATGTAAGGTAAAATTATAATTAAGTACTACTATTTAATATTACTATTATTTGGTAATTTATTAGAGGTTAAAATTATGACCAACACTAAAATAACATTATACTTAGCTATTGCCGGAAACAACCTACTAATACCTTTACGTTAGGTACTTAAAATTGTCTATCGAACTATTTTCATCTCCGAAAACACAAACATCCCTTCAAAGGCTAATAAATAACAATTCGCGTTCTGTTCACTAAAATTAAACATGAATTGGCCTGACTTACAGGAGTTGTCAAATGTCTAACCACGGTAGGTAAAATCACAGATACAATTTTGAAATTGGACGTTAAGTATTCGAATTCGATGGATATTTACCGACAGGCTTCGAGTACACCGATTACAAACCCGACCCTTCGTTTACTGACTTAGACCGAGGTAGGTAGGTACCTACACCTACCTCGGTACCTACCTAATGATAATGAATGTCACAACTACTGAGCCATCATTACAGTCTAATGATATCTGAGAAATTCGGAAGATAACAAGGATACATGTTACATGCATGGCAATATCAGGTTGATTCTGCCTTTCTCAATTTCAGAGAATAAACTAATTGTATTGCCTTGTATCTTTGTCCTGTATCGTTACTTCTGAAAGATGGTAGGGTAAACGACCCTAATTTTGGCCCCCCACCATTTATTATCACCCCTTTGATTTATCCTATTTATTAAGAAACAACCGAATCTCACAGTGCTTCAACTTATCGAAATCGATGAAAACAATCATTAGCTACAATATTGACAAACCAAATAATGAAAAATAAACATAGGGGCGTCGGTACAACAACATTAATAAAATGTCTCGAATTGAGCAGTGAGAATCTATGTTTTTGCTAAGGTAAGAGCTTTCTTAATTTTATCGAATCTAAGTTTATCAGGGGGTTTTACTTTGCTATAGTTTTTTATTCATTTCAACACATATTATTCGAGCTTCCTGAGCACTAATTTTTAAGAATTGCATTGTTTTCGTTATTTTATTGCGGTGCCAACATTTGGTACAGCAAAATTAGTTGATTTCCATTTTATTGGCAGTGATGTCAATAATTGGTATTTCTGAGATTTATATGAGTAGACCAATTATCGACACTAGGCCAATGTTTGAGCATAAGTCTGCTAATAATTGGTCTAACTAATGAATCAAACAAGAAAAAGAGGAATTTCAACAATATCAGCCAAACAACAGAAATTAGGAAGGAAACAACAAAAGAGTAAACAAGTGTAACGAAACTTGTGTTACCTAAAAAGTTAGATACTGTGGAAATAACCTTAACTCACAAAAAGAAGACTGTAATCCGAATGAAAAACAAGACGAAAAGAAGAAAATGATAGTGACTATGTTAATGTTATATTATAACAGACAATTAATGAAACCAAGCAAAACAAAATACTGCATCTCAGCTGCACTTTAGCTAAAATAGAGAATTTTTAGGCTGAGTTTGATGACAAGAATGAAGAAAAATAATAAATAAGTCTTTACGAATGTATTTTAAGCTCTCTTTAAGCGATTTCTTTCAATTTACTTAACAGTTAAAAGGGCCAATAAATTGGTCCAACTTATGCCAGTAATTAGTCAAAGTATGCCCATAATTGGTAAAATCATGTTTTTAAATAAACCGCAAAAAAATAAATACAAAACTATGTTTAAGTACGTTTCCCATGTATTAAAAACATCAATTAACTTTCATTCTATCATTTTGACAACTTTTTTCTGTTCGCCACACATAACAAAGACAGTTATCATGATTTACGTACATCAAGATCCTTAAAGGGCCAATAATTGGGGGTTTTACCCTATCTTGTTTATATTACCTATCTGTAAAATCCTATTAGGTAGTATATACAGGGTGAATTTTTGAGACGGGGTAGTAAGGGCAGCTACCTTAACCGTTGTAGCTAGAGGAAAACGTTCTTAGGCGACCATCCTTAATTTTTGAAAATATTTCGACCTGCATTCACAGATTTTGAAAAAAATGTACAGTCAGCGAGAAAATGGGCCATTTACACAAAAACTTTTTTTGATGCCAATCGATCCTGTTTCATCTAAGGATAAAAAGGCTCTTTCAGACCAACTGAGGTTAGAGTACCTACTAGAAAAGTCAGAAATCGCTAAAATGTATTTCTGAGACAAGACAGTAAGGGCTACCTTAACCGTTGTAGCTACAGGAAAACGTTTTTAGGAGACTATCTTTAACTTTTAAAGATATTTCAACCTGCATTCACAGATTTTGAAAAAAATGTACAGTCAGCGAGAAAATGGGCAATTTACACAAAAACTTTTTTTGATGCCAGTCGATCCTGTTTCATCTAAGGATTAAAAGGCTCTTGCGGACCAACTGAGGTAAGAGTACTAGTAAAGTCAGAAACTGCTAAAATGTATTTTTGAGACGGAGCAGTAAAGGCAGCTACTTAAACCGTTGTAGCTACAGGAAATCTTTCTTAGGAGACTTCTGACAAATGACAAATGACAAAATGATTTCGTACGAAATGTATAATCAAAGTTATTTGAGTTTTCTGACTTTTCTAGTACTCTTGCCTCAGTTGGTCCAATAGAGTATTTTAATCCTTAGATGAAACAGGATCGACTGGCATCAAAAAAAGTTTTTGTGTAAATTGCCCATTTTCTCGCTGACTGTACATTTTTTTCAAATTCTGTGAATGCAGGTTCAAATATCTTCAAAAGTTAAGGATAGTCTTCTATAAACGTTTTCCTGTAGCTACAACGGTTAAGGTAGCCCTTACTGTGTTGTCTCAGAAATACATTTTAGCGATTTCTGACTTTTCTAGTACTTACTCTAACCTCAGTTGGTCTGAAAGAGCCTTTTTATCCTTAGATGAAACAGGATCGATTGGCATCAAAAAAAGTTTTTGTGTAAATGGCCCATTTTCTCGCTGACTGTACATTTTTTTTCAAAATCTGTGAATGCAGGTCGAAATATTTTCAAAAATTAAGGATGGTCTCGTAAGAACGTTTTCCTCTAGCTACAACGGTTAATGTAGCTGCCCTTACTGCCCCGTCTCAAAAATTCACCCTGTATAAACACAAATGTTAGGTAGGTATACATTTTTTTCGTAGTGTTAGCGTTTTACTGTAAAATATATAAAGTGAGCAGTATCGCGCACACGGCTATCAACATCATAGGCTATCAAAATATTTTTATGGAAAATCTGGCTGATTTGGTGAATTTGTTTTACACCATATTAAAGTAAATTGACCACTTGAAATGGCGACGCTAGCACTTAAGAGCCTGTCAATTTTGTCAGTAGTCACTTTGACATTTCTAGCCATTAAGGTCCTGTCAGTCTATTCGCTATTTGCTTGCGAATAAAAGTCTATTTTCAATGCTTTGATTAGTTCGTCCAAGTTTCAATGTTGGTTTAAAAATTAGGTACCTACCTAAGGTCTTTGTACCTACCTACCTAATTAAAATGTAAATACTTTTATTTAGAAATTAATTAAGTTACGCCTACGGCCCGTAGGCTACGGGTATTCATAATTACAGTACGACACAGCGAAAACGTCACATCAATGTAGGCGCTCATTCTATACACGTTCTTTTAAGCATAGACTTACGTTTCAATTTATTGCTTTTGAGGAGCAAGTTCATAACTGCATTATGGTTTTGAAAACGCACTACTTAATACCTACAATAAATGGTTCCTTGAACTGTGCATAGGTACTTAACTCGTACTGTGTCAGGTATGAAATAGGTAAATGTAAATGTTCTCATAGTACGATGACCTCCCACTTTTGCCTAACTTATCTAAGTTAGCGAGAGTTGAGAGTTTTCAGACTTGTTGAGTAGGAAGGTAGTTATGTATGATGTCACTTAACTATGAAAGAGACTTGTGATCAGAATCAAGGCAGGTTCAAAACCGATTGTTTCAATTGACTTTGTTGGTGCCATTGTATCTGAAGGGATAGTTTATGAATATGGACACGTCTAGACGTCTATACCTACTTCCAATCTACGAGTAAAATTCGTCTTTATACAGACATAATAAAACTGTAGGTATCCTATAAAAAGGTGGAAATTATAAATAGTTTTATTTTTCATTGAAAATGAAAAGTCTTATCAGAATTTTCCCCGTCGAAATCGAAAATGTTGATACTTAGCTTTTTATTTTCAATGAATTAAAGATAGATCAAGTTTTACCCAACTGTAAAATATTAATGAAAAAAAATGAGAGGATTAAACCATGGATTTCTGCTAAACTGCTTTCAAGTCCAATTCTTTTTTTTTAATCTCTCGTTATAACGATCTAAATCCAGATGAACCTTCTATAAAATTAATCTTCAGTAAAATAAGCTCGTAAGAGTTCCTCTTAGAATACCGGAAAGCATTAGAAGACTTGCTGAGTTTTGCTTCGAATAATCACAAATTAATAATTCCTATTAAAAGCACTTTGTTCCAAGAAAAAAAGAGTAAAAAACTTCTCTATTCTCAGCTACCAATCCAATTCGTAGATACAATGTATACCCATCTAGCTTAATATAACATTTTAACCGCTGGCGCTGGTAACCTCTTCTTGTTATAGCTTCATACCTTCTTCCCATCCAATCTCCCCTTAGCACGGTCTAATACACATTGATTACTTCTTTCATCTCAGTTGTATTAGCAGCTCCTTTGTGCCTCAGTATCGTCCAACCTTTATTCAATGAGCGAGCACAAACCCTGACTTTAATTCGCTTCTAATATCAAGAGATGAATAGAATTTCATAAACTTGGGAGTCAAGTTGTTTAGAGGCCTCTTTTAGGCCATTCAAGCCTAAAATATCGTTAACGCCTCGGATTCTGTAGTCAGAACGTCCAGTTTACCAAATTAACCTTTGATAAAAGCAATTTGCTTGAAAATAACGAATTTTACAGGAATAAATATAGGTGCAAATTGCAAAAAAAAATGTAAGTATGTTCATCGATTACTCAAAGACGGCTAGACCGATTTGGAAAATTATATTCCGATTTGTACCTACCATAAAAATTTGGTGAGGATCTGTCGATGAGCTTCGGAGCTATGAATAGAAATGCACATTGAGAGTGCAGAAAATTGCTCATATTGAAGTCGGTTTTTTTTTTTATTTATAATTTAGCCACTTGTATAGTTTCATGAAACGTCAATTCGGAAGTAATATAAATTGCTTTGTCATCATAAAATTTCTTGCAGGGACTGCGATTTAACTCCTTTTTCCGTATTTAAATCCCAGCCTTTTTACTACTTTGGTTGATATCGATCCTTTGTCTTCAAAGCAAACGAGATACTTTAGCATAGGTACTTAAGCCTAAGGGCCCTATCTCACTAGGACACAATGGTTGCGTCACCCCAAACAAAATGTACGAAAATGACACCAGGGTCCTAACTCCCAAAAACAAAAACGATATTCGGTGCCAATTATCGTAGTTCAGCTTATATTGGTCGAATGTTCCGAATCAGGCTTCCACCAACTTAGGCTGAACTTTGATAATTGGCACGATTATCTATATCGTGTGCTGGGAGTAGGCCTACTGGTTGCGCAGCCAAGCGCATTGGTGTCCTAGCGTCTTTTGACGTCAAAAATAAGCACCTATCACGACGAAGCTCTCTATAACGTTAAAGCCATAAAACAGAAAGTTATTGCTACTATTTGCGCCACAACATTTAAGAATTCCGAATCAGTACTGCCACACACAATCAAAATTTACTGATTTTCGTCGGACCTACACACTAGTCGCCGCCTAATCACTATAGCCTGAACCACAGAACACAGAAACGCTCACTTTCAATTCTGTGGCCTGAACAATAATCCGATTCACGACTTGACAGTTGGAGAGCTGCCACTTTACGGAAAAAATTAAATAGGGATGTGAATTTTGTGAAAATAATGAGAAGGTTATTAATTATTTTTTCTTACTAAGTAAATATAGTAATTCTTCTTATAAATCTGGTTTATAGTCAAGTACCTACACATTATTCAATTTCTATTGAGCAATAATTTAATTTTCATGGTGATGCACATTGAATCTGTTCACTGAAACAACACTATTCGCTATAGGTACCTACTAAATATCACTATTTATGGCTTTTTGGCGGGAATTTGAGAAGTCAAGTTTCATTTTTGTTTTATTTTCCAAAACTTGTGTTTCTTCGAATTTTAATGTGTAATAATGGTGGATTATTAACCGTTAAGTGTTCGTGAACGTGCATAAGTGTAGGGAAGTGAAACAAAATTGGTTAACATTGCTTTTCAAGTTCTTCCAAAAAGTCCGTGTTGATGTTTCAGTAAAGGCCCACATCTTTACTGAGGCACAAGGGGAGGGGGTGGGATATTATATTTAAGTATTGTAATGTATTTATTTATCTTATTTATCTGTAAACTTGAAGAATAATAATTACTTGACACTGGCTGAATGCACAACCGTGCGAAGCCAAATTAAGAAGAAGAAAAAAAAAAAAAACACTATTTATTATCAAAATTTTAACAGAAAACATAAAATTGTAAGTAAGTATAGAAGTTTTTGTCTATTTACAAAACTTAAATGTTGAAATGCTTGTGTGAAATGGTTAAAATAAAGAGCAGAAAAGCTTTGTGTAGTTGAAATAAAGACAATGACTTCATGAATTTGGGTTGGGTGCTCGTTTCGTAAATAGGACAGTACACACAGATACAGTAGACTTAGTTAATCCTGCTTAATCTTGTATAAGCAAGATCAAAGTGAAATCTACACAATCTGCAATACTAAACCAAGAGAGCTAATCTAAGGGCCCTATCTCACTGAGACACCATAGTTGCGCCACCACAAACAAAATGTAGCCAAACGGACTTTACTTAAGAGAAGCTAGCATTAAGCAGCTAGGTTCTATTGTAAAAATATTTGATCTCCAGACCACCTTGTAAAATGCGTAAAGATTGAACTACAATACCTCGGATTAAGCACGTATCAGGGATGTATAAGTGATGAAATTAAAATGAAGTTCTTTTAAACAGTAACAATTATTTAATTACAGTAACAAGACTTAGGTAGCACATTTTAAAGTTTCGCGATCTGTAGACATAATTTAAACGAACTAACGGGACTTTATCGCGTAATTACCTTTGTTTATTATTTCCCGACGTTTCGAGTGCTTTACAGCTCTCGTGGTCACGGGTAGACTGATGTACTGGAGTCACCGTGGAGTCACCACGAGAGCTGTAACGCACTCAAAACGTCGGGAAATAATAAACAAAGGTAATTACGCGATAAAGTCCCGTTAGTTCGTTTAAATTAAGACTTAGGGACCATGTAGGTGTTCAATGTTGTTCTTAACAGTTTAGATCTATTCTTGGTTGTATCTTAAAAAATTATATCTTGGTAAGACGGACAACATCAGAGGTATTATAGACCTATTTATTTACTTTATGCTTTTAATACTTATCTACGAACAAGTTTTGTAAATAAACTTATTAAAAGTAGACATTTAGGTCTAGTTTTAGATTAAAAATAAAAAGTCGTGGTAATTCTTGGAAATTTTAATTATAAAGGATCATTCTTTAGATCCTTAACTTTATGTCCTAAACTGTATACTAATACAGTTATAACTGTATACTATACTAATATTATAAATGCAAAAGTTTGGATGGATGGATGTATGATGTATGTTTGTTTCTAAACTTGACGACTGAACCGATATGGCTGAAATTTAAAATATAGTTAGATAATGACCGGGAATAGGACATAGGCTACTTTTTATCCGGGTACCACGCGAGCGAAGCCGCGGGCGGAAGCTAGTCTTTAAATAATTTAGCAAAATCGGGTTGTAGACGATAAAAAATTATTAAAATGTATGTGGGTACCTACTTAAGTAAGTTTTTTGTACTGAACAAAATCCGCATAATTTCAATAATTTCGCGATTTGATATTCTAAAACCGGTAATTCTTGACAGATTCACTTTATAAGCTTAACCTACCCATTATCCTAAAATTTATTTTGAATAGTGATTAATTTTAAAATACGCAACTAAATTATCAATACAACATAAAACAATTAAATAATTTGACAGAACTTATGCTGTAAATATTAAAATATACCTATAGGATATCCTAAACCTAGATAATTAAGATCCTAAAACATATCACACACAGAATTAAAAACCAAATAAAACAAGCAAACAGAACAAAATCCCTACTGAAAATATAAATAAGGCTGCTTTTAAATTACAACGCTGCAACTAAGTAGGTAACTAACCTAACGTTCCCTCGTCCCTTTATAATTAGATAAGGTCTATGCATAAGTACTAGGCTTTTAAGTACATTGGCCGACAAAAGTTGTTCAACTTTCAATCCAAAAGAGTGCATTATTTCAAAAAACAACTTGGTTTTTTATCCGCTAATGCTAACTTCTGCATACTGAGGGTTTGTACCAAATATGTATTTGGACGTGCCTCTGATTACCTCCTTAGATATCTGCAAAGGATCTTGAATGTATGGAAATCTGAAAGAATGAATGCGCGCCGCCCGTGGGAAATACAGTCAGTCATGATCATTTTTAGATACAGCTAATAGTTTTTAACCCGTATGTTTTATTTTGATTAAAAAACAAATTTTTAAGTTGTTAATAAATGCAGCAAAAACAAAACACTGTAAAATAGAAAGAGATAAACGGAAAGATCATAACGTTAGCATTGTTTTGTTATGAAAGTTGTGTTATTCATAGTAACCTTTGAAACGGATGCTACGATAATGCTACGGCGTAGAACTGCTACGAATACGAAAACTTCACTACTATAATAGTTAAATATAGATAGTACTACTATCTATAGTTAACGTTTTTCAATGAAAAGAGTTATAAAAATAGACTAAACATTCCGTCACACAAACCGACAACATTTATTAACCCGACATCCACACGATGCCATTCGCCCGCAAGCAATTAAAATCCTTATCACCCAAATACCCGGAAAGTACCTAATAAAGGTTATATTCCAATAACATACGCATTAAAATCTGTTATCGTCACTTACCGGTGTTTCTCTTGCAACTTCGGTTTGAGGGTAGAATCGACTGCTCGCGGGAAAAGCGCGCCGCGGTCTGAGTCGTGTCTTGCTCTGCCTTGAAGGGAGTGAGTGGGACAGTGCGCATGCGCGAGTGTGATGACGTCAATGCTTCGTTCACAAGCTTACAGGTTGGTGTTTGATGTGCCGCAGTCGAGTGTGGACTTAATGGGTTGTAAGTTGCAGGGATAGCTGTATACTAGCTCGGTTGTCATGGTACAAAGAGTACCTACTTGAATGGGTCTACTGTAAAATTTTACGATGGCCATATAACGTTCATCGACATATCCACATTCTGAAACAGATTATTATCGCTTTTGCGTAGAGATGTCGTTGTCTTTTGTCATCTCATTTCAGACCTTTTATCCTTGGTGTAAGGCTCAGTCACAAAAAGATTAACACGGGCTCAAATGGTGTAAGAAAACCTCTTGAGGAAAGTTGTCCACCTTATTACCACCTAGCGTTGTAATTTCGACGGACTTGCAAATACTAAATTTGCAGACGTTAGCATGTCGGCATGTAATGTAGGTACCTATTGGACTTATCTTTGAGTAGGTACCTACCCCCTTAGATATCTTCAAATGAATGTAAATGCCTAATAAGATCTGAAAAAAATTCTACTGTGCCCTGAGGATACAGCCGTGATCTTTTAATTTCTTTTTCGCTTCCTTGCTTCGGATCGGACGTTAAATTCTCGGTCTCGGCTATAAAAATCGTAGAGCCATGACGAAGGCCTATAGGCAGCCTGAAAACTTCGCTACCTAGGTACTAAATTTGGACACCAGTTCAAACAAACTTAGGTTCTATATTGTGTTTACTATTTTCTACATTTTATTATTATATATGTAAATATATATATATATATTTATTACTATTACATGAGTAATTTCTTATAATAGTTAAGTATGTCAAAACTTTCATTACTACACATAACTTATGTGTACAATAGTAGGTAATGAAAGTTTCCAAAGTAAAACTAATATCTTCGAAGCGCTACGTTGCGTCTACGAATCTCTACGCTTCTACGTGAAAATTTTAAATACTAATGACATTGATGTATGTACTTAATTGATACTTTATCTCGGATGGACGTAGAGACGTGTTGGCCCAGTAGGTATGTTAGTGCCTCGACTTTCGATCCAAAGGTCGCTGGTTCGAATCCGGGCGTGCAACAATGGAATTTTCGTTTCGAAAAATTTCTATGCGCATTAACACGAGCTCTTAACGGTGTAGGAAAACATCGTGAGGATACCAGTTAGCTTTCTAACAGCGTCAATTGGCTTGCAACCTGTCACGTATGGAATAGGTACTAACTTCTGCAAAATGTGGGCATGTATCTACCAAATATGTATTTGGACATACCTCTGACTACCCCTTTAAACATCTTCAAAGGATCTTAAAGATGCCTAAAAAAAAGATCTGAGAAAATGTCTACCGCGCCTGGGGATAGGTACAGTCCTGATCATATTCAATTTTTTTTATCGTAGGGAGAAACTTTAAAGCCGCCCATTACTTAATTTTCCGATGCAACCGCTTTATTTGTTGTGTATTTCATACACATTGTTTTCTGTCAAGTAATTTCGATGTTCAAGTTACTAAGTAATTTTAAACTCTTACAAAAATCTTATAGAAAAAAGCACTTTCAGTTTATCCCGAATTTTTCAATAGGTAGGTAGGTAAGTACCTACTTACTTTTATTTTTCGACCGACTAAGCATAAAAAAATTGAAATGTTTGCCCAATAATTATTTGGAAATTATTTATAGGTAAGTATACCTATATTATTATTTTCCCCCAACTCTATAGATAAGAAAGACTCCCTACGCATAAAGAGCTCTTGTAATTGAAACTGTCTGTTTCAGGAGGTTTCAGGCGAAAGCGAAAGCAATAATGGGTATTCTATTATATAATGTTCAGCTTTGATTGACAAAACATTGTTTCGCGATTATTTAAGCAAATTCGGGAACGTTTCTACGTTTTATTGAGAATAATGGACAGACAAAAAAGTCACTTTTAGTAATTCATTTACATACCTACCTACTTACCTAACATTGAAATTAGAAGATTGACGAACATATCTTTTTTTTTAATGTAATTTTTAAGGAACTTTTGTCAGACACTGACAAGACTAAAATTTTTGTCTTATTACTAAATTATTTGCTTGATTCAGTAATTCAGTTGGTAATCCATGTAGGCAGGTATACAGGGTGTGGCAAATTCTTGGTCACTGAAGGGTAGCTACCTTTTCTCTTGTAGTTAGAGAGTTTTTTTCTTAGAAAACTTCGGTTTTATTTTGAAGAAAAAAATAATTGCATTTTCAGATTTTTTAAAAAAAGTACAGTTAGCCTAAAAAAATACATTTGTCAAAAAAAACAAGTTGGTCTTAATCGACTCTATTTCTCATCAGGAACACTTCTCCCAAAGTAACTTACCAAATCAAATCGTAAGTTTTTGCAATAATTCAAAAAAACACATCCCATACATTTTCTATGAAATTAGAAGTTGTAAACATTACAGTGCAACTTATTCGATCGTTCTTAATTTAATTTTATAAGTGCTCCAGCAAGCTGGGAGGCTATTTTAAAGCGTGTATTTAAATTTAGAACAAAGTGCTTCCCTGCAGATGTAAAATTACCATTCTCTCTTGCGGCTCTGTCTGAGGCGCATAAGGCTTTACAATAGCCTCCCAGCATGCCGAAGAAGTTACGAATTTAAATTAATAACCATCGAATAATTGGCACTATAATGTTTACAACTAGGTACTCATTTCATAGAAAATCTATGGGATGTGTTTTTTTGAATTATTGCAAAAACTTACGATTTGATTTGGTGAGTTACTTTGGGAGAAGTGTTCCTGATGAGAAATAGAGTCGATTAAGGCTACGTTCAGATGACAAGCGTTCAACGCGCGTTTCGATAACGCGCGTTTACAACTACATACTTTTTATTCAGGCCGTACACATGCTAGCGCGCGTTTTAATAACGCGCGCGTTGACGCTGCGCTAGCGCTCGACTGTTGTCAACGCGCGTCAACGCGCGCTTTGAGATCATGGGTTTTCTATGTTTCCGTTCAGTTGAGCGCGCGCTTTCGACGCGGATATACACATTTTAGGGACCAGTTCGTTCAGAAATCGTCCGAAATGGCCGCGACAACGCGCGTTCAACGCCTGACAAGCGCGTGTCATGTGAACACTATACAAAAATTTAGCGCGCGTTCAGCGCGCGTTGAACGCTTGTCATCTGAACGTAGCCTAAGACCAACTTGTTTTTTTTGACAAATGTATTTTTTTAGGCTAACTGTACTTTTTTTCAAAAATCTAAAAATGCAATTATTTTTTTCTTCAAAATAAAACTGAAGTTTTCTAAGAACAAAACTCTCTAACTACAAGAGAAAAGGTAGCTACCCTTCAGTGACCAAGAATTTGCCACATCCTGTATAACTATGGCATTCAGCAGTGCTAATGTCACATAGTAAGTTACCTATAAAATAAGAATTTACCAAGACCACAGAATAGGTAGGTACCTAGACATCTAACCTAACCACTTCCAGGAAACAATGATAAATTAATTGATAATGAAAAGTCAAACTTTGTGTTAATTTATTTATATTATGAATAAACAATGCACAGAAATAAATGCAAATCCTAGTTGCGTCCTAAAACATAGCAATAATTTTATTATCTTACGTGGAATGACCCATAGTTATGTTTATTGTTTTGGAGACTGGGAAGGTATTATCCGGAGGACATAGTATTAAACTTAAAAAATATTGCATTATACTTTATATGTAAGACTGTTAAATTAGGAGAGTTGACCACAGTCAGAGATGACGATTTTCTTGGCGGTCTTGCCGGACTGAGAGCCGAAGGTCTCAACCTGCTTGACCACATCCATTCCCTCAACCACGTTCCCGAAAACAACATGCTTGCCATCGAGCCATGAGGTCTTCACAGTGGTGACGAAGAACTGGGATCCATTGGTGTTGGGGCCTGCATTAGCCATGGACAGGACTCCAGGGCCAGTGTGCTTCAGGACAAAGTTCTCGTCGGCGAACTTCTCGCCGTAGATGGACTTGCCACCAGTGCCGTTGTGATTTGTGAAGTCACCGCCTTGGAGCATGAAGTTGGGTATGACGCGGTGGAAGGTAGAGTTCTTGTAGCCGAAGCCCTTCTCGCCGGTGCACAGGGCACGGAAGTTCTCGCAAGTCTTAGGAGTGACATCTGTCCTCAACTGAAAATATAAAACACGACATTTGAAAAAAGTTTTTCTTTACATACCTAGGTGCAGAGATAGACAAAATAATTCACGCGAATGGGTGTGTCGTATCGGCGTCAGCTGACAGATATAAATGATTGCAAATCGTAGGTAGGTACCTATTGTTTGTCATTGACTCAATAGAGAAACATTTTTAATTGAGGAAATAATAGATGAAGGCGTTGTTGTCTCGCAATCCACACAATTATCATTATTGTAAACTTAACTCAAACGTAAACATAAACATAATCATCGATGACGGCATTTTCCACTCCTTTCCCTGATAATTATTATACTTTATGACATAGTGACCTTCACTTAAACACGCCTACAATCTTACTTGGTCATATTGGATGACTAGGCTACATACCTATTACACCTATAATTAGATACCGCATGCCGATAAACCCTGTAGAAATATTACCCACTTTTCGATTTAGGTATTAGAGGACAACAAAAATACGGAAAACCTAAGTTACAACCCAATTGAAATACTGGTACAGCACTATGAAGCTTCCAGAATAGCGTGGTCATGGAAAATCACGCCGGCCGGAACGCCTGGGATGACATGAAGTTTCATAGCATAATCAATTCAGATAAACTCTTACCTCTACAATGATTCTTCCCAAAGAAGTGCCGTCGGCTGCCACGTCGAAGTAAACTCTCGGCAAAGCCATTTTGCTTTAATATTAGTAACGACGCTAAAATTAATTTCTTCAACTCCAATGACGGTGCGTCTCTTGGCAATGCCGGGCGGAAATGGAAATAAGGATAGGGAATAGACAAAAGCAGTGTTGCCAATTCCAACAAATCTAAGTCGCTAGATTTAATCTGAAAAGTCGCCAGAAAGTCACCCCCTTACTTATGAAAGATGTTTAAAGTTGAACACTGGTTGAACAACGTCCTGTCTCTGTTTGTCACTATCCACAAATAAAGACAGGACGTTGTTTAAACAGTGTTTCACTATAAACATCTTTCATAAGTAAGGCCCTCACTGAAAACCGATTCTAACCACGAGCAGGGGGTGGGATGTTGTGAAAAAATAACAACAATTTATTGAATTATTGAAACTTAGTACCTACCTACATTAAGTAACAAAAAATCAAACTTATGGTCTTGGCGGTGAGATGACTTAGGTAATATTTATGTAATAGAGTTATGACGATAGAAACCTTTTCGGTCCAGTTTTCTGACCTGCAGGGCTATTTTGTCTCACACGATATGTCGCTAACTCGGATTTCTTCCTACAAATTGTGTTTTTACGAACAATATTAAAGGTATAGAATGCAGAATTACTTTGAATATTTTACACACTAACATTATTTTCTAAAACTATTTTGATTTGCAGGTTGAAGTCCTAAAGTCACCAAATAAGTCTCTAACACTTGTCTTGGGCAAAAGCCGCTATTTCTATCGACAAAGTAAATTGGTTGGCCATAATATTGGCAACGCTAAATTGGCAACACTGGACAAGAGACAAGAATAGAGTAAAATAAAATGTCAAATTGTGACGTAATATCCTTTGACATAGTGCTGCAAGTGGACTCAAAAGATAAAAAAAGTAAAACACAAACTATTTATGAATTTATTTAATGATGTTAAATTCTGATCTAAACTAATAAAAGTGTAAAAGTGAAATGCAGCACGCAGGCATAGGCAGCCGCAGGATGCAACTGCAACCAAGGAACTGCAAACAAAATATTCTAATCTGACATAAGTATTCGATTCAATAGTCTGTCAGTGTCACTGTCACTGTCAGTGCCAAACCAAAATGTGAAAAGAAGTCCGAGGTTTCGTCTCTCTCCCTCCCCTCCTCTCCTCTCCTATTCGTTCGTCTGTCTGCAATTTCTCGTTCGTGAAATTAGTGTAATTATTTCAAATACATTTCATATTTCGTTTTGTTTAAAATCAAATTTAAAATCAAATCAAGAAACTTAAATATCTAGAATGCTAAACATTGAAAAAAAAGCAATTTCAAATTGTGTCTAATTCTTCTTTCCTTCAAAATATTGTAAACATTACCTTGAAAACTGTTTATTTTAGATTTATCATTTCATACTATAGCTAATAATGAGCCTAGAGTCGATAAGATACAAGAGGGGCAGTTTGGAAATTCTAGACCAATTACTTCTGCCGATACAAACTCGATATGTGAAAGTGCAAGGTGTCGAGGATGGATGGAGGGTTATAAATAAAATGCAGGTGAGTGCTTGCTAAATTTGAAGCTGACCGGTGTATATTGGTAATGGTTCAACCGCTGGAATCTTATCACACGCGTGGGCAGATCTGAACACGCAATTCGCATACCTACCATTCCAGTACAGAAATAATTTTATACAAATGCTCTTTTGGCTTCTTGTACATTCACTATAATTACAGAGTATTTTTAACAGACTTCAAAAGGATGGGGTTCTCAATTCGACTATGTTTTTTTGTGTGTTTGTTCCATTTAAATTTGATTACTAAAGCATTCTAAAGATACTTACTTTCTCCCATAAAACTTTAAAAACCTCATACCTACTTGTACATGCATATTATGTATTCTCTTGTAAGTTTTCCACACAGAGCGGTCAGTCATAGAAGGCATTGTCATAATGTTGCACATGCATAGTATAGTAATGACAACTGTACTGTCTTCTGCCAACTGTGTGTCTTGTTCGTACGAGAGTTAAAAAAGTGTTGCTTTAAACTTCAACATTGGTGAATTTAAAACTCAAATTCATTATAAATGCCTACCACCCAGCACATAAATTGAACAACAAAAAATAGCGTCGTGTTTTAAAAGTGCTGTGATGCTAATAAATACATTGAAATTCATAATGATTCATAACAATAAATGATTCTTATTCTTATTTCAATTCAACACCTGTTCGAACAAGATCTTACTGACAGGTGCTTTCTGATGAGACACCATGGGGTTTTGATCAAATTTTTCCATGTACCTAGTCTGTTTTCTTTTTAATATTTAAAACATAATTATTATTTTTTCTTTAGGTGAGGGGGGCCCCTGCTATTGCCATAGTGGGTTGCTTATCACTAGCTGTGGAGCTGTTAAAGGACACATCATCTGACAAAAAAGTCATGAGGCAAGAGGTCAGATAAAACTGACACCAAATTTTGATAACAAAATGTAACTAACACTAATATAATATTGTTATTGTATAGCTAACTGTAGAATTACTATGTAGAGATATGAGTATTTTTAGATGTCTATAACTACAGTGCAACCATTTTTTGTATTGTACATTGTCTTCAATTTAGTAGGTACAGTATTCAATATTTGGTTGCATCTGACATAGTTACTGATAATATTTGTGATAACATTATTTTATGTATTTGTTACAGATAGAAGGGAAACTCAATTACCTAGTGTCAGCCAGACCCACTGCTGTCAATATAAAAATAGGGGCTGACGAATTGATCCAACTGGCAAATAATCTTAGTGCTGACGAAAATGTAACACCAGAGAATTTCAAAGAAAGGTATACAGACTATTTGTTTTTTTACTCTTTCTTCTTTTAAAGTTTTCTGTTTTTAACTTTATCAAATCTAACTATAAATGTTGCATGAATAATTCAATAATGTTTCATTTTAATTGTTGTGACACTAATTTATTAATAGATTCATCAGCAGTATTGAGAGCATGCTAACCAAAGATATTGAAGACAATAAGGCTATAGGAAGTTACGGGTGTGAAGCTATTCTCAAGAATATAAGTGGTGATGGACCAGTGAGAGTTCTCACTCACTGTAACACAGGCTCACTGGCTACAGCTGGGTATGGCACAGCATTGGGAGTGATCAGGTCGTTAAATGAATGCAAGAGGCTAGGTGAGATTTCAGCCAAACTTCTATTACACTTGTATTAACAAACCTTATAAAAACAGTATTATCAATATTAAAATTTGCATAGAAATCATTTTAATAAAACTCAAGTATGCATTTAAAGGAATTGGTATATTAGTACCAGCCAATAAACATCATAAAGATCATTATAAAGCTGAAAAAAAAAGTCATCAATAATTCCAAAATCATAGGCTTTTTCCAAATGGTAAGAACCATTTCAACTAGTTTTTGCATCCTTGCTTGAATCTTCTGTAGACAGTGGCCTAACTAGTGGATTTAAAATTGCATAGAACCATTTATAAAAAATAATCTACTAACCATTGCTATAAAACCCAATCTACAGTAATTTATAATTTGTATTTTCAGAACATGTTTACTGCACAGAAACAAGGCCGTATAACCAAGGGGCTAGACTGACGGCTTACGAACTGGTGCATGAAAAGATACCGGCCACTTTGATTGTGGATAGTATGGTGTCGGCTTTGATGAACACAAGGAAGATCAGTGCTGTTGTTGTAGGCGCTGATAGAGTGAGTTGCATGTCAATTTACAATTTTAAATACATATGGGTCAAAATCATAACACTCCTTTTTGCTCAAAAAAACTGAATAATCTTTGCCATGTGGAATCACAGTAAACTTTCAGTGATGGTGTGCTGACTCTGTTGTTCATCCACTTCAAAGAATTTTTCAAAAAATTCTTTGAAGTGGATGAATCAAACACAAACCTTTTTAGTTACAAAAAAAAACTAAAGATGTACAAGCTAAAAAAAAGCATGATATTCAGTGTCATTTTCAACCTGCGACAAAAAATAGGGGTGTTATAAGTTTGTAGTGTTTCTGTGTCTGTCTGTGGGTGGCATCATAACATAACTGAACAGATGAATCAATTTTGATGCAGTTTTTTTTTGATAGCTGACTTGATCGAGATGGTTCGATAGTTCGAAAGATAAGGTGATAATTTATAAGATCTATTGTCAGCTCTTTTGTAGTTGATAAAGGTAAATGTTGAGGGTTTTTCAAATTTTCAATATAATTTTTTTTAATTAGGGGTTAAATACTGCAAAAAGCTCTACCAGTCTCAAACATAAATAAGAGCATGCATCACACATCTACCTATTCTTATCCCTTGTAGGCTAAAAGCTCAAGCCTATTAATAAAATAACGTCATTAAATGTTTCAGGTGGCAGCAAATGGCGACACTGCTAATAAAATCGGCACGTATCAAATAGCGATAGTAGCTAAGCACCATGGTGTGCCGTTCTATGTAGCTGCACCCCTGACTTCTATCGACATGGCGTTGACTTCAGGAGATCGGATCAAGATTGAAGAGAGACCTGACAGAGAAATGACGCATATTGGAGAACACAGGATTGCTGCCCCAGGTATAACCACAGAATAATAGTACTACGCACAGAAGGCTCACTACGCGAAAAAAAAACATAAATAGCGACTCTTGTAGCGACACAACAAACCTTCCTCAATTCTCACCACTACATCTTCCTGTAAGAAAAATAATAGTAATTTAACATAAAAATTCTGGGTCAAAAAACTAAATACTTGACTAAATCTGAGTGTCTACCGCGCCTTGGGGACGCTGTCGTGATTATGTTTATTTTTGTAGATAAATCAGTGACTTGAGAAGCATGTAAAAATTACTAAATTGTATAAAAGAATGAAACAGAATTAGATCCATGATATTTATTAGTTACTTGCATCAAATCAAATGCAACATTCAATTTTGTAAATAATTATTTTTCAGGAATCACGTGCTGGAATCCATCCTTTGACGTTACTCCAGCGTCACTGATTACGGGCATCATTACTGAGAAAGGAGTATACACCCCAGCCAATTTGAAAGATATGCATAAGTAAATCAAGAGAAATAAAGTTTATTCAATGTTTTAAGTAAAACAATTTTATTGTTCTTTATTGTTCCCTTCTGCTTATGAAGAAGATATTTTGATCAACTCTAAATTTAGCAACACAATACAACCAATTGCATAATAAGGAATTGAATGCATAGGCATATCAATTTATTTATGGAGCAACATATCCTACAAAAGAAAAGTTAGCACACAGAACACAAAACAGTAAATAATAGGTACCTACAACATACTGGGCCCAAAAATTTGCCCCACCCTGTATATTTTATTAATTTTATTTCACCCATTAAATCTGTTCTAGACTTGTAGTGGGCGATGTTCTGCGCCTTTTTATTTATTTTGCTAGGTACATACTCTATACATATAATATAGGTAATAATTTTTATCCTTGTTTCTGCGTTGGTGGTAGAGTCCGCGCCAGCACTCAAGTCCTACGGCAAAAGCAGGAACTAGAGTAGGATTCAGTACTCAAGTCGTTTTAATAAGCTCGAAGCTCGAGTCCTACGGAGAACGCGGGAACTAATGAAAGTAGTGTATTATATAATTGAGGGACCATATCAAAAAACAGCAAATAAAGTATCCAGGGGGTTTGTAAAAGTCTTCAAGCGATTGTAGAACTTATTAGAAAATTTGTAAAACCTCTAGAAAAAAAGTTATAGCACATTTTGTATGGTCCAATGGTACCAATGGTAGGGAGCTGGTTATTTTGATTTAAATGAGAGATATTTACAAAAATGCTTTGGAGGTTTGAGGGACCACAGTTTTTACGTTATATCTTTGTAGAAATGACTTCGTGACCTGGTTTTCAGTTAATTAGTCGTGGGAAACTTTTTACAAAAGGTCTGTAGTCACGTTATCTTCAGTTTCAATATACTTTCCGAGATCTGGAAAATTCAGTGCGAGAACTGAGGGACCATACAAAATGTGCTATAACTTTTTTTCTAGAGGTTTTACAAATTTTCTAATAAGTTCTACAATCGCTTGAAGACTTTTACAAACCCCCTGGATACTTTATTTGCTGCTAGGAGAGAAGGTCCCCATCCTCACGCAGACATGAAAGTAAGCTCTTTTATTCAAGGTCGTTCAGTTGTTCTGGTGTGTAGAGCTAACGAACGTACAAACTAGTTTAATTATTATTGTTCAAGCCATAATTATACAATCTGTAATTTTTTACATAGCCTAGTTCTGCGATAGCAGCGCTGCGTCTATCAGACTTCAGTGGTGGCGCGTTTTCTACTACCGCACGCAGTGAAGGAAGGAAGAGCCTGATTAAAAAAAAAAAGCTCAATAGAAAATTGTGTGATGTTTAGCATGATAAACTTAGTTTCTCTATTTCTCTTATGTAATTGAGTTGAACTATCTGCACCAATGCTAAAAGTTGTTAAAAGAAGACTGTCGGACGGAGGGCGAAAGTGACCGAGACCGACCAACCAACCAATTCCCAGTGCTGCCAATTTAGCGACTTTATCGCTAGAAATAGCGACTTTTGCCTATGTGTTAGCGACTGGACAATCAAAACAGATCCGCAGATCAAAACAGTTCTAAGGCAAGTAATGGAAAGGTGAAAAGGGCAAAAAAACACTTGAAAATATAAATAGAGATGTTAATTTTTCATTTTAGGCGCAAAGGGGTGGCCAGCGATATCGACTTAGCACACCTGTTCATACATTTCAAATAGCAATATTTTGTAGCTGCAGCACAGAATACTAGTACTACGTACAGAAGGGTCACTTCGCGAGTAAATTTGTTTAAATAGAGACTCTCGCGGCGAAGCTATAAAGTGCAATTCAACTCGCCTATGGGCCTATTACCTATCGAGATATTTGCCTAAACATTCCCATCCTGCTCTAATGCGTAACTGTGTCACTGTCTGGCGCGGTGTGACGCGACTCGTAAGGGTTGTCGAATTTTCGCTTCCGACAACACAAATAAATTAATTTATTTTATCTGTCACAAAAACAGTACCTACTTAAGTTCTAAAATAAGTAGGCCTAAATATAATTTAATCTACCGTTACCACAGAATAAATAGTAGTAAGTAGGTACTACGTATTGTACGTAGGTAGGTGAAGTAGGTAGATACATTATTATCTCGTTCGTTTTGTAAACAATTGCATTTCAAAATATCTATACCTTCATACCTACCTAGACATCGATCAGACACACACAATCATCATCATCACACAACTAGACCGGGAGCCGTTATCCGATAATCACCCTTTTAATGTTAGGTTTGCAATCACATTTGCAATTTAATGCACGGCCAGGACTCGAACCCACGACCTTCGTCTCGAAAGTTGAGGTACTAATCACTTCGACCAACATGGCTCTATAAATGTAATGTAACTTCTAAACACTTACAATTATTATATTAAGTAGGTTAGGTACCTACTTAATGGATAAGTTACTTTTAGGTACATATATGTAAATAAATAAACAAAACTGTAGGTACCTACCTACCTACAGTTTTGTAGGTAGGTAGTTTTGTAGGTGTATTATGTTTGTTTATTTGTAAACAGGTACCTATTCAATCAAAAAGGAATCGAATAGGTACCTATAAAATCTCGTTTTCATTATGCACCTACAGTTACAGAGTAAAAGTAAGTACCTACCTAGGTATTTATTGATGATTTATTTAAATAGGTACTTACAACAAATTATAGAAAAGCTTAGTAGGTACCTACCAACCTTTCAATATCTTCCGGAATTTTGTGGAATGTTAATGTCCATTCATTGCTTTTCCTTTTGTTTAGACACCCGTAGACACAGCAGTATCTTTTATACGGATTAGATCGTTTAGTTATCGTGCAAAAATCACAAGAAACGATGTATACGAGATCACGATAATTACGCACAGTACAATGCGTCTAGTCCGCAAGCCGAGCGAGCGGCAAGTGGCAACCTATGTCGCGCGCCGCCCGAGGCGGCGCGCGTCCGATAAATACCTAAAGTGAGAAGTGAGACAGGCCTGGCTGCAGCGAGACGTGTTACGCAAAATATGTGGCTGTGGTCGGTTGGTCGGTGGCCCGTTAGCGTCGAGCCTTTGAAGCTATTTGAAGTTGATATTTTATTTTTTGAGACATAATTTTTGTTCGAATCAGTTTTTAGCGACTTTCTGGCGACTTTTCAGATTGAATCTAGCGAATCGGATTTATTGGAGTTGGCAACACTGCCAATTCCATCCAAACCAAAATGTCAGAAAGTGAATTAGTCGTTCGTAGCGAGATTTTGGTTTTTCGTGATTAAAAGAAAAAATCGTGTAAATTACGTTAAATTAACAATAAAATAGCAAATTCTTCTTCACGTTATGTTTGTGTTTAGTTGTTTTGTTTGCTCCTAGGTGATTTTTAATTGATCGCCTCAATGACACAGGGAGACGTTACTTGTTATTTATTTATTGTTTCGTTGGATGGAATTGTGTGTCACCAATCCTGGGAAGGTTTAGCTCGATAATTTGTGTAATTAAAAGTGTAAAATTGTATTATTAGTAATAAATTGTAATGTAAATAAAAAATACTGTTGTTACGCGCATGCGTTTGTGTTAAAAACAGACAAAGGTTTTGTGTGGTTTTAAAATCAGCTGTAATAAGTGCAATGACTGAGTGATTTACAAAAGTGTGTGATTTCTGGGCGACAATGTTCAGTGAAATTGGATACATAGTTTTTCTACTTCTCGCTTTGCCATATATTGAAAGTGGTGAGTGTTTTTATTCTTTCCCTATTTGTTCAAATGCCAACCCATTTGTCCTGTGCTCCTTACTTGAATGAATAAGTCTGTGAACCTACTAAAAGCAGTGAAGAGAACACAATGTAGGAAGTTATCAGGTCCTATGGTCAAAATCTGCTAGGTATAAGATTTCCTAGTCATGAATGAAACTGTAAATATTGATGAATGACTAGATACCTACTTGATAATGTGCGGTAGAATGGCTTTTAGGGAATTGAAAACACAACTGTTTAATATTCTTGGAATCAAATAGTGAATCATCTTTCTTTAAATTAGTCATGAACCATAAGAAAAAAATGGTTGAGCTGGTTTGCTTTGTTTCAATTGACGAAGTGATTTTTCTATCTACAATACAACAATTCCTGCTTGGTACTAAGTAAATTAATACATTATGCATAAGAAACTTTTTCTTATGGCAAAATGAAAACAAAGATTTTTAGACCAGATAACTATCTGGTCTAAAATCTTTGTTTTCATTTTAGTATTATCCTTGGGTTTTAAGGGGTCTTTAGGCGTTTCACACCGCAAGCGGTTCGGACCGCGGTGTGAATCGCCCCAGAGCTCTTTTTGAATGTGTTCTTTCGCACCGCGGTGCGAATCGCCCCATAACTTTTTGTGATGGGTCGATTCGGACCTGAGGGGAACAAAACAGTTTTCTTTTTATGTAAGCCATACACGCTACGGTCTACCGGAGAGGTCATTTATGCAGGTATGCCTGCGCAGGTCAACCGAACATTGGTTGCGTGTATGGGGACGTTCCGGTGTACCGGAGCGGTCTTCAGTTCTTTTTGCGATGGCTTCGAATGAGGACGATGACGCGTCCGAAAGAAACACTAGAAAACAACTGACGTGACCTGCAGAAGGAAGCCATAGAAATTACCAAACACCGGAATTTCAATCGAGAAGACGGTTTTAAACTCTCGGGTGCTTGGAATCCGGTGGTGCAATTGTGCATAAATCGAAAAAGTCCAACATCAGATGTGCGGTTGGATACTGTGAGTGTTGTGTGCCGCGATCGAGTTGCGTTCGAAAGTGAGACCGGTGGTACTGATGTTCGACGTAGTAAAAGACTTAGAAAGAGGGTAGACCGTTTCGTCTGCCTGTGATTACACTGATTACCCACAAACTCGCAAAAACTTCAGTTTACCGTGATCATGGCGCATGCAACTGTGCCGAAATATCGGGAAACTCGAAAATCCAAAAATAATGGTAAATATCCCGTTTATAGTGTTTACAATTGTATTGAATAATTCTCAATAAAAAAAAAATACAGTTTTCTTGTGAACCACCCCCTTTTTTTGAAGTCGGTTAAAAATACATTTTCAACCAAAAAAAAAACAACAAATGACAACGCCGGCTCTACGGCCGAAGCTCGGCTCGGACCCGGCACTGTCTAGCGTAGGTAAGTGATCCTTCAACTCAACAGTATAGTCAATCGTGCTTATCTTCACGAAGGACACCAGCTGGCTTGGTCACTAGTTGGCAGGGAACAGTTCTTGTGATATTCACTGGTCCCAGCTACCGACTTGACGCTAGGCTCTTAAAGTCTTGACACCTACTTAGGCAGGCATTGGTTGATATGATAACGATATCACACCATGTAACATGTAGGTATACCTATGATTTTTGTAGTCTACCAGTAATCCATAGTGAGCGATGCATGTAGTAGTAACTCCGGATAGAAGGGTGGAAGACGGACGCCTATCCGGCAAAAACTGCCGCCTGCAGCATCTTCGAAGTTTTATTCTTCTGCTATGTTCGAGAACTTATATTTGACCCTATTAAAGAAGGAAAAGGAGCTAAGTACCTACCAGGAAATATTAAATTGAACAAAGCGAATTACATATAAACTTTTTGATAAGGAAGTATAAAAAATATAACTGAAAAGCAAGAACTTATAAACCTTTTTGATATAACTCTCGATTTGACGTTATTTTTTCTTCTTATTTCTGTTGCGCAGACAGTGTCACAGAACTCCCTTAAAAATTCAAATATTCAAATTTATATATTTTCTTTTATTTTCATTTATCACACTAATAATATAAATGCGAAAGTTTGGATGTTTGGATGGAAGGATGTATGTTTGTTCCTCTATAACTCGACAACCTCTGAACCGATTTGGCTGAAATTCAAATTATATATAGATAAATAATGATCGGGAATAGGACACAGGCTACTTTTTATCCCGAAAAAATGCACGGTTCCCGTGGAATACAAAAATATTAGTACATATACCAACATGCAGGCGAAGCCGCGGGCGTCTGCTAGTGTATGATAAAAATTATAAATACCAGCGAATACTCTTACCTTCGATCAATCAAGTCGCGGAATCATCATTATAAAGACCTACAAGTTTTTTCATTAGGTCGCTGTTCTCTCCTGTAAAAATGGATAGTCAGCCATCAACTT
The DNA here is from genome assembly GCA_958496255.1 of Camptogramma bilineatum. Lineage (NCBI taxonomy): Eukaryota > Metazoa > Arthropoda > Insecta > Lepidoptera > Geometridae > Camptogramma > Camptogramma bilineatum. The sequence goes on from OY292458.1 coordinate 12,000,178, forward strand.
CACATAGCCTTCCAAGTCAACCAAGCACTGTGGAATTTCAAAAGACCAAGAGAGGGGGCCAAATGCTATGTCGTGCTGGATATACCTATGTGTTAAAGGGCCTCCAGACTCTCGTAGAGAACCCCCGAGAACACCCGAGAAGCGTGAGTGTGAAGAGCTTCTCGCCTTCTCGTTCTCTGGCTCGCACAGACAGACAGACGGACAAGAAAGTGATCTTATAAGGGTTCCTTTTTTTACCTTTTAAGGTACGGAACCCTAAAAAGGTGAATTGTCGCGGGAGCGGGTCTGAGGTTTTTTTTCTTAAATTTGGCTTCGCACGGGTTTTGCATTCAGCCATCGGTTTTACATTCAACCTATTTACTTTCTAAAAATAAATTTAACCTCGCACATAGATCTGTCAAAAAAGATGTTTTGTGAAATGCTTCATAGATGTTTCAGATGCTTCATCGATGCTTCTTATATGAAGCATCGATGAAGCATCTGAAACATCTAGCAAGCAAGAGCGCGTCAAGTTTACCGACAACAGATGGCTCGGGGCCGAGCCGTGCTCGGGCGAGCGAACGCGCGCCCGAGGCCGCCCGAGGCACGTCCACATCAGCCGAGCATTTGGCTCGCGAGGCTGCCGCGCGAGCCTGTGCGCTAGGTGGGTACCCGGCTATAGATCTATGAAACATCTGATTTTTCATCAAAAGTGGCCACTTTAGACCCCCTGGTACCTACTTCAAACATTAATTTTTATCCATTGGTCATGAAGGATGAATTAATAATATAATATTCTAAATAATTTGGCAAAGACTTGGAAAATAATCGAAACCTAAAATTTCAATAAGGTCGAAAATCGCTGGAACGGTTTTTTTAACAGTATTGTGGAAATTGGTTTTGCAACGTTATTTCAAAAACATGATTTTGTCCTTCATGACGACAACGGGTAAAATGTTTTGAAGTACCAGGACATCAGATGTATCGCAGAAGTGTTTTGATTTAAGCAAGTAAAAAAAACCTCTGTAACGTTTCTGGTGTCCTGGTCTTTTAAGTTAGATCCAAAACACAACACACATAGTGCATAATTGCTATTGCCAAAAAGATATAGGTAGGTAGGTACTATGTACAAAATTAAATAAAATTAGGTAAAAAATAACAAATGTAGTGAACAAAATTATCTGAGCTTTTCCAAGAAATGTCCAATGCTGGTTTCATTGTGCAAAATTCGAGTTGGCAATTTAAAACGAAATTGTCTTTTTCAATTATATTCCTTTACCTACTCGTGGTGACGATACCGTAGTATGTTCTTTGTATCCTCTCTGCGGTGGTGAGTGTACCTACTTTGTCTATTTTGACACGAGTTCGGCCATAAGGAAATGTTAGTCCTCGTAGCCAAATCAGTTAGGTAGGCGAAATATGTAGATCAGTACATTTTGACATTCAGTCCAAACCAACCGTAAGGAATAGTTTGTCCATGAGGAGAAAGCCTTAATTTTTGATATGAGTCCAAATCCTGTGGTCCGAATCGACCCATTTCAAAAGATACTTTAGGCGATTCGCACCGCTGTCACCACCGTGGTGCGAAAGAACCCATTCAAAAAGAGCTCTGGGGCGATTCACACCGCGGTCCGAACCGCTTGCGGTGTGAAACGCCTAAAGACCCGTTTTAAGTGAATATTTTTCGTGCCCTTTGTATTTTGTCTTAGTCCGGGATCTTGACTGTCTGAAGATCTGAGTTTATGTAGGTAGACAGTCTGCCTGTTTTGTGGCAATTTCTTAGAACCTGACTTTGTTTATAATATCATTATTTTCAGAATGAAAGGAAGGGCTCATACCTACCAACCAATATGAACTCTGTAGTAGAAAGAGCTATTAAATTGTAAATTGGATTCAAATTATTTTTATTAAGTAATAAATATGCTTCTTATCTGTATTTGGATCAATAATCTACCTACCTGATAAGAAGTAAAGACTGTTGGTCCATTTCACAATAGAGAATTTTTTGACATCAATTTACCTAGATCTGTTTGTGCACTGCGTTTTAAAAATTATTATAAAAATCATGTTCTTACAGCTATGGACCATTTAATAGTTTCCTCATATTGATTTTATGTTAAACTTGTTTATTGCTAATATATTTATATGTATTGCTATAAACTTGCTTGCTTAACATAGATAAAAGTACAAGAGAAAAATGAAAACCACGAATTTTCAAATCAGTCCATGCGTCTTCGAGTAATCAGGGAACATACATAAAAAAAAGATTCCGATGAATTGAGATCCTCCTCCTTTTTTTGAAGTTGGTTAATAAATTAAAATCATTCTTGTGTAACAAATCAGAGTGTTTATCATTTTACTGTAAATTATCTAAATACCTTCGTATCAAATTACCTGAGAATAAATAAAGACCTACAATAAATAAAGACTGGTACAAACTTGGTAAAAAAATTACCTACTTAAAAATAGTTACTTACTTACATTTTTAAACTGTAACATGCACTAGCTAGCCCATTACAAATTTTAGTACCAAACATAAATCATAATATGAGTCCATTAAATTCTAAAAACTGATTGAAAATCTTAGTCCACACTAGTAAGGTTCATTTTCGCAAATTTCTACCTCTGAACAATAGTTAGGAGTATGCTAAGTTTTGTGCCACTTTCGTTTGGCGCTGTCAATGTTCGATTTGCGGCGGCTAAAAACCAGTTCTGATATTCTGACTCATCATAAATCAACTGCCCACCACCTACTTTTCTAAGCAATTTCAAACAAGATCTAATGCCTATATTTAGCATTGCATTTTATTTAGAACAAAGAGTGAAATAATTTTGTAGGAATTCAATACCTATCAACATCTCCTTGTCCTTATATCCCACTAGGTGGGGTCGGCACACCATGTAAAAAAAGGAAAAAAAAATCACTACCTATGTGGACAATAAAATACCTAGGTACCTACCTAGGTATATTCAATTCAAGAATTAAGGAAAATGATTTAAAAACCAATGTATCCTGCCTAAATTAGGAAGACTTGTAATTTAATTTAAACGTAACTAAAGGGACTTTATCGCGTAATTACCTTATTTTATTATTTCCCGACGTTTCGTTAGTTCGTTTAATTAAATTATGTCTACAGATCGCGAATGTTTAAAATTGACTTGTTATTTGTTTGTTGTTATTAGAAATCCTAATCTATACCAATACTAGCAGCACCCTCACAGCTTTGCCCCCGCAGTGATGGTATATGGTGATGATGATGATGATGAAAAGTAAGCTATATAGGTAGCCTACCTCAAGAGTTTGGCTTTTAAATACAGAAATAATTTTTCAAATCTGACTGATAGGTACCTACCTACCTAGTTCTTTAAATTTTTTGAACACTAAACTAAAAAAATAAAAAAATGGTTAATTAAAAAAAGTATTTTTTTATTAAAACATTAACCTAAAAACTATGTTTTATCTAGGTAACACGTAAGCGAAGCTGCGGGCAAAAGCTAGTTTTTATAAACAAATGATTTATTTTAGTTTAAATTTGAATGTAAAAATTGCAGAATATAAACCTAAACATGAGTGAAATCTCGAAACAAGTAGGCATTTACCTAAAAACTATACTTACCCTACTCTAAAAACGCAAATGACATGACTTAAAACATAATTTTTCATATTAGGTAAGTAGGTGTATTTTCAAATAGTATAATTATTATACGTCGATGCTGCGTCCTCTAGATTTAAAGAAAACCATGTAGTCCGCCTTCCATGTATAGCATCGCAACACTGTTTAGCGCTATTTTTTAGGCTAATTTTGAAGATCTGAAAAATATTCAAACAGAAAAAATGAGAGTGAAACACTCGTTTCTGTTACTATCGGCTACCGTCGGCGCGCGCGTCATTCGTTTTTCGTGTTCCGCATCGTCAACATCGACTCGATTATTCAAAGTGATAATTTTTGCAAAGTGAATGTTGTTATTATGGAGTTTATGGAGTTTATGGAGAGTAAAAAAGTTGTTATGGAGTGATAGTGATATTCGTCCAAAGAATTCTACGATTCGAAGAAAGAAAAATAAAGGTTAGCAATGCACAACTACCCACACTTACGTACCTCTTAATGTGATAATACGAGATATTATCCTGATGGTTACAAAATTTTTATTCCTTAGCGTGGTAATACGTGATATTATCCTGGAATAATACACTTTTTATTCCTTAGCGTGGTGATACGTGATATTACCCTGGAATAATACATTTTACTTTCTTAACGTGGTGGTACGCGATGCCATCCAGAAAGTAAGGAGCTTAGAGGATTTATTTCTTCTATACCTACAGATCATAATCATAGATCAGAAACTCCGGTGTGGTTACTACTAAGCACAATTTGACTATTCACAAATGCTACCTGAACATAATATACACAGGTAATAACCTGATGACATGACGTGGCGATTCGAGATTTACAATAGAATAATTAATTTTATTTTCTTAACGCGTGGGTATCTACGCAATGCCGCCGATGTAAGGAATATAGAAAAATATAATGTACCTACATTATTTTATTATTATAATGTTTTCTATACAAATTCCGGTGTCCGTCTAAAATGTGCCTAAGTGACGAGAGAAACTCGTCCGATATTCCAACATGCCGATCGGATGATGGCCTTCTAGAGGAAAATTAGCCAGAGCCAAGTACGACGTCCACGTGATGGGTGAGGCTTCATCAGTCTCAGTTCGCAAGAGCGTGCCAACTGCACGGCAGTTTGTTGGCTCCCATGCGGTGCCAGTACCAGATGAAATCTTGGAAATGTTATGAAAAAAAATGGGGTGAAAAAACCCCACTAAAATCTCCAAACGTTGGGGAAGATACTGCTGGACGGTCTCGACGGGAAGAGGAGCTGGAGGGACGCCCCGAAAGAAAAGTTGCTGATTCCTGAGATTTGTTGCTAGTACGTACTCCGAAAGGCTTCCCTTAGGTAAGTGCTGTCTTACTTAATTATTTTTTACTTATTGTGAACCGATAAGAGATTCCCTAAACCGCTGGGACCACGAATATATACCTACCTGGTCCAATTAACCTCACAAATTACCTACCCGACACTGTATGTAGGTATGACGTTGCCAAACTTGAGATCATCAAGAAATTGTCGGAAGTGCCATAAATGTTATTAGTGTCTCACCATGACAAAGGTCATCGAAAGGTCAAGCTGACAAAATTAATAAATCCAGTACCTCGTAGAACAGATCCCAACTTAACTTTTCTGGATCGGAAACTTTGCGATTCCCACGTCGTCAAAACACCGCGAAGACAACTGCAGCCCAGAACCGGTACCTACTACGAGCAGCAGCCGTCCACGTCGACGATGAGGAGTTCGAGTTAACCCGGCCGTCAGACCTTCCGCCGCCGCCGCTACATCGCGAGCCGCCGCCGAACAAGTCCCGCAACCGTCGACGACAATAGAGGTACCTAACGCTGGTAAAATTTAGTTTTACCATACAAAAACTGATTATCAATTACTGATGACCCAGTTGTATTGCAGGGCCTTGAAACTTCTTTTTAAAAATTTTATACTTACCACAGTATATTGAAGCCTGTGACCCACCATTTCCTAAAGTTGAAATGAGCAATACCGTATCAAAACTTGTACCTACCTAAGTTTTACAACGGTGACTTTTAGTTGCAAATCAGCATGTACTGAGTAGGCGGGTCAGCTTGTTTCACTAGTTTTGATTGTTATATAAACAAAAATAGAACACCTTCTATACTGCGATTTATATTGTGTCAAAACATTAACAAATACTGATAATGGTAATTACCATTGCGCCCCATTTTAGTATGGAGGATATTTTTTACACTGTAAAAGCTAGTAGGTAAATAATGGGCGTATCTACCTACATGACTACTACTGATCTTAAAAAGGCATATTTTTCTTTTAATTGCTTATAATTACATCATAATTATCATTTCTAAGAGCCAAAGTCGCAGACTAGTAGCTTATCTGGATGATATGTTATATCAGCTCAACCAACCTACATAGAATGAAAAACATAACATAAAGTAAACTCATTTAGGAGCGTTATTTAATAACCACTCAATTGCATAAATATTTAAAAATGAGGCTCAAATCAACACAACATAATGATATATATACATATATATATATATTTTATGTCACTGCAATTACCGAAGATTCTAGAACCTTCCGTGATTTTGCTAAATTTATAAGTATGTACAATCACTGAATTTTGTCCTGTACAGAGCATACGGCTCGGTGTAACTACTGTAGGTACACAAAGCGTTTTGAACGCGAAAAATAAAAGGTATTTCAACAAAGAAAAAGACAAATCAGACTTAATTATGTCAAAAATATTTCATTGTTAATAATGTATTACATATTAAAGGTTTTGTTACAATCACTGAAAGTGTGTAAAGAAGACTTTACTGGTGATTAAGTATCGCACATAAAGCCCAAAATAGATGTCTTCTTCAACATCTACAATTTACAAACTATAAAGTGCTGATCCATCAGTTAATGGTTGGGGTGTCATAATGTGGTGATTGATGATATATATGGCTAGAGGTCAACCGCTGATCTGCAACCAAAATGGCTTACCATAGCCGCCTTTTTAGGTTTAAACATCATTTCGTCAAAATTACTGCTATACTGCAGTAATCTTTACATACAATGTGTTTTAAATAAATTATAGTTGATATTATCACCTACTATTATCATAGTAATTTTTTCATAGGTACTTAAAATCAATAACAGGTACCGCTGTCATATATAAATCGGATGGATGGAATACCTATAATTTCCACATCTCAATCAATTTCAAAAATAAAATGTATTGGCATTAAAGTACAATAAGTATGTTATGTATTTACAAAAAATATACAAATAGTATTCTATCAGTTATCTGATACTACCTTTGCTTAGTTTGGGGATTGATGGCGCTGTGTGAAAAATGTCCACCAATATTTATTTTATTATTTAAAATTGTCAAGCCATAAATATACTTATCTATTTTTGCTTCTTACATTATAATCCCGCAATATTAATGATGACCGGGATCCTAAGCAATACTTACTTGCCATCTAAGTAATCTGGAATAGTTATAATAACTTTATTTTTTTAATACTATTTATATTGTTAGGTCAACCAAATACCAATTTATTTGCGTCTAGGTTAAATTGAAAAATGTAATTGATACGTCTTTTGCTATAAATTAGGAAAAGTACCTACTGCTTTTACGCATTTCCTCGATATGCATTGGTACTGAAATGTTTTTTGTTAAATTGTAGAAGACGAAGCTCCTGGTATACTTATTCTTCCTAGTCAACCAAGGGAACATCACCCGTTTTGGCGCAACCTTGCCCAGGCGTGCGCCATATTTATGCAGCAGGCGTACCTACCTACCTATCTAAAACACGGCATATTCCTAGTGACTCCGTTGACAAAATTTATAATTCCTTATCAAAAAACGTTTTGAATTTATTATAATCTAGCTTTAAAGCAGTGGTATATCTTTTGTCAATCAAATTATTTAGATTGTTACAGATCACCTATCTAGCTGTTAGGGAAATACTTTTTCGACAGAACAGTTCAAAAAGAGCTGTTGAAGGAACTTAATTAGTAACGGTCAGCGTTATCATAAATGTTATTGGTAAGAACACTCGTGCACACCAGTGAAAAGTACGGTATGTACCAATAGTAGAATTTTTACAGGTATTTTTTAAAAAAGAAAACCCACTTTTTTCGAAATATCATTCGACTTGGCAGGAGCATTGCCTTGTAATATACTTATTATATCAAATCAATTATCGAAATTCCAACCATTCTAGGTACCTCACTGGATGTACTGTCGAGAAAATTGGTACCTTTTCTACGTTGTTAACAAGACAACGCTCGCAGACATTATCTGCCATATTTTATATCAATTTATCTACAAATATTACTATTAGACCCTGACTTTATTCTACGTATTGTTATATATATATATTCTCTATTCTACCTTAGTAGGTATATCATTATTTAGAAAGAAATTGTCGAATTCTTCTCCGTACACAAATCATTTGATATTAACTGTGAAATAACCTGTCCACAACGCAACCTTTCAAATAATTATTCGATGGATCAAACAAATACGTTGCATGAGAGCGGAGTGAACCTGTCCGTGTTTATTTGTTTCTTCTCGGTCACCTCCGCCACCAGCCGGGCTGGGTTCTCCATCGACACTTGACAAACACTATTAAAAGTACGGTCAGGTGGACAGGACGCTTTCTCTGTTTCGCAAACATTTTAAAATAATTTTGTTTTCTTTCTTTCTACTGAAGACACGCCCTTTTCTAAGGCTGTATCAATGAAGTACTGATAAGTACCTACTAATAAGAGTATACTTACGTATGATGCTTATAAATATTGAATATACTTAAGTAAGTATATGAACTTATATTTGTGATTTGTTTTTTTTATGTTCATTCTGCAACAGACGCTAAACATCTACATGGTTTTCTTTAAATCTAGAGGACGCAGCATCGACGTATAATTAATGGTTAAAAGAACTTACCTGAAGTGAATTTCAACCATAATTATACTAGATGCTGCGTCCGAATAGATTTAAACTCCCGCCCACCCTGAAAGGCACAACAATTATGCGTGCTTCGCGGTTATTGTGCCAAACCCAAATAAATAAATGAATGTTGCAGAATGCTGATCGTGCTGAACGTGCTCTGAAAAGAATGACGCGCGCGCCGACGGTAGCCGATAGTAACAGAAACGAGTGTTTCACTCTCATTTTTTCTGTTTGAATATTTTTCAGATCTTCAAAATTAGCCTAAAAAATAGCGCTAAACAGTGTTGCGATGCTATACATGGAAGGCGGACTACATGGTTTTCTTTAAATCTATTCGGACGCAGCATCTAGTATAATTATGGTTGAAATTCACTTCAGGTAAGTTCTTTTAACCATTAATTATATTTGTTAGATAGGCAGGTACAGTAGAGTAGGTACTAAACATATAAGAGGATGTATCCACTTTGGAAACCTATTTGCATCCTCTAGGTCGCAGCACTTGCGGTTCTAATCTAATCCATCACAGAACGACTGTTCAGCGGGTCTAAAAAGGCCGCTTTATCTGAATCATAATACGAATTGTATTCTAAGCCGTCTCTTTTCATAGACAGACATGACGTGAAAAGAACATAAAACGAATTATATAATAGTCATAAAAAAAAATTGCGCTAAGGGCCATTTTAGCCTTCCTGTTAATACCTACATGGTACACATTAACAAACTGAGCCTATTATTTATTATTTAATTAAAAGATAGTATCGTGCAAAACTATTAAATAGGTAAGTAATAAATGTAATAATATTTTATTTTCGACAAAATTGCGAAAGCATAGCTTTTATCCTGTTTCCTAATAACACTGATGCCTGTTAAGGTTAAAAGGAATCGAGGTAAAAATTTAGTATTAAGAAGCAGGATTTTGGGGGGGCGGGGGGTGGGAGGGGGGAGGGGGGGGTTCCCCCTCCTCCCTGGTACCACTCCCATTACAAGGTAACGCACCGTTCTGGAGATAATCAAATTATTGTTTTTACATACAAACTTGTAAAAATTGGTAAAAATTTAGTTTTTGGTAACATTATTTCGGGGGGGGGGGGGGAGGATGGGGGGATCCCCCGCCCCCCTGGTACCACTCCCATTACAAGGTAACGCACCGTTCTTGAGAAAATCAAATAATTGTAACCTAACCTAACCTTTTTTTTTTTGAAAGTGTTTGCTTCGCTCGCTTTTTTATATACAAACCTAACCTACAGGGTGCCCTGTGTCGGATCTGATTTAGTTTCTCTTTTAGATGTTATGGGGGTTTGTACGACCAGATTTTGTGGGTGGGCTCGCTTCGCTCGCTTTTTTATATACAAACCTAACCTAACCTACAGGGTGCCCCGTGTCGGATCTGATTTAGTTTCTCTTTTAGATGTTATGGGGGTTTGCGCGACCAGATTTTGTGGGTGGGCTCGCTTCGCTCGCTTTTTTATATACAAACCTAACCTAACCTACAGGGTGCCCCGTGTCGGATCTGATTTAGTTTCTCTTTTAGATGTTATGGGGGTTTGTGCGACCAGATTTTGTGGGTGGGCTCGCTTCGCTCGCTTTTTTATATACAAACCTAACCTAACCTACAGGTTGCCCCGTGTCGGATCTGATTTAGTTTCTCTTTTAGATGTTATGGGGGTTTGTGCGACCAGATTTTGTGGGTGGGCTCGCTTCGCTCGCTTTTTTATATACAAACCTAACCTAACCTACAGGTTGCCCCGTGTCGGATCTGATTTAGTTTCTCTTTTAGATGTTATGGGGGTTTGTGCGACCAGATTTTGTGGGTGGGCTCGCTTCGCTCGCTTTTTTATATACAAACCTAACCTAACCTACAGGGTGCCCCGTGTAGGTTAGGTTAGAAAAAAAAAAAAAGGTTAGGTTAGGTTAAAATAATTTTATTTTCTCAAGAACGGTGCGTTACCTTGTAATGGGAGTGGTACCAGGGGGGCGGGGGATCCCTCCACCCTCCCCCCCACCAAAATACTATTAGGGGCATTCCATGTAAAAGAGGAAAGTGACAAAAATTTTGAAATTCCATTAAACGTTTATATTTCAGTAATTACCTACAGCTAAATATCTAATCTACTTGAATCTGTAGAAAAATATTTAAAAAAACCAAAATAAATGTCTTTTTCGTCAGTGCGAACTTTTACTTCAGCCAAAAAAATACTCTGGGGGAAAAATATATTTTACTGGCAGCACATTTTTCGGTCTTTCTGTCAGTTGTAGAAAGTTGGCGCGTGTATATTACTGAAAGCGTGAAAAAACCTAAGTAACTAAAGAAAAAAAAAGTGAAAATGTTTGTTAGTTCTTGCGTAATTATTTTCTAAAAAGATGCATGTTGCCTGTCCCAGAAGTCACACCAAAAGATATAAAAGTAGTTTTTTTCGCCTCAAATATGAAGTTATGAGTTCCGTTTCTTCTAGGAGTAACAATAAACGGTTGGTGTACCGTTTAAACATCTTTTAATGGTTATAAGATCAAAATTATGATCTAGAGACTGTTTTGAAATGTGTCCCGGTAGTCACACTTGCCTCATGAAACATGTTTCAACTCTGGCTAACTTTGATATTTAAAGAGATTTTAGCATATTTCTTTGTATAATAGAAGTGTTTAATCTTTTTTTTTACCTAACATGGTTATTAACTGGGCGAAAAATGTACAGATCGATATTTCAAATAAACGAAATACTGATCCGATAATAAACAGTTGGGAGACCAAATTTTCTACCAATTTACAGAAATTGTTATTTTTTTTTTTAATATTAATACCTTTAAAGTTATTTTCTAATTACGGATAAATTTATTTTCCTTACTTAAATTGTAGGAAAGAGGTTTTCTTTATTTTTTGTTATTACCTAGCAGCGCCCTCGCGGCGTTACCCGCGTAGTGATGGTATATGGTGATGATGATAGTGATAAAAAGTAGCCTATAACCTTCTTTAAGAATTAAGCTATCAAATGTAGAAAAAAATTTTCAAATCCGACTTCTAATACCTCAGATAAGCGCGTTCAAACAAATAGAGAGAGAATAACATAATAGAGAACCAAAACTTACAAAAATTTAGTTTAGTTCTTATATTTGCACTGTTTTAGTTTTCCTTTAAGGTGGAAATGTAACAACTACATTAATAAAGTTGAAACAACGATAAAACTGATTTTAATCAACAACAATTCTACATAATTTCGCACTCGTCCCAGTAGTCACAAACACCTGTCCCAGGAGTCACAATTTAAAATATTTTTTTTGTTGTTTCTACAAACGTTATTAGTTTAATTTTCAATGAAATCGAAGGAGTATAGTTTATATTTTACAACACTGAAAGATCTAATTTGAAAGTTAAGTGGTGGGACTGAAATATGTCTTTGAGTGCACAAAGAAAACAGACAGGGATTTTTCAGTGTCCCGGAAGTCACACTCACTCAAGAAGTAATTACAAAGAGCTCATAAAGTATATCGTTTTTTCTTTATAGGAATTCGATACATTAGACATTAATCTATGTTAGAAAGTATATTTCACAATTCTATAAGTTTCGATAGCATAATTATAGCTCCCAATAGGTCAAATTCTGAAGTCAAATGTCCCAGGAGTCACAATGGAATGCCCCATTACCGAATACTAAATTTTTACCAATTTTTACCAGTTTCTATATAAAACAATAATTTGATTATCTCCAGAACGGTGCGTTACCTTGTAATGGGAGTGGTACCAGGGGGGAGGGGGAACCCCCCCTCACCTCCCCCCCTCACCACCCCCCTCGAAATCCTGCTTCTTAATACTAAATCCAACCCGTGGCTGGCATCATCTCCTGAACGGATGGACCGATTTTTAATTTGTTCGAAAGGTGACTTTATCGAGTGTTCTTAGCTAAAGTTTCATGAAAATCGGTTTAGCTGCTTGAAGATCATCAGCTCTTTTCTAGTTTATGGAGTTATCGGAGATTTTAATTAAATGTTCAATTGAACTGTGCTATACCTACCTATATTTATATCACAATTCAAATCCCACATCTGATTATTTTGCTAACTTCTCTATTATTTTGCTGTATTGTACTGTACATAGTTATGACATGATTTATTAATTTATTAAGAAGTGACTTCCATTTTTATTAAGTTCTATTTTTTTTGCATGCTGAGAAGCAGAATTAAGGCCTGTACCTACATTTTTTAACTGTCATCTATTTAACTACCTTTAATTCGCAATAAATATATTATGATTATGATGATTATGATTTTGTGCAATATTAATGGTTCATCTAAAAGCTGTCCCAACCCTGTCGAATGCAATGCAAGCTGCAACAAGCAGAGTGCATAAAGAATAGCGTTGTCTATTTCTGTCCCAGTTACCTACAGGGTGCAGTTCGTGCGAAAATGTTCTGTTGCGAGGGGAATAGCTTCCATTCATGCGCGCTTATCTACGAACTCGACACAGATTAGCTTTAGTTAGCTTCTATTTGAACTCTACGACAAAGATTACTGTGTTAACTTCATTTATACACAAAAGTCTGTCCATTATTTTATTTTCTCTTTTGATTTGGATTCTTTCAACAAAAACTAAATCCTTTTCAAGGTTTTTGTATAAATAAAAATAACAATGGGTAGATAATATTTTGTTAGTTAGTTTTTGTGAAAAGAAGCAAAAAACAAAGCTTTTTCTCATGATTTACAGTTACTCACCCTAAGTATGATTCATAATAAACAACCTCTTAGCTTTTCAAACATTCAAGATAAAGTTTGAAATGCCTAAGATACCTTACAGTCAGACAGTTTTAAACAATGTTTTTTTTTTTACTAATAAAAAGTTGTAAAAAGAAAAGTGCTCTCTAGTTTGCGTGGGCCGGACGAACTGTCATTCGTCAAGATAAATACACAAGGGCTTTAAGAACAAAGATTTCCATCTGATAGTCGCGATGTTCCACGATAATCGTGACGGACATCGTCTCTTTTCATTACAGCTGACTCGTTTTAATCTTTGGACGAGACTGTATTTTGGTGCCGTGAGTCACATCACACTAACTTGTTAATGGCTATGCACTTCCTCTCTTGGGCCTCGGTTTTCTTAATAGCTGTACCCATTAGTTTGCTCCTGGCTTGTATGATTTTAGGGAGATCTCAAGACTCGTTTGAAGAGGACGATAATCTTTTTATTGAATTTTAATGGTCTGTGAACGAACAACGACCTCAATTTGATAAGGTAAAAATACCTACTTGACATTGGCAAGCTTAGGATCAGTAGCTTCAGATTCTTTACAAAAAAAATAATGTAAAGTAGGGATACATATTTGTCTCAGAGTGGTCATTTGGAATACAAAAATCAAAATGTTCTCTACTAGGCTCCTTAGTTATCAAACAAATCCATTTCAGTTCCAGAGTGATTTAGGAACGAAAACAACCAAACTTTCGCATTACATTACCTGGTCGGATTTCAATTCCAACTTCTTGCGAAGTTTTCAGATGCGAAACAATGAAGGTCATACCTAACGCCCGTCAGAATCATTGTTATCACGGTTGCGCAAAATGTTCCTTTGTTCTTACTCAAATAACGCATGAAATAATCGTATGAACCACAAAAGCACGATGTGTAACTTTTGCACGCATAAATACGAAATACTGGGGTATTTCTCTAATTACACGGCGAACAGTAATTATATTTAAATAATTTAAAATGTAATTGTTGTTACAGAAAGTTTACAATTGCCAAAACAAAAAGTGCTGCGCTACGCTTCGGCTGTTACCAGACACTTAATTATTGTGCATTCAACCCTCGATTGACCTAAGACTTGTGATTCTGAGAGCCACGAGAAAATTATATAAATTTCTTGTAATAACCTACACTGACTAACTAAAAGAGAATTATAGCAACAGAAAACTAAACTAAAACTGTTTTAACTGGAACATTTACAAAACAGATGAATTTTTTTTAATCATCGTATAGAAGGCCTTTGCGCGTGATATGATAAACTTGTTAAACCTGTGGATAGAAGCTTAGTACATGCATTAGAAGTTCGCAAGTATTTAGCTATAAAGAACAGTGTGACGAGCACGAGGGTATGATTAGCACATGAGACGAGGTTGACGCATCGTGCGCGCGGGCTGTGACGGCTCGTACGTTGAACCTGCGAGGTCACGACCATCTGTGACGAGGCATATACGCTGCCAACAGGACTTCTATGATGCTACTACATTAAAACAGCGTACAATTGAACATGTACCCTGATATTTATACCTGGACACCCCATTGATTTGGTTTAAAACCACCTTATCCATCCGTTATTTTTATTGGCTAATTTGAATATATGGCATCAGACTCTTCACGGTATCAGTATAATTTTTATTAAGCAGGCACAGGTATTTGAACTTTAACAGTAGAGCTACAGCTATCGACTAGATTTAGCAAGCGGCTTCGCTCGTGTCCATATCGTTATCAAATAAAAAAAATATTTTAAAAAAACAAAAACCCTACTGCGTCAAAACTAAAAAGAAAAAAACAAGCCTGCAAAGAATTACTCACAGTCGGTACCCATTCATTTTATTACCAATCAAATCTTCCCAATGTTATGGGTCCCGACTGTGAGTAATTCTTTGCAGGCTTGTTTTTTTCTTTTTAGTTTTGACGCAGTAGGGTTTTTGTTTTTTTAAAATATTTTTTTATTTAACACTTTTTAGTTATGATAAAGTTGATTTTAAAATACCTATTCAACGATACCCCACTTGACATAGTTCGTCAATTTTGAGTTTTTCAATTTTGACAATATGGCGTCTGGTTGTAACACTACTGGTTAATTTTGATTACTTTCATGTCTTTAGTGACACTCGCAAAGTTAAGACAAATCGATTGACGTTAGAATCATCAAAATCGGTCCACGCGTTTGGCCTCTAGAGTGCCACATAGAAACATCCATAGCGAGAATAATTATTAATCAACTTTAAACCGTTATTTTTCCTAAACTATTACTTAAAATGAAAAATGGTAAAAGAAACATAAAGTTGATTTTGAAATACCTATTCAACGATACCCCACTTGACATGGTGTGACGATTTTGATTTTTTTAATTTTGACATTAAGGCGTCTGGTGGTGGCACTGGTGAATTTTGATTACTGTCATGCCTTTAGTAACACTCCCAAGGTTCAGACGAATCGATTGACGTAAGAATCATCAAAATCGGTCCACGCGTTTGGCCTCTAGAATGCCACATAGAAACATCCAAACATACATACATAGACTGATAAACACATTACCCTTCCTTTGCTTTGCGCAGTCGGGTAAAAAGGTTTTATCCACAGTTACTAAAGGTATCAATTTAGTAGTTGACGCCTTCTAAGAAATAGACGGATAGACACAATATTCACAAAAATGCATTTTTAATTCCTGCTTATAAGCAAGTTATAATCTTACACCGTCGCGTCCTAGTCTAGTGTGATTCAAAATGCTTACAAGCTTTTGGGCTTTATGTAATAAACCAAACATACATAGATGACTCCATCTTCAGATGTGTTAGTACTCATTTGCCGTTGCACTACGAGCTAAATAGAGGTTAAAGCACCTGCCATTATTCAGTTCACGTAATTGCAGTATCAGTCTGAGTCTACGTCTGGTCGGCCAAAGTAGGCAATTGGCCACCAGCGGGTCTAAAAAGGCCGCTTTAGCTGAATCATAATACGAATTGTAAATGCTGTCACTTTTCATAGGCATGAAGAGTGACAAGAAAAAAAATATCTAATTACAAATCTAATTATACTACTTATCTAGTTTAGGTACTTACCTAACTTTTCTCACATTATGCTGTCCTGCTTATCAGCAGATTTGTATGCAAAGGAGCGTCCATTATGTATTGGTTTGTTGACCTACGCTTACTTTTGTTCGAAAAAGGAAGTACCTGGTGGTCCAGTGTCAAAATTTATTTTCCGCCTGGCGAACATTACGCATGCATGAGTGTTTTGACGGTCAAGTGCGCAAGCCTTCTCGGTCGAAGAATTTCACAATGATAACATTTGGCCGAACATTCACCTAAGCTCGACCCTCTCAATCTGTCCAACTTATCAAAATAAAATATTATCCGTCGCAGAAATCTCGTTAGATATTTTTGACTCATTATTAGTACTTGATTTGATAGACTTGAATTCCAGTGTAGGTATAACATGTTTATTTGGAACAACAAACTACATTACGTCCTGAGAATATTTATCGATATAAAACCATTTATGCAGTTAAATCAACACAGGCAAGTGTTCCTGAAAATTTCACTCGATGTTTCAGTGATTTGGAAAGTTTCACCGCTTACGATAACCGATATAAAAAGTTAAAGCGATCGCATTGCAAGTAAACGGTAATTCTGTACAAAGCTGGCAGTAAAATTGTTTATAGGCGAAGTGGCCCGATGCTGTAATCCTTCAATGGCCTGTTGAGAGAAGGATTTACGAAATCACCGGAGAATATTTTATGTCCCGAAACAAAGTGAGAATAAAATCTTACTCTCTAAATAACCATCAAAAGCGTTTATTAAAATAGATTTATAATTGTTTGGACAATAGCCTACGACTTTTAGGGGGTTCATAAAGGCTGATTGTTTATTTAGGTTTTTCTTTGTGAAGATCTCAGAATAAGGAACAAATCCTTATTCTGAGGTAATGATAAGGTAAGGTACTGTAGCTCTCGGAAACGAACCAATGCCTTATCATTTTTAATAAACAAATATTTATAAATATCAAATCAGCTATAGTTTTGGATTAAAATGTGCTTGTTATGCAGCACCCACGGTTTGCCAAGTTATTTAGTAAAATTAGCGAGGCAACCCACACAGTTATGCTAATCCTAATAACACAGTGAGAATTTGTGCTAACCTAAGCAACTTTCAGACTTAAAACCTTAAAACCCTAAAACCCTAGTTTACGTAAATACCGTATCCCTTTCAGGCCCAAAATTTTTATTTTATATTTTATATTTTTTTTACACGGGGACGTGCTAAGGGGTCCAGAAGGCTTATGTTACATTTGATAAAAAAAATCTAAAACACCCCTAGGTACCGTAACTACCCCTGCACGATCGTGACGCTTGGGCTTTAACATTACTAGTGCACGATCGTGACGTTATTGGGTTTTTTTAATTTTCTTTTGTTTTTTAATAAGAAAAACAACAATAATTTTAGAATAAATACTTTTATCAATTTCTTTAACAAATGTAATGTCCATTTTCTAGTCTTCATGAAGGTGCGGTAGTACTCCATTGACTGGTCAAGGATGTGCACACCGCCCATGTGCCTGTTGTAGTTTGTGATTGTTTTTGGCGCGGAGACATCAATAAATCCTGATCCCCGAGTTTTACAAGTTGTGACGTCCGCAGAAGTGAAGTTTGATCAGACGAGCACTTATTTGTTGTCCAATTGTCCATCCATCTGATGACAACAACATCGTCCCAGACGAACTACTGTGATTCATCACGCTGCATTCGGAGATCAGGTTTTAATTCAATGTTCTAGCCTTCTAGAAGTCAGTTCATCATCAGCATCCCAATGCCGTCCAGTATAATGGTGTTCAACTTTAAAATCAAAGGTATCGATAAAAAGTAGCGATCAGAGTAAATTCAGCTTCCTCTTGGGCTAGACTTGGAGAGATTCAAGATTACTGATGCCCCTATCCCCAAATCTCTGTCACTGAAAAGAGTGTTGGCACCTCTGTACACTTCAAAGTCTATCATCAGTCCTTTGTAAGTCGTAAACAAAAATTTTAAGAGGATTGAGGCTTGCTTTTGATCACCTGTCGCAGACGAGCGACGTGGACAAACACGGCTGAAGGGCAGCATTTGTTCGTCGATGGAAAAAATCCAGGCTGTAATTCCAATTGGCCACAAGCTTGTTTGACCAGGTCAAGTATTGGTTGGATTTTCCAGAGTGCGTTTGTATTACCTGGTGGAGCAGTGTCGCTGCCAAAGACGTGTAAAGCTGACGCAAAGTTTTGAATCTTGCTCTAGCCATGATGTTCGTAATCAGGTCCATTCGCATTCCATCTCGCCAATACTTGAACAGCCGTGGGTATGGGTTGTCACCCATGATCTACTGAATGCCTGCAAGGTCTTTCAGTTCAACAGAATTTGTAAAACCCGTCATCAAAGTAGACATTGAAATATTCCAAGGGTATTCTGATTGTTACTGGAGGAGCCCGTGGTAGGTCATCATGTCCCTTTTGGTTAAGTGGTCCCTGTCTCCATATTCTTCTTCTGACCTTCGACCGTCATTGAACCACATTTCCAAGACGTCTTCGTGCAGGTGGAGGTGGCACCGGGCATGATGCAGTAATTGTTTGATCAGAAGGGTTTGGGGACCTTTGGAGAGGTAATTCTGCTTCATCATCTAGGCCTTCTATCCCTGAATCGTTGTCGTATCCAAGTAAATGAATTACCGAACCACTGGAAAGCTCCACCCCTACAAAAAATAAAAATTATACTAAATTAATTCAACAAATAACATCCAATACCTGAACCTTCTAAAGTGGAGATAGACCCAAACGTCACTATCGTGCATACTTGGTTTCAAAGAGTAATTTTGTTTGACAAACTGCGAGTATCTACGTAAAAAATGCATCGAATGGGTAAATAAAGATTACGACTACAAAATAACATCACTATCACAATGATTTTATTAAAATTTCAACAAAATAATCATCACTTACGTCCACCCTCACCACTGTCGAAAGACGCCGCCATCTTCGTCACCTCACAAAGGTCAACTGACCAGAAAAAGTCGCAATTATTTTTTGTTACTATGATAGCTAAATGCATGCACGATCGTTTAGCGCCGGTCTCGCTCTACAAAATAGATTCCGCGGGGCGCAGGAATTAAAAAAAAAAATGTGCACTTTCGTGTTGCGCGGGCCTGAAAGGGGACTTTTAGGGGGTTCATAAAGGCTGATTGTTTATTTAGGTTTTTCTTTGTGAAGATCTCAGAATAAGGAACAAATCCTTATTCTGAGGTAATGATAAGGTAAGGTACTGTAGCTCTCGGAAACGAACCAATGCCTTATCATTTTTAATAAACAAATATTTATAAATATCAAATCAGCTATAGTTTTGGATTAAAATGTGCTTGTTATGCAGCACCCACGGTTTGCCAAGTTATTTAGTAAAATTAGCGAGGCAACCCACACAGTTATGCTAATCCTAATAACACAGTGAGAATTTGTGCTAACCTAAGCAACTTTCAGACTTAAAACCTTAAAACCCTAAAACCCTAGTAATGATAAGGTAAGGTACTGTAGCTCTCGGAAACGAACCAATGCCTTATCATTTTTAATAAACAAATATTTATAAATATCAAATCAGCTATAGTTTTGGATTAAAATGTGCTTGTTATGCAGCACCCACGGTTTGCCAAGTTATTTAGTAAAATTAGCGAGGCAACCCACACAGTTATGCTAATCCTAATAACACAGTGAGAATTTGTGCTAACCTAAGCAACTTTCAGACTTAAAACCTTAAAACCCTAAAACCCTAGTTTACGTAAATACCGTATATTTCATTCAAAAATAAATAAAAAAATAAAAAATAAAAATTATTTATTTCAGACCAGCACAAATCCATATATTTTCTTTTTGAATGATAATAAATACAATGAAAAATAGCGAAGCGTATACTTACCTAACTATACTATAAATATAAAAATGGGTGTGTTCCTTCTTCTAAAACGCTAGATCAGTTTTCCTGTTTTTTCTTTACTCAAAGGGTCACCTCACCTGGGATGGTTTTTGGTTATAATTGAACGTAGGTGGCGATGTATAGATATACTTACTTACATTGTTTTTTTTTTATTTTCCAGCAAAATTTTAAGTTAAATGTGTATCATGTTAGAACAAAGTTTGCTTACCGGGTCCGCTAACGCTATTTAAAATACCCAAGCACATGAGTCATCTCATGAGTCGAGGAGAATATCAATTACCTATCTACCTATAGCCTTCCACAAAAAATCTGTTCCGCAGGCTATTTTGCTTGAGGCAAGGCTCTAAATCGTGTTACAGCCTTGGAGGCCGACCCGCTTCGCTGAGCATGACGTGGCAGACTCGAAGCCCTGCATCGATATCTTAAATCTATTTGTAAAATCTCGGACACCACAATCCTTGAATTATTCAAGCTGCTGACTGAAGTGTTACATTATTTGTCTTCAAAATACATTTATGAAGATAAGTACGTTTAAAGTCGCCATGCAAAAACTATGCAGGAGTCATTATCATAACATAACTTGTGTTTTTGTCTTCCTGTGGTGTGGCGCCTAAAAGACTTGCCGCAGAAGCTAATTAATTTTGCGGGCGTTAGAACTGAGTACTCTGAGTAGAGGTAAACGCCAGGTCTGACCATGACGTTTTCCTGTTATCAAGATTGAAATCACGATAGTTAATAATTTTGCTTGGTTGTCTTGCGACTCTTGCGAGTACCCCGCTAAAACTACTCACACACGAATAGAATATTTGCACTCTAGTTATGTTCTCTTCTTCTCTCGTGTCAATGAACTCTCTTTTCAAATTTGGTTAGACCAAAAAGTCGCTACCGCTATAGCGGCGTCCGAGGCGGTGTTGAGGTCGGCTCTTGTGCAGGAAGAGGGGCAAGTGGGGCAGTCCAGTAGATGGGACATAGTTTGGGAAGGAGCACCACAGTCACACTGTGTACGTGACTCGTCTAACATTCCCCACTTACACAAATTGCTTCTACATCTACATCTAGTTATGTTGTGGTACTGTTAAAATAAACCGACACCAGTTTGCATAAAATCACTAAAAACACCTGTTTGACTTAATAAGAGTCTAGTCTAGTCATGCGAGAGCTAACGAAGTTAAATAAAATTAATAATAATGCACTTTCAATCAACATAGGGAACATAAACAATTTTCTATAATCTGTAAACCTAAAGAATGCATTTTGTTGTGTTTGAAGAAAGAAAAACGAAGAACCTACATTTATTAAAATGAACTGTTGGATGATTCGTAAGAAGCAGCCCGAAAAACGGTAGGTACCCCATTTTCGCAATTTTTTTTTTTGGTTATTTTTCAAAAAAAAATAACACCTACCTAATTAAGCACTCAAAGACATGCATTTTAATGTTAGCGGCCCTCAATTTGATAAAGCCGTTTTGAAGTTTTAGTGGTTTAAATATATTCGTATTCGTGCCCATTGAAATTAGGTTTGGTCCAAAGAAATTAGAAATGGTACAAAGAAATTAGAAATAGTCCAAAGAAATTAGAAATTATTGCCAACGAAATTAGAATTTTGTCCAAATAAATTGACATTTGACACCAAGAACGTCGGATTTATCAGGAAATTAGCATTTAGTTAACTGATCAATCTAAAATATACATTATACTCTCAACCAACACTGTTTTACTTTACTACTTACCTGGGGCGTTGCTAGTTATCATAGAAACATGGAAGCTTTATTTAAAGCTAACACTACTATTAAAAACTCTTTGAGGCCTTGGCCCAGCAGTGGGACAGTGGGAACAGCAATAACCACTACTTTTGGACTGGAAAATACAAAAAAAAAATCAATTTTTCCAATTTCTTTGTGTCAAATTTTTTTTTTGGTACGATAGGCCAAATAAATTAGAAAAATGCCAAAGAAATTAGCAAAATGCCAAAGAAATTAACAAAATGCCAAAGAAATTAGGAAAATGCCAAAGAAATTAGCGACAAAGAAATTAGTTTTTTTTCGCGGACACATTTGTTTGCTATGTAAAACAGTAACGTGGAGTTAAAATAACATGAAATTTGATTCACCACTACCTAATAGTATCTATATTAACGTTAACGTTATAAAAAGTGTCAATTTATATTTCATTATTGCGTAATAAGCAGTGATCGGAAGGAGGCGGGCTAAAATACCTAAAGTTCGAAAAATAACAGAGACAAATGGAGACGCCTTAGGACTAAATATTTTTGACCCAATTATTTCCGTTTCCGGGACATTAATAGAGAACATCTAACATTAAGGTGAATCAATTTTTTACCTGAGTTAATAACAAAAACTAAAATGTAAATTATAAGGATAAAAAACTTTTTTCCGTCGGTCAAATAGAAAAATTATTTGAATTAGTTCACAATATTATTAACATTAATTTTAAATGTACTTACTCACTGTGAAAATTGTGCCAATTTTCAATAAAATTCTTACTTACTACAAGAATAAAATTCTTGTAGTAAGGAAGTCTCCCCTTTTTTGCCTATGTTCTTTGAACTTTAGGTATTTAAGCCCGCCTAATTCCGATCACTGGTAATAAGCGATTGAATGCAGATAGGGGTGTCGCGGACACACCAAAGAACTTAGATTTCACGACTTTAGAAATTAATTACAGCTTTCCTATGTATATAATTGAGGATATTACTAGTGCCATAATAGCGTACTCGTATACTATTTCCAAATAAAAATACAGCAATACTGAAACTGGTCATTTTAATAGGTTCGCAAGGCCGGACATGCCAAAAACACGAGTCCTGCGAAACACCCTGTTACAAAACTGTTTTATCTAACCTTCCTTAAATTTTGTAAAGACAGAAATACCTAACAAAGTTACTAATAAAGCTATTGTAGCTGTGTTATATGTGGTGGTGACGTGATCATAGCAGCAAACAGTGTGTTTCTTTGTGTTGTTTATTAAGTTCCAATCCATAACAAGTCACAGCAGGGTAGTACCCAGTACCCACCCACTGTAGGTAAATGAACGAAATATGATATTGCAAGAATTTGGTTTTATGAGAAAACTTATTTGGTCCTAGTCTTTATTCCTGATGATTCTGCTAAGTATAAGTAATTTACAAAATCAACTGTAGCCTAACCTACTTAGCTAATCCGGAATGGTTATATCGTGTCTACAAAAACGCAATGTTGCATTATTATTTTCTTGCCTCTATCACAGAAAATGCTTCCGTGTTGGCGACTGCTTATTACGAAATTTACGTCCAGCCAGCCGCCAGACAAGTAAACAGCTTGTCATTGCATGCGACAGTGTTTTCGTAGTTATTGCTTTGCTGGTGAATTTATTGTGTCTGGGATAATACGACAACAGGCAATATTGGCAGAGCATTGATAATTTTCTTGCCAATCTGAAATTTATTGAATTTTACATTTTCAGCCACGTAAATTACTCGCACACAACTAATACTTTTCTCTAGTATCTTTACTGTTCTGTTGTTCCCTAATATCTCCACATAAATTAGAAACAAATCCAAGTGAAAAACCTAATCTAGGATCTTGTTTGCTGTCTCTCTCAAAATCAAGTTTATCCAATTGTAACGGAGTGGATTGACTCGGTTTGAGCTTTAGGTATGTTGTATTAAATCGAGAGTCGGTGGTGGTCGGATGCTCGGTCAACGACCCTGCTGAAGCGTCGCTCCAGGGCGGGCGGGCGTAGCGTCTCTCCGACACAGTTGCCAACTGTTGTGGCTAGACTCGTAAAAGTGAAATAAAATTCTGTGCATTATAAAATATTCGCATACGTGTCCAGGTATGGACAATCGGCACGGTTTATGCACATAAGGCACAATTGAGTATAATTTGCAAGTCAGCAATTACTAATTAATGCCTTTTATGAGTCGTTATTATTTTTGACACGCAACACATAGCCCTGACCTGTGTTACCTAACCTATTCTAGGAATCCTTGCGTCAAGCTAGCATGATCTAATCTCAGTAATTTCCACTTGTTCATAGTTTACTGAATTTTAATAAACCTTAGTACACTGCAATACCTAGTAGTTCCGTAATTGTTAATGTTTGGCACTCTTCGAAAAGTGGCTAGTTCTAACGGAGAGTAGCAGGTTGGCAACAACTCGTAGTTAGGCACCCTGCAAACGTAAACAAACGTCTGCATAGATGATAAGTCGCTCGTTACAGACAATGAATAACTGCGATCTGCGAGCTTTGGTTCCGCAACCGGCTATAATTCACGGAGCATTCTAAAATATTCGAGCTTTAACACATCGGTTCCATGGTGTAACGGTTAGCACTCAGGACTCTGAATCCTGCGATCCGAGTTCAAATCTCGGTGGAACCTGACTCTTTTATAATTTAGAGAACTTTCTCATACCTATTTCATAGTTTGACTGAACCAACAGCAATAAAATTAAAGCTCTATGAAAATCATGGTCACTTTAGCTTTGCTTATGTGTGATGTTCCATCGTTTAACTTTACATCATCTTGCTCATTATAAGAGCTTGTTTTGAGATACCTAAAGCTAAATGACACGATTGTTTTTATCAAAAATAAGAAATACTTTACGTTGTAAGTATAGTATAAAATCACCCTATGAAACATTTAATAGAATAACTCTAATTCAAATACTTAACACGTTTACATTTTTCTTTTTATTTCTCTTCACTTTTGGAAAGATATTTTTATCCTCCGCACTGAAACGAAGAGTAATTGGGTCACGATACCTCTAGAGAGGATAGTGTTCCCATCTCCAGTTTTGTAAGCGGAAATGAGTAAAATGATCATAAGATTTTTGTAAAATACAATACAATGCTACTTAGACCCTCTGATCAGGAGGGAAATGTTAGGAAATGAACCTAGTTGAGTCTATTCGCAAAATATATAATTTGTTATAGAACAGTTGACCTATGAGTGCCTGAGCCTGTGAGTTTATCAAACACTTTTCAATTACTGCTTCAGGAAGTCAGAAACTCATGAGTCGAGCTCGTTTAAAATTAAGGAAAAACAGCTGGTACCAACTAAACGGGCTTTCGAACTTTTAATGGCCACTGCAAAAAAAACTTGTCTACTACCTATTCAATTATTAGCTTTCTAAAAAGATTTCCCCGCGTAGAACAATTAACAGTTTAGATTAGAAGTTGTACGTTTGGGTAACAGCGAGTAACCATTTAGTGAACGCTGTGAGCAATTCGGCACAGATACACTGTCACTAGAGTCAATAAAGTGTACTTTCACAGCTAATAGTGAAAAGCTAGAACATTGATTGGTTTTTCCATGAACCAATCGTCCGCTTTATAAATGTGCTGATGACCTTTTATTTTCTTGAGTAAATTAAAATCTTATTCATTAAACTGTAAACTTGGAGAGCGCTTTCTTTGTATGTCTTGTTGCAACAACAATAGAGATGTAACTCAACAAGGGAATTGCAAGTTGCTAACCGTTGAAATAGTTTTGTTGCAGAGATTTTCAAACAAAGACCCCTCGACTCAGCTGGCTTTTAGCGTAAAAAGTACGTAAAGTGAGCTCGCCGTTCTCTCGTAGTCTTGTGGCAGAGTACGTAAGCTAGGAGTTGTCGCTGCCCAACGAAGGCAATTAGCGGCACACGACGTCGCCACTCACAAGCTTTCCAACTATTGCGTCTCCTAACGCGAACTTCTTACTCGTATAAGGAATTGTTGTTTTCTGCACTATGCGTTAACGAGTTTTGCTAAAACTGTAACAAAGAGGAAACTTTTAAAGTACCTAAGTGCTCTGGTCAGATTAATTCACGCCATTTGTGTTGTGTTTCTCTAATTCTGAGAATTTGAGTCGGAGTGATGGCTTTGAATAAAAAGTAGGTTCTTATGTACTGTATTTACATTGCAAATATTTAGGTTTGTCTAGTAAGCCTTACTTTGTTTTAATTAGTTACTTCTACATCGTCAACAGTCAAATTGTATAACGTGGCCTGCATAATTCCTTGGTCCTTAACTTTTTACAGCCACTTTTTCCTAAATTGTTAATTCTGTCATGAGCCGTGTTAGCGGAGTGGGTGGGATAGTACCTCGCTTTCGATCCGAAGGTTGTCGGTTCGAATGCCGGCTCTCTCCACATCCCGGCATCTCCACTCTTTGCAAAGAGTGGAGGAGGAAAGATCGTTGTTGCAAGTTGTTGAGAATAGAAAACGGAAGATGATTGGCCGTCATAGACGACATGACAGTTTCATTAAGAACATCATTGAAGGAAAAGTGGAAGGAAGGAGAGGAAGAGCGAGGATAGGCTACATGAGCCAAGTGAAGGAGAAGGTTGCTGTCATGTCGTATAAGGAGGTCAAGGAAGCTGCCCAGGAAAGAGCTTCGTGGAGAAAGAGGCATTAGTTATGCCGACAAGGGGCAATCTCTTAAATTGAAGAAGAAGGTACCAACTCGTGCAAACCTGCAATTTTAATTTTGACGTGCCTCTGATTTAGGCTAAGTTCAGATAAAAGCGCCCTACCTTACTTAACTTAGCCTTACACGTTTCGTCATTTAATATTTTTTAAACTTAAAAATCTTAAATTGACGAAAGATCTGACTGAGATGCCTATTTCGTTGACTATGTAGGTACCTACATCGCCTACACTCTTATCTCGAAGCATTGTTGATTGAGATGACCGTTAATAACCTTAAATATCTAAAGAAACCAGCGGTAGTTGCTTGGATTAGCTTGTGTCAAATTAATTGGACGAAGAGAAGTACAAATTGGCTTCGCTCCGTTGTCCACAGTCGGTCCACAGTATATCAATTAGGTCGTATTGCACGGTAGTTAATTCCCATCAGTATTTATATTGACCATTGATCGAGCAAATTCAGAGCGAGTTATTGTGTCGCTGTCGAAACATGCGCATTTGCAGCGCTGTGGAATTATAGAGAACAAAACTGCTGTAAGTCGAAATGAGCTATGTCAAGGTAATTTTTAACAACTGGTAACTGGACTGGAACCACTGATCTGAAAAAAAGAATGAAATATGATCAAGGCGCGGCAGACATTTTTCTCATATCTTATTTATTAGGCATTGTAGACCTTTGAAGATGTCTTAAGGGGTAGTCAGAGGCAAGTCTAAATACATATTTGATACATGCCCACTTTTTGCAGAAGTTAACATTCCATATTTGACAGGTTGGCCGCTATTAGAAAGTTAACAAGTTTCCTCACGATGTTTTCCATCACTATTTAGATGCGCATAAGTACTTACATACATAAGTACTTTTTGAAAAGAAAAATCCATGGTTGCACTATCGGATTCGAACTGATGACCTTTGGATCGAAAACCGAGCACTCTCCCACTCGGCCAACATGACTCTTTCTGATCACTGACCACATGTGATTCTACAAAATATTTGATCGAAAGCCGAGCACTCTCCCACTCGGCCAACACGACTCTTTCTGATCACTGACCACATGTGATTCTACAAAATATTTGATCGAAAGCCGAGCACTCTCCCACTCGGCCAACACGACTCTTTCTGATCACTGACCACATGTGATTCTACAAAATATTTGATCGAAAGCCGAGCACTCTCCCACTCGGCCAACACGACTCTTTCTGATCACTGACCACATGTGATTCTACAAAATATTTAACTGACACTGAATATTCCTGAATTTCATAGAAAACGTTGTTCCCGTGAGAACCACAGGCCGCAGGCGCAGGTAGGTAATTATAATTATACAGGTTACTGTTTTCTATGGAAGTCGTATCAATAAAGCTACACGTTTATAAGGAACTAGTTTGATGGAAATAAATGTTACTAGTCAGACAGTAGGGAAAGCTTGTACCACTACCGTACGACTACTGGTGACTAAGTACCTTTGGGTATTATATACATACATATATCGCTTGGAGACTTTCTATTCAATAGCAATTATAATTTTGTAGAACTAATGTCGCCCGCGGCTTCGCCCGCGGGAACCTTTTATCGCGAAAATTGGAATTTTTCCAGGATAAAAAGTAGTCTATGTCTTTCTCCAAAGCCCAATCTATCTTATACCAAAATTCGTCAAAATTGGTTCAGTGGTTTAGGCGTGAAAAGACAGACAGACGGAATGAGTGAGTAGTGTGAAAGTTACTCGTATGGATGGATGTGTTCAATACATTTACCTTATTGTAAAGCTATTACTTTCAATTATTATCACAAGGTAGTTTTATTTCCTGAGTTTTACCTCAAGGCTGTGTTTACACAGCCAGACCAGAACAAACAATGAACGAATTCTAAAGGCCGACATACCTTAAGTTTCTACAAAGTCTGAAATATCATTAATTTACAGCTAAGTACTCTGTACTGTACCCATAGAGTAGGAGTAATTTTATAAATACCTAAATCAATTTGTGCTTTCTCTTTTCACCATACGTATACAGAAAATAACAAAAACTCTGTCCATTCCGTGTAGGTGTTATTAGGTTATCGAGATTGTATACTCGTAGAATAATTCTAGTTATACGAAAAAAAATAGTTCTAACTACCTAGTTGGGGTACTTATGTGTTTGTTCTAATTAAACTGACTTATTTGTTTTGAAACAAAAGTAAAACCGTTAAACAAATCAATCTACACGACTTCAAATGTATTTAATGTAAGACTAGTTTACTATTGGCACTTTAGAACCTAGTATAAAGAAGATAATGTAATTATACGAGTTATCTAACTGTAATTAGTGTAACAATGAATATGAGTAAATACAAATGAATTGATTATCGAAACAATGAATGCTATGTTGGTATAATAAATATGCATAAGTCCTACCTCGTTCCATTAACCTTTACCTGAATACACAAAATTAACTCAACATGCATACTATATTAATAATATGTTAATTATTATTGTAGTTTGATAGTAGTTTTTCTAAAGATAACGTTCATTCATACTTATTATTGTAGGTATTAATTAATGAGTCACAATTGATGTATTGTCTCACTTATTACAATGCTTGTTAAATTACAACACAGTTGCTATTCTAATCTCTCCTTTGAATTTGTTAATGACAATCATTTCCTACAAGTGGTACAGGCAATTAGTATCAAATCGATTTGGGAACTTTGGAAGTTCGGACCCCGAGATCTAAATCCCGGAGGTATATCCAATAATCCGTAAATCTCCGAGGGTGGCGCTGTTCCGGCTGTTTCACTCTCAACAGTTTTTCTCGTGGCTGCGTCTCAAGTCTCAACAAACGTGGAGTCTTTCGTATTCATAACAACCTTGTTCTGAAGTATCTCGTGTGCCCATAATGGCTAAATAACAAGCACATTAAGTTCCGTTTGTGTTTTTATTACCACGATATTACCAGTACCTGTGCTCTTAGAAGATTAAATGTAGAAAATCTTATGCAAATTGACGCTGATGACGAGCATTTTTTCTTCGCACCTGAAATTATGGAATTGCCTTGACGTCACACATATTAAAGCTTTTTAATTACTTTCATGGAGCGTCAGGGAGGGGGTCTCCTGCTTGTCCCACTGACCTGGTAACCCCGCGCATAGCCCAAAGCAAAAACCTTACATAGAACACTGCATACAAAATACAACAGTATTAGCTGAATAAATAAACGCAAATATGTAAATATTCCAGTCGAGTGACCAGCTACAAATGCTACAGTTGTAAGTATAAACTGATGAATGATTTATGCTTTTAAGTTTCGATCTGCGAGAGTTCCGTCTTGTAGTTATGGGTTCACAGAAATATTCCTTGTTATACTCAATGATCAGAAACAATTTAATTAACCGGTCTTGATTTTTATGAAAATGTTTTTGGTATAAATTATTGTCTTTTACTGGGAAATTTCTATTGCGTCTTATTTCCGATAGTACTTTTCTTTGCAGTGCTAGATCGTACAGGATTAAAATATAAGTTGCTCTAACCAGTATTTCTTGTCTCATTATGGTGTTCAAACTAGTCTTGTCATGATTTCATTCCCACTTTTCTATAAACACACATCGGCCTCATTCTCCGTAGGTTCTGTTAGCTCGAGCACATAGCTAGAAGCCACATTTTCTGGTAACGGAGGCCTAACGAGAATGTATGGGCTATTTATTTGGCCGAGCTTCTTACGTGCTCTGAGCTCTCGCCACGTAACAAGTTCCATATCTGTCTCTGGACACCGTGTACATAATAAATGCTGCTCAATAATACACCACGATAGCAGAATATAAATTAGCAAGTGGGCTTGCTTTGTGTATTGTTTTAGGATTTTTATGCGTTGAGTTGTCGTAAAGCTCATGTTGTCGCACATGTTGCACATATGCAGTAAACCAGATGGTGTAAATGGTTTTTCGAAATCGTGTTTGTCTTAGAAACGTGATATTTTTCTAATGCTCATCTTCTCTAGTTGTTAGTAAACAATCGTTTCCGTTGTAAAAAAATTAAAATCACCATTTCAATCATAACAAAGATTACCAAGTAGCCTGCTTCATTATCCACAATTTGAGTGCGATTCAGCACGAAAAG
Source organism: Camptogramma bilineatum (assembly GCA_958496255.1). Taxonomy (NCBI): domain Eukaryota; kingdom Metazoa; phylum Arthropoda; class Insecta; order Lepidoptera; family Geometridae; genus Camptogramma; species Camptogramma bilineatum. Next base: position 12,030,891 of record OY292458.1, read on the forward strand.
TTCTTAATTTTGAGATGTAAAATGCTACGTGAAAATCAAATGACTTGAAAGTCGTTTTTAAAACAGTTTAATCAAATGGGCCGAGTTCGCCAGACGACACGGCTGTGCATTGTATGGCGTAACAATGATTCATTCATCTATGTAGAAATATACCTATATGATGGCCCTGACAGGCAAATAACGTAGGTGTATCCTCAATCGTAACACCCGCTGCCCGGGCCTGTAGGCATAGGCTCTAGATAACGGATTTTGCGAAGGATTCTGGTTTAATTTTAATATAAATCCAGGACTACCTTTAGTCTTCGTTTTACAATAAGGCCTCTTGGTTTTCAATGAAAACGCAATCGTAATCGTAGTATTTAAGTTGTTTGTTTGTTCAGAAATATCTACTAACTTTGCGCTACGGTCAAAATTCAACTTAAATGGCGCACGCAAATGATTCACACACTTAACTTTCCTATGTAATACCTATACTATACATGCATTCATTTTCAGTACCGTGCCATTTCGCAAAAAAATATTTTTATCATCATCATCTAGAAGGTATCTCTCAAGTCCCTTTTGTCCTATTTCTTTCGCAACCAAGGACTTATCTTTTTCAGCTCCTTATTCATATTTACGCGCTCCTTATTTTTTAGAATGTATATTTTACAAAGCCTTGTTTATTTTTTCATTTTGGAAGAGAGGACTGAGTAAGCCTCCTAGGTTTATTTGATCTTATGAAATAAGAAAACATTTCAGTCTGCAAATTACATTTCGTTAAAGTTCATTATCTAGTTAGATACAGATCTTCAACAATTTGATTTACGGTTAACAAACATACGAGTACCAATCACTATGAATCAGGCTCTATCCCATCAATATGACCACAAATACTGACCTACATCAGTATAGTTTGCATCGTCATCAATTAGTTATCCTTTCAATCAAATATACAACAGACAAGACCCTTATTGAATCGTATTTGGTTTAGTTCAGAGTTTCGGACTAATAACCGATTCTAACACAATAGCCGCCTTTAGACGGACATGATTTTCTACAACCCTAGTCTCCACTCCTAGTTTCGATGTTTTTTAAATGTATTAGGTACACTAAAATTACAATAAAATACAAAATTTGAACCATAATTTTTCTTTTGTTACAGCATCTCGCCGAAAACTAAGTGAATACATCGAACATTTCGAAGGGTTAGACTACGATACAGATGCGGTACACGAGCAACATGTGCGATCGCGCAGATCTATCGACTCCCCAGACCTGCGATTCAGCTTCCGCGCCCAAGGGAAGAGGTTCAGCATGCGATTACGGAGAGACCTCTCCGCTTTCAGCGATGACTTCAAGGTGAGCGATATAATTTTACCACTCTTCAGGGAATGTTTTTGGTGCTAGTAAACAATAATTTTATGTCTGTCTCTTGTTATTAATTGTATCATTTGTTGCAGGTTGAAGGCTCACAGGGTCAGCTTCATGACGTCGATACATCACACATTTATCGCGGAGAGTTGACAGGTATAATAAAACATTATTGTATTTGCTTTGTAACTTTGAGACTAAAGCTCCTCGAAAGAACAGTGTTAGTTAAAAGAGGAAGAGTTTTAGCAGTTTAGAGCGAAACACTCACATACAGTCAAGAAAGGCGCGCAAACTTTGTAGGTGGCTTGCGGCGGACAGACAGCCGCAACTCGCGCCCGACGCCGCCCATTGTACACCGGGAGCCGCGAACAGCAGCGGTATCTACCTAAGATAGACGCCATTGTTTGGTCTCACCCCGAGGGAAAATTTAATAAGTCCCCGCTCAGAGTATGTCGACCGCGATTGTGTTTCTCTTTAATCAAACAGCTGCGCATCTACCTACTGTCTTTCGAATTCCTTCACTGTACACTCTCAATTTCTTGGCGCGCGTCAAAGTCCCTGGCTAATTGGGAGCTTTCGGCAGGCACTCGACTTTTAATGTCGGCGGGCTCGGGCGGGGCTCAGCGGTCGCAACGATAGCTTCGCTCTGCAGACCGTAGGCCAATGGACACTATGTAAATATAATTATTCTGCTCGAAACTCCCGTATTCCGGTTTTGGTAAATATGCAAATCGGAACTTCTGGGCATTCGTATTCTGTTCAGTTACTTACAGAAATAGATTACAATTAAAAGCAACATATTATTATGGTAACAACATACTCCAGAATCTGTCATCTTAGAACTGTCCGCACCAGGGAACACTTATGCTAGTTACCTACTGTAAGTTGAGAAGTAACTAGTTATACCGATAATAATTATATAAATACATTGAATAGATGCGTGTTGAGACAAAGTGGTTGCAATTGCGGTTGCGAACGCCCCGGTACGGTTGTTATGATCGCGAAAGTTTGGAACAGTGTAAATGGATAAAGTTGTGCGGAGGGCCGGCCGTCATCGATCGCACAGTTCGTCGCCCTACTTACTGCGGTCTCCGATGCACTTAGTCGCTGAGTTGCAACCATTTTGCATACAGAGCCCCAAAGGGAGCCCTACAACACATACTACTTCCGTCCGGCGGAATATTTATTTTCCCTGTCATCCAAACTTGTACTCTTTAGGGCATTTTGATTCAGGTTCAGATAAATTTATTTCCTTTTAGTTTATGCTCTGTAAACATAATTTCATGCTAAAATAAAAAGCACTACTCCTCTTGACTTCACAAAAAATGTTGTTGAGTTTTTCTGCCAGCGCGTACTCCTTTTAAATACTGAAAACATTTCGGAGCCCTGCGTTTTCACGGAAAACATTTCTCGTCTCTTGGCTTGCTTACCTCGCAGCTCGTAATTTTGTCTCGTATTGAAAATTCTTCGCTTGGATGTATTTGTAATTATGTTGATGGATTTCAGTTTCAGGAATTTGTGAATGTGTTTCTTCATATTTATAAATTACATAATTCATAATTTTCACAGCTAAAAATACACAGAATTTATCTATGAATGTTTGTTTGAATTTATTCTCTTATCTCGTTTGTACAAGCTGTTCGTCTATTGGAATTTTCGTAGTGCTTCGTGCTAGTTTTCCACGAAACCTGTAGTACTGTTTGTCAATTTGTATCCCACCGCTTGTTGTGCTATATATCCATTTTCTTCCTGGAACGCCGAACGTTGGCTATCAATTTTATTGAGCACATTTCCTCTGTTGCCATTCTAGGAAGGGTGACCTCGCAGGTCGGTTCAATATATCATTGTCTTCACTAAATAGGTGTGAACCGGTCTTCCATTGTTGTATCGAAAGAATCGGTATACGTCACATGCTTTAATTTTGTTTGTTTTGATTTATGTTTCCTTCAGTTTTATCTTGGACTAGCTGCTCGCCCCGGCTTCGCACGGATGCGCTTATGATGATAATGAGATCTGAGAAATCTTCCCTTTACAGAACGACCATGTAACTTCTTCAGTCTCATTGACTCGAGACGATTAGAAACTCGGCTTGCGTTACGCTTATACCGACCAATATTTTGACGCCTCACTGGTGGCATTTTCTTAACATTAAAATAAACTAAAACTAAGGGCAATTGACTGATATTTAACACAACAATAAACTAACTTTGCTATAAAAACAGCATGTACCTACCTATTTTTATTATAACGTTCTACAACTTTTTTTAACACTTTTTTCATAAAACAACGAAAACAATGTAAGAAACTGAACAACTGAACTGTCAATTCTGTCAATATTTTTGAAGATCTCCACTGTCTTCTGTCTCACTTACTCAGTTACTTTTTTATTTGGAGATTTTTTAACCCAGTTTTTTTCATTTTTCTGTACGATTTTTCAAACATTTTCTTTCATACAAACCTTGTCTTGACAATGAAAACTACAAACACAACAAAAAATGTCACAACGACCGAGCCGTTCTCAAGTGATGTGGAAACATACATGCGGCAAATTATTTTTATTTTTATATTATATCGACATAGATATATATAAAATAGATAGATACAGGTGACTTAATTATAGAGTTCAACTCTATAATTATTCCAAAGAAGAAATTGACCTGTTGAGGGGTCGCGTGCTCACGTTTTTGCGCCAAGGAAACGGACAGAATGTCGATCTATTATATTCAGTCCCATGACTTTTTATGTCACGTTGTTATTGTGCTGGTGCTTATCAAACGTATCCGCATAATATGATCCATTTTAATGAATATTTGTTCACTGAAGAAAGATAAAAATGGTACATTTGTTTACACGAGTAACGCAGCGAGCTCTGCAAACATTGTCGATTTATTCAACTTCAAAGGAACCATTTACGGTAATTTATACCCGTATGTCAGTGGAGCATGCAATCGTTGATCGATCCGTGCACACACCTGCAGGATACCAATATCAACAACCATTACACTAATACAGATCGTATATGTATGGGTACTAGGTTCTTAGGCATTTACATCTTTACTAGATGATTTATACAGTGTCAGGAAGTAATCTTTAACTACACTTAACGGGAAACTGTAGTGCCTGGGACATTGTTTGAGATGGAGTACCTAGTTACAGGTTAGTTATTTAGTAGGCTTGCCCAGCACCTAAACCGTCCTCTCAACTTAATCAGTCATATCCACAGGAAAGACATGGTCAATACGTGTGGGGCTGACTAAGCCGTGGGTTTCCTCACGATGTTTTCCTTCACCGTTTAGAGCTCGTGTTAATGCGCATATAAACTTTTCGAAACGAAAAATCCAGAATTCGAACTCACGACCTTCGGATCAAAAGTCGAGGTATCGTCCCCCTTGGCCATCACGGCTCATCTATTATGTTTCTATTCGTAGGGGTGTCTTACTTAACATTTGCTAAACAATCCTTCTTATTATCATTAACTTGCATATCTTTATTACTTGTTCTTGTAAGATCTTATCTTATTGTAACTAGTAGTTCGCCCCGAACTGAGATCTCGCGCACCGTAGATGGCCAACATTTGGACTTTCTTCTGACTACCCCTATAATTTCAAGTGCTACTACTGCCGGGTATGCCTATTGCGCTAGCTCTTCATGGTAAAAAATACTAGCATGCATGCAATACATAATGTCGTGTCTAATTTTTCATTTATTTCATATTTATGAATTCTCGTCGTATTTTTAAAAGTATACGTCCTAGAATAAAAATAATAACTATTTTAGAATGTACAAATAAAGACCTTTCATTTGACACCGCACTCAATATATTTGTTTACTTAACTTTTTTTACCCCAATTATTTTCATTTTTTATCAAATTTTTTTTTATCATGAAAATAAATCAAGTAGCATCTAAAATCATTGCAAACCAAAGCGCAACGATGCCACTCTCTTTTTAAGACCGACCAGTCAATGAGCTACGAAGACATCGAAACTCTATGAAACGGGAGCTCTTGCAGCTCTGGTTTCGTAGTTTTTGGTCTTTGGTCGTATTTCAAAAACTATACATCCTAGATTAAAAATAAAAACCATTTTGGAATGTACAAAATAAGCCCTTTCGTATGACACCCCACTCAATATATTTGTGTAACTTTCATAATTTTTTACCCCCTTGGGAACCCAATATCTTCACAACCCCTTCATCGATTAAGCTCATATGCTCCACCGGAAATTTCCTTACCACAACCTATTGACCTACCAAGTTTCATGCAGATTGGATGAACGGTTCGACAGTTATGCTCGAACAACAATTCGTGAAACATACAAACATACAAACATACAAAGCAAAATCGCCCAACTTACCACTAAGATCTTCGCTCGCTTCGCTCGCTCGATCGATTATTTTATGATTGCTTGCAATTGCAACATTAAAACTTTACTGCCCCAGTGACATCGGTAGATTACTATCAGCGAGTTTTACTGCGGGCAACCCTAGTTCGTGTCTCTAATTGCACCGTTCAATGCACGGGGTCCCACTATTCTATTAGCCATGTCCCCTGCCCACAAATGAAATGAGTCATCCCACTAAGCACTGTTAATAATTTACCTGTAGTTTCGACCTCGGTATGGCATGATATCGTAAAGGTAGGTAGTTAAAGTTTTATAACTCCGTCCATTCATTAACATGGAGTAGTAATTGAGTTTGGGTTTTTCTTTTCAAATTACTTTTGAAGTACGTGCTTCTTTTACGTTTATTTCAAATTCATTATAATATTCACAAGTCTAATGTATTAAATTTATAAGTTTATGGAGGGTTTATGAGTTATTTAATAATCATGGTAATCAAGATGAAGAATTAGTTCGAGTTCTGATATTACGAATAATATTTTCATGCTTTATTAGGTACATTTATTTATTAAATTTTAGACATTAACTTCACTGGACATCCGTACCCATATTATACATACATGTGAAAGTGTGTTTACTTGTTTGTTTATTTGTCCTGCTTTCACGTCAAAACAGAGCGACGGATTGACGTGATTTTTGGTGTGGAGATAGTTGGAGGGCTGGAGAGTAACATAGACTACTTTTTATCCGGGTACCACGCGAGCGAAGCCGCGGGCAGCAGCTAGTTACCTATATGTACACTACACTAATCAAATCATTGAAGTATTCATATAATAAAACAATCTGATTATGCCCGTAAAACTACTATCAGCAAACGATCCGGAAGAGTCTACACTACAGGATCCATCCGCTCGGCAATGATGTGCTCGGAACGTTATCTACATGCCGTGGTTTAGCCACAGCCATATCAAGTCCCCTAGTTTAGTTAACTATTGCCTGGATTTGTGTACGTCAAAAAGGGTACGATGTCCTTGGTTGAACTAATTTTGCCTTTGTTAATAAAAGTGCCCTTTATGGTGTGCCCTTTATGGTAGTCATTTTGCATCAGAATCGAAATTTGTGTCTTTAAAGATTTTCTTAAAATGTGTGCACTTTATTTTTGTACAAATTCAGCATTATGACAGTGACTTAAAAGTATATATTTTATAGTGTATTTAATGATGGGTACAGTGGCTTTTGATTTTGTGAGACTTTGCGTTGCGGAGGCAATCAATCCACCTTTAAAGCTTTACGATCTTTATGACTGTTTTTGATGTGGTAATGCTGGTATTGTAAATGATTGAATGTTTCGCCATTAGTCTTTTACTATCAATGATACATTGTTATATTATTTTTATTACTTAATTTCACGACGAAGTTTCATTCAAATTTTGTTGGAAATCATTGGCATGAGAGATAAATGTGTCCTTCGTAAGAACGACAATCGCTATCCGAATTGTGCAAAAAATTAGGATCATGGTTTAACATACTAACTACTTACCTTATTTAATACAAATCTATACCTTTTTATTATAATCCTATCATTTTAGTTTAGAAAAAAGTATTTTAGAGGTCCGGTGTATCATTGCAATACCGCGGTTTTGTGTGTTGACGAACCTGGCTCGCGGCTCGTCATGTTAGCTTCATTTTTTACTCAGCTCGATCAAATTTAAAATTCAAAACCTCAATTCGACTACGATACGACTGTCTCACTCGCTAGTCGATGCACCAACGAGGCACGAGTAAAACCGACGTTCTTTAAAACCACAGCATAGGCTCGTACGTCGATCACCCACTTTAGAATATTTGTTAAATAAATTTTTTGGCCTGTGATTAAGCCTGTAGTTTCATTGGCAGGATATTGTGGCTTGCTATCATATTCGCTGTCTCACGATACAGGATGTTATAGTATAGACCACATCGTATCGGTACGATTATTTACTTCGTTGAAAGTGTTATCACGTTCCATCGTCATAAGACTATTATTATATTCGAAACGATGCTTTTCCCGCTGCCTTATGCAGTTTATTGAGCCTTTAGAGTAGTAAAGCACTTTATGTAACCATACTGGTTGAATTATGCAAGCAAGACAACCAATTTGGGCTTAGACATAGTTATTTACGATATTATTCTGGATAAAATTTATCGCAGTATATTTCACAACCTAGCTTCCTACAAGGCGCTCTCTAGCAAACGTTATACTATATTGAATTGGTATTGGTGTTGTAGAATGTCATGTCATGGTCGTATAATATTCGCACATAGATAGATTCATATGATGCTAGTTTTTGTGAGTTTGACTAAAGATAACATCATTTAAAACTAAAATGATATAACGTAACCAACATCTACTAGGTTCAAGCTTACACTGATATTTATCCACCTAACGAGCTCCATTTCTTCCGCAGATGATCCTAGTTCGAAGGTTTTTGGCTCGGTGACGGATGGCGTTTTCGAAGGGAAAATTATCGCCCACGACGGTTCCTACTACGTCGAGCACGCGAGGCGATACTTTCCTCCAAACAGTACACGCACCAGGGTCCACTCCATCATCTACAAGGATAGTGATGTCACTGACCCTTACGCCAACCGAAGACACGGTAAGTCTAAGGACTCTCCTTCCTAGTATAATATTGACTTTTCACTCTAGCATCTAGAAAAGATAGTCACTAAGCCAAACATGCGACTGCACTACGTCATCTACAAATATCGAACTGACGTCAGAAGTATGTGCAAATACAAGTTCCGAAAATAATATGAAATGTGGTAGAAATAGCCAAGTGATAAGCATAAGCCTGCTTCCTCGCACCACCCTCACCTCCACGGGAAAGTCGTGGTTTCCCGCTAGAAACCACATTGCGTGCACCAATGACAAATGAGTACGATGTATAATTAATCATGCGCATTCGTAACTTGTGATGTGAACCACCCACACTACACCGTAAGGAAAATAAACAATAGTTTCTTGCAGGAATAAACGTTTAATATGTATAATATTTTTTATGGCACGGATTCTTTTGAAATAAATTAGATACCTCTGCCAGTATATAAGAAGCTTTATTATATCGAACGCAGAAAGTCAACCAATTTTGTTCTCTATAGTATATTCTACACTGGCTGTAGTGAAATCGTTCAAGAAGCGGGCGAGCACGTTTGCAATTTTTACCTGCTTGCTCATTTTACTCAGGTCTGCAAGTTGAAAAGAGAAAAATCATACCTTCATAAGGTATGACGTTTCGTTTTGCTAAATCACATTACATGCATTGAACGGAAAATCGTAGGTATTTTCTAGTTTAAAAAATGAATTTCAAATTCATTATGATTTGACCGTGCTTATCACATACACGTGTTTCATTTACCTCTTGCCATGGTAAGATTACCACGGCACCAATTGCATTCCAAGAGATTAAACAAACTCGCATTTGCTTGCAATAAATTGCGATTTGTGTCGAATGAAGCAATTAACAGTATTTTAATCCCATTACGGGGTACGGCACGTACAATTAAGTTCTGCGAACGTGCAATAACGAAATTAACTGGCAGAAACTCGTAAACTCTACGCGCAGTTTGTAGACGATGAGAGTGGGAGTGCAGAGGTAACTATGCGCAGCGCTGATACAATCTAGTCAGCTCACTCCAAACAATGACTGTCTAGTAATCTTGTGCATAGTGATTCTGATTCTTTCAAGTTTAAAGCTAATCTAAGAGATTGATTTTTGTCCTACTAAACCTTCGTGATTTAGCACAGAGGGCTATGTCGATCTTTTCTTCTTGAATATAAACAGATGCATTATACTCCGCCGCAAGCTGTAAATTACGGGATATGGGCCTCAATTATAGCATAATGCCTTGCGCCACCTCTACTGTCTTACCACAACCTTCACAAGGTCATCGGTCCAAGACTGGCTCACTACTCAGAGTTGCAATGCCGAACTAATCTTTTTCGGCAAGCGGTAATCATACCGTGACAAATTGTTCTTTTTGCTGTAGGTACCTACTTGAAATAATATAAAACAGTGTTCCGATTCAAACTCCAGCAAACGATTGCACTGATGGACAGAATATGAAATCAGATATAGAATTCAATGCAATATTGGAACATCTTAAATCGGCTTATGAATTAGGTGCATCGACATCTTCCTCGTGTTCTCAATTCAGCTATAATCTGGCAAGTGTATGAGCTAAGCCCTCGAGCTGCGCCCGTGTGGAAGTTTCGCAACAGTGTCGCGCACCAAATGGATTGCATGCTGTATGCACGCAAGGTCGTTTAACAAAGTTTAATCTCATTTGCTCGGTGCTGTCGCCGGCTGATTGCTACATGGCTTCCGAGGGATTCTCCCTAATTTATTGTGGGATTCGATTTTGTGCTATACATAATCAGTCTAATGTTACAAAAATGTTGCTTAATGTTAACTTACACACTTCTAAAGACCATCGATTTTAGATTTGGTTCGATCAATTTAACCAAGTACGACACTGCACTCGAATCAATCAGTAGAGTAGACTAAACAGAGTCAACAAGAACAAAATCATTTCACAATAACCAATCCTGAACAATACTAGTATTAGGAGCAGCTCATTGCTATACAATGTCATTAAACCAGTTCAAATAAAGCGTTACATATTCATTCGTCCGCACCGCAGTTTGTAGGTAGGCTGCGCCGGAATGGTAATTTCGCGTCAACAACACCGCCCCGCCTAGCCTCACCCGGTTGCCGAGTTTGCATTTTTGTCATTTCAACTGTGTTGTAGTTGTAGATGCAATTTTGCAGCACAACAACCCACCTGAATATGCGAGTCTACCGAATCGCATAAATACGATCCCCGTCCCAAGTTATTATGTCGGGGCGTGAAGGTAGAGACCGCCTGTAAACAACGTTGGCGTTGGGGTGACATTATTATAATTCATGACGGTATTGATTAGATATGAATACGTCCTAGCGTCCTACATTTACATTCTCAGAATTTATCGCCGCACTTATCATCTGCTTTGCACAGTCCTCTTATCATAAGCAATATGTATGAATAACTTTCTCTATACAATCTAGATAATATTCTTTTTGCAGAAAATTGCGTTTGATCGAAAAATAAATGTATTGAGTAAACAGCAAGGTCGCGTTCGTAGCTACATTTGTTTTCATTGCGAGTTATTGAGCGAGCAGTCCTCCTCATCCCTACTCTAAGCGTTCTCTATGCCCTATGGAGCTTTTATTTGAATATGAAAGACTTCAATCAACCCGATAAAGGGTCGTCTTTTGAAACAAATAAGAATAACGACTAACTTTGTGTTGTATTCATCATAGTCAGATACAAATTGATACAATAACATAAGAAAACTTTATTTGTCTCTTAACTGAACATTAGTCCAATATCAAGGTTATACAAACTCAGTAAATATTTTCATTGAATTTATATTGTAAATATTGTAATACAAATTCATATTGTCGTTTAACGCATCAAAAAAACCCAGTTAGACTTTTTCGCTTTTACTGTTAGGTACAAACTAACCTGAAATTGCTGCTCTTTAAAAACTATATTCTCCTAAATCATGACTTTCTTCCATTTCTATTCGTAACATTTTATTAATCTAAAGGGCCATTAGAATAAAAGCATTAAAATGCTATTGATCCTAGTTTTATATGAGGGGAACGCTGTGTGTTGCAAGCATTAACATGCCAGCCAACCTGAGTTCACTTTAGAGTTTAGATACATGTAGCCTTACTTGGAATCTGCCTTGTGGATCACTAATTTAATTTACCAAGCTCCCAAGCTCCTCATCTCGTGTAAATAGAATTTGTACAATTTAAACATCTCAGAACGCCACGAATTTTGGAAAACTCTGTATCAATTTCGGAGAGAGAAGTTGACGAGTCTTGCTTATACAGGTTGTCACAAAACATCTCAAAGGAAACTCAGTGATCATCTTTAGAGACAACCCTGCTTGGTATAGTTCTGAGATCGTTTTTAGTTTTAATGTTATGGTTTTAGCTAAGTTCCATTTCTAAAACAAACGGTGTAACTGCTATGTTTACGCATGCTTCAATGCTATTTTCTAAATGTCTTATCCCCTATCATTTAAAACAAAATGATAAATAAAAACAGTGCTCTTGATTTTAGCTTAATAATTTTTTGGGGCACCCTGTATTTGTTTCGGAAAGTTTAAATAAGCGTAATGTCTTCTTCACGACCCCTTATTCCATAACTTGGCTACACAACTTGGCATGTCTCAAAATCTGTATGCTTTTAGGATTTGTCTTCTACGAAATTCACGTTCAATATTGAAAGTTTGCGCATTATCTATGCTTGCTGCGTGAAAATTGCTCTGAATTCAAAACGTATGATAATAGTATTACAATTTATGTATTCAACTTCAGTGTACCTAGCAAGCGATTTCAAATAAATATTTTATCCGTATCTTTATCCTATCCACATCGAATTGAAAAGTATATAGATTTTCGATAGAGAAATGGCATCGTTAAAGTTCGTTTGCTAAAGGTTCCAAGAAGTCTTGTTAGGAGGACATCGAACGAGGATTCTTGAGTTGGAAAAGTAAATATGAAGCAGACAGATTTCCAGCTTTGTAGATAATACCATTCCTTTTATAACACTGTATGAACTTTTGATATGGAAAATTATGAAAATACGGATTTCCACGCATTGTGAAGGTTTCTTGTTACATGAAAATTCGAATTTTATACTTTAAAATGTAAACAGGCTCACGTCCGTATCCTCAGGGATGATAGATATCCGTTCAGATCTTCAAACATCCTAACTAATATTATAAATGCGACAGTAACTCTGTCTGTCTGTCTGTCTGTTACGCTTTTATGACTAAACGGCTAAACATATTTGATATGGTATTGAGATGTACAGTCAGCGTCATCAATCGGTATCCCCCTATTGATTTTAACAAGGACCCTTTTCATTTCAACTTTGGATTTCAGTCGGATTTGCTAGTATACTTATGGATATCTAATTTCGCTCGAGTTCCTATACTAGCAAATCCGACTGAAATCCAAAGTTGAAATGAAAAGGGTCCTTGTTAAAATCAATAGGGGGATACCGATTGATGACGCTGACTGTACATTACATGCCCATTGCCCACATTTTGTTAGCAGGTAGTTTTGCAAATTTCGATTAGTTTGGATCAAAATACAAAGTAATCCTTATTTACCCGTAGAACTTCACGATTCACGAAAACAAACGGCAATATTTTGAGTTTATCCGGGCTCCCAATAAAATCACATTAAAGATTACCACAAATGAGGTTCGAGTTAAACGAGGCAAATATGATATTTGTAGTAGCCTGCAGGCATTGGCTTCGCATACAGTGCCTCGAGCACCAGTATGCACGAGTTTACTATTCTATCCGTGACTATAGTAAAGTATGGACAATTGTATGGACTGAACTTAGTTTAGTCAAGTTACCGCTAGAGGCGCTGCACTGAATTCCATACAATTGAGATACTTTACTAAAGTCACGGATAGAATAGTAAACTCGTGCATACTGTACCTCAATTACGAGTATGCACAGAGTCTACTATTCTATCCGTGACTGTAGTAAACTCTCAATTGTATGGGATCCGGTGCAGCGCCTCCAGTGGTAACTTGACTGAACTAAAATCTCAATCGGCAGTCACTATAGTCAACTACGCGTTTCAAACTATACTCTACTTGGATAGTCTTCATGCATTTTGGTCGCGGGTTGCGTTCGCGAGTCTGTGCTCGAGGCACAGACGATGCTGTAGTTACTGTGGGTTTGCACAGTTCATGGTGTAGTTAGTACGGGTTCTGTGCGCTAGCAGCCGGTAATTTTCGTTATCAGGATCTGTATGTACAGTCGTGGAGGTACCGAGGGTGGATAATATATCTTACTAGCTTCCGCCCGCGGGTTTTATATTCCAGGCCTATCTACACCTACTCCAAACTTCATCCGAATAGGTCTACTAATTAAGGCGTGATTAACCTAATAAACACAATTTTTTTTTAAATATTAGACGATATAGCGAGTGTCGTGGGAAGAAATTGGATGAGGCTAGCACGGGACCGTGAGGAGTGGCACAGAAAAGCGGAGGCCTATACCCAGCAGTGGGTGAAGTCAGGTTGCGGATGATGATGATGAGGAGTTAGTAGAATAAAATAAAGATGTGGGACTGTTTTTTTTTTCTATTTATTTATGTTCGTGAAAGTTTATGAAATACTAGAGTAGGGAGACTAGAAAGTATCTACCCTAGTATTTCCTCAAGCACTAATCTTTGATTTTTTTTCTTTAAGCAGGTATATGTACTTCGTATATGTGACACAAGCTCTGCTTATATTACTTTGGGGCTACAATGTAGCTACATTTCACACAGCATCATGTAGCCGCTACATGATGCTGTGTGAAATGTCCAGCGTATTCTATTTATTTATTTGATGTTTTATCACAATGTAAACACCGTAATTTTAACAAAACTGCTATAAATCATAACCTGGGCTTCATTTCAGGGACTAAAACTGTGGTTCATTGCATGAATTAACTAGGCTCAATTGACCTAGTCATTGTACTACCTACAGGACAGACATTTTGATTATAATTTATTACGATGATTTAGTCATACTTATTTAGCCATACCACCCATTACGTTGAAAGAACCAATGATGCAAGTGTGATAAATTGGCTAGTGTAAGACCCGGCGACTTTATTTGCGTAGATATTTTTTTAATACAATTACATACTTACTGCATCTTGATCTGCGTCCTTCGGGAGTCGAATTTCGGGAATTCCCTTTGTGCACCTCAAAAGAAACACTCTCTACACCTCCCTAGGTACCTAAGATTTCAGTAAAAAACCCAATAGTGTTATGTTTAAAATTTAGATAAATTAATTTAAGAAACTTTTACTAAGTACTTACATTTATACAATGTCAGGAGACAGCCTACCTCTATACTAAACTCAATGAGACGTTGAAAGTACTTGCCTAATATAATAAACTAAATATAATTCAAGATATTCTGTTCTGAAAGTCAATTTCTGAGAAATTATACCTGACTAAAATAAACGCAGTATCTAGGTACCTAATACCTTCAAACTAGCTTCTTTGAATTCTATCCTACTAATTTTAAAATCAACTTGTTAGTTAGATGTTTTGCTTTCAGTCCGTTTGATAGTTTGATACGATTATTTATGAACAAAACTTGTGCTTCAGGAGTTATTTTCAATGACACGAATAGAAATCGTGTTTATTCATAACTTCGACATGGCTTTGCTGTGCTGTAGACCTGTAGGTAAGTATTTTTTGACCGTCGGCGTCGCGGATAGTACGATTTATTTTTCAATCAACTTTGTGTTGCTACTTCTGGATCTGTGGCCGCCGATGAGAGGTAGGCTAGGTAAATATTACCTATGCTACTTCTATTTTTATACCTAATGTAAACGTTTTAAGGATATTTGTGGTCTGCTGATAATAATCTTTACTGGTTTGAAAAGTTGAAATAGTTATGTTTCACCTGAAATAGCTTTTAGACTTCCTTCCATCCGAGTATCGTGCGATCGAAGGAAGCTCGAACGAAGTCTCGTAGTTTTTAATTGAAAGGTCTTATAAAATTAAGTATCCGATGCTCGCTATAATAGGAAGTAAGCTCAAGAAAACAAACAATCATTCCAAAAGTACGATATTAAAAACTACTATAAACAAAATCTATTCCCGAAGCTCTCTCCGCTTATTCATATTTCTCGTAATTCACTCCAGCTCCCGGTAAAGCTGCTGTAAAAATATAATTTAGCAAAAAAATAAAATCTGGTACAACCGCCATCGTGAAAATACTTTCAGCTCCTGGCGTATCGGACTGTACAGGAGCTTCGTTAAAATGCAGCGCGCCGGATGTGAAACGCCAATGTGCACTAACACGACATACGCTCGCTCACTGAAAAAAATCCACCATTCAGCAGTTTTTAATTTAAAATCCGAAGCTTTTCGTTTGCATTGTACTTTTCATGCGTCATTATAAACCCTAGTTACCTACTACGGTTCGTGTTTAGATTAACCACGGGTCCATTATGTTTTGTTTGATTGATGTATAGCTTTTACATTATTCTGTAACAATCAGATTTTCAGCTATAACTGTTTATGCAGGGAAATTAGGCTAATAACCTTTATATTATTTTTATAATGGTTTACTAAAAGGTATTTTTTAAATCGCCTTTGTACGGCTTGTCATCACCAGATGGTGAACGGTCTAAGAACTAGCTAACGTAGGTAATTACTTCTATTCCAAGTTACGGAGAGCGAGAAACAAAGAAACCCGGATAAATGTGTGGCGGGTTATAAATCTTCCACTAACTTGGTTGATAAATCTCGGAATAACAGTATAGAAAGAGTTCTGTGTCGTCGTTTCGTTATTTATTCGAACTGAGAAGCAGGACCGTGTCCTATAACTCTCCCGAGCGAGACCGCGAAACTTGCGATTTGTCATGAATTTAAAATATACCCATTAATATTAAAATATTGGAATTGCTTGCTAACATTTCTATCGAAACTTAGAAGAGCTCTAACAAATGTTGGTCAGTATAAACAAACAAATAACCTTATTTATGAATTTCGTGATCTCTAAATTACTTGGTAATTAAAATGTTTAATTAAGTAGGTACTTATTGTGTTGCAATATCTTTTCATTGCCAATTGACAGTGTCAAGATTTTGAAAACAGAAGCATCTACCCCTCACTGACGCCATAATTTAAAGAAAAATAAGAAGCATCTAAAGAATATAAAAACTTAAACAGGCTAACGACTGTATCCTCAGGAACTCAGGAATGGATAATCTTTAAAACTGTTCTTTTGACTTATGTATACTGTCTAATACCTGTGCTAATACGCAGATCGTAGAACTAAGTAAGACTGGAAAACTGTCGCAATTCTGAAACAAAAGATTACTTGAAATATGTTTTAAAGGTTCACACTTTTTATTTTGAAATATGATGACATAATTTTACATTATCCTATCGATTCTTCAAAGAGCTCATACTCCATACATGACATTAATTCGTACGTTCGACTAATCCGGATTATAAATCTCTGTAAATCGTCTCGACGTATTCGGGACACGTACGGCCCGTGTCTATTTGCAATTGTTATTGTGTTGATGTTTCATACCTCGGTAGTGGGAGCCTCTGTAAGGACCCTCGTGATCTATGATCCCAGTGACCTGTGAGTAATGGGCACTGTGCACTATGCACGCGAAACCCTTACAAGGCATTAGAACAATTTAGAGTCTAGCACACGTACATAAAATAACGCCTGATTCCTTAAAATAGAGATCACTAGTCCAGTCGGATGGAATTCGACTTTGGAATCCGAAAGTCGCAGATCGATTTTCAGTCCAATAAAAATATTTTTGCTCATAAATTTTACGTTCTGAAAACTGTGAAGGAAAGAGTGTGAGGAATTCCGCTATTTTAAAAATCCACATTTATTGACTTGCCCTGCGGCTCCGCTCACGTAGTACAGTTGTTCAAATGGATCTAGGCATTCATGAAGTCAGGCTTTTCGCTGCGCAGTAGAAAATTTTGTATGAAAAAGTTGCACTGCTTAACGAAACGGCTAACTTCACGAATGCCAAGATCCGTCGGAAGAAGTGTACTATACTAGCCTATGCCACGCAGAGATAATGCTGCTTCCTAGATATTTAAGAACTTTCAGAATCGGGTCAGTAGTTCCCGAGATTACCTACTCACTACTAGCAAATTTTTCCTCTTAGTATAGACTTAGTGGCATTCTCTTTTGCGCATCTTCAGTAAAATTTTCTGTTTCAGGTCACGTCGGTGGCTGCGGCATCACTGACGAGGTGGTGCAATGGATGGAGAGGATCCAGAACTCAGGGGTTGAAGAGGAAGTCTCATCAGCAGCCCCTTCTCAACCCACGCCCACAAACAACCACGTGCCGGTCACACAACCGCCGCATCCTAATAGCTTGAGGGATGATCCTCCCAGGTAGATTATTTAAAGGTGTAAGTTAGTTTAATTTCATTTCTTTTAACTTAAACCTTATTCCTTAACCCTTATTTTTCTAAATTTTTTTTTTTTTTTTTAATACATTCCAAAAATTGCACTCATACGGGATTTGAACTGGGTGTCAAATGGTTAGGTCAAAGTTTCGGGTTTGAAAAATTTTATAGATCACTATCAAATAAAAAGTCTATATTGATTATTTATTATTCTTGAACTGAATGTTTATCCGTCTTTTATTGTTCTTTCTTAGTTTGCACTGTATTGCTAGATTTGGTCATTCAGCTACTTGTTTATGAAGAATAAGTACCTGCTGCATTATGTAGATCTGATAATGACCATTAATTACAGTACATATTTGCGTTTTAAATTACTGTAAATCTACCTCACATTTACTCGCCCCAATCATTATTGACGTCGCTATTCCGTGGAGATATCTAATTTAGTCCTATTATTACATTTAGCATCCATTGTGAAGCGCTCGTGGCGTAGCTTGCTTAGACGTTCTTGATTGATCGTTGAAGTTAAGCAGCGTTGTGCGCGGTCACAATTTGGAAGGGTGACCGCAAGTGGTATTATGAGCTGAGCGCTTCCGTGCTTCGGAGGGCACGTTAAATTGTCGGTCCCGGCTTTTAATTCGTGAAGCCACGATGGAGGAATTAAGATGGCCTAAAAACTCCGTCACCAGAGTTGGGCATTTGCTCATACGAACTTACTTAGTTTAGCATCCTAATACTCATTTCCGAATAGCCTTCTTTAAGCTCTTTGCTTTTCAGACATTGGGATTTCCACACATACAACAAGTACTCGCGAGCAGCGAACACAGGCGAGCATTCGCGCTCGCGGCGAGCGGCCCCCGCGCCCGAGAACCCCGCCAACACATGTTCGCTGTACATACAAACAGACCCGCTTATCTGGAGGCATGTACGGGAGGGATTTCCAGATGTAAGCCGATTAATATTATCTCTTTGGTCATTCTTTATTGCAGGTTGTGATCTGTGATCTTGAATGTCTTGTGTGTTTTCCTGTTCTTAGGTAATAAATTGAAATTATTGTGCAACTAGTGTAGATGAATGATTTAGATTGAAAAGATGGATGAACCGTGTGAAAAATAACATGGATAAGAGTGTTGAGATAAAAACTTCCGCTTTATTAACTTGATATAAATGGAATGTCATCTTCTGCAAAATGTGGATATTTGGACATGCTGACACCCCCATAGACATCTTCAACGGATTTAAAAATGCCTAAGGATCTGAAAGAATATGTCTACCGCACCTTGGGAATACAGTCTTGATCATATTAGTACCTAAATTTTTCTTTACAAAGTTCACGTTCAGAGCTCGCATCACACCTTCCCTTCACATTTGGTACATTCCCACATTTTGCAGAAGTTAACATTCCATACGTGATAGGTTGCAAGTCCATCGACGCTAATAAAAAGTTAACTGATTTCCTCACGATGTTTTCCTTCACCGTTTAGAGCTCGTGTTAAAGCGCATATAAATTTTACGAAACGGAAAATCCATTGATGCACGGCCGGGTTCGATTGATGCACCCACGACCTGCGGATTGAAAGTCGAGGCACTAGCCGGCCAACACTGCTCATGAACTTTGGAAGGACAAAATGGACTTCGAATCTCAAGACACACACATTTTTACATTTTTCATACGCACGGCGAAAATGTGGAACTCCTGGCTGGAGTCTGTATTTCCAGAAAAGTATAATTTGGGTAGTTCATTTCTCTGTGATTTGGGTGTCTTCAAATCGAGAGTCAATAGGTTCCTTCTAGGTAAGCGTGCTCCATCTTAGACCACACTGTTGCTTTACATCAGGCAGATTGTGGTCAAATGCGAACCTATTTTCGTTAAAAAAAAAAAGCACAGACTAACACGCACATTTGGGAGAGCCTCGTGCGTGGTGCGTGTCTGTCCGTAATCGTTGACCGTGCGTGATAATCCACAAAATCACGCATCGTGGGAAGCTTACATCCAGCAGCTATCTTGGTATACAGGGTGGAAAAAATGAATGTGCCCCGGAGGGAAACTGCGAGTACTTTAAATCTGTATCTTAAGGATTTAAAGTAGTTTCCCTCCAGGGCCCATTCATTTTTTCCACCCTGTATAAACGAAAGATAATCCCTTGTTTTAAATCAGGCAATTAGTGAAATGTAAATTCCAAGTTGATGTTGACAAGTTGTTGACCTTTTTTAATCTAAGCTTATAAAGGTTATTTTGATGAGTAAACAGGTCATTCCTTATCATTCGGGTCATGTTGTTCGGAAATTCCCATGATTAGATAAACTAAACATTTTCCCTGTGAAATTCTGAATCATTGGACAGTTATTAAAACTTTTACCTACGGTTTTAAGAGTTTTAATTTACCGGCATAACTATAAAAATACAAAACTTACGTACGACGAATTTGCTTTTATACCTAGCTAGTAGTTTAATCTTGATAGGTAAGAAAAAGGCTTGTGTGCTATGCTTATCTGAAAATTAAACTTACCATGTTATTCATAATCGACTTCTTCATAAATGTCAGGACCGTTGGAAGTGGAAATCCGTTGTTCTCTGCCTACCCCTATGGGAAAGAGGCGTGATTTTATTTATTTGTGTTTGTGTGTTTCAGCACCGAGATCCAAGTAAAAAGAGCGAAGTCGATATGAAGACTAGAGAAGAGATACTCTCTCTAATCTCTCATCATGTGACAGCAGTCAACTACATATACCGGGATACCAAATTCGACGGCAGATTACAGCATAGAAATATCAAGTTTGAGGTGCAGCGAATAAAGGTGATTATTGCTCTTTCATTTACTTACCTACTTGAAAATGTGTAAATATTAATAGAACCTGTGTGATTTTCCGTTTTATAAGTGCTGCCATCTAGAACTTTGTGCATCATAAAATCGCCTATCGAACATTATTTGTCTTCTGTTCCAAGAAGTAACAATTTCATAACACTTTGTTGACTGGCCTCTTAGCTCAGTTGGTAGTAGCTCTGCCTTCTGCGCTGTAGATCGTGGGTTCGATTCCCACTCAGGACAAACATTTGTGTGATGAACATAGATGTTTGTTCTGTGTCTGGGTGTTATAAAGTATTATAAGTATGTATTTACAAATATACAGGGTGTGTACTTTTTATCAAAATCGCTTATGAGACTCCTTTGAGTGTTTTTCGCTATTGCTAATAGTTTCAGATTTAGCCCTAGAGGCACTCTTGAACAACTCACCTGTATAACTCGGTCCTGGCTGAGTGAAGCTGTATACTGCTCTCACAAATATTGTTTGCTATACTCCTAAGAGTTTATATTTTAATGTTTGGTTGATGGCCGCGCGAAAAAAAAAGCATACTTTCCGGCAAGGGCTTTTAGAACTAAGTGCTTCCCTGCAGATGTACTAATGGTATGCTCCATGCATACCATTCTCTCTTGCGGCTCTGTCTTAGGTGCCTAAGGCTTTACAATAGCCTCCCAGCATGCCGAAGCAGTTACGAATTTAAATGAATAACCATCGAATAAGTGGCACTATAATGTTTACAACTACTAATTTCATAGAAAATGTATGGGATGTGTTTTTTTGAATTATTGCAAAAACTTACGATTTGATTTGATAAGTTACTTTAGGAGAAGTCCGTGGCACGCGTGAATACGTTGACATGTATAAAACACCAACTTTTCAGGGCGGCCGTTTGAAAGTTTGACCTCTTCTGGTTTCTCGGTAAATTAGTTTACAGTATTTGTGTTAATTGTTTCTATGGTTATTTTATGCCCTCTTTCGAATGATGACAATAAATAACCGAAATTCCCCATAGTTTCCATGATATAAGACATGTCAACAAAAAAATTGATGAGATTTAGGTTACGTATCGAGATGTCCAGTTATGCCGCAAAAGATATCAACTTATTCACCTTTAATGTATGGAATATTGGTAGGTAAACAATGCTATATTATCGGATTGCAAACAGATAGAGACTATAAAACCGGTTTTTTGAGTTGCTGAAGTACCTACTTATTACTCAGAACCATTCATACCGTTTAGAAATGAGATTTAACATAGTAAGGGTAAGCTGATTTTAAATGAGCCCAAACACGGATGCTCTACTGTTAATCACTGAGAATTTGAATGGAATACAACCAAATTTTATCAGCACATCTGCTCATTGTCACTATATTATTACAATGTATTCGGAACTAGAAAAAAATGCAAAGTTTCACCTCAATCGAAAAATTTACTGAGGAGTTTTGTTGAATAACTCCTGACTCCAGCATCAGATCAGCTTGTTGTTATGATAATATTACATTGTTATCTAGAGTCTATAAGTGTGCCAAATTTTAGCTCAATGAGACACTGGAAAGTGGGTCAAATTAAACTTACAAGAATTCACTAAAAAAAATATGAGTTTTGTTGAACAGGTCCTGGCTCCATCATCAGATCAGCTCGTTGTTACAATAATATTGCATTGTCACCAAGAAGCCATAAGTGTGCCAAATTTCAGCTCAATCAGACACTGGAAAGTGGGTCAAATTAAACTTGAAAGATTTGACCCGAACACATATTGAGTTTTGTTGAACAGCTCCTGACACCAGCATCAGATCAGCTTACTGTTAACATAATATTACATTGTTATCTATAATCTATAAGTGTGCCAAATTTTAGCTCAATCAAACACTGGAAAGTGGGTCAAATTGCACTTGCAAGATTTCACTAAAAAAAAAGTGAGTTCTGTTGAACAGCTCCTGGCTCCATCATCAGATCAGGTCGCTGTTACAATAGTATTGCATTGTCATCGAGAATCTATAAGTGTGCCAAATTTCAGCTCAATCAGAGGCTGGGAAGTGGGTCAAATTGAATTTGCAAGATTTAATCCAAACAAATATTGAGGTTTGTTGAACAGCTCCTGACTCCAGCATCAGATCAGCTTACTGTTAACATAATATTACATTGTTATCTAGAATCTATAAGTGTGCCAAATTTTAGCTTAATCAAACACTGAAAAGTGGGTCAAATTGAACTTGCAACATTTCACTAAAAAAAAAGTGAGTTCTGTTGAACAGCTCCTGGCTCCATCATCAGATCAGCTCGTTGTTAAAATAATATTGCATTGTCACCAAGAACCTATAGGTATTCGAAATTTCAGCTTAATCAGACACTGGGAAGTGAGTCAAATTTAATTTTCAAAAGTAGACCCGAACAAAAATCGCAAGTTAATAATAAAAGCTTGTAAAAATCAAGCAATGTAATTATAGCTTAACAAATAATTATAATCTATCAGTTTTATATGTAAAAGCAATACTTAAAAAAAAAAAATTCTGAACTGACGTTTTGTTTACCAATACGAGTGACATGTTCGGTTACGCCAGCGCGAGAGCGCGCGGGCATAACTGAACAACTCAATGTATCAGAATTTAAACGGAATACTTTGGTTAGCCATAACCTGACATTTTAATTTGTTAAAAGTTAATCAAAAATATCATATGTATATGTCGAGATATCATGTAACAAATATAATTTTGGCGAATGAGTAGGTTGATAAATCGAAATATCTACAAAAACATGTGTGTGTTAGTGGCTTGAAAAATTGACAAGTAGTTATGTCAACTAAAATACGAAAAATGGAGGAGTTGGCAAGGCCATAACTCAAAAACTTGTCTAGCTAGGGAGCTGTCAATTTTTTTATAGATACTTCATAGGCGTAGATATCGTTTAAGCCAATAAAAAAAAAAATTGACATCTCGACATATCAACGTATTCACGCGAGCCACGGAAGTGTTCTTGGTGGGAAATAGAGTCGATTAAGACCAACTTGTTTTTTTTTGACAAATGTAATTTTTTAGGCTAACTGTACTTTTTTTCAAAAATCTAAAAATGTAATTATTTTTTTCTTCAAAATAAAACTGAAGTTTCCTAAGAACAAAACTTTCTAACTACAAGAGAAAAGGTATAAGTATTCTCTCAGTTATCTGGTTCCCATAATACAAGCTTTGTTTAGTTTGGGACTAGATGGCGCCGTGTGAAATGTCCAGCAATATTTATTTATTTATTTATAACAAACAATCTAATTTATGAGGTATTTTTTTTTTTAGATCGACGACGATGCTTTATGCAGTAACCACTTCTACCCGAGCGAAACGAATCAGTTCTGTATGGAGAATATTGATGTGTCGAATTTCCTCAATCTTCACTCCCTCGCCAACCATGAAGACTTCTGTCTCGCCTATGTCTTTACTTACAGAGACTTTACTGGGGGCACGCTTGGTACGTAATATATCTTTAAAGGAAATGCTAATCGATCGAGCGAGCGAAGCGAGCGAAGATCTTAGTGGTAAGTTGGGCGATTTTGCTTTGTATGTTTGTATGTTTCACGAATTGTTGTTCGCTCATAACTGTCGAACCGTTCATCCAATCTGCATGAAACTTGGTAGGTCAATAGGTTGTAGTAAGGAAATTTCCGGTGGAGCATATGAGCTTAATCGATGAAGGGGTTGTGAAGATATTAGGTTCCCAAGGGGGTAATTTTTTTTTAAAGTTACACAAATATATTGAGTGGGGTGTCAAACGAAAGGGCTTATTTTGTACATTCCAAAATGGTTTTTATTTTTAATCTAGGATGTATAGTTTTTGAAATACGACCAAAGAACAAAAACTACGAAACCAGAGCTGCAAGAGCTCCCGTTTCATAGAGTTTCGATGTCTTCGTAGCTCATTGACTGGTCGGTCTTAAAAAGAGAGTGGCATCGTTGCGGTTTGGTTTGCAATGATTTTAGATGCTACTTGATTTATTTTCGTGATAAAAAAAAAATTTGATAAAGAATGAAAATAATTGGGGTAAAAAAAGTTAAGTAAACAAATATATTGAGTGGGGTGTCAAATGAAAGGTCTTTATTTGTACATTCCAAAATAGTTATTATTTTTATTCTAGGACGGATACTTTTAGAAATTCATAAATATGACATAAGTAAATGAAAAATTAGACACGACATTATGTATTGCATGCATTCTAGTATTTTTACCCGACTGCGCAAAGCAAAGGAAGGGTAATGTGTTTATCAGTCTATGTATGTTTGTTTGGATGTTTCTATGTGGCACTCTAGAGGCCAAACGCGTGGACCGATTTTGATAATTCTTACGTCAATCGATTCGTCTCAACCTTGGGAGTGCTACTAAAGACATGACAGTAAACAAAATTCACCAGTGCCACTACCAGACGCCATATTGTCAAAATTAAAAAAACCAAAATCGTCACACTATATGAAGTGGGGTATCGTTGAATAGGTATTTCAAAATCAACTTTAGGTGTCTTTTACCATTTTTCATTTTAAGTAATAGTTTAGGAAAAATTACGGTTTAAAGTTGATTAATAATAATTCTCGCTATGGATGTTTCTATGTGGCACTCTAGAGGCCAAACGCGTGGACCGATTTTGATGATTCTTACGTCAATCGATTTGTCTCAACCTTGGGAGTGTCACTAAAGATATGACAGTAATCAAAATTCACCAGGGCTACAACCAGACGCCATATTGTCAAAATTAAAAGAATCAAAATCGTCACACTATATCAAGTGGGGTATCGTTGAATAGGTATTTTAAAATCAACTTTATCATAACTAAAAAGTGTTAAATAAAAAAACATTTTAAAAAAACAAAAACCCGACTGCGTCAAAACTAAAAAGAAAAAAACAAGCCTGCAAAGAATTACTCACAGTCGGGACCCATAACATTGGGAAGATTTGATTGGTAATAAAATGAATGGGTACCGACTGTGAGTAATTCTTTGCAGGCTTGTTTTTTTCTTTTTAGTTTTGACGCAGTCGGGTTTTTGTTTTTTTAAAATATTTTTTTTTACCATGAAAAGCTAGCGCAATAGGCATACTCGGCAGTAGTAGCACTTGAAATTATAGGGGTAGTCAGAAGAAAGTCCAAATGTAAGCCATCTACGGTGCGCGAGATCTCAGTTCGGGGCGAACTACTAGTATTATCTGACGACCTCTGTGGCGCAGTGGGTGAAGGCCCGCCTGTGACGCAGGAGGTTGCGGGTTCGATCCCCGCCGCGGGACAAATGTTTGTATGATCTGCAAATATTTGTCTCGGGTCTGGATGTTTTCTATGTATAGGTATTATGTATGTATTTTCAAAAAAAAATGCATTTAAGTAGTATATCAGTCATGTGGTTCCCATAACACAAGCTCTGCTTAGCTTGGGGCTACATGATGCTGTGTGAAATGTCCAGCATTATTTATTTTATTATAAAGAATATAATATTAGTTGTTACGAGAAGAGTGCTTGAAATGAAAGTGGATGGATATATGAGTAGAGGGTAAGAAAGGGGTGAATGCTGAGATGACGGCTGATAGAGGGAAATGGAAGAAGAATACATGTCGTGCCGACATGAAAAGGGTAGGAAGATGATGATGATGCTAATATTATAAGAGAGTTAAGTACATCATCATGTTCGGAAAAAAAAAAATATAAATAAAATTATGATTGTCAGGAAACCCGCGGTTTAGCAAGCTTCATACATACTTTTTCTAAACGCCACGAAAGATTTTCAAAGTGTCTATACTTACTATGTGTTTATTTCAGGTCTAGCGTGGGTCGCCAGTGCAAGTGGCGCCTCTGGCGGCATTTGTGAGAAGTATAAGACATACACAGAGACCATCGGAGGCATTTACCAGAGCACGAAGCGATCTCTCAACACCGGGATCATTACATTCGTCAATTACAACAGTCGTGTGCCGCCTAAAGTGAGCCAATTGACTTTGGCGCACGAGATCGGACATAATTTCGGATCTCCGGTAAGTTTGTCTTGGTTTGTTCCAGGGCAAAATGTTATAAAACAACAGACGATTCAGTTTGTATGTTATTTTTCTGCGAAATTAGTTGAGACATTTAGCTGACGAACATCTAAAACCTGGTTAAGCCCCTACATTGTGAGCGTGGGAACTTCTCATTCTACGCACACTTTGAAATTTTACACTCACACATCTGCAACTCGTAGCGTAGTACGCATGCACACTAACGTTTATTCGTTTGTTTGTTTCTCATTGCGCGTCATCGCTGTAGCATTTGTAAGCATGTCCTAGAAAATGCGCAATGTATACCGGCCGGCGTAAATGTCATGGTGAGTGTTTGTTGCCTAAGGGTGGAGCCATAGTGTAAACCGGGTTGACGCTATCCAAGTCGGTTGCACGGTTCGAATTGAGTCTATATTCGAACCGAACTATTAGGTAGGTATTATAAATTGAAGCTGTAGGTACATCCGATATCTGTACATTCAATCAATTTTGATTTATTAAACGCTATAAATATTATTTAATTTATGTACCTACCTACTTGTAGGTAAACATAAAAATCGGTCGAGCCGTAGGTACCTACTTGAGTTATCGTGTCAGATTCGGTTCTAGAGCACACTAGCAACTTCCGATTGGTTTCATTACTTTGTGCATTGTCATAATGATGATGGAACTTCCATCATGGAAGGTTTATAATATAGTGAGATAAGAAGTATGTAGGTAACTTGGACGAACTAAATATCAAGACCCCGATTTCGAGCGTCAAAACGCCAAAAAAAAGTCAACCAACTGTTGGTTGACTTGTTCGTTTCGCTCATTCAGTCGCGCTAAGGTCGTTGTACTGTAAACATGAATTTGGCGGCAAACAAAAATGGTGATTTGTGCCATTAAAGTGTGCAGGAATTACAAAGGATGACTAAAAATAAATGAGGAAGTTACATAGCATCGGTAAGTAAACTATAAATAACTATAAGTTATGAAAACAAGAAAATAAAACTTTGTAATTTTTACCCGGCTGACTGTCAAGTCACCCGGGTTATGTAGATCGCGCGTTTCTCTTTCTATGTATGTGGGTTCGTTCGTATGTAAGTAATATTCTTTATTACCACGTTTCTCCTAAACGGCTGGATGGATTTTGATGAATGAGGTATCGTTAGAATCGTCTCCATCTCGATTGTGCTCTAGGATACTTTTTATTTCGATAAATCAAATAGTGCGGCTAAAAAATGCAACAATGTGTGAATTTTCAAAATGAAAATCACGCTATCATATCAAAATTCATGTCAAAATCAAGAGGTTGGTAGACTGATATCAAATATTTTTTTTTTTAAATCTAACATGACATCTTCGAAGATTAAATCGAGTCTCAAAATTTTTGAAAATCTATTTTTCGCCCTAAATAGAATTGCTAGCCAAAACGCATACTAAAATTTTCTATTTAGTCACACGCAACGTTTAGAACAAACTGCATCGAAATTGGTTCAGCCATTTAGGAGATATCTCATATTTAAGAAATAACTTATGCATTTAATTTAGGTACCTACCTGCTCGCAGAGCCATCTGTGTGTCAACTGTGACAACAACGTTTAGGAAAATGCGCACGGCATCGTACCCTAGATACCTACATAATAATAAAATTGTAATTTAATTTTGTTTTGTGATTGATAAGATAATGCTGTTTCCAACTTTTCAGTTCAGTCGGTTTTTTTTATTTTTGAATAAATTGCTTGTATCCTAACATGTTCTAAGGGAGTGTACACATTGCGTTTTCTGCCGCGCGTTTTTGAGCTGCGCGTTTGTATCGATACAAACGCGCGTTCGCAACGCGTTTTTTTTCCATACAAAAGCGAACCGGGAGGGAGGGGGCTGCGCGTTCGCATCGCGTTCGAATCGCGTTTGTATCGATACAAACGCGCTGCAAAAAACGCAATGTGTACACTCCCTAAGAGGGTTGCCATAATTATTCTTTGATTTTACCCATGTGAAAGCGTGAGCAAATAAAAAAAAGTGTTGAATCCAAGGATTTTATATACAAACAGGATGGTTAAGTCGACTTTAATGTAAAAGGGACTTTGAACCTTAACACGACTACACAACGATCTATTATAATTTAATCTTGGTTATAAGGATTGTTGGTCTTGTTGAGAGGCTTTCTTGGTAGCTTTGTCTCTTTCACACTCGTTGTTGGATTAGTAGTGTGCCCAAGTCATTGACAGGATATTTTTACCTTATTGATTTCGATCCTTGGTTTCGATCCTTGATTTCGATCCTTGGTTACGATTCTGGATTTCGATCCTTGATTTCGATCCTTGATTCTTGAATCTTGAATCTTTGAAGTGACAGCTGTCAAACTTCAAACCGCCATATCTCATGAATTACTCGTCCTAGACTCCCCGTTCTCAGTTCAAATGAAAGCTTTGACCAAGATCTTCATTTGAACTGACAGCTGTCAAACTTAAAACGGCCATATCTCGGAAACTACTCGTCCTAGACTCCCCGTTCTCAGTTCAAATGAAAGCTATGACCAAGATCTACATTTCAGATGACAGATGTCATTTTGACAGCTGTCACTTAAAAAGAAGATCTTGGTCATAGCTTTCATTTGAACTGAGAACGGGGAGTCTAGGACGAGTAATTCATGAGATATGGCGGTTTGAAGTTTGACAGCTGTCACTTCAAAGATTCAAGATTTCAAATTCCAGATTCAAGAATCAAGGATTGAAATCAAGGATCGAAATCAAGGATCGAAATCCAGGATCGAAACCAAGGATCGAATACTTACAAGAAAAATTAAGTAAACAAAAACCAGTATTGACCTCAAAAAATTTGAAACAAATTTTAGAGACATTTCGATATCATAACATATTTTCCCCTACTTTTATGGGAAATTTTCAAGAGCTGGTATCACTAAAAATAAATAAATAAATAAATAAATAAATAAATATTGCTGGACATTTCACACAGCATTATGTAGTCCCAAGCTAAGCAGAGCTTGTGTTATGGCAACCACATGACTGATATACTACTTAAATACATTTTTTTAAAAATGGATGACAATGTTGACAGGTGACGCAGCGCACCTGTATAGACAATAGAAGATTCGCATACTTGTGTGCGTAATACGCACACTAGCGTTTCAAACCTGGCCTGTTGTTCTTGTTGCGATTGAAGCGAGAGAGTCCGTCTAGACATATAATTAATCAAAGGTAGGTAAGTAGGTAATCATGGAAGGAGAAAAGAAGAGAAACATGGAAGGAGAGAAGCATGTACCTACATAAAAAAAAACAAAAAAAAAGATTCCGACGAACGTTCTCCTTTTTCCGATGTCGGTTAAAAATAGGTAAGTATTTCCTATAACTAAAAATACGTCATACAAAGTGATGATAATGATAATTATTGCGGAGACAGTCACACCCCACCCTAAAATGTGCGTGCGTCCGTGAGCGGATGGAAAACGGACGTCCTCCCACCTCGGTATCCGCGACGACACTGCCATTTTTCGCACGTCAACGTTCCATTTATACAGCGCAGAAAGCGACGTTCGGTCCGTACCTACTCCATAGTAAAATGTATGGACGCAGGCGCACGCTTTGCGTCGAAAAATAAATAGTGTTCAGACGTAGATTTCAACTTTACGATGAGATTTAATCAAAATCTAGCGCGGTATTGCTCTTGTTCATACTTTTGTGTCTATCGTGAACAATAAAGATTTTTATAAACTCCAATGGGGATTTTCAAAAATTGGAACAAAAAAAGGTCGATTTCGGGATTTTTGAGAGAGTTTATCTATTTTCTTCTCGGAAATAAGTAATTATTTTGCAATTATCTCGCGGTGTTATTGTTGGCACATCTATTGAGCTACTACCTTTTTGTTTTTATGTAATACAATTCAGCCAAACTCTTAAACTTTTGGATCTTGCAAGTGCCTTTTGGTGCATTGTCAGGGTATCGGGCCTTAACTTGGAAAAGAAAAATACTTTCTTTAGGGAATGGTTTGTTTTTTCTGCTACTATAAATCATAATTTGCAGTTCAAATTCAAATGGTTTCTATTCTTCAAATTTGCTTCTTTTAATCATATTTGTCAGCTTCAGAAATCTACAAGATAAAGCTTTACAATGTCCAAGTCTTTTTGATTTAAATATTACTAATCTACCATCTAATCATACATTTTCTTTCAGCACGATTACCCATCAGAATGCCGGCCCGGCGGCCAAGAGGGGAACTTCATAATGTTCGCATCAGCGACTTCTGGCGACAGACCGAACAACAGTCGCTTCTCACAATGCTCCGTCGGCAATATCAGTGCAGTATTAGACGCAGTCAGAGATGGAAGGAAGAGGAATTGTCTGACGACCAGTCAAGGCGCCTTCTGCGGGAATAAAATTGTCGAAGTCGGGGAAGAGTGTGATTGTGGTAAGTTTGAGACGTCATTTGCGTGTATTGTTTGTCTAGATTTCTAGAGTCATAATAAGGGGCGTTGAAAGCAGTCTAGGACGTTAGAAAGATATCGTCGAACAAGACGACCAGTCAAGGCGCCTTCTACGGGAATAAGATAGTCGAACTCGGGGAAGAGTGTAGTTGTGGTAAGTTTGTGATGTCACTTGATTTGTTTATTTGGACTTTGGTTAGTCGGACCGAACAACAGTCGCTTCTAACAATGCTCCGTTGGCAATATCAGTGCAGTATTAGACGCAGTTAGAGACGGAAGGAAGAGGAATTGTCTGACGACCAGTCAAGGCGCCTTCTGCGGGAATAAGATTGTCGAGGTCGGGGAAGAGTGCGACTGCGGTAAGTTTGAGACGTCATTTGCGTGTATTGTTTGTCTAGATTTCTAGAGTCATAATAAGGGGCGTTGAAAGCAGTCTAGGACGTTAGAAAGATATCGTCGAACAAGACGACCAGTCAAGGCGCCTTCTACGGGAATAAGATAGTCGAACTCGGGGAAGAGTGTAGTTGTGGTAAGTTTGTGATGTCACTTGATTTGTTTATTTGGACTTTGGTTAGTCGGACCGAACAACAGTCGCTTCTAACAATGCTCCGTTGGCAATATCAGTGCAGTATTAGACGCAGTTAGAGACGGAAGGAAGAGGAATTGTCTGACGACCAGTCAAGGCGCCTTCTGCGGGAATAAGATTGTCGAGGTCGGGGAAGAGTGCGACTGCGGTAAGTTTGAGACGTCATTTGCGTTTATTGTTAGTTTAGAGACGTATTATCAGGGGGGTCTCACTCCGCAGTTTAGGTACGTTCGGCCGCGCGCCTCTTCGGGTAGGCATATGGCTGTGGATTCCCACTTTCCGCTCGGCTCCCATGCTAGCCGCGATTTCCTAATTATGCGACAAGGCGACAACCCTTCCGCGCCAGACAGTGACAGAGTTATGCGTTAGAAAGAGAGGCAATGTTTAGGTGATTAAAGCAGGGCACTAAGCGCTTATGCGAGCTGAATTGCACTTTGTTGCGTCGCAGCAAGAATCGCTATTTATATTTTTTTTTCTCAAAGTGAGCCTTCTGAACCTAGTACTATTATTCTGTGGTAACTGGTAATAATATGGCGTTGAAAGCAGTCTAGGACCTATGAAAGATGAATTGGCTGATGATGTATTGGTTGGTATATGCAGTGAGAAAATGAAAAAAATTACGAGTGGATTATGGGCTTTTCAACCAAAATCTTGTTATCATTCCATACGCATTGATCTTCTAGTTAGGAAATAAAAAATGCATCCAATACAGTTTTTGACAAAAATACAAATGACTTTCGAAGCTTAGATTTTTACCTTGACTTTTTCTTTACTTACAATGTACAATTTTGTTAATGTTAAACAGGTTACGATGAGCTGGAATGCAAGGATCACTGCTGCTACCCGAGGCTAGTCAGCTCCTTCGATAGAGAACGAAACGTCACCGCCAAAAGGTGTACCAGGAAAGCAAATACACAATGCAGGTATGCTATTTGATCTACAAGAACATCTTAGATTGCGGTATTTTTATTAAAACCTTTTTAAAATATTTAAATATTCTTTGCGGAAAAGTATATGCGCAAGCAACTTGTATGCCCTATGCCACTAGCTCTAAAGAATGAAGGAAAACATCATGAGGAAACCTGCGACTTTGTTAGCTCTACAGTCCAGACGTGTTTTGTATTGACCATGTCTTTCCTGTGGGTAAAGTCGATTCAGCAGAAAAGCTAGTTTAGGTGCTAGGCAAGCCTATTTCGTCTCAACAATTTCCCACTACAATGTCCAATTGAGCGAAAGCATAGGCCTAACGCTACGTAACTACTTCACTTGATGTAAAGACCTTATTTGTTTTGGTAGCTTTGAAGTTTTCATAACTTTAAGAGGTATTATTACCAATACAAATGCTGGCTTCTTAGCTCAGTTGGTAGTAGCTCTGCCTTCTGCACTATAGGTCGTGGGTTCGATTCCCACCCAAAACAAACATTTTGTGTGATGAACATAAATGTTTGTTCTGTGTCTGGGTGTTATAAAGTATTCTATCAGTTATCTGGTTCCCATAGTACAAGCTTTGCTTAGTTTGGGGCTAGATGACGCTGTGTGAAATGTCCAGCAATATTTATTTTATTTAAATAGGCCGTTACATTCTGACAGAGTTCTAACAGAGCTATATTTTCAGTCCATCGCAAGGCCCGTGTTGCAACTCTCAAACGTGTCAGTTTGTGGATGCGTCGAGAAACCAAACGTGTCGAGAAGCGACCGAGTGTAGTCACGCCTCTTACTGCTCCGGACGGTCCGCCGAGTGTCCCTCGCCGAGGGCGTTGCCTGACCATACGCAATGCAACAATGGTATGTTTATTGCAGCAAAATGTTTCGACACTCCTTTATTTTCGATGGGTTCGATTCCAGGACAAACATTTGTGTGATGAACATAGATGTTTGTTCTGTGTCTGATTGTTATAAAGTACTAGCACAGAATACTAGTACTACGTACAGAAGGGTCACTTCGCGAGTAAATTTGTTTAAATAGAGACTCTCGCGGCGAAGCTATAAAGTGCAATTCAACTCGCCTATGGGCCTATTACCTATCGAGATATTTGCCTAAACATTCCCATCCTGCTCTAATGTGTAACTGTGTCACTGTCTGGCGCGGTGTGACGCGACTCGCAAGGGTTGTCGAATTTTCGCTTGCGACAACACAAATAAATAAATTTATTTTATCTGTCACAAAAACAGTACCTACTTAAGTTCTAAAATAAGTAGGCCTAAATATAATTTAATCTACCGTTACCACAGAATAAATAGTAGTAAGTAGGTACTACGTATTGTACGTAGGTAGGTGAAGTAGGTAGATACATTATTATCTCGTTCGTTTTGTAAACAATTGCATTTCAAAATATCTATACCTTCATACCTACCTAGACATCGATCAGACACACACAATCATCATCATCACACAACTAGACCGGGAGCCGTTATCCGATAATCACCCTTTTAATGTTAGGTTTGCAATCACATTTGCAATTTAATGCACGGCCAGGACTCGAACCCACGACCTTCGTCTCGAAAGTTGAGGTACTAATCACTTCGACCAACATGGCTCTATGAATGTAATGTAACTTCTAAACACTTACAATTATTATATTAAGTAGGTTAGGTACCTACTTAATGGATAAGTTACTTTTAGGTACATGGGCGGATTTTTTTAAATTTGTACCATTCTGAAAATGTTGTAAAAATTTTTTTTCTTTAAATATCTATTTCTGGGTATAATGATCTTATAGCAAGATATGTAAAGTTTCATGAAAACTCAAAGGTCATGTAATTTACTGAAGAAAACTTGATTTATTGGTATTTTAATACTGATACTGTGGTCAAAATTGTCCAATGAGTAACGAAATTGTTTTCTGGATAAATGAAAAAATAAAAGACGTATAATCGTAAAAAGCCTTTTATTTGAATCCAATTTAAAATCACAATAGATTAATCAGTGCATATTCTTTGAATATTAATTAGAAATATTAAATATTTCAACTTTTATGTCAGGTGACTAACTTTTGGTCAAATTTGTCTCAGTCTTTTTAGTTTTTCTTAGAATTTAGAACCCGTACAAAATCAAGTAAATTACACATAATACTATTTAATATTATCTCACCAAGGAACACAAAAGTTTGTTAAAAAACAGTGGGCTTAATATCTAAAATACGATTTCAAAAAACTTTTTCGAGAGGACAGTTAGTCAGTGGACCGTTGATGTTAGTCAGAGGACATCTAAGGCTTGTGTTTACAATGGCAAGATATTCTGACTTTTACAACTATAGAGTGAGCGTTTTATTAATAAAATACGTCTATTTTGCATAGTGCTTTGAACTACCTCTCAACCGTGAAGTCACTGATGATGCCCGAGACTGCCCCACGGTACCACATTTATTTAACAATTATGACACATTTTTACTTAAATCTAAGATATATTCTATCTTATTATGAGATCCGGTAACTTTTAAGTATAACAAAAACTTAAATACCAGAAAAAAAAAACTTAAATACCACTTAATCGGTACTTATTAGATAATAGAATAGAATAGAAAAGAGTTTTATTTTCGCCACTATACGGTACATGCACACAAATCAAAAATGTTGTAGTAGGTACAGTGACAAGAAAATAAGGCTACCCCTCAGCATTTGATCCAGCAGTTACATTTAGGTACATACATTGCAATTTAAATAAAAGCTTTTAATTTTAAAAACACAGTCAACTTGAGAACCTCCTCCTTTTTTAAGTCGGTTAAAAATACAAAAATTCCGCAATATGCACTTGACTTTACAGGTCAGATGACTAACAATTTGTTCGGATGACTAACGTTTTTGCAAATGTTCCTCAGCTGACAGTAACGAAACCGTGGCAAGGAAAATGTTTTTAACTTTTCTGCCGAATGTAATAACATAATCCTGTGGAACTGCTATTATTTCATGCAACCGGAAGTTAAACTATTCATTGCGAACTAGTAATATGCCAAAAAGTTGTTTCTTACCTTCAAAAAACAGCAGTTCATCAGCGGACCTCGGACAGCACTTCACCTACCTACACACTTCACTGACTCATAAAACAGTCTGATTACATCAATACATCAGAGTGGCAGTCAGAATGCCAGCAAGAGTACCAGTTTATTCAAAAAAATACCACATTAGTAGGATTGCAATAATCCAAGTAGCTCAAAACCCGTTAGTCAGCCGGACATGTCCAAAAATGCCAAAAATCTGGACTGAGGTTTAAAGCTAAATATCTAATAATTTAATTAACTTACATGGTTTTGCTGTCTATTATTCGAAAAACAGTGAATTTATCATGATAATAGACTAGAAAATGTGTCTCAAAACTCGATCTATTGAGTTGTAATGACACGATGAAAGTTGCAAACTGACGAGGGGACATGGTAAAAATGCAGTAAAGTATTGCTTATTTTGCTTTATTTTAATTAAAAATATATGGTACCCTATATATGTTTACGTTGAAAATGGATAAAAGATTGTTAATCTATCCGAAAAACACCATACCCGTACCACAAATTTATTAGAAGTATTAAAATAATGCACTGGAAGTCGATGGACACG
This sequence comes from Camptogramma bilineatum, assembly GCA_958496255.1. Taxonomy (NCBI): domain Eukaryota; kingdom Metazoa; phylum Arthropoda; class Insecta; order Lepidoptera; family Geometridae; genus Camptogramma; species Camptogramma bilineatum. The sequence goes on from OY292458.1 coordinate 12,066,967, forward strand.
CTGAAAATGCAATGTACAAATTTAAAAAAATCCGCCCACATATGTAAATAAACAAAACTGTAGGTACCTACCTACCTACAGTTTTGTAGGTGTATTATGTTTGTTTAAACAGGTACCAGTTACCTATTCAATCAAAAAGGAATCGAATAGGTACCTATAAAATCTCGTTTTCATTATGCACCTACAGTTACAGAGTAAAAGTAAGTAGGTACCTACCTAGGTATTTATTGATGATTTATTTAAATAGGTACTTACAACAAATTATAGAAAAGCTTAGTAGGTACCTACCAACCTTTCAATATCTTCCGGAATTTTGTGGCATGTTAATGTCCATTCATTGCTTTTCCTTTTGTTTAGACACCCGTAGACACAGCAGTATCTTTTATACGGATTAGATCGTTTAGTTATCGTGCAAAAATCACAAGAAACGATGTATACGAGATCACGATAATTACGCACAATGCGTCTAGTCCGCAAGCCGAGCGAGCGGCAAGTGGCAACCTATGTCGCGCGCCGCCCGAGGCGGCGCGCGTCCGATAAATACCTAAAGTGAGAAGTGAGACAGGCCTGGTACTAGCTGCTGCCCGCGGCTTCGCTCGCGTGGTACCCGGATAAAACGTAGCCTATGTTACTTTCCAGCCCTCCAACTATCTCCACACAAAAAATCTTGTCAATCCGTCGCTCTGTTTTGACGTGAAAGCACTAAGCAGGACAAATAAACACACTTTCACATTTTTAGTATGGGTACGGATTATGAGTATGTATTTACAAAATATATAAGTATTCTATCAGTTATCTGGTTCCCATAGTACAAGCTTTGCTTAGTTTGGGGCTAGATGGCGCCGTGTTAAATGTCCACCGATATTTATTTAATTATTTATTTTACATCAATAATTGGTCTACATTATTTTACACACAGGCATTACTCACGTAAAAATAACGTCGATTTAGATACCGACAATGTTTCGATCCATCCGTAAAATCTTGGCTGATAAGATTTTACGGGAAAAAATATTGTAATATTGTATGAACTCGAAACGTCTGTTGACTATTTCACTTTCAAAACTTTCTTGAGTTGTACTAGACATTATTAGACGCGACCGCGAGGAGTAACCTTGCCGCAACTCCCTCCTTACCCAGATGAAGATTCTCCGGATGAATAGAAACATTGTTGGTATCTAAATCGACGATATTTTTACGTGAGTAATACCCGTGTGTTAAATAATGTCTGTTGACTAGATTCTCCAATAGTTTAAAATTATTGTATTACAGACACGCAGCTGTGTATAACCGGAGAGTGCAGCGGCTCGATGTGCCTGGCGTGGAACATGACGGAGTGTTTCCTCTCCTCGGGGCCCACGAGAATGGCGGATGGCGTCACAGCGGTGGTTGACAGACGCGCGCTCTGCCAACTGGCTTGCCAGGTTATAACCTCTCTTTTATCTAAGTATACCAATATCGCAGAGAATGGCGGAGTAGAGAGGAGGCCTATACCCAGCAGTGGGTGCATACAGGCTGAATCGATAGATACCAATATATAAAGCGGAAGATTTTGTTTGTTTCTTTGAACGCGTTCCTGAGATTCAGGAACTACTTAAGAGTCGGATTCAGCACTGAAGTCCGAGGCGCTGCTATCGCAGAACTAGGTTATGTAAAAGTTTACTAATTGTCCAATTAAGGCATAAATGCTAGGAATTTATTTTAAATTAAATGGCGGGTGAAACCGCCGGGCACAGCTAGCTATTTAGATAGATAGATAGATAACACTTTATTGTTTACCACAAAGAAACCTTAAATATAAATTATCTAAACATAGGTAAAAACAATTGGCGGCCTTATCCTTAAACTGGCTTAAAGCGATCTCTTCCTATTTATATTTCTTTACACGTTATGTGGAACAAACTCTTACATCTAATCTCTCAAAATCTTTCTTCAAAAATTAGACATCAATTCCCGTAATTTTTTGATGAAGGGCTAAAAGCTTAATTACTATTATGTATTGTTTTACTTACAGAACAGATTAGATAGTACTAAAAAGAACAAAGTGATTTTTGTTTTAAAAAATTATTTAATTTTGGATTGAGCGTAATTTTTTTATACTCCAGGTCGGACCGAATCCCGATTCATGTCAGAGCACAGCCGATTTCGCAAAGAAGCATAACCTGCCCGTAGGGGGCATTAGCTTGCGACCCGGCTCGCCTTGTGATAACTTCCAGGTAATAACATGAAGGCTAGAAATATAGTTCTACCTTACAAAAGTTCTTGGTTTTATACTCTAGAGCCTGAATAAAGGCTGGTACAAATCTTATTTAACATTTTTTATTTATTCACAGGGCTACTGCGACGTTTTTCTAAAATGTCGCGCGGTCGACGCGGAAGGGCCATTGGTTCGTCTAAAGAACCTCCTTTTGAACCGAGACACACTACAGTCTCTTCAAATGTGGATCATCTCGAAATGGTGGATCGTGCTTATAGCGGGCGTCGCGCTTATCGTGTGTATGGGTGCCTTTATAAAGTGCTGCGCGGTTCACACGCCCTCTTCTAACCCGAAGAGACCTCCGGCCAGGTAAGGAATAGTACTTTTGATCTCGTTTTTTAGGAGTCTCAAATAATTGATGTGAATAAAATCATGAGCCTGAAGAAGATTGTTCTATCCTACTAATATTATAAAGGCGAAAGTCGTTTCTGTGTGGGTGTGTGAATGTTTGTTACCACGTATCTCCATAACTACTAGACCAATTTTGATGAAATTCGGAATGTAGATAGTTTAGGCTCTGGAATAACACCAGGGGCGTAGCTACCGCCGTATCTGCCGTATCAATAATACGGGGCCCCCAAGCCCAAGATAAATCTTTACCCTTCATTAGGGCCCCCAAAAAAAATTTTATGCGGGGCACCGCCAAGGCACGCTACGCCACTGAATAACACACAGGCTAATCTAACATAATAATATGGTTCTAATGGTGATACGATCCAGCTCGCATTCGTACAGCCTTATACAGCGATCCTGTTTATAAATCAACCTTATTACCCCACAGACGTCTATCTGAGACGCTCCGTCGTCCGATGAACACGCTCCGTCGCATGCGGCACGGTAACGCGGCCGGACCGAGATCCCCCGCCCGCGCCGCGCCGCGCCCCGGACACCGGCGTCAGAGGAACCATAAGGGATACGCCGCGCCACTGGCTTATGCTGCGAGGGATCTAGGTAACTATTAACATATTGTTACACAGACGTCTGTCTGAGATGCTCCGTCGTCCGATGAACACGCTCCGTCGCATGCGGCACGGTAACGCGGCCGGACCGAGATCCCCCGCCCGCGCCGCGCCTCGCCCCGGACACCGCCGTCAGAGGAACCATAAGGGATACGCAGCGCCACTGGCTTATGCTGCGAGGGATCTAGGTAACTATTAACATATTGTTACGCCGGCGCTATCTGAGACGCTCCGTCGTCCGATGAACACGCTCCGTCGCATGCGGCACGGTAACGCGGCCGGACCGAGGTCCCCCGCCCGCGCCGCGCCTCGCCCCGGACACCGCCGTCAGAGGAACCATAAGGGATACGCCGCGCCACTGGCTTATGCTGCGAGGGACCTAGGTAACTATCAACATATTGTTACGCAGACGTCTATCTGAGACGCTCCGTCGTCCAATGAATACTCTCCGTCGCATGCGGCACGGTAACGCGGCCGGACCGAGATCCCCCGCCCGCGCCGCGCCTCGCCCCGGACACCGTCGACAAAGGAACCATAAGGGATACGCCGCGCCACTGGCTTATGCTGCGAGGGACCTAGGTAACTATTAACATGTTGTTACACAGACGTCTGTCTGAGACGCTCCGTCGTCCGATGAACACGCTCCGTCGCATGCGGCACGGTAACGCGGCCGGACCGAGATCCCCCGCCCGCGCCGCGCCTCGCCCCGGACACCGTCGACAGAGGAACCATAAGGGATACGCCGCGCCACTGGCTTATGCTGCGAGGGACCTAGGTAACTATTAACATGTTGTTACACAGACGTCTGTCTGAGACGCTCCGTCGTCCGATGAACACGCTCCGTCGCATGCGGCACGGTAACGCGGCCGGACCGAGGTCCCCCGCCCGCGCCGCGCCTCGCCCCGGACACCGGCGTCAGAGGAACCATAAGGGATACGCAGCGCCACTGGCTTATGCTGCAAGGGACCTAGGTAACTATTAACATTTTGTAGATCTTTCTCTGATAAACTAGCCTCTAAGCGTCGCTCTTCAGCGTGTCGCCGGTCACGTCCGCGAGTTGATCATTCACAGCACAGATAAATTAATTTTGACCATTCACAGCACAGAGAAATGTGCTGTGAATGGTCAACTCGCGGACGCGACCGGCGATACACTGAAGAGTGAAACAAGCCTTAGCAGAAACAATCCTCGTCCCTCGACAATCCTGTAATGGTCTCGAGTTCTCGGCGCGTTTCTACAAGTTTTTGGAGTTCTGGTAGTTGGGTTTGCTCATAGCCAACGGAACCTTTACGAATGCTCATCCCCTGGCTTCCTACTATTGACTGGCCTCGTAGCTCAGTTGTTAGCACGCGCCCCGGACATCGGCGTCAGCGGAACCATAAGGCTGATTTTAGTCTCACGCTCACCGTCAGCGTTGATAGGCGAGTGATCTTTATTACAATGAAATAAGGATAATGCAACCTAGGTAAATCAACAATCATCTTCTGAATAGGCTGGCTTCAGCTCAGTTAGTAATGGCAATCGTCACTGAAATCGCCAGCAGCGGAAACCTATGGGTCCTACTTTTCAATTCACCTAAAGTATGAAATTTCGAAACAAGGACTTACAGCATAACAAGGCTAGAATTACACTAGTAAGTTTTTACGTAAGTCTTACTCACGTAGGTAAATAAAACTTACGCAAATAACAATGAATAGGAAAAGCTACTTTTTTCAGCTAGTTTTTTAAAGCTTAATATTGTAATTCCAGCCTGAGGAAATTCTCTAAGGTCAATTGACTGATAGCTAACAAAATGTATCCATTCCAGCATCAGCCCCGCCTGGTCCGAGCGGGCGCCGCGAGCCTTACGCCGGCGCCTACCCGCAATCGTACGAGATGCGTCCCCCGCACAAGGTCTGACAGTACGCTTACAGCGGCGAGACGCTCGACCTAGTGGCCTTGGCGCCCGCCGTTCCTCTGCTACTCGGCTACGTCTGCCGCGAAAGAACGCACGTCACCGTCGCCTCGCAGACCACGATAACGCTTCACTCGCCCGACGGACTCACTGTGACGCCGCATCCGCCGAAGCGACAAGCCGATATCTAGTGAGCCTGATAGACCGCAAACTGATAGGGCGTTCGTGACTTGTGTAGTTTTGGTCTGATGTGACTCCGCATCGGTGATAAGCTGATGTTAAACAGCGTCGTGTGCTTTGTATGTAGTCTCGCAGGCTACCTGAACGTCTGATACTCCCAACAAGTCCATTTCTTGAACGGATACTAATAATAACAATGAGTCAGTTCAGGACGATTCTATACTGTAATATTTGAACCTTAGATTATCGTACTTGTCTGCGATTTTCATCACTGCCAGATCGTAAATGCAAAAGCTCCCAATCGGTGATCTGTAAGCATCGACGAGATTCAGCCAGATAGTGCATGCGAAAGCTCCCAATCGGTGATTTGTAAGCATCGACGAGGTTCGGCTGAGTGACGTTCGTCTGCGTGTTGGAATGTTACTCGAGCCAATTTATTTTCCAAGTATTTTTACTCATTTGCTCAATGACGGACAAGCGTCCTCATAATGAGCTCAAGTGTGATGTCGGATCGTGCGAAACTGTGAATTAAATCTTTATTTTTATACAATAAGTAACAGAAGTAAGGAACTCTCGGGAATGCAAGACGTTACGGATCAGTGATACCTCAGAACTGTTCAGAGTTCCGACATTATGTATATAAATTGAAACTATGTAAAAATATCATCTGTATGCTGTATAAGTAATGTGACTACGCTCACAGCTGGTTTTACTCGAATCTCCTTAATGTAATTTTTATATAAAAGTTATTTTAACTTTAAGTGGAATGTCGAGGTGCCATTATACCAATTTGTATTCCTGTTCCTTTATTGTTGTAGTAGAACGTTCGTTTGCATTGATATGGATAGTTAGTGCATCATTTAGTAAAATTTAATTAGTCATGGGCTCAAATATTGAAATAATCTCAAAAATTCGCATTTAGTCTTCCTATGGCGATTAACGTACTTTTTGATTTGGTTTTTTATTATTTGTTCTATTGTTAAGTAGAATATTAAATTAACAGTATTGCCAAATGATCAATGTTATTAGACTGAAATCTTTCAACAAATCTTTGAAATGGTATGAAATTGTAATTTTTAATGCATTTTTTTATTTATATTTACCTATATTATGAGTTAATTTAAATGGCTCAAAAAGACATTATATTTTATACTAACAGGTAAAACAAAGTTGCATATCAAACTTGTATATTTACCCTCATAGCGTTTTCGGTTTCTCACAGTTGAATTGATCTCTTTGATAGATAACGAGATTTTGTTTTATATAAAATAAGTATAACTACTTTCCGTCGTGCAAGCCAAAGAGCATGATGTATTTTTTATTATTTCTATACATTTTAATATTAAGGATACCATGTTAATGCCATTTTATTAGTGAATGTGGAAAAATACGCGAGTTCTTGTAATGTACTATATTATTGTATATTTGTATGTAAGTGGAAGGGAGACATTTCAGTTGTTTAGTGACTTGACCAATCGTGTAACCGATGGAAGTTGTATCCATCATTAGTAGTACAGTACCTACTCAATGGCATTATTTCTCCTAAGTATAAGCTAGATTACCGTAATAGATTATTTAAATGACAATGTGAATATTTTTAATTAACAAGATGAATGTTACGACATGTGATTTCAAAATAATAAAAAAATACATAAATTTTACATGATTTTTGTGTTTTACTTGCCTGCCTCACTAAAATAGCGATAACCGCCTTTGAAGTAATACGTATTTATTTGTAGTAAAGTATGTAAAAAAGGATTATTAAAATCAAACGCATGTGTTTTATATAAGTTTTAATAAATGGATGCGTATTCGTAGAATATATACAAGGTACAAAAGTATTGCTTAACTAAACCTTAGAACGAGTGTTCAGTATTGATTGTCATTTCGTTTTGTTTCATAATTATTTTTACATTCAACAAAGGAATAAGAATGCAGCGTCTGTGGTACACACCGACTGTAAAAATTCTTAAACATTTTGTTTGATGTTATGATAGACAACTCCTTACTAAGAACTAATATTACTGTTCATTGACTTGCAGAGTGGCTTATTGAATTGTATTTAAAAAAATACATACATACATACCGGTCAAAATCATACCCTCCTTTTTGCTTTGCCGTAGTCGGGTAAAAAACTGAAATTGCTAACCTATTATTGACGCCGGGTCAATTGTGTTCTAAAAACTAATAAAAAACAGAGTAAGTATAGGTTTTCTATAAAAAGATACCATAATACTCATTGCATAAGACTACTGTTTAAATAATGAAGCAACGCAGGAATCAAAAGGAATGCAAGGGTGTTTTTGAGATTTTATCTAAATCTATTTTGCTTCAGTTTTCTGTAAAATTATCTAGTTTATGTCTAGTTATACATGTCTATCTTGCAAGGCCGCTGGAATAAGACTTAAGGTAGGTATTATAGCTAGCAAAATAATATGTTGTACAATGTACATGTACAATCTATATTTGAGTAGGTATAAAACTTGCCACTACACATAGTAAGTATTGTAGTTTTACAAAGGCTGGGGGTACGAAACTTGCGACGGGCGGAGCGACGGCGGGGCGGCGCGACGGCGATGTAATCAAATGCATTAAAAACATTAAGCGCTGTGTACGAAACAAGCGACGGCGCGCCATCGCCGCACCGCCCCGCCCCGCCGTCGCTCCGCCCGTCGCAAGTTTCGTACCCCCAGCCAAAATGTTGAATTGGCCAATCAATGTTGTGAAATAAAAGTTCAAGCGTGGTGGATATTTGGCTGGTGCTCGTAACGATATTAAACTTACTTTTAAATGCAAACGTCTTCATAAAATTAGGTATTCATAACAAAATTAATAATTAATAAATAACTTCTTTCTAACGAGTCTTAACCTAATAATCGGTGCCAGTGTTTGTCTATGATAAATACAAGTTTAAATACTCATAATAACTTAATACTTAAACCTATTTTCAATAATAACATTGGATGCATTGGATAGCCATTATTGCTATAAAAACAATTTGTTTAATCACGATATGAACTCAAATACTTACTGTAGAGTTTTACAACACAATTTAAGCAGTCAAAACACCTAATTTCTTATGCAAAGGCAAAGTGTTTTCTTACAGAGTGAAAAAGACGTTTAAATCGCAAAAAAATGGAATATTGATCTAGAAACTTATTTCATACACTACACACTAATAATAGCCATACTAGCTAGTCTATGCTATTTGATTGTCCGTCTTTTATTTAAATGTTGTTAATTAATGTAGAAGCAACTGCTCCTGTTTGTAAACTTCGTGATACGCATTTCGTATCAACACGTAAGGGAAGCAGGATTCTAGCAAATCCATGGTGAGGAATGGCGACTCTTGCACAATCAAGTCTAGAAGAAGATACACAGATTCCCTGTTTTTGATAGCTTCTTTATCGGTCTCCTGACCGAGCCGAAGAAGAGAAGATGACGCCAAAGCCAAGAACTCCTTCATGCGATCTTCTATGTCTCCTTGACCACAAATCGTAAAGAGCGCTCCAAAGATATGGTTGATAGCTGGGGCCATGCAGTGGATGTTATTAGCGTGACCTTCCAACGAAGGTCGGTAGAAGGATCCTTCACTCCGTGCGAGGCGGGGAAGCGAGACTGCTACGAATACCATCAGTAGACACACTATCAAATGTTCCTCTTCCTCTACCTCTGCTTTTTGTTGGCGGAGCGCGGTGGCTAGAGTAGGATCCACTTTACAGGACAAACCAGCCGCGGAACACATCTCAGATATTACTCGCATGGGGTCTCCGCTCGGCAGTTGCTGTTGGAAATCTTTGATGGAACTGATCAAGAATGGGATTCGTCGTTCTAAAACATCTAAAATCGATTCCTGCGCTATTTGCCGGAAGCTCAAAATAACTCCGATTATTGTCATCCTTTGCAGCACGTTATCCACTTGCTGCAACTTCTTGAATTGTTCTCTCATTATCTCCGGTTTGTCGAAGTTTGTTCTTAGCATTTGCAGAACTTCTTTGTTTTGTATCACAAGTTTCTTTAGTTCTTGAACTTGGCTAGCAATATGCCACATCAGTGTTTCGCTCAGTAGCTTCATACCATAAGGTCCAATCAGCTCAGCAAGAGATCTGAGTTCATTGATGTCAGAGTACTCTTCCGCGTTGAATGGAATAGCGCCTTCTGCTGTCAGACTCACGAATGCCTTTTGGTTCATGGAGAAACAGATACTGCCCGCACTTACTCTCCTCAGCAGAATTTCCGAATACCACTGCGTGTATAACGAAGCTATGGTCTTCTCTCCGTGACTGTCCATATTCTGAGTTTGTTGCAGGAGGCAGTTGTTGAACACTCTTGTGATATCGATGTGCACATAATTTTCAACTGTTTGTAGAACATTCATGTACGCTCGCACGCTGACTAATAGCTCGGAGGGTTTAGCAATCTCACTGGTGTCTTGGTTAAACATTACCATGCCCACCAAAGCCTTTGAAAAGCGAGTTTCCAGATGCTGATGTAAGTATTCCCTCGGTGCAAACGTGTACTCCCACACGTTAACTGTTGCACAGTAATTGATAGCGAAGCATAATTCCGTCAATGCCATGTGCAATTTATCCATTGTAGTAAGTTCTTCTCTCGTCTTTCTGTAGCTCTCTGCTCCAGGAACTACCAATTCAATGGCGTTTTTCTTGCTCTTATCCTTCTTTTTTCTGTTAGCCAGGTGCGCAATAGTCTGCGCACAATGTTTCGGTAGTAGTTTGTCGCTCATGGTGCACTGTTCATCACAAATTGTGGTGATGATGTTCTTGGCCTCTTTGGCCATTTCATCCAAGAAAATATTGACAACAGAAAGACTTCTTTCTCTTATGTGGTGCCTTTCTTCCGGACACAAGTCATGTGTGCAGTTTTGGAAATGGCTGCAGATGAGAGGGAATGCGATGATGTATCGGTTTTGTGCTGGGAATTCCAGGCACATATGAAACTGATTCTCAAAGATCTTGTTGTAGAAGCAGAATATAGATAGATCAGATGTCTCAACTAAAATTTCATCAAGGTTATCTACCATTTTAGTATGAAAAACCATTTTATCGATAAATTGCGCCAGTTCTCTTTGATCAACGATATTAAGAGGAGTTTTGGCAATTGATGTGTATGTTTGTAATCTAAACCAGTCTAGACGGAATGCACGGAAATCAAATGTCTGGTTATCTTCTACTTGTTTAACATTTAACCCAGCAGCAGTATTGCACAATGAAGACAGTATGATGCTCTCATCTTCCGGGCACACTGACAAATTCTGTATCATCAGATTCAGAGCCACTGCATCAAAACCTGACAAGTACTGCACATAGTATCTCTGCATCACTTGACTGTATTTCCTAACCAACGCCCTTAGTTCTTCCATATGAAACAGCAGTTCAGGTAACTGCCTATCTACCAAATCTTCAGCTGCTTTGCCTTTGACCTTTTGTGGTGGATTATCATTGTGACGCAGCAGCCAGTATACTTCATCTCTAGCATAGCACAAACCAATGAATATCAGCAGGGCTTTGGGTCCTAGCAAGCCAGGTTGATCAGTCAGTATAAGACCAAGCTCTTTCAAAGCTGTTCTCAAGAACTTTCTTCTCTCTCTATGTTTGTAACCAGCCTTCTGGACTGCATGATGATAGCAATCTTTTACCTCAGATATTCTCTTTCCATATCCCTTGATCCCATCAAAGAAGCTTTGAATATATGTGTGGATGTAAATAACTTCATCTCTGAAGAGTGCGACCACCCACCCAGATTCTAAAGCACTGACCCACATTTTGTTAGCATGGTCTTGCTGAAGCATGTGATGACAGATGGCAAAGCCAAATATCACCCATCTTTCTAATGACTCCAAGGAAATGTACTCAGAAGACATTGTGTTTGTTTCGGATGGTTTGAGAAGCTGTGCTGGATTACTTACCAAACTGAGCTTCTGTTCAGCTCTCCAATGTTCAGCTGTGAGGTTCCTTGCAGGGTACACATGCCACAGTGAATTCAGAGCAGCAGACAATGTTTTCTGATGCGGAGCAAATTCTTCAGACAACTTCTTGAATGGAGCATCATAGTCAACAATGAGTTGGCCCAAGCGAGGGAAGCTTGGATCTATTTGGTTATGAACCATTTCATGAGCAGCATTGAACAGCCCCAGCACTGCTTTGCGGTCTTCTACTCGTGAGAGTAGAATCATCAGAGAGACATAAACAGTTACCAAGTCAAGGTAATTTTTAGTCAGTTCAAAATTTAGTGTCAAATCTAAGGTAATTTGGCAGGCATCTAATATATTCAGGAGTTCACAAACATTGTCTTTGAAGTCTAATAGGTCTACAAATGTGTAGTAATACAATGACAGTGACTTGATGATTTCATTTCTAATGTTTGTGATGGCTTGAAGACCTTTCACATCAATATTGGGAAATCTCCTTACTATGTGTTTGATGGAGGACTCCAAGGACTTGTCCGAGAGGAATGCAGGTTTAGACTTGGCATCTCCACATGCTTTTTTGATGTTGTAGATTCTGGTCAGCATTCCAATACCTCTTTCATTCAGGATCACAAGCTTCTCAGCCAGCTTTTGCTGGCTGATGTGAGCTGTTCTGGACATCGTGGACATGATTCTGTAACAAAATAAATGAAATCAGCGGATGAGCTTAAGTACGTGTTCTATTATTTAAGTACAATGTCGCAATAGGATAAGTCTGTAATTGCGCGGATACAGCAACATCCGTGCAGGATTATTACCTACCTACATGATCGAGCGAGATCGTATGGAAGTAGATTGATTAGTCACAGTACCTATACACTAGGATATAAAAGAATAATGATCAAGAATCCCAGAGTAAATAAGCTATGAACAGTATGAACTCATTCGGTAGGTAGCGGATATTTTTTAGTCATACCTGGAAATCCAGTCAGGACAACAGAATTCGTCAATAGATCACTCAATAAAACATTTTACAGCGGTTAAAGAAACTGCTTCAATGAAATCGCATTTTAGACCCCTTTGGTGTTTATTTCATTTAAAAATATCTAAATTCAAGAAAAGGGAGTGCCAAGAACGCTATCGTCCATTTCCATTGCATTGTTTGACAACTGTTTGACAAGTGAAGTGAAGTGACAATGACAAACAAGGTAACGATTTGACACGACGTGGCGATTATTTGAAGCTGTCACTGTCATTCTTTGGACGAATGACAATTTCAATGATATAAATGTCAATGCTACTACTATCAAATCAAATCAAACGTCAAATCATTGCTTCAACAATGGCGACCGTGAATTCTTTTTCACTGTGCGTTTGCGTTTTTCTCTATTGTTGCAAATAATTGAAATAACTTAAATTGTCGCTGGAATTATGTAATTTACAGTTAAAGATTTTTATAATAGTTCGTTCAAATAATTTAGACTACGGGAGTGTGAAATAATCTTACAACCATGCCGCGGATTATGATAAAAGGCGGCGTTTGGCGCAACACCGAGGTTTGTGTTATTCACATTGATGAAACGTATTTTATCCATAGCCAGCTTCAGCTCGCGACTTCGCTCGCTTCATAGCAACGTTTTTAAAAGCCTATTTGCCATTCCAGGCCACGATCTACATCTATTATCAGTTTCATCCAAATCGGTGCACAAACACAAACATCCAAACATCTCACAAACTTTCAGATTTACAATATTAGTTGGATTAAGGTCTCAGCAGATGCTACATACAGTTATTCTGTGTTTTTAGGATGAAATCCTCAAGGCGGCGGTAATGAAATATGGCAAAAACCAGTGGTCACGTATCGCATCACTGCTACACAGAAAATCTGCCAAGCAATGCAAAGCTCGTTGGTACGAGTGGCTGGACCCCAGCATCAAGAAGACAGAATGGTCCCGAGAGGAGGATGAGAAGCTACTGCACTTGGCCAAGCTGATGCCGACACAGTGGCGAACCATCGCCCCAATTATTGGACGCACAGCAGCTCAATGTTTGGAGAGATATGAATATTTGCTGTAAGTGTACATTTAATGTTCCATGCAGATCTGGCGAGATCTGTTTCTGCTTCACATGGTTAGATTTGTTTCATCCTTAATCCACATCTAAAACTTTAGCTTATTTACGCGAAATTCAATTTCAATTCAATTCATGTATTTCCAAAAACAATGAGCATTGTGTGCGGAGCATCAAACATCTAACAATGTACATTGTGTACAAATCTACATCAATTACCAAAAGCTACTCTTGAAACCATATTATAGGCCTCTCCTAGCCGTTCCTGAAATGAGAGCGCTCTAAAGGCAGACTTGCTAAAGTAGCTGGGTGATTTTATTTCAAGCAATGTGACATAATAGAAACATTAGAACATGTTCTTCTGGATCATCTGATTAAAATAACATTAAAAATAATTGTTTCTTATTTGATTCCTGAATTCAAAACATATTTATTTAAATCTGTGCAGGGATCAAGCCCAGAAGAAGGAGGAAGGGGAAGATATTGGAGATGATCCACGTAAACTGAAACCAGGTGAAATAGATCCAAACCCTGAAACAAAGCCAGCTAGGCCTGATCCAAAGGACATGGATGAAGATGGTAAGAATGTTTGCCAAAACTACTAATTCATTAAACTTAGGTAATAAAATAATAAATAAAAAAGCCTTTATTATTCCTCAGCTTTACATTTGAGACTATTCTAATAATATTAATTTTATTTTAATGAGTATGATTAGCTGAGGACCCCTCTACGGGTATAGGCCTCCTCCAAAGCCTTCCAGTCTTCTCGGTGTTGTGCTTTCTTCGCCCACGACTTTCCTGCTATGGCCACTATCTCATCTTGCCATCTTTCCTGTGGTCTTCCTGTCCTTCTTTTTCCAGCTGGGCCTTTCCATAGGGTTGTTTTACGGGTCCACCTGTCATCTTCTGTACGTACCAAGTGCCCTGCCCATCGCCATTTTAAGGCTTGTGCGTGTTGAAGAGCGTCTATTACTTTTGTTTTGCTTCTTATTAGTGAATTTTTTTGTTTATGTGCTAGCTTTATATTTAACAGACTTCTCTCCCTCGCCCTTTGGCACACTTGTATTTTACTTTTTGCTGTTTTGTTGAATGTCCAGGTTTGGCAAGCATATGTCAGACATGGCAATAGACACGAATTCATAACTTTAGATTTTAGTTTTATAGGTAGTTTGGATTTCATTATCTCTTTGTAGCTCCAGTACTTACTCCATGTTATATTTATTCTTCTTTTAATTTCTTCTATATTTCTGTTTTTATCAAAGGATATTTGTTTTCCCAGATATATGTATGAATCCACGTATTCTATTTCCTTATCATTTATAGTTATTTGTTTCTTTGTCCTGTTTGTAAGTATTTTTGTTTTAGAGGTGTTCATCTCCAAGCCAACTTTAACGCTTTCTCTATGAAGGTCATTTAACATTTTTTCTAGTTGTTTGGAAGACTCAGCTATAACAATGATGTCGTCTGCGAACCTTAGATGACTCAAACGTTTGGTATTGATGTATATGCCAGTTTGGTGTGGTGGTTTAATTAAATATTAAATATTAAACTTAGGTACTTATGTGATATTTATTTCATTATTGTGTTGCTACATGCGATTTTAGTAAAGCCAATAGGTGCTGGTAAAACAAAAAGATGAACCAGATGATATTGTTAGATTGAGGCAAACAATAATGTCATACGATGTTCTAATAATAGAGTCAAGCTTTAGATGTGTCAGGATTCGGGATTGTTTCCTGGTCCTAAACCTCCTGGTAAACCAGAATTACTACACCACATTCTAAAGGTTATGGGGTTAAGGGTTATAATAAGGTATGGGTATTCTCCACACAGGATGTAAGAACATACCAACATTTGAGACCCAGGATTTATGTAGTCTGATACAGATAGATAAATGCTCAATGGTGTGTTTCAGAGTTGGAAATGCTGTCAGAAGCACGAGCTCGTCTCGCCAACACGCAAGGCAAGAAGGCAAAACGCAAGGCCCGCGAGAAGCAACTGGAGGAGGCTCGCAGACTCGCCGCCTTGCAGAAACGGCGTGAACTGAGCGCTGCCGGCATTGGCGTGCCTTACAAGTATGTAAAGTTGTCATGATGAATCTAGGCATTCGTGAAGTTAGGCTTTTCTCTGCGCAGTGACTTTTGGGTAAGTATGACGTGAATTTCTTATTGCATGTATGATGTATAAGAAAGGGCCACAACCGAGCCTACCTGTAAACACACCAAGACACCAACCGCTCTACTTATAAACTCATCTCAACTTCAAAACTTCTCTCGCTCTTACCGCGCATTCACTAGGAACCACCGCGTACATGTCTGTTTCTTCCCTTTGTGTTCATCGAAAAACCGATAAATCACGGGTCGCTCCGCGCGCGACTTGTAGTGCTCGTAGCGTGCGCGTTCGCGCGCAAATCGTCCAGACTATGAGAATTTGTTACAGTGCAGCAATGTGTACGGCGAATTCTTTCATTGCATGATACATTTCAAGTCACCAGTCTGTACGCACCAATAGATAGTGACAAATAGGGACTGGGCGAATCTTGAGCATTGTTCAGCCAGCGTAAGTTGAGAGGCGTTTTTAAGTTTTTGTTCGCACTGTTGGCAGTTCCTCAATAGGTACCAAACTTCCTAATATCTTCAGGCGCAGAAAGAAGCGCGGAGTGGACTACAACGCGGAGATTCCGTTCGAGAAGCGTCCGGCCTCCGGTTTCTACGACACGTCGGTAGAGGTCGTCGACCCCATGGCGCCTGACTTCACCCGGCTAAGGCAACAACATCTGGATGGAGAACTGCATTCTGAAAAGGAAGAAGTAAGAACAGCAATTACTACTTCTCAGTCTCCCTCTTCCTTATGTAAATCTTTATAACATGACTTTTGGTTGACAACAGTTGTCTATCACAATCAACAAACATCCTCCCAAGTTAATTGTTCTTGTAGTAGGTATTCTATCAGTTGATAGATACAATGTATTGTATGGATACAACAAAACGAACTCTAATAATAATTAAAAGTCGAAAAATCATCATTAATTTACTGTGATAATTTTTGTTACAGAGAGATCGTCGCAAGGATAAGAATAAACTGAAACAGCGTAAAGAGAACGACGTGCCTCAGGCCATGTTGCAAGGAGACCAGCCGGCCAGGAAGAGAAGCAAACTCGTGCTGCCTGAACCTCAGGTTTCTGATCAGGTAAGTTGAGCTATCCTGATGGTAATTTGAGTCCTGTAGAACTTATCTGCCATGATGTCCAATACATATATTTTGGGTAACCTAAATCGACGCACTTTCCCTTGTATTGCGTTAGTATGATCTTATTACGACTTTAATAACGTCTTTGCATAGTGGTAAGTGTTTCAAAATCCTAAAATAAAATATTGTTTCTCATAAAAAAATCTTTATCTCCTAAAAATACTACATACCGCTACTACCATGGACCAAATATGTGGTCCATGCTACTACCATTAAAGTTGGTATCTCCGAAGTCTATACCTTTAATCGTTGCTATTTTATAGTCTATTGCACTCAGAAACACACAGTTTTTGGCTTTTGTTCTTAAATATGAGCACTCAAAAAATTACCAACATAAAACTTAATCGCTTTTAGGGAGTACACACACTAAGTATTTCGTACGCGCATTTGAGCAGCGTGTTTGCATCGACATAAACGTGCGTACGAAAAACGTAGTGTGCATACTCTCACAGCTTCCAGACTGCCTTGCGTTCGCTACACGTTTGAATCGGTACAAACGTGCATATGAAAGACGAAGTGTGCCCTCTCCCTTAGTTTCAAGAGTAGAAGGTAAGTAAAGTAACCGTAAGCCAAATCTTCCAGTCTCGTATGTATTTTAGGAACTACAACAAGTGGTAAAGTTGGGCCGAGCGTCCGAAGCGGCGCGTGAATCAGCCGGCGGCGCGGGCGCACCCACTGATGCGCTGTTGGCTGAATATGCTCTCACACCTACACCGGCGACTGCTCTTAGGACCCCAGCCACGCAACAAGACAGGTATCCTATACTACTAATATGATAAACTAGCTGACGCCCGCGGCTTCGCCCGCGTGGACTACTATTTTTTTAATCCCACAGGAAACATGCATTTTTTCGGGATAAAAAGTAGCCTATGTCACTCTCCAGCCTTCCAACTATCTCCACACAAAAAATCACGTCAATCCATTTCTATGTTTTGACGTGAAAACAGGACAAATAAACAAACACACTTTCACATTTAGAATATGGGTATGGATTTCAGGCAAATCGGTTCAGTGGTTGTCGAGTTATAGAGGAACAAACATACATTCAAACATCCAACCAAACTTTACTCGCATTTATAATGTGTGTTGTGAAAGTTTGTGAGGATGGTTGGATGGTTGTACTCTTTCACGCAAAAACTACTGAACAGGAACTACTCTAGGTGATTCTACTTTCTGTTCTTTTGACCACCGTAAAGAATTACGGCAACAAACAAGATTTTGGAGCCTCGCCTGTAATTAAGACCGAAATTGGTTACAAAAGTTCAAAATTATATTTTGAGCTGGTAAAATATTTAAGTTACATATTTCTACCCCCCTAACGAAGGGAAACTAAAATCAAGTCTTCATCACATGTAAGACTTGATTTTAGTTTTTGCCAAAAATCGAGTTACTGTACTCTTCGTTAGGGGGGCAGATTTTTAGTACGACTTTTAAAGTTTATAAGCCGCGTTTACCGCGAAAAGTGACGCGTTTCGAGGTTAACAATTTTATTGGCGGACAGTTAGATGGTTGAACTTGTTTTGATCTAAAAATTTAATAAGTTCTATTACGAATCAGCAACTATTACTTTAAAATATAATCAGGAATTCGGAGATTTAGGGTTGCTTTTAATTTTCCTGTTTTACTTACTTTACTTACCTGTTTTAGAATCCTGATGGAAGCCCAGAATGTGATGGCACTCACTCACGTGGACACGCCTCTCAAAGGAGGTTTGAACACGCCACTACAGCAGCCTGACTTCTCAGGCGCTCTGCCGTCGTCTCAAGCCGTCGCCACTCCGAACACCGTGCTTGCTACGCCTTTTAGGTATGTTAATAAAGCCTTTGCATGACTAATGTCCAATTATGAAAAATAACAGTCTAAAAATGTCCATGTTTAAAAAATATATTTTTTTATGTTTAAGATACCTAAAGCTTATAAGCCCATTATGAATAACAAGGAAAAACTTTAGTAAAACTTACAAACCTCTTTAGAAAACATGGAAGTGCTCAGTTGTTAATGCTACTTAGAGAGTGGGCACACGTTTTCTTGAAGCAGCGCGTTCGCATCGCGTTTGTATCGATACAAACGTGCTGCAAAAATCGCAGTGTGTCCACTCCCTTACTCTTGTTATCTTCACCGTAATGAGCATTTTTCTTATATGCAATCTTTGCTTAACTGTAAATATGACCACAGATCTCAACGCAGCGAGGTATCAACGCCTGGAAGCTTCAACACTCCAGGACATACGATGGGACCACCGGGAACATTAGCTGTAAGTATTTCTATATACACTTCTCACAATGGATCTTCGCATTCGTGAAGTTAGTCGTTTCTCTGCGCAGTAGAAAATTTTGTATGAAAAAACTGCACTGCGCATCGAAACGGCTAACTTCACGAATGCCTAGATCCATTGTGAGAAGTGAACTAATAAACACTTTTGTAACCTGTCTCGTACGAAATCTAACATAACATTGCTTGAGAATCTACTTGTTCTTTTTTGTTAGAGGTATTCTTTGCAGTTTCAAATTATTTGTTCTTGCAGACGCCTGGACTTCGGGATAAGTTGAGCATCAATCCAGAGGACAGATTGAGTGCCGGCGACACACCTCAGATGGCACATCAAATGCAGAAGCAGGTGAGCTGATGAGATGTTTACTAACTCTGATGAACTGACTCTTGAAACAATGTACAAATCATAGGGGTCTTGTGTAAATCCTTCCTAAACACACAACCACAAAATTCCGACATAGAGAAGTTTTTTTTTTGTTTTTTTTTTTGTTGTAACCTACGCTGTCCCACTGCTGGGCAAAGGTCTCCCCTTTCTCCACAAATTACGGTGTATTGCCATATCCGGCTACGTGGATTCAAATATTTATATGCATCCAAAGCGTTTCGCCATCTTTTTTTTTTTTGGGTCTACCGCGACGTCGCACGATGGTCCCGAATTTAGTGCTCCATACACATAGAAACCGAAACTCGATTTTTTAATTTTTTTTTATTGGGGATTGTTCTAGTACACTATTCTTATTCAAATATGTAGGTACAGTCACCATAGCAAGCTTCATGACGGAATAAAAAAATATTTAGTTTTTTTTTGTATGGAGGAGAACACATAAATTGGATTATCTCTCAACTCTTAGAAACTCAAGGGCTGCCGCTTATAGAGGGTGTACACCCACACGAGGCCGTCCTCATAAGCTACCAACCTTGCACGGCTGGGCACGGTTTTGGCGCCCAGAGCAAACTGAATATTCGAAAATTTGCCAACTACACCAAAACTAGAATTTCATAAATGTTTGCGTGGTAGATTATTCTAATTCACTATTTTTATCTAACTATGTAGGTACAGTCACCATAGTAAGCTTTACGTAAGAAAAAAAAAATATTTTATCTTTTTTTGTGTATAGATGAAATCACTTAATTCGGATTTTCTCTCGACTCATAGAAACTCAAGGGCTGCCGCTTATACAGGGTGTACACACACATGAGGCTGTTCTCATAAGTTACCAATCTTGCACGTCTGGGCACGGTTTTGGCCAAAAAACGAATAATTCGAAAATTTTACAGCAATACCGAAACCAAGGTTTCAAAAAAGTTTGCATGGGGGATTGCTCTGATACACGATTTTTATCTAAAAATGTAGGTACAGTCACCATAACAAGCTTCATGACAGAAAAAAAAAACTATTTAGTTCTATTTTTGTGTGGAGGGTAACACTTAAATTGGATTATCTCTCGACTCTTAGAAACTCAAGAGCTGCCGCTTATACAGAGTGTACACCCACATGAGGCCGTCCTCACAAGCCACCAATCTCGCACGGCTGGGCACGGTTTTGGCGCCTAGAGCCAAATGATTATTTGAAAATCTATAAACTACACCGAAAGAAAAATTCAAAGCTTGCTGTCGTGACTGTACCTACACATTTAGATAAGAATAGTGTATTAAAGCAATCTCCCATGCAATCCCCCATGCAAACATTTACGAAATTCTAGTTTTGGTGTAGTTGACAAATTTTCGAATATTCAGTTTGCTCTGGGCGCCAAAATCGTGCCCAGCCATGCAAGATTGGTAGCTTATGAGGACTGCCTCATGTGGGTGTACACCCTGTATAAGCGGCAGCCCTGTAGTTTCTAAGAGTCGAGAGATAATGCAATTTAAGTGTTTTCCTCCATACAAAAAAAAACGAAATATTTTTTTATTCAGTCATGTAGCTTGCTATGGTAACTGTACCTACATTTTTAGATAAAAATCGTGTATCAGAGCAATCTCCCATGCAAACTTTTTTGAAATCTTGGTTTCGCTATTGCTGTAAAATTTTAGAATTATTAGTTTTTTGACCAAAACCGTGCCCAGACGTGCAAGATTGGTAGCTTATGAGAACATCCTCATGTGTGTGTATACTCTGTATAAGCGGCAGCCCTTGAGTTTCTATAAGTCGAGAGAAAATCCGAATTAAGTGTTTTCATCCATTCACAAAAAATGACAAAATATTTTTTTTTTTTCTTACGCGAAGCTTACTATGGTGACTGTACCTACATAGTTAGATACAAATAGTGAATTAGAACAATCTACCATGCAAACATTTACGAAATTCTAGTTTTGGTGTAGTTGACAAATTTTCGAATATTCACTTTGCTCTGGGCGCCAAAACCGTGCCCAGCCGTGTGAGATTGGTAGCTTATGAGGGTGGCCTCATGTGGGTGTACACCCTGTATAAGCGGCAGCCCTTGAGTTTCTAAGAGCCGAGAGATAATTCAAATTAAGTGTTTAGCTCCATACAAAAATAACTAAATATTTTTTTATTCCGTCATAAAGCTAGTTATGGTGACTGTACCTACATTTTTAGATAAAAATCGTGTATCAGAGCAATCCCCCATGCAAACTTTTTTGAAATCTTGGTTTCGGTATTGCTGTAAAATTTTCGAATTATTCGTTTTTTGGCCAAAACCGTGCCCAGACGTGCAAGATTGGTAGCTTATGAGGACAGCCTCATGTGTGTGTACACCCTGTATAAGCGGCAGCCCTTGAGTTTCTATGAGTCGAGAGAAAATCCGAATGAAGTGTTTTCATCTATACACAAAAAAAGATAAAATATTTTTTTTTTTTCTTACGTAAAGCTTACTATGGTGACTGTACCTACATAGTTAGATAAAAATAGTGAATTAGAACAATCTACTACGCAAACATTTACGAAATTCTAGTTTTGGTGTAGTTGGCCAATTTTCGAATATTCAGTTTGCTCTGGGCGCCAAAACCGTGCCCAGCCGTGCAAGGTTGGTAGCTTATGAGGACGGCCTCGTGTGGGTGTACACCCTCTATAAGCGGCAGCCCTTGAGTTTCTAAGAGTAGAGAGATAATCCAATTTATGTGTTCTCCTCCATACAAAAAAAAACTAAATATTTTTTTATTCCGTCATGAAGCTTGCTATGGTGACTGTACCTACATATTTGAATAAGAATAGTGTACTAGAACAATCCCCAATAAAAAAAAAATTAAAAAATCGAGTTTCGGTTTCTATGTGTATGGAGCACTAAATTCGGGACCACCGTGCGTCGGCGTTGTTGCCCGTTTGGCATCCAATGTGTGACAAGATTGGCCCAACGTCCTGGCTGAATTCTAGTCACATTCGAGACACGAGTCATAGAAGTATTATTATTATTATTTAGCTTTGTCCTACTGCCGGGCACAGGCCTCCCTTCCCTTCTTCCACTCTTCGCGACTTAGCGCGACCACAGGCCATGTGCTGAGTTGAGAGTCTAGCTAAATAAGTTTTGAAAGAGATACAACTTATTTCTAGCTCAAAGCGTCTGTACGTAACGCGCTCCAATCCCTGCCGACGCCGCGCAACGACTACGAGATCGTAGTGCCGGACCAGGAAGATGAGGTCTCCGAGGGAAGGTCGCACGCCAGCCTTATAGAGGACCAGGCCGATATGGACGCCAGGCACGCTAAAGAACAGGAGGAAATAAGTAAGTAACCCTTATAGTGGCCGCACACCTATACGAATCGCATTTTAGAATTCTTTAGGTGAATGAAATCGTGTGAAACTTCACGCACCTGCCCACGGTCGAATCTGGCAGTACTTCGAAAATTCGGCGCGGTTAGGTGTGCAATCAGCCTTACCACTTTCAATGGTAAGTCTCTGCGGTACTCTCCTAATGAACTTTAAAAGTATGTAGTTATTTAATTTGTCAATTCTAAATTTCTTCTGGCCATTGTTATTTTAATAAAATAATAAATGTATGACCCATTATTAGGGCTCAATCTCTTATAGTTACTCAATCAAGTTTTTCAATTCAATAGAAGCACATGGAATCACTTCACCATAAAAGAGTAGTGTCACTAAAACAAGCAAAACTATATAATCAGATCAAATGTACGTGCTACAATAGTTTTTTTGTAAAATCTAACCTTTACTTTTTCCTCCAGGACTAGCGGAACTAAAGCTGCGTTCACAAGCGGTTCAACGCGGATGCGCACGACCTTGCGAAGTCAACGCTACTGTGGTGCGCGGCGCGGCCGGCGGGTCACTGACCGCGCTGCAGAATGCTGAAGAACTGCTCAAGGCTGAGATGGTCACTATGCTGCATTATGATGCCTTGAGGGACCCTCCGCCAGGTAAATCAACATTGGCAGCTTCAACAGAAGCGGTCGTGGAGTAGCTTGTTTAGAAGTTCTTGATAGATCGTTGAAGTGGATCATACGCGGAAGGTCAAATACTCAAAATGACAAGAGGATGTAAGTTTTGACAAGTTAAAAAATTTTAACTTTTAAAAAGTGTTTGACTTTATGCGTATTTGACCGTCCGCGTGTGATCCGTTGAAGTTAAGCGACGTTCTGATCGATCACAATTTGGATAAGTGACCGCTAGTTGTATTAACAGCTGAGCGCTTTGTTAGACATTCATTGGAATCTCTATAGAACATAAACGCACCCTTACAATCACATTATTTTTAATCTTCAGGTGTTGACAAGAAACGCGCGGTGCAATTGCAAGCTTCCCATCTAGCGTACCTAGAACAACATCCGTACGAAGAGTTCTCATCAGAAGAGCTAGATGCCGCTAAACAAGAGTTGAAGAAGGAAATAGACGCCGTCAAATCGGGCATGGGACATGGAGATCTCAGCATGGACGCATATACGCAAGTGTGGGAGGAATGTTTAGCTCAGGTGAGACTTTGGGGCCAAAAATATAGAAAAGAACGGTCAACTACATAAGACTTTGCAATAGCACAGCGACAGCAATCACTGAAAATCGTATTACGGAAGCTAATCGCACGTCTATTGCTCGCCAACTAAATAAATAGCACAAACTTAAATACATGGGGTAATGTTATAGATAGACTGTTATGTATAAACTAGTAAATTTTAGCAAACCTCAACACTTACTTTTCTTCAAAGTTGGGTCTCCTGTCAAAACTTCGTGGGTTTTGCCAGTGTTATAAAGTATTTTTTATTTCAGGTACTATTCTTGCCTGGACAAAACAGATACACGCGAGCCAATTTAGCCAGTAAGAAGGACAGGCTAGAATCAGCTGAGAAACGATTGGAACAGAATAGAAGCCACATGGCAAAGGAAGCTAAGAAGTGTTCCAAAATTGAGAAGAAACTTCGAGTAATCACAGGTAACTAAAGTGTTTAAAAAGATCCCATTTTTTTCCCCTTAGTAAGTTCGTATGAGCTAGTGGCCAACTCTAGTGACGGAGTTTATAGGATTCATAGAGGCCTCCATCATGGCTTATTATTATTACCCTCCGAAGCATGGAATTGGTCAGTTGCTACAATACCACTACCAATCACTAATCCATTTTGTGTAATTCATGTGACAGGACAACTTGTTCGCGCCTAACTTTCACGATCAAAATCGACTAAGCAATACATCACGAGCGCTTTTCTTTCTTACCGTTAGTAAAAAACATAATTTATATCATATTCTAGGTGGTTACCAAAGTCGGGCAGCGTCGCTCATCAAACAATTCCAAGAGTTACAAGATCAGATAGAACAGGCGAATCTAGAATTTTCAACGTTCAAATTCTTGGCAGAGCAAGAAAAGGCTGCCATTCCACGTAGAATAGAGGTAAGGATACATTACATTTATTACGATTCTGCTATAAATGACATAATGGGTTCTGTGATTTTTGAAAAGTTCGAAAAGAAAATGAGTTTTTTTTTGTATGGCGTTGTGCCTAAAGCCGGCATTAATTCTTGACTGATATATTTTTTTTTATTTCAGTCATTGACAGAGGACGTAAATCGGCAAACCGACCGTGAAAAGCAACTACAGAAAAGGTATGCTGAACTGCAATCAGAGTTGGAAGACTTGCAGAAGAGAAGACAGCCCAAAGAAGCGGCCAAAACTGGCGAAGAATAAGCAATATGCTAATATATTTGTTAAATTCGATAAGCACTAAACATCGGTGTTAGTTATTGGCTATCGCTGTGTCAGTTTGATTTTTTTTGTCGCACATGTCTTGTCAGCATTAGAAGAATAGTAATTGATGATAAAAATACTGGGATCTCGGTATCGTGAATGAGCTACAAGTTCTATGGTCTAACAACCCCCAGAACGTAAACAAGTAAGGTGCAGCGGGGCAATTCTGGCCGAAAAATTTTAGTCAAAATTTAAAACTTCAATGCTCTCGTTCCTTGTTGAGTTACGCTAATTCTGACAAATTGGTGTTATGTAACCTTTATCTGCCTTTTTCTTTATTGTATTTTTGTTAAAGAAAAAGCATATTTAAATGGTGAAATAACACAATTTTAACTAAAAACTGGAAAATGCCAGAATAGCCCCTCAGCGGGGTAATTCCGTCAGGTGGTGATATTATTCGAACCAATGATGCTATGATACTAAATCCAGAAGCTTTACAAACTCGACAACACAATACACGCGAATTTTAACATTCTAATCTCCTACGATGGTCCAGTTTCTATAAAAAACCTGTTAAAATTTTTGTGGGGTAATTCTGGCATCACTCTTTAGTCGCCCATACATGCTAGTGTTGGGACGCTGACTATCGATAAACGGAGTATACGCAAAAATTTCGCGCAAAAATGATGTTGTATGAAATGTAGTCTCGCGAACCGTAGATGGCTTACATTTGGACTTTCTTCTGACTACCCCTATACTTTTAAGTGCTACCATTGCCAAGTATGTCTATTGCGCTAGGTCGTCATGGTAAATAATTCTGGCATGCATGCAATACATAATGTTGTGTCTAATTTTTCATGAATCCTCGTCGTATTTTAAAAAGTGTAAGTACATCCTAGAATAAAAAAAAAACTATTTAGGAATGTATAAATAAAGACTTTTCATAAATGACACCCCACTCAATAAAGAACGTTGCGACATTTTGGGCCCCCTTGTCCAACAGTGATGAAACATATGTCATATGAAAGCTCTTGGAATGTACTTTATTTCATTCTATTACAGCTAAGTTAAAATCGAGCGCGAAAATGGTGTTTTGGTGCAAAAATGGCGCGATGATGGTGGTTTCTTGAACGAAACTAGAAAGCTAAAACTTGGAATGTAGCTTTCTTTTCTAGTAAAATCACCCACTAAGGCATTTTATTTTCGAATTTCAACCCCTAAAGGGGTGAAAAGTAGTAGTGAAAACGTTTGTATGAAACTTTTTAACGCGTAGTATGATTTGCTTGAAACTCGGTTTGCATACTTAAAATGCAAAATAAATGGACAAGTGTTTCAGGATTATTCAAAACAACCCTTAAAAAGGAGTGAAATGGGGTGTCAAAGTTTTTATGGGTACTTTTTAATAGGTTGTGCGATTTGCTTGAATCTGGGTTTGAATACTATTGATGACAAATAAATGAACGTATTATATTTCAGAATTTTTCGAAACAACCCTTAAAAAAGGGGTAAAATGGGGTGTCAGAGTTTGAATTGAAACTTTTTAAGGGCAGTGCGATTGGCTTGAGACTCGGGTTGTATATTATAAATGCAAAATAAACGGACATGGGGTGTTTCAGGACTTTTCGAAACTACCCTTAAAAAAGGGTGAAATGGTGTGTCGAAGTTTGTGCTGGAACTTTTTAAGGACAGTACCGGCGTCACTTGCATACACTTCGCCACCGGCTACCCGGCACTGGTTACCCGGTCCTTTGGTCCATTTTCGTAACTATTTTTCACAACCAGTTACCAAAGAAGATTTTTTTTCACTGATGCTTAACTGGGTATTAAAAAGAAATATTTATTCCTTGTACGTAACCATGTTTTATAGCCAGCTACGAATTTTATTAGTAAACTTTATACAGTACCTACTTCCAGATAAATAATGGGTATCGAAAAACATCAGAAATAATCGCATAATCGGCCATTATTCGGAACACACGAAATTAGCCAATGCCTATTATTTATCTGGAAGTAGTACATTATTTATTTTATCTTAGTTTTTCAATTTTAGGAAAACTTACAGCTAGACAACAGATTAAAAGAAGACATAGATACTTAAGGCTAATAACAAGTTTCTACTTATAATTATTTGAATAGTATAAACAAAACAGTATCTATTATCGTAGATAGTGATCGAGTAAAGAAAAATAAATAAATAAACAAACTATAATTTTATTGGTACATTTAGTACCTACTAATAGATACAGTTCAACATCGACATCATAATATCAATCGTCCTAAATGTTATAAAAAGAAGAAAAGAAGCATCCCTTTTTGTAGCTAGATAACAGTTACGAAAAAAGAAAACAAGGTTCCATTTTCGTAGCTAGTTACGAAAAATGAAAAAAAGACCATCCATTTTCATCACTGTTTACCAAAACATGAAAAAAAAATCATATCTGGCTATTAAACATGATTACGTACATGGAATAAATATTCCTTTTTAATAACCAGTTAAGAATAAGTGAAAAAAAATCTTCTTTCGTAACTGGTTGTGAAAAATAGTTACGAAAATGGACCAAAGGACCGGGTAACCAGTGCCGGGTAGCTGGTGGCGAAGTGTATGCAAGTGACGCCGGTACTTGCCTGCCCTGTCCTTAAAAAGTTCCAGCAAAAACTTCGACACACCATTTCACCCCTTTTTAAGGGTTGTTTCGAAAAATCCTGAAACACTATGTCCGTTTATTTTGCATTTATAATATACAACCCGAGTCTCAAGCCAATCGCACCGCCCTTAAAATGTTTCAATTCAAACTCTGACACCCCATTTTACCCCTTTTTATGGGTTGTTTCGAAAAATCCTGAAATATATGTTCATTTATTTGTCATCAATAGTATTCAAACCCATATTCAAGCAAATCGCACTACCTGTTAAAAAGTACCCATAAAAACTTTGACACCCCATTTCACTCCTTTTTAAGGGTTGTTTTGAATAATCCTGAAACACGTGTCCATTTATTTTGCATTTTAAGTATGCAAACCGAGTTTCAAGCAAATCATACTATGCGTTAAAAAGTTTCATACAAAAGTTTTCACTACTTTTCACCCCTTTAGGGGTTGAAATTCGAAAATAAAATGCCTAAGTGGGTGGTTTTACTAGAAAAGAAAGCTACATTCCAAGTTTCAGCTTTCTAGTTTCGTTCAAGAAACCACCATTATCGCGCCATTTTTGCACCAAAACACCATTTTCGCGCTCGATTTTAACTTAGCCGTAATAGAATGAAATAAAGTACACTTCAAGAGCTTTCATATGACATATGTTTCATCGCTGTTGGACGAAGCGGGTCCAGTGTTCAAGCAATGATGCCCATGGTTCTTTGTTTGTTTTTTTACCCCATTGGGAACCCAATATTTTGACAACCCCTTTATCAATTAAGCTCATGCTCCACCATACATTTCCATAGCACAACCTATTTACCTACCAAGTTTCATGCAGATTGGATGAACGGTTCGACAATTATGCGAGCATAAATATTATTATCAACGGGATAATTACCATGATTATTGAGTTTTCTTGCTTCCCGATATTTCGACGCAGTTGCATGTGCCATGATCATGGGCAATGAGAACAAGAATTCGTGAAACATACAAACATATAAAGCAAAATCGCCATACTTGTCACTAAGATCTTCGTTCGCTTCGCTCGCTCGTTTGAAAATTTAATGCGTGTCGACTATGGTTTAATTAAGCTCAAGCAAAGCCACAAACAGATATTTATACAAAGCAAAATCGCATTAGTTAACCCTGAGATCTTCACTCGCTCGATTAGTTAGTATTATTTTTATCGACGTTTACTTCAATGCTGTGGACATCACTGGTTTTTGGCAACTTCATACAAAATCGGTGGGGCAATTATGGCAACCGATTTCGATAAAATTACATAAAATCAACACTTTGTGGGGTAATTATAGCGGATGAATTAACACAGAAGAAACAATGAGTAGAAACGAACTAGTACGATTAAAATAATCTCCAGTCTAAAATACACCTCCTTAGCTTGTTCAATTTTCAATTAAACCGCGAAAACCACTTATTTATTACAAAAACCCGAGGAGCTAATATTTTTTCACCCTCCGAAAAATAGGTGACTGTCAAAATGATGCTGTCAATCAGTCAGTTTTTGCGCTAGAAATGCCACCTATCGTTTATGAATGAACAAAACATTTCTCTACGCGTACATAGATGTCTCTTTGAGGTATAAATCATAGAACGAGAGATATAACCATGTGACATAATTACCCCGCTGCCAGAATTGCCCCGCTGCACCTTACATACTTGCAGATCAGGTAAATATTTGTCCCGCCGTACAGTACGGCCAACGGATCTCGGCGTGCGTGAAGTTAGCCGTTTCGATGCGCAGTGCAACTTTTTCATACAAAATTTTCTACTGCGCAGCGCAGAGCCTGACTTCACGTACGCCTAGATCTGTCGGCCCAACTGTAATAATCAAACTCGAACCTCTTACGTCTAAAGGGCATTCCTTCATCACGCCACAAAAGTCTAATTGGATGCACTCTATAATATCAGCTTTAGGTAATTTGTTGGTAGGTAGGAAACGCTACGCGTAAATAAGACATTTTGCTAACTAGATAGATAAATTATTGTTTTTTTATCAGAAACTAAAGAGAAATTGAACAATAATTAAAAAATATTAGTAACAATATTATACCTAAAAACCTATCTTTGGAAAACTTTGGCTGATTGTATATTTTGGAGCTAAAGAGTTATTCGTAAGACATAATTTTATAAAAATCAATATTAATTTCAATGAAATATTCAATAAAGCATGGAGCAGGACAAGCAATAGCAATATATTTTCAGTTAATTTCTTGATAACTCATAAAAACGAGTAAATATGAATTTATAAGTGGTTTAAAATATCCGTATTATCTTATGTTGTGATATGTATACTGCCATGGAGTATTGCCGATACATTACAACCAATTCTCGTAAAATATAAAGTACCTACTAGCCATAATGGGGATCAATCACTAAACGAAATATTGGGTTTCTAAGTATGAGGGCGTATACTCTTTAGCATTCTGAGCATTCTGTTTTTTAAATAATTAAAATCCATCAATAAATGACGAAGTTATTCAAGTTTTCTTTTCGGCCATTTCAAAACGCGCGCTCGGAGCTTCGCGCTGCGTCTGACGTCACCAGGCGCCCGCGGCTCGGTCTACTAGTACAAAATCGCTAGTTAATTTCAAACTAGCTTCCGCCCGCGGCTTCGCTCGCGCGGCACCTGGATAAAAAGTAGCCTATGTCCTATTTCAGGTCAAGAACTATCTATGTTTTAAATTTCAGCTAAATCAGTTCAGTGGTTGTCGAATTATAGAGGAACAAACATAAATCCAAATATCCAAACTTTTGCATTTTTAATATTAACTAGCTTCCGCCCGCGGCTTTATTCGCGTAGTACCCAGATAAAAAGTAGCCTATGTCCTATTCCTGGTCATTATCTATCTATATTTAAAATTTCAACCAAATTGGTTTAGTGGTTGTTGAGTTATAGAGGAACAAACATCATCCATCCAAACATCCAAACTTTCGCATTTATAATATTAGTGTGATTAGTGTGATAGTATGATTAGTGTGATGAGAAAGTGTGATAGTGTGATTTGAAAACCAAGTTTAGGTAGGTAGGTAATGTATGTGATTATTTTGACTCGAACATACAAATTATTAATTAGGTATTACGATTAAAAGTATGTATAAAAAAATACCTATTCACTAAAAAGTTTAAAGGCGAAAATTATTTTTAAGTAGGTACCTACCTAGGTAAGTAGTAAGTAGGTAGGTACCTACTTAAAAATAATTTATGTAGGTAATAATTTAAGTAGGTAGGTAAAAATTTAGGTAGGTAAAGTTAATATTAGTGTGATTCGACTCCTGATTGTTAGTTTTGTTTGTTATTGTTTTCGGTAAGTACCGGTACTTACCTAAAATACCTATTCAGTAAAAAGTTTAAAGTCGAAAATTATTTTTAAGTAGGTACCTACCTAGGTAAGTAGTAAGTAGGTAGGTAGGTACCTACTATTATTTAATAATAATTTTTTTAATAATTTTCTATTATTTTATTTTATTATTTTATTTATATTTTTATATTTTATATATTTTATTTTTATTTAATAATAATTTTTTTAATAATTTTCGCCTTTAAACTTTTTACTGAATAGGTATTTTAGGTAGGTACCGGTACTTACCGAAAACAATAACAAACAAAACTAACAATCAGGAGTCGAATCACACTAATATTAACTTTACCTACCTGAATTATTTACCTACCTACTTAAATTATTACCTACATCAATTATTTTTAAGTAGGTACCTACCTACTTACTACTTACCTAGGTAGGTACCTACTTAAAAATAATTTTCGCCTTTGAACTTTTTAGTGAATAGGTATTTTTTATACATACTTTTAATCGTAATACCTAAAATTAATAATTTGTATGTACGAGTCAAAATAATCACATACCTACCTACCTAAACTTGGTTTTCAAATCACACTATCACACTTTCATAATATTTTCCTTCACCGTTTAGAGCTCGTGTTATAAAGCGCATACCTACTTAGGTGTAACAGATATATGTTACAGCACCACCTGCTGGCGCAGAATCGTATTAACTTTCAGATTTTTAGAACGACGGAAAGTCATCGGTTGATCGCAGGTTCTAACATTCCATGAATTAGTGTCAGCATTTAGGTCTAGATGGCGTTCTCCGTTAGTTGTTTGGCAAGTTCATGATTTTGTTCGAATACATTAACATTTTGATTAAAATATATTTAAATTGTTTTATTTCAGCTCGATAGTATTTTCTTGTATCTTTTTTTTTGGATTTAATTTAACATTAAAATCGTAATTATTTGTAGAGAGAAAGTAAAAGCAACTATTTTTTTTATTATTGTCTGGTCTTCAACTTTTCAATCTGTCAATGTCATATTTATTTAGGAATGTCAAAGATGATGTCAGTCAGCTGCGAGTGTTGCATTGAGTTCGAGGGAAGAATTATCGAGAAGTTTCTTTCGTAGAGGATTTTGAAAGTTGGAAGTTGTTTCACAGGTTGTATGGGTGTGAATATTGTGGAATTCCATACAAGTTGAGTTTTCATCCCGGTGTAGTCTTTTCTAGGTGTCTTGCGCTTCCCCATGTTGGAGAATTTCAAAATAACAACTCAGAAGCCCAAAAGGTCAAGGGTCACATCGAACAAATCATGTTGTCCATGATATCGAGAGGACGCTCCCTCCCTACAGGTCTTTATGCGCTCTTTCAAAGCAACGACCATGGAGAATGGTCGTTCTTCCTTGAAAGCACTATGAAAATATTTGGCTTGTTTTGAAATGGTCTGGTGGATAGACCTTCCGATAGGAAAACATTAGAATAGTGTTCGTCAATGTGAAGAAATAATGGAGACTGGTTAAAGGAACATTTGCTATTTTAGGAACCCAATTTTGGGTGAGCAGATTGATGACAGAGCACGTTTCGCGGATGAGATATTCCAACATTTGGTAAACCGAGTAGGATAGTACTCGGCCCCTGGGGCAGGACGACATTTAGAGATCAGCACACCTCGATTGCATCTGGCGAGCAGAGAGGCCTGATAACACCATCCAGGGCTGCATCTTGATGACAAAGATCTCGTTTTCATCATTCCTCGCCACATTACCTCCCAGGTGACCTCGTTTCAATATTTTTGGCTGCGTTAAAATAAATTGTTTTCTCTCTTCGATGCTGCTCAAGTATTTATAATCTAATTGTGACGGTTTTTATAGATAGAGTGCAGTGCAAAAATAAGGCTTATTATTCTTTCTTGTCTGAGTTTATTGTGATTCACATATAGATCTATGTTGTTAGGATTTATTTATAATATCAGGTATCTGTAGTAACATAAATTAGTATAGTATTGGTGTGTCCATTATTTCTTCACACACATTTTGTGCTTAAACATTTGTATTCAGCTGCAGTCCTCCTCTAGGGCTGTTGCTGTGTTTGTTTGGTGATGTTTCACCCTTGGTTGTCAAAAGTTAAATTAGGTGATAGATTATTTCATAAATTCATGTTGGCTATATTCCAAATTTGGAACTTTATTGTTTACAACTGTAATTTCTATTAAATTCATGGTCTTTGCTTTATAACCATTCTGTAATTTCATATTTTGGCTGGCTATCCCACATTTACATGTGTATAGTTTAGGTACTAACATAGTTTAGTTCGATGTTGCATGTTTGGTTATAAGCAGGTAGGGCATTTTACTAACCAGGGTCGTCAGGTGTGGGGAGGACGTGCTGTGGGACAAGCACAAAAGTTTTATTTGTCATGTTTAGATTCACTTTGTTTGCTTCATAAATTTAAAATTAGAGTCATAATCTTACTTCTGGAAATAAAACAACGTGCTTATTACATAGGTATCCACTTCGTTCAATAAACAGGTTATATTGTAACAACATCTGTATCGTTTCATTCTACTTTATTATTGTGTTTAGGACATTCGAGCTTTTGTCCTCATAGGTATCCAAAGTATAAAGCTCGTGGCGCCCATACCATTCTTCCTGTACTTCTAGCATAATTTAAGAACCCAGACTAGCCAGGCATACCATCCTTTAGAAAACCAGACAGATCACTTTTATAGGTTATAATTGGCGCCTCAACTAGAGGGCTCAGGAAGACTTGGTTTGTTAGTATCTTGTTTTGAAATCTTGTATCTGAAACTTTATCTGCGAAGCCTTATTTTTGCACAACTCTCTTTTAGTCTCAATATTGTTTACCGCTAGTATTATAATAGCATATCATTATGTAGTATAATGTTGGAAATTGTATTTTGTAACTTTGGTTTAGCCGTAGTATAGTTATACGGATAAAGTTATTTATTTAAGTGAAATTTGTTAGTTTTGGACACAGTATTGCAAAGCTGTGTTCATGAACTTAAGTTTGTTAAGTAGGTATGTACTGCACTCTACTCTATTTATTCTCGCTCAAAATTAGTAGGTACGAATTTAGATGTTTTATTATTTGTTGGATCAAAGAGCGATTTGTCTTTGAAATTTTATTGGTTTTGAAGTTTAACTGGTTTTGAAATCGAGAATGTTTTTTTTAACAGCCGTGATTTTTGAATGTGGCGGAACATTTTGGGGTTGTTGGTTTAGGATGGCTCTGTGTTTGTTTAGTTTTGTTCTTGTAGTGATGTGCAAATATTTTTTGGTTGTTCAGTTAGGACATTCTAGGTTCTGAACATGGTATTGCAAAGCTGTGTACACATACATATATAAAGGTTGTCAGTTTCTCGGTCTTCGGTCCTTTGCGAGCTATTATGCTTGTGAATCACATATTGGCAAAGTGTGATTCTGCACAGAAGGAGAAGAGGAAGAGGATCAACGCCGTTGTTTGATGGTTGTTGAAAATGGCACCTTAAAGATATTTGTTAGTCTTTGTTTGTTTGTTCTTTTTTTGTTTTGGTTGGTAGGTACTTCTAACAAAGGAGCGGTGGAAGTAACTCCTTCAAATAAATAAGCCTATGCTAGGGCGGTTGTTGGAAACCCTCATAAAAGCCTTATTCCAAAATGTCTTTCTAAATTTAGCTTTTTATTTGTTGTTTGGCATGTAGGTACATTATGCAAAGGAGCGGTGGAAGTAACTCCTTCAAATAAATAAGCCTATGCTAGGGCGGTTGTTGGAAACCCTTAAACAAAGCCTCATTCCAAAACTCTAATCTAAATTTTATTTGTTTTGTGTAAGTAATTATTGTTTCAGGGTTCGTTGGTTTGTTTCTGTTGGAAAGTGATATTGTGGGCTGACACCTCCTAGACAAAATCTTAATAGCTAAATCCATAATTATGTAAAACTCTTTTCTTTTTTTTAGATTTTTTTTTTCTTTGTCTAAGCAAAGAGGTAATGTAACAGATATATGTTACAGCACCACCTGCTGGCGCAGAATCGTATTAACTTTCAGATTTTTAGAACGACGGAAAGTCATCGGTTGATCGCAGGTTCTAACATTCCATGAATTAGTGTCAGCATTTAGGTCTAGATGGCGTTCTCCGTTAGTTGTTTGGCAAGTTCATGATTTTGTTCGAATACATTAACATTTTGATTAAAATATATTTAAATTGTTTTATTTCAGCTCGATAGTATTTTCTTGTATCTTTTTTTTTGGATTTAATTTAACATTAAAATCGTAATTATTTGTAGAGAAAAAGTAAAAGCAACTATTTTTTTTATTATTGTCTGGTCTTCAACTTTTCAATCTGTCAATGTCATATTTATTTAGGAATGTCAAAGATGATGTCAGTCAGCTGCGAGTGTTGCATTGAGTTCGAGGGAAGAATTATCGAGAAGTTTCTTTCGTAGAGGATTTTGAAAGTTGGAAGTTGTTTCACAGGTTGTATGGGTGTGAATATTGTGGAATTCCATACAAGTTGAGTTTTCATCCCGGTGTAGTCTTTTCTAGGTGTCTTGCGCTTCCCCATGTTGGAGAATTTCAAAATAACAACTCAGAAGCCCAAAAGGTCAAGGGTCACATCGAACAAATCATGTTGTCCATGATATCGAGAGGACGCTCCCTCCCTACAGGTCTTTATGCGCTCTTTCAAAGCAACGACCATGGAGAATGGTCGTTCTTCCTTGAAAGCACTATGAAAATATTTGGCTTGTTTTGAAATGGTCTGGTGGATAGACCTTCCGATAGGAAAACATTAGAATAGTGTTCGTCAATGTGAAGAAATAATGGAGACTGGTTAAAGGAACATTTGCTATTTTAGGAACCCAATTTTGGGTGAGCAGATTGATGACAGAGCACGTTTCGCGGATGAGATATTCCAACATTTGGTAAACCGAGTAGGATAGTACTCGGCCCCTGGGGCAGGACGACATTTAGAGATCAGCACACCTCGATTGCATCTGGCGAGCAGAGAGGCCTGATAACACCATCCAGGGCTGCATCTTGATGACAAAGATCTCGTTTTCATCATTCCTCGCCACATTACCTCCCAGGTGACCTCGTTTCAATATTTTTGGCTGCGTTAAAATAAATTGTTTTCTCTCTTCGATGCTGCTCAAGTATTTATAATCTAATTGTGACGGTTTTTATAGATAGAGTGCAGTGCAAAAATAAGGCTTATTATTCTTTCTTGTCTGAGTTTATTGTGATTCACATATAGATCTATGTTGTTAGGATTTATTTATAATATCAGGTATCTGTAGTAACATAAATTAGTATAGTATTGGTGTGTCCATTATTTCTTCACACACATTTTGTGCTTAAACATTTGTATTCAGCTGCAGTCCTCCTCTAGGGCTGTTGCTGTGTTTGTTTCAGGGTTCGCCGATATATATCAGCGGATATATATCATGATATATATCACGATATATATCAATTGATTTTTATCTTGATATATATCAATGGATTTTTTCCTGTCTTCTGAACTAAAAATTTTGGAGATTAATGTTTACCCTGGCAACACGTAGCGAAACACTACAATTCCGAATAATTTAGATTGTGTTTTTAAGTGTTTTATTTAAGTGTTAATTAAAAAATTCTTTTGAAAATGAAAAATTTTATCAAAATTTTCAATTCCGACGGGATTCGAACCCGCAATGATACAAGCGATCCTCATTTAGCAAGAGTGCCTTTAAAAAAATATAAAAATTATTTCTCAAATAAACACCAATTTTTTTTATATTTTTTTAAGTATTTAAATAAAAAATGTGGTAATTTGACACTTCAATTATTTTACAAATTACTTACACATTTTAAAGTGTTTAATCCCCTTACAGAATGAAATTCGCTTCTTTTTCTTAGCCTGGATATATATCCGATATATATCGGATAAATATCAAAAAATCGGATTTTTGATATTTATTATAAAAATCGGATTTTTTCGAACCCTGGTTTGTTTGGTGATGTTTCACCCTTGGTTGTCAAAAGTTAAATTAGGTGATAGATTATTTCATAAATTCATGTTGGCTATATTCCAAATTTGGAACTTTATTGTTTACAACTGTAATTTCTATTAAATTCATGGTCTTTGCTTTATAACCATTCTGTAATTTCATATTTTGGCTGGCTATCCCACATTTACATGTGTATAGTTTAGGTACTAACATAGTTTAGTTCGATGTTGCATGTTTGGTTATAAGCAGGTAGGGCATTTTACTAACCAGGGTCGTCAGGTGTGGGGAGGACGTGCTGTGGGACAAGCACAAAAGTTTTATTTGTCACGTTTAGATTCACTTTGTTTGCTTCATAAATTTAAAATTAGAGTCATAATCTTACTTCTGGAAATAAAACAACGTGCTTATTACATATCCACTTCGTTCAATAAACAGGTTATATTGTAACAACATCTGTATCGTTTCATTCTACTTTATTATTGTGTTTAGGACATTCGAGCTTTTGTCCTCATAGGTATCCAAAGTATAAAGCTCGTGGCGCCCATACCATTCTTCCTGTACTTCTAGCATAATTTAAGAACCCAGACTAGCCAGGCATACCATCCTTTAGAAAACCAGACAGATCACTTTTATAGGTTATATAGGTACCTACTTATACATTTTTCGAAACGAAAAATCCATTGATGCACGGCTGGGTTTCAACCCACAACCTTCGGATTGAAAGTCGAGGCACTAGCGCACTCGGCCAACACTGCTTCTCTACCTCTGACTACCCGCTTAGACTTTTTCAACGGATCTAAAAATTCCTAAAAGATCTGATAGAATATGTCTACTGTGCCTTGGGAATACAGTCGTAATCATATTTAAAAATAAAAATGAAATCATTTATAACTTTTTTAAATCTACAAATCTGTATAAGTACTTACTTAACAAAAAACGTGAATGACCTTGAAAGTTTGGATGTTTGGATGTATGTTTGTTCCTCTATAACTCGACAACTACTGAACCGATTTGGCTGAAATTTAAAATATAGTTAGGTAATGAGCGGGAATAGGACATAGGCTACTTTTTATCCAGGTGCTACGCGAGCGATGCCGCGGTCGGAAATTAGTTTGAAAATAACTAGGGATTTCGTACTAGTGGAGCGAGCCGCGGGCGCCTGGTGACGTCACAGCCAGTCGCGGCCTTCCCGCGAGCGTTTTTTAGATTGGTGCACTAAAATCTCTGTAACTCGGTCATTTTTGATCCGATTAAAAAACCAAAAACACAGTATTTTTTGTTTTTTTTGTATCTACAAATCTGCATACTCAACTAAAATCGTGAGTCTTCCTCATTATTCAATTTTTTGTTATAATTTTGATTCGGTATGTTTATGTATGTAGAGTGGACTTATTCATAAGACAAATAAATAAACTATAATTCAAATTATATCGTTTTATTTCATCATCATGACATGATTGATTATTAGATATTCAGATCACGATAATTATCTCACTATTATATAATCAGAATTAAAAGAGCAGGTTACACTTACAGACAAAAACTATAATTTATATCACAGTATTGAGTCCAGACCTGCTGGAGTAACGTCTAATAGAGATATAGATTTACAAAAGTACAGAAATACAAAAGATTTTAAAAGTTTTGCATTCATTACAAACAAAACACTTTCAGTACAGTTCGCGTCATGTAAAAAGAACGCTGGAAGACAGTGGAGGGGGTAATAGTACGAGAGCCGACCGCAAAAAACCAACGTCACTTGATACTAAGATAAGCTCCATGGCACACGCTCAAAAAAGTGGTGCTAAGCTTGGATCAATTAGTCAATAGGCTCCGATTTGGCCGGAAGCACAAAAAAAGGGGCTACTTCCGGTGAAAAAAAACGTGTCAATTTACGTCATTTGATACTAATGGCAGACTTATGGCAGCAGTTACTAATTTATATGTAGTGACAGATAAATCTAGTCTGCCAGTTCCTGTATGGCCGGAAGTACTTGGCAGACTGTTTCAAAGCTGACGATTCGGACCCCTAATTTACGTCATCTGATACTAAGTTGAAAATAGTGCCAGATGTTAGATATCAACCATACGTTTCAGTATAAATTAGTCTGCCAAGGCTATTATGGCCGGAACATCTTCAAAATGTCAATTTAGTGATGATACTAAGAAGAAAATTTTTCGTTTTTTTTTTGTTTTATCAATGTTTAGACATTAGAATAAAATAATATTATGTATTTATTCATGTTAATATTATTATTATTACCTACTAGAAACTGCCCGCATCCTCGCTCACGTGGTACCCGGATAAAAAGTAGCCTATGTCACTCTTCAGCCCTCCAACTATCTCCACACAAAAAATCACGTCAATCCGTCGCTCTGTTTTGACGTGAAAGCAGGACAAATAAAAAAACAAATACTAAACACACTTTCACATTTATAAATGGGTAGGTACGGATGTTACTCGTTCGTTACATGTCACGGGTCAACATCGGCTCGGTACTTTTTCATTAATTTTCATAGATTAATTACTCTCATCTATCAAGAGAAGGTCGCAATCCAAAATACAAAGAAAATAATATAAAACCTTACACGATTCCCGTATATTTGCGGAAGACATTTTGTTTAAGTCACATTTTCGTCTTTCACTAGAAGGCTTTAGCAATAAAAGTAGGTAGGTAATAGAACGTAATCTTTCAATACCTTTAATACCGCGTTCACACGCTTGAACGCTTCCAAGCAGTGTTGCCAACTCTAATCAATCCGAGTCACTAGATTCAATCTGTAGTTGACGTTTTGCTCGTAGTTCATGAAAAGTTTTGTTGCCAACTCTAATCAATCCGAGTCACTAGATTCAATCTGTAGTTGACGTTTTGCTCGTAGTTCATGAAAAGTTTGGTAGTAGAATCGGCACCCTGCTCGCTGTAACCTTATTATTAAATTAAAGTCAGAACTGATGAGTAAGGTACCTACCTACATTAAGCCACGATGACACGATCAAAGTATACTACATCCTAGTGCTACTTGGATGACTCTGATTGGATGCCGTCGGACTCACGTGACTCATTCGTACCACGGCGTCCAATCAGAGTCATCCAAGTAGCACTAGGATGTAGTGTACTTTGATCGTGTCAACGTGGTTTTACGCCAAGTTTCAACTCAATCGGCCTATTTAGGAGGAGTACCACTGAACAGCTCCTGACTCCAGCATCACAACAAAACAAAGCCGTGACGTCTTCGCTCGGCGGCTGTCCTCCGGTAATTGAATCAACGGCGATTGTGTGGGCACGCGCAGACATTGACAGGCGTACATATCCCTTTGATCTATGTCCGAAAAACCGACAAATCACGGGTCGCCGCGATGCACGGCGTTGTCATCGGCGAATGCAGGCGTCTAAGCCCTCTACACATACGTGAATGCGTGTCAACGGAAGAGGGGGCATTACACGATTCCAAATGGAGGCACTTCATGTATGAGGTGTTATCTCCCATATTATTCCAAATCCCATATTATTCCCAGCTTATTCCAAATTTCCAACATTTGCGGAAGACATTATGTTTAAGTCACGTTTTCATCTGTTTATGTAAACGTTATTACCACACTAAGCACACTATCACACTATAATAATTTTATACTTAAATGCGAAAGTTTGGATGGATGTTTGGATGTATGTTTGTTCCTCTATAACTTGCTTGGGGTTGCCCTGAACCGATTTGACTGAAATTTAAAATATTTATAGATAATGACCGGGAATAGGACATAGGGTACTTTTTATCCAGGTACCACGCGAGTGAAGCCGCGGGCGGAAGCTAGTTTTACTAATAAACAAAAATAGCAGTCATTGAAATGGATCACGTTTATTAGAAATCAAAAATATACTTTCAACAATTAGGCTGTGTCCCCAGTAGGCAAACTGTGAGCGGCCGACTGAGTTTGCGGCGTATCAGTTTAGTACGCTCTTCTATACAGGGTGTGGCAAATTCTTGGTCACTGAAGGGTAGCTACCTTTTCTCTTGTAGTTAGAAAGTTTTGTTCTTAGGAAACTTCGGTTTTATTTTAAAGAAAAAAATAATTGCAGTTTTAGATTTTTGAAAAAAAGTACAGTTAGCCTAAAAAATTACATTTGTCAAAAAAAACAAGTTGGTCTTAATCGACTCTATTTCCCACCAGGAACACTTCTCTCAAACTAACTTATCAAATCAAATCGTAAGTTTTTGCAATAATTCAAAAAAACACATCCCATACATTTTCTATGAAATTAGGAGTTGTAAACATTACAGTGCCACTTATTCGATCGTTCTTAATTTAATTTCATAACTGCTCCGGCAAGCTGAGAGGCTATTGTAAAGCGCGTATTTAAATTTAGAACAAAGTGCTTCCCTGCAGATGTACAAATGGTATGCTCCATGCATACCATTCTCTTTTGCGGCTCTGTCTGAGGCACCTAAGGCTTTACAATAGCCTCCCAGCATGCCGAAGCAGTTACGAATTTAAATTAATAACCATCGAATAAGTGGCA
This sequence comes from Camptogramma bilineatum, assembly GCA_958496255.1. Taxonomy (NCBI): domain Eukaryota; kingdom Metazoa; phylum Arthropoda; class Insecta; order Lepidoptera; family Geometridae; genus Camptogramma; species Camptogramma bilineatum. Next base: position 12,108,303 of record OY292458.1, read on the forward strand.
CTATAATGTTTACAACTACTAATTTCATAGAAAATGTATGGGATGTGTTTTTTTTAATTATTGCAAAAACTTACGATTTGATTTGATAAGTTAGTTTGGGAGAAGTGTTCCTGGTGGGAAATAGAGTCGATTAAGACCAACTTGTTTTTTTTGACAAATGTAATTTTTTAGGCTAACTGTACTTTTTTTCAAAAATCTAAAAATGCAATTATTTTTTTCTTTAAAATAAAACCGAAGTTTCCTAAGAAAAAAACTTTCTAACTACAAGAGAAAAGGTAGCTACCCTTCAGTGACCAAGAATTTGCCACACCCTGTATAGAAGAGCGTACTAAACTGAAAAATATATTATTACATATGGGCACTTTTCACATTTATATGACTTTCTTTAAAGCCTTGGGAAAATACATTGACGGTTCTGGGTTTGAACAAATACTCATTCAATCACAAGTACTTGCTTCTGGGTCCTTAATGCCTTCATGAGTGGGAAACACTTTAATAGGTGTAAAAGAATATATCCATTGCTATCAGCAGCTCTTCAAATGCTACATTTTAAAGCATTTCTTCGGGACTCGCAGCTAATGTCTTCCGCAAATATACGGTAATCGTGTAAGGTTTTATATTATTTTATTTGTATTTTGGATTGCGACCTTCTCTTGATAGATGAGAGTAATTAATCTGTGAAAATTAATGAAAAAGTACCGAGCCGATGTTGACCCGTGACATGTAACGAACGAGTAACATCCGTACCTACCCATATTATAAATGTGAAAGTGTGTTTATTTGTTTTTTTATTTGTCCTGCTTTCACGTCAAAACAGAGCGACGGGATTGACGTGATTTTTTGTGTGGAGATAGTTGGAGGGCTGAAGAGTGACATAGGCTACTTTTTATCCGGGTATCACGTGAGCGAAGCCGCGGGCAGCTTCTAGTAGGTAATAATAATAATATTAATATGAATAAATACATAATATTATTTTATTCTAATGTCTAAACATTGATAAAACAAAAAAAAAACGAAAAATTTTCTTCATAGTGTCATCACTAAATTGACATTTTGAAGATGTTCCGGCCATAATAGCCTTGGCAGACTAATTTATACTGAAACGTATGGTTGATATCTAACATCTGGCACTATTTTCAACTTAGTATCAGATGACGTAAATTAGGGGTCCGAATCGTCAGCTTTGAAACAGTCTGCCAAGTACTTCCGGCCATACAGGAACTGGCAGACTAGATTTATCTGTCACTACATATAAATTAGTAACTGCTGCCATAAGTCTGCCATTAGTATCAAATGACGTAAATTGACACGTTTTTTTTTACCGGAAGTAGCCCCTTTTTTTGTGCTTCCGGCCAAATCGGAGCCGATTGACTAATTGATCCAAGCTCAGCACCACTTTTTTGAGCGTGTGCCATGGAGCTTATCTTAGTATCAAGTGACGTTGGTTTTTTGCGGTCGGCTCTCGTACTATAAGTTTGCGCATAGGTACACTTGCACACGAAAGTACTAGGCCTATTGTTTTTTTTCTATGGGAAATGGGAAACCATTTCTTAAAAACTAGTGCGCGATGGTATTAATTTGCCTACTTTTTAAATTGCTTGTTGCGCAGCTCGAAGGCGCAGCTTGACAGCCAGCGTTCTTTTTACATGACGCGAAATAAACAACCCTAACATTACTGAAGTGAAAATAAGTTATACTGAAATAACCACAGACCACCAACATAGATATGACAAACTATAAATGCATTATTATGAACACACCTGCTACCAACTTGGATGAAATTTCAAATAATTATAGTAACTACACTGGAATAAAATTCACGAAACGAAACCTAAGCCAGCTTATGCGATCATTATATTGTTTAGGACGTGTTTACGTACATATGAGTACAAAATAACGCTATGAGCTATCCTCCGAATCACTACTTAGCCTATTGACTTTTCTATATTTCCGCTTTATTAGAAGACTTTGGTCCTGTTCAGGAGAGGGAGAACGTTTCTTCTTTCTCTTTTTCTCCTTTAGTATTGCCTCAGCTAGCTCTAAGTCTGAGACGTCATTAACTTGCGTTAATCCAACGTGCGAGTCTACACAGAAACTGTCCATTTCGTAGGCATCTTCCGCGACGAATTGCGAAAACACGTCTACTTTGTTGTATTTCTTCGGCAGTTCGGGTATTTTGAAGCCATTCTTCTTGACTGGACTCCTGAAATATAAAACTGTTGTGATGTAGGTAGAGCGAGTGAAGCGAGCTTCTATCTTTAGTTAACGCATTCAGAGCCCATGACAGCTCAAGAACTGTAGCTTGTGCCGATTCGGGGGAAGAACTAAAAGTGGTGTAAGAAGCATATTGGAATTTAGTTTGTATAAATGATCTTATATCGAGTCTATTACTGGCGATATGGGTGGTCTATGCATATCCTGAAATCAGTAGGTATATATTTGATTTTAATTTTACTCCGACCCATCTGGCTAAAACATGACATATTTTATTGTAGACAACCCTATCAACATAACCCTAATACATTTGAGTTTCAAGATTAGGTAACCCGTAACTTACCTGACAGACTTCAAATACACCGCCTGAATATCCTCGTGGTGTGTGACTTCTTCATCGCATATAAACTCGGCTATACTTCCAGCGCTGGAGTCGGTCAGCTCGTCGCCACTATCAGAGTCTGAAAGAGCTGCTTCCATGTCGAGTAGCGAGTGATTCCTGAGCTTTTTCTGAAAATTTCACAAGTTATTCCATCCGAGTTCATAAATGGTGTGTGGTGAATGAATAAATGCTTCACTATAATGAGAAAACGCGGGAATTACTAGTCTAAATATTTCGTTGTCAGCACCAATGCGAAGGCGGTAAGTGATAGTGCCACGGTTCACTTTTACTGATGAAGATAGACGCTCTAGGTGAGTCAAAATATTGCTGTAGCATAGACAAGATTTGTACGTTAGACTATAAATTAAGGATAAACATTGTTAAAGGTCGACTATTTACGATCAAATGGGCCACACCCTTCTCGAAGAGCCACACCACACTATACAACGATCTATCTATATAAATAAGATAAAAAGAAAAGTGATGTCACCAATATTAAGTTGACTTACTTTTCTCACTTTGTGATTTGTTGTTGATCTAATTCTTTCGTCTTTGCTTCCACTTTCTTTAGGACTTGAGTTCCTATCGTTTATAAAATCATCGTCACTGTCGTGAAATACTACTCTTTTACGAGTATCTGCCTTTTGGCTAAGCTTGCGAGTTTTCTTTGGGCTGTAATATTCTTCGCAAGTAAGGAAATCATCGTCGCTGTTTTCAAGGATACTAGTCTTTAGTGGTGACTTCACGGGTGATCTTGGAGGACTTTTCTTAAATATTGTATTGAATTTCTTTCTCAAAGACAATATCTTATGTTCCTTTTTGTATTTTTGTAAAACATCCAACGGTCGAATCTCTTCACTGCTTTTGTTCAGTATATTCTGTACTTGTTTTTCTTCTGGGTTTGTATTTTCCTTTTGCGAAAAGTTTAGTTGTGTCACAGTGAAATGTAAAGCTGTCTGATTATTTTCGAAATCTTGTTTGTTCTTATTCGATGATATAGCAGCAAGAACTTTTTGTTGTAGCGTTAAAGGTTTTTCGTTTGTGTCTTCTAGTTTTTGCTTCTTATTGAAATATGGAGATGCAGTTATGGATTCACTGTCTTGTTCGTCAAACTTTCTTTTACTACCACTTAGCCCTGAATTTATGGTTTTGTTTGATTCAATTTCATTAGTATTAGATACAGCGTCAAAGAAACTAATTCTTTTTGAAGAGTCTAGTTTACCCGTTCGGGATTTTTTTGTGTCTTTGAAGTCTTTATCTATATCGCCAAACGTTACTTTACCAATTTGACTAGCACCAACAGTTTTATTTTTATTAGCTTCAATTTTACCTATTTCTTTGTAGAAATCGTATATTTGCGTTTCATTGCATTCGTTAGAATCACTGTCGCTGTCTAAAACTATAAGACTATTTTGAGATTTGTTTTTGGTCTTACAACTTATGTTTAGAGATTTCTTCTTATCAGCCTGTGTTAAAAGAATTGGTGAAGTGCTTCTTTCTTCGTCACTTATTAAATCTACCTTATTATTGGTTTCATTCTTGGAATCTGTAGTAGATTTATCTCCAGTTTTGTTGATCATATCGACTAACTGTGTGATAGTGAACATGCTTTTATTTGTAGTATCTATATTAGTCTTTTCATCATCATCTATTACTATCACATTTTCAGTATTTGTTGGTTTCATTGTTACGCTTCTAGGCGTGGCACAAGAGGGCTTTGTTTTTTTAGTACTAAGTTGGAATTTAGTTGCTTGACTGCATAGTATGGGAGATGTACACCTTTTTGAAAGTTGGCCGGATAGAATAGAAGGACTAAGGGGATATGCTGAGTTTGGTACGATATCATCATTTAATGTATGTGCTGTATTCTTTTGTGCATTTACTAAAGTATTCCTTATCTCCGTAGTAGGATTGGTTTTTTTGTGAGGCTCCGGTGATACTTGTATTACACTGTCATCGGAATCAGCAAATATATCGTCAATACTGTCTAGTCCAAAGAAGCCCAAAGCCTCTTCTTTTTCTTTCGGTTTATCACAAATCACTGCATTATTGGACATTTCATCGTTTTCTTTCGGTCTATTGGTTTTAGTTACTGTATTGTTCGATTCGAGTTCTTTTTCTATGGCTTCCTCAGGACTACTGTCAGCAAAAATATCATCGATATCCCCTAAATCAAAGTTCTTATCAGCTGTTTCAACTTCATTGACATTTTGAACTTCAGGAGAGTTTATTTCATCTAGGGCGTCAAAATCAAACTCCAATTCAAAGTTAGCACTGGAGTTTCCTTTATCAATTCTTTCTACACTTTTACTAATGAGACTTATTTCTCTGCTAATGTTTCCTACAAGATCTTGTGATTGTTCTACATTTTTATTGCACATCAATAATGTATCTACATCTATATCATCAATCAAATCTACATTGGGTAAAAGCGGTTCGTTTATAAACTTCAGTAGAACTGGTTTGTTATCTTCTGTATCTGTATGCTTTATAAGTTTACAATCGCATATATTTTGGCAAATGTAGCAAGTTTTTGTTGTACTGCTATTATCTAAGTTGAGATCGACCAACAAATTGATCAGCTTAGTGGGCACACCACTATCATTCACTCCGAGTTCGTTTATAAGTTTTGTGTAACTTTTAGTTGATTTGGTTGCTGTGCTAAATATGGCTCTGATATCACCATAGTTCTTTGCTGGTGATTTTGCAACTATTTTTTGTTTCTTTTTAGTTTTTGTTTTAACTGGAGATGGAGCAGGGATTTCTCGTGGTATAGCGATATCTTGCATGGGTGTATCTTGTGAGTTGATTACTGCAAAAAAATCATGAAAATAAAGTTGTTGTCAGCTGTTTTATGTATTAAATAAATAAATAATGCTGGACATTTCACACAGCATCATGTAGCCCCAAAGCAAGCAGAGCTTGCGTTATGGGAACCACATGACTGATATACTACTAACATACTATATTATTTTGTTTTTAACAATAAAAGCTTTTAAAACCTGAATAAACAAAGCGGGAACAGGAAACCAGCCACGACGGCATTTTCAAACTAAAGTGAGTTTTCTCAGACTTGGCTCTCAAAGAAATATTTAAAAAACGTGTGTCTACTTACTTATAGGTTCATCGACCATCATCGGTTCAGGCCTCATTGTTTCTGTTTGAAACTCTTCGTCTAAGCTGAGTGAGTCGTCTAGATTAAGCTTGGTCCTTTTGGCCGGGCTCGCGTTGCTGGTTGAGGGTCTGGCTAGCATGCTGCGAAGGTCTTTTTGACCCTTGCCGGTTTGGGGCTGCTGTGATACAAGGAATATAATGCACGAGTTGGTAAAGGCACTTCGGCTTAAGGAAGATTGCTTGTATCAGTGCGGATTCGAATCCCGTTCGAATTGAAAATTTTGATAAGACTTTTCATTTTCAATGAAATAATTATAGTGTTCGTACCTTTTTAGTAGATTTACTGGCCTCCTTGTCATCTTTCTTGACGGTTATGTACATCTTCTGACATTGCGGCGTGAAGCCGTGCGGGACCATCCGCGGGTTCTGTGAGTAGAGGTTGTTCTGCACCTCTTTGGATTGCTGGATCTTCTTGTTGAGACCGTCTCTTTGTCGCATACAATCCATTAACGTCTGTAATTTATTTTTATATATTGTATTTCACATAGGATAAGGAGTCGGGCGCTGAGGCAGCTACACAGTTCTCTAACTTTTGTAGTCTCATCATTGTTTTTTGTAACCAAGCATATTGTACCAAGTTCAGAATATATAATTTTTATCTTTATCTTTATTCAGATAATTTCAGCCTGTTACAGTTTGGTAAAGATGTAGCAGTCAATAACAGCATTAAAAAAAACCGCTCGAAAGAAAAAGTTTTCTTCAATGAGGTATGCAATCAATACCACTTACTCATACGAACTTACTTATTTAATATTTGACCAAAAAATATCAAAATTATTGAATTATAATCTCAACTTTGATTATTATACTCAAAGAATCTCAAGTTGCTTAGTTACATATTGGTATTTATTGAGTTTTGCAGTGAATTTTTTATTTTCTTTGAAAAAATAAAAATGAACTATCATCATGACTATCCCCAGAGCGCGGTAGACATTCTCTCAGATCTTTTTTAGGCATTTTAAGATCATTTGAAGATGAAATGAATTCAAGTATATTGTTACCTGGTGTTCTCTGCCTTCCGTGACCAATATGAAGACTTGCCCGCCGCGCTCTCTTCCCGTTCTACCGCATCTATTACAAAACAATTTGTAGATTAAGATTAGAACAAAAACGAAACTTGAGCCAAACTATAATGGTTTTTTTCATCATCTTCGAGTAAAGTATTAATTCCTAATTAACGTTCTCTCTATCAATATATCGTCGGTCCAAAGCACAAGTCGCCAAACTGTAAATTCTTGATTGTTCAGGAGAGCGAAAACAAAGTTCAATTCGTTGCAACAAATCAGAGGTTATTAATAGGTAGTTAAATCATGACAATAAAATTACTTCAGGGAAAGGACTCTAGGGCAGTTTAAGACGAATTGCTAAAATGTTAATAAAAACAAAAACAGTTGACAATAGTAAAAGTAAATTTTGAGCAGATAGCTGAAAAAGAAATTGGTGATATCTTTGTCATTTTTAGTGTTCCGTACCTTAAAAGGTAAAAAAGGAACCCTTATAAGATCACTTTCTTGTCCGTCTGTCTGTCCGTCTGTCCGTGTGTCACCATCGATTATCTCAGGAACGGGTGGAGCTAGCAAGTTGAAATTTATACCATATACTGAGGTCTATAGTCCCTATTGTGAGTATAAAAAGCAAGGTCCTGAGTCAACACTATAAAAAGATATAGGCAAATTTATGTTTTCGTAAAAACTTGTAAGTACCAAAACTTACCTTAATTATCAACTTTTTTTATTTTTCGGAATTTTTCCTTTACTTGTGCTGTAAGACCTTGTTTGTAACCAAATTTGACAATTCTAGGTCAACCGGAAGTACCCTAGAGGTTTTGGGTTGAAAACCTAAATGGTAGTTCCCGTTGACCTAGAATCACGAAATTTGGCAAAAAGCAAGGTCTTATAGCACAAAGAAAGGAAAAATTCCAAAAAATTAAAAAAGTTGAAAATTAAAGGGTGTTCCCATACATACATAGTTGACGCCAATTAAGATTGTCCTCTGAGTTGTATGGGCGCTCATACAAATAAGCGGGCTACAATAACATAATGGGTATAATGGGTAGGTACGGAACCCTCGGCGTACGAGTTCTACTCGCACTTGACCGGTTTTTATTTATGCTACAGCTGTGAAACTTTGCCACATTGTGCTCTTGGCCTAACCAATACCCATAAAAAGTGAAAAACGCCAAAATGACTTTGGCGACTTGAGCATTGGACCGACGATATGTACCTCTGCACAAGTCTGACAGGCGAGCGCGTGGATATATCAAAGCAGACGATGAGGTCCACGGAGCCGACGTCGAGTCCTTCCTCCGCGACGCACGTCGCCACCAGTGCGTTGCTAGCGCCCGAACGGAACGCACGCATCACGCGGAGTTGTTGCTTCTGGGAGACCACGGCCTTGCCTTCCTTACCTGGTAATGGTAAGCTGTGGGCTTAAAAAGGTTATTGCAGAATAGCAATATGAAATGAACTATAATGCCATCTCTTTTCAATGACTGAGACTGAAAAGAGACGGCATTATAGTTCATTTCATATTGCGATTCTGCAATACTCAATAGCGACCTTTTTGAGCCCGCTGTTCAAAACATGCGAAGGTATGGCTTGGAATTGATGGCTATTTATTTATTAATTGATGTCGCCCAGGTGGGAACCATTTATCGCGGAAATTAAAATTTCCGGGATAAAAAGTAGCGTAAGTCCTTCCTCATGGCACAGAACAGATAATAATAAACTATGACTATACCATTTCAAAAAAATCCGTCCAGTTATTAGTTAGTTATTAGTAAGAATTAAGAGGGCTCCGACGCTATGCCGCTCGTCAGTTTTAGGTATTTACGGGCGGGAAACGTAGCGCTCAAGCTTGTGTGCGTAGAACGCACACATTGAAAGCGCCACGCAGTGCGGGCCGCTCTGACACAAAGCGGTCAAAGTTTCGGCAAACATTTTTTACGTTTTAAAATTTATAACTTCATAACGATTTTGTATTGACATCTATACCAATCTAATACCAATTCTGTAAAGCGAAAGAGTTTGTTTGTTTGTTTGAACGCGATATTCTACAAGTCAGATTTGAAAAAACTTCGCATCTTATTTATTTATTTATTTATTAGACAAAATCCACAGCTCTTAGTAGTAATAAATCGACTTATTTATGTTTCTTACAGCCAATGACGGATTTACATTTTTTAGAGTATAAATTAAAGTATAAAATTTATTTATTCGGAACAAAAACACAAAGTGAACAATAGATACAAGTAAAACGGTGAAACTGCAAAAGTTATAAACTGTGAAGCAGTCTCAACGCCCACCTCCAAAACAAATGAGTAGGTTCTGTTACGAATATAATCATAAGTAGGTACATATAAAAATGCAAAATAAAACAAGGTGAAATTTAAAACAAAGTGCTTGGAAAGACAGAGAATGTGAGAACTTTAATGTGTGAAGACGTGAGTGAGAAGTATGTGGTGTGTCGGTGTGAGTGTAATGGTGTGAATGTGAGGTCTCTTATTGAAGCTAGTCTCGGAAGAGTCTAGATTGTGCAAGGGAACCTGAACTCATTTTGTGTGTATGTGGAGTTTAGAAAAATGTGTGTGTTTATGTTTAGGTTTATGTAACAAGACTTTGGTATTTATGAGAGAGGAATGAGAAGATTTTCTGTTTGTTCATAAGATAGAGATTGAAGCCATTTTAAGCATTTCTTTTTACATATGTGTTGAGGAAGAGGATAAATAACTAAAGCTTTGTTAACCCTGTTATAAAGTAGAGGGCTTAAATAATAAAAGTGGCGGCCTGCTATTTTAGTTCTTCTCGGTTTCATTTTGCACACTATGTCTGAGCGACGTTTGTTAACGAGGTGTTCAGGGTCAAAGACTAAATTTTGGTGCTGGCGTAAAACAGTTGCTAGGACAAACAGTTGCCTAACTGAGAGAACTTCACATTGTGATAAAAGAAGACTAGTGGAGAATTTCCTTGGTCTAGAGGACATCACCTTCAAGACTGCCCTCTGCGCTCTTTCTACTCTAAGCATCTGAGTTTTAATGGAACCGCCCCATGCCGTGATGCAGTAGTTCAAGATGGATTGAGCGAGAGCACAGTAAACTGTCTTCAAACACTGAAAATCGGCGACACTTCTTAGATTCTTAAAGACAAATATGAGCTTACGTACTCTAGCTATAGTATTCACAATATGGGGGGTCCAGGAAAGAGAATTATCGACGTGGACGCCAAGATACTTGGTAGAGGCGACTTGGTGAAGTATTTGACAGGAGCAAGGGTAAGCAACTGGGGCTGTACAAGTGTGTGCGCGGAGGGAAAAGGACAGTGGTTGGGTTCGAGCAGTGGGAGAAAAGGTAATAAAATTAGATTTTTTGACATTTAAAGTTAAAAGGTTAGTAGAAAGCCAGTTAAAGATGACTCTTAAAGCCGCTTCAGCAAGCATTTGCACCTCCCTCCAACCTTGCCCTCCAACGAGCAGTGCAGTGTCATCTGCGTAAGTGATTATTTGACAGTTTGGAAGAGAGAGTTTACACAGCTCGTTGATGTACACAAGGAAGAGGGAAGGGCCGAGAACACTTCCTTGAGGGACGCCGAAATGGATCGGTTCCTCATTACTGATAACACCATTTATGACGACCTCTTGTGATCGGTCAGTGAGATAGCTCCTGAATAAGTCATTGACACTGCCCCTAATTCCAACTCGCTCTAACTTGTCCAGCAATATGGGAACAGAGACAGTGTCAAAGGCCTTGGAGAGGTCAAGGAAGACACCAACTGTCTTAAGCTTCCTGTCAAAATTCTTGACAATTGTCGATGTCAATTCGACTACCGCATCCTCGGTGGATCTGCAGCTACGAAAACCGTACTGGTTATCAGAAATAACATGGTTTCCATTCAAAAAACTAAGAAGTCTGCGGTTAATTATTTTTTCAAAAATTTTTGACAATACACTCAAGACTGAAATTGGTCTGAAATTATTGATGTCCTGCTTGTCCCCACCTTTACGTATCGGGTGGACAAGAGCCTAAAAGACAAGAGTAAAACATATATTACGACAGTCACTAGGTATTTCACTTTCAAATCTAAACTAAATCGACGATAATTTTACGTGAGTAATTCCCGTGTGTTAAATAATGTCTAGTCACTAGGTAGTATAGGTTTTAGAGAAAAGTAAATAACAATAAGAATAAAAATAGTTACAACCAAGCACTTTCGTGGTATGTGTGTGCAGCGTGTGTGTGTGTGTCTTCGTAACTTCGCAACTTCGTAACTTCGTAACTTCGTATCTTCCTATCTTCGTAACTTCGCAACTTCGTATCTTTATAACTTCATATCTTCGTAACTTCGTAACTTCACACCTTCGCATCTTCGCAACTTCGCAACTTCATAACTTCGCAACTTCGCAAATTCGTATCTTCGTAACTTCGTATCTTCGTATCTTCGTATCTTCGTAACTTCGTAACTTCGCAACTTCGTATCTTCATATCTTCGTAACTTCATATCTTCGTAGCTTCGCAACTTCGTAACTTCGTATCTTCGCAACTTCGCACCTTCGTATCTAGAAAATATGAAGATACGAAGTTGCGAAGTTGTGAAGTTGCGAAGTTGCGAAGTTACGAAGTTACGAAGTTTTGAAGATACGAAGATACGAAGTTACGAAGTCACGAAGTCACGAAGATACGAAATCACGAAGTTACGAAGGAACGAAGATATGAAGTTATGACCATATGAAAAACTTCGTATCTTCGTATCTTCGTAACTTCGCAACTTCGCAACTTCACAACTTCGTATCTTCATATCTTTTAGATACGAAGTTATGAAGTTACGAAGATACGAAGTTAAGAAGTTACGAAGTTACGAAGTTACGAAGTTGCGAAGTTACAAAGATAGGAAGATAGGAAGATACGAAGTTACGAAGATACGAAGTTACGAAGTTTTGAAGATACGAAGATACGAAGTTCCGAAGTTGCGAAGATATGAAGGTAAGAAGATACGAAGTTACGAAGTCACGAAGATAAGAAATCACGAAGTTACGAAGGAACGAAGATATGAAGTTGTGACCATATGAAAAACTTCGTATCTTCGTATCTTCGTAACTTCGCAACTTCGCAACTTCACAACTTCACAACTTCGTATCTTCTAGATACGAAGGTGCGAAGTTGCAAAGTTACGAAGATACGAAGTTACGAAGTTGCGAAGTTACGAAGATAGGAAGATACGAAGATACGAAGTTACGAAGTTACGAAGTTACAAAGTTACGAAGTTGTGAAGTTGCGAAGTTGCGAAGTTATGAAGATACGAAGTTGCGAAGTTGCGAAGATACAAAGGTACGAAGATACGAAGATATGAAGTTGCGAAGTTACGAAGATACGAAGTTACGAAGATGCGAAGTTACGAAGATACGAAGTTGTGAAGTTGCGAAGTTATGAAGATACGAAGTTGCGAAGTTGCGAAGATACGAAGATACAAAGATACGAAGATACGAAGTTGCGAAGTTGCGAAGTTACGAAGTTATGAAGTTACGAAGTTACGAAGTTACGAAGTTACGAAGATAGGAAGATACGAAGTTACGAAGATACGAAGTTACAAAGTTGTGAAGTTGCGAAGTTGCGAAGTTATGAAGATACGAAGTTGCGAAGTTGCGAAGTTACGAAGATATGAAGTTGCGAAGTTACGAAGATACGAAGTTGCGAAGTTACGAAGTTACGAAGTTACGAAGATGCGAAGTTACGAAGATACGAAGTTGTGAAGTTGCGAAGTTGCGAAGTTATGAAGATACGAAGTTGCGAAGATACGAAGATACAAAGATACGAAGATACGAAGATATGAAGTTGCGAAGTTGCGAAGTTACGAAGTTATGAAGTTACGAAGTTACGAAGTTACGAAGTTACGAAGATACGAAGTTGCGAAGATGCGAAGATGCGAAGTTGCGAAGTTACGAAGATACGAAGATACGAAGATACGAAGATACGAAGATGCGAAGTTACGAAGATACGAAGTCACGAAGATACGAAATCACGAAGTTACGAAGGAACGAAGATTTGAAGTTATGACCATATGAAAAACTTCGTAACTTCGCAACTTCACAACTTCACAACTTCGTATCTTCTAGATACGAAGGTGCCAAGTTGCGAAGTTACGAAGATACGAAGTTACGAAGTTGCGAAGTTACGAAGATAGGAAGATACGAAGTTACGAAGATACGAAGTTGCGAAGTTACGAAGTTACGAAGTTGCGAAGTTACGAAGTTGCGAAGATGCGAAGATGCGAAGATGCGAAGTTGTGAAGTTACGATGATACGAAGATACGAAGTTACGAAGTTGCGAAGTTGCGAAGTTGTGAAGTTACGAAGATACGAAGTTGCGAAGTTGCGAAGTTATGAAGTTACGAAGAAACGAAGATGCGAAGTTCCGAAGTTGCGAAGATATGAAGGTAAGAAGATACGAAGTTACGAAGTCACGAAGATACGAAGTCACGAAGTTACGAAGTTACGAAGATACGAAAATATGAAGTTATGACGATATGAAAAGATAAAGATATGACGATGACGATGATGATTGTGTTTCGCTCATCAAGCCCTTTCATTTGACACCCATATAAAAAAAAAGTTCCATGGAATGGAACAGGTCCTGCCTGACTTCATCATCAGAACAGCATGGTGTTTCGCTCATCAAGAGAACAGCATTGTGTTTTGCTTACCAAGCCCTTTCATTTGATACCCATATCAATAAGAAGTTCCATGATCATCATCATCATCATCAGCATCATCATCAGCATCATCATCACCTAATCCAGATGATAAAAACATAAAATGACTGTAAAGCTTTCTATGTGGATGTGCATGCTTCTGTACGTATACTTTACCTATAGGCACCTAGGTACTTACTACTTACCTATGCTGTTAGAAAATAGTCAATAGGTAACATGCGTCTGATTCAAAAGCGGGTTAAATGTATTTTATTATGAACATTGTTGCTTTAGAGGTATGTGTGTGTAATTATTTTTTAATATTAAACCATTTTCGATTAGAAAATAAATTTTAAAAATTGCAAAAAATAGTAGGAATTTCAAAATACTTGAAAAGGATGTGAAAGGATGTGACGTCACGAGTTCATAAGACGAGTCAAGGACGAGTCAGATATAACGATCCATAGCTAAGTTTTTTTTTTAATTTTCACAATTCCTAAACTCGAACTTATTGTTGTCACAGATTACTGTTGTACTTAGTATCAATTTGACGTCACACGTCAAAGTTCACAAATTGTTACTACAACAGTAATCTGTGACAACAATAATAATCGTGTTTCAGATGCATGAAAATGTTGGTAAATTTCAAAAAATATTTTTGTTATAAAATTTTAGTTTTTCGGCACTGGAATTTTTATTACGGTTATTTGACGATATAACCTATCGTATAAAATCATAAAAAAAAATTGTGGGAGTTCCCTATTTTTATTCTAGGCAAAATCTTTATCAAAAGATGCCTTACATACTGTAATCTGATTTTATCGAAAATATGACATAGCACGTTTACGCGACCGCTTCTCATGTAAGAACACAGTCACGTGACGTCACTGGCGCTGCCACAGCTTAGCTAATAGTATTTACGCAATGTGACGTGCTCCCAGCTCCAATGGCCGCGGCCGTCTGACGATTTTTGGCAGTGAATCGTCCTTTTATTCATCGTAGCTACTCCATAGAAAAAATGTATGGAGAGTTTTATCTTCAACTTTCTTGCCTTTATTGTGTTGAATATAGCTACACCTACGAAAAAAAAAATAGCTCACAGGATAGATAAAATATTGAACTTGTTGTTTTCGTATTTTTTAATTCAATTGAGTAATTTAGTGTTCGGTCAGGCTTAAAACCCCGCGCTCATATTTTGTGTACTTTGTCCAGTAATTTATTAAAAATGTACATAAAATATTGAAATATAAAATAGCTCACAGTGTAGATCAGTTCATTGGTAGTACTTAGAGTATGTTTTTCACTATCTTAATACGATTTGCTTTAAGAAAATCTTTAAAACGGTAAACCTCTATTTTGACAAATTCACCTCAGTTGGCCCTTAAAGAAAGAAAACCGAAACAATCTGAAGCTTTTTCGGGGTAATTGGAAAAGACAGTTTTATATTTTTTCTCTGGATCGGATAAAAAGAACCTTATTTATATAAAATTAACATGGTGCACGTCCTTCTGGAAGTAGGCACGGCATGAGTTAAAGAGAAAGCAGTTACATACAAGAGATACACATAGCTATTATTATGAAATAGGAAGTTACCTGAGGCACCTTGTCCAACAAACATCTGCGGGACAATCAATGGTCGACATTGCAGTAGGAGGCAGTGCACCAAATTCACACTTTCTCGGTATTCGCAAAATACTGAAAAAATAGTTTCGAATGTTTCAATATAAAAAATTAAATATATTTCATAACTATAGTATTTCATAGAAAAGTTTAAAAATTATCAAATAAATCAATATAAGGGTGTTACCACACCAATCGATCGAAATCGATCAATCGTCGATCAACGGCATCGATCGAAGTTGATCGATTGGTGTCACCATACATGTCGACGTCGACTAATCAATATAATAACTAATACTGATAACATACTAATCCATTCTACCATCGATCGACGATCGATCGATTGGTGTGGTAATACCCTAAGTTACTCTGTTACCAACCTATAGCTTTGGTGTCCTGTTTTTTCATTTTGGCATTAGTGAAATGTTCCATCATGATGGATTTGAGTTTGTCAAACTTTGGGTGTCCAAAAGTTAAGTTGTTTGGGATCTGAAACCGAGTGATAGACATATTTTGTACTTGGTATTGTATTTGTATAGTGGTCGTGTTGGTTCGAATCCTGGCCGTAATCAATGGACTATTCGTTTCGAAAAAAAGATTTGCGACGAGCTCTAAACGGTGCCGGTGAAGGAAAAAGATCGTGAGGAAATCCGCCCCACACTAATTGAACATCTCTTTCCTGTGGATATGGCCGGTTAAGCTGAGAGGATGATTTAGGTGCTTAGCAAGCCTACTCTATCTCAAACAATGTCCCAGGCACTACAGTGTCCCGTTAAGTGTAGGCAAAGATTGCCTCCTGAAACTGTATAAATCATCTAGTAAAAGATGTAAAGGCCTAAGCTTTTTTTTTTATAGTGGCTCAGTGTTGTACCATAACAAAATACCTACTTCAGGCACAGTTCCATCAGGCAATATACTTCTATCAAGCGCCAACGGATTGACTCCAAGATCATCCCTCAGTCGTTCAAGCAGCGCCGTCAGTCTGTCATCAGCTTGGATCCAGGATTTCTCGGGATGTTCGTCGAAGAAGTTGAGGAATACACGGGATCCGTGTTTCACTAGGAGCTCTAACCCATGGAATAACGCGATTAGGAGAGTGAAGTCTTTCATTATGTAGTTGTGTTGTGGATGTCTGAAATGTGATGGATTTATTACTGAAGTGATTGTGGTGTAGTGTAGCTTAACGTGATTCTACATTAGTCTTTTTTAAACTTTCGCGATCACTATTCAAAAGAAAAATCAAATTCTAACCCCGCATCCACACGTTGGGGCCAACGTTGGTCCCAATGCCTCTCACCAACGTGTGGTGCTGACAAAATAGCTTGGCGCCAACGTTGGGGCCAACGTTGGGGCTTGGCCGTGCCGTGTCGGTTTTATCAAAGGAAGTTGGCGCGCCAACGTTGGGGATCCGTCCACACGTTGGCGCTATGCTCAGTCCCGTTTCGACGCGCATCGCGAGCGCACGTGTCGACTGACGAGCGAGAATGTCATCGTATTCCTTATTTATTGTGTTTGTAGAACTATCGGGCTGAAATTTTGCACACTTACAGATTCTCAGTGACAATGAAATATTATGGTATCAACAAGCTGATCTGATGATGGAGTCAAGAGCTGTTCAACAGAACTCCTCAGTAAATAAACCGATTGAGTTGAAACTCGGCGTATTTGTCAAGTTCTGACTACAATTTAATAATATGGTGACAGCGAGCATCTGATGATGGAGTCTACTATTTTTTTTTTATGTTACGGGAACCGTGCAATTTTTTGGGATAAAAAGTAGCCTATGCCCTATTTCCGATTATTATCTATCTATATTTTAAATTTCACCCATATCGGTTAAGTGGTTGTCGTGTTATAGAGGAACAAACATACATCCAAACATCTAAACTTTCGCATTTATAATATAGTGTGTTGTGTGAAGTGTGATAGTGACATGATGTGATGTGAGTGTGATAAAATTGGTATTCAGTAATGTAAAATCACTTAGAGAAATTTCAATTTCTGTATCGGGCGCGCAGACATCGGACGTCTGCACGTTGGCTCTGACGGAACAAGACTGGTGTATCGCCAACGTGTGGATGGTTTACGAAATCTTGGCGCCAACGTTGGGACCAACGTTGGCCCCAACGTATGGAGCCGGCGTAAAGAAGCTCATTGATTTTGGGGCCAAAAGCCAGAGTACTGGCCAACAAAAAAAAAGGGTATAGCCACATTTGGAAAGTCAATCCGAGTGTTTTTCAGCAGGGAGTCTCTAAAACCACTATCCATTGTACAGTCAGCGTCATCAATCGGTATCCCCCTATTGATTTTAACAAGGACCCTTTTCATTTCAACTTTTGATTTCAGTCGGATTTGCTAGTATACTTATGGATATCTAATTTCGCTCGAGTTCCTATACTAGCAAATCCGACTGAAATCCAAAGTTCAAATGAAAAGGGTCCTTGTTAAAATCAATAGGGGGATACCGATTGATGACGCTGACTGTACATTGTACTGTTCAGTTTGACTTTGAAATACTTAAAAATGTTCAAACAACTCACCTGGACCCCCTATCCTTGTTCTGGTACTCTTTATACAGCATTACAATCCTTCCTTTAGACAAGTTCCCCAAGTTCTGAGGCAGTATGTTGCATTGCTTTAATCTCCTTGCGTATTGGTCTAGAATCTGAAAAACATAAGTAATAAAAGTTTTTAGAAATGTTTTGAAACCAGTTTATAATAATATTGTTGAAATCAGTTCAATGTCTGGTTCAGTCATTTCACAGACTAGTACAGCAAATAATGACTAATATTTGTAAGGAAATGGAAAAAGGAAAATCTTCTAGGGTACCTACTTTAACAAATAAAGGAAACAATATAAAATTGAGTAAGTAATTTTACTCCAAAAATGGGATGGTGTAGTTTGTATGTAAAAGTGGCTTCCCTTGTCATTATAATAAACGCGCGGACGCAAATTTGTTTCATTGTAATTTTGAATCTATGATCTTACTATTCTAGATTTTAGTGATCACATTTATCTTAGACTCAAGCATTACTCAATTATTCTAATTTTGCTACACATTTATGAAAACCCTTATCATTTAATTTTTCACTACACATTTATAAAAATCCTTAACATTTCATTTTGTAGCTGTATAGTTGATAACCAAGTAGGTATAAGTACAAGAAGAGAAATAAATACTTCCGCATACCTCAACATACTGCAGCCGGAGTTGCGTCAACTCTGCCCCGAGCTGAATGACGAGCGTGCTGATTTTCCGAGCGTGGCTGTATGGTGCCACGTCGATGCAGCCCTCTGTTCGCAGTTCCAGGTGCGCAATGTGAAGACTTCTTACCACCTAACAAACATAATACAAACAAGTAATACATAAGCACAGGTTTTTCTATACCTATTTCAGGCACTAGTCTCTCTTAATCTATTTTGCAATAAATGACATTCTATTCTACTCTATTCTCACAAAACAGGTCTTTATAATTAAATTACCTACTTTTTGATAAATTGCCTCTTTCCCACAGGGGTAGGCAGAGACCACGGACTTCCACTTGATACCATCCTGACACACCTCTTTCGCCTCATTCACTCTTATCACATTTTTCACATTTACTTTACTGTATAATATATTATGTTTGTGAGAGAAATAAATATATGATGATAATAGTGATTTTACACATTACCTATCTACCATGCTTGCGTGAGCACTAGTGTTGTAACTAGGGCCGTGTCAGCGATGCACAGGGTGATCAATGATCAAGATCAAGTTTTGGGTTATTTTCCATTTTACTGATGGGAGTTGGGTAAGTGATGAGAATTGTTCATTGGCAGAAGCTGGTATCGGGCGCAAGAGGCTAGTTACGGCAATGATGAGCATTTTTTTTACCTCAGCTAAGTCACAGAATAGTTCCAAAATCATGTCTAGTCATTAAAGTTGAGCAGTAGCACTTACATTTATAACATCTTCCACTTTACTCCCAGGAGTGGCAGAAAGTGCCAGTAGTCTATAGGTTTTGATGCCCAAGTCATCCAAAGTGGCAACAATCTGGCAATAGGCATAGTTCCCTCTTGCCCGGTGAGCCTCATCTATCACCAGACACCTTATCTTGTCGGCCGGACATATGCCAGACTTCAGGTCATTGTACACCACTTGAGGTGTGGCAAAGAATACTCTTTTGCTTTGCCAATGAGTCTTTCTTGTTGTGACTTGCATGTGACCTAAAATGAGATTTGATTTAGTGCTAAATCCACAATTCACAAGCCCGGAAAACCAGGACATGAAGTTTCATCTTACAGACCAATTAGTCTACTGCCCCTACTTTCCAAAATATTTGAAAGAACTCTCCTAAATCGAATTTTGCCAGAACTCATCAAAAATAAAACAATACCAAACCATCAATTTGGATTCAGAGAACAGCACTCAACAGTGGAACAAGTACATCGAGTATATGATATGTACAATCAGAACAGCACTAGAAAATAAAGAGTACTGCTCGTCTGTCTTTCTGGATATACAACAGGCCTTTGACAAGGTGTGGCATAAGGGGCTACTATTTAAAATTAAGCAAAGCCTTTCACATTCCTATTACCCTATTTTAAAGTCATATCTTGCCGAAAGAATATTTCAAGTGAAGGAAAATGGGGCTACCTCTAAATTCTATGAGCTCAAAGCCGGAGTTCCACAAGGCTCTGTACTTGGACCAATTCTATATTCACTCTACACAGCAGATCTGCCAGAGATGGAGGAAGTCACTACAGCTACCTTTGCCGACGACACGGCAATAATGGCTAGAAACAGAGACCCGCAAACTGCATCTGAGACCTTACAGAGAGGCTTAGACAAGATTGCAGAATGGATGAGTAAATGGAGGATAAAAGCTAGCTCCACGAAATCCGTACAAGTAACATTCACCTTAAGAAGACAAAACTGCCCACCAGTTAAACTTGGACAAAACTATTTACCTCACAGTAACTCTGTAAAATACTTTGGACTACACCTAGACCGACGTATGACCTGGGAAACTCTCATAAAAACTAAGAGAGATCACATGAATATGAAATTCAGGAATCTCGCTTGGATACTGGGAAGGAACTCTAAGCTGGCAATCGATAACAAGCTGCTTATATATAAGGCTATACTGAAACCAATTTGGATGTACGGAATACAACTTTGGGGCTGCGCTAGCAACTCGAATATATCTGCCTTACAGGGAGCACAGAACATGATGCTGAAATCAATAGCTAACACCCCCTGGTTCATAACCAACACGGAAGTACACGAGCACCTACAGATGAGCACAGTTAAGGAGGAAATAAAATTAACTGCGGCCAAATACAAAAAACGCTTAGCACATCATCCCAACCAGCTAGCAGCTCAGCTCACTCAGACCAGCTATCGAAAACGGCTAAAACGACATGACGTCCAAACGCTAGACCATAGATTCTCAACCTTATTTTCCCCACCGCCCACTTTGAAAATAATTTTTTTTCTAGCGCCCCCCCCCCCCCCCCTACCTACTTTTTATTTTTCTTACCATTTGTCGCGAATTTTAAACACCTTTTTGGAGCACAGTGGCTATTACTTCTTTAACTGCTGTTAAAATTAAATTTTCCCCAACAGTATGTGGTTTTCCTGTTTTAATTTTAACTTTAGGTACTTTAGTGATAGACATTAGGGCATGGTCGTCACACTTTTCTGGTCAAGGGCCGCATAGAATATTGTGAGGTATCACTGCGGCCGCACATTCTTGAATTATTTAGTTGACAATTTTTCGAAATTCCTAAAGGGGTTAAAATCCTAGTAGGTACAGGTACTAACGAACTTGAAACCTATCATAAGTTTACGGGGCTCGAAGACTCGCTGCTTATCAGTTCCTATTCTGCGGTCTGACAAAACTCACTTTGCTCGCAATATAACTACTCATGAAGTTAAAATGCGAGTAAATTGAGCTTCAAACCAAGCGAGCGAAGCGAGCCGAATTTTTTTAAGTCAAATACAATATGTGACACTTGATTTTTTTTTGCGGTTTTCAAAGAAAAGCTCGCTGCTTATCGGTTCATATTCTGTGGTTAGACTTTACTCACTTTACTCGCAATATACCTTACTTATGAAGTAAAATGCGAGCGAAGCGAGCCCAATTTTTTAACACAAATGCAACATTGTGACACTTGATTTTGTTTGCGGTGATAAAAAAAAAACTCGCTGCTTATCGGTTCTTATTCTGTGGTTAGGCTTTACTCACTTTACACACAATATACCTTATTTATAAAGTTAAATGCGAGCGAAGCGAGCCGAATTTTTTAAGACAAATGCAACATGTAACTCTTGATTTGTTTGCGGTGTTCAAAGGAAAAACTCGCTGCTTATCGATTTATATTCTGTAGTTAGGCTTAACTCACTTTATTCACAATATACCTTATTTATAAAGTTAAATGCGAGCGCAGCGAGCCAAATTTTTTAAGACAAATGTAACATGTGACACTTGATTTTGTTTGCGGTGCTCATAGAAAGGCTCGCTGCTTGTCGGTTTCTATTCTGTGGTCAGACATAACTCACTTTGCTCGTATTATATTTACTCATGAAGCTAGATGCGAGAAAAGCGAGCTCCAAACCAAGCAAACAAAACGACCTTCCCTATCTCGAAGTTTTATAATCAATTATAATTATTATTGTAGCAACGTAGATAGTATCATTCATCATCATCATTTCCTTGCCCTTTTCCAACTAGGTTGGGTCGGCACAACATTTTCTCTAACGTGGTAACGTTGTCATTATCTATCATCATTATCTATTATCTATCAAAATTGTCTGCTTGTCCGCGGGCTGCACCAATACCGTCCGCGGGCCACACTTTGACGACCACTGGATTAGGGTGTTTCTTTTGCCTATTTTAGACTACATTATCGCCCCCTCTGCTTCATCTCAACGCCCCCCAATTTTCTCTGGGTCTTCTACTGCCCCCCTGAAAGTCTCAAACGCCCACAGGGGGGCGTTATCGCCCACGTTGAGAACCTATGCGCTAGACCAAAGAAACTAGCAGCAAACATACGGAGTTGTATCCAGCAGTGGATCACATCCCTAACGTGAAACTCTCCTTCAACACATTTGCTTATAGTCGCAAGACTGATCGCAGATCAAACCGAAACACAAAAAAAAAAAAAAATAGTGCTAATTTATACAAGGTCCTTTCTAAGATTATAAAATTGCAGTGTTTTTGTTGCTTTGCAGTTTGACCTATTTTAATGATTTTTGAGAAATCTTTGGCCAAACCTTTTAGTTTACTTTTAAATAAACATTATTTTATAGTGTCTACATCTCAGCATAGGTTTAGGAAATCCAAATGTAATAGTATCTAGTGGCATAAGAATTGTAAGAATTTTTGGGAATATATGGCTTATTCCATTATGCTCTCACTTCGTGAACCCAGTGGGATCATACAAAACTTTTGAGTTCATTAATACATACAAAAAGTTTTATATGATCCCACTGGGATCACGAGAGTGGGAGCATAATGGAATAAGCCGAATTTACTACCTGTCATTTCAATAGTGTCACTAGGTGGTATGGCCACAATATTGTAGCAAGCATCTATTTGCTGGGCCACTAGAGGCCTAGTGGGAGCTGTGAACACTATCTTGCCCAGTGGATACCATCTGTAGAAATTGTACATTATCACTGCTGCAATGAAGGTTTTGCCTAGACCGGTTGGTAAGCTCACCTGAAAAATTACTACATAAGTTATATTGTTGTAAGAGCTAAACTTTGGTAATGGTGTTTTAGGTCACCTAAAGCTTTTATAAAGGCTTAATAACTACGGTGTACCTGAGCTCAGTTACACCTTAGTTATTACGCCTTTTTTAAGCTATAAAAGCTTCCTAAGAGCAGTTCTGAATTTATGTTGACAGTTTGGCTCAATCAAAGTGAACCACATGCAGCCCAACAGGTTAGTAATTGCATCAACAGGCCTGCTAAGAAGTCTCATGGAACAATGTTATGAATTTGCAGAACAAATATGAAAAGACTAAAACTTTGAAAATATTATAATTACCAGAGTATTTTTCAATAAAGCAGCTTTTATAATGTTGAACTGATAGTCCCTGACTGCATAATTTGTGGGGTAGATCCATGTTTGTCCTGTTATCTTGTCATATCCACTTATTTCCTCATCACAGCATAGTGCACTGAAAATATATTAAAGTTTAAAGGATGACTACTAGACCGTGTTGGGTCTGAGCTGAGCTTCAACCATAGCATGGTCACAGAGCCTGTGTCCATTTGCTCAGTCGTCACTCGGTATAGCGTGAGTGTGTCCATACAAAATATATGTAATAATTAGTTGATTGTGTGGCTGACAGTCGGCTCGAACCAGACACGGTATAGTGTGAGTCATCCTTAACTGGATATAACTGCAAAGTTATTTGTAGTACTATTCATTTTATTTTATTTATTTATTTAATAGTTATGACAGAAAGCTTACAGTAACAACCAAAGTGCTATCTTAATTAAAACTTAAATACATTCTCAGAGTTAAAAATAGTGTAGTCAATGTATGATTCAGTACATTTTTACTATAGGTATTTAATGTAAGTATCTACTTGCTTGCCCAAGTTGAAGAATAGAGTATAAAACTTAAGCCTTGCTTAAACTTTGTTCAAGGTTCCATACCTCACATTAAGAGCGCTTGTATTTGCCGAATTATTCAAGTTACTCTCAGAAACCTTCGTCTGCTTGAAGGACGTATTGTCGAAGTTAGCGAGGAACGTGGAATCATCTAATATCTCGTCATCTTCAAAGACACTGGTTTGTTTTGAGGTAGAAGCACTCATGACCACATTGGAAACTTTTCGTGGTATTTAGCCAACTGTTAAATGTTATATTAAAGGTACAGTTTTTGGATGAACAACTTTG
Organism: Camptogramma bilineatum; assembly: GCA_958496255.1. Taxonomy (NCBI): domain Eukaryota; kingdom Metazoa; phylum Arthropoda; class Insecta; order Lepidoptera; family Geometridae; genus Camptogramma; species Camptogramma bilineatum. Next base: position 12,132,272 of record OY292458.1, read on the forward strand.
AAGAAATAATTATTGGGAGGATTCATTGTAATAATAACACCGCATGTGATTACAAAATTTTGTTTTGGAGCGAAAATAAAAAAAATAAACTTCCAATCCAACCAACCAAGACGCAGTCATGTACTCTGTGACGCAGTCGCAGTCAGCTGCAAGAACAAACAAGAGCAAGAAAGAAAGAAAACCATTGACGTGACGTGAAGGTGAAGCGTGACATTGACAATGACATAACTTTAACTTTAGTTTAGAGAACCCTTTTGCATCCAAGCATGGATACTATTTAGAGCTTTTAGAAGCTTAGCTAGCCATCTCTTTCTTTTAAACACACTAATCATAAGAGCGACTGCGACACAAACTGTTCGAAAATGTTGAAATCCCAAGCAGCCCGCTTGAACTTAATCTGAGGCTTGAACCAAAATATTTGATTTTGAATTTTGTAGCACGTTTGTCACACAACAAAACAACGCAAGTTTTGAAAACTTTGAAAAGCCGTGTTCGTCGAAAATCGAACTAGAGATGGGTAGGTCCGACGATAATTCGGAGCTACATCTTGATGTACATCCAGCTCCAAAGAGCTACATCCAGGTCCCGTGTCCGTCGGACCCATATGGGTTCGGTACTGCGGGAGCATAGGTTTCGGTTCCGTCGCGCGCGATGCCGTTCCGCCGCCCCGTCTAAAGACCTACACACAGGTCCCGTGTCCGTTGCACTCATATAGGTCCAGCTCGCACTCGCATATATGCAGTACCTATCCTTTCCGTCCGCACTCCATCCGGTTCCGTGTCCGTTGCACCCAACCCTAGATAGATACCAGTGGCGAGGGATGAAATACAGTAGGTAGGTAGGTATCTATCTACATTGTGTAGGTACCTACTTGTAACTCCAATTATTGTACCTACTTATTTGCAAATAAGTCTATAAATGTTACCTAATACACTACCTACACAATTTAGGTATGTACCTACTACTACCTATTAAGTAGGTAAGTAATTAGTCTTAGAGAAACACAACGGTCGGTAGGTACAAATAAAACTTGCTAGCTACACACAAAAGAGAGAGAAAAAATTAGGTATGCGTATGCAATCGCGTAGGTAGGTAGGTATAAAAATAAATATGGCCTACTACCTACTTACATCTTGATGATGTGACACGCGCGACACTCGACACGCTTCATTTATTTACACTGACCTGACTTGACACACGAAAACACAAACAAAAATGAACCAGCTCGGTGTTGCACACGCAAACTTCGCTTGAGGTCTCGCACCTGCACCCTTCCCGCAGTTCCCGGACCTATGCAGTACCCCACTCCGTCCGCACTCCGCCGTCCGCCCGCTCCGCGTTGCAGCTCCGCGTTACCGCTCCGGATTGCAGCTCCGCGTTACCGCTCCGGGTTGCAGCTCCGCGTTATCGCTCCGGGTTACCAGTCCGCGCCGTCCGCCGTCCGCCGTCCGGACCGGCGGACCGGTAACCGAGTTGACGCGCGATGTACATCCATCATTACCGCGAGGGATTCCGGTCCGCGGTCCGGTATCCATCCGGACCTACTCATCGCTAAATCGAACGTCGAAAATAGTTCGAGTTTTGTTGATTTATTTTGTTGGAATAACAAAGCAAAACCGAATAAAATGGACCTAGAAGACGGGTTTGATGATTTGTTAGCAGAAATTAGTGAACCAACTTCACCTAAAAAGCCAAAAATCGAGCTCGATCCTGAACAACCACCGCAGCCGGGTACGGTTCTAACTTCCTATCACCAGCCACAGGCACCGTAGGAAAAAGAAAGCAAGTAATGATGTTAGGTTGTCTAAGGTTTGATCAATCCGTAGGTATGATATTGACTGAACCAATGTTGGAACAAACTTTCAAAGCATAGCATAGAATAGTGGCCTGGACAAGCCACTGCATCTAAAAAATTGTCTCATCTAAACTCCTCTCCCTGTGTATAGGCACAGGTTGCCAGATTTATTTGTTATCATCATCAGCATTGACAGCTCAAATAATAACCAACTGCTGGGTAGTTCATTCATCCATGCCTTTCCCTTTCTATAGGTACCTATATTATTTTAACTTCCACCTGGCTGATGATCTGCCCCTGTTTGTATTTATTCTTCTATTATTCTATTTGTTACAGGGAAAGAGGTGTGATTTTATGTATGTATGTATGTATGTTACAGGTACATCAAAAGACATCACAAAACCCTCATCTTCAAAAACAAACTGTGTCTTAGTGAACCAGAAACAGGTATTGTCTTCTTAAGCTACATTTAAATCTTAAATTCTTTCCCCCTTACTTATGAAAGATGTTTAAAGTTGAACATTGGTTAAACAACGTCCTGTCTCTGTTTGTCACTATCCACAAATAAAGACAGGATGATGTTTAGCCAGTGTTTAACTTTAAACATCTTTCATAAGTAAGGCCCTTTGTGTTACTTAAAGTTGTAGGTAATTTCATTCTTGTTTACGCTGGTTCGTAGAGATTCCACAGGATGGAAAACATCTAATGCAACATCATAATAATTTACTTACCTTTACATTAACACTTTCGATCCGTTTGTACTTGTACTATTCTGATCACTCACATGATTAATTGAATGCATCATTATTGGTCTTGCTGTGGCAATATTAATTAGCTAGCTGTCAAGCTGTGAAACTAATTAATGGTCAGACTATATTTCTTACTCTGCTAAATAAATAGAAAATGCATTTGTGGATCTCTCTTGTAACCAACTTCTAACTCTTGTAACTAATAAGTTCTATAAAGGTAACTTTGTGATCAAAACACTGTAATTTCAGAGAGGCAATCCCCTACTTAAGTTCATAAAATGCGTTCCATGGGAGTTTGACGATATCACACCCGACTATGAAGTGGGTAAAACAATAAGCCTGTTATTCCTGTCACTGAGATACCACAATGTCAATCCTGATTACATACACAATCGGTTAAAAGAACTCGGGAGGAAGTATGATTTAAGAGTTCTATTAGTGCAGGTACAATACCTTGTTTTACTTACTGTTATTTTATCTTTTTTTAAGTTGACTAAGTAATGAAATACAATAAATAAATTAAGTAAGATCCAATAAGATTCTAACTGGATCACACCTTATTAGCGAGGTGACTTTGTTACCTTTCCACTAATAAAAAATTATACCTACCCAATATCATCAGTAAGATCGCAGGTAGGTGGATGCATGCTGCTTCCAACTGCCATACATGGAGATCTTTGAGGGAGGCCTATGTCTAACAGTGGATTTCCTACAGCTGACATGATAATGATGATGATATCATCAGTGAAGAGAAGTCTTTGTCACCAGTAACTAAACTACTTACTACAATATGTGTAACATGACTTTTCAAAATACAATTAGAACCAGTTGAGCCATCTAAGGATCGTTGTAAATCGATCTACAAGTAGCTTAACTGATCCAAGTCATTGCCGGTCTTAGCTTAATTTTATTTCAACATTTCAATACTTTTAATTTTATTGAATACAAACAATTTGAGTTTGTACATCTGTTATTTTAGTCATTTATAACATTGTATGCTGGCATTTAGCTATTAAAACTGACATTATCTTTTAAAGGTTCAATATACATTTTAGGTAGACTTGAAAGACCCACACACTCCGCTGAAGAACCTGACAAGAATATGCCTCTTAACAGATGTGACACTCATGCTCGCCTGGAGCCCTGAAGAGGCGGCGAAAATAATAGAAAACTACAAGGTCTATGAGAACAAACCACCTGATAAAATCATGGAGAAAATCGAGAATGATCCACATCAAAAGGTAATTCAACTTCTTGTTAAGAGAGTGGGAGCACTACGGTTTTCGTAGCGCGTTTTTGAGCAGCGCGTACGAAAAACCACTGTCTATCACTTTAAGGCTGATTTTAGCCTCACGCTCACCTATCAGCGCTTTCGCGCTGATAGGCGAGTGATCTTTATTACAATGAAATAAGGATACTGTTTGTCCATCACTGACGAGAGCAATCAGCGTAGGTAGCCATTTCTGCTAAAATCAGCGTAAACTAGTGTGCCCACTATCTCACAGCTTTTTTTTTAATCTAATTTTTAAGGTATTATTTCATTAGAAATGAAAAATCTTACCAAAATTTTCAATTCCGACGGGATTCGAACCCGCAATGATACAAACGATCCTCCTTAAGCCGGAGTGCCTTACCATTCGGCCACGGAATCCTTATTACGTCAGGTTGAAAATCTTGATAAGCTCATATTGATCATATTTTCTAATGAAATAATACCAAAGTGTGGTTTAACACTATAAAAATTAAAAAAAAAAAAAAAAAAAAACTTATAATTTTTAAGGTACTGGCATAGTCAAGTATTACTGGCATAGTCGGTGTCTGACTATGCCAGTTCCATAAAGTTCTTCTACTTTATTTTACACTTCTCATCTCACAGCTTGCCGAAAAAACCCTGTCCGATCCGAGAAATGCTCGTTCCTGGGCAGTTCGTACAATTCCTAATTTGCCCTATTGGGATTCTTTGCCCCTTTCAGATTGGACAAGGTTTTTATAACACTGTATTTGGTACAAGCCTACATTTTGCAGAAATTAGTAATTCATACGACACGTGACAGGTTGCAAGCCCATCGCGGCTATTAGAAAGATAGCTGATTTCGTCACGGAATTTTCCTTCACACTTTTAGCTCTGTTTTGTTGGTGGAGTTACTAACATATTTTATTAAGTATCTTGTTTTTTTAAAAGCTTTTTTGTGTAGGTAGGTATTTTAATAGTATTCATCTACAGATTCTACAGGTTAGATTAAGTACGATGAAACGTGAGTTAATTGTTTGTCAAAAAACAATGCATTTGAATGGGCGCAAATGTACGTCACACTAAAACGTCCTGCAGACTGAATGAATAAAATTTCTGTTTCACTGATAGCATTATAATTCGTAACCATTTAAAAATGAGTTTATGTTTTGTTCGAAACAAGCGTTTATGATCGTGATGTCGTTATTGAAAACGCGGGACTATTAAAACGAGCCTAAACACGACGTTGCTTTTTTAAGCAAACACGTGCTGCATTTTGATGGGTCTTAAACACACCAAAATGCCATCTGCTGATTAAATAGGTGTCTTGACAAAATAAACACGTCAGGGTTTACTAGTTCTAAGTAAAATCTAAATTTTGCGTGATCAGTGATCTGAAGCTGAAGCTTTTATAGTTTTAAACCGACTTTATTTTAATTACAATTTCACAATATTCGTATTCTTCACATTCTTTCAACTTTCTAACATCAACATAGTTTCAGTTTTTTTCAAAATATGGATTGTGAAGTCAAAATTCAAAAATTCAAAATTCAAATATCATTTATTCAGTAAGACCGCTATGACCACTTTGACACACCCATGTGTAATTAGTTGTTTTCTTTTTAATGTTTTGTTTGAATAATTAACATAAATCATACGTCTCATACGAAGTTGTACGTGATCGTGATCACAAAATGAGAGGACACGATAAGACATTACAAAGTCCAAAATCCAACGGCCTTCGTTCATCCATGACAGAGGATTTTGGGCAACTCACATAAGTTTTAAAGGGATTATAGAAAAAAACCTTCTTTAACCATTTTCAAACTCAAATTTGTATTTATTTCGTAAAAGAATCAGCGATATTCCAAACGCTAAAATCAATTTAATCGCGTCAAGTTCAATTACAATGCAACCTGCATAAACCTAAAACCGTCCACCGATAAAGTGATTTCCAGTCATAAAATCAAAATATATTTTGTTTTAGATCATAAACGCGTTAACGTCGATAAAACCCGTCAACAAAACAGACGCGATGACATTAATCACCACATTTGGGACACTGGAGAACATTATCAAAGCAACCGAAAACAGATTGGCTGAGTGTCCGGGTTTTGGCGCGACTAAAGCGAAAAAGCTCTACAAAGCTCTACATGAGCCATTCCTCAAACGTGGCCAAGTAAAACAGACCAAAGATGAATTCGATGGAGATATCAGTTTAGAGGACGTTGAGAAACTAGAAAACGAAGTACAAACCGAAGAGAGTAAAGGAGAAAATGAAGGTAAAAGTGAAGTACAAAATGTCTAACGTAAACAAAAACATAAAAATCTGTGATAGTAGGCAATAAAACCAGTCAATCAAGGTGTTGTTTTATTAAATCTCAAGTGCGTATCCCATTACAGAAAGGTCCTTGGGGTTTGTTTTGGATCCTAGCACGTATTTTTTGTGCATTGTGCGTCCAAGCTTGGCGTCTGAAGCCGGGCGAGTTCAAAATAAACGAGCACTGAGCAGCGCTCAACCGGCTTCGAACGCGGTTAGACGCGTCTTGCCTACGAGTGCCGCGTTTGTTTATTTTATTTCCCGGCGATCGTTGGCGGGAAAAGATTTAAAAGTGCGTGAATAATCTTTTCAGCCAGTATTAAATTTAATTAAAAAAAGACAGAAAAGTGGATACAAAAACTTTTTTGTAAGACTGCTTTGTAGAGCAATTCGTGATTTGATGTTTGTGTGAAGGATTAAAAAAGTACTAAAAGGTGTGATTATCAAAGGTGTGAACTTATTATTGGAGTTTGTTTTGGATGAAAGGACCGCTGCCTGTAGCGTGGATTTAACTTTGTGAGGTAAGTGACAAACATTCTTAAATTTTATAGGTGCTAATTAAATTAGAAATAAGCTATTACATATTTGCCAATTATTTTAAGAAGCGGTCATGGTGTAGCTTGCTTACTCTTCCTTGATAGATCATCGAAGTTAAGCGATGTTCTGCGCTGTCAAAAAATGTATGGGTGACTGATAAAGTGATAATGCTATTAGCAACTGAGCACTTCTGTGTTTTAGAAGGCACGTTAAATTATTAAGTCATTGGCAGTCAACTATTAAGACTACGGGCCTCCAGGTGGCCTAAAAACTCCGTCACCAAAGTTGGCCACTAGCGTAGGTATTAAAAACTTAAATTAAGTTTATTAAAAACTTAAATTAAGTTTTGACGACCTCTGTGGCGCAGTGGGTGAAGGCCCGCCTGTGACGCAGGAGGTTGCGGGTTCGATCCCCGCCGCGGGACAAATGTTTTTTATGATCTGCAAATATTTGTCTTGGGTCTGGGTGTTTTCTATGTATAATATGTATGTATTTACAAAAAAAATTGTTGATTTGTATTAACGTAGTACTTATATCAGTCATGTGGTTCCCATAACACAAGCTCTGTTTAGCTTGGGGCTAGATGATGCTGTGTGAAATATCCAGCATTATTTATTTAGGTATTTATTTTAATATAAACTTAATTTAAGTTTTTAATACTTATTTGAAATAATTTAGAAAGCATATTAAAATCTCATAGACCTATAAGTACCTACACATAAAAGCATTTTTTTTTGTTCGCATGTTATCGTGTCTGGAATCTGTATTTGGTATGCAATATCTTGCTAATAAATAATTATTCCTACTACTGAGTACAAGCAAAGCCAAAAATCATGAAATCTCTAATCACAGTGGCTGTATGTAATTTGATACTGTTTTTACCAATACGTAGGTATATAAGGCTCTTACAGAGTAGCTAATACCACTTTGAATTACATTGTAACTAAAAATTTACATATTTCAAACACAAAATAATAATTTAACTTCACTATTAAAAGAATTACACTGTATAGATAATACTAAGTCTTCGTATGTATAATTACAATTTACGACACGCATAGTATCAGTAATTTCAATACGTAAAAAATAATAGGTCTTAAAAACTAGCTGCCGGCTCTAGACGGGTCCAATGGAACAGGTGAAGTTGGCACGTGCCTGTCAGGTGTATATATGCGATATTTTTTCGTATTCAGCATTATTATTATCCACTAGTTAATTATAGTATGCCAATTGTAATTTATTTGTAAGTTATCGAAATACATTTACAACAACATTGTGTTTATTAGTAAGTACCTACTTACTTGGTTTTCATTTTGTACAGTCTTCTCCAAAAGGTTTCATTGAGGAGTCTAACTGCAAAACAAGTTAATTTCATCTCACTGACCAATCTGTAAGTTTCCGAGAATTCATCTCTTATTATAAAATAAACGCATGCGCTTAATTTCGACCTGTTTTTAAGCCAGTTTCAAAGATGATTTAGATTACCTTTATAAATTATAATAAAAATAAAGTTAAAAGCGATTAAGTAAGGACTAATAATTTCTTACATTATTTTCAATCCTGTTTTTCGAATTTTAAAGTTTTATTAATACAATAAAATCTCTTAAAAACAGCGGGAGCCAGTAGCTATTGAATCCTCCTCCAATTAACATCAAAACAAGTTTATTTCAATCAACATAGAACGGGATTCTGTTATTTTATAAAACAACAAAACAACTACTATTTATTTATAAAATTTCACACATTCATTAAAATTCAAAAAAATTCAAGCTTAATTATAAACTCACTGCTATAAACCAAACTATAGTTTGAGTAGTATGTTCAGGTCAACATAACTGTCATTTACAAAGCTTCTTAGGTTTCTAATGCCTGTGTACATACAAAGCACAGATGGTCCGAATGAGCTGCCTACACGCAAATACATAAGTTCCATTTACCTCTATAAAGATTGTTGGTAGAAAGGATTTTAAAATGTTTGCCTTGTTTGAGTTCACATTGATGTTCTATCACGGATGCGCACCGTTAGCTAAACATGGTCAATTTAATGTGTGATCCTACAATTTAAGAACAGTTATACATAATTATACTACACTAGCATTTATACCGTGCTACACTCTATTGCACATTTTGCAAGCCCAATTTAACAGCTAAATGCTGGTAGGTAAATGTGGATCTACAATTAGGTATAATTTTATAGGTTAATGCACTGAATGAATCAGTTAGAAATAATGACGTGGAATAAAAATAGAACTTGTATAACTTGTTTAAGTACAGATAATTTACAAAAGAGATTAGATTTTCAAAATGAATGTACGCCTAAGCCAAGTAAAACAAATCTAAAGACCGCATTCGTAAAGCAACAATGTATCTACCTAAGCTTTAGAAAGCCGCAACTGACTTTTAAAACCACTGAACGCCACTTCATCCGTTTTTGCTCCATTTTTGTATGACCTTTAAACTTATCGATGTGCGGTTCGTTTCAAGAATATTGGTCTAATCTTAAAAGTGCAGTTTTAGTTTTAGAGAGCTTCACAATCAGATTAACCTTTTAGATCAGTGGTTCTTAACCTATGGTCCGCGGACCACTGGTGGTCCCTGGAACCATTTGAAGTGGTCCGCGAAGCTATCCAAAAAAATTAAACAAGCGACAAAGGATCAAAGTTGAAAGAGAAAACTTACTGTTGGTGGTCCGCGGCAAGTCAGAAAGTTTATCAAATGGTCCCTCATCACTAAAAGGTTAAGAACCACTGTTTTAGATAGTGAGGTTGGTAAGGAAGTCGCACATGTGTTTCAGGTTTCTGTGATGATACGATCTGTTAACTGGCAGGCTTATTGCTAGTCTTACTCGTATTATATTTTAGTATCTGGGCGACCGAGCTCTGCTCGGGTGAAAATAGAAAAAAAAGTACCTACTTACTTCAAAAAAGCAAAAGAAAAAGACAACAAAAATTCAAAAACTTGTCCAGTAGTTGTTTATGCAAGAAGTATTCATTGTAAAACTAACTGATCGAAATCTTTGTGTTAAGTTAAATATCTTCTAATTAAAAAGTGTCATTGGGAAAATTTAAATTTGAAACGATAGCCGACATACCTAGATGTTTTTTTTCTAATCTATCCGTACCTTTGAACGCGTACTATGTTGAAATTCTTGAACCCTGAAATTCTGATAAAACTCAATGAATAGATACTTACCATAGAAGCGGCTAAAGCTATGGGCGAAAACTAGTCCTATTAATAACGTTTTCAATCGGTACCTAGTCCCCAGTCATCCCAAACTGGATTCAAATGTCGTGATCATACATGACTACGCAATAGCATCTGAAGGAATCGTGTGACAACTCTCTCGATCGTGATGGCTTTAATCGCGATATAGCCCACATCACGAGCGACTAATCTGTACCAATCTGAATGTAGAGTCCAGACAATGGCGCGGGAAAAACGCGGCGACAGATTTTACGCGCGGTTTTGTATGTCTACATAAGGTATTTTATCGCTGTTTTAATTACTTTGCATTGCTTTAGATCTTCTTCTGTCGGTTCATACAAGTTTTGAGCAGAAAGTCGCCACCTTCACAGCATTTCGCTCGTGCTTTCTGACTTTGTTCTTCATAGATAGACATAAATCAAAGATAAACGGAACGTGGCCATAAAATGGATGCTAAGTTAAGTTAGGCACCGCAAAAAAGTGAAATAAAGAAGTACATTTATGCATCGGTCCTGGCTTCGAACTTTCTAAATAAATTCTTGCTAACTCTGAGTTTACTGACTCATACGGGCTGACTCTTATGGTTCATATGGTTGTGTTTCTATTTCCAAGAGGGTCATCCTTTTAGTCGCATTCTGTTCGTGGTCCCCATCGATATCTAAGTTTTCCAGAGGTATGTGGGGTCAACAACGGTTCTTTGATTAGGTTCTAAAATTATACGTTTATACACAGTGATACAGACCTGTTCAAGTTCCATAAAATGTTCATAGGCACTTGAGAGGATTTAAAACATAAAACTCCACAGAGGGCCTACGAGATTCTCTGTTTCAGTTGTTTTAAGTTTTACTCGGTCGAATAAAAATAAAAAAAAGTTTTGGTTTTCGAATAATATCAGCTAAGCAAGGCATTTGTAATTTGTATACATACTAATTTTACCAAAATGATCAAAATAACACGGTTTAAAGAACAAACTACTTTTGTCGCTGACCATACCAGCTATGTAGAGTACGTAGACTAGACATGCGAATGAAAGTTCAAGCTTATATTGTTTCGTTGTTTTCTGTTCTCCTTTACACCTATTGTGTTGTTTTCTTGTTCCGTACGATTTGTTTACCACGATATAGCTAATTTGATTTATCACTTCGTTTGCATCGATACAGTTATCATTCATCAGAGCTACGTGTTACGCCATAGTTATCGAATTTTAAAAGCCGTTATTTGACTTAACTTGTATCTTTGTAGTCATATCTGTAATCAAAACAAATGTGAGTAAAAAAATAAAATCAGCAAAAACAAGCACAAAAAATTTATGATTTTTACACGTGATAAACATTTAAACGCAACTAAATTTTGCTAATTAATAAAAATATTCTGCTCAAACTTTATGGCTTAACTCGGGTTCGAAAAATACATGATAACATTAATCTGGCTTATTAGTTCTACCCAGAGCACTAGGGTATCTATTGTAAAAGCCAGAGAGCAAAATGTTTTCTTATTTCCCTGCATTGTGGTCAGGTTTATAACCCCAGAGAGCCTTGGACTGGACAATCTCAGCCTACAGAGGACAGTCTCAAAGAAATTTCATACATAGTAGAATGCTGACTGACAGTTAATGTACAAAGGATTTTGAACCTTATCACGACTACACAACGATCTATTATCATTTAATCTTGGTTATAAGGATTGTTGGTCTTGTTGAGAGGCTTTCTTGGGTGCTTTGTCTCTTTCACACAGTTGCAAAAAGAAAGAGACACAGCGCCCAAGTTTTATTTCAAGCGGACCGCGTTTTCTGTATCAGTGCGCGTTCCAGTTACGTTAGTATAAAAATTCCTTGGACAGTCTTTGTGAGTTTTGACTTTGACGGATGATGGTCATTACCATAATGTCACCAAACGTCTAAACTTTAGTGGTCTTCGATAGATTTTAGATATAATGCATCTTCACGGTAGTTTATCCACGCTACTTTGGTAAAGTGAATATTTTAATTCGGCTTTGAAATGCTATAATGCGATTCGATCGTTGGTGGTCCTTTACTTTCTAATCATTAAAGTATATCACGGTATTGTGAATGCCTGTTGTACTTTTCAATCCTTTCTTTTTTTTTTTTCTTTTTAAGTTAGTCGTAAGCGTAACTCTAATGTCTGAATTTTAAAGTTTTTAAGCCATTAGTTAGGTACCTAGGGCACACTCAACGACCATAGCGTAGACCGAAGAAACATTGGTCACTAATTTAATTTTAACATAGACGATCTATCAATCTACTACGAGCAATTCGATCCTTTCCTTTCACTGTAAACTCGTCTTTGATTTTCCCAATGATTTCTTGCAGTAATTTTAAAATCTTGTCCTTGATGCTTCCACATCCACGCAAAAAAGTCATTAGTCGCTCCTATTCAGATTCCTCGTATCTAAATAAAACGATATAAATAATAACACTGCTATTGCCGCTTGACTCGTGCCATCGCGCGGGTCGGCGCACGCGCAGCCTCCGTTCTTGCTCCTTTTGTGTTACGTGTAATCACCTTCGTGATGTTTGGATGTGTGCGTGCCTTTCAACACACGAGCCACAAATCTCTGGACAGGCAACATAGCGTCCAGGTATATGTACGAGTATGTACCTACTTTAACGGACTTTGTTTGAATTTAGAGCGTCTACGTCTTTGGATATTGAAGTTGCTCTAATAAAAGTGAGAGCACGTTTTATTTTGGTTTGTTACTTTGTATTTGAAATATTTTCAAAACCAGTTCGTATTAGTCAATGATCTTTTAAACTTCAAAAGTATTAGTTCAATTTCACCTCAAGTTCACTTGCGTTTAAAAATGTTTTGTATCTACTTACCTACCTATCTCTATCGTGTCCTCGTTTTTGTGCTACTTCATATAAGCCATGTAGATTGAATCGCAGGTCACATACCTAGATGTATATCAATTTGTGTCAAAACTTGAGCTTCTGTTCAAGTGAAATCAAGTTTTGGCTAGAGTTTTAGCCCGAGGCTTGATCGCGGCCGCAATCTCTAGCATGTTATACCTACTCGTAGAATTATAATATAATAGCAGACAAGAGAAGCAAGAATGCCCATTACATTTTTCTGTCTGGCTTGACTGGCATACATTATTGTAGGTAAATCGATATCCTGCAAGATATGCTTTTTATCACAGTGTTTCTTTACTAGATACTTGCGTATATTGTGATAGTCATCTTTATATTCAAAACAGTGGCAAATGGATGAAATTTATCGCTTGATCTTTGAACTAACCTAGGAAAACGGGTAAACATGGGGTAACAAGTTGAATCGGCTACTAAATTCCTATTGTTAATTCAATTCTCATTCAAAGCCTGCTTCATAAAAAGTGTTCATGGAGGATAATCTATTATTGTTCTGTGGTTCATATGTACCTACTTACTTACTTACATTAGCTTTTTACTTGATATTGCTACGTGGGTCCCCAAACAGGAATACCAATTTCTCAGTGTTAGAAATTGGTATACACTCAGTAGTGTCTTAAAAAAAGATTAAGTTTTATGATTCTCATAATGTATCGCCTTGAACTTTATAGGACTCGTCTGAAAGGCGAAGCTTTTAAGGTTATCGTGATTTATTTATAACCACGCACTTGAGACCGAACCATGTTTTTGTCCCTACTTTTAAAAATGACTTTCTTTCGAGTTCCATTCCCAGGAGTGTAACCACTTGAGTATTTTAAATACTTTATTATATTTTTTGCATTCGTTTTATAATCACATTTCTTTTCACACCAGGCACTTATGACAGAGATTAGATTATAATTCGTAGAAATAATATATCAACCTTTTTTTTAACTTTCTTTTAGCAGAAACTTTAATAAATAATGCACTCTATTTTGAATTTTTTTGTTGCTTTTTGAACAAGTCAATTACTACCTCTAACAAAAGTAAACAAACAATTTGAACGTAACCAACTATTGTATCACTTAGATCTTCCCAAAAGAGCGGTCATTTGACGAAAAGGCAGTGACTTGCACTCATCGAATGGTTTGTATTGAACGTTAATAGGCTCTTAACGTGACGTTACTAGATGTCATAAAAATGTTTTGTATTTGTTTGATGGCTTAAAGTTATTAATTTTTTGATTTACTTTCATAACACAACATTCAATCTTACATGTCTACCTAAATACGAGTATAATTGTTTGTTACTCTTACTAGGTAGGTAAATTGAATTGTAAAATTTTAGATTAGACATTTTTTAATTTTTGGTCCGTATCTTGATGAGATTTTTATAGACTCATTATTATTATGAGATCAATAAAACAACTCCCACCACATTGAAGAAGAAATGTTCATTTGTCAAAAGTGAATTTTGTACAAAAAACTTTCAACAAAAAGTTTCTAAAGTCCGCGTCAGCTTTGGAATGCAGGTCAAGTCGTCGTATTCGGTGATTATGTTTAATCATTACTTAGTTATAGTTATTACGCGTTCGTATCACGCTTTTAGCGGCATTTACACGATAGAGATTATCCCACGGATCCGGTCTGTAAAGATATCTGTAAAGATATCTTTAAAGATATCTGTACAGATAACCGCAGATTTTGGACTGGCGCGTGGAACGGTATAAATTTACAAAGTTTTTTTCTTGATTCTTGAATTTTGAACCTTGAATCTGATAGCCCCTCCAGACTCTCGAGAGAAAGCTCGGCGAGAAGTCTCGCCGAGACTTGTAACAGTCTCGCCGAGACTTCTCGAAGAACAAACAAGCTATCCACACTCTCAATTTTTCTCCGTCGTGATGTTTTAAATCCTTTGTCTCGGCCAAAAATACCGACACCGATCGGAGAACAGGCGAGCCAGAGAACAAGAAGGCGAGAAGCTCCTCACACTCACGCTTCTCGGGTGTTCTCGGGGGTTCTCGCAGAGAGTCTGGAGGCCCTATCAAATTTTGAATCTTGAATCTTTGAAGTGACAGCTGTCAAACTTCAAATGGCCATATCTCGGGAACTACTCGTCCTAGACTCCCCGTTCTCAGTTCAAATGAAAGCTATGACCAAGATCTTCATTTCAAGTGACAGCTGTCAAACTTCAAAGCACCATATCTCGGAAACTACTCGTCCTAGACTCCCCGTTCCCAGTTCAAATGAAAGCTATGACCAAGATCTTCATTTGAAGTGACAGCTGTCAAACTTCAAACCGCCATATCTCGGGAACTACTCGTCCTAGACTCCCCGTTCTCAGTTCAAATGAAAGCTATGACCAAGATCTTTATTTGAAGTGACAGCTGTCAAACTTCAAACCGCCATATCTCGGGAACTACTCGTCCTAGACTCCCCGTTCTCAGTTCAAATGAAAGCTATGACCAAGATCTACATTTTCAATAACAGCTGTCAAAATGACATCTGTCATCTGAAATGTAGATCTTGGTCATAGATTTCATTTGAACTGAGAACGGGGAGTCTAGGACGAGTAGTTCCCGAGATATGGCCATTTGAAGTTTGACAGCTGTCACTTCAAATGAAGATCTTGGTCATAGCTTTCATTTGAACTGGGAACGGGGAGTCTAGGACGAGTAGTTCCCGAGATATGGCCATTTGAAGTTTGACAGCTGTCACTTCAAATGAAGATCTTGGTCATAGCTTTCATTTGAACTGAGAACGGGGAGTCTAGGACGAGTAGTTCCCGCGATATGGCCATTTGAAGTTTGACAGCTGTCACTTCAAATGAAGATCTTGGTCATAGCTTTCATTTGAACTGAGAACGGGGAGTCTAGGACGAGTAGTTCCCGCGATATGGCCATTTGAAGTTTGACAGCTGTCACTTCAAATGAAGATCTTGGTCATAGCTTTCATTTGAACTGAGAACGGGGAGTCTAGGACGAGTAGTTCCCGAGATATGGTCATTTGAAGTTTGACAGCTGTCACTTCAAAGATTCAAGATTCAAAATTTCAGATTCAAGGTTCAAAATTCAAGAATCAAGGATCGAAATCCGAGATCGAAACCAAGGATCGAAATCAAGGATCGAAATCAAAATCAAGGATCAAAATCAAGGATCGAATTCAAGGATCGAAACCATGGATCGAAATCAAGCGCTGATTTTGTCGAGCGCGATAAAGTAAAAATATCCTGAAATTTAAATGACATGGGCACACTACTAATCCAACAACGAGTGTGAAAGAGACAAAGCTACCAAGAAAGCCTCTCAACAAGACCAACAATCCTTATAACCAAGATTAAATGATAATAGATCGTTGTGTGGACTGTACAGATATCTGTAAAGATATCCGCGGATAAAACTAGCGGCCTTTAAACGGTAGAGTTTTTAGCACGGATCTGGACTGTACAGATTATCTGTAAAGATATCTTTACGGATATCCGCGGATAAAACTGTCAAAGGTTGGAATGGCAGAGATCGATCCGCGGGAAAATCCGCAGGCCGATCTCTGCGTGTAAATGCTGCTATTGTAACATTCTTTTTAAAATATTTGGATTTTTGAATCACGGACCTAAGACGTCATAAAAATTGTAGAGGTAAAGTTGAGATGTAAGAAGTTTTATCCGAACCTATTGAACCAATTATAAAAAATATTTCACATGTGGAGTGGAGACTGCATTATCTCTGAGTGTCATAGCTATGTTAGTTTAGTAGATACCAGCGAAACCAGAAGAGCTAGTAAAATACAAATTGAATGCGCCAAGTTAGTAAAGTATAAATTCCTGTTCCTTCTATATTTCTACATCCACTTCATACAGCTAAATTACCGTTGACGTTCAAGCAAAGTCTACAAAATCGGCTTAGTAGTCCATTCGAAGTAAGTTTGAACTAGTAACAAAATTTTTCGGCAGCTTACGAACATCCATCTGAGTATTCTAAGTGAACATGGATGACCATCAGCTAGGTTTATTGACAACGAGCAAAATTAAATACCTATAGACCATAATGCGGTCACGCTTCCGACTGGCAGTGGTTTGGATCAGAGCTAATTATAGATCGTTTACAATCCTTAGACAGCTCATCTGGTTGTTATTGTATTTTGTAAAGTTATGTAAATATGTACTTGGTAGTTTATTTTCTGTACTTCAATAAATGTAATTTTGTAAAAAAAACGGTTACGTCATAATAAGAATTAATAGCGGGTAACCAAAACCTTACGATCTTTTTTAATCAACGCACGAAGAAACTGGTTCCAGTTCAAATTAATTTCGGGCGTGGATTAACCACGGTGCATGTGTACCTACCTATATAGCCATGGATTCTTCGCCCTGTAACTTGCTCATATTTGGACCCATCGATATGCGTTCATATAGGTAGGGCTATTGATTGATCAATTATTATAATTGAAGGCTTCTTGAGAAAGCTTAACAGAAATCTACTTAAAAGTGAATTAACTTAATGTTTCTAAAGTTACGATCGTAAATCGACTGCATTTTTGGGTCTTTAAGCTTATGAGAGAGATAACAGGAAGATAAACGAAAGTTTTTAGAAAGGAAAATGTTAGGTAACATGTCATTACTATATCTTAACAAAATTTGTTTACCTACAGACTTAACAAAAACAGCTTTGCAATAAAAAATATGATCGCCAGCCATGTGTGTGTGTTTATTCCGACATCAAAATTTCACTGCCTGGCGTAATTTCATTTACTTAGGTACTATTTCTTGTTACTGCATCCGTAAATAAAAACCGGGATGTGATTGCGTCATTATTTAACCTGATTCTTATTATCGACTGATCGCGATATATCGGAAGTGAAGGCACAGATTGTACCTACTAGTAGTGACTAAAATAGTACCTACAACTTGCAGTGTTTAACAACATGTAAACTTGGCACGTTATTGAGCGGGACTTAGGATTCAGGGGACGTAACGTTCGGACTTGTTTATAGGTATTCGTGTGTTGTGAACGGTTGTCTATGTATGAAAATAAACTTATTTAAATTCATTATCTGATTCGAATGTATCGTGTCTAGAATCTTCTTACAATTTCTTGTCCACCAAAACTCTTGAAGCAATTCGGTGGTGACTTGATACTGTAGTTCAACCGAGGGACAAATATAAATCTATTTTACCTTAGTTCTGAGTAAGTAATGTGAAATAATACCCCACTATCCTGACTACGTCCACTAGCATTACAAAATTACGCCAGTAGGTACGTATGTGCCATAACGGGAGCGGCCATGGCTACGCTCGCTGAAAACTAAACACAGATGTGTGTTTTTACAAGCAAACAAATTCCGTAAATATGAATTGACTAAGAGGCCTTTAATGTATGCTAAATTGTATACTTGGGCAATACTTAACAATTACCATTTCTATTTCTAGACATGCTAACTGCCTCATCCTCATTAGCAGAAAAATCACAAAACATAAAATACACTTAGGTAAGTAAGTAATAAATTTTCGCAATAGTGCATAAAAACTTTAAAAGTTGGGAATAACTCGTGAATACTGTATCTAAGTAATTGGTTCGTGGAATTGGCCATATGGGCAGAAGCGAGGGACTCGTCTGCAACAACAGTTACTGATATCACAGCCCTGTAAAACACATGTTTGTTTTTTAACCTTTGAACGTGAACCCAATGATACAAAAGACCTTCAGGACAACATTTTTTGCAATACCACGTAGCTCAGATTCAAATGTAAAATAGGTATTCATTCCACCTTACCTTTTAATCGAAAGAAACAGCTGCATCTCATCTTACATCTTTATCGTCAGTTGAAACATAATTTTGTCACATATTTCCATCATTCAACGCGCGACATCGTCCGTCCGTCTCAAGAATGTCATGTCATTTGCCCCCGCCATTAGCGTTGAGATATGTTTTTGTGCCACTTGAACTTGGATACTCTTCCTACATTCTTTCGTAAATGATCATTCGTAGCTACACAAATCCACAACTCTGCTTGTCAATTGAAAGCATGATTTAACTTGCAATGTAAATTGTCTACTCGTAAAAAGACAATAACAAAA
Source organism: Camptogramma bilineatum (assembly GCA_958496255.1). NCBI lineage: Eukaryota > Metazoa > Arthropoda > Insecta > Lepidoptera > Geometridae > Camptogramma > Camptogramma bilineatum. The sequence goes on from OY292458.1 coordinate 12,151,047, forward strand.
TCTATTGCGCTCTTTGTTTTGAAACAATGTGCGGCTTTGGACGACTCATTATCGTCGGCAACAATAGTCGCCGCAGTGAAAGGCATCATAACGTCTAATTGTGCAATTAATATGAAACCCGGCTTATTAACCCCAATGTTTCAATTACAATAATGAGAAATCAGAACAAGACTGAACCCCTCGACGTGTGAACCGAACCAGCTTCTTCAATCTCTGCGATAATTTCTCTGATGCTATCTATTCGAATGGTATAATTGCTGGGAATGTTTTAGGGCTTACACTGCATTTTGTGTCCACTTATAGTCCGAGAAACGTCATTTCTCTTGTAATACATCCATGAAGATGAGAGGGTATGTGAGCAAACAATGAAATGATGAGCACGGGTCCGCCTTTACCATGTCTCTAATTTAACAAGTTTTAATTTTATGGATAAATCAAGAGTTTTGGGTTTATACCTATAATTCTACGAAACAAAACTTAATAAATATTGAATACATCATCTTGAATAATAGATCCAATGACTTATTTGGCTATAATTAGTATCTGCTTTAAGAATATAGGTAAAATCTTATAGACCCAGTAAACGTTACCCGGAAGCAAATACAATGCACCAATGTAAACCAATAAACACACGGTTATTAACTTTTCAATAACCGCTTATCTTTCAGATGTCGCGATATAAGCACCAGAATGGCGTAGCGTGAGTGATGGTGACTGCAATGGCGACCTCGGGTTACGAGGAACTGCGACCTCAGCACTCCAGAGACGGGTCAAGGGACTCGGGGATATTTCACACAACCAAGGGCTTATGGAACGCCCCTGGTTTGAACAACTGCTTTCTGAACAGCGCTGTGCAGGTAAGCCTTTTACTCCTATTGTTCATCTGATGGGATTGTACCACACTGATAAATGTTCCAGCGAAAATATTCTTTGCTGCACGGAAATAAAGAACCTTTTCTTTTATCAATAAAAGCACGGTGAGCTGACCGTCCGGGATTTTAAGACACATTGAAGAGAGCATTATCGTCACTCATCAGTATTATCTTTCTGTCCTTATTCCAATTTATTTGCATTACTTTTCCCCGCTCGCTTCACCATTTCACCAACCATATCAGAGGAACATTATATTACATACCTACCCATTTGTCTGTAGCTCTACCAGAGTGAAGATATGCGTGTGAGTGTGTACGTTCACTGCCGACATTCGCGAAATTCTTGGAACAAATCACGATTCTTAGCAGTATTGTACACGCACCACGTGTTTGTTGACTTTGGTGGGCGGACGCTGTATTGACAAGCCGAAGCCGAGCTCAAAACATGGGCGTGATGAGATAATCGTGAAATTTTAATTTGTTTACGTCATAAGTATTTTAAGGATGGCTCCATCGACTTCTGCTTTCTAGATTTGCGTGGTGAAAGAACAAATAATTGCTTATTCAGTGTGCAAATATGAATATAAGCAAAGATCGTTTTCTGAAAAAAAAACAACGGTTTAAAATACATGTTTTGGGACACAGTATGCCTACTTAGTTTCAAAGAGTTACGAAAGTTAAATGCGTTTTTTAACACTTTAAATGATGGGGCTTCGTTATCTCGACCTCTTGACTTGTGGGCTTTAAAACATTTTAGTGCCTAATCCGTTTTTAAAGATGACGTAAATAATATTCAGAGATAAATCGAGAGGCATTTGTTGACGTCAGAGGCACTGCCGAGGTATTATTTAAATTTCATCGAGTAAGCTGGGAGCTTAATCCTCTATTTGAATATTTAACAAGGTACTATGAACTGTCAAGCTTGTTAAACCCATTTGTATTCCATACATAGATATTATACAAAATATTTCTTCTTTGGTCAGTCGTATTCCTAGTTACCTCTGATTCAATATTACACTGTCTCACACATCTTCTAAGCTCATCTTTGGATTAAGTAGTTATATTTCCGATTATTGGGCGTCAATGAAAATCGTGTCTTAAAAAATCTGATAAAATATTTCACCTCGATCACGGTCAAAGGTACAAGTCAGCGGTCAAACCACAATACAATAATGGTTTGGTGACATACGAGTAACGGCGTGTACTCATTTACGCGAGCTTTTCCACTCACACGGAATTAGGACCTATAGTGTAACCTTAAGGTTGTTTATAGAATGTAATGATGTGATGATGACACCGATGGTTATTAGCATTAGGGGTCGTGTTGAAGATGGAACCTGTTTCAGGTTTACGTCGCGTATGTTTGTTTCCTTCGTAGATTGTTCTCTGTTTTCTATTATGCATTGTGCGTACGACTGACTTTATGCTGTTGTGGGTAGGTTCGTGTATAGATGTAAAAGTACCTTCAAGATTAATATATCAGTGTTTAACCAGGCTCGGTCGTTTCATTACACTACATGGTGACAGCGGTGGTTTTATTCAATTTATAAGCGTAAAAGTATAGTAGAATCTATTGTTTTCGTGGTACAGTGTTGCGTAACCTGTTATTTACGTTTTGTGACGATGGAACACGCTCGACCACCGGCAGAATTGAGCCTGGATGGCAGTCCAGTCAGCCGGGCTGACGCTTGGAAGCGATGGAAGACACAGTTTAGCCTGTTTTTAAAAGCATCTGGGGTGCATAAAGAGGAAGACGGAGTGCAGGCTAGTCTACTGATTAATTTAATTGGACCCGAGGGGTTCGATGTCTATGAAACTTTTTCATTCAAAGATGACAGTGAAAAAGATAACGTCGCCATATTGCTGCAAAAGTTTGACGAATATTTCGGTGTGAAATCGAATATAACGTTAGCGAGATATAATTTTTTTACTAGAAGTCAAGAAAACGGCGAGTCGATTTATCAGTACGTCACCGCATTAAAATTATTGAGCAAAAATTGTGAATTTCAAAATTTAGAAGAAGAACTGATTCGCGACCGTATTGTTTGCGGCCTAAGGAATACAGTGGTGCGAGATCGGCTACTGAGAACGGATGATTTGACTTTGGAGAAAGCTATAAAGATCGTTCATGTCAACGAAATATCGTGTAATAGCAGCCGTGTGTTGGAGACACGCGGCGCTGGCCAGACTTCAGCGGCGGCGCACGTGGACGCGCTGGGCGTGCGCGGCGCCAGCGCCGGCGGGTCGGGCCGGCGGCGCCCCGCCCGCGGTGCACGCGGGGCCGGGGGCCGCGGCCGCAGCCGCTGGACCTCGCAACCACGCTCTGCGTCGGCAGCCCGTTGTTTAAAGTGTGGAGGACAGTGCAGTGTTCCGGCGGAGTGTCCGGCTAATTCTGTGCAGTGTTATGTGTGTGAAAATCATGGTCATTATGCTAGGATGTGTAAGGTAAAGAAAGATGTCAAAAAATTGTATGACATTGGACTTCATGAAGAAAAATCGGACGAGGACGACGATGATGAATGTGAGTCATTTTTTATTTCCACATTGTATAATGTTTCCGAAGTGAAGACTGGGTCCGAGGACTGGTTTCAAGTACTGAGTGGGAAGTGCGGTCCAGAAAAATTTAAATTAGATACCGGTGCTGATATTAATGTTTTATCATACACACGTTTTGTAGCGATGGGTTATGATCCAAAAATTATAAATAAGGATTATAATGTTAAATTACAGTCGTACAGTGGTGAATTTATACCCATTAAAGGAATTTGTAATTTAGTGTGGCGATATAAAAACGTTCAATATGATTTAAAATTTGCAATTGCTGCTATTAACTGTCAAAGCGTGTTGGGGCACCAAGCTTGTGTAGCGTTAGGATTAGTTAAAAGAATTCAACAAGTAAGTCTGTCAGAAAATGAAGATTTATTCAATGGGTTGGGTTGCTTGCCCGGTGAATACCATATTGTGATTGACAAAAATGTGGCACCAGTGGTTTGTGCCTCACGAAAGGTACCTTTAGGCTTACGTGATAAACTACAGGAGGAATTAAATAGGATGACGCAACTGGGAGTTATTAAAAAAGTGTCCTATCCTACACCGTGGGTAAATTCGTTGGTGGTGGTTGCTAAAAAAAAATGGTCAACTACGTGTGTGTTTAGATCCGAGGCCCCTCAACGTAGCTATACAACGCGCACATTATCAGTTGCCAACAATAAATGAATTAGCTACCAAACTTCATGGCGCTAAATATTTTTCGGTTTTAGACGCTAACTCTGGGTTCTGGTCAGTAAAACTAGATAAAGAGAGTGCTGACTTATGTACTTTTAACACCCCTTTTGGAAGGTTCCAGTACTTACGCCTCCCTTTTGGCATTAACTGTGCCTCAGAAGTGTTCCATGCCAAGATAAAACAGCTCTTAGAAGGTTTACAAGGAGTAGAATCATTCATCGATGACATAATATGTTGGGGAAGTACCAAGCGTGAGCATGATTTGAGATTAAATGAATTATTTAAGAGGGCTCGAGAGATTAATTTAAAATTCAATAAAAGTAAATGTAGAATAGGAGTAGAGGAGGTGAGGTATTTAGGTCATGTCTTTAACAAAGACGGAATGAAGGTAGATTCTGAAAAAATAAGAGCAGTAAAAAATATGCCTGAACCAACGGATCGCAAGAGCTTGGAACGATTTTTAGGAGTAGTTAATTATCTGTCTAGATATATACCTAATTATTCGGATCTCACATTTCCTCTTACTAGATTATTGAAAAAAGATGTCGCGTGGTGTTGGGAAATGGGTCATAAGGCCGCGTTTGAGAATCTAAAAAACGCATTATGCAATGCACCGGTTTTAGAATAGAGAACCTGCATTATTGTTATTTTTGCTTTCATTTGAATGAATTTTATGTAGAATAGACCACGAGTTTAAAAAAAAATTAAAATACTTCAATTTAATGTAAAAAATTGCGGTTTCAAACTGACCGTTTAAATTTTCGCGCGCAAACGGATGTACAGTTACGATGACGTCACTCGTGTCGAGGAGAACGTTAAAAAGGACCTAAAACTATAAAACTAATTTTATTGATAATAAACCCTATAGCCATCGGAACATGGTTCTAAACTTAATAAAATAATAATAAATTAAAATGAAAGTCTACCTGTCAAGAGATGGCGTTTTGCGAAATATTTTTATTCAGCTACTTGTCGCGAGATGGCGTTATCTACCGTTATCAATTGTTAGTCTTTATCTACAAGACATAAGATTGATAATACAATGGCTATTATTCTTGGTCCACTAAACACAGCTATCCGCTTAGGGATGTGCCACAAGACGAATGTATCGAAATCTACTATTACCTACCAATTGATGTGTAACGATCGGTAGCACGTCAGGTTATATTTGTGGTGGTCGAAATAAAAAGCTTTTCTTATCTTTCTTTCCTTATTTACACAATCAAAGTTCACAATCAAAGTAAATTATTTACACAAACAAATAAAATAAAAAAAAATCGTAAATTGTATCACTGTTTAAAATAATGGTTCTTTTTCTTATTGTGTTTTCTTTTTATGGTGTAGGTAAGTACAATAAAGTTATATTATATTCTAAATATTTGAAAAATATTAGAGCGAGTGAGCGAGCGAAGCGAGCAAAGATCTTAGTGGTTAGTTAGGCGATTTTGTTCATTAATTTATTGATTATCATCACACTAATATAAAATGCAAAAGTTTGGATGGATGGATGTTTGGATGTATTTTTTTTCCACTTGACAACCCCTGAACCGATTTGGCTGAAATTTAAAATATAGAATAGATAAAGACCGGGAAAAATGACAAATTATATAAAAATGACAGATCATGTCAAAAATGACACTAGATGTTATTACTTATGCGAAAAGATGTCAAAAATGACAGATTAAATAAAAAATGACACTAATTGTCAAAATTGACAGATTAAAAACAACAGATGTTTTTTGCCATTTTTGACATAATCTGTCATATTTTACATCTAGTGTCATTTTCTACATATTTTTTTAGTGTGTGTTCAAAAGGCCTTATCTCGGAAACTCCCGTTCTTAGTTCAAATGAAAGCTATTGAAGAGATCTTCATTTAAAGTGACAGCTGTCAAACTTCAAACGGCCATATCTCGGTAACTACTCGTCCTAGACTTCCCTTTCTTAGTTCAAATGAAAGCTATGACCAAGATCTACATTTTAAATGATAGATGTCATTTTGACAGCTGTCATTGAAAATGTAGATCTAGGTCATAGCTTTCATTTGAGCTTAGAAAGAAGAATCGAGGATGAGTAGTTTTCGAGATATGGCCGTTTGAAGTTTGACAGCTGTCACTTTAAATGAAGATCTCTTCAATAGCTTTCACTTGAACTGATTATGATGAAAAATCTTAGGCATTATATGAAATTAACGCATTTATATCAGGCATATTAATTTTTAGACATTCATGTTAGGCACTTTGCTACAAAGGCAAATTGCGTTTTAGACACTGTACTGTACAACTCGGGTAAACTGAGTTTAAAATAAATTGCCATTCAGGCATATTGCGTCTTATGTGTTTCAAATCTTAGGCGAAAAATTATGAGAATAATGCATTTAACTTATCATCAGGCATATTACTTTTTAGATATTCATGTCAGGCATATTGCTACAAAGGCAAATTGCATTTTAGATGAATCGCGAACGACCCTTGTTTCTGACTAAATATATATGTTTCAGGCTTTTTGTGTTGCTTATGTTTATGATTAGTAATCATAACCATTAAAGTTATCGATAGCACATTCATCAGTATAAAGGGTCACATCCCTAATTGAGAAGATTTTTACGTCACTCATGTTACTCGACGCTGATTGGTGTATTGAAATACGTTCCGTTTCACGTACTTATAATTCGTAATAATTGTTAAAAATCAATACTAACTAAAATAAAAACGTTGCACTGGGTCTTCTTTTATGTTTTTTTTGCATTTAAGACTCAAAATATTGAAAAATATTACGATTGCATGTTCCCTATTGTATGATGTTGATGGGCCGGTGGTACTGTCGGTGGACGCGAGCAGCGTGGCGCTCGGCGCGGTGCTGCTGCAGCGCGGCCGGCCGGTCGAGTACGCCTCGCGCACGCTCACCGACACACAAGTTAGGTATGCCCAAATTGAAAAAGAGCTACTTGCGATCGTTTTTGCATGTGAAAAATTCCATCAATATATTTATGGAAAAACTGGGGTAATTGTTGAATCGGACCACAAACCACTGGAAAGTATTTTTAAAAAGCCTCTGGATTCGATCCCAGCACGTTTGCAGCGCATGATGTTAAAATTACAGGGTTATGATCTGTCAATTATTTATAAGCCTGGAAAATTTATGTACATACCTGATACATTATCACGCGCGCCTCTTCCTGACTTGTATGATGATAAAATTAGTAATGCAATTTTAAATCAGGTTAAAATGATAATTAGTAATATCCCAATGTCCCAGAATAAACTCTCTCTTGTAAAGCAGGAGACAAACAAGAATGAAGTGTTAAAAAAATTGCTTTTTTATATTAACAAAGGTTGGCCTAATCATAAATATAATGTACCAAATGACTTGTGGTATTTTTGGTCTATTCGGGATGAATTATATTGTGTAGATAGTGTTATTTTTAAGAATAAACAAGTACTGATTCCAGACTCATTAAGAAGCGAAATGTTAAAATTGATTCATGAGGGACATCTAGGCATTGATCGTTGTAAAAGACGTGCGCGGGAAGTGTTGTTTTGGCCAGGTATAACAAAAGATATAGAAAATTATGTAAGGAAATGTAAAGCGTGTCAGGAGAATTCAAACAAACCGGGTAAAGAGCCAATGATTCCGATTCCCATACCAGAGATCCCTTGGAATAAAGTTGGAACTGATTTATTTGAATATGGTAAGAAAACATATTTGATTTTAATAGATTATTTTTCTGGATTTTTTGAAGTTAGTTATTTGAGAGATACGTCCGCGAAATCTATAATAACAGCACTAAAAGAAAATTTTGCTCGTTATGGAATTCCCGAAACGGTTATAAGTGATAATGGTCCACAGTATTCATGCTATAATTTTAAAAAGTTTGCAAATGAATGGCATTTCAATCACATTACATCGTCTCCGTATTATGCCCAATCAAACGGTAAAAGCGAAAGGGCTGTGCAGACAGTTAAAAAACTGTTAAAAAAATCTATAGATAGTAACACAGATTTTTATTTAAATTTGTTAAGCTATAGAAACACACCACGAGAAAATTTGGATTCTCCTGCACGACTCATGATGGGACGCCGATTAAATTGTACACTGCCAGTACATCCAGATTTATTAAAACCTAGTTGTAATAATAAATCACAGCATAAAAAGTTATTAGAAAAGCAGAAAAACAGTAAGAATTGGTATGATCAACATTGTAAAGCGCTGCCTGAATTAAATGTCGGCGATGACGTCATCATGCTAGAACATAATAACAAGAAAGTACGTGGCACCATCATGGAAAAAGCGTCCACTCCGCGTTCTTATATAGTAAAAAATAGAATGGGTATATATCGACGCAACCGACGACATTTGATTAAGAATGCGCCTGATAGTAGCCTGGCTGAAGGTGGTAAAAAACCGCATAGTCCTATTGTCATATCAGATGAGGATGATGAGGTGTACATATCGGGTGAGGAAGATGCGTATGAGCCGAGTAGAGAATTGGGGGTAAGTTTTGAATATTCGCCTCCATCTCTCCGAAGCAAAGTTAAGAAATAGAAATATGTCTGGTAGATAAAATGTAAGTTTAGAATAGTCAAATAGTTTTGTTTAAAAATAGTTAAGTATATCTTTAGTCTATTAGTATAATTTAGTACTTATATCTTTCTTATTAAAAGGGAAAGATGTTGTGGGTAGGTTCGTGTATAGATGTAAAAGTACCTTCAAGATTAATATATCAGTGTTTAACCAGGCTCGGTCGTTTCATTACACTACATATGCAAGCCCTAATACGTTATTCAATTCCTAAGAGACTAAAGAAGTCCCTAGCTAACTTTCGATTGCCTTTTCTTTTTAATAAGTCTACCAATGTTCTTGAAGTAAGGAGGTACTACTTTCTGTAAAGAAAAACTTGGTGTTGACAAAAAAATTACAACCGAGAAATTCCTCCTAAAAATCTACGGGCTTGCCCTATATACGGAATAGGCTTTAAAGGTTTAGAACATCACATAAGCTTTATACTTACCTACTTAACTAAAAGCTCACATTTAAAGATCTTTCACTTTCATCATTTACTGTCGTATAATTCAATTGTTATCTAACAGGCTATTCTCCAGGGATCATCGTAGGCGTTACCACGCGTTACCCACCACGATCTAAGGATACGTTCACGTAGAAAGTAGGTATATTTGCCACAAACAGTAAAGCTGGGAACGTAGAATAGAATAGAATATACTAGCTGCGCCCTCGCAGCGTTACCCGCTTACTGATTATGGGGTTAGGCTGAGACTCCACCAAAGCGGAGATGTGTGAGATGTGTTTTAAACAATCAATAAAATTTCGTTATTCAAACATGTCATCTCGTCTTTTGAAATTCTATTGGTTGTTTAAAACACATCTCACACATCTCCGCTTTGGTGGAGTCTCAGCCTTATTCCTGTTTGTAAGCGGGCAAAAGCCGGCAAACTGATAACTATGTAAAAACGTGTTAACAAATAGGTTTGACAAGAACTCGTATATTCACTTCATTGTCTCGTAAATTGTGTAAAGTGCTTCTTTCTGTGACATTTTTTATTATGTTCTTGTTTACTTTACGGTGTTTTGGGAAACATTCGTTACAAAAACTAATAAATACAAATGCTGGACATTTCACATAGACAGCTAGACACGATAGATTTTTTGATTATGAGCATTGATTTCAACATTATTAATATTGTGTTCTGTCTGACACGTTGAATCAAAATTTAGAGCAAAATTTACAACAGAATTTTAAAATTGCCGTTTGAAATTTTCGCAATAACTTAACGTATCAATAAATATTATAATAACCCATGTGTCAATAAAGGTGTTATTCTTACTTAGGTACCTAAGTACTTATAAGTAAGTAAGTACCTATGTATTCTTTATTATTTGTTCAACTTTGAGTTGGCCTCAATATATTAACCCTTTATTTCGCAACGTGATCGAGCTGATACATCCGAAACAACATTTTTTTTCGCGAAAACCAATTATGATTTGTTTTCAATTTCTTCACTATTTTATTCGGCATATTCTTGTCATCTTGTGATAAAATAACGAAGCCAAACACACGCATTGTTTATTTATAAATTGCAAAATTGTACCGCCATATTGTCGAGGTCACGGACGCACGGTATGTTTTATTTAATTTATTGATAAATAGTGAATATTTCAATAATTTACGACTATAAATTGTTTGTTAGCAACTACCTTCAACTATAACATGCATTACTAGCATTTGAATGTGTTTTGTTTTGACGTAATCTATAGGTTTTTTTGTACGTATCACCCGTAATACATCGCGCCACATACGGTAAACTAGTTTTAGTTTTAGTGGTATTACGGGTGATACACTGCGCAACTACCAACAAAATAGGTTGGATGGTTATTTTTTAATTTTATCCTTTGTAAAGGCTATTTAGTCCTTTTATATGCTGGTACAGTTTATAATCTTCATGTTATGTTGGTATTATAGATAACTGCCCTAATGTATTATGCTGGTTTTTAGTGATAATAAGGAGTCGTATCAAGCCTGGGAAGAAGTATCATCGTCCCGGGAGGTAAATACCCATATTCTCTGAAAAAGGAGTATTATCTTCGCCTCCAAGTACTTCAAAAGAGTAGTTCTAGGAGCAAGGTCATAGCACATTAGCAATATTGGCGAGAAACTAGTTCACCTTCCTTCGGGAGTGCGCTCAAGTCTCTCGCCAGAGCTGTCCTTGAGAGTTTCTGTAAGCCATCCTCGACACCTCTTCAAAGGAAAGATCATTCACTGGCCCAACTTGACCTTGAACAACGAAGAACATCCACTGCCAACCATCCCACAGTGTAAAAGTGCGATGCCAGAAGATCACTTCCAGCAAATAGATGTGCGCAAAACCCTGTTCAAGTTAAACGTCTACAGGTCAAGTGGGCCTGATGAAATTCCTCCAATTGTGCTTCGGACGTGTGCTCCAGAGTTGGCTCCAGCTCTGACGAGTCTCTTCTGAAACTTCTGCTCACTGGGCGTAGTCCCAGAGCTCCTGGAAGACGGCTTTAGTGCACGCGATCCCGAAATAAGGCGACTGCTCAGACCCGTCCAATTATAGACTCATCGCCATTACCTCTCTCCTGTCCAACATAATGGCATCATCAACTGCCAACTCTTGGGGTATTTGAAGAAGCACCAGGTCATAAATGAACGATAGTACGGATTTCGTTAGGGTCGTTCATTTGATCAGATTTTCTACTTTCCCTAAATCATCGATGGGTGAAGGCAAAATTGTTGAACCAAATACTCCTCGTGGCATAGAAAGATGGCATAGGCCATGTTCCGGTATTTCATGAACGTGGGAGGTGCTGATGCTGTACAGAAGGGCAACTGAATGATCATTGAGTGAAACGTCACCTGCATCTTCGTTTTGTGCCGCAGAGAAACTGCTTTTAAGCTTTCATTCTAAGTTGAGTCTGATAGTTTTTAATTAAACTATTTTTTTTTCTGATGATTTGAGTCAATAAACTTTGTTTTTAACAATATTTCTAAAAATAAATTAGAACCCTAACAAGGACAATGTAACAAATATGATACACTACTTTTACCTGCTACTTCTCTGTATGTTGCGCAACGTATCATATTTGATACATACAATTTCCAAAAAAGTACAAATGTGGGATTTTTTTTATTTATTTTTTTGACATCTTTAGTAACCAAATTGCCATACTATATACGAAAAATACTAAATTCAAAGAAAAAAATTCTTGGTCGTTAAAGGGTTAACCGTCAGAGCGATACGTGAAGTTATTTGATCTTTTTTCATGATTAATTTTAGACACAATAGATTCCAGCTTATTCAAATCTCATCGAATAGTTACAAACAATACACAACACCATTTACCATCATGCAATCGAGTACATACATTCTACGTTACGTTACACGCATACATTCCGTCGTACGCTGTATACGCTTGATAAATCCGTTCCAATTTACACACGAGTAATTACCATCTCAAAAACGAGTGAAAAAATCTTCGGTCGTGGCTGTAATGACGTACAGGCACAAAGAAAACTACAAGCCAACCTTTGCTTTAACATCGAGAGTTCATCGAATGTCGTCTAATATCACATTAAAAAACATTAAGTACCTACCTATAATGTAAAACGTGCATTCTAGATACCTACTTAATTCATAAAATTCAATTTTAAATCTAATGAAGCACTCAATTTTCTAAAAGCTCTAGTCACTTGTCTCGCTGATGGTACACCGGTCTACGCAATGACGTGTTACCATGGGTCCCGTCAAACTCCATTAAAATACCAGCGTATGTACGCTTTGTACTATGTGAAGACAGTAGTTTGGCCTGATGAAGCCATAATAAGATGATGGGCTATTTTTTATCGCCTTTCAATTTGATAGCCCAAGTTTAGAAATGACCTCTTATTATCAATTTAACAGACTCAAGTTTTATTACTAGCTATAAAATAGCACTAACTTGTCAAATTATCCGACGAAATGTTGTTTGAATTGTTCAATTTTTTTTTACGAGATTGGGTTTCCGTATGTTAAAGTTTCTCCTAGTTACATCCATAAGTTATTCTATAATGTGGTTAAGCATCACTTCTAAGAACCTACTTACTACTTATACTTACTACTTATACTTACTACTTTTTATTTCCCATCCATATTATTTCACGATCCATTTGACAAAATCGTACATTCCGTTCCGTATCACACCACGCGTGAAAATATTTGCATTCTAAAAATTTTCTACATAAAACCATAGACTAAGTTAGCGTGAACATTTGGCGCGAGCCAGGAATGCTTTGAAAAAGGAACGCGTCAACTCGTTTAAAAAAGGAACGACGTGACGAGACGTGAAGATTACGCAATCTGCGATGATGGATTGCGCGATGCTGAGGGAATAAAATACGTAGGCTTGAGTTAGATTATAAAGCTTGTACTGAAGTGGCAAGACGTAGGTATTGGGCGTTTTTCCACTAGCCCGGCACGGCACCGACCGGCACCGGCGACGCAAAAATATATGAAAATGTACTGCTCGTTTTTCCACTTGCCGGCGCCGGCACCAGCAGATTTTCACACATTTTTGCATCCCCACCACCGGTGCCGGTGCCGGTGCCGGTGCCGGTGCCGTGACGGCTAGTGGAAAAACGCCCATTGCCGTTGCAAATCAACTCATTCTTGAACAAAGTACGCAAGGCTACATGGTCAGGAACAAAAAATAAACATTTGCCACCACGACTCAATTCATTTTAAAACTCATCAAGGAAATAGCTTTGTATTCCCTTAATTGGATTGGTTTTAAAGGTAACTAAAACATCGTGTGAACTGTAACTTAAAATCTGGCGGTTTTTAATAGCTCTCTCATTCCCATAAAAGGTATAACATATCTAATTGGAGCACGCAATAGCCCTATTAATCTTCGGTAATAGAAATAAAATTGCTTCATTGTTTTACACACGGGCCCCTCTAGAACTACAAAGTAACTACCTACACTATGTTCTCTGCAACTTTGTTATTCACATTATAATTAGGTACTTACTACGTTTGTTTTGTAAGTAAATAAATAAATGCAGATTTACAGTTGTCATATTTTAGACTTAAAGAACACTGAGTCTCTACATTATCGGTCATAGCTTTAGTAAAGGTTTTCCGCACGAATGTTCTATTTACTGACCGATATACAAAAATCTGCATCAAGTAAGTAAAGTTGCATTTATACTCTTTTGGATCAAAGAGTTCATAATAGATCAAACTTATCCGGCCATTGACCTTCCGGTGTCTAATTAAAAACGAAGCGCTAGTACACTGCATGCACTTTTTAAGATAAGCCCTTTAAGCTTAGCCGCATTTGGCTAAGATAAAGAACGAGTTCGTTGTAGCATAGAGATAAGACTGTTCCTTTATTGAATTTCTTAGAAATCCATGTTCGTTTTATAACGAACATAATCAAAAACAAAACAGTCTCACTCATAACTGTATGAACAGTAAACTTTAAGTTTGTCGGATATTAAAGTTTCTTGAGCGGAAATTCGCAATTAAAGGTTAAATTTTACATTAAATCAATAGGATATTTTTCTGTCACAGAAAAAAGGCGTGATATTGAGAAAATCATAAACCACATTTAGACGTTTCTAATAACTTGCCTAACTAACCAAAGGACCATAAAAATCGTGGATTTAATAAGTAAGTAATACTTAATATATATATATATATATATATATATATATATATATATATATATATTATAATAAAGCGGAAGAGTTTGTTTGTTTGTTTGTTTGAACGCGCTAATCTCTGAAAGTACCAGTCGGATTTGAAAAATTCTTTCGGTATTGGATAGCTAATTTATTGAGGAAGGCTATAGGCTACTTTTCATCATCATCATCATCATCACCATAAACCATCACTACGGGGGCAACGCCGCGAGGGCGCTGCTAGTACTTAATAAAAGATTTAAAAAAAAAGTATGTCACATGAACTAATCGATAAATACCCAACCTCTGCAACACCAAAAATTAAAAAAAAAATGTCGTTTTATTACGGTATTCATAAAATGTACATTGGTTTTCTAGAAACCCTGGCCGTTTATTGTTTGCGACCGTTATCACTTCCTCTACTTGAAAGCTTGTGAAACTGATGCTAATGTAGAGACACTTAAAATGTGTACTATGAAGTTCGTAGAATTTGTAACCTGATTCTTGTGATGTTTTTCCGTTGGAAAAAACGTTAGATTTTTTATCCGAGGAACTAAATGATACTTTTGCTATACTTACCAAACATTTATACTTACTTACGTAAAAGTAAATACTTACTTACTTACTTAATTCATACATACATACATACATACATAAAATCACGCCTCTTTCCCACAGAGGTAGGCAGAGACCACGGATTTCCAGTTGCTACGATTTACACTTAATTCTTTTTAGTTTTTAATCATTGAAAATAATCTAAATTTAAACTTTTCATGAAATATATTATCATCCGCATCTTTCAAATACTGTCTGTTCATCGTTACATTTTAAATCAACCTCATTTTTAGATTGTCTATAAACCTAAATCCAAAGTTTACCTTACATTCCTTTTGTAGTTTGTATCATAGGTCTATAAAAGTTTTTGTTATGACTACGCGACCCAGTTGTGTCGTAACTGCCTGTCTAATAGCTACACAGTCTGGAAAGCCGATCAAAGGGTAAATCAAAGAAATGCTCTGCACTGTATCTACCTACTAATGTTTAATGTAGTTTGTGTGTACCTGCCAAGACCCTTTTTGTACCAATCAGCATTCTACTGTTTATAAAATCAATCAAAAAACGTGCAGTGGCGTATTCAGTATCTAATACTAGACCTTCTCAAATGTGGATTGTATTTCTATAAAAAGTTATAAGTAAGTAAGTAAATAACTTTTAATTTTAGTTATTCATCAAAGTTGTCTTGATTTCACTTGATTTAAAATCTAAAATTAGGAATTTGAGAACAAAAAGTCCACTGTTATTTATTTTAACGATGAATTTTTTCATCTGAAATCCTTGGTGTAGTCAAATCTATTAGAGAGATAGTGTACGTGCTGTAAATACTTACCTACATGAAAACTATATGCAGTCTCTATACTGACTATACATATAGAATTAAGGTGGAGTGCCGTAATTGCAACTATCCGGTAATTGCAACTGGAGTCAATAACTCCCTCTAGGATCACTTTTTTGAACATCGATAGATGTGGTATTGAACTTCTTCTAAAAGTCTCAGTCTAAAAATATAGATGGTGTTGATAGGACCAAAACTGAGCAAATGACAGGCCTTTTTGTAAAACTGCCAATTTTTCGGAAGTGACGCCGCTCGGACGCTCTTCGTAATTTATTGAAAAACATTGTTTTTCGTGGTTTTTCGCCGGTGTGTTCACAGTGAGAGTGATTATAAGACACAGTAAGTTGTTTTTTATGTGTTTGTTGTATTCTACGATAAATCTACTCAGAGTTATGGATGTAGTTACATTTGCCAGACAAAAAGTGCATAGTCTTGTAATTGTAACTATTTTGTTTCTTTTTTGACAGTTGCAATTTAATGACCGGTTTTGTATGAAGTTTGAAAAACCCAGTGATGTAACAATGACGATGACTATGTCGATATGTAATATTTTATCGAAAGGGATACTATCTACTTCCATACTATGCTATGAGTTCTTAGCAATTAGTTTGAGTGATTGAGTCCCTTTATTATGTTGGCGCTAGCGGAGCCCTTTCAAAAGTCGTTCAATATGTGAAACCAGTATAAAAAGGCTGTTTAACTTCTAAAATATTACTTATGGCGATTGAAACAAAGTAAGAAAAAATAATTAGCAAAAGATAATAGAAGACTTTACAGATAAGAGTAAAAGAGGCTTTTTTATAACTAAAACATTACTGTGATAAGAATAAACATCGAGTCGATAAAAATCACGATAAGGTTCCCATCACTATTTGTAGTAAAATAGTTGCAATTACCGGATTCTTTGCTGAAAAGTGTTTTCGCGCAAAATTTGACATTAGTAGCAAGGGCATAGCTATATAAATCGAAAGAACGATATTCAATGCATGTGTTCTGTATTTTCCAGTAGTAAGCGCCATAGAAAAATAAGAAGTAAAAACAAGTAGTTGCAATTACCCGCAAAAACGGGTAATTGCAACTATTGCTCCCTCTGTCATGAATTTATGCAATAGAATTTTATTCTTTATCGCTTTACTTATTCATAACAATGATATAAATCTACATAAAATTTACTATAGAACAGATCTTTAAAAAAATACATTTATGATATAAAATATGGAATTATTAAGCGATGAAGTTAGGACTCCACTTTTTTTAGTTGCAATTACGGCACTCCACCTTACTTCAATTACTACTAAGAACAGTAGTCGATAGTTCAAGTCCCTATACGAGTCTCCACAAAGTTCGTGCCACATCTATCTTTGTACAGGTGCATAAGTGCTTGCTTACACAAGATATAACCAAAAGTACTTGTCTATTCGAAGCACGTGTCTTGTTTGCTCAGTGACCGCGTGGAGTTTATTTTGAATATTATTTTGTATCTATCTGTGCTTTCACTCGTTATTCTGATCATAAACAGCCTGTTGTCTGTTGGCCTTAACTGGGTTGAATCTCATTCAAAGCACATTAAATGAAATACCTATCAATGTGAACTCATTTTTTTGACTTCTGTGCAGACGTATACGGGGATAAAACGCAATAGATGCAACCGTTATTTGTGTATCATGTTCTGCAAATATTATTTGCATGGTGGCATAAAAACTTATTGGGTTCAGTTAGAAAATTCAATTTTCTAACTGAACCCAATAAGTTTTTACTGTACCGTATATACCGTTTTTTTTTAATCGCTATTTTCAAAATTGACATAGCGATTAAAAAAAACGGTCGAGGAAATTCTGGTCAAGTTATTACTAAAGTCGTCATTCTGTTACGTTCCGTTTCGTTACATTAGGAGTTTTATTTCAGTACAATATTCGTGTTCGTTACTTAGTGCCTAGGTACAGATTCTATTCTTACTTAAGAACAGAAATTCTAATTTTAGATGTCAATCGCCTCGTCGCCAATAAAGGAAGCTCGTGAGCAGTGAAGTGTGACCAGCTTTGAATGTGAAATGACCATGCGTGGACTTTGTTAACATACAAATATACTCGTGGCATATTTATGAAGATATGTTAGAGGAATTGTGGGAATAGGGCATTAGTATGCGTGACAGACGTTGATCGCAAAAATCTGAAAACTAGGTAATGATAACTGAATTGCAAATTGAAGTTCCAGTTTATGTTATTATTGCTTCTTTCGATAAGAAATAGATTATTTAAATAACTATACATAATAGTAAAATACCTACGATGTTATCTATCATTAGTTCCTAATCCATTATTTCCCACTACTGGGAAAATACTTGCCTCATTTTCTTCCATTTCTCCCGAGCGCAATATAATAAGCCGAATAAGATCTAAAATTAAAACTTAGGGGTTATTTATAAAAGATGAACGATTCAATCACGTCCTTAATATGCATATTGATAGGGTACGTATTCTCATAATTGATTTCAGCTTCATACTCGTACAGCACGACTGCTAATTCTCAATACATTGAACGATAAGAAAAAAAGCATTAAGTACCTAGGTATCTAAAACCTTGCTCATTGGATAGGTTTTAGGAGAATTTGTAGAGTTGTTCAGAAGTTGTAGAAGCTAAAGCTCCATCTATTCACATCTACAGATATATAAACAAACAGAAAACAGAGGTAGACCGCACAAGATTACGTAGGCGAAGCAATCAGTAAGCGCGTGCCGCGATTTAATGCTTTACACCTTGTATCATCATTATAGCACCTTATTGTCTGAAGAATAGAGAAATATTTAATAGAACATGAAAGACAGATTTTTTTTAAACGTGGGTGGTTTAGTCTTTTACGAACATTCTGCAAATATAATAAATAGAGACAATGAACCTTATTGAACCTTACTTGGACATAGATCATCGAACACCAACACGTACAGTATTTATTATTTTTCTTATATTATAAAGGTAGATAGGAATATAAAATTAGTGATTTTTTTTCACGTGTCATATAATAGTATTACCTATACGAATAATAACATGTTAATTTTCTACAGAACATTCCATGTGTCTCTACAATTTACGAATTATTCATAGTTCACTGACATTATTTATTTCGTTCTGTAAAATTTTGCTACCACTACCATAAGATAATCTAATATATTTT
Source organism: Camptogramma bilineatum (assembly GCA_958496255.1). Lineage (NCBI taxonomy): Eukaryota > Metazoa > Arthropoda > Insecta > Lepidoptera > Geometridae > Camptogramma > Camptogramma bilineatum. The sequence goes on from OY292458.1 coordinate 12,169,904, forward strand.
GTAAACTTATGAAAATATAGTAAGTACATAAGTTTATATCAACAAGTGTATGATAGTTTGTTCAAAACACTGCTGCCTCAGTAATGTACTCGTATCTAAAGTTCACAAATTCATGTTTCATTGTTGCTCCTATTTTCATTGTGATCAGCTGGTTAAATATTTACATCTGTTCCATCATTATCAGCATCATCCACAGCCCATAGGTACCCACTGCTGGGTGTAGGTAGGCCTCCCTTTGTAAACGCCACATTATCCGGTCCCTCACTGTGCCAATATATTTATGTTCTATCCGCCTCATTTCATATCTGTGTCATTCGTAGTTCATCATAAATTCTGCATTTTTCTTTAGAGAATTCCTCGTAATTAACACTTCACCACCTGTCGGCGTGTCTTCAGTATTTCACGATACTACAATGATGAGTGCGTGCGCATATTTGATAAAAGGTCAGCGTTTTAATTAATAATTTAAATAGTTCCCTTTTAGGAGAACTCAGGAGTTTGCCCTTCTTGCTTGTCGTGCGTGAAACTAATTGAAACAAGAATTGCATTTGAACAAACGTACTCAATTTAATTCCAATAGTAATTTCACGTTTGTTTAACTTACAGTTTAAACTGTCTGCCTTCAGGGAATTTTTATTTCTGTTTATTAATCAGCTATACATTATATCACGAAGGTTCTCTAAGCTTATCATCCAGTCATCCAGTCTGATTTCTGCCACTACATGGTATAGGCGTCCCTATGTGCCATCCATCACCATCCTGTGCAAGTCTTGTCCATCTACGGTGGCGGGTACTTTGGTCAATCTGCCCATCTCGCGTAAATAGGACTTAAAATTCTAAGAAACTTTATAATTGTCTAGGAAGCTAAGGATTCAAATATTCCAGCACCAGCATTTTTTACCATCATTGCTATTCCGAAGCCGTAAAGACCATTGTCGTAGTTTTTAGACGCTGCACCTGCTCATAGCATTCCGGCATGCGTCGCCCCGTTCGGCACTCCATTCGCTTCCGTCCAGCTTTTTATTCTGCAAAGTATCATCAATATGGATAACGCCGCGGGCAGGAAAAAACTCAAAACGGTTACTGATTGATTCGGAAAGAACCGCTATTTGGGTTTATTACTGGCATGTGTTTTTTGAGAGCATTAATCGGACTTAGTATGTCAAGAATCTGACCAATCATTGTAGACGTTTTAAATTATACGAGTTTAAATGTAATATGTATGAGTCACAATATACTAAGTGAATGACAGTTATTTTTAGTCTTCAAGAAAATTGTACGAATTTGTTGTCTCGCTTGGCCGAATCCTAATATGCAAAGGGCAACGTTGAAATGACCATAAGGAGAGACAGCGCAAAAAGCTGATCTGTTTGTCTGGGGCAAAGAAAACTGAAAAAAAATCTCAATTTGACGACTATGTGTATGTGTGCGTGACTTCTAACCTACTCTTAAATGTAGAGATAGCAAAAAATAGCTTAGCATAATCCTATCTGTAACGTACTGTATTGTGATGACCACAAAAATTTTACTTGAATTAGAATCCTTCGTACTTTCTATAAAATACGTTTCATTCTAATTCTAACCCTGCCATTTCGATGTATGAAACTTAGAAGTTTGGAGACTGCTGACCTTACTCCGAACAATGAGAGGCGCGAGGTGGGCGAAGACGGTAGCGTCACGGGTCGGCGCCTCCGGAAGGAACCATATCGTGGGAAAGCCCCATGGGAGCACCTGCACTATTCCAGTAATTACGTCTTGACGTGATAAACGTACGCTAATTAGACCAATACTATTTTGATAAAACCTTTCTGAATACGGGAGCATTAATGTGACTTCTTCGCGATATAAAATTTTTATTTTTTTGTACTTGAAAGTAGTGGGTCGTGTGTATGTAAAATTAGTCAAAATTTAATTAAGTGATTATTGGGACACCTGTTCTATTAGATTCCAATAATAAGATAAGACTAGACTGCTCATTAGGGTTGCATTGAAAAGGTTACAGCTGGCAGTTCTTTTACAAAAAAAACTTCTGCTTAAAATTCTCGCATGCGCTTGAACCATTTATTCTTAAAACTAAGATAAGATATAAATAAAAAATAATTACTTTTATTAACAATTTTACTAGGTACCTACCCTATTTTATTTAGATTTAGCCTCTAAACTTATTAATCGTATTCTTCTACTAATAATCACACCGATACCAGCGAACGATGCGGCGCAGTAAAACGAAAACACCACACCGAAATACTGGTTAATTATACCAGCTACTAATGGTATAAATACTCCTGATAGAGACCGAACACTGTTTGAGGCGCCTATCACAGTCCCTCTGTGATCTCCACTCGTTCTACTCGTTGTCATCTCTAGAGTTACTATTCTACCTACAGAACTCGCTATAGCTAGAGGTATCAAAAGCGCAGTATATATATAAACATTTGGTGCACACGCAAGACTGAAGAGTGACGCAGCGACGATGATAAACACATGGTAGTTCCTCTCGGTGTAATCTTTATCGCTCTGATACAGTTTGTTCACGTGTCCAATGAAGTACGTACATAGTGCTCCCGTCACTCCTTGAAGCGCGATAATATATCCTAGATTTTTAGGCGAAACTGTGTGTATCGTCTTCAAGAATAACCCGAAGTTGGTGAAGTACATTCCCATGGATAATGTTATCAGTAGTTTGTAGAGGAAGATGTCTCCGTACACAGACCAATCAATCTTGTAGAATTCGTCAATGGATTCTTTCAGTGGTCCCTTTAGAGATTCGATTAGTTTCGGTGCTATGGCACTTTTATCTTTGCCTGGCTTTTTATTTTTCTTTGCCATTGGGATGTCTGGTAGTGAGTTTATTAATCCTGAAAAAAATGGAGTGTTTAGTTTAATATCTAAATCTATTTAAATGCAACTGTTCTTATTTGCTTATTGTATAGCGTGATTTCTTCGCGATATAAAAAAAACCGATAGTTTTTGTTACAAAAAGTGGATCATGTTTATGTTTATTTATTAAAAGTTAAATTTAGTGATTATTGCTACACCTGTGGTGTTTGCTACACTTGATTCCATTATAAGATACACGTAAAAATAAAATGCTCTTTATGTAAGGGTACTTCTAAAGATTACAGCTGGCTGTTCCCTTACAAATTCTGCTTCTGCTATAAATTCTGCTTAAACGGCTCGCATGTGCTTGAACCATTTATTCTTAAAACTAAGATAAGATATAAATATTTAATTTTATTTAAAAAATTATGAGACTGTTTGTATTTAGCCTCTAAACTTAATAATCGTATTCTTCGATTAATAATCACACCGATAGCAGCGAGTAAATCTTGGCATACTTATAGGCTATTTTATTGGTAAGTACCACCACTTTCATTACCTAGATTAACAGCAAAAATAGCTCCCATAATCGTGGTGATTACAGTGAACCCGTAATCGGGGTAGGCTTCCATTATGTGGCCTCCTATTATGGGCCCGACTGACATTCCTGCGCCTGACAGCGACGCCAATCGGCCCCATAGCAGCGACTGGTCACTTGCGTCCTTTACGTGGTCGGGGGCCAACGCTTTTGATAGCAACTGCGTTTGTTTTAGTAATCCTGAAAAAAAATATTATGATGATATGGCTCTATGTACATTTATATTCTTCTAAATAACTCTAAAAAAATATTAGATAGGTAGTCATAATCATTACCTAAATTGTTTATCAAAAAAAATCTTGAAGTTTTTAGTACTGAAGTAATATTATGGCAGATTTTATCAACCACGTAATTGTAAGTACATATTCTGAATAATAAATGAAAAGGTATGCAATTCTCTTTTTCAATAGCTGTCAAATCGCAAAATTAATGCTAAAATAAAATTTATCTAAGGGCCTAAAAATTTGGCTTAATTTAATTAGAAAATCAAATTGACCGTTTTTCTATACCTCTCTCCTCATAATAAAATATAAACTACTTACCTATAATAACTCTCAGACTTAGGAATATGAAAATAGACGAAGTGAGGCCTAGCAGGAAGTAAGAAAAGCCGCAAATACTCAAACATAAAAGAAGTATTGGCTTCCTCCCTTTTAAGTCGCTAAGACTTCCCTGAAAATTTAAAAAAGAGAGTTAGGTACCTACTTATATTTTAACAAACTTTAGCATTTAACTTTACTAACTTTTACATTTTAAATATTTAGCTAAATAATTGTCAATTTAAACTTGCATCATTCTCATGCATAATTAAGTTCAATTATTTCAGTGTGTTTGTTTTCTCATAAGATAGTACAATGACGCTCAATGTCAATTATAACATCAAGTTTTACAAAAAATGCACACCGGGAGATTGCGCTCCCAATAAAATGTACATTTAACGTAAGTAAGTATGCATTATAAATATGACTAAAGAACTCGATGCTATAATCGATGCTATAATCGATAGTATGGTCTTATCATGATTTTCAACTCTGGCGTCAGAGGTTCCGTGGCCGAATTGGTAAAGGCACTCCGGCTAAAGGAGGATCGCTTGTATCATTGCGGGTTCGAATCCCGTCGGAATTGAAAATTTTGATAAGATTTTTCAGTTTAAAATGTAAATACCCAAGTGTGGATTAACACTATAACAAAATAAAAATTATATGACTAAAGAACGAATTAAGTAAGTAACTTTTTTTAATAAAACTTTACGTTTATTTACAAAAATATTGACATAACTTTACAATAATATTAGAACCACTTGAGCTATCTAAGGATAGTTTTTCACATTAAATAAAAATGGATACTTAATGCATTTTTTAACAACTTTAATATTAGTTCCGTGCTTACAAATCAGTGTAAGTACTTACAACTATAGGCCCTGAGATCAGTTGAGATGCGGAATACAAGGCTCCCATCACTCCTATAGCTATGTGACTTCCTCCCAGACTTCTGACATGGTTGGCCAGCTGGGGCAACAATAAACCCGCACTCAATGTGTCCTGAAAATACTTCCTTACATCAATAAATAATAAATAAATAAATAATGCTTTTTAGTAGCATGTGTATTTCAGGCTTTCTAATAGGTCAGTCTTATTGTGATCTCTTTTAACCCTGATTCTTAACTAAAGTAGTGGTTTTGTAGAGGTCAGGCGGTTGTTAAATCCATCTCTATTTATTGGCATAATAGTGACAAGAAAAAACATTTTCAAAAGCTTTAATCAAACAGTTGAATATGAATAATGGGTATAGTCTATATTATCGAATGCTTTTAGATTATCAGCCCAACCTTATCGGGAAAAACCTTTAGTTACCGGATATAACTTAATCTGGCAAATTCATTTGACTTTTATAGCACACAAAGTAGAATTGACAATTTCATATTACAAGTGAACCCAATAAGGCCAATGATGGACTCAATCTGGGATAAATTGGATAAATTGGTTCCCTTCAAAGTCTTGTTGTCTTTGAACTAGGTGAATTCAATTTGACATTGACACTGACAAGTGTGTCTCATGGACTGGACATTGTTTAGCATTTGGTAACGCATAGAGACTTCAATGTTCAGTATAGTGTCGAGCCTATAAATAGAACAGCACTCGTGAATAGACATAAACTAAATAATCGTCGTGTGCAGTATAAACAATGTGGTATTATAACAGAAGAACAGATGTCTAGGAATTATTAAAGTCCTTACAAGTAAAAAATCTCACAGAAGAGAGGAGGAAAAATGTTTAAGAGAGAGAAATGATTTATCAGAAGGTTTTCCTGTAAGACATAATTAAACCGATGTAAAGTGTAGGTAAAGATAATTCTAGTCTAGTCTCAGAGTTGTTAAAACAACATTTTCCTCCTATGTTTTTATCTAATTTTCAGTATGTCAATATTAGTTTTTTTACTAACAAACAATGCAGAATACTAAAGTATTATTCTGTAATGGGCAGACTACGAACTGCAATACAAACTCAATGTTTAAAAACGAAATGTCAAGGTGTTTTGGTTTTATTATTACAAACATTTTATTATATTATAACATTTACAAGAGACTTACCAGAAAACTAACTATTAGAAGGATATGAAACGGCGATAGATCCATGATTAATAAAATATCACAGCACTTTGTCACATAGAACAACCTCCAATTTCTCAATTATTAGAACTGTTTCACATTGCACACACCCAATTACTAGTCGTTTCATAAGCGTAATATGGTTTAGGATATCTTTGTTTCCTCGATAGTAGTAAATCTTATCAATATACGTGGTCGTACGTCTCGATACACGAATGTTTGCATACTGATTGTGTAATAAAACTCGGTAGGTACTTCTATATGACTATGTTTGTTTGTCTATTGTCTGCTTGTCTAGTATCTGATTCTGCTGCTTATTTTTCACATAGTTGTAGTTAATTTCAACCTTACGGGTGTTATTCAAACTATCGAGTTTAAACTTTGATGTTATGAAAATAAAAACAATGAAATTTAATCTATTACTATTACTAAACTAATATTACAAATGCGAAAGTTTGTGAGGATGTATGGATGTTTGTAACTCTTTTACGCAAAAACTACTGAACGGATTTGAATTAAACTTGGAATATACATAGTTTATGACCTAACACAGGCTTCTTTTTATCCGAGTAGGTACGAGCGAAACCGCGGGCGAAAGCTAGTATGTAAATAAATCAGGTTCACGATGTATTCTCAGATACAACACACTACCTATATTCAAAGTTCAATTTTTTTTAAATATGTTCAGAAAAAATATGTTTTCTAGCACGCATGTGGATCCTTGTGCAGATATTATGCTATAATTACGTAAATTTTGCTGAATCACTTTACGTTAGCTAAACATTATAACTGTGTATGTGGCCGGTTTCCGGGTTTCTGATATGAACTCAAATCAGTAATTTTGTGATTATAATAAACAGGTTTATTCATTTATTTTAGTAGTGGCTGAAGTAGAACTGCGGATGATGTAATTTAAATGCAATACAATGTAAGTTATTGGCGAGTTTCAAAATGTTATCAGTGTTTTGACGTGGTAACTGTAGGTATGAGTTCGTATCGACGTATTTTTTATAGTAAACTGTTGCCATGACTAAGCTTATTATGATCCGTGCTACAGAGTATCAAATAGAGAACCTGCATTATTGTTATTTTTGCTTTCATTTGAATGAATTTTATGTAGAATAGACCACGAGTTTAAAAAAAAATTAAATTACTTCAATTTAATGTAAAAAATTGCGGTTTCAAACTGACCGTTTAAATTTTCGCGCGCAAACGGATGTACAGTTACGATGACGTCACTCGTGTCGAGGAGAACGTTAAAAAGGACCTAAAACTATAAAACTAATTTTATTGATAATAAACCCTATAGCCATCGGAACATGGTTCTAAACTTAATAAAATAATAATAAATTAAAATGAAAGTCTACCTGTCAAGAGATGGCGTTTTGCGAAATATTTTTATTCAGCTACTTGTCGCGAGATGGCGTTATCTACCGTTATCAATTGTTAGTCTTTATCTACAAGACATAAGATTGATAATACAATGGCTATTATTCTTGGTCCACTAAACACAGCTATCCGCTTAGGGATGTGCCACAAGACGAATGTATCGAAATCTACTATTACCTACCAATTGATGTGTAACGATCGGTAGCACGTCAGGTTATATTTGTGGTGGTCGAAATAAAAAGCTTTTCTTATCTTTCTTTCCTTATTTACACAATCAAAGTTCACAATCAAAGTAAATTATTTACACAAACAAATAAAAATAAAAAAAATCGTAAATTGTATCACTGTTTAAAATAATGGTTCTTTTTCTTATTGTGTTTTCTTTTTATGGTGTAGGTAAGTACAATAAAGTTATATTATATTCTAAATATTTGAAAAATATTAGAGCGAGTGAGCGAGCGAAGCGAGCAAAGATCTTAGTGGTTAGTTAGGCGATTTTGTTCATTAATTTATTGATTATCATCACACTAATATAAAATGCAAAAGTTTGGATGGATGGATGTTTGGATGTATTTTTTTTCCACTTGACAACCCCTGAACCGATTTGGCTGAAATTTAAAATATAGAATAGATAAAGACCGGGAAAAATGACAAATTATATAAAAAATGACAGATCATGTCAAAAATGACACTAGATGTTATTACTTATGAGAAAAGATGTCAAAAATGACAGATTAACTAAAAAATGACACTAATTGTCAAAATTGACAGATTAAAAACAACAGATTTTTTTTGCCATTTTTGACATAATCTGTCATATTTTACATCTAGTGTCATTTTCTACATATTTTTTTAGTGTGTGTTCAAAAGGCCTTATCTCGGAAACTCCCGTTCTTAGTTCAAATGAAAGCTATTGAAGAGATCTTCATTTAAAGTGACAGCTGTCAAACTTCAAACGGCCATATCTCGGTAACTACTCGTCCTAGACTTCCCTTTCTTAGTTCAAATGAAAGCTATGACCAAGATCTACATTTTAAATGATAGATGTCATTTTGACAGCTGTCATTGAAAATGTAGATCTAGGTCATAGCTTTCATTTGAGCTTAGAAAGAAGAATCGAGGATGAGTAGTTTTCGAGATATGGCCGTTTGAAGTTTGACAGCTGTCACTTTAAATGAAGATCTCTTCAATAGCTTTCACTTGAACTGATTATGATGAAAAATCTTAGGCATTATATGAAATTAACGCATTTATATCAGGCATATTAATTTTTAGACATTCATGTTAGGCACTTTGCTACAAAGGCAAATTGCGTTTTAGACACTGTACTGTACAACTCGGGTAAACTGAGTTTAAAATAAATTGCCATTCAGGCATATTGCGTCTTATGTGTTTCAAATCTTAGGCGAAAAATTATGAGAATAATGCATTTAACTTATCATCAGGCATATTACTTTTTAGATATTCATGTCAGGCATATTGCTACAAAGGCAAATTGCATTTTAGATGAATCGCGAACGACCCTTGTTTCTGACTAAATATATATGTTTCAGGCTTTTTGTGTTGCTTATGTTTATGATTAGTAATCATAACCATTAAAGTTATCGATAGCACATTCATCAGTATAAAGGGTCACATCCCTAATTGAGAAGATTTTTACGTCACTCATGTTACTCGACGCTGATTGGTGTATTGAAATACGTTCCGTTTCACGTACTTATAATTCGTAATAATTGTTAAAAATCAATACTAACTAAAATAAAAACGTTGCACTGGGTCTTCTTTTATGTTTTTTTTGCATTTAAGACTCAAAATATTGAAAAATATTACGATTGCATGTTCCCTATTAAGCAATCAAATAATTTATCGCACTGTAGAGAAGGAACGTGAAGTTGGATCGCCTTTTTGTAACTGATACTTACACACTAAAATATTGGACATTTTATTTGAAGGTATATAAAGGGTTAATCAGAGGCATAAGTATTTAAAAATTAAATTCTACAAGTCGACTCCTATTTTGTGATGTGCAGACATTAAAAATCATTTAAACGAATCCAATAGGTAAACCCTATTGGATTCGTTTAAATGACTTTTCAATTTGAAATCTACATACTTATTTAATTTTATTCGTATTTCAAGCCATATTGTTGCTGTGATTTGCAATTTCCTGACACTCTTTGATGTTTCAAAGCAATTTTATTGTCTTTTTAGAGTCCCACGATGAATCTCAATCTATTTCTACACTCTAATACAACAGTAGCGTTGAATATGACGTGACTGACGCGGCTCGTTTGTCCCGTACAAAATTCAACTTTGTGTGATCGGCTCATTTTCTAAAAATGTCATGCTTCAATTCATGTCATGTGACCGTACACAATATGACAAAATCAGCTGATTTTGTCATGCTTCATTCAATCTTCAATCACACCTCGCCTACTCACTATGACAAAGTCATATAACATGACGCTACTCACTCACTCTAATGTAGTATGACGTCAAATCAAATGTCATAGCTTCACTCAAATGACAAGGATGGAATCTTTGTCATATGACTATCTCTTCCTGCTTCAAATCACTCCTCGCAGACCGAACAGATTGTCATAGAGTCGGCGTCAGCACTGAAGTCCGATAGACGCAGCGTTGCTATCGCTGAACTAGCTTGTAAAAAATTACTAATTGTCCAATTATGGATTGAACAATAATTAGTTTGCAAGTTTGTACGTTTGATAATTCTACACACCAGAAAAACTGAACTACCTTAACTAAAAAAGCATAATTATGCTCTTTTAGTTTCTAGTAGCATTTGCCGTAGGACTTGAGTGCTGACGCTGACTCTACTTTTTGAATTGAACGAAACGCAGGCGGCTCGTTTTGAAAAAACGTGTTTTGAAAACAAAAATTGGTTTTCGATATTTTCGATTTTGCGGGTTTTCAAACGAACGAACGAAACAAAATATCACCGGACTGCCTAAAGGGCAATAGTAGAGTCGGTGTCAGCACTGAAGTCCGATAGACGCAGCGCTGCTTTCGCGTAAAAATGACTAATTGTCCAAATAAGGCTTGAACATTAATATTTAGGCAAAGTTGTATGTTCTTTAATTCTATACACAACAACTGAACGACCGTGACTAAAAGAGCTTAAAGTAAATAAAACAATTAGTTCCCACTTTTGCCGTAGGACTTGAGTGCTGACACCGTATAAATGATCTACTATAAAAAAAAATCTATTCAAGCGTTACAATTCCTCAGTATTTGTGCAAAAACTTTTTTTTTTCTAAAAATGTTCTACATAGCCCCAATGTACGGTATGCTCATTATTTGGCGACATTATGATAATTATGTAAATAAATGATTAAATTTAAATCAGCGTTTGTTTTTTCTTATCAATCAGCACGATTAGAAATTACATTTTTCCAAACTCACTTTTGAAATAGTAGTTACCTAACCTAAGATCGCACCATGAATGAACATTAGACCGGCTCTTCGAGTTCGTCAATGCGTAGGTCATTATGAACTGTCAAGTTGAAAATGATCGGCTCAAAAGAGCCGGCTCACTGAACCGGCTCATTTTGAAAATGAACCTACTCTTACAAAAGTCAATTTAAAATCATGTCATACCCAACACTATACAACAGTAACCTTAATGCACTCAAAATTGGATCATTCAATTTAAAATGCACAGAGAATAACTTTTAATCATAATCTATCAAAATCCGGATGTAGGTTATAATCAAATCAGCAAGCTTTTAGGGTACTCTCCTCTATAGTAGTCTTTTCTCCTTTTTTCTTACTTATTATGCAGTAACCTTACCTAATGGCGACGAGGACTTTGTAGTCAGACAGACTCGACGATTTTTTATCTCTTTTCAATCTCGACAAGTTAATTGTAGTATTTGTTTTAGATAATGCGTGTCATCCACAATTACATTATTTCCTTCGAAATGTTGGAATCATGAGCTATGTGGGTGTCCCGTGTCGCCGGAAATCTTGAATTTCTTATAATGTCTCACTTCCTATAATTTCGCTTCGGAAGGTATTCTTCTAATCTCGAAATAATTAGTCAATGCAGTTGTCATTTTACTGTCGTCATTACCTAAGTAGGTAATGAATTGTGAGAAAGTTTTTCGTATCTCTCAACAAGATAGACATTTCTGTCAAAGGAAGTGTTCGTGTGAAGTGATAATTCCTACCTATTATTCAGTCTGTAGTATGTCTGGGATGTAAGGAAACAATATAAAAGATGATTAATTACTTCACGTCTCACTAGTTCGTTATTACTTTGAACACGTAACTTCTCAGTTCAACAAAAAACTTTTCGAGACTCATTGATTGCCCGAAAAAACAACAAAATTACTTTATAGACACAAATGTCTTGTTGGACCCCCGACGCTCCTTTACATAATTTTACACTTGGATCCCGTAGTGGTTAAGTACCATAATAGCCAAACTCGGAAGAAATATTTGTAGAGCATGCCAAGCCAACTGTTCTTAATCAAAACCGCACCTTACGTCCCGGAGAACTTTGCCACCTTTCCGCCAATAATTCATAAATTGTTAATACGTTCAAAATAGTCCAGAAAGTATGCCTTTTTACAGTTTCTGAGACGCTTTGACGTCAAACATTAGTATCGACCCCACGTCTGCCCCTAGTTAGGGCATTACTCGGTCTGTTGGCTCATTGGATACACTGTAGGCTCAATGAAAGGCTTACGGCACGCTTCATTGATTACCAGTAATTAATCGGAGAAATTAGGCCGGGATCGTAGACAATACTGTTTTTTTCTCGAGTAAGAAGGAAAGGAAGGTTATAGTTGTTGGAACGTTAGATACGTAAGGACTTTTGTTTTTAAAGTTCTAACAAATGATAGATCTTCCTGTCTAATACAAAGAAGAAGGCTTTGTATTTTATTCACATTATTATTCTCTCCATTTTCAGCTAAGTGTATATTACGTATAGTATTATATTATCTGTGATATTACCTAGGTTGTAACGGTGCGGAAGGAAGCAGAATAATTTATGGCTTCTTGATCGCGTTTCGTAAAAGCATACTAACAGCATTAGCATTGTCAAATTTGAATGAATAATTATCACACAACCACCATTGTATTTCCCGCTTAATTAATTTTCATACAGATTGATGTGACAAGCGTAGGTGGGACTAAAGATTTAGTAAGAACACATTCACACTGAAAATTTTTGTTCAGAATACATCCTTTAAGTTCAGAAGTTTAGTTAGAAAGTCTGCAGACTGCGAGGGCTCTTAAGCCGTCAATACATTTTTGGCGAGCTTAGGCCAACGTGTAGACAGCAGCTCAGTGTCGCTCGCCTAGCTGGCCAAGTGAATCAAGCGCATCGATTGCATTGGTTTGCAAAGACTTCCCAAACGTCTAGTTAGACGGTAGCACTTACCTTGCATCAATTTGCCTTCGCTTGCGTTCGCCTAGGCTCGCCTAACCTCTATAGGCGGCTTTAGAGTCACGGTTCACAGTTCTTATTGCTATCTATGACTTTGAATACGTTATTTAGCAAGAAAGTAAAACATTCTTTGAGTTTCATTTCCCCTGCTTTATAACAGAATGCTCCCTTTGTAAATTCGCATTGTGACCGTTGGAGTAAAGTTATTATGCGCAGTGAACCGATACCTCCGACCCGACTTGATGACTCACCCTTCCTGGCCAAGGATTCAGGGTTAAGTGTGACTAACAGAAACAACCACCATTGTTCGACCTGACTGTTATGTCATCATGACCGTAATTCGTCTCGAGTCAGAGTTTTTATTCCTTCCTTCGTCTAAGTGTGATTAAGGTTGTAAATCTTTAAAAAGAAGCAGGCTCGAGAGTATCCTCAAACACTGTAGACATCGGAATCTATTGTTTGTGTATAAGGAAGGTTTCGGAAGCTTATGACTTATTACATGTAAAACACTTAATTTGATTTACGCCCGCCCGTATTCGCATAATGATTGGTTGCGGGCATCATACCACTTGGCAAAAACTCGTTTCTTTTTTTAGGGAATTCTTCATTGTTCTGGCCATAATTCCAATTTATAATCTTCGGGCTAAAAATCTCTACTAGGTCTGGCGTCGATTCTGGTACCGAACTTTTTATCAACCTCAACCAAAACCTCAACTAAAGCGACTGTTTCCATGACTACTAATAACAAACGACTCAGTTGTGGTGAGGTTTTGAACTTTGGCAGAACAAATTTTTGAAAAGCTATTCTACTATTTCACCAAATGGCTGACCTTCAGGCCCAGGGGCCTGAATTCTACTAGATGACAACCGCTTTGGTTTTGGTTCGATCTCTTAAATGTCAGCCATTTGGTGAAATAGTAGAATAGCTTTTCAAAAATTTGTTCTGCCAAAGTTCAAAACCTCACCACAACTGAGTCGTTTGTTATTAGTAGTCATGGAAACAGTCGCTTTAGTTGAGGTTTTGGTTGAGGTTTATAAAAAGTTCGGTACCAGAATCGACGCCCTTGATTCATATTCCCTGATGTTTATAAACAAAAGCACGATTAGTTTATCCCTTTTTTTTTGAGTAAGAAACTGATGCTAAAGGCACCAGTGCTTGAGTGACGTTTATTGTGTCTTTTACGGGAGCTCGGGTTTTAAAGCCGATTATTTCGTGACTACAGACACGTTTACCTCTCGGTCATAGTTTAACGCTGTCCAAGTTACGATTTCTAAATCATTTATACTATGCCTTTATAATGATTAGTCTCTACCCACATTGTTACGTCAACTCCAAAGTTTCTACTTTGTTTTACTTTATTTAGGCATTTGAAGAATACTTTTAATTGATCGTATAATTTTGCGAAAGTTTCTACTTTGTTTTACTTTATTTAGGCATTTGTAGAATACTTTTAATTGATCGTATAATTTTGCGCAATCTGTCTTCTAGCACGTCCAGCTTCCGATATATCAACGAAACATTTAATGGAACTGAAACCCATACCTATCATTACAATAAACACCAGACAGAAATCCACCAACCTTATCCACATAAAAACTGTTACAATTTATTGTTTTATGTTCCGTATCTGAATCTCAAGAAGCGAGGGTTTGTCCGAATCCGACGTGGGAAACGCGGCCAGCCGTGGCCGCACCACGGTTCGCCTATCTAATTACTCCGGTCAGAGGTGGGTCACACGTGGCTTAACCTTCAAATCCTCACCTGGCAATCAGGAAACTAAGGAGCCCCATAACTAAACCTCTTTTTCTCTTTTAAAAGTCTCTTAAAATTGAGCATTGACTGCTACAAATCCAATTCTAGTGTCTACGTTTGTAATGAATTGTGTTTGTTGTGTTGCGTGTAGTGGACGCTGTTTCGAAGAAAATATGAGTGGTCATCCATGTTTCTGTGAGTATAATCTGTATAATGGACGCATGCCTTTTTCCCAGGGCAATGATAGACAAGCAATAAGGAAGTTGCAGGAAGTCCATAAATAGATCCTTTAAGAGCTAGATGTACAATTTTATTGTGTAGCATATTTTCTCAGTTAGGTCTTGGACACGGGTCGAAGGGTTTCATTTGTCTTCATTGGCATTGTTATTTTAATTGACACTTATATTCGCTACTCGCTATTTAGTTCATGTCACAAAGAACTAAAGTTGTAATTTAGATGAACAATTTGTATGCATGTTAATGAGCTCAAATTATCGGTTAGGATGCCAATTTCTTTTGAAAATAATAATGGGTATTTCATTTCAGTTACAGTACATATCGGAAATAGGCTTCAAAGTTGATGATAAATTACCCTGTTTTTATATAAATAAATATTGCAACGAGCGTTTCCAAATCGAAAAAGCGTCAGAGAATGACGCTAATGCCTATGAGTCGTTTGACCTATACTGTCTTTCCAATATTATTGAGAAATGGAAATATAAGTTATATAAATTTACTATTATGCTGTGGGAGTGTGGTTGGTCTGCGCTTCCCGCTTACTCTATATCTTCTTGTGGTTACAAATTGCAATAAACTTCTTGCTATTAAAATGTAGTGTGGTAACATGTAATTGTACATCATTCAATACTATTGCTTTCCAGAGCAATTTTTCCCGAATTCCAGTTGTGCATCATAACATTTTGCAGAAAATATAGCGAAGGAACGGAAAAAAACACCCAGTTCGTTCCGTATATTGACTGTAATTAACTGCCTCCTAAACATAATACCCATTGTATGAGGGAATTTCTGAACCAAGCCATTTTGCTCCTGAATAAGGCGAGTATTATTCACAGACATGAACTTGTAATCTCTTGGAAAACGACAGTACAGAAAAGAGCAGCCACTGTTATAGTATTTCACAGCTTTCGCTGTTTGTTTTTGTGTAATAAAACTCCCATAAAAGCAAATTGGCTCCACACCTACATACAAGTAACAATGTATATCGATAATAAGAAATCCACGAACCGCGACTGTTATATAATTTCTCACGACGATCGCGTTGGTTTAGCGCGTGGCTGCGCAGGCGCCGTCTACCCGTGAGACTAGCGACTCAGTCTTGTAGGGAACAGCTACTGATATGGAGCTCAAGTATCGTTGATTTATGGAAAATTTGTACAAATATGGCTCTCGATAAAAAGTGCAGTCGAGAGATAGGAAGTAATGTCATTGTCGATTGTAATGGGAATCGAATGCCGTGATGCGTCTACACAATGTTGTGATTGGAATAAAATAAATTAATCACATAATATTGACTACAATACATAGCAATTTTAATTTATTGCTTACAGTATCTAAGTTAGTCAATAGTAAGTATGGAGGTAGTCGCAACGACCAAGCAACACACCAAAAAAGACGAAGCGAAATATAGGCATGACCTAAGCATTTACTCACAGTGGTAAAACTGAAATTGCTACTGTTTTTGAACCAATAGAAAACATAATAGGCTATTATAGTTTTACGAGCAATTTGAGTGTTTTCTGTGGAACAGATAACATCACTGGTCGCATTCCTCCACGCCCACTTTAATTGGCGTGACGTTTTTGAGAGGATTCCATTTTTGCGACAACTTAATATTGAGTAATTGAGTGTAGGTGTAGGTTCCTAAACTACCCACAAACCTACAAACAAGTTGAAGACGCCAAGAAATACTAATGAAATTACTTTTATTACAAAACTGGGTTCCATTTAATTAAAGGGCCAGAATTTCTTCTGAAAAACGACGTAAACACAAATACAAGCCCAAGTTTTCATTGGAACAGAGTTTTCAGTTGAATTCAATAAACGAGCTTACAATTGATACAGTTACAAGTTACCGCGAACTGTGAAACAATAGGATTGTCTAGCAGTCTTCCGATGAAGTGAACGTTTATGTAGAGTCCGATAATAAAATGCTAATAAGCTATTCCAACTCCAATTGCCTGGGCGTTAACCTGTCCTCGCTTCGTTACAGACTCGAGATTGGGGGTCTATAAATATAGCTAAAGTTTGGAAAAGCCGTTACTACTCACCAGTTTACGAAGATACTTTTTGGTAGGTTCACAGCTCACAAAAAGAGGTCTACGAGTTTTGGTGTATTTTTGAAAAACATCCATAGGCCACGGCCCGAGCCAAACCGGTCGGTAGTTTAGGAGAAATTCGTGCGATATTATGCTAGATTCACCGGGTCGGTGAATCCAGTTCCGCCGGATACTTTGCATGTAAATGATGGGATCCACAGCGTGATATATTGGCTTTTCTTCAAGGGCGATTCGGGTCATTGGAGAGATTTGAATATGATTGAAATGTTTTCACCTCAGGCATCTTAGGCTGGTTCTTTATCGATGAACCATGTTGTTTTTATATCGTTAATGTTTAATTGTTATCAACTTATTAGTCGACTCCATTAGTATCAACCATGTCTTTTCTGTGGTGGATAGGGCCGATTAAGCTTGGAGGATGGTTTAGGTGCTGGGTTTGCCTAATTCATTTCAATAATGTGCCTGGCAATCTTCCGTGTATTGTAACTAAAGGTTGCCTCCTAATGCTGTATAAACTATCTAATACTTAAAGAACTGAGTATCAACGTATTCTTTTAGGACCTAAATTTTCTGTGTTTTCACACCTAAGTACTTGTTTCTATAACATAAAAAAAATGGATTTGAACTAAATTCAAATCTCAGAAAAGCCGAGCTATCCATTATTTTGCCGACGTTTGCAAATTAATGAGTCATCACTTCATCAGACTTTTCTTCGGTTATTTCGTTACAGCCATTGTGTCAGTTGAGCGCTTGGCGCTGGGTGTCGTGGGAATCGCGTGTACCGCCGTCTTAGCCCGCATGTTTTGCAAACATAAGTGTCTGTACTCGCACTTTAGAGGCCAAGCCAAGACGTATTATATCTGTCTAATCAATATCTATTGAATAGGTCTTCAAAATGTTGAGAGTCTACCCACTATCTTCGATTTAAAGTACTTACCTATTAAAAACTTGCGAGACGAGCTACAGACTCTACACTACAGTCAGAAGTGAAATTAGATGAAAATTTTGAAATTCGGAGAAATGAATTACAATTTCACTTCATTCTTGTACACTTATACAATTCTTCTTGTGTTATTGTACCTACCTCGTCTGAAAATAGAAAATGAAATAGTTCTTCAGATTTCTGGAGTATAATTTAGTCTTATTCCAACTAGGGCTAATTGCATCTAACGGTGATTAGAAATGAGATTAAGCAAACAATATGAAAGGTGTGAAACTACTAACTTTTGAAATAATAGTTTAAAAATATAATTAAAACACGGCAATTTTGATAATTATCCAAACTTTGTGTAAAAAGATATAAAATTATAAAAATAATTTAATATCTTCACACGGTTACTGTAGGTACTGAATAGGTGTGATGATTGTGTTTATGACAGTCGTGGAAAGTTTACTTAACTGTGAAGTATTAGTATTAAAGAACAATGATGTGTACATAAAGAAGAACGCTTATTGGAAACGGATTATCAACACGTTTTCTGTTTACACGTTGGATGCTTACTGAGGTATTTTAAATACCCATTTATCTTAGTCTTGCATCATTATATTCGTCATTACATTTTACCATACTTTTGGTCAAAAAAGTCAATATTGAATAGCATTTTTCTTCAAGCAGTCGCCTTTTAAAACTTTGTAAGCAAACCGGTCTGCGATTGATATTGGATTTACAACAGGCGCGAGCGAACGAAGAGCGAGTTTAGTTGAAGCATCATAAAATATTTTCAAAAGCCCCAAATAAAATATTAAATAAGTACTTACTGAATCTACTATAATTTTAGCGTATTTACTTTTCTAGAAATAAACAGGCACCGTAACTTTGAAAATGTAGAAAATGCTTGAACGTGCTGCCTTTACACATCGTCAAAGGATCGTGAATGCTTGGATGTAAAAGATTGTTTTACAACAAGAAGATTAGATTTTCTTATGTTTTAATTACTCAATCGACTTGAATTTAAATTGTACTATTTGGATGCGGAATAAAACACTAATTACAGTGGACTGATATTTAATGCTTATTGATGGTAGATCAATATAAACTTATTTGCGTGTACCTGCAAATACACTACAATATTCCCCTCTATAAATTTCAAGAAAGTAAACAAATGTGTACAACATTCTAGGGGAACTACTATATATATATATATATATGCATACCTAAGTTACCTACTATACATACAAACCAAATTAGATAACTTATGCATGGTACTTTCTCTCCACGCCATTAAAATTAAGTTACAAAATAATATTAATAAGTATGTGCTTATTATACCACTAAACTAGTAAGACGATTTGCATACCGATCGACACAATAATAATTATGCAATTACACAATTAAACTTTATAGTTTTTCTTTATTTTGCGGGGACGAAGATAGTCAGCTGGTTTCGTGTCCGGTACAATATCCGTCTTATCCTCCGGGGAAGTAGGTGGCAGTGGGGACGTCGGTGGTGAAGCTACTGCGTCGTGGAATGCGGACTCGATAGCCTCCGGATCGGTGGCGGGTTCTGGCTCACCAGCATCATCCACGTCACCGCTCTGAATACTTCTTGCCAGTGACATTCTATTGCTTTTGCGCAAGGGCATAATCTGATCTATATGTCTGGTTTTAGTAGTGTCATCGGTACGCACTTTATACGTTACCGCACCGGTGCGTTTATCGATAACGCCCGGTTTCCACTTAATGGTGCTATTCGGACGAAGCTCTGTAATATCGTGACCCTCGAGGGGTCGCAGGGAATGAAACTACTCAGTTACATCTTGTATAATCATTAATTTATTCAGCCTCAACATCATCTTAATATACTAAAATCTACGTGCTTAACTACTAACTTCCTTTCTCTTACATTATCCATTAACATTCACTGATACACGTATTTACGTGACAGATAGATTGACACATACCAACACGTAACTATTACTATATCTCATCTTCCCCGAAAAGGTTGGGTGTAGGGTCCCCTCCTTCCAAAGATAAGCCCTAAATAACTTAATTCTATTCTTAGTTACTATACATTTATTTACTCTTCAGTTTTTAACTAGTGAAATATTCAAAGGACCGTCTTATTTTAACACAAAAAAACTTATTTCTAGTTAATTTTTACATAATTAGAGATGCTATACAATAAATACTATACTACGACTTAAAATATTTTTTAGTTTTCCTAAGATATTACATTCAATATAAGTAACATTGAACTAAAATTAATGCAAAAAAATGATGTTGATCTTAACATTTTGAACTAAGTATTCGAAATCTTAATCTTCTCAATAACATATTAACTACGTTCACAACGTATTAACGTAAATAACTAGCAATATTTTTCAAACAATCGCTTATTTAAGCCGTTTCATAACAACACAATGTAAATCCTATCAACAGGATTTCAATTCTCCTTCTATTTTACCTAATTCTTTTAACAATTCGTCTATGCGTACCTTTGTTAATTAAGAATTTCGGCTAAGGTATATCATTTATATCCGATAATACTTAAAATTGACCATTTCTTTTAACAATTCGTCTATGCGTGCCTTTGCTAATTAAGAATATTGGCTATAGTAGGTATATCGTTGATATCAGATTCTCCTTCAACAACTAACCACTTGTGTACAAACATATTGCTATTATTTATTTTCTTCCTTGAGAAACTCTTCTCATTGCTAATAATTCATAACCTCTCTTTGCAAATAATTAATTCACAACCTTTATTGCAATTTATTAATTCATGCCCTCTGGAAGGGTTTTATTTGATATCGACAACTCTTAGGTATCCCTGACCTATACTGTAGCAAAACTGCTTACATGCATTTTTCTTTATGCAATTTACGCTGTGCTCGCGTTAATACATTACATTTTGTTTACTCAACTCTTAAATCATTCAATTATGCATTATGCATTATAATCACCTGCTGTGACATTATTTTGACCCTTTAACATACCTACTCTATTTCAAAATCATATTCTTCTCAATACTGCCTATATTTAGTCAGTCTACTTCTTGGGTCTGTCATTCGAAACTAAACCTTCTACTTCCTTACTTTATATCACGAAAAAAATCTTTCGCACTATCGATAGGCGTTTCTGCTGACTCGATACAACGCACATTTGCTGACCTATTGTTTGCATAGCTAGGACTTTACCTATCATTGAACCCTGAATTTGCTGATTCTACCAATTGAAGTTACGTGATTGACCTTGTGTTGTGTGACCATGAAAACTATTCGAGTTAAACAATTTATTATTGTAAAAATTCCAATTTGAATGCGGTTTTTATTTTATTTCGGAGTGTTATTGGAAAACTCTGAGCTAGCCTTTCTCACGAAATTTATTTCTATACTTCCACATCGATACACTCTTTTCATTCACATAGTCACACTTTCCTTTTACAAAGTCACACATAGACACATTAATATTTGTCTCGTCTTCCCTAATTAATTGGCTTGGAATGTACTCCATTTTCTCATTCTCTTTCCTACACTTTTCATCTACACAATCAATATTTGACTTATTCTCCATAAATAATTGGCTTAAACTCCAATCAACTTCCTCACAATTTTCTTCTACACAATCCATATTTGAAATATCATCTTCGAACCATTCTGCTGAATTGCATTTATCATTTTTAACATTTTCTTTTATAATTATATTTAAGTCACATTTTTTATCCTCACTATTCGTTTCGATTTCATTTTCTCTGAATAAATTTCCTAAATTCCATTCATCTTCCTCATGCTTATCCACATGTTTACTTTTATTTTCTCTCTTATGAAAAACCCTTGAAAACTCATTTTCAGCAACTATTAAGTTATCATTACTTCCATTCGTCTTTACTTTCATAACATTTTTTGTACGAATATTATTTCTAACGTGCTCTAAAGAATGTGTGGCACAATCATTATTACTCTGCACTATCTCAGGCGTCTGACATCGCTGAACCTGCTGAATTTGCATCTTGGCCGATACGTGATTTTTTAACTCATTATAATTTTTATCAAAACAGAATCTATTTTGATTTTCGCACAATTTTCTACCATATTTATTTTGAATGTGATAATTATTTTTCTCCTTAAAAAATTGATTCCTATCACGATAGTGATGTTCATTATACAACTTCATATTTCTGTTAAAATAACGTCCCTCAGGCCTAAATTTGTCACTTTCTATCGTTATCTCTTCCTCGATCGCAACTTGGATAGCCTCGCAAAGTGAATTAGGCTGCCTACATGCTATAATTAGCCGAATATGATCATTTGAAAGCCCATCACAAAAACATTTAATTGCAGTTTTCTCGTTAATTGAGAAAAACATTTTTCTTTTTTCTTCTTCTAAACTACCTAAAAAATCTAGCTGTGCATATGTCAAATCTGCTAAAAGTTGATCAATTTCCTCTCCAAATTCTTTAATACTTTTATGTCCTTGCTTACATTTAAACATTTTAATTTGCAATGAAGGATGTGATTTCCTTGGCAATAATTGTTTTTTCATATCATAAATCATTTCATTCACATCATTATATTCAGACTTTAAATAATATTTACCTACTTGGCTTAGCCTGGTTTTTAAAACAAAATTTGTAAGGATTTTCTTTGCGCTATCACATAAAATGCTACTGTAAAACTCTATTCCATTAATTAGAGTTCTTGTAACACTTTCTTCATCATTCATTACTGGTAATAAGTCCAAAGCGACATTAAAATCAAAATTTTCTGAACCCATTTTGAAGAGAGAGAAAAAAAAAATTCTACTTAACAAAAATCAACTGACCTTATTTTATGTCATTATTATGGTGTCCTTTTCCACGTTTTTCTTCCGACTTTATGGTCATCTTACGCAGTCCCTTGTCCTAGAGGCGAAGACTGGTGCTGGTCCTAGTCCTTCTGCTCCGGGTAACTGCTTGGCTCTTCCACGGGCTGGATGGCTGCTTGGACCGGGCTATACCCTGGACACCACTGCTAACTGAGCCGGGATTTCCCTGACTCCTCCGACAACAATATTCTTCTCTCTTCTCAATCTTCATAAAATGAAAATATTCTTTATTCTTCAACGCCATTATTTTTCTTCATAATTTTATTTTTCTTTCTTCGTAGAATGATTATCTTCTTTCTTCATTTATTTGATTCTTCACTTTTTCATTTCAATAGTTTTCTGTCTTCAATAATTTTTCTTTCTTCAGTTTTGACATTTCTCCTCTGTTTTTCTTCGTATCCTGGTAGGTGGTACATCGGTGGTGGTAGTATCGTCACGTAATTTCGTCACGGTCGCCATGTAATATCGTGACCCTCGAGGGGTCGCAGGGAATGAAACTACTCAGTTACATCTTGTATAATCATTAATTTATTCAGCCTCAACATCATCTTAATATACTAAAATCTACGTGCTTAACTACTAACTTCCTTTCTCTTACATTATCCATTAACATTCACTGATACACGTATTTACGTGACAGATAGATTGACACATACCAACACGTAACTATTACTATATCTCAGCTCCTTGACGAGTACTTCGTCACCTTCATTGACCGAGCGGTGTACTCCGCCCGCATTACGCACTTGCGCCTGCTGCGCGACCTCTACGTAGTCAGCTGTCTGCGGGCGCAGCACGTCCAGCCGCGAGCGCAGCCGGCGGCCCAGCATCGCCGCGGCGGGCGAGCGGTTCGTGCTGGCGTGCTCGGTGTTGCGGTACTGAAACAGAAATTTACTAAGTGCCCGATCTACATTATCTCCTTCCAGAGAAGCCTTCTTTAACGCCTTCTTGACGGTCTTTACGGCGTTTTCGGCGGCTCCGTTACTGGAGGGATGATAAGGTGCGGCCAGGACGTGCTTCACGGCGTTGCACTGGAGAAACTTCTCGAACTCGCCCGAAGTGAACGGCGGGCCGCCGTCCGTCACCAACTGTTTGGGAAGACCGAACCTAGCGAAGCACTCTCTGAGCACGCTCACCACCTTCGCGGCCGTGGTGCCCGCGCTCATGTTGAATACCTCGATCCACTTCGAGTGCGAATCGATCACTAAAAAATACGTCTTTCCTTGGTGATGTAAAAAATCGACGTGCAGTCTCGACCAAGGTTCCTTGGGCCAGGTGTAGGGCACGGGCGGCGCGTGCGGCGGCGCGTCGCGCACGGCGGCGCAGGCGGCACAGGAGCGCGCGCGCGCCTCTATGTTCGCATCCAGCAACGGCCACCACACGTAATGGCGCGCCGTCTGCTTCATGCGCACCACCCCCGGGTGCCCGGCGTGGATCTCGTCGAGTATCTGCGCGCGTAACGAGCTCGGCACCACGACTCTGTATCCCCAGACGATGCAGTCGTGATCGATGTGTAGGCTGTCTTTTCTGTGAAAATAAGGCTTTTCATTTTCGATCTCTGTGTCCTCCGGCCACCCGCTCATTAAGTAGCCGAAGATTTTTCGGAGAACTAAATCATTTTTAGTCTCCCTCGCCACGTCTCTATGACTGATAGGAAAACTATCTTCTACAAAATGCAGATATGCAGCGTCGTCACGCTCGGATTCATATTTGAGCTGCTGCAGTGGTAAACGTGACAGTGCGTCCGCGTTGCCGTTACGTTCCGTCGGAACAAACTTTATATCGAAGTCGTACGCGGCTAGCCTCACGGCGTACCTCTGTAGTCTGCTGGCGGCGGTCTGAGGTAATCCTTTTTTTTGCCCGAAGATGTAGCTCAGCGCCTGGTGATCTGTCTTCAGAGTGAACGATCGCCCGTAGACATACTGGTGATGACGGCTCACTCCGTACACGATGGCGAGAGCTTCTTTATCTACCTGACTGTACCTGCGCTCGGTGTCGGAGAGGGTGCGCGAGGCGCAGCATACGACCCGCTCGGAGCCGTCCGGGTAGACGTGAGACAGCACGGCGCCCAGCCCGTACGCGCTGCTATCCACCGCCAGCACCAGCGGCAGTGATGCGTCGTAATGCGCCAGCACTGGCTCTCGAGACAACACCTCTTTGACGGAGCGAAATGCCGTCTCACACTCGCGCGTCCACTGCCAGCTATTTCCTTTCTTGAGGAGAGCGTAAAGGGGCTGTAACAAGGTACTCATATTTGGAATGAACCTAGCATAATAGTTGATGAGTCCCAAAGCGGCTCTCAGCTGAGTGACGTTCTGTGGACTTGGAGCTTTCGCGATCGCATCGACCTTACTACTATCGGTATGCAAGCCGTGCTTGTTAATTCTATAGCCTAAGTAACAAACTTCTTCCTTAAAAAATTCGCATTTTTCAAATTTGACCCTTAATCCCGCCTCCTGCAATCGTGATAGGACAGCCCTTAAATTAGCTAGATGAATATCCTTAGAGGCCCCGGTTACACATATGTCATCCTGAAATGCCACACAATTCAGACCGTTCAGTGTTTCTTCTATTAACTTTTGAAACATTTCAGGTAGACACTTTAGTCCAAACGGGGCCCTTCTGTAGACAAAAGTACCTATATGTGTTGTTATAGCTGTAAGTGGTTGCGAGCTTTCCTCTAAAACACATTGTAGGTACGCATGCTTTAAATCTATTTTGCTGTAATGCTGCCCTCCGCCTAAAGCAGCGAACAATTGCTCGATTCGTGGTAGCGGATAGTGAAAATCTTTTAAAACTTTGTTTACAGTTATTTTATAATCTCCGCATAACCGAATAGATCCATCACGCTTTATGACGGGAACGATAGGCGTTCCGTAGTCACTGCGATCTACTTTGAATATCACTTGTTCGCGCTGTAAGCGTTCTAGTTCCTGTTCAACAGGATCGCGCAAGGCGAGAGGGAGCGGACGGGCTTTGCAGAATATGGGCGTATCGTCTTTCAAATACAACTTCAGCTTAGTTTTACAGCTGCCTAGACCCGATTTAAAGACATCTGGAAATTCTAATTTCAATTTAGCAATGTTAGGATCGATCTCCGCGGATAGGTGATGCAAACTAATTGAGTTTAGTTTAAGTTTACGTAACCAACGCCGGCCCAGTAAGGGAGGTCCGCCTTTGTTTATTATGAAAAGCGGCAATGATAAATTTTCATTGCCGTTCCGCACGTTTACCGTGACTCGTCCCAGAGGGAGGATCGCGTCACCCGTGTACGAATGAAACTTGTTGTTATCGGAAGTTATAGGTAGATGAGAAAGATGTTTATCATAGAATGACTTACTGACCGCCGATATCCTGCTGCCTGTATCGATTTCAAATAATACTTTTGTATTTTCAACAAATAATGAATAGTGATATGGGCCGTCTTTAGAGTCACTTTTAATAGAAACTACATGATACAGTCCGTCGCTCGAATCGGAATCAAAGCTTGAATCTTTATTAATAAAGTTCTGGTACCTGGATTTAGGAGGGTCCTTTTTACCTTTGGAGCACATCACCGATAGGTGACCTTTGACACTGCACTTGTCACACACATACGATTTATATCTACACTTGTGAGGCGCGTGAGCACTCTTCCCACAGCGCCAGCAAGCGCCCCTCGGCTCGCGCGCTGCTGGCGGCCCCTGCGCCACCCGATGCAGCCCGGCCACGGCGGCGCCCTGCCCGAGTCCCGAGACGCTGCCGCCGGCGGTCGCCACGGGCACGGCGCCGGCCGCGGCCTCCACCGCGTGCCGCTCCGCCGCCTCCAGCGCGAGTGCCAGCTCCACAGCTCTCTTGTAGTCTAGCGTCGATTCGGCGAATAGGCGCGAGCGCATGTCCTCGCTTCGCAGCCCCGAGACAAATTGGTCACGGAGATTCACCTCCAGGGTCGAACCGAAGTTGCAATGCGTGGCGAGATGCTTTAGTTTTTGAAGAAAGATGCCAACAGACTCGCCCTCCGCCTGACGTCGCTGACGAAACGTGTGTCTTTCCGCTATCTCTGATCGCTTGGGTTCTAGATGGCCGGTCACGAGTTCGACGAGCTGATCGAAGGTCTTGTCTTCTGGATGTTCTGGGGCGCACAGGTCGCACATCAATTGGTATGTTCGCGCGCCTACGTGCGTCACTAACGTGGCCACGCATAGCTCGGCTTTTATTTCGTTTAGCAGGATGAATTGCCGAACTAAACGGACGTACGATGACCAGTTCTTGCCTTCCTCCAGCTCAAACTCGGGTAATTTGCCGAAAGGCATGATTAAAAACCACAATCGTCGCCAATGTACTATTTGGATGCGGAATAAAACACTAATTACAATGGACTGATATTTAATGCTTATTGATGGTAGATCAATATAAACTTATTTGCGTGTTGCAAATACACTACATAAATGATAGTGAAATTTAATCCTATCAAGAAGGAAACTTTCTAGTACTTACCTACGTTTGTAGGAATTCATTATTATTTATTTAAATTTTATTATTCTATTTCTTGTGTCTGATGTTTTTTTTATGTGTACTTTTTATTTATTAGCTATGATGATCTGGAATTGTTCTGTAATGTTATACCTAGTTAAGTTTTGTAAATAAAGAATTTGAATTTGAATTATTTCCTGTGGTCGTTCGAACATTGATTTTGCAATACTTCATGTTAGTATTCTTCTATATTTGGAGGCATCGTTAACGGTAAAAGCTTTTTGAGTGAGCATTTCCTTTTAACACAAAACTGGTTTAGATTACTACGACCTACTACTAAACCAACAGTAGTAACGTGTTGCGTATGATAACACGTTTTAAAGAGTACCTCATAAAGTTCAGTTTGCTCCTCCACTCCTTCTTGTTTTGGTTCTGGACGATGTTATGAGGAAGAGAGAGGTATGATTGAGATGAACCGGTTAGGTAAAGGTGATAAAATGATGAATTAGGGACCTGCCTAAATGAAATTAATTGAACATTGGATTTGATCAACCAATACCTGTTCCTCATCGCATTGAACCTTAGTTTTTGAAAAGCTTTTGTTTAGTTAGTGATATGATATGAAAACATACTTAAATAATGTACTTATGAACAATTTTTGATTTAATTTAACAAATCTTTCCCTGCATTACTTAGGTGCAAAACAATTTTTTTCTGTAGTAACATACAATTGTTTTAATTTGTTTTTAACATGTAAATTCTAAATTCAACCGAGAAGTCGGTTGTTTGTTTCGTTTATTTCTCTGTTTAGAATAAGCTTTAAATTTTTGGATTTGAATAATTCTCTTTAATTTTCACAATCATAACAAACGAAGAAGGATCTTAAAAGCAATTCCAAATACCTGTTATCGAAGATTATAATCTCCCGAATTAACTGTGGCTTCCAAAACTCCTCCGAAGCAATCCTTTTTTTTCGTTTTCATCAAATTGGTTTTTTATGTTCACAAAGGGTGAAAAAGGAAGTGTGAAGTCTCTACTTTTGTGTTGTTGAACAAAAAGTTTAGTTTTTTGGTAGTGTGGAGTTGATAGATTTAATAATGATCAGAAATTGATAATATTTGATTGTAACCGAAAAGTTTAAATGAGTCCTTTTGTTATTGACTTAAAAAAGCCTACATTATTTACCTCGAACAATTGTAGGCTTTGTAATGGTAAAATATGTTTGAAAAACAAAGTAATTATTTAATCATCAATACCTAACTTTTTTTAATTTAAGTATGGAAGGTAACCGGGGAGGCCTTTGCCCAGCAGTGGGACAGTTTAGGCTATTGAAAAAAAAAAAAATAAAAAAAAAAAGTATTGAATATCTGGCTTTATGAAGTTAAAGAACGTTATTGATGATTTTTTTGTTTGTTATATGGAAATATCTACTTATTTGCGTAAATCGTATTTTATTTAAGCTATATCATACAACCAAGAACCTTTTGGTTACTTAATCCGAGGATACACACACAGGATACAGAACAGAAAAAGGTACACGGAGAAATATAGTTCCATAGTCGTATTGCTCATTATACGACTATAGAACTATATTTCTCCGTGTACCTTTTTCTGTTTAATTTTCTGTTAAATTTTCTTGCGTTTTTTGCAATTTTTCAGGACTGTTGATTGGTTGTATGGTAAGATAAGATAAGATAACGTTTATTTGGCACACACACAGGATACAGAACAGAAAAAGGTACACGGAGAAATATAGTTCCATAGTCGTATTGCTCATTATACGACTATAGAACTATATTTCTCCGTGTACCTTTTTCTGTTCTGTATCCTGTGTGTGTGCCAAATAAACGTTATCTTATCTTATCTTACCATACAACCAATCAACAGTCCTGAAAAATTGCAAAAAACGCAAGAAAATTTGAACTTCGCGGACCACATCCACCTTGATATGTTTTAGTAAACTCTTCAAATATTTTGTATGACCATAAAATAGTTATTAACGAGCCGAAGTAGAGACATCTACAGTAATAATGCTATGCTATTCGTCAAATACCTCGGTTGAAGGCTAGTTACTTCTCAAACTGGTAACATAGTTACGTAGTACTTCATCTGCAACTAAATTCTTTAGCACAGTAAATGATTGTAAATAATTTCACAGTAGTGTCACTCAGTTGATACAAGTTTTATAATTTGCTTGACAAATCTTGTGTATTTCTGAATTCTTGTTCAAATATAATTAGGGATAGCTATGAATAGTAAAATAATATGTTTTAGTAATTTATTATTCAGAACTAGCTGCTCCTGCAGTTTCACTCACATCGATATTACATCGGAGCAAGATAAATTATTCCTAAAGAAACTTTAATCCACCCAGGATTCCAACTTATATTCCTGTTAATAAGGCCGGACTAAAGGAAATAAAGTAGCTTTTTCTTTGCATTGTCACTTGCGTGAGTAAAACTTACGTAAAAACTCACTAGTGTAAGTCCGGCCTAAAGATAGGTAGGTAGGTACTTCTTGAAAGTTGTTCAACCATTAAACTATTAAGCGATAAGAAAAAACACTAACCCAATTCATAACGCATCGAAATTACTGTAAGCTTGTATATCTTCAAGTCATGGTTCATCTCAGTAATAATGTGACGTGTCCAAGGTCCTCGTTAGCAATCCCTTCTGCATTCTAGAGTTTCGGAATGTGACCACATTGCTATGGCTTATTATAATCAAAGGGCTTCAATGCTCTCTTTACACCTTGACGTAACGGGCTTTGCGAGTTTATTTTTAGACTGTTTTGCTAGTAACGTCAGTACAGGATAAAATAAAGGAGATAAAGCCATCTCTTTCGGTCCTGATGAGAATGAAAGAGATGAATGATAGCTGTTTTGTGGCGTGGTGTATTACGACTTTGCATACAATTTTGTTGTGCCTTGTATTACACCGTAACTAGCAATAAAGTAAGGTCAGGCCCTACTGATCTTTATTCAGATCTTCAAGTGATCTTCAAGAGGTTTTTTAAGCCTTACAGGTGTTGTCTCTTAACCCACACATTGCTTAAAACTTCTTTCTGTAATGTGAAAATTAATTTCAATATTTGTGATGCATGATTTCATCAGCATCTTTACGAATTTTTTCTTATCAGAATATATTAGTAGGTACCTAAGTACTAGGTAACTAACATAATGTTCGGTATAAAATTGTTGGTCCCGATTACCTAAAACTCCGTAATCACCATCAGAGTCAACCCTAGGGCCTCATTCACACTTTTCTTTAGTAAAAATTTTAATGGATAAGTATATTTTAGTAATTCTATATTGTAACCAAATCCGCTCAAAACCGCTGTTCCTCGAAATTATGCTCACGTACGGGTACATATGAAAAGTCCGAAAACCGAAATGCCGATCCTTGAAATGCCGATGCTTAAAATAGAGAAATTCGATATGTAGAACGGTTGAAATGCAGAAAGCTTGAAAGATAGAAGTTTGTAAGGTCGAAAGCTAAAAGTCAGAATGCTCGAAATGCCGAAAGTCTCAATTGCCGAACGTTTACAAAGTAGAATGCTTAATAAGTATAAGTTCCAAATGCCGAATGACTAAAACATCGAAAATGATCGAAATAAGTACTTACATAAATTATTGTATTTTATAGTACTTTATTTCGTGGTAGTTTTTACGGGTGCGAAAGTAGTTTAGGTGTAAAGTAGCTAGATGGAAACGTGATAGTGAAACGACTTAAATACTTACAAAATTATTGTATTCTTAACCGAACTTAAAAAAATAAGGAGGAGGTTCTCAATTCGTCGGATTTTTTTTTTTGTGTTTTTTGTGTACGTTCACCGGTTACTCGAAGACGCTTCGACCGATTTCAAAGACTCTTTTTTTGTTTGAAAGGGTACACTTTTCCAATGTTCCTTTTGATCATCAGGTCAGGATCTGATGATGGGATCTTGGAGAAATCGAGGTAACTCTTCATATTTTAAAGGCATACGCGATTCGGGAATTTTTTAAAAACTTGATAGGATATCAGTGACAATGCAATATGATGGTAACATTAAGCTGACCTGATGATGGAGTCAGAAGCTGTTCAACAGAACTCCTCAGTAAATAAGCCGATTTAGTTAAAACTCGGCATATCTGTCAAGTTCCGACTACAATGTAATAATATGGTCATAACAAGCTGATCTGAGGATGACATCAGGAGCTGTTCAACAGAACTCTTCAGTAAATAGTCCGATCGAGTTGAAACTTGGAACTCAGCGTATCGGTGAAGTTCCGACTACAATGTAATAAGATGGTGACAGCTGCTGATCTGATGGAGTCAGGACCTATTGTGTCAGAACTTCTCAGTGAATAACAGTGGAAGATCCATGTTTGGGTCTCCCTCCCCCTCCCCCTATCCCTCCCCCTCCCCTCCCCCTCCCCCTCTCCCTTCCCCTCTCCCTCCCCCTCTCCCTCTCCCTCCCCCTCTCCCTCTCCCTCTCTCTCTCTCCCTCTCCCTCCCCCTCTCCCCCTCTCCCTCCCCCTCTCCCTCCCCCTCCCCTCATTCTAAATAAAGGTGAAAGAATTTTTTAAATCAGATGAGTAGTTTTTGAGATAACCTACATACGAGTACAATACAAACACACTTTACCTCTTCATAATAATAAGTCAAGACAAAAAAAAATCTACATCTATATAATTATTTCGAGCATTACTGGTTTCAAGCTTTTATATTTCAAGCATTCTAAATTTTGAGCGTCGGCATTTTAAGCTTCTATGTTTTAAGCTTCGGTATTTTGGCTTTCGGCATTTCGAGCATTCTGATTTTTAAGCATTCTACATTTAAAGCTTCTACATTTTAAGCATTCTTCTTTACGAGCATTCGCTATTTCAAGCATCGGCATTTCAAGGATCGGCATTTCGGTTTTCGGACTTTTCATATGTACCCTCACGTACAATAGTTTGCATTACAGTAGGGTAAGTGGACTGCAGGTAGAGCAGAAACTTATTGTAGGCACGTGCGACAAACAAAGGGAAAATTATACCTTTGCATGCCTTTGTGCGACATACGCCTCGGACATTGAACACGCTGCTGTTACGATACCAGATTTATTAACACTTAGAAAACTTCCAACGATTGCCACGTAGCAGTCATTGCTTACCTACAGCGCTTCGCTGTAGGTAAGCCAAAGCTATTGAATTTTTTCGGCCTTCTCTTACAAACTTGTTAGATATTAACTTGGATAATGTATATTTTTAACTTTTATTTTCATAATTTGTTTCATTTTTCTTAGCGAAAAATGAAAAAAAAAAATTACTTACAAACTTTATTAAAAAGCACTTGAAACAATATACAGACTTGATAGATGCATATTTTACAACAATAGTAACTATTGTTGTGTTACTCACAAGTTCACAACCGTCTTGAAGATAAAGCAAATTAAAAAATGTGCTTTCAAATTCAAGTGCGGTATGTCATCATCATCATATCAAGCCATTTGCATTGCTTCAACTGTTAATTATGTGCCACTGTTACAAAAACGCCGTAACCGTAACTCAGGATTATGCAAACTATTCATCCTACACTTTGTGTAGCCTCTTGTGTTGCTTAGAGCAGTGTTCCGCAAACTTTTTGTATTCAAGGAACATCTAGAAAATTTTAGAGGTAAGTACCTACACCATAAATGAAAAATCAATTTTATATGCGAAACATGAGCTTGTTTAGTTGAGCATATGCGGTCCAAAGGAGTAGCTTAACTGAGATAGGTAACTTTATTTTTCCGAGGCACACAAACCAATGACCACGGTACACCAGTTGTGCCGCGGCACACCCTTTGCGGAACACTGACTTAGAGCGTCCATAATAATTTAAATAATTCTAAAACAAAATCAAAAGCATTTTATTTCCTCTAATCAGGGTTCACGGTTCATAAGTGTGGAGTCGGATCCATAGTGGCAAAAACAGTGGATCACAATAATTGAGGGTTAGTTGGGTTCACCTGACTGAATACCTGTTTGAATATTTTCTTTGTTTTGTTTTTTCTTGATACATCTATTAATGTAATTAGTTCGGGCTTTGCCTTAACCAAAAAGTGGCTCAGAGTTCTTGTATAGAGTTGCTTTGATTTAAATTGATTAAATCGTATATTCCCACTTGTTCTGAGAATGGGAAAAAAAATCCCATTAGGTCTGCGGACAGAAATACTCCACAGAACAGGTGGGAATAGACGAATTGGTCAAAGCGTCGACAGACCATTACAAACACATACAAAACATGTAACTCATGTTTAGTTATATATTTTACGTTTATTTACGTTAGTAATACCGTGTATCACTGTTTTGTTTTCCGATGACATTTTTTGTCCTTGGACAACAAAATAAATACATTTTTTGCCATTGGATAACAACAAAAGATAGGTACTTACCTACATATTTTCTTATGTAACAGTTTGTTTGTCCATAGTATATTTCCTAACTTCAGACCTGCTTAAGGCGTAATATACGATAGAGAATAACCTAAGTTTAAGAATATGAAAAAGATGAAATGATGATGATGATGGAGTATTTACAAAAATAACTAAAACTAATTTGTTTTAATAACTTAGGTAGGTACCTACTATTTAATAAGTAGGTAGGTATCTACCTAAGTTATGAAAACAAAATAATTTAGTCCCTACTTAAACTAATTTGTAAAAATCGCAAGGTGTGCGCTTAAAAAGCGCGACCTGTATATAATCCTGTATAATATAATCCTGCTGTGGCCTAATCTCCCCATCTTATACAGAACCGTTTTTGTGAACACCACCTGCTTCGAAAAAAAAAACAATGTGCAGGTAATGCAGGTATACGAATGTGTTCTGTACACAGGTACGTTTTCGACTATTGTGTCAGGGATAATTTGTCACCATTTGCTTGACGTGTATGTATTATTTAATAGTGGAAACTTTATTGGATTATGTTCAACTTTATATTATTTAATGTATAAGTGTCATTGTTCTGTTTGTTTCCCAAATAAATAAATAAATAATGAGTAAATGATAAAGGGCTTAAAGCTTGCGAATGGAGGCTTTTCTACTAATAATGTAATAAACTTTGCACTGAAAATCGAAAGACCGATAAACCTATACTGTATATGTAGATAGAGGTAAAGCTAATATGTGTAGGTATCAAAGATCTAAGATTTTCTTTAGGTATTTTAATTGCATCTTTGTTAGTACCTACTGCAATTACTTATTCATTTTAGAATTACATGTTCCTGTTTGTAAGTTCTAATAACAGGATTAAAGAAAAGCTCATCAACCATACAATAAAACAAAAACTCCGACAGAATTCTCAGATTTTTATTATGACCAATTTATTCCTCATGACATGTTTATAATAACCACAATTTTCTACCATCATCCTGTTCCCGCGGGGCCAACAAAATGGCTGCTAAAAATAGAGCCTTTAAATCTAAGATCTAAAAGTTCATGTCGTAGCCGCGCGCGGCGCTAGTGAGCTACTGCCGGGTTTAGTTCCGATCTACGCCGCGTGTTGTTCGAGCGCTAGCGTCGTTTTCCTGCTTCGTTGAATCGCTACACTCCCACGTCCGCCCTCTCATAGTAAACACCGCCCGTATGCGAGTTTCACTATTTTTCTCACAGACTATGAACAGTTGTAAACAATATGAAAGTTTGTGCAGTGTTGTGATGAGAGCAGTGATGTGATTGACTGGATTGCCCAAAATGACTAAAGCCAAAATGACACGGAATAGTGCATTGTACCATAGCGCTAAGGTGAGCCCTTAAAGCCTAATTTTATAGTTAATTTTGGTTTTCATGAATGAAACTATTCAATAACTATTTGATTTTACCTTGAATTTGTATAGATTTGTTAACTATAATACCTAATTGTTTTTCTTACGTCCTATTTATTAATGTACTTATATGTAAACAAAATGTGTTATTTATGCTAATTACTAAAAAAGTTCATAATTACTAACTTTCTTAAAGTCAGCAGTTTTGCATAGAAACTACATTTCAAAGCAAAAGATCGTTGAA
Source organism: Camptogramma bilineatum (assembly GCA_958496255.1). NCBI lineage: Eukaryota > Metazoa > Arthropoda > Insecta > Lepidoptera > Geometridae > Camptogramma > Camptogramma bilineatum. The sequence goes on from OY292458.1 coordinate 12,205,053, forward strand.
ACTTTTCAAAAAGAGATTCCCTCCGAAAACCTATATAAATGTATTCCAGAGCCGGTTTGACCACGATCGTGTATCTCGATCCCTCTCCTTGCTTCCCCGACAGCCTTCGTGCCTCCACTTTAAAATGAATGCATCTAACACAGTATAACTTGAAACTCCAGACAATTTTTTATAATTTAGTTGATTTGGTCTGATATTAAAATATGACCTTATAATTAGAAATTATGCTCCATAGCTTTCTATTGTGTTTAGTTAGATGTAGGTACTATACTAAAATTAGCCTCATAACTGTCTTAATAACATTGTAGGTAGGTACTGTAACTATGTTTAATTCAGATGTCTATTTAGTTTAGATAAATAGAATATAATCAAATACATACAAAAAATAGAATTTCTATAGTAAATTGTCTGTTCACTACATTTACTACACCGATCTACGGTTGTGCTACGCCGCACGCGGGAAGAAAAGACATCAACGCGCTCTAGAGCGAGACGGCGACATTCGTAGCGTGTTTTTGCTTACGCGGAAAAGAGACAAAAACTCACTTATATTCGTTTTGTTTATGGCCGAACAAATTATAGGCTGGGATTTTGTATACAGGTACATATCTACAGGTAGTGGCCATCGCACGGATGGACGATCTCCCCTTTTTAAAAGGGATGCTTCGTTATATGGCTCTTTTTGGAAGGGGGATTGTACTGGCAACTTTAGGGCCTTGCTTGCTTCGGCCAGTGGGTCCTAATGATGCATGAATTAACCCTTTTACTTGAAATTGATAGATACTTTATAAATCGGATAACCGTTATATTGTCAAAATACAAGAAGCTAAATTAAGAATTTTAAAAAACCGACTTCGAAGCGGAGCAATTTTCCGCACTTTCGGGATGCGTTTCTGTTCATAAATCTGAAGATCCTTGACAGATCCTTACCAATTTTTTATGGCACCAATCGAAAAGTATACCCTTTCAATCAAAAAAATAATTTTCCAAATCGATCCAGGCGTCTTCGAGTAATCGGGGAACATACATAAGAAAAGCATAAAAAATATTCCGACGAATTGAAAACCTCCTCATTTTTTTGAAGTCGGTTAAAAATTGTCTCTCGACTGGGAGAGTGATAATGATTTCAATGGAAAACTTCATTTTTTTCAGAAACCAGTCAATAAAATTACATATTCTTTTATGAAAAAGAACGACATAGGTACATTAGGTACCTATTTATAATTATTCAACAAAACACATTTTTTTGTAATACCTAAACAGAAAACCGTAAAGTTAAACGTAGGTTTCTACCTAACCGTAAAGTTAAATCTACCTGAATTTGTAAATGGTTCTTTGATTGAGCAGCAATTTGCAATGAAGTAAAAAAGGACTTTAATCACAAATATTACCTTCTAATACGTGAATAATGTATGGATAGAATAATTCTTACGTATAAAAAGTAAATTGGCTCCGAAGTATTCTTGGAAATCTGGCACAAGCTGAATTCGATGACCGGTTTGCGGGCATTCTCTTGATACTTTCTGTCATTGAAAAATAGGCTTTATTTAACTTAATTTTAGATTCATGTTAGTTATGCGCGAATTTAGTAGGATGAACAAGCAAGAAGTCTTTAAAATTAAATATTAGTAATTCTTACTATTAGTAAGAAGTAAAAACTTCCGGAAATCTTTCTTTGAAATACATATCTTAAAATATTCGATAGCAAATTTTTTTTTGTAATATGTAATAGTCAAAACTAACAACATAAGATTTCAACAATGAATCTTAACCCAAGCTAAATACTAGTAGTTCGCCCCGAACTGAGATCTCGCGCACCGTAGATAGCTTACTTTTGGACTTTCTTCTGACTACCCCTATAATTTCAAGTGCTACTACTGCCGAGTATGCCTATTGCGCTAGCTCTTCATGATAAAATACTAGCATGCATGCAATACATAATGTCGTGTCTAATTTTTCATTTATTTCATATTTATGAATTCTCGTCGTATTTCTAAAAGTATACGTCCTAGAATAAAAATAATAACTATTTTGGAATGTACAAATAAAGACCTTTCATTTGACACCCCACTCAATATATTTGTTTACTTAACTTTTTTTACCCCAATTATTTTCATTCTTTATCAAAAATTTTTTTATCACGAAAATAAATCAAGTAGCATCTAAAATCATTGCAAACCAAACCGCAACGATGCCACTCTCTTTTTAAGACCGACCAGTCAATGAGCTACGAAGACATCGAAACTCTATGAAACCGGAGCTCTTGCAGCTCTGGTTTCGTAGTTTTTTTTCTTTGGTCGTATTTCAAAAACTATACATCCTAGATTAAAAATAAAAACCATTTTGGAATGTACAAAATAAGCCCTTTCGTATGACACCCCACTCAATATATTTGTATAACTTTAAAAAAAAATTACCCCCTTGGGAACCTAATATCTTCACAACCCCTTCATCGATTAAGCTCATATGCTCCACCGTAAATTTCCTTACCACAACCTATTGACCTACCAAGTTTCATGCAGATTGGATGAACGGTTCGACAGTTATGCGCGAACAACAATTCGTGAAACATACAAACATACAAACATACAAACATACAAACATACAAACATACAAACATACAAAGCAAAATCGCCCAACTTACCACTAAGATCTTCGCTCGCTTCGCTCGCTCGATCGAAAATACAGTTTTCAGTGTCAGATGACAGCCTTCCCATTGCTCACCAGTTTCTTTTAAAGTAACTAAATCTTCTCAATTATGCTCAATTGTCCCGGAAGGACTTTAAAATGTTAAAGTAATTATCATAAAACATGTAATTTTGTACACTTAAACGAATTTGCAGTAAAATAATATGAATACCGTTTCTCATATTGACAAGAGACAAGTCATAACTCTTAAATATGTAATTTTACATAATTGTAATGCTTTAAATGTGTAATAATGGATAAGATTTATTCTACTTCATTGCAAGAAATACTCGTATTCTTGCTATGAATAATTCTAAATTGATTTTAAAGCTAAACACGTTTTAGATGACAAAGCAAGCTCTTAATGTTTTGTAGACAAAATTGTGTCGTAATACATAAACACTAGTTTGACCCTGACTCCATTATCGCTGAATGTACTTACTACTGAATGTACGTGATTCTACCTGAATTGCTCTACATTTCAGATAATTAGGTCAAATGCAAATGAATTTATACTTACTGCACCGTCAATGTTGACACTATTGAAGATTCAAATTCAGAATGCTGTAGTGAAAGAAAGAGCCTCCAGAGAGAGAAAGATCTGAAAGTCGTGGATTCGAACCCGGCCGTGCATCAATTTATTGTTCGCTTCGAAAAATTTATATGCGCATTAGCACGAGCTCTAAACCGTGAAGGAAACGATTGTGAGGAAACCAGTCAGCTTTCTAATACCGTCGATGGTCTTGCAGCCTGTCATGTATGGAATAACTTCTGCAAAATGTGGGTATGTACCTAATATGTTTTTGGACGTTCCTTTGACTACCCCATTAGACATCTTCAAAGGATCTGAGAGAAGAAACTCAGATCCTTTGACTACCCCATTAGACATCTTCAAAGGATCTGAGAGAAGAAACTCAGATCCTTTGACTACCCCATTAGACATCTTCAAAGGATCTGAGAGAAGAAACTCAGATCCTTTGACTACCCCATTAGACATCTTCAAAGGATCTGAGAGAAGAAACTCAGATCCTTTGACTACCCCATTAGACATCTTCAAAGGATCTGAGAGAAGAAACTCAGATCCTTTGACTACCCCATTAGACATCTTCAAAGGATCTGAGAGAAGAAACTCTGATCCTTTGACTACCCCATTAGACATCTTCAAAGGCTCCGGTACCTTGGGAATACAGTCGTGATAATATTTCAGTTCATTTATTTTTAAAGAGTTTGAGTGAAGAATATGATGAAGCGAAAGAAGTGTGTCAGGATCGTAGCAAGTGGCGATCTGTGGTCTCTGCCTACCCCTATGATGGGAAACAGGCGTGATTTTATGTATGTATGTAGGTATGTTAAAGAGTATACAACCGTTACAGAAGCGTCATGCCACACTTAGCATGTTCTTTCCTAATTGCCTGCAAGTTGGACGGTATCAGTACCTACTGACGTGATACTATAAATTATTCTGCTCAGCTAGTCTGATCTGATTGTAGGTATACATGACTAAGCAGTATCTAATCAGAAATCTTCAAATGCCTACTCATTCTTAACTGATCAATTAAAATTGTTTGCAAATGGATTCCGGTAATTACGTGATTGAAGTAAAATTCCATTATTTCAATTGAAAGATGTACTTTCATTACCTTATTGCGGATACGAATATTTGTACCTTTCGAAGTTCAAATGATATTCTATACGCTAAATGGTCGCTACGCAATTTCTCTGTCTGATTCAATATTATTATCACAACTAATTTTTAATTTAAATTCAGAATGATAATCTGATTTATGTAAGGAACTGGATAGCGGTCATTTTAGCACTATCAAGTTTTTATCCAACATTAGTGAACGCCCGCGGCTTCGCCCGCGTTTACTATTTTTGTATCCCACGGGAATCATACATTTTACCGGGATAAAAATTAGCCTATGTGTTATTCCAGAACCTAAACTATCTACATTCAAAATTTCATCAAAATCGGTTGAGTAGTTATGGGGAGACGTAGTAACTTACATTCACACACACACACATGGACTTTCAACTTTATAATAATAGTAGGATTTCAGTTCTCGAAAGTACATTAGGAAATTAAGCGATCATTTTGACGTAAAATCAAAATGTAGGTGAGTGGTTTCCGGTGGGAAGTGCACACTATATTCCGATTCAAATTCATTTCCGCTCACTATCGTGCATTGACAGCACGCAATCCTTTTCAATTCCTGTTTTACGAACATTTCTCTTAGTTTTATGTAAAAAGGAACTATTCTTCCGTTGCCTAATTTAAATTAAGAAATGACTTCACTTTCATAGTCTGTGACAGTCTGTGTACATTTTTCTGTTTTCTGACTGTCATTTATTGTAGGAACTAGCAGCTAGGTTATAAAATAAATTGTTAATTATGTAATATGCAGCAGATGACCACATAAAATGCGAAGGCTAATTACTAGTTGAATTTTAGTAGACCATGCTACTTTGTTTATTATTACAATGTGTGAAAGCTTTATTTGTTTTTTTGTAAATTGATCACGTAACTTCAAGGCCCTAGACAAAAACAAACAGTTTAACCAGTATTTGCTCTCAGTATAACACTACACAGATTATATTCCGATTAGTGTTCGTAATAAATCGTGTGAGCTTGCCACTTCCCACGCCGCGCACTGCCCCGTCAAATCGTACTTTTTACTCTACATTATAAATTCAATACGTTAGATGCATCACTGCCCTCCCTATATTCTAGTGATGTGCTTTCCGTAACCAGAAAAGGACTTTGATTATTGACGAAATATATAGGTATTTTTTATCTTTTTTTAATAGAATTAAGCTGATTGATGCTAGCACCACATTGAACGGATTTTCCGTAGCCGATCTTCCGCGGCGGAACGCCATTGCATGCTTTACTAAAAGCACGCAGAAGATTAGTTGTTCCGTTGGCAATACAATCGCGTCCGCTGCTGAAGATCGGTGACAAAAAATCCGTTCAATGTGGCGCTAGCCTGAGAGTCACTCTGTTACTTGAATCTAAAATTAAATTTCGAGAAATTATACAACATAATAAAACTAACATTGCATGCATTATTTGCATTTTTTCAGTTTTTCCGCAAACACAAAAAATCCGTAGTATGAGTTTTCACATCACTGACACCTTCAGGCGATTCATTAGGCACAAAAACGTGTAGATTCTCTGCATTACATATTCTTTGAGGGTCGTTTAGCACTAAGTACATACTTTCAACTAATGAACATAGATTTATTGCTGGTTCATAACAGGTGTAAAATCGTGGTGTCGTCATTTGTCTTGGTCGATTGACTTTTATTATGCATCACTTTGGCTACAAAGTTGATGAATACTTATTTTAAACATGTTTTTATCTTTGTACGAGTATATAATAGATTTTGAACTCCAGCTCATGCTCATCTAAGCGTTCAATATATCGTTGTTGTAGGATTTGTCCAACGTCGAAGTGATCTGCGGGCTGCAACTATATGCCGTCTCTTTTCAATGACTGAGGGTGATAAAGAGACGACGTATCGTTCAATTCCTATTGTGATTCTGCTACAGCGACCTTTTTAAGCCCGCAGAAATAACACTGAGCTGTTCAAACTTATCTTGTTCAGGTTATTGGCAGTCAATAAATATATAGAGGATATTAACTTTTATAGCAAAAAGTATACCAGTTCGCTTAGGTACTTTGATACGTCAGTCGCAGACGGCACGCCTACCTCCCGTTATGTTCGCCGACTCGTTACCTACGGTAGAGTGTTGATTTGATGCCTACGTTGTTGTAAGCATTATAATCTTAGGAGAGCACCAGACGCTGAAAATACGAATGGGATAGTAATTTTTTTTATGAGAAAGGGGCAGAACAACAGACACGCGAAGTCTTTACAGCAAAAAAATAATTTTACCCATTAGAAATGAATTAAAGAACCAATCGAAAAATCAAAACGATAATAGTGAAAGAGTATTTTAATGGTTCTCAACAAAATAAAACTCACTGAGGGATAATGTTATTTTCGTGAGATAATCGGAAATAGTGGATAAAACTGGTATTTAACAATAAAAATCTATTGAGAAATATTTCGAAGTTGCAAAGAGTAGCGACATCAAAAAGTCACCACACCGCTACCGTTAAGTCAATCAATTTACCTAGAGAAAGAAAAATTAAACGCATACACTACAAATCGTAAAAAAGACAATTTACATCTCAATTAACTGACGCCAGTCACCAACTAAACCTGCTAGCCAAAACGTCTTATCATTTACGACGTTGATAAAAGTCCGTTGTTCCAGAAAATGTCTTGTTTCGAAATATTTTATCTCCCGTCCGTTAGCGAGACATATTATCTGTTTGTCACGAGCCCTCAAAAATGTGGGTTGTGCACACACCTCAGTATATCACTTAGCGGAGCCTGATCACAACGCACTCGGTGTGAACTCAACCTTAGAAGCCTTATTTATATAGGGACAGAACCTTTGTGAGCTTTTGAATTTACAAAATGTTCCAATTCTGAAGAAATTGATAAAAAGTTGTGCATACAGCTTTGTTGGACCATGAAGATAGGATTTACTTTTTAGTTGGTTGTGGTTTTCACGGATGAAATCACATTACATAACTTGTTTGTTTATTTGAGTATTACCAAGCTCTACGTAAATCTCCGTTTATTGTTTAAAGTCAACTTAATGTTTTTCGCAAGGTACTGCAACAATATATTCTTATCTATAATTAAACCACGGTTTTATACTGAGAGAGTGTCCGAATGGGATATTTTCGCTCTTGAGCACGTGCACTGCACCTGTGGATTGGCACAAATTATCTACTCATCTCCAAGCATTATTAAGTGGCAAGCACAAATGCAGGTGTATTCTCTCTGCTCTGTTATTTATATTCGTCAATTTATAAAGTCTATTCTTTCCATAAAAAATAACGTCACACGGCACCATTTTTGCAAAATATATATTAGGCACGCAGGTAACTGTCAATACCTCAGAACTCCAGTAGAATAATAACACGTCTTTGACTAGATTACCCAAGACTAGTTTAAGTTGAGCTAAATAGCTAAGTAACAGTACTCCAGTTACGTGACTTAGAAAAATCAGCATTCATCTGCTACTGCATTCATACGTGCAGAATCTACTAACAGCTCTCGGTCAGAATAACGACCTTAGTTCCATAAATTTACAGTATATAACGCAATGATGACTAGTGGTGATGTTGTGCCACTTATCTGCCCTTTGCGCAGAATGCGCGCATCTGTTCTTCCGCCTTGACAGCTTTTTGTGGTTCCGTCAAAATAGGATGTCGGTTTAAGCACCCCTACATCCTCATTATATTGCAAAGTCTTTCCATTATTCCTAATATGCATCAAATAAAAAGCTAATAAATTTTTGCATTTATGTGCGAAGGAAGAATATTTATACTTTTACATTGAAATTAAAACAATTTTCGAGAACAATTGAATATAGGTATAGCGTGAGAAAACCACATATATCACGAACATCTTGACGGAGGAAGCGATGCATCAACATTTTATTAGCATCATCTCCTTGACATTTCCAAGTCAAGTTCGCAAGGGTTAAACAGAGGTCGAAAACTTAAAACTCACAACGATCATTACCCGATATATTCGGATATTCGGATCGAATGCATCTGTCTCAAACTGGTTGCCTCCACCTGCTCCGAAACAATCGCGAAAAACTTGCAACAGGTGAAGCTACGATATTTATGGCTAAGTGTATTTTGACTCGTATGTAAAGATGCGTTTTAATTACACAGTAACAATGTAGTTTGCCTAGTAAACAGGGCCATGTTGTCCATAGATGGACATTGTATTCACATTTTATTTTTAATTTGTATTCATATTAATGTGAAGTCTACGTTGGAAGGTACTTCTAAGCTTACGTATTGCAATTTTATTAAAATTACTATGCATAAGTAGGTATTAATTATTTCATGTTATTTTTTTTTTAATAATGCAGTCGCTGATCGGCTTAAGCCTGGGATACACTAGGGGACATGTTGCGGAACATGTCCCTCAACAACTACGTGAAGTGTCCCGCGACAATTGTCATGGAACATTTTGCCGAACATTTTGGAGCAAGCAACATGCCCCGCGTCACGTACAATGTTGCGGGGCATGTTGCGGGACAATATGCAACGTTGCAGCGTCACGTAAATTACGTGTTGCGCGTCATGTTGCGGGACAAAATGTTCCCTAGTGTATCCCAGGCTTTACAGTCACCAATGTAATTGGATTAACGTTTTTAATTTTCTAAAGCTGTATTGAATTGTTGATTTTGATTTGAAACAACAGTTACAGATGCAAATTTATAAATCTTGACACAAAATGATAGTCTTCTAAGATTCTTCTAAAGATCACCGGGTTTTTAAAACAATGTATGTTCATTAACTTTTACGGCTTACTGTACAAAAAGATTCGTGAAAAGTAGTAAGAATAATCATTTGTGTGGGCGAATGCCACAGGAAACGTGTTGGCGTTGTAGATTATTAGTTACACATAAAATCCGCCTTCTTAATTTAAATTGGATTTATTTCTGTTTTATATTCAGCAACGTTTTGGCCAAAACTGATCTGGATATTCTACAAGTGTCCGTTAAATAAAAGCACCCACGTTAGTTTATCATTTTCGTGTGTTCCTTTATTTCGTGAGGTAGGTAGGATATTAGTGTTCTGTCATCATCATCATCATCTCAGCCGTTAGACGTCCACTGTTGGACATAGGCCTCCCTCAAAAAAAATGTTCTGTGCTAAGCGGATATTTAAACGAGTCTCTGACTTGAATACCTCTTCTAGACTTTTAAAAATATATCTATCCTGAAGATCTAGTAAAATATGGGTTGATGAAACTGTGGTGATACGAGTACACTCGTAATCCTGTGTTACTATAGTATTAAAATCGCCACCTCTCTCCCATAAGCTAGAGTACTTAAGTCCATTATCACCTGTCTATTAATAAAGCACAAATTGGTTTGTATATTGCTTAAAGGCAAACACGTGTTGGCACCTGATGCCCACCCCCTTACCCCGATATTATGCGTCCTATTAAGAACGTCGTCGACTTTTTGCGACGTCACATGTCGCACACCTGACGCTCCCGTGCCAAGTCGAAATAAGTCTTTAAATAGGCCATGTGGTAAGCTCACAAGTAAATTCGTTGATACCAAGTAAGTCCAACGGTCATACTATTGTCATCACTTGGCGTCACGTCTGTCGTTGGTAGAAATAAAAAACTGTCAAATCCTTTTTCCTTTCAAATAGTTACATCAAGCACATGCTCGACGTGTGCTTGATAAAACTATTTGAAAGTTAAATAGTTTTGTTCGATCAAATGAGATTTACTTATAGAGATAGTACCTATAGAACGCTTTAAACTTTAATAATTTTATTATTGATCGTTATCGTAGCTAGCGTATCAGACACTTTAGCTACTAAAGTTTATGTTCTAATCAGTTGTGCCAGGCTATCAGTAATTTTAATTTTAATTTTTCGTTTTAAATAAAGTATAAACTTAATGGTTTTTGGAAAACTTTTACGATTCCAATTTGGTCTTAATCTTAATGATGGTAAGAGCTAAATAATTCGTTTTTATACAACACCTGCCCCAGACAGCATCTGTTCTATAAGTAGATTATTAAACATTATATTAAACACCTACTTACCGTACCTACAACTGGGAAAAATTGAAAGGTGACATTTACAGTTATTTGATTGCTTATAAATTTTCTTCATGTTATAAAGTTGGACTTAAGTTAAAAATAGTCAGACTTGAGTTCAGTTTTATTTCTACAACCGATTTTTAAACTTGCGAAATAAATATTTATCAAACCTACATTAGAAAACATTTTTTTTTCGTTTTGGCTTACGACAAGTAGGTAATGTAAAGTAGGTAACACACTGTGTTAGGTACAAGATTTTCAAAACAAATCATTTTTTTTTCGTTTTGGCTTACGACAAGTAATGTAAAGTAGGTAACACACTGTGTTAGGTACAAGATTTTCAAAACAAATCTTCGAATTTTTAAAGCAAAATAAAGTTCATGAAAATGACTGAATCTTTCCAACTTTTAACAAGTAAAAGGGGGGTGAAAGATACTTCTGCGCTAAACATAATCCCCTTTACTTATGAAAGATGTTTAAAGTTGAACACTGGTCAAACAACATCCTGTCTCTATTCGTCACTATCCACAAATAAAGACAGGACGTTGCTTAACCAGTGTTCAACTTTAAACATCTTTCATAAGTAAGAGCAAATAATGGAAGTTTAATTTCTAGTCAATAAGCATTTATTCTGTCTGCAGAATATTAAGCTTAAAAGCTAAGACTCTACCCCTGTTTCTTTGCGAACAATTCCGGTGCTCCTTTTTTTTTATGCTTCTTTTATAACAATAAATAATACTTACTTAACTCTTTTGTTTCTTCCTAAGGTTTTGTGGCACCTGGACATCTTCCGTCGCAGCTTCCGCGAACTGACCGGCCATGCCTGTCTCGGTCCCTCCTGCATATTTTGCGCGCTCAAGGTAAGCACATTCTCTATTCATCCATGGTGTTTATAGTGGTGTAGGCTTGTAGATCGATGGAGTTGAAGAAAAAAAATATTTTTCTTACGTATATTAACAAATTTTAGACCCATTTAGACCAATAGATTCAAGAGGAAATTTGAGGTCAAGAAATGAGATTCATTGTACTTGATAGTACTGTACTGATACGCGTCACTGGTATCAGAACTGAAATACTGAGTACAAACCTAGTGTGTCTAAAACTGTGTAGTGTATGTTATTGTTAGATAACTGTTTTGTAGTTTATGGTAACTGAAGATGGGTGGCGGTTTTTAGGCTCCACAAGTGCATCTATTATTATACTTTACGTAGATAATAAGTTTTAAGTTGCATATAAAATGCAAAATAATATTATCAAACTCTTCACTGTAGTGATATTATCTGTTCTAGAATTACTAGAATACGTCTCTACGTACTCGTATATTCAGTAGTAACTTGGACACACACATACAAAGATAACGTTTGAGATAAACAAGTTCAAAAGAAAGTGTACCTTGTTTTCCGATTTCGTAACCAGTATCTTGTGTATCTTGTAGTTGTAGTACAATCTCAAAATCGTTACGCAAACTCTTGAAGCTCGGCAAGAGTAAAAGTAGTAATAGTTGAGTAGGTATTGTCATAGAATAGATAATACTATGATATTGTTTAGGCTGTAGATAAAATCATTGCCAAAACGGGACTACGGCTCGTTCGCTTAGTTCTAGACAAGTTTACATTCATGGCGATATCGTGAACGAATTAAACTTGAGCCAAATAAATATTATTCTATCGTTAGAAGTTTGCTTTGAATTGCATTATGAAAGTCCACGGCTATGGTATAAGTTCTAGGTGTCTAGTCTAGTAAATTTATATCCGGATTACTCTTTTTGTGACCATTATACGAGTACATCGCTTAACATTTTGATCATTTTGCAACAGTCGACAGAATGCGGTCGTATGCTAGACCAATGGGAATGCAGCCTATCCCACATCTTAATTGCACTTGTTACCGTAATCCCATTTTACTTGCGATTAGTATTATAAAGCTGCAAGTTTGTGAGTATATTCGTTTTTAAAACACGCCTTATAATTGTTACACATTTGGATGAAACTTAAAACGCATATAAACAAGCTTAAAGTCAGTTTTCTCGTGTATGTGTCTCGCGAGCAAAGCCTCGGACGAGAATCTTAGATCGCATATTGTACGCTGTTTCGTTGGTTCGTGAGCAAGGTTACTGTCTATCCTAGTTTTTCCAAATGGAATATTTGTCTAAGGGGTATATCGTGGTAACAAAGAGAAAGACAACATGACCTCGGCCGTCGCACGCTCAAAGCGTGACCTTTCTGAACAATAGCGCTGTTCAGACCAAACCCGAGCTTTCGACACGTCGCAGCCACTAACATTTAAAACAAAGCACAGTGAGAAAGAGCACCTTAGATCCCTACTTGCCTATGAATCGTGGCACTGAAGTCATCTTTGGTTGGTAAGGATGAATAGAGACACTTTGCCAGTGCTGCTAATATACGACTACATAAAACAAGATACAGCATCAAACCAACTGTTTGGTGCTGTTGGCAGATATTTTCACATAGCGCCATCTAGTTCCAAACAAAACAAAGCTTGTATTATGAGAACCAAGTTACTTATTTTTGAAATTAATTATTAATAAAAGTAACGAATAATTTAAGTACTTACTTATCTATTTTTTTAAGTTTAGTAAAGTAAGATTAAGTAGGTAAATGATCAAAATCAATAATTATTATGATCATATTGTGGTTTCACGCACGTTATTCAAATTTCAAACACAACGAATTTAGAAAACTTTACTAAACCAAACTATTTTGCGCCTATTTCTATGGAAGGAAGTCTATTAGATGGCAATTTCTCGGAACGTGTTGTCTTAAAATAGCCATGATATAGTGTAGAGTTCTTTAGGGTTAATCTAAGACTAGACCGGTTCCATAGGATTGGCGCCTGAATCGTGATTTAGCTATCCAGACTAGCAACTCAGCTTGCGCCTATAGTTGTAGGTATAGGTAAGCCCTAACTAATAGGTCTAGGTTTATGGCCCTTTGTCTATTCCATCGACAGGCTATTCGATAAATCAGTTGGTAGACGGACTTTTATGGCCAACTATGAATAAAAACACTAAGTACATTTATAAAAGTCCCATTGTATACTTTTTCGCTTCGTCTTCATTTATTAATAAGTAATAAAAACGTTACAAGTACTTTTTGTCCATCGTTTCAAAGCTTTCAAATTAATTCGATGTCAAAATTAAAGATGGCGCGCGTGCTGCTTAAGTTAAGCTCAAGTTAAGCTTCTATTTTTCAAACCGGTCTGTGTTGGCGCGCTTTTCAACCAATAATAAAGTTGCGCGAGTTCGTAGAACTTTTGGCCTCTGCTGTGATTGGTCTGAAGTTGTTGTGGCGCCAAGCTCGTGTGGTCATTTGTTTTTACTAGTGTTCAGTACATTCATCTTTATTTACATCATGTACTTATGTTAAATCTTTTATCTTACCTTTATAGCATGCGTAATATAAATGGCAATTTAATTGAAAACAAAGAACTTATTTTATTTTAATGTTACAAAACTTTTGCTAAAAAGTACTGTTTTGTAATCTTACAAGATTAAAAAAATACTTATGTAGGTAGGTAGAGTCTATCTTAGGCTGATAGTAGGTACCTACTATCAGCCCAAGATAGACTCTACCATTTTAAAAACATTTTCGCATTCAAAATGCTAAGTTTTCATTTTAGCTAAGTGGTTCCGCACCTCTTTCTTTTGTCCTCTTATTTTTACCAACTGGTTATTTTTCTCAAAGCCCTTTGTTTTTATGACTTTGCATTTTATAAAGTTAACTGATTTTTAGTTGACGACAGCTAGCAGTCAGTTGTAGACAAACAAACCGTGTTAGTGAAATTATACCTACTCCTAATCCTTATGTTATCAAACAGCAATGAGTGCAATGCAAACCGTAACTTGACGTAATCACAACGCGGCGAAATTGTATTCTTATGGAGTCGGGTAAGAAACATCTCTCAAATATCAAAAGAACTATGTATTTGTATCGGTACCTATGTAAACAGTACTTACTTATATTTTCTTCGTTCTTGCTCACTTGAAAAGTGACTAGGAATTGTTTACTTACCTACTGATTTATGTTTGGGTGATTTTGGTAAGGATCTGCTGAGGATCTTTCGGAGTTATGAACAGAAATGCACCTCGAGAGTGCTGAAAATTGCTCAGCAGATAAAACATTAAAGTCGGTTTTTTAAAGTCGGTTTTTTAAATTGTTTATTTAGCCACTTGCGTCAAATATTTACGTTACGGAAGAAAAGCGCGGAAATCAACTATGAAGTGAGTCAAAGGTGCAACTAAATTGTTACCATTGAAAGCATTGAACCGTTTTACTTAACTTTTTTTACTTAAGTTCTTACTTTTCATCTTTATTGAGTTGTTGAAAGGGGAAGTACTAGTGCGTGTAATACTTTTCTGTAGCTTTTTATGAGCTTGTTGGTGAATGAAAAAGTCTATGGTTGATTTGTTTTTGTTTTATTATTTATGCATATAATCTTTGTTTAATCATAGTTACAATAATGTAATTTAGGTGTGTATCGCACTGTTTTTTTGAATATTAAGCGTTTTATCTATACTATCCATACTATCTATACTAATATAATAAAGCGGAAGAGTTTGTTTGTTTGAACGCGCTAATCTCAAGAACTACCAGCCAAATTTGAAAAATTATTTCTGCATCTGATAGATAAACTCTTGAAGAAGGTTATAAAGCTACTTTTTATCATCATCATCATCTTCACCTTAAACCATCACTACGGGGGCAACGCCGCGAGGGCGCTGCTAGTACATTTTTAAAGTGCTCACAAAAAGTTGAACTGTGAATTAATCTCGATTACTGCTTTAAATAATGACCAAATGACTATCAGTAAACTATATCGTGGTGTACAAATAACAATGCACTCCGAATTATCTGGTCGGATATCAAATAATTAAAACTTTTACTTTGGCTCAGCCACTTTCTTGTAACGGTGACTAGTTTAATATTTTGTTGTTTGAATTGTTTTGGAATATAATTAGAGATTGTTTATTCATGGCGAAGATTTTAGAGAAACTAATTTCTAGACGCACTAAGAAATATTCTTAATAATGCTACAGTAAGTATATCGAAAGGTAGATGACTTATAATCTAATTTTGTAAGTAGGTACTTAATTCGTTATTTAGGAATCTAAACTGCACTTTAATACACACATAAAAAGGTTGTCTGGAAGAGATCGCTTCATAGCGATAAGACCGCCCATTGTACAATTTATTGCTAAGGTTTACTAGTTCTTAAGTTTCTTTTGTAATTGTGTACAATAAAGTATTTTCTAGAGTATTTTCTTGGAGAGCGATTACAAACCTATAAGAAAAAAAATCATTGCCATTTTACGATGTTTTCCTTCACCATTTGAGCTCGTGTTAGCGTGTAGTTGGATATAGCCTATGAAATTATAAATAGGTGTCATAGAACTTTATAATTGAGTATTGTCTTTTGTACCTACTAATGTTCTATTTTCACAACAATTATGTAATGTCACTCTATTAGGTTAGACGAATTTGAAACAGATCGTGTCCTAGGTAAGACTCTTAAACAAAGTGGACCACAGAAATTGTTTATATTTATTTCTTCAATAGCCTGATTGATCTAGGCACGTTTCTTAGAACTGTGTCACGGTGCTACGTGCCTCAACCGCATGTAAATGGGACCAGCAATTACTTCATAAGTAACCTACCTATGAATTAAATAAATTAATGCATTACAAATGTTACAATACCCTGATAATAATTACTTGTACTCCTTCCTAGTCTAGGAAGGGGTAGACAAAAAAATTAATTATTTGCATGAGTCAGATTAAGAAGAAGGTCGCGGTCGTGTCGTATAAAGACATAAAAGAAATCACATTGGAAAGAGATAAATGGAGAAAATTGCATCATTGCACCGAGAAGAGCTTAGTATGTATTCGCAAATTATGACGCGATCGAGTAGGTAAAATACTCTTGGTGATTCGAAGAAGTCATTGATATCCTTTACGCCCTAGGCTTGGTACGGCCGTGAAACCGCTGATTGGCCATACATTTGATACGTCCATGGGGTAGATCACGCGAGAGCGTGCCTTGATCGGTCGTGATTGGACGGTAAGCCTGGTAGTGGCGAGGAGAAAACCTTTTCAATCACACTTCCTGATGAAGTCATCAGTAAGTTTACGAAATAATTTAACTAAGGATGTCTTTAGTTATGTAGAGATAGAAATGCGACCTGTAGGGGAAAACAGCCGGACATACGAAATTATTTTGCCCAAGCTGAAAGTTTCAGCTTGGCTCGCTCTGTCAATGATGTGTTAATAACTATATATATATTTTTGGAATACGCAGATAAGTTATGAGGGTGTCATTATAAATCTAATCTATGTGAATCCCATCGGTCAAGTAAATTTTATAAGAAACAAGGGTAAGAATTCAATTGCTTTCAGCGTTCGGTATTAAGTTTTTAAAATCGGAACACAAGTTACAGAGTACGTGAAAAATAAATTGTATTTACACAAACGCTATATAAATATTTCTAGTTTCTTAAATTCCCGTAATTTGCTCTGTCTTAACCCATCCACTTTTGTCTGTCACCGTACGCAGCACACAGTACTACGTGTTGTATAGTTGCGCACGCGCAGCTGCAGAACCGGTCTCAGCTTCTCGTTTACACCGCGCCAGGGATGGAGCCAGGAGGCTGTGTTTTGGTAGGTGTGTACCAGCTTTGTTCGGGAAAATGGGTCATATTTTTCCGAAAAACTTTCATGTTATCCACATTCTATTTGTTTACCTGATATAGTTCGCGTTACGTAAAAAGAACGCTAGCAGAAAGTGGAGGGGGTGTGTTTTGTCTCTTGTTTGCGCATGGGTTACCTATTCGCAAACATGAAACAAAACACACCCCTGCACTGTCTTCCAGCGTTCATTTTACATGACGCGAACTATACCTTCTTAGATCAACTTCTTACTCGCTCTTGTCCCATGTTATGTAAGTCGGCATAATAACTTTACTTATCTTCTTCCAGCTCCCTCATTCCGCCGTCTTTCGTCGTCAAAATGATTTAATTTAGCTACATCATTTTAGTTTTTCACATCATTACATAACATGTAATACGTAAGATTACTTTGCTTGTTTGCATTCTTACATTTAGGCTTAAGATTTCAGTAATATTTAATTTCAACCTCACTACGTCCCACATACAGCCATGTCGTACTACTTATATGTAATCCTATCTATGGGATTGGACTTGGAGCCATAAGATCTGTCCTATTCCGTAGGCGTGATGGTTTATTAATCGGTGGGTATCATAGTAAATAGGAGCCATAATGTTCAGTTAAACACGTAGAGGTTAGACCTGTGGGTTAGACGTTACTGCCATTTTCAACTTTAAAATATTGCATTACATTTAAAATGGATGATATTCAATAGTAAGACCGAAAGTTCACATTAGCTTGTTTACATTTTGCAGGCTGTAATAAAACTTGAAACTTTTCTATTCATTTACCTACAGTATGTAAGGTCATCTGCTGGCATCTCTCTTTGTTTTAAATCTGCTGTTTCTTTTATACGAATAGATAATTTTAACAAAAATAAAGAAACTTGGTTTGCTACAAGACAAAACAAATGACCAAAGCTTTATATTTATGTCAATATGGTAACATTTTTTCTAAGAACACTTCAGGTTTTTATACGGAAATATTCGATTTAGAGCAGGATTCGCTATACCAACTATAACAAGCATGAAATATTATGAAAGCAATTGTGGGAGCCGCAAGTTGAAGTGGAACTAAGCCGGCGTTACATTGGTCTGAGGTCGAGACATGGCAATAGCATTTAAACAAAGTTACAGATCGTATCTGCTGAGAAAAAGCTATTTCATCTAAATAATATCGTTAAAAATACATTACAGCTGGTAGGCGCGAGACTGCCATAGATAATATCTTATCGATCGAAAATTGAACTTAAGTAGGTACGAAAAAAGTAGCAAATCCAAGCAATCACGCATACCTACGAGTATATGAATACAAACAAAAGTCCAATTAAATTCAATAAATGGTTAAACGCGAATGCAATTTTTTTATCATGTCTTAGGCGTATTTGTATATGTTTCCGAACCAGTTACGAGTTAGTACAACCAAAGTTATATAAGGTGTAAACTTTCAGTAGATACCTACCTAATATAAACCTCACAAGGATCCTTATTTGGTTCAGACAATAGGTAACTGTATATTTCAATTGAATTTTAGATTTACCCTATAAACGAGATCCCAGGAAACATAATATGAGCGTACATCGCATTGTTTTCCTAAGTATGCTGTTTTCAAACAATGCAGTACAAGTAAAGAGATGTTATTGCGAAAACTAATGTTTTCAGTGTACGTTGTGAACGCTGCATCCTGTGCATTGTGGTGTCCGGTGCTTCAATAGTAGTGTTTTGCTTTCTATGGTTTGTGTTATCCTCCGATGCAACATTTTGTGTATGTGTGCAAAGTTCTAAGCTTTTTATTGAAAGACCAAGAGGTTTTAGACGTTATATCATTTCATTTTTAAGCAGATTGCCATTCTCGATTAAAAAAAAATATTTTTTTTATTCATAATGTGAATCAGGTACTTAAAAAAAAATGCTTATGTAATGACTATGTTAGTCCGTTACGTTTTAAACTAATAAAGTTTAATTACCACCATCATTCACCGAGTTCACTGCTCTTTGTTGTGCCATCCTCATGATACTTCTCAATCGAACTTATAAAGAATTTCCGAGCTAGTAAAAGAAGAGATAGTAGAGTTTTCATTATAAAATTATACAAACAAAAACATATGGTTTGAAAGCAATGAAATCATTCTTTTCATTTTGTCAGGCCTTAGTTGATCTGTAAAAGTTAAAACAATTACAGGAAACAAGCTTAAAATGACTCCTACATCGGTCATCAAGGCCTCTGCCCACATCGTAAGCCACATCGACGCCTATCAGATTAACTTTACGCCTGTCAGATTATTCAAAAATCTATTATTAATTAATTTTCTTAATACGTTATGAGAAAAAATATCGGATAGAATAAATTTTACTAATTAATTTGTTTTTTACTGATAAGATTGATAGGTATTAACTTTTGTTTTTTCTTTTGTTGCTTTTAAATGTAAATGTCTATAAAACATTATCAGTATTGCTATATGTATCCTAAATATTACTGTGGAATTTTAAAGGTCTGCTAGTAGTATATTATTATGCTTTATGTTGCAATGCAATGTGTGTATTACATACTTACATAAAAACGTCATATATTCAGTCATTCTATAATATTGATACCTAGCAGATGAAATAGCTGGTAGGTTATAAAGTAAAAATGTAATTCTAATAAAAAGGAGATATTTATGTCTCTTCAGGAAACAATTACATGAATCCAGCTACTAAAAGGCCCTTCTATAGGCGAAGCATGATTTCTCCTACCGTATGCGTCACCGCCCACCATCGTTGACAAAGTAGAGCTAGGCGCCAAGTCGCCCCCGCTGCCCTTACTACTTAGTAGATTAAGGTGCGGCTTCAAACTTGCGACTAGGACTTGAGACTTGACCATTTTGCACATGTACTTACAAAAAAAAACGGTTGATTTCGTAAACACAACCTAAGAGAAACGAAAACATACTTGCAATATGGCTATTCTTTCCAAATGTATTAGTACATTTGAACGTAAGCAACAAATTAACACCCTGTGACATCTTTAGATTATCTTGAATACCTCTAGAGATAACCGAGAAAATAGAGAGATTATAAAAGGTTTTTCCGTCACTTATAACTGTTGGATTTCATTATAAGATTCACAGTAAATAACTTAGAGATGTGTAAAAAAACTTCAAACACGTAATCGTAAAATATTTTCGCACAATCACAGCACCCGACCGTGACCATGTGTCAAATAACAACGTAACAATAGACAAATGTCTTGCACGGTCACTGGGAGCTTACAGAGCGGTCACAAGAAGCGCTAATTTTGCGGACAATGAAAATTTTCTATGTTACATCATTGACATAAAATTTCCCTGTAAACTGTCTACTGACTGAGAATTGGACAAAAACGTGTCAGGCATCCTGCGCTAAGTGGACATTGCTGTCGTTTCTGTTATTCACTGACCAAAAGTACGTTAAATACGAACGTTCATATTTCGTAAACGCTAAAGACCAAAACATAACGTTTCAATTTTCATTTCATAGAGATCTTACTTTTGTAAAATTGGTGTGATTCTGGGTAGAATTGGTCAACTTTCTGGGCTACTAAAACTACCCTACCGCGGCGAAGCAAGATGAGCCCTGAGCAGTGAGCAAATCACTGAAGAAGAGCAGTGGGTGAAATCATGATGATGATGATGATGAAACAGTTATCTTGCGTAGGATTGTAGACAAAATAGCAGTGCTTGAGCTTTTTTCTTCTCTACTGTGTTTCTATTAATCTAAACCTGTTATTGGCTTCCAGTTTTATAAACATTAGTTGCTAAGTGATCTTTAGCTGTTGGCTTTCCTAAATAATAAATAAATAAATAAAAACGCAGCTTAAAACAATATTACACAACAGTCTTATGGCAGTGAACTTCTCTCGATAAATATGTGACGTCAGTACTTCTAGTTGCAAATCACCTTTGTCAAAGTTCACGCGTGGGCGTGCGACTATTTATTGCTTATGATCAAATGTCAGACGCAGGTTTAAATGTTTTTATAATTTTACTATCTATTTTCTTTTATAACAGTTTTATAAAACATAGAATTGTTTGTCAACAGACAAACACTCTGCCTAAAAATGTTCTTTTAGGAAATTTTCAGGATATTTTTGTACTACTAATACACTTACTAAGAAGGAATTCAGAAAATGTATATAGAATGGTAGGAAAAATTTAAATTATTCGCTAATACCTAGGTTACTATTTTAATGAGTTATTTGTTCAAGTAATTTATTGCACTTGATAAACAGAAACAAACTTATTCTGTAATTAAGGCGTTTGGTATTTGTTTGATCGATGTGATTATTGTAAATGTCAATACAAGAGGTATTCAATAATAATTCTAAACTCTGGGAAATAGAATGAATTTTGCAATACACTTGGTAATTGGTTATTGCCTAAGCGCATTATTTGTCTTCGTTGTCATGTCGGGCTGTTATGGCCGGTTTACATTATTCAAGTCTTAGGGAGTGTACACATTGCGTTTTTTGCAGCGCGTTTGTATCGATACAAACGCGATTCGAACGCGATGCGAACGCGCAGCCCCCCGCGCAGCCCCTCCCGGTTCGCTTTTGTATGGAAAAAAACGCGTTGCGAACGCGCGTTTGTATCGATACAAACGCGCAGCTCAAAAACGCGGTGCAGAAAACGCAATGTGTACACTCCCTAAGGCAACAAGTGCTTTAACTTTAGGCAAGGCGAAACGTATAAACGTTACTTGCTTTATCTGAGCTTTTCAAGCTTTTTAAGTTGCCTAAAGACTTGAATAATGTAAACCAGCTATTATTTATTGGTGTGTGATTGGAGATTTATGTTCTACTAGCTCCAACCCGCGGCCTCGCTCGCATAGTTCCAACATTTTTAACACATAGCATTATGCTATTCCAAGTCACAACCTACATTTACTCCAAGTTTCTTTTAAATCCGTTCACACGCATGATTGGTTGCATTGATTCAACAAACAAACAAAAAAAAACATTTCTTTTTATTTCTTTTCTGTTACGAGCATAAAATTAGAACCATAAAAATATTGTAACTGTACATGAATATCAAATACTTACCTAATCAATATTTTCTTTGAGCATAGTACATGTTGAGTAGTTTCTTTCAAAGCTGGTTTATATTTTTATAGCCTAAATTAATTGGGTAAAACGTAAAGAGATAGTTTCAATCCGAGGCAATCGTTTTAGTCAAAGTGAATGTAGTTTTACTATCCTCTTCTGTCAATTAATAAAAGTTTTTTAACATTTGAATACTGTTATGAATTGTATAGAAATATTATATTACTTATAGATCTCAGGTTTTAATTTTTACTAAGTAGGTAAGTATTAGACATTATTTTTAACACACGGGAATTACTCACGTAAAAATCAAACATGGCCACGCATTGATTTCAATCCAAATGTTTGAGTCATAATTATTCAAGTTTGAATAACATGCGTTTGTAATAGCATTTCATATTGCAATATTTAATAGAACATTAATCATTTTCTCAAGACTTGTTTTACTATTTATGTATTGTTTTTTTTTCTATTTGTTCTACTAAGATGTAGACTGCGGCCAGTAACCTTCAACCCAAGTGAGTGGAGTCAGACAACTCGAGGAATTCTAAATTGTTTTGCCATTTACTAGATAGACTGGCTTTGGCCATCTGAGATAACGTTTTGTTTTGTAATCGAAATAATTAAGGTATTTACGGATAAGTATATTACAAAATAAATTAATCAGTAACTAACTGTTTTCGGTGGTAATTTTTTTCACCTATTCAATCTAACTATAGTTACATTTCATTTACACATCATAGAACAAAAACGGTAGACATACTCGTAATTCACTAAAATTAAAATCTCTTAAAATATCATATATAAACAGTTCTCTACATAAAATAGAAACTCATTACGTTACGCAATGCAAAACCTAACGGAAACTATAAAATAAGTTTCTAAGTGGTCACCAATACAATAATTATTTGGTTAAATAAATTAAAGCGTTTGGGCGACAAACTGGTTGCAAGTGAAATGAGCAAGTGTCGGCACAATTTGCGTAGAAACCAGGTAAGTATAAGACGAAATGTACTTTTTTCAAGGCTTTTACTCTACAAAAAGTCGATTATCAAAATCCAGAATTTGGTACGGACTCAGTAGGGATAATATATTATTATCCTATAATATCATATATTAACACGTTCACCACCAGCCTCTGCGGTAGCTGTAGGAGTAGATGGTGTACAATGTGCGTCGATGCACTGCGTGCACTCTATATAAAGAGTAGTAATAAGTAGTAAGTAAATATAAGCGTATAAAAAGTTCACTGCCACCTTCTGTGATGCCTTCTGAACAAGGGGCTGCAATACCGCTTGCAGATGTGCGTCACTATCACAGTGATAGTGACGTTGGTGTTTCACTCCTATTCGCAAACCCGCCGCTATAAGCTCGCCATCTGATTACAGTGTAAATGTGGTCGGTGTACTTGTATGTAGGACAGAGTACGAAGATGTAGCGAGAGTGGGCATTGGTTGATTTTCCTGTTTCGAAAATTGTGGGCCTTTTGACACAAATCTCCTGGAATGGTCCGGTTTAAGTGCCCGTTATAAAAACTCTTTCAATTAAAGTAAATTAAGTTAACATTTTATTGACAGAGATTCGCTGTTGTCTTTCTTTTATGGTTTGTTTTGAGGAATAAAACATCTTTTAATCATGTTTGCAAGTAAAGTCTGTCTTGAATTGGTACTTTCGCATTCAGAGCCTTTAGCACGAGTATGCACAAAGTCTACTATTCGATCCGTGACTGTAGTTTAATCTCTCAAATGTATTGGGATTTTAGTTCAGTCAAGTTACCACTGGAGGCGCTGCACCGGAATCCCATACATTTGAGAGCCTTTACTACAGTCACGGATCGAATAGTAAACTTGTGCATACTGGCGATCGAGGCACTGTCCAAACTTGAAAATGATTCAATATCGTATCTCTATGAGCAAAACGAAAGGCGAGTTAGTTTCGTCCACTGCCTTCCACTTCCAATAGCTTTAAACTTTTTAAATCATAATATTTTATTGCCGTGTGAACCTCCACAGATGCATCTATTGTTGAATCAGCTAATGTTCTTTTTTCAAAAGTTTGAATAGAGGTCGTCAGTTTTCTTTTTAAATTTAAACTAAGAATCGTTCTCTATTTGAACGCACGTTTCTATTTGTGTGTGCATTGCTTCCACAATCGGCATGATGACTAATTTTCAAAATCTCTTCTATGATATTCAGAAGTATCTATTATGTCTAAAATATATCATATTTCTGTAGAAAATTTAGGTTTTTGTGCAATAAAAGTACATTTAAATTTAAATTTTCAAATTCACGCCAAAACGCTCGCCGGTGTCATGGCGTCTGTTTTTACGTCACGGGTCGGTATATCAACCAGTGATGACAACTTAGCTACATAGAAACAAAATGACATTTACCGCGACGTGACGTAATTCGCTCTGATGGGTGTTTAGCTATCATGGCGGATTGTTGTATTTTGTAGATTTATTTTAACAAATAAATTATTAATCTCGACATTAATAAGAGAATAAATACATTTTTCAAAATCTTTGAATCCTATTTCATTAGATCAGATAAATATTTTGGTGATACTTGATTACTGTCATCATGCCTATTGTTACGCTTAAATTGTATTATTTTCAAAACGGCTCTATTTCTCTACTTCTCTCCTGATTCTTTGTAACACCTAATAAATAGCAGCAAAGAGGAAGTATCTACTTACATTAATTAAAAAGAATTCTTTTAAACGATTTAATTGTTTGAGAAACACGCCTTTCTCAAGCACTTTGTTCACACACTTGAAAACTTGAACTTCATTTTCTACTTTTTCTATTTGTGAATTCTTATGACTCATGCCACTTCTGAGAACGACCGTAAACAATTTTTATCGAAAATGGCTAATCCTATCGGTATGTAAAACGCACAAACACATTCATCCGCTAACTGCCTATTTCCCTTTATTACTAAATTGACTATTTCGATTAAAAGCTTATAATTTCCTTTTAAAGCACTCAAGATACAAACCACTTATGTTTTGCGTGAAGAGATGGTGAGCAGTTTTTTGTAATAATATTCGAGCTAAAACAATCTTCTTAGAAACATACCTACAACTTATGACAATAATATACTTAAGTAAGTACTTAATATTTATGTGTACCTACGATTATTCCACTAAGTTATTAATTATTCAATAGTACCTAGAGACTAGCCTAGGTACCAATAAAACATACAACCAACCAATCACAAAGTTATTAGCATGTTGCAAATGCACATTACTGTGCAAACTCTTGACATTTGCAAGCCAACTATCACTTTGCCATCAATGCCGAATTGTATCGGAGAGAGATGCTTAGGTACATATGCGATAGAAAAAATTGTACTAAAATTTACGATAGGCTTAAAATAATGATAGAGAAAACATAATATCTAATCTTAAGTACTTGGGTCGATCAACTTTTTCTTGTTCCGAGGTTGTCCCCATGAGTATGCGAGTATAGAATCAAGAAGATCCTATTATTTACGGTTTTAACTCTATAAACTAGTAGTTCGCCCCGAACTGAGATCTCGCGCACCGTAGATGGCTTACATTTGGACTTTCTTCTGACTACCCCTATAATTTCAAGTGCTACTACTGCCGAGTATGCCTATTGAGCTAGCTCTTCATGGTAAAAAATACTAGCATGCATGCAATACAATAATGTCGTGTCTAATTTTTCATTTACTTATTTCATATTTATGAATTCTCGTCGTATTTCTAAAGTATACGTCCTAGAATGAAAATAATAACTATTTTGGAATGTACAAATTAAGACCTTTCATTTGACACCCCACTCAATATATTTGTTTATTTAACTTTTTTTACCCCAATTATTTTCATTCTTTATCAAAAAATTTTTTATCATGAAAATAAATCAAGTAGCATCTAAAATCATTGCAAACCAAACCGCAACGATGCCACTCTCTTTTTAAGACCGACCAGTCAATGAGCTACGAAGACATCGAAACTCTATGAAACGGGAGCTCTTGCAGCTCTGGTTTCGTAGTTTTTGTTCTTTGGTCGTATTTCAAAAACTATACATCCTAGATTAAAAATAAAAAGCATTTTGGAATGTACAAAATAAGCCCTTTCGTATGACACCCCACTCAATATATTTGGGTAACTTTGAAAAAAATTTACCCCCTTGGGAACCCCATATCTTTACAACCCCTTCATCGATTACGCTCATACGCTCCACAGCAAATTTCCATAGCACTACCTATTGACCTACCAAGTTTCATACAGATTGGATTAGCGGTTCGATAGTTATGGGAGAACATAAAAATGAAACATACAAACATACAAAGCAAAATCGCCTAACTTGCCACTAAGATCTTCGCTCGCTTCGCTCGCTCGATCGACTATTAATGAGATAAACTGGCATTACATTTACGAGTCAGTAAAGCCAATATAAGTATATTTTTATTCAAAAATAATGGTTACCCAGGGGACGAAACCGTGCCTCCCATACAAATCGGAGATGTCCCTTTCACAAAGTTAAAATGTTTGCGCCACTACGCTATAAAATTTTTCAATGAAAATCTCTAAATTAATAATAGGTAAAGAATAACAACATTACTGAATAACTATTGCATTATTATTCCATAGTAAATTGTTTTCAGAATTTACAAAATTCTAAAATATCTTTACGCCGAAATGTGTCCCCAGTGGTTTTCATTATTAGGGGTCCCCTGTCAAACTACCATAAGTTTAAGAAAATGTTAACAAGGTGGCTATATTAGTAGGCTTGATCAATCAGGAAAGTGTCTAGGTATCATACGATTGCGGCCAAGATTGCTGTTCCCTTGATTTTGCTCGGCCATTTCGTCCGCGGCTGCATCGGAGTCAACGTGGGTTTATTGCTGGGTCACCCACCAAAAAGTCGTATGTAGTCGTCAGTATATGGTAATTTCTACCTTAGTACAAGGTCTTTAGTTCTAAAATTACATCTAGATGTAGTTTTTTTGCAAATTTCCTCAATTTCTTCCTTTTCTGGTTATTTCATCGACAAATGTCTCTTGGATAACCCGTCCCTTGAGTCACTATAGCGGTGACCCAAGAGACTTTTCGGTTACTCAAGAGACTTAATAACTTATGTTTATTGTGTTAACAGACAAAACACCGATTCCTAAAAATTTATTACTGTTAAATTTTGTCCAAACCTTTGTTTTCATGTGGATTAGGTCGTTTATTAAGCAAAAGGCAAGCCTTCATTAGTCACTAAGTTCCTTGGGTCACTAAGTGTCCCTCATTTTCAGACAAGACTTTTTAAAATATTTCTCTGTTTAAAAAAGTTATCGAATTATTTTCTTAAGCAGCAGTTATTTAGACTTAAGACATTTAAAAGCTAAGTAAAACCATTTCAGTTTAACAGCAGAACCACAGGTAACTAAATAAAAAATCATTTGTTTTTATCATTGGTTACCCAAGAGACAGTAAATTAATAGTTTCTAAAAAATGTACTAGCTTTTTTACATGTTTTTTTTCTGTAGTAGTAGTTTTAGAGTCTTATTCATACTTTAAGTGCGAAATTTCTTACAAAAATCTATTTATACAAGAGAAAATTGTTGTTTTCAAACTGGTTACCCAATGGACATATTTCGTGGTCCATCTTTGATTTCTATGTGAAATTGATATTTATCTAAGGTTTACTTCGCGCCCCATCCTATCATCAAAAATTGAATATATTTCTGTTTATTTTTCGATAAAAAATCATTAAATACTTGAAATTTTATTATTTTTGCTTTTTGAACGTTTGGTACAAGAAAAAGTTGATCGACTCACTTACATACTTACCTATAAGTTTAATTTACTTACCAAAAGACATAGTCAAGGTAAAATAACAGTTATGTGAAGGTATGACACCTATCTGTCTTAAAGACTGTTAAATATGCTGTATTGTAATGAGGTTTTATTGAATGGTAACCTCGAGTCATAGAACGTATAATAATACTCGAGTAAAGAATAAGCTTGATTGCATGCCTAATGCAAAAAATCAAAGCATAAATTGAGTACAAAGTTCAAAGGTGTGATGTTTGACGCCGTAAAAATAAGGTTTAGGAAAAGAGGTTATTTGTTCCACGTGGTTAGCTGTGTTGGCCGAGGGGTATAGTACGTGGGTTTTCGAATCCTGGCCGTGCATCAATAGATGCTTCGTTTCGAAAAATGTATATGCGCATTAACACGAGCTCTAAACGGTGAAGGAAAATATCGTGAGGAAACCCGCGGATTAGCCAGCCCCACACGTATTGACCATGTCTTTCCTGTGGATATGGCCGGTTAAGCTGAGAGGATGGTGTGGGTGCTGGGCAAGCCAACTCCGTCACAACAATGTCCCAGGCACTACAGTGTCCCGATGAGTGTAGGCAAAGATTGCTTCCTGACACTGGATAAATCACCTAGTAAAAATGTAAAGGCCTAAGTTTTTTTCTTGGTGGTATATTTTGAGACTGGGTGGCCATGGTATTGGAAACGCAAATGCACAACGCAAATTAAGATCCTTGTGTTTTGCAATTGTTTGTTGCCAGCATTTACCGCTAGTGACCGCAGCACGAAACTGCATCGGTTTTGCATACTAAATGGTATGTTTTAGGTCTTGCCAATAAACTTCTTTGACGAATGGAAACCATCACACCCTTCGATCAAAGTATATACATACTTACTTAATCTAAGATCACACCATACCAGCTTTTTTCAGTTTTTTCCTTAGTCGGGTCATTGAACTAATTGAGTCGTGAATCAATGGGGAATGATTATAAAATATAAATATGATGGTTTTTATGTATTTAGTAAATTTTTTATTTTTACCTTGATTTATCTGCCAAAGTATAAAAGATCACAGTCTAGTATTAAATGAACCGATTAAGTCTATAGATTGAAAGTAGAAAGTGCTCCTCAAACAAACGCTTAACGCGTCTACTTGCTTATTTAAAAATAACATTAAAGCAACTCCATTCAACAAGAGTGTTCCCTAGATAATTAATATAAAAATATACTTAAGTATTTATACTTACGTACTTATAAGGTGATGCAAAATCACTAGAACAGTAGGTAAGTAGTTAGATAGCTACTTATTGTAACTTTATGTGCCACTAATATGTCAACGTCTAACTACCATAAGTAATTTAAATGATAGAGTTTCTACATTCAAAGACTTCAATCTTGCCTTATGTAGGAGATACGTAACCGGACTCCCGCGCAAGCCTCGTCGCCTTCTGTCTCTCTCGCACTCATTATAAGGTAGTATAGCGTCAGAGCCTTCATGTTGTCTTTGTCTAGTGCCTGCGCAGCCTGCCACTGCTGTTAGTTCGTAAACGCCGACTCTACATCGCATCGCATAGTCGTGCGCGTTCGAAAAACAAAAGATAAAAATACACTTCGGGATCGCGAAATACTTTATCTTTCCACGTGTATTGGATTGATGGATGTTCCTGCAGTGTAATAAATGTTTTTGTGTTGTGAAGTGTAAGTGTCAAAGGTCATTATCATGTTCTTAGTTCTAATCAAGTGAGCGGTGTTATTGGAAGCAGTTTTTGAAGCGGCTACTCGTTAGCCTTGCCTTATGCACAGATAATTTATTTAAATGCGACAACTCTGTATTGCGATACGTAAAGACATATTCAGGGTCAGATCGATATATGGTAATTTCATGAAACATGTCGTAGGCAATTAAATTGCAACATTTCGTAGACTAACTTGCGTTAGAACTCGTGTCTAATCTACTTCTCATTACTAGAACCTTTACTATTGTAGCCATGGGTCTATTTACTTACTAAGCAGGTGGCGTAATATTGCTATAGAATGTGACTAGGTATTTCTGCGGGGTTCAATCGCTAATAATTGCAATAGCAACCTTATGCCCAATAATGTCACGACTGAAACTCCTTTGTGCATAGTGACACTTTCAAATCTTTGGATCACTCTTGACACACCATTGAATCCCTGAAATATATGCACAGTGCACACCATGGTTCTTCCTTCAATTTCTACCTGCTCTAGGCTTTATTCCATTCGATTTAATCAAACATGTTAAATTTCTCTTATTAATTAGACAAATAGGGAACTGTGAAAATCCCCACGATAACACCCTACAATCATTAATGCGTCAGTTTGTAATTTATGCCATTATAATACAGTGGAAGAGTTTGTTTGTTTGAACGCGCTAATCTCTGGAACTACCAGTTAGATTTGATAATTGATAGCTTGATTCTTGAGGAAGGTTATAGGCTACTTTTCATCATCATCATAGGTAATATGTACACCATCACTACGCGGGTAATGCCGCGAGGGTGATGATTATAAATGTGTGTTATGATGCCATGCAATCCCTGCCCCATCAATTTAAAGCTTTCAATGGTGATACTCTATCTATATCCTAAACTGGATAAAACAACGTGTCTACCACTACAACTTCCGTCATAAATAGCATCCATGTTGCCGTATAAATCCTCATAGAATGCATGCAAAGGTTCGAGATAGTACGAGTGACGTCTACAGCAGAAGTTAGTGTTCAATAAATACATAAACACCCCGACTTGATCTGGGTTTATAATATTGCCAGTGTCCACATAATGTACCCTAAAGGTATACAGGGTGGAAAAAATGAATGGGCCCCGGAGGGAAACTACCTTAAATCCGTAAGATACAGTATTTTACTTAAAGGAAACATTCCTTTATTTTTAAAAAGAAACAAAACTGCATTTATAGATTTTCTAAAATTTGCTTGCCTCACCCGGAATCGAACCTGCTAAAAATTAAAAAACAAACCTCGCTCTATTTAATACCACTAATCGATAGGATTAATGTCAGAATAAAATCTTTATAACACACATTTGGTTTTAGAAATAAAAAAGATCATGAAATCTAACATTAATGTTCACATTTTTTTCATTAATTTTTATTATTTCAACATTCGCGTCAAAACTTTTCTAGACGGTAGTTGTCTATTTGAAGTTAAATTCAGACTTCCGAAAATGCGTCCGATTTGATGATTTTCTTCGAAAAGTTGACGGTTTTTCAGCGAAGAAACGTTATTTTCCGAATTCAAAATACATTTCGAGAAGGTCTGAATCACACTACTGGATACCTCTCACCATTCCATTGTAGAGCTAAATTACAATTAAAGACCTTATGTACTCAATATTAGATTTCATGGATTTTTTGTACGACAGACGAGTGTAAGACCTCATGTTTCTTTGAGAAGTTTTATCTTTTGTATTGAATGTATCGACTAGTGGAATAAAATAGGTAGTGTTTAATTTTTGAATTATTAGCTGGTTCGATTCCTGGGTGAAGCAAGCGAATTTTAGAAAATCTTTGAATGCAGCTAAGTTTCTTTTTAAAAATAAAGGAATGTTTCCTTTGAGTAAAATACTGTATCTTAAGGATTTAAGGTAGTTTCCCTCCAGGGCCCATTCATTTTTTCCACCCTGTATAGTCAAAGAATTTCTGAATTCGATGCAGTAGTTCCAGTTAGTACCCTTCACATTCATACAAAATGAGCACTCATAGATATAGCTTTAATTACTTACAAAACAGGTGGGATAGGTAGTACAAGTAATTATTAGTCTAGTCATCTAGTCCTTCAGTGTCCCATTGTCTCGCCCACCACGTGACTTATGATTTTGCCGTATTTATCTGTTTCTTTTTATTGTATGATTTGTTCTAATTAGTTTTTCGTTTCTATTTTTACGTCCTACCGTGTCCGTCGATGTCCGTGTAGTCACCTTAAAGGCACAGTCTGAAAATCAGCGCTGTCTCCCATGGGACCTCATGGGAGTATCCAGCATTAGCTGAGACTGGGCCTTTTTGGCACCACTGCTGGTATGTTTTCTTTATCTGTTTTTTATGTTTACTTAAAGCCTGGGATACACTAGGGGACATGTTGCGGAACATGTCCCTCAACAACTACGTGAAGTGTTCCGCGACAATTGTCATGGAACATTTTGCCGAACATTTTGGAGCAAGCAACATGCCCCGCTTCACGTACAATGTTGCGGAGCATGTTGCGGGACAATATGCAACGTTGCAGCGTCACGTAAATTACGTGTTGCGCGTCATGTTGCGGGACAAAATGTCCCCTAGTGTATCCGACGCTTAACTTTCTCTGTACTTATACCTTTTTCTGTTCTGTATCCTCTGTGTGTGTGCCAAATAAACGTTATTCTATTCTATTCTATTCTATACTTATTGGAGCGTAGACTAACACTCGGCGTCAGGAGTAGTGACCTTATTGGATTAATTGAATTACTAGTAATTAGATACCATGGATTTTCATTCGAAAGGAGATTCTTAAAGGAACTGATCTATCTATCTATCTATCTATTTTTTTTATCAACCTATTTCGTCCCACTGCTGGGCAAAGGTGTCCCCCAAGAAAATATATTAGCGAAAAAAATTGAATTGGATCCGCGGTTCGAGAGGTTATTTTAAAAAATGTAAAACAACTCTTTGCAGATGAAAATTGAAGATACTTTCAAATTTATTTCAGTAGAAGTTCTCCATAAATTCCGAATTTTGTGATATATTATGTCTGTCTATAAATGAGGCTAACTAATCCGAGAAGAAAGTTTAGATAACAGTCAAGCCTATTCAATCAACTAACTTTGTCCAAGGCACTATAACGTCCCGTTAAATGTTGACACCAATTGCCTCCTGATGATACTTAGATCATCAAGAATAGTTGTAAAAAGCCTAGATCAAAGTACTCGTATATTAAATAATTTACACTAGTAGTTGCGTAAATTGCGTATTGTGTTCGTGCTTCGGAGGGCACGTTTAATTGTTGCTCCCGACCCACGACGGAGGCCTTGAAGCGGCCTAAAAACTCCCTCACCAGAGATAGCCACTGGCTCATACGAACTTACTCGAAGTTGCAAAGTAAAATAAATTCATGTTTTCATTCATAATAACTTTGAAACTTGGCGATTGTATGACTGTGCCTACACTTAGTCCATAAATATATTGATTGTCCTCGGGTTGAATTGCGAATTCTGCCCACACCTGAGCTGCGCCTAAAGCTGGGAACAAATTATCGGACGCGGCTGACGGACGCGGCTGACAGCCGCGACTGATAAGTGTGCACACCGTCCGAACACCCAGCGGGCCAGATTGCCTTCGGACGTCTGAAGATCCAAGGACGCGTCCGCGACTTTCGTCAGATAAAGTGCACAGTTCTATGTTCGTTCTATAACCAGATACCTATTCAGTCGCGGCTGTCTGCCGCGTCCGTAAGCCGCGTCCGATAGTTTGTTTCCAGCTTAAGAATGCAGGTTACATATACTTGGTAGAAAATCTTATTGTCAATGATAGCATTGACAATAAGATTACCAAAGAGACCAAAGAATACTTTTCATCAAAGAAGATTTGAGTCTGATTTGTGGCTAACAAAGCTAAAAACTCTAAAAAGTTTATAAAATGCAGAAAATTGCAAGAATTCAAATTTTATTCATGGAGAAAATGTGTGTAAGAAACAGAAACTATAAAATACCCCTCCCTGAGCAGTAAAACCGGAGTCCTACCACATTTTTGCATCATGAGGCACAGGAAATTTGCTGCGTTCCTAACCTTCTCGAACTTGAAACAAAATCCCTTCTTTAAAATGTATGTCGATAAATCAAGGTTTATCGGATACTTGCTCAATAGTTAAGTCTTATTCTCGTAATTCAATTAGATGTTGCGCGTAGAACCAATCGATTCGTAGAGCTATAGTGACACAGATTAGTAAAAACTTTTTATGAGGAATACGTAATCTGTGGCACAGATTACGTGTTAGTTACTACATGGAACCAATCGCAAAAGTTCATCACACTTGAGTACGGACGTGTTTGGTTCCCGTAGGGTTATTAGCTAAAATTTGCGATCAGCAATCATCGCACAATTATCGCGCAGCTATCGTGCAATCGATTGCTAGACGTCAAAAAAAATGGTATTACGTACGAGACCGATTGCTGATCGCTCGTTGATTGTTGGAATGCACTTATTGCGAAGATACTAGCGCCATCGCGATCGAGTAGCAATCGCTGGAACTAAAGCGTAATGAGAATGAAACAGCTGTGATTTAGTTTACAATCAAAAAGCTATTCAAATACTACAAAAAAATATCGTGGCATGGTATTCCTACCACCAAATGTTTAAGTGCATCAGATAATGGGACTGTGAAATGCTCTGAAGTGAACCATGGATGAAGTCAGTTGGACAAAATAACTTTCGTAACAAAGTTTTGTGTTAGATTTCGTTTGCATAATTCGTTCGTTCGTTTGTCCTTGAAATTGTTAATCAAAACAAGAGTGTCGAATGAGCAGCGTCGGAAATATTAGGCACACTGTACCTAAGTATGAATAAGTGTTTGCAGTGTTAGCAGTTTTAAGTAGAGCCAGGCCAGTCTTTGTCAGCTATCGATCGGTCAGGCACGCAAGAGTGGAATATTTACCAAGAAATAAACTGAGTGAACTTAGATTTGTGTTGTGATTGACCGTGTTCAAACAGACTTTATCACAGGCAGGCTGGTAGTGACGAAGATTCCTACAGATCTAAAGCATTGGCTTGATCTCAAAGGCTACGTCGCAGCCGTGGATAGGTGTAGGTGTGTGTGGAGGATTTCATTTCTTCTCTCCTCTGCTTCCAACAAGATGCCAGATGAACATTTCACAAGCCATGTCGAACGGTCAGTCAAACACAATCTATTTTTAGCTAATAGGTACTAGGTAAGGTAGGTATTTAATTACACTCCGCAGTCGTACAATAATATTGTACGACTGCGTAAAACGTGACGCGACGTGATAAAACATCGGTGGTATAGGTTTTTATGAAATAACCATCATTTGTAATCAAATAATAGGAGGATGAGACACAAATAAAGTAAATAATTTCTTGGCAATCGCAAAGCAATCGTACAACAATCGATACAGAGGTCCTCGCAATTTGACAGTTGAAATTGCTTCCTAATTGCTTTATAATTGCTGTCAAAAGCGTACGTAATACGAAAACACTACAGCTTTGTAGAGAACAATGCACATTTGAGTTACAGATTGTCCTGTAGAGGCAGCACTGTCGATAGATTGCGATGGCTTTGCTATCGTGGTTAGGTAATACGAATTAGCAATTTGAAAGCAAAAATTGCTCGATTTTTGCTTTTGCTTTGCTATTGCAAGATACGTGATAGGGCGGCCGTTGAGTTTACCGTGTACTTGCGTATGAGTATCTACTTTGTAGCTGGTTTATGCTTAGAAAAAACATAGAAATACCTAGAAATGGCTGTTTAATATATTCATTCTTGTAGTTGTCACCAAAACGCGTTCCTGTAATATTATGATAATGATAGCCTTTATCAACAATCCAAAAAGTAGTTACATACGATGCATCTTAATTCTACTTAGTACTACAAAATCTAATTTCTTAGTAAACAGTATTTCCTATTAGACACCGGTTTCTTGATTGTCTTGCTTATCAGTATAGGCCTCCCCGAGTGTTTTCCACAAAGATCTGTCTCTTGCTTTTCTCGCCCAAGTCGTTCCCGCCACCTTTCTAATATCATCTTCCCATCTTCGATGTTGTCTGCCTTTATTCCTCTTCTTATATCTCTGTAATATATTGTGTCGTAAAAATACGGGCTCGAGAACTGTAGAATTTAAACTTTCTTTTTCAGTAAACTCTATCAATAATAAACTCCAATCAGATAGCAGCTGGGCATCATTTTTCATAATTAAAGGTATCAAGGCCAATATGAA
Source organism: Camptogramma bilineatum (assembly GCA_958496255.1). Classification (NCBI taxonomy): domain Eukaryota; kingdom Metazoa; phylum Arthropoda; class Insecta; order Lepidoptera; family Geometridae; genus Camptogramma; species Camptogramma bilineatum. Next base: position 12,240,887 of record OY292458.1, read on the forward strand.
TATTTCAATTCAGATCAGCCAATATGTTAATTTTGCTCTACAAAAGTCACTTGTTTATAGCCTAAAAAATTAAAAAGTAGTCCGGACCTTCCGTGATATACCTATATGGATAGAAAAATATGCTTATCTTGCTTGTTTTTATACTAATTCTAAAACCATTAGAATAGAATAGAATAGAAAACACTTTATTGTACACACAAAAGAAAACATTACAGATATAAAATAAAATAACAAGTAGGACATTAGCTTCATTGAAATTGAGGATAAGGTATTGAAATATTAAGGTAGTGAAGAATTAACTTATAATTAGCTCAATAATAACGGCATGTGCATAAAATATGCAATTTTTGATTATCTCCGCATGATTTTAATCTCCAATAGGTTCCTAACGTTTTATTGCCTAATCCAATCGTGATATCCAATAACACACCACAATGTATGACCTCATATGTCTTACCTTGAACACCAGGTCTTTGAATAGGTTTTATTACAATGGCATTATTGGCGCAATCGTAAATACAGTATTCTTTTTACTAACAGTATCTGGTTCCTCTTACACGTATGTAATTGAATGTCCATTGTTTGTACCTACTTACCTTAGCAACGCCCGATAAACTCATCAAATAACATGTGTGAACACGTGCACGTAATTTTTGTTCGTGAGCCATTAAAATAATTGGTCCAAATTAATTTTCGGAGTTATTCCGTTTAGACTACACAAAAAGTGTTCGCAATAAAGTGAAGGAGCTTGCTAACGAAGCTTAATCTAGAATAGAGCGATTTATATTTCTTAAAAGCAATTAAAATTACTTTCGACTACAGATATTAAAATGAAATATGGCGGGCGGCATACCACTTTTACTAACTTATGTTGCTGACGGCAATTTAGTTGCTATTCTTTAAGATTAAATTGTACCATGATCTAAATCACATCAAGATTAAAAAATCATCAAAGTCTCTGACTAATATTACGACCACTGCGACGCAGTCGGTGAAGACCCGCCTGAGACGCAGGAGGTTGCGGGTTCGATCCCCGCCGCGGAACAAATGTTTGTATGATCTGCAAATACGTTGGTTGGTTGGTCTAGGTTCTGGGTGTTTTCTATACCTATATATAATAAATAATATTTACAAGAAAAAAAGTATAAAAGTAGTATATCAGTCATGTGGTTCCCCTAACACAAGCTCTGCTTACTTTGGGGCTTCATGATGCTGTGTGAAATGTCCAGCATAATTTATTATTAATAAGTATAACGAAGTTGATGAAATGGCGTGTTCCAACTTAATCTTTGAAATATCTCTTTTTTAGGATGGTCTTTAGTGTAATCTGTTGTAATCTGAATCGATCTAGGTTAGGGTTTCGTTGAGTACCTTTTTTGTGTAAAAACCTTGAGACTAGACCCAGAAGGCAAAGTAACTTTGCATGACGTAAAAAATGACACACGCTCTTGTAAGGAAAACGCCGAAAGGTCTTCTAGGAACTCGTGAGGCATTGGGGCTCCAAGGTTTATGTTGCAACTTCGCAAGAGACTGCGATCTTGTGATATGCTCAGATAGTCTGCTGAGACCCGCCTCCTGAATGCCCGATTTCGGCAGTTACAAAACATAGAAGTCAAACGTTTTCACAGATAAGCTATAGACAATGGGTTTTTGTGCGTGTTTTTAGTACTATACGATTAGTGGACTGAACCATCAGATAAATTTATCTTAAAGAATGGCCTTTTGAATTGTGAACACACACCTATACTTACAGGTGTGTTTCTATTCTCAAATCATTATATTTCAAATTTTCTGTATTTATAACAAAGCCAATTTGGATCGTCTTACCGATGACGCAAGAGTCATCGTTGCTGCAATTTCTTAAAACTTGTTTATGATACTGATGAAAATATATTATGTGGCAGTTTACCAGTTTGGCTGGTAGAACTAGTTTGGTCTGAGCTAGACTACTAAATCTAGACTTTAAGATAATGTTGAGACTATGAAAGCTTTACCGGTGAATTTAACTCGGAAAGCTGTGCAATTGTATGAGTGTGAAAATAAAGCTCATTTTTCTATGGTTTTACATTTCTCTTATGCTTATTAATAGAAAAAGGTTGAATTATTATTTTCTCACACGTAATAAGTAGGTTGATACTGTAACTGGATCGCAGCCCCGTCATGGGAGCCTCTCACGGTGCGCGTCGCTTGATTGGAGTTTCATTAATAAATGTATGTTTCTCACTCACTTCCTATACGAATCGCAACAATGTCTTATCGGTGCATTAGACTCTCTAACTTTTTGTTGAAGTTTCACCACTCTACGTTTCATAAATAACTGTACGAATGGTATAGGTCTACCAAATAGGTTCATTAGACTCTACAATACTTTGACAAAGTTACACAACGTATGTAGTTCCGTACGATTTTCTGTAAAGGTCAATAATTCTTCCAATTGTTGATTATTTTTTTTAGGAAACTTAGGTTTTATTGGAAAGTATACATGTTTAGTTTCTCGAGGAGCCGAAGCCAGTTAAAAGTACCGATCAAGTTTATTTGATATAAAAATATAATCCCAGACAAGTCTGATCGATAATTTCAGAACAACTTTGCCTTGGAAATATTAATAACCTTTAAGAGACCACACAAGTTTGCCTTCGATTGGTTTTAATAGAACTCATTCATAAAACCTGAATGCAGAATTCATCTAGATCGCGATTATACAAAGGTGTGGGCGCCGATTTAGTTCGCCTTTTCCTTAAGAGGCCATCACCGGAGAGGCGAATGGACTCACTTCTTAGAACACAGCCTCAAACATAACCTTAATAAGTTAGGGTTATCGTGACTACGTAATCCAATGATTCATTGACCATTTTTCTCAGGCTACAAATATAATTAGCCATTAAATTAACATATCCGTTTTGGATGAGACAGAAACATGGTTTCGTAAGTGGAAATGGAAGTTTAAATTGTTCAGCCACTTATATGGAGCTACAGTTTTACAAGCTGTCAAGTGTTATCTCAAAGTTAGTTCTAATTCTAGTGGGTCTTTAGGCGTTTCACACCGCAAGCGGTTCGGACCGCGGTGTGAATCGCCCCAGAGCTCTTTTTGAATGGGTTCTTTCGCACCACGGTGGTGACAGCGGTGCGAATCGCCTAAAGTATCTTTTGAAATGGGTCGATTCGGACCACAGGATTTGGACTCATATCAAAAATTAAGGCTTTCTCCTCATGGACAAACTATTCCTTACGGTTGGTTTGGACTGAATGTCAAAATGTACTGATCTACATATTTCGCCTACCTAACTGATTTGGCTACGAGGACTAACATTTCCTTATGGCCGAACTCGTGTCAAAATAGACAAAGTAGGTACACTCACCACCGCAGAGAGGATACAAAGAGCATACTACGGTATCGTCACCACGAGTAGGTAAAGGAATATAATTGAAAAAGACAATTTCGTTTTAAATTGCCAACTCGAATTTTGCACAATGAAACCAGCATTGGACATTTCTTGGAAAAGCTCAGATAATTTTGTTCACTACATTTGTTATTTTTTACCTAATTTTATTTAATTTTGTACATAGTACCTACCTACCTATATCTTTTTGGCAATAGCAATTATGCACTATGTGTGTTGTGTTTTGGATCTAACTTAAAAGACCAGGACACCAGAAACGTTACAGAGGTTTTTTTTACTTGCTTAAATCAAAACACTTCTGCGATACATCTGATGTCCTGGTACTTCAAAACATTTTACCCGTTGTCGTCATGAAGGACAAAATCATGTTTTTGAAATAACGTTGCAAAACCAATTTCCACAATACTGTTAAAAAAACCGTTCCAGCGATTTTCGACCTTATTGAAATTTTAGGTTTCGATTATTTTCCAAGTCTTTGCCAAATTATTTAGAATATTATATTATTAATTCATCCTTCATGACCAATGGATAAAAATTAATGTTTGAAGTAGGTACCAGGGGGTCTAAAGTGGCCACTTTTGATGAAAAATCAGATGTTTCATAGATGCTTCATCTATAGCCGGGTACCCACCTAGCTCACAGGCTCGCGCGGCAGCCTCGCGAGCCAAATGCTCGGCTGATGTGGACGTGCCTCGGGCGGCCTCGGGCGCGCGTTCGCTCGCCCGAGCACGGCTCGGCCCCGAGCCATCTGTTGTCGGTAAACTTGACGCGCTCTTGCTTGCTAGATGTTTCAGATGCTTCATCGATGCTTCATATAAGAAGCATCGATGAAGCATCTGAAACATCTATGAAGCATTTCACAAAACATCTTTTTTGACAGATCTATGTGCGAGGTTAAATTTATTTTTAGAAAGTAAATAGGTTGAATGTAAAACCGATGGCTGAATGCAAAACCCGTGCGAAGCCAAATTTAAGAAAAAAAACCTCAGACCCGCTCCCGCGACAATTCACCTTTTTAGGGTTCCGTACCTTAAAAGGTAAAAAAAGGAACCCTTATAAGATCACTTTCTTGTCCGTCTGTCTGTCTGTCTGTCTGTCTGTCTGTCTGTCTGTCTGTCTGTCTGTCTGTCTGTCTGTCTGTCCGTCTGTCCGTGTGTCACCATCGATTATTTCAGGAACGGGTAGAGCTAGCAAGTTGAAATTTATACCATATACTAAGGTCTATAGTCCCTATTGTGAGTATAAAAATCAAGGTCCTGAGTCAACACTATAAAAAGATATAGGCAAATTTAGGTTTTCGTGAAAACTTGTGAGTACCAAAACTTACCTTAATTATCAACTTTTTTTATTTTTCGGAATTTTTCCTTTACTTGTGCTGGAAGACCTTGCTTGTAACCAAAATTGACAATTCTAGGTCAACCGGAAGTACCCTAGAGGTTTTGGGTCGAAAACCTAAATGGTAGTTCCCGTTGACCTAGAATAACGAAATTTGGCAAAAAGCAAGGTCTTATGGCACAAATAAAGGAAAAATTACAAAAAGTTAAAAAAGTTGAAAATTAAAAGGTGTTCCCATACATACATAGTTGACGCCAATTAAAATTGTCCTCCGAGTTGTATGGGCGCTCATACAATTAAGCGGACTAGCTTAATTGGCACCATGGCTAGGTACCTACGGAACCCTCGGCGTACGAGTTCGACTCGCACTTGACCGGTTTTTTATTTTATTTTATTTATTTATTCGTGTGCCTCAAAAATATTTCGTCCATCAGGGTGGCGCAGTGCAATCATTTCTATAAAACCATGATTTTTGGATTTTCGAGTTTCCCGATATTTCGGCACAGTTGCATGCGCCATGATCACGGTAAACTGAAGTTTTTGCGAGTTTGTGGGTAATCAGTGTAATCACAGGCAGACGAAACGGTCTACCCTCTTTCTAAGTCTTTTACTACGTCGAACATCAGTACCACCGGTCTCACTTTCGAACGCAACTCGATCGCGGCACACAACACTCACAGTATCCAACCGCACATCTGATGTTGGACTTTTTCGATTTATGCACAATTGCACCACCGGATTCCAAGCACCCGAGAGTTTAAAACCGTCTTCTCGATTGAAATTCCGGTGTTTGGTAATTTCTATGGCTTCCTTCTGCAGGTCACGTCAGTTGTTTTCTAGTGTTTCTTTCGGACGCGTCATCGTCCTCATTCGAAGCCATCGCAAAAAGAACTGAAGACCGCTCCGGTACACCGGAACGTCCCCATACACGCAACCAATGTTCGGTTGACCTGCGCAGGCATACCTGCATAAATGACCTCTCCGGTAGACCGTAGCGTGTATGGCTTACATAAAAAGAAAACTGTTTTGTTCCCCTCAGGTCCGAATCGACCCATCACAAAAAGTTATGGGGCGATTCGCACCGCGGTGCGAAAGAACACATTCAAAAAGAGCTCTGGGGCGATTCACACCGCGGTCCGAACCGCTTGCGGTGTGAAACGCCTAAAGACCCATTCTAGTTAGGTAACTTGTAACTTCGATGACGTGTGTCAAGAACCGCTTCGGATGACCTCATAAAGAAGTTTACGAATTTGACATACTTACCGTCTGACTCATGTGAAAGTTCATTCATATGGTAAATACTCAGCCGCTGCTGAGCGTAAAATCTCAGGATTGTTATTTTTATTTGCTCGTCAATTCTTTGAACGGTCTTCCATCAAATGAGCCCTTATGATGAACCCTTGGATATTCTCCGAACATGAATCATCGAATGTGGATGTGGTAATCATTCTACTGATTAATAGTTTCTTGTCCCCTTTTATGTGTTTAAATATCGCTTAAGTTAAATATTTATGATTCTTATGAATGAAATAAATTACAAAACATAAATTCTTGTGCACATTGACTCATACAGGTAATATCAGTTGCATCTGCAAAGCACGTTTCGACTTCCAGCACGTGTTCTTCAAAAATTCTTAAGACTTTACAGCTTTATCTATTTTTCTAGTTATCTCTTACAAATATAAACAAAGCCTATCATAAAACGTCGAGACAGCGACACGCTAAATAAGTTAGAGAGAGAGGTCGGAGAACCCACGTGGGTTAAGTTAACAATAGATTACAAAAAGCGTGTGTACCTGGAAGGTAGAGCCGTCCCGCCCCCGCGCTCGTCGCAGCCCCGCAGTCACTTCGAAAGCCTCCACTGAGTCGATCGCTTTGTTTTTACCTCATTTATAGAAAGCAATTACACGTCTTTGATAGTCATTAAAAGTGATATGTGTCATTGCTTTGCCTAATTAGTAGATAGTACCCCGCAACAGTTACGTGCTATTCTGTGTTGGCCACCTGTCGCGCAAGGTGTTTTCGCGCCCAATTCCACTCGCATTTATATGCAGTCCGAACAGCAAATGAAAATAGCGCGGATAGGCATATCTCAACGTCTCACGAATTTAATTTAAAAAAAAAAGTGTCTTCTACGTGTGTCGCTTACATATCGCCTTATAGAGTTGTGTTTTGTTCAGTGTGCTGATAGAATTACAATGAATTGATCGGATCGATCGGACGATGCGGAGATGATAAAGTTTCGGTACAAGCGTAAGGAGAACAGCGATGGAGGGAACGGGGCTAAGGTTATACAGAAGCAGAAGATCGAAGGTCTTCGGGAGTTGTTGCCTCCTAAGGATATGCTCCTCACTGGATCGCTGGCAGGGGTGCGACACAACACCTTGCCGAGATCAAAACCGTCGTCAGCCGCACGACACGATCCACCGGAACCCCTCATCAGCCTTACAACCTTGTCTCTCTTCAGAGTAAGTTTTATTAGCTAAGCTGGAACTGTTTTAATCAACTATATCATGTAGAGTCCAGGCAATAGCAAGGTGTTGTCTGTATGTTCGTATGTGTTAGTGGCTACTCTGATGATGAAATTCTTAGGCCGCCTGAAGGCTTCCACCCTGGTTTAATGCCACTAGCGGTCATCCATCCAAATTGTGACCAATGAGAAGGTAGCTTAACTTCAAGGATCTATCAAGAACGTCTAAAAAAGTATACAAGCTACGCCAAGACATGAGAACTATTCAACGGTGTGTCTAAAAGCATGTGGGAGGCAAAATATGTTTCAAAGCAGCAAATTATATAGGTCCATCATCATACGTACTTACCTACTTACGATTACCAAAGTTTAGACTGGAAATAAAAAAAATACTTCTTTATTTATTTATTCTCAACTGGTTCACGGTTCCGTTTTCAACTCAATACAAAAGACATAAACGCGCTCGCCATAAAATGTAGCTCATTACTTCATCGTGTTTAATTCATAGCCATTTGCTAATTATTTAACGGATTCACTGAATTCAGAATCAATTCAAGTGCATATTCAAATCTAATTTGTTATTCACTAGCAGCGAACTAATGAATTGGTAATGGCCTGCTTAACGTGTTTTTGCGGTTTTTATTCGTTGATGGAACTTTTAGCACATTTTGTTATACTTACTTAGTAAAAAATATGATATGACTACCTGGCTCATTACTATGATTATAATTATTATTTGCTATATTAATAAGTTCAAACTGAAGTGTCGTTATGGCTTTTGCAACTATTTTCTCAATAGATCTTTTTATTATGGTCTGCAATGTAGAACATTTTGTATTGCATTATTCCTAGTTCCTAGTATGTAGAGACTATACATACATACATTATTTATTTATACTTGTCATTATTATTTATATAATATAGTCCTAATAATCTGTAAAATCAACATCCCAAACTTGATAACAGTACTTAACACGTCAAGTGCTACGGCCCCCTCTTCTTGGCTGTAAACGCGTTAAAGTTCTACTTAAAGTTCTTTGTATTGTTTCTAAAGATTTTCCTAGCTCTAAAATTCTATAATGCTTTTGGCATTTGTTAGGAATACATAAGGCCATTATTTAGTATGCGCATACGCATGGATCCTTCTCCGGTGTAACGCGCGTCTGGAATAGCCTATTGTTCTAACTAGTGATGCGACCATATTCAACTGTTACTTTTTTTCCTAGTGCTGTAAAAACTTACTTTGAGCTAGTAATGTTCATTTTGTTTATTACAATAACTGTTGTAATTAGAGAGTTTTACTGAGCAACTAATTACCCAACAATATATATAGCTGAAAGAACTGTTCAATCTGTTGCCTTCTTGTTCTGTTTGCATGAACTGACCAAAAAAAATAATCTAAATCTTAATCTGATTAACATAGTTTCCTACATTTTGATTCATTAGTTTTGAATTAAGTACCTACTTATATTAGTTGGTTTTATATTTCTCCAGGTACTTTTTAATTTTTTTGTTGATGCCCTCAAGTAAACATCATAGATCAGTGGTTCCTAACCTTTTCAACCTTGTTACCCCTATGACATGGGAATAAAACAGATTTTACCCCCGTTTAAAATTTCATGTTTTGATCTTATTTAACTAAAAAGTTACGATTATTTTTCGTTCTACTACCCCTAAAAGCTAGTTTACTCCCGCAATTACCCATAGGTTCGGAACCACTGCCATAGATTAAGTATTTTACTACAAGTATTCCTCGCTTACATAGATAGGTCCATCAGATTCATCCCACCTGGCAGACCATCAGCCAGGTGGGTGGACGATATTGAGGCCATAGAGGGAAAGACGTGGATGAGAACGGCACAGGGTCGACTAGAATAGCGTTTGAGGGAGGAGGCTTATACCCAGCAGTGGGCTATCATTTGAGCTGCCAATGATGATGATGATGATAGATAGGTCCTACCTGCTTCTTTTTACTATGTACAAAAATATGTAGGTACCCTGAGTGACCCATCACTACGCTTTGTTTTATTATGGCAATTGCGCAGGAAGAATTTTATTATTGGAAATAATAGATGCCTTCGTGATTCGTATTCAATGCATGCACACGTCAAGTATTTTATATTTTAAAAGCCTATGTAAATAATATTATTATAAGGCACTCTGAACTTCTATTTAAGAAAGTTAAAGCTGCTTCTTGAATATTCTAGGAGTCTTATTTTATGTTGATTTGTTCTAAGAGATATTTCAGTTTTTGTCGTATTAAATTCAGCTATGCTTTAATTACAATTTATTTGTCGTGCTTACCTATGCATTTATTTGTAATAGCTGTAGCTATATGGATTCCGTGGCCGAGTTGGTAAAGGCACTACAGGTATAAAAAAAAGCATTACTAACTCACAATCTAACTTTTCTAAGTTATAGTTAAATAAAATAATGAATCCGCGAAGTTACAGAGCCATTTTAAACAGTTTAAGAGCTTAAATCCCATCATTGTTTTAAGTTCTAAAGCCTTAAGGCTTCGCGTGTATCGCGTGAGTAACGGAAGGCAAGCTGCGTCCGCGCCGTTGCACCGGAAAAAGCATCAATTATATTCATTTCTTTAACCGAAACACGTGGCTCTGGGCCTATAACCTTCAAATGAGGGTATTTATCGTCGATGAATGATGAAAGTTACCACTCCCAAGGCTATATTCTAGATCGGAGAAACTCGGACCTCTAAAACCATGAATAATTTTATTACGACAGACCTGATTGTACCATGATTGGATCATAGAAAAGCTTTTAGAATTTTGTTGCAGTGCGAATTCTTACTACACACTAAACATAATAGCCTCCTTTCTAGCTTAATTTATTTTGTAAGTAGTTTATGCGCTGTCTAATTCTAGACGAACCATCAAAACCAAAAGTCCACTCGGCTAACGGTTACCAAACATAAAACACTGAGATACAAGTTTGAACGTCGAATGACCGCCTCAGCCTAGCCGGGTCACGGTGGTTGTGACCTATACCTTACACTACTCGTATTCGTGCCATACTGGTTTTGTTCCACTCGAAATCGGACAAACGATATTCGATCTTGAGCTACTTGCAGTTCGGTCCTTATTACCATAACCAGTTGGGACTTTCTTTACGAATTGGCTTATTATTGAAAGGTTCGCGCGTGTATCTGAAGCCTTTCTTTTTATAAGTTTTTGCGGTAGAGAAGCAACAACATAGATAGATTTGTGTAGTTTCTTTATTGATGTACTTAGTGTGTTTTTAGAATGCTTAAGTAGCTTGCATTATTATACTTAATGTCTTTTAATTAATGAATATAGCGCTTTTTTTCCCTAATTATTCCCTCTTCAAAGTCTCGTGCGCACTTAGGACATAAGTCTCGCTACGTGACAACTTTCTCGTATCGGACGCAACTACTGTATCATATTCGTCAATTTATTTATTAATTCAGTACCTACCTACCTACGTTTATTTTCAAGTAGAGCAGAAACTGTACCTATTGCGATACAAAAGTCCGGACGAACCTTAGGTAGGTATGTCTTCTATACATTCACGCAATAGATTAGGTATTGTCAATATCTTCTGAAACCTACCAATTCATAGAACTGCCCAAGTCCTATCCCAAACTAAGTTTGATCTATCTTGTCCACAGGAACTGTTCACACAGTTGCAATGGTCAGCGGAGAGAGCCCCTGCAGCGGACAGTCTTCGCCGTGCGCTCGGCAATGCCGGCGCTCGCTTCCAACTCGGCTGCATGGCCGACGCAAGCGAATGCTTCGAGCACCTACTCCTCAGAGTTCACGCGCACGTCGCGGCTGGAACTGGAGACAGGAGGGATGACGACGCATGTAGAGCACCGCATTGTGTCCCGCATAGGAAGTTTGCGATGATGCTGGTGGAGCAGTCGGTCTGTGGGGCTTGCCAGGCGACGTCGGAGCCGCTGCCTTTTACTCAGGTTTGTAACTTTTTAGTTATGACACTAGCATAATCTCCATGGTTTCTCATTGCAACTCTGGGGCGATGATATAAAGACCTACTTTGTTTATGAGACCTAAAGTTACTTGTTTTTTACGCAATACGATTCTAAATCTAGTTTAGAGCGATGCCTTCAAAAAATGTGCTGAGGATTTAAGTAGCTGATGTTGAGAGATCATTTGCTCAGTCTCTTTAATTCTCTCTCTTCAGCCAATTCTATTTCGGTAGGCACTATTTCTAGCCTGATTTATACTAATGGAAATTAAAACTTTCTATGATTTAATTTTGTGTTTCCGTCTATTTCAGATGGTACATTACGTATCAGCGACAGCGTTGACGGCGCAGGCGGCGCTTGGAGAACATGGCGACAGCTTTGGCCTGTTACTCAGAAAGGCGGGTGGCATGGGCGATATCAGGGATTGTCCGGTAAGGAATAACTACTTTACCTAACCAATTTCAAGGGTATCTTCATTATTAGACAAGCAAGCATTCTTATCTTTAAATAAGCCTTTAATTATCTGAAATCAAGCAATTGCTAATAGTATGTTTTCTTCTTTACAGAATGCCTGTGGAGCTAAAATACAAATCTGCCGAACCCTCATGAACCGACCTGAAGTAGTGTCAATCGGCATGGTGTGGGACTCGGAGCGTCCCTCCGCAGAACACGTAGCAGCCGTCTACTCCGCGCTCGGAACAGAACTCCGACCCACCGACGCCTTCCACGCCTGCGTCGACCGAGCCTGGGCCGACGCCGCCACCCACCGACTGGTCGGCCTCGTCACCTACTACGGGAAGCATTACTCCACATTCTTCTTCCATAGCAAGCTTCGAATGTGGATCTACTTCGATGATGCTGATGTGAAGGAGATCGGGCCTGAATGGTCGCAAGTGGTGGACAAATGTCGCCGCGGACGCTTCCAGCCGCTGCTGCTGTTATATGCAGCGACCGACGGAACCCCGTGTGACACGAGACATGCGCCTCGTGATGTCGTCCCCTTCCCGGCGGCGGAGCCCAGACGTGCCATCACACCGGCCCCGGAGCGCCCCCCGCCCAGCACGAGACGCGCTCTGACCCCTGGACCGGACTTCGAAGGCGATTGCGCTGATGCACAAAGAAAGGCCTTCGATGCGATGGAGGCTCGTGCTAGAAGAACGCAGCTTGCGAGGAGTCTCTCCGCTGGATCCGACACGGCCGAGGCGGGCGGGCGCGCCCGACGAGACTCGGGGAACTGGTCCGGTGACCGCAACAGTGGAAGCAGTGGATCTTCCACAGCTGACAGTCCGTATATGTATCAGAGAGGCCGAGGCCCGCCGGGCAGTCCGACGCGTAAGGGCGAGCTGTCGAGCGGCGGTTCCTGCGATGGGGGCTACGACTCCTATTCACTATCGTCGACGGACAGCTTACCGCTACAGCAGGGTCTGCGACACAATCTCCAACTCGCACAGATCCCTGAAATCATAGCGTTAGGCGACTGCGCGGCATTATGCCACGAAGCTGATAGGCTGCTGGAAAGATCCGCCGTGGCCGAAACTGCCGCTGATTTAGAAACAGCTCTGTTACTTTGTGATGCAGCAGCGTCAAAAGCCCGGGCTGCTATGGAAGCGCCTTATAATAATCCACATACGATAACCTTCGCTCGCATGCGACATAACAACTGCGTGATGCGCGCGAGGCATCTCCAACGCCGCCTCGCCAGCGCCGCACGGACTCCCGACCCAGCCCCTGTAAGAAACACCAGAAGCGGCATCGAATCAGCAGCTGCAGTCCCTATCGAAATCTATGCAACGCTTCCCAAGAAGAAAGGTTCGAAAAAAGCTGTCAAAAATATCGACGATGATATTGAGATAGTTTCTCGTGAGCGCCCGCCGCGACACAAATCTCGAGATGAAGACAAAGGACGAGAAAAACGGTCGAGAAGTGAAGACCGGGGACGAGCAAGGAAGGAAACGCCAGCTGTCACTGAGGTTAAAAAGGAAGAACCAGCAGAAGATAAGAAAAATAAAAAGCAACACAAAATCAGACGGAAACTTATGGGTGGGTTGATACGACGGAAAAACCGCTCCATGCCAGATCTTACCGAAGGCGCGGATGCCAACGAAGAAGCAGCTGCGAAAGAAAAACGAGTATCGTCAGTCGATGACGCTGATGTTGGCAGGAGAACGACCGAGGATCAGACGAATTTAAGCGGCTATTTATCGGAAGGTCATCTCGAGTACTCTGCGGCGAGTGGAACTAACCCCAACCTAGAGAGAAGCAAGCTGATGCGCAAGAGTTTTCATGGCAGCGCGGGAAAGATGCTAACAGCTGCCAAAGTCCCTCCACCACCACCGCTTAGGACCACATCACAACTCAGTGGAACTAAATATGGACAAAACGAAAGACCCAATCAAGAGATCGAAGAAGACGGTGGGTTCTCTGAGCAATACGGAGACGAACCACAATCCATGCCCTTCATGAACTACGAAGATCAGCCTGCGAACCACTACGACAGTTTTGACAACTCCACGCAGAACTTCCACACTGTAGTCACAAAAGCGATGATCCATCAAGAGCAGAGTCCGATAAAAAGGGATACAGCACCTACGTATCCTCAACAACCGCAGAGGATTCAAAACTTCAGTCGGTCATTTGATAATGGTGTGGACGTGGTCGATTGCGCTCCCGCTAGGCGGTCCCCTCAAATGATGGAGCTTCCTCCGTACCCCAGTCCGCTCAACTCGGTGAACCATTCGAGACAGCCCAGTGAAGAGTTCCCCCCTCCGCCCTCTCCCATCAACATGACAAGTGTACTCGATGAGCTCCACAGGGTCGAGCATTACGATCCGAGTCAGAGACATCACCAATACGCGCCGCAAACGCATTACCAGATGAACGAAGACGGCATGCCCAAAGCACCCTATGCGAATAACTTCCTTCAGGAACTCCAAGATCGCCAAGCGAAGGCAGCGGAGAACCAAAAGAGAGTATTCTCTACCGAGGGACACCATTTCAATCACAATGATGGCGAAAAGTCTTTCGAAAATGTCAACAGCGTCCGAAACATGGCCTCAAGATTTGAGCACAACGCACAAAACACATCAAATGACAGTGAAAGATCGCATGTCGCACTCGTGGGCATGGGCAGCAACAGAAACGTTCTGAACCTCTCAACGCAACAAAACGTCAGCGTGCGACGAGCTTCGTCCTCTTCCATAGACCCGATCCAAATGGAAGAAGAACTCGGAATGAAAGCTAACAACTCCTACGGCGAGAAACCTAAAAAGAAGTCCGTATCTTTCTGTGATCAAGTAATCTTAGTATCAACGGCAGAGGATCAAGAAGACGACAGCTATATACCTAACCCTATTTTGGAGAGAGTTCTTAAATCGGCGATGAACAAGCCTGAACTCACCACTTTACCCCTACAATCAGAAAAACCTTCCCTTCAAAGGCAAGAATCATTCGATAGCCAATCCTCTCGTTCTACGATATCGTCTCTATCGCAGAACTCGATAGCAAACAACGAAGGCGCCCACAGTGATTACGTGAGAGTACAAAACTATCCGTCGTCGTACCAAATGGCGCAAGCGAGACTGCAGCAGCAACACAGTGCTCAGAAAAGCACCGCAGTATACGGAAGTAGCCCCACACAAACGAGCCAATCACAGGGCGCCGCGAACAACAATCAGATATACCAAGCGCTTCCCACGAGCGCGCCGCACAGCGCGACCCCGATACCTTACACCCAGCCACCAGTCTACACGAGCCAAAGCAACGCAAGCCCACCGAACTTCAGCCAAAACCCCGCAAACAGACTGACGCCAACCTCACAGAACCCCATCAATAAAAACGTCAACTTACCGAGAAACGTTCCTAATACTTACCCGCACCCACCGAGCCAGCTTCATCAGATGAACCAGCCGAGCAACGCGTACTACCATACATTACCGCAAAATTCTCCACCGCATACGAACTATAGCGCTAACCGGCAATACGGCCAATACAACCATAATGTACAAAATAATAACACGTCTCCGTACCAAAGCGTGCCTTCGAACTCGCCGTCGTACGCGAGCTACCACAACCCACCGACGAGCTACGCCAGCTCGGAGTACTCTAGTCGATACCCTCAGGGCGCGACCGCTCAGCCCGCGCCCTACCAACGCGTGCCGCCGCCGCACGGCGACCAGCCCGTCGATAACTACAACGGGAATTACCAGAAGATGCCCAACAACTACTACCCTGAGATGACGGAGACGAGGCACTTCCCCCCTCACCAACAGAGACCCGTCTACAATCAAAGCGCGATGGACAACGCTCCAAACGAACACAGGCAGTACCAATATCCCACGAGCGGCTACAACCCGTACCAACACCTACCTCCGCCGAAGCAAATGCAGAAGAAATCGGTTTCATTCGAACCGGGGACGAAGGGAGGCACCGACTCTCCCGTCCCTCCTTACATCAACGGAGAGAGCGCAACGCACGGGACCCCTAAACTTCCCTGCAACTTGTGTCGTAAGAAGCTAGTTAATCCCCCCGCGATGTATTGCCCAGATTGTGATTTCTACATGTCCAGATTTAAGCCCAGATCATAGCATTAATTAAAGCAACTTCGATCTAGTTGCTCAAAACTTTTCTAACAGAATCAATTACTTATTTGAGATGAGATTAAAAAACTTATCCGTGTAAATAAAATATTTAGTTGTTTAGTAATTATGTACTTAACTGTATTTTAACTGTAACGTGATTTGCAAACTAGACTACCGAGTTGATGGCTGCTTGATTTATAAAACAAGGATCTCATTCCAGATTTTTACTAGCTATTAATTATTTTGTGCCTTCGTGCTCTCAACTAGCATTTTTGAGAGGAAAATTTAGTTTTAATTATTTGAACCTAGCTATGTGATTAAGGCTGAATATTTTTGTACAATGAAATACTTACTGAAATTATAAAATGTATCAAGATTATTCAATATTTTATTTATTCCTACACCTATACCACACAGTATAATACCAGCCTAAAAGGCCCAAACACACGCTGGCCCAAGCTCGCCGAGTATATATTGCCTCTCTCGCTCTCGCCTTGCATTGATTCGCCTTCTCGCTCGCACTCGCCCAGGCTCGCCTAGGCTGGCCCAGCGTGTGTTTGCACCAAAACAATATCTTGAGTCCATGAGTCAGGTATTGTTTGGCGGATTCAACTGACGACGTCTTGCTCAAAAAGCCGCCAAACTCAAATGGGACTGGGCTATTTAATGTGAGCCGTATGTCAGACCAATGTGGGAGAAGACCACTACAGTCTTGGACGGCTACGTGGAAGGCCCAGGCGGAGATATCGAGACGAGCGCTAGGGAATGGGCCTTGTCGCTGGGACCGAGAGGAGTGGAGAAAAAGGGAGGGAGGCCTTTGCCTAGCAGTGAGACACAACAGGCTTTAAATAATACATATCTATTTATGTAGTACCTACTTAATTGTGTACCAAGTTTTAGGTAAGTAAATAATTTGTTTGTTTGTTTGAATGCGCCCAGGAACTACAAGTCGGATTTGAAAAATTATTTCTGCATTTTAATATCTAAATTCTTGAGAAAGGTAAAAAGCTAGTTTTCATCATCATCACCATAAAGTTTAATTTAAACCATCACCACAGATAATATAATACTATACCCATCACTGTCACGAGCACGACCGACAACGGTGCGCAGAGGAGGAACGCCGCCGCCGCCGCGAGGGCGCTGAATTCGTTAACGAAAAATGGTAGCAATTTTTGTGTGAAGTGCCATCTACCGTAGTAGTATGTAAATAAATTGCACCACAATTATTTCACGAAAGCGTGTTCAACAATCACGAATTTGTTCTATTATATAACAACAGATGTCTCTGTATTTAATTAAATTGTAAAAATTGCCATTGACAAAAAAAAATGGTAACTTTTTACTCATGCTGCTTGATTTATTACCAGCAACATTGAGAGTTTACGTTATATTTTACTCAATTTTAATATTAAAAGAATATTTTAATGAAGTCACAACGAAGTATTTTCACCTTTCAAAAAAAAAAGAATTTAGTCGTTGTTTTTTGTGGTAGAAATTATTATTCCACACATGGCATTACTAACCTTATTTGGCAGTTTTGTGTTGGCAGGTGCAAATGTTGCCAAGCTGGTGCTCTTACCCGTGATTTACGCAGTTATTTAGAGTTATTGAGAGAACGATTTTAGAATACAGAATGTCATCAATACCATTAGTAGGTAATATAATCACAACACAACGTGTATTTCAAAGATATAAGGTTATTCTCTATCTGGGTATTTCATTCTCAAGGGGCCTATCAATGTTAGTTTGCATGAAATAGACAGTCTGGAAAAAAAATAATAGACATAAATGGGGGCACCACTATGCAAGCTAAATACGCGAAATAGATAAATTATCTTTTAGAAGGAAACTAATATTTCTGACTGACGTCTTCGGTACCTGTACCTACCATAGACAAGAAACCTGTACTTTACCATAGATTAGTAGAGAAAGGGTTTCCATTGTAATGATAGTTGCCGTTTCTTTAAATAACAATAGGTATTCCATTTATTTCTTGACATGACATGTCAGTCTATGAGGTTTTGTTATGACAACCGATTATTACAGACCACCAATGTGTACATGAGTCCATAAAAGTCAGTCACTGTACTTCAGTACCTAGTGTTCAATACATTGTATTTTAAATGTAGGACACCAGCTGCTGCAGCCATAATGTCCCTTTTCAGGAGAATCGTCAAGACATGGTAGAAACTGGCAGCACTGAAAAATTCGGCAGATTTTAATGGCGACCGTCGACCAAGGCTGACGGGTCGTGTCTCTGAACTGTCAATATTTATTTTATAATTTTAGGTGTAGGATCTGTGTTTACGTAAACATGACGGGAATTTTGCCCACATACCAGCGTTTTGTGAATGGAGTACCGGTCCCGACAATATCTCGTCGATCATTCCGTCTCCGAGAGAAATATCTTATTGCCTCTGTACTTTTGACATTCGGGATCGTATGGTTGGGAGCACTTTTCTACCTGCCAGAGTTCAAAAATTCCAACAGTGTAAACGATAGTGTGTATAATGTGTACAAGCGTATTCAGAAAGCTGGCCCAGAACTGTTGATGCCGCCTCCGCTGGCTCAGAACGATGTGGGAGACTTTCCTGTCGTGGGTATCGTGCGTCATGGTGAGGAAGGTGATGATCCTCACATAGTGGAGGATAGGAACCGGCTGAAGGCTAAGATAGACGAGGACATGGGTATGAAAGTGCTGGAAAGGCCGCAGTTTGACGTAGCGCCTTCAGTCTCCTCTTCCAAGGGCCCCAGTAAGCCCCCGGTTGATGCTATAGAAGAACCTGCTGTGGGCCACCACTCTGCCAAAGATGTATCTCCATCATTAATGAAAAAAGACAGCTCAGACAAGTATGAGGTTGTTGCGCTGGCTCCTGGGACAGATCCTGATGTAAAACAGAAACTGGAAAAAGTTAGAGAGGTAAGTCTTATTTCTGGACATTTTGAAACTGTATAATTAGCCAACAAACATAATATAATCTACATAACATAGGCCCACATTGGCTGCCTTACATTTGTTTACATTTTGTGTAGGAGTATAGATGACACATCTAACCGATCTATGTTAATACATCATATTTGTAATATGGTTCCGATGCTATTCTAGGAACGCTTTAGTTTTGTTATAAACAACAATGAACTTGAAAATATCAAATCTGATTCTACCTCTTTTGGTATTTATTTTAGTATCTAATATGTTCATACATTAGTTATAAATTATTTATCTTATCTCCTTGAGTTAACTACAGCTGATGCTATCTACAGTAGGTGCAATAGAGTTAGATAAAATAAATTTTAATAAAATTATGATTAATATTATAGGTGCACTTCATTGTAGTGATTTCCTACTCAATTTAGCTGCTGTACTTTTTGATATTTTTGTATTAGGTGTATCACCAATCTCTATTTGTTAAGCTACAACTTCTCGGTAAAAATATTCAGGACTTTAGACATTGATAAACAGATACCAACTATTATCTTTTTAAAAACTAACTAGTCTATAATTTCGAGGTCATTGGCAAAATTCTTAAAACTGCAACATTTGAGTTTATTTTATATAAAACCAAAAATTAGTTCAGAATAACACCCAAACTATTATTAATATTGTATAGAAAGGATGTCTGATAAGCTTGAATTCCGCACTATTTGTCTAATTAGGTATCTATGTGAATATTTTTGCAAACATAGATGTAAACATTTTTCAAGGCTGTTCAGTAACTTGCCATTCCAACTAATAACTATGCTGACCACTGATAATCAAGTGCTGCGAACCGTATCAATGAAATTACATGGCATTTATTCTCCTACCTACATGCTGTAGGTAAATGCTGGTTGAGATTTTGCATTTTATTAATCTATCTATCTTAGTAGGAAGCTATTTGAGTGATCATGAGTGAGGAACACAAATTTGATTTCACAACCTACCCCTAGCGCTAACTATTATGTATCTATCAAGTACCTACCTGAATTTTTCAATGTGTTAATTAATCTGATTCTACATTTCAGTAGTAACTCTTTCTGATTCAAGGGGGTTTCTAATAGGTAAATTGTTTTGTTTGTAAATGTTATCATAATTTTTTTCAAGAACCTAAACTAAAATTGTAATCCCGGATTTCACTGAAATAACTTAAACACTAAGATTTCGAGGGATCTTAAATTATTACCTACTCTTTTGGGGTGTATTTTCTGATATTTTGCTACCCCTATGTAATTAATAAGGTCAGGTATTTTTAATCTTTAAAAAACATGCAGCTAACATTAATGTAACACACGCGAAAATAGACGTGGATTTCCCGTAAGCGGTGGCAGTGATCACCATCGTCCATTTTAAATAACTGCAATTAAAAAAAAAATAGTAGGAGCTGGTAATAATATTACCAGCTCCTACTATTTTTTTTTTTTGACGGGTTGATCGGGAGCATTCGGGAGAAACATATTATGTTTCTCCCGAATGCTCCTGATCAACCCGTGAAGAATCAGACAGCCGGCGCTGCTGCTGCCGGAGTAAATTGCTACGGTGAAACTACATATC
This sequence comes from Camptogramma bilineatum, assembly GCA_958496255.1. Classification (NCBI taxonomy): domain Eukaryota; kingdom Metazoa; phylum Arthropoda; class Insecta; order Lepidoptera; family Geometridae; genus Camptogramma; species Camptogramma bilineatum. The sequence continues at coordinate 12,261,171 of OY292458.1, forward strand.
GAAAATGGGTACCTACGTACTTAAATAACGCACCTACAAACACGCGCTTCTTAATGTAGGTAAGGTACTTTCTTTGCTTTCACGCAGTACTTTCGATATGCATAATTTGCGGCAAATTTATAGATCGTTGACCGCGATAGCGACAAGTGACAGTCGGTGCACGCACTAGTGAAATTGTACACTGCACATTATACAGTTGGATAGCTATTAGGTAGGTTAGTAGAAGGTCTGGCTTGTTGCATGATAAAGTTCCATAAATATGTAATTAAAAATATGTAGTCCAAAAAATATCTTGGAATGTATTTTCAAAGTCACGTTATCAATTTAACTTAGTTTCGCTGAAACCACCATCATTAACCATTTTACTCAACTTTACATTTTACTTTACTTCTTTTGGTCTTCTTTAGTTCAGTATTACGTGAAATCTTGAATTGAGAAATCACTATGATGATTCAAAAAATTCAAAATGTCTATGAACAGCAGTGAAATTTGTTTAGTTAGAGGTATTCTTAGGCGCGACAGCGAGACCATCGCACGTAATATTTCAGGATATTACTGCATCTTCTTCCATCATCTTCTTTCACCATTCTTCATCCATATCACCAAGAGAGTGATGAGTATGAGTGTGACTGGGTTAGCAAGTAAAGGAAGGCCGAAGAAGTCGTTGGATTGTGTGAAAGAGGATAATATGAATGTGAGAGTGGATTCTGAGTTGACGAATGATAGAGGTGAGTGGAAGAGGAAAACATGTTGTGCCGACCCCACTTAGCGTGGGATAAGGGCAGAATTATGATGATGATGATTACTGCATCTTCTTCAGCAGGTTTAACCAGATCTCCTTTTAAAACTTGTCTTTCATGTGGACTCTTTTCCCTTATCTGACCTTAGCCAAAGGCCTTCTTGTCTGTTCTTGTTTTTTTTTAATCTATTTTCAAACAAACTAGACAAATAGATTTGAAAAACTTCTTGCCTTGCCTTGCTGATTGCTCAATTCATTGAGCGAATAAGTCAATAAATGATTCATTCAAAATTGCTTTGTTATAATGTAACAGAGTTAAAAAGCGCATCAACAGGATTCTAAGGAAATTGTCATATTTTCATGAAAGCAAGCTATCTATTATGCAAAACCTTTTGTTATTCAAGACGAGTTGGACAAATATCCAATCAGGCCTGCATTATTTGGGACGATGACGGCTCGGTGTAAATATTAGATGAGTCTCGCGACAATCAAGGCTTCGTTTTCTTCTTTCATATTTATTTACTGGGATTCTGACTTTACGCTTTGATTACCTACTTGAAATTGAAAATAGGACACGAACTTATCTGAAATAACATTAAGATAAAAGGAATACTAAGGAAAATGTCAGTTCCTTCTTACTTTGGTTAAAGAAATTCAAATTCAGGGGTTACTCTCAATTATCATAATTTCCCTGCTTTTATCCCTTTTTAAAATGAGGTTAACACAACACGTTTTCCTCTTCCACTCTCTTGTCAGCTCCACATTCACACCTTTCTTATACGTATGTCCTTTTTCACATCCACCTCTTTTAAGGTCTTCCATTCTTCCATGCCTCCCATCATTTGGTACTAAATCAGCTTAATATCATTTAAAGTTGGGTTGGTCTTTATATTCAAATTTGTCTGAACATGTTCTAATTGAAACAAAAAACCCGACAGCGGATTTCAAAGGTTAAAACACAAAAAATTAAAATTTTGTCGCCCCCTCACTATTCTGACGAATTTTTTTAGTCTATTAGATACTACAGCACTCCTACATCAAGCCAATTTAATGACACCTCATAATATATGTTAAGTTAAAATCCATCTAGACACAAATAAATAGGCATTCATACATACCTACATACACTCGGAATACATAACCCTCCTTTCTGCGGGCAGTCGGGTCAAATCACAGAGCAAACATCTCAAATCAGTAAGTTCTTGTCGAATGTCCACCTTTCATCAGTTCCGCTCGTATTATTTGGGGCGATAGAGCCGTGTAAATATTTGATCAGTCTCAGCTTGACGACAAACACGGCCTACATTTTCTTTAATTCACGCTTTGTTCCTTGAGAGCAACAATAGAGGCTAAATTATTTATTATTTAGATTGTAATCTTTGTTTTAATGACAAAAGCTTATCATTTCATTGTTCAGAATCTAATGGAGTATTTTTAACACTTCATTATAATATTTTAAATACCTAGTTATTATCATAACCAAGAATAATAATATGTAAAATTCAGAACAATATAATTACAAAAATCTGGGTGTTACACTTTGTAATTTTTTTTTCCCAACGTGGGCTAAAGCGATTAGAACGAAACTTGAATCTATATGTGATCTAGAATAGTTCAAATGAGCTGAGCCGCGGATGGTAGCTAGTATGTTTACCTGACAGATCGTGGATAAAATCCTGTGTAAGTTACATAGGTATTTTAAATTGTTTTCTATCATTACAATGCATATGAGCTTAGGTTTTCAATAGGTATCTAATGTGTCAGTGATCTTATAATAACGTTTCTAAAACAAGTTGACATTTTTCTGAAAATGAGTTCATTTTACTAGGAGAGTGGTTAAACAGCGTGTCAATCGAGATTATTTTTATGGTTTTTTGGATTGAATGTTATCAGTCGTAAGAAACAAGCAAAAATTCGCAGAATGAGAGTAACAGACATGTATTCTACAATTCTACTATAGAAGGTATTGAAGAACAAAACGATAATTAAGCAAATACATTATACAATAAGCTTACTCTTCGCACGTTTCACGGTTGTAACAACCAAACATTGTATATGACACGTTCTCTGTTCCATTATTATGGACGTTTGAATGAATAAGATCTTGATAATTGTACGGATTGTATGAAGATTTCGCGGAAGGTGGCAACGGTAAAAAAACAAAGCGTTTCCAGTTTGCATTGTATGGGTAAATTCAATTACAGAATTCAGAAGTGCAACAACATTAGACACAGGAAGAACCTTTTTGAACATTGACCGTGACGTGAGGTTACTTCAACTTTAATCTATCCTTTGTCTCTGATTTTTATGATTATCTGAGCTTTATGATTATTGAATCAAAGTTTTTTAATCTAGTTAGGCTATTTTCAATTTATTTGTTTATTTTTTCGAAACTTGATCGTGGAAGATGGCGCATAAAACAAAACTAAGTAAAGTTCTAGATAATTATTTACGCTTACTATAACATCAATGCGCACACCTGAATGAATTGACAATATTATTTGTTGAGGTGTCTTCTTCATACGTTGCAAACCCGATTGTTATTTTGACCTAGACTAGGCCTTCAGTTAGAATGTAAAGATATCATTAAGACCAACATGGCTCCTTTGTACTGAAAAATATTCTCATTTTAAGTCTCTCTTTTCAAACAAAGAAGACGCCAGAAACGGTAAACATAATGCGAAACTTGTAAACCAACCTGGAGTCAACCACTCCGCCTTTGTGTTGGTCATTCATCAGCATATCAATAACGCTAACCGCTAACCTACTTTAGAAGAGCCATTCATGCACTCCGAGACACGAGAGTCTCAGTTAAAACTGTTAGAGCACTGGTGGTAGTAATTCCGTCTTCAGACAGTGCATGTGATATTACACTTCTTTTTTAAGCCACGACGGAGGTCTATTAGTTGGCCTTAAAACTCCGTCACCAGAGTTGGCCACTTGCTCATACGAATTTACTTTTGCGTTAAACCTACCAATGACTATTCGTGTTCAAGGTATTTCATTAAAATAGATTTCGGTTTCGGTCAATCTTGCTGAACATGGTCGTTGATACAATAGAGAGTCAACCAGTGAAATTACTAGAAAACAAGCTAAATAAGTCCCATATATGTATCTACTATAATAGACATGCTTGTACCGTAACGGTATCCAAAACCGTCTGCTCTACCGGTGACCCGGCATGGCACACATTCTGGAACGGTAACATCGTCGTGCGCTGTCGCCAATATCTTCACTTTCTCGAAATTCTCGAATTGACCTTGTTCGTCAGCTTTTCGAGTTTTACCATTGTAGCGTTTACCATGCACATTTGCTGTTATTCTATTGTCCGCGCGTGCACCTGTTATAATGTTCGTCTCGTCTCGGATTTTTTAGTAGGTGTCCTCGGCCTGACTCCACTAACCTTTTATATTGATATATTGAACCTTTGGAATCAGAACTGTTATATTGTAGGTACTTAATACTCCCGTAAATAAACCTACCAGAGATAAATTTGATTTCGTAATAGGATCATCAAATTCATCAATTTTTTTTTCGTTTTAGAATTTACACTGCATGTGTTTTATAACAATTGTTCAATGCAAACTCGCCACACTTTTGCATTGAGTTCATCACCTTGACATCACCGGCACCGGCAATTATTCAAACCGGAACTTCGTAATGTACCTTACTCGTTTACGTACGCAAAATACATGGTATAATAGAGCCTGACCCTGCAGCCCCACATTTTTTTTAATTCACAGTTGTATCCGATGGGCACAATAGTAAAAATCACCTCATTACCTCTCTCCTCGTGACGCCAATTGCATTTACGCAATGTATTGTTATTATACCCGTGACCTTCGCTTTATAATCTACGAGTTGAACATAATAATATCGCGTCTTTGTTCGAGCCCGATTTGCTTCAAACTACGATGAATGTCTACAACAGACTACTGACAGTAATACAAACTGTGAAACACCAAATTTCACAGTTTCCACATAACACTTAGTATGTTTAACTAACAAGCCCTAATTTTGCTTACAAGAGAAGCTTTCATGAAACTTAGATTGCGTTCGCTGTTATTCATTAGAATCGCTTAAAGCCTTAGTTAACCATAAACGTAATGCAAATGCAATATCCTAATGTATCGTTGAGGTGAATTTTAATTTTAATAAAAATTACTTGACTAGCTTATCAGCCTATAACACTAAAATAGAGTAAGAAATAAGATTAAATAAAGAGTACCTATTATCATAGCGTTAGATCGATATTACTAGCCTATATAATATAGAGTTCTATGCGAATATTACATTCCACTGTCCGTCACTTCCAGCTTTTCCTACCCACATGCCGTCTCGTTCTATCCCGCCAAATAGCAGACCAGACCATAAACGGCTGTCATTCCCACTGCCCGGAATGACGGCCGTTTCAGAATATTACTGGATGGATACTGTTCATTCTAAAATAGGTACCTTAAAAGGTCTTTTATTATCTTATCCTCGTCTCTAGATGTTACTGTCGTTCTATATTTCTGCCGCCATCATTTTCCCATCTCGCTGTACTTTACCTCAGTAACAAAATGGTATTTGCACTTCTTACTTTCCTCATTACTTACAAGATTTGATGTTATTCGCTTCGTTAAATTGCAAGTTCGTTCATGCATGAAGCTAATATAAATATTAGTATCACTTATTAAAATAACTTATCTATTCGCGCAATGTTTCATCTAGGGCTAGGGTCTACGAAATTAATAAACAAAGACGGTTAGCAAATGTATTTTCTTTTGTCATCACTAAGTTATTTCTTAAATAAGGACATGTGCAAGATTGTCGTAGAAAGCGAGAATTCTAAGTACTTTAAGTGAGGCTCCCCGCTGTGAGATCTCCATTGTTTTGTAACTATTTACGGCTCGTTGAACTTAGTAACACGACTTGGCGCTCGCTAACAGGTAATGGTCATGTGGTATGGGGCCATAGCCGAATGGCATGCGCCGAGTAAGCGGATATAGAAGATTTCCTTAGTATTTCATTGAAAAGTAAAAAGTCATCATTTACGATTCCGAAGGGACTCGAACCTGGACTAATACAAGCGATCCTCCGTAAGCCGGAGTGCCTCTACCAACTAGGCCACGGAATCCATATTCATCGGGTCGAAAATCTTGATAAGCTCATTTGTCGGTTATAGCATCGATTAGATTTCCTTTATTTAATCATCGCCAAGCCCAGGCCACTAAAGGGAGAAAATGAAAAAAAAAAAAGACCAAGCATCAGGTCAACTTATGTTGTTATTCACGTTATATATTTAGTTTTACGTATTATGTATTTTCATTCTACTACTTGCTATCATTATTATTTTGACGCCTCTCGAAACTCGGGTTTGGCGTATCTTTAATTTTCAAACTATTAGGCGACATGCGGGTGCGAACAACCGCAGCTAAAACGTGCAGTAAAAGGTTTAACCAATGCCCTCAGTGACAAAGTTACGGCAACTTACAATACAAATAAAAACTACGACAAAGTTAGATTTACCGAGCAAACCCGCCAATTAAGTGAACTCTTTATCTTTCCTTTAACTCTCAGAGAGAGATAAATCATTATGCACATAATGAATTCCTTTGCAATCTCTGACGGAGCATTGACCAGGTTATCGTTGATGGATAAAGCTTTTGTTTTAACGTTGCTTAAAGTTAAACTAATTGGATTTATACTGTAATGGTCGTGGGGGTAAGTTTACGAGGCATTTTTCATCCCGACCCGAGTCACGAAACACAAACAAAGCGGATACTAAGTTCCTTTAAGAAGGCTCGCGGTGTCGCAACCATTACGCGGCACGAACAGTAGTGTGACCGTTCAAATTAGTTCCAGCTAAGGTTCAGCTACTCATACAATGACGCCGTCCGTCCTAATGCGAGGTGTAATTAGCAAACGTTGCCGCTCCGGAACTCTTTCATTGCCCTTAATGCGTGACCGTCGGAACAGAACTCTACCATCCGCTGTCTTCCTGGTAACTTTCGTTACATAAACCTAGTACAGTTCATATTATTTTACGTAGACCATATAAATATCATTAGTTTGCCGTCTCCTCTCCCTTACAATGTATGATACTATCGTCGAAATATGTTTTGTGAATAGTATTTTCTAAGATTTCTGATTAGTCACAATAAAATGATTTAGTTTCTATTGAATACGGAAATATATGCTCATTTTGGTCACAATAAAGAAATATTTTCTTACGTCAGGTAGTATATTAAAATAAAAGGAATAGAGAAGATGGTATTAAGAAAAAGGAAAAACACCCCGAGCGCTGTCTAGAGGACAAACACCATTAAGCTTTCTACCTACTTACTTATTCCCTGCTACGACTAACGTTTTGTTATACTGAATAGCTTCCCATTAATTTTCTGTTTTCTCCTCCAGAATTAATCGCACGGGTATTTTCTTAATCCTCGTGTTACCGTAAAAGAAATGACGCAGTCCGTAGAATACTGGCTGACTTTTCACGCCTAAATGAGAATCGTGAGCACACACGCTTGTACACATTATGGACCAATGAAACTTCGAATTTTATGAACAAACATACAAATAAAACATTGCCACGACTCTGAAACATAATTCACCTAATAGCCATAATTAACTCGTAAAAGGTATTATGAGTTTCAATCTTTATTTGCTTAGTGAACTACCTATAAGTTTGTGTGCATTGCATGGCTGATTTTTATCAATTACGCTGTCGGAAGCTACTCATTATATTGGTAAGTACATATATTTAAACAAAAATATTCTATTCCATTTGAATTTGCAATTCGCAAATAAATTGATTTTAATTATCAGAGTGCTTACTCGCCGGTGGTCAACTACCGGTGGTTTAATGCCCACTGGGATTTCTTATAATAGGTGTCTTCCGTTTCTGACCGCCAGTCTGGAACCCTTTGTCGAGTCGGTCGATCTCGATCAGTGTCAATGAACCGACTTCAGACACTTTCGAGACAGTCCAATGGAAACTGTGAGCCGTTTGTCACAAAATTGATAGTGATTTTTGCTTTTATTACGACAGCTATCTACTTTACACGATCTTTAGAATATTGAATGTTGTTATAAATTGCTGACTGTCTGGTCTTCATCCGCTTTACTGATGCAACAGACCTGTTTTATGGCCTTCGGGGTATATATCATTATCATTCCTTAAAATAGTACGTATTATCAATTTTTGTTTTAGGGAATGATAAGCACTATCTCTAATAGGGTAACAGTGTTCGATTTATTTATCTACTAAAGCGAAAATGTTGCCTGCTTACAACCATTTTGCGAGCGATCGTAGCATCAATATCAGATTAGGATTTTCCAGTCCACCACTCATCCTATTACATCCAAGGGTTTAGTGTTCTGCGTCCTATTTCGATTCGGTCACTTCACCCTTCACCGATACTCATCCTATTTGTCTTTACTCTTATGGCAAGCGAAGGGCTCATCTATCAAACTGTTGGTGGGATAATGTGCTCGTTGATGTGCCCTGATGTTCGGCTAATGCGCGATAATGTCTCTCTAGGGGCGGGCGTGCACTGATTCATAACCACTCCATGTTTCTGACACCGCGTGGATAGTTGACAACTTATCTTTTTTGTTGTGGGACCAGAGAGGTTCGTACTGGTTCTTATTTATATTTAGTAGTATGTTTTGGAGGGTGCTTGTGATTTCCCATGTTCAAAATAGGTACTTAGCTGTCTCTTTGAAGCGACTTTATGAGGAGGCGCCGCTTTATCAGACGATTCTTATCTGATCTAACTATTAGGTGTGACATCAAAGAAATACATGGAAATTCATTAGCCGACCGCAAAATGTCACTCTTACCAGATCAGGGAGATACACCCACGCGGCCACGTACTGTCTTTTAAATTTGCCAATTTCGAGGGTCAGTGACATTGTTTCTTTCCACCCCCTGAATGAATCCAAAATGGCAAACTCGTCGTGTTTCTCAATTGCCTATAACAAAAACAACAAAGTAGATTGTATTCGCAAATACTAAGATACCGTTGAATGCAATCGAATAAGTCTATGAAGGAAGACAAAGAGTACGGTAGATAAAGACTTCCTTTAGAAAGAAACGAGAAAAAATAGTCGAGCGAAGCTCATGAATAGACGTAGGAATAAAAGTCTAAGGAAGTCCGAGATTGAGAAACTTTATCTGGGACTGGTTTGTACCGCTACTTGTTTATTAACAGGTTATAGGATAAGAAACATTATACAATTGATAAATCACTGTAAGGATTACTCAGCTTGTGCTTATCATGTTAGCATAAAATGTTTATAATGATGTCCATACGCAGCAACATAATATCTGCAAATCCATCTAGCAAAGTATACTGCAGATTCATTTGCGTGGGCACCGAGCTAAGTGCTTCGTTCGAGTCGTGCTCATGACGGATAGTGCAAATTCTTCCCCTGAGAGATTTCAAGAGTGATACAGTGTATTCTAAAATATTAAATGCTGCTAGCGGTGCTTAGCGAGCGGGCGGAGTGCACTGCTCCCAGCTTATCTGGCTCGTTTGTCCTCCGGGAAGCTCTTTAGACCCGATACGGCTCCTTTAGCTCAGCCTTCAACGTTTCTTGCCTCCCGAAACGACAGCTCCACGGCAATATTACACGTCCGATACGAGTAGAGATTGTAAACTGAAATATTCATGTATTTATTCGCCGTGCCACTAGTATTGTGTATGTAGGAACGCTATTTGTCTAGAGATCAATGTTCCAACTAAAGGTCACCAAGCTTGAACTTGAGCATGTAAAATTGCTTTGTGAAAAAATACTCTGTTTGTGTATTTTACCTCTATTATCATTTCAACAAATAATAACTCGACTTCTATATAATTGATGCTATTCAGCTATGTAAGCGAGATCGTGTCATACCACTATGTTGATTTATGGTTCAGGTTATGGTGGTAATTACTTAGTTCAGAGCCTTCGCCGATATAAGATGAACCACTATGTTTGTCGTGATATATCGATTTTACACTCAATAGTAAGTCTACAGTGCTTTCTGCCCACTTACGACAAACTCTCAGACTCAGAGATAGTACTAAAGGGTAAGCTTTAGTACTTGAGTACTAAGTAGTAAGTAGTGAGTACTAAGTAGTAAGTAGTATTACTGGAGTAATCCAGTAAAACCTAATTGCAATTAGAATAGCCATTAAAATTCGCAGCCTAAACCCAGTGGCTCACAAAATCAAATAAAGAGAGGAAACGTAATTTTAATCTTTCAAATTGTCTGTTATGCCATGACTAATTTCATTATGTTGTTGTTTCAGGTAAGCTACACAGTGAAGTATTCTTATCCCTCGGGAATAACCTCATTTCACCGGTCGAGAGTTAATTCGTTCAGATTCATTTTTATTTATTCTTTATAGCGCTATTGTGGCAATTCGCGATTTTCGCTGTTCCGGTAATATTTTCATGTTCTCCGTTTTACGAGCGACATAAAAAACATCTCAAGAAACGGCTGTACATGGTTTTCCCGTGATACAATGGTTTAGGGCGAGGGATCCGACCGGCTTCCCTTGAAATATGAAACTCAGCGGTACCTAATTCCTCCGGCCATTTTCCGAATGGAAAAATTCACTCAGCCAGCAGCCGCAAGCGATTACTCCTCTTTACGTAGTGACACGAGGAGGGGGCAAGCTCGGCGCGAAACGAGACCACATAAATAATCGAGAGCTTACGAATTCACTCGAAGCCGCGCTGGAATATCAAAGAAAGTCCGACTAACTGATCGCTGAAAGTAATTGAGTGTAAAGGAAATACTATACGACTCGGACTGTTTATGCCGCTAGAGATGCTTTCTTGATGTTCAATTACAAACTAAAGTAACATTCACGGCTTTTCGCGGCATCTTGTAATTCTTGAAAGTAATCGTACTTAGTGTTTTAGTGAGAGTTTTAAATGAAATAGTTTATAGTTATACTATTGCATTTTAATGAAAATGATGGTAATATCAATTAAATTTCGATAACGTCCACAGTTATGTCTAGAGCTTATGAGCCATTAACTGGCAAGTTTTACAACGGTAAACTCAAACGCAGTAAAATGTTTACGATCTGTCAAAAAATTTACAACCAATAAGTAAAAACTTTTGCTTGAGCTTGGTAACCTACAAAAGATACATCGACAGAACAATCGTAATTGTATTGATGTATCTATTCGATAATGTTACTCGCAAGACGTTATCGTTTGTTACGTTAAGTTCAATAACCATACAGATAGTAACCAATTCCCGTGAGTGATATTGATGACAGTGAGATCAAACTTATTAAATCAGAAGACTCAAGTTCAAAGTCAAACAAATGTCTAAGTCTTATCAAGTTAACGCAACTTGTGATGGATTTTAAGTTACTTAAATAAAAAAATATTTAAAAAAACAAAAACCCGACTGCGTTAAAGTTAAAACTAAAAAGAAAAAAACAAGCTTGCAAAGAATAACTCACAGTCGGTACCCATTTATTTTATTACCAATCAAATCTTCCCAATGTTATGGGTCCCGACTGTGAGTAATTCTTTGCAGGCTTGTTTTTTTCTTTTTAGTTTTAACTTTAACGCAGTCGGGTTTTTGTTTTTTTAAATATTTTTTTATTTGAAACTTTTTAGTTATGATTTATTAGGTGATGATGATTTTTATGATTAACTAGCTGACGCCCGCGGCTTCGCCCGCGTGGGCTACTATTTTGTTTATCCCACGGGAACTATGCATTTTTTCGGAATAAAAAGTAGCCTATGTCCTATTCCCGGTCATTATCTATCTATGTTTTAAATTTCAGCCAAATTGGTTTACGCGTTTGGCCTCTAGAGTGCCACATAGAAACTTCTGTAGCGAGAGTGAATATTAATCAACTTTAAACCGTTATGTTTCCTAAACTATTGCTTAAAATGAAAAGTGGTAAAAGGAACCTAAAGTTGATTTTTAAATACCTATTCAACGATACCCCACTTGACATAATTCGTCAATTTTGATTATTTTAATTTTGACAATATGGCGTCTGGTTGTGGCACTGGTGAATTTTGATTACTGTCATGTCTTTAGTGACACTTCCAAGGTTGAGACGAATCGATTGACGTTAGAATCATCAAAATCGGTCCACGCGTTTGGCCTATATAGTGCCACATAGAAACATCCATACATACCCACATACAAACATAGACTGATAAACACATTACCCTTCCTTTGCTTTGCGCAGTCGGGTAAAAAACCTGTTATGACTTTTTATTCAAAACCAATGTCGTGTCTAAGCAGCATCACGAGTATCATCCACCATAGATCTTCGAATTTATAGTCAGTCTAAGGTATAAATAAGGCTTCAACACAAACTTACCTGTAAGTGAGGCGAAGAGGCACGATGTATCGACGATTGTACTGTCAGCGTGGGCTCTATCGGCACAGTCACATTGAATCATTTCGCCGATATCTGAATATGCTGGGAATATCGAATGATATAACTTTAATCAGATCTTGTTGCTGATTCATTCACACAATATTAAACTATGCGAATGAGTCAACGCGAAACTAGACGAGTAAAGCAGTTTCTTCCTTGTATACATCGCAAGATTCTACATTTGAAGTGCTATTAATGAAATTCTCAAATGTTTGCTCCTCAAAATATTTTCCTAATATAATCCTTATAAAATACCCAATTCGGAAATAGAAAAAACCAAATCAACCTTTTGCTATCGCTGCGGGATATGTAATACAGCAAAAATAGCTTCTTCGCAGTCGGGTAACTAATAAAAATTATTGAGAAGAGATGAAATTCTTCTACGTATACTAATATACCTATGTAGTGGACAATATTTGCTCTCCGAGAACAGTAAATAAGAATATTGCGACGTAAACAGTGCTTCAGCGAGGAAACAAACATCCTTTAGCTATAACTTCGGCTTAATACACTTTTACGTTTATTTCATACAGTATTACTATACTGTCCCTATTTCCTATATATTCTCGTCTATTTCCTTTAAATTTTATGGTGTAGTTTAACAAAAATGTCCCATTTTCTTAGATGATTTAACCTTTTATAGAGCCTTGACACCGCAAGACAAGTTGGTGCGTCGCGTCTTCTAACTTCATTTAGTCACTAAATTGATTGTCTCCCCGAACAAAGTTCATCACTATGAATACCCACCTACTAGCTAGCTCATAATATTCTGCTCTACTACCCAGTGTCTGGCACGTGTTTGTTATAAAAAAATACTAGCGGCCTGTCCCGGCTTCGCACGGGTGGACATTTATTTTTAAAACACATAAATATAGCCTATGTTACTCAGGGTGAATGTAGCTTTCCAATGGTGAAAGAATTTTTGAAATCGGCATAGTAGTTTTTGAGTTTATTCATTACAAACATACACACAAAAATACAAATTTTTCCTCTTAATAATATTAGTGTAGATTTCGAACCCAATACATCGACGCCTTCGAAATCCAAGTTGAAGGATATCGCGTATACCACGATAAGCATCCTCGCCTCGTGCTTACGTCCCTTGAAAACGATTTAACCATTCATGGTAACGTTCTGAGAAATCCCGATCTCGTTGCGATAGTTTTCATGTTCGGCACCCGCTCCCCCAGGCCGCTGCCAGACCGAAACTTATCGTGGGAGATAGCCCGGACGATGCTGCCTCCGTGCGATGAATTAATTCACCTGCTATTATATGAACTACCTAGATCGCAGTAAAGATACATCCAGTTTCCTCTTTAATATAAGGTATCGCATATTCGAGCAAATGATCTCAAATTTACGGTTCATTCAAAATGATTATGTTATGCAAATTTATCAGATGCGGCCGTCGACCGGACTGATTATGTTTAAATTGTAGACCTGTCTGCATTTCAATTTCAAAGGCTACCCTGATAGGTATGATCTATCGAATACAATGCCAGTGTTCGATGTGAAATGTAGTGCTTGTTGTCCGCCGAATTTATGATGACATAACAACAAAGAGAGATCCGGTATTGAATAGGATTCAATTTCAATAGATTTGGTTAAGAGTTGAGGATGGGTTAACTATAAATCTCCCTTTATTATCTCAATCGTCTACCTTGCCCATTTTTAACGAAGCACCTACTGTTGAATATAAGACGCGCGCGTAGATATGTAGGTAAATATTACGAGAAAACGAAGTGAAAGTGGCATCGGTAATAATTCACCTACACATGATGGTAACTAATCTGTTTGTAACTGTACACTTGAGCGCAAACTGCCGGCTCTCTTACGCAATGTTACTCGAGAATTGCGATATTCAGTTACGTTTTAGAATTTATTGCGGGGCTTCTGACACGCCGGCTTGTTGGATCGGTGTCTTTTGCTATGAACTTGAATCTAATCTTGCTTCAATGCTGCTGAGTTCTATATAGACCGGGGCGCACATACTGCAGCACACAGCCTAGTTACACGACTATCCTCCTAATATACCAATAGCGTGGCTCGAGAACAAAAACTCTACATTGAAGGGACATAGTGTACCAAGCCAGCTATCAATGTTTAGTAACCAGATGAATAAATGCGAATGTTGTTTGTTTAAAACTTTCATGCATAAACTACTCAAACGATCATGAAATTTTGCATTAACGTTGTCAGGGGTACAGAAAGGGACAGGGTATCTTTCATCCAGAAAAAAGTATGCTATATAAAAAAGTATTTAATAAAAAAAACGCGAACAAATACTATTACATAATAATAAATGCTGAAACGCTTAGTCATCATAATAACATTGTAGAGTTAAATGCGAAAATCTATCGTTAAATATTTTAGTATACCGCAACACACCATAAAATGTTCTTGATTACATCCGCGGAATATTAACGACCTTAAAATGAGATGCCTCATGTACAATATATTCCTTCATGAAAGCTCTTTCAGTACCATTTATGTAGTACTGAAAGACCTGAATCTTATTCAAATCTTTGATCTGAATCTTATAGTACAGATGGTTTAAATTAATAGTAATCCACTTGCTTAGTAAGTACATTATCATGAAAAAATTACATAAGCTGGAGGGATTGGTTATCTTCACCCTCTCAATTACTCAAAAGTCAAATACGTGCCTTACGTAACTAAGTGACGGTCACCCCGAGTTGAAAAATCTCATGTGTCCGTAATTTATGTACTGGTCTGGTTATACAGACTTTTACATTGTCTGTATAGCGTCGTCGCTCGCTGTGATGGATGCCGTTTGCCCTCCGTGATCCGTCATCGCAGCGGATTCCTCGGTCAGCGGATGCCACACCAACTTTTTGCTCAGACTCTACTTTGTGCGGACAAATAAATCTCCAAGGACTCTTTGGTATCAAGTTTAGTAGATAGCACAAAACTAAATTCAGAAATTCAGATTGAAAGCAGCATTCAATAAAAGGTTCTGATGATTTGTTGATTTAATTGTGCTAGTGAAAAACCACTAGCACAGATGAATGAGCGATACTTTGATAAAATGCTCGTATCAGCAATAAGTTCGGTGAATTAATTCATCTCGGCGCACCGTCTGCGCATTGATAAGAGAGAGCCGTAATTAAATGCATCCCTCCCTACATAAAACATTACCCCCTGAAGCGAAGTGTCTTGTTTCATTTATCAAATTATCTTTATCGGAAATGTCCGCAGTTCAGCATTTCTAATTAGCCTTTATGTCTTGCTTTACATTTTGTTTTATGAGTAGACCTGCTTGGATACGCTCTCTATATGGTCCGACCGAAGTATTCAATTTTATCATGACAGATTTTGAGCGGAATTTTTTTGGAAGTTCTCGGATTAAAATAAAACAGAGTGGATACTTCGAGGAGTATTAATCAAGATGCTTGTTGTTGTGCTTGATAATTCTGGCGGTGTTCGGTAGCCGAGTTTGTCGGGAGCTGTGAATCGTGCTGTCGTTTTTACTCAATATCTGTGCCCTGTTCCATTGTCTCGCCTGCTGGTATGATTGGAGTTGCAATTGAATACTCAAATTTCTGCTTTTATAAAAATTTAAATGGATTATGAAGGAAAATATCGATTATTCTTTTATTAACTCTTCATAAGGTAAAAGGACAGAAACTTTTCGAAAAAAAAATCATGGCTCTTATATTTAAAGAACTTAAAATTGTGAACCGGGACGCTAGAGTTTATATCAGGAATTTATGTCTAACCCGAATAAGTAGATTGTATTAAGTATTGTAATACATATTATAAAAACACCATCCACTAATTCAGGTGTAAGTTTCTTATTAACTTTAGTGTTTACAAATATCTTAAAGTTTACAAAAATCTTAATCTTTAGTATTTTTTGTGTTTGCATCTATTTTATAACGTTAACAAACTTTTTTTATTTTGTTATGTTAAATGCTGGGCATACTGCAACTTGAAAGCTCAACCTGAAAGCGAGTTTCCCGTAGCCGAGATTAACCACAGAGACTGCTTCATTAATAGGGAGCATGACATGCCGTTCCCAGAGGACATTACCGTCGGCTCTGCCTCACCGTGATTGATTGATTGCACAAAGTTCAGCCACGTACCTACTTGGTTGTCTCTCATAAAGTCAGGCTTTGTTATTTCTGAAAATTGGCTTCACATTGTCCTTAACTTTTCTCAGCTCTAGCCCGAAAATTTTACGAACTAAATATGCAATGTCTACTCCTCGTAAAGTTGATGTTTAGATGCCTTACAGTATCATTTTTTTTTTACACCGGTAGATGACTTTTCTTTCCTTATTCACTCATAGAAGAATCAAAACACTGATAAAATATAACAAAAAAATGTTTATTTCCAATAAAGTACGGGAATTTTAAGTCAGCATTCAAAATCATATTTGAGGCTCATTTTATGCCAACTGGAACTTACTAGTTGCAATCTGCAAGACTACAAATGCTGAGCAGTTACAAACAGCTCGAGACCGTTTTGCCGTCTTTGTGATTACTGCAGCAGATATGTTGATGGCTCAATTAGTGAGCGGGTGGTGTCTCGTCAGCCTCCGGGGTGAGCGCATATTGCCTTCTCCGCTCCTTGGCTGGCTGCGATTGAATTCTTGGCAAACAAACCCAAACGCCGCCGTGCCTCGAGCGAATCTCTAGCGCCTAACTGATCTCAAAAAGTCTACATCAACGCGAACATTACGCCCGCTCCTTCCTTCAATATTATGAATAAAAGTTTAAAGATGATTAAAAACTTCCTTATGAGATTCACGGGATAAACTGTTGCGGAAGTCCCGCTTTATTGTTGCACGAGTCGGTCGTCCCGGCTAAGTTTATTGACCATCGCCAAGTTAGCTCTCATCCAAGTACGCCACTTCGACTAACTTTAACTTGGTAAAGCTACGGCGTGAAAGCCTCTTTTTTCGTTTTATTGCAGAAGTTCTCTCATACGTGTCTTAACAAGTTGAAAATGTTGTTTTTCAGCGTTTTCGGGTTTAGTTTAGTCTGGTGCGCAGGGAATTGTCGGGAAAGCTTGTTAATTTGAATTTCAAATGGACGTTAAAGTGCTTAAATGTTGAATTGTAGAGCGGTGCATCTGTTGGCAGAGTGCCTGTTTTTTTAGGAATTGTAACTCTCAGAGCGACCCCGCCTGTGTCGGCGTCTGTCCGCGCAGCCCACCTAGGCTTTCCATTGCGCCTGTCCTCCGCACTTGCTACAGACTTATCTAAATTTAGAACAGTTAACGTCACACACAGACTTACTTTTATTTCTGCTCACTTAACTGGTTTCATTTTTAGAGTACACTTATATTCTGCAATGCTAAGAATAGTTGAAGCAATATATTGTTGTTTATTTTGTATGATTTTGTAAAAAGCATTTTAACTCAACAATATTTATCACGTTTATTTCTAGGTTAAATCTTGTTATACTAGGGTAACTTGGAAAATTTTATGAATCTATTACTTACTAAATTAATGAAGGTAAGTAAACCTTATACATTTATTGTCTCAAAGTTTTTTGTTTATCTAAATTCTTAATTTTGACCGATCATATCTCTGGGCGCGTCCACAAGGGACGAGACATGATTAATTGAAGGCAAGTCGACAAATGAATATGAATATTAATCGATGTTGCTTGGCCTGGAAAAGGAATCAAGATTAGGTTGACTGAATTCATATACAATCATTTCCTTTGACCATACTGACCCTTAAGGCTACGATTCCGCAACATAGAATTACTTAAACGGGTTTAATGTTTATAAGTGATTTGTTCTTACGTAATAACATACCACGCCGACCTACGTCATGATAAACTCGATCTATTATATAAACCTTAAAGTTTCTTGGGGACCGTCTCTAACTTAAAGGTATTCGGCGAATGGCGAAGTCCTCAGCCCCCGAGGGAGCAGCTACGTGTCTGCATGCGACGCTCGAGGCCCCGCACTCGTTTCACCTACACAACGCCGTTTATGGCATTGGCTCGTGAGTTTCCCAACAGCAGCTAAATCGATCATTTCGATCGGACTATGATTAAAATTTTCCGTCTTTTTAGTTTACCATGAACGGATGTGAAATCTTTTTGCCGTAACTAATGGCTCGTGCAAAAACAACCGCCCGCAGTTTAGAATTGTTTTCGTCTTTTTGTGTAACATCTGCCGTCCGTAGTTGACCCGTGCCGAATTAAATTCGAGCCCTTCAAATATAGTGCATTGTTAATGGAATTTGCATGCACGATAGTATAGTGCTGAGATGCAAAAATATTGAAGAAGGGCATCTTTCACAACACATCAAGGGAACGCTGACTGCGACACGTTCTAATAGAAAATTTTCATATTCATAAGGACGTGGAAAATTTGCATATAAAACGAGCAACTTCGCCACTCGCCTCCCTCGGCGACCCGATGCTGGTTCAAGCACCCTGTTTTCCATTCCCACTCCTTGTAAGAAATCGGGAAGATTTCAAGTTACATCTAAAGAGTAGATGTGGTGCACAGAGTTTCTCTCGTTTAAACCGAATCTACACATGCTTCACTTTGATCAGTCTTTTCTTTGAAGGATGCTCTCATAGCATTCATTAAATTCTCCTCAGGCCGCTTAAACTTGTTAACACATAAAGTAAGTAAGGTACCGACCATCAAATAGAAAATATGATTTTCGCTGACGAAACTTTGATTATGTTCTTGATTTGACTTAAAAAGAATTCGCTTCAGATATCAAAGAATTCCATTAGACGTTCCTCGTCCCAAATTTTTGCGATTAACTTTACGGTCACTTGAAAACCTTATTTACTTGTTTACCAAGATTTTATGTGCTGTGCTGTGATGTTAAGATGTATATCTATAATTTATATTTCTTTGTTTTATTGATCAGTTGGTCAAAATTTGATGCCTTTATCTTATGTAAGAAGAATAAAACTTTGGACCGTGGATTTCTTACTAAAAGTATTTATTTATTTTCTATTATTTTTATATTTCAAACAATCTATACCTTCCAATATATAAAGCGGAAGAGTTTGTTTGTTTGAACGCGCTAATCTCAGGAACTATTTGAAAAATTATTTCTGCATTTGATAGCTATACTCTTGAGGAAGGTTATAGGCTACTTTTTATCATTAAAATTATACCATCACTACGGGGGCAACGCCGCAAGGGCGCTGCTAGTCTATGGATAAAATAGAATCCATTGTTTTAAAATGTAAATTCTGTTCTGCGGCTTTCCTTTCGTTATCGTCTGGAAGCGAGAAGCGTAAGATATGATTTATTGGAGGCCGAATCCGGAAAGTATTTTGATGCTGCCTGAACCTATAACGTTTATCGATTCGGCCACTGACCGAATGATTTCGATTCACTTTTATACAGCTATAAATAGCCCGGAGTATTATTATTATCTACTGAAATGTTTCCGCATCTCCTAACGTTCATATCATATCGTATCATGTTGGAACATTTATTGTTTGGTTCATATATTTCTGTGTGTAGTCTAGTATCTAATATATATAGTTATATGAGACGAAAGACTGAACTGTAACCGCGAAGAGTGGCTCTCTTGGATTGAAATTGAAATGAATTGTTTGCGGAGCCGAGCCCGCAACTGGATTATGTGCGGTTTGCTCCCAGCCTCACGTAAATTGGATCCCGAATGAGATGTCTTTTTCAAACGGACTGCATATTTGCTTGTCCGCGTATAAACTTTACATAGAGTGTCACGGCTCGATGGGGGATTCCAGTTCTGTGGTATTTTTATTGATAATAATCTCTATTAGCTGTAGAGCGGAAGTTGAGCAAGTTTGATTTGGTTTGATTGGATTGTCATAGAATAAATTACCGTGTCGCCTAGTACATTAGGCTTATTATGATACACATTATGATACAGGCATACATACCCATCATTATCCAAATTTATAGGATTGCGTTGCAATGTTTCGTCCTGCGTTTTCATTCGTTTTATAACATTGCAAAATATATACAAAGCTTTAAATACAAATACATACGAAACAAATTTATGGATGTATTTTTATTTTAGTACTTATTTAAAAATTTGATGATCACAAAAGATAATGATAACTAGTGGTCTCTTTCTTATCACTATCTTATTTAGATACATTTCGTATTTCAAACAATTTACTAAATCCCTGCAAAGATTGTAGACGGTGACAACTTTCAGTTGTAAATTGTAGTTATCGCATGTCACAATCGATTGATTAAATATAAACCCGCAATAACTACGGGAAATTATTCAATATCGGTAAGCGCTCGGTGCTCGCGTGAAAATCTTATTGCACAACTACAATGCACTATGCGGCTCGTGACTGCACCGCGATTTTGTCTTCAGATTAGAACCCTGACATAAATCCCCTTGTAGCTATTTATTATTATCGATGCGAAAACTGAATCTAGATGCGTCTAAATCGAAATTTATGTTAGTACGATCGAGAAATACTACTTTTGATTATATCTGAAATCGAATAACAAACACTGATTCATTAAATAAATCGATTGGATTTACTATTGTTATTAGAGGATATATAGGTTTTGTATTACTGTTTGATTTCATGAAGCAATTAGAATCAGGGAGAATTATATACATAGTAGCTATACAACTGGTTGTGTAATTGCATGCACGAGGAGACTTCCGAGTGCCTGGGTCGAGTGGTGCACTCTCGAGCCTTTCTCATCGGCACTGAATGGATAATACGTGCCTAGCGCTAACTTAGCCAATCGAGCATCGGGCGCGATGCCATTTGTGGCGCGTCATTGGCTGCTCCCGCTGTTTATAAACTAAACAAATATAAACTGTTGGTTATTTTTCTCTTCTTAACAAAAAGCCTGAACTGGTTAATAAGTAAGTACTTTTAGTAAACATAAAATCACACTAATATTATAAATGCGAAAGTTTGGATGTTTGGATGGATGGATGTTTGTTCCTCAATAACTCCACTGAACCGATTTGCCTGAAATTTAAAAGATAGATAATGACCGGGAATAGGACACACATCTACTTTTATCCGAGTACCACGCGAGCGAAGCCGCGGGTGGAAGGTAGTTGTTTATAATAAAATTAATAGTGGCCGCATAGGTATCTAATCCGCGCCGAATTCTCGAAGTACTGCCAGATTTGGACGAATCGGACGATTAGGCGCGGACAGGTGTGCAAAGTTACATACGATTTCATAATAAAAAATTCTAAAATTCGATTCGTTCGGCGCGGATGTGTGTGGCAACCTTAAATGTAATGAGAGTGAGGCGAAAAAGATGTGTCTGGTCTGGATCAAAATAAATGTAAATCTGTAATTTTGATAAAAATGATTGTCCATTTCATTAGCTTGACACGAAAGGGACAATAAAAATGTTTACAAAGCTAATTTTATTCGTCAATATGAATAATGGAGTTAGTGTGCAGCCCACCTACTAATTTTCAGCTAGAATGGTGTTCCGAGAAAGCATTTAATTTCTCCTACATAAAGCAACCAAAAATACATCACAAAGATTCTCGGTGACCGCAGCCCTCGAAAAAGTTGAAACAGAACCTGCTATTATCGATCGTTTTGTGCTCCTTCGGCATCCTCGGCACTCGTGCACAAGAAGTGACGTTTGTGTCGAGTAACATACTTACAGGGCATTATGTCTGTTGACAATGCACATCTGGCATACCGGAGCTTTTGACGCGCTCTGTACCAACAATTAGTTTCTTGTGCACGTAGCCCTCGGAGAAGCCAAATCATGTTTCCTTCCATTGTCGAAGGACCTATTTTAGGAACCAGTTTTATTCCAATGAGCCGTGTTGGCCGTGGAGGTTAGTAAAATTTATATCGCATTAACACGAGCTCTAAACGGTGAAGGAAAACATCGTTAGAAAACCTGCGGCTTAGTCAGCCCAACACGTATTGACCATGTCTTTCCTGTGGATATGGCCGATTAAGCTGAGAGGATGGTGTAGGTGCTGGACAAGCCTACTCCATCTCAACATTGTCCCAGTCAAGTGTAGACAAAGATTGCCTCCTGACACTGTATAAATCATCTAGTAAAAGATGTAAAGGCCTGAGTTTTTTTGTTATTATAAAGATTATGTTCTACCTATAGTATGGTTTTGACACGAAGTAAATCAGCAATTTCATTGAGTGTCGAGGCAGCATTAGGTTAACCCCGACTTTGAAGTAGCGTGGCCTTTCGTCCCAAGAAACTCGCATTGTGCTATTTTTCTTGAGCAAAGGCTTTGTCTTTTAAAACGGATTAGTGGCAATCCCAAAAGCGTGGCTTTTAGCCTAGTTTGATACTTTATTTTATTGTGCTCTTCTTCTATTTTGTTACTCTTTTGAGGTTTTAATTCTACCTACTTATTTTACTTCCAAAACAGATCATTGTATCTTTAAGCAAAAATGAACTGAATTTCAATATGAATTATTGTAGAGGCGGCTACTAATCCATTGTGTCTCAGGTATTTTGATTATTTTATCTTGCCCGCATAATGAATTGTAGTTCTCATTTCATGAATGCATACAGCATTCTCTGCTCACATTCTCTTGTGTTTTACGCATAATTTTACATAATTTATTTTATAGTGCAAATTAATGTTAAGTGTTAACAACACACTTCTTCAATTCACCAAATTACGTTTGCAAACATTACTTAATATGAACACAATTGTAATCAATACGAAAATGTTAATACCTGCCAGCTGTTACAAGAATAAATAAAGTTACCCCAATAAAATAACACAAATATGTATAATGAGGTCAACAGTGTCAACCATGCCATAAATTCTACTATAGCGATGTCTAATGGTTAACCGTTACTTGGAAATTTTATTATACTGTGTCATGAATTGCATGAAAAGCAATTTGGCGCAGCGAAAGTAGGTATAGGAGTAAAAATCGAGTTGAAAACCGTTTAGAAACTTGGTGTTGAAATGCTGTGAATAAGCTATTGAAGAAAAGTTGAAGATTCCGAGCACGGGCGCCGCAGCCGAGGAAGGACCAGACCAGCCATTACTGGGAATATTAAAGTACAGACGTGCAGCCCGGGACTGCGACTTGCAACGCCGCATATAACTTGCCCAAACCCACAAATTCACCACATGCTCGCCCAAATACATATTTACAACTTTATAACGTTCAATATCAGTTGTTGTGCCGTTTGGTTGCACATAATGCGTAGTATAGTTTATTATTGCAACAGGAAAAAACCTGTGGGTGTTGGAATGGAAGGTACATTATAAACGCTGATTTAAGTATATGTATTCAAGATTATTCTCTGGGCTTGTTATGGCTGAAATTTTAAAAGATAAATTCTCAGAAACTAAACGTAATAATAATTTTGGCGTGGTCACTGGAGCTTCGTCCGCCTTTTCCATGTAGAGCGGCTATTGCAGACGATGCCGGCAAAGCGCCCCTCGTTAGGGCCCGTCCACTAGGACAAATCGAGTTTCCAACACTCCAGCCATCCTCATTGTAATTCGGACTAGGCTACCCACGTTCGTACTCGACATTTTTACACGATTTACTAGTTTTACCGTACCTAAACTAAACATACTGTCCCTTGTGTTTTAAAAGCTGACAATTTTCCTCATACGGTTACGAATGTTGCGATACTTAGGAATATCAAAAAGCGCTGTTGTTCATAAGTATATGGATAGTATATAGTTCTTTATAAACTATAATGATAAAGTGAAATCTCTTTGATGCTAGATTTATTGTGGGCCAAATCTCTGGATCTACGGCGATTGTGAAACCCGAATACACTCGAGGAACCCCTCAAAACTTTGCCAATATCATCTTGTCTTCCGTGGTTCTCGCTTCGACTGGAATTAACGTAAGATGGGGAGCGTATCTCCCATATTTTATGCTTTACAGTCCCCGTCCAGCTTAGTTGGCCTATACTTTAACAGGTTGGCGTTGGATATACATTGAAAGGCTGGCGTATTGAAGTTTAAATATTTAAGTTATATTAGTGACTTGACGTTTTATGCACAGTAAAAAGAAGGCAAATTCATATATAGCAAGGCTTCTTAACGGCCGCGCTCAGCTTTTAACGCCACTAGCGGTCACCCATCCACTTTTCGACCGCGCTGAACGTCGCTTAACTTCGGCTATTTAACAAGAACGATTATGCAAGGTACACTAAGGAAGCTTCTAAATTATCTACATAATGCGACTACTCTATTCTACATACATAATTCATTGTGTATGTAGGTACAAATTGTACGAGTATATTCAGATTTAATTTCAAACTTCTCTGTGTACGAGTTTGTATGCTAATCCGCGTGTCGATTCCACATTGAATTACGTAAATATCTATATTGTAGCTGAACAACTCAATATTGTTTCTTTTTGTCATCATATTTTCTTTTATCGTTTCTTGGTCCAAACTCATTCATAAGAATACATTTTTTTTAAACGACTTACATAACACATACCTATGTGATTTTCGAAGAAACTGCGTAAAACCTTCGTGCCATTAAAAGGTCGCCACCAGCTGGTTCTAAACAGTAAAGTCTAGACAAGTGTATACATAAATAAACACTCCTGATGTGAACAAGGAAACCTTTTTTTTACTCAGCTGGCGATTAAAATGTTGTTCGTACATTCAGCCGGCAGTGGGGGACACGTCTCGACGAACCGTATGCAAATATTTATCTGAGCGAACAACGGTACACCGGCACCACATCTCACTACTATTGGCATGCTATAAACTACATTTAGTAGCTCAGTAGCAGAATAACAGATTCATTGCCATCATTTACCCACATTGAACATAAAACGGAAGCGGTGCGTATCGGATTAAGGGATATATGGAGGTTTTGTAGAGCTATCACAACGTTTCACAAACGATGATTAGTTAAGTTTTGTAGAACAAATCAGCGTCTTCAAGACATTTCAAATTTATAATAGTGATCTTATTAAAAATGCCTACTAAAATTAGTGTTGACTAAGGTTCATGAACAACATGAACAAGTGAACGAAAGACTAAATAAAACATGATAATTTTTGTGTCGGCATCCAAAAGCTTGGTTGAATGATAACTGTAATCTGCTGTCGAGAGCCCAGTGGTCCACCTGCCGCCAGTCGTCTCGATAATCCGAGGATGGAGGAGGCAAGTAATTGCCGAAATCAACTGCAGTATTCTAATGCATTCGGCGGACAAACTTACCGGGCTTAAACTTAACCGGTATAAAACTTTCTACCCGAGAGATATGCTAGGTTAGGGTAAAAATAGTACGTTTATGAATTAGAATTCGTAAAATATTCTTCGTTTGCTTACAGTTGTCATTCACAGCCAATTCTTCATTAGAGCTTACTATAAAGTCTCGCTGTGAAAGTGCGAGCTTTTTAACGTAGGTACCTAAGTAGCTTTGTGTGTGACAAGCACACACTGTTCAAGAGATTTTATGCAACTATTTAAAATCAGGTAGGTATTCTGACGAATGCTCCTTTAAGATAAATTTTTCCGCCGATTATTTTACGAAAAATATTTTAGAAGCTTCATTTTGTGTAAGTAAACTGCAGTCCATCTTCGAAAATGAAGGCGTTTTCGTTCCGAGATGCGCCTCCTTTGGCCTCGAGCCGGCTTAGCTTGGCTGAGTGAAGGCTTAAGAAGCTAAACTCTGCGCTCCGGTAACTATTAGCTTTTCTCTTTCTTACTTCTACCAAACAAACAGGCAAATATAAGATGCTTTCCTGCTACTAATAGTATAAACGCAACGTTAACTAAATGTGAAGAGGTTCACAAGGTAACTAGAGGTGTGGGAAACAAATAGGAACGCAGGTGGGCGATAAACAAGTAGACTTAAACCAGAAAGTTGTACGGGACAAATTACTGCACAAAACCAGAGTGTAGCGTGCGTGTACCTGTCTGCAATAGTGATATAGATATTTGAAGTTATGCCGTAATAAAATTCGTAGTTTATAGCCCATTCTGTAACTCTAAGCGGTTAGTGCTGAGACAGCTTACTTGTTTATCTTGTGACTAAGTATTTTTTCCACTCAGCATTAGGTCATTGGCCATGTTGTAGATATCGTAATTCTAAAATATACCAAGATACCGGATTAATGTGCGCCTTAGCCGTACACTGCGATACTAAAATAAATAGGTCTGGATAATAAAGTTAAGTAAATACGTATTAAAAATACTTGCAATACAAAACTTGTAGCTTATCTAGAGTAGGTACTTATATTAATTCAGGCTGACGCCACCTCATCTATTAGGTACGGAAAATGAAACTATAAAAAAGAAAAAATATTCAAGGAAGTAGGTACGTATTGTATAGACACTAGAAAGCGGGTGTTCTTATCACAATTAGTCAACCTCGAAAATAAAAAAGTAAGTATGTAAAAGAGGTCGGAAACATTTGTTTTACTCGTTAAATTAATAAGATAATGGTTGACTTCTTAACGTGTTTAATAATAAATTGTATTCTAGAAATGTTATCTAAATGTATTCTAGAATATCAATTACAAAAAGTCCTTTAGGCGGCCTAAAAACTCCGTCACCAGAGTTGGCCACTTGCTCATACGAAAGAAGAAGAAAAATTACAAAAAGTGGTAGTTTTAATGTTTCACTACCTACTTTCGTCGCGGACCATAAATCTAAATAAATAAATATAAATATACCTATCGTTCTATGAACAATATCAACTGAGGTGCAGTTGCGTGGATGGGACTAAATAAAGAAAAAATACCTAGCCATCGCTAAAAGTGTAGGTCAATGCCATACAGTTTTATCATAAATAAACATGTTCTCCTCGCGTGTTTGATAATAATTTCCTATAAGAAAGAATATATGAGTAATTTTTTGTCTAAACGACAACCTCTCTCGTCACGTCAATGATAGAAAAAGGTCCATGTTTCTTACACATTTACAAATTGGTTGGAAAATGAAAAGGTATAATCTAAACAAAACATTGTCAATTATCATAAGAGAGTTATCGGAAAACGGTTGAGGGTAGAATCTTTCGTTATTATTTTTCGCTTCAAACACAATTCGAAAATTACCCTAGAATATAATAATAAAGGACGCTAATCTGAATTTCATCAAACGATTTTCAAGAGCGAATTGTGATGTTCTCTGCATTTTCTGTGTAAATATTTGTAAGGAGCATTCTTTGAGCGCCTAAGGGCGATTACTCACTGAGAGCGAGGCGTCGGCGAGGCGTACTCCAGTAATTTACTGGGTCCGCAGGTGTTGCTGGAAAAATAACAGCCTTTAAGACCCCTCCCACCTCTGACCAGTAGTTATAGCCAGGATTGCCGTAACTTTCGCCTTTATAACGCCATTGAAATGTCGCTGGGATTTCTTACGAGTAATTTATTAACTTAGGGAACAGTTTGTGCGTATATTCTCCGTGTAACATGTCTTTCCAATAATGTTTCTTGTTTTCTATGTATATTATGTATGTATTTACAAAAAAAAAAAAAATGTATATAAGTAGTATATCAGTCATGTGGTTGCCATAACACAAGCTCTGCTTAGCTTGGGACTACATGATGCTGTGTGAAATGTCCAGCAATATTTATTTATTTATTTATTATTTATTAAATAGTTTGTTATATCGAAAATAATTAATACTCTATTTTGATTAAACTCTGTAATTATTAAGAAGGCGTCGAAAGGTTCTTGAATGCACTATCTCCATTCGTAGAACAGCTTTGACCTAACCCATATTCATCAAAACAACATTGGACGAACAATGGCTGCCTACTGATCTACTCTCTCCGTACTCGGTATTGATTCCACCGCGGCGAAGTAAAGTTCTATAAATTACTAAATTGAGCATTGCGAAGTGTACCGCAAAGCGGAAACGCCGGTGTTTGCGTTCCGCGCCTACACGTACCTACTTCCGTCTATGCCTGTCCTGAAAAGGGTTTCTGTATATCCGGCTTTTCGGACATTTATCCGGTTCAAAAATGCCTCAACTTTAGCTATAAATTCCAGTTTGAAATGAGTTCGCTGGACTTGGTTTGAAAATATCAACGGTAAATATTACAAATAATATCAATGAATCTGATCTATGAACACAACGATCGTACATTACATTAACAACATAAAATTGTACTTATAAACTTATATAATTTTCCTATGCTAGTGCACGTTTTTCACAAATTAAACCAACAAGCAGTCATTAGTCAAAACCAATAAAGTTGGCCGGTGCCGATGTTGACTTTGATTGAGCGCTTGATTGCGCTATAAATCCAAATTAAAGTTCCGTCTTAGTACAAAATCGTCTCGTGGATAATATGAATTTATTACTACGATTCTGAAAATCTACTAGATAGTTCGTTATCTTTTGAAAAAGTAGAAACAGGCTAACGCGACCGTTATTGTATGACACTTCTTCACATAAATTAAACATAAACCCCAACTTTCATATTCACCTGTTAATTTAGCAAGGTTTTATTAGATAGATAGATAGATAGATAAACATTTATTTGGTACAACACACACACAGGAAAATAGCTACATAATACATAACAAACAAAAGACACAATTACTTTTAATTATTACAATGTTTTACTTACACTAATTCCAAAAAATGGCACCCCTAATGAAAAACAGGTTGTTCTCGAGTAAGGTGCATAAATATTTATTCATAAAGTTCCGACTTTGGTAATTTCATTCACCTGACCGTCCCTAGTCCGAGCAAATAGAGCGGTACCGCTGCAGCTAGCGATGAGTAGGTCCGGATGGATACCGGACCGCGGACCGGAATCCCTCGCGGTAATGATGGATGTACATCGCGCGTCAACTCGGATTCCGGTCCGCCGGTCCGGACGGCGGACGGCGGACGGCGCGGACTGGTAACCCGGAGCGGTAACGCGGAGCTGCAATCCGGAGCGGTAACGCGGAGCTGCAACGCGGAGCGGGCGGACGGCGGAGTGCGGACGGAGAGGGGTACTGCATAGGTCCGGGAACTGCGGGAAGGGTGCGGGTGCACGCGGGTGCGAGACCTCGAGTGAAGTTGGCGATTGCATGTGCGACACCGAGTTTGTTTGTGTTTTCGTGTGTGTCACAGGTAAATAATAAGCGTGTCGACTGTCGAGTGTCGTGTAACATATCATCAAGAGGACAAGAGGTAAGTAGGCCATATTTATTGTTTTTATATACCTTGGAAGGTGGTAGGTACCTACCTACGCGATTGTATAATTTTTTATCTCTTTTTTGTGTGTAGTGTAGGTTAGTTAGGTAAGTACCTACCTAGAGCTTGCAAGTTTTATTTGTAGGTACCTACCTACTGTTGTGTTTCTCTATGACTAATAATTACATAGGTACTTGCCTAATAGGTAGTAGGTAGGTACCTACATACCTACACTGCCTAACTTTTTTGTAGGTAGGTAAAATGTAGTCTGCATGATTGTGCAATAATTATTTTTGTGAAACCTAATACTTTGATATTAATATGTACCTACCTACAGTTGTTCTATTCTATCTCACGAAGTCCGTTTGGTCATAATTGTGTGTGTGTTCACATGCACGTTGTTTCTGTGTGCGTAAGCTCGGGAGCGCTCAGAATCGGCCCACGCACACAGAAACAACGTGCATGTGCATCTACACACACAATAAAGACCAAACGGACTTCGTGAGATAGAACACCTGCACCTACCTAGGTAGGTACCTACTTACTAATTTTCTAAAAGTCATCGGATCGAAAAGCAAAGTTGAGCTAAAATCCATAAAGTTCGAAAAAGAACAGAGACAAAGTGGAGACGCTTTACGACTAAATATTTTTTTGGGGCATTTATCCCGGGATTCGGGACATAACTTTAGTACAACTAAAGTTATTACCTACAGCATATTATTATTGAGTAAGTAGGAGTTTGAGTTATGAGTTTGCAAAAGCTAATATAATTTATATACTAGCTTTAATAAATTACTGTACCTATTAATAACATTAAATATAAAACATAGGTCCTTCTTGAGTGTTGTCCTGAATCCCAAAAAAAAAAATGATGTCGTAAGGAAGTATCAACGTTTTATTGTCCCTGTTCTTTGAACTTTCGGTATTAGAGCTCACATAATTCCGATCACTCATTTAATAAACGGTGGAGGGGAGTTTCGGGAATGCTCTTGTTTTTAACTTTTGCTATTGTTTGTGCGAATCATTATTGCATGCATGGTGGCGGCTCAGCTTAGTGCTTTATATTGTTTTAGATTTAACTTCTACGATGCCACCAACTAAAACCAGCGAAGTGTGGAACCACTTTACATGTGGCGAAACAACTGCAAAATGCCGATATTGCTCACTTAACCTTTCATATAACACTCGTAACGGTACGGGTAATCTAGTGCGGCATTTAAAAAGGAAACATGCTAATATGGAATTACGTCGCGCAACCATGATTATACCTTCAAACTCTTCAATGCATGTACAACCGGACCCAGTACCACCCACAACAGATCCAGAACCATCCACATCCACATCGCAAACACAAGAACCCAGACCGATACAACTAACAAATATTAATTTAATAACTAATTATGCAACTAGTACAAGACCACTACCAATTCAACGTTCCAAACAGATAGACCAACAGCTACTGAAAATGATTGTGAAAGAGTACCATCCATTTAGGATTGTAGAAGACCCGGAGTTTCGAAATTTAATTCACTTACTGTGTCCAACTTACAAAATTCCGACAAGAAAAACAATATCGTCCAGCTTGTTGCCTGCAGCTTACAATGAATTAAAGGATGAAGTCAAATCAATGTTCAAGTCAGATACTCCAGTTTGCCTAACTGCCGATGGATGGACTTCTCAAAATAATCAAAACCATTTTTACGCCATCACTGCGCATTTTATTGACGAGAATACGGTTTTACAAAATGTTCTTTTGGATTGCATCCATTTTGAATCAAGACATACATCGGAAAATATATCCAAAATGCTGAAAGATGTGGTAACCGAATGGAACCTCCAAAATAATATCACTGCGATTGTAACAGACAATGCGAGTAATATGGTAAGAGCTGCGCGGAATCTAGGCTGGAGACATGTCAGATGCACAGCACACTCCCTAAATTTGTCTGTTAATTGCGGTTTACAATTACAGTGTATAAAACCCATCATTGTAAAGATAAAAAATGCTGTCGAGTATTTCAAACGGAGTTCCTTTGCCTTGGCAAAGTTAAAGGACAACACCACCAAACTTAACCTGCCTAACCTTAAATTGAAGCAAGACTGTTGTACCAGGTGGAACTCGACGTTTGACATGCTCGACAGATTTTTGAAATTAAAAAACGCCGTAATCACAACTCTAGCAATAGAGAACCCCGAATTGAACAACATCACTGTAAACGAATGGGAGATTGTAGAAAAGTGCGTTGAGGTCCTCAAAATATTTCAAATTGTTACTGAGTCCCTTTGCTCAGAAAAACATGTTTCTCTGAGCAAAGTGCCAATATATGTTTCATCGATGCTGGATACATTAAACAAGCATATGACAGAACTATGTGACGGTCCCGTTACAGAATTGTGCGAGACGATTCGTGTGGAGATCCAGAATAGATTTGGAGATGTTGAAACGCAAGATCTGATAGCTGAAGCCACTATTCTGGATCCACGGGTAAAGTCGCATGGCCTAAGCAGTAGGAATGCGGAACGGGCCATCGCCAACTTAAGACAAGCATGCTCAAGAGTAAAAATTAATGAAAACCCTGCCACCAGCATCGCTCAAGTAGAAGCTATAAATATAGTTTCAGATTCCGAGTCACTACTGTGGGGTAAATTTGACGACAAAGTCAAAAACCTTGTTGCTCCACAGAATCCCACTGCCTCTAGTATTATCGAAATAGATAAATACCTCAATGAGGTACTACTTGACAGGAAACAAGATCCTCTCACATGGTGGAAGCAGCGAAAACACATCTACCCACGGCTTTATAAGATAATGCTGAAACGTCTGTGTATCACGGCTACTTCGGTACCATGTGAGAGGATTTTTTCTAAAATGGGTCAATTAATAAATGACAGACGAAGCAGACTCACTCCAGAGAAATCTTCCCGAATTATATTTCTAGCTCATAACCTGAAGTAAGTGTATTTAAGTATTAATAATTTGATTGTTTTATTTTTCTATAAAATGTTTGACTTAGTTTTGATTGGAATGTTTGACTTACTAAGAGTAGGTATATTTAATATTGTCTTTTTGCCTTTTAGGTCCGGAATCTTGGCCGAATTTATCTCACTACCTCGCTTGCACATTTCCACATTTTTGAAGATATAAAATGTGAATTTGAAGTTCCTTTTTTTGAATTTACATTTAATATCTTCAAATATGTGGAAATGTGCAAGCGAGTGAGATATAACTAAGTAAAGCAATCAAATTATTAATAAAAAGAGGCACGGACCTTTCTTACAACAAAAAAGAACGAACATTTTGGCATACCTACTCTTCCGCCATTTTGAAAAAATCTCGATCTTGTAGCCAGTGATGAAACATGTGTCAATCGATAGGGGAAGTGATTACAAATAAAATATATTTATTAATAAAATCTCGTAATCTTTATACTTTCCGAGATATTTGAGTTTGAAAATGTAAAAATTAAAACTTGAAAATGCTAATTATGCTGCCAATAATAACCGGTAGGTATTTGAATATGTCTACTGTGACTGGGGATAAAATCGTGAGCCAATTTCGTTTAATTTTTAGGTCAATTTTTTTTTTTTTTTTAAATTATACAGGTGAATTTTTGAGACGGGGCAGTAAGGGCAGCTACCTTAACCGTTGTAGCTACAGGAAAACGTTCTTACGAGACTATCCTTAACTTTTGAAGATATTTTAACCTGCTTTCACAGATTTTTAAAAAAATGTACAGGCAGCGAGAAAATGGCCAGTTTACACAAA
This sequence comes from Camptogramma bilineatum, assembly GCA_958496255.1. Classification (NCBI taxonomy): domain Eukaryota; kingdom Metazoa; phylum Arthropoda; class Insecta; order Lepidoptera; family Geometridae; genus Camptogramma; species Camptogramma bilineatum. The sequence continues at coordinate 12,294,143 of OY292458.1, forward strand.
AACTTTTTTTGATGCCAATCGATCCTGTTTGACATAAGGATTAAAAGGCTCAATCGGACCAACTGAGGTTAGAGTACTAGAAAAGTCAGAAAACGCTAAAATGTATTTTTGGGACGGGGTAGTAAGGGCTACCATAACCGTTGTAGCTACAGGAAAACGTTCTCAAGAGACTATCCTTAACTTTTGAAGATATTGTGACTTTCATTCACAGATTTTGGAAAAAATGTACAAAAAAAAGTTTTTGTGTAAATTATTCATTTTATTCGGTGACTGTACATTTTTTCCAAAATCTGTGAATGCAAGTCGAAATATCTTCAAAAGTTAAGGATAGTCTCTTGAGAACGTTTTCCTGGAGCTACAACGGTTAAGGTAGCCCTTACTAACCCGTCTCAAAAATACATTTTAGCGTTTTCTGACTTTTCTCCTTTTAACCTCGGTCTGATAGAGCCTTTTAATCCTTATGTCAAACAGGATCGATTGGCATCAAAAAAAGTTTTTGTGTAAACTGGCCATTTTCTCGCTGCCTGTACATTTTTTTAAAAATCTGTGAATGCAGGTTAAAATATCTTCAAAAGTTAAGGATAGTCTCGTAAGAACGTTTTCCTGTAGCTACAACGGTTAAGGTAGCTGCCCTTACTGCCCCGTCTCAAAAATTCACCTGTAGGTATAATTTCAAAAAAAAAAAATTTTTACCTTAAAATTAAACGAAATTGGCTCACGATTTTATCCCCAGTCACAGTAGACATATTCAAATACCTACCGGTTATTATTGGCAGCATAATTAGCATTTTCAAGTTTTAATTTTTACATTTTCAAACTCAAATATCTCGGAAAGTATAAAGATTACGAGATTTTATTACTGAATATATTTTGTTTGTAATCACTTCCCCTATCGATTGACACATGTTTCATCACTGGATGCAAAATCGAGGTTTTTTCAAAATGGCCGACAGTAGGTATGCCAGGCTCCATACAAAAATGTTCGTACCCTTTTACGAAACATTTTTATTACCTATGTACATTTTTCTTTCAGGAAAAAACAGTACTTACCTATGCTTCATTTTTATTTCAAAAAATAATGGTTAGTCTTTATATTTGTTTGAACGACGTAAGTAAGCGCGGAATCTAATGTAGTTTACATACGCGAGCTTTAATTATTATTTACTGTATTAAGAAAATTAAATATTAAATGTATTTAAATAATGTCCCGAATCCCGGAAAAATATCCCGAAAAAAAAAATGTCGTAAGGAAGTCTCCACTTTTTTGTCTCTATTCTTTGAACTTTAGGTAAATTCGCTCACACAATATCACCTTATTCCGATAAAAACTGTTTCAAAAATACAAAAAGTTTTTCCCAGATTCATATAAAAAAAGTAGGTAAGTAAGTATGGATGGAAATGTTTCGTATGTTTGTTGTAAGAAATGGCCGTACCGTGCCTCTTATTCGAAATTCGCGCTCAGAAATTTTATGTAAATATAGGTAGGTACGACGAGCAAGATTGCAAAGACACAGGGTATAATAATTCGAGTTAGGTAGGTAGTTATAATTTAAATATAGTTTGTAATTACTTTGTACCTAGTAAGTAGGTACCTCCTTATGAGGATATAATATATCGTGCCATACTAATACTACTGACTGATTAATTTCAATAAATAATTATTATGTAGGTACTTACTACTTGTCTTATTTATCGTAAAATTATTGACCTCCCTACCTACTTATATTTTACATAGGTACCTACCTACTTACCTACACTTACTTCTTCACGGGTGATGGTGATGGCCCAAAATAATTGATATTAAAACAATATTTACTAATAATAAAAAATAAAGCTTAGAAGCCGGCAGTTCGCGACTTTTTTAGAGATTTTGATATTTTTGGATTGTCAGCATTATATCTATTGGGCGTTGTGTATGACGCCGTGCCGTGGTAAGTGGAAAGACGGGCCGTACATTTTCATACATTTTTGCGTCCCCGGTTGCCGTGCCGTTGCCGTCGCCGTTGCCGTTGCCGTGCCGTGCCGTCTAGTGGAAAAACGGCCGTTCTGTGTCGTCACTCGTCTGTCATTGAAATAAGATAGAAAATGCTGTGAAGTAGGTAGGTACCTATTTTGTTTTGACACTTTTGACTTAGAGTTTTCAGAGGATTCAGCACTCAAGTCCTACGGAAAAAGCGGGAACTAGGTAGGTAGGTATATACCTAGTTGTTTTATTTACTTTATTATGCTCATCAAGTCAAGATCGTTCAGTTGTTCTGGTGTGTAGAGCTAACGAACGTGCAAACTAGCATAATTATTATTATTGTTCAAGCCTTATTTGGACAATTAGTAATTTTTTACATCCTAGTTCTGTGATAGCAGCGCTGCGTCTATCGGACTTCAGTGCTGAATCCGACTCTACCTACTTTGTCTTCCATCCATCGTTTTTGGGTAGGTATAATAGGTAATAAATACCTACATAAAGGTAATTTGGTTTTAGATTTTGATTTGTAGAGTGATAGTTATGTACCTAGTGCACGTAATAGGTAGAGTGCACCGCAAACTTCTATAGTTTTCTTTGTCTTTGGGCGGGGCGTACCCCCTGCTAGCCACCCGCAACCCGCGGAATCCCAGCGAGATAGGGATGTTCGATACGATACTATATTTTTGTGTATCGATACAATGGCATACGATACACCCGATATTTGTATGATACAATGGCATACGATACGGCGTATCGATACAACACATGCAAGGTGTATCGGATCGAAAGTATCGTATCAAATTGTTTTGATAACGAATTGTTTTGACTTGCAAGTTACCCGGTTAAAAGGTGGCATAGGTCCTATTTACGGTCATTATCTATCTATGTTTAAATGTCAGGCAAATCGGTTCAGTGGTTGTCGAGTTTTAGAGGAACAAACATACATCCAAACTTTCGCATTTTTTAATATTAGTTTGATATCACAAAACACCTTTTTTGACAGTTATATCTACGCAATTTTTCGTAAAAGTGCTCCCATTGTACATTATTAAAAGTTTCTGTTTAATGATTTTTTTTTTAAATTTTTAAGTAGGTAGGTATATAGGTACCTGCATACTTTGTCTTGCTTGATTCGATACTGTATCGATACGAAATATCGTATCAAATGCCCTGTATCGATACGCGTATCGATACAATGCATTACGATATATTGCGATACGAAATATCGAACATCCCTACAGCGAGATGTATGCTTGTGTTGTGCACGTCGGTCGCGTTGCTTTGCTATCAAAGTACACTCGACTCCAAGTTAAAATTATTGTTAGGTATTCATATTCTTTGTTTTAGTTTTTGTTAATAGTTAATAATGTGTTGTTGCTATGCCTCGCGGTAGGTAAAACGTTTTACGTAGACAATCAATAAAAATGGTTTAGAATGTTTTACAATTCATGAAAAATACCTAGGTTATAAGTGCTTAAAACTAGTTTTCGACTTTTATTTTATTTCCATAACTGGTAGGTAGGTATTTTTTTAATATGTAAGTGCCTAGGTACTTATTCGTAATACCGTACTTATTCGTAATACCTACCTAATTATTAAATTTGTATTGTACCTACGAGTCAAAATAATCACATAAGTTAAGTAGGTAGGTACCTACCTAAAATTATTTTTAATTAAAAATAAGTAGATAAAGTTTACTTCCATACTCTATTTTATTGCGTTGACTGTACCTGCGCAAAGTTGACTCTGCCGCGCACTTCACAGCCGCCAAAAAGTTGGCGGCTTACTAAAGTACTACCTACGATAATAGTGGTAATACTGAGAAGAAATTGTATCAAATGGTAGGTAGGTAGGTATTACATGTACCTACCTACATAAGTTGCTGTTGCTGCTCCACGAATTTTTAGGTTGAAGTACTTAGGTAGGTACCTACTATTATTCTATAGTCGAAGTAGGTTCCTCATTTTATTTAAGTACCTACCTACTTACTTAGTTAATTGCGCGCGCTGGGCTGCTAAGTAGATACCTACCTACCTAAGTTGTGTAGGTAGTGTAGTAGCTAACATTTATAGATTTATTTCAAGTAGATACCTACAATTGGAGTAACAAGTAAGTACACAATGTAGATAGATACCTACCTACCTACCTACTGTCTTTCATCCCTCGCCACTGGTATCTATCTAGGATTGAAAGCTTTATTCTTAACTCATTTGATGTAGGTAAGTAGGTACCTACCTACCTAGTTTGCTCAGTGCTCATTCTGTCGTTGCATTGTTCTCAAATCAAGGCCCCACGCTCCCGCAATCCCCGGTACACGACGCTGAATCATGAGCCAAACCCATATTATGGGTGCAACGGACACGGGACCTATGTATGTCATTAGACGGTGACGCGGAGCGGGCGGAGTGCGGACGGAAAGGATAGGTACTGCATAGATGCGGGTGCGAGCTGGACCCATATGAGTGCAACGGACACGGGACCTGTGTGTAGGTCTTCGGACGGGCGGCGGAACGGAATCGCGCGCGACGGAACCGAGACCTACGCTCCCGCAGTACCGGACCCATATGGGTCCGCGGACACGGGACCTGGATGTAGCTCTTTGGAGCTGGATGTACATCAAGATGTAGCTCCGAATTATCGTCGGACCTACACATCTTTAGCTGCAGCCCTCCTGAATGGGCATTTCATTGCGCTTACATGCACCCATTTATAAATTCAAATGAACGTTCCGAATACAATGCACGTGCGGGTGTGGTGTATCGAGTATAGTGCCTCTCGATATTGGCATACCGCAATTTTCTAACTGAACCGGAATTTTTCAATTCTATATTCGTTTATATTTTTACTGCAGAGGTAAATGGTACAAATAAGTAAAAATATTTTCTTATGAACTTCGTTCAGGTTTTATACCGAGTTACCTAATCTTAATTAAGAGCGAAATGCTGATCGCAAAATAAAAAAGTAATTTAGCGATCGACATCCACGGCTCGATAAGACATTCAAAGTGGCTTTTTTCTTTCCGTTTCCTAAAACGGTACTCCCAATCCTATCAGCAACCTTATCACGATCCAAACAAAATTGATGAACATTTTTGTTACCATCTATTTATCTTGTAAAGGTATCGAGATCAACAGTACTCGTTGTTTCGCTTGTTTCGACTATTTTCTTGTAACCTTTTCTTTCGTCCGCTCCAATGGGCCTTGTGAAGGAGTGTGAAAATATTTCTCTTCGCACCTGTCGGCTCGCACGCTTAACTCTCACCTATAAACGCCCTCCAGTCACATTTTCTTTTTCTACACGAATGGCTGAAACAATTCGCCTTATTTTATTTATATAGCAGGTAGTAACTAGTATTGAATTACTGAACAAGTAAGGAAAGTGTTTCTATCTAAATAGGCATGATGACAGTAATCAAGTATCGCCAAAATATTTATCTGATCTAATGAAATAGGATTCAAAGATTTTGAAAAATGTATTTATTCTCTTATAAATGTCGAGATTACTAATTTATTTGCTAAAATAAATCTACAAAATACAACAATCCGCCATGATAGCCAAAACGCTCGCCGGTGTCATGGCGTCTGTCATTGCGTCTCGTCTCGGTAAACATCCTTTTGTTTCTATAGTAACTAGTAGTTCGCCCCGAACTGAGATCTCGCGCACAACATTTGGACTTTCTTCTGACTACCCCTATAATTTCTAGTGCTACTACTGCCGGGTATGCCTATTGCGCTAGCTCTTCATGGTAAAAAATACTAGCATGCATGCAATACTAATGTCGTGTCTAATTTTTCATTTATTTCATATTTATGAATTCTCGTCGTATTTTTAAAAGTATACGTCCTAGAATAAAAATAATAACTATTTTAGAATGTACAAATAAAGACCTTTCATTTGACACAGCACTCAATATATTTGTTTACTTAACTTTTTTTACCCCAATTATTTTCATTTTTTATCAAAATTTTTTTATCATGAAAATAAATCAAGTAGCATCTAAAATCATTGCAAACCAAACCGCAACGATGCCACTCTCTTTTTAAGACCGACCAGTCAATGAGCTACGAAGACATCGAAACTCTATGAAACGGGAGCTCTTGCAGCTCTGGTTTCGTAGTTTTTGGTCTTTGGTCGTATTTCAAAAACTATACATCCTAGATTAAAAATAAAAACCATTTTGGAATGTACAAAATAAGCCCTTTCGTATGACACCCCACTCAATATATTTGTGTAACTTTCATAATTTTTTACCCCCTTGGGAACCCAATATCTTCACAACCCCTTCATCGATTAAGCTCATATGCTCCACCGTAAATTTCCTTACCACAACCTATTGACCTACCAAGTTTCATGCAGATTGGATGAACGGTTCGACAGTTATGCTCGAACAACAATTCGTGAAACATACAAACATACAAACATACAAAGCAAAATCGCCCAACTTACCACTAAGATCTTCGCTCGCTTCGCTCGCTCGATCGACTATGTAGGCATCACTGGTTGATATACCGATCCGTTACGTAAAAACAGACGCCATGACACCGGCGAGCGTTTTGGCGTGAATTTGAAAATTTAAATTTAAATGTACTTTTATTGCACAAAAACCTTAATTTTCTACAGAAATATGATATATTTTAGACATAATAGATACTTCTGAATATCATAGAAGAGATTTTGAAAATTAGGATTCATGCCTATTTGCGCTTCCCTAAATTCTTACTTACTTTGATTTTTGTGATTTAAACGACTTTGATTTTGTGAGTAAACATGGACAGGGATAGTGTAGGTGCGGCCTAGCTGTCATATCGTCACCTTGATAGTGATAGATGTAGCCCTGCGAACCGCTATGAAACTTATTTTCTGATTCCACACCTTGTCGGCGCGGCGCGCGGCGGTTGGTCTGTGGCTCTAAACAACAAACGAATTCGCATTGTTTCGCGAACAAATGAAACCGACTCAATAAAGGTACCTAAACCCCTATTTTTCCGGAATTCCGTGCAACCGAGTTTACGGCTCGCTTTGCATTAATTAATTACTTTTGCGTCGTCATGCTTTTTAATATTTCAGTCTCAGAGATGATTGATATCTCCCGTGTCACTTTTAGAGTTGGGCTTTGCGAGTGAGCTAACAAATCTCTTCGGTCGGACGCTTCTGTAATAGCTACAAAACATGAGTGCGCTCAAGGGTCCAACATTATTGGATATCGCTTACAAGGGTCCTGTGGTCCCATGTTTGTCGGAGAGCCGGCTGCACGCAATCATTCGTTTTACTTCCGCAAAAGGATGTTAAGTCACAGTGGCCAACTAGTAAGTTCACTTTGCAAAAGGAGATCGACAAAAAACTGCCGTCTTTCGCCGCCGAGTAAATAGCGACGGGCCATTAGAGGGTGCGGCGGCTGCGAAGCTGAGGATAACGTGTTCTGAACAAATCGAATCACGCCGAGCGACCCATTATGCAGATTTTCCATTAGTGAAAAACTCGAGAAGTCCAACGACAATGTTGCCTTTCAAACTGTCAGCGTCAGCACCACTGAGCTAGACAGTATCTTTCTTAGCTACCCTAATTGATTAACATGCATATTTACTACCAGAACTTCGAATAAGCAAGCTAATATAAGCTAATAAATATTACAATCTACTTACGTGATAGAGCCTAGTCGATTCAAGCTAGTACTTATACTAACTTAGCTACATGTTACAATATTTCCCTGTATAAAATTCCTCAGAAAGTGTGCGTCAAAAGTTTGCTATCCTAGAAACATAATATCACGGAACTACAAAATAAACCAGTGGTTATAGCTTTCACAGAGGATTCAATCGGGCTGGAGAAGACAGTTAAAAGGATAGTTTGGCGAGCCGCTACAGCGATAAGTCAGCGAGATGTGTGCGGTGGAAGTGGTCTCAAGTAGCACTCACTTAGAAAGCAGGTTGTCGGAGTTTACCTTAAAGAACCTGTCTACTACCAATAGAAATGAACCAAGTTAGTTCTATTAGGAAGTCTCGGATAATATGTTTTCGTTGTGACTGTGCGGTGAGCCTGCGCGGGCTATAACACTAAATCTGGAGGAGGCTCGGATTTACTTCGGCCACGAGCAGCCTTCCACTTAATTACCGCCCGTTGAGATTACTTCCCGCTGCGGCAATCTCGACACATACTGCTCTCGTCTCACGTACACTGCCAACAGATACTTCACTATCAGCACAAATGATAGTAGCCACCAACATAGTTATAAAATTTTAATTCCGACGCGACGTCCCTAACCTAAACTACAGAGTGTCCCACACGGATGAAAAGTAATTCAAATATGAAAATACTATGATGTTATGACGGAATTAACTACTGACTTTACTGTTTGTACTGTACGTATTCTTTTGTCTCATTTCGCGGGTTTGAGTCTCAGGTTGAGTATCAGCAGTATCTATTATTAACTTTTCGAATAAAAATTAATACAATCAAATTAAGCTAAACATACCCTAGTATTTTCCATCTTTGTAACGGTCGTTTGGAACCTTAGACGATTTGGAACACCCTGGTACAGTGTACATCTACATTCCTACGATCGATCAGCTTATATCATCATCTGTCTGGCATGCACCAATAGTTTTAACATGAAATATATTTAAAGTATACTTACTAAAATGACAGCCATGCTATCTCTGCTCGACTAGTCTACTCAGTGCTCCTCACCCTCCGTTTTATTGAGTCCATCGATCTTCGACGATTGAAGCAGAATATTTCAGATGTCAGTGAAACTGATTTTATCGGGCTCTGAGATATTTTGTGGAGTAATACTGAAGAAGTCAGATCACTTACATGATTGACATCGTCAGAGTAGGGTGCACATAATCTCTTGATTCCAGAGACCGATGATTGAATTTTGTACGATATAACAGAGACGCACTTTATGTAGAGCATGTGCCGAGATAGAACGCCCGTAGACTACCATCTGCTAAATATTTACTAAGTGCATTGTTCGATTGAATAACGGTTCAAGGACAAATACAATCTTTGTATTGCCCATACAAACAATACAGCCGACCACAGTGTACTTTATTTTTAAAACCTGCAAATTTTGTAGCAACTTGACTGCTAAGATTAAATGCCCTAAATGCAGATGGACAAAGGTCGCGTTATAATCGTTTCGACCTGAATACTAAACGATGTCAGTCAAACGCCAAGTGACTTATTTCTCAAATCTATTTATATACTGACTGGCTGAGTCTACATTATTATATACCTACACAGATACACTAATACTTTTGCGAATAGTAGACCTTGCTTCTGGGCTCGTCACTGGGTTAAGACTATTATTATTTTATGATAATTGTGTGCGTACAAATACATAGTAATGGATTAATTAAAAAGCTCGGAATAAGGTACTTTTAGAGAGTCATCATCATCCATATCACCAACATCCTGACTTCACTTACTGATAGATATAGGCCTCTTTTTGTTTCTTTATGCCATTCTGCACGGTCCTTTGCTAGCCTCATCCAGGTGAACCCCACGAATCTCGTTAAGTCTTAATTTTACTAAAATGCTAACTGTGACAAATCACGAGCAAAATCAAAGCGTCAGCTTTACATCAATTCAGCGCGTCAGTTACTCGGACATCTAATTGGATTGAAGTTCCTCCTAAGGTATAGAAAAATTTCATTTTCGTTCAATTTCTCATCATGAATCGAATAAATTTTCTGTCACGCTCATCATTTCTCATTTCGCTGACCTTGTCTCTAGTTCATTAGTTTCTTAGGCTTGATAACTCAAGGGTGTGTCATCGTTTTTGGTATCGATCATACCTACTACAGCAATACAATATCTTAGTCGATCGAGCGAGCGAAGCGAGCGAAGATCTTAGTGGTAAGTTGGGCGATTTTGCTTTGTATGTTTGTATGTTTGTATGTTTCACGAATTGTTGTTCGAGCATAACTGTCGAACCGTTCATCCAATCTGCATGAAACTTGGTAGGTCAATAGGTTGTGGTAAGGAAATTTACGGTGGAGCATATGAGCTTAATCGATGAAGGGGTTGTGAAGATATTGGGTTCCTAAGGGGGTAAAAAATTATGAAAGTTACACAAATATATTGAGTGGGGTGTCATACGAAAGGGCTTATTTTGTACATTCCAAAATAGTTTTTATTTTTAATCTAGGATGTATAGTTTTTGAAATACGACCAAAGACCAAAAACTACGAAACCAGAGCTGCAAGAGCTCCCGTTTCATAGAGTTTCGATGTCTTCGTAGCTCATTGACTGGTCGGTCTTAAAAAGAGAGTGGCATCGTTGCGGTTTGGTTTGCAATGATTTTAGATGCTATTTGATTTATTTTCATGATAAAAAAAATTTTGATAAAAAATGAAAATAATTGAGGTAAAAAAAGTTAAGTAAACAAATATTTTGAGTGCGGTGTCAAATGAAAGGTCTTTATTTGTACATTCTCAAATAGTTATTATTTTTATTCTAGGACGTATACTTTTAAAAATACGACGAGAATTCATAAATATGAAATAAATGAAAAATTAGACACGAGATTATGTATTGCATGCATGCTAGTATTTTTTACCATGAAGAGCTAGCGCAATAGGCATACCCGGCAGTAGTAGCACTTGAAATTATAGGGGTAGTCAGAAGAAAGTCCAAATGTTGGCCATCTACGGTGCGCGAGATCTCAGTTCGGGGCGAACTACTAGTATTATATTTTAATTAAATATACATATTTTTCGCTATCAGAAAAAATGCGTAAAAAAAAAAATCTGAGAGAATGTCTACCGCGCCTTGGGAATACCTACAGTCGTAATAATATTTTTTTTTTTTTTGATATTGAATTGGCAATCATGTAGGTACACAATTCAGAGTACAAAATTCAAGTAACAATTAAAAAAATATATTGTGTTTATAATAGAGTAAGATTTCATTGAAAATGAAAAGTCTTATCAAAATTTTCGATTCCGACAAAAAAAGTCATAAGATAAGCAAACATGTAGATAATGGGAATCCTCTTGGTAAATCAACGAACGTATATGATATTATCATAGTTGGTGTTTGTTTGGGATTTCAAACAAAAAAAAAAAATTGGCTAAAAAAATACCTGGTGTACAAATGGTTTTTTACCTTCGCAGTAAAAATAATCACAGTGCTAGAGAATGTAATTTTTTTGCTATTCTTATTGCAAAAACATTGCCTGACACGTGTCTTTGAGATTATATATCGTATTATCTAACAACACTTGTTTATAAACCAGATAGACCATTTATTGATAACAAATTATTTAGCCAGTACGTAACATCCATTCATACCTATCAATATGAATGTCATATTATCACTAGTAACATGATTGAGAGCTAATCATACGCATTCCGGGCTTCAAGTAAGACGCGAGCGCACGCGTATCTGAACTTTCATATATCCAAATAAAACCTAGATTTTATTCACTAGTCAAACGTAAAATCTTATATTTTACTGCAATTGAAAATAAACAGTGCAACGCGAACCGTATTTTTATATAGCTTTTGCAAAATCATCAAGTTCAAGATAAGTAAATATGCGCTCGCTGAATCGATTGATCGTGCTTGCGGTAGCTTTTTCGTTTGCCGTATTCATTCTCGTTCGGATATCGGATTTGGATTCCGGGGAATATGTCCACCCAGCAGGAAGAAAGGCCCGTGCAGCTCGCTGGCGCTGGGGAAGAATTGACAACAGTGTAAATGTAGAGCCTGCATTAGCTGCAGCCAACACTACTAGACTCAAACAGTATTATGTCAAAGAGGTACGTGTCTGTGTTGAACATAATCTAAGTAGGTCCTTTTTTGTGCTCATGGTGTCTACCGTGCGGTATGGAAAACTGGTCTAAGGGTATAGATAATACTAATAAAATCTACTTCAATTCTTGTCTTCAAAATCTTAATAAAAAAACTTCAATAATTCAAGACTGTTAACGAGGGAGAGTATTTCGATTTTAAGATGTGCATATTGTACATACAGTTTAGTGAATATTATTTACAAAAGAAAAACAAAGAATCTCGCATTAGGCGCATATATGATCTCTTCAACGATATTGAGATGAAAAACTGCTCTCTCTATAGCAATTTTAAGTCTCTACAGAAACGTCATTCATTAATTAGATGTGTGAAATATTCTCATTAATTTCTTGACCGCGGTGCGGTCCCTCTTTGAGAATTCCTCTCTGTTTAATTCCCCTCTCGTTACAAATCATAAAATTTCATCGCCTCGTTCCGTTCAAAAGTGTAATTGGTAAAGTCGCCAGTTTTTCCAAGTCATTGGCGATTTTCTCTCTGAGTTCCCGGGACCTAATAATAATTAATGGCTCCGACGAAAGTCCGATATCCTTTCATTAGTGTCCCGCCGCTGCACGAACCGCCGAGATTAAAACTTGCCCAGAACGAAAGCTTTGCGGGCTCTTTTTAGAAAGACTTCGTTCACGACACGCCTTTGAGATGTGAAATGTGGTGGCTTTATGAGAAAAATATTTGCTTTCATCACTGCCATTTTCAACTTTTATTTTAAAATAATAAAACTATTTTTAACATGTACTTACTTATATTTTAATAAACAGATTCCTTCTTGATACGAGAAAATGCTCTAAGAAATTATTAAAAACAAAATTGAATCCTAATACATGACTACAGTGTAATAATTTTGTACCGGATATGCTGGGTAGAAACTAGGTTCTGACCCCGTATCCTATTTAAGATCTACATCACGCTAATGACCCAATAATGATGTCAAGTACTGCAATGCCCTCTTGTTTGTTGCAGATGATGCGTCACGCCTGGAACAATTACAAACTCTACGCATGGGGCAAGAACGAGCTCAAGCCTATCTCTAAGCGAGCTCATCTGTCCAGTGTCTTCGGAGGGGGCGAACTCGGAGCCTCCATTGTCGATGGACTCGACACTCTGTATCTTATGGGACTCATGGATGAGTTCCGCGAAGGTCGCGACTGGGTCGCTGAACATTTGCACATCACCGAAGTTGTAAGTTTGCACAAGGTTCTCAGATAATATAAGCCTAATAGCCCAATATCTTTATGACTGGTGATTATTTATGCCTATGGCTTTATCAGGTTGTTGTTTTACCGCCTGTAATTTCGTTCCTCCGCTCTCTCCCAATCTGTATGAGTCGCGTTCAAACTTATGGCATATTGTTACGAGCATTTCCATCTACAACTTAGTTTTATTGATTTCCTCAGCTGGCCCAGCTGAGGAAACGTAACAGGACATAGACTCATTTACCTCAGATTTTTGCAAACCTGTTGGATAACCTCTAATGATTAAGACTGAATAGAACACCTTAAGTCTTAACAGCCCTTTACGAAGTCGAGAATGGCGACTAATTAAAGCCGGCTTCAATTAACTCGATTCGCGAAATTGAACATTATCTCGACGTTATCAGAGTTCGATAACTCTTGGATTGCTTCAGTATGCCGGTGTTTTATAAATTGTAATTATTGTCTTATCGTTTCAGACCATTTAATCCTTAATTTATTTTAAATGTGTTCAAAGAAATTATGTCTTATCAACATATTTTGTTTGAAAATGTTTTGAAGGAGAGCCTTCATTAGTTATTATCGTAAATAGGATAGTTCTCTACGCTCAGGTTCCATAATACTCCTAGGAGACGCATTTCTAACAATAACAATTTGCAATTTCTGCAACATTAAGTTATAGAATCCGCATTGCTCTTAGAATCGGAATTCTAATTCAGACTTCGCCTCGGCATAGTTTTACAAAATCCTTTGAAACTTGCTGAACATTCGGCTAAGCGTTTATTTCTTAAAATATCGCGCAAAGTATCTTTTGATCTCCTAAGTTTGAGAGCTGACTGAAAAGTATTCTTAGTGCTATTTTCCTGAAACCGATGAAAAGCCTTTCATTCCAGTGTTGAGCTATTTCTTTCACGTTTCTTTTAAACTCTCTTCTCAAAGCCGCAATGTTTGAGTACATGCCAGTAAGAAAAATTATTTCTATTCAGTATTTGTTTGCACTATAGCGCGTGTCGCACTAAAGACACATTTCAAAACATGGGTCAAACTCTATTGTTCTAGATTGACACACCGTCTGGACGTAAACATTTATAAAACATGAATTATTGAGCACAGTTAAAATAATTGAGTATGAATAGTCGTTAAAACACGCGAGTGCGTTTATGTGCTTGTGCGTTGATTGCAATAACGAATGACTGGCTATTTTAATTAGTTCAACATGTGTTGGATACTCGTAAAGATGATCGAGTCATGTATCACTTACTTTTGATGATCGAAAAATATTGCCTTCTGAATTATGATTTACACAACGACACATCTCAACATCGAAGTAATGAGAATGTGGATCTTATAAATACACTTCAGAGGCAGACCAATAAAAAAATAGAAATATCATTTCAAAGAAAAGACACGTAATGAAAGAGCTAACCATCAAAGAATCCTTTTTGTAACTGTTGATACTAATAATGATAGATTTTATGATCAATATAAAAAATAACATTAATACATGCAATAAAAACCTGAATTTATAAAGCATAATGGCTGAAATGACATTTGAGGGAATGGCTATGCCAATCAGTAGCTGATAAATATTATATACTGCAAGCTTAAGAGCCGTGTAACCCTCGTAGAATGTATTCTTGAGTTGGATTCGATGGGTGCAAGTTTAGACAGAAAAATGGGTGTTTTGTTTCGGAAATGAATACGCTCTTATGAAAATTCTGAAATTAATATTTCAACATCTTGAGGAAAATAATTTTGGAAATTGCCACCTTGGAACCTGCCACGAACCCCTTGCGTCATACTAATGTGCCAACCATTTGTTGGGATCTGCCTCTGACTACCCCTAATATATTTTCACAGGATCTTCAAAAGATAAAAAAAAGAACGTGAAGATACATCCGTGAGCCTGGCAATTTGTTTCAGGATTCCGAGCTGTCAGTTTTCGAGACTACCATCCGTTTCATAGGCGGTCTTCTTTCGTGCTACGCCCTGACAGGAGACACTGTGTTCAGAGACAAGGCTGCTGAGGTCGCCGATGCCTTACTTCCGGCTTTCGAAACTCCTACTGGTTTACCGTACGCCCTTATCAACCCTGCGACAAAGGTGAGTGTCTTAGCTATTGAATTAACACAGCTTCGTCTTAAAACTTTTATTCCTCACAGTATGAATATGCAGATCCTATAAAAGAGCTTAACCTGACTGAATGAATTCATTCATCACTAAGTTGAGCTAGAAAGCGGAAATTTAGAAGTACTTGCAGGTCGTGACTCTAAAGAGTGAAGCGTTTGTAAAAATGGTATTTTTAATAAGAACGTGTGGTTACTTGAAACTTGGTGGGTAGTTTATTATTAGTTATTATTACAATAATTTAGAAATTAATTATACGAGGAAAAACACAATTTTAAAGTACTATGTATTAAAAACTAAAGGAAAATAACATTGTTATGTACTACTTATTATATTATATAAAGTTATCTTTGTTCACATCGATAATCAAACTTAATTTTCAAAAGCTATGTGAAGTATCAAAATAATAACTCGTAACCAACGCGTGACTTACACGTATCATAAAATGTCAATGTCATAATTATGTGTATTTTATAGACCAGGCGGGCGCCACGGCCTTGATATAACTATCGATCATTAACGACAGTGTATCCTATAATTTAGATTTCCACGTGACATAGCTCGTGGAAGTTGATCTTACTACAGTTCTTAGTACATTAGCACGTGTTTGTTTTTAAATAACATGCTTAAAAATGTTCATCAATCGTGTTTTCAAAACAAGGAAATCAAAATTCAAAATTACATGCTCCCAAATATTAAATCTTTTTTTTTCTTTGTGGTACGGTAGGTACCATCACTATAACGATTACACAATCTGAAAATAGATATCGCTACTTTGCAACAAGAATGTCAATGGGATAATTATATACGTCATCACAAATAGGTACATTTAACTTGATTCTAACTCAAGTAGGGTATAATTTTCTTAAACACCAATTTTTGATGTAGTCCGGTGAAGCTGCAGCGGTCACATTGACCTACAACATAAACATTCGTACGAAAAAAAGAGAACCGTTTTTTTAGCCATGACACTTTTTGGTCTGAATCTTACCACAAGATAGCAATTTATAAGACCAATTACAACCTATTTTAGGAATCAGCAAATTCGTGGACGACGAGCCAAACAACAGAGGCATTTGATCGCTTCCGTACCGACAGTTTACCGATTTAAAGTGCCCTCCGAAGTAAATTGTCGGTCACAGCTTTGAAGTGAGACGGAGGCGGCCAGGCAGCCTTAAAATTCCGTCAACAGACTGGGTAGTGGGTACTAGCTCTTACGAATATACATACATTACAATAAACAGGTGTATAACCCGCAGGCTGATTACGTAAAAATTAGCAGTAGCAACAGCGACAGCAGAGCAACAGCGACCGCTACGCAATCGGTTGCTAAATGTCACTAGAAACGGTATTACGGAAGCCTGTCGCCCGCCTATCGCAAAATTGTCGCTGATGCATTTTTCTCGTGAACACTAGCGCCACTAGCAACCGAGCAGCAATAGGTGGAAACAAATAAATGCAGTTTTAATGTTATCTGTGGTCAAATTTTTATTCTGTGCGTCTCGTCTTTCTTGATTTTGTTTGTTGTTTGTTGTTTTGTTTCGATGTTCGATCATTTTATAAAGTGTTTTCAACTTTTTCAAGTGGATTTCTAAGTTTTTCAGCCATTTTGTAAACTCCCTGGGATTTTTGATCTAAAAGTAAGTTAAGTATCAATCCATTATAATGCGTAGTATTGTTTGTTTTCTGTCTTTAACACGTTCTTGTTATTTCAGTGGAACATCGAGTTTCAGCCGGCCAGCTAGATTTAGAGTTGCTGCAGCATCTCATGACGCACTCGAGCCTTGCCAAAGGCGTTGACTTGGGAGCAAGGTCAAAGGAGACCACAGATCGTGAATGGCTGATGCCGCTATTATAGCAGCAGAGGCGGCGCGGACACAAGCCGACGCCGCGCGCCTGCAGGTGGAGGCCTCTCTTTCTGTGGCACAGGCGCTGCATGAGCACACAGAAATGATGCATAAACTATTTGACATATTGTCAAAAAAATAAATCTGCACGACCGACAGGCGCTGACTTAGAACTTTCAACTATATAGTATTAGGTAATTAAGTTAGAATAAGTAGGTGCCTATCTTTTACGCTATTTTTAGCACATTTGTAGTTAGTAATAAAACATAAACATAACTACTTACAATAAGATAAGCACTCTGCATAGCCCTATAATATTGTGTTGTTTAACTTAGAGTCATTGTAGTAGAGGAAATATTGACCTAGATGTAGCTTCAGCCATAAAAGGGTAGTCAGGCAAGTCCCTCTGAGCCAGAGGGACTTGTCTGACTAACCTTTCACGACCTCTGACTCGTGCTTATAGTCTTACGATGTTAAATATGATAAAAAAGTGTTTTTTACTTGTCTACTATAAACTGTATTTTTCTAAAGTACTCGAAGAAGCACCAGATGACATGTATTGCTAAGTATAATGATGACTACAGAGTTTCTTGTCAGTTCTTGTGTGTTGTAAATAGTTGATTAGCCGAACTGACAAGAATCATCGCATTTAAAATACGATGCTTATGGCTTAAGTAGGGAATAATGAGTAGAATAAAACTACAATTGCCTACTCTCAATGCTCATTTCATTTATAGTTTAGACATCCTGGGTATAGTATAGTTTCTAACACAAAGGCAACTTTTTATTCAGGTACCAAGCGGCTGAAGCCGCGGGCAGAAGCTAGTATTTAATAAAATAAAGAAGACATGAAAATAGCGATACAGAGCTATGTTCTGTTATTCCACAACCTCTAAACAATAATAGAAACTTTTCGATGACCATTTTGCAGCATCTGTGATTCATTCTGGTCCTCAACATGACTCTCCCTTTGTAGTTCTTGCTGATTTCTTTCAGCTTGGGTGTCTGCAGGTACAGAAAGCCTATCTCTAGTGACCTTGCAGTGGACATTTGTGTAATGTTCCTCAGGAGTCTCAGGGCCAGCATTGACAATAGGCGTCAGAAGCCAAGGCCTTAAAGGATACCCCGAATCACCTGCAAAGAAATCAAATACAATAAAGATTAGGAATAGAAATTATTGGCTTGGCAAAAGTTTGGTCAGAATTGGAATAACCTGCTAATATTTGTACCTACCCAAAAGCCAGATAGTTTCCCCATCATTATGGAGTTGTTGGATGTGTGGGTTGATTTCTGACTGACACCAGATGAAACTTCTCTTTGAAACTACCTACAACAAACATTAATATTTATTTTATTAGGTAAATAGAGGTACAAAGCACAATTTATTTCAAAGTACGTAATGATTTTAGCTAAGTACCTATAGATAATAAATTGCTAGAAACTGCAACTTACCTAGATTTTTATCGTTTCCCAGTAAAATCAGAGCGTTTCACGTAATGTATATGGGTTTTACTTAATTTCTTGGACTCACACAGGCACTCTCACTTCACAAAATTCATTCAAACTTCACCAGCAACCAGTAAGCAATCGCTAAAAAACAGATGCTGGGGTTGTTGCTTATTTGACAGTTCAAATTGCTTTGCTACTGCTGTCGCACTGCTGTCAAGAGTGTTACGTAATACCAAATTGTAGCAAAACTAGCGATCGAATGCACTTTTTAGTTCACCGATTGTCCAGCAGAGGGAAACCTAGTGCTCGATTGCTGTTGCTGTTGTTACTGCTGATAGATAATACGAAATTGACGTTTGACAGCAACGATTGCGCAATTTACGCCGGTAAAAATTTAGTATTAAGAAGCAGGATTTTTGGGGGGGGAGTGAGGGGGGGAGGGGGGGGAGGGCTCCCCCTCCCCCCTGGTACCACTCCCATTACAAGGTAACGCACCGTTCTGGAGATAATCAAATTATTGTTTTTATATACAAACTGGTAAAAATGGTAAAAATTTAGTATTCGGTAACAGTATTTGGGGGGGGAGGGTGGGTGGGGATCCCCCCCCCCCCAAACACCAGTTTTGTGCGACCAGATTTTGTGGGTGGGCTCGCTTCGCTCGCTTTTTTATATACAAACCTAACCTAACCTACAGGGTGCCCCATGTCGGATCTGATTTAGTTTCTCTTTTAGATGTTATGGGGGTTTGTGCCACCAGATTTTGCGGGTGGGCTCGCTTCGCTCGCTTTTTTATATACAAACCTAACCTAACCTACGGGGTGCCCCGTGTCGGTTCTGATTTAGTTTCTCTTTTAGATGTGATGGGGGTTTGTGCCACCAGATTTTGTGGGTGGGCTCGCTTCGCTCGCATTTTTATATACAAACCTAACCTAACCTACAGGGTGCCCCGTGTCGGATCTGATTTAGTTTCTCTTTTAGATGTGATGGGGGTTTGTGCCACCAGATTTTGTGGGTGGGCTCGCTTCGCTCGCATTTTTATATACAAACCTAACCTAACCTACAGGGTGCCCCGTTTCGGTTGCCCCGTATAGGTTAGGTTAGGTTAGGTTACATTTGATTTTCTCAAGAACGGTGCGTTACCTTGGAATGGGAGTGGTACCAGGGGGGCGAGGGATCCCCCCCCTCCCCCCCCCCTCAAAATATTGTTACCGAATACTAAATTTTTACCAATTTTTACCAGTTTGTATATAAAAACAATAATTTGATTATCTCCAGAACGGTGCGTTACCTTGTAATGGGAGTGGTACCAGGGGGGAGGGGGAACCCCCCCCTCACCTCCCCCCTTCATTTTGCCCCCAAAATCCTGCTTCTTAATACTAAATCCAACCCTTTACGCCTGTTGCACGCCTGTCGCGAGATACGTAATCAGCCTGCGGGTCTATGTTTAGGCTAGTGCAGGATGACACTTGCGCAATGGGGTCAGTATTATCGCATTTGCCGATTAGGCAACCGGATGGTGTCAAAGGTGAATAGCAGTGAAAAAACAACAGATTTGTTTAAAATGGCCTAAATTGGGCAATTATTATACCCACATAGAAACTAGTTTGTGATGTGGTTTGACTCAGATTTAAAGGAAGACAAATCAGGCCGTGGCTTTAATCACCGATAAAAAAAATACTGGCAGGTACTGGTGTTAACGTAGATGTTTGGGAAATGTTAAATAATCGATGTCCGAGTTCTTGGAATAGTTTTCTTTTTTTTAAGTAGGATACCGTTTTTTTTCTAAGATCAGATCACTACACAATTTGTGTGAAATTTGGATATTTGACACGTCGTCGTTTCTGCAAAACGTGTGCATATACCGAACATGTATTTGGGTATACCTCTGATACATTATTTTCAAAGGATCTCAAATGCCTAAAGATTTTGAAAATGTGTACCGCGCCTTGGGAATACAGTCGTGATCCCGTTTCTTTTACGTTGTAACTGCTACACCGATTTCGATGCAATTTGTTTTTATATGTTCTGTGCTATAGGATACTTTTCATTCTGAAAAAACACCACCTGCGAACGATATCGTGAGCATTTCCCAAATAAAAAAAAAAACAAAATAATTAATGTTTCAGGCAAGCCCACAATATCACTGGGCAGGTTTTTAGGAAAAACACCACCTGCGAACGATATCGTAAGCATTTCCCAAATATAAAAATAAACAAAGTAACTAATGTTTCAGGCAAGCCGACAATATCACTGGGCAGGTCCGAACAGTATTCTCTCCGAACTGGGCACCCTGCATCTGGAGTTCACGTACCTGAGTGACGTCACGGGACGCGATGGTAAGCACTTTCGGATGAGAGCGCCCACTCGCTTGTAAGTGGGCCGATTTGATGTAGACCAACTCGAGCTACGAGTATATTCGTGTACTACCAAATAATATTTCGCCCACTGTTTTGAATTTTGTGTTTTACAATAATTACAGTACAAATTATTGGCACTTGTCCAGGGAATATTTTTATTTCGTTGTGAAATTCGAACTCACATTTTGTGTTTTAAAGCAGAGTTTATGTGTCACTCCAATAATAAAAACTCATGTTGGCGTAAACGCGAAGCAACTTAAAGTCGACAAATCAGTGGCAAGGCAATTGACCCATAAATTATTTTATGCTTTGAATTATATCACACTAATATTATAAATGCGAAAGTTTCGATGTTCGGATGGATGGATGTTTGGATATTGTTTGTTCCTCTATAACTCGACAACCACTGAACCGATTTGGCTGAAATTTGACATATAGATAGATAATAATCGGGAATGGGACATAGACTACTTTTTATCCGGGTACCACGCGAGCGAAGCCGCGGGCGGAAGCTAGTAATACATAACAGGGCTTAAATGCCTCCTAGCGCAAAACAGACACAACCAAATGTATTTCCATATATCATCTTCGATTAATTTATTTGCATAAGTAACGTTTGTATGAACAGTTTACAGGAAGAAAGTCGAGAGGATACGAGAGGTTCTGAACAATATTGAGAAGCCAGGAGACCTCTACCCGAACTTCATCAACCCACGCACCGGACAGTGGGGACAGAGTGAGTTACGTTATGTCTAGTATTGGAAATTAACTGATTCGTTCATTGCTTAGTTCACTCAATAGTCGGACCCAGTCGAATCCACCATCTTTGCCCATAGTGAGGTAGTCAACAAACAAACTCTTCCGCTTTATATATTAGTATAGATGTATATAGAATCTATTCTAATCTATACCATCTATACTAATAATAAAGCGTAAGAGTTTGTTTGTTTGAACGCGCTAATCGCAGGAACCAGTCTGATTTGAAAAATTATTTCTGCATTTGATAGCTAAACTCTTGAGGAAGGTTATATGCTATTTTTCATCATCATCATCACCATATTATACTATCACTTCGGGGGCAACGCCGCGAGGTCGCTGCTAGTCTATACTAATATAATAAACCGGAAGAGTTTGTTTGTTTTATGATTTGTTTGTTTTATTGTTTGATTGAACGCGCTAACCTCAGGAACTACCTAATGTGTACTAGCTCTAAACCTTATTTATTATCCAGGGCACATGTCACTGGGAGCTCTCGGCGACTCATTCTACGAGTATTTACTAAAGGCGTGGCTGGTGTCGGGCCAGACCGACGAGCAAGCGAGGATTATGTTCGACACCGCTATGCAGGCGGCGCTAGACAAGATGCTACGGGTCGCGCCTTCGGGGATGGCCTATCTGGCAGAACTGAAGTATGGAAGGGTTGTGGAAGAGAAGATGGACCATCTATCCTGCTTTGCTGGTAAGTCATGGTTTGATATGTTTTCTAAAGGCGCTAACTCTTGTTGGGCCAGCCTATGCCAGCTTAGGCGAGTGCGGGCGAGAAGGCGAATATTCAAGGCGAGAGCGATAGAGAGGCAGTGCGACCCTGGGCCGACATGTAGCCTTTACAGATAAACCTCTCTACTTATAAAATTCTGTTAAAATTGAAACACCGTTTATACAATTGCTATCCTTTTTTGTTAGATAGTGTTAGATAATGATGACAGAGCAAATCTTGAGCATTACTTAACCAGTGTTTTAAGACCCACATTCATGATTTTCTGAAGGGCGAAATTCTTATACCATCTCGCGTCGTCAGAAAACCATTTCCGAGCAGACCCTTTCAGTGGACAGTTCGTGGATGCGTTTAGCTAAACTCCTAAATATGTCAAGTTGTACTTTTAAATGAGTGTTGCTAAAACCTACTAGGCCATACTTAGAGTAATCTGCAAGGCAAAAGTGGCCACGTTTGATTTGATAGAATTGGGTAAAATGGATTCTATAGAGAACTGTCAAACAATTTCCTATACGAAGCACAAAAAAAATTCATGAATAAAGCACTTATGAAGCATATTATGAAACATATTATGAAACACATGAATAGTGGCCACTTTAGCTGAATGTTCTGAGGCTTTCTATTAGAGCCCAAGCCCTGGCTTAGGTATCTCCAGAGTTTATTTTTAGCTTAGTCACCACCTATGAGTAAGTTCCAACCACCTCCAAAACTGGGCGTAATTTAACTCACCCTCTCTGGATTTTGTTATAAAATTCACATTAATTTCCAGGTGGTATGTTCGCACTGGCTTCAACGACACTGGACAACTCTCTATCGGAGCGATACATGGACGTAGCTCACAAACTTACTAACACATGCCACGAGAGCTACGCACGCTCGGAGACCAAACTTGGACCGGAGGCATTCAGGTACACTAAAATATCCATAACGTAACTACCCGCGCGAGTTACCTTGAGACCTGGGGCCCTAGCCATATTACACTATCTATCGTCGCGATAGAATAGAAACACTTCAAAATGTATAGGATTTGACGTTTCAAGATGATGAGTCACGTGGTCAGAACGTCAATTCCTATACATTTTGAAGTGTTCTATTCTACAGCGACGATAGATAGTGTAATATGGCTAGGGCCCCTGACTTTTTGAAGTTTGCGCCAAAATACAGATCGCGATACTTTGCGCACTGTATTTATGTAGTAATCAGTCTCACGACTATAACATCACATTCGCTTATTTCTTTTGTAGGCCGATTCTACTAAAAAACTTTTCATCAACCAAAGTAAAACGTCAACTATAACCCTAGATTTCGTTTTGTTTCATAACTGATATAACACACCTAACACATAACTGATATACTACTTACATACTTTTTTGTAAATTTATACATAGAAAACACCCAGACCCGAGACAAATATTTGTAGATCATACAAACATTTGTCCCGCTTCGGGGATCGAACCCGCAATCTCGTACGTCTCAGGCGGGCCTTCACCCACTGCGCCACAGAGGTCTATGTAGCTATCGCTACCGAAGTTATATATAAACTATCTATTTTCAGATT
Organism: Camptogramma bilineatum; assembly: GCA_958496255.1. Taxonomy (NCBI): domain Eukaryota; kingdom Metazoa; phylum Arthropoda; class Insecta; order Lepidoptera; family Geometridae; genus Camptogramma; species Camptogramma bilineatum. The sequence continues at coordinate 12,317,944 of OY292458.1, forward strand.
CTCTGGCGCAGTTGAGGCGCGAGCGCAGAAGACCAACGAGAAAGTTTACATCCTACGGCCCGAGACCTTCGAGAGCTATTTCATAATGTGGCGACTAACCAAGGAGCAGAAGTACCGTGACTGGGGATGGGAGGCGGTTCAGGTATTGTATTTTTTTACGTTTTTCCGTTCAATTTTTTTCAATTTATCTCTTTAAGAGAACCTTGCTCGGACTTCAACGAATATTTAAAAAAAACTGGCTTCCGCCTACTCTATTGCGTAACCTATGTCCTATACCCGGTCATCATCTATCTATATTTTAAATTTCAGCTAAATCGGTTCAGTGGTTGTCGAGTTATAGAGGAACAAACATACCTACATCCATCCAAACATCCAAACTTTCGCATTTATAATATTAGTGTGACTAGCTTCCGCCCACGGCTTTGCTCGCGTGTTACTCGGATGAAAAAGGAGTAAAAAAAGTAGCCTATGCCCAATTCCTGATCATTATCTATCTATATTTTAAATTTCAGCAAAATTGGTTCAGTCGTTGTCGAGTTAATAGAGGAACAAACATAAAACCATCCAAACATCCAAACTTTCGCATTTATAATATTTAGTGTCAAAAACATTCAAAGTTCAAATATCATTTATTCAGTAGGACCGCTATGACCACTTTAAATCGTCTTAAGAGCTAGGTGATTCTACTCCTGTTCTTTCGCGACCAACAACGTGAATAATCAGGGCAACAAACACGGTATGGGGCCTAGCTTTTCGGTGATCCATCCGCTTAAATCTAAATAGTCAAGTGTAGAACAAACATACATATTATCCAAGCATCCATCTAAACATCCAAACTTTCGCATTTATAGTATTAATGTGATATTATTAAAATTGTGAACAGGCGTTGGAGAAGCATTGCCGCGTGGAAGGCGGCTACACCGGCCTCGTGAATGTCTACCAAGCCGAGCCGCAGGGAGACGACGTCCAACAAAGCTATTTCCTCGCTGAAACGCTCAAGGTAAACTTGTAACCAACTAGCTTCCGGCCGCGGCTTCGCTCACGTGATACCTACCCGGATTTTTATCCGAAAAACAAAAAAAAAATTAAAAGTAGCCTGTGTTGTTAGGTAATAAACTATGTGTATTCCAATCCAAGTTTCATTAAAATCCGTTCATTAGTTTTTGTGTGAAAGAGTAACAAACATCCATACATCATATATTCTGCGGGTATGGCCGGTTAAGTTAAAAGGATCGATTAGGTGCTGGAAAGCCTACTACATCCCAACAATGTCCAAAGCACAGTGTCATTTGATGTTCATAACAAATTAATTTGATTTCATTGAAAATGAAAAGCCTTATCAAATTTTTCAATTCCGACGGGATTCGAACTCGCAATGTTACCTAAGTGTGGTTTAACACTATAAAAAATATAATTTGTTTTCATCTTTCAGTACCTATACCTACTATTCGCTGACGATTCCCTGCTACCGCTCGACGAATGGGTTTTCAACACAGAAGCTCACCCTCTACCAATCAAAGGCAAAAACCCACTCTACCGTCTCGCCAACAACCTGCCACAATCGAACGAGGAAAACCAACTCTAATTTAAACTAGAATAGATAGTTGGTTTTGAACAATGAGTTACAACAATATCACTAGAAAATAACCGCAAACTGAGCCGCGGTGCTCACCAACTGAGCCGAGGAATCCAAACTCGAACTTGGTGATACACCATCCTGTCTGTCGTCTAATCGTGGATTGGCATGACAGTAATGGAGTGAACGCAATTAAACTTAGAAGTATTCCTTAAGGGATATGCTCGAAATATGGCACAAAATTCTAAAAAAAATCACACGTCTAAACCTCTTTTCGAACTCGAGACGCACGGTTAAAAATCGACTTTATTCCCTCGATGTTTGGGTTTTAAATGTTTTCAGCACAGTTTTCAAGCCTCGCCTACTTCAGCACACCTTTCGTTAGGACATTTTCTATTAAAAGTCGACTATCCCTCGATGTTTGAATTTTAATTGTTTTCAGCACTGTTTTCAAGCTTCGCCTCGCAGCGCACTTTTCGTTGGGTCATTAGTGCAAGGAATACTTTCATGTTTATTTGCGTTTAATGCAGTAATGTCACGTCCACAGAGAGAATAGTGTATGGCCTCCTTAAAAACGATTGTTGAACAGCTCCTGTTGTCATGTAATGCATTTTGATAAATCAGTGACAGTATGCGAGTTTGTTCAATTTGTACAAAAATGCGAGTCTAATTTGAAGGAATGCTGACATGTTTTTGCTAATAATAATGGCTGTATATCTCAGAATCAGGTGATTGCAGACGATATTTTGGTGATATTAAGAAATTTAGCCTGTCTTGTCACTAGGCAAGTTCAACCCGTGTTATTCATAATGGAATTATAGATATGCCATTTATACTCATTGGCATGACTGACAAGGTAAATCAATTTCATTCAAGACTCAGGTGAATATGATTAGGGTAATACCCAAATACTGAACCGCTACTCAAATATTTGAGACGTACATCTATTTGAAACGTTACTCTTCAGAGTATTGACAGTTAATGTCAATGATAAGCACCACTTAAACTAAGTAGCGTTTCAGTATTCGTGTGTCTCTTGTTTCATATTTTGCATTTATAATCGCTGAATGCTGTATATCAGAGGTAAGTTACAAGTAATTATTTGAGTGTAGTCAAATCTTGGAATGGCCGCATACGAGCCACAAAACGCCGCTACCGACCTATTTCCTGTAGTTTTCATATATTTTGTATAGACGCGCCGCACACGTGTACTATAGCTGCAAAATATATGAAAAGTCGCTGTCGCTGACGTTTTGTGGTCGGTGGCCTGTTTGCGCCGAGCTTTACCGCTCCACTTATAAACTCCACTCAACTTCTGTCAAAATTGAAACACCGTTTAAACTTATGCCATTCCTTTTTGTTAGACAGGGTGAATCTTGAGCATTTAACCGGTGTTCAAGCTGAGAGGCGAAGTAAGGCATTTAGAGACTCGTAGACAGTCTTTCTATCGTCCGATAGTTTGGTCGGGCTCTATCACTATGAAGATGTATGCAAGTGCGCACACTACAACGATTCAGTATCGGCCATCATGGGCGTAGCTATAGCTTTGTTTTGGGATAAAATATCAAGGGGGGGGGGTTCAAGAGTTCAAAAATACAAAGATTGACTAGGTTTCCCCCCAACTTACTAAGGTTCAAGCCCCCCCCCCCCCTTCAGACCTCCTAACCCCCCCTCTTATATACGCCCATGTTTGTACTAGCAGCCCAACCCGTCCCAAACTATTGGCCGAAAGAAAACTCTGCAGTCTATGCGGGTTCACAGGGAATGTACACAAGACAAGGATTTAGAGAATGTTGTGTCTTTGTCACTACTAGTGACAAAGACACAACATTCTCTAAATCCTTGTTAAATTCACAGATTTGAGACAAACGTGAGTATCTATTCGTTTTATTACATCCTCGGAGCTAATAAAAAGGCCGTTATTCGTGAATGTGTTTCATAGTGTGAATTGTATTGCAATTCAGCTAAAGCAATTCCTCTTTAATTTCGTATAATATTAGCTGAATCATACGCAATTCAATTCACAGCAGAATCTATTTGGCGTTAAATTGCGATTCACACTATGACACACATTTTGATTCATGAATAACGGCCTTTTTAGCTCCGCAAAAAAGATATAGTGCGGTACCAGACTACATTACGTTACTTCCAATCACATTTTCAAATTATATTGCAAAAGTATCCTATACTCTTATGAATAAATATTAAGTCTCATGTCTGAGTTTTATGGTATATCCTAAATAAATGTAGTCGGTCCTAGGACTCTGAGAATAGTGCAAATAATGAGTAAATGTAATGTTATCAACCCAATCATGCTAAAGGTGTTCACCCCACATAACAGCGTACACAGCGTATATTTGTCATGCATTTTAACGACTAAGAATCAACGTCGTAGTATGATCGTGTGTAGTGGGCATGTACCCTAATATTGACATTGCTCAAGTCAATTAGCGAAGAATGAATGTTACTTGTAGTGCAATTGTAAATAATAATTAATAAATAAATAGTGTTTACATTATTAAATCAGATTTCAATTCTATAACCTTTCCCTCTCATTGATAAGTGACAATGTAATATATTGAAATAGAGATAAGCCTCAATTTTAAAGAGAATGTTACTTTTATGTAAACGCAAAGAAATTGTTGTCTTTTAACTCTTTAGATTAATTATTTGGGCATTATCAACAGTCGCACAAAATACATGTTAAAAAACATCAAAAGATTTTGTTTAAACATTTACAAAATCAATGATGTAACCAGTAAGTACCTACTTAGTAATATTTATTTGTATGTAGGGTTCATTTATTTAAAAATAGTTATTTTTAATTAACATGTTTCCAATTATAATTTTTATCATTGTATTTATTAAATTTATTAATCATAACTCTTTTGTTCTAGTGCGTGAATAAGATCTCGTATTTATAAAACTATATTTTCAAAATATGTAAGTATCTATAATTAATGTACCATAATAATTTGGTTTAAATGTGACAAACATATCTTTTAAAGTTTGTAGCGTAATAATAAATTAAGAAAATATTTAAGATGCTGCAGGCAGGCCTACAATGCAATACAATACTTAGCTTGATGAACAGAAAATTGTAGGCATTTTGTAATATACTAATTTTCTTCAATCTACGAGTATACTCTACTAACCTTCTTACTACAATTTTCTGCTCACGATAAAAAAAATCTCTATTACAATACAAAATGACAACCTATTTTATTTTCGCACCTGTTATTTAAGCATTTAATATCATTTCGAATTAGAATTAAACCTTTAATTAATTTACCTCAATTCAATTATTATTGTCTGCACATTAATTACATTTGGGATCAGATATCGATGAGATTAGCAAAAAGATAATATTTTGTACATTATGTATATAACAACAATAGCGTTAGATAATTTAGCTTTAGGTTTCCGTGTGTAGGTTTATATAATTGTTAATTTTGCTAGCGGGCGTGTATGTTGTACCTATTTGTTTTATATTTGTAATTAGTATAAATTGTAGTGACGTGAAATAATACTGCCAGGTTGTTGAGTATGTATAGTACATATTCGGTCCATTGTAACATAATATAATAGAGAAATTTCTAGATAAATAACGCTTAGGTTATCGTCTCTACAAGACGATTTGACGGAAATTACAATGTATCGAATTTGTATTTAAAACTATTCGCATGTTGCATAATAGTTAATAATGTCCGTTATATATTATAGAAAAATAACTGGAACAGGGACTAAATAATCAATAAATATCAACATCAGAAAAACATCCAATAATCTTCAAGTAATTCGATTTTCGTGTATCCATCTCTTTCTTTTCGATTATTAGTTGGTGTGTAATCTATCTCATTATGTCGATATAATATTCCGGCATTCCCATTTTATCTAGGTCACTTGTAAATTACAAGTTTTAATTGTAACAGAATGTGAATTGGTAAAAAGTGAACTGCTCACATGCGTTGTTTTTGGCTAAAAATAATATCTGAGCGACCGAGCTTCGCTCGGGTGAAAATACCGAGAAAACGAATTTTCCCATATATGAGACCTATAGATTTATCGCCCCCGTAAACTCCCACAGCGAATTTCATCGAAATCGTTAGAGCCGTTTCCGAGAACGTGAATAACAAACAAACAAATATACTGACAATATTGCTCGTTTAATATTATAGAATAGGATGTGATATCTTTAATGAAAAAACAAGCAAATTAGAAGAACTTAAATTAGGTACCGAATACCCGAGTCTTCCGTATGTTGGGGATACGTGATTATTTTTTGTGATTATCAAATACTTACTTTTAAAATCAATAGTTTACCAGGTTCAAAGTAAGTTTAAAATGTTTATCAATCAATGCTTCTTTTTGTGGCAAAGAAAGAAGTCTAATTTACTCAAAAGTATTTAAAAGCTTGAAAAATTCGACGCATGTGAAACAATTTAATATCCACGCTATCGAACTCGTTATATTGGATCGTACTGCCTGTTATATTTATTGTGTAATGTTTGTATGAAGTTGTAGCATTTTAAATAATAATGTACATTTTTCGGTTATTATTATTAATAAACCATGTTTACAAATCCGTTTATTTTATTTACAATTTTACAAAACTGTAACATAATAAAACAAAGTCAGCAGGGCGATTCACACTTCTCGGAACCTATTCCGAATTCGGAAAATGACGTTTCTTTCTTTCCTTAATTGCACCCAATAACCTTGAAACACCCATGAGAAACGTTATAAGCATACTGTAAACAGGATTTTTACCATGTTTTTTTAGATTCTTGGTCTGATTTTTTTTCCAATTAAGTATTGCAAAAACTTACGATTTGATTTGTTAAGTTACTTTGGGAAAAGTGTTCCTGGTGGAAAATAGAGTCGATTAAAGATCACCTTTTTTTTTTCAAAAATATAAAATGCAATTATTTTTTCTTCAAAATAAACCTATTGTTTCGTAAGAATAAAACTTTTGAACTACAAAATAAAAATTAGCTAGGTACCTACCCCAAAAAATTGCCTGTATACACAAATTCATCATCGCCTAACCAGAACCGCTGAAACTAGAACACTGAAATTTGGAAGGTATTTCCCTCCTTTTTATAATAAAAGCTCCCACACTAAGGCAGGATTTTTGTTTGGAACTTTTTAACGCGTAGTGCGATTTGCTTGAAACTCGTTAAATGCAAAATAAAATGGACACATCTTTCAGAAATTTTTGAAACAACCCTTAAAAAGGCTTGAAATGGGATGTCAAGTGAGGTGTCATGTATTGGAGCTTTTTAAGCCAGATTTCAAGCCAATCGGTGCGATTGGATACTGTAACTGTAAAATAAATGGACACGTGTTTCAGGAAAATTTAAGAAAAAAATTGAGTCCGGGCTGTAAATACAGACATGGATGAAAAAAAAATGTATTTTCTCCTGCAACATAAAGCTTAAAAACATGGTTGTAGCTTTGTATTCATTATATTCAGTTTTCTGACATTTTATCATCAGTAGGTGATAATTAAATTTGTTTTTCTGATAACGTTTATTACTATTGGGTATTTATAAGCTCATTAAACGTTTCGCGCTGTTGGACATTTATCTACCTAGACCTCTGATCAGGAGGGTTTTAATCTATGTATTAATAATAAACAGAAGTTCTAGAGCTCAGATAGCAGAGAAATGTCGTGTCGAACATTGTTTTAAGTGAAACATTAAAATGATAATTAAAACCATATTTTTGTTCTCAGTTTTTCATTACACTGTGGGATATTATTTGGACGTGGATATTATTGATAGTAGGTAATAATTCTACTGAAGACGCAGGAACTTATCCAATGACTAATGCTACTGCAGAAGTTGCAGAAGTACAAGGTAAACTATTTTAAACTTATTCTTCAAAACTTAAAAATTTTAACTTTTAAAACTTTCGTTACACACGGGAAGTTTTTGTTGTAATAAATTATTTGTTTTGTTTGAAACGTCTTAAACGTCATAGATCAGACGTTCACAATGTAGCATCAACAGTGAAATAATAGGCAAAGTAAGTAATTTGGCGTGTTTCGGCTACACGGAAATTCAATTTTTTCAAGAATTAAAAAAAGAGAAAAAAAAGAAAAAATCAAACTTAATTATTAAACAACTTATAAAATTAACCAGCAATGGTAGTATTTTATGCATAAAATTTAAAAATAAATCGCCAGGTTTTGACTTTCAAGTGCCTAATTTCTTCTAAGTAAATGCAACTAAATTATAGGCATAGCACACAGCAGGGAACCGTAGCGAGAACAAAAACAGGCCAAAAATCCAGCAGTGGTTGAAGCTGGGCTGCGGATGATGATGAATGAAATGACTACGATCATTATTTTGCTAAATCGTTTCGCTTGAATTCGTAGATGGCGGCGGCAGGGAGGGCTACAAATACCCTGAAGTCCAAGGTGGGCTGGAACTGCTCGCAGACACTGCTGATAGGCAAATTGCCGGAATGAACTGCCATGATGAAGGTATGTATTGTAGAAAGTACATCAAAAAGCCTCGATTTACCTCTTATAACCTTTTCACTTTCCCGTGTGTTAAATAATGTCTTATAACCTTGTCATTCATAATGGCTAGATACTAAATATATTGCCTCTTTTCATTGACATAAGAATAGTCAAGAAAAAAACATAAATTGACAAATTTTAATATGAATAATGGGGTAACTCGCAAATCTATGTCTACTTTGATTATATACCTGTCGTCTAATACCTTTCCCAGACCGAGTCAGCGCCAAATCGTAAATAGGGTGATAACCGCAGTCTATAAAGCGGGCGGCTAAAGGTAAGGCCTTCGAAGCAAATGTCGCGGCATGATTGTCGCTCTGCTAACATTTGCAAGCGCCCAATTAGGGGACGGTGGGACTTCGGCCTTGTTCCACAGACTATATACCTACTATATCTATAGGTGAGATAAGAGTGACGCCACACGAGCGTTATGTCGTCGCACCAATGTGATTTCACCCTATAGGCTGTAGGCCACAGACTTACCGACTAGGGTACCGTCTGTAGGCCTAGGTACTCTTGACACGGTAGGTACCTAATCATGTCGATTATTACAACACCTTATGCCTTGTAAACAGCTTATGTTGCCGGTAGGTAGCTTATTTCAGAGAATTAGAGATTTAAGCTGGACCATGGCCTTGTCTCCTAAGTAGGAACTACATGGTTGATGGTACAGGATCAACAATGCCCTTCGACAGTACAAACATAACAGTGATGACGCTTCGGCGTCTGTATGTCGTCGTAACGCACCGTGGCATGTAAACGTTTCGACACAGGCCGCAACTATCGTGTGGCCTCACTAATGGTAGCAAAAATGGAAGTACTTTACCTACTCAATAATACCTTGATTGACCCTATGGCGCGATGGAGTGAGTGCCCAGCCGACGAAAGACTGCGGGTTCGATTCCGGGTCCACCTGACCAACTTTGATTCAATTAAGTAGTCAATTATTGATCTCACAGGACAAAAGTTTTGAGTTTTCACAAAGATTTATTCCGTCGGAATTCCTGATAAAATTGTGAGATATTATTAGGTGCTTATCCCCCAATACTCTAATCGATTCAAACCGTAACTTCAGATGCTCAATTTCACACTTAAATTGCTATTTATAAATAGAATCAAGAAGTAGAATTCAACACTTTGGATCTGTAGAGATTTTTTTAGGTAATTACAAGCACAAACTTTACTTATTAGGTTTTTGTACACTTTAAATAAAAGTTAACTAGTTTGCTCTTGAAAATGATTAGTTTATTGTTCTAATTGAGCCACTTGAATAAAACTGTTATTTAGACACAGTCGTCACAGTCCCACTTTTTTATCACCGTGTCTAATTTCATAGGAATTTGGGAATTGGCCTTTCCATTTTGCCCTTTTAACATCATTACAGTGCTTTTTAATACCTTCGAGTAATTGAACATCATCAATCAATCACGTGGAAGTGCAATTTCGAGCATCGATCGTCAATCACATCGACGGTGATCGCATCGTTAAAATAGAACAAACACCGGTTCAATTAAGTGGCGCAAGACAATTTTCTTCATGGTGGGACGCTCCCTGTCCCCATTTCTCCTCATTTTTTTTGGGTGGTGACCAGGGTGGTGGGGTTCAGCCGGGCTACTGCTGTCTAATCCGTGGCGAAGGAGTGCCAAAACTGACGGCACAAAGCACGGGGCATCTCGCGAATACACGCGAATCACATAGCTTAGTGGGCAGCTTTAGAAATAGAAATTAGATGAAGTAGGACTTTTTCTTTGAGAAGTAGAGTCATCTCGTTTGGTTTTGTATATCGTTGTTATCATTCAAATTTATTTTGTTTTGATATAGATTTGAACACATCAGCATTTCATGAAAATAGTTTTGTAATAAAACAAAGTTGTAGTAAAGTTTCTTTGGTATAAAAATGCGGTGATACCGATTGAGACAAGAAGAGCGGCTGGACTAAAACGGTTGCAAGGCGACGCCATGAAGAAGTCGATGCAGATTCGGTTCTTATTTCTAGCAGCAGCGATGGTCGGTAAGTTATCTTGTAATTACTTAGCCAATTTATTAGGAACTCGAATATCTTATGAATCTTTTCATTAATAATAGTTTTCTTGACACTTGGGCACTCTGACTGTTCTTAAAAGTATCATAAGTGTCGTAAAGAAAAAGATAAATGGATAGATAAGAGCGCCTTTCGTGATAGAACATCACAAAGTAACTAAAGTTAACTCTATTTGTTCAAAGTTCTGAACTTTTACCCGTGATGTCTTTTTATATTTCTAAGTAGGTGACTTATTTATACAAGCAAAATATAAAGAGATTAGGTACTCTTTAGATCAGACTCACACACATCTTGCATGCTTGAACTCTTGAACAGAGAAATCTCACCCATTTGCGATTTATTAATAAATATTTATCAATGAAAAACGAAGTAGGTACGTAAAACTATAATAAAAGTGCGCTGTAGGTCGAGGTTCGATTCCCACCCAGAACAAACATCTATGTTCATCACACAAATGTTTGTCCTGAGTGGGAATCGAACCCACGACCTACAGCGCAGAAGGCAGAGCTACTACCAACTGAGCTAACTTTTGATCATTCAAAAGGTTTTCATTGCAACAAAGAATTACACTTGTGCTTAATCAAATTATCACACAAAACTCTATTTAAAATTTTACGATGTGTCTCAGAAACTGATGTAGTTATGAAAATGTTGGTCCCGTGTCAGATTGCGCCCGCTTTTGGGTCGCTTCCGGTACACCCCCGGTTAATGTCAGCTTGACGGCTTCATAATTGAAGGCTTAAAAGGTGTTAAACCCATGTTTAACTACGTTAACTTACAAAACACTGTAACTTTTCCCATCTTCGTCACCGTGTAACAGTAAACTTTAAACGTGTCATTTATGAACTACTAGTGAACGCCCGCGGCTTCGCCCGCGTGGACTACTTTTTTTTTATCCCACGGGAACCATACATATTTCCGGGATAAAAAGTCCTATGTGTTATTCCAAAACCTAAACTATCTACATTTTAAATTTCATCAAAATCGGTTAAGTAGTTATGGAGATACGTGGTAACAAACATTCACACACACACACACACACACACACACACACAGACTTTCGCCTTTATAATATTAGTAGGATGAGATTGATCTAGTGGAGTTTTGTTATAGATGACGTCCACACTCCGACTTGAGTCTAAGCTAAAATATAGATTTATGTATCATCGTTTGAGAGACGTTTTATGTTGTATTTCAGGCTCAGAAAAAGGGATTTAGAGGAGCATTCAAACAGTAAAAATAGGTAGGAATCTACAATATGGATATTCAAATATTTGGGCCAAATATTGTGTAGAATATACATAATGTCTACGAGTGGTTGAATTGATGATTGATGACAGTCTTTGACTTTCAAATGACGGTCTGAAGACTAAGAGAATCCTGCAGGTCGTGAGCCTGTTTTTATTTTACCATATTTTTACTAAATTGAAGTCGATTTTGGTTTTAAAAACTAGTCCGTGATAGATCCAAGCGATCGAAATAACAAGCTAACGAGGAAACAAAAAAAGGAATGAAATTGTCGTTCGTTACCTGACATCCGCTCCTCACGACAACCTGCCTGTGCGAGTGGCTCATCCCAGGAATTAAAAAGGGATAGAGACCAGATCCTGGGGATATTAAATGTTAAATCATCTGTGGCATTGGTATTAGTAATTATTTTATATTATTCTATCGAGGGGCCTTCTTGGGTGCGAGCGTGGGAAATATGGGACGCTGGTGTTCCTTCGTGATTAGGAGTACATGAGATAGTAGGAGGTGCGCAGGACGAGCTGAGAGGGAGGTTTTGGTTTTATTTTAAACTCCTCTGCGCGCGGGTGGGATGCCTCGCACGTCGCGTGTAGCAAGGACGAGCTAATACGAGGACACGTGTCCACCCACAGCTGAGTTCGTTGGACTTATACCGATATATCTCGGGCTGATCTATTTTTAATTTAGTTACTTAGGTATCTACTATTCATTTAGAATTTAAATTATCAATGTGATCTAGAGATCGAATTAAACACCAATTTTTTCTACTGATAGAGTGGACTAAAGTCATAATGGTTCCAAAGAGACGGTCATGTCACACGACCAAACTATCACGTTGGAACCTTTTCTCGTATGTTTTATTGAGTGTATCGAAATAACAATTTGCATTACTTTGTCATCTGCAAAGGTCGTTTCGTGGGCATCCACGGTCATCGGGCCTAACGGCTGGAGGAGTTATTTCATCCGTAAAACGAATCCATAAACCCTGTGAGGCGCGCCGCCACTCCCTGACATTTAACCGGAGCCCATAAAAAGAAATATCTACCAGGGTAGCATAGAGTTTAGGCTTGCGAAAGGCCGCGCCCTTACGAACGCCCCACTAACCTGTTTATATGTGCCTCTTTCAGCGTTCACTTTGATTTTAACAGCTTTTGATTTTATGATAGGGATAATGTGCGAAAGCTTCTACAAAGCACTTACCTATATTAACCCTGAAGGTCTTTATTCTTCCTTTACTTACTGTGTAGTCGGCATTCTATAAGCCTATGTCCACATGCAACAGTCACATACCAACCTCAGAAAACATCAAAGGATCCACAGAAAAAGACCATTCGTCTGGCCAAAATGGGCCAAAATGGTAGATGTCACTTTATGAATTGTCTGGGTGTGGGGTATTGGTTGTCTGATACTCGTAGTTTTTGATACTGAAACATAACTACATAAAATCACGCCTCTTTGCCATGGGGAGAGAGACCAGAGATCCAGAAGCCACGAATTTCCACTTGCTACTATCCTAACACACATCTTTCGCCTCATTTACTATCACTACATTCTTCATAGAAGCTCGCTGGTTTAGGGTACTTTTGACTTGGAATCTTTTCGAAAATGTCACCAATTTGGTTCAAATATTTTCGCCTAGGTCTTCCTTCCCCTTCCAGCTACTCCGTTCACACTCGCCTTTGATACTGCACTACTTATGTAGTACTTCTATGGGATCAGGACCTTGTATGTCATTGTAGATAATACTAGCAATAGTACAAACCTTAGTGGTTTTTAATTGCTAAGATATTCATTGTTCTTTTTTATTAAATTGTAAATCATTAATAAAAAATAAAAAAATGTAACAGTTGGAACATAAAAGTCCATTTACTTGGTTTATTTGACTTTCCGGTCTCGAAAATACGATCATTGAAAGAATATAAAAAAAGTTTCCTTAAAAAGTCAAGGTACTATCCCATTCGACACCAACAACACGGCTCTCATGAGTTGATCATTCTTATATGTCCTTATTGTGTGTGATATTAGTGCTACTATACTAGACCTAAGATCTATATAAAAATGCCCATTGTCCTTTGAGTTGTCTGTATCATAATACGATTATCGCATCGTAATCATCAATGCGACTATTGCTAGCAATAACCGCTACGAATTTTGCGGGAAACTATCTTCACCCAACTGACCCATAAATTATAATTTCGCAAATCGTAACTGGTACATTCGACCAGCGAGCCTCCCCAGTGACCCAGTGCGGGGTGCGTGCGGGGTGACAAATGACCCATTGTCTCCCTTTATTGCCGAAGGGTTGCTTGATGGCCGACGGGCCTGATTTGTTTGTTTTACGCGATTCCGGAAATAGTTTGCAGAGCATAAAATAAATGGTTACCTACTTCGCTGATTTGAACGGATTTTCAGTTTAGTACGTTTTTTATATTGTAAGGAAAAAAAAACTTGGCCTTTACATCTTTGCTAGATAATTTAGGGACACTTATACAGTGTCAGGAGGCAATCTTTGCCTACACTTAACGGGACACTGTAGTGCCTGGGACATCATTGTTTGAGATGGAGTAGGCTTGCCCAGCACCTAAACCATCCCCTCAGCTTAACCGGCCATATCCACAGGAAAGACATGGTCAATACTATCTAAAATAACATGAAAATCTCTTTGTGTACAATCTGTTTTATATATTTGTGAATTATATTTAATAAGTATTATTGTAGTAAATATGACTAAAATGGTTTATGGGCTTGAACGTTTTTTTTATTTAAGTAAGTACAAGAAAAATAAGGGCTTTGTCGTGGGCTTGAACATGGGATTGGAATACGTGAAAAGGCGGGCATATAGTAAATGCTTAGACCTTTTTATCAAAGATCATAAGGTCAAATCCAAAACTGCATCTAATTCGATGATTTTCTTCGGAAAGTTGCGTGACTTCCCGAATTCGGAATACATTCCGAGAAGGTCTGAATCGCACTGCTGAAGGCCTAGCGATACTCCCAGAGGCAAAGCTCCAAACTTTAGGTGTTGGTCCCGAAAGAACGGAATTAGAATCACCTAATTCATAAGACGATTCAATGTGATCCCAAGGGAACAAATTAAAAATTTCAGCCAAATCGGTTCAGTGTCGAGTTATAGAGGAACAAACATACTTCCATCCATCCATCCATCCATCAATCCTAACATCCAAACTTTCGCATTTATGATTATTAGTGTGATAGTGTGATGTGATGGGTAACCTATCAATCTTTCGAAAAACGATACACCGAGTTTTGAAATCCATAAAACGTTTGATAGAAACTCGAAATCCAGATACTATGTTTTACATAATTTTATTACTCCGATAAAACGTTTCACAGAAGTCTCATTTGACAGAAACACTAATGCCAGATTATCAGTTCGTTTTTTTTTTATTCGACAACAATATCCTTATACCATATTTTAAAAGACAGAAGTAACGCTTACCAGAAAATTTCCAGCCATATAAAACCTTTTTCATCTTACTCAATTATATTATTTACGTAATTCGTGTTACTTTTCATGTTGCGTCTGTCTTACTGTAAAACGAAACGTTTTAGGTTATTATCGGTCTCAGAACCGAATCTGCCCACCCCGACTTCCACGTAGTCTTGTCTGTCCTACCCTAGAGTGTTTTTATGAACTCGGAGGCGCGAAGGGAGATGCAGCCCCCGCCCGCTGTGACAAAACGCGGCAGCAGCACGAGCTGGAGCGGCTGAGGCTGGTCGCCGCCGAAGGTGGCGACCAAACAGCCGAAGCTGCGAAGGCTCGTGCTAATGCCACGTTTTGTTACGCAAGGGCGGAGGGGCTGCACTTCCCGAAGCGCCGGAGCCGTCACAAATTCGAAATGGATGGAAGATTTAGGTTAAACTTTGATAATTTGCCAAAAGTGTTTGGTGAGGTTACTTAACCATCTAGCACAAAGTTAGTTAGAAAATGTTAAAGGTAGGTAATAAAAAAAAGTAACTAGGTACAATATTTAATAAATATCTACCTACAGTACTTCAAGCTACATAATGGACATCGGTCATTTAATTTTATGGTACCTAGTATTTATAACGCTTTGAATTATTACTAGATGGCGCTACTAGTAGGCGTTTAGAAAGATTGTATACATAATTTTGTAATAGGTCTTTCCTGAACCATGATTTTTCGGGATCACAAAATATATGGAAAACAAACATGCGGTAAAGTGAATTATCTGGATGTTAAAATTTCTGGAAAATGTTTAGATGTATTTTGTATTTCTGTCTTGTGAAAAAAAAACAAATGAAAATCTGGCTTAAGAATTTATGGAATTCGAATTCCTGTATTATGAGAAAAAAGAAATCAAAAATCTGTCAAACGTTCCTATGGATTTCAAAAATCTGTCTTGTAATTTTCGTGACATAAATACGTAACCGATGTGATGTGATATTAGTGTGATGATAGTGTGATTTATGTCAAGTGTGTACAATCGACCGAGATGACCTACGACATGACCGCACCCGCTGCGGACATTGCGTAGGTCTACGCCATTGTACGAATTGTGATATGAAATACGAATGTGTGAACCGAATTTACTAAGCTGATTCGACCTTTCAGATGTTAAAAAAAAACAATGAAAATGAGTGGTTCAGCAGTGCGATTCAGACTTCTGAAAATGCATCCGATTCGATGATTTTCTTCGGAAAGTTAACGTTTTTTCAGCGAAGAAACGGCACTAGGTTAGGTCGTAGTATCCAAAATAATTGTTCCAATATTTCTTCAATACCACCTGCACTAAACTGATGAATTCAGCTCAGTTCAAAATTCAAATACTTCGGGACAAGCGGTTCACACAAGTGGCGTAGATCGACGTTCTTGATAGATCTTGAAGTTAAGCGGTCACAATTTGTACGGGTGGCCGGTAATGGCATTAATAACTGAAAGCTGCTTCGGAGGGCACGTAAAATTGTCGGTTTCGGCTTTTAAGTCGTTAAGCTACGACGGAGGCCTACAGACAGCCTAAACAAAAACCCCGTCAGCAGAGTTAGTTACTAGCACATCCGAAAGAACGAGTGGTTCACCCTCCGAGCGTCGCACGAGTGCATCGACTGTGTCGGCCCGCGGTGAATGCACTCTCTCACTGCAACGCACTGCCCCTTTTGTATCTGTGTGCAACCTGATAATGTTACCAACACAAGTTGTTTTTGGTTGGATTTATCAAATTTTAACTCGCCGATCGATAAGTAACTTACCTACCTAATAGTTAAAATTACGATGAGTTCCGAACATCAAACTCGCTATGTTGTTTTGATATAAATAGAATCTGTTGTGAAGTAATGAAACGAATATCAGCTTTATATAGTTAATTATTAGTATAGGTAAAAGAAACTGAGAAAAAAAAATAGATCTTAAGCTGGATTCGACCAAAAGTCATATTACTCCAGAGTAACTAGCCGACATAATTCGAAATACAATTGTTATAAAGCGCAACCGAACATTATTAGTGCATACAAATTATCCTGGTTATAAGGTTTCAACTTTACAATGTCAAAATATTCAAACAAACAGTAGTTTACTCTCGAGTAAATACTTAATCCAGTTTGGTCGAATCCAGCCTTAGTTGATCATGTGTACCTAAAGCTGCGTCCAGAATGTTCTTTTGCCCGTACCGTATCAGCGCCAACACGTCGCGATCCAAAAACGCTAATTTGGACGATGCGTTTATAATTAAAGCTTTTTATTTTTGAATAATAATTACAATAAGTACATCAGTTTAATCAAATTCTTAGCTTCATGCCGTACTCTTCTTTCTCGATACATGTATAGTATACCTATTTTGTGTAAAGCTCACGTTGCTAGATGGGGTGTCTGTCCCTATAATAAATGTGTTACCTCCTTGCCAATAAAATCGATTCTATTCTAATAAAAAGTTTTTGACTAACGATCAATTAAGCATCTTTTGTGGTATTTCCAACCACAATTATCTGTTAGTAGCTGGCTATTTCGAACCACCTCCATCTCTTCAGTTTGCTGTGCGCCTGGTGCAGTGGCCGCGCGTCCTGGGCCGCCTCGCTGGCCACTTGGCAACCAGACAGACAAACAGACACGGCCGTGGCCCACATACTGACCACTTCACATACCGGGCCCGACCGACCGCAGACAACCTCACAGATAAATCTCAAAATATAAACATACCTACGCAATATTGATTACTGTAATCAGAAATGTAAATTACAGTTTCGCTCGCAACATTCCAGGTTTTTGTAGCGCTGTACTTATCAAGAGGACTTGAAAACAAGCAGTTAAGTATGTTGGAAACAACCATGTTATAAAACAGTAGGTACTTTTTTTAAATAAAATACTTACTTAATGTTTTAATTTGTGACCCATCGAGCTTTTTTCGATGTTGTGACCCAAAAAGTTACCTAGTGCTACACGGAAAAAAATAATAGTGATTTTTCTTCTTATTGTTTCCATAATCGCTACAAAATAATTCAACATATTTTGGAAAGTTATTTGTATGAACTGAATGTAATGATTTTATTTTCAATTCTTAGATCATAAGTCTATAATAAATAGCCTTCTATGCAGTGTTGATTATATTTCATTACTAGAACCTGCATTTCTTTCCAACCTGCTCCTATTCTCAATCTGGAGAATTATGTTCATCTTCCTTAGCATGCCTAATAAGTGAGAGCAACGAAACCGGGCAACCATAAAAGCTTGAAAGGTTATTTCAGAGATTGTAGACTATTTTCGATTCATGGATCACTGGTACACTGACCACGCGGTTTCCATAACAACACCCACGTGAAAAAGTACCCCGCCCATCCCGATGAAAGGGACGTACTCAAATTCCATTCCAACACTTGTTCATGTTTATGCGGCCCTGGTACAAGCGGATTGTAAGCTTTCAGGATAGGAATTGCGAGCAGTCTCCAGCACATTCTTTAATCCGGATTCTATCCAACTTTGTAACATAGCTTGACATCTCTAGCATTCGTTGTTAGCTAGCTATACCAGTAATCAGTATGTAACGATGATACAATGATGAGAGTCGAATGAAGGAGAATTCTTTCAATATTCATAAGGACAATAATGATGACTGTTCCGAAAGCCGAAATTTGGGGGGGCACTACACCCTTGAAACTCTTATTTATTCTGTGTCATTCTTTTCTTGTACCAAACAACCTCCGGTCGTAGTATGCTGCCCTAATACATATTCGATCTAATTACGCATAACATTCGTTTTTTTTCGGATTACGAGTTTTTTTTTTGTGTTTACATTGAATATAATTTATGTACGGGCGTTTCGAATTTATTTTACACGTAGGTAGGTATGTATGCCGTGTTCGTGCGTATTAGTAGTATGAAGCACAGTGAGGGTGTAATTTAATTTACTATGATAAACGGTGTTGTATTTTTTTCGTAATTCTAACCTAAGAGTACCTATAACTTATTTGGAGGTTAAAGCAGTAAAAGTTTTCTGCACACTTTCCGATCAGTATGTGCTTTTAAGTTGGATGAGAGGGAAAACGACGACATCTCCCATCTCATGCGTCCCGCCCCAACGCATCCCTATCCGGTTTCATTCACCTGCCGGAACCAATATACCGTACTCTATAGCTTCGAACTGTATTAATGGAGTATCGATTTCTGGTCGAACGAACTTCTCTGCACCCATGATACCCTAGTGCTTTCCGAACGGTTCGACATTATCGGTGATCGCCGATACCTTTCCAATAGCTGGAACATCGACAATAGTGATTGGCCAATACACACCACTATTCCCTCTTATTGCATTTAGAAAATATATGTACTTATACTAATTGTTAAGCACCTACCTATTTATGTTGACGTGTTTCCTTCGAACTTTAATGCTCGAGTGATCTAAGAAACAGTCAATTAATTACTCATGTAGGTACCTACTTCATGGGTTTACGGGATTAGGGGTTTAGGGCATTTATTATGGTGCCCCTCCTTCAGCTTATAAGCCAAGTCAATTTGAACTTTATGTCCATTTAAATATGGTCGACATGTTTTCATTTACATCCGTGTTTTCCGAATATATCCGACAGCAGTGTGTGATTCCCCACAAAACAGAATGCGACCGAGGTGTCATCTGTGCCGAGGTGCACGTCATAAGCGCAGCGATGACCAGTCATCGCTAAAAATATCAATATATTTATTTGTTTGCGATAAAGTTGAGATTATGAGTATTGTTCATTTCCAAATGACTTTTCGTCAACCGTTTTTGTAATTTTATGCGAAATTTTCCGATGTCGTACGAAAACCATTCTTTTTCTGGTTTTACTGTACATTGTATTTAAAAACAAAACCGCAAATTGGCTCGGTATAATTGTATTTTTGAGTTTTAATTTTTTAAGTGTTGAATATCACCTGGTTTCACTGAAAGTAAAAAGTCTTATCAAAATTTTTGATTCTGACGGGATTCGAACCCGCATTGAAACAATCAATCCTCCTCAAGCCACTCGGTCATGGATTAAAACTAAAGCGACATTTCTCGTCATTTGACTCAATGCAACTTCGGACAATGAGTGTGAGTGAATGAGTTCACTTTGTGGCGCCTATCGGTGCTAAAAACCGACAATATCATTATTATTGAGAGTTCATGCTCTCTATTTTTGACCCGACGCATATGGATTCCGTGGCCGAGTTGGTTAAGGCACTCCGGCTTGAGGAGGATCGCTTGTATTTTTAAGATCCCACAAAATATCCGCCCTTCCGCCCTAAGCCTACCTTCCGGCCATCTTGATCCCATGGAGGCGGATCCGCACCAACACCGCGCACAAACGTACCAGGCGACCAGAAGTTCTTAGAGGGTCACAATCAACCATGTGATAGAAGGCTGATGTATGGTAAAGTACCTAAAGAAAGTCTTTATGGAAAATGAATCATACATAAGCAAAAAATAACAATATTTGAATGTGTCTGAACCGTATGATGCAGATTATAAAATACTTGAAAACTTAAGTATCCGAAAATAAACAACTGAGAATTAAAATAACGTTTTAATTCATTTTATTTTAAATTTACTTACTTACGTGTATTTTTTGGGTTGAAGAAATAATAATTATAAGTACTTAATCGTGGTCGGCCATGAAAATAAACAATTTACACGACATGTTCGAGCAAACATGGCAATTTGCAACAAAATAATAATTAAATATGCTTCGATAAGCAAAGGGTGTCTAAAATTAAAGGCCATATATGGAAAATACATCACTCTAGCACGGTTTCAAAAAGGCTGGTTGAGACTTGAGAACATTGTTTATTCTGTGCATTATCACAGTGTGACCGTTCATGTGGTTCGTTCATTGACTGTGTCACTCACGGCCAAATAACACTACGTCACTGCGTGTTGCAATAACATTTCAATAACAAGACAGCTCAGAATAATATTTTCTTTCATCTCTTTTCTTCACCGAAATAAAAATGAAATAAAAACTATGTCCCGTAGGCAGATAAGGAACCGGTGCGTGTCGTCTTGCGTAACATTCTCTCTGTCGATTGGCCGGTCTTGCCGTCTAACCACGCCCCGTGCGTGCCCAAACCTTGGAATTCGACAGGCCCTTGAGAAGCCCTTTTCTCATCTCTTCATTACTTATGTTCTCCTGGTGACTTGTGTTATATTATAAATAATTTAAAGGGCTCAGAGATGTTATTATTGATAACAAACAATAATTTATTTAATTGTAATTATAATTTTGATTTAAACGAAGAAAATTCACGAAAAAGATCAAAATATTTCATAAATAATTTCCTTTTGTTTTATTATGGTTTAAGCAACGGACGGATGAAAGAGTTTTTATGAATAAAATTAACAGTAATTAAAAATGGTAATTTCACTAAAGGGCTCACCTCGAGGTGTGAATGACTTGAAGGGATTTCCTTAACGAGAAATAATGGGCATGTCACTCCCAATGACTTTTCATTCCATCTATTCGAAAAGGACGACTTTGTTCGCCTTTAAGTGCGCCCAAAGTAGATGATTCCTCTTCAAGGAACTTTTAGCGGGCAGTAATGAGTTTTTAATCCTCTTTATTTAGTTTAGCGGGCAATAATGAGTTTTTTATCCCCTTTAAGTGCGCCGGAATTATCTTTGCCGCGCACTTTAGAGGTACAACTACTTTCCACTTTCATTCATCTCGACTCTTCCAAAAACACCACAGTTGTAATCACATTTAGAGATTTATACTCTGCGGTTTTAGTTCTGTCCATACAAAAATTGTAATTTCAACCTCATAAAATCCTGTGCGTTTTCGTCAGCGCGATCTAGAAAACGGTCTTTTTTACTACCGCCATCTAGTTTGTTTTCGTGGAACTATTGAGCAATTCTAGCGGAAGAGTTTTTTTGTTTGAACGCGCTAAATCTCAGGAACTACCAGTCAGATTTGAAAAATTATTTCTGTATTTGATAGCTAAACTCTTTAGGAAGGTTATAGGCTACTTTTCATCATCATCATCATCACCATAAACCATCACTACGGGGGCAACGCCGCGAGGGCGCTGCTAACATAAACATACCGCCCACCGAAATCTAAATATAAAAATTTAATCCCCGATTACTCTTCTCAAGTGGAACTTTGTCGATTTAACACATTCTTTTCTCTTCCCTTTTATTTTCTCATAGATTGTAATGAAAAGTAGAGTGTATCACTCGGGCGCAAAATATATTTTTGGCTCGGGCGACGTACTTTAAATCCCTCGCTACGTTCAGGATTCTACTAAAGAATCCCTCGCTACGCTCGGGATTCTACTCTAGAATCCTTCACTTCGCTCTGGATTCAAAAAAGCGCCCTCGCCGTCAAAATGTTATTTTGCCCCCTTATAATACAATCTACTATTGTGAACCAGGAGTTCATGACTGCCAAGTAGTTCTGAAAGGGTGGCTCGAACCTTTGTCCTTTACCTATCAAACGTTGCCCTACGTTAGGGCAGGTTAGGTTTTTTGTTGGTTAATTCTAACTACTCTGACTAGCGCGAGGAGCAAGTGATGTTTTTAAATCCATTTGTTTGCTCAATATATGCGAATAATGTACGAGTACCAGTACCACCTAGTAAAGAAAATATAGTTTGGAAACTTTGTAGGGCGATAAGAAAAATTCTGTACTTCAGAGGTATACAGCGTTAAGTATTATTACCTATTCTATGGTTAAGTGACCAAACCTAAATTTTACAGGAGAGAAGAAAATGCGCGGAGCGAAACTTTGATTCTAATATTGAGTTGGTTATTGTTGAATCACACACAATTGCGATTCATAAAATTATTTGCGTGAAGTGTGGTGCACAAAGAACCTAAACCTAAACCTCTCCTATCTAAATTAGATCCACACACTTCGCTAGGATACCCAGCATGCAAAAATGCAATAGGTACCTAGGTTACATTTTAAATTATCTAGATCTGGTTCTTACGATTTCAATAATAGTGTAATAAACAAAATTTCGAAAAAAATGGAGTTACTGTACACCTCTGAGGTACAGAGCTCCATTTTTGCATTGTTCACAAAATTATTGACCACTGCTACTTTCTTGCTATTGTTACTTCGATATTTTATTGGAATGGGTAAATCATTCTAAGAATAGAAAATCATTTCCAAAAGAAATAATTCAGACTACATTAAGACATATTGAATTATCTGGGTTCGTGTCGCACTTTCACGCAATGCGCAACGCACGGCCGCCATTTCGACAAAGATGGCCTCACTTGAATCTCGAATACCAGGCGAACATGAACCAGCAAGGAACATGTGGAATGCTACGATAGAATTCTTCACATTCGTGGAGTACCAAGGTCGACTTGAGGGATGAAGATTGTTTTCTTAGCACAAGCTGGCTTCTTATGTGTTTCATAACCATATGATAGTATTTTAGAAAACATTTTGATTTTAATTAAATAAAAAAAAAAACTAATTAAGTACCCCTAAATGCAAACAGAATAATTAATGGACACACTGAAATGTAAGCCTGGGGCCGTCCCAGCTAGTAAAAAATAAAAATAAAACAACTTAGAGCGGACTAGAAACATTTGCTACGCCCTTCGTAGCATTTGGATTGCGTAACCCCCAAAAAGACATCGACGCGCTCGCGTAGCAATGAGCTACGAAAATTCGCAAACAAAGCGTGAGTTACGCAGTTTTTTCAGCATTCTTTTGTATTCACTTTTCCTTATTGCTATATTATACATTTACTTACACAAATAATGTCGTGTGCTATTACAACTTTTTTTAATTACCTACCTACTTAAACAATTTATATAATCAAGCCTCGCTCAATTTATTTTCATTACACCGTCAATCATTGTTATTAAAGTGTGTGGAACTGTAGAGTTAGATTCACTTTCAATTCGAACACACATCAACATGCAATATGAAAATAAATAACACACAAACTCTAGTAGACATGACATCCCATAGACTTAACAGGGGTGTACTCCACACAGGCGCACCCAGACTTCCCCTTTCTATTCACACAACCCTGCGCCCCTAAGCAAGCAACACACACGCACAAACATATGTGAGATTCAACCTTCTACCGGCTTATGTTGCCCTGGTACATATAGCCCACATGTGCAACCCTTTCTGACACGTGTGGTTCACATGAGGTCCACACACTAAGTCTAATACATCCACACTGATATTGTATGGATGTGTAGTATGAGTCCTTTGGTTTTTTTAATTGATGTGTTTGTAAAATTGGCGTACGTGTATTGTGTGGGTATGTATAGTACACGTGTGCATTTCACAGTTTATACAATGACAACAAATTAGAATAAACTCTTATAGTTAAAATGTGTTGTCTTATTGCGTTTACTATGAATTACTTTATTGAATTAGAAATCGTAGAGGGAGTGCGTGCAATGCACACATGGGTTACCTTCACACCGATTCACACCTCTATATCTAAGCGTGTCTCGTACGCAACAAACCGACATTGTTACTTACGCTTGTGTCAACAAGCAAGCCAACATGTTTACGTTCACGAAGTGAGTGTGCTGGCCGTCGCACACGCCCCCATGACGCAGTGACATGCGTCAAACGCGACCGCTGCACCAGGCGCCCAGCAGAGCCAAGAGGTGCAACGCCCTACTTCTCACCACACTCCGACCCTAACCAGATAACACAGACCCGCGCAGCACGCCCCAGCAAAGCGCTAAAGTGAAATCAAAAATTATAACTGGGGTCAAGGCATTCTGGTGCACTTGGAAAACTCGCTCTCTGTCGCTCGTTTGGAATACGGTTAGTTGTGTGCAGTTAACACTGAACAGCACACCAATGTCGGTCGGCTGTAGTATTTTTATGCCGCTGCTGTATTTTAACCACAACAGTAGTTATGAATGGAATAATGATGCCGTCCCGTTCTATGCATAATAAATAAGCTATTTAATTTATCAGTTACTATTTTTGTTTACTCAGTAAGAACGTTTATAAAATAACTAAGATTCTGTTGCCAACAAAGTGTCAGTAAAGATAAATTATTATTTTATATCCGTAAAATTGCCTCCGCACTTTGTATTTAGAAGGTCCATATTCCACAGATCTACGTAATAAACAAGCCCTCAATGTAGTTTTTACTACGAGTACGTAAATAATAATAACAAAATTACAATAGGTAGGTACTCATAGTGTATCTCATTTAAAATACCTTCTCATACGTAATACTCACCTAATACTTTGCCGTGATTTCGTCCACCTTCTATGAGTTAGATGCGCCTAGTAGCTGAACGAACCTAAACGCGAACGGGTTACGAATTCAGGTTGAGGTGAATGTTTAGTCGATATAATGGTAGATTTCACATTAGAATTTCGGTTAGCTCAAATATTTTAGAGGTTCTTTGTCTACAAATTGTTCTCTATAAATAGTAAGTTCTAATATTCAAGCAGAGTCCAAAAATCAAAGCTGTGTGATTTGTTTATTTACAGAAACGAATCTCATTCAGGTTATTACATATTATATTCAGGTTATACTTACCTATTATTTTTATCAAATTACCTTTGCAAATTATTGTTATATATCAGATACATTTTAAAACGATATTACTAAATATTAGATAGATTTACGACAATATATTAAAAAATAAAGGTATAAAAACTAAATTTCAAACCAACCAAGTTCACCCGTGCCCAATAGGGGGAGCGCGCGGAAGGGATGAATTTTATTCAAAGACCTCTTCGTACTTTATGATATCCAGGTAGTATAGAGGCGAGAATGACGTCATATCGCTTCTCCCTCAATAAGGCGGGTAAATTTTTTCTCGGTTAAAGTTACTCGTCATAACATTTGGTAGGTCCTATTAATTACTCGTACCATGCTATAAAAAATTTAGTATTTTAAGTAATAGAAGTTACGAGTTTGTTAGTAAATTTTTGGTAAACTTCTACCGAACTCCAATAAAAGTAAGGGTTTAAGAAGTTAGAAATAAACAAAGTTTTACATGAAACCAAATACTTTCTCATAACTCCAAATCATACGAGGGTCAAAATCCAAAAATATAAATAGCATTTGAGACTGAGTGCGTTGACTTTCCATACACCGCACCACCCGCCCCGCCTCTATTGCCGCCCCCATAATCACAAAAGCGATCCCAAAGCTTTCGGATGATTTTATCTCCTCAAAACTCATATGTCCCTGGTATAAAAAGGGGGCAATCCATTGTTCTTACGCACACGCATTTTTTACGCACTTTTTAGGGGAAATTGTAGGCCGCTCTATGCATATAATATGAAAGGTACTTTGCTAATTGTTTAGATACGCCTGAATACGTTATTTTTATCTCCAATATTTCTGGACGATCTGGAGATAACTATTTTCAAAAGAATATTGATGTAGATACAAATATAGGTACCTAAATGAATAAAAAAGAAATAGCTCAGTCACCAAGGCAATGTAAACTTCATTGGAGGGCGTAGTCAGCTTCGATGTAAAATCACACAAGCTTGCTACATCCATCCTTCCAACACCCACACTACGATAAACGATGTAAAATGTAGAGTTGAACATCCTGCAAGTTTATGCTCTCCTGTTGTTATGAACGGGAAAGTTACAATCCGTTTCGTTACGTTTCGGACATATCCTTTTCCCATTTCTTTCTCCGTTATTTTTAAATCGTGCTGGATTTGTTTTCTTACAGGCAGGCATAGTGGCAAAAATTAGAAGTGTTTTTATGCAAAGGGAATTAGATTTGTCGTCACATCAATGATGATGGACACACCAACACAGTAATAATCCCATTTATTTTTCCATCACAGAGTTTAATCTCAATTCTGTGTTTTCCATCTATAAATGCTTAAAACAGCTACAAGTTAAAAGTTAAAAAAACCGACTTCAAAGTGGAGCAATTTTCTGCACTCTCGAGATGCATTTATTTTCTTAACCCATTCCCTGCCCAGCCACCACGAAGCTCTCCGAAGGAGAACGCCGCGCCGCGCCCCGAAGCCGTTAGCACGCAACATCTGCACGTGCATCATGGGCACTGAACGCGATCCTCAACAGATCCTCGCCAAATTTTTGTGGCACCAATTGGAAAGCATACCCTTTCAAACAAAAAAAGAATTTTCCAAATCAGTCCAGGTGTCTTCGAGTAATCGGAGAACATAATAATATAAAAGAAAACACAAATAAAAAATTTCGACAAATTGAGAACCTCCTTATTTTTTTGAAGTCGGTTAAAAATCGAGTTTATGAGCCAATCAGATCACATCAAAAAAGTTCTTCCGTGTAGGGAAACTGGAGCTTTAGCCTGAATACCCGAAAACAAATTCATCATCTTCATCGTTTCTAAATCTATACGAGAATACGAAATCATTATTGTCGGTGGATGGCGTAGCAATCTCTAGGTACTCTATTCGATCACGAATTGTATTATTTTAACCCCCGACGAAAAAGAGGAAGTTTGTAGTGTGTATCTGTCTGTGGCATCATAGGTCCTGAAGGGATGAACCGATTTTGATTAAGTATCTATTATTATTTTTTTGAAAGGTGTCTTCGTCGAGTGTGTTCAAATAAATCTGCTCAGCCGTTTGAAGTTTATCAGCTCTTTTCTAGTTGATGAAGGGATAATGTCGGGGAGTTAACATTATTATATCTAATATTTAATTTTCAATATTAGTAGTTTATTGTTAGTATTTAGTAAATGTACCTACATACAAGTTTAAATCATCATCATCATTATCTCAGCCCACTGCTGGGTTAAATACAAGTTTGTATAAATAAATAAATAATGCTGAACATTTCACACATCATCATGTAGCTCCAAAGTAAGCAGAACTTGTGTTATAGAGCTTTTGTCTTACTTTGGAGCTACATGAATAAATAACGAAATAGCGAAATAAAATAAAATAGCGAAATGTCATTCAAACTTGTATTTAACCCAGCAGTGGAAGACTGATATACCTACTACTTACTTAATTTTTTTTAAATACCTACATATACTCGTACGATCGAGCGAGCGAAGCGAGCGAAGATCTTAGTGGCAAGTTAGGCGATTTTGCTTTGTATATTTGTATGTTTCACTTTTATATTCTCGCATAACTATCCAACCGCTTATCCAATCTGCATGAAACTTGGTAAGTCTATAGGTTGTGCTATGGAAATTTGCTGTGGAGCATATGAGCGTAATCGATGAAGGGGTTGTAAAGATATTGGGGTTGCCAAGGGGGTAAAAGAAAATTAAAGTTACACAAATATATTGAGTGGGGTGTCATATGAAAGGACTTAATTGGGTGTTTCGCAGGACTCGTGTTTTTGGCATGTCCGGCCTTGCGAACCTATTAAAATGACCAGTTTCAGTATTGCTGTATTTTTATTTGGAAATAGTATACGAGTACGCTATTATGGCACTAGTAATATCCTCAATTATATACATAGGAAAGCTGTAATTAATTTCTAAAGTCGTGAAATCTAAGTTCTCTGGTGTGTCCGCGACACCCCTATCTGCATTCAATCGCTTATTACGCAATAATGAAATATAAATTGACACTTTTTATAACGTTAACGTTAATATAGATACTATTAGGTAGTGGTGAATCAAATTTCATGTTATTTTAACTCCACGTTACTGTTTTACAAAGCAAACAAATGTGTCCGCGATAAAAAACTAATTTCTTTGTCGCTAATTTCTTTGGCATTTTGCTAATTTCTTTGGCATTTTGCTAATTTCTTTGGCATTTTTCTAATTTCTTTGGACCAAACCTAATTTCAATGGGCACGAATATATTTAAACCACTAAAACTTCAAAACGGCTTTATCAAATTGAGGGCCGCTAACATTAAAATGCATGTCTTTGAGTGCTTAATTAGGTATGTTATTTTTTTTTGAAAAATAACCAAAAAAAAAATTGCGAAAATGGGGTACCGTTTTTCGGACCGCTTCTTGCGAATCATCCAATTTGTACATTCCAAAATAGTTTTTATTTTTACTCTAGGATGTATAGTTTTTGAAATACGACGAAAGAAAAAAATTAAGAAGCCAGAGCTCTCGTTTGATAGAGTTTCGATGTCTTCGTAGTTCATTAACTGGTCGGTATTAGAGAGTGGCACGTATGGACCGTATGGTACCTGCCTAATTAAAAATAAAATGTATTGCTGGCATGCCTGTAATTTTTCCATAATGAGCTAGCGTATTAGACATCATTGTGTAGTGAGTGAACTCAGCAGACGTAGTATTTGAGCGTATAGGGGTAGTTAGAAGCAAGTCCACATCTAGGCTATCAATGCAACGGTGCGCGAGATCTCAGTTCAGGGCGAACTACTAGTACGAGTATACATAGAAAACACCCAGACTCGAAACAAATATTTGCAGATCATACAAACATTTGTCCCGCGTTGGAGATTGAACCCGCAACCTCCTGGGTCTCAGGCGGGCCTTCACTCACTGCGCCACCGAGGTCGTCAAAAATACGAAAGTATAAATAAATTATAGACTTGTTTACCTCGTACAATATTTACCTACACGTTGCATTTATCATAAACTGCATTCGAGTGGTAGACGGAGTGAACGGCCGGGCGACCGCGCGGTCGTTGCCTTATCCTTGAGTATCCTTGCACAGGACCACGTCACGCACTTTAACTCTTTATGCGTTCTGTTGCCCTGGTAGTTCGCAGGATATTTCGTCCCTTCGGGAACACGTCATTTATCCTTAAGGGACGTAGTCACGTGCGTAAGGAGTTTTTCGTTGGTAGGCGTAAGGATATCATCTTTGTTTGTATGTATGCGAGTCCTTTGTTGATGGATGCACACATGTAATCAAAACTTGATTTGTTATTGTGTTGTTTGTCTTATTCTTACTTATCTTTAATGTAATTGACCTTATATGTATAATTTACTTATTACTCATTCATCATAACATAACAATTATGTAGGTAAGTGTAAACCTTGTTCCTAAGTGTAAGTATATTTTAAGAAGACTGAGAGTTTATAATATTTTACACAAAGAACTTTCTTTAAAATAATAATAGAATGCAGGATTCAACATTTTATTAAAATATCTAGTCATTTGAAGTGAAGAGACAAAGGCAGCATCAGTGAGTTCTTTGTTCATCGATTTAAAAATATTGAAGTCTTTCGTTAAAGATAAAAACACTCTTATATTACTAGGACCAAAAGAGGACACAGTAATTTCAAAACATGAAATCCTTACCTAAAATAAGCTTACAAAGTTCACTCACACCAACAAAACTTTTATATATTTACAGAATATAATATGTGTGTGTGTGTTTAGAAAGCGAAAGGGCTCGAAGCCTCCTCGCAGGCTCTGAAGTCCTGTTAGTTGTTGACGTCATTCCAATGGAATCCTCATCCCTTGGGTACCTCTCTTCAGGGTGTTGACCTCAAAACGGAGCCTGCGCAGTTAGGCACTTGTTTGACAGCACAGCCCTCAAAAAACAAAAGATAATAATTGAAGTCTAAGGTTTGAAAGTATACAAACTGTTACGATAACCTTAGAACAGTTGGTACCTTCAATGTTATATTAAAAAGACAGACACATCCAGTGTTTTCTTGTTTCATTTATCTTTAAAAAATAGAAAAGTGACAGTCGAATACCTAAATTATGTAGGTATTACTTTTCTCTTCAACAAGATGTAACACACGCCCCTAAGAACTTGATATTAGGGTGCGAAAACGGGAGGGTATACGTACGTACCCTATTCTGTCCTTGTTGCACCCAGGAGCTTTTGATAAAGCTCTGTACCAACAACCTCCGTATAAGCTATGTCGCCCTGGTAGATTCCCGCGCCACAAACGCCGTTGTCGCTAGCCGCTTTCTCCTTCTGGTGAGCTTTTTTAGGAATTCCACGAGAAAGGGATGTGGAATGCGTTTCTTCTCGTTCTATCACGCTGATATCACCGTGATCGGTGGTAGAGCGTTGTGTAGAGAATGTAAACTGGGAAGGGGACTGGGAGGTACCACACGAATGGGACGGCATTTTCAATGGATGTATACATACTCCATGTATTCATAATAAATAGAACCTAGGTACCTCAGCACTTAATTTTTTTGCTGAGCTTAATACTTTAGTAGATTCCAGCTAAGTAAGTATAAGAAAACAATATGGCCGAAATATTTTTAGACGCCTGTCGACCGCACAATTTTGTTTCGTACAGTTTCATAATATTACCTACCTTCAGACCGAATCTTTGGGGGAGCCTTATGTCCAGCGGTGGACGTCTATTGGCTGATAGATTCGTTTCTGTAAATACATTTTACTGTTAACTCCTCAGCATGCCATGGAGCTCGGATGCCGTCGACGAGTCCCGCGACGCCGCTCCCCTCCCCCGCCGCGTCCCCCGTGACTATCACTCTACAGGAGATGACGACCCCCCCTGCGCCCGCTTGCGACGTACCCCCCGCCTCCCCGCTGGGCAGACTACGCGCCGCTATGAGAAGCACGCAGATGGCGACGCTCTATGACGCTTTTATCGTGTTCTTCAGCGATGAACATTTGGTAGGTGGCTTAGTTATTGTAAACAAGATTGTCTTTTCTTCTCTATTAGCCTCGTATCCTATTCACTCTGAAATCCACCTGACTCAATTTTCAATTAGCTCCTATTGTTTTACCTATCTGTACAAACCTGCTATTCCTTTTTCCCAATTGTCCTCTTCTACATTAGACTCCATATTACCTGGTCCCATTCATCCCACTAATCTTTTCTGTCAGTTGCTCTTTCTAGTGCTCTATTATTTGCGGTAATAAACACAGGCATGTTGAGAGCTTTTTCGAATCATCTTATCTCCTTTTCGATCTCAAAACCCATCAATCCCTTTTTTGCCCAACCCCATAATTTTCCCTCGTTGCTTCTCAAACCTTATTCTAGTGTATTGTTTATCTGTAGAGCGAAGAACCGGCTCCGGAAGAGCGTCGACTAGAGTACATCAGTGGGTGGGACGGCGTAGGCACGGCGGCGGTGCTGGCGGACGGCGGCGCAGCGATCTGGGTGCCGGGCGGTGACGTCACACGAGCACGGGCCAGCCTCACCTGTGCCTGGCTCGTGCTAGACGCTGACGACCCCAGCCAGCCCACTGTGTCCGAGTGGATTGCGGTGAGCTTTGAAGTACCTTCCCTTACTGGTTTTTGAAACCAGACATTTGGTTTATTACAGGATCCCGCATTGTACGAGTACGTTGATCGTGTGAATCAAAGAATTAAATTTCAATTCAGATATAAAATCTAAAAATCTAATGGATTTTCAAGTACTTACTACCTACCTATCTTTATAATAAAAACTAAAAAAAATATAAACTTACATATGAGCTTCTATCTATAGGGATCTAGTGGACAGGGTCAGCACAAATGCACTATCACTTAAATACATAAAATAAGATTACAGTCATGATCTAATTCCCTCTAAAAGTAAGTAGGTTTCCTTACAGGAGCGCCTGAGCCGGTCGGGTCGCGTGGGAGGCGACGCCCGGCTGACCTCGGTGGGCGAGTGGCACGCGCTGTCTACGGCGCTGCAGCGCGAGGGACTGCAGCTGGTCCACAACCCCACGCTCCTCGACACGCTGTGGAACGAGGAGCTGGATGCACGGCGTCCTGACTTCTCGAAGATCGTCGCTAGGCTCCACGATTCTGAGTTCACAGGTAATACTAAACTTTCAATGTTGGTTTTGGTTTAGTCTACTGTTTATTATGAAGGTTGAAACCATAGAGTCCTACTACCTAGCCTCCAAGATTTAATAGCTTACCATCGTCTATTCTACACACACACACATTCACACTCACACACCCATACACACACTCACATACACAAACACATATAGGTACACACTTACAAACATTATCTTTCACATAAACACATACTAGCATGCATAGGTACAGACCATTTTCTGCCAATAGTAGACTTTATTACTTACTTATATTTTAGTACCTAACTTCTTATTAACATCATTGATATCATCATAGCCAAACACTTTCCTTGATGTAGAAATCGCTAAGAAATATTTTTAAACATAGGTAACTCGAGCTCCAGAGACCCAAGATACAGGCTTCTATGCCTAGTAAGATCATTTTGGCAATAAATATTCTTTATTCTTATTTATTCTTATTCTTATTCTTCCTGATAAAGCAAATCGCTGATTTGTTTTAGGGCATGGGATTGCAAGTGAATTAGCCTAAAAAAATTTAGTTTCACCCATAAACATTTAATTTCGTCAAATGAACCCTGCCTATTTTCCTCAGGCATAACTTGGCTAGAAAAGGTGTCAGCTGTCCGCGATGAGCTCCGAGCTTTAAGCGCGGATGCCATGGTCGTCACAGCTCTCGATGAGGTATCCTGGCTCCTGAACATCAGAGGGAGGGACCTACCTCATGCCCCGTTACTGAAGGCCTTTTTGATCGTCACTTTGAGAGATGTGAAGGTGTTCGTACCTCCGGGAAAACTTTCCATGCCAGTGAGGGAGGCGCTGATGGTTTCTAATTGCTTCAACTGTACTAAGTGAGTATTATGATTTGTTTGTACCTATGTTTTGCGCCATAGGTCTTTGTGCGTAAATAGGCAGATAAATTACCAGACGTTGATCAGTCCCGAAACAGAGTCTTGAGGGTATCTGAAATAAAATCCACCTCATAGTGCTTTACGCTCTCTGTATTTGTAGTTTTAGATTTATTTTTCATGATATATAACTGACTTCAGAGCCTTCAGGGATTTGCAATAATGAATACCGATTCCATTATTAAGTTTTTGATAGTCCTCATTCCTACATCTTATAGAGTTAACGACTACACAACAATCTACACGGAACTCCGACGTTCTTCCGAGAGCAAGATCCTAGTGCCAGCCGCGGGAACTTTCCAGCGAGGAGCTTCAGCCGCAATCGCCCAGAGCGTGCCGCCAGCCAAGCGCCTCTTCCAACTCTCTCCCATCATCTATCTCAAGGCGATGAAGAACGAAGCGGAAGTGAAGGGAATGAAGAAGGCGCATATGAGAGACGCTGTCGCGATGTGCACTCTGTTTAGTTATATTGAGGTAAATTATGAAGAAGTTCGTAAGAGAAGTTGATACTAGTACTCGATTTATTGACAGTTCTCTGTAGAGTCTCATTTCTCGCTAGGTATTTCGTTGATTCGAGAGTATACCCAGCAGTGGGATAATGTGAGCAACAACTCATAGTACATATTGATTATCTAGAATTCTAGATTCTAAACAAAGAGACAAGAAACGTGATAAGTCGGTAGTAGGTAAACGGTTATCTCATTAAAATTGAAATTCTTTTTTAGAGCAAACCAGGGCTAGACGAGCTGTCAGTAACGAAGACAGTGGACGATACTCGGGAGACGCAAGCAGGTTATATCGGCACGTCGATGAAGACCCGAGTGGCCTTCGCGGCCAACGGCGCCGAGCCCGAGTACAGACCCACCAACATCTCCAACCGCAGGATATTCAAGAACTCCACGCTTATCGTGCACTCTGGGGGACAATACGCTGGTAAGTTGCAAATATAGCTGAGCGATTTGAATGACTAGCAGCGCCCCGCGGCGTTGCCCCATAGTGATTGTATATGGTGATGATGATGATGACGAGTAGCCTGTAACCTTCCTCAAGAGCTTACCTATATGTATATCAAAAGCAGAAATAATTTTTCGAACCCGACTGGTAGTTTCTGAGATTAGCGCGTTCAAACAAACAAACCCTTCCACTTTATATAATTAGTAGGTATAGAGTATAGAAGTATAGATATAGAAGTATAAAAGTATAGATATAGATTGTAGCAGAAACTAACGCATGGTTCGTTTCAGAGGGTACAACAGTGGTAACTCGGACAGTCCACTTCGGCATCCCAACTCGCGAGGAGCGTCGCGCCTACACCACGGTGCTGCGTGCGCTGGCCGCGCTGACCTTACTGAACATGCCATCAGTGTTGCCAGCTGCACACGCTGACCCTGTGGTTAGGGCGCCGCTGTGGAACTTGAAGCAGGACTATATGCACCCGACGGGATATGGGATTGGCTCCGCTTTGAATCGGAAAGAAGGTAATAAAACGTGCCCGGTTTTTATTTGTCCGCCTTGTGTCTCATTGCTGAAAAAAGTCTTCATCAAAATCTTGAACTGTTTAATCATCATCTTTGTCCCCTCTGTCAAACCCGCAATTATACCTATTAATTTTTAAAGGATTTCCCGTATTTAGTTATTTTTATATCTGTTACAAGATTGATATACTTACCTACCTACTTACAACAAACACACTTGCTGCATTGGTTTTAGTATGTTTTAGGTAGGTACCCAAATTATTCGTTGAAATCCTTGACGGGTTACAATAATTGTTTTCAGATCCAGTAGTGATTGACTACAGACAAGACACGAACCTTCATACGTTCAGAGAAGGATACTTCGTTACAGCTGGTAAGATTTCCATCAACATAGTACTAATGAATTACTTAGCATATTTTGCAAGGTTTAATAGTAAAATGCAGTAATACTTATTGTATATAACGAACTTCATGAAATTGAACATCAATAGTTGTTCTCTCAACTGATTTGAGATATTTTCAGAGCCTGGATGGTACGATATAAACAAGTTCGGAGTTCGCCTCGGTAATGTGCTGGAGGTGATCGCCAAGCCGAACGGGTACCTTGGCTTCCGAGAGACGACATTGCTCCCTTTCGAGCCTAAGCTCATTGACCGGTTCTTGCTCACGGAGTATGAGGTAAGAAATAGATAAAACGTCGTCGGGAAGCTTCATTGCTAGTACCATTAACAGTTCCATGATAGAACTACCTACTGATATTTTTTTTAATCACTAGTTCTGTTTATTTTAAAGATTCTGAAAATAATGGAACTAATGTTGAATTTTGTTATCACTAGGTAACATGATTTGTTGTTGTTGATTTTCTACCTTTACTTATGTAAGTAGACATTCTTAAGATAAACGGACATTCCATTTGAGAGTTCTCCAAGAAATAATATTTTTTTGGATTGCTTTAAAAAAGGGGTTTATGAGTAGGGCGGCAAATGTTACGAAAAAAGATCATGACTGCATCCTCAAGGCAGAGGCGTATTTTAAGATTCAGCGCCCTAGGCCAGTAAGGTTTGCCGCCCCCTGCAAATATTTGTCTCGGACTTGAAACTTGGTTTGCACTGTGCTCGCAAAATAGTCATGAAGCTTATAATAAGCGAGCGAAGCGAGCCGATTTTTTTTAAGACAACAACAGACACTTGATTTTGCTTACTGTTCTCAAAGAAAAGGTTGGCTGCTTGTCGGGTCCTATTCTATATGCGAGCGAAGCGAGCCGAATTTTTTTATGACAAATTCAACATGTGAAATTTGATTTTTTTTACGGTTCTCAAAGAAAAGGTTGGCTGCTTGACGGTTCCTATTCTATATGCGAGCGAAGCGAGCCGAATTTTTTTATGACAAATTCAACATGATTTTGCTTACGGTTCTCAAAGAAAAGGTTGGCTGCTTGTCGGTTCCTATTCTATATGCGAGCGAAGCGAGCCCAATTTTTTTATGACAAATGCAACATGTGACACTTGATTTTGCTTACGTGCTCAAAGAAAAGGCTGGCTATTTGTCGGTTCCTATTTCGCTTTCAGACATAACTCAATTTGCTTGTAAAACACTGATGAAGCTAATATGCGAGCGAAGCGAACCGATTTTTTGAAGTAAAGTGCAACATGTGACACCCAAAGAAATGTTTTCCTAAAATCGTCTCGAGGATTTATTCCCAGAATACCAATTTATTGTAACGAATTATCCCTTCGAGCTTAAAAGAAAACCTACGTTTCCTGTCAAATGAAAATCTCTGAAAATGGCCAGGCAGTAAAACGATAGTCTGAAACGATAGTAGAATGATGTCTAAAACTTTACAATCAAATAAGTTTTTGTTCCTCGCTCTCAACCAAATAAGTTTTACTTAGCTTTTGTTAATTAGGTACCTACGCTTTTTTTTTAATTTCTTCGGGCATATAAGGATTAAAAGAAAGGCGCATGAAACTGAAAGCGCGGGGCGGCGCAAGCCGTCCCTCGTTCCGAGCCAAATAAGTTTTAGATTTTGTTAGTGAGGTAGACTTTTTTTTACTTTCTTCAGGCATATAAGGACAAAAAGAAAGGCGCATGAAACTGAAAGCACGGGGCGGCGCAAGCCCCCCTCTCTCAACCAAATAAGTTTTACCTTTCTTTTAGTTCAGTAGGCTTTTTTTTTTATTTCTTCTGGCATGTAAGGACAAAAAGAAAGGCTCATGAAGATGAGAGCGAGGGGCGGCTTGCGCCGCCCCTCGTAGCCTGCCGCCCCGGGCCATGGCCCTCTTGGCCTAAGGGTAAATACCTACGCCCCTGCCTCAAGGCGAGGTATACATTACCTACATTGTCTCAGACCTTTAACACAACATGCAATAAAACTCCACTTTATTCCTTCTTATCATACATTTTCGGATATTTATATTCTTTTTCTAGATCTCTTGGTTGAATGCGTACAATGACCGGATACGGAAGTCAGTGGGCCCCGAGTTGAAGGCCCAGGGTCTCACAGAGGTCTACTATTGGATGAGGAATAAGACTATGAAGATCGAATCTCCCTCCAAAACGAAGCAAAGCAGCCCCAATTCTGGCTTCATTCGCAATGACCCTAAGCAGTTGACAGGGATCTTAGTTACGATAGCGCTTTTCAATTATAGATTCTAATTTAAACAAATCAAAACCTTTGATGTTTTATATAACATTTTAATATGCGTAGAAAACGTTGAAATTTCTTGGATAAACATGTCTGATGGATGAAACAAGGGCGTTTAAAAAATACTATACTTAGGTACTTAGATTAACAGCAGAGCTTTTGAATTGAATATTAAATATTATGAGTTCCTTTTTGAGAAAGCTCAGGACATATCTTTTCATTCAGCATTTAGTTGTAGTTTCTAAGTATGAATGTTTATTCCGATAGCTAGGTAGTTTCTGTAAGCAAAAAAAAAAGCAATCAAAACCTAGGTATTTTGAAGCAATAAAGTAACAAGAAATTGTATTGGTAATTTTGTTTAATTTATTAGTGTAGGTAACATCAGTAGCTGAACAATTTATTG
This sequence comes from Camptogramma bilineatum, assembly GCA_958496255.1. Lineage (NCBI taxonomy): Eukaryota > Metazoa > Arthropoda > Insecta > Lepidoptera > Geometridae > Camptogramma > Camptogramma bilineatum. The sequence continues at coordinate 12,355,851 of OY292458.1, forward strand.
GAATTTAATAGATAATAGTAACTATTTAGATAGTACCTAGATGCAAAGTGTACGATACCGATTGGCGATTCACTAGAATAGCTACTGTCCTATTAATTGTATAAACGAAAGCACTTACGTCATTTGAGCTTATCCAGAGTCCCACATGGTGCCTTAGTAAATTACGTAGCAATCATTCGTATACATTTTGCTATGAGATAGAGTCACTAAAAAGTTCTGAATTGATGTGATTTTATGGCCTTTATATGACTAGTGCCATTGCACAGTAGCATTAATGGTACTAGTGACACTATTTCATATTGACAGTACCATCAATGGTACCTACTAGTGACACTACTTGTTGCTTAGCATTTTAAAATGCGTAACGTTTGGACCTGCAGTGCGATTCAGACTTCCGAAAATGCATACGATTCGATGATTTTCTTCGGAAAGTTCAGCGAAGAAACGTCACTCTCCGAATTCGGAATACATTCCGAGAAGGTCTTAGAAGGTCTAGGTCTAGGTCTAGGTCTGTCTGAAATAATGTTTATAATAAAATGCAATTTACCTAAATATTTAACGCCTTTGGTGGCTTAAGACTAAGTTATATTGTTTTGTGCTTACCTAATTTAGAGTTTTTTGATCTTGACTTTGTAAGATAATGTACTAATAGCCAAACGTAATAAATTAAGCAATACATCCATATTTACATCAATAAGTCATATCATAAAATATAATTGTTATTAATTTATTTGTTTATTTTAGTTCGAGTAGGTAATTATTAAGAGTTATGTAAATTTAAAGCGAAGTTTGGACTAGCAATAAACCTTAGTCTAAATCTCGCTTCAGTTTTGAGAAGCAAGCACCGAGTGCCTTAAAAAAGTAGTTCGTAAAAATATATTATATTAACTATTATTACATAATTTTAATGTAAAAACATATTCTTATTGATGTTCTGTCAGTCAATGCACCATATTATTATATTTAGAGCACAGAATTAGCATAAATGTTTATTATTTAATATTTTCGCTTAATTTTTCGAAAACCTATCTTAATACGGCTTAAGTAATGTAAAATTGTGGTGATAATCTCAACGTATAAAACGTTTAATTAATGTATTTAGGTGTGTTCGCTGCCCATCTGTTTCTATCACAAATATGTATTCGTAAAATATGTATCGCAATAAATAAAAAATATATTAATTTATAATGTTTTATTCACATTGGTCCATATTATGTTCATCATAGACTCTCTTACAATCTATATTAATTGCACACGCATATTACACCTTGTGATCTAACAGATAAAGTCCAAGTTCAAATGCGCCGCTATTTAGGAACTTTTCTTGCATATAATTAATTTGAATTTTAAACATTAAGCATAAATAACGGTGGTAGGTAATTATAATTTAATGTTATAACCGGCGCACGGTTGGCTAAAAAACTATTTCTATAAGCGGCACACATGATTATAATAGGCTATTTGACTAGTTTCTAAAAAACATCTTGGTGTCTAAGGCGGTTCTCACACTGGCAACGCGCCCCGCAGCGTTGTGCAGATCTGCAGAGGTTTGCAGATTTTCACATTGTTTATTTTCATTTATTTTAAGTAAGTACCTACTGATATTAGTGTTCCAACCTCAAAACAAATAATTTTAGTTTGGGTTTTTTGGTGAAAATATTCAATAATTTTTTTTGTGTTTAAGCAAATTGCTTTTAAAATCCATAATCTACGCGGATGGCAATAAATAATTTGTTATTTTTCATATTGTCAAATAGCCTATTATGTACTTAAATAATTTACAATAGATATTAAATACAACAAATGGCACAAACATTAAGGAAATTTCAATTGAAATACGTTCATAGATTGTGCATTTATCTAAACTCATATTTTCAGATTTAAATTTAAATTTAAAGAAAATATAGTCGAAAACAGACTTAAAGTCATGGTGATGATTTAGGGACTGCGCTCACTGAGCGACAAGCGATAGCGACTTAGACGCGACGACAGGCTGTGGCCGACAATTTTCATACATTTTGTTCCAACCTCCACAAACTGTGCGTCATGTAGTAGCGACTAGACGCGGCGACTAGACGCCCAGTTTGCGAGGTCACTTAGTCAGTTCGGTAGTAATTGCTTTGACAAACATAGTCAAAACGGACAAGAGACAGGAAACCTTATTTTATAAATGCTAAGAGTATGAACAGATCTAGATTTGCCCTGAAAATTAGGATTGTAAAAAACCACCAGTGGTGTGTAGTCTATAATCAGAATCACCTATCTTATGTCACTTAGTTTTCCCAACCCAACTTATTTCAACTTCCAACTTATTGGTGGATTTCCTTCTTAATATTGCGCAAAGTTTTTGCATATTCTCTAGTGGAAACATACCCTTATTCTCTTGTAATGTGATAGTGCACTTAATACCTAAAGCTCAGCGCGTGAACTTATAAATAAGTGTGATGAGTAACAAACAAAAATAAATTAATTTACACTAGGTGTAACAAACATAACAATATAATTAGCTTTTAGCTAAATGAGTAAAATTTCACAAAAGGGACTAACACTTTAGGGCGCCATCAAATATGGCGAAAAGTGCCGCGCGGAGGCAGCGCGTCTGCAGCGCTGCGGCCGCGCTGCCGTCGCTAGGTTTGAGAATGGTAGTGTTGTACATTTTTTTTTTTTTTTTTTTTTTTTTTTTTAATGTAGATAGACCTTTGTTTAGTCACAATCTCACCTGATGGTAAGTGACGATGTGGCTGACGATGGATCACAAAGGTCTAGAAGACACTTGTTCACTCTTGACTTGAAGAGACCCAGGTTATAATTTTCGGGGAAAACAGAAGCCGGCAGCGAGTTCCAGACCTTAGCAGTGCGGATGATGAAGGTGGAGGCGAACCGCGAGGTACGAGTAGATGGAATGTCCACAAGATAAGGATGGTACTGCGCCGTGCGTCTGCTTGTCCTGGAGTGGAATGGTGATGGTGGTATCAGGTCATGGAGTTCCTGAGAACATTCTCCGAAATGTATCCTATAAAAGATCGAAAGACAAGCGACCTTGCGACGGTGGTCGAGGCTTTGGATCTTAGCCTCCGCAAGGTACTGCTCACCGATGAGTCTGAAGGCTCTGCGTTCGATCGAGTCTAAGGCAGCCAGCTGGTACTTGGCTGACCCATCCCAAACATGGCAGCAATACTCCATACCAGACCGGACTTGTGCTTGATAAAGGGATAGAAGCTGTCCCGGTGTGAAGCATCGCTTAACCTTGTTCAGTATCCCCAGTTTCATGGCCGCAGTTTTAGCTTTCGACTCGATGAAAGTGCCAAAGTTGAGTGTCGGTGACAGTGTGACACCAAGTAGCTCCAGCTGATCTTTTATAGGTACCGGTACATCTCGAAACTTAGGAACCTGGAGAAACGGACTCTTTTTACCAGAGAAGAGACAGGCTTGTGTTTTAGAGGCATTGAAATTAACTCGATTGGCTTCACCCCAATCTGAGACTGCCTTTAGAGTTAAATTCAAGCGCTGTACCATCTCTTCTCTCTGCGCCTGTATCTCTACTCGACTGCTTTTGGCGTTAGACAGGTACCTATCTATCACGGTGCTGTCGTCTGCGTACCCAATGATACCGGGAACCAGCAGATCATTGATGTGCAGCAGAAAAAGCGTGGCAGATAGTACAGACCCCTGAGGTACACCGGCATTGATTGCCATTTGATCAGACGAGCAGCCATCAATGACTACTCGAATTGATCTTTCCCTCAGAAAGTCGTTAAGCCAATTGCAGAACAGGACGTCTACTTGCTTTCCACGAACGAAAGATATTTAAACGAACGATATTAAAACGAAATTTCGTTAGTAATCCTACCCTATTTCATTTTCGGACGCGTACTAGAATTTCGGATTCATAGACAATTTTCGTGAACGATTGAAATGAACAATATTGTGTAGGCGCTTTTTGATGTCACTTGCGGAAATTATCGGTTTTTACTTATACTTAAATTTATTCAACTATTTCGGCTTGAATAATATTTTTACATACAAGATGTGGTTTATTATGCATTTCTTGTAATATTTATGCAGGAAATATATTTAAACAAATAAAATTACGTTTTTGACAAAATTCATCGAGACACTGTAAAACACCCTTTCACGGACATTGATTTCCGACTAATTAAAAGAGTTCTAGATAATGCAAACGATGGGTACAAAACGTATGACAACCAAAAATATCCGTCTATTCACATGCAATCTTATGAAGATTGTCATCATAACTTACGATTTTTTGTTTGATTTCTTTGAAAAGTTTTCTGAAGTTAGTTTCTCAAGTGTTGTGTTAATAAATCATGTTTCCAAGTGCTTTTTTACATCCATCGCAATCGCGATACACATTCCGTAAGAAAGTTTTAGGCAGAGCTGACGTATCCCGCATTGAATTCTTCACAAGTTCTTTGTTTTGGAAACTTTGTAAGTAAACATCACAAATCCTAAGTACATAATTATTTCTCTCAAAATCGTTGTAAAATAAATAACCAATTATGATTACTTTTCAGTTATAAATGGCTCCTCACACGGGTTCGGCTACTCCAGAGCAAATCACTACACTCCTCAATTTCTTGGACGAGCATAAGGATCTAGCTCGCGGGAGATTGAGGAGTGTCGAAGGAAAAGTCCAAGCAAAGAGGCTGTGGGAAGAATTGTGCAACATGCTCAATTCCATGGGCGGTTGCATAAAAACAGTTCAGCAGTGGCAAAAGGTACTACTATAACCTAATATCTTGTTTTAGTAACGTAAGTATATAAATAGTGACATCCATAATCTTATTATAATACTTTTATATTTTACAGGTATGGTTTGATAGAAAACATTTAGCCAAGAAAGCTGCTGCTGAATCTCGAAGGTTGGCTTCAGCGACTGGAGGTGGACCATCCACGGCAACCCCACTCTCCCATTGGGAGTTAAAGATCTTATCCATAATGGGAGATGGGTTTGGTGAACGCCAAACTGGTGCCAGAGTGCCAGCCTTCAGTGAGGTAGTCATTTTTTTTATTTTAATTATTTACTTACAATTTTTGTTGTGTTCTAATATTTATTTCAACAACAATCCTTGTACATACTTGCATTTTAATGTTAAACCAATTAAAATCCATTTTAATCAAATGTAATGTTAGTTTTAGTATTTTCTGTTTTGTATTAAATCTATGTATTTCATTTTCAGTCCAATGAACCAATTCCGTCCACCTCCAGTCAAGCAAGCCAACCACTTTCACAGCCTCTATGTTTGGATTTGCCTGAGGAAGTTGTGGAGTATGCCGAACTCGACCAAGAGGGCAGTCAGCGCCACCAGCCTACGAGTCCACTGCCAGTGTCACAAGAACCCTTGACTTCCAGACTTCGTAAGTATTTGTTATTGTATTATTTAAAGCAATTCTATCATACAAATTTTAGTGCTTACATGATAGAACACAACTACATAATAACATAATGGCTTCCGCACGCGGCTTTGCTCAACGTGGTACCCGAATAAAAAGTAGGCTATGTCCTTCCCGGGGGTTCACACCATGAAGATAGTGTGAACCTGACTGAATTTCATCAAAATCGGTTCAGCAGCTTATCCGTAAAAAGGTAACAGACAGAGTGACTTTGAAGTTTGGATTTTGCAAACAAAATACAGATTATACAAATATTGCAGGGCACTAGCTAGATATTTCTTTTGTATTTTAGAAACAATTTTTCTTTAGTAATAATAATTATTTACTTTGTCTTAGTAAAAGATAACATTATTAATCAAACCCATTCAAGTGCCAAGCATTTTTTGTCAAGGTATTTACCTAAATTGGAAAAAAATGTTTTGTTTTGCAGCCTCACAACCTACACGTCCCAGAAGGAGACAATCTGCTGCTGGCTCTGATGTGAGAAGCAGATTGTTTCAATTTGAAGAGGGACGTGCAGAGAGGGAAACAGTCAGGAACACCGAGCTTGCAGGCATTAGGGCTGCCTTGTTACAGCTGTGTGGGCTGCTTAGAGAATATTTAGACTCAAGGCAATAGTTATTTGTTTCTAATTAGAGAAACAAATAACTATTGCCTTGAGTCATTTTACTTAATTTTAATTAAATGTTGGCTTTATTTTTGAAAACCTATTGTTTTTAGATAGGAGTTCGTTTTAAATAATAGTAATAATTGTTTCCTGTTTTTTTAATATTTATATCTAACTAGGTAGGAGTTAAGTAAGTAAATAAAACTTTATTTTATGTTATACAACATCACTGTAATTTTTCTATGCAACAACGTACATACACATAAACCTTAAAATAATAACAACTTGGCTTACAGAAGATAACTTAATTTAAGTAAAACTAGACAGTTCAAACTAAATCATAAACCCTGAGGATGGGTGATCTCAAATACTTACAACAATTGTGATTTGACATCGGTAAGGTACACTAAACTGGAAGTTGTTAAATAATAGACTCACATATTATTAAAATTGTTAAAATGTATAAAAAATACCCCAAGCAATCAAAAATATTGAAAACAACACATTTAAAAATAAACTAAAATCCTACTTAATAAGCAAAAGTTTCTACAGTGTAAATGAATATTTAGTTAGATGATCAAATTAATAAAACAAAAAACAGGTGTATAAAAAAATTAAATTAAATAGCTAACTAACACTAACAAAATGATTACCCAAATAAAAACCCAAAGAAGACCCAAATAAAGAACCTAGGTACTATTTATGGCTGTGCCAATCTAGATAGATAAAATTGTTTAGTACCTAATACAATAGTAATTATCTTACTTTAAATAATAAATTTTTGTTTACTTATTGCTAATTATTTACCTTTGTAAAGTTACAATTAAATAAATTTTACTTAACTAAATTTTGCAGTTTTGGGGTTTTGCAGGGTTTTTGTTGCGGAAAAAATATCTAAAAGACCTTGGAAAACCAACTTGAAGCAATAAAATGTTATATTGAATAGGCCTGTTTCATAATTTTGAAAAATGGTACTACAATGTTCAGAAGTTGCTTCTGATTGCTAAAAATAATATATTTCACAATAACTAATGAGATTTACAGAAAAATAAAACTTTTAAGTTTAATATTTAAAATTCACGCCAAAACGCTTCAATATGTCATGGCGTCTCCTGTGACGTCATCATTGTCACAGCCTTATGTAACCAATAGTACAAAGTGATGTTGGTGAACAATTTTCTAAATAAATTCATTTTAATTGTGAATTCCAAAGGATATAAGTGGTGTGTAGTGCCTAAGTGCGACAATAATTCGAAATAGACACCTGAAAAGTTGTATAAAAACGTTTCACGGAACAAAACTATCTGTAAAAAGTGGTTTAGGTACTCTTGCACGGCGGATCTAAAACAAAGAAATATATTATGTAGGTGCTTAGTAAGCCTGCTAAAGGAACAAAGTTATTAACATTATATTTTTTAACAACAAACAACAAATTTAGTTTCCAATATAGCTTATTTTCGAGATTAATACCAAAGTAGAAGGTATGTATGAAAAAATCTTTATTGTGCTTTTAAATTGATTTTATGGAAAAAACTTTACACCATAATGTAAACAACATAAGTGCAATAAATAATTTGACTTTGACTTTGACTTTTCTTATTATCTATTGTAATATGTCTATTTACGCGGAAGCCTTCACATTTCTGAATTCTGCCGAACAAAAATCATTGTTTGTTCTCAGAAACTCTCCCAACATTAGAACATCCACTATAGGCAAATTAGACGAATTTGCCGAGGTAAATCCTGGTTCCACTATTGTATCTTTTGAGAAAACGACGGACGATAAAATAGATATACCTAAATTAAGCACTAAGAACAAATTAAAACCAAAAAACGACTACCTACCAAAACTTGAAGAGTTATGCGATTTGTATGAATGAAGTTTGTTCTGTTCACTGACAGTAACACTCGTGACGTCATTCGCTCTGATTGGTGTTTCATCTATCATGGCGGATAGCCGTATTTTATGGTTTTATTTTATCAAAAATAAAATTAATCTCACTATAATTTCAATAATATATATGTTTTACGGAATCTGTGAATCTTAGTTCATTAGATTAATGCATTAATTTAGTGATTACGCATTGCAGGAAACACGCCTATTGAATAAATTTTATACTTAACATAGGTACTGTCTTATTTATTACTCTCACTACGTGGCTAGGGTAGAGCTTTATTTTACCTATTCCTTTCCAACATTTGCACTAACAGAGCTCTTGCCCTTCGACCCGCCTGTAGAGCTTGAGCTGAAGAAGCGGCTGTTTGAGAGGGAACCTGCCTGCTTCTTTCAACTTGGAGTTCATCTTCTGTCAACTCGGGAACATCAATACCAGCCCTTATACATAAATTATGTAAAACACAGCAGGCTAATATAATTTTACCTGCTGTTTGAGGACTGTAATGCAGTTCCCGAGCTGACAAAAGACATCTCCATCTCCCTTTCAGAATGCCAAATGTGCGTTCTATGGTGGAGCGTGCTCGCTTTTGAATGGAGTTGTATCTTCCTTCAGGAGAGTTCTCAACAGCATTGTCTATTGGTGTCATCATATGCTCCCTCAGAGCATAACCAGAATCACCTAAAAGTATTAAAGTACATTGTAGGTAGGTACTTACAGTATAATAAATTATAATAAAATTGAAATGAAAAAAAAAAAAGAAATAAGTATGATCACGACGGTATCCCCAAGGCGCGGTAAGCATTCTCTCAGATCTTTTTTAGGCATTTAAAGATCCTTCGAAGATGTCTAAGGGGGTAGTCAGAGAGTTGGTAACAAAATTACCAGTTAAATATGCAAACATACCTAATAGATAAACTGTTTCATTTTGGAGACTCTCCATGTGGCTTCTTATGTCACACTCCCTCCAAATATAAGCATCATGCGTTGCTCCACCATAAGAAGCATCCACATTTGTTATATAGCAATCATTATCGCATATCTGGAAAAGAATAATATTACATAAAGAGATTTATGCGAATTATTTACTTATGTGTTTAATTTTATTGTGACATTTATAAAATAATAGTAAATGTCACAATAAAATAATTAATTTAAGTTAAATTTATAAACTCACAACTTGGGTGTTAATCGAATGAAAATGTTTTCGATTAAAATATTGTTCCTCGTGCTGCGAAGGTCTAATGATTGCAATATGAGTGCAATCGATGCACCCAATAACACCAGAAAGCCCATATTTCTCATAAAATCTGAAAAATTAATGTTTTACATTACTTAATTTAAAAAAAAACTTAACTAGGTAGGTATGTAAGTTTTTTTTACGGCTTTTCTACGGCCACACCACGGGGATATGGCAAATTTTATTTGCCGGATTTCTTACGGCCACTATACAGAATTATTCACTCACGAGTGTAATAAAAATTGCTTACCTACCTACCTACTTATTTTATTGTTGGTTTATTTAAAGGAAAGGTCATCTCGGGGCTCTAACTTATTCTCAAAACAACCGAGCACATGTTTGTTTCTTAGAGAAAACAAAGGGCCCTTTTTTCGGACACTCGATACAAAAAAAAAATCAACAGTGAAGCCACTTCATTCAGCTTTTTTGTACGTTCATAAAAACTAATGGCAGAGCCCCGAATATTTTGCTGCTATTGGTGTTCAAAAATTGTAAAGGCATAAGTAACTGCTAGTCGGTTTACAGAAAATGCACCCTTAAGGTTGAAAGGCGCTGGCTTAGTCGATAGTACATGTTAGGTATGTAGGTAACTACTCACCGCCGCTTAATAAGATTCCTTTCATTTCTATTCTGTGGGAATTTTATGTACTTTCTTAATATATGGGGTGCATTGAGGGCAGTAGTGACTTCCTGCAAGCAACGAGAAACAGTCTGTTGTGCCATGGGGCTGTCCATGTTATGCCCAACAGACCCTTGGTAACTACCTCGGGCATAAAAATTCAAGGCTGTAAGGATCTGAAAAAGATGAAGATTTTATACAGTGAAATGCAAATGTTTAAGAATTTAAAGTACGGTAAGTAAGTACCTACCTACTATCACCAAAAAAAGCACTTATCACCATAGGTAAGGGTGTACTAAGTTAAGTTTTATTGTAGCTTTGGAACAACAATGGAAGCTGAGTATTTCAAGATTGTTATAGGTACCTAAGTAAAGTTATTTTGAACAAGAGCGACATAATAGTTTATTTTTGTGATGAAGGCCAGTCATTAGATGAAAAAGGACCCTTTTGTTTCTTTAACAATGAAAGAAGTGGTCAGCTGTTTTGTGAAGTGAAGTTTTGTGAAGTCAAATTTTGGACAATAGGCAATATTATTATGTAGGCAATAATCAAAATAAAAAATAGACAAAGAAAAGGCGGAGTCAGCTAGTTAAACTGCTTGCGAGCGAAACAGTTTCAAAATTGTTAAGGCGGAACTATTGGTGATAGTAGGTAGGTACATCATACCTACCGTAACAAGATTGATAATAAAATAATATGTACTACCTTAACTGTGGGCTCGATTCCATGGCTTCTTGCCTTTGGAGGTAATAGAGGCACTATTTCCAGGCACAACTCTTCAAATAACTCTCGACTAAGCCTATAATTTCCTCTGAACTCTAAATCGGGTATTACACTTAAACTAAGTTGATTGCGCAGGCGGCGCCGGTTCCTTCTACGCTCTAAACGTTCTTCACGTAGAGCAGCCTCGATTAAAAGCATTCTTGCAGCCATTTCAATTAAAATTATCACCAAATCCAAACTTCCGAAAATGAAAAGGTAACACTTTTGGTTTCGTCGATTTGAGGTTAGAATTCCGCACAAAGATCTGTCAGATTCTATTTTTCGTTCGGACCATTTGCGCATTAGAGTAGGTTTAGATAATTTTAATGTCAAACAATTTTCGGGCGGACGAAATTCGGAACGAATAAGAACCGTGGTAGGTAACTTGCGTAATTTCGGTTAATTATCGTTCGTTCGTCGTAAGCGGGTAGAGCCCCAGAGTTGGAAGTCCGTATGCCGAAAGCTTGCCAATAAGGCTGTCGTGCCAGACTCTATCGAAGGCCTTCGAGACGTCAAGTGATACCGCTAAGGCTTCACCGTGTTTCTCGATGGCCTCGCTCCAAATGTGAGTGGCATACACAAGAAGATCCCCCGTAGACCGTTTTCGGCGAAAGCCATATTGACGGTCACTAAGGATGTCGTTGTCTTCGAGGTATGCCAAGAGCTTACTATTCAGTACACGCTCCATGCATTTACAGAGCACGGAAGTGACCGATATAGGACGATAGTTCGAAGGGTCGGCACGGCTGCCTTTCTTGGGCACGGGCTGCACATTAGCAAGCTTCCAGGACTTTGGGACTTTGCCAAGTAGCAAAGACAGACGAAAGAGACGTGTTAATACGGGAGACAACTCAGGGGCACAAGATTTTAAAACCACAGCCGAAATTCCATCTGGACCACTAGCCTTGTTCACGTCGAGATTCCGTAATGTTTTTAGCACTTCCTTTTGATGGATCCGAATATCAGGCATGCTAGTGCTACATCGTGGAATGTTAGGTGGAGAGACATTGGTAGGCTCGAGACGTGATGCTTCAGCAAATTGAGTCACAAATAAATTTGCTTTCTCAATCGCAGTGTGGGCTAGAGATCCATCCGGCTTCAGCAGTGGAGGCAGAGTAGGTCGGCTGAAGTTGGCTTCGACGGACTTTGCCAGTGACCAAAATGCTTTGCTTCCTGCAGGGTGCGAGGCTAGCTTAGCTCCTAAATGGCTAGTCCGGTCAAAGCGAGCCTTCCTTAGTACCTTCTTGAAGGACTTGGCAGCTTTGTTGAAAGCTTTTTTCTTCAGCGATGTATCCGTGGCTTTGTTGTTACGAGCTTCAACCCACGCAAGATACGCCGCATGTTTCAGCGCTGATGCACTTGCACACGCAGAGTTAAACCACGGGGGATTTAGTTTCACGATGGACTCTGTCGAAGAAACAACAAAAACAACGTGCGCACCGTCACTAGTCTGAGCCGCAGCCGCAGCGCTGATGTAGCGCTGCAATCGCTCGTTTTTTATCTATATGCATTTACAAATCATCGCGGCCGCAGCACTGCAGACGCGCTGCCTTCGCACGGCACTTTGCTGCAAGAAGGCGCCCTTACATAGAATAAATATCGAATATTGGAAGTTATATTTTTGTTTAGTTCATTATTTTGCGATTTTAGAAATATAAAGGAAAACATCAATGTGACCGTAGACCCTTTTGTAATAATTTGAAAACACACATAATTAAACGCGTCTAACCAGCAGGGCGAATCCAAGGAATTATACTAAACGTAACTGGAATGTTCACTGAGACAGAAAACGCGGTCCGCTTGAGAGATAAAACTTGGGCGGTGTGTCTCTTTCTAAAGGGCGACCATAATTTATAAACTAAACACTCCTAATCCTTAGTGAATATCCTGAAATTTGAATGACATGGGCACACTACTAATCCAACGAGTGTGAAAGGGAAAAAGCTACCACGAAGTCCTCTCAACGAGACCGACAATCCTTATAACCCAGATTGAATTATTATAGAACGTTGTTTAGTGTTGATAAGGTTTAAAATCCCTTTTACATTAAAGTCGAGTGAACCATCTAGTTACGTTAGTATAAAAAATCCTTGGGCGAATCACACTTCTCGGATTGTATTCCGAATTCGAAAAGTGTGAATCGCACTGCTGATTACCCAAAGCAAACAAAATAATTATTGTTATCGATAAAAGCTGTAATACATATTACTAGTAGTTCGCCCCGAACTGAGATCTCGCGCACCGTAGATGGCTTCATCATCATCATCATCATCATCATCAGCCTATAGCAGTCCACTGCTGGACATAGGCCTCCCCTAATGAGCTGTAGATGGCTTACATTTGGACTTTCTTCTGACTACCCCTATAATTTCAAGTGCTACTACTGATACTGCCGAGTATCTATGCCTATTGCGCTAGCTCTTCATGGTAAAAAATACTGGCATGCATGCAATACATAATGTCGCGTCTAATTTTTCATTTAGGTATTTCATATTTATGAATTCTCGTCGTATTTCTAAAAGTATACGTCCTAGAATAAAAATAATAACTATTTTGGAATGTACAAATAAAGACCTTTCATTTGACAGCCCACTCAATATTTTTGTTTACTTAACTTTTTTTACCCCAATTATTTTCATTCTTTATCAAAATTTTTTTTATCATGAAAATAAATCAAGTAGCATCTAAAATCATTGCAAACCAAACCGCAACGATGCCACTCTCTTTTTAAGACCGACCAGTCAATGAGCTACGAAGTCATCGAAACTCTATGCAACGGGAGCTCTTGCAGCTCTGGTTTCGTAGTTTTTGGTCTTTGGTCGTATTTCAAAAACTATACATCCTAGATTAAAAATAAAAACCATTTTGGAATGTACAAAATAAGCCCTTTCGTATGACACCCCACTCAATTTATTTGTGTAACTTTCATAATTTTTTACCCCCTTGGGAACCCAATATCTTTACAACCCCTTCATCGATTAAGCTCATATGCTCCCCCGTAAATTTCCTTACCACAACCTATTGACCTACCAAGTTTCATGCAGATTGGATGAACGGTTCGACAGTTATGCTCGAACAACAATTCGTGAAACATACAAACATACAAACATACAAACATACAAACATACAAACATACAAACATACAAACATACAAAGCAAAATCGCCCAACTTACCACTAAGATCTTCGCTCGCTTCGCTCGCTCGATCGATAATTTAAAACACATTGATTTTACGAATTGATGATGTTTAGAAACTAATTTCCTACGCAGTAATTTTCTAATAATTACAGGGCGATCTAATTATCTCGATATAACTGTATTTTAATATATCTATCCTACATTTAGCTTCAGTCTTCAGGCTGTGCCTCGTTATCACACGATAATACATGAGCCCCGAAGAAGCTCCTTACATTATAAAGCTTGTGTAGACATCGCGAAAACAAATGTAAAAATGTTACTTACGAATGAGATATATATTATTCATAAAAAATATACCTACATAAATAATGCCTACGAGAAATCGTTACGATCGCACTGTACCGATTAATCTGCAGCTAAATCTGCAGATAAATCGAATCGACGATTTTTATCACTCACACGTTTCGATTATCGGAACAGTGCGAGCGTAACGATTTCTCGTAGCGTGTATTCCCTGCATAACACGGTTATGTGTTGCTTTCTTTCTATTATTGTTTACATTCAAATGAATATGGATAAAGTTTATTATGATTCTTAAATATCTGTAATAAAAATAACACATAAAATATCACTTTGTATTGGAAGTACCTAAATAAAGAAATTGCTGAAATTACTTGAAATAAAATTATAATGATCTAAGAATTTATACAAGCGGACGCGATGTCTACGTATGCTTAACAAATATGATATTATACTTATATAAAGTGCATATAAAAGGCAGCACAAATGACGACAATATGACACCAAACTATAACAACGAGCCTACTTTGATTCATAAATAAAACATTTTTTTACCAAACAAACACTTCAGAACATTCATTGATACACATATTTGGCATGTTTCGCAGTAAATGCTTGGCTAATATTCGAATAATGAAAATTAATTCACATTCCTATTAAATAACACCCACAGAAATAATAAGTGTTAGATAAAATAATAAGTTCGAAGAATTAGACATTGTACAGAAAAATATCACTAGGATTGTAGTTATACTATTCTAGAACAATTTCTTCGTGATTATTTGGTAAGTTAATTCACTCGACGACTCACATTTGCAAATCATTACAGTGAAACAATGTGTAAACTGTAATAAATCGCTTATAAGATTTGACCAAGCTTAACAGGTTGATGAGCTTAAGATTTCTCTACGCTCACGTGCAAGTGATAACTTAAAATGGCTGATAAACATTTACATTGAGTGAAAATGAAGAATATTCTTATGAAAAATATAAAAAACTTTTTTTAAACTTGATAAAATAAAAAGGCTATACTGTGATGTAGCAGTAAGGTTTGAAATATGAGTGATCAACCAATGATGGTCCATAATTGTCATTTTAAGATAGTATCATAGAGTGATGGTTCTAGAATAAAATAGGTATTAGAATTGTGCTGAATATACAATAAAATGCAGTGAAAGCGATCGCGGTTAGTAAAATGGATCATCGTAGATCCACCATCTCGACCGGAGCCGAGTCATCAAGGCGAATGTGCGCCACATTCTGAAAATATCAATAGCCGCTTAGATCAAATATTTTTACTATCACTAATAAACTAGTTGTTCGCCCCAAACTGAGATCTCGCGCACCGTAGATTTCAAATGCTACTACTGGCGAGAATGTCTATTGGGCTAACTCGTCATTGCAAAAAATACTGACATGCATGCAATACAAATGTCGTGTCTAATTTTTTATTCAATTTTTATGTGTTCACGTCGTATTTCAAAAAGTTTACATCCCAGAATAAAAATAATAACTATTTTAGAATGTACAAATAAAAACCTTTCATATGACACCCCATTCAATAAGCATATTTAAACTTTTCTTTTACCCCCTTGGCAACCCAATATCTTGACCGCCAATATCTCTACCGCAAATTTCATTTCATCATAGCACAACCTATTGACCTACCAAGTTTCACGCAGATTGGATGAACGGTTCGAGAGTTATGAGAGAGAACTAGAATTCGTGAAACATACAAAGCAAAATCGCCCAACTTGCCACTAAGATCTTAGCTCGCTTCGCTCGCTCGATCGATAAAATTCAAACGTTTATTTGCAGCTTTAATAAAAATATAAAAGAACATAGTAAAAGGCGAACCGCTTGTGGCATAGTTCGCTTAGACGTTCTTGATAGATAGTTGAAGTTAGTGGCATAAACAGATGAGCGCTTCTGTGCTTCGGAGGGCACGTTAAAGGTAAGCGTCCACATGTCGGTATCGTACGCTTCGGACGCATCGCACGCAACGGATCGTAGTATTATTTGTATAGAAACTCATATAAGTGCGTCCACCTGTCCGCATCGTACGCATCGCATTACACAGATAAAATCCGCTTGATGCGATCCGTCCGCTGCGTGCGATGCGGGCCTGTGGACGCTTACCATAAATTGTCGGTCTCCGCTTTTAAGTTATTAAGCCATGACGGAGGCCTTCAGACGCCTCCAAAACTCCGTCACCAGCCAGATTTAGCTCATACAAACATACCACGTTACAATCAGTTTTTTTCGACCCTGTAAAAAAAGTATTTTGCACTTTATCGCAGTAAAAATAAGTACTTACGTGAAACAGGGGCGGGTCAGCGGGATGTGGGTGGAAGCCGGTCTGTCGACAGTTCGCTATGAACTGCATGCCATAGTTTGGTGTCAGGGCGAAATAACCCGTTCTGAAAAAAAAAAATATCTTGTCAGATGTAACATCATAAGCACTGAATCATAACATAACTGAGGTTTAAATTAACGAGCATAATATTTTGAGATCAAGGGGTCAATGGGTCAGTATAAAATGTACAAATTCATGGGGCCAAAATGTACTTATTCACTGGTCTTCATTTTCACTAAACACTTTGTCTTGAAGACTTTGGGCCTTACTTATAAACGCCTGTCAACTTTAAACGATGCTCAAGATTCGCCATCTCTATTTAACACTATCTAACAAAAAAAGGATAGCAATTGTTTAATTAAACGGTGTTTCAATTTTAACAGAATTATAAGCAGAGAAGATAATCTCAGCAGGCTGATTGTCTAATTTGTCTCAAACCTCAAATTGGTCTCAAACTGCCAAAACGATCGCGTAGGTATCTTGAGATGAGAGTGACAGAGCTACTTGCGTGGTCACTACACATATTTGACAGTTTGAGACCGATTTTGGTCGCTATCAAACATACTCAGGGGCTGGTTATAGATGCGGGAATTGATAAACTTACTCGTTATACTTTGGTGCGCAGACAATGGCTATAGCCTCTGGCATCATCAGCTGGTACGAACATTGCGTGTGTAGGTCCACTGATGACAGAAACGCTGTCTGCGTCGGATGCGTCTGTAATATCATACAAATATTTTACAAATTAAAAAATCACATCACACTATCACATCACACTAATATTATAAATGCGAAAGTTTGGATGTTTAAATGTTTGGAATTTTAGATGTATGTTTGTTCCTCTATAACTCGACAACCACTAAACCGATTTGCCTGAAATTTAAAGTATTTATCACACTTATAGATAATAACCTGGAATAGGATATATAATATTTGTTGAGTCCAACTGCGCCGGATGAATGATCTAGGAAAGAAGTTTAACCCTGTACAACTAGGTACGCAGGCTTAAACATTTTTTTTTTAAATTATAATATTTTAATGTGCGTGAATCCGTACCCATATTATAAATGTGAAAGTGTGTTTATTTGTTTGTTTATTTGTCCTGCTTTCACGTCAAAATAGAGCGACGGATTGACGTGATTTTTTTGTGTGGAGATAGTTGGAGGGCTCGAGAGTAACATAGGTTACTTTTTATCCGGGTACCACGCGAGCGAAGCCGCGGGCAGCAGCTAGTATATTATACTCACATGTATCCATCCGAGTGTGATGAGATTATGTTGGTCTTGATAGAGAAATATGTCCTCTTCATTGTTGGTACTGCATGAGTCGGGAGTACCAGACTGCTTTGGTACCACCACGTGGGTGATTTTCAACTGATCTCTTTCCTAGAAAATTTAAATGCTTATTAGTAAGTTCGTATGAGCAAGTGTGCTTTTTTTTTGTTTTATTTTTATTTTTATAGTGTTAAACCACACTGGTATTATTTCATCAGAAATGAAAAATCTTATCAAAATTTTCAATTCCAAAAGTTATTTATCAAAAGTTTTAATGCTTATTGAAGATGATTCCTGCTTGGAGTTTGTCTGCGACACGGATTTAGAACTTTATAATTATTCCATTTAAAATATTCATTATGTTCTTTCAAATTGTGTACACTCTGCCTAATGTTTCGCTGCACCAATAGAACTACCGGACAATCGACGTTGTGGTTGAAATATCGTGAAAGTAAATTCTTTTCAGTATCGTGTTAGTTTCATTTTGTAGCACTATTTTTCAACTAACTCAGAAAATTTATAGAAATTCATAGAGCGGGGCTTTTGGCCGAGGTCGGGGATAAATCTGGGTGAATTTTTCGGGATTTATTTAAATATCTAAAAGGTCTTGGAGACTAAAGTTAATACAGAATAAACAATATAAGTACAGTTGTCACAATGGATCTAGGCATTCGTGAAGTTAGGCTTTTCGCTGCGCAGAAAATGTTGTATGAAAAAGTTGCACTTCGTATCGAAACGGCTAACTTCACGAATGCCAAGATCCGTTGGAAGAAGTGTAATGTAAATACTCATATTCTGAAGAAACTATTTGTAGATGAAATACATACCAGTATGCCGGCGAGGATGCCGCAAGTCTCGACGTTCCGTGCCGTGTTGTTTGCGGCGAGTCGTAGGAACCGCGCCAGTAGACCAGAAGGAACCAACACCGTTCGCAGTCTTTGAGAACCACACAGTGCATCGCTGTATGCACCATCGCTATATCACAAAAAGTCATCAGTTTAATCCTACTAATATTATAAAGGCGAAAGTCCGTGTGTGTGTGTTTGTGAATGTTTGTTACCACGTATCTCCATAACTACTGAACTGATTTGGTTAAAATTTGAAACATAGATAGATAATGACTTTTATCCCGAAAGAATGCATGGTTCCCGTGGGATAAACAAAATAGTAGTCCACGCGGTCGAAGCCGCGGGCGTCAGCTAGTATTATCCTATTCTATTAAACGTGCAATATTTGTTTGTTTGTACTCACGTTCTCGAAAACGGCTCTAACGATTTCAATGAAATTTGCGGTATTACGGGTTTACGGGGGCGAAAAATCGAGCTAGCTCGCGTATCTGGGAAAATTCGTTTTCTCGGCATTTTCACTCAAAAAGATTTACCAGTAATTTCGCATAATTTGTTGAGACTAAAGTGGCTGAGTGGTAGGGTGTCCGCCTTCCAGTTAAAATCTCAGCCAATGGAAGTTTTTTTGTTCTTTTTTATTTTTCACACACAAAATTTTATTTTTCACATAAAAATATTTTTTTCAAATCAGACTAGTACTCGTAGTTCCTGATATTACTGCGTTCAAACAAAAAAACTCTTCTGCTTTTTAAAATTAGTACCTATAGATATCTTACCTATGAGGTCTCGAAGGCGGTATAAGCGGTGGCACCGGCTGGTAGTGATGCGGGGGCGCCCTTGGAGGTTCCGCCGCGAAATCATCAGGATACAACACTCCGTCCACAGGCGGAGCTGACGGGCTCGCGGCCCACGTGTCCTGTATATACCCACTATACAACACTCTCACCACCACATTGCTCTGTCCATTCGTGCAAAACACCGACTCGTAACGGTACATTGTGATTTTGAAAACTCAAGGTTTATCTACGGGCTTTAAAAGGTCGCAGAAATCACAATAGGAATTGAACTTAATGCCGTCTCTTTTCACTCTCAGTCAATGAAAAAAGACTGCAAATAGAGTAGGATTCAGCACCTAGTTCTGCGATAGCAGCGCTGCGTCTATCGGACTTCAGTGCTGAATCCGACTCTAGTTCAATACCTAGACCCACAATGTAATCTTTGAGTATAAAGTACACCACTGCACTGTTTTAGAATTTAATATATCAGTTTTGTTTAGTAAATCGTTTGGAAAATGCTATACTCAATGTTATTGATATGACTAAAGAATTTGTTACAGTATCAAGGTGTCGCATTTTTGTCATTAATGCTAATTAAGTGTGTGGGACCTGACAAACTAGTTTTGCCAGTAACATAAGTATGTCTCACATACAAGGATTTCTATTTATATCCTAATAAACTTAAAAATGTTGTCTGTGTGTCTGTTTGTTCCAGGTAATCTCCAAAACAGCTGGATCGATTTTGATGAGACTAACTAGCAGATAGATGATGTTATAAGGAGGAACTTAGGCTCCTTTTAAAAAAAACTGGTTGTCTGTAAAGTCGGTTTACGGACGATAATTTTACGTGTTAAGAGGCATTATACAAAATTTTCTGATTTACGTGATGTTTTGGGGCAGGATTTTTCAATGAAAACACTGTATTTATAAAAAAATTATGGCACAGCATGAAATATCATTTCAATTTTGTACTATTAAATGAGCTACTTTTGTATTTTTATTATTTCTTTTTGATTAATCGACCTCAAACCGGCGACTGTTTTGTGAATTTTTGCTGTAAGAGGTTTAGAAATCACCATATTTACGAATCATTTTGACGTCCAAATGGTATAAAAAAATTACGATGTTTTGCTGTGATAGTCAACCAAACTATTAAATGGATCACTTTTTACTACCTTTATTTAGTTTTTGAGTAAACAAATCTTTAACTTAGTCCAAATTTCGAGAAAACGGCCAAAGAATTGCTTTTGATTTTGGCTACTTAGAACTGACTTAGAACTCTTGTTCGTAAAATTAACAAAACAGAAATAAACTTTAGTTCAAAATCAATCCTTTTCTGAAAAAAAAAAATGCAAAAAGATTAAAAAATTGGCAATGAAAAATCTTTTAAAACAACCTAAAACGCGTCGTATCTACTACCCTATCTACTCGACGCAAGCAGACCGCGCCGAGCGCTTCTAGGGGGTGGACGTATCGCTTTGCATCCCGGAGCTCGCACTGAGTCGACTCGCAAAGCACGTCGCCGGCTACGAAGAATATAGCGAAATAGGAGCGTTTGATACATTGGTTGCTAAGTTATTAATTACCTATTTTTAAATATTTTCTGCGGGGCTAAAAAGGCCGTTAAAGCAGAATAATGATCTGAATTGTTGTGTAACTAATAATGTAATAATAGGGTGACAGCGAGCTGATCTGATGATGGAGTCAGGACCTGTTCCATGGAATTTTATGATGATATGGGTATCAAATGAAAGGGCTTGATGAGCGCAACACAATGCTGATCTGATGATGGAGTCAGGACCTGTTCCCTGGAACTTTTTAATGATATGGGTATCAAATGACAGAGCTTGATGAGCGCAACACAATGCTGATCTGATGATGGAGTCAGGACCTGTTCCCTGGAACTTTTTAATGATATGGGTATCAAATGAAAGAGCTTGATGAGCGCAACACAATGCTGATCTGATGATGGAGTCAGGACCTGTTCCATGGAACTTTTTAATGATATGGGTATCAAATGAAAGGGTTTGATGAGCGAAACACAATGCTGATCTGATGATGGAGTCAGGACCTGCTCCATGGAACTTTTTAATGATATGGGTATCAAATTAAAGGGCTTGATGAGCGCAACACAATGCTGATCTGATGATGGAGTCAGGACCTGTTCCCTAGAACTTTTTAATGATATGGGTATCAAATGAAAGGGCTTGATGACCGAAACACAATGCTGATCTGATGATGGAGTCAGGACCTGTTCCATCGAACTTTATAATGATATGGGTATCAAATGAAAGAGCTTGATGAGCGCAACACAATGCTGATCTGATGATGGAGTCAGGACCTGTTCCATGGAACTTTTTAATGATATGGGTATCAAATGAAAGGGTTTAATGAGCGAAACACAATTCTGATCTGATGATGGAGTCAGGACCTGCTCCATGGAACTTTTTAATAATATGGGTATCAAATGAAAGGGCTTGATGAGCGCAACACAATGCTGATCTGATGATGGAGTCAGGACCTGTTCCATGGAACTTTTTAATGATATGGGTATCAAATGAAAGGGTTTGATGAGCGAAACACAATTCTGATCTGATGATGGAGTCAGGACCTGCTCCATGGAACTTTTAATAATATGGGTATCAAATGAAAGGGCTTGATGAGCGCAACACAATGCTGATCTGATGATGGAGTCAGGACCTGTTCCATGGAACTTTTTAATGATATGGGTATCAAATTAAAGGCTTGATGAGCGCAACACAATGCTGATCTGATGATTGAGTCAGGACCTGTTCCATGGAACTTTTTAATGATATGGGTATCAAATGAAAGGGCTTGATGACCGAAACACAATGCTGATCTGATGATGGAGTCAGGACCTGTTCCATTGAACTTTATAATGATATGGGTATCAAATGAAAGAGCTTGATGAGCGCAACACAATGCTGATCTGATGATGGAGTCAGGACCTGTTCCATGGAACTTTTTAATGATATGGGTATCAAATGAAAGGGTTTGATGAGCGAAACACAATGCTGATCTGATGATGGAGTCAGGACCTGCTCCATGGAACATTTTAATAATATGGGTATCAAATGAAAGGGTTTGATGAGCGCAACACAATGCTGATCTGATGATGGAGTCAGGACCTGTTCCATGGAACTCTTTAATGATATGGGTATCAAATTAAAGGGCTTGATGAGCGCAACACAATGCTGATCTGATAATGGAGTCAGGACCTGTTCCATGGAATTTTTTAATGATATGGGTATTAAATGAAAGGGTTTGATGAGCGAAACACAATGCTGATCTGATGATGGAGTCAGGACCTGGTTCATGGAACTTTTTAATCATATGGGTATCAAATGAAAGGGCTTGATGAGCAAAACATAATGCTGATCTGATGATGGAGTTATGACCTGTTCCATGGAACTTTTAATGATAATATGGGCATCAAATGAAAGGGCTTGATGAACAAAACACAATGCTGATCTGATGATGGAGTCAGGACCTGTTCCCTGGAACTTTACAATGATATGGGTATCAAATGAAAGGGCTTGATGAGCGAAACACAAAGCTGGGTCGGGGTTTTGACTTTGATTCTTGATTTTGACTTTCACTTTGATTCTTGATTCTTGATTTTCAATTTTAGTTTCTCTATTCTCGGATCTCGGATTCTTGATTTTCGATTTTCGAGTCTCAATTCTTGATTATCGGATCTTGAATATCGGGTTCTTGATTCTTGATTTTGATTCTTGATTTTCAATTTTCGATTATCGATTCTCGGATCTTGTATCTCGGATTCTTAATTCTTGATTTTCAATTTTTTAATTTTTGATTTGTGATTCTTGATTCTTGTTTCTCATTTCTCGATTCTCGGATCTCGGATTTTTATTTTGATTTTTATTTCTTGATTTTGATTTTAAAATTAAAATCAAGATTAAAAATGAAAAATCAAACATCAAAAATCGAAGTCAAAAGTAAATCCTAACCCAGCTTTGTGTTTCGCGCATAAAACCCTTTCATTTGATACCCATATCATTATAAAGTTCCATGGAACAGGTCTTGATTCCATTATCAGATCAGCATTGTGTTTTGCTCATTAAACCCTTTCATTTGATACACATATCATTATAAAGTTCGATGGAACAGGTCCTGACTCCATCATTAGATCAGCATTGTGTTGCGCTCATCAAGTCCTTTCATTTGATACCCATATCATTAAAAAGTTCCATGAAGCAGGTCCTGACTCCATCATCAGATCAGAATTGTGTTTCGCTCATCAAACCCTTTCATTTGATACCCATATCATTAAAAAGTTCCATGGAACAGGTCCTGACTCCATCATCAGATCAGCATTGTGTTGAGCTCATCAAGCCCTTTCATTTGATACCCATATTATTAAAAAGTTCCATGGAGCAGGTCCTGACTCCATCATCAGATCAGAATTGTGTTTCGCTCATCAAACCCTTTCATTTGATACCCATATCATTAAAAAGTTCCATGGAACAGGTCCTGACTCCATCATCAGATCAGCATTGTGTTGCGCTCATCAAGCCCTTTCATTTGATACCCATATTATTAAAAAGTTCCATGGAGCAGGTCCTGACTCCATCATCAGATCAGAATTGTGTTTCGCTCATCAAACCCTTTCATTTGATACCCATATCATTAAAAAGTTCCATGGAACAGGTCCTGACTCCATCATCAGATCAGCATTGTGTTGCGCTCATCAAGCCCTTTCATTTGATACCCATATCATTAAAAAGTTCCATGGAGCAGGTCCTGGCTCCATCATCAGATCAGCATTGTGTTGCGCTCATCAAGCCCTGTCATTTGATACCCATATCATTAAAAAGTTCCATGGAACAGGTCCTGACTCCATCATCAGATGAGCTAGCTGTCACCATATTATTTCATTGTAGTCGGAACTTGACTGACATGCTGAGATCCAAGTTTCAACTCAATCGGACTATTTACTGAAGAGTTCTGTTGAAAAGCTCCTGACTCCATCAGATCAGCACAATATGGTTTATGGGACAAAAAAACAAACATTTATTTTTTGTAATTATTTGTATTCAAAGTGTAACTAACCCGACTTTGTTTTGTGTTATACCTATAGGTACCTACCTAAGTACCTACCCAAAAAGTATTTTATACTATCTCAAATAAATCAATCACATGAAAATTACCAAAACCGTTTAGTCTAAGAAACGGAGCGCTGTTCATTGGGTGTTAGAATTTAGCAACTTTTGTCCCTCCGAGCGCTGATTTTGTCGAGTGCGAAATTGTATAATGGCTCTTAACGTCATAAGAAAACCTTGATGAAAAATTGCATACTTTTATGAATTGCCCAATGCTTAGGCTGATCGTGCCTCTCTATCGCTTGTTCCGCGCTCTCGCTCGCACGCAGGGCTCAGGCGGAACTTGACACTATTCGTGCATGCAGCCGGCGTTCATCGATTTATAACACGTCAAAAGAATAAGGGTTCCTCTCAAAAATATAAAATAAGACGAAACTCACTCGGAAGTTTCTCGGACGAAGTTTCGATCGGCTGTAGTGTACAATAAGAATGGAAGTCATCATCATCTCCTCGCCCTTTTCCCACTAGGTGGGGTCGGCACAACAACATGTTCTCCTCTTCCATTCCATCCTATCAATCGTCATCTCAGTAGTCACTCCTTTCGAAAAAGAATGGAAGTAAGGAATAGAATATTCACGTAATACTTACATCATGCAATAGATGTGGGTGTGTGTCCTTTTTATCCTCATCTGCCTGCAGGCGCAGAGCTAGTTTGGCATCCTCTGACTCTTGCTTCTTCCTCTTCTCTTCTTCTTGACGTCTCACTTCCTGTGATTAGTATAATTTGTTTAAGGTGGATGTGTGTGCAACACTAGCCCGTGAAATTCAAATTTTATTGCGTTTTTCACAATTTGCAGGACTGTGTCCAGTTGTATCTGACCAAAATGTGATTCGTGCAATTAACTTAGTAGGTATTACCACAGGAAAGATTGCAAGATGAGATAGTTGCCATAGCAGGCAAGTCAAAGCAAAGGAAAGAGAAGATTGGAAGGCTCTAGAGGAGGCCTAGACATAGAGGGGTCCTTGATTTAATAAACCTATTTTAGAGTTAAGAGTAGATTAGTTTAAATTCTACTAGTAGAGGAATATAAAAGCTTTTTGATTTATTTATTTGATTACTTTCCACACTCCCTAGTAAGGGCCTAGTACTATGAATGCAATTGTTTTAAATTGTGTTGGAGTACATTAGGTTATTTTCCAATAAATAATTGAATAGTACACTAGATCTGACTGAATTTGTTTAGAAAATAATAAAATTGACAGACACAAGTCTCATCAAAAAGATCTGGACCAATAATAACATAAGGAAAATGATAAAGGTGCTCTAAAACTTACTGCATTTTCTATCCAAGTTGTATGTTCCTTGGCAAATTGTGCAAGAAGCCGTTGCTTAAGTTTCTCTGCCTTTGGCATGACTTCTTTCAACTTGGTTTGGTTCACAGCCTTGACTTGGGCGGGCACACCGGCATATTCTGGATGTTTCCGAATTTTCTCCAAAAACAGTGTCATGAATTTCATGTACAATATGTAGGCGTTTTCTAAACTTCCTTCTGCAAGGTATACATTTGCCATCCGTACCATTTCCAAGCCAGAGCGGTAGTACCTGAATATTTAATTTTTGTGTAAAAACAGTAAAAAAAAAAACGAACAGGTTGCTGCCAGTTAATTATTAAAGTAGGAAGTATCTATTTAATTTTGACAATGAACAATTAGAGCTAGTAATTTAGACAAAACATACTGGATGAGTCAGATTGTAATAGGTATTGCTCAACAACTTTATCAATTATCAAGTCCGAATTCTGAAACTTCTAATGGATTTTACCTTCGCGGAGGAACGTTGGGGTCCACTTCTACCATTGTTCCAAAGTTTGCTAACTGCTTCACCCGAGCAGTTGGCTCCAAGGACGCCAGGTCTACCGACTGCTTCCGACGTTTGTCTTCTGCTTGCATTGCAAAAAAACTACTTCACTGATTTAAAAACTTATGCAGAAAACAAAGTAACTGATTTTCAGTAGTTTTGGAAACTCTTTGATAGAAAAATTTAAATTAATCAGTTTTGTTTTGTTTGAGAAAAATTCAGAACAGAAACAACAATTTTAATTTCATTCACTGTAATCACAACTTGTCAATGTCATTGTCAAGTCAATCTGTCAATCGAATTGTCAAAGTCATTTTCTTTTTTTTTTACACATTATAACCATTTTGGCGGGAATTTGAGAAGTCATGTTTTCGTTTTTGTTTTAATTTCCAAAACTTGTGTTTCTTCCATTCGAATGTTAATGTGTAATAATCACAGAATTGAGAAACGCTCGCTCAAGGTAATAATGGTGGTAACTGGGCAAATGAAACAAAATTGGATTTGGATAACATTGCATTTCGAGTTCTCCCAAAAAGTCCGTTGATGTTTCAGTTTTAATTCAGTAAGTATTAGCCCCCTTACTTATGAAAGATGTTTAAAGTTGAACACTGATTAAACAACGTCCTGTCTCTGTTTGTCACTATGCACAAATAAAGACAGGACGTTGTTTATCCAGTGTTTAACTTTAAACATCTTTCATAAGTAAGGCCCTTAATTGCTTAGTTTGAGTTTGAGATGGTGCTGTGTGAAGTGTACAGCAATATTTATTTATTTTATTTCCTACTATAGATTTACCTTGCTTGCTACAGAGTTGGTGGAACATAAGCTATGTCCACACTGTGATCTTTCATCTTTTGAAAGTGAAATACATATGTCCACACTGTGATCTTTCATCTTCAACTTTTGTAGTCATCATTCTATTAAACTTTCGTTTGGCACATTCAAAACTTGTCAGAGATTCCAGAAAAATAAGAACACTCGTAACTTCATGCAAGGTACCTACCTACTGTAAGAGAAGAGATGAGAATATCTCATCTATCAGAATCTAGGTAGGTAACTACTTTAACTCGGAAGTAAGACCATTGTTTTTCGGTGTTTTAGTTTAATCTTAAAGAGCAGCAACATGCAAAACATACCTGATAGAAAATATAACACAACAGAGCAATAGGAGCCCAAAAGCAAATTGAAATACAAAACATAAAGTGGCTACAACAGTTTTTGTTGCAGTAGTACCACTTCAGAAAGGCGGGATATTTCCTTGGACAGCAACTGTAAATCCAGAAACAAGGGCGGGAGCGCAGTGTGTATAGATATGCATCAGCGCATCCTACGTTAACAGGATAAATAGCGTTGTAAATGTCATCGTCAAACTGGCCAATGGAATCAACTGTCTTCCGACCCAGACAGCGAAACCAATTCCGTACTTTTTGACGGAAAGGAAGCTTTTGCTTTTTATTAGGAAGCATTTTGGTTGGGTAACCAATATAATTATTTTGACACTTACATTGGCATGGTTTTTTAGGTGGCATTGTTTTCCCCTCTTTTTTTCGCTTCGGCATCGACGCTCCCGGTGTCGCCAAACCACGCTGTTGAGTTTGAGTATTCTTTGTGTTAGTACTGATTTTGATGTTAATAGTTTTTTGAGATTTAGCTGATTTATGTGAAGGACCAGGTTCTGCTGTAGTTTTTCGATCTGGCTTGGTACTGCTGCGTTTAAATGAGCTCTTCAGAACGGATCGACCTCGCACCGGGGTCGACTGAACCAATTCTGGGTCTGGCTGACTGTCGAATTTAAGGCTTCGTTTTATTTCCACTTGACTTTTGTCTCCTGGGGGTTGAACCTTACATGCTGATTTACTGCATATCCTATGTTTAGACGTTTTTTCTGGCAGATGTGCCTTACATACTCGAGGCTTAGAAGTTTCTTCTGGGAGGTGTACAGAAGTTTTTTCTGGCAGGTGTGCCTTACATACACATTTACTAAATACTCGAGCCTTAGAAGTTTCTTTTGGGAGGTGTACAGAAGTTTTTTCTGGCAGGAGTGCCTTACATAAACATTTACTAAATACTCGAGCCTTAGAAGTTTCTTTTGGGAGGTGTACAGAAGTTTTTTCTGGCAGGAGTGCCTTACATAAACATTTACTAAATACTCGAGGCTTAGAAGTTTCTTCTGGGAGGAGTACAGACGTTTTATCTGGCAGGTGCGCCTTACATACACATTTACTAAATACTCGAGGCTTAGAAATTTCTTCTGGGAGGTGTATAGACGTTTTTTCTGGCAGGTGTGACTTACATACACATTTACTAAATACTCGAGGCTTAGAATTTTCTTCTGGGAGGTGTACAGACGTTTTTTCTGGCAGGTATGCCTTACATATACATTTACTTAATACTCGAGGCTTAGAAGTTTCTTCTGGGAGGTGTACAGACGTTTTTTCTGGCAGGTGTGCCTTACATACAGACTTACTACATACTCGAGGCTTAGAAGTTTCTTCTAGGAGGTGTAACTTACAGGCTGATTTACCACATATCCGAGGTTTGGAGATTTTTCTCGGGCTTGTTTCGATAGGGCCATGCAAACTTTATGACTGCTTATAATGCTTAGCAGTTTATCAAAAATTTTGTTCTCTTCATGGGATTGTTCAGATTTGTGTTTGCAAGTTTCTGGTGATTTTTGCTGAGTTAAGCTCTCTAGACTTGAGTCATTGAGTTGTGGTTTAGCCGTTCGGGCTCGAGGTTTGGAAGTTTCTTTTAACTTCTGAGATTTCGGTGGAATGAAACCTACTCTATGGCCGTGTTTGTGGTTTAATTGTTTCCTTGGACACATACATTTACTTAACCCTGAATTTCCTTTATCATGTATTGAAGTATTAACACTTTTTTTCTCGGGCACTTTATCCTTGAAAGAATTTTTACCAATCTCTGAATGATCACAATCGCAAAACAAGTTTTGAAACACTTGCTTCAATCGGTTTTGTTTAGGACGCACAGGCTTGCTTGGACGTTCTGGTTTGATTACCCAACCTCTGCCATCAGCATGATATAAACTGTATCTTGTTCTTGTGTCTGGATGCGAACGACAACGTGGTAGATTTTCCTCACACTCTGGATCTTTTTGTCGAGAGAATGTAGCAAATATAACATTTTTGGTTGCTTTTGAAAGACGCTTTATGAAAACTATATACTTTGTCCACCAATCATAACAACATTGACCGTAAAAGCAATCGTCACTGCATTCGTATGTTTTCCCATTTTCAGTATTAATAACATGCTGAGGCCGCAGCGGTGAAGATAAAAACCATCCAATGGATATCCCTATAATACACGGTGACCACGCCAAAACTAGCAGAGTTATGAAAACATATTTTACAATATTTCTCGTTGCATTATTTTGAGTTCTGTATTTTGAATGAGCCACAGCAGAACATTTTAAAAACTTATTGCTTATTTTACGATACAACGGTAAAATTGAAACTTTTCGCAATGAACGCTTAGATTTACGACGTCTATTACACGGCTTTAATGATGAACGTATACATTCTCGTAGCTGTTCATTGCTGGGGCGTGTATTGTTGATTGCATTTAGTGGAGTTTTTATTTTGCTCGGTCGTTTTTCACTTCCGCATGCTGATACAGCTGTATCTACACATAACACGGGAACTTTTAAATCTGGAGATTCTGTTTGGTGTTTATCGTGCACTGTAT
Source organism: Camptogramma bilineatum (assembly GCA_958496255.1). Classification (NCBI taxonomy): domain Eukaryota; kingdom Metazoa; phylum Arthropoda; class Insecta; order Lepidoptera; family Geometridae; genus Camptogramma; species Camptogramma bilineatum. The sequence continues at coordinate 12,385,725 of OY292458.1, forward strand.
AGTAGCACCCAACATTTTTATCAGCCCATTTTTTCCTGCGGTGCTGCCGCAACGATTTACTCTGATGTAGCTTTATTTTACTGTTCTGCGGAAACTTAAGTAAATTGTAATGAAGGGGATCAGTGCAACAAGTTGTTTCAGACTTCAGTCTCTTAGTATTACTTGAAGTCACAACTTTAAGAGGATGATGTGTGTAAGGGCAATTGTTATGAGCTTCACGAAGTTTCTTTCTCTTTCGGGCACTTCTTGCTCTGAGTTTATTGAAAGGGTTATCGTCCTTGTTGTACCTATGATAAAATGTGTGTGGGTCAAATAACCGATTATGCCTATAGAAGCCAAATATATCACAAGATGACTGCGGCATGTTATTTTTTCTTGGTTGCATTTGCCGTTTATTACTTCTATGCTTAGATTCAGCTATATATAATACTTTAATATCTTGTTTCTTTCCAAATTTGTTATTTCTTTTACAAATGTTTTCTTTCTTGAAAGACTGAAACTTTTGTGTGATTCGGTTAGGTTTCAAATCCTTTAGTGAGAGGCGCCTTTTGATGTCATTTAAGCTTAAAGTTTTTCTATTGGTACGTTTTCTCAGCTCTGGAAAACAAATAAATACATTTGTACTTAATTAATATTTCTAAGAACAATAAAGAACTCTGCAGGCGTGTCTTATTAGAGAGGTAAACAAGTTTTCTACGTATGAGGAAAGTGCCTAACTATCAATTAGAAACTTACTTCTTATAGGAATTTTGAAGATTTCACTCTTCGATTTGAACTCCAAGCTAGGTCTTACTGGGATTTGCTCTATGGGACTGTCAGTAGTATTTTCTTTTGAATCTTTCGTATTTTGTGCCGCTTGAGACACATGTATGGGCATTGGTACCTCAAAGGCATCAGGTGCATTTTCAACGCGTTCTTTCACATCTGGTTTCGTTTTAATCAAGCTCTTTATACTTAGCAGAGATTTACTAAAACTTAACAATCGTAATCGATGGAACATCATAGTAAAAATAAATATCCTAAGTATAAAATATTTAATAAAAAATAAATCTGATGAAAAATTCAACAAAAAGAAACGACATTATTTACAAATGTCATAATCCTGTTTTGCCAAACGTTTGACAGAGTTGTAACCGTTAAAAAAAAAACATACATACAGCCGAACATAGAACCTCCTCCTTTTTGGAAGTCGGTTAAAAAATCAGTGCAGACGTGACTTTTCTGATGCATTCGGTTCACGCAAAAACTGAAATGAAATTCTAATATTTTACACTCAGATTAGACCATTTAGGTCTAAGGTTTTACACGTTTATGAAAATTCAATTGATATATTGTTTGTATCTGTACGAACTATAATAATAGGATAAAAACCGCTGACGAAAGTTGACTATTCAGTACAACATGCACAGAAACAGCATTTACACAATTCCAAGCAGAGCAAACAAGGAGTCCAAAACAGAATCGCTGCACAGATTAAAAACAAGTGTTTGCAACTTTTACACTGTTGCCGAGCACTCAAGTACTGGGGGTAGAAATGCGGAAATCGGTTGTACAGCCAAATCTGAGGAGGACGCCTCATCGACATCAGATAGCAATCTCCGGCTGCTCTCTCCCAGTAGCTTTCCTTACACTTTTGGGGACATCTGCAAGGGTGGTCGCGACCTGAGTCTTTGCTAAGAAATTTGCATGCCATGGGCCGACGGAATATCTTGTTTAAATAAGAGTCCGGTTCTTTTGATGATCGACTTTTTGTGCCTTGCCCGAAACACTCGCACGGTCTGTTAAGTAAGTCATTAAAATACTGAACGGGGTTATACGTATCTCGTTTCACCTTTTCAACCTTTTTTTTCTTCTGCATGGTATTTGCATTCAGCGTGTGTGTTTTAAGCCTCTTTTTGCACGTGCGAATATCACATTTCTGAACTTTTTCTTTGGTATCGAGTGTGAGTAATAACTTCTTACGGGCATCGCGTAATTTCGAGGCTGCTCTCAAATCGAGTTTTGCTTTATTTTCCTTCCGCTTGTTGAACTTTGTAATTTTCTGCTGCAGTATCTTGTCTTTCTTGTATAATTCTTTTTCTTTTTGCTTCAGGGCCTGTTCTTTTCTCTGCAGATCTCTAAAACATTCTTCATCTTTACAGACTTCTACTTCCTCTACTGGGCACTTTTTACGTGTATTCCACCGCATATTTTTATCAGATAAGCAAGCAGAAGATTTACAAGCCCAGTTAGTGACGAGTTATTTCTTTCAATAAGGTAAGTAAATGCTTACGTTTAAGCTTTTCAGGTATATTAGGATCATAATCAGTTCAGGCTGGTTTTACATTTTTTTGTATTTTTTATCTTTTTTCAATTTTTATTTTATTTTCATATCATTTTAATAAAAAATGTGTTGCATTCATAATCACGGACCACAGAATACTATTAAGCTGGGAACAAATTATCGGACGCGGCTGACGGACGCGGCTGACAGCCGCGACTGATAGTGTGCACACTGTCCGAACACCCAGCGGGCCAGATTGCCTTCGGACGTCTGAAGGTCCAAGGACGCGTCCGCGACTTTCGTCAGATAAAGTGCACAGTTCTATGTTCGTTCTATATCCAGATACCTATTCAGTCGCGGCTGTCTGCCGCGTCCGTAAGCCGCGTCCGATAGTTTGTTTCCAGCTTTAAGCTAGAAACAAACTATCGGACGCATCCATAAGTCGCGGCTGTTAGCCGCGACTGATAAGTGTGCACACCGTCCGAACACCCAGCGGGCCAGATTGCCTTCAGACGTCTGAAGGTCCAAGGACGCGTCCGCGACTTTCGTCAGATAAAGTGCACAGTTCTATGTTCGTTCTATATCCAGATACCTATTCAGTCGCGGCTGTCAGCCGCGTCCGTCAGTCGCGTCCGATAATTTGTTCCCAGCTTTAAGCTGGAAACATACTGTCGGACGCGGCTTACGGACGCGGCTGACATATTACATATACCTACATATAAGTAACAAAATTTGAATTATCTTTTTAGTACCTTGTAATGTAGATAATTGTCTCTGAGAAGGGTCACAGATTCTGGAATGAAGAGAATGAGGGGTCAGTAGCATCGCAAATGCGCATGCGCACGTAATGAGCTTTCACAAAGGACCAACCTAGGCATTCATCATTGATCATCATCATCATCATCATCATTCATCTATGCATATTCAGGATTCCATGGAAATGCATTGCCGATGCCGCTGCCGTCACGACTTTGGACGACTGACTAATTAATTATGATGACACACATTTTCAATGCAAATATTTTCTGAAGAGAGGCAGAGTCGTACAAGATGCAGACTAAAAATGATTAAGAGTGACGTAAAAGATTCTACGTAAATTATTAAATATAGCAAACATTGAATAAAATTTTTAAGTATTTTTGAAAGACACAATAGGTATGTAAGTAATTTTTAAAAGCCTATGCCGGAAAGTGGTGCCTTTTTTTTCACGCAGCCATTAACCAAACATTAAAATATAAACTCTTAGGAGTATAAGAAACAATATTTGTGAGAACAGTATACAATATCTTCTCTCAGTCAGAATCGAGTTTTACAGGGGGAGTTTTTCAAGAGAGCCTCTAGGGCTAAATCTGAAACTACTTTTAGCGAAAACCACTCAAAGTAATATCGTAACCAATTTTGATAAAAAGTAAAACTGCATGGCCATTTGACTATCATTTGAGCAAACCCATCACTGGAATTCGAGGGAACAGTTTTTCATTGCTGAAAGAATCTCCTTGTAACCCAAAACTGAAATTATTTCTTCGTAAAAACCACACTTTATCCTTTAGCAAATTTGACCTCCGGCCTGTGAGTTGAGCTTCCTGCAAGAGGTCAGACAGATTTACATTATACTTAGGTACATAGTCTTTGGTCAGAAACCGCGCCGACACCGTCGCACGCGCACGCCCGGCCGCGCGATCGCGAAGTGACAGACAAAACCAGTGTGCTACCACGAGTAGTGCAAAGTGTTATAAGGAGCCGGATCCCAAGTCCCAGGTATTTTTAGTCATGAAACAAGCCCGACTGGTTTCTAACATCGCGAAAGTTCCTTGGCGATTTAATTCAGCGCCCGGTGTTTTAATTAATTTGAATGCTGCGACAAAAATCCTTGCACTGGCTTATAAGAATGAAGAATCTGGATAGGTGATAGTGGTTTGCAACCAACTAAGTAAATTAAATTAAATTGCTGTAAAAACTTAGTAGTTTATCTCAACGATAGTGATTAAAATAATAAAACACTTTGTATTCTTTATACACAGACATGCGATTCGTCCATGATTATAATTAGGAATTGAAAAAACTATAAAATAAGCTGATGATATTTTTGAATTATTTTTATTCGTGAAGACAAGCAGAAAAAAAGTCAGTCTAGGGTTTTTAAATTATGAATTAGTTGTGTTTTCAAACATTGTTGATGTCATTTTTGAACATCACAACATCAACATTGGCTCTATGTTCCTGAAAATATCCATAATTAAGCTCCAACACTTTTTACTTTTATACTTTGTACTTCGGTCCCTATGTTCTGTGTGTCTGTAATGTGTTTTAATGTTCATGTGGTGTACAATAAAGTGTTAATCTATCTATCTATCTACTTTTGAACAGTTATTAAAAATAACCGAAAATAATAACGAGTATCAATAATTTGTTATTTTTGTTTTCTGTCTGAAACATACTATTCAGCTGGCTGTAAAATGTATTTCAAGTAATTGCGTTGTGGTCGTGTTTACACAACAGTATAAAAATAGCCGCGACACTACGCACAGTGACGGAGATCACATCCATTGTCCGCTTATCAGTGCTTTACGTGTGACCACAAGAAGATAACACAACCTACAAAGAGCCTACAAAACATAGCCTTCGTTTACATGCCAACCTACTTGTATTGTGTAGGCCTGTCTAATGTTCCTTATCTTTCTCAGATTGGAATGAAATGGCGTGCTACCAGCTGCTGTTAGTCCTCGCATTGGGTAAGGGACTTTTTGTTCATACTAGATTGCAATGCAATACAATCGCAAGGGCAACGTACCTTATGGGAAAGTTCTCAAGGAGTTGTTATTGTGTCCCGCCGCTATATGACTCGCCCTTCGCGGATGCACTTGCAAACCTGAATTCTCTGTAACTAAGTAATAAATTAATCGCCAACAAAGCTATTATTTTAAATCTGAATGTTAGTTTGTTTGATACGCATTCAAATTCAAACCGTAAACTAACTCAACCGAACATCATGAAATACAAATACATTGGAGGCTTTTTTGTCAACCAGATAAAAATACTGCTCCCTAGGGATATAAAAATAACAAAATCTATATTAACGCGAGCGAAGACGCCAGAAAAAGCTAGTAGTAAAGTGAATGATCATGGGTTGTATTGTGGAAACTTTTTCCAAAGAAACATTAAATGTTCATAAAATTAATGAACATCTTCTCGAGCTAAGTATTAAAACTTCACAAGAGAGTCAGCCGACGAATTTGCGTAATTTAACGATAAAACCAAGAGATTCCTCACATTTCATCGGTCCACGACCTCATAGCTCTATCGAAGAGACAATTTGAGACTCCCACCCAACAGACACCCAAATAGACCAATGATAGTCGGCACTTAGCACAATCATTGCCCCGTTAGCTACTGTGTAGGAAGAAATGAAGAATTATAGGTACCTACCTAGATACTTACTAAGCCTAGATCGACTTTCGGAACAGTAGTGTGCTTTATAACAAAATTAAACGTAGAGAAGATGCAAAAGAATCTATTTATAAACATAACCAACGATAACAGGAACTATACCTATGTTGGTGAATTGTTTCTAAAAAGGGTGCTTGTGAGTTGTGTTCTATGCCTACTCGACACAATTTTAGAAAAAAACTTTTTAAACCATCGTGGTTATGAACATTATAGGCACTAAGAACGGTTATTTACCACAAATCATGGTAAATATCCCGTTATTAGAGCATTCAGAAAATGACAGTCGCAAAGTTCTTTCAATATTACAGCAGAAGAGAAAAAGAACTTTAAAACGTAGTGCTAACTTCTCTGTGCCTGTATGGTAAGAAACTTTTATCTAGGGCTTGTATCATGTAAATGACACAAGCCCTAGACTAGACTCGCATGAAAGACCAAATCGGAAGATAAGAAACTGTGGTGTCTATTCTAGTGTAGAGTAGAGATGAAATCGCCATGCTAGGCCTGATATTTGATGATAGATATTTGAACCTATATTTCAAGATTAGTAGGAGTTCCTCCATATCTTCCGATAAACCGTATCAGAGTATCGAACTATCAATAAAACCATTCAACGCCCACATCAGCAACCGCTGCTGGCCGATAGGCGATACGATAGGAGGTAATGATATAGAACAAAGTTAGATCATCATCGCTTCTCTACGAAATCAAAATGGAGTAAAATGCTAAATTTTAAACATGCTGAGTTATAAGTAAACTGAAGACCATAACAAGTAAAATTAAGATGAGAAGCAAAATTATATAAGGTAACCTGAAGCCAAATAGCCTTTATAACCTAAGGTCAGGCCTAAAAGGTCCTTTTAACGGAATAACCCATTCTCAAATCCGAGAATCCTATTAAAACATCAACTCGACAATCCTAACGACATTATAATAACACACATTAACTTATCACCTCTTGTTTCTCCGAACATCTACGTAAATGTGACTCACAATCACAAAAAGATACTATCATCTGCTAATACTGAAAATTTTCTTATGATTCATTCATATTGGTACCTATTGGTTTTTCATATAAATATCACTCTAGCGTACAGCGTAGTAAATTGTATTTTACATAGTGATTCATTCTGTTTCGACCGTGAATGAATGAGTTACTTCACATTCTTTACTTTACCTCACTGTGACCTTTGACAGACTCGCGAGAGTTGGTTTTATCTCGAAAACCATCTTTTGATTACGAAACTATAGATTTTATAATGGAAGGTTAGAATTACAGTCAAGTTAATTTTCACTACTAACTTAAAGCTGTAAATCTTATAGGTACCTAGACAGAAATAATTTGTTAGCTAGCTCTCTATACTATGAAAAATTGTTGCAGAAAAAGATACCTTTACCAAACTTGTAAGGCCTTTAGACGGCCTAAAAACTCCGTCACCAGAGTTGGCCACTGGCTCATACGAACTTACTTACTAGCATTTGAATCAGTAATCTTACAATAATTTGTAAATTTTTTAAGTATAAAAAAATAAATAGGGATAATTTAAGCTATGGAAATCTTAATTGTGATTGTTGGTTGTCGTGAGATCGCTAAAAAACCTTGTGTTGGTTCAAGTGAAGGCCAATCGATAGAAAGCCAATGATTTCTTTGTTTAAAAGTAAAGGCTTTGCCAGTCCTACACTTAATTAGGCACGTTCACTTCTGTTTACCTATTCGTTCAGGTCTAACCTTTAAGTGGTAGAGACGATACAGGTTGATTAGTATGTTAGGAGAGCGGTTTTGCACCAAAGATATTTTTTTAATCAATCAATATATTTATAGGTAGGTACCAAGTGGAAATTAAACACATAAATGCAAAGAAGAAATGAAATGGCTGGATCGAATAAGTTAGTATCAAACAGTTCGGGGGAAACTGAGTGTGTGAGCTTATTTCTATGGGATTTTTTGCATGAAATCGAATTTGGATAGGACAACGTCTTTCATGTCAGCTACGATCTACGATCGATGTCCTGGCGTTTCCTGGGTTCCACCGTTCAAATAAATTCAAGTTTCGAGTTCAAATAGGAAACATCCTTTAGGTGGAACTTAAATACGGCTGCAAGTTCAGTGAAACGTGACTGGAGCCAAAGATTGGCTTAGTTTACAACAAGCTTAGTTAAAAGGTACGCGGAGATATTACCTTACATGGCGCGGGTCAACGGTTCAATGCAAGTGTCTATTTAATATAATGCACTAGAGCCGTGAAAGTTTCTATAGGACGGCACTTGCCGGGAGCATTCGTATCACGAGCGTTTGTTGAGCAAACTTTTGCTCGCATCGCAAACTCGAGCATACTATTCGCGAACCAAACCTTTAGACGTAATTTGGAAGTTACTAGCAGCTGTGCTCTAGAAATTTTTGTTGCGCAAAAGCATATGTACTTAAAAAAATAAATGGCTTTGAGCCTCCTGATACTGCCATAGTGCGGTGAAGCTGAAGTGCACTGTAGCGGTCACAGTGACCTGCTGCATAGTCAATAAGTCATCCGAAAACAAAGCTCCATGCTCCCAGAAAGCACCGTCCATATAGTGTTAGTATGGTAGTATTTTGACGTGCTTTTGCAATGGAAAAGTCGTGGCCTCGGGTTTCATATTACTATAATTATTACGGGAGACTATAATAACTACGGGGTACAGTTATCCTACTCTCAGTGGGCTGAGAGTAGGATAAAGAACTTACAAAACAAAAAAACTATCAATTGCTGAGATTCAAACTCGCAGCCTTCGACGTTGAAGGCGGATAGATACCCTAACCACCTAGCTGCTCTGATCACAACTCCAAAATATGAACCACATTGCACAACCACATTTGCGTGAAAATGATAACGAATTTCCCAGATATCAGACCTAGCTAGATCGATTCTTCATTAATTCCCGGACCGCAAATTTCATCGAAATCGTTAGAGTCGTTTTCGAGAACGTGAATACAAACAAATAAAGAAATATACAAATATTGCTCGTTTAATAGTATAGGATTAATAGGATATTCGAACAACTACACAGTTGATCTAAGTGCTTTATAGTATATTTTACCGAGCACAAGACCGGGGGCGATGATTTTATCAGTGGAGTATTTAATTTACTGTTTATTTCAAAACCGCTGCAGCATGTTTCGCTTCAGATTATTAATTTTAATTAAGTATCTAGAGCGTGGTTACTAAAATCTTTGCTTACGTAAACCAGAAATGTTTTTGAAAGTACCTTTAGACCGTATGACGAATAGCAGAAATAGATAGGAGGTATATGACCACTTAACCAATTTATGACTCTTACTCTCAATCTTGTCTACTAGACCCAATAATGGACCCCACTATTACCAAAACGCATTAGTGTTAATTGCGTCGTATTTTGTGAGTTTGTCATGTATTGGATGTCATTCAGAATTTGTGTTGTGTACCTTCCCTACCTACTTTATCTGCCATGCGACATTGATTCATTTTCCTGTTGCATAAATTGCTTGTTCGCAATGTGAATTTGTGCTACTTTCGTTACCTACCCAAAAACTATGGTACTTTTGATACCTTACCTACCATTTCAGTGAATAGATTGAATAGGTATTTACTCTCCTATCTCCCAATTGTTATCCATCTCGGTAGGTATATAACAAAACTAGCTGACGCCCGCGGCTTCGCCCGCATCGACTACTATATATTTATTTTATCCCACGGGAACCTTGCATTTTTTCGGGATAAAAAGTAGCCTATGTCCTATTTCCGGTTATTATCTATTTATGTTTCAAATTTCAGCCAAATCGGTTCAGTGGTTGTCGAGTTATAGAGGAACAAACATCCATCCAAAATCCAAACATCCAAACTTTCGCATTTATAATATTAGTGTGATAAAGGCTTCCCACTGTAAAAGTAGATGTTATAACATTTTTTTTCTAACATCAACAAAGAATATCAAGACACAGAGTGATCTGTGTTCATGTTGCAAAACTTATTAAGCCTATTCACGACGATAACACGCGGAAGCCACCACTTAACAATCTTCCGGTTACCGCCGTGGGATCACTTACTAAGAGATGTACTATAGCTTCACAAAGAGAATAAATCACATTAGTAGGTGCAAGAACTAAAAATGCAAGTAAGGGATCCCATAGAATGACTCGGATGGGGATCCACTGTTTACTATCTCATTTATAACTTTAAATGAGACAAACCTTGCAACCAATGAAAGATTCAGTAGAAGAACCGAAAAAAACCTTGACAAACCTGTAACCGTACTATGAGCTCTTAGAGCAATGTCAAAATAAGGTGAAATCCATTCCTGCCTTAAGCTTGATTTGACATTGTTTTCGTCCGAAAACAATCTTATTTTTCATTCCATCTATTCGAAAAGGACGACTTTGTTCGCCTTTAAGTGCGCCCAAAGTAGATGATTCCTCTTCAAGGAACTTTTAGCGGGCAGTAATGAGTTTTTAATCCTCTTTATAAGTTTAGCGGGCAGTAATGAGTTTTTAATCCCCTTTAAGTGCGCCGGAATTATCTATGAATTATCTTTGCCGCGCACTTTTGAGGTACAACTACTTTCCACATTCATCTCAAATCTACCAAGATGAATGAGGGAGGACTCTTCCAAAAACACCACAGTTGTAATCACATTTAGAGATTTATTACTCTGCAGTTTTCTATCCATACATAATTGTAATTCCAACCTGATAAAATCCTGTGCGTTTTCGTCAGCGCGATCTAGAACGATGGTCTACTGGCGCCATCTAGTTTGTTTTCGTGGAACTATTGAACAATTCTAGCGGAAGAGATTTTTTGTTTGAACGCGCTAATCTCACAAAACAGGTTTTTATAATAGCTACCTACAACGTTTTTAATATTCATTATTCTGTATATTTATTTAGCTATTTATTTATATTTATATTGTTTGTGAGAGAAATAAATAAATAAATGAAATGAAATGAAATCTCAGGAACTACCAGTCGGATTTGAAAAATTATTTCTGTATTTGATAGCTAAACTCTTGAGGAAGGTTATAGGCTACTTTTCATCATCATCATCATCATCACCATAAACCATCACTACGGGGGCAACGCCGCGAGGGCGCTGCTAGTATCGGATAAACATACCGCCCACCATTCAGCCGGCGCGCGGCCACCGTCTGAATAAAAAAAAATTAATCCCCGATTACTCTTCTCAAGTGGAACTTCGTTGATTTAACACATTCCTTTCTCCTCCCTTTTATTTTCTCATAGATTGTAATGAAAAGTAGAGTGTATCACTCGGGCGCAAAATATATTTTTGGCTCGGGCGACGTACTTTAAATCCCTCGCTTCGTTCAGGATTCTACTAAAGAATCCCTCGCTACGCTCGGGATTCTACTCTAGAATCCTTCACTTCGCTCTGGATTCAAAAAAGCGCCCTCGCCGTAAAAATATTATTTTCCCCCCATATAATACAATCTACTATTATTCCTGCCTTGGTCTTGACCGCTCTCTCTGCGCATGTCTTGCTCGATGACACCGAGCAGGACATGCGCAGTCCTGCATCTAGTCGATGTCATGTCCAAGGAAGTTATATACATACAGGAATGCTACCTGACATTTAATGTACAAATGATTTTGAACCTTATCACGACTACACAACGATATATTAGGTATAATTTAATCTTGGTTATAAGGATTGTTGGTCTTGTTAAGAGGCTTTCTTGGTAGCTTTGTCTCTTTCACACTCGTTGTTGGATTAGTAGTGTGACCTTGTCATTTAAATTTCAGGATATTTTTAAATTATCGCGCTCCACAAAATCAGCGCTTGATTTCGATCCATGGTTTCGATCCTTTAATTCAATCCTTGATTTTGATCCTTGATTTTGATTTCGATCCTTGATTTCGATCCTTGGTATCGATATTGGATTTCGATCCTGGATTTTGATCCTTGATTCTTGAATCTTGAATCTGAAATCTTGAATCTTGAATCTTTGAAGTGACAGCTGTCAAACTTCAAATGGACATATCTCGGGAACTACTCGTCCTAGACTCCCCGTTCTCAGTTCAAATGAAAGCAATGACCAAGATCTTCATTTGAAGTGACAGCTGTCAAACTTCAAACGGCCATATCTTGGAAACTACTCGTCCCAGACTCCCCGTTCTCAGTTCAAATGAAAGCTATGACCAAGATCTTCATTTGAAGTGACAGCTGTCAAACTTCAAACCGCCATATCTTGGAAACTACTCGTCCTAGACTCCCCGTTCAAAGTTCAAATGAAAGCTATGACCAAGATCTTCATTTGAAGTGACAGCTGTCAAACTTCAAACGGCCATATCTTGGAAACTACTCGTCCCAGACTCCCCGTTCTCAGTTCAAATGAAAGCTATGACCAAGATCTTCATTTGAAGTGACAGCTGTCAAACTTCAAACCGCCATTTATCTTGGAAACTACTCGTCCTAGACTCCCCGTTCTCAGTTCAAATGAAAGCTATGGCCAAAATCTTCATTTGAAGTGACAGCTGTCAAACTTCAAATGGCCATATCTCGGGAACTACTCGTCCTAGACTCCCCGTTCAAAGTTCAAATGAAAGCTATGACCAAGATCTTCATTTGAAGTGACAGCTGTCAAACTTCAAACGGCCATATCTTGGAAACTACTCGTCCCAGACTCCCCGTTCTCAGTTCAAATGAAAGCTATGACCAAGATCTTCATTTGAAGTGACAGCTGTCAAACTTCAAATGGCCATATCTCGGAAACTACTCGTCCTAGACTCCCCGTTCTCAGTTCGAATGAAAGCTATAACCAAGATCTTCATTTCAGATGACAGATCTCATTTTGACAGCTGTTATTGAAAATGTAGATCTTGGTCATAGCTTTCATTTGAGCTAAAAAGGAAGAGTCTAGGATGAGTAGTTTCCGAGATATGGCCATTTGAAGTTTGACAGCTGTCACTTCAAATGAAGATCTTGGTCATAGCTTTCATTTGAACTGAGAACGGGGAGTCTAGGACGAGTAGTTCCCGAGATATGGCGGTTTTAAGTTTGACAGCTGTCACTTCAAATGAAGATCTTGGTCATAGCTTTCATTTGAACTGAGAACGGGGAGTCTAGGACGAGTAGTTCCCGAGATATGGCGGTTTTAAGTTTGACAGCTGTCACTTCAAATGAAGATCTTGGTCATAGCTTTCATTTGAACTGAGAACGGGGAGTCTAGGACGAGTAGTTCCCGAGATATGGCGGTTTTAAGTTTGACAGCTGTCACTTCAAAGATTCAAGATTCAAGATTTCAGTTTTCAGATTCAAAAATCAAGATTCAAGATTCAAGAATCTAGGATCGAAATAAAGGATCGAAATCAAGGATCAAAACCAAGGATTGAAATCAAGGATCGAAATCAAGGATCGAATTCAAGGATCGAAACCAAGGATCGAAATCAAAATCAAGGATCAAAATTGTATCAGTATTTTAATTGAAAAATCATGCTCTGAAACATCACGTAAATCAGAAAATGATGTAAAAGGCCCCTTAGGGACTTTAGGGATGTTTAGTTTATAAATTATGGTCACCCTTTAGAAAGAGACACACCGCCCAAGTTTTATCTCTCAAGCGGACCGCGTTTTCTGTCTCAATTAACCTTCCAGTTACGTAGGTATATAACTTCCTTGGTCATGTCACCAAAACATCCCTGCGTTAAGATTGTTTCCGTCCTAAGGCAGGATTAAAACAAGGTTGATTTAGGCCTGATTTATGCCTGCGTCAGTCTTACTTCAGTCTTATCTAAGTACGGACGAAAGTAATCTTACTTTGACATTGCTCTAAGACTTGGTAATACGACAGCTGCGGTAATAAAGTAATGTTATCTCGCAAATTTTAGAAAAATTATATCTTATGTTTCCGTACGTACACATGTAATGATGAATTATGGTCGAAGCAATATACTTTATAAAAGATCATTGGTGTCATTGGGTCGAAATGATCGATTGAACACAGTAGGAATAAGAGCCTTGTGACTCGACAATAAGGCCTTTCAATCAGTACCTATCCTTTGAGTTTGAATTTATATTAGGTACTTCATATTATTATGAGGAGGTAACTTAATTTTTATAATACGTAGGAATTATAAAAGATATAAATATGAGAAAGATACACTATTTCCGGGTGCCTCATAGGATTTGTTTTTGCTGATAAAACCTCGGGGCGTAGTAAGTCTAGAATACTTAAATGAATTCGTACAATATTTTAAGTAAGTAATTTTTTAGTAAGTATTAATACCTACTAAAGAACTTACTCCACGTTCGACTAACTAATAGGAAAAGAATGATCGATAAAATGGTAATTAAAGCAATAGCACAGTAAAAATACGAAAACTTAAAAAGTCGCTTGTTCCTAAAATTTCAAATTAACAAAGGAATACTTTGCGAGATATTAAACTTTCATTCACACCAACAAAAAATCATGTAGGTACCTACCTACTAAGCTTTCTTCATCACCGTGTGTAACCAGATAAATATCGGAACAAATTGCAAAGCTTCAATGAACAGTTGCTCAATAGATGAAACGCCTCGGGTATATTTCTAATTGTTTGTTCGAGCCCCAGCCGTGCAAGCTGAGGTTGAGTTTAATTTAAGCATAGGCCCCCTTACTTATGAAAGATGTTTAAAGTTGAACACTGGTTGAACAACGTCCTGTCTCTGTTTGTCACTATCCACAAATAAAGACAGGACGTTGTTTAACTTTTGTAGTTGTTTATCTTTCATAAGTAAAGTAAGGCCCAGGCTGCCGTCGGACGCTGTTTTAAATTATCTAGCCATGCTGAGAAGATGTTAAGTCCTAAAACATTCAGCAGAATTAGCACAGCGAGCGGGGGCTTAAGCTAGTTCTCGAATAAAGTCGCGGGTGTTCCAAAGCAACAAATTAGAACTTGTCTACCGATACTTTCACTTACGAAAATGAGGCTGCAACTTCCATGAAATCAATGAGCTCAGTGACTCATTAAATACGACTCATGATCTTAACTTCAATGACAGATGAACTACATAATAAGTGCATGACTCCGTACGCTAAATTATTACTGCTTGTCTGAGTAACTTTCAGAAAACCGGATTTGAACACCGTTAAGTACCTACACATTAGCCTAAAGCCCTGATCTCTTAAAATGAGATGATCGTTATACTTAAGTAAGTATAGTTTGTGGACATGTGCTAAATGTGGACGTGCAATCTGACTGTCTTCAAATCTATGCTTAAAGATACTCTCTCGAACTCAGGTTCGAGTTTGTACACATTGTGTTGTTCTTATAAATTTGGAATAGCGGTGAAAGCCATCTATCCATAACTGTTCGATAATTGTCTCGTGTTACGGTAGGTTATCATTATCAATAAGTAATAGCCACAACTATTAGGGTTTCTTAGAACGATCTTTTTTGTTGATGCTGTCTCAAGAATAAGTTTCTTAGAACAATTTTCAATTTAGAGATCATAATGAAGTCATTAGTTTATTTTGATTAGATTTTTTTCCGATTCCAATAACTAGAGAATCATCACAAAGCATTGACAGTAGGACCTATAGATACCTTTCTAAATCGACGATATTTTTATTTCAGTAATGTTCGGTCAGTATATTCCGTGTTTCCGTTATTCTTTCAAAATACCTAATAACGTACGGGAATTGCTGGACCTACTCGTAGGTAGGTACTTAATTATGTCCATCATAATAACAGTCAACATTTTTTTTAAAACCAATGTGTAAGGCTCAGTCTGACCCACAATTTGAAGCGTTCGCCTTACCGGTATCGAGTGTTTGCATTACGATAACTCCTCTGCACTTCCAGTTGACACTTGTAAATATTAACTTTGGACTTTGCCGATAACGGGTTTCCTAGGAAGTAACTTTCACGTGGGACTGGCTTTAGTAAATTTAAAACCAAGTTCAATCACCAATTAACGTTTCTGTAACAGTTTTGGTTTCTTTAGCTGTCTGTCATCGAATCTTATTGCTCACTCTCTAAAATTAGTCACTTTAGTATTCAAATAGTACCTACCTATAAGTCAAATCTTGACTGAAGTTATAGGTAATTTAATTATTAATCGTTTCTATATTAACCACATAAGTATGAAAAATTAGTTATGGAAATCAAAAATTCTATGTCTTTTTGCATACAATATCGATAAATCACGATTAGCATTTTATTGTCATCAATAAAGACATCAGGTCTGATTTTATTGCCTCTCTCACCTAATTAGACCTTTATATTTCAGGTTGTGGGTTGATTTACGGAGAGAACACAGATGCTTTGAAAGCCGAAGAAAGTGCTCTACCAAATCTCGCGAAAGAAGTTGAAGATAACAGTCGGTACAAGATCTTAGAGGCTAATGCGACGGTGGTGAAGCTGCTGGTTGATGACAAAGATGGAGTGAGCAGGTAAGCATTTAAACAACGAAAAATAAATATAAAATGTTAAACGCCTTCGCATAGTAATTATAGAAGACCAATCGATCCTTAGTAATAATGACTGTGACTAGTCGATTTTTCATGTTTTGGTTTTGTAAATATCGTCAGTGGAAAGAAAGAAACGCGATTTGTGCGCCAAAATGCGATTTGTGCGCCAAAATGCGATTTGTGGGAAATCAACTTTAAACTTGAAACTTTAAAGTTGATTTCCCACGAATCGCACTTTGGCGCTTTAGCGTTTCTTCCTTTCCACTGACGATAATGTTGTTTCACTTTAAATGCAAGCAAAGGGACATTTGGACGATCATCCATCACAATCACATAAAGCATTCCTAAATACTTTGCTACTATTCTAGAGATAATCTACATTTCTCAAGTCATACATTTGATATCAGGTCCGAAGTCTTCGACATGCTGCATTCAAGAGATGATAACGAAGATCACATGGATCTGCCGACCTTCCCTGAAGATACAGAGGACGCCAAGGCGGATGTACCAGCCGCGCCCGACTCACAAGCTGAGTTCTTACAAGGTACAACAGCGGGCTTAAAAACGTCGCTATTGCAGAATCGCATTAAAGGAATTGAACTATTGCCATCTCTTTTCATTGACTGAGAGTGAAAAGAGACGGCATTATAGTTCATTTCAAATTGTGATTCAGCTTTAGCGACCTTTTTAGGTCATATACAGGGTGAATTTTTAAGATGGGGCAGTAAGGGCAGCTACCTTAACCGTTGTAGCTAGAGGAAAACGTTCTCAGTTGGTCTGAAAGAGCCTTTTAATCCTTAGATGAAACAGGATCGATTGGCATCAAAAAAAGTTTTTGTGTAAATTGCTCATTTTCTCGCTGACTGTACATTTTTCTCAAAATCTGTAAATGCAGGTCAAAATATCTTCAAAAATTAAGGATAGTCTCCTAAGAACGTTTTCCTCTAGCTACAACGGTTAAGGTAGCTGCCCTTACTGCCCCGTCTCAAAAATTCACCCTGTATAGCAGATATAGCTAAATCGTGAGATTAATAGAAATTCCACTTAGACGAGGCGGTAGGCTTGCAACGAAATACTACGAACTTATTGCAAAAAGTGGGCATGTGCATAGGTATACCTACATTTAATGTGATTGTGCCTCTGACCCGGAATATGAAAATCAGAATATTTCAGTGGATGTCTATTGTCTATAGCACCTCTAGGACCTAGTCGTGAGTCATTTTCGACTTCGATTTTTGAGATTTATTCCTGTGATTTCTTTCCATGCGTTTCTCTACATCATAGTTAAAAAAAAGTTCCTTCAAATTCAGTCTATTACTTAGAACATGCATTCCTTGATATTATTAAGTAAATGAGTAGTGGGTACTTTTAATCCACGTGAGAAACTTACTAGGTACACCTACGTATGAACATTTAACAGTAACGTGTTTATAGGGTCAGGGAATTAAGCCCATGTGTCAACTTCATAGGTTTAATGTCATTATCACATTATTAACATGTTGAAATGTGCTAATAAGATTCAAAGTATTATGATCAGGGGATCTTGATATGAAGACCTCGCGAGTCTTTCTTTGCATAGCTTAAAACTGAATGTTTAGCGCTCACCTTAAAAAAATCCTTAAAAGAAAAAGCTAAGACATTTGTTTGTATATTTTTCGAAATGGCTGAAAAATTACATTTTTAACGTTTTAAAAAATTTCAAACTGAAGCGAACTGCTCACAAAATTTCACGAGAATCGGTTGAAAAATGCGACAATGCTAAAACCGAGACGCTTCTCATTGATACGAATAAAGTCATAACTCCATATGCGAATGCGAATGTCTTCACATTGTCTGTCACATAGTTTCTCAACCTTATTTTGCCCACCGCCCACTTTGAGAATATATTTTTTTCAAGAGCCCCCCAATCCATATCTAAATGCGCCATCTCAATGCCCCCTAATTTTCACTGGGTCACCTACTGCCCCCCTGAAAGTCTCAAACGCCCACAGGAGGGCGTTATCGCCCACGTTGAAAATCTATGGTCTACGATATTGAAGAGTTATATTTCCATTAATGTATTTGCTTTGCCTACGACAATATCCTCGAGAGTTGTATTTCCAGCTGCAAGCGCAGTTTCCAAGGACTCCAATCGGCAGAGGTACACAAGTCCTCGTGGGGAGCCGGCTGGTGCAGCGGCCGGAATCATGGTGGTCATCACTTGCAGCATCGTCGCCATTGCCTACACTGCTCTCATTGTGTGGAGGCGGATATACTTGTGAGTTCATTTTTTCCGTGTTTTATAGAGGTTTTACACTACAGAGCCAGTAACTGATAGTCACTGGCTCTGTAGAAGGAAAGAGGGGAAGAGGCCGCAGCCCAACACGATGGTCCGACCAGCCCCCCTAGCCATATTACACTATCTATCGTCGCTGTAGAATAGAAGCACTTCAAAATGTATAGGATTTGACGTTTCAAGTAGATGAGTCACGTGGTCAGAACGTCAATTCCAAGTCAATTCCTATGCATTTTTAAGTGTTCTATTCTACAGCGACGATAGATCGTTCTACAGCGACGATAGATAGTGTAATATGGCTAGGGGGGCTGGTTCGGAAGTCTCTCTCCATCCAGATCCACGATGCCATAGGAGCCGCAAGAGATCGGAGTAGCTGGAGAGCAATCATTCGCGAAAATGTGATCCGTGGAGGAGATCACGATCCTCAGCACTGAGGAGAACGATGCATGGAGGAGGGAGGAATAAAGGTTTTACGTCACAGAAATTCTTTAGGGATTCTGTGTGGCAAACTGTGTGGTGTGGTGACTTACAAAGTGTTTGGGCGAAGTATTATGACGTTTAGACGTTTGGGACGCGTCCGGCACCAGACTGCATAGAATAGACTTAGGTGGTAGGTACCGTATAGGAAGTTTTATTGGATGCAATGAGATTACTCCCGAAAACAGACACAACAGAAAACAGAACCAGGGTAAGTCTAGTTCATCTAACAATAACTGTTGGACAGACTGGGGAATTATCGTGTTTATAAGAACCCGGGTTTCTATCTTGTCATTATTTTCAAATTTTGATTGTTACCACAAATACGACAGACAGAAAACTCAATGTATCCTATACCTAAAGTTCCATTTTTCATATAGTAGGTATAGAATAGTGTACAGAACCATAAAACGGTATGAGTACTTCCTCAGGTGACCTTTCAGCTCTGCTACTTGTTACAATCTATGAGTAATGCAATGATTGAGTTTCTTCCTAAAGTAACCGGTTATCGCGGTTTCATCAATACAGATTTTGATTAAAGATGAGTCATCATTTTCATTTATCCTTATACAGAACAATTTTCCGCTTACGACCTAGGTCGTTACTTCTTAAAAATCTAAAACCTAGGATAAATGTTTCGAATGCGTAACGTAACCTTCTGTGTATAGCAGTAGCAGTACCTAGTTGTCCGTAGTAAAAATGATAACCAATAAAGATAGGAAATAAAAATACCAATAGAACAATTTGTATTCATACTAATGTGATATTGGAAATATTTTGACATTTCGTAGGCGTTCCACGAAACTGGAACATACCTACATTGTTGCTAATACTTACTTTATAAATAGGGGCTTAGAATTATTATAAATTTATAACTTTAATGGTATTTCCTATTTGATAGCTAATAAAGAAATGGATAATAATAGCCAAGCACGATTTTAGAACCATAAATTTAAAAGCCCATAAAACTAGAAACTGTAACAGTGCCGATCCAGCTCGAAGGACCATAATTTGAATGCGTTTGAAATACACTTTGTTAAATAAGGTGCGTATACTTATTCGAGGCTTCTTGTTTGTGAGTTCATTGTATGTGGAACCTGACACCCAACGTCCCGAGCTCAGTACTAAAGTACATAACGTACATATCCAGCTAAGTGCGTAGGTTGCAGTCAACTGCCCGGAAACCACTTCACAGCCTACAGAGTTTGAATTCCCGTTTTATTTATAGATTTCCTTATAAAGCCTTCTTTTACAGGAAAAGGAATGGGTTGAAGCACGAATTGCTGAGAAATGAGGAAGTTATCGCCGAGACTAGAATAGAAGTAAGTACCAATATCGTACCTTGGCACTTTGGCACTTTGGCAGTATTATTGTTACTTTGGTCATATCTTCACTTGTTGTGGTTTTACTGTAGTTATCCGAAGTTTATTTAGTAATCGTAAAACGAAACTTTCGATTACAAGCTCTGACAAGAACGGCTCCAGACCATGGACATTTAAAATTCTTGAGAATGTCTGGGAGGAGTAGTCAGTGTCCAAAAATACATTTGGAAAACGCAAATTTTTTGCAAGTAGAGGTCGCGTCATGTATAAAGACCGCTGGAAGAAAGTGGAGGGGGTGTGTTTGTCTCACGTTTGCGAATGGGTAACCCATGCGCAAACATGAGACAAAACACACCCCACTTTTTTCCAGCGTTCTTTTAACATGACCAGACCTCTACATATTTAGTATTCCAAGTAAAATTGCAAGGCCAAAGGAAAGCATAAAATATGTAACAAAAAGCAATAAATTAAATAAATGTAGGTATAAATAAATAAAAACGTAAGGTATAAATAAAAATATAGGTAAGTATAAGTAGTTTAAATAAAAATATATTAAGTATATTATACGCCTATCACAATACTATCTGGTAGGTTATTTTTTGTTTATTTAGTAACTTTACGTGAATGAGTTTATTTAAATGGCATTTAGCACATTATTTACAAGACACCAAAAGGTCCTGTTAATCACAGAACTATTATGTACCTACCTACGTGGTAGGTATATGGTGTTACATTACATCGACTAAGTCTTACTTCCTTGGAAGGTTCCATTGGACTCGAGTTGAAGTTGTGCCAAATATAAAGTTGATAATTGAATTGGCCGATTATACCGATAAACATAAATGTGTTACCTGTTCGACAAGTTTATGAAAAGATTTGAGTAGGTACTACGTTGCGTAGCCAACAGGTTTATCTTCCGCACTGGTCACACCACTCGACTTTTGTTCCAAAATGTCATCTATTCATCTTTAAACCATTGTTGCTTTGTATAGTATTCCAACCATATCGGGTGGAATTTTAAATCCATCACCAATGTTCATACGAAATATGAATTTATATTATTAAATAAACAAACAAGGTTCAAAACTTTATCAAAGTGTGTTACGTCAACAAAAGCAACACATGTAGGCAAATAAATTTTGATAAAAACAAAATAAAACACGTGTTTATATTCTTTTATCTGTTTCAGTTGTGAAGAAACGCTACTGGGTCGATCCATCTTTCTTTGCCGTCAATTGTGCTGAGCTACATTCAAGCAAATACTGGCTTGAAGAAGGAATAAAAGGTCTTTGGAGTGAAATCTATCAAAGCCTCGAAACCGAAGAAAATACGTTACACGATTCAAATGCAATTGAACTGTTTAAAGTTGCGTTAAAAATCCATGAAGGTGATAGGTACAAGGGATTTTTATGCTACTAAGGTAACAGACAAGCATACGGCCTACCTGATTGTAAGCGGTTAACATAGCCTATGGACGCCTGCGATACCAGAGGAGTCACACTCACCTTTTAAAATAGGAATCACTACATAACACAATGAACAAGACTGGTCCACAAGTTGTAACCGCAGCGCTTCCTCGCAGAGCTCTGGCAACCTTACTCACCGAAGGAACAACATTCGAGAAGAATGATGAGGGATACGAAAGTTTAAAAATAAGCCTAGGGTGGGATGGACCCAAAACGTTTCTTGACAAAATATTAAGACTGAGTTTGATTAGAATGAGAATGGATTTGACTGAGTTTAAGCATTTTTGTTTCGTAAAGATTCTTGATGATCTTGTCATTTTCAATTTATGTATTGGTAATAATAGGAAGGTGGTAGTTAAAATCACGAACATACTATAGGTAGGTACGGTCACAGACAAAAATCGATGAACATTTTGAGTTTTCAAGTCACTTTTTCTTCACGCTATGTCCGAATTGGTAGCTTTTGTTTAAAATTAGTAATTGAGCAGGCCAAAGGCTAATATTAGCTATAACTCTGACTAAAAATTCTCGGGTTCATTATATAATGTATAAAATTAAAACTTAAAGTGTGCATCGATTTTTGTCACTGACTAGGTACGTACCAAATAATGTATTTGAATGTTCGACTCGAGTTGACCACATTTATTGTTGAATTATACACACATGATTGTTGACAAAAACTATGTATGAAACACACAAGTGACAACGCAGACCAAAACCTTCACTAATATTCTGTGTCATGTTTATCAAAAACTACGAGTAGGTACCTAGGTACTATGGTGCCACAGCACAAACAGAATGAAATTCCATCAGATCATTCCATCATACTTCGGGAATTGTATACTTCTTCCAACGGATCTTGGCATTCGTGAAGTTAGACGTTTCGATGCGCAGTGCAACTTTTTCATACAAAATTTTGCTATTGCGCAGTGAAAAGCCTAACTTCACGAATGCCTAGATCCATTGTGACAACTATACCCTCCCTTCTTGCATCTCGGCCGGCACTCACATCCAACGTCGTCGAATTGATTGATTTTAATTAATTAATTATAGGAAGTATTTACCTACAAAGTAATCAATTAATTACCATTTTACAATGAAACAGAATCATATCTTTAAAACATGAATGGAGCTGAGATACACTACACCTGCCTGATTCTGATTTCCGGTATTAATAATGTATAACGGTATGTGCTCACGTTGACACATCAGAAATTGTAATTAAATTAAAGCATCTCAGTACTTTTTGCATCACTTTATGTTCAGGAGGTACCTACTTACCTATCTAACTTTTTCATCGACTTCAAAAGCAGTACCGACCTATTATATGATATAGAAATACGTAATGCTTCGTAAAGTTTTCGTTTTCCTGATAGTAACGTTTCTAACTCCATAGGTAACTTTGCCTATGGAGAAACGTTATTTTCTTCGAATGCGTATTTCTTCATCATTTGACCGATGAAATAGGAGGTATTTAATTGTTTTATGTGTATTAAATTATTTGATGTATCTAATACTTATGCCTACTAATAGAAAAAAAAAAAAAGATGACCCATTCCCCGCCACATCTCCGCGGTGCTCTCCGAACGACGGCCGCGAGAGATACTGCACCAGGAGCACACGTGCGTCATGGGCACTGAACGCCTTAAGTAATTAACAGACGAAAATGTTTACCCCGGCTCCACACGTTGGGGCCAACGTTGGCCCCAATGCTACTCGCCAACATGTGGATCTAGCAAAATTGCATTGGCGCCAACGTTGGGGCCAACATTGGCCGCAACGTGTGGAACCTGGGTTAGCTCATCAATATGTTGTTGTCTTGATAGAGTAATGAGTGACTTCTATGGGAAGTTTCGCAGTATACGGACCATGTGTATTTCGGAGAGGGGGGAGGGGGGGGGGGGGGAGGGGGGGGGTGGGGTAGGACCCCCCCGGGGGAGGGGGTTGTATTGGTGAAAAAAAAAAAAAAAAAAAAAAAAAAAATTTATTATTTTTTTTTTATTAATTAAGGTTTTTTTGAGGGGTGGGGTAGCTGAAAGGGGGTCCACCCCCCCTAACTTGAAGAATTGTAAAATAGAATTGTACTTAATTGGAAAAATAAAGTGCTCTGTATCGAATCTGTCACTTATTTTGAACCTAACCTACTCAAGCCTTTCTGGGATGGGCTCCCGCCAGAACTCTCGCGAAGTCGCCTCTGAGTGGAGCAAGCCCCCTCAACCTTCGCTGCGCTACGGAGGTCGCCGGCTCGCTTCGCTCGCCACCTCCCCCCTTCGCTTAGCTCGGTTGAGAGGGCTTGCTCCACTCAGAACCTCCCACGCGAGCTTCTGGCTCCGCGTTTTTTATATACACTCTAGGGGTGTGACGCACAAGACCACGTGGGGTCGGGGTGCTCTGTGTCGGATCTGTCACTCATTTAGAACCTAACCTACTCAAGTCGGGGTGCTCTGTGTCGGATCTGTCACTCATTTAGAACCTAACCTACTCAAGTCGGGGTGCTCTGTGTCAGATCTGTCACTCATTTAGAACCTAACCTACTCAAGTCGGGGTGATCTGTCAATTGAATGTACCTACTCGCTACACTAGGAAATTAAATAAGACTGAAAATAGTAATTCTTGACATTGACAACACAAAATTCCGCGCTTTTTATTGACAGTGACAACTCAAAATGGTGTAATTACGTCAAAAACGTCTAATCAAGTGTCAAAAATGCGTTCAATAAGTGATCGAAGGCAAAATTTTTCAAAATATTTTAAAATTTCAAAAATTAATTTCAGAAAAACTAGGAGGCCTTACAAAATGAAACTTTGCAGGAAGCCCTTCCAGGTCACTACCTTTCTACCATAAAAATTTGGCTGCAATACACAAAGGTCCGTAAAATGCGCTCAAGCCCTTCTATGTCTTGTTGTATGTGATTGTGCCATAGCATCGAAGTAGGTAATTAGTTTTATTAACATTTATGTCCGAAATTGGCATCCAATTAGATACTTCTATTTATTTTTGTATACCTAACTAAAGTCAAATGTGTCTGTGATGGCGTTTAAGTATTAAAATATATTCTATATTTGATTGTAATTGTTTTATTTCATTGCACTAACATGATTATATTTATATAAGTAAAGTACATTGTCTCAAAATCACTACCTATGTTAAATGTATTGTTACTTTATCAAACTTAGCATCAAACATAATAAATAAATACTAAATCATATAAAATGCTCATGAACACACTCATGTTAGTAAAATCATAAAATTGAGCATTTTCTAGTATCTACCTACTAATAATCATTGAATGCTATAGAATTTAAAAACCTAGTATAAAGTGATGCCCTTTTGAACTTAGATTAACATTGAACAGTAGTATATATTAGTAATTCCATAGCTATCCAAATAATTATCAGCTGTGATTGTATAAATAGTTTACTTGCTGTCCTTACATTTAATTACAATGGGTCCCGCATTGTCACCGGTCATCTTGTTGTGAGTGGCGTGGGTCCCATCACATAGTGGAAACTGAAACGATAAATAGGAAGGAATACAACACCCAAGATTCACACATATCCTGCCTGACCCCATACTAAAATTCCCTGTCATGTGGGGATAGACATGAGGCTGTTTATTTTAAACTGACTTCAAAAACAGTAGGATCTCCATTCGTCATAATTACCCAATTACTCGAAGATGCCTGGACAGGTTTGAAAAATTAGTTTTTTGTTTGAAAGGGTATGAATACTTTCCAATTGGTGCCATAAACATTTGGTGAGGATATGACAAGGATTTTGGGAGTTATAAACAGAAATGCAACCCGAGAGTGCAGAAAATTGTAGGTTTTGTTAAATTTTTATTATTGTAAGGAATTCTGTTATTGTAAGGAAGGTCAAATTGGTCAATCAGTTAAATGTTTGAAATGGTTTTTATGAACAGACCATGATCTTGTAAGATAAGGACGTGACCTGTGTGAGATGTAATGTACTTACACTTCCACTCTTCCAGCACCTACAGAAGGCTTGCTTTCCATTTATATCTTCAATGTCAACAATATCAACCACTTTAGGCTCATCCTTCCTTATTGCCGGGTTTATAGGAGCCAACCCGTTGCGTACTTTCTTGATAACTTGGTAGGAATAATACGAGTAGTGGGTGTTTCGCAGGACTCGTGTTTTTGGCATGTCCGGCCTTGCGAACCTATTAAAATGACCAGTTTCAGTATTGCTGTATTTTTATTTGGAAATAGTATACGAGTACGCTATTATGGCACTAGTAATATCCTCAATTATATACATAGGAAAGCTGTAATTAATTTCTAAAGTCGTGAAATCTAAGTTCTCTGGCGTGTCCGCGACACCCCTATCTGCATTCAATCGCTTATTACGCAATAATGAAATATAAATTGACACTTTTTATAACGTTAACGTTAATATAGATACTATTAGGTAGTGGTGAATCAAATTTCATGTTATTTTAACTCCACGTTACTGTTTTACAAAGCAAACAAATGTGTCCGCGATAAAAAACTAATTTCTCTGTCGCTAATTTCTGTGGCATTTTCCTAATTTCTCTGGCATTTTGCTAATTTCTTTGGCATTTTGCTAATTTCTCTGGCATTTTTCTAATTTCTCTGGACCAAACCTAATTTCAATGGGCACGAATATATTTAAACCACTAAAACTTCAAAACGGCTTTATCAAATTGAGGGCCGCTAACATTAAAATGCATGTCTTTGAGTGCTTAATTAGGTATGTTATTTTTTTTTTTTTAAATAACCAAAAAAAAAATTGCGAAAATGGGGTACCGTTTTTCGGACCGCTTCTTGCGAATCATCCATATAGATACTATTAGGTAGTGGTGAATCAAATTTCATGTTATTTTAACTCCACGTTACTGTTTTACAAAGCAAACAAATGTGTCCGCGATAAAAAACTAATTTCTCTGTCGCTAATTTCTGTGGCATTTTCCTAATTTCTCTGGCATTTTGCTAATTTCTTTGGCATTTTGCTAATTTCTCTGGCATTTTTCTAATTTCTCTGGACCAAACCTAATTTCAATGGGCACGAATATATTTAAACCACTAAAACTTCAAAACGGCTTTATCAAATTGAGGGCCGCTAACATTAAAATGCATGTCTTTGAGTGCTTAAGGTTGCGGTACGTGGAGCTCGGAACTTCTCTTCCAACGTATCTATCTAAATTGTTCGTCCTTGTCACGCAAAAAACTCTATGTAGTATAGTATAGGTGTACTACTCAGTCTACTATGAGCAATCACAGCCCCGATTGGCAGTATTACCTCTACCTAATCTGTGATTGGCAGATATGAGTCTGACATGAGGCCCGCCCTTTTTTGCGCGATTCAGGACGCATGACGCGCAGCTACTGTTCAATAATTTCAAATACAAATGCATCAGGACGTTTGGCTCAGCGGTTGTGAGCTCCGCTTGCAGCGCGGTAAGTACTTGCGGAATGGAGATCAATTCCTGTTGATATTGAGTTTTTGCATCTTTGGAGAGGCCAAAAATGTTATATTGTTAGTCACTAATGAATAATGTTCATTTTATTTCATGGAATCGTTAGATAAATGTATGGTAAAAATGCTTTTTTTGGAAATTTATCTACAATATCTAGGTAATTACCTACCCATCTTACTCTCAAGATTTTTAGGGAGGGATGAGATCGATATTATGACGCTAGACAGAATATGTGGGTTGTTACCTATATAAGTCGGTACACAATTACCTAAATTTTCAAAGGGAAGTAGGTACCTAAGTAGGTACTTACCTACTATGTTTTTTTCTGTCCAATGTCTATAGGTAAGTACCTACCTAACTACTGAAGTCACAACGGATGTTTGTCCCTCTGAAATTAGGGGGCGTCCATTAATTAAAATTAAAGAATAAAAATTAAAGGTGATTTTTGCGATTTTTCAACCCCCGCACCCCCTCCCCCCTTGGTGAGATGTCCTGAGATTTGGCTCGATCCCCTCCCCCACCCCCTAATCTCACGTGAGAATAAAAAAAATAATCTTAAACAGGTACCTACCTAGATTTGCCGAGACCTCCCTTTCATTTTTAATCCCACATGGGATTAGGTGCGATTTGGCTCAACCCCCTCCCGCCCCCTAAAAGCCTGACGTAATTAATGGATGCCCCCATAAGTGCAACAAAGGATAACGCATATTTAGGTACTTATGACGTGGCGAATCAATTGGTGGTACCAATAGGCTGAGAAGGCTGGAGCCTAGAGCGGCAGATTTTAGGGGCGGCAAATAGGGAACAATTTTTTTTGTGTTACAGAAAAATAATATTTACCTATATTTATTGATAATGCTATGTTATTATGTACACACAAACAATTCAACATGTAAGTAATGTTTTAAAAATTGTTAGAGTGAGAGCTTTTCTTGCTTAAAACTTTTTTCCATAATTGGATTGGAAACGAGCGCTAAAGGCGGTGCGTTTAGATTTGTTTGTTTATTTGTAGTTGAATCACGTCAAAACGGAGCGACGGATTGACGTGATTTTTTGTGTGGAGATAGTTGGAGGGCTGGAGAGTAACATAGGCTACTTTTTATCCGGGTACAACTCGAGCGAAGCCGCGGGCAGCAGCTAGTTTATAATAAAACTGTAACAGGTCAAATTCTGTACATTGAAGATATTTTGAAATTTTTTTTGGAGGGCTCTCTATTGTCGATACTGAAGCCAAAACTGTAATTTTTTTCATTCATGTCTGTCTGTCCGTATCATGGCCGCGCATTACGTCGAAACTACTGGTTGGATTTAAATGAAACCTGGTATTATTTGAGTGCATACTACGAGGTCTAATATAAAATACTTTTAATCCTGAAATTCAGCACGGTTCCCTAGGGAGAGGGGATGAAAGTCAAAATAAGTATCTGGTTGTAATTCATGAGCGCGTAGTCCGATTTCATTGATTCTTTTTAGGGTTCCGTACCTTAAAAGGTAAAAAAAGGAACCCTTATAAGGTCACTTTCTTGTCCGTCTGTCTGTCTGTCTGTCACCATCGATTATCTCAGGAATGGGTGGAGCTAGCAAGTTGAAATTCATACCATATACTGAGGTCTATAGTCCCTATTGTGAGTATAAAAATCAAGGTCCTGAGTCAACACTATAAAAAGATATAGGCAAATTTAGGTTTTCGTGAAAACTTGTAAGTACCAAAACTTACCTTAATTGTCAACTTTTTTTATTTTTCGGAATTTTTCCTTTACTTGTGCTGTAAGGCCTTGCTTGTAACCAAAATTGACAATTCTAGGTCAACCGGAAGTACCCTAGAGGTTTTGGGTCGAAAACCTAAATGGTAGTTCCCGTTGACCTAGAATCACGAAATTTGGCAAAAAGCAAGGCCTTATAGCAGAAATTAAGGAAAAATTCCAAAAAATTAAAAAAGCTGAAAGTTAAAGGGTGTTCCCATACATACATACATACATAGTTGACGCCAATTAAGATTGTCTTCTGAGTTGTATGAGCGCTCATACAATTAAGCGAACTAGCTTAATTGGCACCATCCTCAAATAAGGTAAATAAATAAAATTGTGCTATTGTGTGAAAGTAAATAAAAGAAAATATTTATTGCAATATTATGCTCGTGTGCGCAGAACATTTGCGGCGCTGCTATCGCAGAACTAGGATATGTACAAAAAAATTACTAATTGTTCAATAACTTAATGGGTATAATGGGTAGGTACGGAACCCTCGGTGTACGAGTTCGACTCGCACTTGACCGGTTTTTACTTTGTTTGAAAGTAAGTAGGTACTTTATATATTGTTCCGTAAAAATTTCAAGGTCATCGGTTTTGTAGTTCCGAAATTACAAACAGCCGGAATCCTTGACACCCGGAATGCACAGGAACCGTTGAATGTACGGCTCATCTTAAGCTGGTGTGCAAACAACTCCAAACGAGTTGTCGGTGCTGGTTGTTGTTGTTGGTGCTGGTTGTTGTTGTTGGTGCTGAGGTAATTGTCTGGGGGTCTAAAGTGGCCACTTTTGATGAAAAATCAGATGTTTCATAGATGCTTCATCTATGAAACATCTGATGAAACATCAAATGCTTCATAAATGCTTCATATATTTATATGCTTCTTAAATGAAGCATCGATGCTTCATCAATGCTTCATCGATGCTTTATAGATGCTTCATATATGAAGCATTTATGAAGCATTTGATGAAAAGTCAGATGTTTCATAGATGAAGCATCTATGAAACATCTGATTTTTCATCAAAAGTGGCCACTTTAGACCCCCTGTATTTGGTAGGATCAGAAGAATCTCATCTATTTTGAACTGTTAAAACCTAGTGAAACGATCACGGGAGGCCGAAAACAGCCACAATATGCGACATGTTATGAATCCATTATTATTCATCATGACAACAATGTTCTGTGGTGCTGAGGGCGAAGGCCCGCCTGAAACACAGAAGGTTGCAAATTTAATTCCCTTTGCCTGCCTGTGAGACAAATGTATGTGTGATCTACGAATCTCTGTCTCAAAATGATTCTCTCAAGAAGGCAAAAAGTCGTAGATTCTGACGAAAACTTTGAATAAAATACCTACGTTGTAGCACAGAATTATGCGACAAAGTTCAATTCAGCTCGCGTAAGCGTTCTTTGCCTAGTGCAATATGCACTGACACGTGCCTACACAAATTCTCTCTTTCTAACGCATAACTCTGTCACTGTCTGGCGCGGAGTGACGCGGAAGGGTTGTCGAGTTGTCACGCGATAGGTATTAGAGCCGAGTGGCAAGTGGGAACCCTGCCAAGGCCCGCCCGGGCGGGCCCACCAATGTACTTGTAGCTTCGTACCTAAAGTGCGGAGTGCGCGTAATTAGTAATTAGGTAAATAAATCTGTTTATATTCTTATGTTTTGCTTTTTAGTGCAAGTAGGTATATTTTAAAGTCGGTTAAGTATTTTATTTTTTATTTTTTCATTTTAGTGTTTATTTTTTATGAAGAATAATGTCATCTTACCTACTTATTGTGTTTCGCTCATCAAGCCCTTTCATTTGATATCCATGTCACTACTACTATACTACTAAAAACTAAGATACTGAAAACCAGCGCTCTAACAGCCATGGCGCTGCTGGAGCAAATGCTGAGGGGTAACCTTATTTTCTTGTCACTGTAATGTAGCATTTCTGATTTGTGTTGTATGTATCGTAGTGGCGAAAATAAAACTTATTTCTATTTTTATTTTACTAAAAAGTTCCATGGAACAGGTCCTGACTCCATCATCAGATCAGATCGCTGTCACCATATTATTATATTACATTGTGTCGGAACTTCACAGATATGCTGTGTTTTTACTCAATCGGCCAATTTATTGAGGAGTTCTGTTGAGCAGCTCTTGACTCCATCATCAAATCAGCTCGTTGTCACCATATTATTAAATTGTAATTGAAACTTGATAGATATACCGAGTTTCGACTCAATCGGCCTATTCACTGAGGAGTTCTGTTGAACAGCTCTTGACTCCATCATCAGATAAGCTTGATTGATACCATAATATTTCATTGTCACCGAGAATATATAAGTGTGCAAAATTTCAGCCCGATAGTTCTACAAACACAATAAATAACCATAAAATTTGAGAGTTCCCCTCGATTTCCATGGGATCCCCTCATCAGATCCTCCACTTCTGGAGTATATCCTTTGTAACCAAAAAAAAAATAATTGTCAAAATCGGTAAACAATTGACGGAGAAATGGCGTAACACACACACAAAAAGCTAAAAAAAATATATACCTAAAATAAAAAAAAACACACAGTCGACTTGAGAGCCTCCTCCTTTTTGAAGTCGGTTAAAAATAATATTACACAAATCATAAAAGTTACAATTTCATTAACAAAAAAAATGTAATTAATATGATTGTGATGTGGTATCGAGTGTAGGGGCGGCAAAAGTTGAATAGCCTACTGGCGGCAAATTTGGAAATCCGCCACTGTTATAGGCAGTAGAGTAGGTAGGTATCTATGTAAGCGAGATAAAACATAATACCTACCTAACAGCCAACATCAGAGAGACAAATGTAAAATATACTAGGTTCCGCCCGCGGCTTCGCTCGCGTGATACCTACCCGGATAAAAAGTAGCCTATGTTTTATTCCAGGTCATAAATTATGGTAAGTATAGGTACCTACCTAGGGGGGTCACTAGTTTTGGTAGTGCGTACCTACCTCTCTTTTTGCTGGATGTTACAGGTTTTTCAAGGATTTTGAGGGGGGGGGGGGGGGTCGTGACCCCCATGACCCCCCCCCTCGAACCGCGCGTGTATCAGTAGTTTTTGCTTGAAAGAGTAACAAACATACAAACATCCCTAGATAGCGGTACATCTATACATCCATACATCCTCACAAACTTTCACACTGTAAAATTATTAGTAGGATGGAAAAGCCCCTCTTGGCAGATTCAAATGGCCCGCCGTCATTTTGTGACGTCATTACAAAACTACTACTGTTCTATTTATAGACTTTGAAGTTTAAAAACATAACTTCAACTTCTTTCATAACTTCAACTTCATAACTTTAGTATGAAAATTACTTTCTTTTTAACCGACTTCAAAAACAGGAGGAGATTCTCAATTCATAGGAATATTTTTTTATGTAGGTAGGTATGTTTTTGGAATTTTTTTGATTTGGAAAATTCTTTTTTGTTTTAAAGGGTCCCAGGTGGTGCCATGGTCATCAGATCAGGTCAGGATCTGATGATGGCGTCAGGAGCTGTTCAACAGAACACATCAGTACCTACCTAAATCTAAATAGGCCGATGGAGCTGAAACTCGTCATCATCATCACCAGCACCATTTTTTGAACAGCTTCTGATTCCATCATCAGGTCAGCTCGCAGTCACCATAGGTACGCATAGGTATTACATATTACATGACATTGTAGTCGGAACGAAACGGAACAAGACAGCTTACATTATGCCGAGTTTAAACTCAATCAGCCTATTTACTGAGGAGTTCTGTTGAACAGTTCCTGACTCCATTATCAGATCCTGACCTGATCTGATGACCATAGCTCCACCTGGTACCCTTTCAAACAAAAAAATAATTTTCCAAATCGGTCCAGGCTCACCTATTCAAGTAGATACTCGAGAAACATACCTACCTACATAAAAAAATATTCCTATGACTTGAGAATCTCCTCCTTTTTTTGAAGTCGGTTAAAAAGAAAGTAATTTTCATAAAAGGGTCTACAAAACCTACCTACCTACATACCATTTAAAATTGAAATAATTGTTCAAAGTAAAAATCAATTCTAATCTACGCTAGGTACACCTATCTAGTTAGTGTGTATACTACCTACACCTATACATCGAGCGAGCTAAAAATGCTAAAAATTATAAAAAGCGGTGGTCGTTGCAAACCAATTTTGCGTTAGTGTGAGTGTCGAAACTCCGCCTCCCGGGACTATACACACACATTGAAGACATCCGAGCAACGCGTACGGCAATACTCGAGTTCAGAATTTACAAGAATTTACGATGTATTCCGTAATACCAAAAATGATGAATGAAAAGTTAATGATTTCGCAATTTTTTTTGTATGGCCTGTAACTAGACACTCTAAGCTGTGTTCCTATTAAAAGGATATTACAATCATTGTTGTTTATCATACAGAACAAATGCAACGAAAACACGATATTTTTGCTGTAAAAATGTTAGAAATACAATTTGCTTACATTTTGTTTCAGGTAAGTTTTTTAGATCAAAAGTTTAACAGGAACCTAGATTAATACTTCCTTAATCTAAATAAGTGCATAAAGTGGTGAAAATACGCTCAAATTTTAAATGATTTCGGTAGTACGTTTGTATGGAGAATTCGTTCATCGCCGCCCTCTTAATTAGGTATGTTATTTTTTTTTTTTAAATAACCAAAAAAAAAATTGCGAAAATGGGGTACCGTTTTTCGGACCGCTTCTTGCGAATCATCCTAGTATGATATTCCGCCGATGACAAGAGTTGGGGGTATCAGGGCTATCCAGTCTTTTACTAAAAATATTTAAAGCAAGTTAATTTTGTTAATCAATAGAGGTTGTGGTAATCACATGCTCATCAAACAAAACTGACCTCCAAGACGAAACCAACCGCCAAATGTATCCGGGATAGGTAAACTATCCAAATAATCTGGAATGGTAACTTTGACCAGATTAGACAAAGCACGCATTGTTATAAATAGCTCAGCTCACTAAATGCAGATTTAATAAATTAAAAGCTTTTTTGCGGCTCTTTTTGTTGACCAGTATTCGGATTTTGGGTATGTATTACACAACACTTTTCTTTTCGTCAAAAATAAACATAACACAAATGAAGTTAGTCGCAGGCTGGATATCAGCTGCTCTTTTCTTTTGACTTATTTAATTTTGACAACAGGATAGAGCGATTGCTTAACCCATAGTTAGAAAAAGAGAAAAAATACGACTATGCTCAAAATATCACAATCGTTAACGTAGGGATGTGCCGATTTTGGATTAAACTTACTATCAAACAACTCGATCAAAATTCAAAGAGTAAACATACACATTATTAAACTGCTAATATAATTAGTAATGCGAGTGAAACGTGTAGTCGGATTTTTAATTATATGCACTAAAATGGACGATCAAAATGTCATTTTTCATATATTTTTAGTTCGTACAATGAGCAATTCGACTACCTATAGTTTCGGAGTGAGAACTGTGAGGAACGAATAGAGAACGAGCCGATTCTAATCTCTTTGGCCATAGCCACAACTTGTCAACCTTGCTCGCCTGGCGGCGACACTTTTCCAGTTTGCTACACAGAGAAATTAATACTACGTTTTAGTTTGCTACAGTAGTATATAAATGATTAACAACATCACAAGAATCACAAACACAGACGGAACGTGTCAGATTACGACTTAGTCGTATTGCTCATTATACGGACT
This sequence comes from Camptogramma bilineatum, assembly GCA_958496255.1. Classification (NCBI taxonomy): domain Eukaryota; kingdom Metazoa; phylum Arthropoda; class Insecta; order Lepidoptera; family Geometridae; genus Camptogramma; species Camptogramma bilineatum. Next base: position 12,420,301 of record OY292458.1, read on the forward strand.
AAAAGTGAAGGAAAAAATGTCATTTTTCCTTCAATTTTGATTAGTTTTGATACGATTTATGTCAAAATTGAAGCAAAAATGACATTTTTTCCTTCACTTTTAGTCCGTATAATGAGCAATACGACTATAGATACCTAATATTTCCTTTCATTTGTCAACATTCGAGTTTTTGAATAGTGCTCAGAGCCTCGAGCATCGGTTTGCACAAAGTCTACTATTGAGTAACTCCTAAATTCGTTGTCTCATAGCTTTTTTGCGTATAGTAATAAAAATGTGATTGTTTTACTATTAAAATGCCATTATTCAAAAGATAAATGTCTTAGTCACCTATTCATTATAAAAGGTCAGAGGATAATGCATAAAATCAATAAATATTTAGCTTTTAGTTCCATGACTCTGAAAAAATTGTTCCATTGAGAAACAAACAGAATTGCATGTAAAACCTTTCAATGAAACGCAAAGTACTAACTTTTAATATTTTTATAGAGGAAATGAGGCATATTTATCGAATAGTCACAAAAACTGATAGAAAAATCAGATTAATGGTGTAATAATCTCAATAGTTACTCCATTGAGTTACTTTTCTGACTCAATGACATCCTTTAGTTAGCTAGAACTCAATCAGTTTGAAAAAAATAAGCACAAGGAGCTTTCTGGCAAATAGAAAACACTTTTTGTAACAAGTTGACATCACAAGAATAAACAATTTCAAGTAAATTAGACTGTATTTTTAAAAATACTGAATCAAAATTGAGGGACAACTTCTCAAAATTATGTAAGGTGGCGTTCACCCTTGAATACTTTATTTACAAAAATAGCTTCAGGTTAGAAATTAAAACGAATTATCATAAAAGTTATATATTATTATTATGAAATATTATAAAAGTGTAAAATATAATATATTATTATAAAACTGTCCCGTAAAAAGTGTCCCTTAGCAAAAGTGTCCCGAAGAAAGTGTCCCTTTGCAAAAAGTGTCCCTTAGCAAAAATATCCCGAAGCAAAAGTGTCCCGTAAAAAAGTGTCCCTTAGCAAAAGTGTCCCGTAGCTAAAGTGTCCCTTAGCGAAAGTGTACCGAAGCAAAAGTGTCACGTTAGAAAAGTGTCCCTTAGCAAAAGTGTCCCGAAGAAAAAGTGTCCCGAAGCAAAAGTGTCCCGTTGAAAAAATGTCCCGAAGCAAAAGTGTCCCGTTGCAAAAGTGTCCCTTGGCAAAAGTGTCCCGTAGCTAAAGTGTCCCTTAGCGAAAGTGTACCGAAGCAAAAGTGTCACGTAGAAAAGCGTCCCTTAGCAAAAGTGTCCCGAAGCAAAAGTGTCCCGTTGAAAAAGTGTCCCGAAGCAAAAGTGTCCTTAGCAAAAGTGTACCGAAGCAAAAGTGTCCCTTAGCAAAAGTGTCCCGAAGCAAAAGTGTCCCGAAGTAAAAGTGTCCCGAAGCAAAAGTGTCCCGTTGAAAAAGTGTCCCGAAGCAAAAGTGTCCCATTGCAAAAGTGTCCCGAAGCAAAAGTGTCCCTTAGCAAAAGTGTCCCGAAGCAAAAGTGTCCCGAAGCAAAAGTGTCCCGTTGAAAAAGTGTCCCGTTGCAAAATTGTCCCGAAGCAAAAGTGTCCCGTTGAAAAAGTGTCCCGAAGCAAAAGTGTCCCGTTGAAAAAGTGTCCCGAAGCAAAAGTGTCCCGAAGCAAAAGTGTCCCTTAGCAAAAGTGTCCCGAAGCAAAAGTGTCCCGTTGAAAGTGTCCCGAAGCAAAAGTGTCCCGAAGCAAAAGTGTCCCGTTGAAAAAGTGTCCCGTTGCAAAAGTGTCCCGTTGCAAAAGTGTCCCGAAGCAAAAGTGTCCCGTTGAAAAAGTGTCCCGAAGCAAAAGTGTCCCGAAGCAAAAGTGTCCCGAAGCAAAAGTGTCCCGAAGCAAAAGTGTCCCGTTGAAAAAGTGTCCCGAAGCAAAAGTGTCCCTTTGCAAAAGTTTTGCAACGGGACACTTTTTCAACGGGACACTTTTGCTAAGGGACACTTTTGCTTCGGGACACTTTTTCAACGGGACACTTTTGCTTTGGGACACTTTTGCTTCGGGACACTTTTGCTTCGGGACACTTTTGCAACGGGACACTTTTGCAACGGGACACTTTTTCAACGGGACACTTTTGCTTCGGGACACTTTTGCTTCGGGACACTTTCAACGGGACACTTTTGCTTCGGGACACTTTTGCTAAGGGACACTTTTGCTTCGGGACACTTTTGCTTCGGGACACTTTTTCAACGGGACACTTTTGCTTCGGGACACTTTTTCAACGGGACACTTTTGCTTCGGGACAATTTTGCAACGGGACACTTTTTCAACGGGACACTTTTGCTTCGGGACACTTTTGCTTCGGGACACTTTTGCTTCGGGACACTTTTGCTTCGGGACACTTTTGCTAAGGGACACTTTTGCTTCGGGACACTTTTGCTAAGGACACTTTTGCTTCGGGACACTTTTGCTTCGGGACACTGTTTCAACGGGACACTTTTGCAACGGGACACTTTTGCTTCGGGACACTTTTGCTTCGGGACACTTTTGCTTCGGGACACTTTTTCAACGGGACACTTTTGCTTCGGGACACTTTTGCAACGGGACACTTTTTCAACGGGACACTTTTGCTTCGGGACACTTTTGCTTCGGGATACTTTTTCAACGGGACACTTTTGCTTCGGGACACTTTTGCTTCGGGACACTTTTGCTAAGGGACACTTTTGCTTCGGGACACTTTTGCTAAGGACACTTTTGCTTCGGGACACTTTTGCTTCGGGACACTTTTGCTTCGGGACACTTTTTCAACGGGACACTTTTGCTTCGGGACAATTTTGCAACGGGACACTTTTTCAACGGGACACTTTTGCTTCGGGACACTTTTGGTTCTGGACAGTTTTGCTAAGGGACACTTTTCTACGGGACACTTTTGCAACGGGACACTTTTGCTTCGGGACACTTTTTCTTCGGGACACTTTTGCTAAGGGACACTTTTCTACGTGACACTTTTGCTTCGGTACACTTTCGCTAAGGGACACTTTAGCTACAGGACACTTTTTTACGGGACACTTTACTGGTTTTTGACAACTTTACACACTGCTTAAAACATAACCCTCTTTTAGTTTTCGTGTTGGGTAAACGGAATAAAATCTCAACTGTATCGCGGCTTTTGCGTTCCACTGAGTTACAATTTGTTCCACTGAGTTACGAAATTTCTCAGTGGAACGTAACGGTTCTGCTGATTCAGAATTAAAATGAAAATAAAAATAGGATAGACGATTACTTTCTTGTTGTTTAGTGTAGTTTTAGTTGTGGTGAATACATAGGGAACTAAATAATACCAAGTTGCTACATGAAACCAGTGCCTCGAGCATCGGTATGCACAAAGTCTACTATTCGATCCGTGACTGTAGTATAATCTCTCAAATGTATGGGATCCGGTGCAGCGCCTCCAGTGGTAACTTGACTGAACTAAAATCCCAAGCGGCAGATTCGGGAGTCACGTTCGATCAGGTGCACGTTTCAAAATACTCTACTTGAATAGACATCTTCATACATTTTGCCGCGGTTTGCGAGCACGAGTATAGTGTTGGGTATGACATGATTTTAAATTGACTTTTGTAAGAGTAGGTTCATTTTCAAAATGAGCCGGTTCAGTGAGCCGGCTCTTTTGAGCCGATCATTTTCAACTTGACAGTTCATAATGACCTACGCATTGACGAACTCGAAGAGCCGGTCTAATGTTCATTCGAGGTGCGATCTTAGGTAAGGTAACTACTATTTCAAAAGTGAGTTTGGAAAAATGTAATTTCTAATCGTGCTGATTGATAAGAAAAAACAAACGCTGATTTAAATTTAATCATTTATTTACATAATTATCATAATGTCGCCAAATAATGAGCATACCTACCGTACATTGGGGCTATGTAGAACATATTTAGAAAAAAAAAAAGTTTTAGCACAAATACTGAGGAATTGTAACGCTTGAATAGACTATACCTACCTACCTATATTATACTCATGCACCACACCACAAGCACGATTACTAAACCATACCAAACCGTTTAGTTAGTTGACATGCTCATTGCTGCTTTACTTCTAAATGTTTTCCAAGCCAAGATAAAATGAAATGTAGGTAGTTATAGGTAAAAGTACTTACCTGAATTACGATGAAGATGTTTCCAGTAGATAGTTAACACAATTACAATACACTCTAGATTACGAGAGAGATCTAATTTATATTTTTAATGAATTAACAACAAAGACGAAAACTTCACATCACACAAATCTAAACTCGAAGTTCAAAGTTTAATTTAACAAAAACAAACACGGTTCGTATTGTTCGTAAGCAGCCCGATGATATTTTGTTTCGTTCGTTCGTTTGAAAACCCGCAAAATCGAAAACATCGAAAACCAATTTTTGTTTTCAAAACGAGCCGCCTGCGTTTCGTTCAATTCAAAAAGTAGAGTCGGCGTCAGCACTCAAGTCCTACGGCAAATGCTACTAGAAACTAAAAGAGCATAATTATGCTTTTTTAGTTAAGGTAGTTCAGTTTTTCTGGTGTGTAGAATTATCAAACGTACAAACTTGCAAACTTATTATTGTTCAATCCATAATTGGACAATTAGTAATTTTTTACTAATAAGCTAGTTCTGCGATAGCAACGCTGCGTCTATCGGACTTCAGTGCTGACGCTGACTCTATGACAATCTGTTCGGTCTGCGAGGAGTGATTTGAAGCAAGAGAGAGTCATATGACAAAGATTCCATCCTTGTCATTTGAGTGAAGCTATGACATTTGATTTGACGTCAAAACATTAGAGTGAGTGAGTAGCGTCATGTTATATGACTTTGTCATAGTGAGTAGGCGAGGTGTGATTGAAGATTGAATGAAGCATGACAAAATCAGCTGATTTTGTCATATTGTGTACGGTCACATGACATGAATTGAAGCATGACATTTTTAGAAAATGAGCCGATCACACAAAGTCGAATTTTGTACGGGACAAACGAGCCGCGTCAGTCACGTCATATTCAACGCTACACGAGTAGCAATTTGACAGCTTTGATAAAGTATATGACCTAACTTGTCAAGTAAAATCACTCACGGCCATTTTTCATCGTGACAAGATACTTTAGAGAGATTTTGTAGCATTTAATGTGCTTTCTTAGTATTGTGTAGTGAAATTGTGAATAACTAATATTAAAATGATGTCAGCTTGACACGATTTTGCCTGGCAAATGGCGAAAGCAACACTAAAAGTGCACAGTTTTGAAGAATGTACCTACTCACAAAAACTTGCGAAAAAACTAAGTTGTGCAATATCTACAACAACAATGTAAAGTACATTGTGCCCTTGGAACCTTCCTTCACAAAAATACCCACCTACCTAACCCTAGATGCAAAGGTAAGTTTTGTTTTTCTACAACACGTATTGTTCCAAGAACGAAAATGACCTTGGGAATGTGTGGTTGTGCTTCCTATTACATACTTACAATACAACATTTATAATGTTTTATGTTGTGTATTTATGATGTTGATTATTTAGTAGGTACTAGCAACGCCCTCGCGACATTGCCCCCTAGTGATGTTAAAGTTGATGATGAAAAATAGCCTATAACCTTCCTCAAGACTTTACTTTTATTATTGGTAGGTATAGATGTACTTAAATATGTAATTACCTAATGAAGTGGTTATTATTTTCAGGTATTGAGTGCCCTTTTCTTTTGAACTCATGGAGATTACCAACATGTCGCTGGAGTAGCTAATGTATTTTCTCAGACTTCAATTAAAATATCACTGATGCGTGGAACAATACAAGAGCGAAAAGGACATTTAGAAGCTGAGGTATAAATAAGTTTTTATTAAATAAATGTTTTTCAAGACAAGCTTTTATTGGGTTAGGGTGGGCTAATCCAAATTAGCCCAAATACGGATGTTCTACTGTCTTTCACTGAGAAATTTCATTGAACAGCTTCTGACTCCATCATCAGATCATCTCGCTGTTAGGTACCTAGGTACCATAATATTGCATTGTCACCGAGAATCTTTATGTTTGCCAAATTTCAGCTCAATCGGGCACTGGGAAGTGGGTAAAATTTAACTTGCAAGATCTAACCCGAACAAACATTGCAAATTAAATAATAACTTGTAAAATACAACAAATGCTGCACATAGTTTTCATAATATAATTACCTTCTCTACTTCCTATACAATGTATTTAGATCACTATGTTAACAAACAATAATTATTTACAGATGATGGTGAGACAAATTAGGTATGTGCAGCAAAGAAACAATTAACACATTCCCTGTCCCACCTCTGCGGTGCTCTCCGAAGGCAAGGACTGTCTACTCGGGCTCGGCAAGTGCGTCGCGGGCATTGAACGTGTTAAGCCACCAGTATTGATATTATAAGAGGAAGAGCTTTGCAGGTCAACTTGTCTAAAAAACTAAGGCTTGTCAAATTAAATATAAAACAATGTTTTACATTCTCAGTGTAACTACATAAGACTATTCTGTAATCTGATATTATACTTTATTACATTTGTTAATAAACATAGTTTTCTGTTTCGTATCTAGCCTTTATTTAATAGCCTGTCCCTTAATAAATAAATATAACCTAAGTCTATCATGAGGAGGAAGTATCTCACAAAATAAAAATACTTAGTCTAGGATATGAAGTTTCTTTAGAGTGCATAACGCCATCTAGTGGTTCAATTACGAACCACATTGCACTGGTAAACCTTTTTGCGTGAAAATGCCAAGAAAACGGCTTTTCCCAGATATGAGACCTAGCTAGATCGATTTTTCGCCCCCGTAAACACCCGTACTGCAAATTTTATCGAAATCGTTGGAGCCGTTTTCGAGAAGTACATACAAACAAACTTTAAAGATCAAACAAATATTGCTCGTTTAATAGAATAGGATATTTGATTATAATCTAATGTACTATGTATGAAAACGTAAGTATATTAGTAGGTATAGATTCAATTAAACCAGTTTAAACCAATTGTTTTAATTAAATAAACATGTCTTATTATTATGAATAAATAATATTAAACACTACAAATTTACAATTTAGTAATTACAACTGAAATGTATCAATAATTAAACCTAATACAAAATAAAGAAAGATTTAAATTAAATTAAATTATAGAAATAGTAATTACATTATAATGTCATGTATGTACCTACAATAATACAATATAGGTATACTAAAGTATTATGATGTAGCTCACAGAGCCTTAAACATGCAAGCAATAACATCTACAATCCACCCGCAAACAAGTCACAGTGTTGTCCGAAGACATTGAGCGCATTGAGGAAGCGGGGCACGGGGGATGATGAGTTTTAATGATGCGGGGCGGCGAGGCGGCAGGGTGAGCTGGGCAGGCGATTTTGGATGCACATTCATGGGCTTGACTGGTGATCCCGTTCTGCCATGTTCAACCATGAAAGCATTGTTGAGCTTGATGTGCTCGGCTGGCTCCAATTTGCTTCTGCAATAAACATCAAACACTTTAAAGCATTGGTCACATTAGGGAAGAGTGTTAAAACGTTGAATCAGATAAATTAGTGTTCATCATTATTTCAGATAAAAATCATCATTTTAGCCATGGGACATCTACTGCTGAAAATAGACCTCCACCTTATGTGTCATCGTAACACTTGATTAATTTTTAAAGTTTAATCAATAAACTTACTAAAATCAGCATTTAGCCTGCTGCTTGATCACTGCAGCAGCTGAAGGAGGTTCTTGTTCCTCAGTCGAATGAATATTCTGTAAATGTGAAATTTTTTAGCCATAGTGATAATGGTATGTATGTAGCTAGATTTTCAAGTATATTTTCTATATACCTACCCAACAAATTATATTGATTGGTGGTTGTTTCTCTAGTAATCTAGTAGTACTAGAGTGATGGAACCTAGCCACTCCTTATAAGATTTAAAATAAGGCTAGTATTATGTCCACAAAAGTGGTGCTTTAGGCATGTGGGTGAAGGTACTGTCACGAGTAGGTAATAAAATATTTGCTTTGAAAACAAAAGTAAAATAGTAATGCCTACCTTTCTCTACGTCCCATTGGCATTGAACAATCAGCCCATCGGTATAAGTTAGTCATTCTCCCGTGGCGAGCCTCAGCTTGTTTGCGGTCGTCTTCGTGTCTAAAACATTAAAATATCATGATGATTAACTTGAATTATAAGTTGGACAGATGGTTGAGACTATGTTATTCCTAATTAAAAGTAATCCACTCGTGTAAAAGATAGTTAATAGTACCTAAGTATCAATCAATAGATTTTGTTTTCCATACAATTGTTAAGTTTAATTTTTATGCTTGTGTACGTACCTACACTTACTGCTTCATGAATTCTCCCATCACATTAAAGCACGCACGGTTTTCTTGTTTAGTTTCTTTAATGTACAACAAGAATAAACTTTATTATCATTTCACAAATAAATCATCAACTCAAAACAGCTGACTGAGTTGACCATATTATAGCCATAAATTAAGAAGTACTAAACTTTATACAAAAACGCCGTACACACAACACTTTGCATTTTTGCCGGGTTATACAATCATTCATTCAAAAAGGTTTAATTACCATAGACAAATAAAGATTTCAAAGTCCTCATTCGCTTTCCTTATCTATTTCATAGAAAAGAAAGAGAAAGATATATTGATTGTTGACGTTTGCTTTTTGACATTGAGTACTCCAGTCTGGTGAACAATACCAACATGAAATAATAAAAAAACGGACTTCCTGTGGTGTCAAACGCACCAGCCACGTAAAGTTTTTAAAAACCGGTGCTCGCATATGTTTATTTAACTTGACAAGTTGAGTTGTCTGTCACGGATCGAATAGTAGACTTTGTGCAAACCGATGCTCGAGGCTCAGCTACTTACCACCAAAAACTCCGTAACTCAGTGGAACACAAAAAAGTCCTTCTGAGAGCGACCTTCTGCCACGGCACGACGGTCGAAACAGAAAGGACAAAAATCGAATTGGCTAACGTGCATCGTCTGTTTAGTGATGCTAAGTAAAAAAAATCATAACATTTAGCAGTATTTTTGGTAGAAAATCAAGAAAAAGCTCGTAACTCAGTGGGAGTTTCCACCGAGGTCCATATTTTGACCTCACACTAAATTTTATCTCTCTAAATTTTTATGTACTTTAGAATAGTTTTATCGTCAGATACCTAATAATAAATAATTTTTGAAGGCTATAAGCCCTTCATAATATACTGTTACGTTGGCAAAAACAGTAAATAATCCAACTTGAAAATGACCAATTATGGAAAGGACATGGCAAAAATCATGTTTTGCCGAAAACAAAGTTACTTTTTGTATGAAAATCTTTAATAATCGAATAATATTTTAACATATTCTTGATGCCTATACTGTATAGTTTCACATTAAAATTTAATATTGGGTATGAAACATCTACATTTTTCTAAAATCCAACAAGAGTAGCGAGGACACCGGAAAAACGCAACAGACAACGAATTTAGCAATCGCCCTATTCGATCCGTGACAGACAACTCAACTTGTCAAGTTAAATAAACATATGCGAGCACCGGTTTTTAAAAACTTTACGTGGCTGGTGCGTTTGACACCACAGGAAGTCCGTTTTTTTATTATTTCATGTTGGTATTGTTCACCAGACTGGAGTACTCAATGTCAAAAAGCAAACGTCAACAATCAATATATCTTTCTCTTTCTTTTCTATGAAATAGATAAGGAAAGCGAATGAGGACTTTGAAATCTTTATTTGTCTATGGTAATTAAACCTTTTTGAATGAATGATTGTATAACCCGGCAAAAATGCAAAGTGTTGTGTGTACGGCGTTTTTGTATAAAGTTTAGTACTTCTTAATTTATGGCATTAATATGGTCAACTCAGTCAGCTGTTTTGAGTTGATGATTTATTTGTGAAATGATAATAAAGTTTATTCTTGTTGTACATTAAAGAAACTAAACAAGAAAACCGTGCGTGCTTTAATGTGATGGGAGAATTCATGAAGCAGTAAGTGTAGGTACGTACACAAGCATAAAAATTAAACTTAACAATTGTATGGAAAACAAAATCTATTGATTGATACTTAGGTACTATTAACTATCTTTTACACGAGTGGATTACTTTTAATTAGGAATAACATAGTCTCAACCATCTGTCCAACTTATAATTCAAGTTAATCATCATGATATTTTAATGTTTTAGACACGAAGACGACCGCAAACAAGCTGAGGCTCGCCACGGGAGAATGACTAACTTATACCGATGGGCTGATTGTTCAATGCCAATGGGACGTAGAGAAAGGTAGGCATTACTATTTTACTTTTGTTTTCAAAGCAAATATTTTATTACCTACTCGTGACAGTACCTTCACCCACATGCCTAAAGCACCACTTTTGTGGACATAATACTAGCCTTATTTTAAATCTTATAAGGAGCGGCTAGGTTCCATCACTCTAGTACTACTAGATTACTAGAGAAACAACCACCAATCAATATAATTTGTTGGGTAGGTATATAGAAAATATACTTGAAAATCTAGCTACATACATACCATTATCACTATGGCTAAAAAATTTCACATTTACAGAATATTCATTCGACTGAGGAACAAGAACCTCCTTCAGCTGCTGCAGTGATCAAGCAGCAGGCTAAATGCTGATTTTAGTAAGTTTATTGATTAAACTTTAAAAATTAATCAAGTGTTACGATGACACATAAGGTGGAGGTCTATTTTCAGCAGTAGATGTCCCATGGCTAAAATGATGATTTTTATCTGAAATAATGATGAACACTAATTTATCTGATTCAACGTTTTAACACTCTTCCCTAATGTGACCAATGCTTTAAAGTGTTTGATGTTTATTGCAGAAGCAAATTGGAGCCAGCCGAGCACATCAAGCTCAACAATGCTTTCATGGTTGAACATGGCAGAACGGGATCACCAGTCAAGCCCATGAATGTGCATCCAAAATCGCCTGCCCAGCTCACCCTGCCGCCTCGCCGCCCCGCATCATTAAAACTCATCATCCCCCGTGCCCCGCTTCCTCAATGCGCTCAATGTCTTCGGACAGCACTGTGACTTGTTTGCGGGTGGATTGTAGATGTTATTGCTTGCATGTTTAAGGCTCTGTGAGCTACATCATAATACTTTAGTATACCTATATTGTATTATTGTAGGTACATACATGACATTATAATGTAATTACTATTTCTATAATTTAATTTAATTTAAATCTTTCTTTATTTTGTATTAGGTTTAATTATTGATACATTTCAGTTGTAATTACTAAATTGTAAATTTGTAGTGTTTAATATTATTTATTCATAATAATAAGACATGTTTATTTAATTAAAACAATTGGTTTAAACTGGTTTAATTGAATCTATACCTACTAATATACTTACGTTTTCATACATAGTACATTAGATTATAATCAAATATCCTATTCTATTAAACGAGCAATATTTGTTTGATCTTTAAAGTTTGTTTGTATGTACTTCTCGAAAACGGCTCCAACGATTTCGATAAAATTTGCAGTACGGGTGTTTACGGGGGCGAAAAATCGATCTAGCTAGGTCTCATATCTGGGAAAAGCCGTTTTCTTGGCATTTTCACGCAAAAAGGTTTACCAGTGCAATGTGGTTCGTAATTGAACCACTAGATGGCGTTATGCACTCTAAAGAAACTTCATATCCTAGACTAAGTATTTTTATTTTGTGAGATACTTCCTCCTCATGATAGACTTAGGTTATATTTATTTATTAAGGGACAGGCTATTAAATAAAGGCTAGATACGAAACAGAAAACTATGTTTATTAACAAATGTAATAAAGTATAATATCAGATTACAGAATAGTCTTATGTAGTTACACTGAGAATGTAAAACATTGTTTTATATTTAATTTGACAAGCCTTAGTTTTTTAGACAAGTTGACCTGCAAAGCTCTTCCTCTTATAATATCAATACTGGTGGCTTAACACGTTCAATGCCCGCGACGCACTTGCCGAGCCCGAGTAGACAGTCCTTGCCTTCGGAGAGCACCGCAGAGGTGGGACAGGGAATGTGTTAATTGTTTCTTTGCTGCACATACCTAATTTGTCTCACCATCATCTGTAAATAATTATTGTTTGTTAACATAGTGATCTAAATACATTGTATAGGAAGTAGAGAAGGTAATTATATTATGAAAACTATGTGCAGCATTTGTTGTATTTTACAAGTTATTATTTAATTTGCAATGTTTGTTCGGGTTAGATCTTGCAAGTTAAATTTTACCCACTTCCCAGTGCCCGATTGAGCTGAAATTTGGCAAACATAAAGATTCTCGGTGACAATGCAATATTATGGTACCTAGGTACCTAACAGCGAGATGATCTGATGATGGAGTCAGAAGCTGTTCAATGAAATTTCTCAGTGAAAGACAGTAGAACATCCGTATTTGGGCTAATTTGGATTAGCCCACCCTAACCCAATAAAAGCTTGTCTTGAAAAACATTTATTTAATAAAAACTTATTTATACCTCAGCTTCTAAATGTCCTTTTCGCTCTTGTATTGTTCCACGCATCAGTGATATTTTAATTGAAGTCTGAGAAAATACATTAGCTACTCCAGCGACATGTTGGTAATCTCCATGAGTTCAAAAGAAAAGGGCACTCAATACCTGAAAATAATAACCACTTCATTAGGTAATTACATATTTAAGTACATCTATACCTACCAATAATAAAAGTAAAGTCTTGAGGAAGGTTATAGGCTATTTTTCATCATCAACTTTAACATCACTAGGGGGCAATGTCGCGAGGGCGTTGCTAGTACCTACTAAATAATCAACATCATAAATACACAACATAAAACATTATAAATGTTGTATTGTAAGTAGGTATGTAATAGGAAGCACAACCACACATTCCCAAGGTCATTTTCGTTCTTGGAACAATACGTGTTGTAGAAAAACAAAACTTACCTTTGCATCTAGGGTTAGGTAGGTGGGTATTTTTGTGAAGGAAGGTTCCAAGGGCACAATGTACTTTACATTGTTGTTGTAGATATTGCACAACTTAGTTTTTTCGCAAGTTTTTGTGAGTAGGTACATTCTTCAAAACTGTGCACTTTTAGTGTTGCTTTCGCCATTTGCCAGGCAAAATCGTGTCAAGCTGACATCATTTTAATATTAGTTATTCACAATTTCACTACACAATACTAAGAAAGCACATTAAATGCTACAAAATCTCTCTAAAGTATCTTGTCACGATGAAAAATGGCCGTGAGTGATTTTACTTGACAAGTTAGGTCATATACTTTATCAAAGCTGTCAAATTGCTACTCGTGCTCGCAAACCGCGGCAAAATGTATGAAGATGTCTATTCAAGTAGAGTATTTTGAAACGTGCACCTGATCGAACGTGACTCCCGAATCTGCCGCTTGGGATTTTAGTTCAGTCAAGTTACCACTGGAGGCGCTGCACCGGATCCCATACATTTGAGAGATTATACTACAGTCACGGATCGAATAGTAGACTTTGTGCATACCGATGCTCGAGGCACAGAACCTCGAGCTGGAAAACCTCGAGTGTAACATCAACCGCGCTAGTTTACGCCGCGCGAGAGTTAAGTGAGCGATTTTGATTCGAGCTATACAAAACCGTGTGCTCACAGAAGTGAGGATTGTAACGGTGCGCTATTTTAAGTCGACTCTGATACCGTCGCGTCAGTTGAAAGCGCCCGCAGTTACACCGACACTGATCGAGATTTCTTGTAGTTTGAAGCGCCGTGCAAATTTAAAAAGCAAATTTACTACGTTGCGGATGGTGCAATCTAGGCGCTATTTATTTTTATTTGAACGTCCCGTTTTTTATGAACCTATAATATTGCCCTACTTACCCTACTTTATACTCCAAACGACAATGATATTACTTTAATATTTAGGAGTAAGTAATAAATAATAAAGCAGATAGGTAGGTTGCTAGGTCGGTAGTACATTTTAATTTTTTGATAAGTACATAGGTTTATGAAGGTTGGTATCTATAGATGACGCTGATTTTGTTGTAGATTGATTAATTTAATTAAAACTAAAACCGATATGGCTCTTATTTCATTCAAGCTAAAGATCAAAACAAAACGAAAGCCTGAGTGACATTTCTAAAGTTACTATAATTGTAGTAAAAATGAAGTGGTTGGATAGTCGAGGCCTATTCAATAGAAGTGCATAAACAACAAACAACAAAGTTCAGTCGCATCCAAGCCATCATTAGTCGCGGTAAGTTCCTATTTATTTTTGTTAATGTCTAAAATTAGCATTATTTCAAACAATTACAAGCAAATGTTTTTATAATTGCTTGTTTTGACTTTGAAGTGTGTACAATAAAGAATTTTCTATACATATACTTATCCCTCTATCTACACTGTAGCTATGCAAAGTTTTTTTGTATTATTCGTGACGTTTGTTATATTTTTTATTCACAGGTGTTATCGGATGTTCTACCTACCACACGAGTTGAGTTACTAATTACGTAAACATAAGGTCCAAAACTTGAAAGTAAGTTTTAGCTCATATAGGTACCCTACTTCTCTATACCACTGCTACTATTTTTACTTATACTCACATAGATACCCTCAATACTTTAAGTACCTACTGTTCAAGCTGCGTAGGTATTTCTTTTCGTGAGATCTTTAGAATAATGGGTACCTTACTGCTTGCGACCTACTTTGTAAATGTTTAAAACTATACATTTTTATGTTGTTCCTACCAGCCATAGGTTAAGTAGGTACTTATCGCACTTTTTTGTGTTTATTTACAGTGGATATACATACATTGGTAACGACACTCGGTGGGACAATAGCTGATGTGAATTCATCACCAACCACAATGCAGTCCAGCGCTCCAGACTCCTGTGATACACAGACCCTGCAGAACGCTGGTTCGAGTAATGATGACACAGCAGGTTCGGATGCTGATTTCAAAATATCGCAGACGGCAGCAAACATAGATTGGCGCAAAACCACAAAGCGCCAACTTAAAATCAACCGCACTATACGTTGTATTCTGGATGATTTTTTGGAAGAGGAGCAAGATAATGCCCATCGCTCAGAAAATATTGATACTCTGCTAAATAAACTATCCAAGATTAAATTTGAAAATGATCGGGTAAAATAATGTAGGTAGGCATTTTTCAAAATGTCAATTATCCTGCGAAATATCATAGGTGATTATTAGACTGATTTTTGATGTTATTGATTTTATGAATTTTGTACACTTTGTTATTTGTTGATTTTATAAGACTGATTTTTATATTTTTTACAAGGAGTTCCTTTTTTTATTATTTTGTTATGTTTATTGATTTTGTGATTTTATACTTTTACAATTATACTTTTTTTTACCCTAAAAACCTGTATTTTATTATAAGTAGGTACTTAATAAAGAGTAATTTATGACTATAACGTTAGGTGTCTAGAGTAAGGTAAGTAGGGCGTTCCAATAAAAATAAATAGGTAGCGCCTAGATTGCACCATCCGCAACGTAATAAATTTGCTTTTTAAATTTGCACGGCGCTTCAAACTACAAGAAATCTCGATCAGTGTCGGTGTAACTGCGGGCGCTTTCAACTGACGCGACGGTATCAGAGTCGACTTAAAATAGCTCACCGTTACAATCCTCACTTCTGTGAGCACACGGTTTTGTATAGCTCGAATCAAAATCGCTCACTTAACTCTCGCGCGGCGTAAACTAGCGCGGTTGATGTTACACTCGAGGTTTTCCAGCTCGAGGCTCTGAGCACTATTCGAGTTTTTTAAGTTAATCAAGTTAATGACTTGTATTTTAATGGGTAATAAATGGTTAACCTACCCTCCAAGGTTGCCTTAATCTACTTATTCGACGTTATAAATATCTGGGCGACTGAGCTCTGCTCGGGTGCAACTAGAGAAAAATTAAAAAAAGAAAAAAATAATAACAAAGAAAAGCTTAACAAAATGAACTTTCACTGGCTGAGATTCGAACTCGCAGCCTTAGGTTGGAAGGCGGATACCCTAACTACTTAGCCACTCTGGTCTCTACAATTTTTTTTTAAATACAAACCACATTGCACTGGTAAATCTTTTTGCATGAAAAATATGAAAATGCCGAAAAAACATTTTTTTCCAGATATGAGACCTAGCTAGATTGATTTCGCCCCCGTAAATCCCCGTACCTACCGCAAATTTCATTGCAATCGTTAGAGCCGTTTTCAAGAACGTGAGTAGGTAGGTATAGACAAAAAACAAAATATTGCTCGTTTAATAGTATAGAATGTAGGTACAAAAGCATAAAATAACATTACAGTAGGCAGATCGTTCTAATTTTGATAAGTTTGGTTACCCATTTAAATATTTCTCTATTTCTATGGGCCGTTGATTAGGTAAAATAACATCTGTAACTTATTGTAATGTTGTCTGAAATAAAGTTATTATTAGGTATATTAGGAAGGTATTAAAAAATCAAGTACTACACATACTTAATGTTCAAATTTTATTGTAGGTACCTAACTTCTAAAATAAGTATAAAGTACTACCTACCTACTTACACCTCACAAGTGAAAAAAAAATTAAAAGTAACTAAGTATATAAGTAAGTAAGTAAGTAATACGAAAAACCAACTCCCTATAAGTATGAAATTAATTGAAAACTAAGTTTAAAATGATTTACTTACTCATAAAATACCTGTGTCATAAAAAACAGTTAAAAATCTTAACAACTTTGTTGTTTAATGCTTAATTATTACAATACCTACGTACAATACAACAGTTACTTACTACCATAATATTTTTAAATACATTTGTATCACATCATGTTTACTCCTTTTATCACATAAAAGATTACGAGTTATCTCAAAATGTACATTTCACATTTATCACACGATATTATTATGAGAACATGCCTTCGAAAATCTTGAAATAGGTACTACCTACCCTGAATTCTATTGATTTGGAGTGTCACCTTTGATCAGCTTACATAGGTGTTAGTAGTTCTGTGTGCAAGCCTGTGTGTATTTATTGTAGGGTATGTAGGGAATTCTATTGTAAAGGATTTGGCCGAATACTGCCCCAGAGAGCCGAATATCGAATTAGACTATGCGTCTGAACAATATTATTTAAATAAAATATCACAAAATTAACTGGTACATACAGAATACTTAGATATCTCGTGCCATGTGGGAATATAATTATGTTATTTTATTAGTAACTTTAGTCACTTCCGGTACTACAGTCCGTAATGCCTCTCCAGACTCACGGCGAGAAGTTTCACCGAGACTTCTCGAAGAACAAACAAATTATCCACACTCTCAATTTTCTCACTCGTGATCTGTTTGAAATCCTTTGTCTCGGCCAAAAATAGGTACCGACACCGAAGCGCGAGAACAAGAAGGCGAGAAACTCCTCACATTCACGCTTCTCGGGTGTTGTCGGGGTTTCTTGCCGAGAGTCTGGAGGGGCTATTAGGTATCACAGAGAATATTTTTATCAGATAGACCTACCTTCTTTTTCGCGGTTGACATGACACTCAAATAGTAAACAAAACAGACGGACAAGAATTTGACAGATGTAAAAGGAATTTCGTTGAGTTTCAGTCAGGTAACTTTGGTTTCAGTTGTGTGATTGTGTTGTGTTGTGATGTGATTTATGAGGATTTATCATATTTTATTTAAAATTACAAAAAGTACTGACGCCTTGGGATATGCATACTGACTAAAATGGAAATGGGCTGGACATGTAGCCCTCTACACGATGGAAGATGGACTAGGAGGGAGAGTTACGAATTGGGAGGGTCCAAGAGGTCGACGCTGCATAGGAAGACCATACGCTCGCTGGGACGACGACATCAAGAAAACTGCTGGACCAAAATGGCTCCGAGTAGCACAAGACAGGGACAGATGGCTGGCTTTGGAGGAGGCCTTCACCTTAGGGGTTCTCTAGTACCTACTTAGATTATAAGCATTAGTGATAAGAAAAAAATGTTAATTATAGAGAAATAAAAGGCTTTTTATTTTATTTATTTATATCATATTTTATTTTAGGTGGTAAGTACAGAATCACTGCACATGAGTGTAGATAATTTTATTGATGAAATTCCCAATTTTTCCTAAGTACTTTTCTTTTTTACTTTAAATTGTAAGTAGGTACTGGGAGCAGCTGTGTGCGTCAAGCTGCAACAGCCTCCTTCAGGCGATAGCCGACAGGCCTGACTTTCATCTTATTCAGTCTTGGGAGTCAAGGCATGCCATCTTGGCAACCTATACTTGCCATTGACTGTCCGGTTGTACCTACTTACCACTCAAATGTGCCACCGATTTTTGCCTACCTACTAATACTAACATAATATAAATGAATGATAATATTTTCACGTGAAAATTCCCGTGTGTTAAATAATATATGGATGAAAGTCTGAAATAAAGAATTTTTATTTTAATTTATTATTTTATTTATTTTCCATACCCTAGTTCACTTAAAATTCTGCCAGTCCATAATAATACTTACTAAATAATTATTGTTGGACATTACACACAGCGCCATCTATCCCCAAAGTAAGCAAAGCTTTTACTATACGAACCTAAAAAATATAATTTCCTAGGTTCATCCGTTCATGCTGGGCGTCACAGCCTGCTGCTATAAATTAGATTATCTTTTAAATCCCACTTTAAAAAGGAAGAAGATGAATGGAGTCTCACTATAAAATAAAAAAACAAACCCAAAAATCCCAATTTGATCATGACGCAAGCATTCTTTCCTGTGGGCATCTGTGGGGCAAAATTGTTCTAGGAATCGGCCATGTCCTTTAAGTTACCTATTTCAAAGTTACTAATACACTTACGCCTTGTAGTTTTTTTTGTTTTGAACATGTTATACTTACGCAAAACAATTTAAAGATAATGTAATATTATTTTATGTGTGATGAAGTTTATTCACTTGGTTTCCTTATGTCTCACCACAACTGGTCCGATGTTATCACCAGTCGCTCTGTTGTGTGGACCATGAGCTCCATCACAGTACGGCCACTGAAAGCATTTCATGGAAATATAATTATCACTAATTATCACAAGATAAAAAGTAGGTAGGTAGGTAGGCTACTTATACAATAATAGCGTTAGGAAAACGAACGGCATACATACCTACTTAGTTTACTAAAACCCTAAAATCGAACCCATCTAAAGTGTTTTACATAAGACAAAAATAATCGGGAACACGTTATTTATCTAACACTACCCCCCCTTTGAAAATGGAGTCCCCAAGCAAAGGCAAAACCCTTTAGGATGGGTTCGATTTTAGGGTTTTTTTTTGAAAATTTTGAAAATAACGTGTTCCCGAAGCTATTTGATTATTTTTGTCATATGTAAAACACTTTAGATGGGTTCGATTTTTAGGGTTTTTTTTTGAAAATTTTCAAAGTCCTATATCTCGTGTTCTAGGCAAAACCCATCGGGGTTTTGATTGATCTAGTAATCCCACGTTATGCTGAATCTAGGAGTGCAAAAAGATTTTACGCATAGTTGTGCTCTTCTGAACAATATGGGGTCAAATATGGCCATTTTTCACCCTTTTTCCGATATTTTGGAAGTTTGAACGGCCATATCTCAGGCCATTTTCAACCGATTTGACCCAAACTTGTTCCATAAGACCTTTGCAGCCTAATATATTTTTTGGGACATAAAATATCATCTTGCCCCCAGTGGGGGGCCAACTTGCCCCCCCGGTGGGCAAATTGGCCCAAACTTCTAAAATGGGTTTCTTTGACCCTACTGTACCTAAGTATGCAAAAACATTCCAAAAAAGTCACTCTGGGAAATTTATCTAAAAAATATGGGCTTTTGATACACTGTGCAGCCCAACGATAACAATATTTTGGCCCAATGTTGTTTTTGGATAATTGAATAGAATGTTAATCAGGCGAGTGTTCACTTACATTTTTGCTCTTCCAACATCTACACAAAGACGCTTTTTCAGTAATATCTTCTATATCGATGAAATCTACAACCTTTTTTAAGTCTTTTCTTATATCAGGATTAATCTGACCATTAACGCCAGCCTGTCGCGCCTTCTTTATGGTTTGATATGAGTAATAGGAAATTCCACCCACAATTACAGTCGGTGGTACAAGCGCAAGCCAATCTCTCACTGAAAATAATAATAACTATTTAGGTAGGTAAGTATAATTGTAATTTAAAACAAAAATTAGTCAGAAATTATCACATTGCATGATTTTATTACTTAAACTAAATGGCTTTAAAAGTGTGTCAACGAATAAAATCAATGAATAGACCCAAACGTACAAACGATTATAACAATTAAATGTAAATAGGTACCTAAGTACTTGAAGTCTTTTCTTACAATAATAAATTGCCTGCCTTGAAAATATTAATTATGATTACTAACTACATAGGTACCTAATATCTCTATTATCTACACTGACATTCTTATCACTTGATTATTAGGTCAATTTGATAAAATTTAAGATGTATATTATAACTGAAAGACTGAAAATAATTGTCACTGATGAAACCAAATACCTAAACTGTCTATTTTCCTTAAACTCTGCACTCACCACTGAGACGAAACCATCCTCCAAGTGTGTCTGGAATAGGTAAACCAGCCAAATAGTTGGGAATGGTAACCTTAACAACATTTGAGATGATATACATGGTAAATAATAATTTAGATTACTTTCTATAACTCCAAAAGTGAAATTTGTGCTGGCTTGAGAGCAATAACGGTGATTTGTTCGACACGCTTTGTTCGATTGACTTGACACGATACGATTACGAAAAAGACAAGTAGGTACAACAGCTTGGCATTGGCAACCACAGAACACAATCAACCGACCCACTAGATTTCCTCAAAGTTTTATGGATACTGGATTTTTTTTATAATTCTATGGTTGTTCGTTTATTCCTCTATCTATACAATGAGCGAGATAGCTAACGATGACATGACAAGCTCAAAGTGGTTTTTATAATATTTAATTATAGGTATAACTTTTGTTGTTTTTTTGTAATTAATAATAATATGAGCTTAATTAAATTGTTTATTCTTTATGTAAAGATTGTGAAACTTCATTTAGTAAATTACGTTATGTATTTTCTCAATCTAACCAAAAAACCAATCTCTTGATCCGATTCCGTAATAATCGTAAACAAAATTGAACGATTATGTAAAATTGTTTTAACATCACTAGCTAAAAGGTTGAAGTTAGCAACAAGATGTTGATGTTGCTATAACAAAAAAATACTAGTTAGCCTCTGAGAGTAGAAAAAATAGTTCTAGCTAAATTAAGAAAGGCAAGAAAACAAAAAATTACATTACATTACATACGAATAATAAAAAAAATCCCGATTGATCGAGGTCATGGCCTGGATGGAATCATCGTCTCTCTAAAATATTTTTTTTGAATGGCAAGACTTATTTACCTTTCAAATCAATCAAACTGCAATGCTAATCAAATTTATTTTATCATCTGTGCCTGTCCTGTCGTTCGCTTTGGTTGGGTGCGCTTGCATTTTGTCGTGCGTTGTAATTAAGAATATCTTCGTTTTTAGAACTAGTAATAACTTTTAACATTTGTCGCGCATGTAGTTTATACTATAGTGGTTTCCGTGAAGTCCTTGTGAAGTTTCTCAATGCTGCTGTACGCTGAATATGGCCGACGAAAGACTAGTGGTCCTGAATCGTAGTGAGAATTTGGGATTCGGATTCTCTCTACTTGGCGAAGCCGGTTTGCCACACATTATCTATCAAATTGAAGAGAACTCACCAGCGGCGCGTAGTGGAGAGGTAAGCTTTTATATTTACACAGATTGAAGCATCTCAATCAGCAATCAATGAATGCATTCGCCTACCTGCTTTCGTTTTGTTATTCTGTCACTCCTTACCCTACTCTATGAAATAAAAAATCTGTAGGTAATCTCTTTCATTTTCATTTAAAGTTTAGTAGCTACGTGTTTCAAATAAATATATTTACCACAAACATTATGTAGAAGGAATCATATAGATAGTGCTTAATCCTACCTCTGTCTGATTGCACTGACGAGCTGGTCCCACATCATAATCTTAGTCATTTTATACAAAAGCTACACTAAGGTGTTTAAAATCCAAAAAAACATTAAAAAATTGTCATTATGAATAGTTACTGCCAGTTACTCATCAGGACTAGATAAATACATATTTTGATGATTGAATTAGAATTGAAATCAATCTAATAGTTAGCTTGCCATTTATACTTTTATGTTGTACTTTGTGTAAATACTTTTCAAAGTAATCATGTTAAAATCAATCAATGCAGCAATAAATATCTGAAATTCTTTCAATAAACTAGTTACCATCAATCTCCGATCACATTTTCTATACCTGTATGCCTCATAATCCGTACCAATTAAACATATAAACAGCCTACTAAGTCATTCATTGGGGTCAAGGTAATCATGTAGGTATAAGTACCAGCATATAAAGCAGACATAAAATTACCCACTCATCTCTCTTATCAAGTCCGTAGTCTTTTTTAAAAGAACTAGTGGCCCATCCAGACTAAACCCGGGTTAATGTCCCTTCCAAATAGTGTATTTGTTTTAAATTGGATAAGTAGTTTTGAAAATTACCTTTTACATTTAAAAATGCAAACTTTACTGCTATTTAATTCTAGTGTAGATAGAGCAAAATGTAAAGGTGTGTAAGGACATTGCGAGGCTGCTCATGTGTCTGCTCATTTGAGCAGTAAATGAAGGCAATGTTCAAATTGGCTTGTGAGGCAAGCACAACTCCACACCGCGAGGTGGCATCGGTATTCCTCGCGAGACAGCCTCGAATGTTGATTCCTACAATCCTACAAAAGAACACCAAGGACAAAGGAGTGGAGTGAAATGGAGGTCTACTTTCTGAAATCTAATAGTAAATAGTGGCTGTTAGTGAGTTTTGCAAATAACCAAAATTGCCTACCAGGCACTCTATGATTTACTAAATAATGATACAGACAAGTGTTTTTCAAAATGTTTTTATCAATGCTTCGGAAATAATGCCCTTTCCAGTAACTTATTTGCAGTTCACCATGAAACAAAAGCTGTAAATGTCAATGGTTTCAATAACACACCTTTATAAGTCCAACATAATTTATTATTGTATGTAAAATTGTCAAACAAGTGATGAATGAAATGAACATGTAGCCACCTTTTTTAGAAATGTTAACTTATTCCTGCCTATCTTTTATGTTATGATGCAGACCTTATTTGAGACTTACTGAATTGAGAGCTAAATCATTTTATGCATTTAATTAATACTCTAGAGTAGGATTCAGCTAGGGATTGCAATCCCGCAGCCCATTCAATCCCGCGCGGGATTAGTGCGGGTTTAGTCAATCCCGCGCGGGATCCCGCGGGATCCCGCATCTTAGAAATTATGTATAAAATCAAATTGAAACAACAGATTTTGAGTAAAAATCAATTTTTATTAAACGTTTCTTACATTAAGCAACAGGAGCCAGCATTATACTGAGACTGGGCCTATTTGGCACCACAAAGAGTAGTAGGCAGGTACGCACGCACATTATTGTTAACAGTTTTCTTTAGATTTTAGATATTTTTGTTTGTGTAATTGTTTATTCATTAGGTACCTACTTTATGCTGTGCTTTTCCCAATGTACTTACTGTAACTTGTGTGTGTCAAATAAACGTTAATATATCCTATTGTATTCAAAAAACATTATATTAACAAAAACAAAAACCACCATAATGTTTCACGCAACTTTAATTATTTTACTATTTACGGCACAATCAGCTTTTAAAATAGCACAGAAAAAAACTAAATCAAAAACATTAAAGTTTAGGTACTTACGTAAAATGCCGGACGGTGAGTACGAAAACACTCGTCACCTACAGAAAGACGTGCGCAGCGTAGTGCCATTTATAAACAACTAGCTGCTGCCCGCGGCTACGCTCGCGTGGTACCCGGATAAAAAGTAGCCTATGTTACTCTCCAGCCCTCCAACTATCTCCACGCAAAAAATCACGTCAATCCGTTGCTCTGTTTTGACGTGAAAGCAGGACCAATAAACAAACAAATAAACACACTTTCACATTTGTAATTGGGTACGTATGACAGGACAGCCCGCCAACCGTCTGCTAGTCGCTGGCGCGGTGGTCTGTGCGAAACGGCAACGTCGCGCTCGTGCTACTCGCGATTTACGCGAAAGTTTTAACGCCAAATTTTTCATTTGCGGATCCGCGGATCCGCGCTTTGAAGGTGCGGGATCCAGCAGACCAATAAAAGCTGCGGGATCCCGCGGGATTGCGGGATCCCGCTTTGCGGGATTGCAATCCCTAGATTCAGCACTCAAGTGCTACGGCAAAAGCGGGAACTAATGGTTTTAGTTACTTTATTTTGCTCTTTTAGTCAAGGTTGTTCAGTTGTTCTGGTGTGTAGAGCTAACGAACGTACAAACTAGCATAATTATTATTGTTCAAGCCTTATTTGGACAATTAGTAATTTTTTACATAACCTAGTTCTGCGATAACAGTGCTGAGTCTATTGGACTTCAGTGCTGAATCCTACTCTAACTGTAACTTTCTGGATAACTGCATAACTAACAACTGCTTTGCCACTTTCAATATTTTACCGCTAGCACAAAGTGGTTCTTTGTATCAATTCTGAAGATTTAAATAGCATCACAGACACCCATGTCTGGCTTAATAATTTTAGAACTTGAACGTGAAATTTTCACAAATATTGGCATCTCTTTGCTAGTTTTCGATACTTTGTACTTAAACTGGCCAAATGCAAGTTAAACTCGACACTTTATGGGAACCCTCTTTAATTTTCTTTATGCTTAATTTTTTTTTGTGAAAATTTCAAGTATCTAATTACAGTTTAAAAGACAGCCCTGTCTGTGATAGAGAGGCAGACAGATAACCAGCGGAGGCTTAGTATTAGTTTTCCGTATGGATACAGATCCCTGAAAGGCTAAATCCAACTATATTTTTAAAGTTGGGTTTCTCTCTGGGGACTATCTTTTCATCACGTAAGTGTTTATAAACAGTCCTATCTTATTCTCGGTATGACATCATTACCTTTATTTGAACACTAATAAAAACGTTATTAGAGTTATTAACATTTTGCATTCGTGACGCGAACGCTGGGTGACGCACCGGGTCACGATCACAGCGGAAAGGGACATATCTGGTTTACTCTATAGAGTCCCCCTTTCGGCCTTCTAAAACGTCTAACTGAAGTATGAAGATCAAGCTACTTGCTGCCTACCTTTTTTTTCGAAATTAAACACATCATAGATACTCTTAATATTACGGAATACTGTATAGTTTTATAAGTATAATATCATTTTTACTACTGTCGTATGTGGTTGCATTTGCATCATAAACAAACGTAAAAAATTACGCGAATTTTAGATTGAAGGGAGAAATCGTATTTTATGACTAATCGATCTCTATGCATAGGATTTTCATCGTAAAACTTCACTAATTGACATCAAAATGCGTTTAATATTCTTCCATATTCCTGCCTATAATTATTTTCACAACCTCCTCTGATTCTGCTACTCTGTATTTCAAGTGCAATCGGCCTGCTGAAATCGACTCAACACCATCCACAATCGATGAACAGCAATAAATTACAAAAACTTGCACGCACGTCTTAACTGATATCATGTGTGTTAACGAATACACGCATAAGCACATCACACCTTTTCTCACGTCAAGTCTAAGCGCATGTTTTCATTTTGTCCTTTTCCGAGTAAAGTCCCAAGTAATCAAATCCTACAAAGTAATATTATAAATGCGAAAGTTTTTAAGGATGTATGGATATTTGTTATACTCTTTCACGCAAAAACTACTTAACGGATTTTAATGAAACTGGAATTTACATAGTTTATGACCTGGAATAACACAGCCTACTTTTTATCTGAGGAGGTACCACGTGAAATAATTTTTCAAATCGGTTCAGTAGTTTCGGAGCCTATTCAATGCAAACAAACAATCAAATCTTTCCTCTTTATAATATTTGTATAGAATATGAGATAGTTAAACAGTTCAAAAGTCACCTAGCTGTTTTCAGAAGCTGTACAACAGATTAGTGTCTAGTTACTCAGATCGGGTCAAGCAGGCATCGCCTCTCCGCTCGACAGAGCACGATCACAAATTAATCAAGGCCGATGATCGAACCTCATACCCAAACGTTACCTATTTATGATAATGAACATTCTTTTGTTATTATTTTTTAGGCCTCTCATGATTGTTATATTATCATTATTATCATTTCAGCCATATCACCCATTGCTGGGTATATAGAGCTCCTTGTCCTGCGCTTCTATAATCCAGGTTTTGACCGCGATTTTCTCTTCAAGATTTAATGCTCCTATGGTTCAGTTTCCAAACTCTACCTAATTCAATCCTATTTTTCATCAATAACTGCAAAACCTAGAGAGGGAAAGGTATGAAATCCTTGAGATAAGGACACGAAGATAACAATCGAAAACATAAATACAAATAGTAGCACGCTCGCGGCGATGGACTTGCAACAGGCCACGTGAAACCACTATCTTCTTACGAAAACAGCTTCTGTACTATGATTTATTGTGGTAATATTGGGTCTAACATAAATTAGACCCTTCTTAAACCCCTCCCCAAAAATCTTTAAATATCTTGAATGTTCTGTATTATAATAACAATTAAATTAAAAATTTAATAAAAAAATCCCCGACATAATTATCCCTTTATAAACTAGAAAAGAGCTGATGATCTTCAAACGGCTGAACAGTATTTGATGAAACATAGCTGGGACGTGCTAGGACCACTCTCGACAAAGACACTTTTCAAACAAAAATAAAATTAAAATCGGTTCATCCGTTCAGGAGCTATGATGCCACAGAAAGATACACGGAGCCACGGATAGCCCTAAAAACTTAGAGCTACAGTTGCCACCCTGTTTACCTAGTGACTTTTAATTTTAGACAGAGATTCAGATCTCAATGATCTCTGTAACTCACATCAGCCCTGCAAACTTGAAGTTTATCTCTTCACATTTTATTACAAAATGGCCATCTACACCTAGCTCAAGTCACGGTCATGACCGTAATCTCACGTGGGCGTGGTCTCGCTGTTACGACTGAATAGCTATTCAATACTACGAGCAGGTACCTAGGCTGTGTAGGCGCGTAGGTAGGAAGGTTTGCTACTTTTACTAGTAACTGTTAGATAATACTGCACGTTCACATTGAGGAAAACATTTCACCCGCGACAGAAACAACCGTGAAAGCATTTAAGCATTAAATTGTGCAATAAGTGGTTTTCTCGCTAAAAGCGATCTTTACCAAATCTAATGCTAAAATTTCACCCAAACAACCTTTGGATGAAGTTTTATTAGCGCTGGAGCTTCTTTTCCGCTCGTGTGAGTTCTTAAGTTTGAAAGTTATCTGACAAAAGCTTCAATATGTATTTTTATCTATCATTTGTGAATGTCCTTTTGGAGCATTTGAGAATGTTAAATAACTGATCAGCTCAGGTCTATACTCGGCAATGGGATGATGGATATAGGCCTGCTCATTCTCATGTCACATTTTCTGATACTGTGCCAGTCGAACCCAATGTTTTCGGTCGCCTAAAACTATGTGTACTTATTTGTTTACATGGTTTATTTTGTTTAGCAAGATACCATTAATGTTTGTACAAATACAGCAGTCAAAGTGCTAGCTTACAGTTAAAAGCTAGTGACTAATATATTCATGATATTGGCCCAAGTGTCACTATTGACGTCAATTTCTGAAAAACATAATAAAATAGACCCTGGAACGTCAAAAATAACAAATTAGAAAAAATAGGATGATATTTTACAAACACAGGTAATTTGTGCGTATACGACGTACCCGCGGCCCTACGTAATTTTTGTCACTATTTTTAGCTAACCAAATGCAAGAGAAGGCAATATATTAATCATGTACTGAATTAAAAATTTAGGTAAACCCATGACGCACGAGACAGAAATAATAATAACACAGGAAGCTAGCTGATAGCCCATTTAATATTCAGAAAAATTGAATCAGATTTTATGTCTAGTAGCACAAAACATGTTATAAATCAAACACGGCTTCCTTCACTTTTAATTATATTCTAACTAGCTTCCGCCATCGGCTTCGCCCTCGTTGTACTCGTATATTATCCCATGGGAACTAATTATGGGATAAAAAGCCTACGTCCTATTCCCGGTCATTATTTATCTATATTTTAAACAGCCAAATCGGTCCAGTGGTTGTATAACTATAGAGGAACAAACATCCATCCATCCTTCATCCATTTATTGTCAGTCAGTAGGTAAATCGATAGTGCATGTTGTCCGTGTGAGAGTATAGATTTATCTGAAAAATCGCACAAGATTTCACAAGAAAAATGAAAATGATCGGTTAATTTTTAACATCGACATTGAACGATAATAGATTAAAGATCGTTATCTTAACTATTGTTGGGCGTTCATAAAGATATTATGACGGCGATAAAACTAATACTATTAGTAGTGAAAGTGTTAACTAATGTTTTATTTGATTGAGCTTTATTAACTCATCATAAAACTATTATCATCAATGTCAGGATACAGATGGAAGGCCTTGAGGGCAATAATTTAAGGCTGAGCGGCTTAGATTATAAATCGTAGGAGTTAAACGCGACTCAATGTCATCTTAATCTACAGATAGCCATGGATGCTATACCTGCATCATCCCAATCCCAATGCATACATACATACATAAAATCACGCCTCTTTCCCACAGGGGTAGGCAGAGACCACGGATCATCCCAATGCAAGAGATCAAAAACGTCTAATATTCCCTTATCATTTAACACAGTCTAGTACGACTTGCCTTTACGTCCTGAAATTCGATCTTGCTCGCACCTCCAGTGATTTTTTTTCTCTTTCTAGTCTCTAGTTATTGTACTATCTTCGGTCTCACTCACTAAGTTAATAAAAAAATATTTAAAAAAAAACAAAAACCCGACTGCGTCAAAACTAAAAAGAAAAAAACAAGCCTGCAAAGAATTACTCACAGTCGGTACCCATTCATTTTATTACCAATCAAATCTTCCCAATGTTATGGGTCCCGACTGTGAGTAATTCTTTGCAGGCTTGTTTTTTTTCTTTTTAGTTTTGACGCAGTCGGGTTTTTGTTTTTTTAAAATATTTTTTATTTAACACTTTTTAGTTATGATAAAGTTGATTTTAAAATACCTATTCAACGATACCCCACTTGATATAGTGTGACGGTTTTGATTCTTTTAATTTTGACAATATGGCGTCTGGTTGTGCCCTGGTGAATTTTGATTACTGTCATATCTTTAGTGACACTCCCAAGGTTGAGACAAATCGATTGACGTAAGAATCATCAAAATCGGTCCACGCGTTTGGCCTCTAGAGTGCCACATAGAAACATCCATAGCGAGAATTATTATTAATCAACTTTAAACCGTTATTTTTCCTAAACTATTACTTAAAATGAAAAATGGTAAAAGAAACCTAAAGTTGATTTTGAAATACCTATTCAACGATACCCCACTTGATATAGTGTGACGATTTTGGTTTTTTTAATTTTGACAATATGGCGTCTGGTTGTGGCACTGGTGAATTTTGTTTACTGTCATGTCTTTAGTAGCACTCCCAAGGTTGAGACGAATCGATTGACGTAAGAATTATCAAAATCGGTCCACGCGTTTGGCCTCTAGAGTGCCACATAGAAACATCCAAACATACATACAACAAACATAGACTATAAACACATTACCCTTCCTTTGCTTTGCGCAGTCGGGTAAAAACAAATCACTCCGCGAATTAAACTATTACCATACAACATTTTACACCCCGATTTCCCGTTTTATAGTAGATTGTTGCACGAGGTTTGAAAGTAACCTATTGCGGCACGAGATGGTTTGGCGCCTGAGCGTAGCGAGGGCGCTAATAGTTCGAGTGCCGTAATAGGTATTTCACCCGAGGTAAACACTCTGCTTTTCATTTCGAATATTAGGAAGTAAATAAAAACCTGATTAGCTCATTTTATAAAAATCTCTGCTCTCGATCGACAAAACAGATAAAAATCGAATTGGTGCTTTAAAAAAAATACTGGCTGGTAGCTTGCCACTGAAAAAAAAAAAACAAAAAAGGCGCCCACCTTTTTATTTCAGCCAGTATTTTTTGTCATTGAAGATGGTAAATATTTCAAGCTCAAAATCTTGTTTAAATAATAATAATTTAGTGAAAAGTAATTATTAATAACAATACTCATGTAATAAATTGTTGAAAATATTTTTTACAGCAATTCTCAATAAAAAGGTAGAATAGAAATGTCAAATATTACTTTTGCTGTGTAAAAAGTTTCAACATAACTCAATAGAAATGTCAAAATAGAATGATTTTTTTTTAATTTGACAGCAGGGAAAATTGCTTCCCAGGGCGGAAAAGTGCTACTTTCATCCCTCTGTTCAGGTAACTTCAAGCGTACTTTCCGTGTATGAGTAATGAAAATAGTAGATTGTATTATATGGGGGGAAAATAATATTTTTACGGCGAGGGCGCTTTTTTGAATCCAGAGCGAAGTGAAGGATTCTAGAGTAGAATCCCGAGCGTAGCGAGGGATTCTTTAGTAGAATCCTGAACGAAGCGAGGGATTTAAAGTACGTCGCCCGAGCCAAAAATATA
This sequence comes from Camptogramma bilineatum, assembly GCA_958496255.1. Lineage (NCBI taxonomy): Eukaryota > Metazoa > Arthropoda > Insecta > Lepidoptera > Geometridae > Camptogramma > Camptogramma bilineatum. The sequence goes on from OY292458.1 coordinate 12,451,014, forward strand.
TTTTGCGCCCGAGTGATACACTCTACTTTTCATTACAATCTATGAGAAAATAAAAGGGAGGAGAAAGGAATGTGTTAAATCAACGAAGTTCCACTTGAGAAGAGTAATCGGAAATTATTATTTTTTTATTCAGACGGTGGCCGCGCGCCGGCTGAATGGTGGGCGGTATGTTTATCCGATACTAGCAGCGCCCTCGCGGCGTTGCCCCCGTAGTGATGGTTTATGGTGATGATGATGATGATGATGAAAAGTAGCCTATAACCTTTCTCAAGAGTTTAGCTATCAAATACAGAAATAATTTTTCAAATCCGACTGGTAGTTCCTGAGATTTCATTTCATTTCATTTATTTATTTATTTCTCTTTCAAACAATATAAATATAAATAAATAGCTAAATAAATATACAGAATAATGAATATTAAAAACGTTGTAGGTAGCTATTATAAAAACCTGTTTTGTGAGATTAGCGCGTTCAAACAAAAAATCTCTTCCGCTAGAATTGCTCAATAGTTCCACGAAAACAAACTAGATGGCGCCAGTAGACCATCGTTCTAGATCGCGCTGACGAAAACGCACAGGATTTTATCAGGTTGGAATTACAATTATGTATGGATAGAAAACTGCAGAGTAATAAATCTCTAAATGTGATTACAACTGTGGTGTTTTTGGAAGAGTCCTCCCTCATTCATCTTGGTAGATTTGAGATGAATGTGGAAAGTAGTTGTACCTCAAAAGTGCGCGGCAAAGATAATTCATAGATAATTCCGGCGCACTTAAAGGGGATTAAAAACTCATTAGGGGAACCTGTTGAACCTCGTCCATTGATATCCCTCGGCCACCAAGGCTTATCTCGTAATCTGTGCGAGTTTTTTTGTTTTTGTCTGTGGCATTATAATCGTCATTGGTCAACACCAACATGAAGCTAGAATCGAAAAACCAGCGTGGAGTGAGTGAGGCGTGCGAATTAAAAATATAAAAAAGTGCTCAAAAAGAGGGTATTTTTAACTTTACTTTAAGTTAATTTATATATAACAGTACATACTTACAAGATAACCATTTCATGCAATCAAATATAGGTGAAATGGACTTTAGATAGGCATAGAAATATCGACCCAAATCGAACTCAAAGTGCATTTTAAAAATTCGTTAATTTAAAATGAGGCAATGTTGTACCTTTGCCACCATATTTGCTTTGTACTTTGGACAGGGCCTCACGTACAAATTTGTATCAAGATATCAAACAGAAAAAAAAAACACCGAAGAAGGTTCATATAAAGAGAGAAGTCTATCTTGTCCTAAAAGCTGTTAAGTATTTGGATTTTTGTTGATAAATTATTATAATAGGACGCGATAATGATCTTAAGATCACAGAATTTTTTAGAACTTATTGTTATTTTTATTATCTTAGCATAACTTAAGATAAAAATGTAAATTATTATTATTTTTATCTAAAGTATATACCTTATAAATGTTCTTTCCATTAATTTAAAAATAAAGTGATAATTGATTCGATAACATGATATTTTCATGAAAAAAGACTGGTAAGGTCAAGGTACATCTTGCAGTGACCAAGGTATATCTGGTGTGTTGTACCTTCGACAAAATCCCATTTTTTGTTCAAACCTCTTTATCTTCTAAAGTATCCTTAAAAATACAAAATTTATTTCATAAATATGTAGTCAAATAGTGTATCTTTACATGTGTCCATATTTGATAAACCTAATTCCAATCTTTATAGACAAAAAAAATTAAATAAGATCGTGTGGCCGAGGTTCAACAGGTTCCCCTACTGCCCGCTAAACTTATAAAGAGGATTAAAAACTCATTACTGCCCGCTAAAAGTTCCTTGAAGAGGAATCATCTACTTTGGGCGCACTTAAAGGCGAACAAAGTCGTCCTTTTCGAATAGATGGAATGAAAAGTTCTTTTCATAGGTAGTTTTATGATGTAAACCAAATTTCAACCAAATATCAGGACGCGCTTAAAAGTTGTGAGTAAAATATTAAGTTTTCACGCTTTTTCATTTCTATCGGGTTTGCATTTTGGAAAACCCCGCCTTATGAGTTGAAGCCTTCCATATTTCAGATTTCAAGCTTCAGCGGTTTTGACTCCGCGATGATGAATCAGTGTTTCCTAGTTAAATTATATTTGTCCCCCTTATTACGTACCTGCCATTCAAATTGTTTGTATTCAAATATTCCTTTCTTTGAAGTCATAAAACTATTCGAATATTTGTTCTTGTTCTTCGCTATTTTACGTGGGTTATTACAACTTTTGAATTGACGCAGCGAGACCAAGAAGGAACTAGCGATACGATAGTGCAAAATGATGTAACATTTTAAATAGGTTGATGGACGATTGCATCCCTTCGTGCAAAGTAAAGCATTGGAAATCTTCCGCTGTGTGGAGGAAACTTCGTTCACGATGCGATTTCCTCCGCCTGTGGGCCGGAATCACCTCGTTTGTTGGTCGGTTGGAAAATAAATCCGTTCGTACTGTTCGGTGATAGCTTAATTATCCGGTGATAAATATTCGTTTTTATTTAGTCGACTGCCCATGTCTTGTCCAAATAAACATACATGCCAGAAAATAAACAATCAAATAAAATATTTAATACACCGTTAATTCTGGGTCAGTTTAAAGCCAGCACCCACTGCTTGTATTGCTTACTCGTATTCGTGTCGTTGGTTTAGTTTTTGAATTTGAAAAGTATTTCATACGAAACTAAATAGTTGAAAAGATTAACAAAAGTGAGAAAAACACTTGGTAAGGTGTCGTAGGCGCGCAGAGCTAATGACCTAGGTATGTATGTATGACTACGACGTAGCATAGACTCTACGCCGTAGCAACAGCTGAGCACAGAGCACGTATCTCCGTGATTTATCCTGCCTATGTTTCGTGATCGATCGAGCGAGCGAAGCGAGCGAAGATCTTAGTGGTAAGTTGGGCGATTTTGCTTTGTATGTTTGTATGTTTGTATGTTTCACGAATTGTTGTTCGAGCATAACTGTCGAACCGTTCATCCAATCTGCATGAAACTTGGTAGGTCAATAGGTTGTGGTAAGGAAATTTACGGTGGAGCATATGAGCTTAATCGATGAAGGGGTTGTGAAGATATTGGGTTCCCAAGGGGGTAAAAAATTATGAAAGTTACACAAATATATTGAGTGGGGTGTCATACGAAAGGGCTTATTTTGTACATTCCAAAATGGTTTTTATTTTTAATCTAGGATGTATAGTTTTTGAAATACGACCAAAGACCAAAAACTACGAAACCAGAGCTGCAAGAGCTCCCGTTTCATAGAGTTTCGATGTCTTCGTAGCTCTTTGACTGGTCGGTCTTAAAAAGAGAGTGGCATCGTTGCGGTTTGGTTTGCAATGATTTTAGATGCTACTTGATTTATTTTCATGATAAAAAAATTTTTGATAAAAAATTTTTTGATAAAAAATTTTTTGATAAAAAATGAAAATAATTGGGGTAAAAAAAGTTAAGTAAACAAATATATTGAGTGCGGTGTCAAATGAAAGGTCTTTATTTGTACATTCTAAAATAGTTATTATTTTTATTCTAGGACGTATACTTTTAAAAATACGACGAGAATTCATAAATATGAAATAAATGAAAAATTAGACACGACATTATGTATTGCATGCATGCTAGTATTTTTTACCATGAAGAGCTAGCGCAATAGGCATACCCGGCAGTAGTAGCACTTGAAATTATAGGGGTAGTCAGAAGAAAGTCCATATGTTGGCCATCTACGGTGCGCGAGATCTCAGTTCGGGGCGAACTACTAGTATTATTAATTGCAAAAAATAGATCTCATATTTATTATTATTTTTGAGTAAGGTTATCGATATAGATTACGTAGGCGCCGGCTTTAAACTGACCAAAAATATACGGTGTATAGCTGAAAGCCGTAAAACATATCAATCAACACAACATTGCTTGCACTACACTCAATGCCTTGCGCAGTCAAGTCATAATAGATAGTAAATTCAATTACTTTGGTAAAAGCAGTTGCTAAGTACGAGTTGCTATCAAGCTTCGCAGAAATTATAGTGCAATAAATTTCACTTCGTGAAATTGAAAAGCTGCTCGTGTGTGTAACTTGCGTTTCCACAACAACTCGAAGAGAAACACTGTTTAGTTTAGGTGATCGACCTGACTGGCAATATCTGATAGTGGTCTGACCATAAATATTCCACTAATTATACTCGTAGTAAGACATGAACGCTTCTGCATAACTGCGAAAATTATCTTCATTCATTTATACTGTCGACGTCTAGCCAACAATTTTGTAAAAAAAAAAAATTAAATATAACTTATTCTGTAGGACCTAGTGATCCCAGTGCTAAGTGCTAAGCTAATTTTGTAAAAAAAAAAAATTAAATATAACTTATTCTGTAGGACCTAGTGATCACTGTGCTAAGTGATTCTAGTTCTGCTATTTTGCGACCAATGTTCTATACTAGGCTAGGCACAGTGTTTTTGACTATATCCCAAGGTCAGCTAGCTAATTGTGTCAACAAATACCTTTACATCTTTTACCACATGGTAAAAAATAATACATAATAATAATAATAAATCATATGATTAATACAATGTACGGAGGCCTATAACGGGACTGTAGTGCCTGGGACAATGTTGAGATGGAGTTATCTTGTCCAGCACCTAGGTATAACCATCCTCTCAGCTTAACTCGCCATATCCACCTGAAAGACAGGGTCAATACGTGTGGAGCTGACTAAGCCGCGGATTTCCTCACGATGTTTCTTTAGAGCTCGTTTTAACGCGCATATAATTTTTTTCAAATGAAAAACACATTGATGAACGGCCAGGATTCGAACCCACTTACTATCCCATTCGGCCAACACGGCTCATAACAACAATCAACAGGTACTAGTTAAATAAAAATATGCTTCTTAATATTCGTTATCCCTAAGATTTCGGGGTTTACTTTGTCAAATATTGAAGATGTTTCATTCAAGATTTAGTAAAGACCATATTATCGACACCTACGACAGTCCCATGCACAACGAATACCCGGATGTAAACGTCGGGAAATAAAAATAAATACATCAAAGTAAATTCACTCCCGAAATACAAAGTAGTATGCAAATCGTCTATAGTAAAAACCAAGCGGAGACGTGACTTTTAGGATGTTATGACAGTTCCTTTATATTTATTTTGTGCAGGTTGTAAGGAAACTGTTGATTGTCTGATAGCATCATCGCACGTGCTGCTACTTAGTTACTGTTCTTGAACCATTAGGTTGCGAATTTAGCAAACTAAGTAGTGTCTTTGTTTATCAATATAAGTATGTCTCTACTTAGACGGAAAGCACAAAACTTGGAAAATGTAAGGTGTCAATTATTTACTAAGTAAAGTTGTCTCTTTGTTTACTGGAACTCGAGGTGACGTCTTTATAATAGGCGACAATCGATGGACGTGAGACGTGACCCATCTTTATGATTGGGTGTGTGTGGTGGCGTTTGAAACATACCTGTAGCACGAAAACTAAAAAAAAACTACCTTATGATGTTCATTGGCTATGTCTGTCCACTACGATAACAATTTCACTTTCAAAACTTTCGTGAGTTGTACTAGACATTATTTAACACACGGGAATTACTCACGTAAAATTATCGTCGATTTAGATACCGACAATGTTTGTGAGTAATTCCCGTGTGTTAAATAATGACGATAACAATTGGTTGAAGCTTGTCTTGTAATGAAACTAATGCAAAGAAAAACAACAAAGATATTTGGGGAGGATACTAAAACAACATTTTATTAAACTTCATGCCAACAATCTTATCTCGTGAGGTATTTTCAAAAATCCATCTGTAGCATTTGCTCTGCCATTTCTGCCACTTTTCCTTCTTTTGAAATAGTTCATAATAGGAGTATTAGTGATGCGAGGTGGTCGAGGTGAGTAGTATGGCACCCTTCTTGCATGTGAAGCATTACCGGCAAAAATCATTTAACACAAATGTGTAGAGCGCTTGCTTTTGACGTATTGGCACCAACGTATGGAAAAAGCAAGGCGAAAAGAAAGCTTCTAAATCGCGTAGGTGGAAAACGAAGTCTGCACGAGTGGGCGTAAGCGCCTTGGCGTCGAACTCACCATACACTTAGTATACAAGTTCGCATGGCTGTCGGCTAGACTCGTTGTTCATGTCTGCGAACATATGCCACGCTTATGTAAGGGAGTGTCCACATTGCGTTTTCTGCAGCGCGTTTTTGAGCTGCGCGTTTGTATCGATACAAACGCGCGTTCGCAACGCGTATTTTTCCATACAAAAGCGAACCGGGAGGGGCTGCGCGGGGGGCTGCGCGTTCGCATCGCGTTCGAATCGCGTTTGTATCGATACAAACGCGCTGCAAAAAACGCAATGTGGACACTCCCTAAAGCAAACAAACAACGCTCATTCATATCGACCGCCAGATTGTTTACACTAACCACTACCTACATATTATTATGACACCTCTGTGAGCGAAACGATGTACCTAATGTAAACTCATTAAATAATTGCACACCTACCGCTACGCGACCAGTTAGCACAATATCGGATATTTTCGTCACAATGAGACATTATTATAGATGAGTAGATCATCATAATAGCATTGACAACTTCCTTCCCACATCAAAGAAGGCCCGGTGCTATTTTAATGAAATCTCCTCATTGATGTTTTAATCGAGTTAGTTCTTCGATGCGGTCGTCTAATTCATATTTCCGCTGCGCCCTTCCGTGGGAGTTTGATCGAATTTATCTGTAAGCTCAATCCATTAGTGGACCCTCCTGTGATAAGGACAAGTTGACAGCGGAGCGGCGCGCGGGGCGGTCCCTCGCACTCGGGGCTCCTAGCCGCTCTTACTTCCCATTAGATAAACTTGTCCGCTCCACGGACTGCGATCCTGTTCTCGCTCCATTCCGATAATTGTGAGTAACGCACTCGGTTGTGTACGACTCAAGGTGCAGTCGCAGTGACGAGTTTTGTTTTCTGAACAAACCGGCCGTGATTAATATACTGCGCCTCAGTGAATCATTGACATCACAACAACCATGTAGTGAAACAGAGTGATACCGATTGTTAATCGACAATCATCTTGACGTCAGTGTTGTGCTAAAAACGTGTCGTGTATTTAAAACATTTTGGCAGTTGTCCTGTCGAAGAGGCTTTGTAAATTCTCTTGAATTAAACATTAGGTCTGTATGAAACGTGTTTAAGGCAAAAGTCCGCTTTTCGTTCGTTTAGTAGTTCACCATATCTATTTACTGACTAGATGTTTGTCCTGTTCCACTTTGTATAATGAACTCTATCAGAGCTGTGCTAGGTACTGATACATCGAAAAGCTGTTTACGCTAAATGCTTAGATGCTTGTTTATCTTACAACTATGTTACAGTTTTATAGAAGTAAATATCTTAGCTACGAGAACAAAAACATATTTATTTGGGTCTTGTTTGGGTGTATACATTCTGCTAGCAAAGTCACATTCACATAGAACTTCTCAAGGGTAACATAATAAAGTTCTCGAATATTGGATTACTTACTAATTCATTCAGGCCTTCCATTAATGCTGCAAATTATTTATGATGAAGTTGTATAAATACCAGGAAGTGCTCCACATTTCTGCTTGTCGTCTTGAAAATTTTAACGAGGTTGAAGCCAAAGCTGTTTGAAGTTCGTAGAGACTTGTAAAGTTTAAAGTTTCATAGCCTTCCAGTCGCAAACAAAGAAAAGTAATTGCAAAATATCTAGCGCTGTACAAAAGTTCCAGTAGAACTTTATAGTTCGCTTTCAAATTGGAAGTAACTAACTGAATAAGTATGTGTTGAATTACAGGTCGAGGCAGGAGACGTTTTGCTCAAGGTTAATGGGACTGATGTAAACCGGTTCACTACCCGAGAAGGTAAGGAATTTGCCACTTATCACGCACATGCCACTTATCTACAAAACATTCTCAACCTGCAGATAACTGCTACTATAATTGAAACGTTTTGTTGCTGTCTAATAGAGTAGGTCTAATTCTCCCACCAGCGGCAATTTTCATGGATAAAATGCTCATCGGAGGCAATCTATCTATAAATATCTGTAAATATCACTATCAAACACTGACTCAAACAGTGTTACGCATCACCGACCAATAATTCTATCCCATGTTATTGAGCGCCACGTCCGACCGTTATCTTCGAACTTATTAACACTAATTCAATGATCGCGTTATGGCCGGCTCGTGGGCTCTGTCGGCACGCAACATCGCAATTCACATTTTCACACTCATTGTATTCCACTCCTTTTTGACCAGACTCACTAGAAAAATATTTATTTTTATTAGAGCAATGCCTAAATTGATTTCATCAGACGATGTAATCAACATTTTTATCGGAGCAGGATCAACAAATGTCTGCTATTGTTTGTTTGCGGGTTGTATATTTTAATGCCCTTTTGGATTGTCGAAAATCATACGCTACAGCCAACCTTTCGATTGTTGCAGTTTTAAAATGCTTGCGACTCTCGTCGGACCCAGTCACCCTAAGACTGAGAAAGGGTGAGTTGAGTTTACTAGATTGTAGTTTATTGAAGTTATGACGTTTGTGGGCGTGTAATGGCTGCAAGTAATAAAATTGGAGAATTCCCCGATGGTTTGGTCGAGTTTGCGGAGTGCCACAAATAAGAGTAGCGATACGTGGAGTAATTTTGTAGGTGGCTCTCGGGATCTGAGCCGGGTAAACCTCGTTCACATTGGCTTTGTTCCCTTTAATAATGTAATCTCGATTTACTTTCATCCCAAGCCTGTTGAACATTAACTCTCGGCTACTCTATCTCCATTCTTAGAAAGCTTAGTTTCACCTTTATTTCATTTCATTCCACAAATAGATGGTTCCCTCTTAAATCCTCCCCTGCATTCAGTTTTCAAAACAACCGTTGAGTCGGAAGCCATCATATGCATGATCCCGCTATCCATTTGGTGCTTTTACCATTCCTTACTTATTCAAGGCACTATCCTGGATGTCGGCCAACTGTGCCTGTCTGTACAGCACATGGACGTTAAATATGCATCTCCCGCGACGAGATAACAGCTAACAGTAGTAAATAGGACGGCTTATGTATTACTCTTAGGATGACGAACGCTATGCAAAGTTATGCTAATTCACATTTATATCCTTAGAGTAGAGTACTCATAATAATTATACTGTTATCTAGGTTATTTATTGTACTGTAGGTAGGTCTTTTAATAATGCAATTGCTTGCTATCGTTTAGAATGAGATTATCTTACTTCCGGATTCCGGTTACTCTATAATCGGGAAATGTAAGCAAAATTATTTGCCAACTGACGTCCCAGGATGGTGCAACCACTTAGCTTTAAATTGATGCTGATCCGTTTGTATTTGGTCGATGAAAGTTGTATTGAACGGGCAATGTAAGCTATTGTCAGCGCAACGCTTAGTTTTGGATGTTGTTTTAGCGGAAGCCCATGTTTCAGAAGTTTTATCAACGCATTTTCATAAAAATGCTAGTTTATTGATAACATCTTTTTGAGTTTTCCCGGAGCCCTGAAGGCCCGCATAACTCCAAGGGTGCCGTGATCGATGTCGCTTACACCACGTGCCAGTTACTCATATTTATACATATGTATGTTTCTGTTGTACTTTGTTCAAAAAGAAGCGTGGTATTGGTTTCTATGTTTGAAGTAGAATAAGTACAGACTACCATATCTACTAATTACCCAGAGACTCATGTGATAAAACAAAAGCCGCCGACAAGAGGTAGTAATTTATGAACGTTCCTTTCAGACCCACAGATCAAGGCGAGCGTGAGAAGATACCTCGCGTCATCAGCGGAGCGGCGTAGTCTGGCACGCACCAACCGCGACAAGTGAGTTTTTATCAATTAACCGACTGCACTTACTGCTGAAGTAGTGTTTTTACGCCTACTCCGGTGTTTATCTACCTGTACTGTTTCTAGTACTAGAACGATACGTACACAAAGCCTTTTAAAATACCTTCCTAAAATTACGCCCTTTTCAGACGAGGAAAAACAAAACTTTGATTTTGACGAGCCTCACTTTATTTAATGGCTTCTTAGATCCAAGCATATGAAAAAAGAAAGCAAGGCCTCAAACTATTTTGTTGCCCTTATTATTCACGATGTTGGTCGCAGACGAAATGGGTAAAATCACCTTAAATCTGCCTAAAGTAAGCAAATATCTAGTTCTTTTCAATGATTGAGGCAGGCTAAAATGGAGCTTGCTAGGTAGAAATTGAATGAAGTTTTTAATTTTAATAAAAGATAATCTTTTAACTTTTCTGTTAATATTTTTTACTAATATCACTAAGTAAAATAATAATGATATCACAAAAAGGTTGATGCGTCTCCATAAGCTGTTATTACATTCAGGTTTTTGTCTTGCAAGTTGCAATTTATGCGTTCACTGCATTTATTCGACTGGTTTTTAATTATTCTCATACATGAGCCTGGTTCCTCGTTATTTCTAGTACCATGAGAGGTACGGTTGATTTCGATGAGCAAAACTGCATTCCTAGAAATTCTTGTTCGAAATCCTTTTTGCATTTCGTGCTGACGTTACCAAAGTTTGATCACTATCTCTGTTCTATGACAGTGGAAAAGAAGTTGGAAATTGGATTCTATTGCATATACAATATGTTCTATTGACATTTTTGCGTCGATAAACATTGCATGGAAACTTTATTATTTGCTCCGTGAACCGATGCAAGATGCATGTTTACCTGTGAAACAAAAACTGGCGCTATCGGACGAGATAGTGATTAAAAGTGCAGTAACCTCTTGCGCATGGGGAGTCAATGCACAGACACATTAATGCTATAATTTATTGGGATGCGACTTTACAGAAAGCACAGTAAGATGCGTGCAGTAGTGATACGTAGTAGATTGAATTGAAATCTGATTAAAACTGTGAAGATTATTCAGGTTTATTTTGTCATTTTGTTCACGAGATACCTACTTTGAGTTTTACCTTGTCTTTCTGATCAGTACAAAGATTTTTATCATTATTAAAGTTCTCCACCGTCAGTTACCCAGTTACGATCTAAATTATGATCTCTAATCAAATCCCTTGTCTTATTAACATCGTCAGTATGCCAATTATAGTAAAATGTTAATTTATAACGTTAATCTGATTAATAAAATGAATGGTATAGCAGCCATTTTAGCCCCTAGGTCTTTCAGATCGATAACCTGAACCTTTGTTATCTTGAAAGAATCGATGAACTACATGTTCTAGCTAGACAACTTTATTACTGTACTTTACAATATTACTCTTCCCTAGCCGCTCTTCCAATTATTCAGGTATTGAAAATTGATATACCGATAGTACTCTATAACTTTAACTAATTTTTAGCGAAAGGCCTCGTTTACCGATAAGGGAATACTCAGTTCGATTAACTTGACTCATAGCATTATGATTCACTTGTTTAAGCATCTCCTAGTAGGTACATCTATTAGACAACGTAGTCTTACTTTGAATGAGGTCAACCTCCGCAGCAAAAAAATTCAGGCTATCAGTATCTTGACCTTTCGAACTCAATACGCGAAGTTTTACAAAGGATGAATTTAAAAGTAGACATCAAACCACCCTTGATTAACTTAGTTATATCTATTAACGCTTCGCCCCATGTTAACCCTAAGGAACCCTTAACAGTTTGACAGCTGATTTCCGACGCGATAAGCGACGGTACCATATGTTGGGGACGCCTCCCCTCGACACGTCATTGTGACTTACCCACCCGTAACATTGAAATATGCCTCTTCGAAGGCATTGACTGATACGAAATCTGAAGTTTCACTCGGCGAGTGATACATCATTTTCTAATCGAATCCGTCCTTCAAGTATTTTCTTTAAAAGGTTACCTCATAAAGATGGGAAAAGTTATTTAATAATTTTATGTACGGACCGTATGAATGTATCCTTTAAATTATTTTGTCACGGCGCTTTTCGGAATTGTTACTATCGATAATAATATTCAGGCAAAGATGCCAGAACGTGCCCTTGTCATCTTAAACTTTCAGCTTCTTCAGTAAATTTTGATGGCTTTCGAAAGTTTTAGAAGGGTTTTTGTACTCAGTGCCCCTATTGCCATTTTGGGCTATATCATAAATAACGAGTCGTGGTACTACATATATTTTTTTCAATAAAACTGGCTATAAAGTTGTAGTTACAGATTGTCATTGTGTATGAGTTAATTAAACCCATCACAGACGTATTTGTCTATAATACTATTTCTATTACATCACCAAAATATGTGGGATTAATATGTTTGATTGGTGCCACAAAAATTTGGTGAGAATCTGTCGAGGATCTTCGGAGTTATGAACAGAAATGCACCTCGAGAGTGCAGAAAATTGCTCAGCTTATAACATTATAGTCAGTTTTTTTTTTTAATTTTATATTTAGTTACTTGTTAAGTTCACAGTAATGTCTGGCAAGACTTTCATTATTATGTAAACGTTGAGATATTTCTTGTTACCAATTTTATCTAGAAGTACGATTTAAATAATCTACTATTTGAATAAGATTATCTATTTCGAGGTAAACAAACTTATCTTTAGAGTATTTTGTCGTGAAATCGGTGCACGAAAATAGAGTTACCAATTATGATAAGGTAAGTGCATACTGTACGTGCTAAGTCTGTCGTTTTGTCATTTTATCGATGTATAACGTGAGCGAGTTGGGGTGTAGTACGTAGGTACATTCATTAATGTTAGTTATAACAACCATTGTTATCGTTGAAAATTCAAACCTGTTTACATCGGTTTATGTTATAGAAGTTTAAACTGAGAAATCTATATGAACATCCTTTGGTTTTTTTTTTTTGTAAGGATATTATCTTAGTTCAAAAGAATGCAAACTAAATATATATTTAACATGACGCTGCGTCATGCAATGCCTGAGACCGTTTTTAGCCTTGTTCAGCATATAGGTACCCTATCCTCTCAGCTTAATAATATCCATATAAAATTCATGATCATTATGTGTGAAGCTACTAAGCCTCGGCCTTCATTAAACTTCCCTCGAGCAAGATAAACATAGCGTGCTCTAGCTAGAATGAGCCCTTGATAACTTCTTTTGTCCATTTTGCTTTACTCATGTATATAATGGTGTAATTCTAGGGTCCCACTCATTTGCTCGAATACAAGAGAATAGGAGTAACTCGTAAATACTTATTCAAAATTATCTGCTATGTATTGAAAACACTAGCTGCTCGTGGCTGGCGTCGTCGGGGTGAATTTCTATAAAACTTTCTACATGAATTTTATTTTATACAAACCTTGTCAATCACGAACACAACCAAAAACATCAGCTTTCGAGCCGTTCTCAAGTAATCTTTCATTTATGCCGCATCACAGTTTTCCAAATAACATCTTATTCCCCAGATCAAGTCCGCCATCAAGCAACTCGAACAGTAACTCGAACAGCAACTCGTCCAGCAACTCGTCGAGCAACGGCTCGGGCGTCGCGTCGGGCGAGAGTTGCGAGGCGCTGCTTGAAGGCGTGAGGCCTAGAGTCTCGCAGCCCAAGTTCGAAGCGTTCATGATGACTGGCGATCTTATACTGAACCTATCGCGAGTTGAACACCCACATCACAATCACCACGCGCCTACGCATCGGACACACTATCACAGGTATTGCAGCCTTTGAACGTAAACTGATTAAGGCTGGATTCGATCAAAAGTCATCTTACTCCAGAGTAACTAGCCGACATAATTCGAAATACAATTGTTTAGAAAGCGCAACCGAACATTATTATGTGCATACAAATTATCCTGGTTATAAGGTGTCAACTTTACAATGTCAAAATATTCAAACAAACAGTAGTTTACTCTCGAGTAAAAACTTATCCAGTTTGGTCGAATCCAGCCTAAGACAGGCTTTATTCAGTCTTCATCTTAGATTTTGAGATATATATTACAGATGTCCAAATATACTTTAGCACACCTTTTCATTGCACAAGACAGATTACAAGCTCATTGCCGTCTATTAGAATACTAACTTTCCTCACGAAGTTTTCTATCATTTTGTTATTATATGTACGTTCATTAGTCCTGGTCCCACAATATGATTCCCTGTGCTTTATTTTATTAACCCTCTACCAAAAAGAGGGGTGTTCTAAGTTTGTAGTGTGTCTGTCTGTGGCATCATAGCTCCTGAATGGATGAACCGATTTTGATGCGGTTTTTTTGTTTGATAACTGACGAGATAGAGGTGGTTCTTGGCTATAAAATCTGTTTAGGCGTTTGAAGATCAATCAGCTCTTTTAGTTGATGAAGGGATATGCCGGGGGTTTTTCGTTATTTTTTTAATGGTTATTCTTATTATTACTTCGTCTCTATCAGATACAATTCGACACCGGCATCGCCGAGCGAGTCGCGACTCTGCGGGCGAGTCGAGCTCGCGCAGAGACACAATTCCTCACCGGACACAGGACTTACGGGGGACCATGCTAACAAACTGTAATTACACTTATCGTGATACCTACCTAGATAAAAAGTAGCCTAAGATGTGTTATTCCAGGTCATAAACTATGTATATTCCAAGTTTCATTAAAATCTGTTCAGTAGTTTTTGCGTAAAAGAGTAACAAACATCCATACATCCAATACATAAAAAAACAAATTAATTTATGTACCAAAGAAACACAAGTTACAGTGAGTTTGCTGGGGTATTCCCCGCACGAGGCAAGCCTGTATCGCGGGAGGCCGGTTTACAAGATAGATTACCTAAAATTACCTTAAATTGAAAAATAAATAATAACTTACATGAAATTCTAAAAAATCAAAATGGCGGATTTTATTGTGTTTTACTCTATGAAATCTGAGCAGTTTTTTTTTTATTTTGCCACTTGTTTATATTTTGTGTCTCTTGTATGGCAGGTTCATTTCCCAGCCAGCGTCGCCGGCGGGCGGCTCGTGCGCTAACGCGGTCAACGCGACAGTCGACATGTGCGCTCGAACGCACCACTCTGTACGGACGTCGAGATCTGAGGACCATTTACAGGTAAATACATTTTATTATCTGGCCTAGTATCTTTTTACCATATTTGGTAACAATAATCTAAACAGTTTCTCTTGACATAAGAGTCCTGTCAAGCACTCGAAAATAAGATTCACTCTCACGCACTCACCTATTCCAATAACAAAATACTCATGTAAAGAGCATAGTGCATCGGAGAGCATAGTACTCCCCTGCTTCGGAAGGCACGTTAAATTGTCGGTCCCGGCTTTTAGTCGCTAAGCCATGATAAAATCTCCGTCACCAGAGTTTTCCACTAGCTCATACGAACTTACTTCACCATCCAAGGCTAAAACCAGCTGCTATAAATGAAACGTAGTCTCGCAAGTTTCAGAAGGAGTCTTCTCTGAGTGCGGTCGCAGTGGAAATGGAGGAAGATGTGACGTCATCACTCAACACGCTGCTCGACGCGAGGCCGGACTCGGCCACGCCGGCGGCTTCGTCTGCAAGGTCTGATGAGAACGAACGAGATCGGTAAGTTGTTATAACAAAACTCAGGCCTTTACTTTTTTTATACTAGATGATATATGCAGTGTCAGGAGGCAATTTTTTGCTTACACTTAACGGCTGTAGTGCCCTTCTTAGTGCCTGGGACATTGTTGAGATGGAATAGGATTGCCCAGCACCATTTATAACTAAAGAACAGCTGGACTGATTTTTATAATCTTTATTGGATTTGTCTCCGCCCCGAATAGCCATGACGGAGGCCTTTAGGCGGCCTAAAAACTCCGTCATCAGAGTTGGCCACTTGCTCAGTACGAACTTACTTTATTGAGGTCTAAAGAAAACAATTTTTCAACAAAAGATTAGAAACGAAACGCATACCTACCTCCCGTTAAGTTGTCATATCAAAAAACAGATAAAAAGATAAAAAGTTTTTTGCTGAAAATAAATCTGTAATCTTCTCGAATCTGCCGCGCTGTCTCCGTAGACTCGTATCGTTTATCTGATATCAGTTGTGCAGCAAATGGCGCGACCGCATACTGTGTTTTATGTTGGGATTGAAAAAAGGTAAGTTTATTTACGTATAGTCTGCAATGGTTGATTAACAATAACAGATTTTTGAAAACACTGCAAAATTATAGAAAATAGTAGAATGGTTAGACAAAAAAGATTTGTTCAGCCAAATAAATTAGTAGTACATATTTCCGACACATTTACTAAAGAAAACCTCAACCTTTTCGCGACACCGTTTAGACAACCAAAAATTATTCGGCAATTCAAATAGTCAACTGCTTTTCAAATGTTAGACAAAATGATTATCTTACTAGCTTCAAAAAATCAGTTTATAATTACTTTAAATGTTTATTATATTTTTATCAAATTTATGTTTCATCAAGTGGAGTGAATGAGACGGAAGAGGTTTGTCATGATCGTAGCAAGTTGAAATTATGTTGTCTCTGCCTACTTCTACAGGAAAGAGCCGTTATTCTATGTATGCATGTTTTAAAATTACAGATACGGTTATGTATTTACATAAGATGCTTTAAACCAGTGATTCCCAAAGTGGTCTAGGTGGACCCCCAGGGGTCCCCAGGAGACTCGAAAGGGGTCCACGTTGGTTCTCATTTTCTGACGAGTTTTGGAAATATGGTAAAAATGTAGCAGCAAGGGGTCCACCGAAACCAGTAAAATTTTGAAAGGGGTCCATGAGAAAAAAGTTTGGGAACCACTGCTTTAAACTGACCAAAAACACGCTGTATTGTTTGACGCTTTTAGACATCCGCTAAGATCTCCATAGAGTCAAGATCCTCTATAGATTTGTAGGAGGTAAAAGCACGTCCATAGATGCCTTTCCCACACGCTCACTTTTTGCAAATGGTTTGAATACATCAAATCCGTCGCCGGCCGACCGCCGAAGTGTGATCCAAAATTGACAGAACTCAACATTTAAAATAAGAGCGTGAACGCACCGCTGCAATCTACATTGTGCCGATTTCGCACGTATATAAGACAAAAGCACGCTTATTACTAGTATTACAACAACCGACATTTTCCGATAAATCCGCTGAGGATTCGGCCCTCGGTTCGGTCGAGTTTGTCCGACAACGCCCGAGCATTCTTCGACCGATGGATATGGCCAAAGTCGAAAAGCATTAATGCTTCTTAGGCTGATTTTAGTCTCACGCTCACCGTCAGCGCTGATAGGCGAGTGATCTTTATTACAATGAAATAAGGATACTGATTGTTTAGCAGAAATGGCTACGCTGATCGCTCTCGTCAGTGCTGAACAATCAGTATCCCTAATTCATTGTAATAAAGATCACTCGCCTATCAGCGCTGACGGTGAGCGTGAGACTAAAATCAGCCTTAGATCACTTTAAAAGTAGTGCACATAAAAGCAAGTGTTCCGTTGTTGCAGTATTGTTTGGACGTACAACGCGCCGGTGTCGTGTGCGTCGGAACGGACGCATTGCAACGGATCCGCGGCGACCTCCAACTCAACTTCCATTTCCGACGGCATCTCACAAAGGTTCAACTTCCTTTCATTTAAATATCCATTACTTGGTCGAGAGGATGCTTTGTCAAGTGCCGTGAAATTTGTAATGTACTTATAGCCTATTTAAACGACTTCTAAATCTGTCACCATCGTTTTTCAAGCAAAAAATATTTTCCAAAAGCTCGAATAATGGAACTCTTGTTGTTAGACTTAATCAATCTTTTACGTCACAGCGACATTTTTTGGTCAATTTAAAGCTCTGATTCTGATCTATGTAAGGTTTATTTTGCTCATTAATTATTTCACGATTCATTACTTAGCGGTCAACCACAAAGTACGTCACACTATTTTCGTGATATTTTGACCCCTCCCCCGTCCTTGTCACAGTTGGTCACATTTGTGAGACC
Organism: Camptogramma bilineatum; assembly: GCA_958496255.1. Classification (NCBI taxonomy): domain Eukaryota; kingdom Metazoa; phylum Arthropoda; class Insecta; order Lepidoptera; family Geometridae; genus Camptogramma; species Camptogramma bilineatum. The sequence goes on from OY292458.1 coordinate 12,468,920, forward strand.
CCCCCCCCCCTCCCTAGTGTGACGTCACATATCTTTAACACTGATGTATAAGATTGTAAATGTGACGTCACGAAACTTAGGACCCCTCCCACCCCTTGTCACACAATGTCACACTACGTCAATCCCCTCCCCCTTAACGTGTGACGTACTTTATGGATGATCCCTTATGATATTAATATTGTCCGTTAGACAAACATACTCAATAGACACATCATTTAATTTAATTTAATTTTTTACTCATTAGGCATTGTTATCCACAGGTCGTCATCCCCCGCCTCCCCGACGTCTGCGTCATCGTCTCTAATGTCGTCCCGGACCTCCCCCCCGCCGCGGCTGCCCCCGCACTCCGCCTTACACCGACCACTCAATGGTAAACATAATAAAACAGCTTTATTTAATTCCATACAAAAAATATTAATTCTTAGTTAAATATGAATAAAAAATAAGCATAAGAAATTGTCACATGCATTAGTTAAAATTAATTCTGTAAATAATAATAATCATTCCTTAGTTTTGTATGGACCCCCTATGGGTAAAAGCCTCCTCCAAGGACTTTCATTCTTCTCTATCAGTGAACATGAGATGGTAAACATACTCTTTTCTTTTTTAGGGTTCCGTACCTTAAAAGGTAAAAAAAGGAACCCTTATAAGATCACTTTCGTTCGACTCGCACTTGACCGGTTTTTATTTGCTTGTGGCGCAGCTTTGCGTTCTTGATAGAACGATGAAGTTATGTGACGATGCGGCTTAAAAACGTCGCTAAGTGCCCCCGCGCATTAGGCGGCCAGGTCGCGCGGCCAGGTCGCGCGGCCAGGTCGCTGCGGCCAGCTATTTCTTCCGTGACATATGCAAGTGCGCGCACTAGGCGACCATTATGTCACGGAAGAAATAGTTGGCCGCAGCGACCTGGCTGCCTAATGCGAAGCAGAATCACAATACGAATTGGACTATATGTCGTCTCTTTTCACTCTGAGTCAATGTATACAGGGTGAATTTTTGAGATGGGGCAGTAAGGGCAGCTACCTTAACCGTTGTAACTAGAGGAAAACGTTCTTAGTAGACTATCCTTAATTTTTGAAGGTATTAAGACTTGCATTCACAGATTTTGAAAAAAATGTACAGTCAGCGAGAAAATGGGCACTTTACACAAAAACTTTTTTTGATGCCAATCGATCCTGTTTCATTTAAGGATTAAAAGGCTCTTTCAGACCAACTGGGGTTAGAGTACTAGAAAAGTAAGAAAACGCTAAAATGTATTTCTGATACAAGACTGTAAGGGATACCTTAACCGTTGTAGGTAGAGGAAAACGTTCTTAGGAGACTGTCCTTAACTTTTGAAGATATTTCGACCTGTATCCACAGATTTTGAAAAAAATGTACAGTCAGCGAGAAAATGGGCAATTTACACAAAAACTTTTTGATGCCAATCGATCCTGTTTCATCTAAGGATTAAAAGACTCTATGAGACCAACTGAGGCAAGAGTACTACAAAAGTCAGAAAACGCAAAAAACTTTGATTGTACATTTCGTACGAAATCATTTTGTCATTTGTCATAATTTTTCATCATTTTGTCGAAATGTCTTCAAAAGTAAGGGTAGTCTCCTAAGAACGTTTTCCTGTAGCTACAACGGTTAAGGTAGCTGCCCTTACTCCTCCGTCCAAAAATACATTTTACCAATTTATGACTTTTCTAGTACTCTTACCTGAGTTGGTCTGATAGAGCCTTTTAATCCTTAGATGAAACAGGATCGATTGGCATCAAAAAAAGTTTTTGTGTAAACTACCCATTTTCTCGCTGACTGTACATTTTTTTCAAAATCTGTGAATGCAAGTCTTAATACCTTTGAAAATTAAGGATAATCTCCTAAGAACGTTTTCCTCTAGATACAACGGTTAAGGTTTCCCTTACTGTCTTGTATCAGAAATACATTTTAGCGTTTTCTGACTTTTCTAGTACTCTAACCCCAGTTGGTCTGAAAGAGCCTTTTAATCCTTAGATGAAACAGGATCGATTGGCATCAAAAAAAGTTTTTGTGTAAAGTGCCCATTTTCTCGCTGACTGTACATTTTTTTCAAAATCTGTGAATGCAAGTCTTAATACCTTCAAAAATTAAGGATAGTCTCCTAAGAACGTTTTCCTCTAGCTACAACGGTTAAGGTAGCTGTCCTTACTGCCCCATCTCAAAAATTCACCCTGTATAGTGTAAATGTATGTAGTGTAAATGATAAGAGACGGCATATAGTTCAAATTCTGATGTGATTCTGCCATAGCGACCTTTTCAAGCCCGCTGAGCGGACACAATTTGGATGGCACGTTGAATGGTCGAATCGTAGAATCCCGGCTTTCATAGCCCTTCCTAAAAGTACTAAAGAATGCACGATACCATAGCGTGCTTCTGCGTGTAGCCATCTTTTGTAAAGCATATAAACGAGCAAAGTTTATTTTTGTCCTGTCGCGTCTTGTAGATATTGGGATCGTTTGACAAGTTAATCTCTACAGATAAAATATAATGTATTGCTATAACAAGACATAACGTCAAATACTACTATCTTGACCAATCTAATTTAAATCCGCAGGTGACATGAGCCTATCAGAAGCTGTATCAAACATATCCAGTCCCGACTACCAAGACCAAGACGACATGTTCGAGACCGGTCGAGAATGCCCTCGGATGGAGCTCTCAGACCCTTCAGACTCCGACTCGACCATACTAGTATCGGAACCTTGCCACAAACGCGCCAAATCGAACTCATCATACTCAAACGAACACGGTAGTGACGTCACACTTAACGGGGACCATAGTAATGAATACAGAATAGTGATACAAGTGAAAGGACCAGACAAACAGAACGCTAATAGTGAGAATGTGAATAATAATAATAATAGTGCGTACGCGCAGAACGGGAAGGAGAATGGACATAATTCGCCGGAGAATCAGGGTTACCAGGTAAAGAACGAACTAGTTAATGTTACCATATAGATAGATTGTTTATGAATTTCTCGCTGATAACATAAAACGAGACAGTGTTTGCAAATTAAGATATAGTAGCGTAAAAATAGTGACAGTATTGCATGAATGACTTATAAAATCGACAGTTTTAGTATGTTAAGTACTTTTCTTCTTCATTCGATTTAAGGTTTCCTACGATTTCATATAAAGAATTCTAAAATTCGTTTCGGTTTGCGGATAGGTGTGCGTGACGTAAAGGCATTGCATTTCGTCAGGGGCACAATAAAATATCGTTGCGTACAATAATTTTAACTTATTCACATAAGTCGTTTCACTTCCGGGTTCAGCTCTGATAGTGTAGGTAAGGCTGAGACTCCACCAAAGGGGAGATGTGTGAGATGTGTTTTAAACAACAAATAGAATTTCGTTATTCAAACATGTCATCTCGTCTTTTGAAATTCTATTGGTTGTTTTAAACACATCTCACACATCTCCGCTTTGGTGGAGTCTCAGCCTAAATCTTTGAAATATATAGATAGATAGATATTTTATTCATCAACACAATACATTTGACTGTTAAATAGTGTCTTAAAGCCTATGTTAGGTTTGACTAGACACTAGGGTTCTCTTAACACATAATCTAGATTTTAAAAATAGGAGCAGACACGTTCTTTCAACCTTTAAGTAGTTAGGTATATGTATAAACTAAATAAGAAGCTAGCGCGCACAGGAACGTCCTTTCATTACAAATTCGCAAGGCTTTTCTTATCGGTGAAACTACTATTTAGTACGTAATCTACTCGTCAGCTGTGCGGTGCGGGTCATTAATTATATGATATGAGTATGATTACAAAATGCGGACATTTATCGAAGAATCGTAACTGTATTTTGTTTTATAGCTAATAACGTTTTCAGGAGCTATGCAGCGGGTCCGATGGCGGCTCAGACGAAGGTTCCGATGGGGATTCCTTACACTCGTTCCACTACAGTCCAAAAGCTGTAGACATCCCGTCTGCAGAGCGACTCGCCAAACGTCTCTACCATCTCGACGGCTTCAAGAAATCAGACGTCTCCCGCCATTTGAGTAAAAAGTAAGCTCTTCTTAAAGTTAAGGTGTGATCGGGTGATGTAAATGGCACTATTTGATAACTTTCGAATATTATGATAATATGTGAAGGTTGTTGTAAATATAAACACATAATAGCGTCAAATAACTTTGCAACTTTTTAAATGGATCTACAATAAGAAAAATATGGGTTACTCAAATAGATTGTACAAGGTTACGGAAAATAGGTATTTTGGTACATGCCGGTAATTTCGTTTAAAATTAACATTGTGTACATGACATTTTAGTGATTTTAGTGATACAGATCTGACATCGCACAAATTCAGTTTGTTTTAGTGTGCCTTTAGCTTATGACTCGAAGAAAGCTCTGTGTACGCACACTAAAACATTCTGTATGTGATTGCACTAATACATACACAGCACACCCTAACAAACTTAGTGAAATCATCTGTGCAGGGTTTGTCACTATTCGCCTGAATGTGGATTAACAGCATCTACAAACGCAGTGGCTTAGTTATTTGACGCAGTATTCATTTTGCACTCTAAAAATACTTCAAAACTCCGAGAAACATTGTCAAATCGTGCCGTTTACTGTCCCGATTGTTGTAGTTTGCATCTATGACGCGTTACGTTTATTTCACTACAGTTCCGAGTCTGTAGACATCCCGTCCGCTGAGCGGTTAGCCAAACGGCTGTTTCATCTCGACGGCTTCAAGGTGTCTGATGTGTCCAAGCATCTGCGTAAAAAGTAAGTTCTTTCTGTATGATTAGTTACCGAATTATCCGCTAGAGGCGCTGTATATATTTTCATACGATCATAATATTCTTAACTTTAATTGTGCTACTATAAACTCGTGGTCTTCTTCTTTCGTATGAGCATGTGGCCAACTCTGGTGACGGAGTTTTTAGGCCGCCTAAAGGCCTCCGTCATGGCTTAACGACTTAAAAGCCGGGACCGACAGTTAACGTGCCCTCCGAAGTACGGAAGCGCTCAGCTCGTAATACCCATCCTAAAAGTGACCGCGCACAACGCTGCTTAACTTCAACGATCAATCAAGAACGTCCAAGCAAGCTACGCTAACTTGTGGTTATGTTCACTGAGAAACTCATTTTTTAATGTGAAAGAAGTAAAAAATTTCAAGCACGGCAATCTCGAAATTGCATTGAACGGTGTTGATGCGTGAACCAAACAAATAATGAGCATAAAAATAATAACTTCAGACCTCTACCTCAAAACATCGTAATACGACATTCTGTTTTAGCTTAGAGCAAACCCCTATCCAAACATTGTACCCGACACAACCTCATCACGTTTAAGATGGCCGCACACCTATCAGCGCCGAACGGATCGAATTTTAGAATTCTTTATATCTAATCGCATGAAACCTCGCACACCTGCCCGCGGTAGAATCGTCCGATCGAATCTGGCAGTACTTCGAGAATTCCGCGCGGATTGGTGTGCGCTCAGCCTTAATTTGGGTTGCATTGTGACGCTGCATAACAAATTTAAATACTATGTGAAAGGTTTTTAGGTAAAAGACGTCGGGCAGAGAAGGTCCCACTTTGGCGCTCCCTGGATGTTTGTTGTTTTGACTAATAAGAGCGAAATATTTGCGTGATGGAAAACATCGTGAGGATACTTTTGGTTTAGTCAGGTCTAAATTTATAATCTTCCCTGTAGACAAGGCTGATAAAGCTGATAGGATAGTTCAGAATCAGAATCATTTATTCGCAACAACACATATGTGCTTAAAAATATGTAGGTCTTATCTTTAGTTTATGCTGTACATTGTATGTCCTACCAAAGTTCGGCATGCAAATATTCTTATTTCTTAAAATCTAAAAATCTAGTTCAGGTGATGCAGCGCCTGGAACTTCTTGCAACGGAGTACCAGCACGTTTTCCGTATTAACAATGTCTCAGGCACTAAAGCGTGCCGTTGAGTGTGGGCATAGCCTACTGATCATAAATAATCTAGTAAAGATAAGTCTAAAATCTTAAATGGTAATAAAATATTCTGGTCTACAGTGGCCCGAAACAGGAACATCTAGCGAGAAGAAAGGGAAGTTATTGCCTTGAACAGGCTCTCTGTAATCCATACTAGTAATGAGTGCAAAATTGTGATATTTTGTGAAGAACCACTATAAATCTTTTTCTATAATTTTATAGTGTTAAACGACACTAAAGGTAAACTCCGGCTTGGGGAGGATCGCTTGTATCATTGCGGGTTCAAATCCCATCGGAATTGAAAATTTTGATAAGATTTTACAATTTCAAATGTAGTAGAGTGCGCCGCAAACTTTATGGCGGCTGAAGTGCGCGGCAGATTCGACTTTGCGCAGGTACAGTCAACGCAATAGAATAGAGTAAACTTTATCTACATAGCCCATAGCCCGCAATTGCGTTGACTGTACCTGCGCAAAGTCGTATCTGCCGCGCACTTCAGCCGCCATAAAGTTTTCGGCGCACTCTAACAGGTCGTTTGTAGTAAAATAAAGAAATTCTCAAATACCTAACTCGCAACATCTATTCCAGCAACGAATTCTCCCGCGCCGTGGCGGAGGAGTACGTGAAACACTTCGAGTTCGGCGGCGTCACGTTGGACGCGGCGCTGCGGACGTTCCTCTCGCGATTCGCGCTCAGCGGAGAGACGCAGGAACGGGAGCGAGTGCTGGTACACTTCTCGAGGCGATATCTCGAGTGTAACCCGGGATCTTTTAACTCACAAGGTTGGTCATTCAAAGTGTTCTCTGTTATTTATAAAACAGTAACTGTGTAGTTATATTTATTGAGAGTAAAATGTGTAAATAGCAGCCGTTTGAACTACAGATAACTCTTACCTTTTTGATTCGAGAACACGCAAGGTTGTGCTTGTGTATCCTTTCGCGGCTTTGTTCAAACATAAACTGACGTCGAGGTAAATCAATCAAAATCAAATTATTCATTGCGCGATTAAATCCCGATAATATTATGCTGCTATGTATGTGATGTTATGTATAGAAATCTAAGTTTACGGGTGAATATGAACAATCAGAAAAGTCAATGCAGTGTGATTTATTTTTTATTCATTACTAGCTGCTGCCCGCAGCTTCGCTCGCGTGGTACCCGGATAAAAAATAGCCTATGTTACTCTCCAGCCCTCCAACTACCTCCACACAAAAAATCACGTCAATCCGTCGCTCTGTTTTGACGTGAAAGCAGGACAAATAAACAAACAAATAAACACACTTTCACATATATAATATGGGTACGGATAAACACTAGGAAAACTCCTGTTCTTTCGCAACCAATTTCGTGAAGAAACAAGAGAACAAAAACATAGTTTCACCCAAATCAATCCAATGGCTGAGTCGTGATTACTTGCCTATAATTTTTATGTTTACAGCAGGATAGTAGTTTGATGTGTCTATAATACAATCTATTATTTCAGATGCGGTCCACACCCTAACCTGTGCAATAATGTTACTAAATACGGATTTACACGGCGCGGCGGCGGGCGGCGGATTTAGACGCATGTCGTGTGCAGAGTTCGTTGACAACCTGGCCGAGCTTAATGATGGAGACAACTTCCCGAGGGACACGCTCAAACATCTGTACCAGGCGATACGAGCGCAACCTTTGCAATGGGCCCTGTGAGTATTATGGGCCTTACTTATGAAAGATGTTTAACGTGAAACACCGGTTAAACAACGTCCTGTCTTTATTTGTGGATAGTGACAAACAGAGACAGGACGTTGTTCAACCAGTGTTCAACTTTAAACATCTTTCATAAGTAAGGGGGTATATTGCTAATGTGTTATTCAAAGTTTATTATACGTTTTAAACATTCGCGACTTGAACACTACGTTCAGCGGGTTAAAGGGCCTTTATAGTAGAATCACAAAAGGAATTGAACTATATGCCGTCTCTTTTCATAGACTGAGAGGGACAAGAACGGCACATATTAACGGCCTTTTTAGCCACGCTGTTTCATTATTCTGTCTGCGATTTTGCCAACGTTGGTTCGATATTTGACATTGCTTCTATATTAAAAATGTCAAATATCTTGCAAACACACAGTAAGCAAAACCACATATAGATATAATATTGAAATTGGACCAAAGAACAGATAATAAATACTACTGGACAGTCGTGAACATGGTGATTGTAAAGACATCCGAGACATCGAGGGAAATAAAATGATTTCTTTACACGATGTCCTGAAAAAATGTAACTACTATCGTACGAATTTAGCAAAAACCGCGTTCACCGTACGTTATTTACCACTAAATCAATCTTTCCCTGCGTGTACAGCGATACAGACAATACGAACAACGGTTGCGGCGAAATGCGATCAGGGCCGCCGGTCGTGACGGGTGGCAATCCTTTCCTCGACGTGCCCGACCAGAGCCGGGCTGTCGAGTACAAGAAGGGCTATGTTATGCGGAAATGCTGCATCGACGCAAATGGGAAGAAAAGTAAGCAATGCACCTTTTAACCATCTAATAAGCTGATAGATGGATTTTGAAAAGGTTGATGTAAGTTCTTACTCTTAGGAGTGAGTGCTGAAATGTCGCCTGATTATGTTGTGACGTAAAGTTGAAGATGGTGTAAGCTTCCTCAAAAATTAAGCCAGAATTCTATCATCAATCTCTCCATCCAAATTGTGACCGCGCACAACGTTGCATTTATGTCATGAAACTGTGGTCAACATTATGTACATGACTTTTAAATAAACTCTAACTCTAAGGCTTGACTCGAGGGTTGAAATCCTGTTTGAGTGATTTTTTGTAATGTATTTAAAAAACGTAATACAATTTGGTTTGCAGCTCCATTCGGTCGGAGAGGCTGGAAGATGTTCTACTGCACTCTACGAGATCTAGTCCTATACCTACATAAAGACGAGCACGGGTTCCGACGCGGACAAATGTCGGATAACCTGCATAATGCTATTAGGTAAATAAACTAAGGCATTTACATCTTTAGTAAATTACTAGCTTCCACACTCGGCTTCTCGCATGATACCTACCCGGATAAAAAGTAGCCAGTAGCCAATAGCCAGTCTTATTCCAGGTCATAAACAATGTAGGTACATTCCAAGTTTCAATGCGTTCAGTACTTTTTGCGTGAAAGAGTAACAAACATCCTTACATAAAGACATCCATATATCTTCACAAACTTTCGCATTAGTATGATTTATACAAAGTCAGGAGGCAATCTATGCCAAAAATGGAACCTTGTAGTGATTGGAATGCTCAGATAAAGTAGGCTTACCCAACACCTAAACCATCCGAATCAGTTTTACTAAGGCTGGTTTTACTGTCACGCGTACCGTCAGCGCTGATAAGCGCGTGATATTTATTGCAATGAAATAAGGATACTGATTGTCCAGCTCTGACGAGAGCAATCAGCGTAGCCATTTCTGCTAAACAATCAGTATCCTTATTTCATTGTAATAAAGATACTCGCCTATCAGCGCCAACGGTACGCGTGACAGTAAAACCAGCCTAAGCCGCGGGTTTTCTCACGATGTTATCCTTCACCATCTAGAGCTCTTATCAAAGATAATACTAATTTTCCAAAACAAACTATCATCGGCTCTTATCAGAAGCAAAATATAAATATAAGATAACAAATCTACACAATGTATTTTGTTCACAGAATACACCACGCGTTAGCGACGAAAGCGACTGACTACACGAAGAAGCAGCATGTGTTCAGATTGCAAACTGCAGACCAAGCAGAGTACTTGTTTCAAACGAGGTAAGTAACTAAACTTTTTGTATTTTTTAAAAAGCTTTGATAACTATGATTTAGTTTTAGATTCATAACTTTTTGAATTGGAAATAGAATATCAACCTCCGGAAAATAAACTTTTTGTTTCTACCCTACCTAAGGCGGCGCCCTAGCAGTCGCGCGCCGACTATAGTAACACAGTCTTTGAACAGCATAAAAAACCTTTATCATTTCACTAAGTTTAGTGTGAAATGATTATACTTTTGTCTCGTGGGAAGCGGCAAAGGATAGCGATATATGTAAGAATTTGGGAGACAAAGGTCTTGTCTAGCGATTGAATCAAAATTAAAATTAATAGGCAACCTTGCCACAGAATAAATAACAGTACACATACGGAAGCCTGACTTCGCGAGAATATTTATATTAATAGCGACTCTTGCTACGATGCAACAAAGTTCAAATCAGCTCGCATAAGCGCTGCGTGCCTACAGCTATGCATAACTAATATTGCCACACCTTTCTAACGCGTAACTCTGTCTCTGTCTTCTATCTAGACTGAACTGAAAAAACGGAGGCGCGCTGTACTTTTAGCTTTGCACTTCAAAAGCAGAATGCGTCTTCTAGTAGTCTGTGCCTCGGCGCTTTCGAATTCTAAAATATTTCCTGGATAGCTATATAGCTCGTACTGCTGTCCGCTAGCTAAAACGCCGTTAAGTGACATTTAATTTTGGTCAAATTTCACTTATGAATGCCATGATAAAAAAAAATTCAAAAAACGGTTTTGTCACTTAACAACGTTTTAGCTAGCGGACGGCAGCGTAGCGTAGCTGCTTTCAATGTGTATAATTTACTGTTTATTGCAGCGATTCAAAGGAGCTATGTTCGTGGGTGGAGACAGTGAACTTCGTATGCGCGGCGTACTCTGCAGGCGCGCTGGCCGGCGCGTGCGGCTCGCAGCGCAAGTTCCAACGACCGCTGCTGCCTTGTACACACACCAAGCTGTCCATGGTAAAACTACATACCATTTTCTTCTTCTTCTTCTCTCAGTGCCTGTGCCTCTCCATTAATGGAGGTCGGCAGTCAGCTTCTTAAAATTCTCCTTGTCCAGCGCAAGTCTGAACAGTTGTTTCACCGTCTTTATGCCGACCACTCCCTGATGTTACATACCTTTTTAAATAAGTATAATTATAGAAACAGGAGCATAACGGCTCGAATACATAAGTGACTACGCAAATCTTTGGAGATGATGAAAATAGCTTTAAATGTTTAAAAATTGTGCCCACAACTAGTGTATTCACAATGGATCTAGGCATTCGTGAAGTTAGCCGTTTCGCTGCACAGTAGAAAATGTATGAAAAAGCTGCACTGCGCATCGAAACGGCTAACTTCACGAATGCCTAGCTAGATCCATTGTGAGAAGTGTATAAAACAAGTTAGCAAGGTCATATCATCCGTGACTACTTGATAGTTTTAGCACGCCTGATTAAAGCAGTTGGTAGACTTTGTAATCGGGACTGACATTTTACGTGCAGCATGGAAGTCAATAATAAAAACGTTTTATTGCGTTTCTAAAAGATACATAGTCTTTATTAAGTGAAAAATACTTGTCATAGACGATTTCGCTCTTGCTTAGGTCTTTACAATATATTTTTGTAGGGTGATAGGCTTCAAGGAAAGAAGTCAATGTGGGTTTCAATTTCATTTGATTCGGAAATAAACATTTTTTTTTCAGCGAGAACAACTAGCATCTCATGAAGACCGAGCGGCGCGACTGGAAGAAGAATTGACTGCGCTAAGACACGCGCGGGAAAACACACATCACGCGCGGGATAAGGAACACTATCTAGTATACGAGGTAATAAAGCATTTTTACATTACAATAGTAATATAATTAATGCGAAAGTTAGGAATGTTCCTTACTAAATAACTTTGTTATGGCTAAACAAATTGCAATGAAAAGATATGAGGACAAAGTCGACAAACATCCATCAATTCTATTTAAACTGAAATTGAAGAGGCAAACTACGGCAGTCACAATTTGGATGAGTGACAGCTGAGCGCTTCCGTGCAGTTCTTTGATAAAAATATGCTTAAATTTTAAAGGATTTCGGTATTACGTTTTTATGGAAATTCGCCTGTCGCAGGCCCCTTAAGCCATGACGGAGGCGTTTAGGCGGTCTGTAACTTCGTCACCTTCCGACTTCGTCACCAGAGTTGGCCACCAGCTCATACGAACTTACAGTAGGGCCAACGGATCTCGGCGTTCGTGAAGTTAGCCGTTTCGATGCGCAGTGCAACTTTTTCATACAAAATTTTCTACTGCGCAGCGAAAAGCCTGACTTCACGAACGCCTAGATCCGTCGGCTCAACTGTACTTTCTAACTGTTATTGTGTTATTGCAGATAAAGCGTTACCGCACGTACGCGCACGTGATGCGGCTGCGGTCGGGCGGCGCGGGCGCGGAGGAGGCGGCGCCCGCGCTGCCCGAGCGCGCGCCGCCGCCCTGACCCGCGCACCTACCCACAACACACCATCCGCTGTTCTGCTGCGCCGGCGTCTGTCCACAGCTTAGACTATAGCCGGCGTCAGGGGCGTAACTATAGCTTTGTTAAGGGGGGCCAAAGGTTCCAATATACAGTTGGGCCGACGGATCTCGGCGATCGTGAAGCTTTTCGCTGCGCAGTAGAACATTTTGTATGAAAAAGTTACACTGCGCATCGAAACGGCTAACTTCACGTACGCCGAGATCCGTTGGCCGTACTGTAAAAAGATATTTGTTAAGGGGGGGTCCAAGGGTTCCAAAATACAAAAATTGACTAGGTTTCCTCCGAACTTAATGGGCTAAGGGGGGTGTCCGGACCCCCTAAACCCCCCCCCCTTATATACGTCCATAGCCGGCGTCTGTCCACAGCTACGACTGTAGCCGGCTTTCCACCGCGACCGAAGCGGAACCATGGACTCCGTTTAACTCGCAAGAGTAAACTGCGTACTTGTATTTCCACCAGCAGATAGTCGAGCGGAAAAGTCAGCGAGAAAGAGTTAAAATGAACTGGCTCTTTTCTGTCAACTGCCAAACTCTTTGTTGGTGGAAACGTAAAACTATGTCATATAAAAGAGTCTCTTTCCCGGTGGAAACCCGGCATAAGGATACGAGCGCACTCGGCGCGGCCAGACTGCGACGGCCAGGTGGTTCTGCGGCTGGCTTCTGGCCGCGTTTGTGTGTTCGATCTCTAAGGCTGCCTGTCCAATGACGCGGAGCGAAGGAGCGGAGCGGAGTTGCGGACTGTGTCTGATCATTGATACGGAGCAGAGTTGCGGAATGTGCGGAGCTAAGCCGAGTTCACGCGACGACTTATTTTATGAGTAATTTCCGCTTCCCGGTTTTCTATGAATTTTTAATTAGTTCGGATATCCCCGACCACTGAAGCGGTGCGGAGATTTAATGCAATTTCGTTGTTTAATATTGGCACAGCTCCGCTCCGCTCTTCCTCTCCGATCCAGTGAACAGTCAGCCTCACCAAATTGGATGCCTGCCAGTTGCCAAATCATAATGAACCTAATGTTGGACCATCTGGACCTTCTGAATATTATGCATTGTCTCCCATGAGCACAAGAGACGCAGACGAGGCGACGCCAGTGACCCGCCACACACGTGTGTGGGTGTGTGTGAGTGTGTGTGTAGTGAGTGAGTGGGTGTTAGGGACACTGAAAATCTATTGTCACTTGTCTGTAACTAAAGGTACGTGATACCGGGTCCACCGCTGCGACTCTAACCATACAGGAAATCTGCCAGTTGTCAATGTATCTGTCCGTCGCTGCGGCTCTAACCATACTGATTCACGTGTCTGCCAGTTGCCAATATAATCTGTCCGTCGCTCTAGCTCTAGGGACACTGGATATACAAAATACTTTCAAAATCTTCCACGTCCCATCCAAGAAATACCTGTTTATGAATAGGCGCCAAAACGGTTCCTACAGATCGACGCTCCATTGAATTCAAAAGCATGAGATCGAGAATGAGAAAAAAATATTGTAGCTTTCCACTTTTCATTTTTCTACTTGTAATGTAGGACTATGATAATCTAGATTTTGAGGAAAATAAAAGTCATTTCGAGCTCTGAATACACAGTGAGGCTGCCTGTCCACCTTAGCGGAGAAATTAATATTTCTCCGTTTCTCCGCTCCGCAGCCTCGCTCCGCTTAGCCGACAGGCAGCCTAAGGCTGAGACTCCACCAAAGCAGAGATGTGCGAGATATGTTTTAAGCAACCAATAGAATTTCGTTATTCACTCATCTCTTGACACAGACGAGATGACATAGTTAGTGTTGAGACGGTCAGACACTTCTAGGTGTAGTAAAAGATGTTTTGGGGCAGTTTAGAGATGAACTTTCACAATTATATTCAGTGCCTGTTTAAACCTGCAGCTTTTCAAACTGATACGACTACGACTGCGAGGTTTTGTAACTAATCTTAAGTTTGCTGCAAGACAACTGGTCCAGTCTCCTCTTCGCAAAAGACTGATACTCAAGCTACATTCCTTCGTCCGTCGATGTGAATATGCGGATTCGAGAGGCGAGCGCCAGTGCGCGACTCAAATGGACAGAATCGTGAATGTTAGTTATACGAAAATATTGATTCATCTAGTCCTGTCTTCCTGCGGTCCTTGTTGGACTCACGCTACAGTTCTTGTTTTGTCCCATCGTATGTTAGGAGCGAATGCGAAAGATATAATGTGATGAGGAATGCTTGGTGTTATTGATATAATTGAATACTCAGAAGTACTAACTCAAGACTTCATATTGCTGCTGTCCTATTTTATGCTGGTATTTTATTAAATTGGCTGTTGTATTTTTATGAAATGTAGCAAGTTTTGATTATTTGTGTAGCAGATTTCAACAAAAGTCCATTAGCTTTGAAAATGTTGTAGCTGATACAGGTGTCTTATATGTTTGATAAGTTGTATAATATTGTCTTTATCGTCAGAAATGAAGCTAAACTTAAGCTTTCATTTTATTTATACTCCAAAATCACAAATATTGGCTTAATTAAGATGTATAGAAAAATCATCATTCCATTATCTATATCGCTGTTCATGTTAACAAAATAAATGCAGTGGAAGATTAGCTGTTGAATCATTTACTGTTTACATTTGATATTTTACATTGTATTTTATTTGACAACAGCTGAATTAATTACAATATTGTAAATAGATTTTAAAGTATTAAGACTGATACGTGAAGTTATTTATTTTGTTCTTAAAATAACCAGTGTCAAATCTTAGGCATCAATAGTGTATTATCACATCCATAGGATCTCAGATGTAAACTTTAGTAGATGTAAAATAAATGTTTACAAAATGGCTTAACTTGCAAAGGTTTGTTCATTTTATAAATTGTTATGATGTTTATTACAGCACTCTATAAAATATGTAAAATGGGAAATATCAAGATACATAGGTATTTTCTAATGACGTTTGTGACGCTAACTGTTGGCTCTCGCTAAGAAATGTAAAATTAAGTTTAATGAAATTAATATTATCCTGTGATTCTTTCTTAGCTTCAGTCTGTGGCTATAGCTAAACGAACTAACGCCAACTGCATGAGCACCTATTGGAATAGGTCACATGTAATTTATATTCCAAACGCTAAATAATTAATTCTACTAGCTTTGTAGTTTTTGATAAGTTTTGTCATTTGAGTCAAGGAGTGTAATCTTATGTACTTGTAGTTTTGCTAAAGTAATTTTTGAGTTGCATCATGTCATGTGTTAAATACTGTTTTAGCTCAAGATTTTTGTGAGATTGTTCTTCAGTAAAAGTGTCACACCATGTAATCATTGTAAATATTTTTATGGCTTTTATGTTTGTTATACATTTATTTTTGTATTATTTACTTGATGTAAAGTTTGCTGAGTTTATTTTTATTAAATATTTTTCTGCTTCTCTTTTTTCTCTATTGTAAGTGTCATGTCAGCCCATATAAATATTTTCCTTGTTTTTGATCTGTAATTTGAATTATTTATAATTGCTCAAGACTAAATTAATGCACTCAAAACCATTTTCACTTTAAAGAATCATTATAAAATGTAAACATCATTTTAGAAACTAAAGTAAAGTATTATAATAGTAAACATTTTATTGGTAAGTACGGAATTAAGAATGGCTGTGCCGAAATATGATAGAAAGAATAACATTTTAGTTCATTGAGTAGAGGCTGTAATGTTACAGTATGTTTCATTGTTAGAAGGGAACTCATTTGAAGGAAGAATGAATGATAATGGAAAATTATATCATCCTGCATTTTAGGCTTTTAAAGAAATGTAACTACAAAGCTATCCTTATGTATTGAGATATCAATCCATCTGAGAAAAGTACATAGCAAATGTCTAAGAATTTGGAACTTTATTGTAATAATAGAATTAGTTTTTTTTTTCTTTTGTACCAATCATAACCCCCTTGAAGAGCTGAAATAAATACTTCAAAAATAATAGCATCATTTTTATTTAAAAATAACAGTACTTACTTATTATAGTAATTATGAGCCAAAAGAATAGTCAGTATTCTTCTGCAGTGCTCTTTGCAAAGGATGGGCTAACAATTTAGCAATGCAGTCATGGATCTTTGTAGCATTCCTGGAGACTTCATATACATAAGAATAGCCATCATCAAGATCTTGCAGTGCATCATAAATCCCTTCACATTTGTATGCCGAGCAGTCATCCTCATGTGCTAACAGGATGTCAATATAAAAGTACATCTGCTTTTTGAGATATATAAAGTATGGATCATCTTGAGATATCTGCGGGATACAGTTTGATCTACCATACACCACAATCATCCTAACAATATATGGCGGAGGCTGTATGCTCTCCCCTTCCTTGTATTCGGGTATTTCAATCTTTTGTTTCACCATCTGGAATATTTTACTGAAGTCGAAGCTTTCCGATGTATATTCTTCAACATTCAGATAGTCAATAGCATTTACGATGTCTCTCAAATTGTTGGTCATGTTCTGCACCCAACAGGGCTCATTTCCTTTTAATGTAAGTAATGCAAATTCAGTGCTTTTGTTGATGGCATACTTTGAGTACAGGAAGAATTCTAGGACTCGTTTCATCATATTTATTGGAGTAAATGTAGTTCCATCTCCCAAACGGTACAAAGCGTTGTTGTTATCATAGCAGACATCCAAGCAGATTATAATCTTCTCAGGAACATTCACATTCGGTAGAACAGGCTTGTGAAAATTAGACAAGACCTCTTCTTGCAGTGCTTTGTAATCCTCATTTGACGAATTTACTTGATTAGTGTTGCTGAAACGTAATATAATTTTAATTTACAATAAAAGGCTGAGAAACACCAAATTTAAAGAAAACCTCAGAGAAAAACAAACCATGACGGTACGGGCGCAGGTGTCTCAACTGCACTTTGTGATTGTGTATTACTTGGCGAATTATCTGGCGAATCCATTTTCTCTCCTGCACCGGAATAAAAACGCTTACGTAGCTGAGATTTTCTTACAAAATTCCTTGCTGATGGAGTTGGGCTTGGTTTCGTCTCGTCGTTTCGTTTGTTTATGTTTTGTTTTGTTTGGTTTGTTTGGTTGACGGACGTGACGAACGTTCCGTAACGTCTTTGTCAAGTTTTACTTATGCCAGTGTCACTTTGGCAACAATTGGACATCCCATGCATGTCACTGCCAAATGCCAATGTCAATTGCTTTCATCAGTCAACAACTCAGCTGTCTTGTTTGTCTACCGCACGCAGCTTTCTGCCTGCCTGTCTGTTTCTGCCGCTTGCTTTTGCTTTGGTTTTGTGGATTCCGATTTCCGATGAAAACGTGTAACACTAACAAACTATACATTATCTAAACATTCACCAACATGGATTACGACTACGAACAAAGTAGTGAACTAGAAGCATTGGACTCTATTTACTATGGGGATATGCAAGGTACGTTTTGCAGGGAAGATCTTGGTTCTGTTCTCATTTTCTAGTTTTATTCAACCTATTCCTGCTATTGCCGAAGTTTACAGAACAGCTCTTGTGCTAAAATAATACTACGCATCACCAGTAGGTATTTCTCCATTAGATGTGCAACCTAAAATTATTGTTTTTTAACCCTATGTACATCTACAGGTAGTGGAAAAAGGTATAGGTAAATTCAGCAATGCAAACAACTATGTTAACTTTTGTATTTTTTTCAGTTTTAGAAAAAAAGCCCTACCACAAATTCAGTATACCAATAAAGTCAGAAGGATTTGATGATGGGGATGGCTTAGCTTGTCAGTTAGTCTTCACTTACACCACAAAGTACCCAGATGAACTACCTGTTATAGAGATTGAAGATGAAGAGAATTTTGATGATATTGTAGATAAAAATGAGCTGCTCACACATTTAACAGAACAGGTGAAATATAATTTTTCATACTTACCATTTTTTTTTTTTTTTTACAATAAAAAAAATAAAAAATAACAACTCATAGGTTGTACTACAACTTAGAAGTACATTGACACAGGAATTCAATGCATTATTCCAACATAGCCAAAACAACTGGAAATATTATAAAAGGTAGGTAATGTGATAAATTCCTTGTCAATGTATTTCTAGAATTTCATAGAATTTCATGCTCAGAAAATTAATCAATTTTTTACCTTTATTGGTTGAAGATTGTTTTACTACAACTTGATTCTGACTTACAGGGTAATGAAAACCTGGGTATGGTGATGATATTCACATTAGTGTCGGCGGGGCAGGAGTGGCTGAATGAGAGATGGGACAACATCAAGAAAGAGAGAGATGAGCTGGTCCAAGCCAAACTCAAGGCTGATGAGGAAGCAGAACAGGTATATTATTCGTCCTCTTCAAGCCATAAAGCTATTGAATTGAATTCCTTTGTAAACTTTGATGATTATAAGAATAAGAATATTTAAGCTTTCGTCTTCAGTGATGGTTGCAAGGTAGATGAATAAAAAGTAGCCAAACTATTCAGGTAAGTAAGTACATTGTTATATCCAAGTATCATTCAAATCTGACCAGCCTTGAATGTTATTAAACTTTATTGATATTAAAAAAGTCAAAAGAAGATGATCAAGTATTTTACAAGTGTAAATTCTTAACAAAACATCAAAAAACAGTTACTAACTATCAATTTATCATTTCAGAAAAGGTTCGAAGGTACAAGAGTCACAGTAGAATCCTTCCTAGCGTGGAGGAAAGAGTTTGAAAATGACCTAGGCATCCCGGCCAAAAGGGAGAAAGAAGCAAAGGATAAAAACAAATTGACAGGCAAAGAGTTGTTCCTGAGAGACACAACACTTAATGAATCTGATCTTAAATTCCTTGATGATGGTGAGTTGAGTTATCATATTATGTATTGCAGAGCTTATTATTGCTTAATTTAATGTATACAATTGACCTGAGTACTTTTGTGCTTAGGAGGACATGTTAATTTGTTGATCCTGGCTATTAAGTTGTTAAGCCATGAAGGAGGCTTCCAGGCAGGCACTAATTCACACAATGTAACTAACAAATACTTGAGAAGACCACTATTTTAGACCAGTTTTAAGTGTTTTCAGTGATAAAAGATTTGTTTGAACCCTTTCAAATATGTATGGTAATGGTAATGTAATGATTTAATTTTAACTTAAATTTAAGCATTCAACCGATTCAAATCTCACCAGAGTGAGCCAGTAGCTCATACAAACATACATGACATAATGTGATTTTTGCTCTGGTTACATAAAAAACAAAAAAACTAAACAGGCTCACTGTCACCCCAAGACTTAGTATAGGTAAATAAAATACCTAATATAATATACTTACTATAGGTTTATCTCCTTGTAGGATATTCGAAATCACGAAGTTACTAACCTAAAATAAGCCTAAAAAAAAAATTATGTGATTTCCAGGTGATGCTGTGAAAGTGGACGAATCTCTCTTCCAAGACCTAGATGACCTGGATATCTCCGACGAAGACGACGCCGACTACGTGCCGGGTCAGAGCAGCGACAGTGATTAGTATACACAAGCAGACCAGCTCAACTGATTATAGTTTTGCCTTTTACACTTCATTTAGTTAAGACTTAGTATCATTAGGTACCCTATAAAAGTGATTATGTAAACGTTTGACATAATTATATTGAAATACTATAAATTGTTAGTAAAAGCACAATAATTATTATTTACTATAGCTGCGCCCTCGCGGCGTTACCTACGTAGTGATGGTAAATGGTGATGATGATGATGAAAAATAGCCTATAAGCATCAAGAATTAAGCTATCAAATCCAGGAAGAATTTTGCAAATCCGACTGCTAGTTCCTGAGGTTAGCGCGTTCAAACAAACAAACAAACCACTTTCCGCTTTATTTTAATGGTATAGAATCTATACTATATTATTAAAATAAAGCGGAAAGCGGGTAATCTATACTTTAAATATATTATGTTATTATTTTTGAGGACTTGACTCTGGGAACTCTTAACCACTCCTAGGCTGGGATTCCAGACACAATAGAAAATCAATTGTGTCTCGTTGAGATCTACGCTCCGGCTTATGAGAGGATGGATTTGTTGCACTGTTGGTCAAAAAATCACCTTCAATGCATCAAGTAGATCTGGAAAGATATGTGTTTTTACTAGAGCAATAATAAAGTTAACATTTACCTATACCAACAAACACATAAAAAAACCTCCTCTGGTAGACTCAACTCATTGCTCATGTGTATCATTACGTTTGAAACTTCTTCCAATTTTAGATGAAGTGTAAAATACAACTATTAAAAGAAAAACAAGACTCTTAGTGCATATTAAGTTACACGTCTTTTATACATTACAATAATCGCGATTGTAACCGTTAAGTTATTGTTAAATAAATTATATGCCATTACATTTTTGTTTATTCTATACTCCGTCATTCAGGATTACTGATAGGGAACCCTAGAGAGATAAAACAGCCTTTTTTAAACAATTGAAACCTAATTTGTTCTTTCTAAATGATAAACTTGATATATCTCAAACCAGCTTAGGAAAAACTCAATTTGCAATTTATACAAATAAAAATACAGTTTAATTTTCTTGGAGAATATTTTTATTTACAATTTCTCACTAAAATAGGTATTTACAACCAACGATTAGTGATCCAAAGAAAAAGCGATGACACTACAACATTTTGCCCGCACAATAAGTGTAGCCTCCGTAGCGCCTTTAGACTTCCCGCTCATGGACCATCACGTCAAACGAAAAAAAGTCATATATTATGTGGTGCCAAGGAATTTCTATACTACGTACCCGGAACGCTGACTGAGACAGAAAACAAGGTCCGCTTGAAATCAAACTTGGGCGGTGTGTCTCTTTCTTTTTGCAACTGTGTGAAAGAGACAAAGCACCCAAGAAAGCCTCTCAACAAGACCAACAATCCTTATAACCAAGATTAAATGATAATAGATCGTTGTTCAGTCGCGATAAGGTTCAAAATCCTTTGTACATTAAATGTCAGTGAGCACTCCAGTTGCGTAGTTTAGAATCTTCTTGTGTGGTGCTCACCTGAGCATTATGTAGTAGAAAAACCTCATCGTCTGAGCTTTGACAAGTGGACCATGTGCGGAGAGCTTTACATACATTTTAAATTGCCTTTATTTTCTGCCTATTTACCATCCCCAATATTTGGTCAAATAATGGTGAATTTATGATGGACTTAAGTATTAAAATATTTGTTTTCTTGTGTCGGTTGAATTGCCAATAAAAAACCAGTAGGTACCTAACCACAATAAAGTATTTGTAGTTATATACCTACTCGTATCAAGGGATAAACTTGATGTGTTCTCACACTGTATAATTTGGCAAGCTCTAATTGATGGCTGAACTTACGCATGTGTGGTCAAATATTTATTTTTATGCTAGAGAATATCAAGTTACAAGAGATGAGTAGAATAATGAATTTATGGAACAAATGTTGGAAATCGTAATAAATCTTGTTAAAGAGTAGCAAGCTTTTAAAATTATGTACTTACTTGCCTAGTACAAAACCTGGTAAAATGTTTGGCAGTTTTCTCTAGTTCCATGTCGGTGTTTACAAGGCTACAACGCTACAACTTTGTGCAGGCCGGTATATATTTTATCCATCCACACTTATGTAGGGTTTCTTTATTCAAGTTACGAATGGCCATAGGGTTGTCGTCACAGCAACTTCGTTTGTATGTCTAAAAATGTACTTAAGTCGTTTTTTGACAGATAACAACTTTGCTATTGTAATTTGAGTACCTTACTAACGACAGTTCGTTATAAAAACCGGGCGTTAAGAGACCTATTTGACCTAAATAAAATGTCAATGTAATAGTCAATTGTAAACGACCTTAGATTACAATGGATCAAATGTACCTATAGTTAAAAAAGTTTAGCAATGTCCTGTTTTTCACTATCGAGAAATTCACTAGCTCAGCGTAAGCGGATTGCCTGCAGTAGGTATTCAACAGCATTTAATTAAAAGACAGTAACTTCTGACAGAATGTGCGCCAGTCAAGTAATACTATTTAGCTTATCGAACAATTCTCTAATTTTAGACAGTTTAAAATGCGCAAAATTAACTGCCATGCAATTTCGTATTGTTTAGTTAGATAACACACAAAATTTGTAGGTAAGTAAGTAGGTAGGTACATAATTTTTTTTAGATCAATACATAGGACAACTGTTGTGGATCAGCTTATGCTGGTAAAAACTAGCTCTTTCACCATTGTCGATCTGTAGATGACCTCAGCAAAGTAACATTACACTACTAATCGCGCAGGCCTTAACAGGCACACATTCTAGCATCATAGCGTGTGAGACGGTGATTGTTGCCAGTGATTCACTTAATTCTAATAATATCACGAGAATAGACGAAAATATGTCTCCGTCTTTACCTTTAGACTAGTACATATTTTCGCTCCTAAATTCATAAAAGCACATCAAGTGGTAACCGAAACTGCAGCTCTCGCAAACAAAACATAACTGGACATCCAACATACATCTTACAACTACGTAGACGGTAACGGATAAAATCACAAAATATTTACACGTGCAGTCTTTAAATAATGAATCAGTGGAAACTAAGATTCATAAATATAACTAGAATAATGTAATAAATAATTAACCATAGATATGTATTGATAAATGTTAACATAAGGACTGTAAAAATATAATGATTACGAATAATAGAGGTACAGGAGTTCTTTAAATAACGAAGTTCGTTTAGTCCTGTTTGTTGTAGCATTCATAGTACACATTATTTTAGTTTGTGTTAGCTTAGTGGGGCTAAAATAGTAATTAATGTCAGGTTTCTATAAACTTACGAATGTCCGTAGACCTATCAACATAGCAACTTTTTACAGATAACTGAACTGATGCTGATAATGAAAAAATGTTGTTAAGACCGTTTTTAGAATATAGAAACCAGGAATTTAATATTTTTTCTAACTGTTTCATACTATGAAAAATGTTTTTGAATTATTTTTTAATGTAAGTACTTATTAGAATTTTAACGACCGTTTTAACCCCCAAGAGCTCTCCGTTATTGGATCCTCGAATTACGCACGCCAAAACAAGGTGAATGTGAATGCATAACAATCAAAACAAAAGACCTTCAAGAACACTTGTAACACAATTTTTCTACTTCTGTTAGAATTTCCGGCTTAAAACCCCATTGTAAAATGAGTAACACTAAAAGGAATGATTAGGTAGGTATTAATTACACATTTAAAACACTCATTACAGAACAATAATATTACATTATTATGACAACAATATCATTTTAATAAATAACACACAATACAACAATTAGGTTACTATTCAGGTAGTGCAAATAGCACAGATTGTACATTAGAATTACTAAACAGTACATTTAGACTAGATTATACAGAAAATATGACTTGACTAACAAAATGTATATGCGAAAAATATTAAAAACGGGAACAAATTTGAAAAGTGCTGTAACAAATAACATACATATCTTTGAAAGATAGATCACAAGAAATTGCATAAATAATAACGTTTACATTATTTTGTATAAAAGCCCCTATATGCTTCACTTCTTAGGATAACGATATTAATCTTAGGTTATGGTCAGTTTTGATTGTGCATACAGCCACTAAAATTGAACAGTTCTAGATTAATTTACGAATACTTATTTATTTTTATTAATATATATATTAATATATATTATAATATAATTATAATATATAATATATATTAATTGAAAAATATTAAGAGTATGGTAGTTTTGGTTGCAACCAAAATTAGGTTTTTAGATTTTACAAACTTCTCGCTGGCTCAAAGAACTAGGATGGAATGAATCACGAAAAATATATAAATACCGTTATCCTTAAAAGTCTAACCCTTTCAAAACTACACAACATCAAAAATAAGGACTATACATAGGCCATTACTTACAGCCACGCGCATAGATCTAGGATATGTTATTAGAATATTCTAGATCTATACCTACACACAAAAAAAGGTCGCTCAATTCTATTGTGAAAATATATTCTTTACTACTAAAATATTGTATTCATATTCGTTAAATGGCAATGTGTAAGACACGACTTCCTGTGATGATGGCCCCAACAAAAATCTACCAATCGCATCGCTTCAAATCAATAACGTGATCAAAACGCGATTCTATTGGTAGATACAGGGCGTGAATCGTTGAGGCAGAATTTAATTTACAAAGCTACCTATCTAAGCTTGTGTAAAAATATGTAAAGAAGATGGGCGACGCAAATTCTCTGATTTCTACGCAATGTCTAGTTAAGCTTATTTTCAGCTAGTGTCTATCTATGGAGGACATCCAGATTTACTTTTAACGGGTGGCTCTGTAGCATTATAGGTAATACAAAATATATTCGTATTGTCTGACTCTTCGTCATGTAAACTCGATTTTCATTGGTCAACAATTTATAGTAAACACAATTTCTCGTTCCATCTAATTAGAGCAAAACACATTGCGTGCTCACTCCCACCTACAGGTCTGATGGCAATTCGTAGTGATGTAAGCCTTGGACGAATACACTCGACCAAGTGTATAACGCATTGGTCGATAATAAAACAATTGCACTATGCGCTTAACCTGAGCCATTTGTTATTGCAGTATCTAAGTAAGCGCGTGAGAGTGACTCATATTATCGATAGCGCATGCTTAAACATCACTACGCAAGACATCATTATTTTATTGACCGTGCTTGCAGCGAGATATTATAACACGACTTTAGTAAAGTGACGAATACAGTGACCAATATTGACCCCTCACACACACACATATACGAAACTTTTCATCAAGTGATTTGACCAATGAAAATCGGGCAGTAGATGCCTTCAAAAGGTAGTGTTGTGATTTTGGTTGTACGTCAAATAACTTCGTATAAGTAATTCTTATACCTACAGATTTGCATTACAAATCTTAGTAACCTTCACTAACAAATGCCTACCACGCTCTTCCTAGTAGAAAATCTGTTCATTTAGTATTTAATTGAAAAAGCCATGTGAATTACTGAGATACAACGCTTTTGCACGTTAATAGACGATAATATCGAACGCCATAATATAACAAGGAATCGAATTGCATTGACTTGACGTATTAATCATCGTTATTTGTTTGATACTAACCTACCTAAATATTACTTGTGTATCAGAAATTAGGAGTTGTCCGATTGCGTATGTGCAGAAGGAACAAAAACGCTACTGCGTAAAAACTTACAAACATAGATACCTACTGTTAGCAACATTTAGGCTTACCAATCAGATTCCTTGTTATTTAGCCATGTCCTGAATTTACTAAAGATCAGCAGTGCGATTCAGATTCGAAATGTATTCCGAATTCGGAAAGTTTCTTCGCTGAAAAAACATCAACTTTCAGAAGAAAATCATCGAATCGGATGCATTTTCAGAAGACTGAATCGCACTGCAGTTTCCCTTAAACTTTAAGGGAAACTGCAGTGCTTTAAGGCTTAAAGTACCAATAGTTCCAGGAATATAGTGTAGTATAGAAGCGTTCACTTGAGTCTCTGCGTGACGTTGGCGAGCGCGACTGCGAAAGCTTGGAGCGCTGAGAACGGGTACTGGAAGTCTAGTGTGTAGGCGTTACCGTCGATCCGGCCGAATTGCATCACCTGGGAAAGTTGGGAAATCAAATCAATCTTTTATACTTTCATGCTGTACATAAAGGTCTGGTAAGTGATAGCTTCAATATGAGCCCGGATGGGGCACTGTAATATTGGACATTTTGACACAGCGCCATCTAGCCCCAAACTAAGCAAAGCTTGTACTTTGGGAACCAGATTATTTGTAAATACACACTTATAATACTTTATAACACCCAGACACATTATTTTGTATTCGAATACAAAATGTATATTTGGGCGTGTTTTTGACTAACGGCTTCTAAGAATCTTGATTGCCAGAAATAAGCGACTTCTCCTTAAGCCGGAGTGCCTTTACCAACTCGGCCACGGTATCCATGTTCGACAGGTTGAAAATCTTGATTAGCTCATTTATCGATTAAAGCATCGAATTATTATTATTGATTATTAATGTTGATAAGACTTTTAATTTTCAATGAAATAATAGATACCTACTAAGTGTTGTTTAACACTATAAAAATTAAAAAGCGACTTCTGATGTGAAACATGCTCGAGAAGTCCTATCGTTTTTCACTTTGTCCTTGTCTTGAGATTATTATTATATAATACAGAAGTTATTGGCCTTGCCAACAGATGGCAGTCTCCTAAAACTCTGACCTGCTTCCCATGGTATTCAATCTGGAAGTTCTTAGCGGACTCCTGTGTGACCCTGCCTCCAAAGTCCAGCTGGTACACTTGGCTGTTCTCATTCCACATGGGTGCTTTGTTGTGCATCACGAGCTGCCTCCTCGCACGGCATTCGCCGGTCGCGGCGGGCGCGACCGCCGTATTTGGCACCCCACCCGCGCGAATCAACTGAAAATCGAGAACGAACTTATAAATCATGACAGGAAAGTTTAGCCTCGTCTTTGCACAAGCGGAGCGTTTGTGATTCTAGCAACGCGAGAGGCCGGCTTTATTCCTAAATCTATTGGACGAAGTCCGCTCTGCCATGCCTTGCATTTATCATTTTATATAGCTTTGCCTTTGATTTTTGTGTTTAAAGCAACTGAGCGGTATTATCGCTAGATGTGTTTAGGTGGAGGTTATTAAATAGCGACTGCCGTTGACTTTGCTCACGTGGTAAATACATCATTAAGTAGCTCATGGTTGTGCTATTTGTGGTTCAGCCGTGACGGCAGATTAGACCACAAACATTTGCATTCTAACAAACTTTCACTTTTGTATTTTTGCATAGAGGTAGTGTAAGCGGGTGGTCCACATAAGGGCGGAGCGTTAAGCGTCGCTTATAGCGGTCTGTCCGTCCACGCTCCGCTTTGTTCGACCACCGCTCCCAGCTTCGCTCAACGCTCCGCTTGTGCTTGGAAGAGGCTTTAAGCAAGTTTGCTTTTCAATTAAAAAAAAAACATTAATTCCTGTTAATTCAGTATTGAATATTTTGCTCTGTGCTGAATTGCATTTTGCTGAGAAAGTAAATTGGGAAAAATTCTGCGTTTTTAAGTTTTAACAATCCTAGACGAAAATCCTTGTAAAAATTGATGCTATGCTATGCATAAACGCTAATTTGCTTGTAGAAAGTGCGCTGGTAAGCTAAGTAATTGAAAAACAGTGGCTATTCGGCCGATCTACGGGCCATGCCAGTACCTTTGGGTTCAGGACGATCTTTTCCTGCTGCACATAAAAATACTTTAATATTCATCTTGACAAAAAATAATTAAGCCAAAATAGCCAAGCTTTTGAACTCAACTGAAGAAAAGTAAGAATAAATCCTACATAGCTAGTTACAAAAGTTGAAAGTTGTAAGATTTGATAAAAAGAAAATTAATCAATGCGTGCATTCAAAACTTGTACTTATTAATTTCCTTAATTTAAACAATTCTAAAGTAACATTAAACACTTCACAACGCTAGCCTGTTTGTTCCAAAGCGTCGAACAAAAACGGGAAAAGCAATTTACAATTTTATGGACATTATTTTACTTTTACACTGAAATCAACGTGAATTTATTGATAGATGTACTAGCTTCCTAGATTGAATAGATGATTAGATTGGTCTAACTGCTCTAACGCATACGTTAGAGCAGTTTAACCGAACGAGAAATCTGGTTTCTCGACTCTCGATATTGCACACGTTAGGCCTACAGATGTGTAACGGTCCTTAGACGAAACACCGATGCATCTACGTCCAAGTGAAAAAGTTCTAAAGGTCTGTAGGTAAATACCTTATTCCGTAGTTGCGCCTTTTGGAAGCTCTCGAGATCTCGGAAGTTCTTGCCGTTGACCTCGCTGTAGCCCGTGGAGTACTCGTCGTCAGAACTCTCAGATGGCTTCTTGTTCCTACGCCGGTTTAGTAGCGGCGAGTTCAGAAGTTGCCTGAGAAGAATATTTGGATTACTTATAGCTAGCTAGTATCGTAAAATCAAAAGCCATCTAAATACTATAAGCTTAGTCCAACAGAAACTCGTCTCGTTGAGTATAAGCTACGATATAATATGCTGATTGTACCCATCGATTTCTTTACGGTATAGGAAAAAAGGACAATTTATTGTCAGATAGTTTAAAATCTTATATTTCATGCTTTCTGCATTGCATCTTAAAATATAGCTATTGACAGATTTTTTTTGTCTAATCTCAACAACATTCGTAGTCTTAGTTGCGAGAACTCCTTGGCCTCTTGAGGCCTCCAAATACACTTTAACGACATTTATATATTACTAGCTAACGCCCGCGGCTTCGCCCGCGTGGACTACTATTTTGTTCATCCCATGGGAACCGTGCATTTTTTCGGGATAAAAGTAGCCTATGTCCTATTCCCAGTCATTATCTATCTACGTTTCAAATTTCAGTCAAATCGGTTCAGTGGTTGTCGAGTTATAGAGGAACAAACATACATCCAAACTTTCGCATTTATAATATTAGTGTGATAGTGTGATATAAATGTATTACCTTATAGGTGACGCTGAAGAATGCCTAGTCCGCTGTGGCTTCGGCGTCCTAGGCGCGGGGATGGCGGCAGGGCTGTCAGGCCGCGACCTAGCGGCCCTGGGAGAAGCCGGGGCGGAGCTAGTCTCACGGTCCGCGCGACCACGTCTTGTCGCGCGAGAAGCCAGCAGCCGTAACGCTAGTTGTTCGAGGGAACCTGTGTATGAACGAAATTTTAGAAAAAAAATGTGGTGGTAGATTCTAGGTTGAGTAATGTGACACGCTTTACATACACGCTCTTAAAATACCGTTGCCATTTTCCATGACAAAGGAGTAATGAGATCTACCTTTGTATTTTAACGTAAAAACCGTAAGATATCTCCAAAAATGAGATTGAAAACAACTACCTATTACTTTAGAGATATTCTACCATCATCTGTGGAAACATCGAAATAATGTTTAAATATTTAACGCGTGTAATATTACTCAAACTGGAGAACAACTACCATTTTAAAAGCTTTTATTTTTAGCTCACTACAGTTCAATTCTTTGGTCAAGTTGTTGTCAAGTTACAGTGAAAAATGAGTTATAAAGAGTACAGTAACTATACTCTGTCCATCCAGAATAGAGCATGTTTACTAACAAACGAAATCAGCTGTTTTTTAGGGTTATCACTACGAAATTATGCAGGCCTAACAGAATTCCAATGATTTCACATTGATTTCACACGTAAAATGACAAATGACGAATCTTCACTTCAATTTAATGAAAATCCAATTATTTCAATTCACAAAATCATCACTAAGTGGTCAAACAGGGAAGATTAAAATCACCAGAGATTTTTGACTTTGTAGCAGTGCCAACCATAACGAATCTCAGTTTTGAAGTCCTGGGAGGCAAACATTTTGTATTTTTTTAATACGATTCCGAATTAAGGATAGCACTCTCACCATACGTCATTCATAGAAAGAGCATTATTTTAATTTGGCCGGATTATCTTGGAACGAATGGAACATAAACTCAACAAAGAGCGAGTGTTGCTAGCAGGTTTCAGCTTACCCTATTTAGTGGTTTTAGAGCACATTCCCTTTATGTGAATGAATGAATCGTACTTAAACAACAAGGTCAAACAAAACTAAAAATCGAAGTCCTGGATCAAACGCAATGGCATCAAAAATCTATAATAAAACTACATGGTATTATCTTGATAGGTTATGCAGGTCCTAATTTGTTGCAGTCATGTTTTATAATGTTTGGTTCAATAAAATTGAATTAGGACAAATTACGTATACCCGTAATGCCGCAAACGAATCCGCAGGCAAGAGCTAACCTAAATAATAAAATGTTTTTTACCCCTTCATCAGCTGATTGAACTGTCAGTTGGTTTGTTAGTAAACATGCTCTATTCTGGATGGACAGAGTATAGGCAGTATAGTGGCAGTACGCATTAGAACATTATGGAGTTTTTATTTCTGGTATATTTTACTATGTTTTGTACGTATCGCTTAAGTAGCGCTTCTAAAAGCGTAGTGCATAGGGCAGGGCAAAGCAAAGAACACAGCAGCGTAAATTTTAGATTCATTAAAATGGTTAAATACTCTTATCACAAAGATATTGTGATTGAATTATTTAGTTGAACAATCCAAGCTTATAGATATGTATGAGGATCATCCTGTATAAACTGTATTCAAGAATGTGGCTTTCGGATTTCAGATGTGGTAAATAAAATGGAAAAGTTGGGGGGATCGAAGGTAATCTGGAATTCGAGCAGAGAGATGATACTTGAGAATCGGATGAGAATCTGATTAGATAAAGAGTATGGGTGGAGTAAAAAATTTTCATTTAGGTGAGAAAAGAACAGGAAGATAATGATGGATTCACGGAAAAAAACAGTCAAAAGTATTCTTGAACACGGTTACAGTGACCCGAGAGAGCGCAGTAAGTGAGAAGCATCTAATCATCTACTAACTATAATACTTGCTGTAGTCGGAGTCGCTATCTGTGGCGAGGCGGGGGGAGGGCGCGGGCGGCGGCGCGGGGGGAGGGGCGCGCGTCGCGCACGTCGTGCATACATACGCCCCGCCCACCGCCTCCGCGCCAATCGGTGCCGACAGCCGGCAGAGAGAACACGTCAGCCGCGGCGTCTCACTATCACTCTCCTTCCCCTTCACTTTCAACAGTCTCTTCAGTTTCGGGTTCTCAGCGACGGCTGCGGCCGCTAGCGGCATATCACTGGAATCTAGAGATCGAGACTTCCCGCAGCGGCGTAGAGATGGCGCTCGTTCCGCCGATTTAGCAGGCGGGGACGGGGGCGTGTGTGGCTGTCGACGTCTTCGTTGCCGTCGCGGATTAACCAACACCAATCGTCGAGGAGGTTCTCCTCTTAGAGCCGCGACCGTAACTTGCGCGTGTCTCGGATCCACCAGGTCTAGGTACCCGACGCTGCAGCTTCGCGTCATCGTGTCGAGAGATGGCGCCGCGCAAACTGGACTTATAGGAACCACGGTGGTCGTTCTCTGAACGCGCGCCGGCGGGGAACCTTCCTCGTCGATGTACCTCAGCTCATCCTTCCCACCCTCCGTCCTGGCGCATAGAGATTTCAGTATACGAGCGTTGACGTCGTACGAGTCGCGACCGCATATATTTTTCCTCAGTTTCGATAGACAGCTCGCGTCGGGGGTCGCCGCGTCGACTTTCTTCACGTACGGTTGGTCCACTAGGTTCTTGAGCGCTAGAGAATCAGATCGGACGGAGTAGTCGGCTCGTCCGTAGAAGTCGCCGCGACCGCCGCAAGCGACCGCTTGTGGTGAAGGACGTTCGAAGATTATGTCTGTGGGTGCGACCGCGTTTTTGGGCGACTGTAACGTTGGTAGTGAGGCTTCGCAGCGTAACGGGGATATAGCATGCCGGCCCGGGACGGGATTGGGCGCCGCTCTCGGCGTGAATTCACTACTAGCCTCCCCTGTATCTATATAAGGGAACTCTTCGTACGATTCCGCTCGGGCCAGAGCGGCTATGCTATGAGTTTCTTGATTCACAGGTAGCGGGGTCGGACGGTCGACCAGAGTCAGTTTCCGTTTCATTCTATCCACCGACACGTGAGAGGGTGATTCCGTGGCCGATTCCCCAGAATGAAACACATCTTCTTCGTCCTCCGAGAATATGTTAGGATTGAAATTAGGGTCGGGTCCTATAGGAAAGTCGTCCCGAAGTTCGGTGATCATGAGCGTCATCTGTCGCGGTTGAAGGTGTAAGAGAGAAGTTTTGTAGGTCACTTGTCCGAGATTCGCGGGAACGTTTTTGGCGAGTCCGTGCATTTTGAACTTTGTGCCCCAGATGTTAGAGGTCACTTCGACGAGCCGGGTATCCTGGAACAGATCTTGAATTATAAAAGGGCTCTGTAACGCATAAAACTCGATCCATCCGTTCAGGAGTTTTGGGGCCACAGACAGACACAGATACGCTCTACAAACTTATAACACCCCTCTTTTTCGTCAGGGATTAAAAATATTATGAATAACGAAGCTAAAACAGCTGCTAAAGATAAGATAAGATAACGTTTATTTGGCACACACACACAGGATATAGAACAGAAAAAGGTACACGGAGAAATATAGTTCATAATGTAATAAATATAATTCTAAACATGTTTTGTCAAATAAAAAAATACTCTCCAAAGCCTTGTTAAAATTACAGTCGGTTATGAATAATGGGGTAACTCTGGTGATGTTAGTGTGAGAAGACAGAAGTATATAGTAAATAAGCAAGCAAGCAAGTTCGTATGAGCCAGTGGCCAACTCTGGTGACGGAGTTTTTAAGCCGCCTGGCCTCCGTCATGGCTTAACGACTTAGAAGCCGGGACCGACAATTTAACGTGCCCTCCGCACGTATAGGTAAGGAAGAAATGAGAAGTAGTTAGTACCTCAGGTAAGCAGTCGATAGGCAGTCCCTCCAACGTATCTTCCCTTTCAGCTTGTCGCGCCTTGCGTCTTTCGCGAGCTTTTCGTCGTCGCTGCATTTTGGGCGACGCGGAGCAACCTTATGATAAATAAACAAAAAAATATTGAAATGGACTGTTTAGGATCTGTGGCACAGTGGGTGAAGGCCCGCCAGAGACGCAGGAGGTTACGGGATTCAATAAATGCAACACTTTGACATTAGTGGTAGGTAATACTAATAGAATGGCTTCTACGTTGATATTGTTCGACACGTGATAATTAAATAGTTTTTTACAGCAAAGTTAATTTGGAAACTCAATAAGATTTTTTTTTTAGGTAGGTAATGTAGGTTAGTTACTTTTTTAGGTAATGTAGGTTAGCACTCCCCTTATCACTACCCCGGCTACTATACCTTCTTCTCTCTCGGTGTCAGACGAGGAGGTGTCGATGTGCATCTGCGGGAGAAGCGGGGAGTGCGCGGGGAGCCCTTGGGGAGGACACTCCCCGCACACTCCCCTTATCACTACCCCGGCTACTATACCTTCTTCTCTCTCGGTGTAAAACGAAGAGGTGTCGAGAGGTAGGGAAGCGGCGGGCGAAGTGGGGAGTGCGCTGGGAGCCCTTGGGGGAGGATACTCCCCTTATCACTACCCCGGCTACTATACCTTCTTCTCTCTCTGTGTCAGACGAGGATGTGTCGATGTGCATCTGCGGGGTAGGGAAGCGGCGGGAGAAGCGGGGAGTGCGCGGGGAGCCCTTGGGGGAGGACACTCCCCGCACACTCCCCCTGGAACTCCCCGCGCTGCTGGAGGAGGCGGCGCCGCTGCTGCTGTCTTTGCCGTTGGTGCTTGAACTGGAGGTACTGCTTGTGATGGGCGCTTTTTCTGTGGACAAAGGGGAGTAAGTTCGCATGAGCAAGTGGCCAACTCTGGTGACGGAGTTTTTAGGCCTAAAGGCCTCCATCATGGCTTAACGGCTTAAAAGCCGGGATCGACAATTTATCGTGCCCTCCGAAGCACGGAAGCGCTCAGCTCGTAATACCACTTGCCACCCATCCAAATTGTGCCCGTGCACAACGCTGCTTAACTTCAACGATCAATTAAGAGTTAAGAGCAAGCTACGCCACGAGAACTTCAGACAAAGGGGAGTAAAAAACAGTATTTAAAGTTGGTCCATAATTTACCGGATACTGCAGATTTTATCTGTTTAAGCTGAGATTTGTATCACTATTTCCCTCTGATAGCCA
Source organism: Camptogramma bilineatum (assembly GCA_958496255.1). Taxonomy (NCBI): domain Eukaryota; kingdom Metazoa; phylum Arthropoda; class Insecta; order Lepidoptera; family Geometridae; genus Camptogramma; species Camptogramma bilineatum. The sequence continues at coordinate 12,502,864 of OY292458.1, forward strand.
AACCGTGTTGTGAGCCAAAATTTGTTCGATTGACCTTTTTTTTAGGTTCGATTCGATATGGACGATTGGTTTTTTGTTGTTAAGATCGAAATTACTTACTTACTAAAAAAATATTTCTTTGATTTGAGTCATAAATAACATAACACAAGTGAACAAGGAAGAACAAATTGCGTGCTCACTCGCACTACAGCGCACAAAAGTAAAACAATTGCACTGTGCGCATTACACGAGCCATTTGTTATTGCAGTAAGCGCGTGTGCTTGACGGGCAAACGCTTGGCAAACATGATTTACAACCCCGCCTGCAGCGAGATATAACGTTTACTATTAAACTAATATCACCTTCAGCTTGAGGATCGAAGATGACAAACTCCGGTCGTATCTTGCTCGTCCGTCGTCCCTTCAGTAAAGGTACAAGTCCTCCCAGGTGTTCCAAGTATAACGTGTAACACCCTTGTTCGTCGTCGCCGTGTCGTATCATGGTGCAGTGGAGACGACCGCCGGTGGGCGGTGGGCGCGACACGAAGCGACGGAGCTCGCTGCTTTCAGGGACGTTGCACTGTGAAAATGTATTAACTATAGTACACTTGTACGGTCCGCACACCCTGGATAAGGGATAGAAGTAGTCTAATATCAGTAAAACTCTGAGATAAATTTTAACTGATAAGTATATTGTTAGAAGATATTGATGAAATAATAATGAGACGCGAGGTATGATCGATTACCGTACGCGTACTGATTCGCTGCTTATGATTGCTGGCGTAAAGTGCTTAGATGACAGTAATTAAGTAGGACAGTGTACGTGCTCGTACAACACTGTAGCGATAGGTAGAGGTCGCGTCATGTAAAAAGAACGCTGGAAGAAAGTGGAGGGGGTGTGTTTTGTCTCATGTTTGCACATGGGTTACCTATTCGCAAACATGAGACAAACACACCCACCTCCACTTTCTTCCAGCGTTCTTTTTACATGACGCGAATTATATGTGGGAACGCTTGTGCCACACGCTTTTAATTATTCCCCGACGAAGAGGAGGGGTGTTAAAAGTTTGTAGTGTGTATCTGTGTCCGTCTGTGGCATCATAGCTCCTGAACGGATGAACCGATTTTGATGCGGTTTTTTTTGTTTGAAAATCGAGATGGTCCTTAGCTATAATTTGTGAAGCTATAATTTCTGATAGCTAGATCTGCGCCGGTCACCTTCTGTTCTATACACTACTAGATTAAGTACGATGGTCACATATCGTACGCGGATGGTATGTGCGAAAAAATAGTCACTGTAGCGACATCTAGCTCTCGCTAGATGAACTACATAAACATGCTACGCACTACAGATGGCGCCACACAATAACAGAATGTCTAGATCGCGCTAACGAAGTTTTCAGCGGCGATAGACATATCTAGGACCAACCAATAACAACTGTTGGCCGAAAGACCGCGGGCAAGTGGGCCAGATGGGCCGGCCCGTTGCAGAGAACCACCTACTCTGCCTATGGGGAACGATTCCACCCTGTTCCCCAAAGTCACAATATAGAGCCATCGAGAAGAAATGATACGCCAGTACCCAGGACCCAATCCCATCACTATCAAATAGTTACCCGGATAGTTATAGATAGTTGATCGTTGAAATTAAGCAGCGTTGTGCACGGTCACTCTTAGGATGGGTGACCTTAATTGGTATTACGAGCTAAGCGCTTCTGTGCTTCGAAGGGCACGTTAACTGTCGGTCCCGGCTTTTAAGTCGCTAAGCCATGACGGAGGCTTTTAGGCGACCTAAGAACTCCGTCCCCAGAGTTGGCCACTTCCTCATACGAACTTGCTTACTTACTTACTTAGGCCAACGGATCTTTGCATTCGTGAAGTTGGCCGTTTCGATGCGCAGTGCAACTTTTTCATACAAAATTTTCTACTGCGCAGCGAAAAGCCTAACTTCACGAATGCCTAGATCCGTTTGCCCTACTGTACCCAGGACCCAATCCCATCACTATCAAATAGTTACCCGGATAGTATGAGCGAACAGGTTAGCCAGCGCGGGCTGCAGCCGCGGGGGGAGGGGTAGTCGCGGGGCGAGGCGGGGGTGCAGCAGCGCCTGCGCGGCGCGCACTCGCGCCAACAGTTGCAGCGGGGCCACCGCGCGCCACACACGCGCCGTGCAGATCGCTCCGCCCACGCCGACGAACACGCGCCGCGCGGCGTGGCCCCAGGTTAGCGCTGTCACTGGAGCCTGGGAACATGAACACCCTGATATAGGCTAAGATACGGTAATAGAAATATATACAACAATGTTTAAATGACAGATACATACATCCATAAACTCACGCCTGTTTCCCATCATAGGGGTAGGCAGAGACCACAGATCGCCACTTGCTACGATAGACAATATGACAAATAATAATGTGCATTTACAAATCCCGCAACAAACACGGTATGGGGTCAAGCTTTCTTTTCGGTAATCCATCCGTCATCATATTAGTAACATTAAGAGTTACAAAAGTAAAAGATCCTGTTTGAATAACAGATAATAGACGGTTTCCTAGAGCTTAACCGTCTACCAAATGTTGCCATCACTTTTCATTGACATAAGAGTAACAAGAAAAAAAATATCTAAAACCTTGCTCAATTGACAAATTATGTTTAGTGGGGTTAGGGTTTATTCACCATCTCTGAATTAAATGCCGAATTCTGTCAGTTAAGAAAGTAGTATATTACCTGGTTGCAGGGTATGAGCACAGTATAGATTAGAATGCCAGTATCAGTGTAGAATTTCACAACGTTCTTGTAAGGCGGAGCATCTTCGGGTTCGCCTGCTTCTGAAAACCAAAAATATTTCGTCAGCAAAAAAAAAAAAAAAAAAACCGGTCAAGTGCGAGTCGAACTCGTACGCCGAGGGTTCCGTGCCTAGCCATGGTGCCAATTAAGCTGGTCCGCTTAATTGTATGAGCGCCCATACAACTCGGAGGACAATTTTAATTGGCGTCAACTATGTATGTATGGGAACACCCTTTAATTTTCAACTTTTTTAACTTTTTGGAATTTTTCCTTTATTTGTGCTATAAGACCTTGCTTTTTGCCAAATTTCGTTATTCTAGGTCAACGGGAACTACCATTTAGGTTTTCGACCCAAAACCTCTAGGGTACTTCCGGTTGACCTAGAATTGTCAATTTTGGTTACAAGCAAGGTCTTCCAGCACAAGTAAAGGAAAAATTCCGAAAAATAAAAAAAGTTGATAATTAAGGTAAGTTTTGGTACTCACAAGTTTTCACGAAAACCTAAATTTGCCTATATCTTTTTATAGTGTTGACTCAGGACCTTGATTTTTATACTCACAGTAGGGACTATAGACCTTAGTATATGGTATAAATTTCAACTTGCTAGCTCTACCCGTTCCTGAGATAATCGATGGTGACACACGGACAGACGGACAGACAGACGGACAGACGGACAGACGGACAGACGGACAGACGGACAAGAAAGTGATCTTATAAGGGTTCCTTTTTTTACCTTTTAAGGTACGGAACCCTAAAAAACATGAGAAATTATATATGGTACCTACTAGCGAACGCCCGCGGCTTCGCCCGCGTGGATTACTATTTTTTATCCCACGGGAACCATACATTTTCATAAAAAGTAGCCTATGTGCTATTCCAGAATCTAAACTGTCTACATTCTAAATTTAATCAAAATCAGTTTAGTAGTTATGGTGATACGTGGTAACAAATATTCACACACACACACGGACTTTCGCCTTTATAATATTAGTAGGATTCACAAAGTCTCAAATTAGGATACCTACACTTTATTAAAAATTTAAAACCGTAAATTCTATTAGAATAATAAAAGGCTAGGTAAGTCTATCTTTTAGTTGGACTGCATCTGAATTTAAATGAAGTCTAATCAGTTCGTCGCTAGTGAAAGGCAAATACAGAGTTGAAACATCTCTACACTAAAATAATTAATTAAACGCTGTGCAAGACGCTTCAAAGCTTGAAAACATAAATGCAAAGTTACTGAACTTCGAAGGTAATACGAAAGGCACGTAATGGACGTAAAGTATGGCGTTTAATTTACCAAATTAACACGATATCTCAGCTTAATTTACTTCGCTTTTGTAAATTATCCTGAATCCCAGGAGCTTTTATTTAGGACTGGACTGTATTAGACAGCGTTTTCTTCGACTTTCGGCCTTTAGACATCGACAATCGATACATCGGGCAAATTAACGTAGCTTCATCTTGTATTGGTGAAAACTTAGCCCAGAACATTTCACAAACTTATGCTGGACCACGAAAGTTGGACTGATATATCGTTTTAAGTTTCTAATAGAGTTGTTCCGGCACCAATAGCTTTCTAAACTTATACGGTAGGTACTTTTTTGGTAGCATATTCTGTGGTGAATTAAATTGTTATAATATTGATAGCATTTTATTACATCAATCATTAAAATTATGTATTTAATATTGAATCAACTTTAGCATTCTTCTTAATCCATTAAGGGTGGATTCTAAGTCTCAAAAGAATAGCATAAAATGGTCCATTGTTATGAGAGACGGAAAAAATTATCTGTTTATTCCCCGCGGGTAAGTTGGAGTATCTTTTAAGTAGATATTCTATTATTTAATTATAATTATAATAATAAAATAACTGAGTTGGAGCATTATTCTTGATCACTTTGATCGTTGATCGAGAAGTCGAAATCGAGAGTTTGCATTTTAGAGTTGCTTAAACATTTATGATAGCACTAGCTGCTGCCTGCGGCTTCGCTGTGTGGTACCCGGATAAAAAGTAGCCTATGTTACTCTCCAGCCCTCCAACTATCTCCACACAAAAAAACACATCAATCCGTAGCTCTGTTTTGACGTATAAGCAGGACAAATAAACAAACAAAAAAACACACTTTCACATTTATTATATGGGTACGGATTCAAAGGTTCTTTGGTAGTAAGTATAGTTCAATCATAATCCTTTAATGTTGACAGTGCCATTAAATAATATGATCAAAGCCAGCCATAACATCCATAGCACGATCTCAACTTTACGAGTTCTTGTTACTTCGCACGTTCCATCCATATCGTTAATGTTTTCTATCATATAAAATGTATATCCGCCGTAGCCAGGGCCCTTAATTCTTTAAACCTCGTTTTGCTTCTTTACACATAAAATAGAACGCTATACTTTATTAATGAAAGCATAGATACATAATAATATACAAATGTAATAGTGTGAGACGCGACCGCGAGGAGTAACCTTGCCGCAACTCTCTCCTTACCCAGATGAAGATTCTCCGGATGAATCTAAACATTGTCGGCATCTAAATCGACGAAATTTTTACAAGAGTAATTCCCGTGTGTTAAATAATGTCTAGCATAGGTACGGTCTATTCTATCAGCACTACCAACAGCCTTTTAAAAGGCTGACGCTGACGTGTGTACTTTATGTGTAGGGAACACATGAAGTACACACGTCAGCGTTGACGCCTGTATTCTATAAATAATGTGCAAATTGACGAGAGACGAAAACAAAATTCAGTAAGAAACTGGACTAGGTTGTGGTCTTATTTGTATGTATGTTCATTTGCTGCGTTCTTAATAAAAAAAAAAGAATGAAAGAAGGAAAGAAGAAATTGACTATATCCCCATCCATTTCCATGACTTTTGTTTTATACCCCATTGTCTTTAATCTTCAGGCATTCAGGATCCTTTGAGGATGTAATCAGAGGCACGTTGAAATACATTATACCTCGTTGCTTCATTATTCATATATGAATTTATACACTGTAGTATCCTTATCTACTTGGTAACTCCGCACAATTTTTAAAGATTTTTTAAACAATTACAAAAACGTATTTCCGGTCTACTCCACCCTAGCACGCCATCTTGTCTTTTGCTCATTCCTTTTTTGTGCGCGGTAACTTTCGCACGCGCGCTTCAAACAAAGTGCGCAGTCTTTATTTAATCAAAATAAAATAAGAAAAATCGAAGAAAGTGAAGTATAACAACAAAAGTGAAAGTGTTAAATAAAAATCCCCGATGGATTCGTCGTCGAATGATAAAGGTTAGTAAAGTGTTTACTAATTCTTCGTATTTTTCCTACAAAGTGAGTTAATAACTTTGACAGAGTCCATTACTAAACGGACATCTTGAGTTGACTGCGAGTCTTCTTAGCAGACAATTTGTACAATCTGAAACAGATGTAACGATCCCCTGCAAAATCATATATTATACCTAGGTACTTTGGTACTAAACTGGCATCCGGGTCGACTGCGAGCCTTCAAAGATGACCTAAACAGAAAATTCGTACAATCTAAAGAGATGTAACGATTCTCTGCCAAATCATGATAATTAAGTACTTTGTTACTACACGGGCATCTGGGTTGACTGCGAGTCTTCAAAGATGACCTAAGCAGAAAATGCTTACAATCTGAAACAGATGTAACGCTCCTCTGCGAAATCATATAAGTAGGTACTTTAGTACTAAACTGGCATCTGAGTTGACTGCGAGTCTTCAAAGATGGCCTAAAGAGAAAATTCGTACAATCTAAAACAGATGTAACGATTCTCTATTAAATCATATAAGTACTTTGGTACTACACGGGCATCTGGGTTGACTGTGAGTCTTCAAAGATGACCCATGCAGAAAATTCGTACAATCTAAAATAGATGTAACGATCCTCTGCGAAATAAATCATATAGCTACTTTGTTACTAAACTGGCATCTGGATTGACTGCGAGTCTTCAAAGATGATTTCATTTCATTTCATTTCACAGAAAATTCGTTCATTCTAAAACAGATGTAACGATCATCTGCGAATCATATACCTACTTTCGTACCAAACTAGCATTGGGGTCAATGACCTAAACATAAAAATCGTACAATCTGAAACAGATGTAACGATCCTATGCAAAATCATAAACTTTACAAAATGTAAGGGTTTATTTTATTTTATTTCTTCAACTACCCTCAATTTCATATCTTCATAATCTAAATTGCAAATTGCAATTCTAGATAACGGAGATCATGGTGAAGCATATTATGCAATTCCCGAGTCAATTCCTACCGAACTAGAAGATGCAGTAGGTACCGGAATGAAATGATGATCTTTACCTCAATGAAAATTCGTTTGCATCCAGTCTACAGGATGATCTCACGGCTAGTATAACACCTAGACGATTCACCTGACTAGGACGAAATATCATCATCATCATTGTCAGCTTGCAGTGACCCAATGCTGGGCATACGCCTCCTTTATCCTATACCTACCCCTAATCATAAAAATATAGGTACCTACTCGATAATTTATCGAAACATGGCTTTCCTTCTTCTTCTTCTTCAAGGAATGTCGAGGAAAAATTAATATAAATTGCGGAAGGAATACTGTCGACAGTCTACTACCAGACAATTGTCGGCTCCTTTAGCCATGGTTCCTAATCGTGATAAGACTCTCATGGCATCGCAACAGCTGGTTTCAGTCATTACTGCCATCAACCGAGCCATACATGTGTTATATCAAGCATTTTAGCAATGGGTGTCAGTTGCTATGTGACTCACACTAGGTACTTATCAACACTAAGTCTATGTCTAATCTGTAAGCCCAACTCGTGTTTTAAATAAATAAATACAAAGTCTGATTTAGCTGATTTCATACAGTTTTTACAAATCGTTCTCACACAATACATGGTATTTATGTGAATTGAAACGGAACGAATCGTTGTTTGGCTCAACGCTAGCCTCACAACAGCTTCAGTGCCCTGCAACAGGTCTTCTTATCAGGTCACCTCTCCGGTATCTGTCAAACAGGGGGGGCGGGTGCGGCGAGGAGACCTCAGGTGTCCGCCTACCTTACACAGCGTCAGCGCAACAGCTGCAGAAGCTCAGATCAAATCAGATCAGTTACAAATCGCGTGCCCCGGTGCAGATTCACCACTAGCAGCACACGCGGGTAGACTTACCCTTTTTACGATAGTAAACGAACAATACAATTTTGTATTCTATTATAGATAAAACCAGGCTTTACCTACTATACTATTTCAATCCACTGTAAATCAGTCCATAATACCTCAGAATAACTTTTCAGAAGTTGAAAACTTAATTATGCAGGTGGCCATTAATAAGTTAAAATAATGCAAAGTTCCAAAGACTTGTTTATTCCCAAGATATTGTTGCGGAATCAGATATTTCTCACTCTTGAACCTAACGGTGATAAAACGTTTCATATTGAATTTGAAAACTTTAAACAAGTTAGTTCGAAACAAGCATTTTAAAATAGAGTATTACTAAAATGTGTGTAACCTAATCACCATCGACCTGAATGATGCTTATTTTGTTTTGCCAGTTCGGCACTTTGATCTCAGGGTACCTACTAAAAATTAATAATTCAGTATTGTATTATAAATGTTGCTTAATAAATGCCTTACCATTTAGTTTAACATCAACTACGATAAGCGTAGCTTAACACTTCAACAATCCTACAAATAGTTTTATTGGATTTATTTATTTGGGATTTATTTATAAAAAATTACAATACAGATTTTAGTCTAGGTCTTCCCTCTGATTAATGTTCTAAGAGTGCACAGGTGGTCACAAAGTTTATAAAACTACCATCCACCATATTCGTAAAATCGCCAAACGAGGCATTTTGATCGCCGCTTGCCCAGTGGTCAAGTACGCCTTGATCAGGTTAGGGTGCTGTCTGTGCAAAAGTGCCTCACAAAAAGCAAACCTTAAAATTAGGTACTACTCACTTAGAGTTTTGAAGTCTGGGCCCTTTATAGTTTTACTTCGTATTGATAACACACCAACTACGATCACTTATGTTAACCTTAGAGGATGTATACAATACCCCTCACCTTAATGACTTACTCCGGCCACTTAAGAAGTTGTGTCAGTAGTGCGGCCTTTGGATATTCACGTCATAATGTGAATACACAGCAAAACCACGTTGATACCACCCCCAGAATAATAAATCCGGACACTGAGTGTTCCCTGTTCGATGAGGTTTTCACAATATTTTGGGCAACCACATTTAGATCTGTTCACGTCACGAGATAACGCTAAGACCCATTTCATGGAAACGAGACCCTGACGCAGAAACCATTGACACATTTACCTTAATTTGACATGCCAATTATTTTTACTTTTTCACCATTTCCTTTTAGCATAAAAAGCCTCAAGAAAACTACTAAGGATCAGGCATAAAGAATACTAGTGTATCCTTACTGGCCATCTCAACCATGGTTCCTACTCTTACAGAAACTATAGTCTCAGACGTTATCTAATTAACTACCAATAAAAACCTCTATTTTAACGATCGTTATCCGGTACACAAGTAAGTACCTTATTCTGGTGGTAGCAAAGCTCTGCGGATATCGTTTATCGACAAATCATCGACAAATGTTGTCATCACTCTCTGACAGTACGATTAAGCAATAAAACACTTCACCCAGTTATAGTGGGACCATTGTATTGCAATTGCAACGAAATCAACTGGATGCATTTGCAAGACATCAGTGTTTACATTTCTAACAACTTCGTTTAATGTCAGCTTAATACCGTATGCGCATGCATAAGGTACCTAGTCTGAATTCTCATCGTTCTATTCTATTCTACCTTAACTATACCTAATTACCTATCAGTCCTAATAGGAAATAATATTGTATTAGACCAGTGTGTAAAGCAGTTACATAAAGGTGCATGATATAAATTGAACTCTATAATGCCCAAATACCTGGGAGCCTCAATTTATTGGCACTCAATCTTATTTAGATGATCTCGAAATAATAATCACAAAAAACTTATCTTATCAATTAAAAATTTAAATACACGTTATCTCTCTAGCTTTCTATCGCTCACAGGGTTCCCTTATTATGGGTGCAAAACATCGTAATCTCCGAGCATAAGGATTCTGAATACTGATGTTATGTTGTTTTCATGATGATCTCTATCAACCAATATTATTTCTGTCATGTTTTAAGGAGAATACAAATATATGCCCAGCTCCAGACCTGTAGCTGAACATTTTCTAAGACTATATTTCTAAAACAAAATAATAAACAAAACTGTTAATGCAAAAGCGCCCACATTGAGCGGCTGCAACGCAGCCTATCAGCAGTTGTATTGAATATAAGTACTACTGCCCATAACACGCACCACGCGGCTAACAACATGCGCAAGATGCGGTTGGACTAGCTCGTCCAACGAATTTTCCAGGTCTTAACAGTACTTAACTTAATTATACTGATCAAAAGTGAATTCGCCTAAACTGTCTGTTTATTGTTACAAACTTAATAGGCCTACCTACTTTAATTGTTGTTTGATTTATTGTGATCAAAATAATTTAAGTCGATACAGTAGGTAATAATTACGGGAAAAATGTCCTAAAATGTTATATTACTTTAAAATCCATAATTATTAAAATTATGCCTTTAATTTCAAAACTTTCGGCTCTTAACATCTACAGTGTATAAATTCATATATGAATAATGAAGCAACGAGGTATAATATATGATCAAACGAACTTCCAAGTGAAGTTCGATCATTATTATATGAGTTGCTTCATTAGAATATATGAAACCCTCCCACCCTTATAATAGCAAGTAAATATTAAATATTACCAATATTTAATATATTTTCCCATATAATAGAAAGTTTTGTAAACATACAAGATAATTACTACTCTAAAAAATGAGCAAAAGACAAGATGGCGTGCTAGGGTGGAGTAGACCGGAAATACGTTTTTGTAATTGTTTAAAAAATCTTTAAAAATTGTGCGGAGTTACCAAGTAGATAAGGATACTACAGTGTATAAATTCATATATTCTAATGAAGCAACTCATATAATAATGATCGAACTTCACTTGGAAGTTCGTTTGATCATATATTATTGTCAAATGCCCACGTTCCTTAGTTAAGGAACATGTCGATGACACATTGTGAGACAATAGACTTTTACGCCTGCTATCAAAGAAAAGCGGACCTCACGATTTCCTCGCTAACAAATCAACATTTAATGATCCCAACATTTTAGTTTGATATCTCTGAGTCTGGACGTACGCTATAAACTTTACTGTGCCGTAAACTCGGTTAGATTGAAAAGGGACCACTCTTACCAAGGATTGTATAGAATTCTCACACAATGGTATATTTAGCGAGTCCACCTTTTCATGGAAACCGCCTCGTCATAATGTCATTAGGTGGTTGCTTACGAGGTTTTTAAGACCAGTTTTGAATAGATTTCTAATAGAAACACAGTAGAAGTTTAACTGTCTAGTGGCATTCATAACTGACAAGTTCAGTGTGATATTTTACCAAGCTGCAAAGCCGTTAAGTTATGACATTGACCTTTGGACAGCTCTAACACTCTATCTCAACAGAAACTTGCACTTAGCTGTAGGTAGGTATATTGTATGACATTGGTTTAGAGTTGTTTTATTTCAACCTAAAAAATTATCGAAATTCCAAACTGCCAGCGAGGTTCCTACATAAAATATAGCCTATGTTCATCCTGAAAGTTCATTCTAAATACTGGTGACAGACTTTGAAATCGGATTAGTAGTTTCGGAGATTACAAACAAACTTTACCTTTTTATAATATTAGTATGAATAATGTTCAGTTTGGAAGTGTTTAGTAATTAAGATGGTTTTAGGAAATATTTCACCTGGATTTTGGTCTAATATAACTGATCAAAGTGTATATCTTATTAATCAACCACCCGCGACGACACATTAACTTAGTTGGTCGCAAAAGGCAAAAATAGGCAGTCTCTGGTTGTCTTTCTTAATTTAGCCCTGAAATTCAGCTCGTAAGGGGCGGTTGCCTGTAATTTGAAAGATTATAATTTCACGAGAAATTGCAAACGATCCATCAGCCTACGATATTTTCCTTATTGATAAAGCTTTTCCAAACAATTTTTTCATTTCAAAGGTCCCTAAAAGGAGTCGTGAATTCATCGGAGATTCAATTCTGTTCGGATTACATTCTATATTTGAACACAATACTGTAATAAGGATAGGATAATCTTAATGAAGCTTGAAAATAATTGTATATAATCCTTACTATAATCTATACCTTACACCAATATAAGTACATATAAAGCGAAAGAGTTTGTTTATTTGTTTGTTTGAACGCGCTAATCCCACGAATATTCCATTCTGATTTGAAAAATTATTTCTGCATTTGATAGCTAAACTCTTGAGGAAGGTTCTGGTTTAACCTTCTAACGCGGCGAGGGCGCTGCGCTGCTAGTATTATTATAAAATGCGAAAGTAACTCCTGCCTGTTACGCTTTTACGGATTAACGGCTTGACGGGTTTTCATAAAATTTGGTTTAGTCATAGTTTGAACCCTGAGGAAGGACATAGGCTGCTTTTTACCCCGAAAAATTCCAATTTTCGCGATAAAAGATTCCCGCGCGGGCAAAGCCGAAGGCGATATCTAGTTTAGAATCAAGACAGTATATTTCTCTGAAACATTATCTTAATCTCAAAGTCTGTAAAAAGTGTGACATTATGGATTGCACCGCCTTTCTTGCAAAACGATTGTTAAGAAATGGCTTCTTGGTCTCTCGTATGGTGAAGTAGAAGACTTAATATAGATATTACTCCGCGCAACTTAAACTTAAACAAACCTTAAACACGTACTCACATCAACCACACACAAACATACACACACAACTCCCACACACACATACACGCACACACACACTCACACACACACACATACACAAACACAAATACTCACTCACAAACATTATTTCTCACATAAACACATAAAAGCATGCACACAGACCATTCTTTGCCAATCGTAGATTTTATTACTTACTTATGTATTTTAGTATTAATATCATCATAGCCAAACACTTTTCCTGTAGTAGAAATCGTCAAGAAAATATTTTTAAAGGTAACTCGAGCTCCAGAGACCCGAGATACAGGCTTCTATGCCTAGCTTGGGCCTCACCGAAACTGTTAACTAGTGTAAGATAATTTTGGCAATAAATATTCTTTATTCTTATTCTTATCTTATAGAACAATCTATTAGAACAGAATAGAAAAAGTTTTATTTTCGCCACCACGATACATACAAGGATACATTATTATGGCTCAAACTCACGTTGGGTCAGCCTAGGCGAGCGCGAGCGAGAAGGCGAATCGATGCAAGGCGAGAGTGATAGAGAGGTAATGCGAGCCTGGGCCAGCGTGTATTTGAGCCTTTAGGGAGTGTCCACATTGCGTTTTTTGTAGCGCGTTTGTATCGATACAAACGCGTTGCGAACGCGATGCGAACGCGCAGCTCAAAAACGCGCTGCAGAAAACGCAATGTGTACACTCCCGGTTTGCGTTTGTATCGATACAAACGCGATGCGAACGCGCGTTTGTATCGATACAAACGCGGTTCGAACGCGCGTTTGTATCGATACAAACGCGCGTTCGCATCGCGTTTTTATGGATACAAACGTGTTTAAGCAGGGTTTGCTTTTGTACTTTGCTTTTTTGTATGCTCCTTTGTCTGCTAGTTTGTATGCTAGTTTGTATGCTAGTTTGTCTGCTAGTTTGTCGGCTAGTTTGTTTGCTAATTTGCTTATTTGCTCTAAGTTTTTCATTTGTTTCGGGACACTTTCTTCGGGACACTTTTACTTTTGCTTCGGGACAATTGCTAAGGGACACTTTTGCTTGGGGACACTTGCTTCGGGACACTTTTTGCTTCGGGACACTTTTGCTTCGGGACACTTTTTCTTCGGGACACTTTTGCTTCGGGACACTTTTGCTTCGGGACACTTTTTGCTTCGGGACACTTTTTGCTTCGGGACACTTTTTCTTCGGGACACTTTTTCTTCGGGACACTTTTGCTTCGGGACACTATTGCTTCGGGACACTTTTGTTTGGGGACACTTTTGCTTGGGGACACTTTTGCTTCGGGACACTTTTGCTTCGGGACACTTTTGTTTGGGGACACTTTTGCTTGGGGACACTTTTGCTTCGGGACACATTTTCTTCGGGACACTTTTGCTTCGGGACACTTTTTGCTTCGGGACACTTTTTGCTTCGGGACACTTTCTTCGGGACACTTTTGCTTCGGGACACTTTTGCTTCGGGACACATTTGCTTCGGGACACTTTTGCTTCGGGACACTTTTGTTTGGGGACACTTTTGCTTGGGGACACTTTTGCTTCGGGACACTTTTGCTAAGGCACACTTTTGCTTGGGGACACTTTTGCTTCGGGACACTTTTGCTAAGGGACACTTTTGCTAAGGGACACTTTTGCTTCGGGACACTTTTGCTTCGGGACACTTTTGCTTCGGGACACTTTTTCTTCGGGACACTTTTTCTTCGGGACACTTTTGCTTCGGGACACTTTTGCTTGGGGACACTTTTGCTTCGGGACACTTTTGCTTCGGGACACTTTTGCTTCGGGACACTTTTTCTTCGAGACACTTTTGCTTCGGGACACTTGCTTGGGGACACTTTTGCTTCGGGACACTTTTTCTTCGGGACACTTTTGCTTCGGGACACTTTTTGCTTCGGGACACTTTTTCTTCGGGACACTTTTTCTTCGGGACACTTTTGCTTCGGGACACTTTTGCTTCGGGACACTTTTGCTTCGGGACACTTTTGCTTGGGGACACTTTTGCTTCGGGACACTTTTGCTTCGGGACACTTTTTGCTTCGGGACACTTTTTCTTCGGGACACTTTTTCTTCGGGACACTTTTGCTTCGGGACACTTTTGCTTCGGGACACTTTTGCTTCGGGACACTTTTGCTTGGGGACACTTTTGCTTCGGGACACTTTTGCTTCGGGACACTTTTTGCTTCGGGACACTTTTTCTTCGGGACACTTTTGCTTCGGGACACTTTTGCTTCGGGACACTTTTGCTTCGGGACACTTTTTCTTCGGGACACTTGCTTTGGGACACTTTTGCTTGGGGACACTTTTGCTAAGGGACACTTTTGCTTGGGGACACTTTTGCTTCGGGACACTTTGCTAAGGGACTTTTGATAAGGGACAAACTAGCATACAAACTAGCAGACAAACATCAGACAAACTAGCAGGCAAACTAGCAATCAAACTAGTAAACTACGAACGCGATGCGAACGCGCGTTTGTATCGATACAAACGCAATGCGAACGCGCGTTTGTATCGATACAAACGCGATGCGAACGCGCGTTTGTATCGATACAAACGCGCGTTTGTATCGATACAAACGCGCGTTCGCAACGCGTAGCAAAAACGCGCTTCAGAAAACGCAATGTGGACACTCCCTTAGGATTACATCTCTGGACTGGCCACACAGATCACATAGTAGGTCTACTTTCTGCGGTGTTTGTAGATGTGTGTGCAAATTGCAATATCTTATATTCCCATCCAGGACAATAATTTGTGTAATGTTCATACAACATGGATGTTTGTTCTTTGTCTGGCTGCGTGTTGTTAAGTATTTTAAGCGTGTAATCAAAGTAGATTAATAAATTATGTATTCTATTAGTTACTGCTGGTGCCTGGTTCACAGTACATAAACTCGCTTAGGATGGTGTGGAATAGCAATATTTCTTAATTTTTAAGATTATTGTTTGAAAGACGATTTAAGTACTTATACCTAAGTAATAAAAGAATGAATATTAAAACGTCTTCTAAAAAAAAGCAATAAAAGAATGATACCTGTTGTGCTGACCAAGCATAAAAGCGGGATAAGGGGAGTTGATGATCTCTTGTTGATGAATTCTTCTTTTTAACCCCCGTCGAAAATGAGGGGTATTATAAGTTTGTAGTGTGTCATCTGTATGTCTGTCTGTGGCATCATGGCTCCTGAATCGATTTAATATATTATTTTTTTGTTTGAAAGGTGTCTTTGCCGAGTGTTCTTAGCTTTGTTTCATGAAAATCTGTTCAGCCTTTTGAAGATCATCAGCTCTTTTCTAGATGATGAAGAGTATTGTAAACACTATAAACGGGATATTTACCATGATTTTTACTATAATGTTTACAACCATGATAGTTTAAAAAGTTTGATGAAGAGTATGTCAGGCGGAGGTTTCTCATTAAATTTTTGATTTAAGTAATAGGCAATATGCGTCTGATTCAAAAGCGGGTTAAACGTATTTTTCTATGAACATTATGGCTTTAGAATTATGTGTGTGTAATTATTTTTTAATATTATTTCATTTTCGCTTAGAAATTAATAATTAAAAAGTGCAAAAATATAGTGGGAATTTCATAAGACTTGAAACGCAACGCTATTTGTCACGTATGCTGTGACGTCACACTCCTTCAAACTCGACAGAAAGTTTTTTTTTTCTACCTACAAGCGCGTGTAATTTTGGTGACTTGTGACGTCACGTCCGTTTCAAGTGCATGAAAATGTTGATAAATTTTAAAAATTGTTTTTGTTACAAAATTTTAGTTTTTCGGCGCTGGAATTTTTGTTACGGTTATTTAACGATATAACCTATCGTTTAAAACCATAAAAAAAATTGATGCATATTGCCTATTGTGTTTATCTCGATAAACTTACCAGCGACCATAGTTCCAGCTACCGCCAACAGTTCCCTCGAATTAGCCCACTCCATAGCCAACGTTTCTCCTCTCATGCCCGTCACCACCCTAAAATAAAACCATAATCTTATGGCCGTTTTATAATTTACCGGAGTAAGTGTTTGTTGTAGTGATCGGTCTAAAAAGGCTGCTTTAGCTGAATCTTCTTATGAATTGTATTATAATGCCGTCTCTTTTCATAGACATGAGTGACAAGAAAAAACATAATACGGATCATACTATGAGTCATAAAAGGAATTGCGTTAGTTTTAGCCTCCCTGTTCCTCCCAACATCCACACTGACCTCTCCACTATGCAGATTAGGGACGATGACAATACGCTTCTCGACACTGACTTTACATTTACATTAGTGTGACATTGAGAATAATCTCTAAATCACCGCTGACGAAATAAGTGGAGTCACTAGCAATCATAAATCTCACTCTGAATTCAGGAGAATATTTACGATTGAGCTTGTGTCTAAAATTTCAGCCCCTCGATTCAGCTAACAAACTTTTTCTCAACCAAAGCAAAACGTCAACTATTTAGTTTTTTTTTTCATAATCTACTAATGACCAATGTTATGTTGACGTTTTCAAACAAATTACCAATGAGGTTTTGCAAATTACTGACATTTTGGAGAACGAAATAAAACGAAGTGGTAATGATACCGGAATGGTTGACGTTGTAAATAAGAATAAATGGGGCCCAAAAAGAGACAAACAAAGATTCAAGTGAGTTAAATAAAAGCTTTTAAAGAATCAAAAAGTACATATTTTTATTTACAGAAACTAAACTACTACCTACATATTTACATAAAAGTATAAAATACAAAAAGAACCAGTTGAGCCACCTAACCACCTAAGGATCGTTGGAAACGATCTATTTTGAAAACGCGATGGGCCCCGGTACCCCACGGACCCAGGGTCTCAACCCCAAAAGGTTCAAATATATAAACCCTATCAAGATCAAAAAGTGTACCTGACAGGGCTAACGTCGTCGTGTCCCGTGAGCAACACGATCTCTCCGTTGGCGAGTGCGACGGCGAGCACGTGGTTCGCATTGCTTTCCACATCATCTCCTTCCTCCATCTTGAACTTCTCGCATGACCACGCCATTGATGTTATGCCGCATTCGTCCACCAATTGCACCTGAGGTAAAAGTTTCACTAATATTCTGAAGTGATCTTCCATACCTACTCATAAACATAATTTTACTTGATCAATTTATTAGATGAATTGAGTGTGGGATAAGGGCAGGAGAATGATGATGATGATGAATTTATTAGATGAATCTGATTAGGTCTGTCTCATAAACAACTTTCGATTTGGCTGCGCATGTTTTTTTCTGGTCAATCTCGTATCAATGCGAATAGAAGGCAATTTGTGCCTAAAATGTGCCAAAAGTAAATGAAAAGACATGTACCGAATATGTACCTATTATCGATTCTTAAAAGTATTGACATTTTCCATTGGTGGGCTAAACTTAATTTGTCAGCTCCGAATGTAGGCACTGCTAAAAATAGGGCTACATGTTTCAGACTCCCAAATTGAGTTTCATTAGGGATAGTGTAAGCGAAATCCAAATCAACAAACTGGGTTAAACATCGTTTCGGAGTATAGGGGTCCTTTGATTCACAATATGAGGGACTTTGGGTTTTTGGTGGACTTTTTAGCACAAAACAGTTTTGCTGTCGTATCTCCTGAGAAGACGCTTTAAACGCTTTAAAGTTGGAATATTACAAAAAAATGTCGATGTTTGAATCTTCCAAATGATGAGTTGAGAAACTCGGATTTGGAAGAGTGGCTCGTAATTCAGAGTTTCCACATAGACGTAAATAGTGCCTCACACGACAAATCATTACCTACTCAATTTTTGTAAAAAACTGTCAATTTCGCTTGCACTTCTACTCAAGTCTGAGTGAGGACTCCGAAATCCGAATACGAGCCGTAGTGACCAAACAAAGCCAGTTTGAGTGTGGGTGGATCTCCTACTCACGGCACGAACCATCTCACTTATTTTATTTTTCTGATTGTGTCTTCTGCAGCTGCCTTTGTTTTAGTTGATAATACTAATTGTAAGGATTTGTTAACATCTACACTTGCACTGTAACAAATACATGTTTTTTTTTTTCATTTTCTTTCTTTCACTTCATGCAATCTGTACCCCATCCAGAAGGACCTGATTCAGACCATCGATCGTAAAATTGAATTTGCCCATTGGGAAAAACATAAACAAAACCATACTTAGAACCTTAGAGATAGATAGATAGATAACACTTTATTTTTTACCACAAAGAAACTTTAGTTAAAATTATCTAAACATAGTTAAAAACAATTGGCGGCCTTATCGCTTAAAGCGATCTCTTCCAGGCAACCTTAATATTATATAAGAAGACAGCTGCGGGCAATACGTATCAAATCTATGTTATTATCGACTCGATTGTACTTATTAGTAAAACTGATAGAGAGCGAATATCTTCCTAGCCATTTCGGTACCCATTTTGATTCGGCATCGATGTTAGCTTAGGATGAAATGAGCTGACTCGCACCAGCTACTTATCGATTTATGTACGATCTAATTGGACTATTGAAGTTAATTTTAATGGGTATTGGACCAGAAAATTATCATCCATTATTCCGCTACTAACGCTCTTTACTGTGAATATTATCATTAAGTAAACCTATTCAATAAAAGAGCCTAGACACGAATGGATTCAATAGAACAGAATATTAATTTTGAACGAACTAACGGGACTTTATCGCGTTATTACCTTTGTTTATTATTTCCCGACGTTTCGAGTGCGTTACAGCTCTCGTGGTCACGGGTAGACTGATGTACTGGAGTCACCGTCGCTAATAAATACGTCGGGAAATAATAAACAAAGGTAATAACGCGATAAAGTCCCGTTAGTTCGTTTAAATTACCTATGTCTACAGATCGCGAAAGTTTAAAATGTGCTATTAAGTAATTTTGAAATAGTAAAAGTACATAGGCACACAAAGATAGCACGGAAGAAGTATGTAGGTACCTACTTAACATAGAAAGTAACGGAATAATCGAAAACAAGACAAATCATGAAACCAGTAAGTATTGAAACTAGCAGAAACTATAGTGTGTGATGAACCTTCCCTAATATTAATTTATAACAAAAGCTATTTAATTCAGAAAATAAAATATCAGATGCATAAATAAAACTACCAGTCAAGATTTGTAGACAGTCCCGTTAGTGACGGGAGCTATGAGAATGATGAAAAATGCCTTTTTATCAATGCCAAGACTTGTTTCTTTGTCAGTTGTCATGTTGCGGTCCATTTCTGAGATTGTTTCTAGGATTTGGGGTTTCGGCAAAAACGTCGTCGCGAAAAGTCTGCCCAATTTACCCACCAAATCTAAACACTAATAGAGGCTCGTGACATTAGCGTGACACGGTAGAGTTTTTACCACGGACCTGGACTGTAAAGATATCTGTACAGATATCCGTACAGATATCTTTACAGATAACCGCGGATAAAACTGTCAAAGGTTGGAAAATGGCGCGTGCTATTTCCCACGGCATCTGGACTGTACATATATCTTTACAGATATCCGCACAGATATCTCTGCGTGTAAATGCTGCTATTGTCGGCAATCGGAAAGTTCATTTTGATTTTTTTTTATTGATGATTCTTAGTAAAATCCTTCCTTAGATTTTTAGCAATAGCGGTTTGGTTATACCTATTTTAAACGTAGCCGATAACCGAAAACGAAGGTTTTATAGATTACAGTCGTAGTCAGATTGTCGACACGAATGTCCGTCAAATCAAATGTGACCGCAGTAAGTGACCGCGTGCTTGGCCTGTTTAATTCGGTAGGGTTGTATTTTTAATTAAAAGTATTAATTAGCCTGGGCTGGTTAAAATAAAATGAATAAAAGTATAAAAAGTTTAAACAATAGACTCTTGTACCTATTCATAAAATTCAAAAATACAGCTAATGAATGAACGAAACTCACAATTCGTTCTCTCGTAACGACATCTCATTCAAAGTTATATAATTAGCATGGAATAAAGTACCTTCAAAACTCACATCAAAGTGCCTTTGTTATCTAATTGGGGACACATAATAAGCGAATGCCTGTAGTAGGTATGTTTGTTCTGTGGTACGGGCAACCAGTTAATTTGATAGAATAGAATAGAATCAATAATTACGGTAAGTATAATATTTTTAGATCAGTTAACATCTTAATATTATTATGTAGCTCCTGGAGTTCAGTGTAATTTTTTTATATACAAATGAAAATGTATCCTACGGGTCTTAAAAGGCCGCTTTAGCTGAATCACCATTATTAATTGTATTATATGCCGTCTCTTTTCATAGACATGATAGTGACAAGAAAAAAACATAACACGAGATTCATAACAGGAATTGCTATAACGATTATTTTAGCCTCCCTGACTGTAACCTCCAAAGTCTTTCAAGACTTTCAAGATCCTTTTAAAGTATTAATTGCAAGTATTAGTTGTATTTCCCTTCAAAGATTTATTAATTTAAAAGGTTAAAAAGTTTTTCCAAGTAAGTATTCTCTTTGAATACTGGCTCAATTTATTAAAATTATAACTGCTATGATTTCCGAGAAAAGTATTTCTCAGAAGCTAAGCTTTACTTTTGCTAAAGCATTAGTGGACTATCGAATGTAACCTTTTTAGCCTTATAGTAAAATAAAAGCATTACTTACTTATAAATAAGGCTCTAAACGAAACCATAGTATGAATGAAGTACATTACCATTACATAATTCTGTTTGACTCTGCCAAGGCCACGAAAAATGAGTGTTCCTTTGTATTCGTCATAGATGTGAGGTTTCCAAATATTAGATACATTTCTTTATAGAAGGACCTATATCTATCTATTGTAACGTATATACGTTATTTTACGTAGATACAATAGTTTTTAGGAATTTAATAATAATAAATAAAACAAAATATCTAGTTTTATTATATTTAAAATAAATACGTAGGTATCGAATGAAAGAAAATACATACTATTCGCTATTTCACATTCTTTTACCATGCCTAAAGTCACAAGCGATGCGCGGAATACTTCCTCATGCTGTGAACTGTACTGTTTACGCTGTCTATGGTGCCGGCATCGGCATAACGGTTTATTACTGCGTAAGCGTTTTCTAACCGCCATTTTGCGAGCTCGGAGTTCAGTCGCCGCAAACCGTCTCAGAGTACAGTCATATTACCTGTTTGCGCGCGCTAGCTACGAACGTTGAATATTCAACATTTTGCCTATTTCTTTCTACTGATTTTAATCCTAAAACTCATTGCAGTCGAAGGCCATAATTAACTATAAATTCAGTGTAAAATCCCGTATTCGGTAAGTGTTGAACAATTATTTCCACAAAACTGTAGGTAGACTTTGTAACGTATTTTAACGGTCATTTATTTTATTTTGTGTTAATTTCAGCCTTTTTCTCACAATGCTTTCATTAACTAGGTATCTACACAATACACTAGATATCCTACTGCACTTTTACTCTTTCATTCTATCATTTCACTATCATTTTCTCATGTACACTCCGCTCTGATTGTGACACTACATACATCACCTCAGTACTCTCCTCACATAGTTACCAGCATCTTCATCTCGCTTGGCTACGATGGTCACAATCAGAGGGAGAGAACGTTAGACGTGTCCTGACGGAATTTTTATATGGAATTCCAGGGTCCAAGGTTACGGCTGAGAAGAACAAGAAGTTTTGCCGCCAAATCTACCACTGGCGTGTTCATTGGCGTTCCTCCGCGTTCTTCTGACATCGGACACCTTGCGAGACTCTCATCGGCTCCACATCAGCCTGGACTATCCGAGGGGAGTCACTTGTCCACACATTTTTTCAAAAGCAACCGTAAAATCAGTGACCGGGCAATTGAAGAACCGTTCAATAAATTTCTTGTATGACAGTGTAATTTGGTGTTTAATTATTTAAAAACCACCACTAGTCGTAACACTATTCATTCATTCATTCGAGTCAATACCCATATCTATAAGAAATGTTCACGTTTCTCAACTTTTGCTTTGAATGTCATCATCATTATCAGCCTATAAAAGTTTACTGCTAGACATAGGTCTCTCTCAATAGCTGCAAAATCAAGACAAACTTTGTATTGCCTTCATCTTACCACGATAAATATTGCTGCACATTTCAAACAACATCATCTAGCTCCAAAGCAAGCAGAGTTTGTGTTATGGGAACTAGAACTACATGACTGATTTACTATTATAACTTTTTTTGTATATAACTTGTTAAACTTTCGCGATACTTTTCTTTTGTATACATACTTACATATATATTATACATAGATAAACACCCAGACCCGAGACAAATGCCACTTGACTATTTGTACTATTATTTATTCTATGCCATTGGCGCTGATTCCGTTGTACACTGACTAATTCAATTATCACTAAAACCGATAGCTTTTATTTCGTTCACGCTAAAGACCAAAACAGAATGACATTGAAAGGATTATACGTCAATAGAGATGCTAAATCATTAGTAAAGTTTGTATTGGAATTGAGTCTTTTTAGCAGCCCCCAACACAACACTGAATAAGTGGAGTTCCGAATGAGATCTCACAGTTGTCACAGTGGATTTGTGAAGTTAGGCTTTTCATTGCGCAATAGAAAATTTTGTATGAAAAAGTTGCACTGCGCATCGAAACGTCTTAACTTCACGAATGCCAAGATCCGTTGGAACAAGTGTAGCTGCAATTACTGCAAAGGTACACAATAAAAAGTTACCTGAGACACCATAGCTCCGTGTACGTCCATAACAACCAGTTGAGCGGACGCCGTGCCAAGGTAGACCTGGTTGTCATCCGGAGTCCAGCAGCCGCAGGTGATGCGAGCGTCCAGGGACAGCATGGAAGACCAGTAGCGCTGACCGGCCACGGAGCCCACGAGGACGAAGCCATCCTGGACAAAAAACAGGCCTTCACATCTTTACTAGATGATTTATACAGTGTCAGGAGGCGATGGCCGTTTTTCCACTAGACGGCACGGCACGGCAACGGCGACGGCAACGGCGACGGCACGGCAACCGGGGACGCAAAAATGTATGAAAATGTACGGCTCGCCTTTCCACTTACCACGGCACGGCACAGCACGGCGTCATACATTTTTGCATCCCCACCACCGCGGTCCGTCGCCGTCGCCGTTGCCGTGCCGTGCTAATGGGAAAACGCCCAATCTTTGCCAACACTTATCGGGACACTGTAGTGCCTTAACATTGTTCGAGATGGAGTAGGCTTGCCCAGCACCTAAACCATCCTATCAGCTTAACCGGCCATATCCACAGGAAAGAACTCTCTAATTCACAACTAAAGTATACTTCGGCATATTTAAAACAACTCTAAAAAGTTTCAGAAAACTGAAGAGCGTTGTATTCAATGGACCGTCATTAGGTCAAGCTAGAGCAGGCAGGGTGACCAAGATAGAATCAGTGGCACAAACAAAATGGCATCTACATTTCCGTAGTGACCATGACACACTTTGTATCACCAATAGTTCTTACAGCTTTGAGGAGCAATTCAGAAGCTAGAATTACACGCATTGACATTTTCGACTTTCCGACTTTTGTGTAATTTATTTTTCTTACAAGCAAAGCTTTTCGCACATTTTCAAGAGAGCTTTAGTAATTTGTCGAAAGGGTTTTGGCGAGAACACTTCAACGTCGACCGTTTGGTTTGAACATGGCACATATACCATACGATACGACACGATCGTTTTGCCAAGCTGCCGAGCCGACCTTCCTTTGTTTATGCCAAAACAATTAAAATCGTTTTTTTTTTAACGCAATAATACCACAGAATAATAGTACTATAATTTTTTTGCATGTTATCATACTACTCGTTAGGTACCTGGGATTTGATACCAAATCCTTGAAATGAAACCTTGATTTGAAACATATCATGTGGTTGCAATGAGAAAAATACAATCTTTCTACGATTTTGAATTCCAAACGATCGTAAAAAATAACAATACATTCCTATCTCTCCGTACCAGAAAGTCACATTCTTATGAAATTGAAGCAAAGATCCAAAGCTAATAAAAATCAAGTGATACTTAAGCTTGACATTGGCTGACATTGTTGACGAGACACGTCTCCCGAATCTCGGCGGCTTTTAATAAGGTGCTTGCTACGAATATTTGACTGAAGGTATTCCACTTATTCGTGAGTGTGTTTTATGTAAATAAACATCTCACCTTCTGTCGTTGGTAGTCAGACAATAAACTTGTAAACGAAATAATGTGAAACCGAACCAAATTTTGGAACACCCTGTCTGAGGATGACAAGAGAATGTCAAGCAAGCAATACCAACAATAAATACGAGTAGCCTTTGCAAGCGAATAAATGATTTTCCGAGTAAACCGAGTTAAATTACCAGTTCCAGAGCACTCAGCAAACTCAATCTTGATTGGTTGGAAACTGGATTCAATGTCAGAAGCCACGAAAATGAACTCTGTGAAACTCAACAAATATTCAAACCAAAATGAAGAAACAAATCTCAAAATAATTAATATTATTTAGATTCCGTATCAAACATAAAAATGTGTGCCGACAGCCCGTTGTATTATAGGATTTATATTCCTATAGGTAAGATTTAGGTGAACAAAATTTCACGAATGACATCGATAGCATTGCCCAAAGCGCGGTAGCGCGTTTCCCTCCACACAATGTCAATTGGAAATCGTGAGCTCTTCAGAGCCTCGAGCACGAGTATGCACAGAGTCTACTATTCGATCCGTGACTGTAGTATAGTCTCTCAAATGTATTGGGATTTTAGTTCAGTCAAGTTACCACTGGAGGCGCTGCACCGGAATCCCATACATTTGAGAGACTATACTACAGTCACGGATCGAATAGTAAACTTGTGCATACTGATGCTCGAGGCTCAGGTTGATAAATAGAACTTGTCATCCCTCCGTTTACATGACAAAATAGATGATCGAAAGCGCCCGTGGAGAATAGGCTATCAATCAGCTTGTGGCAATAACGTGATATAGATTCCGAATCAGACCGCAGATTTCTCTGAAAACGTCCATGACCACGCAGACGTAGACGACACAATAAATTGGATTGGCTCCCCGCGACTGAAGTCTAATAAATTTAATTTACGCCTATGTTTACCAGATTTCTGTGACGCAAATTGAAAATGTTTCAAATTCTGAATAACGCGAACTTGTGATGTAAATCTGTTTGCACTAAAATGCCAAGTAAAGGCTCTCACCGCAAACAAGATTTGAGACGTTATTTATCTTCGTCGTCGAATTCTACGAAATAGGTAAGTAATGCAAATTAATTCTTGTCTGTTTATCGGTAAACACAAATCTGTTGGTTTCACTAATATTAATTAATTATTTTACGGTAGTAATTACTGAACTATAAAATTAAAAATAACAATGTGGTTGTTTATAAGTTTATAACACACGGGAATTACTCACGTGAAATATCATCGATTTAGATATCGACAATGTTTCGATTCATCCGGAGAATCTTCATCTGGGTAAGGAGAGAGTTGCGGCAAGGTTACTCCTCGCGGTCGCGTCTTCACACTGGTTCGGTTTTTCTTAGTTAGCACATTAAGGCCCTACCCTGAGCCAAACACTGTATTTCCCTGTCTATACCCTCGATAAATAAAGTAGGTAGGTAAGTGGAAAGTAACTGAAAAACCAACATGTATCTAACATTTTATCTTGTAATTTGCCGTTTAATATTTTTGTTTAACGTCATATTTGCTTGATGACAAATCAACGAAAAAA
The DNA here is from genome assembly GCA_958496255.1 of Camptogramma bilineatum. Classification (NCBI taxonomy): domain Eukaryota; kingdom Metazoa; phylum Arthropoda; class Insecta; order Lepidoptera; family Geometridae; genus Camptogramma; species Camptogramma bilineatum. Next base: position 12,529,190 of record OY292458.1, read on the forward strand.
ACCACTAAAAATAATCTTCATCTTCTAAAGTTGATGTTAAGTATTTATGTTTATGGATTGCACCATTTGGATAGGTCATTTAATAATTGACAAAATTGCCGATTACTTTTCTGATTGGTTGATAAAGTGATGAGAAATCCCCAAAAAACTGCATTCTCCTTGTGTTTCGGAGCGAGCAGCTGTCGTAAGCGCTTAGCACTTTATTTTAACGAAGCTACGACAAATATTTGAAGTTGCACTCATCGATGTGCTAATTTTAGCTCTGGGTAACGTCTTAAGACAGTCTTGGTCAAAATCAAATTAAAATTGTGAAATAAGAATAAGGTACCAAAATATAGCTCAGATCTTTTAATAAACCATAGAACATGGTAATCCATGGTTTTATAATTCAGTCAGTCGTTACTATCGTGCACTGTATGTATGTACATAACGAACGTATTTATTAATCTAAAAACATCCGTTTCAGGTTTATATTCTGACTATATATTTAGCCAGGTGAGTAGACAGGTCACGTACGCCTCCGCAAAATCAGACACACCTTTCTTAGTCCATTGTTTGTTTTCAAAGGCGTCAAGTGACATGAGGTGGCCGGCCTCACATAGAAGCCTTTTAGCAAATTGAAGCGACATTTTCACGGGAGCGGAGGCTTTGGTTCACGTTTAACGACACATTCATGAAATTGATTGAACATGCGTGCTATCGATTCTCACGCTACAAAAGCTCCGATGTAATCCCCTGTCAAAACAAGAGTCCATCGGTGGCAGTATTTACTCGAACGGCAGCAACCTTTGATATTCAAATTTTTCTGTAGTTATGCAACATCGATTTTGATCCAATTAGGTTATCTGATGTACCGTTTGTTGATTGCGGTTGTTATATAACTTATGCGGTTAGATTCGATGTGAATTTGTCATTAGCAATGCAAATAGTTCCGTGGCTCTACCGTGATGCTCCAATTTGGAAGCTTTTTGTTCGACATTTACATATTAAACCTCTTATTTCCTTCTACCTTCACTGAAGCTTCATAAACGTTACAACAGTATGTATGTATGTATGTATGTATGTTTTCTATGACACAACAGTGTCATAGAAAACATGTTCGCAATTTCAGTAGAAACACCAAACCTAATTTATGACAAAACTCATAAAAGTAAACATACGACAACTATGGAACATACACTTTCCCTATAAAATAGAGCAAAAACTATCTTTAGAGAACTCAAGATCCTTTGAAGATGTCTTACTGCAACTTTCAATATCTGTGTGGTTTTGCTAACTTTGGGAATATTTGACTCATTTAGTATAGAAGTAATGTTCAAGATCTAACCACAGTAAGCGAATTACAGATTGTTAGAATATTGAACTGGCCGTAAGTCGGTAGACGGTCGGAAGTGACAGTGAGATTTCTATTCTAGAGTAGGTAGGTCCATATAAGATCTGGTAAGGTTTACCTGGTAACAAATAAGTGCCATCCGTCCATCGTGCGACCAGGAGAAATGTGTGACAGGCGTGCTACGATCATTGATAAGCTCGATGCTCCACCGGCCTTCATACTTGATCCACACAAAAATTACGCCACTGCTGTCGCAAGACGCCAGCTTCTGGTATGGCTCATTCCATTTCACGAGGATTACCTGTGGAAAGAATTCATCCTGTAACACTGACTTTCACAGAGTAGGGCTGATTTTAGTCTCACGCTTACCGTCAGCGCTGATAGGCGAGTGATCTTTATTACAATGAAATAAGGATACTGATTGTCCAGCACTGACAAGAGCATCAGCGTAGCCATTTCTGCTAAACAATCAGTATCCTTATTTCATTGTAATAAAGATCACTCGCCTATCAGCGCTGACGGTGAGCGTGAGACTAAAATCAGCCTTAGTACTACTGGTATACTGAAGAAAGTGGATTCTAAAGGTTTGAGTAAGCTTCTTATGCTAAACTTTTCACTAATAAAAAGCATTCGTTCACTAAACTACAGTTGTAATTTGTAGAATAATAAGTGTTACAAATATTTCTGTCGTCGTGAAGAATATAAATAGTAGTAGAGAACAGGGTCGCTCGATAATATAGCAGCAGCTTTATTGTAAAGTTAGCAATATAATTGATCAAAATTACATGGTGGCTCCGAAATTTTTAAACCAAACCGAAACTTTTAAAGAAATCACAGCGCAGTTTAAATTGAATAAAGATACAATAGATTACGGAAAAACTAAAATCGCGTGAGTAATTTTATCTGGCTGAAAAGCTAAATTACTCACTGAACAACGCACTCTTTATTCAGCTTTGCCTGGATTAACTATAATTAGATTAATTTTACTGGTATTAACCTTGCGAAGCCTTATCAAGCTGATAAATCTGGGGTCTAGAATAGAAATTATGTTAACATAGCGACATTCACTCCACGCTAAAAGGGTACAGGGTCAAAAACCTGATCGGTAGTATGCTTGGCGGCTGGCCACAAATTGTGACCACATGCCGCCTACAACACAACCTACTTTAGATTACAGGGGTTAGTAATTCGAGGTTTACTCGTAAAAGCATTGCATATAAATGACAAAAAGTATTTGGCATACCTACAGAACTTAGTTCCGGGGAACGCACATTTTCATGTGTACTAATTTAGTAGTAGTACCTACGTTTCTAGTTTATTCAAAAGTAGACAATTATTTTAACTTAAAAATAAATCCAAATTCGAATTCCAATCTCATGTAATAAATCTTATAGTACCACGGGTTACCTACATGCCTATTCACTTACTATTTTACCACAATGTTTTCTTATATTAAAATCGCAAACTAAGAATTCGATCAGCGAGCGATCTTAACTACTTTCATGCATGTTTTACTCAACGAACATGAAAGGACCTTGCTTATTTACATGAGTATTTCAGCAGCATTGCGCTGTTGTTCTTTCTTTTAATTCTGTACATAACCTTGGCAGTCAGTACAGTCACGTTGTAAATCCTTATATTTTGAGGTCTAATAAATTGTGTACGGAATAAAATTCGAGAGACACGTGAGGAAATAAAGCACGCTGAAGTATACAGTGGATCACATGCTAATGTTGAGCGGAAACGAACGATCGTTGTTGATCTAAAACTTTACTTCGACTTTATAATGAACTGAAAATCTTGTGATTGCTGTTGGGTTGTTGATGGTTATGTAAGTAAATGAAAGATAAGGCTTTATTGAAAAAAATGAACATCTCCCAAACTTAAACATAAAATTCAAAATGTATCCTTTCATGTGTTCACACTAAAAATTAAACTTTTGTCAGAACTAATTCCTAAATAACCCTGTGAATTGACCGTCAGCTGGTAAAACGAATCATGCCTATTATTATGATACAGCCGACAGCCATTTTTCCTTAGATTTAGACGGTCCCAGTCGTGTTATTACATTCCGCGAGATCCTTAAAACCCACCTATAGGTACAGGTACTACTCGTAGACTAAGCTGCCGGGATGTGAGATAATTCAGCCAAATTATACAGAGTTATGGGAACATTGGGAACGAATGCGAGTAACTGTCTAACTGTGTCTGTCTGCAAGGTTATGTTTGCATCATGACAGTCAAAGGAGAATTGCCGTTTTATGACTTACGTTTTATATCAATGTCAACTCTGTTTTACTACTGGCATTTCTCAGAGGCTTTTCTGCTCACTAACATACTTTTGGTGCCAAACCGGGTACAATTCTGAACACGATTTACAATGGATTTCGTAAAATACTGATTACTTTGTTTGACACCACTGACAGAAAGACTAATAAGATATTTTGGTGCCAAACCGGGTATAATACTGAACACGCTCTACAATGGATTTTGTAAAATACGGATAACTTTGTTTGACTCCACTGAATGACTAATAAGATATTAAAGGCTCTTATCCCTTCAAACCCTTCTTCAAAAAGTAATTCAAATTCTGAGTGACAGATTTTACTTTAAATATGATACGGATAAGCATACTACCATCAATGTTCTGCTAGGTCGAAACCATACCTATAACAGAAGACATGTCTTACTTAACACAACTAGAGAGCCTCGACATTAGTGATATAAGTTTCTTTTTAAACTAATCATTGACCACATCTCAATGATAAGAACTGTATGCTGTACTTAATTATGAAAAACTCATTGGACCTAGCACGTAACTAACGTTATTTTTTTTAAAGGATCTTTAGGAAATCACATCTCGTGCGGATGACGATCAGTTCGAAACTTTCAGAAGTTTGCAAAGACAAACATCCCCGTAAAACGCAATGTTCAAGCCAAATAAACTTTTTCAGGTTCGAAGCACTTACATAAATTGAGACTCCATGTTGCGAGCCGTTAGCTCCACATTTAAAGTTGAAAGATTTTAAAAGCTTTCCAATGTTTCAGAAGCAAAAAATCTACAACGTAGAACTTTTATGAAGCAAATATGGCTTTTCTAGAAAAGTTTCTCTACTTAGCATGTAAATCCAAAAGTAAGCTTTTTATTCTCATGAAAAAGCTTAGCGCTTTGTAAGCTGAGTGAAATGCTAAACCTAGATAAAAAGTAAGTTACAAAGGTAAGCACAGACTTAATAAAAGAGGGTCTTGCCTAGAGATAAAGCTGTCTGACTATAAGAACCCAAACACAAAATTAATGTACGCACTTACTTCAAGATTACAGAACAAAATGAATGACCGTACTTGGGTACTAGAAGGGTAGGGATTGGCCGTTTACGTGTAGGTAACTTATAATAAGCTCTGTATTTTCAGAGTCAAGGCATTAATATAGGCATTAGAGAGGCGAGGTCGCAAACAAAGCTACCAGCAATTGTCCCAGCCCAGTACATTGTTGAATTCTGCCTAAGTCTCTATCTCAGTATTCAGCTTATATTATCGCCTCTGCGCAGCGCTCGGATTGTTTTTGTTAGGTTGTTCTCTTCTTAGCTTAATCTTTATTTAAGAAGCGAAAGATCCTTCGATCCAGCGCTTTACAAAGTAAGATTTAATCCAAATTGATTTTAAAGCCTTTATATTTCGAAATTTGTTTAGCTGTTATGGTTCTTTTATATTGAGCTTGATCTTTTTCGAAAACATCGTGATATCATATAGGATTTGCAATATAACATCGTGATATTGCAAATCCTAGTAATAATTATGTCTTACTTCTTTTAATCTGTATTGTTTAGTCTTCTTTTGATATTGATGTATGTGTTTGTGTGCTTATGTAGTGTATAAAGAAATGTCTATGTCTAGTCTATGTCTATGTCTATTTCTTACATATTTATAGCTCGTTTAGAAAAGGAAAATAGAGAACGCACATCAAAATTTATAGTAAAAAGTAACAGCAGATCATTAAATGTGATCAATTACAATAAAGTTTTGATTACAAAATTTTGTTCTAATATTTATGAGGGCATCCCAGACAAAATTAAGGTTTATCTCAGTTTCTGCAAAAGTAACCGCTTTATATTTTGAAACATAGAATTTCGAGCTTTTTTAGCTTTAATAACATGATTGCTCTGATTATTTACCTGTCTATAAATCAAAGCATAATTGATAAAAAAATCCTCGCCTGTCTGTCACGCTGTCCTGCTCTCTCATGAGAAAAACATTAATTCACCATCCCGCTCGGATTTGCGGCGCCTGGTGCCCTCATAAATTGAGGCTGTGATATCAAGGAGTACTTACATCAGATCTATGACCACGCAGGTTGTAGTTCGTCCGAAGCGGCAACTCATGCGGACGCCGAGCGTGGGACGATGTAAACGTCACTCCGACCACACCTCGGATGTTGCCTGTCGCCAACCATCCCTCCTGGTAGTAATTGTTGCGGTTCAATTTCCATCCCTCCTCCTGTGACATAAAACACAATTTCGATCAACATAAAATACTGGGATTTAGAACGATAAAAACGTTCCAAAGTTCCGTAGGACAAATTGGAGTAGTATCCCTTTTTCCCGCTTATAACTTGAAGAGTGTTTTGTCAAAAGACAAAGTATGTTTAGCTTTTATGTTACCTTCCCAAGTTAGAATAATAAAGTACCGTTTAAACTTCGGGCAACCGAAAAAGATTTGATGGGCTTGCCTTGAGGCAAAAAAAGATTTGTTTTACAAATCTCCAGGTTCCTACACACAAACAGACCACGAAAAGAATAAACGAAACATGATCATGACTGTATCCCCAAGGCACGGTTTAGATCTTTAGGAAGAAGCCTAAGGTCCCTTATGCTTATATTCTCTACGTCCAAATGACCTACAATGGTAAAGTCAGCGACAAAAGTCGATTTATTTAGTCGAGGTAACTTTTGTTTAAAATTAATAATAGAGCATGGCATATAATATTAGCTAATGATTATCTACGGGTTTAGTAGATATTTAAAAATGTAAATCACAAAATGTTCATCGACTTTTGTCGCTACATACATGCGTACATTTTGCATTACCTACATACGTGATAGTTTGCTAGCTCATTGCCGCAGACACATACAGACCACGTTTGACTATAAACTGAGTATTTCCTTAATTTTTTCAAAAATACTGATACTGTTTGTGTATTCTTAGGCATTGTACCGTAACTACACTATTTTAGACTTGTATCTTGCAACTGACAATTAACGCATTCAGTGCCCATGACGCACATGTCCTGCAGACGTCTTATAGCCCTCTCCTTCGGAGAGCACCGCAGAGCCTCGGCAGGGAGAGGGTTAAAAAAGTAGCTCTAACACCATCCATCAACCCTTCGTAGCAACAAATAACTTCGGTAAAGAAACAACACTGAAGCTAAAAATAATACAGGCAGTACGAAGAGGCAAGAGGAAATACGGTAAAATTCATACAAGGAAATTAAACACACACACACATACCTACAGACTAAAGTCTACGATATTTCCCTAAAAATACAATGACGCGGAGAAAGTAAAAGCAAGCAAAACAGTCAGCCAGGTTTTAAGAGAAACAATTTCTTTTTACCCGGCTGACTGTCAAGTCAGACAGGGTTATGTAGATCGCGCGTTTCTATGTATGTTCGTGGGTATGTAAGTAATATTCTTTATTACCACGTTACTCCTAAACGGCTGGATGGATTTTGATGAATGAGGTATCGTTAGAATCGTCTCCATCTCGATTGTGCTCTAGGATACTTTTTATTTCGATAAATCAAATAGTGCGGCTAGAAAATGCAACAATGTGTGAATTTTCAAAATGAAAATCACGCCATCATATCAAAATCCATGTCAAAATCAAGAAGTTGGTGGACTGATATCAAATATATTTAAAAAAAAAATCTAACATGACGTCTTCGAAGACTAAATCGAGTCTCAAAATTTTTGAAAATCTATTTTTCGCCCTAACGAGAAATGCTAAACAAAATGCATACTAAAACTTTATATTTAGTCACACGCAACGTTTAGAACAACCTGCATCGAAATTGGTTCAGCCATTTAGGAGATATCTCATATTTAAGAAATATCTTACACGCTTTTAATTTTACACACAGAGCCATCTGTGTGTCAACTGTCACAACAACGTTTAGAAAAATGCGCACGGCATCGAACCCTAGATACCTACCTATTAATAAAATTGTAATTTAATTTTGTGATTGATAAGATAATGCTGTTTCCAACTTTTCAGTTCAGCCGGGTTTTTTTATTTTTGAATAAATTGCTTGTTAGAATTCGAAATTCAAAACAATCCGTACTAACTCTCAGTATCCTTGACCTCAACTAATGGTGCGAGTAATTAAAGCTAGTAGTATTATAAAACCACCAACCATTATGTAACCAGTGGAAATTCACAGATGAACGATCGCATTTCACGTACAATTTCATTTCGACTATTTTCTTTACTTACAGCTCAGCTAAAGTAAAATTTAAAATGAGATCTAGCTTATTATAATCACTGTTATCATTGTGGATTCCAGAGAGCTCTTCAGTTTTCTGCAAAGATTTTTACAAAGGGTAGCTGTCGGCCGAGCGAAGCGCTACGCAATCACGAATTTGTTCAAACAGCTCAGCGAACTTCAAATATACGAGCACTTTGCAGAATTTATAAGCCAGATTAGCCGCTATCCTCCTGCTTCGCGAATTGATTACGACCCGTCACTCGCTACATGTAAATAAAGGCCATAATAGTCATACGAAGGCCAATTAACAAGCACGTAATGGTGCATGTCCTGTCCCGACGCCGGAGATCGAAGGCGAAATTGGCAATTAGCCAGATATTACTCTATCCCTCTTCCATTAACTCCCAACGATCGTTTAGGTCGGATTTCTTGTAGCACATTCGCCACCATAATATCGAAGTTCAATCAACAGGTCGGAAGTGCGACGGAAAAGGGGAATCTTTACGATTCCCCGTTCAAATTATTAGGAAATGATGATCATTTATCTTCACGGTTTCTTTCTGTTCCCGGAGATAATTCCACCGGTCGATTTTCATTTTACGCTTTGGGTCGCGGGCACATAAAAGGTTTTAAGGTAGAGCTCAACCCTTCCTATCGATTCCCCGGTCTGCAATAATAATATCCAAGGAGATTGTAGCCTTTTGACTTTTCCTTTCTAAGCATCGAAGTCATCAATATTTATCAAAATGGATGAAACTTTTTACATTTGCACGTTATAAGTTCCAATTGACTAGCTGATGCATCGGACCGTACATTTTAAATGGGCAGCGTGCTTCATTAAAATTTTACAAGTGCAGAACGCGCTCATAGCCTCTCCATTTAACTGTTACTAATGGAGCTGCTCAATTGAAAGAACATTTCAGTTCAGACAAATGCACTGAACGGTGAAAGGACTGTCTAGCTCTCTGTTAGTACAAAGTAGGATATTGCCAATACTGAACGTAAAGACTTTGTTAGCTTTCGGGTACCCCGGAGGGTTTGTTATTTTCCATTAGACTAGGAACTGAGTACAATGAACTGTACGGGGATGAAACTATGAGAGAGTTTTATCCCCGTGTACAGTTTCTATTTTACCGCATTAAATAAATTATGAACAAACACGACGGTCGAATAGACCAAAATAACAATGGCAAAATTCATTGCAGCCAATTGTCTGCAAACTACCGGAAAGTGGCATTACGAATTCAACGGGAGTCCTACCACAGTACAATGCAGTTTCAGCAGCAGAAAATCGGTTTCCCAAGTTAAGTGTTGAATAGAAATGAAATTAAATAGGTCAAAAGCCGTAGAGACGAGGAAAGGTTAATTGAATGGGACTTGCGAGGTCTCAGGCTCTCAGCCCCCGAATTGTAGCTGAAGGAACTGTAACACTATCTGTGCTGCAGCTAGGGTTATCAAACATTTCATCACTTTAGACGAAAAAAGGTATAGTTGTTATACCTAAGTTTAACCGCTATGTGTGTGTGTTTGTCTGTATGGAGCATCGTAGCTCTTAAACGGGTTTTGAATGCGATTTTTTTATTTATTTGAAAGCAGGTTTTTTAACGATGGTTCTTAGTTCAATTCAATTCAATTCAATTTTATTTCTTATTTTCAGGCTCTGTATCGATCTGTTTCCGACTCTGATAAATATAGGTAGATCAATGTAATTAATTATTCACAAACACCAACACAAAAACACAACACATCACAACTGTATCTATTTACTTTTATGATGGAACTCGAACACTATTTTTTAGGAATGAGAAAATGGTACTTAGTTATAAAAATCTAAATAAGGCTCATAATTTTAGAATCCCTGTTTATTTGGATCTCTCGATGTCACCATCATATAGCCCAGAATACTAGTACCATAAAGTTTAGTCTTCCTACTTAATAATTACCTTTATGTAAGTAGGAAAACTAAAAACCTGCTGAAAGTAACTGTCCAATTTATACAGCCGTCTTTCCAAATTTCATCGGATCGAACAAACTTACAAACCCAAATATCCTTGCCACTGAAATCATAGCTCACTTCGCTTGCTCGTAAAAAAAATAACGTCTTATTCTTCATGCAGCGTTAAAATAGCAGAACTTCGAATTCGCAGATTTTCTCCGGAATTTCATGAATGTTTACTATGAAAAGTTGATAGCCCTACTCGCTTCGTAGATTGTGACTGTGTAGCTGGTAGAAGTATGAAACATACGCTGACAAAGGTTGAGAATTGTTTCAATCTCCATCGAAAATACGCCGCAGCTGTGATGAATGTCCGTGTTCAATTTACCCTGGAGTTTGATGTTTGAGTGCGAAGTACGAACACAAATATCAATATTGAACTGAATATATATCAAAGTCAACATAATAAATACTAGTAGGTACTGTTTTATTATGCCTTTCAGTATTTTCAAAGATTTTTTTTTTGACTGATAATGTGTAAAGATAGTAGGGAAAGGTCCTAAAGGAAAGTCTTGTGTTCTTCTCTAATCCCGGCCGTGCATTAGATAATTTTTCGCTTCGGATTTATGACAGTAACCGGTGAAAAAAAACCAAGAAAACAAGTCAAATCAAGTGAAATACTAAGTAGGTAGAAGCAAATTGTGAAATGTTAAGTGTATTTTTGAATTTGGACGTGTCTCAGACTACTTCCTAGCTGAACACCTTCGAAAGGCTCTTGGACATTATGGTCTTCTACAGTGCTTGGGTACCTACAGTTGTTTTTTTTTAACCAATTTATTAATCATTTTAATGCAACGACGGAATTACTTTTCAGTCAGCTGCACTCGATTATACAATTACTCTTTTAACAAAAACCTTTTATCATGTCAGAAAAGTTAACAAAACAATAAAATATTCGGTATTCGCGCATAGCCTGTGCCAAGTAAAAAACAGTTTCGTGTGGTGACTAATTGCTTAGTTGCGGGTTGGAGAGCATGACCCCGCATCCACACGTTGGGGCCAACGTTGGTCCCAATGCCTCTCACCAACGTGTGGTGCTGACAAAATAGCTTGGCGCCAACGTTGGGGCCAACGTTGGGGCTTGGCCGTGCCGTGTCGGTTTTATCAAAGGAAGTTGGCGCGCCAACGTTGGGGATCCGTCCACACGTTGGCGCTATGCTCAGTCCCGTTTCGACGCGCATCGTGAGCGCACGTGTCGACTGACGAGCGAGAATGTCATCGTATTCCTTATTTATTGTATTTGTAGAACTATCGGGCTGAAATTTTGCACACTTATAGATTCTCGGTGACAATTAAATATTATGGTATCAACAAGCTGATCTGACGATGGAGTCAAGAGCTGTTCAACAGAACTCCTCAGTAAATAGGCCGATTGAGTTGAAACTTGGCATATTTGTCAAGTTCTGACTACAATGTAATAATATGGTAGCAGCAAGCTGATCTGATGATGGGGTCTAGTATTTTTTTTTATGTTACGGGAACCGTGCAATTTTTTGAGATAAAAAGTAGCCTATGTCCTATTTCCGGTTATTATCTATCTATATTTTAAATTTCACCCATATCGGTTAAGTGGTTATCGTGTTAGAGAGGAACAAACATACATCCAAACATCCAAACTTTCGCATTTATAATATAGTGTGTTGTGTGAAGTGTGATAGTGACATGATGTGATGTGATTGTGATAAAATTGGTATTCAGTAATGTAAAATCACTTAGAGAAATTTCAATTTCTGTATCGGACGCGCAGACATCGGACGTCTGCACGTTGGCTCTAACGGAACAAGACTGGTGTATCGCCAACGTGTGGATGGTTCACGAAATCTTGGCGCCAACGTTGGGACCAACGTTGGCCCCAACGTATGGAGCCGGCGTGAGCGTTGGAGAAATTACAGGAACTCGGTATTTCCCTTTTTTGGTTACAAGGCGACGGACTTAGAACAGAAATTTTCTTTTATTTTTTTCACTATATTCGACTTTATTTAGGTAGTAGTTGTTTAGTTGTTTTGCGAATTCTTAATCAGAATTTTGATGATTTGATTTACGGAGTATCAACTGATTTTTTGTTTCCGATTTTAATTTACTCTAAACGGAATTTGTGCATCGTAAGTATATCCTTTTATTTGATTACTTACTAACCCTTTTTTTAAGTGTCTTGAATGAAGTTTGTAAGTGCCTATTAATATTCTTCTTCTTTAATTTAAGATTTGAGATGCCTCCTTCTCTTAGACCATTTATCTCTTTCTCCACATAGCTCTTTGACCATAGCCTCTTTGACCTCCTTATACGACATGACAGCAACCTTCTCCTTCACTTGGCTCCTGTGGCTCATCCTCGATCTTCCTCTTCCTCTCCTTCCTTCAACTTTTCCTTCAATGATGTTCTTAATGAAACTGTCATGTCGTATAAGATGGCCAATCATCTTCCCTCTTCTATTCTCAACAACTTGTAACAACGATCTAAACGTAACTAGCTGCTCTTAACTTCTTGCATGAAATATTTAATAGAATTTAAAAGTCTATTTAGATCAGTGGTCGTCAAAGTGCGGCCCGCGGGCCGCATGCGGCCCGCGGGCGATATTTGTGCGGCCCGCGGGACGATATTGGCCCGCGACCAAGCAAACAATTTCAGTAGATAATGATTCTACCACGTTAGAGAAGAACATGTTGTGCCGACCCAACCTAGTGGGAAAAGGGCAAGGAAATGGTGATGATGAATGATGCTTCCTACGTTGCTACAATAATAATTGTAATTGACTTAAAAACTTCGAAATAAGGAAGCTTGCTTTGTTTGCTTGGTTTAGAGCTCACTTTGCTCGCATTTTAGTTTCAGAGTTGATTAGGTATAATGAGAGCAAAGTGATTTATGTCTGACCACAAAATAGGAACCGACAAGCAACGAGCCTTTCTATGAGCACCGCAAACAAAATCAAGTGTCACATGTTGTAGTTGTTTAAAAAAATTTGGCTCTCTTCGCTCGCATTTATCTTCATAACTACGGTATATTGCGAATAAAGTGAGTTAAGTCTAACCACAGAATAAGAACCGATAAGCATCGAGTTTTTTCTTTGAACATTGCAAACAAAATCAAGTGTCACATGTTGCATTTGTCTTAAAAAATTCGGCTCGCTTCGCTCGCATTTAACTTCATGAGTAAGGTATATATTGCAAATAAAGGGAGTTAAGTCTAACCACAATAAGAACCGATAAGCAGCGAGTTTGTTCTTTGATCATCGCAAACAAAATCAAGTGTCACAATATTGCATTCGTCTTAAAAAATTCGGCTCGCTTCGCTCGCATATAACTTCATGAGTAAGGTATATATTGGAAAATAAAGGGAGTTAAGTCTAACCACAATAAGAACCGATAAGCAGCGAGTTTGTTCTTTGATCATCGCAAACAAAATCAAGTGTCACAATAAATGTCTTAAAAAATTCGGCTCGCTTCGCTCGCTTCATGAGTGGGATATTTTGCGAGAAAAGTTAGTAAAGTCTAAATAAAGTATAAGAACCTATAAGCAGCGAGTATTTTCTTTGATCATCGCAAACAAAATCAAGTGTCACAATATTGAATTTGTCTTAAAAAATTCGGCTCGCTTCGCTCGCATATAACTTCATGAGTAGGATATTTTGCGAGAAAAGTTAGTAAAGTCTAAGTAAAGTATAAGAACCGATAAGCAGCAAGTTTGTTATTTGATCATCGCAAACAAAATCAAGTGTCACAATATTGAATTTGTCTTAAAAAATTCGGCTCGCTTCGCTCGCATATAACTTCATGAGTGGGATATTTTGCGAGAAAAGTTAGTAAAGTCTAAATAAAGTATAAGAACCTATAAGCAGCGAGTATTTTCTTTGATCATCGCAAACAAAATCAAGTGTCACAATGTTGCATTTGTCTTAAAAAATTCGGTTCGCTTCGCTCGCATTTAACTTCATGGGTAAGGTCTATTGCGAGTAAAGTGAGTAAAGTCTAACCACAAAATAAGAACCGATAAGCAGCGAGTTTTTTCTTTGATCATCGCAAACAAAATCAAGTGTCACAATATTGCATTTGTCTTAAAAAATTCGGCTCGCTTCGCTCGCCTAAAACTTCATGAGTCAGTTAGTTTCCGAGAAAAGTTAGTAAAGTCTAAGTAAAGTTTAGGAACCTATTAAGCAGCGAGGTTTTTCTTTGATCACCGCAAAACAAAATCAAGTGTCACATGTTGCATTTGTCTTAAAAAATTCGGCTCGCTTCGCTCGCATTTAACTTCACGAGTAAGGTATATATTGCGAGTAAAGTGAGTAGTCTAACCACAGAGTAAGAACCGATAAGTAGCGAGTTTTTTCTTTGATGACTGTATAAAAAAAGTGTAACATATTGCATTTGACTTGCAAAAATTCGGCTCGCTTCGCTCGCTTTGTTTGGAGCTCCATTCGCTTGCATTATAACTTCAGGAGTATATTGCGAGCAAAGTGAGTTATGTCAGACCATAGAATAGGAACCAACAAGCTGCGAGTCTTTGAGCACCGCAAAATAATGCTAAGTTTCAAGTTCGTTAGTAGGTAGTTAGTACCTACTAGTATTTTACCCCACAAGTATAGGAATTTCGAAAAATCATCAAATAAATAATTCAAGAATGTGCGGCCCGCAGTGATACCCCACATTGTCCTATGCGGCCCTTGGCCAGAAAAGTGTGACGACCACTGATTTAGATCATCAGTCGTAATTCATATCAAATAGATTAAGTCAGCTCTTTGAGCTTGTCTGTCAATAGAACAACGAATTTCCATTGTCTGTTTTGAGGTAATAATGAGGTCTAGGTTGTATGAACGTCATACATCCTGAGCTCGACAACGAGACAAGGTACCTAGAGCGCGTATGTGGTGGCAAGTAATTTATGAGAACTGCAATACAAAACTGTGAAGAACATGGCCCTGAAACTATGTTCGGTGCAGTTGTCATGTATGTTCGTCAGAACTAGTAAGTAACTCTGGTGACGGAGTTTTTAGGCCGCCTAAATGCCTCCGTCTTAAAAGCCGGGCCCGACAATTTAACGTGCCCTCCGAAGCATGTCATTATTTGAATACGATTGCTTACTATATATCCAGTAATAGAAAAATGCTATTGCTTGAACAAGTCTAGTTGTGATACATAAATCGTAAATAGGCTCACGCACGACTAAGGTCTGTGAAAAGGCTAAAATATATAGCATGGAGTAGAAACGATGTTGAAGTAGTTGAAATTATATGATGGTTATCATTAAAACTAGAAACGAAATGAGTTGCAGAGGGACAAACATGGCGTGAAGGTTATAAATGTGTTGCATTCAAGATTGCACAGGTAGTCTAGGGAATATCTATGCCCTAGATGTGTTTCTATTCTACACCCAAGGTACTTTGTACGTATAGCTACCGACATAATTATGTAGCGCACGCAGGTAATTTTCGTTGTCAATTTCAGGTCTCAAGTAATTACATCACAAGAAATAACAAATAAAAACGCCGTCTATTTCATAATTACTTCTACTAACATCATTAATTCTAAGCCCATTTTGTATTTTACTTCGTTCGTTCCCGTAACTATATTTTTAAAATTTTACATCAATTATTTTTGCAATTTTATAAGTAGTTTTTTTTTAAATAAGCTACAACATCATAAGTATATGTATAGGTAGTAAAAAAATTACTCGTAGGTTAGGTACCATAATATTCTTTGAAATAATAAAAAAATTGGTCTACTATTTCAGTATGTTGCCCACTAACAAGCTATTTGTACTAATAACAAACCGTTGTTACCTAACTAGAATGCGCTATTCGTACGGGCAATGCTAATAAACTCGATTAGTAACTTTGGAAATTAGCAACATCCATTAGTACCTAGTAAATTATGCCAAACAAGCAAGCTAAGAAAGTATAGAGAACTCACCTCAGGCAGCTCGTCAGGTACCTTGCCCATCCATGACAGGGAAAGTATGGTGCAGTCACATTTCGAGTTGACGTTCCTCTCGAAGTGGAGATGCATTTTGTCTGATCACTTCAAAACATCATTTATGTAGCGCGATTCGCGAGTCTCGGCCGGGTTTCGCGAGCGTTTTTAGCCACATTTCCCGAGTTAGTCGTGCATTAGGTAATGTTAGGTTCGTGCTCGCGTCAGCTCTGACGCGGCGGAGGCCTGCCACCCTCCGCGCGCAGCTATCGATTGAGGGCCGGAGGGCGCGCGCCCTGACCTCTGCCGGCGGCGGACAACGAAAAGCCCCGGAAAACCTTGGGAAAACACGCTGAGATGGCGCTGAGATTCACAAACACGATCCGCAAACCCGAATATAATTGGACCGGTCAAGATAAACAGATTTTTTACGACTTGTCATAACGATAGTTTATAACATTCATGCGCGCTTAAACCTTCAAGGAATTTACGATTTTCTCGGGAGTGAGAAAGTTTAAAGCAGTTAGGTATTTATTGCAGTAAATAAATTATCGTCTCGGTTTTTGGCAACATTGCACACTGCGACACTTTTAAATTTTTACTTTTAATTGCGGATTATTGCCAACTAGAATTAAACTGAAATTGCGTTAGGTATTATATTATGTAAACTATAATCTTTAATTCAGTTCATACAGTTCACTCGGATTACAAAATTAAATATCACGACATAATTTATTAAGATCACAGCCCTTTATAAAATTAATAGTGATTAATTAAAATTTTATCTCTTTTAGAGAGCCCCAAGTAAACCCACTTTTGACTTTAACCGGCAATGGCACTTTTAACTTTACAGTTCCTTCCATGACTTCTTTTAAAATTCGACTGAAATCTTGTTTATATTTTTCAGGAACTTCGTAAATAAGTTCGTCGTGCATTTGGAGTAAAAGTCTAGGTTTGTAAGCAAGGGAATTTGAACTATCGTCGATAGCACACATGGCTGCTTTTGCTATGTCTGCTGCAGACCCTTGAATAGTTGTGTTGACCGCTTGCCTTTCTGCTGCACCTGTGGAGAATTGCTTTTGTGAATAAACCAAAAGCAACCACATACATGAAGTTTTAGGTCTATGGGCCTTACTTATGAAAGATGTTTACAGTGAAACACTGGTTAAACAACTGTCTTTATTTGTGGATAGTGACAAACAGAGACAGGACGTTGTTCAACCAGTGTTCAACTTTAAACATCTTTCATAAGTAAGGGGGTAAGTGTTTAATATGAACTTTTTATAAAAAAGAATAACGGTATGAATTTTCACGCGTTAATTGAATTCTCATTGGTCCTTCCATTCCTTCTAACTCCCCGTAACCTTATTTCTAACAAACGACTTTAATAATACGTAATTTACTGCCTTAACTTTTAGCGGGAGCTCCGCTAAAGATTTGCCTACTGATACTGACCCACCCTTTTTGCAAATCAATTGAAATTTTGAGCGAGTAACTTACCTCGTGCGGCTGCTCTTTTACTTTTGATGTTAGGCAAGTGTCGCACCCGCTTCATTAAAGTTTTCACGTAGCTTTCTTGTCTGCATTTCTCAATAACCGTCTGCGTATATTTTTTTACGTATGGGAATGTCTTGTAGAAGGAATCCATAAAGAAAGCCGCCTCCATCTCGGTGACGTCAAGATGTTGCCCCAAGGTTTTGTTCCCCATCCCATACAGAATGCCGTAACAGAGTTGCTTTGCTTTCTGTCTCAGGTCGTCATCTACCTACAAATACATATTTTATGGCGAAAACTCTAACTCAAACAATAAAACGAACGAGAACCTTGACCGTCAACATTCTCGTAGTTTAAGTCAATCGTTTCAATGAAAAATACAGTAATTAGGTACATAAGCTCAAGGCCTAAGATACTGCAAAATAAGAAAACAGCCAACGTTGCAAAAAGCGGAACTTATAAATGGGCTATGTTTGGTAGGATATTACGAGAATGGGCGGCCCGAAAATATGAAACATCAAAATCACATCAAGGGGTCGCAAAAAGGGACAATTATTGTGTAAGTTGGTAATATAGTACAAAAGTATGTTTCAGAAACTTTCCTGTGTGTTTTATGAATATAAAGAAAGTAGTGGCTCTATAAGTTTTCTTAGAAAATATAGATTTAATCGAGGCTTTTTGAAGAAGCGAGCCAAACTACTAGATAGATATTATTTTGAATTACATTTTCAAACAAACTAACACGATTCATTACATACGTCTTAGCTAGCAATTTGTTTAAAAATGCTCAAATATCTGTTTTAGACATGAAGTTACTAAATCTAAAAAGGTCGAAGCAATAACCTTACCTCTTCCTCCGGCACATTGCTCCAAGAAGCTGCTATCGACTTGAATACATCCACATCACTCCTCATAATCCCCATCAAAACGGCATCTTCACTAAAATGCGTCAGCACCCTCATCTCCAATTGGCAATAATCCGCCGAAACCATCACATACCCCTCACTCGCTTTGAATATATTCCTACAGTTGAACTCTATCTGTTGCGAATGTTCTAGAGATATTTCTAGGTATTCGCTGGGTATAGAGAAAGTTCGGGGTACGTTTTGCAAGTTTGGCTCGTGCATGCTTATCCGGCCAGTACATGTGTGCATCGTGTATGTCGGGTTTATTCTAAGAAACAAAGTTTAGTAGGTCATTTTCAAAGTTTTAGTAAGTGAGAAAGAAATAACACATTCACAAACAAAACACGATTTATAGTATAACTTACTTGTTGCCCTCGTTGTAAATATACGCTTTTTCCGTAAGAGGGTACAAAGTCCTCGTAAGGATAGAGTTGAGTTTCCGCCAGAATATTACGACGCTGGATAATGGGCTGCTATGGCACGTTAGCACGCTTTTCTTTGTACTCACTTTTCCTTGATTAAAAATTCCTAGTGCCTGAAAATACTGTTGGTTTATTTCGGAAAATATCAAAACACGCTTTCCGATAGAATTAGATTGTACTTTTGTAATTTAAAGTTAAAGTTTTGTAAATAAGCACTAAGGAAACGGGTGGTATGTAGATTTTATCATGATACACAACAAAAGGTTCAGCATTTTCACTCTTTGTTTTACCTTAGCAACACATTTGGTAGAGTTTAGATTGAGTTGGTAGCCCACTAGTTTGTTCGCTCTCTTCTGTAGTACATCAAGAGAGCGTTTCACGCCTACCAACATTTGTGACGCGAGAGCCCTGTCTACGGTAATCCCGTGAAATTCACTGTTTGCTAGAATTGCCGCTACTTGGTGCTCCGTATCTGTACAAAATACTAAAGTTTTACTCGTGGATAATTTCAAATTTAAAACTCTTGTGCATAATCTTGAATCCCCGAGGCGCGTCAGACATTTACTCAGATCCTTAGGCATTTCAGATTCTTTGAAAATGTCTACCGGGGTAATCAGAGGCATGCTCAAATACTTCTTTGGTACATGCCCAATTGCCCACATTTTGCAGCACGATGTTTTCCTTGAACGTTTGAGTTCGTGTTAATGTGAGTATAATTTCGAAACGCAAAGTTAATTGATTGAAGCACGTCCTTGATTTAAACCCGACCTTAGGATCGTAAGTCAAGGCAAAAACCCACTCTGCCAGCAAGACTATTAAACATAATGTTGGGTAAAATTAGGATCTATTGTTTTATAAACAAAGTCCATTTTTTAGAATTACAAATAAGAGAAGATACAACTAACCCATAACACTCTGTGTCATTAGAAAATGATTCGCCAGTTTAACCGCCTGACAATCTGCGATCATCGAAACACACCACGCTCGTATACATAATTCAGCGTACAAGTCCAACTCTTTGAAGGTTTTCCTTTTGTTGTCCACCTTTATAATAGCCGTCGATAAATTAATACCGCAGTACTTTTGCATCTACAAAAAGGAAACTTTACTAAACAAAACATATACTTAGGAACGCAAGTTTCATGTCAACAATTTTTTTGATGTTACTTACCAAATATCCTATACTTCTTATACTTTCATCGCTGTCTAACAACCACTCAGCTAAGCACACATCAGTAGACGATCTTGGCAAGATGATGCCCAAGTCTTTCTTCAACAGAACATAGTTACTTTTGAATGAATGCATATTTATTACTTTTTTGCTTTCAAACACAGACTTAATTTTTTGATTTTGTAGTAATGTTTGATTCAAAAAAATACAATGATCACCTAAATACACGCCCATTCCAAGAAACGCGTTGTTTTCAGTTTTATGCTCACGGACATTGAGGATATCACTTCCGATTTTTGTATTTGTGTTAGAAACTTGTTTGAACTTTAGCGAAATACAAGCAGTTTTAGTATTTTTTTCTAGTAAGTGTATATTTTCGAGCACATTATCAATGTCTAATAGAACGCATTTTAAGCGGTAATTATTCACAAGTATGGTGGATTTTGCAGGTTCTTTGCGTCTAAAGTTGTGATCCAAGGCTTCAAAATCAACCTTTTTCTTCTTTGCTTGATGTTTATGTTCTGTGTTACCTTCTAATGACCGCTTATTATACGGAGATTTGAAATATTTGATCGTTTGAATATCATCTTGAGAGCACACGACTTCATTTTCCTTTGATAGATTTAAACATGAGTTTAGTTTGTGGTCGTTGTCATCTTCTTCTTCAAAAATCAATTTTATATTTACATTCTCATCAGTTTCATTTAAAGGTGCTTCAAACGCATTAAATATAGAATTGGAATTGATGCTTGCAAAATCTGCAGTCGTTTCAGGCTTAGTTGATGCAGTTGATCTATTTCCATTGTCTAACAATCTGCTCGGTATCAAATCTAGCGGCAAGCTTTCTTCGAAAAAACTTGAGTTATCTCCATCGGTTGAAAAAAGACTTATGTCTTTGTCCGATGTTGTTTTAGTATCTTCTTTTATTACATTTTTATCAATCACATCTTCTAAAGCATCACTTTTGTCAGTATCACCAAAGCTTATGTTCGGAGAGAAATCTTTCGCTGACGTGCGAAGTTTTGTAATATTCCCTAGTGCAGCTTCTGTGAAATTCAAAGAATCCCAAACTATTTCATCTTTTACAGTAGAAGTTGCATTGGTTATTATTTCAGGTGTATTACTTTCTAAAATAGGAGTAGAATGTTTTTGAGAGGCTCCTGCTTTGTTAGATGTCTCAAGTTGCATGGTCTCCTGAAAAATATCACAAACTGGGGAGGTTGTTTCTTCTTTGATAGACGTAGTTTGGTTCTTTATCACATCTATGTGACAAGAATTAGCACTGATGTATACATCTTCAGCACTGATATCAAGTAAATCAAGCGATACTCTGGAAACTTTAGATTTTGATACTACAGACTGATTAGTATAAACAGCATTTGCAATGAGTCCTCTGTCTTGCTCCTTATTATCACAATGAACATCAAACCCAGTTTCTTGCTTATTATCGTGTACAAGAATATTTTCGCAAGATTGATTTTTGTTACCCTTTACGATTTCTGTGGGTTGTAGTGTACCATAATCGGAATTGTTATCGTCATCATTGGGCATTGTTGTATTTGCAACGTTAGTGCTCCATTTAATCTCTTTAACACCTATTTCGTTTTCCAAATGTTTCCGAGCTTCGATAATTAGATTATGGGCAGCTTCTTTAGCCGTCATTCCACAACAACCGGTGATCCATATAGATTTTATTTTGTTTCGCTTTTTGATATCAAGTGCATCATCACCATCTCTTTCTTTCTCACTTTGAAACGGCACTGCTTTGTGCAGAATATTTTCTACGACATTAACATCAGCAGAAGCGATGCTGGTAACTGTTTCGTAACCTGCGTCGAAGAGAGTTCTAGCTCGGACGCCATTCAAAGAGGGTAATTTCATTAATTCTAATAATTCCGAATGAATACCGAAATGTAATCGATCTTGGAATTGAGATATTAGTATTTCCATGTTTTTCCAGCCTAGTTGGCGACAGAATGCTGTCACCATACCTAAAAATATGAACTGCATCAGCAAATAAACTTAAAGAATTATCCATCAGTAAACTGGTAACGTTAATCAAAAAAATTATTGGTACTTAACTTACCAGCAAATGTAGCAGCAGCTTGTTGAAGGCTTTGCAGGAAACCTCGCACACACTGGAATTTTGTCGCCACTTCTGAGAGGGGCACTTCGTTCACCAAGTCTTGCAGGGCTAGAGCTGTGTAAAACCTAAAAAAATTGAAACTCTTTAAACTTAATTTACTAGACAATATAGTAGCGGCAATAGATATGGCTAGAGTTTGAGATCTCGCTTATTTAATATTTGATGATAATAAGTAAGGACACATCCTAACATACCTTTTATGAATATTCACAATGTTTTGAACATTGGCGACTTTATTGGCTCCTCTGACGCAACGTATGATGAAGCTCTCTTTCACACCCACTAATTCACCTACTCTCTTCATTGCTTTCGTCAGAGATTCCCACAATGTCAGCAAGTGAAGCCAATCTATGTCACCCCATTGGCTGCTGACACTGTATGGAGTTACCAGATATATCAGATGCAAGTCTGTCTCCAAAACCAAGCATTGGCGAGCTTTTTGCAGCTCCAAAAATAGTGATAAGCCATCGTTTGGCGCCATGGAAGCCGAAAGACAAGCTTTCCCCAGTGGAGTTGCCACATATTGGATTTCTTCATCATTATTCTGAACTCTTACTAGTTCATAATTTTTCAATTCTTCCAGAGTATTCTCTAAGAGTTTATTTTGTGAAGCAGATAAGTTCTGCTGTGCAAACAGCAGAGTACATTTAGAGTATAGATCTAGCTCTGACTTGGTGCATAGCACTTGGCTTGCAATCATTTCTAACACAGCCCTCATGTATTTGTCAGCTGTTTCAATACAACTCTTCACTGGATCCAAAGCTCCACTCATAAGCTCAAACCCAATTTTCTTCTCATTTTCTGTACAAATCAAAATGCTCTCACCTTTTGTATCTCTCCCCATTCGTCCAGCTCTTCCAATCATTTGCTTATAAGTCAAAATATTAATAGGCTCTCTCATAAAAACTGGTGTTCTGATTATCACCTTTCTAGCAGGCAAGTTTACCCCAGAACTAAGTGTAGATGTCGCCACTAAAACCCGAATCGCCCCAGATTTGAAAGCACCCTCTATTATATCCCTTTCATCAAATGTGAGACCAGCATGGTGATACGCAACTCCAAATGATATTGTCCTTTTCAAAACTTGATCTAGGCCGACAGGACAGTTTTGAAGTTGCTCTAAAACTTCTGCAATACTATCAGTTTTCAACTGACTTCTTAAAACAGAGCCAAACTCACATTTTTGACAACCTAAGCTGTAGAATGATGAAGCTATTGCTTGTGCTACATTTTCACATCTATTCTTTGTCATACAAAATATAAGAATGGAGCAGCTTTCTTTGATAGTTTCCAAGCATATATTTAACACACTGTCACTTTCATTGCCAGTTTTGGGTATGTTTAGTGAGCTGACACAAGTTCCATGTTTGTTGAACAATTTATTACCGACCAGGCAGAACTCATCTAGAGGAATAGGCCTGAACTGTGTAATGAATAATTCTGCACTCAACCAATTAGCCAACACTTCTAGATTAGGCAGTGTAGCAGACATACCAACAATCTGTATCTGTACATTATCAGATCTTGAAGACACATACTTTATTTTAGTAAGTAATAGCTCTAAGATGTAGCCTCTATGAGGGTCTCCAAGTAAATGCAACTCATCAACTATAACAGCCCCTAGTTCTGATATGTTTCCATCATCAAGCAGTCTGTTCACTAAACTGTTTGCCTTTTCTATTGTACAAATAGCTACATGGACAGCCTGGAGCCCTCCAGGTGGGGACTGTGATCCCATGAAGCCTTCTACCCTGATTCCGGAGCTTGACAGAATATCTTGCAAGTAGAACATTTTCTCCCTCACAATGGAAACAAAAGGCAAAATTACAATTACCTTCTTCTGGCGCTCTAGAATAGTTTTGATAGTTAATATTTCTGCCACAAGAGTTTTCCCTGCAGATGTTGGAGCTGAATAAACTAAATTGCAGCAATCAAGAAGAACTTTAGAATTAGCCAAGCAGGTTACTTGCCAGTCAAACATTTCAGTTATCCCTCTTTGTTCATACTTCCACGCTATTTCTTCTGGTAGGCCCCAATTTTTCAAATTCTTACTCACGTTTTGATTTACGACTTGAGATGTCTTGCATATTCCGCTAGTTTCTTTATTAGATTTGTTGTGCAAAGATGAGTTTATTTTCTTGATTTCTTTTTTCTTCTCATTCGAGTATTCTTCTAATTCTTCTGTTACATACTCTTTTACAGCTAACAATGAACTTTGAAAGGCGAAAGAATTGTCGAAGCAGTTATCCAAGAAACCGACATTCTCGGCTAGAATTTGAGAATCTACGATTTCATCACCTGCGTCAGCCATAACTTTAGAAGACACAACACAATTATTCATTTCATTTCGTCATTATCAACGTTACCAACCAACATTTTGATTTTTATCAAGCTTTGTTGCCAAAACAACGATTTAGCCGCGCCGTTTCACAAAATCAAACAAAAACTTCTAGGATAGGAATAGGAAATTGAATGAAAACAACAACAGCTGATTCGTTGCTGGCATGGCATTGACAGATGACAGATCATGTTGGCCAACCGTGCAAATCCAACTGATTGCCACATGCCACGTTCAGTTGCCGCCAGTATTGCAATAATAATAAATTGAAAAGCAACAGAAACGGAGACAAAATAATACTAGGAGTTATAGGACACGATCGAAAAATGATGGGAGCTGGTATTTAACTGATATACTTTTCAAGTCCTTACCTAAATTGTGGGCAGCTTCTCAGATTTCATTTTGGCTCAAATTTTATTATGTAGGTTCTTAAACTTAAAATTCCAGGGCCTTACTTATGAAAGATGTTTATAGTGAAACACTGGTTAAACAACGTCCTGTCTTTATTTGTGGATAGTGACAAACAGAGACAGGACGTTGTTCAACCAGTGTTCAACTTTAAACATCTTTCATAAGTAAGGGGGCCAGTCATAAAGTTCAACCTAAAAGTTTAGTCCCTCAAGGTCCCTCGTATAGATAATTTTTTTTTATTTTAAAATGTTGTATGGATGGATACAGTTCACACTGAATCAACGTCTCCTAACATAAGGTATGGTATGGTATGCCATACTAGATATTAGAAAAACTAAAGGTTCAGGATAATTATTATATTATTTTCCTAAAGAAACATCACAGCAAAGAACTGATTAGGTATAGCCCTGATTACCCATTTCATTTCCGTAAGCACCAGACTTGAGTTATTGCATCATCAATCAATCATAAAATTATCTTCTTAGATTTTGCTTCTTTTCCTTCTGTGAGAGCTCGTGATTCATGTATAAATGTTGCGTACGTAATGCCCTGAAACAGAAAGAATAATATAATGAACTTACGTTTTTAGTTTTGACATTTTGTAATTTTACTTTGTTTACTATAGAAAAAAACAGTTAGGTAATATTTTCAATAGTCCTATGTAGATTTGGGTTAGGACTATATTTATATTTATTTGCACTTTTCTGCTTAACAATATTGGCAATGAATACATACCTGTTGCAAGGCAGCTCGAACAAACCCATCATTTGCTGACACAGTCAAAGCTTTTATTCTGTGCCCAAAATTAAAAATAATTTTTGATCTCAGTCGTACATGGCCTCTAACAGTTAGATTGGCCCTCATGCTATCATCTTCACCTGAAATAAAAAAAAACTATGATAAACAATAAAGTTAGATGTGGTATTCATGGTGGACAAAGCTGTTGAAAAGTTTACATGATCATGTTTGTATGTTGAAGTAACATGGTACCCAAAGTAACTGATACCGACATTGGAATCAGGACCATGTACATTTAATGATAACTGAAAAAATAACCTGCATAATTATCTGGATAAATCTTCAGCATTTGTTTCAAATCAGCAGTTCTTTTCATTTCTTGAGGGCCTCCTAGAGTATTTACAATTTTTTCAAAGTCATCCCAAGCCGTTCTGCAGCAAACAATAGTCTTTCCTGTTGAAACATTAGAAAATATTAAGATTAAAATGAGAAAGTGTGAACTTTGTGAGTTGTCTAAATGTGGAGGGTAATATCCAGAACTACTGCACTTTTTTTTAAGAATTCCTTTACCTTTTGAAAGATATATTATTCCAGGCTATACAATAACCTAGCAAAGTTGGTCTAGTAATTTAAATAAATAGATACCTTCAAATAATCTCAACAAAATAGGTTTTACAGGTCTTTCCGCTTCCCATTGACATTGTTGAGTAAGAACTTGCTCTTTGAACACATAGTTACAATGTCCATTAGTCATATTGCTCACATATGCCATCATAGCAGTCACATCTAAATTAAGTGTATTGATTTCTGGATCTTCTATACAACTGCTACTGCTAAATACCTCTGTATTTGAAAGTGGGCTGAAATATTGTCAATAATATTAATTTCCATAGGTTAACATAAGATTGTAAAGATACAAAGGATAACTTTTAACTTAGAAATAATTTTGTGATTTGACAGCTATAAACAGATATAGAAATGTTTGCTGCTCTTATAATTCAGATACAAGATAAGCAGTTGTTGTGAAATAGGGTAATATAATAAAACCTTTCTCACCTATCTTCTAAGAACTCATCATCACTAAAATCTGGTTCACTGGCATCACTAGACTCTCCAAAGATGTCATTATCATGATTGAAATCAGGAAGTATTTCACCTTTCACTATTACACCTCTAGCTTTCAATTTATTTGCTAAACTCTCTTCTATCCCACTCATTAATTCAAAACATATCTGAAAAATATATAAAGCTTGAGGTTGAAAAATAGATGTTGTGGTGAGCCCACACATTTATGGAATAAGGGCTAGAAGATGATGTTAGACTAGAAAAAAAAATTTTTTCTTGAATAAAATCAATGTACTTATAAATAAGAAATCAGTACTTGCCTTAGGGGTTTGATACATGCAAGGATAAAGCTTTGCACATTCCACGTAATCAACTGCTTGGTCCAAGATAGAGCGTGCCCCATAAGAAGCTTTCCCAGAACTCAAGGCAGACAGCGATTTTGGATTGCGCGCTATCACTGAAATGTAAACCAAATTCTTTAACATTGTTCAGACTATTATAAAATATTTAGTTTTCAAGTAGGTAGGTCGTTTACAAACCTTTTGTCCATGATTTACCTCCATCACTTACAATATCAACAAGAAGTTTAGTATTACTGTCCAAATGGTAAACTTTGGACACGGCAATCACACCAGGTCTCCTACAGCATTCAACCATGGCCTCGAAATGACGAAGGTTCGAACAAGATAGATGTTCCCATTTTACTTTTCCTGTTCTTTGCAACTAAAATGAAATAAATAATGCTGGACATTTCACACCGCATGAATGGTCAATCAGTAGAATTGATTACTTTACTGATATTTTAAACCGGTTAGTCTTACTCTTTTTAGGAATTCGACCTCCTGTCGAATTTTCCTCTGTAATTTAGGTACACCATCAACATCTTGAACTTCTTGTAATTGCGCTATTAAATCATCACCGAATTTAATTCTTTCTTCCAGCTTACATAGTAAAGCCTCTCGGTCTTCCATTTTTGCATAATATTAACCAAAAACTTTTTAAAAGTTCGTGTAAAATAGGAAAATATCAAAAACAAACACACAGATTTTTACTCTTCTAGGACGACTGATTGTGATTGTGATTGATTGATTTTTTTATTTCTCCATCGTGTTTCATTATTGTCAATGTCAGTTGACTCAGTTGACTGACTTGCTATTTTTATGCTACAAATCTACAACGAAATGAAACAAAACAAAAATGCCTTTTGTGACAGATTATCCTATTGGTTGGAAATGTTTATTTCTCCAACCAATCCGAAACGAGCTTATTTGTTTCGAAGTTTGTAACTTTCTTTCTTTTTCAACTCTGATTGATCTTGGTTTCGCTGTTTACACTCCAAAAATTCCAACCTAGGTACTTGTACATAAAAAACACTAGTTGGATGGAAGCAACATTGATTAGAGTTCGAATAAATAATGCAATTACAACTAAATAAATAAATATCTAATTTCCCGCCCGATTCTGACTATTTGAATCTGTCACGTGACTGACACTTGAGAACCACCAATCAAAATACTGGAACGAATTTGGGTAAAATTTCACAATCTAAAGAAATGGCTGACGACAAAGAAGTTGAAAAAACGATCGCAGAGGACTTGGTTGTGACCAAGTACAAATTAGCAGGACAAATTGTCAACCGTAAGTTATTCCTTCACTGTAATTTGGCTAAAAACAGTTGGATACTCAGTCAGAATGCCTGATAATGCAAGACGTGTGAATGGCATGGACGCGTGTCATCGCATCGCCATGCGGCCAATGTGGAGACTCCCGCTGATTTTGGCTTTATTTTCATACGCTACTTTCTATAATTACAACATGTTTTACATTTACAGGAGTGCTAGAACAAGTTATTGCAAAATGCATTCCGGATGCATCTGCGAGAGAATTGTGCGAGTTTGGCGATAAGCTTCTGCTGGAGGAAACCTCGAAGGTGTTCAAGAAGGAAAAGGATTCTAAAAAAGGCATAGCATTCTCGACATGTGTATCCGTAAACAATTGTATTTGTCACTTCTCACCTATTCCCAGTGAAAGTGATTACATTCTGAAGGCTGGAGACCTAGCTAAAATGTAAGTGATGTGGAACATTCGTCATAATACTTCACAACTATTAGTTCTAAATTTAGGTATGCCACTCCCATACTTTATATTTACTACATCATTATAATGTTGAGTTTAGTGAACTGTGTGGGTTTGTGATGTTTCTAGGGCATCTCAGGTACCTAAAGTAACCTCAAATTCTGCCATGTTAAGTGCTTTGCCCTGTGGAATGGTACAATCACCTTTATCTTGTGTAGATAAGGATTGTTGTTCAACCAGCACCTGTTGCTGCTTATTAAATTTCATGCTATCAAACTTGAAAAATAACAACATGATAAAAATAAAATTTATGTAGGTACCTACTTAAATCTCATTAATATTTGAATCTTTATATTTTTATTAATTGTTATGCTTATAAAATACTAGCTTCCGGCCGCGGCTTTGCTCGCGTTATACCTACTTGGATATAAAGTAGCCTATGTGTTATTCCAGGTCATAAACTATGTATTTATTCCAAGTTTCATTAAAATCTCACAGATTCGCAGACTCTTTCACCCAAAAATCTGTCCAGTAGGGACAGATTTTTGGGTGAATGAGTAACAAACATCCAGACATCCTGACAAACTTTTGCATTTATAATATTAGTAGGATATCATTTTCATAGTAACAACAGTTTTGAAAGTCTCATGTTTATTTGTTTTGCAGTGACTTTGGTGCACATATAGATGGCTTTATCGCAGTTGTGGCACACACAGTGTTTGTCGGTGGTGGGGAGGTCACTGGCCGAGCAGCTGATGTGCTACTGGCCGCCCACTATGCTAGTGAAGCCGCCTTGAGATTGCTAAAACCTGACAATGAGGTATTTTATAGATATTTTAGTGTTACTTAGGTACTATTTCATTGAAATTCCCATCGGAATTGAAAATATTGATAAGACTTAATTTTCAATGAAATGAGGTAATATTTTGATTCAGTTCAGAATGTTATTCTACAAAACATTTGCTTATAGTCCAAGTCTAATTGCAGATCTAACCAAAACATAAAAAATTGTGTTGTATGCAACATAGCATGAAAGTTAATACCAACAAAATGTTTATTTAGTAAGTTTTAATTTTCATCAACATCATTGGTATCATACATTTAAAGGAGATTACACAGCAGTAAAACTTTAAAACTTTTATCATTATCTTAGAAAGTGTCTAGTATTTCTATTTAGTACTTTTTGTTGTAATTATTATATTGATTCCAGAACTATGTAATAACAGATGCAATCCAAAAGATCAGTGCAGAATTTGGTTGCAAGCCTGTTGAAGGCATGCTGTCACACCAACTAAAGCAGTTCCGCATTGATGGAGAGAAAAGTATAATTCAGAACCCGTCTGAAGCTCAGCGTAAAGAGCATGAGAAGGCCACCCTTGAAACCTATGAGGTTTACGCAATGGACGTCCTTGTTTCTACAGGAGAGGGTGTGGTAAGTGTCACCAAATCAAACTAAAGCATTAGTCTTATTTGAAGATGCCCTGAATTCTTTCCAGTGTATAGGTATAATGTATATTCTGGCAGTACTCAGGGAAAATTAAATAGTTTGACTCTTGACCATAAAACTTAAATAGCATTATGGTTTTTGATTACTGACACTATTAAATCATTAAAGATTTAAATAGGAATTTGATATCTCTACCAATAGTTTATAACAACTATTCTTTTATATTTCTAGGGTCGAGAAATGGACACCAGGTGTACAATATACAAAAAAACTGAAGAGGTTTATCAACTAAAATTGAAGGCATCAAGAATGTTCTACAGTGAGGTAAATAAAATGCATTTTGTTATTTCACCCAGATGTTATATATTTTGTTATTGCAAACATAATTGCAGTATCACAATGTTCTGGGTAATATTACAGTAATGTGTTTGAACCAATATATTTTATGGTATGTTGGTATAGAACATTACAACATTTGAATACAATCTATTTGTCCATCAAACTATTCTGTTGTTGGGTGTTTCTATTGAATAATTTGTTTGCAGGTTCGCAACAAGCATGGATCAATGCCCTTCAACCTACGTAGCTTTGACAAAGAGACTAGTGCAAGGCTAGGAGTTGTTGAATGTGTGAACCATAAGCTTATCGAGCCCTTCCAGGTATGTACATTATCAAAATTAGCTTCTTTTTCATACATAATACTTTAAATTGAGTTTGTGTGTAAATGGATGAACTCCAAAATCACTCTCAACTAAATTCTTTCACCATATAAAAGTACACAATTCCTAATAAAAATTTGCTGAATATCTGAGTAACAATAGAAGCCTTTCTTACTCATGTTTGTTTATATTATTATCAGGTTTTGTATGAACGCCCAGGGGAACTTGTAGCCCAATTCAAGTTCACAGTATTACTGTTACCCAGTGGCACACACCGCATTACTGGCCTTCCCTTTGACAAGAGCCAGTGTAAGAGTGAACGCTCCATCAAAGACCCAGAGCTCAATGTAAGTATTCCAATATTCATGTTCTTAACCCCTGTTATCTTTCAAGGCATATTTTGATAGTCATATGACTTGAACAAGCACAGGGTAAAGTAAATGTATGTTTTTAAACCACTGTACATGTTGTGCTTTGGTACTAAAATAATACAACATTATTAAATGGAAAACATGATTTGATACTGGTTATGGTATGACTTGTAAGTCCAATTATTAATCCTTGCAGGTAGTACCTGTTGTAGTATTGATATATTTGAATTATACATCACTAGCTTCCGCCCGCAACTTCGCTCGTGTGATAACAACAATCCCAACCAACATACAAACTTTCAGAGTCATTATTTTACGTAATTTTGATACAATTTTTGCCTACAATCAAATCTGAGCATTTTTGAAAATTACCACCGTTATTTGTTGTAACGCTATTAGGAACAAGTTCATTTAACATCATTATTTCTACTTTTACCACAGGCCATCCTGAACTCTTCTGCGAAAGCCAACAAGAAGAAGAAAAAGAAAGCTGGTGCTGAGGAACCTATGGAAGTTGAAGCTGCTGTTGCCTAGCAACACTGCAACTGCCGCGTAATTAAATGAACACACTTCCCCCTTCCACACTCGGACATAAATCTCGGAATAATATTATTGGGTGAAACAAACCAAGTTAATGATATTATTATCTTGACTTCAAGCAAGAAAAGGCTTGTTCTGTAAATTATATGGATTTTTAAAAATTGTTAATACTTGGACGATTTATGTACAAAGTTTAATGCCTTACTCTGTGGGATTGCTTTAAAATATATAAACATGCTGTGTAAATTTCTCCAATCTGTTAGAAATTGACACAAATTATTTATGTTCAAAACATCCGTATTGTTAAACTGGTAACCATGGTGTTCCCCTAATACAAATATGTAAATATAAGCTTACTGTTAAAAAATTCCCAATCCTGGTGAGGCATTGACTTAAATTGGTAACATGCAGGAAGTAGAATATAAATGCTATGAAAACAGACTACTGTTCAAGACCATTCCTTAGTGACTAATGTAAATTTTGATCATTGTGAAGTGCACAAAACCCATTCTCACTTTGTTTTCTCTACGATATCTAAGAATCGAGGAGAAAGCAACTTTCTTAAATAAAAAATAGTAATGTCATGACAATTTATTGATGTGTAAATCTTGCAATAATTTGTGCAATTCCAATGCAATATATTTGTTGATCAATGTGAATTTAAGAGCTTGGAAATGTTTCTTGAATGGAGATTTTGAGAATGTAAAAATGTGACATTGTGAGAAGGGAATAAATCAAACTGCCACATTGTGGGCTGTTTTTGTATCGATGTTTTTTATTTCATCATGTTGAAAGACACTGCCTAACAATCAAAAATGCAGGGACTTGAAGTAGGAGTTCCATTCTTTTGTTCCATGTTTCTTGAGTTATGATGAAACCGAAAATTAAAAATTACAACCCCAGCATAGTAAATAAATAGTTCTAGTTGTTTTAATTTGCCATAGTCATTTTATTTTTCTTGGCTGGGGCTGGAGTTAGCAGTTTGATCTACAGCATCAAGTGAAGATGAAATAAATTCGTAAGACTTGATTGCAGCATTGCTTGCGTGAGTTGGAAGGTCTACAAGAAAGTTGAATGTTGTCTTCACTCCACAATTCCAATAGTATTTCATCAAATAGGATAATCTATCATTTGATGGAAGAGGGGGAAGCTGTAACAATAAATTTGACCATTTAGTAATGAAAGAAGCTCAACTTAGTCTCGAGTCACCAATGACGGAAGCACATACTTCGTAAGGGATTTGTTTCTTCAGTTCACCAACGTAAGGTGAAACACCGTTTTCAAGTTCTTCATAAATAGCACTCGTGGTTGCGCTGTCTTTCCATACTCCTTTATCTATTGTGTAGTACACAGCTGAACCGAGTACAGCAGATTTTACTCCAAACCTAAAAAAGTTAGTAAAGACGACTTAAGTTTTCAATTTTATTTTTACACACAACTCCTAGAAGATCATGAACTTACTTTATCATAATGATAGATGAATTAGATGATACCAATAATACAGATGGAAGCTAAGCTACAAAAACTATGAGAAAACTATTTATTTACTCAAATCAAATTATGTAATTCTTTCTCCTTTTCGGAGCTGTCTTCTTCTTCTTTTATTTGTGGCGCTTGTGACGGGAATTATCACAATTTTGCTAATGTCAATGTCGGATGAAATTAGCACCTGTATTGTCAACTTCACTGACATTGGCAGATATTCAGTAGATTCAAAGCTTGACATTGACAATGTCTTCGATCGAGCTTTGACGTATTTGTTGTCTTGACTTGGTTTGTTTGTTTGCAGTGTTGCCAATTTAGCGACTTTGTCGCTAGAAATAGCGACTTTTGGACCTGTGTTAGCGACAAAAAATCGGTTTTAGCGACAAAAAATATTTAGCGACTTATCTAGCGACTTTTGGACTTCGACGCTTCTAACAAGAAATTTAAAAGTATTTTTATTGGTGGGCTTGGTATCTGTCACTGGGTGACAGTGACAGACACCATTAAAGTATCGTGGATATTATAGGCGGATAGTTGAATCATTGTTGAAGCGTTTGAAACGTTCAACACTCTGCCTGATTGAAAGGCCGCCATCTCATTGAATTAGTATGTTTTTCTGCCACCGCGGCGCTACTTTCGCTTTGTTCACAAGATGGCGTCTACAGCTGGTGTTTCTTGAATGTTGTGTATTGTTTTGTCGTGAAAATTAAACAAAATAAGTTCCCAGTGTTATTCGTATGCCACAAAATAATGGATTTACCTTCAAGCAGCCTTTCTGCGTAGGTGTGTGATACGCGTGCTATTAAAAAAAAACAAAACCTACTTACTTTTTTTGTGTGCAAGTGAACCGCCTAGTAATTTCATTGAGCATTTCAGTTTTCCTTTTGGGTGCACCCCCCCCCCCCCCCGCTCCTTTGCCTCTTTTAGCGACTTTCTAGCGACTTTTCGCACTCAATCTAGCGACTTTTATTTTGTGGAGTTGGCAACACTGTTTGTTTGTCGTTTGTTTTGATTTGATGGTTCTTGAAAAGTTACCTAGATTTTTTGTTTGTATTGGTTTTCGTGTGGTTTTCGTTTGAAATTATTATTTTTTGTTAATAAATGTAATGGTATGAAGAGATTATTGCCCATATTCAGTATTGCTTTCTACTGAAACTTTGTGAAATTGAGCCGGCAAATATAATTTTGCACTGACAGACATGTGATTTTTAATTTTAGCACAAGTGTTTTATCCTTTGCTATCTTCGATAGTAGTTCAAGCTCGTTATAAAGATGAATCAAGTGTTTAGAGATAAAACTGGAGTTTCATCATTGGACAGTGTCCTGCAGGGTAGTGACTACTGCAATGTTCAAGAGGTTTTTGACAATGTAATGCTGGATTTGAACTCAAAACTAGCATCAGAAGATTTTAAGAGATATCCTAGTCTTATAGATGTGTATTGCTCCCTTATGAGAGATGTGAAGGTACATAAATTCTAAGCTTTAAGCCCTGATACACAGATAAATAAGCAGTGAAAAGTAATTAACGTATTTGGAATGGAGATAGCTTCTCCTCAGTATTTATTACAGAAAGATGCTAAAAATTATTAAATAGTGGCTAAAAATTCATTGCTAGTTCTTAGATTTATAACTCTCATCACCATCCACAGACATCATCTACAGATAATCTTGAACATCTGTAGAGATCAACCTTACTTACAGTACACATGATGGATCTAGTCATTAATGAAGTTAGCTGGGGTTGGATTTAGTATTAAGAAGCAGGATTTTGGGGGCAAAATGAGGGGGGTAGGTGAGGGGGGGGTTCCCCCTCTCCCCTGGTACCACTCCCATTACAAGGTAACGCACCGTTCTGGAGATAATCAAATTATTGTTTTTATATACAAACTGGTAAAAATTGGTAAAAATTTAGTATTCGGTAACAATATTTTGAGGGGGGGGAGGGGGGGGGGGATCCCCCGCCCACTTGGTACCACTCCCATTCCAAGGTAACGCACCGTTCTTGAGAAAATCAAATGTAATCTAACCTAACCTGACCTATACGGGGCAACCGAAACGGGGCACCCTGTAGGTTAGGTTAGGTTTGTATATAAAAATGCGAGCGAAGCGAGCCCACCCACAAAATCTGGTGGCACAAACCCCCATAACATCTAAAAGAGAAACTAAATCAGATCCGACACGGGGCACCCTGTAGGTTAGGTTAGGTTTGTATATAAAAAAGCGAGCGAAGCGAGCCCACCCACAAAATCTGGTCGCACAAAACTGGTGTTTGGGGGGGGGGGGTTACCCCCCCACCCTCCCCCCCCCCCCAAATACTGTTACCGAATACTAAATTTTTACCATTTTTTACCAGTTTGTATATAAAAACAATAATTTGATTATCTCCAGAACGGTGCGTTACCTTGTAATGGGAGTGGTACCAGGGGGGAGGGGGAGCCCTCCCCCCCCTCCCCCCCCCCAAAATCCTGCTTCTTAATACTAAATTTTTACCGTTAGCTGTTTTGATGCACAGTGCAGCCTTTTCATACTAAATTTTGCAAACTGTGCAGCAAAATGGCTTACTTCATGAATGCCTAGATCCATTGTGCATACTGTACATAAAGTGCCTATAGTAAATTGTGATAAAAAAAAGTTGTGAACTTTATTCTTCTTTTGTTCTAGTGTAATCAAAATAAAAACAACATAAAGTGTAAATATGTATTATGTGATGTGATAACACTATTGTATTTATGGTTTTCAGGATTATAAAATCAAAATAAATCCAGTTAATACATTTCCAATAAGTTTGCTTCTCATTGATGACAGCATTAATGAAAACAAAATCAAAGGATTGAAGTGTTGTAACTCATTATTGGAATGTTTGGTAAGAGTCAGACCAGTAGGCTCATTCTGTAAACTCACTATGAACGTCGAAGAGCTGAATCCGCTGTGAGATATCAAATTTCGTATTCGAAATTTGAATCTTACTACAAACACTTACAATACATTCTTGCGTATTTAGTAAGCTCGGTCACTTGAATGAATTCGAAGTGAGTCTAGTACAGAATGCCTCTGCTGTTTCTTGTCTACAGCACATAATTTTGATCATGGGCTGTGTTTGTTTACCTTAAGCACAGATAAGATACTGTAGTCTTAGGGAATCCTCCAGTCAGGATAAGAAGTACCTATTTATTATTAATATAAAATGTAACAAAAAATGTCTACCGCACCTTAGGAATATGTACAGTCATGATTATATTACATTCTTTTATATTTATTATTACTCCATTAATAACAGAACCATATAATTTGAAAATAGACAATAATAAACAAATAATCTTTTAAATTGTTTCTGTGCTCACCCCCAAATATTCAACAACCTAACATTTAAGTGTATTTCAGAATGAGAAACATTTCAAAACTGGCAACTATTATGAAGTTTTGTATAGTACTCTTAAAAAGACGATGCCGATAAAGGATGTGGAAATCACAGGACTGGTTCTTCAAAATCTTCTGAGTTTAATAAAAGTTCTTCCACCTGATGTAAAGGTTAGTTATAATTCAGATATTTCAAGGGCTAAGGGCTTGTTTTACGTGCCGTTTTGTTGACGTTATTTCCTGTATACATATATATATAATCATGTAAGCATGAAAAGTTTACAAAAATACATGAAGGAATGACCCACTAATTTAGTGTTTTTCACAACTCATTGTTGTGTAGTGTAGAGGATGATGATGAGATGTAAAAGTCTCACCTCACTATTAGTGTTTCTTTGTTGTCACTCTTAAGTCAATGAAAGTAGATGACAACATATTTAACAACCATGCTCTAGGAAACTTACAAGTTCAGAATAATAGTTTCTAATAAAAGTTATAATTTCCAGAAAAGTAAAGCAGATGAAGTATTTGGTAGTATGCTGGAGCAGCTACATATGGAGTCCAATTTACACAGAAAGACAGTGTGTGTCCGATATCTCAAGGAAGCAATACTTGTGCACAAAGAGAACTGTGTGAATAAGAAACTGCTGAAGGTGGTTTTGCTTGACAGCATTCACATTTGTTGCCATGATGCTGTGGCTGATATACTTCTAGTGGATGTTTTAGAGGTACTTAGTAATTTTTTTTAATGTTGGTTCATTCTTTTGTAGCTTCACACAAGAAACACTTCAAGTATCCCAATGTCCAAACAGATGTGTTGTATGATGCCTTGTTTAATGTTCTTTTTTTCTACCTTCCAGTGTCTACAAGCTTGGATCACACATTGCTGGTTTTCATGGCAGCTGTCCACAGATCATAGAATACTATCCGCACTCATCAAACTGCTCTATGTATCAAGAAAGGAGTCAATAGCGACTGTAATTCAGGATTTGATAGTATCACTAGCCACTCTCTGTACAAAAGAGCAAATGACAATTTATGAAAATCTAAACAAGTCCAAAATAAAATCTCCCGAGTTTATTGAAAAGATTGATGAAATAAAAAGTGAAATATTGAAATTGTATGAATAAAACTTTATTTAAGAATGTAAAATAGTTTGGCATTGTTTAAATGTATACAAAAATAATTTCTAACATTGTAGACACAATAAAAAATAGGCTCTTATGAATTAACTTTATATCTTATAAAAATCTTACAGCAAGAAACATTTTAGGTATAACCTTGCACATTCATATTTGAATTATATTACCATTGGTATTCTTCCTATTTTAGATTTTAAGCAGTTCAGAACAAATTTCAACCATAGAAGGTCTATCAGTGGACTCATTTTCCAAACACCTTTTGGCTATGCCATATATAATTTGAGCTTCTATCCACTCTCCAACAACTTTGTCTACAAATTCTGTTATATCACCATTAGTACTATATTCTTTTAGATAAGTCTTGATGTTCATATAAGCACCATTATCATTTACTACAACATCCAATCCAGTCAACAGTTCTAACAAAACTATCCCAAAGCTATAAACGTCACTCTTCTGTGTAATGGTTCCGGTAAGACTCTCTGGTGACATGTAATATTGGGTACCTAATATTTTCCCAGTCACATAAGTGTTATCAAACTGCTTGGCTAAGCCAAAGTCACATAATTTGGGGATGCAATCTTTTGTGAGCAGGATGTTAACACTTTTCACATCACCATGAATAAAATAAGCCTTCCTAGAAGCTAAGGAACTTGTTGGTTTCACTGTGCTGTGTACATATTTCAAACCTTCTGCGGTTCCCAGCATAATATCCAGCCTCTGCTGTTTATTTAACACTTTATCAGCAATTTTTTTTCTCAATGAACCACCATCAATATACTCACAGACTATGCATCGGTCAGGCCCATCTAAAGAGAACCCCAGTATGGGTACTATGTTTGGATGACGAAGCATAGATAATGATCGGACTTCAGTGTTAAACATCTTTGAAACCAGTTCGAATGACAGTGTGTTGTGTACTTTTTTCACTGCCAGCAAGCCCAATGCATCATGGGTGCCGAGATACACATCACCAAATCCCCCTGAACCTATTAAGGTGCCCTTAAAGTCATTTGTTATTGCTTCCAAATGTTTAAATTCAAATTGAATTAAGTCATCATTTTGTAGTATGTCTTGATCTACTTGGTCTTTAAAACTGCTGGATTGTGATTGTTCACCCTGTGTAGCTGGAGGATGAGTGTGTGAAGTTCCAGAATAGCCTGTAGACTTTGTTTCCGACGATGTACTTTCCATGCCATTTGTTTTTGGGTTCAAAATGTCTGATGCAGGGAGATACTGAGACTCTGCTGTTTTGGTGAACTTCATCATATCAGTTACCGTTTCCAGTTTGGATTGATCATTTTGTTGCACAATGCTATTAATGTTTGCAGAGAACTCAATAAGATTGTGGGATTTTAACTTTTTTGTGGTATCATTACCATGGTCGCTTGTTGAAGTGCTTAATAGCCTTGTGGAACATTCTGTGTTGAGCAGATTTGTGACACTGGTGTTGATGACTGCGGGCGGACCATCTAAAGGTCTTTCTGGTGGAGGTACTAAAACAATTAAAAATTATTATGAAAATTGAATTAATCATATAAAAAATTTAGATGTGGCTCAAATAAATTTTTACATGTCTGAAGAGACTGATATCACTTCTATGAGTTTAACAAATTAGGTATGACTTTTTTAAAACAGATAAAATGCTTACTTCCTAGTATATTTGCAATGGCATCTGCAGCTTTGAACATTTCAGCCTTTACAAGGAGTGTTAGAAGGGTGTTGAGTGTAGGCCTGACACGCCCAGAGGTTCCCCATTCCGCAAATAGCACTTTTGCACATTTTACTCTTGTTTCGTTAGCATGATTTTCAATCAACCTGAAAGGAAAAAGGAAATTTTTGACAAATTCAGATAGAAATGTTTGCTGCTTTGTTTGAATAAAAAGGTTTCCTGTTATGGTTATACTGGTCAAGCTTTTCATGTTATTTTACACATTAGGTACATGAAGTTAATAATCAATAGGTACTTAACTAAATAATCTGGTGATTGATTTTAACACAGAGACTGCACTGTATCTTATAGAAACTTGTCAACTAAATATTGGTTCACTTACGCAATATCTTCACCATTATATTTCGGCTCATAGTGTTCACTGGTTAGATTTTCAAGGCTCTTCGGTATGAGGTTCATAAACGTCTTCCAATCTTCATTTGTCTGCAAGGTTTCTTCAACAGGGCTCAAGCAGTCTGCAGGTAGTTTACGTAGTTCTATGTTCCCATCCATCATCATCAGAATAGATTCAATCTTTTATTTCAGTTGTAAGTACCAAATCAACAAGTACACAACACAGAGCCTGTGCTACACAGACAGAACACTATCCTAGCGCTGTGTTAAGTAGGTATTACTTTTGCTACAAAGTGATTAATAAAGCAACAGCAGCAGACAAAGGTCAACAGGGTTTTTTAGATTAAAATAAAAATGAGTAGATTTGTATTCTGTCAGAGAAATACACAGATTAGGTAGAGATACTGGAGAAATAGTCGTATTTATTTTTTATTATGCGTATGTAGTCGTAGTGCGTACTAAAATCAGTGTTGTCAACTCCAATAAATCCAAGTAGCGATGGGCGAGTCGAGTTGGCTGATTCGAATAACTCGAATCAGAGTCTAAGCGAGTTGATTCGAATCAAGTTCATTCGCAACTCGAATCAACTCGCTTACCTACCTATATAGTAGAATGCGGATAACGAATGCGAGTTATGCGAATGCGAGTGCACGCGAGGTCGCGAGTCAGCGATTCGCCAACTCGAAACCGAAACTCGACTCAAGAACAAAAATACGAATACTTTGCGACTTTCTGGCGACACTTTTCAGATTAATTCTAGCGACTCGAATTTATTGGAGTTGGCAACACTACAACTCATGCAAGCAAGCAAACCACAAGCAAATAAAGCGAAGCAAATAGGAATGTGCGATCTTTCCATTTGATCCAATTTTTAAGATCGTAATGTCTCGATCAAATCCGCGGATCGGATCGCATTGTATCGATCCGATTTTCAAAAGATCGAATGAAATAAAACTAAATAAAGGATTTTTTATCTTAACCGTTGAGGTGCCCCGCCCCCCGGACCGATTGCCTGCCTAGCCAAACCAACGCCCGCGCAACTGTTGCCAGCGGTTTAACTTTTTTTGCCAGTGATTTTATTCCTGGACTAAACCTGTTTGTGGTATCATTGGAATCGGAATTTAACAAGCTTATTAACTACTTACTTACCTGCTCAAGGGGATTACATTGTCACCACCAAATAAATTGTTTATTCCAATCCGTAAACATGTTTGGCACCTTGCAAAATAAAAACTCACAATTGTTCAAAATTGGTAGCAAATATCTGCGTCAACATGGTGCACACACTTAGTACACTACACACCTTTATTATTTAACACAAAACATATACACATCGACATTAAAAGTAATTATCTATTCGCGTTTGCAAAAGGCCAAATTACGCCATTTTGTTCCGCGCGCGACGAGCGGGAGGGCGCTCACGGCAAATAAAAATTCAATACTACTTCATTTTTCATCCTATAGCCTTGTCTGAAGTCTTTCTGATTGGTAGAAATATGTAGTTAGCCAACCAAACGAACAAAACAAACCTCATTCACTTCAGTCCTATACATCAATCACAATAGCCAACCTTCAAAAAGAAAATTCACCCGCAAGATTCAAAATGTTGATCAAATTCAAATTTTTTACTATAAAACGGGGTTTTAATGGTTCAGTAATTATCCTAAATACCTGTCAGATTTAATTAATGCAAAACATGTATAGGTCATCGCTGAAAATCTTATTTGAACCTTCTTTCAAAAATAAAGTTTTTTTCGTATTTTTCTCTTCCGGTATTTTGACACATTGTAGAAATATTATATATTATCTATGACTTTTAGTGTTACCAGTAGTGGGACAATAATGTTACCAACAAATAAAGACACTTTCCACGTATGGGGAAGCCCTAACACCATAGAAATCGTGATTTTAATCGGCGAACGACTCAAATAGAGCTCGGGCCAGTACAGTGGCCTAAGGCACTTTGGCGGCTAATTAACATGCAAATCAATCTTACATTGCAAATAAACATGTCAACCTTTGAGATTAATGCTTATTATAAGTGCCAATTATAGCCCCGATTATAACAATCTTACATTAGTTGATTCATTCGATCTTTTCGATCCGATCCGATTTCTGGTGTAGTTCAATCGATCCACTAAAAAATCGGATGGCTTTCATACGATCCGAAAAATCGCTTGATCGTGTGCAAGCAATCCGATCTTCCAAAAGATCGGATCGGATCGGCGCATCCCTAGAAGCAAACACAAAATAAAATGGCGACCGCCAGCAGTTTGTTTTTCTCACTTTCTCAGTTCGTTATCTGACTATAATCAAATTAAATATAAACATAACTAAGTACTGATTCTCTGATGAACTTCAGTGAATGGTCTCAGAACTCGATAAACAAACACTGTTCGTCTATAGCAGAAATAGCTAAATTTCACTGTGTTGGAGTGAGTGTTCTGCGGTTGTTAGTAAAAAGGACACTTACCAATCATGCAGCAGCCAGGAAACCCTAACCTGAGTTCAGGGCAGGCAGGAGGTTTACAGCCTGGCATGGTGACTGTTCCAATGTCCGTCAATTCAAGTGGCCAGAATGTCGTGGTTACTGCACAGAATCTGGGCTCCGGCCAGCCGAATATCATACCTAACGTTCAGATATTAAATATGAGGCCAGGAGCGCCGTCTGTTGCTGCTCAGAAGTCTGTAGCTGCAGTTTCTCCAAGAGTGGTGATAGGATCGCCTCAAGTTGTCAATACGAGGCCGGGACCGCCTGGAATTACAATGCAAACTCTACAGACACTTCAAGCGGGTCAACAGGGTCATTTGTTGTTGAAGACTGAAAATGGTCAATATCAACTGCTGAGGGTGGGCCCTGCTCCAGGGAGTGGATCCTTGGCTGCGCCTTCATCGCAGGCTATCCGACTGGCTACTCCAGCACACTCCGGTGTGGCTACAGTGGCCACCAGTGTGGCTTCACTAGGTTCCATGGGTCAGATGGCGATGCCAATCCAACAACTTTCACAATCAATGGTCAATGCACCCAATGTGTCCAATGTTCAAAATCCCCAACCAACCATCTTAAACTCAAACTTTTCAAATGCACAAGTCATCAAGCCACAGTTGGAAAGTAATACCAAAGAGAAATGCCGAAACTTCCTAGCCAACCTTCTAGACCTTTCCAGCAAGGAACCACCTTCTGTAGAGAGAAATGTAAGGAACTTGATTCAGGAATTGATTGATAGTCAAGTAGAGCCTGATGAATTTTGTGATAGACTGGAAAGGTTGCTAAATGCGAGTCCCCAACCATGCTTGATTGGATTCTTGAAGAAAAGTCTACCGCTGCTGCGACAATCTCTTGTGCTGAAGGAGCTGGTGATAGAGGGTATCAATGCCCCTCCACATCATGTTGCATTCCCTAACATAGCCCCACAATCAACAATCATTACAGCTAATGTACCGCTAAACTTACCTATGAAGACTGCACCAAAGCCTGGTGGCTCTATTGCTGTCCTACAAAACATTCCAGTTCATACTAAGCTCCCTGTTGTGAACAAAAACACAGAAGCGGGTAAGATAATTGTGAACAGCAAGGCAAATTTCCAGCGTCAACCTTCTGCAGCACTATCAACTGTCCTAACTCCGGGAAAATCGCTCCTCAAAGAGAAAGAAAGGAAACCAACGGTGTTTCCTGCTCAATTCTGTGATGATAAAATGGCTGGCGATGACGATATCAACGATGTAGCGGCTATGGGAGGCGTCAACCTACAGGAGGAAACTCAGCGTATTCTAGGAAACACAGACATGATCGGCACGCAGATTCGGTCCTGCAAAGATGAGTATCTAGTTCCCAATGCTGCGATGATGGCGCGGATCAAAGCAATCTGCTTGAAACAGGGATTGGACGAGCCCGCGCCAGAAGTTGCCGCCCTGATGAGTCACGCATTACAAGAGAGACTCAAAACCATTGTGGAGAAACTGACATGCGTCACACAGCACCGCATCGACCCGGTGACCAAGACCGACGGTCGTTACGAAGTGACGCAAGATGTGAAAGGGCAATTGAAATTCCTAGAGGAACTAGACCGAGTGGACAAGAAGCGTCGGGAAGATTCTGAGCGTGAGATGTTGTTGCGTGCGGCTAAGTCACGGTCTAAAAATGAGGATCCTGAACAAGCAAAATTGAAGGCGAAGGCTAAGGAAATGCAGCGCGCTGAGTTAGAGGAGCTTCGGCAACGGGAGGCTAACTTGACGGCGTTGCAGGCTATAGGGCCGCGGAAGAAGGCTCGTTTAGACGGACCGGGGGAAGCCGCCCCGTCGACTAGCGGCAGCGCTTCGTCAAACAGCAACACTGGTCGTGGTCAACTCGCATTGCGAACCCGTCTGAAACGCATCAACCTTCGCGATATGCTTCACATGATGGAGAACGATCGCGATTTTGCACGCTCGCCTATTTTGTACAAAGCATACCTTATGTAGAGTTGTCTGTAATATCCCTGAATAAATGGGAGAGGAAAAGAGTTTAACTGTGGTGCATTGAAAAGCTTACCTTGAACAATTAATTATAGGTAGTAGGTATAGTTCTATCATATTTTATTTTCTTCTGATAGATATTCTTTGTTGTGGACTTTTCGAGTTTTGTATGGGCAATTTGTTATTTAAGTACTTATAATAATATTATTATTATACTCAATAGAATTTCATTGCTTGAATGAACTGAAACTAAATGTGTTACATAAACACCTTGTAATTCATGCTTTGCTATAAAAAATGCCCCCCTTTTTTGTAATTTAGAA
Organism: Camptogramma bilineatum; assembly: GCA_958496255.1. NCBI lineage: Eukaryota > Metazoa > Arthropoda > Insecta > Lepidoptera > Geometridae > Camptogramma > Camptogramma bilineatum. Next base: position 12,573,513 of record OY292458.1, read on the forward strand.
TTAATGATAAGGTACAATTCGAGAAATAATTTCGCGAAAACTGTATGTAATTTAGCAAGCTGCTGTTTTCCTGTGTAAAAAAGTAATATCTTTATAATAATTTAGAAAATCCTATTTTCATTGTATTATTTTTGCGTTAGGAGGCCGGCGCCGGCGAGGGTGACAGAGGAACGTCCTCACTCCGTACCTACAAATGTCATACCAATATCATTTAAAATTTAAGCATATTTTTATCACTTTAAAAACTTATCTAAAACAGAATGCAAATTGAATTTTTAACCTTTTTACAGCAAAAATATCATTGTTTTCTTTTTATTTGTTCTGTATAAGTTTTTTGGAAAAAAAGTGTAACAGGAACCTAGATAATGCCATAATCTAAATAATTTCTTATAGTGTTAAAACTTATAATATGCCCAAATTTTAAATGATTTGTATTACGTTTGTGTGAATTCGTCTGTCGCCCCGGCCTCATAAGTTTCTTGTTAATAAAAATATATACTTACCCTACAATTTATTGTTTTCTTTTAGTATAGTGTAACATAGTTAAATACCTGACGGTTATGGAATGCTAGCCCTGAGATGCTTAACGACCAAGTGACAGACCACCCGCCCGATACTATCAGTATTGCAGAGGAAATATGGGAGATGACAGTAGCTACTGCGACAGAGTGGCGTAATAGAGTGGTAATTAGGTGCAAACGTGCTAGATAGATAAAAAATCCTTCTGGATAGACATAAAAATAATTTATTTCATAATTTATCTTACTAATTAATATCACAAGTCAAAATTCAAAACGTTCCTTGCCGAATTGATGAGGTAAATTCGAGACGATTTCATGAATATGATCAAGTTTCTGTCGAGCAGTGATTCGGCGGAAGAACACAGGACACTCTGTGTTTTCGCATGCAGACGAGTACTTGTGACCACAGCATGACGCACAGATCTGGAAGTAAATGAAATTCTGGTCAGATAGCGAAAAAACACTCCCTTTAATCGAATGTTACCTACCACACACAGCTTGCCCGATATGGATTACTTATCACTGTTTCTAATAATATTACGAATGTGATGTGATGGTGCGTTTACACGCTTCCGAGCAAATGAACATTCGACCAGTTCAGTGACTGCGCAAGTAGCTCTTTCACTCTCATCTCAACGAGACCGAACGCGACAAAAGGGCCCGTGCTCGTTGAATGTCTGTTTGCTCGGAAGTATATAAACGCGACCTAAGAAATTTTGAGTAGGTCACCTATTATCCCAGGTCCTTTTGGGGACTGGTATAGGTGCTCATAGCCATCTCTCTCGTCTAATGTCTTATCTGTCTGAGACGGATTCTCCTTTCGCGCGACACGATTGCTCTAGAAGTGTATGCCTTTTGCACAGACTGCTTTTATTGCCAACCTATTCATTTGCATTCAGTGCAGCAATGGATTTTTCATTGAAAAAAAATATATATGCGCATTAACACGAGCTCTAAAGTCAAAACGGTGAAAGAAAACATCGTGAGGAAACCAGTTAGCTTTCTAATAGCGTCGATGTGCTTGCAACCTGCCACATTATGTAATGCTAACTTCTGCAAAATGTGGGCATGCACCAAATATGTATTTGGACATATCTCTGACTACCCCCTTAGACTTCTTCAAAGGATTTTTAAATGCCTAAAAAGATCTGAGATAATTCTACCGCACCTTGGGGATACAGTCGTGATAATATATTTTTTTCTATTCATATCAATGGCGTCAGATGAGACGGACTACTCACGTTGTCACAGTAGGTAACATCCGTCCGAGCCGCGTTCCCTCTCACGGCGATAGTGACAGCTGCTCTAGAAGTGTCTGTCTCCGCGCAGACGGCACATATCGCCATCCCCCGCACTCCCCTGGCGCCACACGAGACGCAACGCTCGCGTGCCATGTATCGCGCGATACCGCCGCGAGTTGTCTCCCTTTGTTGGGACTCGCGCGTGTAGCCTAGTTCGTTCCACCTGTAATTGTTAAGATAACAAAATTAATGCTACCGTAATGTGTTATTTTTCACGTGGGTTATGTTATGGATAGGAAGATGATGATGATGATGATGCGTGTTTGATTTTTCATATAACGTCGCGGAAACTATGTTAATTTTGGGAGCGACATTAACGATGACTACGGTAAGGGGTGTCAAGCGTCTTCACGTTTGGAGTACATGGTGGAAGAAGCCCGTAGTCTTTCGACCGACAATTGTTGTCGGTTAGTCCTAGTTATGTCTAACTCCGTTGAAAACTTTGCTTGCGAGTTCTAGACATGTTGATGTTGTGTGGCGCCATCTGTAGTGCGTAGCATGTTTCTGTAGTTCATCTAGCGACAGGTAGATGTCGCTACATCACGAATATAAAATCGCAAAAATCATCTCACGTAATTAATGGACGCCCCCTTAGGCCAGTTTTAGTCTCACGCTCACCGTCAGCGCTGATAGGCGAGTGATCTTTATTACAATGAAATAAGGATACTGATTGTCCAGCACTGACGAGAGCAATCAGCGTAGCCATTTTTGCTAAGCAATCAGTATCCTTATTTAATTGCAATAAAGATCGCTCACCTATCAGCGCTGATGGTGAGCGTGAGACTAAAACCGGCCTTAGGTATAAACTGTAATTAATGGACGCCCCCTTAGGTATAAACTCACCATTCTATAACACTCGCGCCGCGGAGGGACAGACAGCGATGCAGCGGCGGCAGCAGCACTCTAGCTGCGTAGTACGGCACGTGCGGCGTGAGTCCCGTCTCCCGCGCTAGCTCTGCCGGCGACCGTGCTAGACGACAGAGGGCGGTCGACACTTCCAGTATACATAAACTCACCATTCTATAACACTCGCGCCGCGGAGGGACAGACAGCGATGCAGCGGCGGCAGCAGCACTCTCGCCGCGTAGTACGGGACGTGCGGCGTGAGTCCCGTCTCCCGCGCTAGCTCTGCGGGCGACCGTGCTAGACGACAGAGGGCGGTCCCCGGCGCGCCGGCCGTCACGAGCCAGGAGACTCGCTCGCCGGGGCGAGGCCCGGAACGACGGTCCTTGGATAAAAGACGGCTGGAATCATACAAAAGTGTTTAGTTTAGGGGCTGTCACGGGCATAGCTATAGCTTTGTCAAGGGGGGGTCCAAAGGTTCCAAAATATAAAGATCTTTGTTAAGGGGGGGGGGGTCCAAGGGTTCCAAAATTCAAAAATTCCAGGTCCAGACCCCCTAACCCCCCCCCCCCTCTTATATACGTCCATGGGCTGTTTGTTTATTCTTTACGAGATTTTTTACGAGATCTACAAGAAAAGTCTACTACGTACATTAGTGCGATACATACTAGGTACTTTCTATTGATTTTCTATAAACTAATTAAAACGAAACATGACGTAAGGTGACCAAAAATGTCCCCTAATGAACACTTCATTCATTCATCAAAACAGTGGCAACAAAAATAAAAGAACTGCTTTTATTTCTGTTGGCAAGTTTTCAAACGTTTAAAACGATTTATTTGCGGTTTGAAACGGCAACATTTGGTTCAAAATGTTTTAAATCGGTTGTTTTACATCTATAGTCACGACTCAGAAGCTTGAAATGATTACATACCTCTATATCCATTTTCTAACACTTCAGTTTCACTTCACGAGCTTAACATTTCTTAGTTTCAAATACTCACAGTGCAATCTCATTGGGCGGAGCAGTAGTCTGTCCCTTATAACCTGCCGGTCCGTGATATTCTCGCGTAAACAACAAGTCTTGCACGGGTAAGGTGCCGCGCGCCAGACGCGACAGGACGGAGCACACGGTGCGTTTGACGCGCGACATATCGCATGTCTCGAATAGCTCGCATAACGCTTGCTTTAGCAGCTGGAATTAAGAAATACGTTGTTGAAGTGAGTGAAGTATGGAGATGTAAGGGAGCGGCCACACTGCGGTTTTCGTAGCGCGTTTGTATCGATACAAACGCATGGTAGTTGGCAAGCTGTGAGAGAGTGGGCACACTACGTTTTTCGTACGCGCGATACAAACGTGCTGCCAATGAGCTGCTCAAAAACGCAACACGAAAAACGGCGTGCCCATACCCTAAATTGCACTAACGGTCATCCGTGTAGATATATCAGAAAATGCTGCCAAATCGAGGTTTTGTTCAAAATGGAAGAAGAGTAGGTTTGCCAAAAATGTGTGTTGCTTTTTAATAAAGTATCATGGACAAGATACATTTTTCTTGATTTAACTATTTTATATGGCCTCTTCCTCAGTGGGCTGGTGGAGAAATTCCTTTCTAATCAATATTTTTTTCCTTTTCATCTGCAATCGGCTCGTCAGCCATAATCAGATGTGTTCTGAGGGTGGAAGTTTTAGGTGCAGTACCAATAAATAAAAAAAAAACCTTAACTAAAACTATTAAACTATTTTAAATAACTTTTTTAAATAAATTGCGGAGATAAAATGTTTGCGCTAGGTACCTTCACTCCTGCCGGACATCCGTCTCTCCTTACAGTCTCAATGCCCTTCGCTTCATAGACCGGTTTCTCTTGGTCGGCGCTTTCGTACATATAGCCCACGTAACGCTTCTTGGTTTGAAGGATGCATGGCTGGTATACCTGAATATAGCACGAAATAGTTGAAAAAGGAGGGAAAAAAGATTGTATATTTTGTCTGGGCTGGTGTTGAAATAATTACAGCCGTTGATACGCCTGTAAGGTGAGTCAACGAAGAACTTATCTGTCCATCTATCTTGACTATTCATATCGAATTATACCTACACACATTTACCTACTCGCTTTCGATTGGCACTGTTTTCTCTATTTACTCGAAATCAATCAGCTAAAGAAACCATCATCAAACAATTTGTTATGTAGGTACTTGATATTTATCGTAAAACGCAAAAGGTCGTCCTGTCCAAATAAGTATACAAAGATTTTCAGAGAATCTTGAATCTATAAAAATCTGAACGAATTTATTGTTATCGTGCTTGGGGATTTGTTAGGAATGTTGCAATGTAACAACATCACCACAGTGAGTTTATACGGAAAATAATTAGTTTAGTATACTTTTTCAAGTTTGAGTGCGACAGGCGAGGGGTTGTCAGCGGTGACCGCGTCAGCTATGTCCTGGCCGATAGTAAAGGCCTCAGCGCGCGTCGCGCCCGGAACTAACACGAACATTGAATCTGTGTCTCCGTACACCACCTGAAAATATAGTATTAAAGCCAATAAGCATTTAATCAACAAGACTACTGGGATCGTTTTAGGACGTTTTCGTGTGTTTAATTTCAAGGGTTTCTATACACGTGTCACAGGATGACACTACTAGTGAACGCCCGCGGCTTCGCCCGCGTGGACTACTTTTTTTATCCCACGGGAACTATACGTTTTTCCGGGATAAAAAGTAGCCTATGTGTTATTCCAAGACCTAAACTATTTGCATTCCAAATTTCATCAAAATCGGTTTAGTAGTTATGGAGATACGTGGTAACAAAAATTCAAACACACACACACACACAAACACACACGGACTTTCGCCTTTTAAAATTTTAGTAGGATTCGTGTGTTAAGTTTCAACACAATCCTTTGGTAGTTTTAGTTAGAGTAAAGCGATATGGCACAATTTAAACAGAGAGTTCTTAACATATGCATACTCACAAACTTTAGAGTATAAGAGTGGGAAAGATTTAAAAAAAACGATGTGGCCGAAGGCGTGGCAGAAACCGATTCTCAAATTAGATTACGATACCTTTACATTCCACTTGGAGCTGTTCTTGACTAGTTTGATGGCCCGTTCCAAAGTCTCCCTTCCCTTAGAAACGACGCTGTCTCCGATCTCGACACACGGCATGCGACCGCTGAAGTTGGCCGCTGTGTATCCGTATGTCACATTTGCTATTAACTTCAAACCTGGATGGGATACAAGTTCCTTAGACGATTTGGTACCAGAAACTGGAAGATGACAATTCAGACGAAGTATGATGGTATAAATAAACTATCTATGGATATAGTAAGTACCTAACTCAATATTTAGAGGTGTAATAGAGGGAGATTTTTAAATCATTTTTGTTGTCTCTGAGACTGCGGGTCTATTTTGTTGAGTTTTAAAACCTAATCTTGAGTTTCCCCATAACATTAAGCCATACGATAAAATAGATAGTGCATGGACACAAAATACTCTTGTTATGTAAAAAAATATACCTATTGTTAAAACTTGAAGCAATCAGGAAATCAATTTTGCTGTAATTTGTCTAACACTTGCTTAAAGTAGTTCTAAATGTAAAGGCTTTTTCTTCTGTCCCTGATAGTATTGTCTAACTACATGATGAATAGTTTAGGTAAGTTGACTAACCTAATTGCCTTGAATGCATAGCTTTCTTTACAGCTTCGTCCGTCTGCATCTTCATACTCTTCTTCACCGCTTGTCTAGCAGCTAGAATCCTTCTTAGTAAAGCTGGTAGCACGCCTCGTCTTACAGAAGGCTTTACAAAACCTACACCGACGGGTGAAAAGTGCACTAGGCCTTTCCTGACTAGTGTTTCGAGCTTTGATTTGGGGATACGAAGACGCCATGCGCCAAACTCGTAGGCTGCGTCTCTGAAAGAAATTGTAAAATCTATTTAATTCAAACATCACTACTTAAATCTCATACCTTTGCTCATGATTCTCACAAAAGTAGTCCAATATCCTGTGTTACAATAAAAAAAAAAATTGTAGTCTAGTCCAGTTATTCTGTGTTAAAATATAGAAAAATGTAGCTAAACATTTTCCAAATGATACCATATAAATTAGGATAGTTGTTGTTTGGTGTTCATTCCGAGATATTTTTGGTGTAACATGTAACCTTGTTACCTGTTTGGGTCTGCTCTGTTTCTAGATAATATTGTAGCTTTTTTGTGTCCAAAGAAATCAGTAATTTGAAATAGTTAACACATTCCCTGCCCACCCACGCTACAAACCCTTATGTATAACGAACACTCCTTGCTATTTAAAATATTTACATTAGGTAGTATTATAAAGTTACCCATTGATGTTTTGAACTCTGCCGATGCAAGTAGAGAAGCAGTAGTTGTAGGCAATCATCATGGACGGATACAAACTCTGGAAGTCCAGAACTATCATCGGATCGGTGTAATAACGAGATTCTGCAAGCAAGAGCGATATTCTGTCATTGTCTTTTACATTTTATCAAGTAAGTCTGTAGAAATCTGCAATACATTAGCTCAATGAGGATATTGTAGTTTGAAAATTTTCGCCTTAGTAAAATAACTAAAACATTCACTCACGATCAAAAAAGCGATTAATCACCCACGGATGTCTGAAAAATTCTAAATTCATTCGATCAATTTACTCGAGCTTTTTAACCTACTGCATCTCACTGATGGGCAAAGGTCTCCTCCAAAACGTTTCACTCATTCCTGTCTTTGGCGATTTCCTATCACTCTTTTTTAAACCCGTCAAGATCATCCCACCTACGCCTTCTCGGCGCCTTTCATTCTCCGAGAGCTATGTACCTCTATAATACTTTATGATGCTTAGCCACTTCTTTATCGCTATGGAAATAATGGCACATTATGGAATGGTCAGATTCTTCTAAACAACCTTATACGGAGAGCTTATGAAGAGTAAATAATAGGAAGGAACTTACCAGGTTCAAATATCAGCGGTAGACACTCCGGGGCTCGCATAGCAGCTCTCTGCTTCACCGTAGGCGACAAAGCGATCAGATTGAGAGGCCTCGCCGCTCTGAGCATTAAAGATTCCACTCGGAACTGAGAACCTCTGGATAGGACCTCCCACCATTGTAGGCCGAAGAGCCTTGCTAGTTCCGATGTCCTGTCTGATAAATAATTAAAATTGAATTTTGATTTGTTTAAAGGAGTGTGGGCAAAAATGTATGGGCACTTCACCCACGGCCGCCAAAGCTCAGACTACTTTTGTTTAGAAGGTATCACATCCATGTATCTCTGTGCCAATGCGCATCAAATTCTGTCCCAGGGTTCTCTATTTATTTTAAGTCGAATAGGTTTAACTTACAGACAGGCTAAAATGGCCGTTACCACATTTTTGGTCATAAATGTATGGACCCACCACGGCCGCCACAGCTTAGAATACTTTTGTTTAAAAGGTATCACTGCCATGTTTATCTGTGCCAATGCGCATCAAATTGTGTCCGAGGGTTCTCTATTTATTTTAAGACAAATAGGTTCAACTTACAGAGGTGCTAAAATGGCCGTTACCGCAATTCCTTTTATGAATCATAATAATGATTCGTAATTATGTTTATGGGATTCGGATTACGCAGGATCACTGGATCAGAATCACAGGATCAGGATCACGGGATCAGGATTACACAGGACCACTGGATCAGGTTCACGGGATTAGGATCACGGGATCAAGATCACGCAGGATCACGGGATCTGAATCACGGAATCAGGATCATGGGATTAGGATTACGGAATCAGGATCACGAGATCTGGATCAAGGGATCGGGATCCTGACCGTACCCAAGTGAGTTATCTGCCATACATTTCAATACGAACTGTTTGGCCACTTGGCCGGCGAATTACTTTCCTCATATTCGAAATGAAAAGCAGTGTTTACTTCGGGTGAAACATATTTATGCACTCGAAATATTGGTGCCCTCTCTACGCTCGTGCGCCAAACCATCTCATGCCTGAATAGGTTACTTTCAACCAACTTGTAACAATTTACTAATTGCTCCCTTGTCATAAAATCTAGTACTAGTACTACTCAGGTTAGGTACAAACATGGATTTATCTAGTGACCCCCGGGATAGATTTTAATGCGTCGATAATAAAAAATGCCTAATTTTGTTAGGTCTTTCGAGTCATATTAGTTACATTGCTGGCGGAGCTGGGTGAAGTTTGCCCACTATCGTTTACTGAGAAGCTTGTTTTAAATATGCGATCTTTTTTTGTGTGACTACAGTTTACACAAGTTAAGTAGGTACCGTTAACTTAGATTATGAAGTTATCGAAGGAACAAATAAGCATAATGAAGGTTCCGATAAAATGACATGAGCTTCACTTACTTATGATATCAAGTTTTTCCAACATCCTCACAGTGCCGGACAGTCGCGTCATATAGTACTCGCATGGAATCCACCTCAGTATCCTCGACTCATCTCCCCACCACTCCGCTAATTGAGCATAACTGTACTTCGGAACTCGCTCTTTCAAAACCTCCCACATACAGTTCTCAAAACTATAGCTGGATAACGCTAGCTCGTGCCGAAACAATCGCCAAACATTAAACATCACTCTTCCTATGATCCTTCCTTCAAAATCTTTCTCGTTCTCTCCTCTGAATCTTTTCTGACGATACTTCTCTGTGATTCGAGATATTTCCTTTACGATTTCAAAGTCTAGATTTTGTGCTCGCTCTAATATATAACCCCAAGAATTCATTTCTATCTCGTATCCGCACATTATATCAGGATCGTGTCTTTTTACAAGATTTATCACTCTTTCTATGATCTCATTCTCATTGCTAACGTATGTGACATTGTTAAAGATACATCTGTCTAGATATTTGGGTGGGGACATGTCGTCTACGACTAGTATTTCAGTGAGATGTTTTGGTAAGGAATGATCAGGTGGAGAGTCATTGGTAACTGTTATAAAAATCGCTTCAATTGCATCGAATGCCGGATCTGGATTTAAATCACCTCTTACAGAAGTGTGTACTTCTATCAACATTAGTGTTAGGAAGTTCACCTGCAAATAAGGTCAGACATCATTTAATAACATAAATTAATAATTATGACCTAAGCTTAAGATCTAAAATCCAATAAGTTTTCTTACATCTACTGTTGGTGCTTCTATAGAGTTTACTTCATTCTGGACGTTGTTGCTACCAAAGCAGAGAAATGATCCATCAGGTTGCATAGTCACTTGTAAAGTATTATCTAAATTTGATTTTTCCTGTGAATACAAAATAGTCATTAAAAATTTATCGAAAGTTTTAAAGTGAGTTTATTTTGCAATTTCAAAATTACCTTATCATTACTTTCCAAGCTTATACTGTTATCTATAACATCTTCATTTAGTCCTAATGCTTGAGAATTATCTAGGTCATCGATGTAATCACTAATATCGTCTACTTTACTTTCAACATCAGTGGTTTTAGTTTTATTTTCAATCCATTGCTTTACTTCTTTACTAGTAGGCGGCCTTTTCACTGGTTCTAGCAAACAAGTCTTGTTTCCCGCCAGTAATGTTCTCAAACCATCAGGTTTAGTTGTTTCTTGATACATTTCATTTGTTTGCATAAAAAGCAAATGCCGCCATTCTTCTAAACTTGTATCTGTTACTTTTTCAAAGGGTTTTTGGTCACGAGCCAATTTGCTTTGTAGTTTTAAAACTAACTGACCAACCTCTATTTTAGAGCCAACATCTTTGTAGTTTGAGTAAAAGGGTTCAGGGTGTATGATTTTCGGAATTTTATATTGATCTAAAGTAGATAAAATGTAGTTTTTAGTTGGCGGTTTAATTTTCGGAGTCATCACTTTTATAGAACTGTTGGCTCTTTCAATACTATGTTTACTAAGTTTACCTTTTGGAATAGTTTGTATATTTTCTGATAGTTCATTCTGATCATAATTTTCAATTTTAACTTTTATTTCAAGGCTTTGAATGAGGTTATTTTCAGGTGTATTATTTTCATTAACTTCTAATGATAAATCGAAAACTTTTGAAGTGTAAAAGCTCATTATTCCCGTATTATTCTCATCTTGTGAAGAATCTGAGTAGTGTATAAATGAGTCATTTGGTTGATCGTTTTTACTGTATATTTTTGAAGGCCCAGCCTCAGGCACATAATTATTTTGCATATCATATATTTCTGCAGCATTTAGCGGTAAAATTTCTTTATCTTTTGATATTTTATCTACTAAGTCTAATATGGACGGACTTTCAATTTCATCTTTTATTTCACTATCTACGGAATGTTCACAAATACTTTTAGGTTCAGTTTTAATAGCTCTTCTCAAATGAGAATCTGATATATCTTCTATAGTTTCTCTAGAGACGTTTATTTCATCTATTTCGCTCATATCCATTTTACTATCTATACTTTCTTCATTTTCAGATTTCACAACTTCTTTTTTCTTAGCTTTAGGTCTGGACAAGCCAAGTTTAAGTGGTCTCATTTTTCTTTTTCTCACTTTTTTGACATCTACAAAAATATCAGTTATAAAAATAGTTGTTATGTATTATAATTTCGAAAATATTACCTCTTGAGTACTTACGATCATCATCAAATGTTCCATCTAGTTGTGGTATGTTAGCGCCATCCCAAAATGAATCATTCCACATAGGAGAATCTTCATCAGTATGTGATTCATCTTTGCTGAAATCGTTTTAATCAAAGAAAATATTATGTGATAGAGTTCGAAAACTGATTTATTTAAAGAGACATGTTACCTTTTATCAGGATTAAGACATATTGTTTCGTCATTATATGCTTGTAAATATTCGTCATCATCATCTAAATTGAATTCATCATTATCAGCATTGGCTGGTGTTCCCATAACGCTGTCGTCTTCCACAGGTTTCTCATCCATATCTTGAAGGATGTCTACTAGATCGAGATCTTCACTGTTTACTAAAAAAATATATATTAAACCAATAACTACAAAAGAAAGTTATATTATGCATTAAATAATGTGTGAATGTTAACATTGGTTAAAACTTTATACCGAATAGTAATAGAAATTAGAAAGATATACTTACACAGAACTTGGCTAAAATGCAGACTGCAATTCAGAGCCAAATCTTCATCGACTATCGTGTTATCCATATCATCAACTAATGTTTCATCAAAATTGATCTTAGTCTCGTTCATACTGACACCAAGTGTTTGATTTGGCAAATGTACACTAACATCCACTGCATTGAACAATTGAGACCCTTCTAAACTCTCTGCTGGATAACAAACAGCTTCCAAGACCTTTTGTGCATTTTCTTCAGTAATGACTGGTTGATCAACTAAATTAGAGATTTTCATCAGGAACATTTGTTCGAATTTGTAATGAGATTCTGTTTCTTCAGCTGAAAGCCTGCCTTGAGAGAGAGATTTTGATGCCACTGACATGTTTAACTGTTTACGCCGTTCTATCTCTTTGTTCCACACTTCTTCTAATCCTGGATTTTCAATACCATCTCCTTTGCCTATTCTTTGTCTGTTGATAATATGAGAAGCGACACAGTCAGCCTCGTAAAAACACGAGCTTTCGGCCTTGAGTCCTTCATCTGTGCTTTCTAGAGGATCATTACTGTTTTGTATCAAGCCTGATTTGCGAAATTTTACAGTTTGTAAGTCTATGTTGCTCATACCAAAGAGATTGAAGTCTATAAAGAATTGTAGAGTGAAGTTGAGATGGGATTCGTGGGGCTGGAAGGGCTGGCCAAGTATGGCGCCATTGCTACACAGTTCAACGGCTTGTTTAATCAGACCAGGACTGTATAGGAACACTTTTAGGTACAAGTGTTCTTTATCATGGAAGCCATAAAATGGTCTGAAAGAAAAAGATATAACATAAAGACATAAATGTATGTTTCAAATTCAATAAAGAAAGTTTTCCAAAGGGAATTGAGAAAAGGTAATAATGAAATATGTGGGTCCTAAAAAGTACCCTGAGTAATATCAAAACTTTGATCAAAGAATAAATATGTGACCAAAATACACACTTGATCACATATTTTTACTTTGCAGAAACTTTAGGAATTGAGTCAAGTTTAAAGCTAGAGCATAACAGTTGCTATTAGAAAAGTTTGAGGAAATACAATATTATTAGAACTTGTCTTTTTTAAACTTTCGCAATCAGAACACTTAATTATTATAATGAGAACTTACAATCCTTTGACTAGAGAAATTTTGTAAACATGTTGATTAGCAGAGCTTGCTTGTTTTAGTGAAATATTTAGAGCTTTGTCTAAGCTTGCCGCTATCTGAAAACATAAATATTTTAAGTATAGGTACTACAAAAATATTACGAATTTGTAAGCATGACATTTTTAAAACAAATAAACCAAATCAATAATCAAAAGCTATTATTAAAATATAGCTAAGATATAACTTGTTAAACTTTCGCGATTTGTTAACATAATGATAATTATTATTACGGGATTTTATTTATTTATTTTAACAAAATAAATAAAAGGTACGCGATAAAATCCCGTAATAATAATTATCATTATAGCTAAGATAGTTTTTGTTGTCTTCATGCAAATATTATGATCTTACCTGATATAAATACTGTGGTTCTGGATTTGGAGTGGGGCAAGGTATGTAGAAATAAGGAAACACTCCATGTATGTGTAGACATGTTTTGCGACCTTCTGGAGTAGGCCCAAATATCCTTAGAACTGGAACCTGAGAGTAACAGAAATAAGCTACAATTTGCTTGCACCTTTCATATGGAATTTACTTGCTGACAACTGAAGCAGATATCTATTCCATCTCTACAGAATAAATAATAGTACAAACCTCTAGCTCATAGTTTCTCAACCTTATTTTGCCCACCGCCCACTTTGAGAAAATATTTTTTTCAAGAGCCCCCCCCTCCCCGTATCTTAATGCGCCATCTCAATGTCCCCTAATTTTTTCTGGGCCTTTTTACTGCCCCCCCTGAAAGTCTCAAACGCCCACAAGGGCGCGTTGTCGCCCATGTTGAGAACCTATGCCTAGCTAGAGCCTTCTTACGGTATCGTTTTACGTTTCTCTTCTGCTCTACTGGTTTTACACACACATTTTATATATTTGCAGGATGGTATGTAAAAGGTAGGTACTGTTGTCACAATGGATAGATATTTTTAAGTTAGGCTTTTCGTTGCACCACGCATCGAAACAGCTAAAACGGCTTCACGAATGCCAAGATCCGTTGGACGAAGTGTATCTGTCCACAGTTAAGACGCATACATACCTGTTTTATGTCAGATCCTCTAAAATCCGAGTAGATAACGTCTATACCGGGTATCGGCCTCGTTAGATAATGGTCACAAACTACTATTCTTACTGAGAATTCAGGGTTTAGCAGGGACGCATCTGAAACGAATGGTTCACTTCAAGATCATGCCATAGGTTAGGTACACACATTTTTCTTCATTAAAATTGTACGAATAGTGTTGTTGGAAGTTTGATTGCTTACCACCTGAGCCACTCATTTTAAATGTAATTAATAGTGTAGTTCTCATCCATTTTATTTACAATAAAAAGGCAAGCAAGGCAACACGGAAACAAATAGTATTTTGTAGAAATTGAACAAACTATCTATCAATTCTATCATGTACGAACAAGTTTCATTTATTTTATTCCTCGTTGATTTGTTTTGCTGTGAAGTTAGTTGTGAAGTGAAAATACAGAAACTGACTGCACAGCTGATTTTTTCTAATCAATCAAAGTCAACTTTAGTTGTACAGATTAAAAAATCAGAAATAGTCTACTTTTTATATTAAAATTTGTTTTTGCAATTGTTTTTTTGCAAAACAGGTAATTAGCTAGAAGAAAAATTATTTTAAAATCAATGAAATAAAAATAAACATGCTTATTTAAGTTTAAATTACGGTACAGTGCTACTTTTATTAATAGAAAGGGAACTAAAATTTCATTCATTCATTTACTACAACGGCAACTCTAAAGTACAGGTTTCTTGTCTATGGTACAAGTACCGAAGACGTCAGTCAGAAGTAATAATTTCCTTCTAAAAGAGAATTTATCTATTTCGCGTATTTAGTGCGAGTAAAAGTGACAATAACCAACGTGAAACATTACGGTGTGGCACCAGAGAAGTGATTTTCAATGTTTATATGCGATGCTCGTTGGAATTAGAAGCCGGAAAAAATTCATCAGAGACACACAAGTTTTTCGTCGTACCGTCGAATTAAGAGGTATTTGATTAGATCCAATTATTTTATCAGTAACATTTGACTACTCTTATTATATAATACTGGTTATTTACCTTTATTTGGCCCTAAATTGAGAAATTATAAAACGACGATTTGTTGGCTATGTTTACATTGTACTATAGAGCAACAAGGCAATTTTGATACTTTTTTACGATTTCAAACAAAAGTTCCCATTTGGTCGCAAATGTTAATGGTCTCATTTATATTTGCAGGGAAATCTATAAGCACAGTCAGAAGAATTGTGAATGAAGGCATATAAGATAACGGAAAGTTCTCTTCGCCCGGGAAACAGAGCCAGTCGTCCAAAAACTACCTTTAGAGCCAACCTATTTTTTTGAGAGAAAATAAATAAATATATATATATATTTAACCTATAGTCGGATTGCTCATTATACGGACTAAAATTGAAGGAAAAAATGACATTTTTCCTTCAATTTTGATATGTTTTTAGTCCTTATAATGTGCAATACGACTATAGTTATAAATATTTTAATTTATAAGATTATTTTGTTATTCTGTACGCTAACATCATCATTTCATCTTATTTTATTTCTTTATTGTAGGTATGTTTTTCTATTTTATTCAGTGTTAAAATAAATTAGACATGTGTGTAGGTAGGTACCTACTTAAATAAATAAGTGTCATCTAGTTTTGTGTCTAGATTTGTACTATTGTAATTTGTTTCCAATTATTAAATTTTTATTGTATTGTTTTTTTTTGTTGTTATTTCGTTTTGTTTATCCTATGTGGAGGTATCACTATCTCTTCACTACATATTATAAGACAAAGTCGCTTCCCGCTGTCTGTCCGTATGTTTGCTTCTATCTTTAAAACTACGCAACGGATTTTGATGCGGTTTTTTTAGTAGCTAGAGTAATTCAAGAGGAAGGTTTATATGTATAATACATGCCATGTTATAGTAGAGAAACACTGATAATTTTAGAGGTTTCTAATGTGATGTGACCCCTGCGAAGCCGGGACGGGTCGCTAGTAATACAATATAAATATTTTTTTTTTTACAAAAACAATTGTTTTATATAATAGTCAAAAGGTGTAACATAAAGCTGTTACACACAGGTAGGTTGTACGCATTTAACTTGTGTTAGGTAGGTACCGATTATGAGAAATAAAAAATAAATAAAATGATCAAGTATCAAAATCGTGTAGCTGCATATTTTGGGGTTACCATATAGCTTGCACAGTGGCGCCCCCATTTATGTCTATTAATAAAAGTAGCACTATATTATTATAAGGAATCAAAATGAATATTCTTTTGCTTCATTCATGAATATTTCCGGTAAGTTTCTCAGTTTACTCATTCATCTGAAGTCATCAACAAGACAGACAACCATGCCACATGACAACTGACATGACAGCCAGCTTTTATGTCAACTCAACTCAACTCACTCGTTCTCGTCTCGGTCTTCATGAAAATTGGTCGTGTGTGTTTTTGCTGTGCTTCTAAACTAAAATTAATTAGCGTTTTATCTAAAAAACAACCACAATATAAGATTTTAGATTCTCTCTCTTTGTAATTCTTGCTGACAATCTGTGTAGTTATGGTTTGAAGTGAGCTTCATTCATTTGCGTGTTTTCAAAAAAAAATGTTGTGTATTTTTGACGAGGGATTGTACAAAAACACACGTATTCCTACCAAGAGATAAGTCGAAGTACAGAGTAAATAATGGATGATGAGGAGGCCGATCTGCGAGAGCAAATATTCCACAACAATGTCAGAGAGCAAATTGTAAGTGTCCAGAAGTGCATATTCATTCTGAGATCCTTCAGAACTGCTATTCTAACTCTTTGTTTTTGACATAGCCTTTGAAAAGTAAGAATAACCTACTCAATTTAGTCAATCCCCCATGAAAGCAACAGCTTCATGCTGCTATTTCACTTTCCATTCTTAATAACTCTCTTTAACTATCCCTACTTTGGTATTCCCAACGCCCCTATATAATTTAGTACAACCAAATCGTTTGTTCCAGATATTTTTGCTGCTATTCATCTTACTATACCTACTATCGTTCATGCTGATAGAGAAGTTCAGACGACGAGACAGTGAGGATTACCTCACCGGAGACGAGGATGAGGTCAAAGTGTACAGGATCAGTCTCTGGCTGTGTACATTTGCATTGGCCGTGTCACTTGGCTCGGCTCTGCTGCTGCCGGTGTCTATAGTCAGTAACGAAGTGCTGTTGTTGTACCCTAACAGCTATTATGTCAAGTGGCTCAATAGTTCTTTGATTCAGGGTAAGTTTTTAGAGTACTTCAGCTTTATATTGGACATCTGTTATTTTCGTGCTATCCATAATAAAATTGTATAAAACTGTTTTAAACATTTAAAAGAGATAAATAGTTATGTTCAAATCTTGTAGGAATTTTAATATTTTAGTCTCTATTTTTTCTGTCTATGTTTTAAAACAGGTTTGTCTTGTTTTATTAAGTGCCCCAGCCAGCTGTTCAAACACCACCAACACAAATACAATTAGGCTGATGCAATTTTCTTTATTTTAATCAAGTTAAGACATTACCTTTGGATAACTTTGTTTCTTGTCACCCTCATGTGAATGAAAAGAGATGACAATAGTTTTAGCAGCTGTTCGATCTATAACAATGTTATAGGGCCATTATGAATAACAGGGTATATTTCTTATTATGTGAATAGTTTATTACCAGATTAGGCTTTCTTTTAAATCTACAAACAGATTTGATTTGTATTAATTATATAATTTAGTATAATTAATAACAGGGATAAATGATAAAAACCCAGATGATTTCAAATTTTCAATAAGATGTTTTTTAGAAAACACTCTAAACACTAATGTACTTTTCTCGCAAATACCTGTCAACAAGTATTTAAACGTTTCGAAATTAAATTATGAACTAGAGTTTCTATGTACAAGATATATTCATGCAAGCTATGTCAACATGAATTTTTCTAACTTTCTTGTTCCTTGGCGTATTTCTCTAGTGCTTCATAAATGCCAACTACTCTTGAAACAGTTGCTTTGTTTAGACTCTAAAATTAAATACGATGATGATAATAATAATAAGTATCATGAACAGCTTACGTTTGAATACCCAAACGTTGACTCTACGGTTAGTACTGATAAATGCACGCAAACTGACCTGAACCAAAGTTATACAAAAAAGCAAGAAACAAACTTTTTTCGTAACTAAACAAATTAATATTATGCACCAAAACATAGACGGACTACTATCAAAGTCTAACCTCTTGACATTGTCTATGGAATCAGCTGAAAAAGAAAACCGTTTAATCGATGTTTTATGCATTACTGAACACAATATGATCAACATTGATTCTAAACTCGTAAATATTCCAAACTTCTCACTTGGATCTTCCTATTCACGTAAAAATAGATATGGCGGTGCATGTATCATGGTGCGAAACATTCACAAGTTTAAAAAAATTGATCAGATTGAAAAGTACAGTGTAGAATGCGTCATAGAATGTAGTGGTATAGAGCTTTTAGATCATGACATAATCATTATATGCATTTATCGCCCTCCAAGGTCAATATTGGAGGACATTGACATTTTTTTTCTTAAATTTACTTCAATTCTTGATAAATTAGCATATGGGAAAAAGAAGATAATACTTTGTGGTGATTTTAATATTGATGTTTTACAAAATACAAAGGAATCACGAACCTTCATGTCAATATTGTCATCTTACAATCTAAGATTAGCATTAAAAGAAGCTACACGACCTGCATCTGGAAAATGTTTAGATAATTTTATTTTTAATAAAAGGGGCTGTAAGTGTAAACTTTTTGAATTTGCTCTATCAGATCATACAGCTCAGGTATTGACATGCCCCGTTAAAGCAAGTGTCACAATTAGGTATTGGTATATTAAAAGACGTGACTATACTCGAGAAAATATTAAAAAGTTTAACCAATGTATTAATGCCCTATCTTTTAATGATGTATTTAATTGTGATTGTCCCAATACTGCTTTTGACATATTTTATGACTTATTAACTTTATTTTATTACTTGTGTTTCCCAATGAAAGAGATAAAAATTACAGCGCAAAGTCGCCCTAACTGGATCACAAAAGGAATAAGAAATTGCTGTAAACGGAAAAGGCAACTTTTGTGGAAATATCGAAAAAGTCGCGATGAGTCTGACAGAATTATTTTCAAGGCTCTCTCATCGCGGCTTAATCGTATTATTGAACTAACACAAAAATCTCACAATGAACACTACATATCTAAAGCGAGTAATAAATGTAAAGCTATGTGGAGTATTATTAATCGTTCTAAATTTAATATTCCTAAAGGACAGATACAACAGATACAAGTCAATGGTGATATTATTAGTGACCCTCAGAGGATAGCAAATTCATTTAATGATTACTTTGTTGATATAGCATCAAAATTTAATAAAAATAATACACAAATTAACCCATCTCATCAATGTAACTCTATTTTTATGACACCAACGGTACCTGATGACATTCTAAAAATAATTTTAAATTTAAAAAACTCAAACAGCACCGGTTATGATGATATAGCAACCAAAATTCTTAAATGTGTTGCAAGTAAAATATCGCTCGTCTTATGCCATGTAATCAATTTGTGTATCTTACATGGTGTATTTCCAGATACATTAAAAATTACAATAGTAAAACCGCTTTTCAAAAAAGATGATAAGAATGACATGAGTTGTTATCGACCTATAGCGTTAATACCCGTTATCTCAAAAATCTTTGAAAAAGTGATTTACGATAGTCTGTATGAGTTCTTTGAAATAAATAATATATTTGCAAATGAACAAATAGGATTCAGGAAAAATAGATCTATAAATTTGGCGATCTATAACTTTCTTAATACAGCAATGAAGAATATAGATAATAATACTACTGCGTGTGCCCTTTTCATGGATATGACAAAAGCGTTCGATCATGTTGATCATTCCATACTAATTAGTAAGCTGCAATCATACGGTATAAGAGGCAATGTATCTAACCTCCTTAAATCATACCTTACAAACAGAAAACAAATGACACAAATAAATAGTATTTGCTCAAAAACTAAAAAGGAGGTAACTTATATGTCGGATTTACGGAATGTCAGTGTTGGAGTACCGCAAGGCAGTGTTCTTGGGCCTATACTTTTTATTATTTATATAAATGAACTGCCTAAAATTGCTAAACATCAAACCATAATGTTTGCTGATGATAGTACAGTCATGTTTACAGGAAAAAATAAACTATTACTTGAAAATGACATAAATAATACATTAGGAGATATTATTCAGTGGCTAAATTCTATAAATTTAAAAATAAATCTAAGCAAGACTAATGTTATGGTATTTAGAAACAGAGATGTTAGAATTAAGGAAATAGACATAAACTATTTAGGACAACAAATAAAACACATTGATATTACAAAGTTTTTAGGCCTTCAAATTGACTCTAATTTAAGCTGGAAAACGCATGTTGAAAGTTTATGTTTAAGAGTAAATCAACAAGCTTATGCACTTTATATGCTTTCTAAAGTAGCTAATATTTCAACAGTAGTCACTGCTTATCATGGGTACACAGCATCTATTCTAAGATATGGAGTTATGTTCTGGGGCAATTCAGCTGGCAAGGAAACTGTTTTTAAAGCACAAAAGAAATGCGTCAGGGCTATTTGTAAATTAAAACAAATTGATAGCTGTAAATCTTACTTTTCACAATTGAATATTTTAACCTTACCTTGCATTTACATCTATGAGGTGGCACTTTTTGTTAAAAGCAATGGACATTTATTTAAACGTTTCAATACTATACGTCATTGCATGAAAATTTGTTGCCCACCAAATAAGAGTGCAATGTTAAACAACAGTGTTTTCTGCATGGCGTCGCGTATTTATAATCACTTACCTACTGATATTTTAGAAATTAATTCAACTGATATTTTTAAATTTAAGTTAAAGAAATTATTGTTACAAAAGGCTTATTATAATATTAATGAATATCTCTCAGACAAGTTTTCAGAATTTTAAATAAAATTAAATTTGATAAGTAGGTATCGTATTATGAAAAATGAAAACTTGTTATTGTAATATTTATTATTTTGCTGTATTGTACATAGTTATGACATGATTTATTAATTTATTAAGAAGTGACTTCAATTTTTATTAAGTACCTACTATTTTTTTGCATGCTGAGAAGCGGAATCAAGGCCTGTACCTACATTTTTTTTTTTAACTATCATCTGTTTACCTTTGATTCGCAATAAATATATTATGATTATGATTATGATTATTGTTGTCAATTTTTCACAAAGAAATTCTTTTATCCTTTTTCATCAGTTGTTGATAAAGGCCACTTCTTTATTTTATTCCTAGCAACCAGATTCATTTTTCTCCCACAAACATCACAATGTCATCCAACAAATATTTACCCACATTAAAATGTACTCAAATGTATTCAAGCTGACACCAATTACTAGGCATTGAACAACCTTGGTTAGCTACATAGAGAGCTGTATTATACACAAGTGTAGGTATAAAATTGACTGAATAATTTATTTGGTAGCTTGTTTGATGTTCACAACACAAACAAAATTTGTAGAAATTATCGATTTTGAAGTTTAATTTTAATGTACCTACGTACATTGTACGTAATACTTACACACACATTCACACGCAGGCTTAATAACGATAGTGATTACTTAGATTGAACTCTACTGTTCATAAAATGACTTGATTGAGTTTGTTCAAACTTTGAATTGAGATGAGTAGGTATGCAGGAGACCTTTACCTCCTTAAGTTTGTTTAGTTTAAACTAAAGTTGCAACAAATATTCCGTTCCTGTCGAATTGCTGTTCGTAAGAACTAACAAAAATCACTTATATCATGGGACTATAACTTACTCGTATTCTAATCTAGAAATACATGGATACGGGATTTTATCACGTTACAATTTATGTATCCTGACGTTAAATCTCAATAAAGAGTTAGTCAAAGAAAGTCAAAGTTAGTCAACGTTAGAGTTTGTGAAACCGCAAAAGACAAGTTGCCAATAGAGTAAAAGATAAAGCATCGAATCTTTCTTGTTCTAGGATTGTGGAACCACGTGTTCCTCTTCTCAAACCTATCAATGTTCGTGTTTCTACCGTTCGCGTACCTTTTCTCCGAGTCCTCGGGGTTCCCCGGCCACCGCGGACTCAGGGGGCGCGTGTATGAGACATTCCTGGTGCTCGCTTTACTTGGCGTGCTGATGCTAGGACTGGCTTATGTGGTCTCAGCGTGGCTGGAAGGCGATCGATCCAGTATTGATGCTTTGTTGAGTGAGTATCTTTGTTATATAAACTAGATTTATGACAGTATTCCTTATGATATCAGACACAGAGATCTTCATACTTTTAAGACTTTTTTTGTAGAGGTCAAATATGTATTGTTAACAGATCTGGGTGCCATGAGTGAGAGATTGTCAACCTTGCATTAGGGATACAGTCTGTTTCTTATTTTGTATTTGTTGTTATTGTGTAACAACTAAAACCGCATAGACATCTGCTGGATCCTAAAGTATTTGAGATTTTTGTATAAATGTCGTAAGAGGTAGTGCTGGGTACATTTAAAATATTGGTCTTTTTGTGTTTATTTAATTCATTTGATCAGTTTGTACTTTTAAAGTAATATGATATGATTAATAAAAAGGTCTATATTTGGGGGTTTCTGCGAGTATACCGTTTATTAGTCGTATTTTGCATTACTACGAAGGTGGAGACTCCACCACAGAATTAAAATGTGCGCCAGAATGGCATTTAAAAGCGTCAAATCCTACGGATTCGCGGAAAATTTTTGATTGCAATCGAATTGACTGCGGAGATAGTTTCATCGAAATCTGGAAGAAAATTCAAATTCCATTTTACATTTTCAGATAAAACAAGATAGGTAACTCATAATAGAGTCATGGCACACCTTTGAAAGTTGCGTAGACTGTCGGCATTGGTATTTCCTACAAGTTTCATTTAAAGTATTTGCTCTTACGAAACGAATAGAAATGCTACGGAGCTAATACTCGTAATTCTCGAAGTACAAATTTCCATTACGGCTTGGTTGATATGATTTAGAGTAAAATATCCGTGTTCAATTGAGCATGAAGAGAGCGGGCCTGTAATTGTTTTGTTTGTTGCCAACTGAAGAATAAATGATAGGTGCGCCCTGGCCGGAAACTAGTAGGTACCGTTATATCAAAATGACTAAAATAACGTTGACTGTGGTTCGATATACTTTAGGCTTTTTTGATATCTTTGCCTACACTTAACGGGACACTGTAGTGCCGGGGATATTGTTTGAGATATGTTGTCACAACCATCCTCTCAGCTTAACCGGCCACATCCACATTATCCACAGGAAAAACATCGTGAGGAAACCCGCGGCTTTAGTCAGCCTCACACGTATTGGCTTGATATAACAATTATAAGCTATGTTTTATAACTAACAATTAATCGGTCCTTGTTTAAAATCCTAATCTCCAATTAAACTGTAAGCAAAATACGAACATGATTTTACTTTTTTGACAGTGATCTTCTTTTATGAAGTTTGAAGATAACTCTGAAGACCTTTAGTGAAGAAAACATGGTGTAAAATGCAATTTTTATCATTAATACACAAATATAAAAAAATGAAATAATTCAATTTAATAACCTCTGGCCATAATACTGGAAAAGTTTTAAGCTGATTAATTCATGAGATAATCATTATCACGCCAATCGTAATTTAAAATCGACGTGCATTTAAAAAACGTACGAAAAAGGCTTGCGACGAAGAGAAAATAAAGTTTCACTTGCAAACGGGCTGCACTTGGAAGGCAACCAACCGGCAAATTGATGTCAACTAATGTTTTGCTGGTAGCGTTACTGGTGTTTTAAATAAATATCATACACCATGATTACAGAGAACTACGAAATTATGTACAACACTGATTTGCTAAAATGCGCCTTCTCTTCGACAGCAATATAGGCACAGGCATAGGTTGTCTCCTGACGTCTTGACGATCTCCTTCCTGATATAGCCGAGCGTCCCGATGCCTATACGCCTAGTTCTTAGAGCATTGTTACTAAGAACTAGATTAAGCAATAGTGTCATAAGCGGCATTCATAAAAGTGAAATTCTCTGAAGGTGAAGGCAGTAAAATCTATCCTCTCCGTTGGCTCAAAAAATCAAGAGAAATGTATAGTGTGCATACATAAAATCACGATGTTTTCCTAAGGCGCGGGACATACAGAAAAGACGTAAGACGAGGACGCGTTGCAGACTTATGTCTCTTCCGCGTCCCTTTCATCGATCGAGCGAGCGAAGCGAGCGAAGATCTTAGTGGTAATTTGGGCGATTTTGCTTTGTATGTTTGTATGTTTGTATGTATGTTTCACGAATTGTTGTTCGCGCATAACTGTCGAACCGTTCATCCAATCTGCATGAAACTTGGTAGGTCAATAGGTTGTGGTAAGGAAATTTACGATGAAGCATATGAGCTTAATCGATGAAGGGGTTGTGAAGATATTGGGTTCCCAAGGGGGTAAAAAATTATGAAAGTTACACAAATATATTGAGTGGGGTGTCATACGAAAGGGCTTATTTTGTACATTCCAAAATGATTTTTATTTTTAATCTAGGATGTATAGTTTTTGAAATACGACCAAAGAACAAAAACTACGAAACCAGAGCTACAAGAGCTCCCGTTTCATAGAGTTTCGATGTCTTCGTAGCTCATTGACTGGTCGGTCTTAAAAAGAGAGTGGCATCGTTGCGGTCTGGTTTGCAATGATTTTAGATGCTACTTGATTTATTTTCATGATAAAAAATTTTTTGATAAAGAATGAATTAGGGTAAAAAAAGTTAAGTAAACAAATATATTGAGTGGGGTGTCAAATGAAAGGTCTTTATTTGTACATTCCAAAATAGTTCTTATTTTTATTCTAGGACGTATACTTTTAGAAATACGACGATAATTCATAAATATGAAATAAATGAAAAATTAGACACGACATTATTGTATGGCATGCATGCTAGTATTTTTACCATGAAGAGCTAGCGCAATAGGCATACTCGGCAGTAGTAGCACTTGAAATTATAGGGGTAGTCAGAAGAAGTCCAAATGTAAGCCATCTACGGTGCGCGAGATCTCAGTTCGGGGCGAAATACTAGTAGAAAATGTATAGAAGCATCGCGCCGCAAAACATACAGAAGAGACGGGGCGCCGTCACATTTTGTATGAAAGGGACGCGGAAGAGACAAATGTCTGCGCCCCGTCTCTTCTATCTGGCCTGCGCCTAAGGGGTAGGCAGAGACTACAGATTTTCACGGTGTATTGTATCCAATATAGATGCCTGTAGATTGACCCTGTTTAAGTGTGTAGAATTAATGTTCTCGTTTATTACCCTGTGTTTGTTTGCCCACAGATCTATGGACATACCTCCCTTTTCTCTACTCTTGTGTGTCGTTCGTCGGTGTTTTGATGTTGTTAGGTAAGTGATTAATATTCTTCTCACCTTCCTTTTAGTGTTTACAAAAAGTGATGGGTCAAACAAAAGCATTATGATAGGTGTATTGAACTGTATGCCTTAGCCAGTACATAAAATAACATTATCTATAATCCTATTTTATACATAATTTTAAAATTAGTTTAATATACTCGTATAAGCACCTCGTATATCTATATGCAGATTGGATTCGGCTTCATCTAGTTACTTAAATCTGATAAGACATGAAAAAACATTAGTTTGTCATTGTTTATGTTTTTTATCGCATTGTCGGGTTCATCATTATTGTCTGTTCTTTACATACAAAATCTGTCCGATAATATCGCGGTCAACACAATTTATTGATTTGATACCAAACAGAGTCAGACATTGACCCCCTGTTCTGAATCTAGATTTAGAAAGGCAGGTGCATTGAACTCTGAAAATGGTTGTTGCATATCCGTATTTTTAAGACAGTGGACAATTTACTTGAATTGTTTTATTGTCAAGTGTTTTTACCCGGCTGACTGTCAAGTCACAGGGTTATGTAGATCGCGCGTTTCTATGTATGTGGGTGGGTATGTAAGTAATATTCTTTATTACCACGTTTCTCCTAAACGGCTGGATGGATTTTGATGAATGAGGTATCGTTAGAATCGTCTCTATCTCGATTGTGCTCTAGGATACTTTTTATTTCGATAAATCTAATAGTGCGGCTAGAAAATGCAACAATGTGTGAATTTTCAAAATAAAAATCACGCCATCATATCAAAATCCATGTCAAAATCAAGAGGTTGGTAGACTTATATCAAATATAATTTTTTGAAAAATCTAACATGACATCTTCGAAGACTAAATCGACTTCCAAAATTTTTGAAAATCTATTTTTCGCCCTAAATGTTATTGCTAAACAAAACGCATACTAAAACTTTCTATTTAGTCACAGGCAACGTTTAGAACAAACTGCATCGAAATTGGTTCAGCCATTTAGGAGATATCTCATATTTAAGAAATATCGCACGCATTTAATTTTCATACAGAGCCATCTGTGTGTCAACTGTGACAACAAAGTTTAGGAAAAAGCGCACGGCATCGAACCCTAGATACCTACCTACTTATTATTAAAATTGTAATTTAATTTTGTGATTTTTAAGTTAATGCTGTTTCCAACTCTTCAGTTCAGCCGGGTTTTTTTATTTTTGAATGAATTGCTTGTTGAATATAGATAGGTCATTCCTGATACTAGTTATGGCACACTTTTGACACTTGAGTAGGCATTCATATTTCCTTCAAATTTAATTTCGTATAGAAATACAGGACAATGGTATTTCATAATTAATACTGGCACGTGTTTTATCACATTACCAATCTAGGTTAAGCTGTTATCTTTTGACTACTTATCTTAAAATAATCCATAAGAATACCTATGTAAGATTTGAAACTCAACAATTACGACATAAACTTTATTACAACTGATAATAACTCAAGGACCAAATAAAATCGATAACGTCCCTTCTTTAACTAAAACGTGACGAACTGCTATAAACTTAATTAAAATTGATAAAACACCTTTTGACGTCTTCGAAGACTGCAAAACGTAAACCTAATTAAAGTAATATGATCACGAACCATTGAGTTCTGACAAGATGAAAAATGAAAATGTATATTACTCGAGCAAACAAATAAGCATTGTTTGGACTAAGCCCTCTTCTGAAACACCTAATCCTCTTCTTCCTCTTCCTCTTCATAAACCTCTTCTTTCTTATTCAGAAAGTACTTCGTAAGGTCCTCATGCTGTGGAAAGGTGTCTCGCAATTCTTGTCTGAGCTTTTCAAACTTGTCTGATTCCAACTCCTTGTGAGCTTTGGCTCGGTATAGACGAGCCTTGTAGCTGTTCTCGTTTATACGTTGTGCCATGTCACAGTCTGCGTCAACCTAAATAAGAATACCGTTTTAGCCACCAAATTGTTTGTTCTGGTGGAAGAACTAAGACTTGTTTGTAAATCATTCTGTATTTTTCTACAGCTGGGTAAAGGTCTCTCCTGTCGTCCTCCAAGCCTTCTATCTAACATCATCTAACATCTCTTAATTATAGGACTCCGTAGTTGTAACTAAAAAATAATCAATTAGACGAATTCACGATAGGCGGGTATAAAGACGCGACCAAATATAAACATATAATCTGGTTATACTTTAAACTTGTCCATACTTATTTTTGCATGTGCAGAAATTTTCTTAGGAAGAGTAGTGTTCAGTTAGCGTGATATACCATGAGCATTATATTTTTTCCCCTATTATTTTCTTGACAACCTTAGCGTGCGTCGATCAATTTACCTAACAAAGTTGTTTAGGTTTTATTATGGAAAACTACCGGTGAAAGTAATAAATGCTCTTTTAAATATTTGGTCGTGAGTGAGTTTTATCACCGCTATAGTGATTTTGTTTATTTGCCAATAAAATATGGTATGTTATGTACGTAATGAGTGTAATTTGAATCGGTCCAATAGCGCTCGCGCCACGTGTGTTTGGCTCAGGCACACGATTATAATAATGTTCATGAGTTGTCTTTGATAATAAACGATATTAATTTATCTAGAGTTATACAGGCTGAACAGGATAATGAAAATATGACGTTTCGATTAAATAGATAAGTAAAGCATACCTATAAAACCAGTTTATCCATGCGAAATATGGGAAATTAATAAAATTGTCGTCATGGAAGATAAAAGTACCTTATCTATACTAATTATATAATCTATATCTATACTTCTATACTATACTAATTACTAATCTACAGGGTGGAAAAAATGAATGGGCCCTGGAGGGAAACTACTTTAAATCCTTCAGATACAGTATTTTACTTAAAGGAAACATTCCTTTATTTTTAAAAAGAAACCTAACTGCATTCAAAGATTTTCTAAAATTCGCTTCCTTCACCCAGGAATCGAACCAGCTAAAAATTCAAAAATTAAACACTCCCTATTTTATTCCACTAATCGATACATTCAACGCTAAAGATAAAATTTCGCAAAGAAACATGAGGTCTTACACTCATCTGTCGTACAAAATATCCATGAAATCGAATATTTAGTACACAAGGGCTTTAATTTCAATTTAGCTCTACAGTGGCATGGTGAGAGGTATTCAGCAGTGCAATTCAGACCTTCTCGGAATGTGTTCCGAATTCATATATAACGTTTCTTTGCTGAAAAAACATCAACTTTTCGAAGAAAATCATCGAATCGGATGCATTTTCGAAAGTCTGAATTGCGCCTCAGATAGACAAATACCGTCTAGAAAAGTTTTGTCGCGAATAATAAAAATTAGGTAATGAAAAAAAAAATTAAAATTAATGTTAGATTTCATGATCTTTTTTAATTCTAAAACCAAGTGTATGTTATAAAGATTTTATCCTGACATGAATCCTATCGATTAGTAGAATTAAATAGCGAGGTTTGTTTTTTGAATTTTTAGCTGGTTCGATTCCGGGTGAGGCAAGCGAATTAGAGTAAATCTATGAATGCAGTTTTGTTTCTTTTTAAAAATAAAGGAATGTTTCCTTTAAGTAAAATACTGTATCTTAAGGATTTAAAGTAGTTTCCCTCCAGGGCCCATTCATTTTTTCCACCCTGTATACTAATTATAAAAAGCGGAAGGGTTGATTTGTTTGAACGCGCTAATCTCAGGAACTACTAGTCGGATTTGAAAAAATATTTCTGCATTTGATAGCTAAACTCTTGAGGAATGATGATAAGAGAGCCAAGTTCAGGCCTGCCATCTAAATGAAGGATTAATTCGTCAACCAGGCGTTCTTTGATAATGCACGTTCTTTACCATGAAGTATCTCTTTGTTGTTCTTAAGTAGTAAAGAAATACTTCGTAACTTAATTTTGAATACCTTTTCATAGTTCTCCAACTTAATATTTGTCAGGGCGCGATCACAGTAGAACATAGAATTGTCTTTCACATGCTCTATCGCTCTGTTGTAGCAAGATAGTGCCTTTTCGTAATCTCCACGGCGAAATGATTTCACAGCCATAGTTTTCAAAGTATCAGCTTTCTCGAGGCGAACCTTGCGGTCTTGAGCTCGTCTTTCCGCATCCTTGCTCATTTCTGCCATCCATACATCTTTGTCCATTTCTCCCTGCAATTGTAACAAAGAACCAGTAGAATATTTTATCCTTACCCACCCCGAATAGCAGACATCTCTACCTTGAACTCTCTGCACGAGTGTGGCAGGTGCAAGTGGATCTGTTATTGAAAGAACTGCCAAAAGACAAAGATGTAAATTATACTCGTATTCATGTCGCAAGACGACATCTACGCTCTTTGGTTACCCTTTCTCCAAGAGAATATTATTCATACTGAAAGCAAAGAAGTAAAATGGTGTTTCAGTTTACGCAATGCATATTTTATGCCTAGGCCATTCGTCACACCAGCGGCGCACTATGGGGCCATACGGTGCGAATCGTGCCAA
This sequence comes from Camptogramma bilineatum, assembly GCA_958496255.1. Taxonomy (NCBI): domain Eukaryota; kingdom Metazoa; phylum Arthropoda; class Insecta; order Lepidoptera; family Geometridae; genus Camptogramma; species Camptogramma bilineatum. Next base: position 12,603,385 of record OY292458.1, read on the forward strand.
TAATGCTTTAGGTGAAAGTTGGATATTAATAGTTTTTGAGTTGGATCCGTCTAATAGGATGTCTAAGCTACTTGTTACTACAAAAAATAAATATCAGCACATAATTTTTACAGGCAAACTTTGCACTTAAACTTTACTATCGTAATTCCGCACCCCAGAAGATGTCACAAACCGAGACTTTCACGTCATCAATTTTATGTATTTTTGAAACAGAACGCAAACGTGTTGTATATCGTTTGAAAGCCTATTAATTATTCTTTTTATTTTTATATTAAAATGTAGATAATAATCGTACACTTACTGGTAAAAAAAATATTTCCCGAACTCCTAGTAATTTTTCACTTTCAGAATTTCAGATTGAGTTTTCTTTGTTACCGATGCTTCCCGATGCCGAGTTAAACATATGATTACGTTCATTAGTTTGTATATAATTGAACAAGAAAGAAAAAACTTGCCCGAATTTGCCCCATTTTTGATTATACTCAAAAAAGTGAGACGTGGCAAAAATATTAACACAAAAAATAAAAAACAATGTCATGTTCAACGTGTTTTTAGGACGGTAATGAATCTAAAACACACTGTTTTTAACCGACTTCAAAAAAAGGAGGAGGTTCTCAGCTCGTCAGATTTAAAAAAAAATTTTTTTTTTGCTTTTTTTATGTAAGTAAGTAGGTATGTTCACCGATTACCTAGGAACTCGAAGACGCCTCAACCGATTTCAAAAATTCTTTTTTTGTTTGAAAGGGTACACTTTCCGATTTGTCCTTTTGGTTATCAGGTCAGGATCTGATGATGGGATCTTGGAGAAATCGAGGTGACTCTTCAAATTTTACAGGCACACTTGAAGCGATTAGGGTATTATTTAAAAACTTTATAGGTTATTGGTGACAATGCAATATTATGGTAACATTGAGCTGATCTGATGATGGAGTCAGGAGCTGTTCAACAGAACTCCTTAGTAAATAGGCCAATTGAGTTGAAACTCGGCACATCTGTCAAGTTTCGACTACAATGTTATAATATGGTCACATCGAGCTGATCTGAGGATGGAGTCAGGAGCTGTTCAACAGAACTCCTCAGTAAATAGTCGAATTGAGTTGAAACTTGGAATTCAGCATGTCGGTCAAGCTTCGACAGCTAGCTGATCTGATACTGAATACGTTCAAAAATATGGGTGGAAGGTAGGTACTACATGCCATCATCTGTCCACAAAATCTTAATACACGGAGAAAATGTAATACCTAAAACATTGTGGCGTTTTACCCATAGGAAAACTGTCTGAAAATGCACAAGAGTCGCGGAACAAAGACTACAGAAAAATTAGATTAGCACATGCAAGAAAGTGTTCTAGATCTGCTACTAACGAAGATGTGTTCCATGCTTTACTATATACATCCGATCCATACATATCTAGCTTAAGGCAACCAACAGAAACAATTTCAAAAGAGCTCTGAGAGGAAGCTTTATATCCGAGACAACTACTAACTAGTATCAGCATAAAATTGATAATTTTAATTATAATTGGCCTTTTTACATAATATTGTATTATTTGTTTTATCTCATATTATGTTATATTTACAAAATATAATGATATACTAAGTATTAAAAGTATTAGATGTACAAAAGCTAACCATTTTGTATGAAAAGTAAAAAACTTTTATCTTTATGATTTTTTTTTGTGTTAACCAAAACAAGCTTATGCATAAAAAATAATTAATTTTGTAGCTTATATATCTATTAATATGTGTGCAAAATTTCATTTGATTATTTCAAAAACTAGTGAAGATACAGATTTTTGACACGGAACGCATGGTCTGGCCCCATAGTGCGGCGGCGAGACACTTAGCTTGCGCAAGTGAAATGGAGCATTTGTTTTGATGTTTGACAAAGAAAAAAGATTTTTTGTATAAGGATATACCATAATTACCCTTAATTAAGTCCTCGTCTGTTGTATATAATGTGTGAGCTACGAGATGAGTGATTCAATTGAAACTGATTGTTCGCGCGCACTGGCAATCAGCTTGAACTTGAAATTGAGGTCACGGCTTCGTTGTTTTAACTCCTATGCGTTTTAAACATAGTATTCCTTATATAACATCTAAAATCCATGTGCGTACCACTACATATTAGGGTAACGTATATTTTCCTCTTGTCTGGGATAATTGATTTACTTACGCGTTACTATGATTACGTACCAAGAGGAATAGTCGTCATTGAAATGTTACAGCCGACTTATTTTATTATTGCTTCTATTTGCCATCGTAGAGGATGCATTACTTATTCGATTTTTCTATTGTTCTGCAAATGTGTTTGGTCCTGTCATTTTCGAAACTAGTTATAACGTGGGTGTGATGGGATTGCGCGGCGGAAATGCTTAAGCGCAGACTGCTATTAAGTATCACTAATTGCTGAGCTATGACAGAACTCATCAGCATATTGCTAAGATAAATTTCCTCCTGTTTTCAAACGAACTACAAATAGACAGTATCTTCACAAGCTGATGTTTATTTATAGAGAAACGCGAGCCAAATTGCTTTCACTGATAAAATACAAACAGTGCAAACACGCAATTTATTTAGTTAGATGCATGTATAGTAATGAGTCGATCGTGTCCTAAATACAGAGTTAAAAATAAAAAATGCATTGGCATCCCTGCGAGCTATTGTTATTCTTATCTAATAATTCGACGCAACTGGATATACGAGGCAACTCAGTTTAGGTACTTACTTGTTAATCAATGGAAACGGAGATAACCTAGTTTCAATTTCAACTACAAATTAATGTTGTCTTTTGGAATTCAAGACTTTAGTACGAAGTCTTACCGTGACTTTGTTCTCCATAGACTTGAATGCGTTCTGGTTGATCACAGTGCGATCATCTTTCACTTTCATCTCTACTTCTTCGTCCAAGATAACCTTTCCTTCGAGGTATTGGTCGGCTAGCTTATGAGCTGCATCAGCTTTCAGTTTGTCGCCGCTAGCCATGTCCTTGACCAGGGTGGATACCGTCCCAACCCTTTGGATGAAGTTACTCCATTCCTCGTTCAATTCTATAGCTTTTTCATTTCTTAAAGCGGGGTTCGCAGTTATCGAAGGACACTTTGGGCCCTGGTTTGTCGGATTCGATGACATCGGAGGATTCTTCAGACCCGGTTCGGAAAATTTAGAAACTGCTTTTCTATTATTCGCAGCCATTTACGCGGTATTTGTAATCTAATGCCATATTGACGTAACTATTTGCATGGCAACTGTTGTCAAGTGAACGTCAAAGCTATTGACCTCCTTAGTAACATGCACTAAGAATTATGTCTCTATGAAGAGGTTATTCGTAAACAATAATGAGGAAATTAATAATTTGCAAATTAGTTTATTTTAGTTTTCTGTTAGTTTCATTGGGCTAACAAAAACAATCAAACATTCAAACTGAACACTAACTGAACACAGTTAGATCATACTTTATTGATTTAATTATAATTAATTTGCTCTAGAGGTCCTTAATGGACTTATTTTTTCGTACGACATGCTTGTCAGGGCTAGCATACGGACGAAGAAAAGAACGCTCACTGGCATCTTGTATGAACGGTCATTTTGTTTTAATATCAGGAAACAATAAACAACAGATATCACGAATAAATTATTTATCAACATTATGCTATTTATGGGTATACTTACTTCAATGCACTGCTTGCTTTCCATTTCTTACAGAAAACAAAGAATAGGGTTAAAACAACTGAACCGTACTACATCATAGGTACCTACTTTAAAGAATGTGTACCTAAATGAAACGTTCACAAATGAAATATGGATTTATCGAACTTTAAACAATATTTTAAACCATAACTCGACCTATCAGTATTCAATGTTCTATTTTTAATACCATGAACAGATATTTAATGCATACCTATGAAGTATTTTTAAATACTTTCCGTGTTTTCATTTCCCCTACATATAACATTCCCATGGTTTATTTTCGTGGAGGGTCCGACATCGTTTATTCAATTGGAATGGCTCACAATTTAGCTGAGTGGGGCAGGTGTGTGCCGATCTGTAACTCCTGGGGTCTTTGATTTGTGAACTCGGTAAATGTTTTCATTACTACGAGTCTACGAGAACATGTTTTCTAAATTAAGTAGGTACTAACCAAAGACCTTGTACTAACTAACTTGAAGACTTCCCCCCCCCCCCCCGATTGTCTATCTTTGATAGCGACCAAATTCGGTCTCAAACTGTCACATAAGACAGCCCAGTGACCACGCAAGTAGCTCTGTCACTCTCATCTCAACGAGACCGAACGCGACAAAAGATACCTACCTACGCGATAGTTTTGACAGTTTGAGATTGAGATTTGAGGTTTGAGACAAGTTAGACAATCAGCCTGAAGTCATAATGTGGTTATTGTTTTGTTTTATTGAGTACTGATTGAGTACTGATGATATCAGTTGCGTGGTTGTTTTGTATTGCAAAAAGATAATACATTATTTATTAAACACCATCTCGACATGACGATGACGAATGATGAAGCTAGTGAAGCTGGAATAATCTCGGTCGTGTTTCAATTCCGGGGGAAAAGTAGAAACCGCACCACAAATTGCTGTTCGATTTCTAGTTTTATAAAGAAATGGTTCTCTGTAATTCGTAAGATCCATCAAAACTTACTATCTAATTTTCAAGATAGTTTTTGCATATCGAAACCGGTCAGTACGAATTGGCCAACATAATGATAGTGCAAAAAAATATTCGGAGATTACTTCGAGAAGTTTTTGCCATGGCTAGAGTTTCTTCAATATTATAGTATAAAATTAAAAGTTTGCTGATTTGTTATTGCTTCATCGGATTTAAATTAAACATAAAATATAATATTTAGTAAGTATAAGTACTTGAATTGGAACAAAATGTAGCCTATAGCCTCATTTTATAGGGATAGCTACCTTATAAAAATAGTAATAAAAATTCTATAATCTCCGATCCAGTCGACGCACCCTTTCCTGCTTTGTAAGAGTAGCCATGAATGTGTTGTAGAGAGAAAATTAATAGCTTTTCCAAAGTGTTTTCACTCGACGGTAGGCACGGCCCGACCCTGATGGAAAGCTGCAGAGCGCTCGCACATAGCAACCGTAAATCACTGCTTTTATTAACACACATTGACTATATTTATTTTACCGTTGTTCAGTTTCTGTTATTGCCTTTCGAGTGGCTATTTAACATTTGCTTTGGGTTTTTACTCTCAAGGTTGTTTACTCTAAAAATAAAAATGTGTATTTTGAGAGACACAAATATTTGTCGCTAATTCTAAATGCTCTACAATTGTATTTTTTCGTCTCATATTGTATCGCAGCCGATGTTTTGAGCTCATTTTGCTTGTATATCTTTAGACTAGTAGTTTTGAAATAGTCTCAGCTAGCTAGATCGTATTGATTGGGGAAACCTACCGATAATGAATTCCATGCCTTTACCATTCGTGTTGAATAATAATGAAACCCTAGATCAAAAAACGTTTGCGCACGCATAAGTCACCTTTGTTAGGTGTTGTATGCCACGTATGGTTTTGACTTGGAGACTCCCCAAATAATGTGTCCGCCATACATTCCTGGTCTACTTTTTTATACGATATGGGTCATGTGAATATGTCACAGTCTTATATCTATCCGTCACTTAACATCAGGCGAGTTGGTGGCCTAAAAAACATAGATCTAACTACAAAAAAAAAAGATTCCTTTTGATTAACTTTTGAGACGTTTTGTCCAAATCCGACATTATGCTTAGATGCTGGCTGGCCAATGGCTTCTGATGTTTGGTCAAACTGATAATGATTAGCTTTAGTTCTACTAGGGCCCTGGTTTTTGATAAGAACCTGAATGTATTTAAACTATTCAGCGAGATATATACTATTAAATATTCAGCGAGAATCTACGAGGTTCTTTGCAAATCTTGTACTGGAGTGTCATTACCCTTACTACTGTGTAGTAGTCTGTTGTGTAATAATAATAAATCATTTGACTGCACTTGATAACGTCGCCAATGATTCACCATAGATTAAAAGTAGAGTTGATTTTACTTTCATCCTACAACTTTGTTGAAAAACATCTTCTGAATTATTGAATAGGACTTACTTAAAAAAAGAACCGTAAATCTTACTAGGCAAAGTTCTCCTAGATAATTTTCCTGTAATATCTTTCTTTAGCGATCTTCCACGACTCTCTACTAAAAGATAGATGCGAGTTAGGCTGAGCGGCACACCTATCCGCGCCGAATTCTCGAAGTAGGTACTGCCAGATACGGTAAAATCGGAAGATTCGACCGCGGGCAGGTGTGCGAGGCTTCATACGATTTCATATAAAGAATTCTAAAATTCGATTCGTTCGGCGCGGATAGGTGTGCGGCCACCTTTAAGGTTTTTTTATTTTTTCTAGTGTTCACACCGCTGGGCTTCGTACGTCTATTCGGCGTGGTGGGCGGTGTGCTGGTCAAGCCGCAGTTTCTACGAGATCTCAACGAGGAGTATTACATGTACTCCTTTGAAGAAGACACCATAAGGCGGAGAATGCTAAACGCCTTATCTACTGGTAAGTCAAATCAGTTCCGTGCCGCGTGAATACAATTTCACTACTGTGCACTTATCTATACTTAGCTAGTTCGTTCAGAACACTTACCTACAATCTTTTTTAGAATATAATTTCGGTGTGATTATGGTATTCAACATTCGTTTTTGTAGAACTAAACATATCATCAGAAAGAATATAAAGTAAAACAGAAGTTTTTTTGCAATGGGCGGCCAAAGGCCTTAGCTATAAGGCATTTTTTATTCACATAGACTCATGTAAAACCGTTATGTATGAACGCTATGGCGCTATAGAAATCGGACGAAATGCACACCTGCTTTTTGCTTTGAGCAGATTTATATTGTTGTCCGAACAGTCTTTTGTGTTCCCCTTTACAATTAAGTTGTATTCAGTGACTCTACCGACTGCTACTTCGACATTCATCATCAGTACCAAGTAAATTGTCTATGGCTTATGCACTGATATATCGTTAGATACGCCGTGATGACTAAAATCCGTGGCATTATTTTTTCACATGTGACAATCAAAATAGAGTCAGTTTTTTTCTCCCATATCCATTCCAATATTACTTTGTTTTTTGACATGTAAGCTCTCTGTACCATGATGACAACATTTCCAAGCGGTCTCTGAAGCTAGTGGCATATCTAACGATTTATTACATTATCATTATCTCAGGATCTCTCATATTACTTTCGCGTTCGACAAAATCTTCGGCACACTGCCTGCTAATCGGAGTGGTTCCCGCGTTTTTTCAATCGACCTAATGATGTCGATCTAAATGTCAACGATCGATTGCAAGATAGTCTAAGCACAAAAACTGAGCACAATCTCTGAAACACGCAACGAACCTCAATCTAACCCTTGGAAACATTCTCTCATCTTTCGTAAATTTAATATCTAGGTCGTCATCTTCTTCCTTAGTAAAAAAAAGGTTACTTGATAATCTTAGCTTGGTTAAGAATGCGATTAAGAGTTTTTAAATAGTTTACGCATTCAACTGCGATAAGCACTCGCTCTGTTATGAGTTTACGAGAGTTAAAAATAACAATGAACGTCGTAATGTACTCAATATCTTTTTACTCCCGACATTTTTATGATAACAATTCAAAGACAGCTTTCAGAATATTTTTAAACGCAAGAAGTATTTAAAAACTTACGTAGGTACTGTACTCCGCCTACATGATTAGGTAGAGATGCTTATTTAAAAATTTGTTCCACGTAAAAATGTAAGAATGCTTAGACTATAACTTGTTAAACTTTCGCGATTTGTTAACATAATGAAACATAACGTCGGGAAACAAAATAAAAGGTACGCGATAAAATCCCGTAATAATAGTTATCATTATGCTTAGACTATTGTGTATATGAAACCAGCTTTTTAACATTTTATGCATTAAAAAAAAAAGAAACACTAAAGTGTCAGGTAATTGGAAGCTATTACAATAATATCTTGCTTTGAGCTAGATTATCTAGAGTGAACATAGATAAGGCGTGTTACTTTGTACAACAATACCCCAGAACCAGATAAGACCTAAGCTAATTACATTATAACTTGAATCTAATTCTTACTTTACCATACATCGTAGCACCTACATGATTACATGATTGATGGCAGATTTAAAACAAAGCAAAGAAAAAATGTTAATTTACAAGCAGATCAAACACTACTCTATATTTATCTCGCGAGAAATCACAGATGCGGCGGCGGCGTCGCTGAAGAAAAACACAATAAGCTAATGTTATCTGCTAAATAGCCGTGAAACGGTGTGAGGATATACTTCCTGGGTGTTTAATAACGTGACTGGAACCTCGCGGATTTTAACCTTGGTCAGACAAACATTGATGTTGCGTCAAACACCGTACACAAATAAATGTTTAACTGGTTGAAAGTAAGTACGGAGATAGATGTAGGTAGACTCTACAGTGTAGAGAGAAGTTGATAATGTCACAGATTATTCGACGTAATGTGTTGAAGTAAGATTTTTTTCAGCACACAGATTAGAAAATAAAGCTGAACACCATAATATCCAATGTGTTGATCGATGATTCATTACCATGTTTTGATGTGCAAGGCTTGTGACTAGCTAACAAAATAAGGTGACTGACAATGGAAGCTGTGACTGACCTTGACCAGACAAAATATAATACGCATTTCGATTCTGTGTTCAATGAGCTCAAACTGGTGTAGACCAGTTTTGTCCACTACAAGTATAATAGATTTAGAAGTAAGTATTTGATAATACTAGTCATTAACGAAATATTCAACCTATTCCGATAGAAAATTAATTGGCCGACAGTTGTTTGGTGGATTACTTGGTGAAATCGGCGTCTTTCGAACGCGTTCCTTGGACATTGTAAACTGCCAACTGCAATCATGTAACCACCTACTTACCTACATATTTTAGGCCCAATACACTTCGTGCTCAGACACTCCTTCGTGTACTAGACTTTGTTTGAATAAAATTAGATAACGCACTCGACGCGTACTGCATAGCATACCTACGGGCTATTTATAACAATCGTGTAGAAAATAAAATTGTTTTGATGTATTTAAAAACGAGTTACGTTTTACGCCCTCGCATGAGGTGATGTTCCACGTGCTAGGAATCTTTTTGAGCGCATCATTCTATTTTCGAAAACAAAAATGTACCTACCGTACTTAAAAACTTGGTATTTTTAAACAGTGTCACCAAAGTTGGCCAATGTCAATTAGGAAGGCAATACACGATTATGATAATGCAGAGTACCGATTAGACTACAAACCGTGATTCATAAAAATATAAAAATAAAATACTAGCTGCCGCCCGCTGCTTCGCTCGCGTGGTACCCGGATAAATAGTAGCCTATGTTACTCTCCAGCCCTCCAACTATCTCCACACAAAAAATCACGTCAATCCGTCGCTCTGTTTTGAAGTGAAAGCAGGACAAATAAACAAACAAATAAATACACTTTCACATTTATAATATGGGTACGGATTACGTGTCCAATTTCATTATTTCCTTACAGATACTGGTGCTATTTTAGTAAACGCGTGCTAAAGTTTATCCTAGGTTCACTATTATTGTACTGATTCGAGTTACTCGTCACTTTGAGAGTAATGTCCTTGATAAGATTATAATCTCGTTAGTTTTGCGATTTCATTTTCAACCTTGTAGTTATGAGATTATTGCCCGAATACTGATAGGCTACTTTAATATTTGAGACGTACTTACTTATCTATTTGACACGTTCATACTCTTTAGAATCTTAAACAAAAATGTCAGTTAATGACAGTTATTATCAATGATAAGCACCACTTAAACTAAGTAGCATTTCAGTATTCGGTTCAGGAGTGAAGTTCCAGGCACATTATTAACTCTACCCGAGATACACACATACAATTAAAGTTTTAAAAAGTCACACGGATATATATTTCTCACTTAATATGTACTCGAGATAGATGACTTCTTTGTTTTGAGCTAGATTGGATAAGATTTCAATGTCTTAATGTCTCTACCACTCCTCCAGACTCCACCAATCGAGATGCTGCTGAGCGAATACTATTGTTTTTTCCTCGCACACAGCATTATGCCATCTGTGCTTATAGTAAAACTTCGCATTCTTATAAAAATCAAACCAAGACTGTTAATATAAGACGTATGTTGAGAGAATATTAATAAAATCGTTGTTAATAAACTCTGCATAATTTTCATACAAATGTTACTAAACCTAACCTAACGTTTACGTAACCCAATGAATACCTACTCAAGAACATGACTTCAGCGTGCGTATCAAATGCATGGTGCTTGATGAAATCATAGTAATGTTGCCAATACGAAGTTTATTCTCTCCGCCAACACAGTAGAAACGCACATGAGAAAATCTATAACATCCAACAGACAACAATGGTTATGATTACAAATATGTTCTCCCTCAATGAAGATAACGCAACCAGGGTGACCTCACTGTATTAGGATTGAATCAAGACCTTGGACTTTTGTTATGGAATTCTAAAACGTTTTATTTTAATAGACCAGTTAAACATTTAATGTCATTTTATTGATCAAAAGGTTTTGTGTACATTGATTTTTTTGAGCAGCAATTGATTCAACGCCGTCATCTAATTCTAAATAATTAAGACTCTTCGAAGTCACTAATAACCCTGAATCTATTGAGTATAGACAGATATTTAGATTAGGATAGTATCTTTACTATTGACATAGAAAGAAAGGTTTTAGATACGTAGTAATTTGAGTAGATTACAAAACCCACTTAAAATAATTCAAGGCTCTTTATTTGACTGATATTAAAGTAAAGATACCCTCTACTATCGATTGGCATTGAACATGGGCTTGTGTCAATATTTTCTTTTCCGTATCCAGCACAGTTTCTCTAGTGTTAAAATGCACCTCTACGTCACTATTTTCCATCGTAATAGGTATTTATAGAAATAACTAGTAGTTCGCCCCGAACTGAGATCTCGCGCACCGTTGTATTGGTAGCCTAGATTTGGACTTGTTTCTGACTACCCCTATACCTACCTATGTTAAGTGCTCCTTCTAGTGTTTACCACAGAATGACATCTAATGCGCTACCTCAGTATAGTAAAGATTATAGGCATGCATGCAATACATTAAGTCGTGTCGTGTTTATATTCAATAGTTGACCCCGCGAACTTCGTACCGCGCCTCAGGGAAGGCCTCTTAGTTCGAGAAATTATTAAAATAGCAGTTCAATACGAAATGTATGAGAAAATCAATTCCCTCCCATCCCCTCCCTTCCCCTCCCCTCCCCCTCCCCCTCCCCCTCCCCACCCCTCCCCTCCCCTTCCCCTCCCCTCCCCTCCCCTCCCCCTCCCCTACCCTCCCCCTCCCTCTATAATTTTGGTACATGCCCAGCCCACTATTTGCAGGAATTAGCATTTGCATACGTGACAGGTTGCAAGCCCATCGCCGCTTCGCCGCTATTAGAACGTTAACTGGTTTCCTCACGATGTTTTCTTTCACCGTTTAGAGCTCGTGTTAATGCGCATTTAAATTTTTCTAATCGAAAAATCCATTGATGAGCACGGCCAGGGTTCGAACTTACGACCTATGAATCTAAAGTCGAGCACTCTTCCAATCGGCCAACACGGCTTTTATTTTCAATCTCAAGAAAAAATATCAAGTACTTAGCAACTAAAATCATTGCAAACCAAACCACAACGATGCCACACTCCTTGTCCGTTAACCAGACCTACGAATACATCGAAACTCTATGAAACGGGAGCTCTCTCCATACTTCCGTTAATTGGTTTGCATAATTTTTCTTTTTGACTGTATTTCAAAAACTATAGAACCTAGAAGAAAACTAAAAACCATTTTGGAATGTATAAGTTGAGTACTTTCATATGACACCCCACTCAATATATTTGGGTAACTTTGAAAAAAATTTACCCCCTTGGGAACCCCATATCTTTACAACCCCTTCATCGATTACGCTCATACGCTCCACAGCAAATTTCCATAGCACAACCTATTGACCTATTAAGTTTCATACAGATTGGATAAGCGGTTCGATAGTTATGCGAGAACATAAAAATGAAACATACAAACATACAAACATACAAAGCAAAATCGCCTAACTTGCCACTAAGATCTTCGCTCGCTTCGCTCGCTCGATCGATAAAATCTAGCGATGGACTTGTGCAACATGTGAATATAGGTACCTACAGAAAAAGATTACTTTTCAAAATCTGGGCATGCGCCATTGGTCCTGCCTCTAAATTTTTTCCTAATAAATGTATAAGATCATCATAACATCATCATCAGGCACTCTTCTACAGTCCGAGGGAAACAGTCGTGAGCTTGGTTACGTTTAAAAAACCTTTTCTGTGTTCAGAGATAATTTCTCTTTTAGAAATAGGAACTCCCTAGAAATCTATGTCTGATCTGATTGTCTGTGTCTGATTAACGCAATGCCATTAAAATTCTATTAAAATTCGTTAACATTTTCAAGCTCCTTTACCAGGTAAAAACTACAAACAGGTTACCTAATTACAATTCATTTCAAAGTCTAAGCTCTTGTCTCCAGGAAGTGGCTACATATCTCCAGAACCGATGTATCCTGATCGTGGAGATATATCGGCGCCTCTGGACGCAGATCTGTCGACATCAAAGGACAGTCAGCATTCCATGACGCGAGGCAAAGAGACGCCGCTGCTGCGATTGCGGAACGGCGCGCTTCAAGCTGGGTTGAAAGAGAGGCTGCAGAGAGTCGTGTCTATGAGAAAGGTGAGTTCTTTGGTTCGTCCAGTCCTTTATAAGGCATCGGCAGACTATTTACTTATTTACCTTTGCATGCGCTGTTGTTAAGTTATTTTTAATGGGCTACCACATCGATATGTCAGGCAATTACCGTAGTTCAATTTAAACACTACACACAAACAAACACAAGCTAAACCATGACATTGGCATAATTATATCAATTTTAGTTTCAAGAGGGCCAGGTCAGAGATAATTACGTAGAGTGATTTTACTGAGTGAGTAGACCTAAAGTAATGGTAAAAGTTTTTTACAAAAGGATCAAATCTAAAAATTAACAATTTTCAGTAGTATATAGAATGTATCGCTACCAAATATATTAAAGAAATGTTAAATAAGACATATCGAAACGGAAATTTTATTTACATAGCCAAAGGAAACTCACTTTCCGTTGTTAGGTACCCGCCGGATGCCAGTAGATAGTCGGTCGTAAATAAAGTCGATATTTAATTAATTGTTCCGAGACAGTTCGTATCCTACCTGATCAATTATTTCTTTCGCACTTTTCATAAAGTATTTCTTTATAATATTAGTGTAGGTAGATTAAGCTGAGAGGATGGTATAAGTGCAGTGCCTCGATCGCCAGTATGCACAAGTTTACTATTCGATCCGTGACTGTAGTAAAGGCTCTCAAATGTATGGGATTCCGGTGCAGCGCCTCCAGTGGTAACTTGACTGAACTAAAATCCCAATACATTTGAGAGATTAAACTACAGTCACGGATCGAATAGTAGACTTTGTGCATACTCGTGCTAAAGGCTCTGGACAAGCCTAGGCACACTAGGTAGGTACTCTTATCTCAATAATGTTCCAGGCTCTGCAGTGTCCCGTTAAATGTAGGCAAAGATTACCCCTTGACACTGTATCAATAAATCTAACTAGTAAAAGATGTAAAGACCTAAGTAATAAGTTAGTACTTGATAGCTGCGAGCGCGCATAAAAAATATTATTCAGGAAAGTCTGATGTCTAAATTACTGGCAAGTCTGCTATGAATAATAATTATAAGCGCAACGAACTAGAATTATCAACAGTCTGGGCTAGAAATACCGCTGCGATAAGTTTGTTTTTTTTCTCATTCGAAGAATATGCTAAAATGTACCTCTGACCTCGCGAATGTTTCGTTGACATCATTAATGCGGGTTATATGCGCAAGTGCACATAAAAATAAGTAGCGAAACATGTTGGAACATCAAACGAGCTTGAAGACTTGACTTTTGAACTTGAGAATTAGGTATATTTATGCTCCTTTTTGATGTGGCAATAGGGAACTCCCACAATTTTTTTTTATGATTTTATACGATAGGTTAAATCGTCAAATAACCGTCATAAAAATTCCAGCGCCGAAATACTAAAATTTTATAACAAAAATAATTTTTGTAATTTACCAACATTTTCACGCATCTGAAACACGATTATTATTGTTGTCACAGATTACTGTTGTAGTAACAATTTGTGAACTTTGACGTGTGACGTCAAATTGATACTAAGTACAACAGTAATCTGTGACAACAATAAGTTCGAGTATAGGAATTGTGAAAATTAAAAAAAAAACTTATCTATGGATCGTCATATCTGACTCGTCCTTGACTTTTCTTATGAACTCGTGACGTCACATCCTTTCACATCCTTTTCAAGTATTTTGAAATTCCTACTATTTTTTGCAATTTTTAAAATTTATTTTCTAATCGAAAATGGTTTAATATTAAAAAATAATTACACACACATACCTCTAAAGCAACAATGTTCATAATAAAATACATTTAACCCGCTTTTGAATCAGACGCATATTGCCTATTGTTTGGTTTTAACTGTAATCAGAAGAAGAGTAGGGAGCCTAAAGTGGCCACTTTTGGTGTTTCATTATATGTTTTTGAAACATACAACTACACTATTCCCTCGAGGTCATGGAAATCTAACAATATTTTCGTACCAACAATTTTTGTATTATTTTTCCAGGAGGTGGAAAACCAGCGAAAATCATCACCACTTCAACGCAATGTGGTGTATCCGTTGGCGATGCTACTTCTATTAGCACTCACTACCATCACCGTGCTCATGGTGCTTCAGAACACCCTGGAACTGCTCATCGGGATCAAAGCACTGCCGCTCAGCACTCGGGTAAGGATAATCTTGCTCAATCGGTGGTATTAGCAGTTTGCAAACAACATCCTTTTCCATCCATTCCAACCAACATTAAATCACATGCTTTTTATTCTGTTTCGTTGCTGGGCAAAGGTCCATTTCTCAGCCACGTTTCCTCAAATCTAAAGGGCTGGCCACACGGTAGATGATCGGGCTCTCTGCAGAGGTCACCTTGGCAGAATCTGACGTGTAGCCGGTTGTCGGCCGACATGACTTTCAATGATCTTAGTCGGCGGGCGTGTCGGTCCAACCACAGTGTACTATGAATACAGCCACGGTCGGCGTCAGATAAAATAGAACTCTATGGAGCGCGTCCGAGAGCTTTAATTTCACTGAAGTTGGGAGCTTTTCGCTGACCGTTGGCAGATCGACACTTCGTCCAAGGTGATCTTTGCAGAGAACCCGACCATCTGCTGCAGATCTGCCGTGTAGCCACTCTTAACCAGCTAAATCCTTTCTATTCCAGCAATTTACGCTTGGTATAGCGTCGCTGTCTAAACTAGGCTGGGCCGGTGCGCTGCTAGAAGCATTTCTTATCCTGTACCTCCACGCGGCCTCTCTGACTGGTCTGAGCGCGCCGCTGCGCGCGCTGCGCGTGTTGCCGCGCGCGCGACGCACGCCGCTTGCGAGGATCCATGCTCTGTGCGCTGTGTTGTTGGCGCATTCCACTGCGCAACCTCTGCTTGTCAAGATTTTAGGTAGGTGTTAAAGATAGAAAGCATTATTCGGCTTACATTATAAAACGGCTCAATGTGCGCCGCTCGTGAAGATTCATGCTCTGTGCGCCGTATTGTTGGCGCATTCCACTGCGCAACCTCTGCTTGTCAAGATTTTAGGTAGGTGATAGAACCAGGGATAGAAAGCATCATTCGGTTTATTTTTAAAATAGCTCAAAGCTCGCCGCTCGTGAGACTCACGCTCTGTGCGTTGTGTTGTAGACTTGTAGTTTTATTTATTTAGGGACCATCATTTTATTTAATTTTCAAAATGGCGACTGTTAAATTTTCTATTCTAAAAGCACATTTTATTGATGCGCAATAATCGTTTTCTAAATCGATCTAGCTGTTAATAGCATTATTTTCGAAAACACATACCTAATAATAAAATTGAAAATATGTTCCAAGAAAACAATGTGATCCAATTTTGATCACTTTCACTCGATATTGTGGCGATAAAAATCAACAAACTTTCACCTCTTACTAATTGTATCAAACTTTCCAGGTATAACGAATTTCGACTTGCTCGGCGAGTTCGGTCGTATCGAGTGGCTCGGGAATTTCAAGCTAGTGCTGCTATACAATGCGATATTTGCGGCTACCGTGACTCTCTGTCTCGTGAGCAAGTTCACTGCGAGCGTGCGAAGGGAGCTCTACAACAGGTTGGTCGAGAATGTCAATACGGTAGCCCATTGCGTCTCTTTCCTCAACAACTGACGTAGGGCTTACGACTCCGTTGTCGAGTTTATTTGATCTGTCAAATACCAATATAAATAATGCTTCAAAGACTCATCTAAAGCGAGACTTGATACTTGAACTTATTAAAAATCGAAATACATTCATATTGCTAGTTTTCTATGAGGTTGAGAAATAAAACAAATAGCCATCTAAATATAAATATGGCAGATGGCTTCTATGTATTTTTATACAATAAATAATATAAAGACAAAATACATAGATTGCCAAACTAGATCTACAGTATGAAGCTGAAAACTTTAAAACAAAATGAAAACGAAAATTAAATCAAAATGATTGTGTTTAAAAATATAGATTTGTTCAAGTATGTCCCTCTTTAGATAAGTTACAGTAATGATTGTAACTCCTTAAGCCAAAACATTTTGTCTTTCTTTGTACAGATTTTGATGATTGTATCTTATTTAAGGTAGCTGTTATTCTCCAATTATTGTAATTCAGTATTAATATAGACGGTAATATAGGATTGAATGTGCCATCACATATCGCATTATAATGGCCTGAGAGCATTTGACAGATCAAAAAGTTATCAACAAAGAGGGATGTCTTGTGCCTAATAGCATGTTAAGATTGTAATGATGGTGTTGTAAGGGGTAAATCACATTGCATGTGTTCTGTGTAAAGTTTTACCCCAAGAAACAATTTATATTGTGAAGAAAAGAACTGATTGTAATAAGTAAGGCCGCTACTGGCAAGGTGTAATGGATCTATGAAAATGTGAAAAGCTATGGCACTCTTTAAAACCATGGAATCGGATTCTGTTTCCCGTCTTCGTGAGAGATATCCTAACATAAGTATGTGTGTCAAAGTGTCATAAAAATAGTAAAACATAAAATAATATGAAGTAATGAGACCATAATGATATTTTAAGCGATATTTTACAAAACCCATGCATTTATTTGTGACCCATTATATTCTCGTTCCTATGTATGTTTATTGTACGGTTTTAAATTTTTAGGTAATTTGTGAGGTTCTTGAGGAAAGACTCGTGAGGATTTTGAATTGTTTTATTACCAATGAGACTGAATTTGTTATTATGGTTAATGTGAAGAGATTATTTATTTAATTAATTCTAATATGTTGGCTGATTGCAAATTATTTCGGAATGAATTAATATTTTTTTTAAATAATTGAAATAAGTAGGTATTATTTTCCATGACTATTATTGTAGTATCCTGAAAATTAAGCATAAATATTGTGTATGTAGATTGCACAGTCTAAGTGCAGTAGTTATCAAGTTTAAATTATAAAAGACAATTTTAAGACTGTATCTACATAGTTGTATCTAAGTTTCTTTGCTCAACATCACAATAACACCTGCAATGGTGAATTCCGTTTAGAGGCTAAAACACTTTCTAGTCTTGGGTGATCTCTATTGCAGGAGAAATAACACACCATGCTTTTAATGTTATTCAAATGTTTAACAAAATAGCGTAAAAAGTTCATCTGCTGTCATCACTAACGCGCAATGCACTGTTTGTATTATTGTAATAAGCAAAGGTTATACAAATACTTTGCCATCTATAGTAAAAGTTAGCGTGCTTAGAATGTACTAGTAATATGTCCTAGTTAGTAGAATGTTATTGCCAGTGGTGCTCTAAGTATCACAAAATATTAACAGTGTACTTACTTAGAACAATTTACAGATATAATTTAGTGTGTTGCTTTATAAATCTTGTGTGTGAATCTCCAATGTTTGTGAATATTATAATATTTTAGTGTGGATTTTATACATTTTGTATTACCTTGTACCAAACGTTGAGATTGCATTTGAATAATTATAAATACAAAATAAAAATTGAAATAACTCTTTTTATTTCCTTTTCTCTTTTAGTAATATTTCTGGTATGTTTTTTCCCTATATTGCATACAAGTATAGGATTTTTTAAATGTATCATCATTACACACACACAATTTTAGTTTTTTTTTTTCAATAAATCTAGAGTGGTGCACTACTTTGCTTATATTCACTCATCATGCTTGATAATTTTTCATTTGTTTTGCTTTTTGCTAACAATTTAAATATTGCTTTAAACTTCAGTCTCATTTGGTTGTTTTGTGAAAGTGTGAATGGGATTCAAGACAGCTATTAAATTGATTCCGTAATTATTGTACTGTTTACATGCACAATAGACATTTTGGTAATTATTGATCAAATCAAACTCATAAAGTTACAACAAACAATAAAATAATGTCTAAACATGGTGTTCCCACCTTGGTATGAGTCCCATTTAGACTTTTTAGTAGATTTATAATTTGTTTCTCATATTTTGTTTTTGTTTAGATACAAATGGCTTGCAGACATCTTCACTTTGCCTGAAGAGACAACAGGGAATGCTTCTGTGGCCAACACTGTAATAGTGGAACCAAACCTTAACATAGAGAACAATGAGGACAGTAATAAAAAACTAGTGAAAACTGAGTAATGATTGTAAGTATGTAAAATGGATTTACCTGATTTATCTGTGATGATACAATTAAGTTATAATGGCTATGTGATTTTTTAAAGTAAATAACGATTTTTATTTTTGAAGTTTTTAATTTCTAATTGTTTTTCCTTCAACTATCAGCATGAATTGTATCTGTAGGCTCAGCCCCTACATTGTCTTGTTTGTTATTTTCATTGTTGGTTTCTATTACCATATGGTGTTTTCCAAGTCGCCTACCTTCAGCTTTGAGGATAAGTCTTCTAGCATTACTTCTGATTGATTCCATACTTTCATTACTATTTAGTCCAAATAAAAATCCTATACTTATAACATCTTGGACTCCTCTAAGGTGCATAAAGCTGTTGGCTCCGCTGGTGACAATAATGTTTTTTGATTTGCCAACTGCATAGTAATTGTGTGCAGTTGTGATAATATTTTTCCTAGCAGTTGAGTCTCTTATCGCTGGAGCATATGTAAGTTCAAAGAAAATACCTCTTTCAATAGCCTGTCTGTAAAGTTTTCTGTTCACTTTGAATGGCATTCTTCCTGTGGAATCAGTACATATTACATCAATGTCCATGGAACCACATGCATACTGGAATGCTGCTAATGTCTTAGGGACCACAGCTACAATATCATATTTCTTGAGGTTTTCAGATTGGTTTAGTTTATGTGCTATTCCAGATTCAGAAAATTCAATGGTTACTCGCTGCAAAATGTTCAGTTTACATGACTGTTTTATTTCTTGGGGAACATGAAAAGGATCAGGAATGTAGTCTTTCTTTTCCCTGGTTTCTCCTTTCTTTTTCTTAGGTTTGGGCTCGCCGGTTGGTTCTTCTACGTAAGTATTCAGTGCGATCGTCTTGTAACCAAGTTTTTCAAGAGATGCTATTTTGTCCAGCTCGAATTTATTGTCTAAACATAGGTCACAGAATCCCCAATTTTGGCACGGCGACATTGTGTTTTCAAAGCAGACGAGACATTAAATCCTTCGCTCGCAAATCCAAATCAAATCACGCTCGAGAAGATATAATATAATAAAAATATTTTTCGGTTCTAATTTAGGTTATAAAAAATAATTTAATGTCAATGTCATGTTGGCATGGCATGGAGATGGCACTTGCAATGTGACGTTGACGTAATGTAATGTGGCGCTTGCTGTCATGAAGAAATGGAACAAAATGTTTCGTTCAAAACAACAGAAGTGAAAATGAAGGTCATTTTGTTCAAGAAAAAAAAATATTTTCATGGAGGTTCTGACGTTTGGAAAAGACAGAGATATCCGTTTCCGGCTTAAAATTCGTTAGATCGATCGGTTAATTTGGGTTTAAATTAATTTAAAAACTGAAGATCTGAAAGTTTTTTGCTTGTAAAAGTTGTAAGGTTTTTTTCTTTGACTATTAGTAGGTTTAATTATTAGGTTTTTTTATTAGGTAGGTACCTACTGCATGCTAAGATACTTACCTACAAACCTACTATAACTTAGCCTGCATGGGTAGGTATTTGTTCGACGTTTTGTTTTCTGTTTTTGACAACTGACAAAATATTTATTGCCGATGAACAGTGTGTTTGACTTGAAAATTGAAAATTCAGTGCTTTGGAATTTTCAGTAAAAATGGTAATTCGTATAGTTGTTTCCGGTGAATCACAATGTGAATTATTTGCACAAGTCTGCCTAGTTGCAGATTATCTGTCGCAGAATCTTCCAAACTTCTGCTATGAACGAATAGAAAAGTCTGTCCTGGAATGGGTGGTGCGTGCCTTTAGCTATTACGATACTTAGTGTTATACAGGGTGTGGCAAATTCTTGGTCACTGAATGGTAGCTACCTTTTCTCTTGTAGTTAGAAAGTTTTGTACTTAGGAAACTTTAGTTTTATTTTGAAGAAAAAAATAATTGCATTTTTAGATTTTTGAAAAACTGTACAGTTAGCCTAAAAAAATACATTTGTCAAAAAAAACAAGTTGGTCTTAATCGACTCTATTTAACACCAGGAACACTTTTCCCAAAGTAACTTGCCAAATCAAATCGTAAGTTTTTGAAATAATTCAAAAAAACTCATCCCATACATTTTCTATGAAAGCGCGAACAAAGTGCTTCCTTGCAGATGTTCGAATGATATGCATGGACTCTCTTGCGGCTCTGTCTGAGGCGCAAATGCTTCACAATAGCCTCCCAGCTTGCCGAGGCAGTTACGAATTTAAATTAAGGACAATCGAATAAGTGTCACTGTAATGTTTACAACTACTAATTTCATAGAAAATGTATGGGATGTGTTTTTTTTTATTATCTCAAAAACTTACGATTTGATTTGGTAAGTTACTTTGGGAGAAGTGTTCCGAATGAGAAATAGAGTCGATTATGACCAACTTGTTTTTTTTGACAAATGTAATTTTTTAGGCTAACTGTACATTTTTTCAAAAATCTAAAAACGCAATTACTTTTTTCTTCAAAATAAAATTAAAGTTTCCTAAGAACAAAACTTTCTAACTACAAGAGAAAAGGTAGCTACCCTTCAGTGACCAAGAATTTGCCACACCCTGTATACGTTATATACGTTACGATATTTAGTGATATTTTTCGACCGGAAACGTAGTTTTTGCTGTCGCATTGCTATTCAAAAGTCCTACGTTAGTTAGGTGGGTACCTATACCAGGGCGCCGAATACTGAAGCGCTACTTAGTTTAGGTAGGTACTTGGTGCTTATCATTAACTCTCATTTTTGTATAGGTACCTACCTAAATACGATTCTGAGAAGTAGGTACCTACCTACCTACTTCTCAGTATAGAAGAACGTCTCAAATATTTAAGTAGGTAGGTAGCGTTTCAGTATTCGGACATTAGTAGGTAGGTACCTACAAATATTAATGAAGTAGGTAAGTAAGTATTTATATTCATACCTAACTGAATTAGCAGTATTAATTCTAAAATATCAAAGATACAACATTTACAGGCGTGGTTGTGTAAAATAAACCAGAAGAACAAGTGGCACCATACAGGATCTCCTCTAGTTTGGAAAGAAGTGCTGATGAAAGGCAGCAAACCAGTGTATATCGGCGGAGCATCAGAGTTTTTAGAATATTGTCATTCATACTATCAATTTGATTCGTTTTTTGCTTTTGAAAAATTCGAGGGGTTGTTTGCGAACTTTACGCAATATCAGAAGAAGGTGAAAGAGGAAAAGTGTCTTTTGGAACTTCAAGATGCCAAATCATGTGAAATAATTGATAAACCGACCAAACAGAGTTTTGTTGTTGGTATATCCGGAGCCGGAAATCCTATAGCAATGCATCTGATATCCGGGCTTTTAGATATGGCCGTTGGAGAGCAAAATATATCCAAGATATATCTCTTCGACTGTGAATGCTCCGCAGAGTTCATGGAATTCGTCGAAAGAGAATGCAGTTACATCGGTTCAGATAATTCCTCTAAAGTAGTGAAATACGTATCAAAAATTGGAGTAGCCCTTGCAAATACTGATCTGTTAATCGTCTTAGATCACGAACCACTGAAGTAGGTACCTACCCAATCGTGTTCACAACCATACCGATACTACTACGGCTGAGATTATACTCAATATCATCTAGAAAGTGGTAGTAACCTACTTGCTTTCAATTTCAGTTTGGATGCACCCATAGGAGAGTGGTTAAGAAAAAATAGGAAAAAGATGGCACACCTAGCCCTGATGATAAATGCCTCAGCACCAAGGAAAATGTTTGTTCTCTTTCCGAATTTAGGACCAGCCTGCTACAATGCAACGATTCTCTCGAATTTAGCTAACATCAACAAGAGGAATATTGTTGTTGCTACTTCAGATTTGGGCTTAGAAATATCTACAATAGCTGCTGAAATAGCTGAAGTGCCTTTGAGGAATATGTTTTGTCCACCAGTATGGGGTTTTGTGGGAATCAATCAGCTTGTGGACATTAGGACTACTGTGCACCGCTACAATAGCTTTGAGCCTTACAATCGATTTACAAAAGTCAAAAACTCAAGCCTGATTATTGGGTCCATAACACCTGAGTTAAGAACTATGGAATATCTGATGTATTTCGACGAGTCTCTTTGGATCAAAGTTGCAGATACTAAGGTGCCCTAATCTCGTCATAGTTATTATTTTTTAATTCTTGTACCCATCCTTAATCACGACGATTTTCGATTCTACATAACGATTTCAGAGAAAGCTTCGAAAAGACCAAGCACGCTTAAACAAATCAGTAGCTGTTCTGAACGTGGTGAAGTTATGGCTATTTGACCAGAACCCAGATCATGTTGTAAGTCTAGGAATTCGTTGCAACGGTATGTTTACGGTTTTATTTACTTACCTACCTATTAATTATTTTGTTATTATAATGAACATGCCCCTGAATGAAACCGACTAAGCTGAAAACGAGTGTTTTAATTATTGTTTTAGGTTCATTTGGATTGACTTTCAAGGGAATGTTTTCACAACCATCTCGATTTGTTAATGGTGAATGGGTACCTGCCTCGGATTACATGTTGCCTAAAGATCCTCAAATGAGCTTAAAATATTTGGAAGAGATGGCAGAACTAGCAATGAAACTAAAACCAAATGAGTTGCCAAAAATTGTTCCATACTACCCCTGTTGTTGCAAGCCGAAATATCACAAGAAGAAAGCCGTTTGGTAGAGCGAGAGATACGTCTGCACTAGAATCGATGTTCTCAGCAAACGAACTCTCGATTAAACCTGTTTTCGAACGAAAGGCTACCTGCGCGCAACTCGGCGTCACAGCACTAACAAAACGAAGCGAAACGAAACGAATCAGTGTCGAAAGAGACGTTGTTGTGGCGGGTCGGGACGTAACGTATTTTTTCTCGAAGAAGGAATGTTATGACGTGCAGCAACTGTCTTTGTTTCATCAACTTACGTTTATCACTAGCTTCGAACCCTTCAATAATGTGATAGAAAGCGTCCAGCGAGTCAATACGCGGATGCGATGATCTTTTCCAAAGCATGATCGTGCCAATAGGAGTTATTAGCATAGTTAGATGTCCGTATCGGTTAAGTTGTGTGAATGTTGTGCCAATAATGAGATAGTGTAGTGTTGTGATGTGGTTGTGGGACATATGGGGCGTGCTGTGGGCCGTGGAGGCGGTGGCGCAGCTGGGCCTCGCGTCGCCGCTGGAGCCCGCGCCGATGCCGCAAGGTGAGAGGCGAACCTTGTGCCTGCGAGTGCAGCCTACGCGCCAAACACATACCAAAGGCTATATTTTAATTGCATGCGCTTGGTGCACTTGAAAACGCTTTTAGCTGCATGAATTTATTTTCATTATATCCAGATTATCTAACTCAGCTGGCGGAGGTATCCTTCTTTGTTTTGGTTTGCACTTAATAAAATTCAAGTAATCAAATTAAATGTTTTTTATTTATACTTTAGACAGCTTGCAAATACACAACATCGGTGGTGCTCAATTAAGGAAATTGTCTCGAAACCTGCTTGCTTACCTTTCTCTAACAAAATGTAAATTAAGTAATGCATCAGTAACCTACCTACAGGCTGTAGAATACGAATAAATACGAAAGGGGAGGTTAATTTCCTTGGGTTATTAGAACTTTTTCATTCTTGTATGTAACTAAGCACAGCCATGAATTTGTATTATGGACGAACTTTACCATTCAGAAACGATGTTGCTCGGTTCCTATGTGATGTAGGTATATTCTATACTTAGATAAAAAAAATCCAAACAAACCTAACATGTTTGTTAACCTTCACGCAAAACGCTACTGCTACCAAGGTATTTACACGGAGGTAAATGGCAGTAGCAATAGACAAACAAGACGAACGCTTAGTCATCTCCAGTAGATTTAGAATCAGTCTTATTTACATAGTCGTCCAGTTCAGCAGAATAATACCTACATTAAGTAATTCTATGCGACATCGGTAGATCGACAAAGTTTTATAACTAAACTCGGGAAAACCGCCAAAGATTTTCATAAGGTATCAATGTTATTCAAGCTAAACCTTCACTTTACTTACAATGTAAAGTGCAAAAATAGTCCTCAAGTCACCGTATGTCTCAATGTCTCTCCTTAAAATAGAACGTCTACCTATCGAATAACAATTTATCTCAACGAATTTCCATTTGATTGACCAAAATGTCCTCGTTATTATTTTGAATAAGTATTTATTTTCTGAAAGCAACGTATTTTATAGATTTAACCTAAATTCGTCCTCATTACTAAGAAGGCTCAAGAGACAGAAAGTGTCTTACAAGTAGATTAATACAGGGTGCTCTAATGACGGACTATCGCTTATTTGGCACGGAGGCCGGCCGCAAATCCCTACAAATTGCTCCCAGAGACGATAATCTGGCAGCTATCGGAGGGCCAACTCTCAGGTTGGGCACCGCTCACCCCTCCATGATCTAGAGCCGCATTAGTTCCTGCCACGCGAAGGAATGTTCTCATTTTCTTTTCCTATATGTATTCGTATGGGGTTTTGTGGGAATCAATCAGCTTGTGGACATTAGGACTACTGTGCACCGCTACAATAGCTTTGAGCCTTACAATCGATTTACAAAAGTCAAAAACTCAAGCCTGATTATTGGGTCCATAACACCTGAGTTAAGAACTATGGAATATCTGATGTATTTCGACGAGTCTCTTTGGATCAAAGTTGCAGATACTAAGGTGCCCTAATCTCGTCATAGTTATTATTTTTTAATTCTTGTACCCATCCTTAATCACGACGATTTTCGATTCTACATAACGATTTCAGAGAAAGCTTCGAAAAGACCAAGCACGCTTAAACAAATCAGTAGCTGTTCTGAACGTGGTGAAGTTATGGCTATTTGACCAGAACCCAGATCATGTTGTAAGTCTAGGAATTCGTTGCAACGGTATGTTTACGGTTTTATTTACTTACCTACCTATTAATTATTTTGTTATTATAATGAACATGCCCCTGAATGAAACCGACTAAGCTGAAAACGAGTGTTTTAATTATTGTTTTAGGTTCATTTGGATTGACTTTCAAGGGAATGTTTTCACAACCATCTCGATTTGTTAATGGTGAATGGGTACCTGCCTCGGATTACATGTTGCCTAAAGATCCTCAAATGAGCTTAAAATATTTGGAAGAGATGGCAGAACTAGCAATGAAACTAAAACCAAATGAGTTGCCAAAAATTGTTCCATACTACCCCTGTTGTTGCAAGCCGAAATATCACAAGAAGAAAGCCGTTTGGTAGAGCGAGAGATACGTCTGCACTAGAATCGATGTTCTCAGCAAACGAACTCTCGATTAAACCTGTTTTCGAACGAAAGGCTACCTGCGCGCAACTCGGCGTCACAGCACTAACAAAACGAAGCGAAACGAAACGAATCAGTGTCGAAAGAGACGTTGTTGTGGCGGGTCGGGACGTAACGTATTTTTTCTCGAAGAAGGAATGTTATGACGTGCAGCAACTGTCTTTGTTTCATCAACTTACGTTTATCACTAGCTTCGAACCCTTCAATAATGTGATAGAAAGCGTCCAGCGAGTCAATACGCGGATGCGATGATCTTTTCCAAAGCATGATCGTGCCAATAGGAGTTATTAGCATAGTTAGATGTCCGTATCGGTTAAGTTGTGTGAATGTTGTGCCAATAATGAGATAGTGTAGTGTTGTGATGTGGTTGTGGGACATATGGGGCGTGCTGTGGGCCGTGGAGGCGGTGGCGCAGCTGGGCCTCGCGTCGCCGCTGGAGCCCGCGCCGATGCCGCAAGGTGAGAGGCGAACCTTGTGCCTGCGAGTGCAGCCTACGCGCCAAACACATACCAAAGGCTATATTTTAATTGCATGCGCTTGGTGCACTTGAAAACGCTTTTAGCTGCATGAATTTATTTTCATTATATCCAGATTATCTAACTCAGCTGGCGGAGGTATCCTTCTTTGTTTTGGTTTGCACTTAATAAAATTCAAGTAATCAAATTAAATGTTTTTTATTTATACTTTAGACAGCTTGCAAATACACAACATCGGTGGTGCTCAATTAAGGAAATTGTCTCGAAACCTGCTTGCTTACCTTTCTCTAACAAAATGTAAATTAAGTAATGCATCAGTAACCTACCTACAGGCTGTAGAATACGAATAAATACGAAAGGGGAGGTTAATTTCCTTGGGTTATTAGAACTTTTTCATTCTTGTATGTAACTAAGCACAGCCATGAATTTGTATTATGGACGAACTTTACCATTCAGAAACGATGTTGCTCGGTTCCTATGTGATGTAGGTATATTCTATACTTAGATAAAAAAAATCCAAACAAACCTAACATGTTTGTTAACCTTCACGCAAAACGCTACTGCTACCAAGGTATTTACACGGAGGTAAATGGCAGTAGCAATAGACAAACAAGACGAACGCTTAGTCATCTCCAGTAGATTTAGAATCAGTCTTATTTACATAGTCGTCCAGTTCAGCAGAATAATACCTACATTAAGTAATTCTATGCGACATCGGTAGATCGACAAAGTTTTATAACTAAACTCGGGAAAACCGCCAAAGATTTTCATAAGGTATCAATGTTATTCAAGCTAAACCTTCACTTTACTTACAATGTAAAGTGCAAAAATAGTCCTCAAGTCACCGTATGTCTCAATGTCTCTCCTTAAAATAGAACGTCTACCTATCGAATAACAATTTATCTCAACGAATTTCCATTTGATTGACCAAAATGTCCTCGTTATTATTTTGAATAAGTATTTATTTTCTGAAAGCAACGTATTTTATAGATTTAACCTAAATTCGTCCTCATTACTAAGAAGGCTCAAGAGACAGAAAGTGTCTTACAAGTAGATTAATACAGGGTGCTCTAATGACGGACTATCGCTTATTTGGCACGGAGGCCGGCCGCAAATCCCTACAAATTGCTCCCAGAGACGATAATCTGGCAGCTATCGGAGGGCCAACTCTCAGGTTGGGCACCGCTCACCCCTCCATGATCTAGAGCCGCATTAGTTCCTGCCACGCGAAGGAATGTTCTCATTTTCTTTTAATCGAACCACATTGGGTATTTTCGGATTTCAATTTGTTCCGTTCTCGTTAAGGGAATCGTTTAGTTATTGCGGTCGACTTAGGAGAGGCTTTGCTCTATACAATTTGTCTGAAGAGCGTAAAACTCAATCTTCGTCGAATGGGAAGTTGTTGAACACACACATCCGCGTTATTGATGTGTGAAATAATATTTTGGGACACGGCCACAAAATTACCCACTATTAAATGCTTTGTAAGTTTCATTCGTTTCTGTAGACACATTCTTAATGTAGATAAGATGGAAGCAGGGTATCAAGTTATCAACCTAATATCTACATTCCTATTTCGTACAAATGTCGTTCGTGTGTAAGTTTGGTACACATAACTAAAACTTTGTACCTGGTAAATGTTTCGAAAACACTCTTATTCATCTCGCATATCCACCGGCGCCGTGTCAAAATTCTGAAGAGGTGTTTCCGCAACACGACTCGGCTAATGAATGTTACATAAGGCTTGTGGGTCACACTACTAGCACGTTGCTGAAATAGGGTAGATACGGGATCCGTATTGAATGAAAGTCAAATATTAATCTTCTTTTTCACTTACCTATAATTTACTCCATTATTCATAGGTATTTAAGTAAGTAAGTATAAAAATTACACGGCCTGAGCAGTCATCTGAGTTATTATGAAACTTATAAGTCTTAAAAAAAAGTGTTTGTTTCTACGACGTATTGACTACTACATAGAGCTAGATAACCAATCATTACAATATCGTGACTTGTATGAGATTCAATAAAACGTAGAAGCTTTTGTTGTATTTCACAGTACGGGCATCAAGGGCAAACCTAAAGAAATAAACATCATCACCAGTGCGCCACAGAGGGTAGTTGTCGTGTCGACATGACTTTGTTACAATTTTACAAATAAGGAGCCTGTTTGCTCCATCTTCGTTGCTTGGATTCTGTTCTATGGCATGACTTACCTACGAGTTACGTGTATTTAAGCGTAGGTCGCTGTATAGGCTGTTTTTGTTTGTTCTTTTGTGGATCTAAAATAGATGCATTCAGATTAAGGTCGACATAAACTAGGTTATCTATGATCGTAAAAGTATTGACTCCTCTGAACATCCGATCGATGTCACGCCCGGTTTCAATTAACTGGTAGAGCAAATTGGTGATTGAAAATGATTATACTTAAGTACCTACCTAATAAACAAATGGTACCTAGGAAGGTTAAGGTATCGTCATCATTATTCGTCTTTGCTTCAATTAATACATATTATTATGTTCCAATGGCGCAAAACTTAGCATAAATGAAGCTATCTTCCTAATAAGCGGTTGCGTCAACTGTATTACGGAACAAAGGCTTTGAACAGTCGTGTGGCGCATGACCGCGTGCGCCAGCGCAGGCTCGGCTCACAGAGACCGAGGGAGACATCAGTTGCATAACAAGCGAGCACGCTGCGGCATCCGCCTAACGGGACTATGGCGCGAGTAGGGGAACCACCTCCATATCTAGACGCGCCATTATCTCGATCGTGTCAAATTCGACAGTACGGCTACTTGACCGGTCATTTGCATCAATACTTTGCCAATTTTTCGCACCGTTACAAACGTCAATCATGGCAGATACTTCCTTATTTCATCACTTCCCATCACGAAATGTGACTCGAAACATGAGTTCGTTCGGCTTGTTCGTGCGATCATGAACGAGACCGTGACTGATCGGACACTATGGCTGACGGATGCAACGATGGCAAACGGCTTTTTGAATTAGAAATAAGGTTACTTTGCTAATGACTTACCTTGCAAAGACGTGGTACTTCTGTGAACAGCAAGTTTTCCGATATATTACTGTGCATCGCCTGGTAATGGTAGTGTGGGATGCTCAACCGCAAATCCTGTTCATGCGTCCGTCGAACTGGTTTGAGGGCTGAGTATCATAATTACACGGTGTATGACTACGTTGCCAGGCTACCGGATTCACTGCTTGCGTATTAGCTTGTTATTTATTTGCAGAGCCAGTGTCATTATCTAACATAAGTTATTTTAAATAAAGCCCTGTTGTGTGAGAGCCTTGTTGGCTGACTGGAATAGTGACTCTACTTCCGATCCAAAAGTCGTGTTTTCGAAACCTGTAGGTACCTACAAGTTTTAATTGTAATAGACGGCACTGGTTTTGCTAAGTATTCTACTACTATTAAACTTCATGTGTGTGTTTGTAATTGTATTAATCTTTGAACGCAACATTTATCTTTAGGTGTTATTGGAAATTTGGAATGGAAAACTAGCATGGTTTTAAGTAATATTTTGATATTTCCACATTGCTAACAAACGGATGTGTAAATCGTTATAAAAATAGCTACTTACCAACTTTGTGGCAATTTATTTTAGTTTCCAGAGCTCGTTAACTTCAGCTTTCTGTGCATTGCATGCTTTATTTAGCTTGTGTTTTGTTAGGCAATTAGTTCAAGAGCCCGCTTGTTTATGAAAGGAAATATGAAAGGATCCAATGGTTGTTTGATTAAACAGTGGTTGATAGACAAACACTTTCTCTTAACTATTTAGTTAGACCCATCAGCATGCATTCACCATTAAATTAGTTACCTAGGGATTTACGTACCTACTTGGCTTCCGGTACGACCTGAGAGTTAAGGACTTACCCACTACCTAATACAATAGAACCGACAAGAACTCTACGCCTATAATCCTAGCTATACTTGAATAGTTGTAAAGCTTCATTTCAAAGCGGGCTACCAAGTCTTCTGTCGAAGTTATAAATAACCGCATACACAGAAACAGCTCACAAAACAATTTATCGGTCCGTGAGCATTGTTAAAACGTCGCCAACAATAAAATGGGAAACCAATTCAGGGTCCGTTATTAAATGTCATCGCAGCATAAAGAAATGGCTTTGATGTACATCCTTTGTTCTTCTAACGAGCCACCCAAAGACGTACGACTTGGCAAAGCGAGCGTTAAAAGCGCTTGGAACGTTCCGCTAAAAGGTACAGGTGGATTTTTTACCTAGCTTTCTTAAAGTTGTAGACAGAGATTAGAGTTGAGAAAGCTATTTCATTTTTTCTTCTTTGAGTGGTGTATACAGAGTTATTATATTACACAGAGAAATGAATACTACCTACTCTAAATGAATGAAAGAAAATGAATAGTCCTCTGTGGTTATTATACCTAAGCTTTGGCAGTGCAACCTACTTAGTTAACTAAAATATAAGTAGATAGGTACCTACTTATCACTTAATAAGGTGTCTTCTGTTCTCAAAATTACCAATTGTTATTTATACGTACTAAGATTAATTGATAACCTGCGTAGCTGTAACAATAGCTCCCAGAGTA
The DNA here is from genome assembly GCA_958496255.1 of Camptogramma bilineatum. Taxonomy (NCBI): domain Eukaryota; kingdom Metazoa; phylum Arthropoda; class Insecta; order Lepidoptera; family Geometridae; genus Camptogramma; species Camptogramma bilineatum. The sequence goes on from OY292458.1 coordinate 12,634,603, forward strand.
ACCTTTAAAAATGAACAATACTCATTCTTGGAAACTTATGAACTCTTGAATCTTGATAGATTGTCCGGCTGTGGGTAAGCAACATAATGACGTTGCAACACAGTGCTGAGAATGCTGATGCAATGGAGCATTGAGGACCCATTGAGCTGGACAATGGCTGGCTAATGTTAGCCAAACGGTGTGATGTAGTCTAAAATAATGATCAAACACACCTGTTGCTTTGAAAGTATTTAGGAGGTAGACAGAGGCAAGTCAAAACACATGACTAAATAAACAAAAGGCAGATTATAAAAAAAAAATAGGCATAGAGCGCACTCGGCGCGGGCACGTCTCGGGGCGGCCAGGCGGTTTCTAAACTTTTATTTTTTTAAATTGTATGTAGGTCAGTCAGCGAAAAATCGATGAACATTTTGAGCTTTAAATTTTGAAATTTTAGCTTTTATTAGATGCTTTGCCCTGCTCTATTACTAATTTTAAACAAAGTTTACCAATTTCGCACATAACGTGAAGTGATTTGAAAAACCCGAAATGTTTATAGATTTTTGTCGCTGACTGTACTTATGTAAAATGAAAAAAGTAACAGACATTTTTGGGCTAAGTAACCGTTTCCTCAGCTAGATTGAAAGATGAATTTGATTGGACAAAACCTGTTCATGCGGAAAGACTAAAACTACCGGTGCTAGATAAAACCTAGTTGTAGATAACCCACTAACATTTGACTGTCGACAACAGTTTACATAGACAAACATTAAGGAATCCAGTTGTGTTATTTCGTAGTAGCTTAGGTCATGGCGATGGCTAGACTGGAAGCTTCAACCGGTTATTAGGCAATTCTTCTACTTAGGTATATGAATAATGCGGAAGTTTGCATGTTTGTAATTCGAATCCAGTATTTCGTATGAATCAATTGAATTAGGCTAAGATAAGACGGTTGCAGATCATGTCGGGGACTAAGCTTTGCCCGCGGTTAAAGTCACAGTAGGTAAAAATATTTAAGTATTCGGTAGCAAATTCACGAGGTTTTCTGGGATCACATTAGAAACGTCTCATGAGCTGAGCTATGTGATTCTACTTTTGTTCCTTTGAAACCAATACCGTGAAGAACCAGGGCAAGAAAATTACGATTTTGTCCTAGTTTTTTTTTCATAAAACTTTAGTAGATAAGACTACAGGCAGAGGCTACCTCCTAGTATTTTACAAAGGCGCAAGGAGGCAACTCATTTCAATGGCTGACCTTTAGGTAAAGCAGGTAGGTGCGGTATCTTCATATTAGTCGATAAGTTGCTGCTGAGTAGATTTGAATGTGGGTTTAACCTGTTCATCACGTGACAATCTCCTTGCTTTTAACCTCGTGTTTTTTTGCTAAAAACTATAGGTACCTACTTACCTATAATAAACTTCCTTTTGCGTGTAAAAGAGAGAGCCTCGTTGACCGAGTGGGATGGTACGTCGACTTTTGATCCGAAGGTCGTGGGTACGAATCCCGGCCGTGCATCAATGGGTTTTTCGTTTCGAAAGAATTATGCGCATACATAAACACGAGCTCTAAACGGTGGAGGAAAACATCGTGAGGAAAACCGCAGCTTAGTCAATCCCACGCGTAATATTGACCAATTTGACCATGACTTTCCTGTGGATATATACTTACCTACCTATGCCTAGAGAAGACAGTGGACAAGCCTACTCCATCTCAACAATGTCCCATGCGGGCACTACAGTGTTCATGGCATTACGTACAAGTAAATGGAAGCTTTTTGCAAAGATTGCCTCCTGACACTGTATAAATAATTTCGTAGTAGATGGTAAAGGCCTAAGTTATTTTTGAGTGTTGCCTCTCTAAGATAAAATTTATATCTGTAGCTATTTTACCCATTTTCTATTTGTTTTTATCTCCATATTTGTCATCACCAAGATAACACCACAAGTAAATTGAATTCCGGTAATTTTGTTACGCGTTACCTTCGTAATTTCCTGCCATATGGTGCGCCTGAAGTTTCTCGGATGTTACTTGATTATGTCTCTGTTATGAGTTATACATTTATGGTGTCACCAGCTGCTGAACCTATAAACTTCGCCACAAAGAAAATGCAAAATAGAATAAAAAACATTAGCTAAGCTTTTTCTCGCACTGTTCGAATACTTATATAGGTACTAAGTATAGTCGGATTGCTCATTATACGGAAAAATGACATTTGTTCCTTCAATTTTAGTCCGATTTTAGTCCGTATAATGAGCAATACGACTATAAGTAAAGTAGGTAGGTAGATATTATATAGATAGATTATATAGGTAGATAGATTATTTTCATTTTTTTTATTAGTTGAGTGCAACTATGCAAAAGCAACTCTGGATAAGTATTTTGTTGTATAACCGAAAAATTACACGCAATTAAGCTCGAAACAACTTTATTTCATACGAAAAGTTTTAAAATTCAGCTTTATAAAATATGACCAACCATTACTTAGCTTACGTACCTAGTAACTAAAGGTGGTATACTAAAGGTGATATACCTATCCGCGTCGAAAGCACCGAACGAATCGAATTTTAGAATTCTTTATATGAAATTGTATGAAACCTCGCACACCTGCCCGAATCTGGCAGTACCTACTTCTAGAATTCGGCGCGGATAGGTGTGCGATCAGCCTAAGGCGGAAGGTAGTGAAGGTCGCTACCGCTACCCCCTCCCTGTCTATTTCGTCACAAGCCAATTAATAGCCGCATGCCGTGCAGTTATAAGGAATAATTAAATTGTGATCGGTATCTCTGCAAGCTCGCATTATGTCGACCCGTGTGAATTGTTGGCCGTTTCCAACTCTGTTTATTTGCTTATCAAGATCTCCGCATGTGTACGAGGCCCGAGGTGCTGAATTCACGTTTACGTAATGCATGCCCCACTTAATTTGCCTGTAGTTTTCATTATCGTGACTATCGCTGGCTTAGTCGAGCATCGTCTTTATTTAGCTAGAATTGGGGTATAAATCCCTCCAGAGAGTTCGGAGATGCTATCGCTTCGTTCTATTTTAGTTACGGTTTGATGTTAAGCAACCCTGTTTATTGGTTCTTCTTTTGTGTTAAAGCACAATCGGTACATGTTTTCGGTAGAGTAACGCAGAGAGTACCAAAAATATGAATTAAGTATAAGTAATATTAAAAAAAAACCATAACTTACGCTTCAAATCATCACCGGTACCTTCTTAATCTTCTGTTGTATCTTCTGTTGTATTGAAAATATACTAATTGAACCTTCTAACATGAAAAACGAATGTATTTCCAAGAGCCTTTGATAAAATGCAGCATGATTATTATAATATATGAATACACCTCCCAAGCTGGGAGGAACAGGGCAAATAAGATACGTTCCACCGCATTCTATGTTTAGAATTCCTTTTAGCACAAGCATCGTATCAATGATGCATTCACCTCAGTCTCACATTTATGACCAAGGCCTTATGTATATACCTATGTTAAAGTTCATAGCGTCTTCAACCGAAAACAAAACTTTTAAAAGTCGCGGATGATATCATAGTGACGTCATACCAAAACCGGATGCTCTGCAGGAACTCCGAGTAGAAAGGAACACAGGAGCATTTTATAACAATCATACGAGTACCTGCATAGAAATATCGCCGATATGTGAAAGTAATAATGCTTAGAATTGAGTCGTTAGAGCTCTTTTTCTCGTACGTGGTGCGCATCATAAATGCATTGAGGACTGACAAGAAGAGTTCAAGCACAGACACCGCCGATTGGCACGACGCTATCTGATGCCTTTGAACTTTGATTTATTCATACTAGTTATATAGGTTCATTGAGGAATATGAAACCTGTGTTTGCTTGCCTCATTTTCGTTGCCTTTTGCGAGAAAAAGTCATAGGTACCTAGGTCGTAAGTCACTTTCCAAATCGACTTAAATAAATCTTTAAGGTTTTGAACATTGTAAATCCGACCTTTATTAGGTTTAATATCTGCATGGTGTTAATGTGCAATTATTAAATATCATTAAGGTTTCAGATACTTTGGTACCATCTAATTACAAAGTTCAGTTATATTATCCTTCATGATTATATAAAGATAAATACCTCCCGTCTCGTCTTTTACGGTTACTGCATGAGAGCATTAGCGTAACTTTTATCAATTTGGGATTACTTACCTGTTAGGTAGGTACCTACTTCTGTTACTTTTCTTGACAACATAATTTTCCAAAAGCAGAAGTGAACGATTTTAGACCAAGGCCGACTGCTAGGCACATGTAAATTGAGCTATAAGTCGTTGAGTTACCAACATTGCAACCTATGTTTATTGATCTAAAAATACGGATATTAAAAATATTGAACTCAGTAGGTAGGTACTTGTTATAGAAATATGACGCAAATGCCCGTAAAGGTGCCTCTAGTTCAAGTAAAGGTAACCCAAGACGTTTGAACTCCAAGAGTGAGTCTCAATTGGATTGCATTGCTAAGGATGCCAAACCTTTCCTCGTCGCAGAGTGCTCAGATTTTGTTATAATTATCGTACAAGTATAATTACCTTGACATTACATTCTAAAAAGAATTACGTCTTCAGAATATTGGTTTTAGTTTTGTATAATTGGATGAGAAAGTTTGGTTTTGTTTGTAGAAGATAAGGTCAGCTTGACATTTACCTACCCATCCAAAGTGATTCATGAAATTGTTGTTTGGAATTCTATTTGTTTTTGTGGCATATAAAATACTAGCTGCTGCCCGCGGCTTCGCTCGCGTGGTACCGGAATAAAAAGTAGCCTATGTTACTTTCCAGCCCTCCAACTATCTCCACACAAAAAAATCACGTCAATCCGTCGCTCTAGGAGGATAGAATGGAAATGGAATAGGTGTGTTTTGACGTGAAAGCAGGACAAATAAACACTTTCACATTTATAATATGGGTACGGATTCTAAGTTTCGTTAAAATCCGTTCAGTGGTTTTTGCCTGAAAGAGTAACAAACATCCATCCATCCTCACAATTTTTCACATTTATTCACAGCGTTCTTTTTACGTGACGCGAACCATACCTATCTACATTATACTGTTCCTGATTAGCAGTAATGCTATTAGTGTTGTGCCTATCCTGTAAGGTCATGGTAGACAGCAAATCACAATTATGTAGCTAATCGCTGATAAACATTTTAACCTTGAAACTTGTAATGTTAGCTATGTGTACCCAGTTATGAGTCAAGACGACACTAGACCTTGACCAAAATTGTTATCAAAAGCCCTGTTACCAACTAACACATGACCAGATCGATAACATTTTTCTTTTATGAAAAGTACAAGTCGGTTTTAGGGACATACTCCACAAGTCATTCTGCTGAATTTGACGAGCCTCACTTTGTTCGATGGGCTCCCCCGGAGCTTTAGGTACTATTTCCTATAGATTTAAGAGGATGGATCACCAAAAAGAAGGCTAAGCCCCAAACCATGTTTTTTGCCCTGGTTCTTCTGGTCGTGAAAGAACAGGAGTAAAATCACCTAGCTTTCAATGTGATCCCAGACAGAGGTCCTACTGAATTTTTGACTTTGACTTTGAATCCTCCAAATTGCGAATATCTATGTGTAAATAGGTATAAATAACTTAGATTAGTATAGTTTTTTTCTGACGCATTGGAAAATAATTGAACACTGCAGCTTTGTACTAGTCAGGCAGTCAGAGCTTTTTCGCTGTCAATGCGATCATAAAATTCCCCGTGAAATTGAAATGATTTCCTGGACCCTGGTGAAATATTTTTATAATAGGTAGGTAGGTATATTTGTCACATTATTAGATTAGCTATTACTTATCTTTTTGGGGAGGCTAGCGTTCTTTGTACTTGGCGAAGACTACCGGTTTCTGGAACTCAGGATCATTAAAGGGCATAAGGACAACCAGATATCCAATCGAATTTCGAATTTGGGTTCTATTAGAATTAGAACCTATCTAATGTTGTTGTTAAATCTCGTTTTCAGATATCTAAAATCGAATAACGAAGCAGTCACGTCGTACGAAAAGGGGCTGGAATTTGCATAATGCCATTCCATATTCTTTATCTCGGAAAAATCCATCGGTTTGGTAGCATGTGACCTCGTGCGAGGCCTCACTCCAAATAAAGTACAAGAGAGTTTTTCCAACAGCCTCATTTCTTTGCATGTCCAATTTCGGTCAGCTTGTTCATTGTGCTGCTTTATGGCAGATGTAACAAGAAATATTTCTACGAAAAATTCTTGATAGCTCAAATGATACTTTTTAAATTACATATTGCATGTGTGAGTCACTTTTGAGTGAGTGAACTCTTCGAAGTTACGATAGACTCGTAAGTGAGAGAAATCGAAGTCTATTGGCCAATAAATATGTAGAAAAATTCCTAGATACAATGTTATCTTTTGAAAGAATTTCCTTATGACCTTTGAAATAACGAAAAAAGGCTTTTGAACAAACGATGTTGATGCCCTCATTTCCTAGCTTGTCCAATTTCGGTTAACTTGCCCGAAACAGTATGGGTACTTTAGCGTTCGAAGTGTAATTACTCAATTAATTTGATCGGCAACTCGCGGTTCGGTTTGTAGTTCGTGCTCATTGCATTGCATAACCGGTTATTACCTTGCTCTTGTTGCCAGACAATGTTCTCACAATTTTACAACACACGGTGAAAAACAACTGTGGGAAATTCGCTCGTACCGCACCATTAACGTAGGTTAGATAGGTACCTCTCTCTCACGTTCCGGTAACTTGATGAATAATGTAATTTAACGTTCTATTGCGATTATTATATTGAACATTGCGATCTATTAGATAATCGTCGGATGTAGGACGTAAGTGGTATGGGCAAAATGGGCATGTCATGAGGAGGAATGCGAGCCACGTTAGATAGACGGAGAGCGATGAATATGAATGTGGATGGATTCACCGGCAGGGGTAGGCCTAAAAAAAGATGGATGGACTGTGTGAATGCAGATATGTGCGTGAAAGGAGTGAGCACTGAGATGACGAGTGATAGAATGAAGTGGAGGAGGGAAACATGTTGTGCCGACCCCACCTAGTGGGATAAGGGCAGGGAGATGATGATGATGTAGGACGAAAGTTTGTCTTGTCCTCAATCATATCTTACCTTACTTCACATCATAGGAACAATTTCCTTTGAACTTATTTCATTTTCATTCGCTTAAAGTTAGGTTTGTGGGTGACCAAAACAAACTTGGCTAACATTCGTAAAGTCATGAAGGCGGAATGTAATTTCCCACAAAGCAGGTGGATCGTGAGTGACGTGTGTTGCGAATTCGTAACTCGAAACGAAATTTTCAACAAAATTAATTATTTGTTCAGAAATTGTTGTGGTGTGCGGCGTCGTGAACATTTCCCTGCTGACAACCTAATTGTTTAAGGAAACAGCTTTCAATTATACCTCGAATTGCTGCGTGTTCGAATCTCCTCAAAAACCTACGCTCTTCCTACCAGAAGATTTAGTTTAACATATTTTCAATTGACATGCGAAAACGTTTAAATGGTCCATAGTTAAGTCTTTAATAAGTAAGAAATAAAAATAAAATAAAATAAATAAAATACCTATTGTTTGTGATTAAAGTCCATTTTACTTAGCATGCAACAAAATTTGTATTCTCATATGTTTTAAAATTCAAAATTCAAATATCATTTATTCATTAGGACCGCTATGACCACTTTGAATCGTCTTAAGAGCTAGTGACTCTACTCATGTTCTTTCGCGACCAACACCGTGAAGAATCAGGGCAACAAACACGGTATGGGGCCTAGTTTTGAGTAACAATAAAATATTTAACAGATGTTTCATCTGAAATAAATTAAACAGTGTCTCTTGGTATGTAGACTATCTACATCGTCTATGTATATCTATTGTGGGATGAGGATACTTTCACCCGAAAGGATAGAATAACCCCCGTTTGTGGTTTTGTTTCATTTTCTATTGAATTAACATTTAATCCTGCATTAAATTCTACGAGTTTCCTTCCCGTGATCCTATGTGATACATTTTATTGTCATCTCCCGATAAAAGAAAGGGTCTTTTGTGGTTTTCCGTCTTAGAATACTTTTCCAATCTATTCAAGAGTTAAAGCCGATTCAATCTCAAGTAATAATTGAGTAAGTAATAGAATAATAATTGGATTGGATTGGAACAATGATTCTGCAGTTAGGTACGGGTAGGTGGGTACTTACCTATCTATGATTATTCCTGCATATGAAATGAGATAAAAAACTTAATTGTATCTACACCCAAGTGACGTAGAACTTATGTTCCGGCTTTTTTTATATCATCCCACCATCGCAAAAAAGTCCCATTAGAGAGTAGCGCAAGAAATAACATCACAGATACCGCGTGTAGGTAGTTTATACTGTGGGATTTGTGGTATCAAATCATTAATTTTTTGAGTGCATCGTCCCGCATCTCTGAATCACAGATCGTTAACCTACTTCCGCCCACGAACGCAAACCCATAAAAGGATACCTGGGTAGTATTTGTGTCTCTTCTATTTGAACAACAAAAATTGTAGGCGTGTCAACGACCCTTGTTTCGGTAGAAGATATTATAGTTCTCGGCAAGTCTTCGTTCATAAGAACAAGACTGCGAGGCTTTTTAGGCTAGTCAGAAAAAAGAAAAACGAAAAAATGAATAGGTTAGTAGTTTCATGAAAATTAATGTGATTATTTAGGACGATGAAGGTCTACATGAATTATTAAACGCAAGAGGTTCTGTAAACAGCTCGCGTAAAAGTGAGACTTTACACGAAAACGGGATATCAACAAGGAGTAATTTATTTATTTTTAAGATGTAAGGAAAATAATGAAACGAGAATGGTTTTATACTTATATGTTGGAATAAGTAAGTATCACACACACTAATTTTATAAATTATTTTCAAAAGTTCGTGAACGTAGGGAGCTTTTGCGCGGAGCGCAGTAGATGTGCGAACATAATGGCTTTATGGCAATATCAAATGCCGCAAGCTATAATTACGTAGGTCACGTGTGTTCTTCGTCACCATGGTTTGTCAGCTGCAAATTATTTAAATAACGACGATATTACAACCGCTTTGTCTAGTTTTTGTAAGCATTTAACTGTAAACTCTAATGTTCAGATATTTAACCGAAGATCTTTTGGTAGTTTTTGGGTTATATGCCTGTTACATGAAACAGTAAATGTGTGTTGTTGTGTTGCTAAACACAAAAACACAACACACAACAAAACATGCTGTGTTGCTTTGTTTTGGGTTTCGTTGTATTTAGTTGGAGGTATTTGAGAGTTTATGTAGAGTCAGGAAAAATTTGCATAAGAACAAAAATTATAGTCAGCTTCTCTATAATCTTTAGTCGTAACGTAGTAGCAATTATAAGAATTTTTTTGCTATTAAGTAGGTACATTTTAGTTTAGGTGGCAACATAAGTGGTCACACCCGAACTACATATTTTGAACTTTCACTACATCACGCAAACAGAGCAAGGTCGGAATGGTCAACAGATATTGAATTGTAACACTTTACCCATTTTAAACAAACCCATTTTAAAAAACATTATAGGCACACCTGCATGCTTTACATAGGTACATTATCATTCCTTAAGGGCCCTTCCAAGACTTGGATGCAAAAGGCCCAGAGTAGAGCTGCTTGGCGTTTAGGGAAGGAGGCTAAGGGTGCGTTTCCACTGAGGCGGAGCTGAGCGGAGTGGAGTCTAGCGGCGCATGAATTGACCAATCATGTGCATTTTGCCGCGTCAATGGAAACTCAGCCTAAGGCTGCGTTTCCATTGACGCGGAGCTGTGCGGAGCGGAGCATAGCGGCGCATGAATTGACCAATCAGGGTGCATTTTGCCGCGTTTCGATTTCGTCGTTTGACATGTGATTGGTCAATTCATGCGCCGCTATGCTCCGCTCCGCTCAGCTCCGCCTCAGTGGAAACGCACCCTAAGGCTGAGACTCCACCAAAGCGGAGATGTGTGAGATGTGTTTTAAACAACCAATAGAATTTCGTTATTCAAACATGTCATCTCGTCTTTTGAAATTCTATTGGTTGTTTAAAACACATCTCACACATCTCCGCTTTGGAGGAGTTTCAACCTTATGCCCAGCAGTGGCTTACTTCAAGATGAAAGCTGACAATGATGATGATGGGCCCTTAGTTCATTTTCTAGCGATGGAAAAAAATAAACAATGCTGGACTTTCCACCCACCATCATATAGCCTGAAAATATACCTAAGTCGCATAATATTATTATACTTACTTACATAGAAAAACACCTAGACTCAAGACAAATATTTGGAGATCATACAAACATTTGCCTCGCGGCGGGAATCGAACCCGAATTCTTCTGGTTGTCAGGCGGGCCTTCACCCATTGCGCCACAGAGGTCGTCAAAATGGTTCCATATTTGCGTTCACTGCTACAGTACTACCAGATAAATAATGGGTATCCGAAAACATCGCAAACAATCGCATACAAAAACGATTGACAAAAAGTAATTTGGAAATGCAAATTACTCACAATTTCAACTTTATCGTACAGAAATAAATATCAATCTCATTTTTATAAAAAACCAAATTAGTTGCAAGCCGTGCGAGCTGCGCAGCTAACGACCGACGTGCACTTCTGTCTCATTCTGTTTTGTGGAATCATACAGAGCATTATATCGATACTGCAATACAATACAATACAATACAATACAATACAATACAATACAATACAATACATTTATTAATAACTCCATAGTTACAAGTGCTGTCTAAGTGTCTGTCTAAGTGACTGCCTAATGCTGTCGGTCATATTCGGAAAACACGAAATTAACCGATACCCATTATTTATCTGGAAGTACTGTTCAAATAGGTATGTATTTCTGTTCGAGGGTATCTAATCTAGATTTCGTTCTTGCGGTATTGGAGACACAGATCGCATAGCAAATATTTCGTTTCCTAGCAAGTCCTAGTTCTCATTGTGGTTACGTTTGAATAGGTATTATTTTGTTAAATGAATTGTAGATTATCTAGGCACCTTTTGTAACCTAAGTACCTCCTGCAAAAATTTCCATTTATTTACTTTTACTTACCTACTTTCTTCTGAGAAAGGTTTGGGAGGAGAATAAATTGATTGGGTAAGTTTTTGTATTTCTTGATCGAATACACATCTACGCTTACGGCTACAGCGAATGGCTCATAATATCTAAATATTTCAGTTTTCATAATCATACTTACGTTTTATACTTACATTACAATGTTCTTTTTCTGCATTTTATATTTTTATAATTGGATACATTAAACAAGAACTTCGGTTTATAGACCTCATAGATGAGTTTTATGATATTACATCTCTATCATAATATATTTGGTAAGAAAATATCGCAAACGAAAGTAAAAATGAATTCAGTCCTATTTTGCAGCATCCTTTTAGCGTTGCTATATAAAATGAGGTAAAACGAAATATGAGGAACACGCACATATTTTACGCCTCATAAAATATACCAGAAACAAAAACAAGAAACAAATTCTGAATGCTAAAACTGGCACCCCAGTCACCTGTGTTGAATCTGCACGTTCATGAACGTAAAGTCGAGCGAGGGTAAAAGTTATGTATCTAAAATAATAACAAAATATAAAGAGATATATTATTTAATCTGATTAAAAAAGTGTTTGTTTGATCATCTGCTTCTATTCCTATAGTTTAGCGAGTTCTAACTCACACTAGATTTAAAAGCGAAGATTCGAAGAAATGAAGAAGATCGTATTGCAATGCAACGCTATGCAAAGCATTACCTATTAGTAAAAAGTAAATAAGACACTTAAGTTGGTTGTTTACATTCGAAAAAAACTTGCAACCCGTCATGGAGCAAGGTACAACGGAAATGGTTACAGGAAAAGAATGCGTTTCGGAAAACATCGGAAACAATCGTATAAAATTACAAAAACGATTGTCGAAAAGTCATTTGGAAATGAAAATTACTTATAATTTCAACTTTATCGTAAACAAATAAATGTCAATGTCATTTTTAAGAAAAGCAAATTAGTTGCAAGCCGTGCGAGCTGCGCTGATTATCTGTCGCATTCTGTTTTGTGGAATTATACACTGCTGTCGCGGACATATTCGGAAAACACGAGAATAACCGAGGTCCAATATAAAACTTGAAGTACTGTAGGTATAAAAAACTTACCTATAAAAAAAATATTTCCGCTTTGTTTTGAAGCTTCGTTGCCACATCATTCAAGCTAGAGGTTTCTATGCTTCGATATGGCAGCGTCTTACTTTTAGATGCCAGTGCCTTTATCTTTCCTTCATAACTTAAGCAGCATTCATTAGCTCCCGAAGGCGCATTTTCTCTCGCCTCACTGTGCCTACACCCTAAACTCTAAAGGCCTGCCAATACACCCCGCTCCACTCAATTTATTCACTTCTATCGGATTTTCCGTCGACCTGAATATTTATGAAGCTAACTTTTGTTACTTTAAAGCTTATTAAACCTTGTCCGCGTGCCAAATTTATGGATCGGATATTATAATAGAAATTAACAACTAAAATTTTGTTCGATTTTAGGTAAAATCAATCAGTTCTCGGATTTATTCAAATTTTTTACTACTGTAGATATTTAGTATTAATGTTTTACATAGTTGTCTTTAGATTATAAATTAGAGTTTTCGATTCTATGAGAATTATTTATAGGACTTAACTTTATTTAATAGCCAGTCTCAGACTCAATTGGTTACTTAAGTAGGTATGTACTTGAAATTAGATTTTAAAAACAAAGTTATTTACCATCAGCCATCCGAGACACCGAAAGCTTGTGTCATTAAATTTTATCAGATGTTTTTTGTCAATTTTATTTTGAGCTCTACGCGAACTGAAAACCCTTCGGCCAACGGTTCTTTATTATTTGGTGAGATGAGTAAGTGTGGGGCAAGGCAAGACAAGTTCCAATGTCATTGATGACACGACTTCCATATGGGCATGGCGATGGGACGGGTTTCCTAATCCGATAGCACCCGATAGGCTATAACATCCTTGACATCAAGACATTATCAATGTGATTTTACCGCCTTCACCTTTATTTTTTGTTTGATAGATTATGTTTCTAAGGCTATGATGATGATTCAGACAAGAAAATAATGCTTTAGGTACCTATTTCTAAATATTCGTGATCCTTTTCCTTCTCCGTCCGTATATAAGGTGCAGCGGGGCAATTCTGGCAGCGGGGTAATTATGGCACATGGTTATATCTCTCGTTCCATGACTTATACCTCGAAGAGACATCTATGTACGCGTAGAGAAATGTTTTGTTCATTCATAAACGATAGATGGCATTTCTAGCGCAAAAACTGACTGATTGACAGCATCATTTTGACAGTCACCTATTTTTCGGAGGGTGTAAAAATATTAGCTCCTCGAGTTTTTGTAATAATTAAGTGGTTTTCGCGGTTTAATTGAAAATTGACAAAGCTAAGGAGGTGTATTTCAGACTGGAGAGTATTTTAATCGTACTAGTTCGTTTCTACTCATTGTTTCTTCTGAGTTAATTCATCCGCTATAATTACCCCACAAAGTGTTGATTTTATGTAATTTTATCGAAATCGGTTGCCATAATTGCCCCACCGATTTTGTATGAAGTTGCCAAAAACCAGTGATGTCCGCAGCATTGAAGTAAACGTCGATAAAAATAATACTTAACTAATCGAGCGCGTGAAGATCTCAGGGTTAACTAATGCGATTTGGCTTTGTATAAGTATTTGTCTGTGCCTTGTTTGAGCTTAATTAAACCATAGTCAACACGCATTACATTTTCGATCGAGCGAGCGAATCGTCATCCAATCTGCATGAAACTTGGTAGGCAATAGGTTGTGCTATGGAAATGTATGATGGAGCATATTATTATGAGCTTAATCGATAAAGGGGTTGTCAAAATATTGGGTACACAAGGGGGTAAAAAAACTAACGAATTTATTGAGTGGGGTGTCATTTATGAAAAGTCTTTATTTGTACTTTCCAAAATAGTTATTATTTTTATTCTAGGATGTATACTTTTTAAAATACGACGAGAATTCATGAAAAATTAGACACAACATTATGTATTGCATGCATGCCAGTATTATTTACCATGACGACCTAGTGTATTAGACATACTTGGCAGTGGTAGCACTTGAAAGTATAGGGTTAGTCAGAAGAAAGTCAAAATGTAAGCCATCTACGGTTCGCGAGATCTCAGTTCGGGGCGAACTACTTCTCATGCAACATAATTTTTGCGCGAGATTTTTGCGTATACTTACTCCGTTTATCGATAGTCAGCGTCCCAACACTAGCATGTATGGGAGACTAAAGAGTGATGCCAGAATTACCCCACAAAAATTTTAACAGGTTTTTTATAGAAACTGGACCATCGTAGGAGATTAGAATGTTAAAATTCGCGTGTATTGGGTTGTCTAGTTTGTAAAGCTTCTGGATTTAGTATCATAGCATCATTGGTTCGAATAATATCACCACCTGACGGAATTACCCCGCTGAGGGGCTATTCTGGCATTTTCCAGTTTTTAGTTAAAATTGCGTTATTTCACCATTTATATATGCTTTTTCTTTACCAAAAATACAATAAAGAAAAAGGCAGATAAAGGTTTCATAACACCAATTTGTCAGAATTAGCGTAACTCAACGAGGAACGAGAGCATTGAAGTTTTAAATTTCGACTAAAATTTTTCGGCCAGAATTGCCCCGCTGCACCTTACCTAACCAATAAATATTTTTTTCAACAAGTGTTCCATTATGATTTATGACACAATTTGCAAAAGTTTGTTATATGTTGCAAGTTTTTTAGTAACTGAACTAAAAATTATTGTAAACCGATAGAAATAGTAGGTACCTAATACCTATAATTATTTATCATATTGGTTTTAGTAACAGCTAAAAATGACAATTAAGCGTATCACACACACAGCAGATAATATAAGTTATAGGTCGTAATGTAAATATTTTATATTTTTGCTATCACACACACAGCAGATAATATAAGTTATATCCCAACTACGTCATCAATCATCGAAGCCGTCTTGCGGGGTTCCTGTAAACTGTCCCCGATAATCCAGTACCGAATTTATCTGTAATCTGTACCCGCATTCCAAAATCCAGTAAACGATGACGAAAATGGCTATCTTTTCTCACTATTAAGGTGAAGTACAGTCAGGCAAATAAACGAATAAAATAGGTCAAATCTATATTTCACATGAAAATAACATAAGAAATCAACAACGATTTCCAATAAAATAGGCATGATCACACACAGAGGATACAGAACAGAAAAATATACACAGAGCAAGTTATAAACATAAAAACACACAATAAAAAGGTTCACATACACGTGGTGCTAAAAAGGCACAGTCTCAGCTAATGCTGGATACTCCCATGAGGTCCCGTGACTACACGGACACCAACGGAAAAAAATAAAAGTATAAAGGTTACTGATGAATTATAGCAGAATATGTCAAAATGAGAGATAATGTCGAGTTGATAGATTATATCAAATTGACAGATTAAGTCAAGATGAGAGATTATGTCATTTTGAGAGATTTACATTATTTTATTGTCGGCCATATCTCTAATACTACTCATCCTAGACTCTTCTTTCTAAGCTCAAATGAAAGCTACGACCATGATCTACATTTTCAATGACAGCACTCAAACTTCAAATGGCCATTTCTCGGAAACTACTCGTCCTAATAAATCACACTGTTTGCTCTTGTTAAAGCTGTCAAAATTTCATACGATATTTTCTAGTTGACTGTACCAATTTAAAATAACTTGAAGGTCATAGAAAACGGGTACCTATTATTTACATTAACTAATAAATTTGGTAGCCGTTTACAGCGGGTATAGATCTTCGGGTATGGATTACAGGAACCCGTCTTGCGAGTAGTTTTGACGTGGAGTTTTGTTCATATACAGAGTGTTCAGTTTTTGCAATTAAGCGCGTAGAAAACTTGCTATTGCTAGACATAATTGACAGCTACGAAATAATATAAAAAAATAATTACACACACATAATTCTTGACTGGCCTCTTAGCTCAGTTGGTAGTAGCTCTGCCTTCTGCGCTGTAGGTCGTGGGTTTGGTTCCCACGCAGGACAAACAGTTTTGAATATAGACGTTTGTCTGTGTCTGAGTGTTATAAAGTATTATAAGAATGTATTTACAAATATATAAGTAATCTATCTGGTTCCCATACTACAAGCTTGCCTTAGTTCGGGCTAGATGGCGCTGTGTCAAATTTCCAGCAATATTTATTTATTTAATTCTGAAGCAATAATGTTAATAAAAAAAAAATCCCCGCTTGTGAATCAGACGCATATGGGTAAAGGCATACAGGAATGCTTACTGACATTTAATGTACAAAGGATTTTGAACCATAACACGACTACACAACGATCTATTATAATTTAATCTGGTTATAAGGATTTTTGGTCTTGTTGAAAGGCTTTCTTGGTAGCTTTGTCTCTTTCACACTGTAAAGGCATACAGGAATGCTTACTGACATTTAATGTACAAAGGATTTTGAACCATAACACGACTACACAACGATCTATTATAATTTAATCTTGGTTATAAGGATTTTTGGTCTTGTTGAAAGGCTTTCTTGGTAGCTTTGTCTCTTTCACACTCGTTGTTAGATTAGTAGTGTGCCCATGTCATTTAAATTTCAGGATATTTTTACCTTATCGCGCTCGACAAAATCAGCGCTTGATTTCGATCCATGGTTTCGATCCTTGAATTCGATCCTTGATTTCGATCCTTGATTTCGATCCTCGATTCTTGAATCTTGAATCTTGATTCTTGAATCTGATAACTGAAATCTTGAATCTTGAATCTTTGATGTGACAGCTGTCAAATTTAAAACTGCCATATCTCGGTAACTACTCGTCCTAGACTCCCCGTTCTCAGTTCAAATGAAAGCTATGACCAAGATCTTCATTTGAAGTGACAGCTGTCAAGCTTCAAATGGCCATATCTTGAAAACTACTCGTCCTAGACTCCCCGTTCTCAGTTCAAATGAAAGCTATGACCAAGATCTTCATTTGAAGTGACAGCTGTCAAACTTCAAATGGCCATATCTTGGGAACTACTCGTCCTAGACTCCCCGTTCTCAGTTCAAATGAAAGCTATGACCAAGATCTACATTTCAGATGACAGATGTCATTTTGACAGCTGTTATTGAAAATGTAGATCTTGGTCATAGCTTTCATTTGAGCTAAAAAGGAAGAGTCTAGGATGAGTAGATTTCGAGATATAGCTGATTGAAGTTTGACAGCTGTCACTTTAAATGAAGATCTTGGTCATAGCTTTCATTTGAACTGAGAACGGGGAGTCTAGGACGAGTAGTTCCCGAGATATGGCCATTTGAAGCTTGACAGCTGTCACTTCAAATGAAGATCTTGGTCATAGCTTTCATTTGAACTGAGAACGGGGAGTCTAGGACGAGTAGTTACCGAGATATGGCAGTTTTAAAGGAGTGTGGGCAAAAATGTATGGGCACTTCACCCACGGCCGCCACAGCTCAGACTACTTTTGTTTAGAAGGTATCACATCCATGTATCTCTGTGCCAATGCGCATCAAATTCTGTCCCAGGGTTCTCTATTTATTTTAAGTCGAATAGGTTTAACTTACAGACAGGCTAAAATAACCGTTACCGCATTTTTGGTCATAAATGTATGGACCCACCACGGCCGCCACAGCTTAGAGTACTTTTGTTTAAAAGGTCTCACTGCCATGTTTATCTGTGCCAATGCGCATCAAATTCTATCCGAAGGTTCTCTATTTTTTTTTTTTTTTTCTTTATTTTGGCTTCGCACGGCTTGTGCATTCAGCCAGTGTCAAGTATTTATTAAACTTCAAGTTTGTAGATAAATATGATATATAATTACATATTACAATACATAAATATAATATCCCACCCCTCCCCTTGTGCCTCAGTAAAGATGTGGGGCTTTACTGAAACATCAACACGGACTTTTTGGGAGAACTCGAAAAGCAACGTTATCCAATTTTGTTTCACTTCCCCACACTTATGCACGTTCACGAACACTTAACGGTTAATAATCCACCATTATTACACATTAACATTCGAAGAAACACAAGTTTTGGAAAATAAAACAAAAACAAAACATGACTTCTCAAATTCCCGCCAAAAAGCCAGGTTCTCTATTTATTTTAAGTCGAATAGGTTCATCTTACAGAGGTGCTAAAATGGCCTTTACCGCAATTCCTTCTATGAATCATAATAATGATTCGTAATTATGTTTATGGGATCAGGGTTACGCAGGATCACTGGATCAGAATCACAGGATCAGGATCACGGGATCAGGATTACACAGGATCACTGGATCAGGATGACAGGATCAGGTTCACGGGATTAGGATCACGGGATCAAGATCACGCAGGATCACGAGATCTGGATCACGGGATAAGGATCACGAAATCAGGATCATGGGATTAAGATTACGGAATCAGGATCACGAGATCTGGATCACAGGATCGGGATCCTGACCATAGCCAAGTGAGTTATCTGCCATACATTTCAATACGAACTGTTTGGCCACTTGGCCGGCGAATCACTTTCCTCATATTCGAAATGAAAAGCAGTGTTTACTTCGGGTGAAAGACCTATTTATGCACTCGAACTATTAATGCCCTCGCTACGCTCGTGCGCCAAACCATCTCATGCCTGAATAGGTTACTTTCAACCAACTTGTAACAATCTACTTATTGCTCCCTTGTCAAACAATCTAGTGCTGGTACTACTCAGGTTAAGTACAAACATGGATTTATCTAGTGACCCCTGGGATAGATTTTAATGCGTCGATAATAAAAAATGCTTAATTTTGTTAGGTCTTTCGAGTCATATTAATCACATTGCTGGCGGAGCTGGGTGAAGTTTGCCCACAATCGTTTGACAGCTGTCACATCAAAGATTCAAGATTCAAGATTTTAGTTATCAGATTCAAGAATCAAGATTCAAGATTCAAGAATCGAGGATCGAAATCAAGGATCGAATTCAAGGATCGAAACCAAGGATCGAAATCAAAATCAAGGATCAAAATTGTATTAGTAAGGTGGAGTGCCGTAATTGCAACTAAAAAAAGTGGAGTCCTAACTTCATCGCTTGATAATTCTATATTTTGTATCAGAAATGTATTTTTTGAAAAATCTTTTCTATAGTAAATTTTATGTAGATTTATATCATTGTTATGAATAAAGTAAAGCGATAAAGAATAAAATTCTATTGCATAAATTAGTGACAGAGGGAGCAATAGTTGCAATTACCCGTTTTTGCGGGTAATTGCAACTACTTGTTTTTACTTCTTATTTTTCTATGGCGCTTACTACTGGAAAATACAGAACACATGCCTTGAATATCGTTCTTTCGATTTATATAGCTATGCCCTTGCTACTAATGTCAAATTTTGCGCGAAAACACTTTTCAGCAAAGAATCCGGTAATTGCAACTACTTTACTACAAATAGTGATGGGAACCTTATCGTGATTTTTATCGACTCGATGTTTATTTTAATCACAGTAATCTTTTAGTTATGAAACAGCCTCTTTTACTCTTTTCTTTAAAGTCTTCAATTATCTTTTACTAATTGTTTTTTCTAACTTTATTTCAATCACAATAATTAATATTTTAGAAGTTAAACAGCCTTTTTATATTCGTTTCACATATTGAACGGCTTTGGAAAGGGCTCCGCTAGCGCCAACATAATGAAGGGACTCAATCACTCAAACTAATTGCTAAGAACTCATAGCATAGTATGGAAATAGATAGTATCCCTTTCAATAAAATATTACGTATCGACATAGTCATCGTCATTGTTACATCACTGGGTTTTACAAACTTCATACAAAACCGGTCGTTAAATTGCAACTGTCAAAAAAGAAACAAAATAGTTACAATTACAAGACTGTGCACTTTTTGTCCGGCAAATGTAACTACATCCATAACTCTGAGTAGATTTATCGTAGAATACAACAAACACATAAAAAACAACTTACTATGTCTTATAATCACTCTCACTGTGAACACACCGGCGAAAAACCACGAAAAACAATGTTTTTCAATAAATTACGAAGAGCGTCCGAGCGGCGTCACTTCCGAAAAATTGGCAGTTTTACAAAAAGGCGTGTCATTTGCTTAGTTTTGGTCCTATTAACACCATCTATATTTTTAGACTGAGACTTTTAGAAGAAGTTCAATACCACATCTATCGATGTTCAAAAAAGTGATCCTAGAGGGAGTTATTGACTCCAGTTGCAATTACCGGACAGTTGCAATTACGGCACTCCACCTTATTTTAATTGAAAAATCATGCCCTGAAACATCATGTAAATCAGAAAATGATGTAAAAGGCCCCTTAGGGACTAGGAATGTTTAGTTTATAAATTATGGTCACCCTTTAGAAAGAGACACACCGCCCAAGTTTTATCTCTCAAGCGGACCGCGTTTTCTGTCTCAGTTAACCTTCCAGTTACGTAGGTATATAATTTCCGTGGTAAAGGCATACGGCAAAAGCGTGCCGATACGAATCACTATATGAATTGTCAATTTTGTGATTTCTAATAGAAAAATCACGCTAAGAATCATTATTATGATTCTGCTATAACGATCTTATTAGCCTCGCAGCTCTGGTTTAAGGAAGTAAAATATAAACTGATGAACTGCAGTTAAATTTTTTCTTGTGAGTTACGAGAACATCCTGTAGTTTATATTTTGATAGGTTGACAGATATATTTCTCAATCGGAATTTTATCTGTTGTAATATATATTATAGGCGCTGTGTGTGACGCTCCATAGAATTTGTATGGGAGCGATCGGAAAATATATCTGTCATAAGATATATTATCTGCTGTGTGTGTGATGGGCTTTAACTGGTTGAGTTCAATAATGAGATTGCTGAATAGGCCAAAATTTTCTAAGAGACGAAAACATTCATCTTACGAGTAGATCTTGCGTGGGTTTTAGGATATAACGTATAATTTTCGACTATTTGTGTTTAGTCCACACATGCCATTAGCCTACTGACATCCCAGCAATGACCCGCGAGTCACACCCAAAGTATGAACTTGTTTGTCTACTTTCTGATTGATAGCAGTCATCCGACTGCCCGTAGAAAGTAGCCGTTAACCTTGTCAATGGGTCATCAATTGGAGCGACAACAAAACAGGACGCTTTAATGCTCCATCAGTTTGTCATAAAATGTATATTACTTGTTCTGTGTTAATGAAACATTGGTCATACTCCGCGCAACCATGGCAGAGTTTATTTGATCCAAGTTGAATAAATCTCTCTGTAAACTTGTTACAATCGACATAATGTCTTTCCGTATTTCTTTTCCTGATAGGTACCTACCTAAAAGTCTAATTAGTAAACCACAAAAAACGTGCACGACGAAAAACGTCACACCACAAAGTCTTCAAAAAAGTAGGGAAGTACGAAAGTCTATTGCTCTCAAACGTGAAGGAAACGTGTCGTAAGAAAAAAAAAAAATTAATATTAAAATCATGCAGTGCCTATGCTCAGTAGCTGCGATTTCTAAGGCCCATATTCAAATTCCACACTTGAATATCAAACGTATATAGTTATAATTCAACCAAAGACCTTTGAATTCAACTTTAATAACACTGAAACTAACACTTAGGTAATATTTATTTAGGTACTTAGTCATAGTTTTTTAGTGAATTTGTAATTTGAGAAATAAATAACTTTTATTAAACTGTAAATTATCAAACAAGCACAGCATAGCACAGTTGTCAAAGGAAAATCACAATAAGGTGCTTTTGTGGAGTTGTTTACGAGGCGCACTGGGCGTACACCCGCGGCCATGAATGGAGCGGTATCGCACGCTCCACATACGGCGTCGTAAATGCGAGTATCAGCAGGGCTGTGCATCGGTTTGTTCCGGTCTAGGAGAGGTTTCGTTTACCTTAAATTAAGAATTTTATCTAGTTATCCACTATAATGTACTTCCTTGACAGTTCAGCAGTGCGATTCAGAATGTTTTTTTTTTTAAATCTAGATAGACCTTTGTGTAGCCACAACCTCACCTGATGGTAAGTGACGATGTGGCTGACGATAGATCACAAAGGTCTAGAAGACACTTATTCACTCTTGACTTGAAGAGAAGAAGAGACCCATCGAAATCAATGTATCGAAAGTGACGTTTCTTCGCTAAAAAAACGTCAACTTTCAGAAGAAAATCATCGAATCAGATGCATGTTCGGAAGTCTGAATCGCACTGCAGACCTCAGCTTTTTATTTTTTTATTTTTATTATTTTTCTATGTAGATTTCAATAATGCGCATGATAGCCCTATTATTAATATTCACCTGATAAATTAATAAAAGTCTGTCAATTTAACAAGGATGTCGAGTGTTGTTTCATTCCACACTCCTGTCAAAACAGATTTAGCAGGGAAGCAAGCAAGTCCGAAAGGTCAAACATCTTTAGGAAGACTCTGAGACCATTAACATGAATGAATGAATGAATAACAGAATGGGTATCTAGTAGGTATTATGTACTTTCATGACAGTTGAAGATGCTCACTCTCAGTTTCTAATGTTATCTTTTATTTTATAATATAATGTTTCAAAACGTGGGCATTCGCCAAATATGTATCTCGTTCGTGCGTCCAAATATGTTCCGTGCGTCTGGCTACACCCTTAGACATCTTCAAAAGATCCTGAATTTCGTAATGATCTATGAGAATGGATAGGTTTAGATTAAAGTCGTACATTCTGTTTTTTCTTTTACAAATCATATAAAGTTTAAGTATTTTAATTATTTTAACAAATTTTATTCAGTTCGTTTTCATAAAATACTGTTAGAAAGTATAATGTTTCGGTAACTATCTATTTTTGATTCTGACTGTATGTTAACGGTTTCATACGAAGAAATAACAGACAGTGCTTATTGATACGCTATTGTGATTTCTAGCACGGTACATTTCAAATTGTTTTCTGTTATCGAAATGACATAAAATAGTTACGTTCTAAGTGAAGGCTTTAAGCTGCGTATTCACTAGACGACAGAATGTCTCGACACACGTGTCACCGGAAATGTCCGTGCAAAGGCAGACGCCACCAATAGCTGTCGTTCTGATAGATGATGTCCGATGACTTAACGCTTTACGGAAAAAGAGAATGTGGATGTAAAACTGCGCCCTGCGACTTAATATTATTTTAGAAAATGTTTCCGGGGCCATTGGCCTGTGTTTTTACCGACGAAGTTTAGTAGGAACAAACAAACGATGTTTGGGTAGGCTTCTGACTCTACATTGAATCTTAAATGCTTGCGATCTGAGTAGATCTCTACGGCATCTGGGGAACAATCGTGAGCCTGTTTTTCAATATTTAATCATAGACTTATGAAATTCTGTTAAAATTGAAACACCGTTTAAATAATTGCCATTCTTTTTTTTGGTAGGTAATCTTAGATGGTGACAGGGCGAATCTTGAGCATTATTCAACCAGTGTTCAAGTTTATAAGTAAGACCCAGTCTGTTTATCAGGCGAAGTGACATGTTTTCAGGCTCTCTAGTGAACACACGGCCTAAGTCTATTCAATGATTGTCATTCTGTCAGTTTTATTGAGTAATGTGCCAGGAATTTATATGTAATGTGCAACAGTAATCGTCATCTCCTACACCACTAACTGTCATCAACAGTTACTATCATTGTGAGTGCGATAGGTCTTTGTGCGTGACTTGTGCGCATGATCACTCGGAACTAGACTATGCAGTTATTGTAGTACATGGTTCAGTAACATTTGCCCTCGTCTGATAGAATATCTGCAATTTTGTATGCTTTCATACATACCTAGTATGCTTTCATATATAGTATTCAACTTCTTTATCTTTCGTATAGCGTTATAGAGTCCTACGGAATCACCTATCTACAATCCTTATACGTTGCTTTCGGATCATTCAATTTTATCGTATTCTTCATGAGAATTTTGGTTTATCAGTTTTAATTGACAATATTTGACAATACTAAAACCTAGAAAAGGGTAAATGGAAATCAAAATAAGTATCAATAAAATATTCTGTATGATCACTCCTAAATCAGTGGACTAATTTTAATAAAATTTGAAACAGATATTGATCATGGCCCGGTATAGCATAATTATAGGCTATTTAAAATGTTAGTATCAAGCGAGTGAAATCGCGAATCTTTACTAGATTCCTTCCGCGATGAAACAGTGATCCAATACAGAAAAAAATCTACAATTCTGTCTTGTATAAAATAAAGTCGTTTAGTAGGAACATACCTATACTCATTATTCCTTTTATAGGTATGAAATGAATTTAAATAGGTAGAAACCTGAAAAATAATTGCTCATAATATGATTTATGTATGAAATTGAGATAAACAATATCAATAAATCTAGTGGTGAACTGATTTGAACCTGGATTAAGATATTTAGTACCCTTCCGGGCCCAAGGCACAACTACTATGCTCAACTGATTGTGCCGTGGGTACTTTTGATTCCCTTCTACACAACTAATTGGTCCGTTCCGGAAAAAATATGTACCTATGACCCAACTGACGAAAACTCGAATCCCTGGTTGTGCCGTGGGTTCTTTTGAGACACAACTGATTGATTCGTTGGGAAAAAAATGTACCTTTGGCCCAACTGACGAAAATTAGACGCATATATGCAAATATGTCAAAATGACAGATGTCAAAAATGACAGATTATGTCAAGAATGACAGAATATGTCAAAATGACAGATGATGTCAAAAATTACAGATCATGTCAAAAATTACACTTTATGTCAAAGATGAATTTTTATGTCAATAATGACAGATCATGTCAAAAATGACACTTTATGTAAAAAATGACAGATTATGTCAAATTGACAAATTACAATAAATTGACAAATTATATTAAATTGACAGATTGGCCATTTATCTTTAAAACCAGTTATCCTAGACTCTCCGTTCTCAGTTCCAGTGAAAGCTATTGATAAATCTTCATTTAAAGTGACAGTTGTCAAACTTCAAACGGCCATATCTCGCAAACTACTCGTTCTAGACTCCCTGTTCTCAGTTCAAATGAAAGCTATGACCAAGATCTACATTTAAAGTGACAGCTGTCAAAATGACATCTGTCATCTGTCAATATGGCCGGATATGGCCGTTTGAAGTTTGACAGCTGTCACTTTAAGTGTAGATCTTGGTCATAGCTTTCATTTGAACCGAGAACGGGGAGTCTAGGTCGAGTAGTTTCCGAGATATGGCCGTTTGAAGTTTGACAGCTGTCACTTTAAATGTAGATCTTAGTCATAGCTTTCATTTGAACAGAGAACGGGGAGTCTAGGTCGTGTAGGTTCCGAGATATGGCCGTTTGAAGTTTGACAGCTGTCACTTTAAATGAAGATCTATTCAATAGCTTTCACTGGAACTTAGAACGGAGAGTCTAGGATAACTGGTTTTTGAGATATGGCCAATCTGTCAATTTAATATAATCTGTCAATTTATATATAATCTGCATTTTGACATATTCTGTCATTCTTGACATAATCTGTCATTTTTGACATCATCCGTCATTTTGAAATAATCTGTCATTTTTGACATCTTCTGTCATTTTGACATATTCTGTCATTCTTGACATAATCTGTCATTTTTGACATCATCTGTCATTTTGACATATTCTGTCATTCTTGACATAATCTGTCATTTTTGACATCATCTGTCATTTTGACATATTTTGTTTGTCTTGGTATAATCTGGCTTCAGAGAATTGAAGTAGTTGTACTATGGGGAATCAAAGTGGTTTCAGAGTTCCCTACAACTCAACCAGGTGGGCATAGTAGTTGTGCAGAAGGTCTGGGTTGAGTCGCAGGGAACTCAGTTGTGTAGAAGGGAATCAAAAGTACCCACGGCACAATCAGTTGAGCATAGTAGTTGTGCCTTGGGCCCGGAAGGTTTAGTACCTAGGTACGGTCCGAAACCTAATCCAACATGGATTAGGTTATGCGCGTATTAGTATAATTATTGCCTGTTAATTATTCGAAATAAGCAGTACATAATTAGATAAGTACCTATCAATGTTGTGCTAAATGGATTAATTACCTTAAACGCATATCTAAACATAGGCAATATGTGGGCAATATCTACTTTGTTTAGAAATAAAAGTTCATCATTGCTATGATTGCTTTAATTAATCTGTTTAATGATGTTGTGGCTTGTGGGTCATAATTATGTTTGCTTTTGACTGTATTTACATAATAATATGACTGTTTAACTTCCCAAAAAGCTGCATCCATGCGTTCCTTAACCTTTGATCATTTTGTAGATCATTGTGTTTAGTAGGGCTTTTTGGGGATGGCTGCGAAGATTTCTGGCTCAAAAAATCTAAATACTTAATTAAAACACTGTTTTCATCATGATCCGATATTCATTTTCAATTTCGAACAAATAAAAACCTGATTGAGTCTAAATTCAGTTAGAGTGCGGTTTAAATCTATTAATTTATTTTAGCGAGAGGAACCGAGAGTATAAATGAGAGAGGATGCGTAGAAAATCCTTATAAATCTGAATCCTTGATGAGCCGAGTGAGGGGTTCGCAGCGCCCTCTTCTGGCTTTCATTAAGAACTCACTTGTGACTATCGTTTGTCGAGCACTATTCGTACGCGAGATTAAACGATAAATACCCACTTTATTATTTTCAAATGAATATTTTTGTTTTACTTATACCCTTTCCATATTAATTTTTATACTCGTTTAGGTATTTATTTTTACATTTAATCGGAATAAAACTATCCTGTTTTAAAAGCTTTTATTTATCATTTAAGTCTTGAATTAAGTACAGTAGTGAGCCACGTATTATGATGGATATTTTGGGTTTTCTGCGTATCGTCAAAACTGCTTTTCTATTATTATTTAGTTTCCAAGATTAACGCGTTCAAACAAACAAACTTTTCCGCTCTATTATATTAGTCAAGAGTATTATAAATACCTACCGTGTTTATAAAATATGCACTATGAATTACCTACTGTAATAAGCAGGTATGGTAAAAAACGGGTAAGTAAACGGGTAAACGTATAAGTAAAAAACGGGTAAAAATCTGTTTGATTTGTATTCGTTTGTATGTATTTTGTGTTTGATTCGTATAAAGAATTTGAAAAATTGAAAAAAAAATATTGAAAAATATCCGAAAATATCTTATATATTTTGAGACATTCTCTTAATTAACTACAGGGACAGAATTATGGGATCACGAGAAGACAGAATATTAAACCGGTTTTATGCTAATTACCTACATGTTGGAATAGGTATGTTATTTTTATTCAAACGGTAAGCCCGACTCAATTTACAATTAAGGAGAAAATCCTGTCCTAATTAATTTGATATAAATAACGCTATCCCGGCTGGATCACCGGTAATACCCTTATAATAATTATACAGCTTGCTTCACAATAATTTAGTGTTTGGTACAGCACATTGTCTGCACTAATTACACGGGACAACATTAACACGATTAGTTTCTATGTATGATGTATGCGTGTTCGTATGAACTCTGGTGACACAGTTGTCATACTTTTTGATAGAGACGGGTATAGAAACAAAGTGACCTCAATCCCAGAACATTGAAATTGAGTAAATCATGTTATTTTGTTTCGCTTAGTATAAATGTCTGCTTTATTTTAAAATTAGGGACAATAGATCCGTAAAAAATGATGATCTCTAAAAAACTATACTTTTAAAATGACAGCTGATCAGAAATTAGCAAAATACACAAAATTATAATGGACTGAAGCGTCTTTGAATTTCATCAATGGATTGAGGTGTATTTGCATCTCACAGTTGTGTACGACATCCATTTTGCTTAGAGGTACTAACAGCAAAAAAAATCGATTGTGGCTTATTTGGAAAACAAGAAAACGAAATTATGAAAATTTTAATCTTATATTTAAATTTATTATTAATTATTGAAAAACAACAGATCA
Source organism: Camptogramma bilineatum (assembly GCA_958496255.1). NCBI lineage: Eukaryota > Metazoa > Arthropoda > Insecta > Lepidoptera > Geometridae > Camptogramma > Camptogramma bilineatum. The sequence goes on from OY292458.1 coordinate 12,662,588, forward strand.
GCCATGTTGAAAATTTAAAAATGCTGGTTTGTGATTGGTCGAAATGGATTGAGGTGATTTTGAACGTCACATTTTGAGGACTGAGGCGCCTTTGCTTGTAACGCTGATATATGCTATGCATTTACTCAGGACTGATGCCGTTTTGATTGTAAATTTTTATTTGAATCAATTGACATTGATGAGATGCAGAAAATTACATTGATAGATTAAAAATATTCGAATTTGGACTGAGGTCACTTTGTTTCTAAACCCGTCAGATCTTTAAGATGAAAATGAAAATTAGCAAATTGCTTCTACAATACCAAACAAACTATTTTTTGTCAAGCCTGTAAATGGATATTCCAAGGGCCTTATCTCACTAGGACACCATAGTTGCGCCACCACAACCAAAATGTACAAAAATTACAGTGTCATTTACTAAAATTTTTTTGGTGGTGCAACTGTGGTGGCGCCACCATGGTGTCATACTGGGAAAGAGTAGAGCCCTTAAGGAATGCGTGAGCCACGTATTATGATGGATATTTTGGGTTTTCTGCGTATCGTCAAAACTGCTTTTCTATTATTATTTAGTTTCCAAGATTAACGCGTTCAAACAAACAAACTTTTCCGCTCTATTATATTAGTCAAGAGTATTATAAATAGCAGCTACCGTGTCTCTGCTATAAAAATAACAGACACAATCAAATCACGATTAGTTATAAAGGCCTGCCATCCGATCTAATTGCGAAAGCTGCAAACTGTTAGTGAAATATAATTGCTGTGCGAAGCTAAAAGCTCTGAGCAAAATGGCGTCGGAATTATTCCGTATAATGTGTAAAAGTTGAACTACACGTGAACATTTGCTGCCGACTGAGCATCATATTACTTTACCTCTGCTATTAGGGAAAGATAAAGACGACTACTCACTAGGCTAGTAGGAAGTCCTTTTCTATATGAATATAACTTTTCTATAGAAATTCTTCTAAAGAGTAGGTATCTAATGTTCTTAACAAGACAACATTGATAGGGGTTAACTAGTAGAATCAAAGTCGGATGCGTCAAGCTGAAGACAGGACGCGATAGCGCTCATTAGGGGAGGCCTATATCCAGCAGTGGTCTGCTGTAGGTAGCAAACTGACTGCAACCCCTTGAGTGGCGAGATAGGACATAATTTTTTGATTCCCCACTAGCTTCCGCCCATAGCTTTGCTCGGGTACCAACATTTTTAATAGGCTGAATGCTATTTACAGGCCACTTTCTTCATTCCAAGTTTCTTCCAAATCCGACTCGCCGTTTTTGAAAAACATAACAAACCTCAAAACATGCAAACTTTCACATAATATTAAAATAACAGTGGGATAAGTAAGAGCTTAGCTAGTGGCCGGACGGATATTAAATTATGTTAATCCCGGCTTTTGCAATTTGAAAAATAAGCAATAACCAACCAACATTCCATGCAGTGCAATGACAGTGTTTAAAATGTTTAAACATTCTTAAATGTGTTTTTATTTCCACAGGTAAGTTCAGAGAAGAGGATTTGCTGAAACAAATGCTTCAGACATAGCAAAAATGGACTCTTGGTGGATTTTGTAAAGGCTAGCGGTTCCCTCGCGGCTTCATTCACGAGGTACTCACCACATAGTCTATGAAAACCAGCCCCCCTAGCCATATTACACTATCTATCGTCGCTGTAGAATAGAAACACTTCAAAATGTATAGGATTTGACGTTTCAAGTAGATGAGTCACGTGGTCAGAACGTCAATTCCTATACATTTTGAAGTGTTCTATTCTACAGCGACGATAGATCGTTCTACAGCGACGATAGATCGTGTAATATGGCTAGGGCCCCAGGGATGCTGTAGCACATCCACTTCTTTATAATCTATATAAATGTAGATCGATTTCTTCTGCAATCTATTGAAGTTTTCTGATGTAGTTCTTTCCCAAGCGCAGATTTGAACTTTTCTCACACCACCTTGAAGGAAGGTTCAGCATAGTATCTAATTGATTTCGGTGAGCAATATTTATTTCTAATCAGTATTGTGATGCACGCACGCCAATTATCAAATTATTCGTTTCCACGTCGGCGCCACGATGAAATGGTTATTGTTTTGCAGTAATTATTTGAGGAATTACGCATTTCTGCACAGATATTTGTGTCCATACATTAATAGGTATTCCATAAATAAAATCCGTATTCTGTATTATGTTTTTACTTCTAGTGGTTTTTTATAAATGATGTGACCATGGAATGTAGAAGTTTAACAAGTTGAAAAAACAAACTTTACGTTCCATTTTATGTTTCAACCAGAGATGAATTCCTGTGTCAATGTGTAAGCAAATTCACGTTCAAATAATTTGTAAAAGAAAGTTATAGAGCTGCAGACTCATTCTCTTAAAAGTTACTTATGCTTTAAACATGAAATCAAGTCATTTAATTAAAAAGACAAAACTATGACTATGTTTATATGAGTTACGCAATATTATTTTGTGAGTTTATTTCATCCTGATGAGTCGAGAGTTCACTTGGCGAAGAAACTTATGCCTGCAGGACATGTGTGCACACAGCTTAATGTGTCATCACTCGCGTGAAATTGGATAGTAGCATAATCTTGTTTGCTTAAAACTTTGAGTGTTTGAAATAGCTGAAAACGTACGGTTCACGGCAGAAGTTGATGATAAACTTTGACGGGGTTCTTCCTTCTGTTAGTTATGTAGTTGTTTCTACGGTTTTAATTTGAAAAGCATTGAATTTCTTATTTATAGTTTTTTAGTTTTTTAGATTTGCTTGGTACGTCCTACCAAAGACGTCGCTAGCAATATTTAAAAAATCCGGATTTCAATAACAGAGCGCCACTTACCTGCATAGCAGGTCCAAATATTGCTAAGAGGTATCCCCGTGACCAACTGACCCCATAAGTATTAAAAAAAACATCATGACGTTTTGTTGCTAGATGCGCTCATAGCTTTGAGCGACCATGTTTTTATTCATGTTTCACCACAAATGTTGTCATGATAATAGAGTGAGATCTCACGTTAGAAAATCGTGGTAGAAAAAGTAGACTGTTTTGTAGACAGACAGTTTACATAAAAATTAATGTTGCGGACTTAAGACATTAGCGTATACAATGGCTGACTGTTCTCGTACCGCCCGCCCCGGCTTGAAATAACTACCGAGACGTCTTTAGTGTTATGACTACATCTGCGTTGCGCATTTTCTTTGCGTCGATACTCAGATTCAGACTTGTGAAACGTATCGTTATCAAACACCCTACTTTAGTCACTGCTGGGAGTTGTGTATTAAGTTTTTGTTGTCAATAAAATCTGTATTTTAAAAATGTAAAATCAGCCAGGCTATCCTGTAATGTTAGTGAAAGGATCAAGAGAAACACCGTGCGAAACCAGGGCGGGTCGCTAGTAAAACATAAAAAAATGACTTTATTTTTAAAATATTGTATTCTTAGATCACTAAAGAAAATTAGAATCTCTTTTTTTTATTCTCTCTCTCTTGTTGCAACGTTATTTTATTACTTAAGTATTATTACTTAGGTTTATTTTATTCTTCGCCAAATGTAGGTTCAAATCTATGGCACTATACGACTGTTAGCTATTGGGGCTTATTATTAGTACCACCGCACCGGTGTGCTCAAACCTCATCAACAAAACTATTGGAACTCCTAATGCCCCACTCACATAAAACAACGTTATCAGTAATCTTACGACGAGCATGGAACTTAGTTCGGATTCACACATGAAACAGGTTTAAAAGTAAAAGGAGGGTAGTTTTATGGTTCATCGTAATGATTAACGAACTTAAACACTAGTTCAGTGCCCATGACGCACATGTGCCATGTGTCACATGTGCGTCATGTGCGTCATGCTACTCATGTTAGAGTCAATTAAGATCAGCTTATTTTTTTTTTGACAAATGTAATTTTTAAGGCTAACTGTACATTTTTTCAAAAAACTATAAATGCAATTATTTTTTTCTTCAAAATAAAACAATAGTTTTCTAAAAACAAAACTTTCTAACTACAAGAGAAAAGGTAGCTACCCTGAAGTGCCCAAAAATTTGCCACACCCTGTATAATTGAAGTGATGGCGAAAAGTCCACGGTAATGGTGAATAAAGAAACCTGATATTATATAATTTAGAGAAAGAGTCTCTACCTCTGATTGCAGTTTGTTTGCGATTCGACTCAGTTGTACCAATAGAATTGGTCCCTGTTTTATGTGTATAGAATGGTTAAGATCAGTATTCCCCAAATGCCGGCCCCACGTTAATCAGTCCTCGATGCAAGACACTTTAATGAGATTTCTTTCGGGAATCGACTTCCGTTCTTTCGGCGAAGTTCGCCTCAAGAGACTTTGGAGTTTTGAGCTTATTTGTTTTGATTGAAACATAATTAAGAAAGTGTCAATATAAATAAAAAGTAAGTAATAGGATAAGTACCTAATAGCGGATAAAAGATCTTAAAAATCAATCTGGATTTAGATATATTTTAGTTTTTTTAACGATCAAATCTTCGAAAAATCAATCTGGATTTTGATGTATTTTAGTTTTTTATCGAGGTTTTATTTCTTTTTAATTGATGATTCTAAAAACAATAATAATAATTTTGATAATTTTGGACATTTCAAACAGCATCATCTAGCCACAAAGTAAGCAAAGCTTGTGTTATGGAAACTTCATGACTGAAATAATTATACTACTTTTTTTGTAAACACCCAGAACTGAGAAAAATATTTGCATATTATGCAAACATTTGCCTCGCAGTAGAAATCGAACCCGCCACCTTCTGTTTTTCAGGTTGGCCTTCACCCACTGCTCCACAGTTGTCGTAAATCTTTGTCATAACAATCATACTCATTTTTTAATGACCTAATGCACAATTTTATAACACAGCAAACATGAAAAATTGTTGAAACTGGTTGGAGAAGTAAAGTAAATCCACAGATACAACTAAAAAGCATCGCGATGAAATTATATGGTAAACATTTTATTTCGCTTTTAGTTGAGCATTTGTTGAAAACTACACTTTGGACTGTAAAACAAAATCATATTACACCGTAAATTATAAGCTGCTTGGAGAAATGTGATCAAAAAGAGTTAACTGAACTCAGAAATATATTTATACGATCGCGAAAGTACGATATTTTAAACTCTTTTATTATGTTTTGTTATAGACTGTGAAAAAGAAGCGTTAAAAGTTCACCGTTTTGTATTTATTTCATCTTTGAAACGGGTAAAAATAAGTAAGAAATATACTTATACTAGTATCCGACCGCGGCTTCACTCGCGTGGTACTTACCTAAATAAAAAGTAGCATATGGGTTAATCCAGGTCATAAACTATGTATATTCCAAGTTTCAGGCAAAACCGTTCAGTAGTTTTTGCGTGAAAGAGTAATAAACATCCATCCATCCATCTTTCACATTTATAATATTAGTAGGATATGTAGTAGGATAGGTTAGAATAGTAGGATTTATAATGGAAAAGTTTTTACCGTGGTTCTTTGAAAGAACAGGCGTCGTAGCAGGGCTACGAGTCTACGAACTCGTAGCAATGCGCTACGCCGTCTTCAAAGATCTCAACGAGCTCTTTGCTACGGAACTTTACGATCAAAAATTAAAACAACTAAATTACATTTTTTCATTACAAGATGGCAAGAAATAAAAGTTATTCGTAAGGTTGAATCGTCTAGTTATTGTTGCTTTCAGAATCCTAAAACAATTTTGCGCGCGGAGAGGGAAATAATTCCAAGAATGAATCCGAAATTGTTTCCATTGTTCAGCTTCCGTTTTTTGTTTAAGATTTTTGAGCTGAATATTTTGTGGGTCCTTACATTTTCATAATGAGATTACGGCAAATACTGCACCATTTGTAATTCTCAATGATGCTTTTTTACTTTATAATTGTGTGCTCTACAGGTATACTCGACTCAGATAAGTTCTGAGCAGCAGGGCGATTCAGATTTCAGACCTTCTCGGAATGTATTCCGAATTCGTGACGTTTCTTCGCTGAAAAAAACGTCAACTTTCCGAGGAAAATCATCGAATCGGATGCATTTTCAAAGTCTGAATCGCACTGCTGCAGGTCTACTGGAAATAAAAATAAAATGGACTTCTACTTTATCAGAAAATTGATATAAATGAAAGCAGCCAGACAAGTCTAGTCATGAATGAAAGTGGTAGGTAGTCAAAGGCACCGTTTGGTTTTGCTGAGTCACAGTTCAAAGGCGTGATTTATCGGCGCTCAGATTGGACCAGTTGGGCTTCAAATCCTGCTGCCATAAAGACCGGCTATACGCTCAATTATGCATGCGCAATCAATTCGTGCAAATGTTTTCTCCAATAATAATTGCACATTGTGCATAAGCGGCACACATGTTATGAGTTCATTTTGCTGTAGTAAAAGAATGAAAGTGATATAGTGCCGTTTTTAATTTTTAAAAGTCATGATTCTCTGTAAATATCGAGAGAAATTATGTTTGTGCAAATCATAATTTGTGCAGGTTTATTTAGATAAATGTTTTTGTGTAAACGTATTTGTGAGAATGTTTGTTACTTCAGGGTGAAACGGCTGAATTCGGCCTATATTTTTTATTTTTTTCCCGATACTATTACTCTTTTTGGGATTATAAAAAGTCACTTAAACCTCCTTTAAAAAACCTGTAATTTCCGTGTATGAAACTACGCATTAGTAGTGAGTTTCTGTAGTATATTTTCATAAATTTTTGTTTAATCGTGGGTGACTAATCCTCCGTTACAATATGTATATTTTGCATTATTCTTACAAACTTTTGCTTTTACAATATTAGTTGAATAGGATGTAAAAGTTTAGATGGCAATCAAATCTAAATGTACCTTCTAACTCCCCGTAATGCCAATCAAATTTCCAATTAAAAATGTATTCCTTCTGAGTCTTACACTCAAATTATACATAGCCTTGGACCTATCTGCTTCTTCCATTAATGATTTACCAAGTACAGTCAACATTAGTAACTTAAACTTAACTACTACGGTATAAAAATAAATAGTTTTTTTATTTCAATTAAAAAATGCGAGTAGAGTAGAGATTAGCTTCAGTTTTCTTTAAAAAATAAATAAATAACGTAGAATATTAAAAATGTTAAAATTATGTATGTACGAAGGCGCTGTAGACGTTGTCTGTTTTAGTTTAGAAATAAACTGTATTAAAATGTTAGTAGTAGTATAAAAATATACTAAGTAGTACGAGTAGTATATTTGCCTTAAAATTGGAATTTTTACTGACATGGACTTTACACTAAACGCTTAAAATAACATACAAAAATAAAGTACATAAAACAAAGCGTGGAGAACTAGTATTGTAATAAGCTGCCGATAAGCTTGCAACCTGTCATGTATTAGAATAACATTTATTTCAACAGAATTACATAGTATTGTACTTGGATAATCCTCTGGTACTTCTCTAATTTTTAATGACTATAAATTAGAGAGTGTCCATCTGCTGTCATAAATCATAACAGCTCCTTTAAATAATAATTGAATTGTCAAAGATGTTATGTATTTCCGAGGTTGGCTGTACCAAAGTTATCAAGGACTCGATTATGAATACGTAATGATACATCTCATACCAATTTGTGGAGCACGTTGTTTAATGGAGGACTATTATATATTAATAGAAAAATCTTTTCTTGACGGTTCTATTGAGATATTCATTATCGGGACATGTCTTTTATATTATTTGTAGAATACACTTTGTAGGTTACACTCGATTTCACTCGTGTAGAAGCGTTAGATTTGTATAGATATTATTATATTTTGAGATTGTACTTAAACGTTGATTAAAATATTTTGTAAGAATTTTTATATAAGTATTCGTGTTCGTATATGACCACCATTGGTTGGATGTCGGTGTTTTCTATTTAATTTAACATATTGGGATCACACGAGCGAAGTCGCGGTCTGGTGCTAGTAATAAGATAACTACTTAACAAACATCCAAATATTCAAACTTTCACAGTTTGGATAATGATTGTTGGTTATTGTATGTTTGTTAGTCAATCACGCGAAAACGGCTGAATAGTTTTGGGTAAAACCTGGAAATAATATGAATTTTAGAACCACATGAGCGAAGCGTAAAGTAGTCTATATTTCTCAGCGAGTTAGGAAGTACATAACAATTGGTGCAGCCTGCCTGCATGCTCTCGTTATGAAGTCTTCCGCGCGCCTGGGCGCGGGGCGTATGTTACAGCCGAAGGCAGATGAAATCTTAGCACTGTTCCTGAATAGAGATGATCCTCGCACATTTATAAGTAATCGTGAGAGTGAGGGATGAATACTTTTGTTGATAGCCATGAGAGTTTTGTTGGTTTAACACTAGTTAATGTCAGTTGAATTCATATTGTTTTTTTCTTGTCACTCACATGTCATTGAAAATAAATGACAACAGACTTAGGGGCAGTTTTAACTGTCACAAGCTTATAAGCCCATTATGAATAAGACTATTGTGTCTACACCTTGTGTGTACACATACTGTTGCCCTGATTCTTCAAGGTGTTGGTCGCGAAGGAACAGGAGTAGAATCACCTACTGTACGTACTGAATAAATGATTTTTGAATTTTAAAGCTCTCTAAGACCCCTCAAAACATCTAACAATTCCTAATAGAATGTAACAATTCCTGACATAATTATGTTAGTAAATGTATTAGTGAGAAAATGTTTACTTATAAACATTTTTTTAACAGCAGTGTGAGAGCTCCATTTAGTTTGCATATCATTAAAGGCAGGCGAGAAGCATATCATTAGGTAGAACTTCGGTTTTCTTTCATACTCTGTGTGCTGTTGAAACTTCCAAGTTTGAAGGGATGATTGTTCACATTCAGAGCGATCCTGCGAGTACGTTTACCTTACAAACTAGGTGTTCTCGGGTGTGTGTTTTTGATGATGTCTCCCAAAGTTTGGCAGTTCAATCACCAACGGAATTCAAGCCAAGTTACTTATAAAATTTTGCTCTCGTATTTTAGTTCAACAATGATGTGAATAAATATTATGTTTTAGTGAAATTGGCCACTAAAGAACATCAGTGCGATTGAGACCTTCTCGGAATGTATTCCGTATTCGGAAAGAGACGTTTCTTTGCTAAAAAAAAAACCTAAATTTTTGGAAGAAAATCATGGAATTGGAAGCATTTTCGGAAGTCTGATTCGCACTGCTCAAATCTCAAATCTCAAATCAACCTCAGAGAGTAAAATTTAATTCAAAACATCTTAAGATCCCTAAGTGTTAGGTTACTTTAAAATAAGGCTATGTCGTGGAATCTCTTTATTACTCGTAGGTACAGTGAAGAAATTTGAAATACGAGCCAAAACTATAACAATATTCAAGTTTAATTAAATAAAATGTCACATTTATTCCATTTGCATAACTTTGTATTCAGACTATTTTGAGCGGAGTAAAAACATTTTGTTAAATATTGAAAAGTTTTATAGACACGGGATTTTATCGCGTAATTTACCTTATTTTTCCCGACGTTTCGGCTATGTTGCAATAGCCGTGGTCGCGGGCAGACTGGAGTATGTTTTCAAGGTCCATTGTGAATCGGCGGTATTATCCAAAACTACAATAAACGTCGGGAAAAATAAGGTAAATTACGCGATAAAATCCCGTGTCTATAAAACTTTTCAATATGAATAGTGATCGCGAAAGTTTAAAAAAGACTATTTTGTTAAATAAAGCAAAGCACTTGGACAGACGATACAATATAACAGAGCAGCAGTAGTGCGATTCATACCTTCTCGGAATGTATTCCGAATTCGGAAAGTGACGATTCTTCGCTCAAAAAAAGTCAATTTTCCGAATAAAATCATCGAATCGGATGCATTTTCGGAGGTCTGAATCACACTGTAGTAAGTAGAGCCCTTCGGTATGAACCAAAGTAGCAAACAACATGCTATTTGTAGTTAAATCTGAATGTTCAATTTTTTGATACGTAGGTATACTCATCGACAACAACAACAAGCATACTCATAACACTTCGAAGGCCAAGACCAAACGTTACGGCCCACTTAATCTCGCTACTTGCGTATGTCCATGACCCAACGGGAAAATATCGCCCACGTAATCATTCAAATTCTTTATTATAGCTTTCCACTGTCTTGTAATTCACTTCGAAAGTGATGTTGTTTTGTCAATATTGTTTGCTTAAGGTGGAATCAGACGGTTCACTTTTCGTTCATTTCTGTTCTTCATTCGGCATCTTTCACTCAAAATGACACAACTAAACATAAAATGAAAGAAAAGTGTCATAGAAAACCCCAGCTTTCATTCGAGTGATCTTTCACTTGAGTGAACCGTCTGATTCCACCTTTATCTCTTTACCCAACGTTTTATAGAAGAAACACCACCACCACCTTCTTATTCAGTACGTTTTTTAGTGGTTTCAATTTAGAAATCTAATTTGATTTTAGAAACTCAGGTAAATCTTAAATTATTTTTTTATGTCAATGCCCATTTTAAAGCAGAATGTTGCCAGTTTTAAATCAGATTTATAAAGTCTTGTTTTTTTTATGAAATTATTCAGATCGCTACAAACGTAGAAGATGTGACACGAATTTGATGAATTCCAAGGTATTGAATAAAAAACTACTAAGATAAAAAATATCTTGTTTAGACAAAGTATGCTCCGTAGCTCCTAGCTCTAAAATAGACTACATAATGTCTTCATTTGTTTATTACTCTGAGAGAAAAAACAACTCTAGGTCCCAGCAGCGCGTCAATTTATATCTATTTAGTCAGCAATTTAGGAATCTCCCTCGGATAGGTATTTACTCGGGTAACGTCTCCAATATTGCTTTGGCGCTTGGAATTTTTCTCTCGCCACTAGAGGTGGGATGTCCGGTGTAGTTTTGTTAAAAAAAAATCCGGCTAATTTATCGAAAATGGGGGATTTTATTACTCACGCATTTTTGTTTGGACATAATTTGCTTTATACAAAAGAAGTTTTAAATAGAATTTTAATATGATGGAGGCTCGATATTGGTTATGTGCCGACTTTTTTCGTTAAAGCTAAGACAGCTCTATCGTTCCGAGTAATTTTCTTTCTTTAGAAAAGTGAAATAATTTCGTTTGAACGCTTTTTGCGCCGTAACTTTTTCATTGTCTGCAGACTTGCTTACAAAGAAACGTTATTTCATAGATGGACTATTATTTTACGCTGCGCTCTAATGAGACAATTTCTTTTATGAATTTTATTCAGGCTCAAATTATGTTCGTTTATTTTTTAGATGTTCATTTATTCAGATGAGTTCACACGCCTCTAGCTGTTTTAAAAAAAGTTAATTGTACATCGTTCATTTATAGTTAAAATGCTCCAACATTTTCTTCACCGTTTTCAGCGTTTGATTCGATTGAGTGACCACCAAGAGTTTTCATAGGTTTAACATATTTTATTCAAACGTCAGTGACCTGAATCTAGCTTCCAGTTTTATTGCAGAGTTCAATTTGAAAACGCAATTATAGGACTTTAAAACTGAACCCATACCAGTAACAGTCGATTGTCGAATGAAATCAAAGCACTATACAGTAGACGGGCTCTTACTCAAATTGGGTTAGAGGACAAGAGGAAGCCACTACAGCCTCTCGGGAGCACTTTGCGTCCTTTTCCATCCCCTCGATGTGTGCCTTTGATATGACAACTTTAATTTACCTTTTGCGTGGGACTTTTAAGTCGGACATACATGCATTCTGTCTGTATTCTGTGTGTGTTTTTACTAGCTAGAAATAAACTCAACAGGGTTTTGACCAATCGAATATTAAAAAAGGCTTTGCGACTTATTCATTTATTTATTTGTTAGGGACAACCAACAATTACATTCAAGACTTTTCTATAGGTTGTATAGTCATAATGTAACCACTACTAGATTAGACTAGACTTTGTCTAGTTTAAAAAAAAAGCAATGATTTGGACCAAACAAAAGCACTCATCGCATTTTCATTTCAGCGTGTTCAGCTATAGTACAGACTGGGAGCTACCAATTTATGGTCCAACTTTTTTGGGCCATAGGCTTTTCGTAACAGATAAAAATCTGTTACGTAAAGGCCCGTTCGCTTGGCCTAGTGTTTCTCTTTTTTGTAAATAGTATGAGAGCACCTCAGGGACGGATTTAGGCCCTCTGTTGCCACTTAACTTAAACACGGCCGTTGAATAGGATTGCTTCGGAAATGGCGGGGCGTTACTTTGCTAAAGCCAGGCTCCGTGTCACACCCCGTTTTAAAGGGTTCCAATTTTGTTCTGTAATAAAACGATGGATTAATTTACTTGAAAACTAAATAAATGCGCATTAGTGTATTCACCTAAATTAAGTTTTCTATGTATCTAATCAATGTATATTCATTGTTGAGTAGACCTCTTCGTTTTCACTGGAGTATTTTAGAACTTGCGCTGGTCAGATATAAGTATGTACAGTCAGCGTCATCAATCGGTATCCCCCTATTGATTTTAACAAGGACCCTTTTCATTTCAACTTTGGATTTCAGTCGGATTTGCTAGTATACTTATGGATATCTAATTTCGCTCGAGTTCATATACTAGCAAATCCGACTGAAATCCAAAGTTGAAATGAAAAGGGTCCTTGTTAAAATCAATAGGGGGATACCGATTGATGACGCTGACTGTACCTATATGCTTTTCAGTACCTAGCAAACGAAACGAAACATGCTCACGATGTATCCCAAGGTAGATATTCTATCAGCAGGGTTATTTTAATTCACTCGTTAGCTCGGATTACTTCCTACAAATTGATTTTTACAGACATTTGCAGAAGTTAACATTCCTTCGTGACAATTTTCTATTTTAATTTTATAATACCAACTTACCTCGATGGTGGTCTATCTAACTGTGACCCTGTGACTTATTCATCTATAAGTAAATCTATATATTTTATCAAATCTCACCCGAGATTGTGTAATTACAATCCACGAACAATTCTAAATACACCTAATTCTAATTACTTTCCATCAGGATATCCTGTGAAAAGATTATCTTAAGGTATGATGTAACTTGTGGAAAACGGCCACAGTTACATCGTAAACGTCACTAATACAGCGGTCCATTACTTTCATTACCAAAGTTCGCCCCTGCTATATTACACGAACTTAAATTAAACTGTTTATTTATAAGGTTATTTTCTTCGGATATTAGAGGTTTTAAGGATATCAAAATAAATGAATAGATCTTTAAGTAAAAGTTAGGTTCGATAGTGGAGTACGTTTGTAATCACGGCTTAAAATGACAAAAATAACGAGGTCCACCGTCTGAAATAAAAATCATTTTCTGAGCAAGGAAGAGAAATTCTTTAGTCTCAACTTGAAACTATTCATTAGAAATTATGTAAAACGCCGATGCGTTTCCGTCGAAAACATTATTATGCTTGCGTGAGCTGACAATGAACAAAATGGCTTTCTTCCTTCGCGACGATTGTTTACAAACACGCGTGCGACACAATAGGAAAATACCTGGGGCGATTTCCATCATAACGCCATAAGCGAAATGCCCAGCGATTAGAGTAAATTGGCCTATTGTTATTAACCTCTCCGAAGTGATAGAGCTCAATTAACTTTCCTTTGTCCACCACAGGCTAGTTTTTATCGACTGTATTCACGTCTACAAAAACAACAAAGGTCTCCCCATAATGAAAAATTCATAGCACATTATTCTCAGTAATCAGTAGGTGTAAACTTGAGCGGTCGGTCGGTGTGCGGCACTCGCGTGACGGCAAAAACATTAGTTATGTGGACTAGAACGAGTATCGTGTATGTTATACTTTTTACTTTCCCTGAGCGATTGCAATTATTCAAGGTTGTATAGAAAATGAAACCCAATTTACGTACATTCCCAATGGCACGTTTGACAATGCTCGACTTTCTCTTCACGGTAGAGCGGGCGCGGCGCGTCCTAGAGTCAACGCTCTCGGACATTTGTTTTTGTAATTATGCCCGTAAACCAGCTGTACGTGTAAATGTTACCGCATTCAGCTGGGTTCACTCCCCCGAAGCCGAGGCGGGTTGACACAATACAAATTGCCGAGGCCAAGATGACTCGTGCGACTGAATATTTTATATGCGAGTAAATTTGGGCTTGAATCGCTTGAGCGCAATGTGAATGGAGATAATTAGGTCGGGGAACCGTGTGCTCGAGCGGTGAAATATGGGAACACGAAAGTTCGGGTTAAGATTAGAAATCCTATTGGGTAAAATGAAGATGAAATGTATAGCAAACCGTTGCAGCGCTCTGGAAATAATATTGTGAATGCTGATTGTAACTTTACGCTTTCGGGATAACACCGAACTGCGCACTAACATAACCCATTAAGGCAAGCTTAACTATTTATCACACGGGTGACCTCTTTTCCAAGGTGTCCCAAAGATAATTTGGGCGGTGCGTCCGCCACCTTTAGGGTCAAAGTGTTACCAAATTGACCCCGGACGGGCCCTGTGGGAAAAAGCCTCGCAGCGAGGTAGCCGAACATTTTTATACTACGCACCTATCTCGTGAATATTATAAAGGGGAGTCGCATTTCACACGTTCAGGCGACAGTAAAAACATTCAATTTTATTCCAGGGTAAGCTTTATTGCGACGACATTTTAGTTTAGGGACTGTTTTTTGTTGTAATTTAAAAAGGATGTTATACCGAGTAATTTTATCGCGCCTCTGGGACCCGTCTTGGTTTGATTGCTTTACATCTCTGTTTCTCTTTAGCTACAAACCTTAGTTACTTTCAACTTACCTCTACGAATAAGAAATAAATGGTATTTCCAGCAATATTTTACACGGCCTTGTTTAAATCATTTGTGCAGGTGTTCGGCTTAAAAATACAGCAACCATTTAATGAGCAGTATGTTTTATAATCAACCTTGTGTTTTGTTTTACAGTTGATCGTGTTTGGCAGTGTGTTATGCCCGCAATGTGGGTAATTTAGGGAGCGATGCGGGCACCTCGCCCCTGCTAATGAACGTCCCCGGCATCACCTGTTTCCACTCGAGTTTCGCCGAATTCCTACTATCAAAGGATCCTGCGTAATCAAGTTATTGGGAAATATTTATTGACTCCCTCGACCTCTCTCGGCAAAGGACCATATATCTCGAAAGAAACATGTTTCACTGCCACCGTAATTTGTAGGCGCTACGATATTTTTGTTGGCGATTTTATTGTTGTTTAGATCCGAATGTGGCCGTCCCTCATCCCGGCTCCCGCGCCGTCTGCTGCCGGTCAGAAAGCGAGCGGTCGCCATAATAGGGGTCTCACCCGATTGGACTACACATTTTTGCACGCAAACAGGGGTAGGATTTTATTAGCTCAGATATCTGGCTTTATGAGTCATGTTTACTGCGATAAACTCGTTGGTTTCCTACGAAATGAGCTCTTATATTGAAACTTATGCATTGCCAATATCCGACTCGGTAATATAGAAACGTTGTATACGAGCTATTACAATTTTTATTTTTAAATTACAGAGGTTTGTTTAATTGCGCATCGCTGCAGCTGGTTCGCGTTAATATTGATTGTGCCGCCGGTGCCGGGTCGTAAAACCTGAAGTAGAGTTTGAATAAACAACGAAGTGCTCTAGCTCAGCGGCTGTATGAAAAGCCATTAGTGTGATATACATAAAGTAATTTGGGGAATGTCTGCCGTCAGTGGCTCGTCTTGGAGAGTGTCCCTCACGTCTAGTTGGCAAACACGGTCCTGGCAGTTATCTGGCGGGTCGTCGTCCTGCGGCGCTCGCCTCAATTAATCAGTAATGGCTCGGCAGGTAATAAGCGGTCGGCGACTCGGTACAGTTATAATCGCAGGACGGAATGTCGGAATACGATGAAACTTTGTAGTAATAACTGGTTTATAACGTTTTATAACGTTAATACCTAATTATGTCGCCGTAAACGCTCTATCTGAGCTAGGTCCAGCATCTAAACACGTTTTCTAGTGCGTTTCTCATTAGTCCGGTTTAATCATTTCTTGAAAGTAGGGTTGTCCTTTTAAGATTAACCTAACCGGTAGGTATTTGCTTAAGTAACTGTGCTTGATATTCTTACTATGGTAAATTTTACTATTTACCGACTACTTCTCAATGTTATGACTACAGGTCTAGAAATAAGAGATCGTGTTTTAGTATCTGTAATAATAAAAACGTAAGTGGATTTTTTATTATTACCGCTGATAAAATCTATAATTATGTTTATTTTTGTCGCCGATATATCTTTATAAATACATTTCAGATACCTAGAGACCACTCTTCTTAGTCATTCTCATCGCACACATTGATGATGGACTTTGTAACTTGTCACGTATAGATTGCTAACTTCTGTAAAATGTAGTTATGCGCCAAATATTTATTTGGACGTGCATCTGACTATCCCCTTAGATATTTTCAAAGGATCTTAAATTTCCTTTGTTTACCGTGCCATGGAAATGCAATCATCATGATAATTTTTTTGTCACGGTGGCCCAGGATAGAGAAGACTGGAGAGAAGGAATAGAGGCCTTTGCCCTGCAGTGGGACACAACAGGTTTTAATGATAAAATAATAAATAAAAATTAATACTTAGACCTAGCTTTTCAGACGTGTCAAAGTGATCTACATGATCTTTTTGAATGTATAATTATTGATATTGATTTTTATAAGACAGTATATATTTTAGTGAGAACTTGTGCCATCCGCCGTGAGTTAGTCACTTATATTGCAAGAGCTATATAGATAAGTACGTATATGAATGATGCCGCAACTACGTGATCAAGGGTTCTGTCGGCCGGCGACCGCATCAATTCATCAACTATTAACTCGCTTCATTAACTGTCTATCAGTTCTGACAAGTATTTGGTCACTCTGATTATCGCAGACACCTAATAAAACCCGAAATTTTATGTCAGATTTCCCTAATTGACATCTAAATCATAGAAACTCTCAAATTGGTTTTAAATTAATATGTTTTGGTGTGTTGATAATTGTTGCAAGAATGTTTAATTAATATATAACAGTAGTATAAAGATCATAGCTGTTTAGATCAACTTGGCACCAGCACCGCACCGCATTGCCTTGTGCCGTTAGATATTCTTATGTATGGAATTCCATAAACCAACGCTTACTTACAATTCGTGGTCTACCGTGGATCCGTGGACTACGTGATCTAAACAGCTATGAACAATAGCGCGACGCATTCATCTGATAAAAAATAGTAATAATTAATCAATCGAAATACTGCGATTATGAATAACGAATTTCACACAGATAGAAACTAGGTCTAGAACTCTAGATCTTAATAAATGTAATGTTTTTTTGACATAGGTCTCTACCGTATATCTCAAAGCTGATGATTTCAAAATGAATACGTATCTTTCAGAAAATTAGCTTTTTATCCAAGATAAAAATAATGACTTTCAATAGTAATTACAATCATAATTTTGCATCTATTCCAGAAAACAAAATATAGACAACTTCAGAATCACCACTAAAACATTTATGCTTTTCAATTTAATTTTATTTGAATAGTAAAGGTGTGTAAAGCCTTAAAATGTAATTGCTGAATGTAAATAGGGCGTCAAAGAGCGGGCAGAGCCATTGTCTCCAGTACATAATGAGTTCTCAGCAATGTGGAGCAGTGTGCTTGTAGTTTAATGATACTACTACTCTCAGTCAAATGAGACTTGCTACCTGCCTTCCGAATGCGACTAGTTTAACAAATTTGTTTGTAAATCTTCGCTAAGATCCGAAGTTAATAGATTTTAGTTGTAGTTTATTCTTTTTAAAAGGACTGTTAGTTTTTCTGGGAAAATAAAGTCTAAGTCTAAGTCCGGGTCAATATAAATCTTTTACCCTGAGTAGCCTTAAGAGCAAGGTTATTCTACTCCTAAAAATCCCAAAAATTGAACACAATTGGAAGCTAGCAGTTTTCAGTGGTCCATGTTCTTAAATATTCTATTGAAATGAGATTCAATGAATAAAATATAAACACATCGAGACACAATCTAATTAGTTACGCAATAAATTCCCGCGCCAATAAACAAAGAACTCAACAAATGGACATAAAAATAAAATGCAATACAATTTTCATCATCATTAGATCAAACATTTTCAACTTTTCGTTTACGTATTTTCCTTACAATATAATATGGTTATTTAAAAGCGGGATGCAGAGTTCATAAATTACGTTCTTTCTACCTTCATTACCTTGGGTATCTCAAAAATAACTATCTATCCCGCAGTATGTCATTCCGACACTGCGGCGTTTCAGAAGTGGGATGCGAAAATTATGCGGGCGACGGACGCTGCCATAAACGTAGCCTCTCATCGAGTAGAAACTGCTTAGAAGTGAGACTATTTTTAACCGACTTCAAAAATGAAGCAGGTTCTCAATTCGTCGGAATCTTTTTTTGTGCTTTTTTAAGTCCACTGATTATCCGCTGACGCCTCGACCGATTTGAAAAAAAAATATTTTTATGTTTGAAAAGGTATACTTTCCGTTTGGTGTCACAAAAATTTGGTGAGGATTTGTCGAGGATCTTCAGAGCTATGAACAGAAATGCACTTTGAAATCGCAGAAAATTTGTCAGCTTATTGAAGTCGGTTTTTAAAATTTTTAATTAAGACACTTGTTTAGGATGTTTATCCACCACAGATAGACTAAGTTACGGTACAGAGTTTTATCGCGTTATTCACCTATTTATTTTCCGACGTTCCGGATGTATTGAAAGGAGATGGAGCATGTAAGCGACTTTGTGAAAGATTTTTTGCCGCTTGGAATCTGGCGTAAACAATTTTCTTATAGGTATCAGTTTGGCGCCACTGGTTTTCAAATCATAAAGGGATCATATAAAATCTACTTTGTTTTTTCTGTTCTGTGGTTGATCCGATATTTTTATATAATTTTATAAATCTTGTCTCAAATCCTGAACGTACATAAATAGGTTAAATTTAATTCAAATATGAAAATTTGAAAATGTTGCACTGATGCTGGAGATACTAAAGCTAAGTATAATTTAGAGGCAGTCACAGGTTTAGGTCTGAGTAAATGTCTATCGCGCCCTGGGGATACTGTCGTGATCATATTTCATTTCATGTAGCAGTTTCACTTCTACACATTTGATGCCTTACGGAGTGTCCGTCTATATTACATTAGGTTGTATTAAGTTAGCACTTGTCGTTACTTCGCCACGAGTTGTGCGACGTTCCGAGTTGGATATTTCTTGAATAGTTTACAACGTTTTGGGTGAAACACTCAAAATAGACTTGACTGACACAGAAGGAATATGTAAATGGAGATTTCTGTGTTTCAAGCAACGATAAAACAGATTTCAGTAGAGATTGTAGTAGAGTTTTGGTCTCTTTGCGTTCAACCAGTGTACTTATTGTGATTTGTAATGACATGAAAATCGACGAAGTGTAGTGGCAGTCACTCAAATAAACTTCGGATCAAAAGTTGAAGCATATTCTACCATTATTGGTCTATTATTCTACTTAACTAAGAGGGTTTTCACAATAGATGCCGCTTTGATTACTTACCTCCTACGCGTACAATTTCCCCAAAATTCGTTTAGTTAGATTTCTGAGAATATTCCAAAATAGCCGCATTTAAAACTGCGTAGCAAGACTAATAAATAAATCAGTGACATAAAGAAATAAAAATAAAGAAGACATGCCATAATTGGAACAATTACAAGCACGATAACAGAGTTTCAAAACTTTTCCTTCGTAATAATGGACTTTCAAAAGGTGAATGTACATTTTTCCTAAACTTTTGTCCTTAAACATGCGAACGCGTATTGTTCTTATGAGTTACGGCTACTTCACTCTTGTAATGACCGCATTACAATGAATTTCATCATTTTTTTCTTTCGTAAGTTTTGTAAGCAGAAAAGAAAGTTTTTCTTTTTGATTACTTTTATCTTTCTTGTAGCTTAACTTTACTCCAATTGAAAATGTATTATAAGGTACGTAAATTCATATTAAATCCGGACTAAAATATATTTCTGTTAGAGAGTAATACCTACTAGTTTCACTTTAGAAAATGCTTTCTGAGTAGGTAAAGTAAACAATTTTGTTCAAAATCCATATCGAAATATCAGTTTCGAATAACTTGTAGAAAATATCTAATTTCCTGAGCACGTTCTCGAAGTTGTAGGTATTTATGATATGAAGTTTGTGCGCAAAGCCAGACGCGCCATATGCAAGGGTACTGAACACACCGTGCACCTCATTACTTATTTACTTATGTAGTGCCTAATGGCTTACTAAAATTCGCTTCAAAGTTCGTGTTAAGGGCTTAAGATGTATCTACACAAATAATGGTAAGGATTATGTTGTAGACAGACTAACATTTATTTCGGTAACACTAAAGACCAAAATAAAATGACAGCTGGAGTCTGGAGGCAGGCATAATAATTGATTATTAGTCAAGACCATTTTATTTCTGACTAAGGGCTGATTTTTCAATCGAAAAATAACTTTTATCTGAGGAATAAATATGGCGTTATGACATATTTTCAATAGGTACAATATCTGTCAAATCGCATATTTATTTCCTCAGATAAAAGTTATCTAGGTATTTAAAAATCAGCCCTTAAGTTACAAGTATAGACGCCAACGTAATTTTAGAAATGTCCCTTTCAATGTCATTCTGTTTTGGTATTTAGCGTGACTTTCTTTAGATTTTTTGTAAAAACATTTCGTAGGTACTTACTTACATACTTATTTCTGAGTAGGTCCACTATTATTTTTGTTTGTTGAAGTTGTGTTCAACTTACATCTAGTGTGTTCAAGGTACATCTAGGAAATCGGAAAATTTTGAAGGTACACCTTAAATGAAAAATCATTTTTTTTATGCGAAACATGAGCTTGTTTAGTTGAGCATATTATGCGGTCCTGGAATAGCTTAACTGAGATAGGTAAGATTTTTTGAAAATTTCAAAATATCTAGTACTCCTCCGCTAATCTATAAGTACCAAAAAAGATTTGTCAAAACTTTTACGCTAAAGCCACCCAACCACCCACTTTCCACAGCCTAACCTTACTATGCCAGGCTAGTCAGGGCAAATCCGGGAACAGCACCAGCGCGAAAACAAAAACAAAAACTTGATGGTAACCTTATTTTTCCGAGGCACACCAACTAATGACCACGGTACACCAGTGTGCCGCGGCACACCCTTTGCGGCCTATTCTACTGTGTGAAGAAAGCTATTATTAAACTATTTCGAACTTTATTGAGTAAAGTGTATGTACGGATTATTGTAGATAACCAGATGATGCTGTTAATTACTAGAGTGTGTTACAACATTGATTGTAGTTTAATCTTTGGAGTATAACGTGCAGCAGACTGTACAATTACGTGTATCAATTTATATTCATGTACAACCATATTAGGTTACCGTTTGGTTGTTATTGGAAACAATAATTTTAGTCACAGTGTATATTTTATACACATATAGTTTAAGCCACACGGTAGCCTAGTGGAATGTAACTCTACTTTTGATTGAAAAGTCGCAGATTCTAATCCCGGTCCTCATGTAAATCCCATTTCTAAATAGGACTACTTACCTCTGTGGCGCAGTCGGTGAAGGCCCGCCTGTGAAGCAGGAGGTTGCGGGTTCGATCCCAGTCACGGGACAAATGTTTGTATGATCTACATATATTTGTCTTGAGTGTTTTCTATGTATTTATAAAAAAATGTATTTAAGATATTTTAGTCATGTGGTTCCATAATACCAGCTCTGTATTAGCTTGGGTCTACATGATACTGTGTGAAATGTCCAGCATTATTAAATTATTTTTTTTATATTGAACTTACGGACGACCGATAGCTTTATTAGTGCCAATTCACACGTACCACAACCACACCACGTCGCAGCGACAAAATGTGGTCCAGCTGTGGTTACGTGTGAATAGTGTCGCAGCGACTTTTTGCAGTTGCGTTGTGGTACCGACAAAATGTCGATGTGACAGGCGCCAGCTAGGCGCGCGCTGTTGATGACGTCATGTCGTCGCGATGTGGTTGCGATGTGGTCGTATTACACAGGTGGTCGATAACAACGGCAAAATGTGGTACGTGTGAATTGTAAATTCATTTTCAATACAAATATACGCCCGACCACGTCGCGTCATTGTGGTGTGGTTGTCGGTGTCGTGTGGTTGTGGTACGTGTGAATTGACACTTAGAGGTAAACGACGTTTTCTGTTTCTTTTCATGTTTAACTATAGGTCCTGGTTGTAAAGTCTTTAAGACATGACGGAGGCCTTCAGGTGGCCTAAAAATTCCATCACCAGAGTTGGCCACTACAGCTCATACGAACTTCCCGTTATTAAAATTCAAAGAAACAGATTTCACACGGCGAGTAATGTCCTTTTTGTGTCAATCTGACGCAACTACCAACTCGTTATCTCATTAAACAGACGGCAAATAAAAAGTAAAATCAGTAGGTGCAGAAAGCGAAATTTAAAGCGTTAAAATACACTAGTGGACGTTTTGTCCCGCAACATGCCCCGCAATTTTACGTGAAGCGGGACAATAGTGAGTAGTATGCCCTGTAAAAATTTCACGTAGTTTTTGAGCGACATATTGCGAAATGTCGCTGCATTTGTCCCCAAGTATATAACAAGATTATATCACCGTTCCGCTGAGTATGACGTAATTACAGAGAATATGGCCAAATCACAAGTTCAACATTATTGCATTTGAATGAATACTGTGGGAAACACGACCCAACGCTGCAATGTAGAAATATTTGAACAATTTAGCTTTGGTTTATCGTTTCTATGCACTAGTTCCTTTGGTTTAAATTTTGTTCCTAACAATACTGAAAAAACGATAAAAAATAGTAGAATGTCAGCGCAAAATCACTTTCATTAATTATTTAATAAAATAATTCAAATTAATTATTGACAAATAGGTACCTACAACATCATGACATGCATCTGACCGCTCTTTATATCTTCAAACGGTGACCAAAATCATACTTGAAGAAGTAGATAAATCGTTGTCTAGGGCACATAATAGTATCTGTGTCCAGGGCAGTATTTCTACAAAACGGCTCGTTATAGATTCACCTCAACTGCGTAAGTCTATCGAAGAAATATAATTACAAAACTCCCGTGAATCACAAGTGTACTCTTGGAAATCAGGCGTTTCTCCGAAGCAATAGGTATCGGGTGTCATGAGTGAGCGTAAAAACAGGAATTTAATCATACGACTCGGCAAACGTCTTGTCGGATTTGTTTTCCATTACTTTCGAGATCGTGTTCAAACAAAGATGAGGAAAACGATACCATATTTTATTTATATGGCTACTGTTTGTATTGCGCCTAGTTTACCAATTTTCGAGATGTGTGACTTTGCGACTTTTGGGACGTTCTTTCAAATGTAGCATTTTGGTCATGGGACCAATGATGTTCATTATCCAAACCGTTCAGCAGAGCCATTCTGTTAACTTCGAACGTCGAAGAGCTGAATCCGCTATAAGATTTCAAATTTCGTATTCGTTTGAATCTCACAATACATTTTAGTGAGCTCGGTCACTTGAGTGAATTGGAAGTGAGTCTACAGAATGCATGGGCAGGTGCTGAAAAATTACGAACACACCGGTATTTTATATATTTAACAGAAAAACAAATAGGACTGATACAACTGTATCCCCAAGGAATGATAGACATTTACTAAGGGAATTGAAGTTCCTTTGAAAATGTCCAAGGTGGTTATCAGAGGCATGTTCAAATACATTTTGGGATAGTGCTAAAATGTAACAGGAGGGTTTCAATTGTCGGTATCTAAATCGACGATATTTTTTACGTGGGTAATTCCCGAGTGTGATAATTATCACATTATATATCACATTATATATCACATAGTTAGGTATTTTCTCAATACAACGAAATGGTCTTTTGTATTAAAAGTCATTGCTTCGATCGGAAGTACGACCTCACAAGCGTTATCGGCTAGACCATAGGTTCCCAAACTTTTTTTTCTCATGGACCCCTTTCAAAATTTTACTGGTTTCGGTGGACCCCCTACTACTACATTTCTACCATATTCCCAAAACTCGTCAGAAAATGAGAACCATCGTGGACCCCTTTCGAGTCTCCCGTGGACCCCTGGGGGTCCACCTGGACCACTTTGGGAATCACTGGGCTAGACGATAAAATCTCTGCCCCCGAAATGTAGTGCTATAATCCCCGTTTCTCGCGCCCGGTATTAAGTTTCCACTATTCAAGTTATTTCCTTTGTGCTTGGCTCCACTGTGGGGGCTAGGGCAGGGCTTAAACTTTAAAATGACAAAAGACGGAATCTAAACAGTAGAATTCTGAAAAAAAAAACGAGCTAGCCACACAGAAGTCGCATTATGATGTTAAACATGACAGCTCACCCTGTTGATTAAGCAACAATAGCATTTTATCCTGAAAAAAGTGATTCATTCAGGTATTATTTTTCGTAACGAAGAATATTTTTTTAAATTAAATTGTAAATTATTTAGTTCACACAACAATACCAACCTTCGGAAAATGCGTTGGTACCATCTAACGGCCAACTCTACTACCGCGCGCGTTCATTGGTCAAATCAAATAGCGCTCTCTTCCCCGGCTTCCTGTTACACATTGCGGGTCCCTTTTCACGAAATCACTCCCACAGATTGTAAGCGAAAGTAAAGAAGTTCCAAACCAAAATAATAATAATTAAAAAAAACATTTAAATCAGTTTCGTTAATTCAAGATAAATAGACATGTGTATTGTGTAGGTACTTAATTTGGTGAAGTCTAGTACACTGGCGTGCAAAAAAAAATAGGATCACCTGGAAAAAATTACTAACAGATATTTCGTATTATTGTATTTGAAATGTAGTTTACTCGGCAAAATATGCACCTTGTTTTGATGTTTATGGGTTTGTAATTGTTAATAACTTAAAAGTCGTAAGATCAGATGTTATCCTGAATTATTAAAAAATAGAATATTTTTCTTCGTTCTTTAGTTTATTATAGCCGGAGAAACGTTTAGTTGCGCCAGCGTGTGAAGTGGGTCAGTTGGACAGCACTACGCTGTATGCTCTGTGTAAAGTAAACAAACAGTTTTCCGTGGTGTTTTCTTCCACTGCCAGCAGGACTTCTCTTTGTTGGACAAAATATCCCATTGAACTTCAAAGCGCTTCCGAGCAACTCTATTATTTTGATATTTTGTTGTGTCGACGCGTTTGCGAATAGATCAAAGAAAGCGGTGTTTATTTAGATTTGGATGTTTAGAATTTAAGAGTCGAATCACATCTGACAGAAGATCCGTTGGGCGCAGTTATCGAGTTTTGTATGGGTGCTGCGCTAACGTCTCATCGATCGAGTGTGTTAGGCCGAAAACACACTGAGCGTATTTTACGCGGCTCATTTTACGTCGCGTTTCACAAATGCATCGCGTTACACACAAATTCTCATGCGCGGCCTCACCAAGCGTAACGACGCCGACGTGTAATTACGCGTGGTAAGGCCGTGTAGTACGCTCAGTGTGTTTTCAGCCTAAGGTTTAATGTTTTATTATCTATGGATTTATTTCCTGACGTTGTTTTAATCGTGTGAAGGTATTACTGGGTATTACAGCATATCCTAGGCTACTATTATTATTATACTTAGGTCATACTAGCACTGCAATGATAGAACTGGATCGAACAAGTAGACTTTTGAAATACAGGAATGTACAGTACGTACAATGGATCTAGGCATTCGTGAAGATAGCTGTTGCAGTGTAGCTTTTTCATACAACATTTTCTAGTGAAACGGCTGACTTCACGAATGCCTAGATCCATTGTGAGTAGTGTATATTCGATTGAATATATAATTTAACACTAAAGTACTGCACTAGATTTTCGCAATGCATAGCAGCTATAAACTGATTTATCGCTTAAAGCGAGACTTAAACCCCCTCACCTGGGTTTTAAAATAATTACACAAGAGATTTATTCAATCCACGTCTTGGATCCTTCCACAACTTCATGGTTCATTGGGTATGTATATTGCTAATGGTATTACGGTTTTGTTTCAGGTAAATATCATTCGATTAATCCAAGAAAACAAGAAGACGCCTCGCCTCGCCTATGTACTTATCTACGTACGTATTTGTATCTATGTAAGTACTTATGTTCGTATGAGCTATAAGTACCTAGTAGCTACATAGGTAAGTTTTATGGTTTGACAATGTATTTTATATTGAAATTTTTTATGGACACGGGATTTTATCGTGTAATTTACCTTATTTATCCCGAAAGACTAATGTATTTTTTTTTAGCTAGAAATAGTTAAGAAGTAACTTCAGTTGAATATTTAAACTTTCCAAGAATTCGTAAAGCAGAACTTAAGTCTACTGCAGTTAATTGAAGAGTAGAAGAAGCTTACTTGCCTTTGGGAGTATGCAAAACTCACGGGTTCAAATAAAATAATCACCAATCATTTATAATAGTGCGGACAATGTAGACATGATATTCATTCAAATTGTATCAAGGTTTATAAAAATTCCTTCTTGAATAAAAGCTTAAGTAACGAGGTAGGTAAATAGAATTCTATAACACATTTGTTCGTGGAAGTATGCAGTAGGTACTCAGAATTATTCGTACTAAATACCGATTTCAAATTAATTTAAATTGGTGTTGATTTTGCATAATCAGTAATTGAAGTGGATTTCATACAGGGCGTAATTATGGTTGCAATAAACTAAAGCAAACAACTGCATTTACCGATAGTCATATGCTATTTTATTTTTAAAATAGTTTATATTATTCAGAAACATCGATAAAAAAATATATTTTATAGCGATGTTCTACGTGGTCAGAAAACGGATGATTGACCGTTAGGTACGGGTACAAAATGAGCCCTTGCTTCGGATATATTTTTTTTTATATTGTTAAGTAAATCATATTTTATATGATATATTTGTTATTGGTTGCTTCAGTCAAAAAAATAGCTCAAGGTTCGAGGTACAAGGGAAGCCTGAAGTACAGTACTTCCAGATAAATAATGCGTTTTGGAAGCCATCTGAAACAATCGTATAACATCACAAAAACGATTGACAATAAGTAGTTTGGTCATAAAAAAACACTCACAATTTCAACTTTATCGAAAAAAAAAAATATCAATGTCATTTTTAAGAAAAGCAAATTAGTTACAAGCCATGCGAGCTGCGCATCTAACAAAGTGCACTTCTGTCACATTCTGTTTTGCCATTTACACTGCCTACAGAAAACATGAAATTAGTCGATGCGCGTTATTTATCTTGAAGTACTGTACATACATTTGACACAAGCCTAATACTTTGCTGGTTGCTAGCCCATCGCTATAAGGCTGAGACTCCACCAAAGCGGATATGTGTGAGATGTTTTTTAAACAACCAATAGAATTTCGTTATTCAAACATGGCATCGTCTTTTGAAATTCTATTGGTTGTTTAAAACACATCTCACACATCTCCGCTTTGGTGGAGTCTCAGCTTAACACTACTTAACGTATTAGCGTAATACTCTATTTATGGAGTGCTAAATTTTCCTATGTCCCCTTGCTCCTCTGTTTTGTGGTGGCGTTTAAACGTGTGTGCTTTTACACCCTGTAATCGAAACCAACGTAATGACTGAATACCAATCAATCATGTGGTGAATGGTCGATGAAATTAAATTCAATTATAAACTTTTCAATGGCCTTGATACCAGCTCAAATTTACAGAAGCAAATTATTATTGACGGATTATTTTAACGGTTATACAGGGTGAATTTTTGAGACGGGGCAGTAAGGGCAGCTACCTTAGCCGTTGTAGCTACAGGAAAAGGTTCTTAGGAGACTATCCTTAACTTTTGAAGATATTTCGACCTACATTCACAGATTTTGAAAAATATGTACAGTCAGCGAGAAAATGGGCAATTTACACAAACTTTTTTGATGCCAATCGATCCTGTTTCGTATAAAGATAGGCTCTATCGGACCAACTGAGGTAAGAGTACTAGAAAAATCTTTAAAACCTGTATACAAACTAGAATGACGAAACCATTTTCTATTTTGTACTAAAATTAATAATCTTTCAATTTGTAAATCTTACTTGTTTTTAGATATCTCAAGATATTTTGATCCAGTTAAATTAAATATTAGATAGTTTGTTTTTAAGGAACGAATTAAATAGATGGGTAACGATAAATAGAGTAGATATTCATAAATACAAATACCCAAGGGGAAAGCTTAAGAATGCCACCCCTGTCTCGGTATTCACTTGCAAATGTAAGCACTCCCAAGAATGTTGGGCGAAAATATTTTCACTTTCAGAAAATGCAATATCAAACATTCACGCTAGTTCTCAATAGAGATATAAAGTGTCGCTTTATGAGTCTGCAGCAAGATATTCAAAGTTTATAAGTCCCATGTTGGGCGCCAAAAGTCACTAGCCAAGAAGCTACCAGAGGATCAAACATAGAAGATGTGGTAGTTGGCACTAACAGACAAAAGACGTGTTATTCTTGTGGGACAGGGATACTATAACCTGGGTCTCTTCAAGTCAAGAATGAATAGGTGTCATCTAGCTAGACCTTTGAGATCCATCGTCAGCCACATCGTCGCTTATCATCAGGTGAGATTTTGGCTATACAAAGGTCTACAATAAAAAAAAAGTCTAGCTCTCGGCTTTCGATGCAAAAGTTATCTATGAACTTTTCGTTTACTAAAAAAGTGATTTGCGATCTGACATATTCAATGGAAATCTATAAATGTAAATCAGAATTCAGAGAAGAATATAAAAGACATAAGAGCTGATCAATACAGTAGATTCATAACCCATGATGTCTTGCCAGTGCTGCATACTCAATCGCATTATGACTCAACTATGATTCATATTAGTAGGCGCAAGCACGATGTCGACCCTAGGGCGTTGAATTGTTGACTCCATCTGTCCTCGCCCGCAGTCGTCCCGTCGCCGCCTCGCTGTCGCCACCGTCCGATCAATAGGGAAAGTATACCTATCTCGTTGGAACTTGATATTGAATTTTAATGAGTACAATTTAAACAAGGCCAAAGTTTCGCACATTGAAACTCGGATGAGCGTTTTCAAATGCTTTTAATACATCTTTTAGCTGTTCTCTGTTTTCTAACATGCTTACAATGTAAATGGAATTTTACGAACCTGAATTGTTCTTAGTTGGAAAGTTGTTAGCAATTGAAGTAATTGTTCAAAGCTCCCAGTCCCTTTGTGTTTGATTTTGCTCCTTTATTATGGCTTAAAGTTGAGCTCTCTCGCATAACAAGGCCGTCATGTAACGACTGTTACAACGTAGCTTAACAAACTTACAAATATTACTCATATCAAGTAAATCGTTATTTTCTCAAATATTACTTTATTATAGCGTTCAAAAATTATTATTGTGGCAATGAGCGAGCCGCAGTGTTCGCTTGCTGGCACAAAATGTTTTAAAACAACTCAAAATTAAGTTAAGGACTGGATAATTGTTATTTGTGTTACAAAAACATAACTTTTGTTTTAAAATTCTAATAACGCTGAAAGGCACGCTTATATTTACCTTGTTATAGTTTTGTCTTTAAGTGAATTTGTAATTCGTTTAAGAAAATAAATCATCACAGAGAAATCTGGGTTAAAATAAAGTTACTTCTACAAATAACAAACCCAGATACATCAAATAACATGTTCAAGATTCAAAGTTGAAAATGTTCAGTGTATTTCCTAGAACTAAGTCTGTAAACACTTGAGTTGGAAAACATTAATGTTATTCCGTTTATATGAATGGAATAAAAAGTGTTTTGGTGTTCTAATGGGAAGGCCGTAATGTATTATTAGAGCCATAAACGCAAGCTGTCGGGCCAAACTGCCTCCATTTTCCTCAACATCGTACCTACTTACCTAGCTCATGCCAATTTGAACTTATAGCTCAGTAAATCTACTTCGTTAATTCTGGGTCAGTTTAAAGCCAGCACCCACTGCTTGTATTGCTTAATCGTATTCGTGTCGTTGGTTTAGTTTTAGAATTTGATAAGTATTTCATTCGAAACTAAATAATTGAAAAGATTAAAAAAAGTGAGGAAAACACTTGGTAAGGTGTCATAGGCGCGCAGAGCCAATGACCTAGGTATGTATGTATGACTACGACGTAGCGTAGACTACGCCGTAGCTACAGCTAAGCACAGAGCACGTATCTCCGTGATTTAGCCTGCCTATGTTTCGTGATATTATTAATTGCAAAAAAATAGATCTCACATTTATTATTATTTTTGAGTAAGGTTATCGATATAGATTACGTAGGCGCCGGCTTTAAACTGACCAAAAATAAACGGTGTATAATTGTTTAAAGACCAACCCTTGTAATGTACTGCTAAGCTCACTCGAGCTCAAGCGGCTGCTAACTATGTTGCCGTCTTTTTTATGATTAACATGTTATCAAGAAGATTCTAAACTACGTAACTGGAGTTCTAACTGACATTTAATGTACAAAGGATTTTGAACCTTATCACGACTACACAACGATCTATTATCATTTAATCTTGGTTATAAGGATTGTTGGTCTTGTTGGGAAGGCTTTCTTGGGTGCTTTGTCTCTTTCACACT
Source organism: Camptogramma bilineatum (assembly GCA_958496255.1). Taxonomy (NCBI): domain Eukaryota; kingdom Metazoa; phylum Arthropoda; class Insecta; order Lepidoptera; family Geometridae; genus Camptogramma; species Camptogramma bilineatum. The sequence goes on from OY292458.1 coordinate 12,693,153, forward strand.
CGTTGTAGGATTAGTAGTGTGCCCATGTCATTTAAATTTCAGGATATTTTTACCTTATCGCGCTCGACAAAATCAGCGCTTGATTTCGATCCATGGTTTCGATCCTTGAATTAGAGATCCTTGAATTAGATCCTTGATTTTGATCCTTGATTTTGATTTCGATCCTTAATTTCGATCCTTGGTTTCGATCTTGGATTTCGATCCTGGATTTCGATCCTTGATTCTTGAATTTTGAACCTTGAATCTGAAATCTTGAATCTTGAATCTTTGAAGTGACAGCTGTCAAACTTCAAATGACCATATCTCGAGAACTACTCGTCCTAGACTCCCCGTTCCCAGTTCAAATGAAAGCTATGACCAAGATCTTCATTTGAAGTGACAGCTGTCAAACTTCAAATGGCCATATCTCGGGAACTACTCGTCCTAGACTCCCCGTTCTCAGTTCAAATGAAAGCTATGACCAAGATCTTCATTTGAAGTGACAGCTGTCAAACTTCAAATGGCCATATCTCGGGAACTACTCGTCCTAGACTCCCCGTTCTCAGTTCAAATGAAAGCTATGACCAAGATCTTCATTTGAAGTGACAGCTGTCAAACTTCAAATGGCCATATCTCGGGAACTACTCGTCCTAGACTCCCCGTTCTCAGTTCAAATGAAAGCTATGACCAAGATCTTCATTTGAAGTGACAGCTGTCAAACTTCAAATGGCCATATCTCGGGAACTACTCGTCCTAGACTCCCCGTTCTCAGTTCAAATGAAAGCTATGACCAAGATCTTCATTTGAAGTGACAGCTGTCAAACTTCAAATGGCCATATCTTGGAAATAACAAAATACTAGGTACTATTTAGCACAAAATGATGAAATAAACTGTGTTTAAAAAATATAATCTATACTTATAATAAGAATGAAGTCTAAGTACAAACTTATAAATATTCAATTATGTGAAGTCAGTTTTTGATCTATATAACCCTAGAACACCAAAACACTTCGTAAGCGCGTTCTAGAATGAAAAAAGTGCATAGTATGCTGTAATCTGTGACTTTATTTCTCTGTTCGCTGTTCGCGCTAATCTCAGAAATGGCTTAACCGAATTGGATGCAATTTTCACTGATGTATTGTGGTAAGTCTGGACCTTTTATTAGTGTTAGTTTCATCAGAATCCGTTCACAAATAAAAAAGATATGTCCATTTAAAGAATGTACTGTGACTTTATTAAAAAATAATATAAAAAAGGATGTATCTTTTTTATTTGTGAACGGATTTTGATGAAACTAACACTAAAAAATGACCCAGGCTTACCACAATACAACAGTGAAAACTGCATAAAAATCGGTAAAGCCATTTCTGAGATTTACCCAGCATAGTTCTGTTCTGAACTAAAGTCCCACAGTTACCCAGCATATCCAAGTTACAATGAACTTATTGCATGATTTTCAATATTATTAAAAAAACTCTTATAATAAGTAATTAAATACGACAACTTCACTCATTAAATTTAAAGTTTTTTCGAGAACAATTAGGACATAGAGACTTTAGAGACATCTATTGGATCAAGCTGAAACCAGATTGTGATATCTGGTTCTCATAGGAGTTACAAGCTTTGCTTAGTTTAGGGCTAGATGGCGCTGTGTGTCTCCAAAAAAAAATATTAATAAAAAATTAAAAAACCCGGTGATCTGAAAAGTTGGAAATAATCTATACTTATCTTTATCTATACTCTATACTAAACAGGGTGTGTCAAATTCTTGGTCACTGAACGGTAGCTACCTTTTCTCTTGTAGTTAGAAAGTTTTGTTCTTAGGAAACTTCGGTTTTATTTTGAAGAAAAAAATAATTGCATTTTTAGATTTTTGAAAAAAAGTACAGTTAGCCTAAAAAATTACATTTGTTAAAAAAAACAAGTTGGTCTTAATCGACTCTATTTCCCACCAGAAACTCTTCTCCCGAAGTAACTTATTAAATCAAATCGTAAGTTTTTGCAATAATTCAAAAAACACATCTCATACATTTTCTATGAAATTAGGAGTTGTAATCATTACAGTGCCACTTATTCTATCGTTCGTAATTTAATTTCATAACTGCTCCGGCAAGCTGGGAGGCTATTGTAAAGTGCGTATTTAAATTTAGAACAAAGTGCTTGCCTGCAGATGTACAAATGGTATGCTCCATGCATACCATTCTCTCTTGCGGCTCTGCCTGAGGCGCCTAAGACTTTACAATAGCCTCCCAGCATGCCAAAGCAGTTACGAATTTAAATTAATAACCATCGAATAAGTGGCACCATAATGTGTACAACTAGTAATTTCATAGAAAATGTATGGGATGTGTTTTTTGAATTAATGCAAAAACTTACGATTTGATTTGATGAGTTACTTTGGGAGAAGTGTTTCTGGTGGGAAATAGAGTCGATTAAGACCAACTTGTTTTTTTTGACAAATGTAATTTTTTAGGCTAACTGTACGTTTTTTCAAAAATCTAAAAACGCAATTATTTTTTTCTTCAAAATAAAACTGAAGTTTCCTAAGAACAAAACTTTCTAACTATAAGAGAAAAGGTAGCTACCCTTCAGTGACCAAGAATTTGCCACACCCTGTATAATAAAGCGGAAGAGTTTGTTTGATTGTTTGATCGCGCTAATCTCTGGAAGTATCAGTTGGATTTGAAAAAATATTTCTGGTTTTGGATACCTAGCTAATTTTTTGAGGAAGGTTTTAAGCTATTCATCATCACGAAAAGGCAAAAGCCGAGCAAAACGAAAGAAAGCCAGATAAACGCTTGGTTTTCCGTAATCAAAACTAGATGGCGGGACTAAAAATGACCATTTTCTGAATCGCGCTGATGAAAACACGCGGCAGTCACTTATTAGTCTACGCGTGATTTAAAACACTTTTTAGTAAACCGACTTCAAAATAAAGGAGGTACTCGATTATTTATTACTCGAAGATGCCTGGACCGATTTGGAACATTATTTTTTTGATTGAAAGGTGGTGTCTTGGTCAGATCAGGTCAGGATCTGATAATGGAATCCTGAAGCTGTTCAACAGAACTCCTCAGTAAATAGGCCGATTGAGTTGAAACTCGGCAAACCTGTCAAGTTTCAACTACAATGTAATAATATGGTGACAGTGAGCTGATCTGAGGATGGAGTCAGGAGCTGTTCAACATAACTCCTCAGTAAATATGCCGATTGATTTGAAACTCGGAACTCAGCATATCTGTCAAGTTTCCAATATAATGTAATGATATGGTGACATCGAGCTGAAGGGGAAGGGGGAGAGGGGGAGGAGGAGATGGGGACGGGGACGGGGACGGGGACGGGACGGGACGGGACGGGACGGGACGGGACGGGACGGGACGGGACGGGATGGGGACGGGAATACATGACACACAAACTTATTTAATTTAAAACAAAAATCCAAAAAAATCTGTTTATGTACAGAATATAAAACCCAAACACTTTTTTACTTCACGTCACGTGGCATTGCAACGCATGCCGGGTACAGCTATTTCAAATAAAATAAAACAAAAATATTTTTTACCTAAAAAATAAACTAAATTGGCTCACGATTTTATCCCCAGTCACAGTAGACATATTCAAATACCTACCGGTTATTATTGGCAGCATAATTAGCATTTTCAAGTTTTAATTTTTACATTTTCAAACTCAAATATCTCGGAAAGTATAAAGATTACGAGATTTTATTACTGAATATATTTTGTTTGTAATCACTTCCCCTATCGATTGACACATGTTTCATCACTGGCAGCAAAAACGAGGTTTTTTCAAAATGGCCGACAGTAGGTAGGTATGCCAGGCTCCATACAAAAATGTTCGTACCCTTTTACAGAAGCAAATTATTATTGACGGATTATTTTAACGGTTATACAGGGTGAATTTTTGAGACGGCAGTAAGAGCAGCTACCTTAACCGTTGTATCTACAGGAAAACGTTCTTAGAAGACTATTCTTAACTTTTGAAGATATTTCGACTTATATTCACAGATTAAAAAAAATGTACAGTCAGCGAAAAAATGGGCACATAATATGTGTAAATTGCCCATTATAAACTTTTTTGATGCAAATCGATCCTGTTTCGTATAAAGATTAAAAGGCTCTATTGGACCAACTGAGGTAAGAAAAATAGTACTAGAAAAATCTTTGAAACCTGTATATTACAAACTAGAATGACGAAACCACTTGTCTATTTTGTACCTAGTAAAATTAATAATCTTTCAATTTGTAAATCTTACCTGTTTTAAGATATCTCTAGATATTTTTGATGCAGTTTAAATAAATAATAAATAGTTTGTTTTTAAGCAAGCGAATTCAATAGATGGGTAACGATAAATAGAGTAGATATTCATAAATACAAATACCCAAGGGGAAAGCTTAAGAATGCCACCCCTGTCTCGGTATTCACTTGCAAATGTAAGCACTCCCAAGAATGTTAGGCGAAAATATTTTCACTTTCAGAAAATGCAATATCAAACATTCACGCTAGTTCTCAATAGAGATATAAAGTGTCACTTTATGAGTCTGCAGCAAGATATTCAGAGTTTATAAGTCCCATGTTGGGCGCCAAAAGTTACTAGCCAAGAAGTTACCAGAGGATCAAACATAGAAGATGTAATAGTTGACACTAACAGACAAAAGACGTATTAATCTAGTGGGACAGGGATACTATAACCGGGTCTCTTCAAGTCAAGAGTGAATAGGTGTCTTCTAGACCTTTCCGTGATCCATCGTCAGCCACATCGTCGTTTACCATCAGCGGGCTTAAAAACGTCGCTATTGCAGAGTCACAATAGGAATTGAACTATATGCCGTCTCTTTTCATTGACTCAGAGTGTAAAGAGATGGCATATAGTTCAATTCCTATTGTGATTCTGCTATAGCGACCTTTTTAGCCCGCAGGTGAGATTTAGGCTAAAAAAAGGTCTACAATAAAAAAAAATAGTCTAGCTCTCGGCTTTCGATCCAGAAATTATCTACGAACTTTTCGTTTAAAAAAATGATTTGCATGCTGACATATTCTATGGAAATCTATAAATATAAATCAGAAGTCAGAGAATAATATAACAGACATAAGAGCTGATCAATACAGTAGATTCATAACCCATGGTGTCTTGCCAGTGCTGCATACTCAATCGCATTATGACTCAACTATGATTCAATTTAGTAGGCGCAAGCACGATGTCGACCCTAGTGCGTTGAGTTGTTGACTCCATCTGTCCTCGCCCGCAGTCGTCCCGTCGCCGCCTCGCTGTCGCCACCGTCCGATCAATATTAGAGAAAGTATACCTATCTCGTTGGAACTTGATATTGAATTTTAATGAGTACAATTTAAACAAGGCCAAAGTTTCGCACATTGAAACTCGGATGAGCGTTTTCAAATGCTTTTAATACATCTTTTAGCTGTTCTCTGTTATCTAACATGCTTACAATGTAAATGGAATTTTACGAACTGAATTGTTCTTAGTTGGAAAGTTAGCAATTGAAGTAATTGTTCAAAGCTCCCATTCCCTTTGTGTTTGATTTGGTCCTTTATTATGGCTAAAAGTTGAGCTCTCTCGCATAACAAGGCCGTTATGTGACGACTGTTACAACGTAGCTTAACAAACTTACAAATATTACTCATATCACGTAATTTTTTTCAGTCCTTAAAAATCATTAAAAAACTAAACCCTGATCCTATGATTAATGGGATAATTATAGTGTTCGATGGAACACAAACCTAACAATATTACCCATTATATTACACATTATATATAATGTGTAATATAATGATAGTGTAATATAATTATTATTTTTGTAACAAAAACATAACTTTTGCTTTAAAATTCTAATAACTCTGAAAGGCACTCTTATACCTGTTATAGTTTTCTCTTTAAGTGAATTTGTAATTCGTTTAAGAAAATAAATTGTCAGAGAGAAATCTGGGTTAAATAAAGTTACTTCTAACAATAACAAACCCAGATACATCAAATAACATGTTCAAGAGTCAAAGTTAAATATGTTCAGTGTATTTCCTAGAACTAAGTCTGTAAACACTTGAGTTGGAAAACATTTATGTTATTCCGTTTATATGAATGGAATAAAAAGTGTTTTGGTGTTCTAATGGGAAGGCCGTAATGTATTATTAGAGCCATAAACGCAAGCTGTCGGGCCAAACTGCCTCCATTTTCCTCAACATCGTACTTACCTAGCTCATGCCAATTTGAACTTATAGCTCAGTAAATCTATAATTGTTTAAAGACCAACCCTTATTATAATGTACTGCTAAGCTCACTAGAGCTCAAGCGGCTGCTATCTATGTTGCCATCTCTTTTTATGATTAACATGTTATACCTATAGTCGTATTGCTCATTATACGGACTAAAGTGAAGGAAAAAATGTCATTTTTCCTTCAATTTTGACATAAAACGCATAGAAACTAATCAAAATTGAAGGAAAAATGACATTTTTTCCTTCACTTTTAGTCCGTATAATGAGCAATACGACTATATAGTACAATCATTTTCGGATGGCAGGTTTGACGTTTGTCAATCCATGAAGTTTCGTATAAATTAATGACAACGTTCGAAGGAGCGAATTGCTGTTCTTTATGTCAATAGTGATTAATTAACATTATTTCACGTTATTGATGTCATTATCGAAATGTGTCAAAACTGCCTTCCCAGTGTGTTTCGAATATAAATAGTGACAAGAAAAAAACACACTTTTCAAATCCATCCTATTATCTTTCTTCTTCTCGTGCACTCTTGTCGTCTTGTCGCTTAGGCTGATTTTAGTCTCACGCTCACCGTCAGCGCTGATAGGTGAGTGATCTTTATTACAATGAAATAAGGATACTGATTGTTTAGCAGAAATGGCTACGCTGATTGCTCTCGTCAGTGCTGGACAATCAGTATCCTTATTTCATTGTAATAAAGATCACTCGCCTATCAGCGCTGACGGTGAACGTGAGACTAAAATCAGCCTTAGGGTCAATTTATACTAGCGCAGAGTCGAAGCGCATCGAAGCGTCTATCCAAAACTGAACATAACAAATTCAACCTTAACTCCACAGCGTAACGCTCACATTACTTCTGAGATTTGAAAAAGACGCGCGCATTCTTCGGAATTCGCGCGTCTGCGCGTGACCAACGCAGATTGGTGCGCGCGCATTCTCGCGAAGTAATGTGAGCGTTACGCGGTGGAGTTAAGGTTGAATTTGTTATGTTCAGTTTTGGATAAGACGCTTCGATGCGCTTCGACTCTGCGCTAGTATAAATTGACCCTTAGGCTCCGCGCAGACAGAGAGCGTTCTGCGTTCCGCGTTCTGCGTTCTGCGTTCGTCCGTTCTGCGTTCTGCGTTCTAGCTCACACAGGAGCCGTTCAAGACATTTGCGTTCTATTTAGCGACTTTCTCTGCACGTGAAACATGTCTCTCGAAAGTTAATCTTCCAAAGATGAAGCCTTGCTTTTGTGGAGTCTAGAAGAGTAAAAAAAAGAAGAAAATATTGGGTACACCTTATCAACACGAAACGAGATAATATGGGAGAATTTAGTATTCTTATCCCCGAGCTGCTTCAAGATGAAGAGAGATTTTATATTTATTTTAGAATGTCAATAAATAGCTTCAATGAGTTACATGACTATGTAAAATCTGAAATAGAAAAACAAGATACCTACCAATTGGAGAAAAGCTATATCTACAAAAGAAAGGCTGGCGGTATTTAAGGTTTTATTTCAATCCACGCCCCTTTTATTTTGGGACGATTTTTGGCTTAGAACTGCCTTCCTCTCACCAATTCAACCAATTTTTCTATATCAACGCTCGGACCAGCCATAGCGAGAACGCGAGTTCTTTGTATTTCTGAGCAGAGAACGCGAGAACGCAAGCGTTCCGAATGACCGCCGCGGTCTGACCGCGTTCTGTGTGAGCGGGCGCTATAGATCCTTCGCATTACAAAGAACGCGGAACGCAGAACGCAGAACGCGGAACGCAGAACGCTCTCTGTCTGCGCGGAGCCTTAGAGTGGTCGTGGCTGTCGATGGACATTGGACTAATTTCCGGTCACTTTATTGCATTGTAGACCCCAATGCATTGTAGACATTCTCTCAGTTTTCAAAAAACTCAGGATGCTTTTAAATGTCTAGAACAAAAAAAAATATATTAAATTAGGTACCTACGAGTAGGTATGTAAACTATTAATTAGGTACGCATGGAAATTGGAATATCTCATAGAAGTAATTAACACAGTAAAACCAAGATTTAGAACGCATAAAATAGGCTCTATCAGTATAGATAATAGATATCAATACTATATGCTTTCAAATGAATCGGTTCTAGAAATTGACAAGGCAGACATGATTTGATCAGATAACCTCAGGATAACCTAAAGCTTTATCAGAATAGTGTTTGGTGTCTGCAGATCAGTAATCAAGCTGAATGCTTCCGATAGAAAGAAACAGTCTGCAGACTCTATTTAATGGTTGCGAAATCGATAGTTCGAGATTGTCGAACGCATTTGAACGGAATTTACAAGACCCCATAAAATAGGTTGAAAGGGTTGTTGCTTTTTGTATTAGAATTTTTATGATGCTTTTTCGAGTCGAACTTTCCTGCAGATATTTTAGCTTCATAACCCCATAGCTATCGATGTTCTTTCATATGCACGTATCTACTCTTTGCATGTGAGTGTAGATAAGATTGATCTCTTTGTCCATTGTCAATACCTACTTGTGGATTTGACAAAGCCGTAAGCCCCACAATTTATAAAATCACTGTTGTGAAAACACCGAGTTCATTATGGCCGGGTCGGTATTCGAACCTTCAGGTCCAAAAATTTTATATCAACGAAAGTTTAAAACTTTTTCGATGTACCCGTAAAACATTAAGCTTTAGTTTTGATTGCGTTGGCTTATAAGCTAAATTAAAAAATATATATTCTGAGACCCATCAAAAATATGACAAAAATGCGGCATATTTTGACACTCACAAAAAAATCACAACTTATAAGGTACTTTTCCGAAGATAATATTTATTGACCAAGATATATCCATAGAAATAGAAATCTAAATTATAAGGCAGAGTATAATAATGCATTTCAGATAACTATTGCTGCTTATTTTATTTTTGGTCTCTGTCTAGACATGTTTTCATTATAACTATGTAAAGAAAAATTCATTAAGATTCTGCGTTCACTTTTTCCACCGGAGCCTTACCTCAATGTTTTGCTCCTATATGAAAACTGTTATCTAACTGATTGACTGACAGTCAAATCACAAACAAAATCCTCTTTTTTGTAACTTTAAACAAAAGTACATAGTCCACAGTGCGATTCAGACTTCCGAAAATGCATCCGATTCAATGATTTTCTTCGGAAAGTTGACGTTTTTTCGGCGAAGAAACGTCTATTTCCGAATTCGGAATACATTTCGAAAAGGTCTGAATCGCACTGCAGTTGTACAAAAGTGGGTATGACACATTATAATTTTTGTCCAAAAAGGAGACTGTTTTTTTTTATATGGGGAGTGGTCTATGAACCAATAGCGATACTGTAGTGGTATTTCTGTGGGGATACCTCAACTACATCCTTGTGCAAGGGGGCATCAAAATCCAACCCGGCAGTTTTGAGAAAAATAATACTTTAGAATTCACATTTCTTGCAAAAATGTTTTTATTTTAGAAACGTTTTGAACGGTTATTGTGGTTAGTGTCTGTAAAGTTCGGACTACAATGTAATAATATGGTGACAGCGACATGATCTGATGATGGAGTCAGGAGCTATTCAACAGAACTCCTCAATAAATAAGCCGATTGAGTTGAAACTTGGCATGTCTATCAAGTTTCAACTACAATGTAATAATATGGTAACAACGAGCTAATCTGATAATGAAGTCAGGAGCTGATCAACAGAACTCCTCAATAAATAAGCCGATTGAGTTGAAACTCGGCATGTCTGTCAAATTTCAACTACAATGTAATAATATGGTAACAACGAGCTGATCTGATGATGGAGTAAGGAGCTTTTCAACAGAACTCCTCAATAAATAAGCCGATTGAGTTGAAACTCGGCATGCCTGTCAAGTTTCTACTACAATGTAATAATATGGTGACAACGAGCTGATCTGATGATGGAGTCAGGAGCTGTTCAACAGAACTCCTCAATAAATAAGCCGATTGAGTTGAAACTCGGCATGCCTGTCAAGTTTTAACTACAATGTAATAATATGGTGACAACGCCTAGCCATTTCATTGAGCGCCGTCATTCAATTAAATGGCTGACCTTCGTAGTGTTAAACACTACGTTCCACACTACGGCTAAACGAAGGTCAGCCCTTTAATTGAATGGCGGCGCTCAATGAAATGGCTAGGCATTTAATTGAACCAGTTGCCTGCGACATGTACATAAGAACAAGTGAATTTATAATTTATTTACATTGTCTTAGAAAACGCAACATTCTAGTTACAAACACTGATAAACAAAATCATGCCAATAAATGAGGTTACTAGCTTACTAGTAAAATAAGGATTATTATAAAGATATAATTCAGCACCCCCAATATTTCAAATAATCACAAACATCCATTTATGCAATACAATAATTCTACACAATAGTTAAATTAAATTAAATAAATAATAATAAAAATATTAATTTGTTAAATTCCATAGCAGACTTATTCTTCTCGAAAAGCCGTTATCATCAAATAATTGCTGTAGTTTTTCCCACAATTATTTCGCAGTTGTTACATTTTTTACATGCATGTACAATGACTGATCACTATCAATTGTCATTATCAATTTTGATCTCGTTTTCTGATCATCATAAAAGTTAGGCTATTATAAAAGTCTATGTTAGACGACTGTTTTTCTGTAGTTGTCTACTCATTTAAGTACACTAGCATTATTATTTTTATAGTTTTCGAGTTTGCAGTCCCTATTAGTTGCAGTTTCGCGTTGTCACCATATTATTACATTGTAGTTGAAACTTGACAGGCATGCCGAGTTTCAACTCAATCGGCTTATTTATTGAGGAGTTCTGTTGAACAGCTCCTGACTCCATCATCAGATCAGCTCGTTGTCACCATATTATTACATTGTAGTAGAAACTTGACAGGCATGCCGAGTTTCAACTCAATCGGCTTATTTATTGAGGAGTTCTGTTGAAAAGCTCCTTACTCCATCATCAGATCAGCTCGTTGTTACCATATTATTACATTGTAGTTGAAATTTGACAGACATGCCGAGTTTCAACTCAATCGGCTTATTTATTGAGGAGTTCTGTTGATCAGCTCCTGACTTCATCATCAGATTAGCTCGTTGTTACCATATTATTACATTGTAGTTGAAACTTGATAGACATGCCAAGTTTCAACTCAATCGGCTTATTTATTGAGGAGTTCTGTTGAATAGCTCCTGACTCCATCATCAGATCATGTCGCTGTCACCATATTATTACATTGTAGTCCGAACTTTACAGACACTAACCACAATAACCGTTCAAAACGTTTCTAAAATAAAATCATTTTTGCAAGAAATGTGAATTCTAAAGTATTATTTTTCTCAAAACTGCCGGGTTGGATTTTGATGCCCCCTTGCACAAGGATGTAGTTGAGGTATCCCCACAGAAATACCATAGCAGTATGGCTATTGGTTCATAGACCACTTAAAAACAGTCTCCTTTTAACATGAGTTTTTAACCTATTATTTTTACGAATAATTAATTCAATTGAGAGTCAAAAATTAATTCTACTATTAATACTACATAGGTCATGTTAATTTGTGATTATATGTACCAGGCCTGGGAAATACACGGTCTTTAAGTCTCTGCATTGTGGAGCGGGGTTTGTTTGTAAAAAGCTCGAACGAACGAAGTCACAGGCAATCCACGAGTCTTGTTATAAGTGGCTCATCGCAGCCCAGCGAGCAACCCTACCGACTACTTTTACTTTTTCTTGTGAAGCATTTTCTCACCGCGGGCTTTTTAATTGCATTAAAAAACTTATTTCTCTTTGTATTCCGTGATGGCGGTGTTGTATGTAAATTATTAAATATAAAAAAATAAGCTTCGAGTCGGGAGCAGCCTTCATTATCACCGCACAGAGCTCGTTTGCTATTCCGTTTGACCCACGAGCTTTTAGCAATTTACATAAAACAGCTAAAATAACACTACAGTTTAATTTTCACGGTAATTAATAGTTTGCGCTCTAATTAAAGTTAACCACGTGACCGGTGCCCAATTTGTTCCTGTGAATAGAATAATTAATAGGTAAGCAATATTTAATTGTCGCTCGTGATAATCTGTCAACATGGCGTTTCGAAAATTACTTATAAAATATTTTAAAAAATGCCGATATTTTTACAAGTTTTGAGAATAAATTACACGGGATTGCTATGGTGAAACTTTGTTTTCACGTTACGAGAATTAAAGCGATCTTAAAAGCTTTACGGAAGCACGAGAAGCCATTTATACGAGTAAAACTGACTGAACATGATCATTTAACCCGCGCCGTTCCCCTTCCAGTTGTTAAAAGGAAAGCATTTTTCAGCGAGGTCGGGCCGCGACCCGCTGCAATTTGTGTTACTTCACATCGCTTCGGCGTCCCTCGAACACAATCGCGGAATTCCGCACTTAAAACGCGAAAACGCTATTTATTCCTATCCATACAGGCGAGACAGCGTGGACGTATCGCCTCCCAATTTAAACTCCCGCTCGACAAATTGTTTTCGCTCAAAATTGCAAACTTCGCAATCCATTCTGATTGATGCACGGACTTCAATGCGGATATTATGAGCCTCACCCCCGATACTTAAATACTTTTGCTGAAAAAGTTGGGCCAAGCGAGGTTTGCGAACAAAGAGGGAAGTTTGTCGAACAAACTAAAACTGCTGACGCAATACGAGTTTTTCGGCGTCTCGTACGTATCTATATAATTTGAGAGAAATAACAGCCGAACGAAAGTTCCTGAAAGTTATAGCGCTGGTATAATATGAACTGGGAATTAGAGTCAACATTAGTTACGATTGTTCTTTCCTGAGATTTGTAGGGGGCAAATAATCCTATCATATCTAATAGTTATTAATTCAGAAGTGTGTGTGAAAGTTTTGTTTGTATGGCTGGATTATGTAAATCGTCTGAACCTTTGCCTGGTTCGTTATCGACGCTCACACATGCGTAAAAGTTTTTGTTTAAACCTTTGTTTATCTGTAGCCGGAAACTGTTTTTGTAAGATACCAAACTTGTTTATATTTCATTATGTATCGTCAATTTCCGTGCCAACCCATCTTTACCCATCGTAGTCATTTGTCACGCAAACAGGAACAGTCACTGGCCGAAGATTCTTCACATCCTCTCTTTCAAACCCTATTACTCACGAGGCAGCGTTTTTTTGTGTGAGCTTCACATTTTTCAGCGGAACGAATGGAACGCAATTTGTATAACTCACAGTGTTTGTCATGCTGTGTATTTACTGATCTTATGCTGTCACTTGTAAGTTTTAGGAAAAAACAAATATCGGTGTGTGTCGCGCTGAATTCAGTATCCCTGTAACTGTGCGCTCATTTTGAATTAGATTAGAATAGAAATGCTGACATAAAGAGCCAATGCTGTCGATTCGCGTTCCGTAGCGGGTGTAGCGACAGTCGACAAATTGTACCGAATGCAATTTATTGCTCGGATAAAGTCGGCTCAGAAACCTTTTCGAGACGACCTCGACAGTGACGTACTCGATCCTCGATCACGCTTTTCATTGGATTTTAGCTTATCGATTGGTTTTGCCTAAATTTCCTTGAGACGAATTGTTTGATAACGATTTTGAGCGACTGTCATGAAAGATTTTGCAGCTGCGACCCAATTAGTGAAAGTGGACTTGCATTATGAAATATTCTTACTCATCGTCAGAAAGTACCTTTGCTTTATGAGCGAGTTCTCTTGTGCTATGGAGATGAGATGTCCCTTCCACTTACTAGAATAAAAAATGCTTTGTTTTAGAAGAGTTATTGATCCGAAGTATGTCAGGTTGCCCGAGTGTGTCGTCATTTCTCTCAAATATTGTTCAAACGGGTACATTATTTGGGTACTTCGGAGAGTTACTGTTATTATCGAGGTAATATTGATAGGACAATGAACGTGACTTTGTTAATTAAGGGTTATAGAATAGAGGCAATGGTCGCACGGGTGTATCTAAGCGTCTGAATACGTTTATTTCGCGTGGGAGAAGATTAATTTAATTTATGGTGTGGTGTAAGCTGGTTGTTGGTAGTGTTGTCAATAACCTGATGGGGATGCTGAAAGATTGTCTTTGTTTTCTAAAGTAAAAATTTGCTAGTTTAACTATTGTTTTCGTTTTCTAAAGAGATAGTCCCTTCTGTTAGTTATGTTAGTATGTCAGCTTTATAGCATTCCCTCTGCAGAACTTTTACCGCCACTGAGAAGTTGTGAGGTCATAGGTTCGATGGCCGCAGCATCACGATGATTTGCATGTTCCGAGTGATTTCATGCTCTCCTTGTATCTTTTGTTCGCTCGTTTTATTCTCAGAAACCGAAGTCGTGTTAAATTCGTTGCGTGACCACAATGACTGAGAGAGATCCTTCTAAAACGCTGCATTTTGTAAGCGGTTCAGAGTTCAAATTAGATTGAAAGCTTTTGTCGAAGGGTTAACATAAAATGATTGGTTTTCTCTATAAATAAATCGAACTCTACGAACTGTCGGAAAAAATAAACGGGTGCATACGTGCAGGAACGTCCGGCGGAGTGGAACGCCCTGAGATCGTGTTCGCGGTTGTCGACGCCTGATTAAATCTGTCGGGTGCAACAACATGCGGTCGGTCAGGGACGAGCAGTACGAGCACACATCTCATACCCCGTTACTCCGGTCAGACCTCGGCGATTAGTTTAATCATGGCCAAACTATCCCGAGCGGGGCGATTCGCGTGATCGTTACCCGAGGTCGACGGGCGGCGGTCACGATCGGGTCGACGAATCTCTTATTACCAGTCTCGAATGAACTTACTTTAAAAACGTTTCCACGGAACCGGTGTGGTGGCGGCGGGCAATAAAACGTCGGTCCCGCGGCGAGCGCGAACTATCTCTGCGCGCGCCTGCATAAAACTTGCTAATTAACATACTCGCACTCGCCGCGCTCCACATTCGAATGATTAAAGACCACCCTGAGGGTATGCGCCTGAAAAATGATCCAAATAAATTGTGTTTCGTTACAGACTCTGTTTATTCTATTGTCGTATTGAATAGATGCTTATCGCTGTTATTTTTGGAGGGTGGCGCGGGCGATGAGTGAAACGCAAATAACGCGGAATTTTGTTATATAATTTGCTGCCGGCGAAGATTCGCGATAAGGAAAAGGATGTTGGTGAAAAATCTAATAATAAAAACGAAGTATGCGAAGCGAAAGGGATTGGAAATATAACTTAATGTGCAGGGCAGAGGTGGGAATTATTGCGTACGCGGAAGTGGCTTTTGGACAGGGCTTTGTCGTTATAAATAGTCCTGCTTTATGTTCTGTCGCTCCATTGAAAAAGTTTCATTACATCTACTTGGATAAGCAAAAGCAAAAGGAGCTTTGTAATCTTTATTGTGGAACCACGATCTTTATTGGCAGTTCTGTTAGCAATGAAAGATAACAAAATTGCGATGGAGTATTTACGTAACCAGCTGCCCTTTTTACACCGTTATTTACAACGGAGGAAATAAAAAATAAATCACACGGAAAAGTAATCGAATCCGCATGTAAACTCGATTTCGCTGAATGTGAATATAGGTACATTCGTGAAATTAAATTGTTATAAAACTAACGAACGCGAGCTTTTTGTACGAGGCTATAAATAAAATGAAATGTCCCGTTACTGTGACACATAGCATACTTATTGTAGGAACCTAAGTATTATCCAGTAGTGCGTGTCACTAAACCTTCTTTACTACGAAGCGGATTTTCCTAGAAAGCTTTTCGAGTGCGCTCTAAATTATACGTATAATTTGAATTAATTTTATGGCAATAATTAGGGTTAATTTTCGTTTTTGTCGCGTCGTCATTTCATTTGCGGTCTAATTGGAATAATAAAATAAATCTTTGGATGAAAGCCAAAATGTTTTTGAATTTTGCAATTTTTTGCCGTTTGGATATTAATTATAAACTATTTTTGAATATCTTTAAAAATATTCAAGACACCAATGACAATGAATGATTGTGTGTATTTTTCAAAAAGGAACTAAGTTCATAGTTGATGCTTTATCTTAAGTTAAGTCTTGGAGCTTACGAAGACAAATCCCGTATTAAGTGAGTTCCATTTGTTAGAGTCAGGATAGAGCTATACATATTTACAGAGAGACTAGCAAATATTGTATTTACCTTGCTCGGGCTTTGTGCAAATATCTAGGTACTGGTAATAAACATGGTTAATATTAGTTTTTACTTTACTTATAAAACCTAAAAGCGGAGATTTTATGCAAATACAGTTTGTTACTTAGTTATCGTACTAATGATCTAATTAACGTTTTATACGAAACAGCGACAATAGGTTTGGGGACAGGCAGGAATTTTGATTCCTGTTTGGAATATGAACGAGGGGACATCGTGGGGACAGGACGAGGGGACAAACAGGAATAATCTGGCTTGCAATCTGTCTACCTATAATATGTAGATAGAAAGAAAGAAAGAAAGAAATAATTTATTTGACACACAGTATACAGAGAACACAAAATGTATTAATAATATTAATTAGGTAGGTACATGTAGAAATTTACAATATTTCGAATAAAAATACTTTGTAAAATCATTTCACAGAAAAACCTATAGATGTAGGTGCACAGCAAAAATTGCTAAATTTAAAATTAATTAGTATAGAAATCAATAGAAACAACTGATAGTAGTTGGATATGTTTACTGTTACATTAGTTTAAACTTTGGTGATTGTATACATACATAGTTTTGCAGGCGACTGTACATAAGTATTACTTTGACGATGGTAAAGGTTAATAAATTTTCCTGCTTGAAAAGTTCAATATTGTAATTAATCAATCTTATAGGTACTTTGGCGAATAAATAAAGTTGGTACAATTCAATTCAAGTTTCAACAGCGTTTCAACTTAGTAACTTTCTGCCTATCGTCATTATTTTAGGACTAGACTAGGACTGTTCCTAAAAGTTATAATGAGATCTTCAACTGGGTTTTCGCAGTTATTACAAAAAGATAAATTACTTTTGTGAAAATAGGCTATTCAATTAAAGAAAGAAAAATATTATATTTGTACGTTGATTTTGTGTGTTTTTGTTTAAAAATGGTTTGTTCGAAAATTTTCTCTTATTTTTCCACAATTTCTTTTTCGTTTTTCGTTTACTGTTGGTCGTTCACAAAAACGTAATGGACCTTATTTATTTATACAAAAGTATATTTGGAGTTACTATGCACTATAGCAATCCATAACATAAAGCATAGGAATATGAGAACGGAGAAATCCTCTGATGCTCTAAATAAACAGGAAGACATCCGAAAAGGCATCCGATTCGATGATTTTCTTCGGAAGGTTGACGATTTTTCAGTGTTGAAACGTAACTTTCTGAATTCGGAATACATTCCGAGGTTTCAATCACACTGAAGAATATCTTAATTAAAAATTTAAAATAATATAATTCAAAAGATGCGATTCGCGCCTTGTACCTTCCCTTCAAGTACCTAGAGGTAGCCCACTGGGCCGAAAATACAAAAACATTTATTTTGTTTACATTTACATTGCTTCCATAACATTATTTAACGTAGTTTGTTTTTACAAGGTAGGTTAATAGTAGGTACTTAATTAAATTATGTAGGTACGGTCACTAGCCCCCACACTAGGATACCCTCTGTCGTGGGTGGCTAGACTTCCGAGAGAGAGATAATCAAAAGTTGTCATAAATAAAAAGGTAAGTCAAAGTTGAAGTTTATATTTATTTATTATTCGTCTGTACAATACTTCGGAACTTGTATTTCAAGCAGTTTCAAGTTCTTCTTTGTTGATTTACTAAATTCGTCTCAGATAAAGTTTTTGAAATGATTGTTTATTAAAATCGGGTAGACTAGTCTGCAAATATTATTCTACGTATTTATTGACAAAGCAGTCTCCTGAGGCGATAAAATAAGATACATTTGAGAATGATTCAGTGTCCAATCAAATAATAGCCTGGCGAGAGTAGGGTATTTGCGATGAGGTCTCAGATTATTCTGTTGATATTGAAAGGTTCGACGCGGTCTATCAACCGTTTTAATCTGTGTTTTCTACGAATAAAAATATCAGACCAAATAAAAAGTGGATCCAATGGACTGTGTGAAAAATAACGAAACAAAGTATAAGTAAAATAGAGATGTTGGAATGACGGCAAGTAGGGCAGTGTCAAAGAGGACTATCTTTCTGCCGTCGCGACATGTAGAGATTAAAAATACTTTGTTCGTCTGTTAAATAAACACTACAATCCAATTACAACTGAAAACCTATGTACAAATTCAGTGTCACAAAGTAATTTCAAGAACTAGGTATCTATTTTCGGTTGTTTTGGTAATAGCTTTCATTCTCATACATTTTCAATTTTCCTCCATATAAATATAAACTTAGAAAAATGTTTTATCATCCAAAAAAAAAAATAAGTTTATGCATAGCTTTCCAATTTATGAAATTGCTTCGAAGTAAGTTAAGTACATATTTATGAAGGCTGTGAAAATTCCCGTGAAAATTCCCGTCAGAAGAATATTTAGAGTGAATAAACTTTGAATACCTCCCTTACCTCTTATATGAATCATCTTCCATACTTAATATTCGGCTTGTGAGTTTGTGTGTTTACTCATTCCTGCGTTTACTTAAAAAAGTTAGGCTACATTAAGATATTGTAATTAGTCCGGCTCTTAAATCAGTATGAAGATGTATGCATGTGCGCGCACTACACCGATTCGGTATCGTACCGTACGATACCGCGCACAAAATCGTATGATTCGTACTATAAGTTTTTTGCACTATAGCAGCCAACCGACAAACTATCGGCCGAGGAAAAGTTTGCAATGAACCCGGTCCCTAAGAATCCGAAATTCAGTGTCTACGAAAAAGCGTAGCAAGTGCTACGGTTTCTTTTACATTGGTATTTATAAATAAACATAAAGAATCACAGTATTGATTATTTTTTAAATAGCAAGGTATACAAGACCTTCAGGAAACCTCTGAAAATATGAAAGGTGAGCGAAGTCCATGTCCAAAAATTTCTTTCGAATATATCTCATTTTAAAATGCGCGAAATGTGTCACTTTTGTAAAGTTGCTGTTCCTCTCTTTCAAGCCAAAAACACTAATTCACCGTCCTACTTGGATTTTAAGGGTCTGGGCTCACTGCGCAGTATCATAAGCGGGCCGAGCCATGACCGAGCCCGTCACGAAAATAGCACCTTACACACTAAGACCGTATCATACTAGGACCGTCGCATAACCGTTTTGCGAAGCGTAATCTGCCCACCCGAGCCTATAACACAGTAATAGACATTTTGTTGGTTTTATGCTAAATACACAATTATTCTGAAAGCCCATTTTAAAACTTATCACTCAATTTTTTTGTAAATATAGAGCGTTTACAAGCTAAACCACACTAAAATACATATTTCACACAGTTCGTTGTGAAATAAAAAATAAATTGATTAAAAAAATCCATAGTCGTTATAGGATTTGAAGCCGAACCCGGACACACGCAGGAGCATTTCAACCGGGTGTTGCAACCGCTATTCCATCTGGTCGCACAGCAGAGTGCGTGAAATTACTGTTAAATTATTAATTATTAATTATTTCACATTTAAACTGTAGTATTCTTACAATAATACCACATTTTAGTTAGTAAAATGACAGAAAAAATGATCGAAAACGCAGTAGTAAGAAAATTTAGTGCGTTAATAATAATGTGTTTTGAACGGATTTCACAAGAAAACTAATTGCAATAATAGGGGATATATCACTCTACTAGGTAGTACTATAAAATGGCTATAACTGTTATGTTTTGAAGAAAAAATAAAGTAAAAACGTTAAGAAATATAGTTTACTAGCAGTGCCATCGTAGCGTTGCCCCCATAGTGATGGTATATGGTGATCATGATGATGATGATGATAAAAAGTAGCCTATATCCTTCCTCACAGAGTTTAGCTATCAAATGCAGAAATAAATTTTCAAATCCGACTGGTAGCTCCTGAGATTAGCGTGTTCAATGTTCAAACAAATTAACAAACAAACTTTTACGCTTTATTATTGGTTGGTACCTATAGATTATGTGTACTTTCACTCCACATTCAAGGTTTTATTAATATGTAACCTCTTCTGAATATTTTTATTGATTGTAGCTTCATCATTTTTCTCGAAATCGTGTTTTTGCTGTTACTACAT
Source organism: Camptogramma bilineatum (assembly GCA_958496255.1). Taxonomy (NCBI): domain Eukaryota; kingdom Metazoa; phylum Arthropoda; class Insecta; order Lepidoptera; family Geometridae; genus Camptogramma; species Camptogramma bilineatum. The sequence goes on from OY292458.1 coordinate 12,713,544, forward strand.
TTTGATTTCGAGAGGGCAGTATTGTACCCGATGGGATTTTGACGTTTGATAATGTCACATAACGTGCGGAACGCATTAAGTTATGCTAGATGGGGGGGTTTTCCAATTCGAATAGATGGAATGAAAATTAAATTTTCTTACGCTCTCAATAAGTTTTTCGTTATCCATTTCAAAATTAGTTTCATTCAAACGAAACCCATAGCATAGAATAGCACATTATGTCATAAAGACTGCCAGTGTGCATGCTACTAGTAAGTTCAGAACATAGAGGTTTCAACCAAAGAAATAAGCGGCACGCGCTAAGAGAAAAAAAAAATGCTTTGTTTTTTTTTGCTAAGAATTTTGAATTATGATTAGGTAAGTACCTACCTAATAAAAATAGGAAAAGGTAACTAGGTGCATATAGGCCGTTTAGGAGCGGCTCCCATCGAAAGGCCGCCTAAGCCTTTCAACGGCCGAAAAGCGGCCCCTAGGGGCCGACCTGGCTACGCTACTAATATGTGTATTGACAGATGGGCGGGGATTAAAAATATAAAGGGGTGTCTGCACTACTAAAAAAAAATGTACGAGAACGAGTTGGGAAACTCAAAAACAAAATATTTCAGTTCATCAACTAATACTACTTTTTAGGGTTCCGTTGTCCTGACAAGAAACCCTAATAGTTTCGTTATGCCCGTCCGTCTGTATTTTTTAAGTATTATGTATAAGTATCATAACATAAGTCATCAATATCATAAGTTTTCTTACAATATATCAGTTAAAATTTATCTCAGAGTTTTAAAGATATTAGACTATGAACTATCCTTTATCCAGGGTGTGCGGACTGCGGACCGTACAATGTAAGTATTCATAGTAGATGTTCATTTCCAAAAGTACCTATCTAAATTATCGCATTGGATGTTTATCTGCAATGATAATTTAAATCTGTAGTAAATAAATAACTGAATAACTGAACAATACAATAACTTTTTTATGCTCAAAAACTTATTTTTAAATACGTCTCGACAACACTCTTTTCTACTCGTTTTTTTTTTTAAATAAAGGAATGTTTCCTTTAAGTAAAATACTGTATCTTACGGATTTAAAGTAGTTTCCCTCCGGGGCCCATTCATTTTTTCCACCCTGTATATGGAATTTAAATTTTTCTACTCGTACATCAACTCGTACAAGGTTGTCAATTTTCAATTTTAGAGATGCAATGTGAACTCAGCCTATATTTTTAAAATTGTTATTTGTCAGCGGACGTCAGTCGAGTGTCAACTCGACCTGACATGCATGCGACCGTCTCAGTAGGGTTGCCACTTTTTTTTCGAATAAAGGAGTTTGTAGGAACTTACAAATAAATAGTAGATTTTACTTAATAAAAAATGTGATTGAAAAATAAAAGTTTCCTTGCTTCTGTCTGACTACCCCTACAAGTTTAAGTTTACATTCACATAATTAATATGACAGCTTACCATGGTTTTGTTGAGTCTGCTTTAAGGGCGTTCCCTGAGCCAAATACTGTATTTCCCTGTATAAACCCTCGATAAATAAAGTGGAAAGTAACTGAAAAGCCAACATGCATCTCTAACATTTTATCTTGTAATATATGTACCGTTTAATTTTAGTTTTAATTTTTATTTAACATCATATTTACTTCATAATAAATCAACGAAAATCACTAAAAATAAGATAAATCTTCATTTGCTTTTGAAGTTGGTGTAGGTAATTTATGTTTTTGGTTTGCTCCATCGGATAGGTCATTCAATTAATGACATAAATTCCGTTCACTTTTTCGATTGGTTGTTATTAGGGATGAGAAAGCTCCAAAAAACTGCATTTTTGTCGTGTTTCGGAGCGAGCAGCGCCGATAAGCGCCGCGACCGGACGCATTCTAAATTTATCTTTAGTCTAACAAAGCTAAGACAAATATTTGAAGTTGCACTCATCGATGTGCTAATTTTAGCTCTAGGCTAGGGTATTATTTTTTGCGGCAACTCTAAGAGCAAAATTTGTAAGTCAGAAGAAAGGGTCAAAGCCATCACACTATCACATCACACTAATAGTTTGAATGTTTGGATGGATGGATTGATGTTTGGGTGGTTAGATGGATGTTTGGATGTGTTTGAACCGATTTGGCTGAAATTTAAAATATAGATAGAAAATAACCGTAAATAGGACATAGGCTACTTTTTATCCCGGAAAATTTTTTGAAACACATCTACTAACAAACAACATAAAATCGCCCAAGTTGCCACTAAGATCTTCGCCTAATATATTTTTTCCCCAAAAATATATTATTTAGGATTCAAATAATATTAGACTTATATTAAATATAATATTAGGTGTTGCAACCCTACGTGTCAGCAAAATAATCATGGCGGCCGGAGATTGACAAGACGGCCATGGCAGGGCAGGACACGCGACGGTGTGGGAACGGTCTGGTGTGGGGCGTCCGGTACATTTCAATACAAAGAATATCATTTTTGCCGGGACGGTGTTGCTACGGTCCTACTATGCGACGGGGTAGAGACGCGATAATGTGTCAGGACCCTAAGTGAAACCGCAAGTTTGTGTTGTATGTATTCCTAAACATACCTAACCGCGACTCGTGTAGTATAGTTTGTAAAAACTCTTCACTCGCACGCGTCAACATAAAATCTTGGATACCTAGGTCCCGCGTGGTGCGGGTAACTTTGCTTTGCAGCCTCATAAAACTTGAAACTACTCGTACCTTGGTATTTCGATACCTGCTTTTTGGGTGAACGAAAAATACAAGTACTGTATTTACTTAAAATGTAAATTGTGTGGACAAGGTTAGGCCACCTTTTACAGTACCTAACCAACAAACTGAGTAAATACTTGAGATTTTTATAAGAAATGATATTCAAGTTAACATTTTGATCATAATAATAAGCTCTACCTATCTTTACTAAGTAAGTATATCAATATAAATCATCATCATCATAAACATCGACAATCGCACTTATGTAATAAAAGAAAATATATTGATTGAACGAAAGGTATCAAGATTGAAAAGAATAAAAATCATTTAATACCTACGCAAAAAGTTCTTTTGAAAAATTCTTGATACCATGATGCTAATTAACTATGTCTGGAATTGCAGTGATATTTTGCTGAATTTACACATACAGCGGAGACAAGCTAACGTTAGCACGAATAGTTTGTCTGCGTACAGAGAAAATATCCTATTTTGTAAAGAGCTTGCGAGGCTTTGCGTTTCCTGACGTCAGGTATCCGGAGAAAATGTTTTTCTCTATTACTTTGTCTATTCTAGTTTCTTTAAAACTTATTTTTGTCCGAAATGCGTCGGAAACAACTTTCAGGGAATCGGCAGTTTTTCGATTTTTCTCGTAAATAACGAGCTTTTTCACTTTGTACGGTTAGAACGAGCTTTACTGAGCTTTGTGTAGTTCAATCGATATCAGCTTTAACTGTCAATTTCCTGTTGTGTTTTGACAGTTAGAATTTGATTGACGAAGATAATTTAATTTACTATTTGGCTGACCCAACTGTTTCTGCTCACAGCGGCTTCAGCCATTACATTATTTACAGTGCGATTCAGACTTCCGAAATGCATCCGATACTTACGATGATTTTCTTCTATTCGGAAATTTGACGTTTTTTCAGCAAACGTCACTTTCCGAATTCGGAATACATTCCGAGAAGGTTTGAATCTCACTGCTGGTGTATAAATTGACTATTAGTAGTGTGTTAGTAGTATAGCATGTAAGCTGTTGTTAAGTAGAAATCCAAAAAAATTAAATTAGTCAAATTAATAATAATTTACGCTCAGTATTGTCTTTCAGCGCGGTAATGCTGCTAATGTCTTGGAGTGTATAATTCTTCTGTGGTCTTGGGCACGCTTCCGGCAGGCGACTGGCAGTGGCTTGGATCACTTTAGCTATCTATAAATTGTTTACAACGATCCTTAGATGGCTCTACAGGTTTTAATTGTATTTTGTGAAGTTATGTAAATATGTAGTATGCAGTTAAATTAAACTAAATTTTTATAAGGTCTTGGTATAGAAATTTGAGACGAGTTCTTGAGTTTTTTGGGCACATATATTATCTCAAAAGCTTCACTTCCTCGACGTGTGGGTACAGTCAGTGACCCCGGTTCCGAACGTGCAGGCGACACAATGCCCAGTCATCCAGTTCGTTCACTTCACTCCCACACGGGAATTAGCATTAGTTGCTAAAGCCTGACGAGCCTTATAGAAAAAGTTTTTGGGTTCTGTAGCCAAAGGGTGCCAACTACTTTCAAAATAAGGTTTTTAGGACTATGGGCCTTACTTCTACAAAAACCTCTCAGATTTAAATACTGACTCCCTTACTTTTGAAAGATGTTTAAAGTTGAACACTGATTAAACAACGTCCTGTCTCTGTCACTATCCACAAATAAAGACAGGACGTTGTATAGCCAGTGTTTAACTTTAAACATCTTTCATAAGTAAGGCCCAGGTTAAACAACTTCCTGTCCCTATTTGTCACTATCTAACAAATAGAGATAGCACGTTGCATAACCAGTGTTCAAAGATAAGAGGCTTTTGTAAGTCAGCCCCTTTGTATCCAAAGGGACATTATTACTAAGCTTCGTCGTCCATCTATCATAGAGTTGTATTTTGAGCCGTTAGTTGTAGACACGTAATTTTTTTACAGGGTTTATAAAAAGAAAATATATAAACAAGAGGTCCCCAAGAAACGTGTTTTTTTCAGCGTTTTCTGTTCAATTAAAAAAATTACACTAAGTATTAACAATTTTAGTGCCCGCGAACCCTTTTCTTTACCTGAGCAATGAGCATGCTATGCTGAGACTGGTGCTGAACGCGTTAAATTGTACAGTGGTACGGAACCCTTTGTAAGTGAGTCCCACTCGCACTAGTCCGGTTTTTATTTTTGACTCATCACATTCTTCATATAAGCTTACCAGTTAGAATGATTCGAAAATCTCACCAATTTGGGCACATAGGTAGTCTTCGTGAGATGGGTTTGTGTGATTTCTCTTCATCCCTATAGGAAAGAGATATTAATGTATAGGTATACCAAAAATGAAGTGGAAGAGTTAGTTTGTTTGAACGCGCTAATTTCAGGAACTAGCTGTCGGATATGAAAAAATCTTTCTACATTTGAGGAAGGTATGAATATTTTTCATCATCATCACCATATTAATATACTATCACTACGCGGGTAACGCCGCGAGGGCGCAGTTACAGCTAGTCACATCACACTATCACACTAATATTATAATTGCGAGTTTGGATGTTTGGATGGATGGATGTTTGGATGTATGTTTGTTTCTCTATAACTCGACAACCACTGAACCGATTTAACTGAAATTTGAAATATAGATAGATAATGACCGGGAATAGGACATAGGTTACTTTTTATCCGGGTACCATGCGAACGAAGCCACGGGCGGAAGTTAGTAATGTATAAGTAGTTTCACATGAGACCAGCATACACAATACACATGTGCGTGTTTCGTTCCCCGTCCAGCCGGAAGGCAGGTTGAACGCTCTCATTGGCCATTGTTTAGTGGTCACGCACCACTGATAGATCGCTGACATGACAACTTGATTGACGCGGAGCCAGCAAAAGTTATTGCGAAGAAAGTGAGTTTCGCAGATAAATTAGTAGCTATCGTGACTTCTTACCTTCGTAATTACGGGTTAGGCAAGTCAATTTCTTTGAGGTTCTTTAATTAGAGGCTATTACGTTTCATGTCAAATTGTACGTTTAGGTTTTTTCTTTTCTGATTGCTTTATGTAGGTACTTAAGGGTTACTTTGCTTTCTTTATTTTTCTGATTAGCCTCCAGGGACCGTATTTATGAATATATCGGATACATGATTAATAGCTTAGTTTCCAATTATGTCTTTCCATAAAATATTAGTCAGCGCCTTTTATTGACGATCGATCTGATTACTGAATAATTTTTAATTAAAATTATCAAAACATTATTGTATTGTGTATAAATACTACTAGCTGTGACCTACAGTTTTACTCGACCCGACAGAAACTGATAATTTTCTAGAATAGATCCGCCAATAGCGGTCACGAATAGATCACTGATCCGAAAAACTTTCACTGATACAAATTATGGAAGTATTAGAATCGGATCAGTGGTTTCAGAGATAAAATATTTCTACATTTCAAGTCTAGATGAGTCAGTATCTTACACAAGCGGACTCGTAGTAATCTGGTTGCGTGGAGTCGAGTCATGCATCTCGTGGTCCCATCAATCACTGAGACGAGAGAAACAATACTGTTACGTCACTATGATGGTAACACGCGGTACCGATACTATCTTCTATACCTTGTCGATTCTTGTTAAAACAAAAGGCTGAAGCGCATTTCAGACTACGCTATAATATGATTATAGCATATAGTTCATAGCACAACAATATCCCGCACCATACAATTATTATGGACACGTTCACACTTCACTGTACGATATAATATATTGTTGGCTTACTATAAAAATGTATATTATAGCGTAGTCTGAAATGCGCTTGACTAGGGTTAGAATTTACAGCCATCTACACTTCTATACGAATATTAAAGAGGAAAGATTTTTTGTTTTATTGTTTGTTTGTAACGAATAGGCTCCGAAACTACCATACCGATTTCAAAAATTCTTTCACCACAATTTAGAATGTACTTTCAGGATGAACATAGGCTATTATGTAGGTACCTAGTGGGCAACACCGCGGGTGGAGGCTAGTGTGCTAATAAAGTTATGGGCGTAAAGACCTACCTACCAGTTATTCCGTTTGATTTTTGAATGTAAGTAACACAGGGAAGAAGTAAAAGTAAGTACGTGAATTCATATAGGTACAAACGCGTAGGTGGCGTAGAAAATGTAAAGTAACTCATTGTGAGGGTTTTCTATAGAATTATTAAATATTTTGTCTTAGGTTCATTCATAATTATCAATTATTTTATGTGACTTGATTTTACCCCACAGTTTGCTCACTAGTCATTAGAACAGACTTTCTAAAAAAGATACTATTATTTCAGTTTTATTCTTAGAGCTGAAAACAGATGCTATTTTAAATTGTCAAAAACTAAATACTTAAAAGCAAATAATCAAAGTGCAAACAAAAGTAATAAAAGGTCAAATACATTTTTTTGATTAAAACATGCACTACGCACTGCTGTACTGAGACAAAACAAACTATATCTACGAGTCTGTTAGTTAGTATAATGTGGGTGCAATGATTAATCGCCTACTACCCGCTCTCGTTGATTTATGGAAACTGTTCACGAATGAGCTAAATAAGTTCCGATGCGTGCGGGTTTTTCTTTTACCGAACGAAGCGTTTTAAATTCTGTTTTTGTTATGGTACGGCTAACATGCAAAACCATTGCAGAATACATAAAATTGCTTAGAATTTCTTGATCTAATCTAATCTGAAGAAAGATGTTGTCTATGAGAAGTGATCTTTAGGACTAGGTAGGTACTGATATAAATCTAAAATCTATTTCACCAATAGAGAGCTAATACTTAAATTAGAAATTAGTGGTAGCTCAACTTCCGTAGCTGTGGAAATTTCAATGCAATCGAAACCACAGGCCGTCTCTAGTCGTACAAAAAGTAATTTGGATTATATTTTCGTTTACGGCACTTTACTGAACAAATCTTGAAAGTAATTCAAGTTGTTTTCCTGTTCTGCCGGCAAAATCGTAAGGTCCCTAAAAGTGCGTAAAGACGTGCTAATTTCCCGGGCTCGCTTTCCGATTTTTATGGATCCATTTTGAACTTTTTATGAACGCGAGGCGAACGTAAAACTAACTGATTCCTTTAATAAAAAGGTGTGGTTAATTTTGGCCCGCACCCTATACGGATTACGCAAAGTGATTTGAGACAACGCGCACGTTTGAAGAAATAGGTCATGTGGGTCGCGCACGACGTGCTAATGCCATTCATCACGATGTGGTGACGGACCCCTGTATGATTCTGTTAGATGTGAAACTCCTCAGACTATCTACTAAAATGGTCAAAATATTATTCGACTTCGCTTGTTATTGTTACGTGGATTAGTTTAATGATAACAGTCTCAGAAGCATCAGGATCGTTAGGACCAGTTTACTGTTTGGTATAGTCTGACCGTTACATCCAGTTACCAATTTCGTCAACTTTAGTCTATTGCTCCTTTTGCCTATTTCCTTTTCAGTCCAATTACTCTAATGTCTATTAACCTGTCTAACGGACCAAATATATCAGAGTTATCAAATATGATTTCAAAAATTGAAACAATAATTGATTCGTGCTTTGGGACCCTTAGTATATCCAGTCGCATTGTAATCCGAGTCTCGAATCTATAACATTCATATTTTATAACTTAAATGACGTTTCAGAGGTAGCTTGGAACTGGTGACGTCACCAGCCGCCATGTCAATAGGGCAATTTAGTGGGCCATAAATTCCGGCGGCTTTATCGGCTGCCCGACGAATGTAGGGCAAACAAGGCATCTTTGCCTGCAAAAAAGACTTTTCCACACGTGTGATACTGGCAGACTGCTGACCTGATACTGGCCTGATTTTGTATGACTTGGCGTCAACATTTTACGTAGGTATATACTTGTTTGTTTTTGCGTCATAAGAATATAGGAACAAAATCACGCCTCTCTGCCGAAGCCTTTAAGTTTTTTTGAAAATGTCCAAGGACTTACTCATTTATAGACATTATTGTCAATGTTTTTCTGCTGATTCAGTAATGATACATGTAGATTCGTTAATTATTATTACGTTTTCGTACAGTAAAGAAGCAGTAAAGTAAGTTATTAATGGAAATGCAACGCGCAGTGTTCTCGAACGAAAATGAGTGAAATCGGTAGAGTTGCCCGCAAAAATCGGTATATTTGGATGATTTGGATCCAAAATCGGTAGATGAAAAAAAAATGTGTATTTTCTTCGATAAAACAGATTGTGCTTGTGAAAAATTACGTTTCTAAAGCGTCTTTCCCTGATCTAATGTTAGTATCCTTAGTACAACTCTTACAATAGGCATAATTAGTACCTAGTACCTACTTTACCTACGGCTTGCAATGAAAATTTATTGCAGCCAGCTTGAATTTTTTTACCCAATCTTTTCTCAATTTTTACTCGGAGAAACTTTTTATTCGAAGTTATTAAAATCAATGAAAAAATTGAAACTTGTTTTTTATAGACATTGTTCAGAAATCCTATAAAACATCGAGTTGTACAGGTACTTACCCTTTTGTCTTACAATTCGATGTTTTGATGATGTCTACATCCGAAACATATCGATAAACATAATAATGAATGACTTTTGAGGGTTTCCCCGAGGGTTGCTAACTTAAAACTATACAAAAATCTGTAAATTCTGTAAAAAATAGGATACTTTTCAAGTATTCCTGGAAATCATGAGAAAATCATCACGTTTCGGTATTTCGGTAGAACGGACCCAATATCGGTAGAAATACCGAAAAATCGGTAGGTTCGAGACCACTGGCAACGCGTGTCTGTTACGTCCTCAAAAGAAAAGAACACGAATACTCATCCTAGTCTATTTACCCTAAGTACCCCCTGTTTGACAACTAGGTACTAACCATAAAGTATAATTAAAGTGAGTATATTTTCAGTGCTACAGGTTAATGACCTCTCAGCGTCAGACGAGAGAGATACTAAGCAGACTCGTTGTAAAACACCTGACTACACTTTTTTAGAATGAAGAGGCAATTTAGGAATGTAACTCTTTTCTAATGTTAGTATTTTTTGTTCCAGGTAAATGATAATGAACTTTGCTGCGTACGAAGAAGAGGTATATTGGATCACGCTGACATTTTTTTTATCTAAATCAAATTACGAGTATAACAGGTCAAGAAAGGTTTACGAGTTTGGTTGTAGTCTGTAGAGTGACTCTACAGTCTACAACCAAACTGTGAGCAACAAACAAACAAAGTGTCTACAGTGTAGACACTAGCGGTCACCTATCATTTTTGTGACTGCGAAAAACGTCGCTTAAATCCAACGATCTAGCAAGCACGACTTACCGCAAGATCAAAATTCTACCTGTGATATTAGCTGCCAATAACAACTGACCGCTTACGTGCTTCGGAGGGCGCACTAAAATGTCGATCCTGGCTGCAAAGTCAGTTAGAAAGCTTTTATTTAAAGCCTAAATGGATCACCGAAAAGAAAGCTAGGCCCCATACCGTGTTTGTTGCCTTGATTCTTCACGGTGTTGGTCGCGAAACAACAGGAGTACCTAAGACTCTTAAGACGTTTCAAAGTGGTCATAACGGTCCTACTGAATAAATGATATTTGATTTTGATTTTGAAAAAAACTTCATGACCAAGAGTATAACTAATATGAACTTAGTTTGAATGACATTACAAGTCATCACCCATCTTTTGATCCTTGAATTTTGAAAAACTTAATCCATCTAGATAGAACGACTTATCAACACTACGATTTCAGCCCTTATTCCAATCTGTCCTCCTAGTAGTCCGATCGTCGAACTGTTTGGACAAAAATATTATTATATATATATTTATATATGTATAGTATATATATATATATATATATATACCTATATATATATATTTTTTTTTGTAACCTATTCAGTCATAGTTAAAAAATGTACTACTGATTATATTTCAATATCTAGACGACCGAGCTCTGCTCGGGTGAAAATAGAGAAAACGACTTTTCCCAGAAATTAAAATTTTCCCAGATTTGAGACCTAGCTAGATCGATTTTTCGCCCCCGTAAACCACCAAGCCGTTTTCGAGAACGTGAATACAAATCAATGAATATAAGAATATTGCTCGTTTACGAGCTAATAGCGGGTATAGGATAAAGTTGCATTTGTTTGGAAAAGAAACAGCTTACTACGAAAGAAAAATGGCACAGCAAAATCAGTCCCCGTGATATCTCATGATGGATACCAAGAGCGGGGTCCCTTAATTACGAGGCTCCATCATTTATATCGCGCCGCTTAGTCACTAGTCCCGACATTATAAATATTTATTGTGAAGCTAATTAGTTTTATAATAATGTTGTGAGGTATTTAGATACGGTTCTTAGGGAATTCAAGATTTTATCCGTCCTAATATAAACACAAACGCCTTCTGGTACTGTCACTGTCTATCATCAAGCAATCAGTGAGGGAATAATAACAATATAAAAACTAAAAAAAAAATCGTATTCCTAGAAGTAAGTATATGAAAATTTTTGGTTACTTTTATGTTTTCAAACAGAAAAGCGTCTTATTTTGAGTTAGCTCTATACAAACTAACTAAATGCCCTCATAGAAAATTACCAAATAAATAAGTAGTGGTGCCGCAGATAAAACAAAAATCAACACACATTTGTCTAACAATTTGTGTTACTTTCAGACTAAAGCAATTAAAAAACATGAGATGAATGAAAAACGTGACTAAAGTTATCTTGTAAAAAGGATCGTATATCTACTTAGTGGCGACTAATACAAGACTAATAATGCAGCACGCTTCCAACTATAATCTATCGCTTGCATTTTGCTCAGAATAAATATTTTTCATAGAATGAAAAACCCTCTCTGTACATACAGTGTTCTTTACCCTATACAATAAGAAAAAGAGTTATTTATTTAATAGCAAAGTATTTTTTACTTCGTTTTGTTAAACCATAATAATGAGAAAAATTTTGCTTTTGAGAAGAAAACTGACTCCTTTAATACTCTTTATAAAAAGATTTGCAAGCAATAACGTTATGGTAAAAATGTAAACTATGTATGAAACGATAATAAACTAGATACAGTCGGCTAAAAAAGTAGATTAGCAATATCAAGTTTGTGAAATTGGCGCGGATTCAAGAGTATTTTTAACGTGCCTGCTGATTAAATAATAAACAAAGTATTGTGGTATTGGGCACTAGCTATCAAATCTTACAAAAAGGTAAGATACTCATATTCTTTGTAAAGAAACATAAAGTTCAATAAAACACCCTATTTATGACTTGCAGCGAGCACAAAAGCGATGATCAGAAACTAAACAATTACTTAGTAGCTCTAAACAACCTACATTAATATCCATTCCACCACTGAACAGTATCTCTGTTTTGTGGCCATTGTGCTAGTTATCTTAATAAAGGGTTATAACCATCATAACTTACCTGCAACAAATGAAGCTATGTATAATGATAATGGAGGTTTTGCTACAGGGCGTATAAGATTACTCTCTTAAATGAACAGGCCGAGTGGAATAGTGCCTTGATTTCAATGCGAATTTTCAGAAAATTTGTGACTAATGGATTTTTTGATTCGAGTAATTTACATTTGGTTTGACACAAGGTAAACGATCGGAAAAATAGCGAGAAATTCAGTTAGCATTGAAATAAGTAGATGGATTTGCAACCGGTTTTTAATCTAAACAAATTGCGACAAATTGGGTACGTATCAAATATATGCTTGATTCTACTTCAGTCAGAACCCACATAAATATGTTAGTTTTCTGGAATAGTTTGAGAACACCCGGTATTTGTGTTAGATGGACCTTGTGGAAGATTAAAACTCTAGTAATTTATAGAAGGGTAACCATCCAGTAAACAGGGAACAATATTAATATAGGGGCTTTACCTTTTAAAGTCATTAAACGATATTATAAATTGCTCGGACTTTTTATGACAAACAACTAAAAATAGGGTGTACCAATTTTAATATTATTTTTTAATTAAGTGCCTACAGTCACCGAAAAACATTGCTAGTCATGTAAAAGTATGTGCATTAAAAAGTGAAGACAAACACCCTCGGGAAACCAATTAGTATTTTCATACCACAGGCTTCCTTCCAGTTACAGGCAGTTTATAAAAAAACTAAAAAACCCGACTGCGCTGTTTCAAACTTTTAGATTGTATTTATTTTCGTACTCACTATTTTAATGTTTTTGGTACCACATTCGAGGGCCATAAAAAAAAAATATCAGTCCGCACATTAAAGAGCACAAAATCAGCCATTTTTTTTTTTTTGAGAAGTTGATGCAGGTACTTACCCAGTGACATGCGCACCGTCAAGACGAATCTAATTGGATGTAGGCACTTCTGACTACTATAAATAAGACATCTATAAAATTTTTGAATGTCTGAGCAAATGTCTACCGGTATTGGTGATACAGCCGCGAGCCTTTTTACATACTCATCCAGATTTGTTGCTGACTTATTTTATATGATTTCAAGCTTCGTATTTCTGCCATTATAAACTATAATTAATTTAATACTGAGATGTGAGCACACACAGGTGTGCGGTCTTTAGTAGTGATATGATTAATAATGCGCGTCTGCTTGAATTGAATACCTAATTAGCAGAAGTTAGCTTAGTTTCTCATTCTGTGTACAGTATGCAACAAAAGTAGATTAACTTAGATGAAGCAGTCTTACATTCATCATACTGCAGGTAGAAATTTGCTTACGTGAACACCTGCTTATTTTGCTCAATGCCATTCAGCATTACCGTGTTGTAAGTACCTTTGGGCACTCCTCCAACTGACAGTGAAATGGATCAGATGAGCTATCATAGGAACGTTTATATAAGTATTTTGTACCTACATAATTATCGTTCTAATGCCAGCCATACACGATCAAGTTCCCCGTCAAGTTTGCAGCGGACTTGATGCGGCATCCAGTAAACTTGACGGTGTATGGCTATGGGCGTGCATGATAAGTCTACTTGAAGCGAAAATAGAATTTCGTTCTGCCGACTTGATCTAGTTTGCAGCGTCATGTAAACAAACAAACTGGACGTCGTCGCATCAAGTCCGCTGCAAACTTGACGGTGAACTTGATCGTGTATGGCTGGCATAATATGTTTTGCAGTATCATAGATAGTAATATTCTTCTTCTTCTTTCGTATGAGCAAGTGGCCAACTCTGGTGACGGAGTTTTTAGGCCGCCTAAAGGCCTCCGACTTGGCTTAATTAATATTAATATAGGTAGTAAAATTAATATGTACCTACCTATTAGATACGTTTCTGTTAATATACACAACAGACATTAGTTGCTGACTGTACATGAGCTATGAGCTAGACAAGGAACGCGCACCTGACACCATTATGCAAATTTGCATTCGTCTTCAACAATTTATGTTGATGATGAATGGCAGTAGCAGCAGGCTTTGCAAAAGCTTTATTTTAATAACACATTAAATAGCCAAAAGTATTTAAAAAACGTGTACGGACTTTAAAACTTTTACAAGAATCTTTATGATTTTGCATTTCATCTTTTATGTTAGTGGTTCTCACGTAAAAATGCTAGTAGAAATAAACTAGGAGCATAAAATAAACACGGAGCGTGATATGCCTACAAACCAGCTCGTATTACCACGTATTGATTAACTGCAAACGCGACATTTCACATCGCACTGAAAGGTGTTTTTTCATAAAACATCGCACGCGAACTTAGCGCGTTACCTACATGGTGACGAAAATACAGTAGCACAATGTTTGGTCTTGCTTAAATGCTAGTCTATTTACGATTTGTAAAAAAACATGGTTTTGTAGTGATTCGTCGTACTACAATGTTTTTTTACTTGTTGATATTTCAAGAGCTTTAGGGACTAGACATGAACTTAATAAAACACGAGGATTAATTAAAATATCGTAGATTCACATACATACATTGTTTCAAGTCGTCAGAAGAATCTTCATCTGGGTAAGAGGGAGGAATCTATATTCATTTATTCCAGCCCATATAGCACAGCCAGAATCAGAAGTGACATGATTCAAATAATAAAAACAAATTTTTAATACGTACCTATCTCTTCTCAATTTCCATAATTATTTGCCCCTTTTATTTGGGCAATCTGGAAGATGTAAGTACGTAAATGTGAAATCTATAGGATTAAAAACAAGTTGAAACACTGCATTGTGGAACTGCCCACCAACCTTGTATGTGAATGTCGTGTTTGTAAACGTACAAAGTAGGTTATTTAAATTAAATTTACATAGTAGAGCAAAGGCTTTCGCATTAGCCCTGATTCCGGGGATAGTGGAGTGCTTCATTTTCGTGGTTAAACAACCCGAGAGGAAGGACTGTGACGAGTTTTACTACTAAATTCACAACTGAAATAGATTTAAGCTTTTCACGAACAATGAACACTCTCCATATCCACTCTCCTCTTTTTTACTCGGGGTCAGTGTATAAATTGTACAGAACAATTATGAGAAGGGTTAATTTAAATTGTATAACTAGGATCGGAGCGCTTTGGGAAGCTTGAGATTGATATTCCTGAAAGCAGTTATCGAATACACCAATAATTTTATTTCCTCATATGAGGAAATAAAATTAATTTATATAAATTGCTCGTTAACTATAAAATAATAGTACAAAATATATTATGACCTGGCTCCCTACCATGAGCTTTATATGCGATCCAGTTTAGGTCCTAAACTGAACTGCTTCGCTTGACGTATGCTATAACGCTGACGAAATATCAGAACCTAAACATGACCTAAACTGGGATTGTTAGATAAAGTTTCGTTCACTCAATTCGTACCATGATCGTTTAATACGCGTTGAGTTGGTTCACTTTTGTGGCAAAACTGTTACTTTTAAAACAGGTCATGGTACGAATAGTTTGCTATCCAGATTAGGAACCTAAACTGGATGGCTCCTAAACTGAATTGTTTACTAAGAGGTCATAGTGTACAGGTGCTGATCATAATCACTCCTTAGATTTTTTTTTAATCCAACTGACACGACAAGCGTTATCAATGTATTGAAGTACTAGCTGCTGCCCGCGGCTTCGCTCGCATGGTACCTGGATAAAAAGTAGTCTATGTTACTCTCCAGCCTTCCAACTATATCCACACAAAAAATCACATCAATCCGTCGCTCTGTTTTGATGTGAAAGCAGGACAAATAAACAAACAAATAAACACACTTTCACATTTATAATATGGGTATGGATTTACTACCTAAGTAAGTAAATACAGACAGGTAATATACCTTCTTCCCTTTTCGCTTCATTTCCTTGCACGAGTAACTTCCCTGCAAAGAACCATCAGTAGAAATAATAAAACGGAACAATATTCGGTAATCTCGACCTTCGAAGGAAGTCGGATGAATTAATGAGAGGCTGTTGGTACCCACGTCTGATAAGAGTTGAAGAAACCATGAAGCCGACGGATCTTTTATTGATCAACCCTTGTTCCTAAGTATTGTAGGATTACATAGTGAATATAATTCAACTTGAATAAAATTACAAATAAAAAATTCTCTCACTGTTTGTGAGAGAAATTGTAGAAAATAAAATTACAGAATAATCCAAAATAATTGTAAAATGTGTGTTACTAATTATAAAAACCTGTTTTGTGTGAGAATGGTACCTGAAATAGGTAGGTAGGTATAATATAGAATTACCCTGTGCTACAGGTCACTAGTGCCCTACTCTGCAGATTAACTGACTAGGTATTTTTAAATATCGAAGTTTGTTTGTTACGCTTTCATGCCTTAACAACCTGTGATCATATATTTTTGAATAAACGTTTTATTTAACGCAAGCGAAAGCGTGGGTTTAAGTTAGTATCGAATACCTTAAAATTTGGAACCGCAGTGTCAAAATCATTTGTTAAACCCCTAATTTAAAGGGAAAAGTTCTTTTTTACTTCCATTAAACAAGGAAGATACGACGTAATAATGACACCTTTCTTATTGTAAAGCATCAGGCCTAGGTATGAATGTATAGGAAGACCACAAAGAAAATTTAAATGGACTGTGAAATGTGATAATGGTAAGAAACAACTAAGTGCTGATGATGAGTGATAGAGGGGAATGGAAGACAAGTGTCTAATTTAAAAATTAAAAAAAACCGACTTTAATGTTATACGCTGAGCAATTTTCTGCACTCTCGAAGAGCATTTCTATTCATAACTTCGAAGATCGTCGACAAATCCTCACCAAATTTTTATGGCACCAATTGAAAAGTATACCCTTTCAAACAAAAAATGAATTTTCTAAATCGGTCCAGGCGTCTTCGAGTAATCGAGTAGGTAACTTACATAAAAAAGAACCTCCTACATTTTTTCAAAGTTAAAAATAACATAATGTACTTACAGTAGGAATAAGTCAGAAAGACTGTGAACTGTTTATCAAGCAGACGGTAAGCATGTTTGCAACCGTATTAGTTAAAATTTGACGGATTTTATTCTGAATTTTTGCGTCTAGATTGCGTCTAGATTACATAGATACCATTCAGTTTATCTTTATCGACGATAGAGGCTGGATGATAATCTCTAACTTTTAGGTGATCCCCTTTTAAGGCTGGGGATAATCCAGCCAGTAACAGTGAAAAAGTAATTTTCACGCAATTGAATACTTTGCTACGCCTTTACAAGGTTTTATTGGACTTTCCAGTATTGTGTTTGTTAGTAAAGTGGACGGACTGAGTAAAAAATATATATTTGTAAAGAAACATTTTAATATTTCTTTAAAATTTTAGAGTTTAAATTTTGCCGCGCTTTGCGTCGACAAAGCAAACTAAAGATGGAGGAAGTTTGTTTACTTGGAAAGTGGTCGTGAGAGTTTGTGTGATTTTGTGAAATTGTACCTAGTGAAAGATAAAACGTTCGGCACATTGATGGATAATAAACTTTAAATGTCGTTTCTTTGTTTACAGGTAGGAATTTAAGCCTAGAGTGTAATTTGTGAAACTGTTATTTCGTGTGATTCGATATCTAAATTAAAAATCTTTGTTTACAGAGCAACACATTATCGTTTATTTTCAAGCCTTAGATGATAACTATCTTATAAAACGACATTTCTGTTTATGAAAAATCAACTGAAAATGGAGAAACTTCAATTTGAGTTTACACTCCTACCTGGAAGCGATGGGAAATCAAACATATTTTCGATAACCTCAATAGCTACAAATGAAAATAAAGTTTACAAAATACCAGAAGAGCTACAACCGGCCAATCTCCATGAAGAGTTAATGAAAACTAGTGCATATAGTAAAGCAAAAAATAGTTTAAAAAAAAGGCACCAGATCAGAAGAGTCTGGATAACAATGACAGATCGGCTTGCTAGAACATATATAGATGATGATGATAATTTGCAATTTTGTGATCAGTTTCTTGAAGAAATAAATCAAGAAGATTATACAGCCGCTCATAAAACAGAACCAGATACATTGGAAAAATTGTTTGAAAAGTTGGTAGAAAATACTCAGAAAAATAAACAGCAGAACCTAAAACACATTTCTGAGAGGTTTGTGATTGAAAAATTTACAAGCAAAAATTCCAATGCTAATCAGTGGATTGACATTTTTGAAAAAGAATGCATACGCTTCGAAGTGACAACAGACGAAAAGAAAATTGAACTACTCCGATTATTTATGGATAAAAGTTGTGCGGATTGGTATAGCTCGATGATTATAAAATTAACGATGAACTCAGAATGGTCAACATGGAAAACCAGATTCTGTGAAACATTCGCAAACAAGGGATGGAACCCGGTCACATATGCACTCTCATTCAAATACAGAGATGGTTCACTGTTGGATTATGCTATGAGAAAAGAAAAATTGTTATTGGAAATGAGAAGAACTATTGATACGGGTACTTTGATAGATCTTATTGCAGCTAGTTTACCAGAATTCATCCTTAATAAGATTGACAGAGAAGAATTAAATGATACGGTGGATTTGTTTAACGAAGTTAGCAAATATGAACACATGGTTAATAAAAAAAGCTTTATGTCAAAGAAAAGATATGAAAATCACAGAACTGATAGTAAAAGTGAAGAAAAAAAGCCATGTAAGATCTGTGAAAAAATGAATAAAGGTACTCGGTTCCACCCTGAGACAACATGCTGGTTTAGAACAAGAGAAGATGATAAAATAAAGAAAAATACTATTAAACACGTAAACAATTCAGTGATTGAAGCTGAGTTGAATGAAACCGATCAAAAAAACGAGTTGTAACACCATTAATAAATGTCAAGCTACTATTGAATGATGAATTACAAATAAATGGAGTATATGATTCAGGTTCAAATGTTTCTCTGATTAATTCGAAGTTATTGAAATTAAAAGGAAATAGAAACAGTTTGAATGAAGCAAATTTAGTAACAATTAATGGTGTTAAAAAGACAAGTGGTTTGACGACTTTAAAAATAAAGATCTTCGACTTGGAAAAAAATGTTGATGTATACATTATAGATGAACAACATTTTAAATATGATTTTCTGATTGGATTAGACTTGATAAAAGAGTTTAAACTAATTCAAAACGAAGACTTAAAAGTTTTTCAAAAAAAGTACATAAAAAATGAAATAAGAGAAAATATAGAAGAAATTTCTATGAATAAAAGTACAGAATTGAAAGCCAGAGTTGAAACCAATGGTACAACAGAAAGCTACAAAATAAACTTTAATGAACATGTTAAAGTGGAAGATTTTGAATTAAGAATAAATCATTTAGATCAAAATCAAAAATCTGAAATAAATACACTGATCGACAAGCATAAATCAGTTTTTGCAAAAGATAAATATGATGTTGGTACTGTCAATGGATATGAAGCAAGAATAGACTTATTGGTTGACAAGTATTGTAGTAAGAGGCCTTACAGGTGCACTATAGAAGATAAAAAAGAAATTGAAGAACAAATATCAAAATTATTAGATAATGGACTTATAGAAGAATCTTACAGTCCATTTGCTGCACCTGTTACATTGGCATTTAAGAAAGAAGAAAACAAAAGATCCAGGCTATGTATAGACTTCAGAGACTTGAATAAAATAGTAGTACCTCAAGCTCAGCCCTTCCCATTAATTGAAGACCTAATGATAAAGACCAGAAATTGCAAGTTTTTTTCAACGCTAGACATAAACTCAGCGTTTTGGGCTATACCCCTACGGATTGAAGATAAAAAAAAAACAGGTTTCGTGACACAGGAAGGCCACTATCAATGGACATGTCTCCCATTTGGGCTTAAGACGTCCTCGGCCATTTTTCAGAGGATTTTGAGTAATATTTTGAGAAAATATAAACTCACTAACTTTGCTGTGAATTATATAGATGACATACTTATATTTAGTGAAACATTTGAAGATCACATTAATCATCTAACACAATTGCTTGAAGCGATCAAAACAGAAGGTTTCAGGCTGAAATTTACAAAATGCACATTTGCATCAGATTCAGTAAAATATCTAGGTCATATAATTCAAAACAATTCTATAAAACCAGTAAAGGATAATTTAATTTCAATAAAGAATTTTCCTACACCAAGAACACAGAAGAATGTAAGGCAATTCCTAGGAAAAATTAACTTTTACCATGAGTATATACCAAAAAGTGCAATAATACTCGATCCACTGCATAATTTACTTCGGAAAAACCAGAAATTCATTTGGTCTGATAAATGCCAAAAAGCATTTGAAATAGTAAAAAACTTGCTATGCTCACAACCAATTCTAGAAATATTTGATCAAAATCTACCAATCAATATTTATACTGATGCTTCTTTAGAAGGTATAGGGGCCATTTTAAAACAGACTCAGCTGGATGGAAAAGAAAAACCAGTTGCATACTTTTCAAAAAAACTAAATGAGTCCCAGAAGAAGAAAAAAGCAATATACTTAGAATGTTTAGCTATCAAAGAAGCAGTAAGATACTGGCAATATTGGTTGTTAGGAAGACCATTTACGGTTTACTCAGACCATAAACCACTAGAGAACATGAATTTGAAATCTAGAACGGACGAAGAGCTTGGTGATTTAACATATTATTTATCGCAATATGACTTTAAAATTAAATACGCCCCAGGAAAACTCAATGTAGAAGCTGACTGCCTAAGCAGGAATCCAGTTTTAGAATCAAATGAAAATACAGATGAACAATTGAAAGTAGTGAACATGATTAAACTTCAAGATATTTTAACAGATCAAAATAACAATGATGAAATTCAAAACCAAAAAAGCAGATTCATTGAAAGGCACAGTGTATACTTAAAGAAAGTAAAAAAGAGAGAGAAAATTATTTTATCAGAAGAATTTAGTATCAAGCTCATTAAAAACATACACGAAAACCTGTGCCACATTGGAATTGGACAAATGCAGAATACTATCAGCCCACATTACACTGCCAAAAATTTGACTAAAAACATAAAAAAGGTGTGTGGAAGTTGCGAAATTTGCATTAAAAATAAATCTAGAGGTCAAGGAGTTTATGGTTTTATGTCTCATCTAGGTCCGGCCAAGGAGCCTTTCGAAATAATCTCTATAGATACGATTGGCGGTTTTGGAGGTTCAAGATCAACAAAAAAATATCTACATCTCTTAGTGGATCACTTTACAAGATATGCTTTTATACTAAATTCGAAAACCCAAAGTGCAAATGATTTTATAAAACTGGTCAAGAACATAGCGGACACTGAGAATGTTGGTATGCTACTCACCGATCAATATCCAGGAATTAATTCGAAGGAATTCAAGAGATTCCTAAATGAGAAGCGGATTCCGATGGTCTTCACAGCAGTAAATGCTCCATTTTCAAATGGTTTAAATGAAAGGTTGAATCAAACAATAGTAAACAAAATCAGATGTAAAATAAATGAAGGAGGAAAAAAGAGAGCATGGACAGCAATTGCTCAAGAATGTGTAGACAAATATAATAATACTACCCACTCAGTAACCGGCTATACACCAAGTTATCTATTGAAAGGTACAGATGTTGCCATTTTACCAAACGAGTTAAAGCAAGGGAAACCTGATAGTGATTGGATCAAAGACAGGAAAACAGCACTCGAAAATACAATTAAATCACATAATTACAACAAAACACTATTTGACAAGAATAGGAAATATCATGAATTTAACGTGGGAGACATGGTATACGTGGAAAATGGAAACAAGCTTAATAGAAAGAAATTAGATGAACTAAAAATTGGACCATATGAAATTATTGAAAAAGTTTCAAACTCAATATATAGAATTGATACTGGACACAAAAAGATCGAATCAAACCTTTTTCATATTACAAAACTTATACCAGTTCCATCATTGGATAAAGAAGAAAGAGGAATGTTTGAAGAATAATATTGCTGTGAATTTTCTTCCCGTGGGGGGGAGATGTAAAGAAACATTTTAATATTTCTTTAAAATTTTAGAGTTTAAATTTTGCCGCGCTTTGCGTCGACAAAGCAAACTAAAGATGGAGGAAGTTTGTTTACTTGGAAAGTGGTCGTGAGAGTTTGTGTGATTTTGTGAAATTGTACCTAGTGAAAGATAAAACGTTCGGCACATTGATGGATAATAAACTTTAAATGTCGTTTCTTTGTTTACAGGTAGGAATTTAAGCCTAGAGTGTAATTTGTGAAACTGTTATTTCGTGTGATTCGATATCTAAATTAAAAATCTTTGTTTACAGAGCAACACATTATCGTTTATTTTCAAGCCTTAGATGATAACTATCTTATATATTTTTGAAATAAAATAAAATATGTGACAGGTTGCAAGCCCATCGCAGGTATTAGAAAACTAATTGGTTTCCCTACGATGTCTTACTTCACCATTTAGAGCTCGTGTAAATTTTTTGAAACGAAATATAAATTCATCTACGGCCGGGATTCGAACCCAAGACCTTCGGATCGAAAGTCCAGTCACTATAGTCCACTGGGCCAACACGTCTCCAAATTTTTGAAACTATGTAGGCAGATTAAACAGTCAGGTGATACAATGATAGATAGCTATAATAGGTTTCAGCCATATCACACATCTGCATCTGCCCTTAGAAAAATCTAGTAATTTAACCAAACTGCTTTTTAAGCAATGCAGCAAATTTTTAGTTTACGTTCAAAAACGTCGGCGTACAAATTTTCTAGCGAACAATGAGTAGCTCGACACTTTGAAGCTTTTTTGTTTAGGCTTCCTCAAACCACCAAAAACCAGTACGCAACTAAACAGTTTTTTCAAACGTTTGGCCCGAACGCTATTCTTGTAAGAAAGCTTTTAAGTTTATGCGCACTAAAATAAAAGCTGCGGTAAGTACGTAAATAGAAATAGCTTGGCTTATAGACGAAAGTTTTTGTTACAAAAATGGCTTGCCAAGAAAGGGAGGCAATTTAATGACGCAATAGTATTTTATTAAGTAAATTATAAGGTCCTCAGGTATACTTGTTATTGCGACACTCGTAATGTAACTGACTGAATATGAAAACAGTGTATAACTCAACTTTAAATTCCTAAGGATTCTTACAAAATGCCCGTTAGGAGTTGAATTTCCCAACATGCCCGCTGAAACTCAGTGAAGTCGTTGGGAACAAGAATTGTTTTTTAGAAGAAAAGTGTGCTATGCTTCTGGTGTATCGATTTTCGATAGTGTAGTTGTTCGAAGGTGCCAAAGCATTATCTCTTATTTCGTAATCAATAATATTATCATCTAAACCTGAATAACTAAACTACGAGTGGGAAGCTCAGAGCTGTTTCTTCGTAAAAAACTGGCTTTTTGCCAGTTTGTTTCAACTTTCTTTTATATAAAAAGTAACGTGAAAGGAAGAGTCGAAACGGGCTGAAGAGTGCTTGGGGATGCTAACATTTTTCGACAAGGAAACGGTGAGTTTTCTTAGGCCCTGTTAATCATTTCCCTGAAGAAAAGTTCACGATTTATGTACCTTTCAGCGCTATCTATACCTACCTACAAAAATATGCATACAGACCACCAGTCCGCACTCAGATACTTTAAAGCTTTCAGCATCGCTAGTAAAATATTTACTCTCTTCAGATTAAAATAAAGTTTTTACAAAGGCATACCTTCTATTTACACTACGTGTATTAGCCTTCTACTTTAGTAATACATTCTATATGAGTTGCATATTTTTATGCTTTCATAAATTTTACATTTGAACGCATCTCAGATTTTTCGTTCGTTTTAACTGGACTTTTATATGTGGAATTGGCTGACATAGATTGCTATATTTTTCTTATGTAAGTGGGCACTGAGTATGTCTGAGTGTAGGCGGTTATCATGGCGTTGAAATCCTCTAGATAGAAGTGAAGACTTATCTCTTTTTCGAAAGCGACAAAACATAGTGTTATATAGAGACCGAGTCCGCCATCTTGGTTCAGAAGTTGTATAATAGTTACCCACTTCATAAAGTACGGCTTCAAAATCATATTCAAAGACGTAGTTAAAATATTCATCAACAATCGCGGTCATACCTGGCCATTGCTAAATGAAGTTGGAAGACTGTGGCCTGATTGCTAATTAATTTATAACTGCAGAGCCTTCACGGGAAACTCGGGAAAGTTTTAACAACAATTTCGGCTATTTCGGAATGCTTACCAACTTTATCGAGCCGAATGTTTATGATGTACTTCTACCTTTGTTTCTCTTTGAAGCTATCAAATGATTTTTGTTTAATTGTACTTGCACGAGCCCTTATCAATCTTTCGGAAGTGGTTATAACTGTGGGAACTTGCGAATACAAATATTACCTAGTTACAATTTATTTGAGTGATCGATTCGAGAGAAAAAACATGTATGTATAATAAAGGACTTCTTCAATTAATCTTCCCAAAAAAAGCGGAGAGATACTGAGAGAAATTGACCCTTCATTTCTTCCGCTTATCATCAGTTTTCGAGAGAGATGATACAGTTAACTTACCGACTATCAAGTCAGGGAGGAGACAGGGGCATACACCAGTTCTATATGTATGTTCATGATTATATAAATAGCATGAATCCTATATTTTACTAATACGAAACGTGACATTATTAACAGAATGTTTATCTACTCTACCTTCTTCAGGACATCGGCCTCTACCCGCATGATAAGCAAATTGATTTTGGGAATAAATTGAGCACGAAACGATAATACCTCAACGGTACAAGGTCCCGATATTTGCCTTATTCTTAGAGATTTACGTACAAAATAAATATAGAGCCACTCTTGTGCCCAATCACGCTTCCAAACTTCCAATACTTCGGGGGACGCTGTCCTAAATAAACTTGAACAGGACCGCTAAAATGTCTATCAGAGATGAATTGCTCCCGTTACTTCAAAGGCGAAGATTTCGCTTTAGATTGAACATAATACCTATCTTTTGAATAACGTTTCGCGCAACCAATGACGTGTTGAGGTCATTGTTCAAAGTCAATCTTTAATTGCAAATCAAACACATTCAGCTTGTTATGAATCTCGAGATTATCTGATAAATTAAACACGAGAAAGCGATTGTGGCTTATCTTAATAGATCTGTCTGTTCCATTACAATCAGTCAAAACGCTGAGCCACGATTAGCGCAATATTAAGCTCCGGTTTCTATCATCCCGCGAAAGAGGGGTTATGGAAGAAGTACCTACGAGCCACCGACCCTGGCCATGTTTGATTGAAAATATTAGGGACAACGAATACCTTCTGAATTACCTTCTATTATAAATCTTTCCCGTCGTTTACTATGTTCATGTGATGTGATACCAATAACTTAAAAAAAAAACAGAAAGTAAATTAATAATCATACTTTATTTCTATTAGGTATAGGTATATATTCAAAGCTACACACATTTTAAGACAGGAAAAAAAACTTTTGCTAAAAGCCTTAAGACTATTAAAATGGGCAAAGACTGTAACTCTGCCAAATGCCAAGAGACCCTTCATCCAAGAATAGATCACCCATATGCTCCCTCCATACGCAGACCAGACCAGTAAAAATTTACGAGCTCATCCCAATGGCGTACCTACTACAAAGTGTTCATAAATAAACAAAGTAGGTATCACTCGGACCTCTAAGATGGGAAAAACAATTGAAAAGACGAAAAGGATACGATCAAAGTAAATAGGCAATATACCCATTAGATTTCTTAAGATGTTGGCAGCTGGAGCTTTTCTCATTAAACTTTAATGTGGTATTGAAAGTTATGAAATATTAAATTGATGGAATTCATTAAAACTCATGATTTTTAATGACTTTATTTCATTGGTTCTTTTTTATGGCCGTGCTTCAGTTATGAGATATAATTTGTATAATATTACGTTTGTTCAATTACGATAATAAACAATTTTGCTTCACGGCTGGTGTAATGAAGTCTGTAAAGAAACATAATGTCTTCTTTAAAGTCAGAATACAACCCAGCGCACTTTTCTAGGAACTTTCATGCATATTTCAGCTTGAACTTTGTGTACTTCCAACTTTCATACTTCTCAGAATTTCCATACCTTTTTCAGTTTCAATACAAGTTATACAAAACAAGACAAACAGACCAACTTATATTGTTGTACTGTCTGTCTAAGCACTAGCTATGGCGACGCGTGCCCTGAGGGCCTAGTGCAAGTTTCGAACGCTCAAACCCAGGATAGAGGAGGATTTAGGCCAAGCCGTTACTGAAACGTACAATTCTTGTTAAGTACACCGTGGTTCAAGCGAGCACAGAGTTCTGCAGGCTGATGCAAAATTCCAAAAATTCAAAATTCAAATTTCATTTATTCAGTTGGACCGCTTTGACCACTTCGAATCGTCTTAAGAGCTAGGTGATTCTACTCCTGTTCTTTCGCTGAACCGTCATATTTGACAGTTTGAGACCGATTTTGGTCGCTATCAAAGATAGACAATCAGGGGGCTGGTACAGTCACATTAAGTAGTTGATCATCCAAAGGTTTTTTAACTAATGGAATTCTGAAAGAATCACTTTGGCTCCTAAAATGTTTAAAACAAAATTACCCAAACTGCAACAGAGCTGTGAATCTGAAACTGTTTTATCTACATTATTATTTTCTATTTTATTGTAGACTGGCTTAATTTACGGCTCCGGCAACTGACCTGGTTTGATCTAGAATAAATCATCCCTAATACTAATTAATGGCAGACACGAAGGGAGGCCTATGTCCAGCAGTGTGTTCAAAATGGCTGATGATGATGAAGATAAATACTAATTTAAAAAAAAACTTGTTTTAAACCAAAAAAAAGGAAAGCCTTGTTAAACTCATCGAATTATAAATATTTCGCTTCAACTAATCAAGATTCAACTCACTAATCCACACCACTATTCTTTTTAATTAATTTTAAATTAAGATTCCTTATGCCTAAATCAAACGACCGATGCTTTGCATTTTGTGTGTACAACAGGGAGTCAAAAACTAAAAGGTCACGTTATATTTGCAGAGGCTACACAATGCTGTCTATTCTACCGTTATCGTTTTAAATCCGATCAGCTGCCGCCCTCTGCCGGAGTGGTAACCCATGTTAACCTAAGTACGCTTTTGTCTTAGCCCAGCTAAACCGCTGAGACCGTTTCAAATGCTCTGTTGTGGAGTTCTGACACATATGAATTTTATTTAAGAGCATTTATTAGTAGTTTTTGTTCATATTGCAGGAAGAGATGTAAAGATCCATTGTTTTTAAGAACGTTTGTGCGTGTCTCTGATTTTGTAAACTCACTGTCCTAGATTTAATTCACACATGAAAACAAAAACAGTATGAGGATAAGCGAATAAAAGTGCTTATAACCTACCATAATATAATTCTGACACAAAATCACTCCCCAGCTTTGGAGCGAGTTATTAACTCTTGTGGTATAAACGAAGTATAGGTACCTAAGCTCAAAGCCTGCGTTTTGCGATAGTTTTTTCCTTCAGAATAAAGCTGCGTTCAGTTCGTGTCGTTTACGAGGCCAGCTATCAGCACTAGACCGCAGCATGTGTTTACTGCGGCGCCCGTAAACGCGTCTTTATAGCGGCTACAACTGTCTCCGCAAAACCTCGCGGATACGACTCAAAAGCCTCGTAAAAACTACACAAGTGCTGACCTCTACGGCTAATTAATCCCTCTGGCTCTGTAGGGCTGCCATCCGCAGAAAATTATTGACAGGAATCGAGAGAACATTTCTTTTAAACTTAGCAGGAAATATTCTCTACAAACTCTTTTAATTATGATATTTTCAAAGTGTTATAGAAGATGTATACAGAAGCCTTATTTAAACAAAGGAAGGGTATAACCCTAGTTGAAAGTGCTTCAGTACAGGCGGCTTCATTAGCAAGGACATGAAAGTAAGCTGCTGTAATCTTGGACATTCAGTTCACTTGTTGTTTTGCATGTTCTCTTTAACACGATGGTTTCTAAGATAGTGGATTCTTATTATTTAGCCTGGCAATTCGCGTACATATTTTTACTATTGTAAGTATATCGACAGTGTTTATTCTAAAATGTTTGCCCAAATATGCCCGTACTAAGAACTTTCACAAAATGCCATAATGAAAATTCATTTCACTTTCAAAACTTTCGTGAGTTGTACTAGACATTATTTAACACACGGGAGTTACTCACTTAAAAATATCGTCGATTTAGATACCGACAATGTTTCGATTCATCCGGAGAATCTTCATCTGGGTAAGGAGGGAGTTGCGGCAAACATTGTCGGTATCTAAATCGACGATATTTTTACGTAACTCCCGTGTGTTAAATAATGAAAATTCATGGTACATTATGCTTTTTTTATAAATCCAATGCCTGCAATTTCGACTTTTCGATTTCCAAGCTGTACCTCCAGCAGTTTTTTTTAGAAATAAATTTGGCCAATTTTTTGTCATCGATTTCTGAAAATTGGGTACGTATTTTACAGAACATTGATCCAATGTGCTGTCTCACTAACTACGGTCGCTATTTACCGATGTTGGAATATTAGGAACTTCCTTAGGTCCTACTCTATTCCTAGTTTAGGCACGTTGTGGCTTTCTATCAGATGAAACAAAGTAAATATACCTACAATGGCAACAAATGCTGCATTACATTTGCTTTATTTGGGTCCTTTCCCGGAGCTGAAATATATGTGGTACATTCCGGATACTCGCTCTTTGTGATGATCGTTTACTATTGGGGTCGGAATACATATTCAATTGGTAGCGGAAGGCAAATGCCCAATTTGACTTGATAATACTGACATACTGACTATCCGTACTTGTAAGACAGTTTCCGAATATCGAAGACAGTTTTCATTTCGTAGAACTTGATGCCATAACTCCACTCTTAGAAAGCCTCACTAAGCTATAACAATTCAACTTGTGAATAAACGTTTGGATTGGCTTGCGCAAGTTGCATTCACATGTTTGTGCGTAGACGCAAGGGTGTGGATCTTCATATTTCCCATCTCATAAAAGATACCTTTATAAAATAAGAGAATGAACTGACCGTAATATTGTGCTATTTGTTTGTGAAAATATGTTGTTTTCGTTCGAAATACATTTATTAAACAAGATTTCGGGGTCTTCGTGTTACCAACTTTGGAACCCTCGACATACCAGCGTTAGCATAAAACCGTGATCTGATAGTAGGAACTTTTCCACTCTCCTAATATAAAGTTTTTCGATATAAAACCAGTGGTGACACGCTAAATAAACCCGCACCAATCTCTAAGCCAAAACTGTCTCTATCCCTTTATATTGAACGGAAAGTTGCAAAGTAGGTATTTGTCCATCGCTCTCAAACTTCACACAAAATGGCCTCGTGTCCATTGAATTATTTTTCTTTGAAGAAAGTAAAATAACGGAATATCTTTTCTTTGTGCTCGATTAGGAATTTATCCCAGCATTTTTGTGAAAATGTCTGGAAGATTGTGCTGTATTGTCGCAAACTAAATGTCCTTAGTAGAATATTCACACGAATCTGAGTACCTTCTGGGAAGTTAGACCATGGTGGTACCGTGGAACCCCCGAACTTTGCCTACTTTTTCGAGTTTTTTTAAATTTTGCGCCAAACTGATCATAAATAATCGGTTCTGTCATGCTGAAGTCAACCAATTACTAAAGGGCTTTCAATGTGTGTGTGTGCTAGGCTCACAGCATTGAAAACCTTGACAGTAGAGGCTGTCAAAAAAGTAGGCAAAGTTAGGGCAACGAGCCTAACTTTGCCTGAGGTCCATATTTTCTATAAAACTTGGTAAATCATATAGATTTCAATGCAGTTTAATCATATATTGAACCATTTATAGATTATATTCTCAATACTACTCCAAATAATTATATTTAACTTTATATGATGGCAGGCAAAGTTAGGGCATCATTTACCGACAAAATGCGCCAAAAGTCAGGGCTGTCACAAAAAAGTAATCATCATCATCAGCCT
Source organism: Camptogramma bilineatum (assembly GCA_958496255.1). Lineage (NCBI taxonomy): Eukaryota > Metazoa > Arthropoda > Insecta > Lepidoptera > Geometridae > Camptogramma > Camptogramma bilineatum. The sequence goes on from OY292458.1 coordinate 12,743,604, forward strand.
ATACAGTCCATTGCTGGACATAGCCCTCCTCCAATCTGCGCCATTTTATCCTGTCCATGGCTTGTTGCATCCACGGCGCGGCGACCTTTGGAAAATCATCACTCCACCTAGCCAGAGGGTGTCCTACACTACTTTTTTCAAGTCGTAACAATAAAAGTAGGTACATAGATGGATAGTAAAATATTGAAAAAAAGTAACGAACATCTAACCGCTTTTATTGGTGCTAAAGTAGCAAAGTCTTAGTTAAAAATACCAAAAGAAAACAGACGGGAGTGGTTTGAAATTCATAACCCTCATTTTGTTCTGTTGGTTAAATCTAAAACTGACAACCCTAGGGTAGGCAAAGTTTGGAAAACTTTATTCAAAAAATTGCGCCTAACTTTGCCTTCTCAGATATTTCTGTCAATAATCATAGTATTTAGATGAGATAATTGTGTTTCGAAAGCCGATCATATTTGCCAACTACTGTAAAGATATGAAAGACGTACCTCAAACCAGTTCCTCACAATGACATAATTTTGTGGGACAAGTCAAAAAATTGCGCGATTTCCACCGAAAACTTTTTGCAACTACTATGAAATGGCTGCCGTTATTTTAAAGTTAAATAGTGCAGTATTGGCTGTTTATGATTTGGGTTTCTACCAACGAACAAAAATAAGTGTTGTCGTGATAGGAAAATAAATATCGTACTTTTTATAATTTAGGCAAAGTTACCTACACTAGGCAAAGTTCGGGGGTTCTACGGTATTTATAATTATCTTATGCCCATTAGTGTGTAGCAATAACTGTACGTACATGAATGTAATGTTAAGAGATTATTATTTGTCCAGAGATACATACAGATTATATTTGATTACTTGATAAAATTCCATAAGTGGAAAGTCACCGGAATACAAAATTAGTTCAATCCCTAAAGTTATTTAAATAAAACAGCTGACATTTGTTGCATGATAAGCGAAAGTTGCCAAACAGAAGTTGCCAAACTTTCGGTGGGACTAAGTGGGCCAAAGCCATGGAACAGACTGGCTGATATCCAGCCTCTGACAGTCACCTTGAGCCTTATTTTGCGTACCCCGAGGACGCGCTCCCAATATATACATTTGGCGTAGCACCAAAAACCAAAAGAAATCTGCTATTATTCGCTTGTGAAGGTCACAAGAATGTAGCGCGGGTCAACCATTCTGCAGATCACTTTTACGACTTTAATATGTAAAACCGATTGAACAAAGATGCTAAGTGTGACGCATGAATAAGTAATTCAAAGCGTCTGCCTTACAATTTCATTACATTTTAAAATATTCAACAGCCTGATAGACCGGTATGATCTCCGAAGCATTCTCGCCTCCGATACTAATTTAGAAATGTTCGTTTTCGTAATTGGAGTAAGTATTTCTAAAGCTGAATTTTCTTCTGCTAAAGGCAAATTAGACTGCTACGCCACGTCCTAATTAGATTTCGCGAGATTAGATCTGGATGTAATTCCTGGTGCGGATATGAGTTTTGGAGCTGTGAAAATGTCCGCAATTTTTTACCGATTCCCATCATCCAATCTAAGTAATCTAACAGCGATCAGTCTTGTTTACGGCACATTAGTCCCGCAGACGATGCCGGCAATGGCAACCTGCAACGTTCTACGAAGATTAAACAAGCAAATAAATTCTTCTGTTGGGATTCTATTTCCGTTTACAGTCAGTGTGTTGCAGAGGCGCCAAATATGTTATTACCTGCCGATGACTAATAAGCAGCGAGGCAGCGGCAACTCGTATACCGGTTCACCTTGTTTGCTCACTTCTAGTGTTATTATTCGCACTTTAAAATTCTGCATGATTTGTAAATAAGCGAGGAACTGAGTGTTGTAAAGAGCTCTTCCGCAGTCGTATTTTTTGTACTTTTAGAGAATCATTAGTGCTCGAATGCCGTTTTTACTGCAGCTTTGTCATGTTAGTGTTCCAATTTACAAAACTGGGACAAATGCAATGCAGTCAAACGTTTTGTTAGATAAAAGCTACATTGGTTGTTTTAATTAGGTCTCATTGGACATCGTTTGGAAACTCTATCGATTAAAACTATTCAGAGTGTATCGGTGTTTTAGCCGCAGCCAATTTCGCTCGCTGCCAGCTTTGTGTAATTGTAGCAGGTGCCTCGAGAGCCTCGTGGTGTCACGCTCCCAATTTCCTGAGCGCCTCCCCCTACGAAGGCAGCGAATGTTATTGGATTTTTTTCGCAATATTCCTCATTGCTCGGCGACGTGAAGTGTCGATTCTCGAATTACTGGCGAGCGCAAACACGCGGCAACGTAACTCGATCAGGCCCCTGATTCGCTGACTCTCGTTGGATATGGTAGGTACCCTAGTTCTGTCTCGCAATTCTTAGATTACAAAGAATATTGGAAGGCCTCAGCTCGGATTGTTTTTCTTTCAAAACAAATTGTACGCTGTTCTGTTTCGGTAAGCTTTTATCGAGTTCAATAAAGCTAACAATATCAAGCAAAACTTGGGCAACAAAATAAAATATTTACTGCGCGTTTCAGAAAATGAAACAACAAATTATTCAAACCATAAAGTAGTCCTTTACCTACGCCTTCAAATTTTAATCTTGCCGGATGAAATCTGTAATAAAGCTGAGGAATTAACCTTAATCTGCATCTAAAATTGTTTACGGTGTCACGGATCATTTTTACGCAATCTATTACGAGAGGGGAAATTGCCTATGGGGGATTTTCATAAAATCTCTCTCCCCTCAGCCCCGTACACCCAGCTGGGCTCATTGATACGAAGTGCCTCGTAAATCCTAATGCCCCAGCATTATCACACTTACGGCCTCTTAAGACAACAGAACAAAACATACGAATATTGTGTAAGGTTTACGGCGCTATATTTCGGATTGATGTATCTTTTAACTCCTTTAAGAGTATCAACAAAGGGACAATATTCCGAATTTTAATAATGAAAATTAACATTTCTATCGCCGTCCCCGGAGAACAAAATGATAACTACAAAAACGTAACTTTTCAGGAGGAGCAAAAAACATGTTTTCGTTAATAACTTCACAAATACTGGACGTAGACAGATGATTGTTAGCTTTAAGCAATGCTGATTTTTTATGCATTCGGAATGTTTTAATGACACACGCGTAAGAAATGCCAAAATAGAGATGTTTAAAAAATAAGAAGTTAGTCAAAATCAATCACCGTCTAAGTTCTATAATGTCGATTATCATTTTATTCTTCGTATTTTCTTGGCAAAACCTAATATTGTACCACTATTCTATAATGTTATTCGACGCTTTACCAGGGTGGAAGCGATTATGATAATAGTGTATTATACGAAATGCAAGGACGAGTTTTGACGAGAATAAAATGATAACATGCGGTTATCATTATCTAGACGAATGTTTTTCACGAGAACATAATGATAATGATTGTTTGTCATATTAACAGGTGTAAATACAATTTGATAAGATTATAGTACAACTTTATTCTTGTAACTTCAGGCATGGGTCGAATCGTGGAATAGTATTGTAATATTTTGTAACTTCGCGAATAACTGTATGAAAGTTACGAAAAAAATTGAGCAGATGTATTAGCACCCAAAGATTACAAATATGGCATAACACTAAAACTAAGATAATGGCAGTTATCATTTTGTTCCCCGGGGACGGCGCTATGAATCACGACTTAAGTTTGACCCCGACGCGCTGTTTATTTTTGGTCAGCGCCGTGCTGAACCATTCTTTTGAGTGCACCACAGAGGCCGTGAACGTGTTATACACAAAGCTCTGGCAAATGTTATACTTGATGGTAAAATGAGCAACGAATTCCGAACACTTGTAACGAAATTCTGAAAAATTTGGAAAGCAATTAAGCGAAACTAAGTATAGGGGAGAAGAGCCGCTTTCAACTCGATTGGAGGCATAAATTATTCAAGGTGGGCCGAAAAGGGACATTATTCATTTGCAGATTATTAGGTCACTCCTTAGGCGCTGCGGTGATGTTTAACGAACACCCCTGATTTGGATAATTATGTTCATGAAGGTTTTCGGAGCTTAATGGTTTTACCAAGAAGATTGAAATTGCGGAACCTTAATTTTGTAACTTTATTAGAGGTTTGTGGGAAAAGCGAAATATTATTTTGACCAAAATAAAGATCTCCGGAAACTCCTAAGCTTTTAGATCATTAGGTATTCAAAATATTTTTCTAAGGTGTTTGTCAGTGACATGTCCAATTAAATATTTTGCAAAAGTTAGCATTCAGAACCTTATCTATACCTAAACCATATAATTAACCACAGATAGCGATAAATTGCATTATTCTAATTTAGAAAGCTAATTAATTTTAGGAGTGTATTTTAGGCCGACATTTAAATTGGACGTTCAATACAATTAATTGTCGTTATGAGATTAATAATTTTAACTAATAACTACTATAATAGCCTCATGCTATAAGCTTGTTATTGCAGACTTTATAAACAATGCATATTGCATACAAGTAAATGTAAAGAATCACTTTTAAATAAATAACTTTTTTATAAACGTTTAGTTGAAGTTCACTTTAAGCTAGCAGAAATGGTGCACCAGTACACGACTTGTAAAAAACATAAAAATACTTAAATATTATTTTGTTACATACAAACCGTTTTCAAGTATCCGTAGATCCTTCTTATTTATAGTTTGTTTTCTTAATTATTAATATCCTACTAGTATTATAAAAGCAGTCCGTGTGTGTGTGAATGTTTGTTACGACGTATCTCCATAACTACTTAACAGATTTTGATGAAATTTGGAATATAGAAAGTCAAAAGTCAAATTCGTTTATTCAATAAGATCACAAGTGTACCACTTTGAAACGTCTTAAGAGCTAGGTGATTCTACTCCTGTTCCTTCGCGACCAAGACCGTGAAGAACCAGGGCAACAAACACGGTTTGGGGCCTAACACTCTTTTCGGTGACACACTTTTTGTTTGTAATTTTTTTTTTTTTTATATATTTTTTTTTATGTACTTAAGCAATTATTACAAATGTTATCTAATTTTTACAAGTATTCTTTATGTATATAATAATAACTGAATTGGAGCATATTCTTGATCACTTTGACACGTCAATGATAGTTATGATTATTATTTGTTACAATATTTTTATGATTTAATAATAACGGAGTTGGAGCATATTCAGTCCCAGGCGTTTTTGTCATCCAAGTAATCTGATATTTTATAATACGCTTTTTTATAGAGATGACGTTTAATTATTTCGATTCGATTATTTCGATCGATTTCTTAAATTTGTTGATTGATAAGTTTTGCAATTCGCCTGGGACTTTGTTGTAGAAGCGTACACATTGCCCTATAAATGATTTACTAACTTTCTCAAGCCTAATTGTGGGAACAGCGAGTTTATCTTTGTTTCTGGTATTTACATTGTGATTATCACTTTTTTTCTTAAATAGTTTAATATTATTTCGAACATACATTAGATTTTCATAGATAAACTGGCAAGGCATAGTCATTATAAATATTTCTTTAAACTTATTTTTAAGTGACTCCCTGGGACCCATACAATAAATTGCTCGAATAGATAGTTTAGGTTCTGGAATAACACATAGGCTTTTTATCCTGGAAAAATGTATGGTTCCCGTGGGATAAAAAAGTAGTCCACGCGGGCGTTCACTATTAAAGTAAAACTACCCAAGATGTTTAGATGCACTCCATCTAATATCGGTATACCAAGAATTCCTAGTAACCAGCTACGTCATAACAAGATAAAACTCACAAACCGCAAAGTTGAAATTTTCGTAGCAAAAATTGTAACAGTATCGCTTTCCCGGACCTTCGCAGGACGTATCGCTCTCAGGTGCGGCATTAACCAATAAATAACCAGTAGCGTCTGGCGCGTGATCAGGCTAATCTAACCTGCCATCATACAGCGCAGAATATTTCTACGTAAAAATTCTACGTCATACATAACACAAGCTTCTATGTACAAAATCAAGCCCGGAGGCTTGATGGTAGAATGTGAAGTAAAATTACGTAGGTCTATTTAAGTATTCACCTACCTAATAGCGTTTTTGAATCAGTCGTCTGGGACCACAAACAACATGACGTAAATCCGTACCCATATTATAAATGTGAAAGTGTGTTTATTTGTTTGTTTATTTGTCTTGCTTTCACGTCAAAACAGAGCGATGGATTGACGTGATTTTTTGTGTGGAGATAGTTGGAGGGCTGGAGAGTAACATAGGCTACTTTTTATTCGGGTACCACGCGAGCGAAGCTGCGGGCAGAAGCTAGTTGTAGAAACAGGGAAAATAAAAAGCGACTAAAAGGACAGCGAACACATTTTTACACTACACAACACACGTAATAATTTGATATCAAGTCTGATTACGAATTGAGAGTGAAAATTATACTTTTCAATGCTGAAATCGATTTGGCTATTTTCAACTTTAATAGTAGATTTGTTAAAATATTTTTCACGGTATAGGTACCTACCTACTCAAACAATTTGTATGCGAATTTGTTTATTACAATAACAAATCAAATAACAACAGAGCCAAATAGAATTCAGCTTTACCCTTGTCAAAAAATTGCTTCAGTGATGATTGATAACAAAATAAATTTAAATTCTATTATGTACATTTTGAAGGTCGGAGTCGGTTGGAGAGATGAACGAAACCTTTGCCCGGCTCTGGGAAAACATAATTTTTTACTTACCTATACAGATTAGTCCCACTGCTGGGCGAAGGTCTCCCCTATAACCAACCATCTCTGTCCTTCGAGACTTCCCACTAACCTCTATCAAAGGCATCGAGATCGTCCCTTTAACGTTTCAACACTTTCAACGGGACAACATAGATTAGAAAAAAAAAATCTTCATCAAATTACCTTACGCCTAAATAGCCAATGAGTATTGTTTATCAATAAAAACTAGAAACTGTTTTGAATTTAGTCGTGTAAATATGAGTTGTGAGCTGTGATCGTGAAAAATAACAAAGACGCCCGATATACTTTATTATTTTATCTGTGACCCATCGAATAAATCGTTGACAGTAAACACAGTAGACTGTGTATTGGAACTCTACTTTTTCTTTGTTCGGTTCGTTACCTACAGGGGTTTCTAATCTAACTAGCCATGATAAACGGAGCTGTTTGTCTGTTTCGCGATAAATTCAGCTTTATGGCACTGTAGCGCAAAAATACTGAAGTTAGTTTTATTTATTTATTCTTTGTGCTATTCAGTTATTTTGTGATTGTAAAATAGAACGAACTAGAATAAACTTTTACGATCTTTATAACATTTTTCAGAGGTAGACTAAGGCATAATTAATATTTAGAAATGACTACGATAAAGTTTTGACATAATGTCACTTGAAAATTAATTATTAACGCAAGGCTATACTATTGGGCGTTTTTCGACTAGCCCGGCACGGCACCGGCACCGGCACCGGCGCCGGTGACGCAAAAATGTATGAAAATGTACTGCTCGTTTTTCCACTTGCCGGCGGCGCCCGGCGCAGTGGAAAACCGAGGCACCGGCGCCGGTGCCGGTGGACGGCATGCCGGTGCCGGTGCCGTGCCGGCTAGTCGAAAAACGCCCATTAGGAGCGACAACGCCTACAATGTCATTAGTCCAAATAGTTAGAGGATATCTATGCTAAAAGAAGACTACTCGTAATATAATAAAGCGGAAGAGTTTGTTTGTTTGTTTGAACTACCAGTCCGATTTGAAAAAAAAAAAATCTGCATTTGATAGTTTAACTCTTGTGGAAGATTTTAGGTTACTTTTCATTACCATTATACCATCACTAAGGGGGCAACGCCGCGGGCGCTGCTAGTATTTCATCCTAACAAACAATTCCATTAGCTACTAGGCAAAATCACGCAAAATCTCTCATTTTCTCTTCTCTACTGTCTGGGGCTTATGACCACTTATAAGATTTTCTGACTCTTAAAAAGATCACGTAATAAGATTCCGCCCCTCCCATTCTGCCTAACAAACATCAAAAAGTTCCATACAGAACAAGTGGGTCAAATTGTTCGTTGAATAACTTGAAGCCGGCAATGATTATGCTAAGTGATTTTTCTCTGAATTCCTACAAAAGTTGGCGCAGAAATCAAAAGCTCGTAACAACAATCTCCAATTAAGAAACTAAGTTTCTTTTGATTGTGTTTATAAATATTTATGCTACGTCTATTGGTATGGTAACGAATGCATGGACTTGGACAACGTAGGCTTATAGCTGAGCACTGAATAGCTTATTCAATCTGATATTCCTTATTCCTATGCTATTTCTATCTAACTTTAGGCTGAGACTCCACCAAAGCGGAGATGTGTGAGATGTGTTTTAAACAACCAATAGAATTTCGTTATTCAGACAATGTCATCACGAGATGTGTGAATAACTAAGTTCTATTGGTTGTTTAAAACACATCTCACACATCTCCGCTTTGGTGGTGTCTCAGCCTCAACCTGTATTTTTTTTTAAATAAAAACCTACTGTGTTTATTGTAAGTTTGTATGAGTTAGTGGCCATCTCTGGTGACGGAGTTTTTAGTATTGTACATGCGATGGATGATTTTGAGAGGATTTAATCACAGCTGTGCACATTAATTCATTATTGTGTGTCAATTCATTAAAATGTTGAAAAATTTAAAAAAGCGATAAAATGTCCTGAAGTCTTTATGAATTACTAAACTATGTCAGTTCCAAAACCCAATATCAAAATTCAAAATTCAAATATCATTTATTCATTAGGACCGCCATGACCACGAGCTAGGTGATTCTACTCCTGTTCTTTCGCGACCAACACCATGAAGAATCAGGGCAACAAACACGGTATGGGGCCTAGCTTTCTTTTCGGTGATCCATCCGCTTAAATCTAATATCGCTTTCTCTGAGCTATTTAAGTTTTAATAAACTGAAGCTTTTAATTTGCTGACCATACAATGTTTATAAAGAAAAGCACCGGCTGTTCTCATTGCCTATGGTTTCGAGAACGGCCTGCACATTAGCAATCGGATAAGGCAGAATTGATATCGAATGAGGGAGCGATCGAATGGACTTTATATACAAAAATATTCATTTATTCCGTCCAATACATCAAAGGAATACTTATCGCCTTATCAATGTTTGACGCTTTCTTTGAACATTCTGACAAAAATGTTTTTATCTTTGCTTTGTAAACTAAATACCTTCCGACATAAGGAAATTATGTGTGGGTAATAAATATCCCTATAAGTACTTACTTAACTATTTCATTCCTTAGCTCTTTGGGGATGTAGTTTAGGAATTTAGAAATTCTAAGAATTTACAAATAATCTCAAATATTTCAGTCTAGGGATACAGAGGTGAGCCTGTGCACATAATCATCTTTACTTAAACAAAGGAAAATCGGGAAAATCATAATTTTTGTAAACACTATAAACGGGATATTTACCTACCATGATTTTTGGATTTTTGAATTTCCCGATATTTCGGCACAGTTGCATGCGCCATGATCACGGTAAACTAAAGTTTTTGCGAGTTTGTGGGTAATCACTGGCAGACGAGTGTTTACAATGTTTACAACCATGATAGTTTCAAAGTCATAATTTTTTATTCAAAAACTATCTGACCCGACAGATCCTGTCCGTATTTTGAGTTCCTATAAGAATAGTCCAACCATTTTAAGTTACCGCTGCGCATACCAACGAACGCCATTCAATTTTAATTATTTGGATTACTTACACACAGTTGCTATGTAAATGTATTAGAATAATAAAAGGATTATAAAAATGTGGTTGACCTCATTACAATGTAAAACAAAGCACAGAATACAGATTACGTGATATAGTTCACAATGCAGTGATCTCAAATGAAGGCTTCGTTGTAATTATAATCTGTGGGTATGTGACCTACACAGATGCCTACCAGCGCAGAAGGTCATATTCACAAAGTTTTTTTTTCTGGCGAAGCCAAAATGAAGACAAAAAAAAATGTTTTTTTTTCTTCTTATTTATTTTGGCTTAGCACGGCTTGTGCATTCAGCCAGTGTCAAGTAAATAATATATTTCAAGTTTATAAAAACACAAGATATACAAATAAATATGATTACAATTGATTACATATTACAATACATAAATATAATATCCCACCCCTCCCTTTGTGCCTCAGTAAAGATGTGGGGCTTTACTGAAACATCAAAACGGACTTTTTGGGAGAACTCCAAATGCAATGCTATCCAATTTTGTTTCATTTGCCCACACTTGTGCAGGTTCACAAACACTCAACAGTTAATAATCCACCATTATTACACAAAAAACACAAGTTTGGAAAATAAAATAAAAACGAAAATACCTAATGACTTTTCAAATTCTTCGGATTCAACGTTTATGAAGGATTACAGTAAAACCAGAAAAAGAATGCGTTTCGGAAAACATCGGAAACAATTGCATAAAATTATAAAAACGATTAACGAAAAGTCATTTGGAAATGAAAATTGCTCATAATTTCAACTTTATCGCAAACAAAAAAATATCAATGTCATTTTTAAGAAAAGCAAGCCTTGCGAGCATTTTAACTTTCATTCATACCTAGGTAGTACTCTTCTTTTACTTTTTGGCCTTTTCAAGTTTTTATACTTGGGCCGGACATCCTTTACCTTCCGGTATACAGGTAAGTAATAAAGGAAGTATACACCCGAATACTGAAACGCTACTTAGTTGAAAAGGTGCTTATCATTGACATTAACTGTCATTAACTGTAATTTTTGTATACCTACGATTCTGAAGAGTAAGAACTTCTCACATAGTTAACTACATCTCAAACATTTAAGTAGCGTTTCAGTATTCAGGCAAGAGTTTGGGTGTTCAAAATAAACTCGCGTTGTAGTAAAACGAATTCTACTAAATCGAAGTCAAATAAATACACATGCGAAATACAGTGCAGTAAATAAATAGTGCAAACCAGAATCGTAAAATATCATTCCAATTGCAATATATTATAATGTAAGTACTTACCTGAAGTACCTACCTACTCTACTCCAAAACTCCAATATAAAGCAATCTCAAATTCTAGGAGCGATGTGATTTGTATGTGCATTGTGCACATAGAATCCGCATTAATAACCATAATTCAAATAACTACAGAGATCGTATATTCGAGTACCTACATCTAGTAATATTCAAAAGATCTTTTATTTGTATCTGAAGATGTATGCGGATATTTATGCAGTCCTAGTGAACCTATGTATTTTATTTATTTACTGAGGGTGGGTTGCTTATGTATAACGTGGTTAGAGTAAGGTTAAAGTTACTAAGCCGTTAGTCTAATTTAACCATCGGAAGATGGAAAATTGGGTTGCACTGCACTTTCAGTGGGTTTGTTAGTTACTTAATTTTTGACTAAAATTTTACCCTTAACTATAACCGACTGAATGCCATTGGTCAACGTCAAGTTAGCGGTTAACCAAAAAAAAACACGTTGATCTAACTGCTGCCACTAAGTACTAGTATTTATTCTGTGCCACTACTCACCCTGCTGAGATTTTGTGTTGTGCAACGCACGCAATATGTAACTTTACCTTCGGTTAGAGCTTGGTAATAGTTATGATACGGTTAAAGTTAGCGCCCGGTTACGACGTTGGCTGAAATGTACGAACAACCGACCCTAAGGGCTCTATCTAACTAGGACTTTCACTATGAAGATTTCTCATCACTTTAACAACCAATTGAAAAATTAATTTGGTACGTTTGTCAATTATTAAATTATCTATCCAATGGTGTAATCCAAAAACATATTTAACATCAACTTTAGAAGAAGAAGAAGATCAAGCAAATACGACGTGAAATCCGTACCTCCGCACTTCATATTATAAATGTGAAAGTGTGTTTGTTTGTTTGTTTATTTGTCCTGCTTTCACGTCAAAACAGAGCGATGGATTGACGTAATTTTTTGTGTGGAGATAGTTGGAGGGCTGGAGAGTAATATAAGCTACTTTTTATCCGGGTACCACGCGAGCGAAGCCGCGGGCAGCAGCTAGTAAAAATATAAATTGGTGAATTCGAAGATAAAATGTTAAAGATACATTTTGGCTTTTCAGTTACCTAATTACTTTATTTATCGAGGAGATAGATAGGGAAATATAGTGTTTAGCTCATGTTAGCGCATAGTACAGCCCCGATAATTTGACGTGCCCTCCGAAGCAAAGCTCTCAGCAGTTAATGCCACTAGCGGTCACCTATCCAAATTATGACCGCTCAGAACGTGGCTTAACTTCAACGAGCGCTTCAAAAATAACCAAGAGCGAACTATAAATTTCACTCTATAAGTTTCAGAGAGCACAGCGTCTTTACGATGGAGATTTTACCCATTGGGCTAAAACTTTTCATGTGCATTTACATGTAAACCGAGAACCATATTGACTTTAAACTGGTTTTCTCACTTCCTTTATGGTCGTAAACTAGCCTCAGAATATATTACTTATGGTAAGACATAGCCGGGTAAATAACCTTTTATATTTACATTCAACATCAAAAGTTGATGATGCTTTTAGAAATGCTGACGAATGTTTTTGTTGCACTGCCGCTTTCACCAGAGGTAAAAAAAAACCTTGTGAGTATTTCAGTTAATATTTGATGACCTAGCAACTTGTCACGTAAGAATAGGAATACTAAGGATAATACGTAGGAATACTAACTTCTTCAACATGAAGGAATGTGAATTACTATTTACAAATTACTTTCTGTCAATCGTTTTTGTAATGTTATACGATTGTTTCCGATGTTATCCGATACCCATTATTTGTCTGGTAGTACTGTTTTCAAAATACAAAACCTAACTCCGTTTACTTAGTTAATCTGTAAGTGAATGGTTAACACCGGTGCGGTGATGGAGTTCTTATCCGGCCTAATGGCTTACGTCATGGCTTACCGACTCAATCGGGACCAACAATTGAATGTGCTCTTCACAGCACAGAAGTTTATGTCATTAGCGGTCACCCATCCATTTTGTGGCGTAAGTACGTTGCTTAACTTGGACTATCTATTAAGAAATGGTAAGGTATACCTACCATCTCTTCACTGAAATATAAAAACAAACCAGAGTCGTTTTCAGAATGCTAGAGACTAGCTACTAAAAAGTTTTAAACAATAAGTACCTACTCAAGACTTCTAAGGCCTGCGTTTCATTGTAAAAGGTTTTGCAGTTTTATTTCTCTGTAGATGGTCTGGTGAAAGCAGTGTTTACTCGCCAAAGTGCGCGTCTATAAAGGTCTATACTCCATTAGTTTACTGGACTCAATCTATAAATGGATCTGTAAATGCTCCTAGATCTTTGAAGTTTTCGGTAGACTTAATTTAGCTTATCTAGGTTCTTATGAATGTTTCCAAATAATAATTTTGTGTTGGCTGAGTCAGTGCCTTTTCATACCCGCCGGGTACCCGGCGGTGAAGTGTGTGGGCATGTACGGTTGCTTTCATACGTACCGGCGTAATTTGAACACCCTTCGCAGCCGGGTACCCGGCACCGGCAAACCGGGACGTATTATTCACTTATTATGCCTTGACATTCGATCTAGAGTCCGTGAGTTCGAATAATGGCCCTGGATTTTTTGTCTCAGTTATTTGACACGTGTTTTAAACGAAGAAAAACATTGTAAGGAAACTAGCCCACTTGTATTGACCATGTCGTTTTTTTGTGGGTAAGGCCGATTGAGGAGCAAGCCTATTCTATCTCAACAAAGTACCAGCCACTACAGCTTCCTGTTTAGTGTAGGTATTGGTGGCTTAAGAAGCTACATAAATCATCTAGTTAAAATGTAAAGTAAATGTGCCTAAGCATTTCCAAATGTTTTGGCTCTTGTTTTATGTTTGTGTACCAAATAGACGATGTTTTTCTTCTCTTCGAACCACTTGAAAGATCTTGCATTGTCAGACCTCTACATATTATAGTGATATCAAATGATAAAAACATAAACCTTGCTTTGTTATCTTGTCTTTTGTTTACGAGTGCTAGCTTGTTGTTTTAAATTAAACGAAAGTAGAGCCATTGCGAAACCTCGTCTCAACGTATTTTCGCTTTTATAGTTAACAAGATAAGACAAATCGGAATCCGGAATATTTCTTATCAGTTCTAGAGCTTAAATCTCAAAGCGTGACACGAAAAGGAATTTGTCGTTTACCTCGAAGAGCTTCAAGAGGAATTCAAATACTAACATTGGGAATAAACTAAAAGAGCAGCGTTCAAACGTTGTATCTGTCTTGGAAATTCACAAAATTAGTTTTAACACCTAATTGAATTCTTCAAGATTCGAATAAGATTCTGCTGATGTACTGAGACTACAAATTATCGAGACTGAGAAATACTTGGGTCTATAACACTAGGGATAAAATAAATGTTATAAGGACAGATCTATTTAGATGAAATTGCAATCCCAAGTTCTGAAAGCTTGTTGGTTTCAAAGATAAAGAAAATAAAAGTAAAAATGACACGAAAAGTTAGAGACAGGAAAACCTCCCTTCGATCCAGATGATTAATGATAGTGATGAAAACCGCGCGACTTGATAAAAGAATTCATCTTTCCAAAAACATCTACTTAATATAAACTAGTTTCCAATACTGGTTTGTGACGTCACGCAGTACCCCATATTTTAGAAGAAAATGAACACAGATTATAGTTCCAATGGCTAGACAGTGCCGACTCACGAACGAGAGGGCCATAATACAAAACAGAATAGGTACAGCTGTGTTCAGCCATTTAACAAGAACAGCGAACAGGCTAGCACAAGTTTAAACGTCAGTTCATAATCATGACTGAGTGTTCCAGGTGCCTACTACGGCTTTAAGTATGAGCAGTACGCTCTCACTGAACGCTTTTACGTTTGAGTTCTCGTACCTATCCTACTTATATATAATACTAGCTGATGCCCGCGGCTTCGCTGGCGTAGTACCCGGATAAAAAGTAGCCTATGTTACTCTCCAGCCCTGTAGATAGTTTAGTTAGGTTCTGGAATAACACATAGGCTACTTTTAATCCCGGAAAAATGTATGGTTCCCGTGAGAGAAAAAAATAGTAGTCCACGCGGGCGAAGCCGCGGGTGTTCACTTGGTAAATATTTGTTATAGTAGATCTCATTGGCAACTGTGTATAATGCGAATGTTGTGTACAATCACTTAGCACCAAAAAAGCATACCTTTTGCCTTATATACTTACAAGCTTCCGCCCGCGGCTTCGCCCGCGAGGTACCCGGATAAAAAGCCTATGTCCTATTCCCATTCATTATCTACCTATATTTTAAATTTCAGCCAAATCGGTTCAGTGGTTGTCGAGTTATAGAGGAACAAACATACATCCAAATATCCAAACTTTCGCATTTATAATTTTAGTGTGATTAGTGTGATAATGTGATTAGTGTGATACTCGTAGTGTGATTAGCGTGATATCAGTTCGGTAATTTATCACTGTTAATTTTTACTTTTATTTTGACTTTACTGAGTAATAATTAACCTGTCTGATTAAAAAAATTCGGGTGCTGTTACATTTTCTTCCTAATTGGACGTACTCAAGTCACATCTAAAACACGTGCTAGTACCCAAACCTATTACAAGAAATGTAACAAAACTGTCCAAACAATTCGCACGTGTTTACAAAACACAATTTCATTTATATAACGCGACCCACTAACCCAGAGTCTGCTCACAACGTGTGGTGCGTTAACAACTTTGATCTCATCAAACTATCTTTTCATACGTGCTCTGAACTCTAAACTTTTAGACATAAGCTCTATTTTTGCTTGAATGAGTGGATTGAAAAGTTTTTGAGTTATCAAACGTAACAAAGCCTAACAAAGGCGTTTCATTCACTGGCTTGCTTGCGACGGAGAAAGAATACTAATCTTAAATAGAGTTATTTTATAAGAACTGGTTTGTGCACACGGTTTTGCCCACGCTCGTAAAACAGCACAATAGATTGTTCCGGGCCACAGCCAAATTTTTATTTTAGTGGGACGTATGTATGATTATTGATTTTGATTTAGGTAAGTACACAAAAGTCCAAAATAAAGTTATACTTACCTACGACATTTGTGTTGTGTACATTGTGGGATTTAGTACTGCTAATTTAATTTTCAGTGTTTTATTATTTTTTTAATTCCCAAATCTCTATTCACCGAATATCTGGCTTTACTAGAATAGCTAAGCCATGACGGAGGCCTTTAGCGGCCTAAAAACTCTTTCACCAAAGTAGGCTACTTGCTCATACAAATTTATTTCCTTGCTAGAATAGGGTTCGAATATTGACTCAACCTAGTAGCTTAACATGTTAGATCATTAAAATACAAAGGACATTTTTAATAAGAAACAAAACAAACTCCAATTTATTACAGTAATACAAAGTAGGAATAATAGAACAATAGTCCCCAGGCTAGGAATAAGTCACTACCATTATTCTAACGAAGCCATTTTTTCTTTATAACTCTTCGGGATATTTTCTTACGAGAGCAGGCTTCTCTATAAATTAATTAGTGCACAGATCATACTGTTGGAAAACTAGAAAATATTTTGATTCTATTATTTTTTTTTTAATCTGTTTCGTCCCACTGGTGGGCAAAGGTCTCCCCCAAACTCTTCCAACCTTCCCCTATCCTTCGTCGAGTTCCACCATCCATCGTCGAAGGTGAGAAGATTTATTTATTTTTTGATTCTATTACATAAAGTAAATTATTATTGAATCAAATCATCCAAGATATTTGGTTGCCCCTCTAACTGAACTATACTAACTGAAACATGTCTAAAAAATGTTGGGCTGTACAAATATTATAGAACGTCATAAAACACGAATAAATGAGTACTCAGTAGTGAATTAGAACATGGAATGATGCAACCTAAGAAACAAAAAAACATTTGCTCTAATACATAGATATTATTGATGCCGTGGTGCAACTCCCCGAAGCGGATCTTGGCCAGTGAAGACCGCCAGGTTTAATAATATAATTGTCCAACGCCGTTTCAGTCCAATAGACCCGAATAGCTCATGAATAAAGCCTATTATCATTTTGTTTGATATCAATTTGTTTGATCCATTACCTACAAAACATCACATAATGAAATACGCAGTTAATAAAGATTGTAATTAGGTATGCCATGACCTTAAGAAGAGCTTCATGCGCCACTGACTTACGACGTAAGAGCGTATCCACATTATCCGATCCGATATCGGTATCGGACGCCGATACTATATCGGGGCAAGTAAAATGTATGAAATATGTACTTACCTGCCTTTCACATTGTCCGATCCGATATCGCATATCGGAGCGGACATCTTTCATACATTTTACTTGCCCCGATATCGTATCGGCGTCCGATACCGATATCAGATCGGATAATGTGGAAACGCTATAGCCCTGACAATGTCCGTTTTACTATTAATAGCCTTATTCAAACCCTATTTTAGTTATTAAGTCTTTGCATACTGTATTAGTTGAGTATCATTTCACATATACTCGGTCGGTGTCTTTACAATTACGTAGAAGCTATTGCGAAGAAATCAGGGTTTTTGCAGAGATTTACCATGTAAATCTCTCTGCAATGAACCTGATTGCAAGACTTTTGTTTTGGAAAATGCTCAAGACCAGCCATTGGTACGCAACACTTATATCAACATAAGGAAATATAATGTAAATCCATGGAATTTGTGATTGTACATTATTAGGAAACGATTATACCCAAACAAATCACCTATAATTTCCTACTCGGCGTGTAGCAACTGTGTTCATGTAAAATGGCATTACAGATCATGATAGATGAAGGTATTTCTGGCCACCTGATATTCAGACCTGCATTGCATTGTGGCCATGTGCTATCCAACATTGGTACGAAACTGAGATGTCATGAATAAACCAGTGTTCGTGCAAATTGCATAGTCACTTGGATTATACAGCCAATTTTGCTATTCGATATTGTTAGTATTTCGTTCGTATGATCTAGATAGGTATCTCTGATATGAATGTTCGTTAATGAATTATTGGCTAATGATGATGGAGAGGTTATAGGCTGTTTAGATCAACTCGGCACCAGCATCGCACCGAATCGCCTTATGCTGTTAGGTATTAAGTATTTGTATGGAATTCTATGAACAAAACTCACTACATCAACTCCTTGACATCTTGCGACGCGGCGATCCGTGGTGTAGGTAGGTATCTACGTTACGAAGTTGATGTAGTGAGCGTATCCACCGAAACACAGATGGACTCAGTTTTGAATGCTACCAAACGATCATCCATCAATTTGGTAACCGCACAGATCATCGCACAGCTTCGGCGATCTACCAAGCAGGACTAAGCAAAATATGTCCTTCTCTATTATATTGATCAAAATACTTGTATAAATACTAAATTAAATGAAATACTTAGTCTATTTTATTTCACTAAAACGAAGCAAAATACTCACCAGATAAACAAATCGAATATACGAAACTTAATAGATAAAAATACACTGTTGAATTATTTATCATCTCATCAACCATTTTGATAAAATCTGTTTTAGTTAGTGTTTAGCAAAAATAAAAGTAAATTTTAAATTATTTAAAATAATTTGCTTATACCTACTTTCAAATAAGCTTTATTTATTTTATTTACAAAGTAATCAAAGGGTAACGCAACACCCGAGCGCTTTAAATTTAAATTGATGGATAAAAATAACGAGCTATCGAACGGAACAGTGAAATGAAAATAAAAGACAATTTGCCTTTTTCGTTACACATCGATGTAAGACCAGTCGCTGACCTTTATAATCATCATCATTCACAGATAACAAAGCCCATATTTTTTCAGTGCTGGAAGTAGTTTTCCCTTATAAGAGTCTATTTTTTCCTATCGTGTACAGCGCGTTTGCAGTCATTTGACCTTTTCCATTCATCTTGACCTTTTTATGCCGTCGACACATCACCCTATTGGAAAAACCCGACTTCTTTTGATTGGTCATGGGGAATAACAGCTTACTACATTAATATTCGAGATAAAAAACATTGATTTACAGAAATTTGAAATGAAAGTGAGCTATTTATGCCCAAATTGTTTCGTCGAATAAATAACTTCCCTCATCTTTGCCGTCTTTGTTTGTTTTATTTTGACTTTACATTGTACGTACTGTAATATGTCAACAATTCAAGCTTTGTGCCAATTCCGTGCCTTTTTATGTTGTTGTGCAGCTTTTATGGGGCGATTTGTCGCCACCTAGTGTTTGATGTGCGAC
This sequence comes from Camptogramma bilineatum, assembly GCA_958496255.1. Taxonomy (NCBI): domain Eukaryota; kingdom Metazoa; phylum Arthropoda; class Insecta; order Lepidoptera; family Geometridae; genus Camptogramma; species Camptogramma bilineatum. The sequence goes on from OY292458.1 coordinate 12,762,823, forward strand.
TTGGAAGACTTGGAACATTTCGTCCCGGGAATTTGTAAAGATTTCTTCTATTGCATAAATAATATGAAATCCTTCAAAGTATTTTCATGAAGAAGCTTTTTTGAGAAGGCTCTTTATGACTTTTTTGGTAAGGATTTTAAATATTTATACTTATAGGTCCATGTTTTTCCAATGTCCACTTGAAAGCTTATATCTGAATCTAAAAAACTCAATTCTTTCTTTCAATCTTTTTAATTTTGTTTAAATCTACAAAAGAGTTTTGCTATAAAAAAACGTTTTAACCAAGCAAACAGTTCCCTTGAGTCAGAACAAAAATTATAAAGTGCCTCGCTACGGGGTGTGAATAGGAATAACCCGTAAAACACGGGGAAACTTCCCCAAAGAAGTTCAAAAATGTGGGGAATTTAGTTAACTACGGTAAGTGACGGGCCTTGCCGACTTCACGCTTGTTTAGAGCCGAACTTTGCCGGCAGACAAACGGTTAATGAGGAAACCAGCTTTAAAACAAACCTATAAATTAATATTTTCCTTTACAAAAGAAATTTTCAAAGATTTTTTATCGTCTAACTAAAGATCTGATCTGGGCAGATATCTTTCTCTCTATCTAAAGAGGAAGAGACAGTCGTTTTAAGATGAAAGGAAAAAAAAAACCTTTTTTTTAATTTAGCAGTTTAATTATCCAATTTTGCATTTATATTTTATCATTCTTATTGTTTAGCGTTTTTCGGAAACGCTACTTCATCAGTACAAATGTCTAGGTGAGTCGGAAAAGTTATTTAATAACAGCAACGTCAGCTCTGACGTAGACACAGATTAATTGTAATACACTTGTTTTATTAACTTCGGGGTGGTAAATAAGGCGAACTATTTCCGTTAAAATATAATTAAAATATGAATTGTGAGGGTAAAGTTCTCTGGGACGTGGTTTGTGGTGTTCCTAAGCATGACTGATAGAAATCAGTGGCCGGCATTTAATCGTCGTCAAAACCGAGCTGGTATTCAGTATTGTGGCTGTTCTAACCCTGCCTTGTATGAAATAACAGCACTCTCCTCTACCTATCTCGTCTCACTATCGTATAAAATGTGTTTATTTTAACCTAGGAACATTCAAATTTTCTTTTTTGGAGCTTATTTTCTGCCATCGACCACTCAAATGCAGGATTTTTGTAAAAACTATTCAAATATATTTTTGTGAAATTAAATATTACTTACTTATTATATTTTTTTGTCTCTAATATCACAAAAATTATAATAATGAGTTTCCTTAATAACCTTGTTTCACTTAAGAAATACAACTAGAGTGACACAGACAGGCCGTAAGTAAGTGCGACGGAATTCGTTAGCGTGTCGCTCGCCAAAGCTCGCTCGCTGTTTACGAGGCGCCCTGCTTATCGCGGCGGACGAAAATCACTAAAACGCGTTTCCAACAGAAATAGCTGCCTAAAAGAAAAATAGTGAGGGAAATTGTAGCGAGCCGTGTAGGACTCGATGAATAAACAACAGCTGTTTATGTCACATTCCCTGAAGGGACGCCGCCCGCGCATGGCTCGAATTTATAAATAATCAATTCCACTATGCCTTCACATTCCTCCATTGAATGCGTTTGAAAAGATTGGGCCCCTTGTTAGGGCGCTTCCCTGACCCAGATTAGCATCTCGACGCGCGCTTTCAAACTAACAATATTGATACTTACCTACTCGGAAGTCAACGCTGAAAAATGTGCTCGTATTCATGCCATGCAGCTAAGTTATTTGAAGTATGGCAAATATTTTAATAATAGCATTTTATGGTACACGTAAGATTTTTTCATTTTTTTATTCATAGGTACGTAAATTGTGTGATGATAATATGTTTTAAACAAACAACAAAATATGTTATGGCAAATTTCATGTATCTACAACGCACCAGTCGAGAAAGTAGCCGCATATGAGCCACAAAACGCCGCTACCGGCCTATTTCCTGTAGATTTCATATATTTTGTATAGACGCGCCGCACACGTGTAGCCGGTGGCGGCCACTCGCTACAGCTACAAAATATGAAAAGTCGCTGTCGCTGGCGTTTTGTGGCTGTGGTCGGTGGCCCGTTTTCGCCGAGCTTTAGAAAGAAACATAATCCTTTGATACCGGTATTAGGTAACTGCACTCGGAATACCAACTGCTGGTTAAGAGGAGACAGCATCCGGAGTATTTTCCAGGACCTCCTTAAGTTTTGAGTGAGTTTGCCGAAGATGTTGCCTCCGGTAAATAAACAGACGAACTTGTGCATAAAAGCCTTGATTTCTTACATTTTGTCGGATAAAGCCTGCACAGCGTGGTACAGATAGACTCAAGATAGAAGTAGCATCTGTAAAGTTTGTAACGACTTTTTAGAAAGAAAGACGTTGATTTTTTACAAAAGAAACGCGCCTTCATTTCTTTTCATTTACACTATTCTACAAACTTGTGAGGAGAGAGGTGATTATACAAAAGCGTCTTCGGTAGATACCAATGGTTCGTTCTCCCTACCAAACTTATTCCGAATGAAATGATGCTATACTTGGCTATTTGTGGTATAGTTTTGTGTAAATATTTTAAAGTGGTCTCTGCCTACCATTATGGGAAAGAGGTACGGAGAGAAAAGAGGTAGAGCTACCATTATGATTTTATGTAGGTATGCGTGCAGCTACTACCAAACTTATACCGAACGGAAAAGTGCTATAATTGCAACTTTTTCTATAGTTTTATAATGCATTGATGTAACTTGTTTTATGAGTTGAACTGTAGGTACCGTAGGGGCTGTATTGTGTGAACGGATTGCAATCCTCACGTGCCAGATCTGTGTTGTGGAATTCCGTACAAAATATAGTGAGCGGTATTTGACTGTCAGTGTTTTTGTCGAATATTGTTCTGAATATTCAGCTTTTATTTTAGTTATCTATAGAAAATGTGGACATACATTTTCATAGAGAAAATTGAATTGAATACTTACTGGATGTGACGGATATTTTGTTTTATTTTAAACAAAACATTTTACGAAGCTTTGACCACTTTTTCAAATTTTCCGTTGAAATTTTTCAATCAGCCATATTACATTTTGTGACGACCATAAAATATAATTCACACATCAACGAAGTAGTAGTATATCATTTTACCAAAGCATCCAATGGTACGAGTAATTACTATTTCACGTCAGCGTTATGCAAACTGTCAGTGATGCTTATTTATACTGCTAGGTATTATACCTAATAGCCCAAAAGCCGTTTCATTTTGCCGATGCAAATATCATCACTATGTGGTTTAAATAAAGTTGCCGCAATTTCTCGATGCAGGTGGGTCAGAAAACATGTTTTTTAATACAGTTGCTCAAAAAGTGGCGTATTGCAGGGACGTATAGCGTTCGGAAAGTGGCCTATTACACACTCGTGCTTTTTTTTTACCTTTCCCGCACTCGTGCGTTCTCTTTCCCAACTGTCAAAATAATGTCCATTAAAAAGAAAAACCAACCATAAAGTTTTTACTAAAAAAAATCATAGAACTTTTTATGATTCATGCAAATACGTAAGTACCTATATTTCTAAAAAGAAGCTAATAATTTGTTTCTATATCAGATTTAATGATTTGATTGAATGAGTTAGGTTAGGTTTCATTTCATCTCATCTCATTAAATTTCATTTTCGTTTCATATCAATAAAAAAATTCTCCTGAAGACTTGGCTGTATGGGCATAGTTCCCTTGGCCTACCAGAATCGGTGAAAAAAAAAATCTCTTCTTATATTCTACGGTTGGCGCCATTTTCTAGATTAAATTGCTTAATTTTTTCGCAACTGTATTAAAAATAGTCGTTCAGTACACGTTCGGAACCGTCATTGCAACTTGTTCCGACTGTCAACCCTCGCCTTCGGCTGCGCCTCGGCTCGGGTAGACATTTGTCGGAACTCTTTGCAATGACAGCCTTTCCGAACTTGTACTGAAATATACTATTGCGTAGAGATGTGCGCGTCAAGCACGTGCTATTACAAATAGCTCGTGTAAAGTGCACAGTGCAAGTTTTTCAATCAGTACAACACGCGTTACCATAAGACCTGTAAGTGCGAGCGAGCACGCAATATGCTCTGCTCTGCTCACACGTTTTGGTCATCAGCGAGAAAGTACAGCGAGTAACAAGCTAACAAGCCGAACCCAGCTCTCCATGGTACAAAGTTGAATGCCAATAGATACTCATAGCATCCTTCCATTCAGCAGAGCATACCTCCCAAAGCACACTTCGGCTCCTAACTTTCAACTTTAATTGGATTAAACCGTACGATAGCCGGGGGTTAATAAAAAGCTATCCTATTCAGTTCTGGAAACACAAACATAGACGAAATAATAGGAACTGCATTGGTGCTATAGAAATCGGTAGCCGTCATATTACAGTCGGCGAAGGCCGGCGCCGGCGTGACAAGCGTCGATCACATAATTTTAATAAACTTAGGCTATTCCATCTTTTCACTAGATGATTTATACAGTGTCAGGAGGCAATCTTTGCCTACACTTATCGGGACACTGTAGTGCCTGGGACATTGTTTGAGATGGAGTAGGCTTGCCCAGCACCTAAACCATCCTCTCAGCTTAGCCGGCCATATCCACAGGAAAGACATACCTAATCAATACGTGTGGGACGGACTAAGCTGAGGGTTTCCTCACGATGTTTTCCTTCAACATAGTGATGGTAATAAGTGACGTTATAAACAGTGTGAATGGGCTTAAACTTGATAAAAAAAAACATTTAAGTATGAAAAAATACTAATATTAATATAACGATGCACAACAGCCACACAGGCAGTGACAGTTTTTGTGACACTCGAGCAGTTTTCACATTCTATATTCAATTAATCTAGTGAAACATTGTTTTTGTGGTACAGACCCGCAGCGCTTCACTTTAGTGATTTAGCGAATGCGTGCCTCAAGCCCCTATCTCGCTCCTCATGCAGGAATGCGAGCTAACTACCGAATTCTAAAAGCCATCCCGACAATTTCAGGCATCTACCAGCTTATCTATTTAGTGAGCTCCATGTGCGAACTTTGCCCTTTGACAAGCTTTCGTTTTGCGTTTCGAATTCTGGGAACAAGTTTTAAGATATTAAACGGTTATTTTGACAATCTGACAAATTGTTTGTGATAATAATCAACATAGCTTCCGCCCACTATAAAAATCAGGCTATGTTTTGCAAAACAAGTTCGTTACTCTTATACTTATTGTATTCAGAGTTGGATTAGAATATGAATATAGAATGCCTACCTGTTAGGTATGGAATTTAAACTACAAAATGTGGGTGTGTGCCGAAATACTCATATATGCGAACGTGCCTCTACCTATCCTTAGACTTTAGAAGTTCTTGAATGCTTAAAAGATCTGAGAGAACGTCTACCGCGCCTTGGGGTGACAATCGTGGTCTTATTTCGTTTTTTTCGAATCCTTTCTACTATCATAATATGAAAATTTGTTTTTCAATCACAAAAACAAATTTTCATATTATGATCAAAGGCACAGGCGCAGGAGCTAGTAAACAATAAAGGAATATTCATATAGCATCCTACATATAGGAAAAATATAGCAAACGGAAGCTATAACTACATTATGTGTATGATGGAGCAAGCGGAAATTTAGTAAAAGGATTTGGGTAAAAGCTTCATAAAAAGACTCCCAGTAAATAACAATAAAAAACTGTTACTGTCGACATACGTATCTGAGAGACATTTGTATAGCTATTTCGAAAAATTTCTACCGTTCTTACCACAAAGCTCAATCCATTGCGTTTCAAAAATTTTTATTTTGTCTTTGAATATTTCGAAAACAGACATACTATATGAAAGAAAATATAATGATATACACACACATGTTTATAGAAAGTCGAAGCACATTTAATCCAAATAGGTCAAAAGTCTCAATAAAACAAGCACCAATTATCATTCATCTGTATGCAGTTATTTCCAAAACACTTCAAAGATGAACTCTCGGTGGTTCACTCAGCATCTCATAAAATCTCTTTTCCAATTGAGCAATATTTCCCGAACAAAGTGAATAATAAATGTGGACATGCATAAACTTGGTAAACTATGAAAATGTATTCGGAAGCTGTGCTTCGCTCTGCACCGTATTCTTTCACTCGGCGGGATGCAGTATTTAATGGAAAATACATTTATGTCGAACCGGGTGATTCAGTTACCGCTACTCGTAAAAGATCTCAGGCCTCTTGGAGAATCTTATGAGCGTATTAACTGATGGATGGTTATTTTTAGAATGCTTGTGTAAACTAACCAAGAGCAGTTTCTTATCATTAGCAAGTTTCACTATGCCTTTTTAAATGCATTTTTATTTTACTTTTGAAAATTTTATTTCGAACCGGGATCTTCAGTTATCGCTGCTCGTATAAGATCTTAGGACTCTACATTATGGATTCAAGTTTATTGTACACGGTCTTAAGTCAATAAAAATGTTTTTACTTTCCTTTATGTGTTGAAGAATCTTATGAGCTTACTTACTCGTTAGATGGTTATTTTTAAAGGTATCAACTTAACTATAAAGTGAATGTTTTGGAGTCTCACTCTATGCGTAGATTCTTGCGTGCATTAGCAAGTTTTATTTTGTATTTTAGTGCCTTTCTGTCATCCCGTAGGCGACATCACAGGAAATAAATCTATGTGTTAATCTTCAAAATAGGCGGAACTATGATTAATTACTTAGTAAGCAGAGGCAATTTTTATATATGTAGTAGGTATGTAAGTTTGCAATTTGGTTGAATTTGAGTTATTAAATGCTCAACAAGGCCCAACGCAATTTATTTCTGTGAGTTTCAGCCGTAGAAGGCCAAGACCCAACCGACCGGCAAATATACCATTCGACACGTTTTTACTGTTTCTAGATCCCGGTCCTTTTAATCTTCTTCCTTTGTTTTCTTTTATGATTCGCTAATGGAAAGATTTCGCTATCAGGAAATAGAGATAAATTCAACGTTCAAATAGACTTTCGTTTGTTATTATAGCCGTTCGGTACGGTTACTCAATATTGATAGCGGCAGTAAAACCTCCACGTCAGTACTAAAATCAAATTATCTGACTCGGGAAACGTAGTCATGAAGAAATCTTTGCTGGTCCAAGATTACGACCATTAATCGAATTGAAAAGGAAAGCTGGGTCGGTAATTTTTCTGAATCAACATTTTGGCCGATTACAAAAGCGTTTCCCGAAGTCATCGGCTGAAAAATTCGCTTAGAGATTCGCGATATTTCGCGTCTGCTTACGACAAGTCAAAGGAGCTTATTTGTATTAATCACTGGAACTAATCCGGAGGGTTGCGATTCTGTGGATGAATCCTCCTTTATATTAAACCTCTTTCCCGCAGTCAGCATCCCGGCTAATAAGCATTGGAGCGGCCTTCATTAAGCCGCGGCAGACGGGAGCCCATTGATTTTATTCAGCTCGTCTAATAAAGGTAAATTTGCCTCAAAACGACGCTTTCAAAAGAAGCCTCACTATGCAGTCACTTTGTCCCGCCTGCCGGTCGACGACCGCAATTAAAAGCTTCGCTATGAGATCTCGCAACCTTTACAATTTTATACATGCGAATCATATTTCATTTGACTTCTGTTAGAATGTGTGTCTTTATAAACATACCTATGTAGTGTAGTATTTATAGTAGAAAGGATATTTTGTCATTAAAAATAGAACCCTTTTCACATGTAAATAAAGACACTATCTAAAAGGCTCATTCTTGTGAAAAATTGAAGGGCTAAACTCGTATTTCGATAAAATATGCTAGCGAAAAATTCCATTAATTGTTGGGCATCAAAGGAATGTCTTTGTCTTATTGAATCTGCTTATTGCATCTGCCTTGGCTATCCAACATAATTTATAGAATAGCAATTCATTTACTTGTCATAAAATGTTCCGAAAATCCTGTCATTTATTATGACAGTTACATATTTTTTTGATATTTTTTGTAGCAACAAAACCGTTGTACTTATTATAATGTATAATAAATACTGCTATATAATTGTGGTGAAATTAAAACTGAAGCAATTTCACTTTACAATAATAAATATCACCTATTTTACGCCTCTGGCTTCACGAGTAAAATGAAGTTTTCTTTCCTTTTCCGTACCGAGGTTTCCTAGTTGCTCCTTATTATGCGATACAAATTCTAACAAAGCATGTTGGAATAGCGTGTTTTTTTTCCTTTCAAAGTACACTTGACACAATGGTCCTTGTAGAAATAAGTAGAATTTCAATAATATGATTGTAATAAAATTGAATTTTTTTTTACCTACTATGTTGTGAATCGTAGTTATTGAGCTTTCGATTTTTTATAATTAAAGGCTGTTTACACTATCTCTCAGTAAAGTTTTGATTTGGTTATTTCCTGTATAACATTACATATCTGGCTAATAAAAATAACCATTAGGTAACTCATAAAAATTACTGGTTAGTCGGAGCTTGTTTACGTTTTTGCATTAAGAGACTTAGCTTATGGTCGCTCTGTGCACAGACGCGTTTGATTTTTACATTTTTCCTTCGAATAAATGGACGATGGGCTTAAAGCGAGGAAACCTAATCAAAAGATTTTTCTTGGCACCGTGCCACGTTTTTCTGGAGCAGTAACATACGCCTACACTTATTTTTAATTTCTCTTGGGAAGACAACTTTGTAAGGAGTATGCATAACTCTTCGATAGCTTTAAGAAATTTCAGCACACTAGTTTTTTCGTAGTCCATCACAAACTCACTCAGTCATGTTGTCTAAGCTAAACCTGGCTAATAACAATAGTAAGGCCCTACCCTGAGCTAAACACTGTATTTCCCTGTATACCCTCGATAAATAAAGTAAGTAAGTGGAAAGTAACAAACAGCGTTTTAAATTAATCTATAATTAAACGAAGCTGAGACAAATATTTAAAGTTGCACTTTAAAATGCTAATTTTAGGTAAGGGTAGCGCCTTAATCCAAGAAAGAACCAGTGTATCAAACTTGCTGGATTGCGGGTAGTCACGTTTTCAAACTTCACGCCGCCTCACGACCGGCTAATGGCGCGAAAAATTATACACTTTGCATTCTCTGTTCACCAGCAATTCTGCACATGGCTACGCTACATTGACTCTTCACTCTTCAGGCTATTTAAAACTCGGTCACTTGAATTTCCATATATAATTCTTCGATTTCCGTCAAGAGTTATAGGATTAATTATGCCAATGCTATCACCACTCTTTTACAACCTTTTGCAGTACAAGCTGCTTTATTTCTACTAGACTTCGTTTCTTACTAAACACTTCACTGTGTCAGACCTTGCAAGATCTAATCTTAATCCAGCTCATTATAGGACATCTACTTATTTTGCCGGAATTCATTTAATAAGTTATTAGAATGCATGACCTCACCTAACCTAATACATAAAGTAAGTAAAAATCTAATCCACCATTTATCTTTGGAGAGTCATCATGAATTTTGGTCAAACGTGATGACGATGATAGTTCTTGCAATTTGCTTGAATAGCAAAAAACATGAAAATACTAAAGTTTTCGAAATTCACACTAAAATATCTTTCATTTTCGTACAGGCATAACTCCCAAGTGTAAAATTCTTGCAATAAAATTTTAACTCGGTCCATTGTTATTTACTTACAAAGAATTTTCATTAAATTTCAACGGATAAAAACGATATTTTCATTCGTGCGCTGGAATGAATGCATTCTATTTGTCGGTGTGATGCCTGAGTTTCATTACGAGCGATTTTTTATAAATGATGATTGAATTCCATTATTTTATAAAATGTAGTTCAGCTTTACAGCAGGTTATTTCACATTTGAATAAAGTATAAGGAAATTAAGTCGTTGCTACCGAGTTATTGCAAATTCCTTTATTTTTTTTTCTTTGTTTACTTGATTTCCTTATATTGTATAGTATTGCAGTGCTATGCATTTGAACAATATAAACTTATAGATACTTTATATTTCTTTAGATTAGCACGTAGTAGCATTTTTATTGTCAAGTAGATTGCAGCTTAATGGGTTTGGTCTCGCGAAATTTACAGAAAATTCAGCTTTAGGTCGATACCGGCAGCAGCATTCAACACAAATCCTCAATAAATCTGCAGACACCCCCCATACACTAATCTAGACCAACTTTGAATGCTAGACTCGAATAAATCCTAGCAAACTCTCTAAGGAAACTTACAGGAAATATATTGCTCTTGATTTAACCATTACGTCCAACTTAAGGCTCATATTTCCGTCTGAATGAATAAATTGGAATGTCATGGCCTTAACACACTTGCAACTCATCATTAGTCTACATCATTATTACCATCTTCAACTAGCCTTTTGATTTTCTAGAAGACAGAGTACCAATTGAGCTGAGAGGCCAGTCAATCAATCAATCTCTCTAACTGAATTTAATTGTAAATTGAAATGAGGTAAAAGAGTCGATTTTATAATCAACTAGCTGCTGCCCGCGGCTTCGCTCGCGTGGTACCCGGATAAAAAGTAGCCTATGTTTTTCTCCAGCCCTCCAATTATCTCTACACAAAAAATCACGTGAATCCGTCGCTCTGTTTTGACGTGAAAGCTAGACAAATAAACACACTTTCGCATTTATAATATGGGTACGGATATCGATGAGGCATGTCAATCGGTGTAAATAAAAAAAAACAGCGATTAATAAAAAAACAATAAATATCCGCCGATAGCTTTGAAGGAAATGTTGTCATCGTGGAAGAGTGAGTTCACACGTCAGACATCGGAGCGAGAAAGTAATGTTGGAAAAAGAGAAAGAACATTTCCACAGATATTTTGATGATTGTTACCGTTTTTTTAAAAGATGTTGGGGTGATCTTAAACTGTTCTCACCGAAGTTGCCCACTAACCCAAATGAACTTACAAGTTGAATCGTAGATCCATAGTTAGGGCCCGATGACTCGGTAGTATGTGAAGATGGCTGTTTGGGACTTCAGTCGAGTCGCCCGGCATTCACCTGTTAACTATTTGCGGTATTACCCTCGAAATGCAGGTGATCCAATTTGAACTAATCGACATTGAGGCGGTTACTATCCATTCTGAATTCCTAAGATGAGTGCTCAAACTCTAAATTGTTGAAGTGTTTCTGAATTAATTTCAAGATATCTTAAGGTGGGGCGGTTCATAAAAGCTTATGATTTAACTTGAATAATTCATTGTTTTCAGCGAGTCATACTTACTTATTTATAGATACCAAGAAGATTCTAAACTACGTAACTGGAGTTCTAACTGACATTTAATGTACAAAGGATTTTGAACCTTATCACGACTACACAACGATCTATTATCATTTAATCTTGGTTATAAGGATTGTTGGTCTTGTTGGGAAGGCTTTCTTGGGTGCTTTGTCTCTTTCACACTCGTTGTAGGATTAGTAGTGTGCCCATGTCATTTAAATTTCAGGATATTTTTACCTTATCGCGCTCGACAAAATCAGCGCTTGATTTCGATTCATGGTTTCGATCCTTGAATTAGAGATCCTTGAATTAGATCCTTGATTTTGATCCTTGATTTTGATTTCGATCCTTGATTTCGATCCTTGGTTTCGATCTTGGATTTCGATCCTGGATTTCGATCCTTGATTCTTGAATTTTGAACCTTGAATCTGAAATCTTGAATCTTGAATCTTTGAAGTGACAGCTGTCAAACTTCAAATGACCATATCTCGAGAACTACTCGTCCTAGACTCCCCGTTCCCAGTTCAAATGAAAGCTATGACCAAGATCTTCATTTGAAGTGACAGCTGTCAAACTTCAAATGGCCATATCTCGGGAACTACTTGTCCTAGACTCCCCGTTCTCAGTTCAAATGAAAGCTATGACCAAGACCTACATTTCAGATGACAGATGTCATTTTGACAGCTGTTATTGAAAATGTAGATCTTGGTCATAGCTTTCATTTGAGCTAAAAAGGAAGAGTCTAGGATGAGTAGATTTCGAGATATGGCTGATTGAAGTTTGACATCTGTCACTTTAAATGAAGATCTCTTCAATAGCTTTCATTTGAACTGAGAACGGGGAGTCTAGGATGAGTAGTTCCCGAGATATGGCCATTTAAAGTTTGACAGCTGTCACTTCAAATGAAGATCTTGGTCATAGCTTTCATTTGAACTGAGAACGGGGAGTCTAGGACGAGTAGTTCCCGAGATATGGCCATTTGAAGTTTGACAGCTGTCACTTCAAATGAAGATCTTGGTCATAGCTTTCATTTGAACTTTGAACGGGGAGTCTAGGACAAGTAGTTTCCAAGATATGGCCGTTTGAAGTTTGACAGCTGTCACTTCAAATGAAGATCTTGGTCATAGCTTTCATTTGAACTGAGAACGGGGAGTCTAGGACGAGTAGTTCCCGAGATATGGCCATTTGAAGTTTGACAGCTGTCACTTCAAATGAAGATCTTGGTCATAGCTTTCATTTGAACTGAGAACGGGGAGTCTAGGACGAGTAGTTTCCAAGATATGGCCGTTTGAAGTTTGACAGCTGTCACTTCAAAGATTCAAGATTCAAAATTTCAGTTTTCAGATTCAAGAATCAAGATTCAAGATTCAAGAATCAAAATGAAGGATCAAAATTGTATCAGTATTTTAATTCAAAAATCATGCCCTGAAACATCACGTAAATCAGAAAATGATGGAAAAGGCCCCTTAGGGACTAGGAATGTTTAGTTTATGGTCACCCTTTAGAAAGAGACACGCCGCCCAAGTTTTATGTCTCAAGCGGACCTTGTTTTCTGTCTTAGTCAGCATTCCAGGTACGTAGTATAGAAATTCCTTGATAGATACTTATTATTTCTATGTAAACTCCGAACAATTAATTGTCAACTTATAAAATAAACAAAGTTACGAAAAGTTTAATCATTAAAATAAGTTTGTTTGACGTCAACAAATATCACATGTCATTTATTGGATATTAATAGGCGTTTCTTAAACTTAACTATAATAAAAGAATCATAAAACATTAAGGGCTGATTTTTCAATCGATAAATAACTTTTATCTGAGGAATAAATATGGCGTTATGACATATTTTCAATACCTACAATATCTGTCAAATCGCATAAGTATTTATTTCCTCAGATATCTAAAAGTTATCTAGGTATTGAAAAATCAGCCCTAAATTAAATTAAACATCGTTCTGTCTAAGTACCTAATTAAAACAACGAATTATGCTATGAAATAAAACATTGGAATGTAACTTGCGATATACTATTACCTGAGTTACTTGTAAGCTGATACTTTTGTTTGTCACGAGCACTCGGAACTCGGATCGCATTTTGTTTGCGTTGCAAAATATACATTGTAATCTGTATTACTGGTAAATCGTCACACGATGAACGTATGTTTAGATTAGATTTAATACTTCAAATATTATTTTGTTTAAATTTTTATAAAAAAAATTGGTTTTTGTAAAGTGGGATGAGAAATGGGTTCCTAAATAAAACGCTTAGGTACGCAGGGTTGTTTCATGCGACGCGTTCCTCTCGCACTTGTAGAGCTTGCCAGTAATTTCTCAGTATCACAACCAATTACTGTTTGTAATCGTGGATTAGCTATGTGAATTGTTGTATTACCTACGTAATGCACGATAATAAACGTGTTAAATGATAAACCACACCAAACCATTTAATTACCACAACAAACCCATCCGTATGTCTTGAATATGCATAAAGTGAGTGGGACATTATCTGATAGTTTCCCACCAACACCTATCTACTTTATATCCAGGATAATATCAAGAATGAACATCGAAAGTGTTTACATAGTTATGTACTTGTACATTATGCTGCCGCGATCGATACAAAATTGTGACGTCCTAGAGTAAATTAGGAAGTCAAAATATGTACATCAAAGTAGTACTGGATGATTCGCAAGAAGCGGTCCGAAAAACGGTACCCCATTTTCGCAATTTTTTTTTTTTGGTTATTTTTCAAAAAAAAATAACAGTCCTAATTAAGCACTCAAAGACATACATTTTAATGTTAGCGGCCCTCAATTTGATAAAGCCGTTTTGAAGTTTTAGTGGTTTAAATATATTCGTGCCCATTGAAATTAGGTTTGGTCCAAAGAAATTAGAAATGGTACAAAGAAATTAGAAATAGTCCAAAGAAATTATTATTGCCAACGAAATTAGAATTTTGTCCAAATAAATTGACATTTGACACCAAGAACGTCGGATTTATCAGGAAATTAGCATTTAGTTAACTGATCACTCTAAAATATACATTATACTCTCAACCAACACTGTTTTACTTTACTACTTACCTGGGGCGTTGCTAGTTATCATATAAACGGGGAAGCTTTATTTAAAGCTAACACTACTATTAAAAACTCTTTGAGGCCTTGGCCCAGCAGTGGGACAGTGGGAACAGCAATAACCACTACTTTTGGACTGGAAAATACAAAAAAAAAATTCAATTTTCCAATTTCTTTGTGTCAATTTTTTTTTTGGTACGATAGGCCAAAGAAATTAGAAAAATGCCAAAGAAATTAGCAAAATGCCAAAGAAATTAGCGACAAAGAAATTAGTTTTTTTTCGCGGACACATTTGTTTGCTTTGTAAAACAGTAACGTGGAGTTAAAATAACATGAAATTTGATTCACCACTACCTAATAGTATCTATATTAACGTTAACGTTATAAAAAGTGTCAATTTATATTTCATTATTGCGTAATAAGCGATTGAATGCAGATAGGGGTGTCGCGGACACACCAAAGAACTTAGATTTCACGACTTTAGAAATTAATTACAGCTTTCCTATGTATATAATTGAGGATATTACTAGTGCCATAATAGCGTACTCGTATACTATTTCCAAATAAAAATACAGCAATACTGAAACTGGTCATTTTAATAGGTTCGCAAGGCCGGACATGCCAAAAACACGAGTCCTGCGCAACACCCTACTGTATGTATAGTATACTAGATAGATCGGAAAGTGATTAGTTGGTACTAACGTTCATAAATTAAATATTATGCGTGTTTCATACCAATAAATTTAGAATTATAACACATTCTTACAAAGAAGCGTTCGTGGCGTAGCTTACTTAGGGAGTGTCCACATTGCGTTTTCTGCAGCGCGTTTTTGAGCTGCGCGTTTGTATCGATACAAACGCGCGTTCGCAACGCGTATTTTTCCATACAAAAGCGAACCGGGAGGGGCTGCGCGGGGGGCTGCGCGTTCGCATCGCGTTCGAATCGCGTTTGTATCGATACAAACGCGCTGCAAAAAACGCAATGTGGACACTCCCTTAGACGTTCTTGATAGATCGTTGGAGTGTATATTTTTGAAGACGGCTACACGTAGTACAAAATCATTATAAATCAAAGCTCAACTTGAAGTTCTCACACTTATTGGAAACAAGAACCAATTCGAACCGCCTGTCGAGATAGTATCCAATAAAAGTACATGCTAGAAGAATATGCACCATTTCAATGGCTATGGACTGAATATATTCGGAATTCACACTACAACAGCGATCAAAGACTGCCAATTTATATTTTACACGACACAACGCTACTATCACATTGAACTACTGGCGTCCATGTATCTTTGTGTCGCACGATCGGGATATTCTCACGTTCTTATAGTCTGTGAAAGAAATAAGTGTCTATTTATATTGTGCAATGGCTTGATAAGTAAATGAATTCAACTTAAAAAGAAACAATATCACGACAGTGTTTTTGAGGCATGACATACGCAGAAATACATATTTAAGACCCAAGTTCCTTTGAAGATGTCCAAAAATTTACGGTTCGATAGTTACGCGAGAACATAAATTGTGAAACATACAAACACACAAACATATAAAGCAAAATCGTCCGAGTTGCCACTAAGATCTTCGCTCGCTCGATCGACTAAAATCTAATTAAATTAATTATTTTTTAAAAGGTTTAGCGCTGTTTATAACTTGATTAATTTCGTTTTCAGACTAAGGTATCATGGTTTATCAAGATTCTATGGCTTATGCAGCTGCCTTATTAAATTTTCCATATGACGCTCTCGTTTTCTATACAAAGACTTATTTGTAAAATCAAGTCGCTCCAGCTCCACCGAGCAACTTTTTCAAGTAGTCCAAAGTGATTTTTATGAGTAAAGCAAGTTTGAGTTTGTTTTTTTACATCTGCTGCGTCGCTGCCTGCCAAAGAGTTTGGATGTGAAATAAAAACTTTTTCGAACTGCATCCTGAACCTTGTTTTTTTTTTTTGTAACGTAGTTTTTTTCTGTAGGTTACTGGTGACCATTACAGTTTCACCGGACTGGTACATTATGGGAAAAATACATATAGTACTTGGCAAGGCGAAAACACGGTATGTGGACATAGGTAGTGACCGAGTGGTGGGAGGTTGTGGTCACAGAACATCAGTCAGATGGTATGATTACCATCTGACTGATGTTCTGTGACTATTAAGGGCAGCGGGGAAGCATTAGTTTCAACTGAAACAAACTACCCCCTTGGACTTCAAAGGCTCTTGAATGCTTAAAGATCTAAGATAATACCACGCCTGGGATACTGTCGTGATGAAATTTTTAAACAACGTCAAAAAAAGGAGGAGGTTCTCAATTCGTTGGCATCTTTTTGTGCTCTTTTTATGTATGTTCACCGATTACTCGAAGACGCCTGGACCGATTTCAAAAACTCTTTTTTTTATTGAGATGCTTTCCGATTGGTGCCATGAAAATATGGTGAGGGCTTTTCGAGGATCTTCAGAGGTATAAACAGAACTGCACCTCGAGAGAAAATTGCTCAGCTTAGACAACATTGAAGACTGTTTTTTTTTTAATTTAGCCGCTTGTATAAATATATATTTTGTTCCAGGCCTGTCTCTATCACCGTTCGTGCGGCACTACCAGCCGGCGATGTATGAGCCGGTGGGGGACCGCCGCCGACGCTCGCTGCCCGCCCCCGCGCCCCCGCACCCCCCTCACACCCCTCAGCTGCTGCGGCTCACCTTCCATGCACATAATAGGTTAGTACAATAGAATAGATTACATTAAAAGACCTCACATATTGTTGCCCTGGTTTTTCACGGTATTTGTCGCAAAGGAACAGTAGTAGAAAGCTTTTAAGAAAATGGTCTTACTCAATAAGTGCTTACCTAATGACTTTTAGCGCTGATGCGTTTTTGTCCGTAATTGTATGATAATGTAGAATATGTAGATGGACAATTCACATAGAGCCATTATCTACTAAGCAAAGATAAAACTACACATCACGTCAGTTTTCATACAAAAAAATGCATCAAAATCGGTCCATCCGTTCAAAAGCTATGATGCCACAGACAGACACACCCCTCTGGTTCGTCGGGGGTTAAAAAAATAGATGAATGTATTCAGTATCGGTTTTTGCGCAACAAAATCTGCTGAAAAGTATTGATACCCATCTCAATATCTCATTCAAGAAAACCATTGCATTCATTGCCACAACTCAACCGAACCTATTTTTCAGAATAAAGTTTGAGCTTTATTCAGCTTTCTCACGACTCCATTTGCGTGAAGACCGACTCAGGTTACCAAGAAAACAAAGTTTCAGTCCTTAAACTTATTTAAAGAAAATTAACCAAGAGCTTAAAACTCTCAAGGATTGTTACTAAAGCATTTCAGTCTACGAAAATAACCAAGGGGTACTTTAAGGGGGAAAAGTTGTATATCCCGTTTTTGCCAACAAAAATCAAAGCTTTCACTGCTATTCGCATTATCCAAATTGGTACCTAAGCTTAGCTTCGTCTAATTCTTAGTTTCTTTCTAAGAAAACTTTATAAGCGTCTGAACCATTTAAAGTTTGACTGAAATCTACGTACTGACTTCTGCAGGCAGTGGAACTATCAGGATCAGTTTACTAAGACCTTAAAGTTTTGAACTCGCGAACGTTTAAATGAATGTATACCTACTTTAATCACTAGATTATTCTTCCAACGTCAGGAGAAAGGTTTTCTCCTGACGTTGCTAGGTATAATGAGCGCTGTAATTATGCAACATAATTGTACTATAGATGGTATGGTCTTACCTTTTGCCCAACACGTCTACATCACAGGAAGTTTTCGTTAATTTCACATTTTGGGACCTTTTTAAGATATAATAATAGACCTACGTTTACACAAAATTTAATAGATTGCCAAGTATCTGAATTGAACTAGAGCACGGCAACGGTTTTGGATGGTCTTTTATGCTGTAGGTCACTGTGAATGCTGCGGCTTCACCGGACGTTGGCTACGTTTTGGCTGACGTAGCGGGTTCAAATCCCGTCTGCATGCCGTTTTTGGGACGCATTTTAAAAATATACCCAATGATGATCCCATTCCTTGTCTTAATATTCATTTCCGCGAGTTTAGTTGTCAAATATTGTACCGTTATTTTACGAAACATATTTATACTTATTTCCTGGTTTAGCGATTTAAACTTAACACAGTTACGAGGCCCAATAGCCCAAATACCAAATTCCACTTTAATCCTCACGCACCTTATGTTCAAATTGGTGATTTTCTCCAGATTCGGGTCGAAATGATTCGGCTAACTCGCAAAACAAATGTGCAACCCACCTTAACACTTTGAGTGCCATCGACGCACTTGACAAGACGTTGCTGAAGCACGGAGGGTAGTGAACGTGTGTGATCGTAGTAATATACTTATCCTGAAAATGATCTTTTTCTGTGAAAATATTCCCGCAAGTTCACAAAGAGAAGCTTGACCGAAATAATTGAACAGAAGTTTTATTATTGCTTGTTTTTTAGTCAAGGTTGGCTTGAGATTTCTTGCTAGAAGGGTAGGGAAACTAAATCGAGTGGTCTCAAATCAGAGGTACTTCAATACATGGCCCTTCAAAGCAACAGGCAAACGTGAATAATGGCAGTTTCATAGCCAATTACACGGCACCCATTAGTCTCCGAACTTGATAAACACATAACTCAGCGTCTCCTGTTTGCACACTGCTGCTTACTACAGCTCGATGGAAACATCTGGCTCAGTTGCGCAAAAACTTAGGCCCTTAAATCTTTACTAGGTGAGGTAAATCATCTAGAGATGTTTTATAGACTGACTTTCAGACTGAATGTCAATGTGACGCTGCAGTTACACTGGACCAAAAATAAATAAATAAATAATGCTGTACATTTCACACAGCAGAGCCTTATGTAGCCCCAAAGTAATGAGCTTATGTGTTATGGGAACCACATGACTGATATAAGTACTATTTACCTACTTTTTTGTAAATAGGTACATACATATTATACATAGAAAAATCCGAGACACATATTTGCAGATCATACAAACATTTGTCCCACGGCGGGGATTGAACACGCAACCTCCTGCGTCACAGGCGGGCCTTCACCCACTGCGAGGCTGGTGGTTTGCTCCGGAAACCGAGACCTACACATGAAGTTCATATGAGCTAGTGATCAACTCTCAAGACGGAGAGTCCAGGGGCCCTAGCCATATTACACGATCTATCGTCGCTGTAGAATAGAAACACTTCAAAATGTATAGGATTTGACGTTTCAAGTAGATGAGTCACGTGGTCAGAACGTCAATTCCTATACATTTTGAAGTGTTCTATTCTACAGCGACGATAGATCGTTCTACAGCGACGATAGATCGTGTAATATGGCTAGGGCCGCTGGATACAAGGCATATGTCATAGCGTTTTTTATTACTGAAAATTGAAAAATCATCATGTTGTCTCCCTGCCTGTTTGATACGAGTAACACAAGTTACAGAGTAGTCTTCTATGTTCGATCAGCTGAACATGTTCATGCACTTTCCCCTTCGTTACATAATAGCCTTATTTATAGCCGAAATTAGGATGAAAGAGCTTGACTTTCATTTATTGAGTGTCTCAACAGTCTTATTAATGAGCTAGGACATGGCACATAGGTACTCTATATTGTCTTTATTAACAAGTCAAATCTATAGTTTAATTCACTTGTAGCAAGTTTAATACAAGTTTTAGGGACGGGTACAATTTCCCTCTGGGATATGTTCGTTCTTGTATGATAATAACCTATTATCTAAAGTCCTTATATACGTTTCATAATATTAATTATATACACTTTATAAATATCCACATCGCTAGTCAGCTACCTGCTTCCATTTCCATGGTTACAATCATATAGACAAACAAGTCAATGTTACTGTTTTGGTCATTATAATTAGTGAAATATTAAACCTTGAAAGCTGAAGACGGGACAATTCGAATAATGTAATCAACAATTTGAACTAGATCCTTTTTATTTAGCCCGATAGAGAGATGTTTTTTCGAAAGCTTTTTCTTTAGGAGCTTCTGAGGCGGTTCTCATACTGGCAACGCACCCCGCAGCGGTGTGCAGATCTGCAGCGGTCTGCAGATTTTAACATTGTATATCACGCAGGTCGATGCGTCGTCAGTGTGTTGTACTATGCGTATTTTCTATACAAATTGAGATACTTGCATACAATGTTAAATCTGCAGCCACGCACAACGCAGCGGGGTGCGTTGCAGTGTGAGAACCGCCAGAGCAAATCGCTGTGCAAATGCACTCTTGCTGCAGAAAATGCATTTTTAGACCGGTTGAATAGGAATTTCTCGAGCAAAAAATAATCAACTGAGCATATGTGTTACACGCTTGAACTTTTAATTGGATACAAGTTTTAAGTCGAAATGGCAAGCAGTTTAGTCCTATAGTAGTTAGGTTTAGTATTTGTCAGGAAGCAGCAATCAGTTCAAAGGCATGAATAGTCGCAGGAATCGGGAACGGTTTAATTACGGAATGGAGTCCCCACAACCGCGTGCGCGACTGTTGTAACTCACAAATGGATTAGTCTGGGGCAGCAGGGCCCTAGCTAGGTGTACTATTGAACTACCTACGTCACAGGGGCTAATGGGGAAAACGAGGAACCTACCCAGTGCAAGAAAACGAAACATGAACACATTTTCAAACATGGTACGATATAACATCAAACCTTACACAACCTTCTTTGGGAGATCGTTCTTACAGTAGTGGATTAGAAATTGCTGGACACTTTCTTGAATGTCGGCAATGAATCGGCAATGAGTTTGAAAATAGAACGAACTTTTTGAAGCCGAACATGTTGTCTTTTTGTAAAAAAAACTGTATGCTAGCAAACCGGTTTTTTGCAAGTAGCTAAATTTGAAAAGACTTTGCATCCCCGATTTCTATTTGTTATTCCTCTTTTATAAAGCTTAAAGTGGGCAGAGCGGCCCTGCCCCCAAGCAACGCTCCTATCGCAAACGTTCGATTAACTCATTCTGTCCGGAAAAGTGCATGTATATGAGCCAATTTCGTTTTATGGAGCTCTCTTTTTAATTGGAAAAAGGTGTGACGTTGCCTGGAACTCGTAAAACTAGTAAGTAATGGACAAAAGACGTGTACAGTTGACCGCAGAAGTTTTGACTTTACTGTGGTTTATGCTCCTGGTGTTAATGTCCAGAGTGGTTGCGCGCTTACTGCCGGCTGTGTATGTAATGCATGCACTGTGCAAGTTTTTGAGTGCTCGTAAAAGCGTATAATGATGGCTCATAAACGGAATGAAAATTCTGCTAAAGTTCTGATAGTTTGGCATGAAATAAGGGTGCAATTTAAAACAGTTGGATGCTACTATAAGGTTCATTTTTATTACCTACTGCTAAAATGACAAAACAATAACGAAACCGGTGATCTTGAAATTTGAGTAAATATAGAGATCTTATTGAGATGCAACTAAACAATTATTTCTGCAGCAGCGAGGGAATGCTGACACCTGATTTATCATGCACTCCGCAAAACAAACTGAAAACAGCCAAATTAATTTGGCTTCTGCGAAAACCGAGGCTTGTTTGAACTCGTTCAGACTCGGCTGGCCAATATAATGTGCGGTAAAGTATAGATGGTCAAGACCTAGTTGGACCAGAAAATAAACGGGGTTTCGTACACAAATTTATCGTATGAAATTAATTTAATTTTTTGACAGAGTATTATCATAGCTCATAAGGAGGAGGTTGAAGGTAGGAACTATAATATATTTTACTGCAAAGTATTTTTATATAGTTTAGTTAGATTAATAACTAACAATTAATTAATTTTTACGAACTTATTCAAAACTGTAGGTAGGTAGCTGAAAGTTATTTAAAAAAATTGAAGAGTTACAAGTTCTTCAGTTGTAGTAGTTTTTTGAGCTTAATTATTATCACACAAAATCACTTGTTTTTGAAATAAGTTAACAAAGATAAGCTTATACTATGCTGAACAATATGCAGATATATAGAACAGATTATTTGACTTTAATCTCAAATACACAACTACCGAGAGAAAGGTCCGAGCAAACAAGCGAACAATAAAGCGGGGTCCCATTTACTAATTATGAAGGGCGGAACCCTAAAAAGTTCCGTTTTATTCCAGTCAAACATTCCACTAATTAATTCCAATTATGGAATTGAGTAGATAAGGCATGCAGGTTTTATTTCTTTTGCTCACGCAGGTTTATTTAAGGTAGCCTTTCGTTTAGAGCGGTAGATAAGCGTCGTGGGCTATTTATTTAGCGATATCGCACAAAATGTTCATTTGAGTGTGGAACTTTTTGTTTTGCTTCGGACTTTTAGTTGGTTTTGCGTGGGCTTTCCGTTCTTTATGTCCGTCCGGGGCACCTTTCTGCTCTATCTAGTTTTGAAACAAAACAATCGCTTTATCTGTTGTTTATTCCTAATTTTAGAGCCGTGTTGGCCGAGTTGGTTAGTACCTCGACTTTCGACTCGACTTTCGGTCGTGTGTTCGAATCCTGGCCGTGCATCAATGGATTTTTCGGTTCGATAAATTTATATGCGCATCAAAATTTGCCACACCCTGTATAGTATAAGTAGTAGGTATATCTACATAATTATAGTAACAGTCAATACAGCGGCTATAACATGTGGTGTCTTCTACAAAAAAGTATGAGCGTATTTAGATGCTATATATTCTGTAAAGAGTTTAACGTGATGTAATTTTGCTTCGTAACTCTCAAGGTCATTGAGATGAACTAACTTAGAACTTGTCAGAAGACATCTAACCTTATTAACCTTTCTACTGGTTGAATGAGCTTCAAATCGCCGCATTTCATTCATTTTTAACCGACTTCCAAAAAGGAGGAGGTTTTATGTTCGGCTGTACCTATGTATGTTTTTTTTTTTTTTTTAATGTAGGTATGTTCATCGATTACTCCGTCAATTGTGGACCGATTTTGAAAATTATTTTTTTGTTACAAAGGCTATACTTCCGAAGTGGTCCCATCGTCACCAAATCAGGATCTGATGAGGGGATCCCATGGAAATCGAGGGAAACCCTCAAATTTTATGTGTTTGTGGAACTATCGGGCTGAAATTTTGTGCACTTATAGATTCTCGGTGACAATGAAATATTATGGTATCAGCAAGCTGAGCTGATGATGGAGTCAAGAGCTGTTCAACAGAACTCCTCAGTAAATAGGCCGATTGAGTTGAAACTCGGAACTCAGCATATTCGTGAAATTTCGACTACAATGGAATAATATGGAAACAGCGAGCTGATCTGATAATGCAGTCAGGACTTTTTTTTATTGTGGGGTGTAATCATTACAACTAAATCTGAAGAAGGCTGTTTTATAGGTAGGTACCCCGTCAATACCAAATATAGTTTATCAGTAACCAGGTCATGAAAATGGAGAAATTATAAAAAAATACAGATAGTACCAACAACACAAAAAGCTGCTTCTTGTTTTCGTTGCATGAGATAGAGTACTTGTATCTCTAGTAACCCATTCCTATAGCCAACCAATTCCAGTTAATTCAGAAACCAGTACGCCGATTCTAAAAAACTTTTTATCAACCAAAGCAAAACCTCAACTATTTCGTTTTGTTTCTCTATCTAATAAGGGTCAATGAGGTTAGGTTACTCTGTTGGGATGACGTTTTCAAGCAAATTACCAATGAGGTTTTGCAAATAACTATCAGGGGCTTTTTGGCGGGAATTTGAGAAGTCAAGTTTCATATTTGTTTTATTTTCCAAAACTTGTGTTTCTTCGAATGTAAATGTGTAATAATGGTGGATTATTAACCGTTAAGTGTTCGTGAACGTGCATAAGTGTAGGGAAGTGAAACAAAATTGGATAACATTGCTTTTCAAGTTCTTCCAAAAAGTCCGGGTTGATGTTTCAGTAAAGCCCCACATCTTTACTGAGGCACAAGGAGAGGGGTGGGATATTATATTTATGTATTGTAATATGTATTTATTTATCTTATTTATTTATATATCTTGAAGTTTATTTAATTACTTGACACTGGCTGAATGCACAACCGTGCGAAGCCAAATTAAAGAAAAAAAAAATAACTATCATTTTGGAGAACGAAACAAAACGCAACGGCAATGATACTTGATTCTGTGATTCATAATTGTACACATGAGAACATTTACAAATAAGACATTAAAAAGTACATGTACAAAGGTGAATGAATGAATGACTTGAATGGTTGACGTTTAGTCCAGTCAGCTTAGCATAAAAATGGTCTAAACCTCGGAATGACAGATAATAAGCTGAATTTTCGTATGTAGCTTCATTTAGGCGTCCTAAAAGTTGTCTCAAAAGTCTCATAAAATCTCGTGTCTGCGTCTTAAGTTATTCAAGGTCAAAGGTAAAAAAAATAGTTTTTCGCGAATATCTCGGTTGCTATTGGTCCAATGATGTTAACATCTATTATAAAGTTGTAGAGCATACAATTTGCGACAAATTTTGTTTAAAACATTTTTTCATGCGCTCAACCGTATTCGCGATAGAGGAGGGTGAGTGAGCAGCGCTCAACCATACGCGTAGGTACTGTAACGGAAAGTCAAACGTGAATATCTGTGAATACCTTGAATTTTGAATAATTTGTTTTATTTATCAGTTAATTATCGACCAAGCGAGCAAAGCGAGCTAAGATCTTACGATTTTGCTTTGTATGTTTGTATGTGTAATTTTTATGTTATCGCATAACTATCGAACCGTTAATCAAATCTGCATGAAACTTGGTAGATAACTAGGTTGTGCTATGGAAATTTGATATATGACATATGAGCGTAATCGATGGAGGGGTTGTAAAGATATTGGGATCTAAAGGAGGTGAAAAAGATAAAAGTTACACAGATATATTGAGTGGGGTGTCATATGAAAGGACTTAATTTGTACATTCCGAAATAGTTTTTATTTTTGTTCTAGGAAGTATAGTTTTTGAAATACACATACTGAACGCTTTGCGCTCACGGCCCTGTATCGCAAAAACGGTTGAGCGCATGGAATTTTTTTTTCAATGAATTGGTCGCAAATTTTAAGCTCTACAACTTCATTATAGATGTTAACATCACTGGACCAATAGCAACCGAGATATTCGCGAAAAACTATTTTTTTTACCTTTGACCTTGAATAACTTAAGACGCAGACACGAGATTTTATGAGACTTTTGAGACAACTTTTAGGGCGCCTAAATGAAGGTATATACGAAAATTCAGCTTATTATCTCTCATTCCGAGGTTAATTCCTAATTTGACTGGGCTAGTTGTAAAATAGAGGAATTGAAGAAATCCAATTCCAATTCCAGAGATAGTTCTGTTGCTAGCCTAGCCGCTTGTCACTGACACTTATGTCTTCCATGTCCGAATATTGTAAACCAATCAGGCATGAGCTTGAACATTGAGCGACAAACGTGATACAGCCAGAGCCGGGAACTATTCATTGACGTCGTTATGAAATAGGGTCACTCGACAATCAATTGATCAACATTCGAGGATGCTGCCAATCCCGACTGTTAACATAACAATCATTGAATCTACTCGTCGCTGCTCCAAATCTGTATGACAATCTGTTTATTCAATGTAATATAAATAAGATGCCTAACCCTGTTGTTATTGAATTTCCTAGGTTTCCTAAATCTCAAACGGCTACTGAATTTGTTGCTACCTTTTTTTTGTTGACATAAAAGTGCTAAGTTGACAAAAATCATATATTTGATACTTGCGAATATTAAGATGTTGTCCTGTAACAGACCTCGCTACCTCGCTAGCATAATTTAAAAAAATGACAACAGCGCAGTCCCTACCGGGTTCAACTAACAACTATCCAAATGATTTCAACTTAGTACAAAAATATAATCAAAATTAATTGGAAATTCATCAAAGAAAAGAAGCATACAAATACACGCAAACCAGAATTTTATAAGTAAAGAAGCTAAAGTAACCGTACCGACAATTTCAAATTTACAACTTGCCCTTCAAGGCACGAAACCACGGAAACGAATTCTTCAGTGACGATGATATGAGTAGTTCACGAACACAGGTAAAATAATAAACCGAATAAATATTGACTCAAACAACTTCGGGATTGATTGCAGGCAATTTGAAGTAACTTGAAGAGGTCGTGTTATGGCGACTCCGAAAGTCACGCTACACCGAGAAAATATTGAAACCTATTAGTTTGCTGACAGCAACACGAGTTTTGTTGTACCAACCACGGAATTGAGTAAAATGTTCTATACATGTGATGTTCTATATGCATGTGTGCATTGTATCGAGGAGTAAGCTATAATAATATACGTACACGCGAACGAACCTACTATAATAGAATCTAATTTTTAAGGACACTTTTAACTAATATTGGTCTCGGGTCTGGATGGTTTTCAAGGTATAATAATTACCTATGTATGTTTTTACAAAAAAAAGTTTATAAAAGTACCTGTATAAGTCATGTTGTATGTGTCATGTCAACACAAGCTCTGCTAACTTTGATGATGCTGTGTGAAAATATACAGCATTATCGATCGAGCGAGCGAAGCGAGCGAAGATCTTAGTGGTAAGTTGGGCGATTTTGCTTTGTATGTTTGTATGTTTGTATGTTTGTATGTTTCACGAATTGTTGTTCGCGCATAACTGTCGAACCGTTCATCCAATCTGCATGAAACTTGGTAGGTCAATAGGTTGTAGTAAGGAAATTTCCGGCGGAGCATATGAGCTTAATCGATGAAGGGGTTGTGAAGATATTAGGTTCCCAAGGGGGTAATTTTTTTTAAAGTTACACAAAATATATTGAGTGGGGTGTCAAACGAAAGGACTTATTTTGAACATTCCAAAATGGTTTTTATTTTTAATCTAGGATGTATAGTTTTTGAAATACGACCAAAGAACAAAAACTACGAAACCAGAGCTCCAAGAGCTCCCGTTTCATAGAGTTTCGATGTCTTCGTAGCTCATTGACTGGTCGGTCTTAAAAAGAGAGTGGCATCGTTGCGGTTTGGTTTGCAATGATTTTAGATGCTACTTGATTTATTTTCGTGATTAAAAAAAAAAATTGTTAAAGAATGAAAATAATTGGGGTAAAAAAAGTTAAGTAAACAAATATATTGAGTGGGGTGTCAAATGAAAGGTCTTTATTTGTACATTCCAACATAGTTATTATTTTTATTCTAGGACGTATACTTTAGAAATACGACGAGAATTCATAAATATGAAATAAATGAAAAATTAGACACGACATTATGTATTGCATGCATGCTAGTATTTTTTACCATGAAAAGCTAGCGCAATAGGCATACTCGGCAGTAGTAGCACTTGAAATTATAGGGGTAGTCAGAAGAAAGTCCAAATGTAAGCCATCTACGGTGCGCGAGATCTCAGTTCGGGGCGAACTACTAGTTTATTAATTTTATTTAGATCTGACTCAGATTTTCTATTCAAGTAAATCTAGCCAAAATCAAAAGTAAAATCAACAATAATAATCACTGATTCTGTTATTTTGTTAAATTGAAATCATTATACGAATAGTTCGCAAGTTGACGTTACATTAAATCAAAATTAAAAAAGGTCTGTGACTCCGAGAAATAAAGGCAGATTGAAACATTCAATACTGGCGTGTAGCTAAGCATTGCACACTGAATAGGCTCTGGTACACGATCTGAAGCAAAAGATACATTTCAAAACATCCCTGTTATTATTCTCACATATTTTATCATTAGTTTTTGAGTCGATTTTCCTACGGCGTAATTTTTTTTAAATAAAGATGAATGAATAAATTAATAAAGAACATAATTGAAAACGCAATCTCGTAGAACGTAAATCTTAACTATAAAGAAAATAACGTTCATTGAATAGCTGACGGTAACGTTAGACCACAAAGACTCAAAAACCAATAAAAACTCGGGTAGGCTTTTGTCCTGCATGGAGTTTGGGACAGAGCAGAGGGCCTAGCCAACCGGCCTTCGCTATGAAGCGATTCGATTTCTAACTTCGCTAACACTCGAACGTGAGGTTTTCATTGGTCGAACCAAGATCAAACGTAAGGTCACGTGGTCTTCCACCAATGAAACATCGGCGATAGCGAAGCGAATTGTAGAATAGAAAAGATTGATGCCACTTGGCTAGAGGCTCAGGTAAGCTATAATGCCGGTTGTGGCTACGTTGTTCATTCACGTAAACTACTTTTGTTCTTGTACAAATCATTTGAATTTAATTAGAAAGCTTCGCGAAGTCTTCTCATACTTGCCAGTTCAAGTTTTAAGAATGTTTGTGTAATTAATGCTGTTATTATTCACGGGCTACGTCTGCCACCTATCGTATGAGATATGGGCACGGACCCACTCAGATACCACAATAGACTTCATTTATACATACCTATAAGATAAGTGGAAGGAAGGAACACAATTTTTGACCTGCAGAGGCATTCTGTACTAGACTTACTTCGAATTCACTCAAGTGACCGAGCTTACTAAATACGCAAGAATGTATTGTAAGTGTTTGTAGTAAGATTCAAATTTCGAATACGAAATTTGAAATCTCACAGCGGATTTGACATCATGGGCTCTTAGAAACCAGCGGCATGCCGCGTCACCGACCTCATGCAAAAGCAATGAAACGCTATTTTAAGTGGATTACGATCGAGCGCTCCTATCGCAGGCTCATCGTGAATGCCGATGATCACAATAATGTCGCTCCGGCATGCTATTGCGGGCAGAACGGCCAACTAAACGGATTCAGGCTCCGCTAAGTCTTATAAGTATAGCTTACATTTTCGAGACGGCCGTCAGCTGACGCCCATTCTCGAAGAACGCCACGCGAGGCACCTAATACTTGAAGAAAAAATATGAGAATAAAAACTGCGTTTATGTATTGGTTAACAATATAATATATTAAAGTTTTACACTTGTAAGTAAAGCGACAAGAAAATAAGGCTGTAGCAGCGGATGGCTGTTGGACCGCTGGCTTTCAAAACCAAGTTTCCAAAAAATCTATTGCTTTCTTCGCAGTACGGCTATACTTTAAACTTTAAAAAATATGCTTGACCTAAAATATTTTCATAAAATATTTTTTTTAATTCTAATTAAGTATCATTTAATTTACTAGAACAAACTTGTCAATCACACTAAATAATAAAAAAATATTTTAAAAAAACAAAAACCCGACTGCGTCAAAACTAAAAAGAAAAAAACAAGCCTGCAAAGAATTACTCACAGTCGGTACCCATTCATTTTATTACCAATCAAATCTTCCCAATGTTATGGGTCCCGACTGTGAGTAATTCTTTGCAGGCTTGTTTTTTTCTTTTTAGTTTTGACGCAGTCGGGTTTTTGTTTTTTTAAAATATTTTTTTATTTAACACTTTTTAGTTATGATAAAGTTGATTTTAAAATACCTTGATTAACTATTACCTACCCAACAAGAAATTAATAAACCAACTAAACTAAGTACCTTCGTATCGCCCTAATTATTTATTCAATTTTATTCATCAAATCCATCCAATCCAATTCCCCATCAGCCAATAATTGAATCCAATCCAATAATATCAAAAACTTTCGATAATGGCCCTCAAAAATTGATAGAATAGGTAAACTTTTCAAAACGCAACGATAGCGCGATCTAGGATTGGTTCAGATTTAGCAGCGACATCTAGTTGTGTTTTTGGTAATTAATGTAAATAAAAATAATACTGAGGGTTGCGATGTTTGTAACTTCTGAACTACAAAACCGATGACCTTGAAATTTTTACAGAACATTATAAAGTAGGTACATACCTACTTTCTAACAAAATTACCCTTCCTTTGCGTTGCGCAGTCGGGTAAAAAGAATCAATAAAATCGTACTATGTGTTAATGAATTACAACCAGATACCTACCTACTCATTTTGATTTTCATTTCCTCTCCCAAGGGAACCGTCTTGAATTTCAGTAAGTAAGTAGGTATAGTAATCAAAAGTATCCTATTTATACCTCGTAGTAGTATAGTATGTATGCACTCAAATAATACCAAGTTTCATTTAAATCCGTCCAGTAGTTTCGTTCGACCGAGACGTGATGCGCGGCCAAGATACACACAAACAGAATTTTAAACCGTTATATTTCCTAAGCTATTATTTAAAATGAAAAATAGTAAAAGAAACCTAACATTGATTTTTAAATACCTATTCAACGATACCCCACTTGACATAGTTCGTCAATTTTGAGTTTTTCAATTTTGACAATATGGCGTCTGGTTGTAACACTGGTTAATTTTGATTACTTTCATGTCTTTAGTGACACTCGCAAGGTTGAGACAAATCGATTGACGTTAGAATCATCAAAATCGGTCCACGCGTTTGGCCTCTAGAGTGCCACATAGAAACATCCATAGCGAGAATAATTATTAATCAACTTTAAACCGTTATTTTTCCTAAACTATTACTTAAAATGAAAAATGGTAAAAGAAACATAAAGTTGATTTTAAAATACCTATTCAACGATACCCCACTTGACATGGTGTGACGATTTTGATTTTTTTAATTTTGACATAAAGGCGTCTGGTGGTGGAACTGGTGAATTTTGATTACTGTCATGCCTTTAACAACACTCCCAAGGTTCAGACGAATCGATTGACGTAAGAATTATCAAAATCGGTCCACGCGTTTGGCCTCTAGAATGCCACATAGAAACATCCAAACATACATACATACATAGACTGATAAACACATTACCCTTCCTTTGCTTTGCGCAGTCGGGTAAAAAAGAACAAAAGTAGTAATAAAGTGAAAAGTAGTTACCTTATGTGCTGCTCATACAAATTAAGAAAAAATAATGTCAATGTTTAAAAAAAAGTAAAGTCACTACCATTTATTTATTTATTTATTTATTTATTAAAAGGATCGCACAACAGCACTATGTATCAAACTTTTTCTAAAACTAGATAGCAGGGATAGGAACTAAACTAATACTAATACCATTCATACCAGATTTGGTTTTCAGTGACGGTCGCTTACAGACGGCCGTTACCGATGCTTCTATCTATATAGGTAACTAAGCCTCAACTGGCATTCAAAGCCGCTCAAATTTTATTGATTCAGCGAATAGCAATCAAATTCGAATGTCTAGCTTATATACTTATAGATATAGCCCGACATTGACTGTATAGAAAGTTTATAGGTAAGTAAGTAAATAAGTTAGATAGAAAGATTTAGGTAAATTGAATCTCGGCTCGGTCTAGACTTTAGAGTTTTAGACTCTTATCCCGCTGAATCTTATATCACTTGCACGAAATATTTCATTCATGATATACCTACACCTAGCTTTATCTGTAGGTAGTGTAGGTACCTATAGAGCAAATTCTGTAAAATTGAATGAAAAATGAAACCTGGGAAAATTCAAATCACAAGGCAAAAGCGCCTAAAAATAGGCCCGCAAAATACACAAAGAACACAAACAAAATTACAAGTACTACTTCAAATTTCAAGCTCAACGTCCACATTTAAATAAATGCCTACTTTTGTTGAATTTCTCGACTTATTAACTTCTGTCACCGTAATTAAAGACACGGCTGAGAGGCACCATTTAACTTTGCTTCTAATCTGTCTGTAGCTAGCAAAGCCAGGACTTATTTGTTTACACGCCAATTTGCAGTTACGCCATTAAAATAAAGCAGAAACAGAATAGAAAATTCTATGGCATTGTTGAGTCAACAACTACGTTCATCGTACATTCACACGTACAATTACGCCAATATTGCACTACAGAAGCTCGCATGTGCTACTTAATAAGATTGTTGAACGCAATGCACTCTGTTAATGTATTGACTTTTTCAGAATGTTGAGTGGTAAAGGAATTTGTAATTTACTTCGTAAAGGTTATAGCTGACCAGTCGCCTCCGCACCCGAACCTCACCGTATCGCCTCGTTATTCTTTGTATAGTATAGACCAACGCTCACTACATCAACTTCGTAACGTCGGATCGCCGCTTCGCAATCCAAAAGTGAAGAAACAAGTAAACGTCGAAGAGGCGGTGCGGTGTGGTGTGGAGGCGACTAGTCAGCTATAACCTTCGCTATAATTATCATCATCTTCATCACCCGCAGCCTGACTTCACACACTGCTAGATTTTAGACCTGTTTAAACTCTCTCTACGTTCCCCGGCTTTGTGCTAGTATCATCCATTGCTGGCCCATTCAATCGTAATTCTACAATCATTGTTGAAGACAAACAATTTCGTGGTTTTTGTAAGATCTATGCAGTATATACCGATGAAGTTACATTAGACATGTTGACGATGACTGGGTACATCAACAGAAAAGACTACATCAGTCATATATTACATTTTCTAAAAACGCTAAACTAAATGGACGCTTTACTGATCTCTATCTTTACTTATATCTTTAATTCTTTAAATCTTTAAATCTTAAATCTTTAAATTTAGTACAAATTAATTTGTCTGGTCTTAAGACTACTCTAGATAATATATAAGTATATCGATAATGTATATTCGAATAGAAAATCTAGATGTTCTGACCTTTGGTACAAATGAAGGTCAGAACTTCTAGATTTAATTTAGATTCTGACCTTAATTTGTACCAAATTTAGGACTTCAAGACTTGCAGACCGAGACCTTATAAGCTCTGAAATGGTAAATATTTGGTGAAACGTAAATAGGTATTTCTGCGGAGAGAATATTGTAGGTAGACTAACAAAAATGTGGGCCTCGACCTTAGGTATACTAACATTGCCCTAAGCAATGTTGTAACCTTAGACTACACAAGGGTTAAAACAGACGATGTTTCGACGAACAGGGTTTGACGACCTCTGTGGCGCAGTGGGCGAAGGCCCGCCTGTGACGCAGGAGGTTGCGGGTTCGATCCCTGCCGCGGGACAAATGTTTGTATGATCTGCAAATATTTGTCTCGGGTCTGGGTGTTTACTATGTATATTATGTATGTATTTACAAAAAAAAATGTATATAAGTAGTATATCAGTCATGTGGTTCCCATAACACAAGCTCTGCTTAGCTTGGGGCTACATGATGCTGTGTGAAATGTCCAGCAATATTTATTTATTTAGTTTCTGTACTTCACTAACTAGTAGGTCACAATAATGAATAAAAAAACAAGATTATATTGTTTTATTCTTGTTTTAAAAAAAAAGATCTTTCTATGTTCGATTGTAGATATGTTTTTTCAGTGTATGTTCACCGATATCTCCGTCAATTGTAGACCGATTTTTTATGATTATGTGTTTGTTTTACTCCCAATGTGGTCTCATAATTTTTTTATGAGGATCTGACGAGAATCTTTCGAGAGAAATGCACATCAAGAGTGCAACATTGAAGTCCGTTTTTTTAATTTTGCCACTTGTTTTGTTTCGTTTTGTGACTAGGTACTGTTTATTTACGAATTTTGACCAAATTATAGAACACAAATAGAAAATTAATTACAAAAATGCTTGTAAACAAACTTTTTGTGTTGTATTTGCTTCCAAAAAAGTGCTACATACAAAAAAAACTGAGCGAAGCAGCAACTCCAAGTCATTCAATCTGAATAATCTGAATAATCCCAAAACAAGCAAACGAAGCTCATTATAGAAGTTTATCTGAATAATCGCTCTGGACGGGACGAAACTCCTTTCTATATTAAAATTTTAATAGTACACAGATCCCCAGCTTTTGAGATTAGCTGCCCCTGTATGCAACTAAGGATTTCAATTTATTTCGTATAGAGAAAGTACGGAGTATTTTGATTGGACTGATTCGTAATCTGAACCGTAGTAATCTCTGCTGCACTCTATTAAACAACAAATGTACTAGTATGCATGAATGAACATATCGTGCATATTTTATGAAGGGAAAGTTTGTATGTTTGTGGGTCAATTAAACTAAAATTACTGAACAGATTTTATTATTAACTTTTAAAAATGTATTAATAAGGTACTTATTTCACAAGCAGGTGAAAAATACCAGCTTAAATTGATACACAAAATAAAAATTCTGAAAATACAGCGAAAAGGTAAAACTTAACAGGGAAACTTTTATCTTCTTGTTATGGAAGGTACAGTCGGTGTCACAACTCAGGTGAAATTAAAAATAAAGGTCATCGCTCACTGCGCAGTATCATAAGCGGGCCGAGCCATGACCGAGCCCGTCACGAAAATAGCACCTTACACACTAAGACCGTATCATACTAGGACCGTCGCATAACCGTTTTGCGAAGCGTAATCCCGAGCCTATACCACAGTAATAGACATTTTGTTGGTTTTATGCTAAACACACAATTATTCTGAAAGCCCATTTTAAAACTTATCACTCAATTTTTTTGTAAAATACTATCGTAAATATAGAGCTTTTACAAGCTAAACCACACTAAAATACATATTACACACATTTTGTCGGGTTTACTAGCAAAGTGCAATATTTCATCATATTTTGTGTAACTTTAAATGGGAGTTTTATCTACAAGGTTTAAAAAAACAGACTTTTAAGAAACCTTTTTAAAAACCCAATTATAATCCATAGTGATGGCATAATAATTATTGCGATCATGATGATGATGATGAAAAGTAGCTTATATCCTTCCTCAAAGCTCCTGAGATTAGCGTGTTCAAACAAATTAACAAATAAACTTTTCCGCTTTATTACTGGTTGGTTGGTATAGATTAAGTGTACTTTCACTCTACATTCAAGGTTTTATGAATAACTGGATATTTTTTTAATTTGTAAGCTTATCTTTTTTCTCGAAATCGTGTTTTTGCTGTTACTACACTTTAATTTCGGAGGGCAGTATGGGATTTTGACGTTTGATAAATGTCACATAACGTGCGGAACGCATTCAGTGATGCTAGATGGGGGGTTTTCAATTCAAATTTGGGGTATTTACCGACTCAGAAGGAAATCCTTTGGGAGAATTTTCGTAGGTAAAAATTATAAATTATATACCTACTTGATATTTAGGGGTGATATTTGATAGGTTTAGAATGTGTACATGTATATGTGTATAAATGGGGGTACTTGAAAGACTTTGTGAAGTGAGAAAAATAACTGAATTATTATCTAACCAATATTGGAGCGTTTCCTCTTGCTCCTACTCGATTCTCCTACTGCTCCTGCACGAGGACCAATATATCCTTATAAGTATATCCTCGTGCTCCTACTAATGGACAGTCAAGGTACAATACCCCAAAATAAAACTATCAAATAGGGGCACAGCCGCGAAGTCGTATTTTGATAAACTTCAAAACAAGATAACATCTTCATCATCAACAAAAAATAAAATCGTTATTCTTATAAATAAATACTTATGCTATGATCAAGATCTACATTTAAAGTGACAGCTGTCACCAAATGTACCATGTACAAAGGATTTTGAACCTTATCACGACTACACAACGATCTATTATCATTTAATCTTGGTTATAAGGATTGTTGGTCTTGTTGAGATGCTTTCTTGGTAGCTTTGTCTCTTTCACACTCGTTGTTGGATTAGTAGTGTGCCCATGTCATTTAAATTTCAGGATATTTTTACCTTATCGCGCTCAACAAAATCAGCGCTTGATTTCGATCCATGGTTTCGATCCTTGAATTCGATCCTTGATTTTGATCCTTGATTTTGATTTCGATTTTGATTTCGATCCTTGATTTCGATCCTTGGTTTTGATCTTGGATTTCGATCCTGGATTTCGATCCTGGATTTCGATCCTGGATTTCGATCCTTGATTCTTGAATTTTGAACCTTGAATCTGAAATCTTGAACCTTGAATCTTTGAAGTGACAGCTGTCAAACTTCAAACGGCCATATCTCGGGAACTACTCGTCCTAGACTCCCCGTTCTCAGTTCAAATGAAAGCTATGACCAAGATCTTCATTTGAAGTGACAGCTGTCAAACTTCAAACGGCCATATCTTGGAAACTACTCGTCCTAGACTCCTCATTCTCAGTTCAAATGAAAGCTATGACCAAGATCTTAATTTGAAGTGACAGCTGTCAAACTTCAAACGGCCATATCTTGGAAACTACTCGTCCTAGACTCCTCATTCTCAGTTCAAATGAAAGCTATGACCAAGATCTACATTTCAGATGACAGATGTCATTTTGACAGCTGTTATTGAAAATGTAGATCTTGGTCATAGCTTTCATTTGAGCTAAAAAGGAAGAGTCTAGGATGAGTAGGTTTCGAGATATGGCTGATTGAAGTTTGACAGCTGTCACTTTAAATGAAGATCTCTTCAATAGCTTTCGTTTGAACTGAGAACGGGGAGTCTAGGACGAATAGTTTCCGAGATATGGTGCTTTGAAGTTTGACAGCTGTCACTTCAAATGAAGATCTTGGTCATAGCTTTCATTTGAACTAAGAACGGAGAGTCTAGGACGAGTAGTTTCCGAGATGTGGCCGTTTAATGTTTGACAGCTGTCACTTTAAATGTAGATCTCTTCAATAGCTTTCACTTGAAGAGAACGGAGAGTCTGGGATAAGTGGTTTACGAGATATGGCCCATCTGTCATTTTAATATACACCTAATCTGTCTTTTTGACGTAATCTGTCATTTTGACGTAATCTCTCATTTTGACATGATCTGTCATTTTGACATAATCACGGGCAGACTGCCCGCAACCACGGCTATTGTAACAGCCAAATCGTCGCGTCGTGATAAATAAGGTAAATTACGCGATAAAATCCCGTGTACATAAATCAACATCCAGTACCAACAATACGAACCAACTCGGTGGCGCAGTGTGCGAAGGTCCAGCTAAAACACAGAAAGTTACGGGTTCGATTCCCACTGCGACGCAAGTGTTTGTATGATCTGCAAATATATGTATCGGGTCTGGGTGTTTTTCTATGTAATATTATGTATTTACAAAAAAAGGATAGGTACCTACAAGTAGTTTATCAGTCATATAGTTTCCATACAAGGTCTATTTACCTTGGAGCTAGATGATGCTGTGAAATATCCAGCATTATTTATTTATAGAAAAAGGCTGAAAAGCTGCCCCTAGGGGCTGACCTGGCTACGCTACTAATATGATGGTTACATGGATTGACAGATGGGCGGGGCTTGTCATTGATTGTCAGCAAAATAATCATGGCGGCCGGAGATTGACAAGACGGCCATGGCACGGGCAGGGCACGCGACGGTGTAGGAACGGTGTGGTGTGGGGCGTCGCATACATTTCAATACAAAGAATATCATTTTTGCCGGGACGGTGTTGCTACGGTCATGCTATGCGACGGGGTAGAGACGTGATAATGTGGCAGCACCCTAAATCTCGTAAAACTACCCCGAGTGGTTTGCGACAACCTCGCTAGCTTCCATTTTTACATGACCCGCGACTAATAAATTGCACGAATTTGTTTCAGATTTTCTACAAAACAGAATTTCTAGTTTTCCTAGATGAAAAAGTGGACTATTTTACATTTAAAACTGACATAATATTGTTATTACCGTTCAGAACAATTAAATTTATGTAAGAAATAGTTTCCTTCGACTTCACTCGCATGATACCAAAATTTTAAGTAGTCTGTATGCTATTTCATCCCACGATCCACTCTTATTTCCATCCAAATCGATGGGCGTGAACAAACAATCATTCAATCATTCTTACAACCTTTCAGATTTATAATACAAGAGTAAGATAGTAGGATTTCATCTGCTTCATAGAAAAAGTTGAAGACTGGTACAGTGTTTCTCAAAGAAGACGAAGATTTCGTATCGTATTTGTTCTTCGTATTTCGAAGCGTATAGCAAATTGTGCGGGCTCAACTCCCGTGGCGGGACAAATGTTTACACGACCAGCAATTCCAATCTTCACGTTTTGGCCATTTGGCACTGAAATGAGCCATTGGTAGTAACTAACATCATCATTTGCGCCGTCTATTAACCACTAAATTTGGTTTACTATCCACTACATTGCGGTTTCATCATGCGTTCTATTTAGCTATACATTACTAGTACGGTCCGCTATATTATACTGATTATACTGTATGTTTGTTTGTAACTTTTTCACGCTGCTAAAAACAGTGTTTTGACTAATGTGCTAAACGTAATTTAAGGATCTA
Organism: Camptogramma bilineatum; assembly: GCA_958496255.1. Classification (NCBI taxonomy): domain Eukaryota; kingdom Metazoa; phylum Arthropoda; class Insecta; order Lepidoptera; family Geometridae; genus Camptogramma; species Camptogramma bilineatum. Next base: position 12,801,122 of record OY292458.1, read on the forward strand.
GGAAGTTATTCTAAAAACAGAATAGTTCTCGATAAATTCATTTTTAAAAGTTGTCACATTTTTGTTTTAACCCAAATAAAATTATTTTTGTACAGTGGTTTAAATTACCAGGTAAAATCTGTACCCATATTATAAATGTGAAAGTGTGTTTATTTGTTTGTTTATTTGTCTTGCTTTCACGTCAAAACAGAGCAACGGATTGACGTGATTTTTTATGTGGAGATAGTTGGAGGGCTGGAGAGTAACATAGGCTACTTTTTATCCGGGTACCACGCGAGCGAAGCCGCGGGCAGCAGCTAGTATATAAATATAAAGATTCATTTCATGACCTATGTCATCCACGCGGCAATTAGCAGATTCCAAAATTATACACACACTTGCCGCTAATGTAAGTTTAACGAATTTTACGCGTGGGTTTTGTAATGTTTGCGGTTGACTGTGTATATGTAAATATGTGTTTATCCAACTGGGAATACACTCGGACGTAATTTATTATTATTTATACACGACTTCGTATTACTTATTTACTAGCTTTTTCCGGCGGCTTCGCTCGCGTTATATTTTTCTATTACTAGGGAACTATACTTTTTTTCTGGATGATCGGTACCATAAGTCCTTTTCTGTACCTCTAATGACGTATTTAATGATAGTCGGTTAAATAGTTATGACATGAAAGCGAAACAAACGAGCAAATGTAATTATTTTTTTCCTTGTTAAGACGATTATTTTAGTCATATCAAACTCATTCACCAGAGGGAGAATATACACACTCGTAGATACCTACATACATAGTCATTATTTGAAACACATAGTTGGATTTAGTCAAAAAAATCATTTGACGATATGACCAAGAGAGCTTCGTGGTCAAGCTTTTACGAATTTTGATTATAGGTATTACTCTTTACTCTGTTTAACTTGACACTGGCAAAATATGCTAACCATAGAACTATATCGAGATAGAAGCAAAAAGTTCGTTGATTTGTATGGAAACCGACCGTGCAACATTTTGCGTAGGTAGGTACTTTGACGAACGCAGTTGACAGTTTGGATTACATTGCTCGCCAAGTCTGGCGCGTCAAATTAAAGCCGCAATGGAATGAATTCGGAATGAACTTCGCGGCGAGCAAAGAAGTCCTCAGCCGTTCTTTTCGGCACGCGAAATACATACACTCTTTTTCTATCTCGATATAATTCTGTGATGCTAACATTACTGTCACATACAAACGATACGAACTTTCTTTGTGTACTGATACAGTGCTGACACATCAGCTACTGTTATTTATTCCAGGACTCTACCTCATTCCGATCCCTTTGATGTAACCTGTGAAGCGTAATTTAAACACCTCTCTGTTTGAATACTTTGAACCAACCACCAGAATGCCTCCAATTTCAAGCTTCGGTGCTATTTGTACGAGGGGGCGTGAAAGCAAATACATGTCGGATCATCAAATTCGCAGCAAAATTAAAAAAAAAATTGAATCGACAGTATCTTCAAACGCGGTAGACGTTCTCTTTGGATCAGATTTTTTTTTATTCTAGATAGACCTTAGCCACAATCTCACCTGATGGTAAGCGACGATGTGGCTGACGATGGATCACAAATATCTAGAAGACACTTATTCACTCTTGACTTGAAGAGACCCATATAGTTTTTTAATTGATTCTTTGAAGACGGCAGAAGTGAAAAATATAATTAAACTATGTATGTCTATATGTTCGTATGAGCTTGTGGCTAACTCTGGTGACCGAGTTTTTAGGCCGCCTAAAGGCCTCCGTCGTGACTTAACGCATTTAATCTATAGATCTAATTGTATGTCTACCGTCCATAAGGACAATTGTAAGCCTGTTTGAATTAAAAATTAATTTAATTCTTGGCAAAACTATACTTACACTTACACTAGGCTGAGTTAGATTTGGACTACCATTTTTTTGTTGACCAAACACATTTATTGCTGACCATTGATAAAAACATTGATAAGTAGCTGTTTTATTTTACGACTTTTTGTAATAGAAATTACAATTTTTTTGTTACACCCTTTAGTCTGGCTCTAAAATTGAATTAACTGTAGACGTAGCGCTACGGCGTAGCAACCGCTACGATTTTAGAATTATTTGCTAGTGTAGAAACTCTGAATTGTTTGAGTTTGTTGTTTACGGCTAACCTACTTATAAAATTAGTGATGTATATATTTAATTTATAACTAACCTATTTACTATATGGATAGTGCTAGATTTTGAAAAATGGTGTGTAACTGAACCACAAAACATCTAAGATTTCAATAATTTAATGTTAAAAATATCACAGTCAGACAAATCTATTCTCCAATTTTAAGAAGTACATACAATTCCATCATGGATTCTTATCATTAAACTTAGGTATCTCCATGGCAAAATTCTTAGAAAACTTCGTTTATTTTAAAATACTTTTCCATCTCTCTGGAAAAGTTTAGGAAAATATCTAGATTCGCGAGAATTTAATTAAATTGTTCACTTATTGAAAATGTTTATCGGGTTTATTTTATGGAGTTCTTTACCTTTTTTTACGAGTTTTGTTTAAAAATCATGGTGGGAGGCGGCGCCAGCGAGGGATAAAGATAAATGGAGAAAATTGGGTGAGACCTTTGAACATACGAGCTACCAACTAGGTTGATAAAAAAACTTGTTTTTGTTAAATATTTATATTAATCGAAGTTAGATTTGTGACTCAATAAATTACAAACAATACAATTTTAACATATTCCTATCTTCTTCTTTTTGCTTTCTTTTACATTTTCGATTACTATTTAGATTTAAGAGGATGGATTACCGAAAAGAAAGCTTGGTCCCAAACCATGTTTATTGCTCTACTTCTTCATGATCGTGAAAGAACAGAAGTAGAACACTAGAACCACAAAGCTCATGAGACTTTTCAATGTGATCTTAGAGATCCTGCGGAATAAATTGTTGACCGGCTGTGGCGGAACCCAGGAGGAGGGTTATTGTGTTTGACATGTATGAATATATCCGTTCCTATGTCCGCTCGTAACTACTTCATTACTCAACTGATTTTGATAAATGAATGATAATATATACGTCATTAGATTTTTGTTGATGAGTGTAGGTAGGTACATAAAAATCTTAAAAAATCAGGATGGCGGATTTTACGAGCTTTAATGTGCAGATTTTAAGAGACTTGAATGAGGTATCAAAATAACGAGGTATAAAAGGCGAGTACGAAAATATTATATTACAATCTATGTTTAAAGAAATGTTTACACCTCAGTCGGAGTTTTTTAGTTTTTTTTTTATAAACTGCCTTTTGTTTAACAATCCATCCATCCGTAACTCAGACCATTTATCGTCAGTGACGAAATAATTTGAAATAATTTAGCTTTGAATGTCTATTCTGAACTTAGAAGTAAATTAATCTCAAGTTCCATACAGAAGTTGTATTGCTCGCTTCACTCTACATATTCTGCTAACACTCAATTACTTTAATGGAACAGCGCTTACGAGGCAAATAATTTTCCAACGTACAATTTATCATAATAACAATCTAATGGTACTTCGCAAATTATATCACACAACATGAGGGAAGATCTAACAGTATCACAATTAGGAAAGTACTTTAATCACGTTACCACAGTTTCGAATCGTAATCAAATTTCAATTAAAAGATTTTCTTACTAATAGAAAGTAGTAGTTTGGTTTAATCTTCTAATGAAACATTTGTTTACTTATTACTTAGAAATCTAAACCTGTGATAGTAAAATTATTTAATTTAGGTACTTAACTATAACTTTGGATACTTTTAGTAAAACTGTTAAGAGTAAGTAAGTAACATAACTGTCTATCGACGTATATTCGAACACTTTTCCACGCAATAAAATATGATCACGAGAGAGATCACCCCAAAGGCGCTGGTAGGCATTCTCTCAGATCTTTTTAAGCATTTTAAGATCCTTTGAAGAGGTCTAAGGGGGTAGTTCTATATATTTTGCAGAAGTTAGCTTTCCATAAGTGACAGGTTGCAAGCTCATCGACGCTATTAGAAAGCTAACTGGTTTCCTCACGATGTTTTCCTTCACCGTTTAGATCTTGTGGCATATAAATTTGACGGAATGAAAAATTTATTGCTGCACGGCCGGGTTCGAACCTGCGACCTTCGAAACGAAAGTCGAGGTACTAACCACCTGGAAAAAACGTTTATCTTCAGCAAATAACTATTTTCAGCGGAAAAGGCTCGTGATAGTAAATTTTCAAGACACTCTATGTAAATTGTTTGGCAGACCAAGCCGCGGACGAATCATACTACTTCTCGAATAAATAAGTGCTCTGACTAGCAAAAGCCGTTCCAGAGTTTGTTTACTTTCAACTGAAAGTTATTATCAATGTTTATCTTTCTAATTAATTTATAACCCACCCCAAAACAGCCTCAGTTTTTCGCAAAATAATATTTAGTTTCTGAAATGTTTTACTTTAAAAATGTAAATAATCAGTACACGCGGTCGTAAGCTTTACACAAAATAATTATGATTTAGTTTTTCAAATAAGCAAGACTATTTTATCACGGGATCCAGTGGTAATTAAATAAATGCTTATTGCATACTTTCGCGTCGAACAATTTCAGTCTACACGTGACTATGGTGACTGTAAACTTGTAAAGTCATCCGAATTTTCGAGGTAAATAAAATTATTTCATGACGTGATTAATCATTTTAAATTTTCACTTTTATTTGTATGACTTTACCGTCCCGATAATAATTAAAAAATGCATAATGTCTATAACTTTGAACAAGTGGCTAAATTCAAAATTAAAAAAAACTGACATAAATTTTTTACGTAGAGCAATTTCTACAATGTGCATTTCTGTTCATAATTCCGATCATAGGCAAGTTTAACACTCTGTTAAACTCGCCACTTGACTTTTATTCTTACACATTAAACTGAAAACTGATTCACGTTTTATGTGCTTGGTGGTTTACACAGTTTAATTGTTTTTAACAAAAGATTTATAAATGAAGTTGATTGATATTATGCATAGGTAAAAGTAAGTTCGTATTAGTAAGTGGCCAACTCTGGTGACGGAGTTTTTAGGCCGGGTAACAATTATAAATAAGACAGTAAAATTAAGAACAAATCATCTACAATTACGGTTATTCATCAATGTTCTAGCTAGGCAATCTAATCAGAGTCCAATAGTTTCATCAATCAAGAGGACAAATAAACAAAGTTGTGACTAGTAGAGGAGTAACCATCTAACCGCATTAGATTGTACTGAACACGTTTCATTTCATATAGAAAACAGTTTTTCCAAAAACCTGAATCAAATTAAAATTGAAAAAAAAATCAATCATTTTTGTATTGAATGTAAGTATGTGTGGCACCCAGCGTAAAAGGATTCCGGGACTGGGTAGGGCGACGCGGCAGACCAAAATAAAGATGGCGGGACGAAATCAATCATTTTTGACGGACTTGGAGTTTTGCTGAGGACAGTGAAAACTGGAAAACGTGGGTCTTTGCCCATCACTGACACTAACACTCATAAATAATGTATCTATGTCTAGGTACTGACATTGTGAAACTTTCAGTAGGTACGTCATGCCATCATAAAGACCTTGGGCTCCAAAGTACGGTGCGCGAGGAAAAAAAGCACCCATCATACTATTTTTCTATCTTCGCTCAGCACAGGTCTATTGATTGGTGGATATTCTGCTTCGCTTCCTCGTATGTATTTTGTGAACACTTTAATACCTGAATCTGCTTTAATTGTAAACGCAGACAATTATTACGGAACTGACCGAAGGTATTACTCGGACGGAACGGGAACATCCGAGTGGTACAACTTGTTCAATTAATTGTTAGCCAACTTCTGCTAAGAGCTACAAGTACCTACGTCATTTCTGATATGGCTATTTCAGAACTAAATTATTCAGGACACGTAGACATACTCCTCGATAAGTTAGTCGACCGCTAGTCAAAATTTGTCAGTAATTCAACGAACGCAGTTGATTCTCTTTAAATGTCGCCCGCGGCTTCGCCCGCGTGGTAACTCTTTATAGCGGAAATTTGATTTTTTCCGGGATAAAAAGTAGCAGTTCTTCCCTAGGATGCAATCTATATCCATGCCAAATTTTATCGAAATCTGTTCAGAGGTTTAGGCGTTAAAATGTGACATACAGACAGATAGTCAGTTCATTTCACATTTATAATAAGACTTGGATGGACTTTTAGATCGACAAACATAATGTTGATCCGTTGAATTTATCTAAGTATGGATAAAAATTACATATTGTGTGACGTTATTATACCTAGTTAAGCATAATATTTGTGAAGTTATTACCTATGTTTAATTTATGCACATATATGTTCTATTTCTGGCATAACAAATATAATTTAATACTACGAGCAAACTAGTAAATAGCTCAAATTACCTTTATCTCTCGTACTTAATAGACTCAGCAATGCTACACACGTATGCAGGAAAATAATCAGGAACCCTATTTCTACCAGTGAATAGCTGCTAATTAGGCGTTATTTACAGACGCATGGCTCATGCTAATTATCCGTGTAACCGTAATCTGTTCAAAGCCCTATAGCCCACGGCTCGTGGGAACCTTATATCTTAAACAGGCTTGACTACACAAGCAATCGTCACATAAAAAGGGAGATCTACTAGGGAGTAAAACCGTTGGTAGATTTTAAATAATAACTAGTAGTCTTGTTGAATAAATATGCTTAGGTGTACGTTGATTTTGACATTATAGTGTTTTTATAGTTTCATTATTACCAGTTTTCAGTCCTCAGTTTTTCTATGTAGGTGGGGTCTGCACCACAGGTTGTCTTCTAACACTCTCCTATATGACTCATTATGTTAGGATTCAACCCTTATCCATATCGTCTTTCACATAGTCCGTCCGTCTTTTCTTATGCCAGCTATTTCTTGAGCTTATTGGCAGTTGTTAGTTAGGTTAGTTGCACTCCCTGGCTTTACTAGTATTTCACAACTCATGGATATTCGATAAGTCGCTGATTTCTAGCATTATAATATTTTTAACATCAAATCTGTATATTGCCTTAGGCTTCTACTTCTTTCGTTTCTTCCAACGTACACGTACATTGTACCGACTCTTTTGTCGCTCTATGTATTATTTTCTTTTTTAGCATCAATAACATTGTAATTTCCATTTATTTACCTTGTTATTTTACTTGTTACCCTCATAGATTAATCTAGAGCCTCTTTTTTCTTTATTTTCGTGTCGAAGTATTTCCTGCGAGTTCTATGACTTCAACAGTGTCGTCACCACCACGCCTTTTTGCATAATAAGTAGGTAAGTACCTACTTACCTTCATTCATTTGTATGGTAAGTTCCTGTGATCTCATCAAACTCCAAAGCTCGCAGGATTAGCCCGTAGCTTATGACGTACGAGCTGAGACGTCGGCGTCGCCAGTCGGCACTCACCAATTACCTCACTCGAGACACCAAGGAAGGGATAACTCAAGACTTGGTGAGATGAACTTTGTAAAACTTAGTCAGGCTCACGACAACACATATATAGGTACTCAGATCTAAGATATAAGATCAATTTTATTGATGTATAGTAAGGTAGTCAGTATTTAAAATCTACAAGTTGTGGGTTGAAAGTTTTTTGTTGATATCTAGGATAGATAGATAGATAAATAGATAGACATTTATTATTTATTTATAGGAGGAGAGTGAGAGTTTTTTAAAGCGATATAAGTAAGATTTGCGCCGTAAACATACATCATAACATAACATTGTACTTACCTAATTGTTATGATATGAGTAAAGTCGGTACAGTTAATTACTAAAGATGGTAAAGATTTTGATCATCTCGTCGTCATCATTTCAGCCTATTTGACTGTTTGCCATTGTTGGGCTTCCTTTTATATTGATACATCTGTCATCATTGTATTATATTGAAATAATGTTATACTGTAACTTAGTGTTTGCACATTAGTTGAAACATATATTTTTGACCAAGATTAATCACAAATGATTCAGTCTTTACATCGCTTTTGAACCACAAAATGTATAACCATTTAAGAATTAATTTACTTTACTCAATGTAAAATAAATTATATCCACGAAAATAAAGGCTGGCCTTCAAAGATACTCGACCTACTGACCCTTACAGAGTTAATATGAGTTTTTTTCAACAAGCACTTTGAACAGAATGAGAGCAACGCTCACTGCTCTTTCTCAAAAGGTTCAATTTATGTTCGACTGTATTTTGTGAATACTGCGCAGAAAAGTTTTACTGCAAAACTTCAAAGATTTCATTCTGTTGCTCAATTAGTAGTTTATCCAATAGATAATTTCTTTAGGATTTCATTGAATGAAACTTCTCAGTAAGAAATAATGATAGAAATACCAGATAGAAATTGACTGATTGAGGTATTTACTTCGTAAATAATACTTTTTTTAATGTAATAATATGAGTACCTATTTAAATACCCACTTTGTCCCACACAAACATTAAACAAGATAAAATATTTTATGTCATGTCAAATAACCTAATTTCATATTTAGTATTGAATCATTTAATAACTTATATTGTAAGTTTTAAATTAATAATTGTCTAAAATAAATTATTACAATACTTAAATAATTTTAGTTTAACTACTTATTACTTAATAACGTATATCATATCATACAAACTTTCACTGTCTTATGCATACATGCCGACCAAGCTCACTAGAGCGTTGTTTCCGAAAACAAAAGAGCGCTCTAGCTAGCCTGGTAGGCGCACTAAGTTTTTATGCATAAGACCGTCAGCGTTTTGTAAATAAGGAACCGTAAACAGGCTCACGAACTGTTTCCTAAAGGACCCAAAGGACAATCAGATCAGATAATATTCCAAAATTCTTTGAAAATGTCAAGAGAGTAGGTAGAGGCGAGGCAGAAAAAATTTTTTTTGGCATATACCTACCTCCTTTTTACGCATTTTAAATATTACACATGACATACTTTTCAGAATAACGATGTTTTCCTTGACCCTTTTATTTAGTAAAATAGCCTAAATCCAGCCAGTCCATCGCAGCTGGCAACACTAGCAACCTGTTTGCGAGAAATGAGTTATGGCTCCTTGAGATTGCCTCGCTAATAACTCGGGACAGACACGTCTGATTTTACTGAGTAAGGGTGGGTGATACAGGGGGGGGGGGGGGGGGATGGGATGTGGCGTTGGCCTCGTCGGGACGTCTTTGTCATATTCGGTGGTTCATAGATCGAATCCCAGCACCACATAGGCTTTGTGCCGTTTTTGTTTCAACCGAGACCCCGAACACTGATGATGAACAGTTGAACGAAATATGGACACTGAAGTGGGTGAAAAAGCATCTATACTTACTTAGTTTTTACTCAGTATGCCGTTGTTTGATTGAGCCCGATATTGCGAACAAATGTTTGCATTGTCTGCGAAGTTTCAGATCTGGGTGTTGTAGACTATGGTACTTGTAGTTGCTGATACTTACTACTAGGTCATGTACAAGAGTCTACCTTAAACCGACGAGCTTGCATGAAGAATGTGATGAGAGTGAATGAAGCGAAAGAAGTGTGTCAGGATCGTAGCAAGTGGAGATCTGTGGTCTCTACCCCCATGATGGGAAACAGGCGTGATTTTATGTATGTATGTAGGGTAAACCAGACTATTCTTGGCACCCCCCCCCCCCCCCGTGGCATTAATTTATTTGATGGTTAATGGTTTTTATGCCAGAGTGCCAATCATTGTGGGGGGGTGCCAAGACGCCAAGAATATTCTGGTTTACCCTACTTAAGTAATAATGTTGCCCCCGTTTTTTTTTAGACTGATACCGAATCTGCGCTGTTGTGAAATAAGGGTGGACTCTCACAAAATGGGAAGGACGATGCAGTTGACTTTGTAATAAAACTTTACTGTTTAACTGTCACTTTGTTTTGACTTTAGCGGTCGCTTGCCTAATTGACGAGTTGACTTGCTAAGCCCTGGGTTTTAAAAAGTATTTTTTGTTTCATGATGTGACTGAATAACAAGATTAGGTATAACAATTACGAAAACATTGGTTGGGTACCGAAAACGATATTTTTACGTAATTCCCGAGTGTTAGATAATGAGTGATAATTTCATCATCATCATCACCATCATCCGCAGCCTGACTTAACCTACCTTTTCTAGATATAAACAAACAAAATAAATCCGAAATTTCCAAAAACAATTTTCCAACATACGTTGGTTCGCATTCAATAAACAAAATTCCTATAAACGTAAGCAAATCTAGTTAATTCCACAAGCTCTACTGGCATTATTCAGGTAATTAATTCGTTAATCAAGTTAGAAGCCCGTTTACCTAACAATGGACACCAAATTAAGTTCACAATCAATTATTTTGTTGTGAAAAGAGGTTTTAACAATGTTAGACTAGACATGTTACTACAAACTAGCAACCTTATCGACTCAACAACGACTCATTGAACTCGTCCATTGAAATGTAACTCATTTCGATTGTTATTTAAAGTAATTTAAGTCGAGTGGCTGATGATCCAAAATGATATGGCTGATTGTCCACCAAAGCGGAGAGGAGAGATGTGTTTAACAACCAATAGAATTTCGTTATTGAGACATCTCGTGACACACACGAGATGATATTGTGTGAATAAACACATCTCCATCCTCCTCTCGTCTCCGCGTTGGTAGTCTCAGTTATGGCTTTATTTTCAGTTGGATTGTTGCAGCTAAAAGTTTTCTTCGTAAATTATGACATGTCGAATGTTTATCGCAAATCTACCATTCCGTTTCGGAATGGTAGATTAAAAGGTAAAACAAGTTTCTTGTTTTACCTTTTCCCGTTTACCTACTTCTAAGGCAGGCTCTATAGTCGAATTGCTCATTGTACGAACTAAAAATACCTATATAGCCCAGTCAAATTAGGAATTTACCTCGGAATGAGAGATAATAAGCTGAATTTTCGTATATACCTTCATTTAGGCGCCCTAAAAGTTGTCTCAAAAGCCTCATAAAATCTCGTGTCTGCGTCTTAAGTTATTCAAGGTCAAAGGTAAAAAAAAATAGTTTTTCGCGAATATCTCGGTTGCCATTGGTCCAGTGATGTTAACATCTATTATGAAGTTGTAGAGCTTAAAATTTGCGACCAATTCATTAAAAAAAAAATTCCAGGCGCTCAACCGTTTTTGCGATACAGGGCCGTGAGCGCAAAGCGTTCAGTATGTGTATTTCAAAAACTATACTTCCTAGAACAAAAATAAAAACTATTTCGGAATGTACAAATTAAGTCCTTTCATATGACACCCCACTCAATATATCTGTGTAACTTTTATCTTTTTTACCCCCTTTAGATCCCAATATCTTTACAACCCCTCTATCGATTACGCTCATATGCCATATATCAAATTTCCATAGCACAACCTAGTTATCTACTAAGTTTCATGCAGATTGGATTAACGGTTCGATAGTTATGCGATAACATAAAAATTACACATACAAACATACAAAGCAAATTCGTAAGATCTTAGCTCGCTTTGCTCGCTTGGTCGATAATTAACTGATAAATAAAACAAATTATTCAAAATTCAAGGTATTCACAGATATTCACGTTTGACTTTGCGTTACAGTACCTACGCGCATGGCTGAGCGCTGCGCACTCACCCTCCTCTATCGCGAAAACGGTTGAGCGCATGAAAGAATGTTTTAAACAAAATTTATTGCAAATTGTATGCTCTACAACTTTATAATAGATGTTAACATCATTGGACCAATAGCAACCGAGATATTCGCGAAAAACTATTTTTTTTTACCTTTGACCTTGAATAACTTAAGACGCAGACACGAGATTTTATGAGACTTTTGAGACAACTTTTAGGACGCCTAAATGAAGCTACATACGAAAATTCAGCTTATTATCTGTCATTCCGAGGTTGAGCCCATTTTTATGCTAAGCTGACTGGACTAATATGAAAAATGAGATTTTGATCGTCAATTTTAGTGCGTATAATGAGCAATCCGACTATACTGTCAGTCCCTCTATTTCCGATCTTTCAGCGCTGATCATCATCAAAAAAGTTTTACTTTGGCACCAGCCCATGCCGAGTTTCATACCTTAGTTCTTCCAAGTTTCTGCCCTTGAGAAAATTGTCCTATCTTTCTCATAACATTATTATTCTATGCAGGCATAGAAGTTATAGAGTTGACAAGCGTCGAACACTACGCTGGCACTACGCTGGTACAGGTACCTTCGACGCTTGTCTTCGTTAAAAGTGCGTCGTTCAAATAGACAACAGAAACAAAATTAAAAAAAAAATTACTTACTTATAGTGTTTATTACAAGAAAGTTATATTCACTGAATTCTACAAGTATTTTGGTTACGACCTTCGTACACTAGAAACTACATTCATGACTATTTATGCGCCTGTTAAGCGTTATTATTATTGCAGACTCAAGCTTGCTCCTAAGTACATGTGTACTTAAGTGTCTGGTTTACTTAGCTCTTACTGTGTGCCTAAATTAGTCGAGCCTGAAATAAGGTACAACTTAAATATTCATTACTGAATCCGTACTTACTTTACTGCGCAACCAAGCGGTATTTTATTTCACGTTATATTTTATGTTACCTAGGTGTTAAGATATCTATTCTTACACAGTACCTATCTAAGAGTATCTAAGAGCATCTCATGTTTAGGTAGGTACTTTACTTAGTACTTATTTAATATTTATAAAATGATTAAAAGATCATCTACCACCTACTTTAACTTATCATAATACACGTAAGTAATATCTCCATCTAACAGTCCTGTGCTAGTCTTTATGAACTACAATACTCAATCTATTTTATACATTTTCATAGACATCAAACAAAAAGGACTGTTTATGTCTAAAGACATTGAGCATAACAGACACGTAGTGTGCCAGATATCGACAGACAACGACAGACATCGTCGGTCGCGGCCGCTCTCAAACAAAAGACTCAGAGAGAAGCACTGCATGCACGGTCCCGTTACGATTCTCTATTTACATTGACCGGCAGCTAGCGTAACGTAGCCGCACAGACACGGACAGACACGCACTGCGCAGACAAAATTCTTTGCGCGAATACTGTGTCTGTCCGTGTCTATGGCCTCTAGTTAAATCCGTGGTGCAACTTAGACACAAGTTAAGCGGAGTTTATTAATAGAGGCCTATGTTTATTATATTGTTTGTATGAATGTATTCATATCTAACGTAATGTAGCCAACGTTAGATATGAATACATTCATACAAACTGTATACCTAGAAGAATATTATTTTGTCTGCCACGCTACGTGACAAGGTAAACTAAATTCAATAATTTTTTCACAATTCAGTCTAGAGATAGGTACGTTACTAGTATAGTATTATATTATCTGTGGGTACGTCAAAGCAACTAATGATGTTACAGGGCCGACCGATGTTCTCGTTTGTCTGATCTCATTATAGGTACCTAGTAACATCAGCCAAATTGTGTTTCTTTGATAGCGACCAAAATCGGTCTTGAATCTCTCTATCTCTTGAAATAAGATTTATCCATCTTTATTCGTTAAAAAAAATTTAGCTACAAAAAAGTTCTAAAGATATCCAACTCAATAAACGTGTACATGTCTTATGCATTTTTTTTTACTTTTTAGGACTTTGAGGCCTCTAATAATAAACTCCGCTCAACTTGTGTCTAAGTTGCACCACGGATTTAACTATTGCCATCCTTATTTGTCCCTGTCTAACAAAAAAGGAAATCCGTGGTGCAACTTTGACAGAAGTTGAGCGGAGTTTATTAATAGAGGCCTGAAAGCCTAAATATGAATATCTAATAGCCCCTCCAGACTCTCGAGAGAAGGCTCGGCGAGAAGTCTCGCCGAGACTTCTCGAAGAACAAACAAGCTATCCACACTCTCAATTTTTTTCAGTCGTGATGTTTGAAATCCTTTGGCTCGGCCAAAAATACCGACACCGATCGGAGAACAGGCGAGCCAGAGAACGAGAAGGCGAGAAGCTCCTCACACTCACGCTTCTCGGGTGTTCTCGGGGGTTCTCGGGGAGAGTCTGGAGGCCCTATTAGAGGATATTTTACCCTGATTATCATCACAGTAGGTACATGAGTTTATTTTTAAACTTGTTTGCTAAACATAGAGTTCGAGGTCCTATGTGAAAAGCAATAGAGTCTATTGATGTAACAGATCCCCTCAGAATAAAACCTATGAAGCTACTCTCGATCACTGAGTGCAGTAACTTTGTTTGCGGTCCCATTCGCATTCAATACTGGTGAGATCCCACCATACAATTCTCTCCTGTCAAGAGATATTGTAGACTCTGCAAAAATAGGAAGTCTGAAGTGGATTGCAAGATTTCAGTGCGGAATTTGCGGGATGTCATATCAGTGAATGCAATTTTAAATCGTTTATTTCCTAGTCTGGTAGAGCTACTCCAGGATTTGTTTGCCATCATTTTATTGCATGATATCTGTTATTATCATGTTTTAGTAAGATCCTTTCGCGGCTTTGGTCACGTTATCAAACAAATGTACCTATCCTGAAATAGTAAAAGCTATTACAAATCTTGATCTAAGTATGTTTATTCTAAGTTTTATCACAATTGATCCCACGATTAGAGTGCTAAACGTACTATTTTCGACACGAGATTTACTCGAGTGGTGGCCATTACATATAAAAAATGGCTACCACCAAGCAAAACCAGTACAACACATTTTTATATTAAAAGCAAGCATTACTTTAATATCTTTGAAAGCCAAACAAACTTTCATGCACCAGTTTATACTAGACATTTCTCGTAAGCGTACAAGTATGTGTTTCGAGAGAAGGTATGCTGTTATCGTTAATGAAACAATGGAACGTGAAAGCCTCATTGCCTTTATTACCGTGCCGTAAAAGACTATTTTATTACCGAAAAATGAACACACGATCGCGAAGTACTTTCGAAGTTTCCTGTTTCACATTAAGGTCTATCCACACAAAGTGGTCTCACAGGAACATTTACATTAAAATTATCAATATGATGTCATTTGTAATTATTCGCTAGAGACCTGCATACTTCGATTTCTGAAAGAACACAGCAGTTTAGGTACCTACAGTAAAACTAAATATTATTTTGTTAAAATTTAAATTTGTTTTGAGTGTTAAGTCTAAGTATCACCAGATGTTTGACCGGACCGCGAAATAACCGGACGCTTTTTGCCATAAAACCGCCATTTATTATATTTTTTTCATTGAGCTTTGTTTTTTAAAACGTTTTCAATAAAAAGTTTGTGTAGGTATCTATCTAGGACTCTAGGTAGACATACCTACCGTAAAACATCGACAGACCTTATCTTACACCGAGCCCGAGCATCCCTAAAATAAGAAATTTTCTGTCTGTACAGAATAATAGATTAGATTAATGTTATAAAAGTACTGTTTTTGGTCGAGAGTAATCTTATTACTAGTACTACCAGAATACTAGACTACTCTGGCATATATATAGACCTTTATACCATACCACATCAAGTTTACCCGTGCCGGGGCGGTAGCTAATTATGATTTAGCGGTATGGAGTTCAAACTCGTATTAAAATGTAGAGAACCATAATGGCTAATAAATCAGAGGTGTTACTTTGATATAGTGTGACCTCGTGCTGGCTATATACTTTTACTGGTAGTTCTTGAGCTCAGTACTTAAAGCTATTATGGACCTCACTTTATGTCTGTTCTTTTAGTATTCTAAACGAGACGTATAGGCGAGCTCGTGTAGATATCTTTTATTTTCATACGAGCAAAAGCAATATACTTAAGTAATGAATGCAATCTGCTAAATAAATAAGCAGCGATACAAGAGGCTATAAAAGACATCTTACTTTGTACATTTATTTTAGGTAGGTACCCACAATGTTGTAATCTGAAAACATAATTTATAAGTAGATACTATTATTCTTTACTAAGCGACGATAAAGTTGAGGAACATGTTTCATAATCTGTTGGAAAAGCTGTTGGAAAATTGCTCGAATTGCAAAACATGAACACATGAATGAAGATAAATAACATAGAGAACATAATAAAATAAATATAAATGATAGTTTTTTATTGCGTTTCCAAAATACACAGTCACAATATTTCACAACAATATTAAAAGGTTATTGTACCAAACGCAGCTTTGTGTCGTGCGTTGATCTACATATAGTATGACGATTGTTGCGCGACAAATATTGCCACCTGAAAGCACGGTGTGAGTTTTTGTTGGGTGGTAAAGATCTGAGTGGCGTACTTTATGTAGCCAGGTCATGTCCGCATTAAGGTTTTGTGTTTTATTCTATTTTACAATCCTGTGGCTTAAGTACGAGTACCTATCTACTTAACTTAAGTATTATTGCGTTGTGCGGTTTATAAAGATAAAGTTTTACTGAATTTTTACTAGGTACCTACCTACTTATAATAAGGCTGCTGCCTTTGCATATAATTAATCAAAGACTGCTGCCAAAAAGCGATATAAAGAGAGGTATGTTTACGACTTTTAACGGTGATGAGGATGATACCTACAATTGTATTATACCTATCTTATTTTATTTTTATTGATTTTGTACCCTGATTCAAAGGTGAATGACTCCAAATGAACCTTTATAGTCGTATTGCTCATTATACGGACTAAAAGTGAAGGAAAAAATGTCATTTTTCCTTCAATTTTGATTAGTTTTGATGCGTTTTATGTCAAAATTGAAGGAAAAATGACATTTTTTCCTTCACTTTAGTCCGTATAATGAGCAATACGACTATAGGTGCATGTGTGCGTTGTTACGTTTATGTGTCAACCTGTCACCCCTTCGTCAAAGACTAAATATAAATACTCTTTACTCGTAGATATGCATAGATATTGAAATTATTTAAAGGTTTTATTTTTCAGGAGCAATATTTTATAAATACTTTCGGGAATCCACTTGATTGGAATTATCGAGGCAATTGTGAAATTAATTTAAAAATACCGTTCAAAGAGTCCGATAAATACACACATACACAGATATATGAACATACAGGTGAAGCTAATTAACGCGTGTTAAAAAACATGCCTCTGACTTTCCTTGATAAAAAACGTCTTCTTTAAAATATGATCCTCGATTACCTACGAGTTCCCTTTACAAATGACCTGCCAGATTTTCCGTTGCAATAACAACTCTATATTCTTGTTACAGAGAATTTAAATTGGTGCTTCGACCGGACCCCAGCTCGGTGTTTTCGGAAGACGTCCAGTTCCACTCATCATCAGGGCAGATGGAATACAACACAGCACACGTCTACTCGGGGAAATTAGAAGGTAAAATACTAGCAAGATATTTATGGATCTACAAACATATTGACGGTAAAGTATAGTCAAATGTACAGAGGGAAATCTTAGCAAAAATACCTACTCTTTACAATGGGGTGATGTAGATTGGCTGACCCGGCGAACTTCGCACCGATCGATGTGGTTCGATTTTCGTAGTAAACCAGTGACTGTCGCGGATCGGACCACCTTAATTTACATTTTTTGGGCCAAAAACTTCTCAGAAGACCTTATACCACAATCTGATTACCTAATGGTCTAGGAACGCATAGAGGACAAATATACAAACATTCCTTTTTATTTATATAGATCACCTACGTCAGTGGTTCCCAAACTTTTTTTTCTAATGGACCCCTTTCAAAATTTTACTGGTTTCGGTGGACCCCCTGCTGCTACATTTCTACCATATTCCTAAAACTCGTCAGAAAATGAGAACCAACGTGGACCCCTTTCGAGTCTCCCGTGGACCCCTGGGGGTCCACCTGGACCACTTTGGGAATCACTGACCTACGTCATAAAATTATAAATTCATGAACACAATTTACGAGTATAGTTTATGTTGAACCACCACAACACCTGAGATCTGAAATAAATATTGGTAGTCAACTTTAGGAACTGCTTTCTCAAGACAAGCATAAAGTATTATTTACCACATCTGCCCACGTTGGGTTAAAGATAAGTACATTTTTCGAGATTATGTGACATGTCTGATTTTTTTTTTTTATTAAAAAGTTATGGTGAATGCACACTTAGCCGCACCGCAGTCCTCGCAGTCTCCGCAGTCATCGCTTTGCTTCAGGGACTGCGGTGACTGCGGCGCGGCTAGGTGTGCGAGGTTGCATAGAACTTCATAAGATGAAATCGGGGCTGCGGAGACTGCGGTGCGGCCCATATCTGCGTTCACCCTTACTCTCTTTTAAAAATGTTGACCTGCGGTTCTCAAATAATGTGGTAACTGAAAATGTATTAAAGCATGTGGGACCTTTATTTTAATTATGCAATAAATGTCACAGAGATTAAAACCTCATTTACATTTGCAGTCGATTATTCTGTAGGTAATTCATGTCGCGTGACTGTTTTTAAGCTTGCTTTTAACTGTGAAGTTATTATACGGAAAAATAAAATCTCTATTTATACAAAACACTCAAAATAAAATTTAAAAGAAACATCAAAAATAACTTAAATAGCAACCCACGTTAATGTATAACGAACTGAGTAAAAGAACTGAGTATGGCTAGTATTAACGACCTTAAAAAATTGCCAAAAGATGGACCAGCATAATGTAGGTAAGTATATTATTTTTTATAATTCCTATTGTCAGACCTTACAATCCATTATTCTATTCCGGCACACCTATATTTTACGAAACAAAATGTGCGTGTGTGTGACTTAACTGTAATACCAGGCCTGTCTCACTTCTCACTTTAGGTATTTATCGGACGCGCGCCGCCTCGGGCGGCGCGCGACATAGGTTGCCACTTGCCGCTCGCTCGGCTTGTAGACTAGACGCATTGTGCGTAATTATCGTGATCTCGTATACATCATTTCTTGTGATTTTTGCACGATAACTAAAGGATCTAATCCGTATAAAAGATACTGCTGTGTCTACGGGTGTCTAAACAAAAGGAAAAGCAATGAATGGACATTAACATTCCACAAAGATATTGAAAGGTTGGTAGGTACCTACTAAGCTTTTCTATAATTTGTTGTAAGTACCTATTTAAATAAATCATCAATAAATACCTAGGTAGGTACCTACTTACTTTTACTCTGTAACTGTAGGTGCATAATGAAAACGAGATTTTATAGGTACCTATTCGATTTCTTTTTGATTGAATAGGTACCTGTTTACAAATAAACAAACATAATACACCTACAAAACTACCTACCTACAAAACTGTAGGTAGGTAGGTACCTACAGTTTTGTTTATTTACATATGTACCTCAAAGTAACTTATCCATTAAGTAGGTACCTAACCTATTTAATATAATAATTGTAAGTGTTTAGAAGTTACATTACATTCATAGAGCCATGTTGGTCGAAGTGATTAGTACCTCAACTTTCGAGACGAAGGTCGTGGGTTCGAGTCCTGGCCGTGCATTAAATTGCAAATGTGGTTGCAAACCTAACATTAAAAGGGTGATTATCGGATAACGGCTCCCGGTCTAGTTGTGTGATGATGATGATTGTGTGTGTCTGATCGATGTCTAGGTAGGTATGAAGGTATAGATATTTTGAAATGCAAGTGTTTACAAAACGAACGAGATAATAATGTATCTACCTACTTCACCTACCTACGTACAATACGTAGTACCTACTTACTACTATTTATTCTGTGGTAACGGTAGATTAAATTATATTTAGGCCTACCTACTTATTTTAGAACTTAATTAGGTACTGTTTTTGTGACAGATAAAATAAATTAATTTATTTGTGTTGTCGCAAGCGAAAATTCGACAACCCTTACGAGTCGCGTCACACCGCGCCAGACAGTGACACAGTTACGCATTAGAGCAGGATGGGAATGTTTAGGCAAATATCTCTATAGGTAATAGGCCCATAGGCGAGTTGAATTGCACTTTATAGCTTCGCCGCGAGAGTCTCTATTTAAACAAATTTACTCGCGAAGTGACCCTTCTGTACGTAGTACTAGTATTCTGTGGTAATACTACAGATTATAATAATTAATATTACTTCGCAAGTTATAGCGTATTCTATGGTTATACCATATACATGGTGATGCTTAATACACGTACACCAGTGACGTAGGTTACTAAGTTTCCTACTTACAGTTATAACTTATAACTTTTAGTACAGGTTGGCTATGACTAATGACCTAAAGATAAACGAAACTTCGTGCCAAAACTTTCCTAGAACCGGGAATTTCCTTTATTTCTCTTCTTTCTTCTTTCCTAAGGGGATTTGTACACGACATTATTTAACACACGGGAATTACTCACGTAAAATTATCGTCGATTTAGATACCGACAATGTTTCGATTCATCCGGAGAATCTTCATCTGGGTAAGGAGGGAGTTGCGGCAAGGTTACTCCTCGCGGTCGCGTCTCACACTGATTTGTACAGCTTGTACCTAATGTAATTTGGGTACCTAAGATCTTTGTTTGTGAAAACCAAATTATTCTTTACCTATGTAATATTTTTTTGCTTTCACTTTATCATTTCAATCCGGAAACAAGCTCTGTAGTCATCAAATAAAAATATATGAATTTATAGACAAGTATTCAGTCATAACTTTTTGCACTAGTCGATTGATTTATTTAAACTTAGCTAGAGACCTATGGTGTAAAACACTGTTGTGCAACATATCATCGTCTGTTTGATTTATGACAATGTATGAACAATGATTTTAATAGAATTAGGTGTGACAATAAAATAAAATAACTTTATTTATCGATTCTCACTGGTTATGACCTCAAAAAACGGAAGTCATTCAAGAATTAAATCGCTATGTGACCACCTTGTAAGTACCTACCTATATTAATAGACTAGCAATAATACCGGAAGTGTCAACCCTGTAACAAGGAAGCAGCTACATAGCATAACATGTCATGTTATAAAGTCAATCCATTTACATTATATTTGTCTATCTATATAATTATGTACCTACCTATACCAATATTTAAAGCGGAAGAGTTTATTTTGTTTGTTTGTTTGAACGCGCTAATCTCTGTAACTACCAGTCGGATTTAAAATTATAACACCTACTGCATCTGATAGCTTAATTCTTGAGGAAGGTTATGGGCTACTTTTTATCATCATTTATATACCTACCATCACTACGCGGGTAATACCGTGAAAGCGCATCTAGTACTTAATATAAGAAAGCGGAAGTGTTTGTTTGTTTGTTTGTACGCGCTAGTCTCTGAAACTACGAGTTGGATTTTAAACCTAAATACTTAGCTTATTTTTTGATGAAGGTTGTTCAAGACCAAATTAGATGGTGGGTGAAACCGCCGGGCACAGCAAGTCAATTAATAAAATGAGCAAAGAGATTTAAAAAAAAAAACTGTAGTCTTTATAGAATCTATGAAAACTCAGGGTCAAGTTCAGAAAACTTTGTTAGATACTGTGACTGAAAAAATATGTAGAGTTTCAGTAGAAGATACTACCTAGGTATCTTTTTTTCACATCGTCATCTTTTTAAAAAACTACTAAGTATGTAGTTCCAAGGTTATTTGATGTTTTTATCGACCACCAAATTATACTTAAATGTAACTGTAAAAATAATTAAAATATTTACTTACACCAATTGTTTCGAAAGCCCCCATTTCAGCTTCAACCTTCGTCATACAAAAATACTTTTCATTCTTACAACAAAAATATATTTTCAGGACGTAATCCGTATTCATTTAAAATTCCCATTTTCTGAGAAGAGTGTGACAAACAAAGCGATTCAAAAACCTCTCGCTGTTTTTGACTTTTTATTTCAACATTACCGCACCGGAGTATAAATAAGTAAGCTACAGAACTCTCATTAAAGTATGAACTAAATATAAATCTAGGTACACTAAATATTATAGGGAAGTAAAGTTTGTAAGTTTATGTATAGGTTTGGATGGGAAAGGCAGGTAACCACAGAAATTGCTAATATGAATTCCAAACCAAAATTCTTAAACAATAATTTTAAAGGTTTATTAAATTACAAATGGTTTTATATCGGGTTACTTATATAGCCTACTTGGCTATATAACCCGAGCAAAGATAGGGCGCACACTAGTCT
Organism: Camptogramma bilineatum; assembly: GCA_958496255.1. Lineage (NCBI taxonomy): Eukaryota > Metazoa > Arthropoda > Insecta > Lepidoptera > Geometridae > Camptogramma > Camptogramma bilineatum. The sequence goes on from OY292458.1 coordinate 12,823,174, forward strand.
ACACTTTTTAAACGGCACACTTTTAAACCCTATTATATTAATTTGCCAATTTAGCCAGGCAACATTCTCTACAATGTTTTATTCTTGTCACACTTGAATAAATCTCGTCAATGAATGCAGACCGCTATAGAATTTAGCAACCATCTGAGATCTAGGAAGCCTCTAAGTCCATTATGAATAATATGGAAAGTTTATATTTTAATTGTTAATTAATTAAAAATAAGATATAAAGACTAAAAAAAAGGTAAAATATAAGAAGATATTGACGAATTTGATCGTAGGAAAGAGATTCTTCGTTAGCGCCGTTGCTTGGACGAATCTCTGTTGGCGTCACAGTTTAACTACACTCTGATTCCGCGCCGTCCATTAATTGTTCGCGGGAAATTAAATTGTTTTCTTTAAACGGTTTACGCCTTTGCCGTTTTATTTTAATTATAAGTAAAAGTCCCACTCAAATTGCTTTCTTGATAAACCCAAATTAACGCCAAGTGTCTATCATTTTCGGAAATGAGATTTTGTGATTAGAGGATTTTTTCTCCTGAGGCATTTTATTCAGCAAATCAATTTAGTTAATTCATTTACTTTCGCGAGACGCACCCACATTATCTAACTGAACATTGAGAGATGAAATAAACAAAAACGTTCCTAAATACATAACCACTAAAAGACTTGAATAACTCGTAGATAAATTCATTTTATTTATAACTAAACCTGTCTGCCTACTTCTAGTTTTCCACATAATGTAAAGCATGTAAGTATAGATATAGGTAGGTATGAAAGGAATGTATGACAGGCTACGTAGCCCTCAGTGATTTCGCAAGCATCCGAAACAGGCAATTAAACATGAGCTCGACAAACTTCTACATTCTGCGTCTAACTTAATAAAGCGAAATTATGTGCTGCGACCCATCTGGAAAGCTCGAGACAAAGTGAATTTTGAACAAATTAGTCAAAAGTTTTAATGAACTAGGACGGAGTTATTTCTTCGAGTTTGTCTTGTCCCCATCCGTCTGTTCGATAGAATCAACAGCCGTCGTGTTCACGTCTATCAAAATAACAGGTAAAAAAGGACCTCTGAAGACAATTCACCACAGGGATCAATTATTATAATTTGCTGTCCCAACATTTTTCCCTTTTCCATCGCCAAGTTCTAACAAAGATCAATCCCCATCGGGAGACGAACGTTTCTTTTAAATTACACACAGCCATTGTTCGGGATGAGCTCGCTTCGATCGAGCCGCCTGCGGTCTTTGATGTTGCTCGTTCGTTTCTTTCATTTTAAACACGTAGAAACTCATTTATCTTAATTATGCCATCCATCACCCTTGCTGTAAAAAGTAAAACCATATGTTTACAGCGCTGTTTTGCTGTCAATGTTTTTCATCTGTTTGGAAATGAACAAAGGGGTGTAGACAGGGGGCAGTAATTACCCTTATTTATGAGCGGTTTTCGTCCCTCCCGCTGCGACTGCAAGTTGTGATTTTAATTCATTGAGTCCCGAGGCTCTTTGCACCTCGAATTAGTTTGCATAAAATATCGTTTGCCATTTATTTCTACGTCCTGAGTTTGTACTTCAAAGGCTTAGTGGGTGCGAGAGAGACCCCTTAAGATAATTGTTTAGGTGATATTTTATTTATGCACGATCCATTAAGGAGAAATCTTGGAGAATAATTCGGTTTATTAACAAAATTATTCTAATAACAAGATTTACAAACGTAACTTTTTTTATCCACAGGAGATGAATCATCTCACGTGTATGGAGTCATCACATCTGAAGGGCTGTTTGATGGGACTATTTGGACTCCAACGGAGGAATACTACGTAGAGCCCATCTCCCGATACGACGTGGACCATCCTTCAATGCACAGCGTTATCTATCGGCGGTCAGACGTCCAGCATCCGCACGACAACCCTGACGCCACGCCCTGCGCCTCTCACCTACTCCACATGAAGAGAACCCTGGGCCGAAACGCGGAACTCTTCAACTTCACCACTGATCAAACAACTCTCGAAGACCCTCCTCTCATTAATCACACGGAGGACCTCCGCGGCGAAATCCACAGACGCAAAAAACGTTGGCTCCCCGAAGATGAGATGCAAGACGACGAGCCAAAGAAAAACCCAGAACTGCCTCTAGATCTAGACGTCCCATACACCAGCAACGGCGACCACTTCGAGAAACTGAGCACTCGGAAACCGAAAACCAAAATCGATAAGAGTAACCTCATTACCAAGGTGCGACTCGATTCCGAGGAGTCGAGACCCAAGCCAAAGACGCACGTCGAAGTGATAAAGACAAAAGCGGGTGTTGTTACAGTCAGTAAGGATATAGTCAAGAAGGAGCCCGTGGGGTACACGGTGCTGACAGCAAACGCTAGCGATGACGGGCGACATGTAAACAAGCGTGCGACAGTAGACCCTAGAAAAACCACATGTTTAGTTTACTTACAAGCGGATCACATGTTCTATCAAAGATATGGTTCAGAGGAAGCCTGTATCGAGGTTATGACGCGACACGTGCAGAAAGTCAACGCAATTTACAAAGTAACAGGTAATTTTACGTCCTTTGAGAGAAACTAATTTTCATAATAACTGTAGAACCTGTAACGAAATTTAATAATTGGTTTCAGACTTCAATCAAGACGGCAAGCCGGATAACATCACGTTTATGATAAAACGGATAAAGGTTCACACGTTAGACGCCTTGAAGGATCCTGCGTACAGATTCCCCAACAACTATGGAGTTGAGAAGTATCTAGAGCTTTTTTCAGGTGAGACTCCTTTGATTCTGAGTGGTAGTGCGAATCTCATGAACTAAATCTGAAGGGATTTTGAAATGAATTTTGGTTGTTACAGAGGAAGATTACGATGGATTTTGTTTGGCGTACATGTTTACGTACAGAGACTTCGAGATGGGCACCTTAGGGCTTGCTTGGACAGGTGATCTCAAAAATGCTGGAGGTGTTTGTGAAAAAAATGGGGTAAGAATAGTTTATCCTAAAAATGTGCTTGAAAGCGCTTCAAATAATAAGTAGGTACTTATCTAATTACGATAACCTCTGGCAATTAATTCCATGTTTGTTCTTTGAATTAAGATGACAATCAGTAATTAGTCTGTCCAGAACCATCAATAGTCCATCAATCAACCATCAAAGTTTATTTAACACAAGAAGGGCTTAGCCCAAACAGGCACTGTTTGGATTATCTGAATTAGACATTAAGCTTGATTATGATGATCAATACCCTTACTATTTAACTCTATACATTTATTAACACATGTTTTTCTATGTCTGACGACCTCTGTGGCGCAGTGGGTGAAGGCCCGCCTGTGACGCAAGAGGTTGCGGGTTCGATCCCCGCCGCGGGACAAATGTTTGTATGATCTGCAAATATTTGTCTCGGGTCTGGGTGTTTTCTATGTATATTATGTACTTATGTATTTACAAAAAAAAAATGTATAGGTATAAGTAGTATATCAGTCATGTGGTTGCCATAACACAAGCTCTGCTTAGCTTGGGACTACATGATGCTGTGTGAAATGTCCAGCAATATTTATTTATTTATTTTATGTCATATTGTATTTCCAGCATTACCGCGGCAGTATGAAGTCCTTAAACACAGGGATAGTGACCCTGCTCAACTACGGTAAGCACGTGCCGCCGGCGGTCTCCCACGTGACGCTGGCTCACGAGATCGGACACAACTTCGGATCGCCTGTAAGTTCATATGAGAAATGTTGGAAGCACCACATTCCTTTCTCTATGTTTTATGGTGTACTAACGACCCGTCTTGGCTTCGCATGGGACGAGTGAGTGCCGTTTATAAATCCTTCGAACCGGATTTTATTTTGATTACCTACTCAAAGGTAGTTGCAATGGTTTGTCTCATACTTATGAAATAATGTATGGCGTAATACATACTAAGAGCTTTGTGTACAACATGAAAGATTTGATTTCGTGCACATAGGAAGATATGCTGCTAGTCCCATATAACATTTTATCAAGAACTAAACCTGACATTGTCTAAATAAAAATATTTTTGTTCTCATCCTTTTTCAGCACGACCCAGAAGTGTGCACGCCTTTCGGCGAAGACGGCAACTACATAATGTTCGCGCGAGCAACTAGTGGAGACAGGAAGAACAACAACAAATTCTCCCCGTGCTCGCTTCGTGCTATCGACCCGGTGCTTAACAACAAGGCTAGGTCGCCTAAAGGGTGCTTTACAGGTAAAATAAACAATTTTCTACGTAATACGAACTTTCAGACTTAAAATATTTCTTGATTTGTTTCTTCCAATACCTGAGCCAAATATTCTTTCCTTCTGTAAATGATTTTTTGTACAGTAACTTATGAAGTCGTATCAAAATTTTCGATCCGGACGGGATTCGAACCCGGCACTTCGGCTTGAGGATCGCTTGTATCAAATAAGCGACCCTCCTCAAGCCGGAGTGCCTTAACAAACTCTGCCACGGAATCCACATTCGTCGTGTCGAAAATCTTGATAAGCTCATTTGTCGGTTATAGCACCGATTACCTGTGGATTAACACTATAAAAATTAAAAAATATAACTCTCACTTCCAGAGCCTCAGCCAGCGATCTGCGGCAACGGTGTTGTAGAGGAGGGTGAAGAGTGCGATTGTGGCTGGGCCTCCGAGTGCACGGACGTGTGCTGCCGGCCGCAAGCCGCGCGCCCGCACTACAAGCCCTGCACGCTCACCGAACACAGCGTCTGCAGCCCCAGCCAGGTAAGGCCTCTTAGCATATAAATGGGTAGAAATTAATTTACCCTTCTGGGGTAAAGGTGTGAAGGAGCACAGCGTCTACATTGCCAGCCAGGTAGGACATTTCTCTTAGCATAAGTCCGATAGAGGTAGCCATCTGGGGTAACGGCGTGAAGGAGCAGTGTCTACATTCCCAGCCAGGTATGACATCTCTCTTAGCATATTAGTCCGGTAGAGATGCATTTAGCCATCGGGGTAACGGCGTGAAGGAGCACAGTGTCTACATTCCCAGCTAGGTAGGACATCTCTCTTAGCAAAGTCCAGTAGAGATGCATTCGCGCTTTCATGTTCAGTCCATGCATGCTTCTTGAAATGTGATGAAAAGTGCGAACTACATGCCCATTTATTGGTCGCAGAAAAACAGGAGTAGTAGATATCACCTATACACCGTTTATTTTTGGTCAGTTTAAAGCCGGCGCCTACGTAATCTATATCGACAACCTTACTCAAAAATAATAATAAATATGAGATCTATCTTTTTGCAAATAATAATATCACGAAACATAGGCAGGATAAATCACGGAGATACGTGCTCTGTGCTCAGCTGTTGCTACGGCATAGAGTCTATGCTACGTCGTAGTCATACATACATACATACCTAGGTCGTTAGCTCTGCGCACCTACGACACCATAACAAGTGTTTTACTCACTTTTGTTAATCTTTTCAACTATTTAGTTTCGTATGAAATACTTATCAAATTCAAAAACTAAACCAACGACACGAATACGATTAAGCATAACAAGCAGTGGGTGCTGGCTTTAAACTGACCCAGAATTAACGGTGTAGTTTCTCAGGAGCTATAATAGGAGGAGCTGCTCCTTTATTCTATGTGATCCCAAAGGTCTTACTGAATGATCTTTGACTTCGACTACGTCGTTGTTTCCAGGGGCCATGCTGCACTGCGTCGTGCACGCTCAAGTTCGGCGACCGCTGCCGCTCCGACAACGGGTGTCGTGATGCCGCCCACTGCGACGGCAAGCGCGCCGCCTGCCCCGCCAGCAAACACAAGGCCAATCGCACACGTTGTGATAAGGAGCTCGTCTGTTATATGGGCGTAAGTGTTTCACTCGAATTGCAGAAAGGTTAGGTGATCTGTTCAGGCAACGAGAGATGGTTAACAGTTACAGATTGTCACAGTTTTTATAAAGGCCAGGCCAGTTTCTTTACTTCATCTATCTCTGATTTTGCTTCCTTTTTTTCTCTTTTCTCTTTCTCCTTATTTAGCTGTGTTCATCAGCTAACCAATTTTCAAAATATGAATCCAACACTAAATTAACATAAGTCATTATTAGCTCGGCTAACATTAGTCATTATGTTCTCATTGGCATAAGTATATATCTTTATCACAACTGTTCTGATCTCCAGGAGTGCACTGGCTCCATCTGCCTGGCTTACGGCCTGGAGTCGTGTCAGTGTGCGCCGCGTAAAGACGACCCTCGGTCTGCCTGCGAGTTGTGCTGCCGCAAGCAAGGAGGGGCTTGTCTATCCTCCTTCCACTGGAACAGTGCGCCGTTTGACGTGCCTGATATGTATGCTAAACCGGGGACGCCGTGCAATGACTATAATGGGTGAGTTCTCTGAATCATTATGATGCTAGGTAACTTTTAAAAACGTTCCTTCAAAGATCAAAGTCTAACCTTGTTAATCTTGTTATGCATAAATCATTGAGGTTAATTAAAATCTATGTGCTTAAAAACTTACGAGCTGCTCGCAAATTTTGTTTTGGCACGAGAGTGACAAATAACGAGCAAATTTCTGCGAGCAGTCGAGTAAAAAAATCGAAACAGGATTGCCACTATATCCCCAAGGAGCGATAGACATTCTCGCAGGTCTTTGTACCAAATAGGCAGTGCAACACACTTGGCAGTTGGCACATGCCCACTTAAACCTTCCCGAATTCACAACTAATCTAAAATCGAGAGAAAAAAAATATTCAAATCGCCATTAAACTTGCTCACTTCTTGGCACTTAGGGCACCAGCTAATACAAACTTACTCTTTCAGTTACTGCGACGTGTTCCAACGCTGCCGCGAGGTAGACCCGTCGGGTCCGCTGGCCACGCTGCGGAAACTGCTGCTGTCTGATGAGAGCATCGCCGGCTTCAAGCGCTGGGTACTGCGGCATTGGTACGCGGTGCTGCTGATACTCATCGCTGTTATTGCTTTATTGGTAAGTATCAATCAACGGATTAGCACGTTGAAGTGGCAATGGGCAGGCCATATAGCACGCAGAACAGATGGCCGATGGGGCCGAAAAGTTCTCGAGTGGAGGCCACGGACCGGCAAGCGTAGTGTTGGACGTCCACCGACAAGATGACGACCTTGTAAAAACTGCAGGTCGGCGGTGGAGGCCGCTTCCAACCGCAACACATGGAAATTTTTGAGGGGGGCCTATGTCCAACAGTGGACGTCCAACGGCTGAGATGATGATGATGATGATGATCAATCTTGAAAACACCTATACCTGCAATGATAGATCAAAGAAAAGATGGATGGACTATGAAAATGCGGATAAGTGTGTGCCTTTCACACTGAGATGACGAGTGATAGAAGAAAATTGAGAAAGGAAAGATGTGCCAACCCCATTTAGTGGGACAAGGGCTGATGTTTGATCTACGTTAAAAACGAAGATTTTTCTTATACTTATCTGATTTTCCGTTATTCTTTAACATATTAAGTTCGCCGCCGACGCACATCGTGAAAGTAGGTAAAAGTCGCGTCACGTAAAAAGCTGGAAGTAAGTGGAGGGGGTGTTTTTTCTCATGTTTCCGCATGGGTTACCTATTCGCAAACATGAGACAAAACACATCCCTCCACTTCCTTCCAGCGTTCTTTTTACATGACGCGAACTATACCTATGCAGGCAGTGTTACGGACCTCTCTGCAGAGGATTCCGATGACGTTATTAAACAATATAATATAATTAAACTAGTTTAATTAAACTTCATCATACCTAATTATTATTTATTAATAGGTTGTTCATCAAAACTTTATTGTCCTTCAGAAATGCTGCAGCATTCTCGATGCTGTTGCAGATTACGACAAATAGACACTATCATCAGCAATATTCTATAAAAAAATAAGAAGATAGTGGGAAGGTACAGCGTAGGTAATGCTAGGGTGTGGTGTGTGATAAAATATTGGGCTACCTATAAAACGCTAGAAACTGACATTAAATGCTAGAAATCATCCTGAATTCTCCATAAAGTTTAATAAAATCGAAACGTATACTTAGGTACTCTTATTTACATTTTACTTTTGTCATTTTTACGTTTTTCCTCATATTTTATTCAATTTCATCTGACTCCAAAAATATTTTGACCTAAGTTGTTCTTCGTTTTCAAAACCAACTTATTAATCTTTACGTTAATTTCCAGGTGATAAGCACAAAATTCTTCGGTCGCCACGGCAAGAAACTAAAGTCGGTGACCATCATCCACTCGTCCACAACAGAAACCGTCCGTTTACCTGATCAAGCTGATCAAGGGCTTATAGTCCATACTGCTGTTAGGTAAGATCTCGCCAAGCAAAATTTAACAATTAGCTATGAAAGAATAGAGATTAAATTGATTTGTTATATTGCAGGTCCAAAGTTCCCCTAAAGAAGAAGGTGGCTTTGCGCACGCGAGCTTACAGAAACAAAAAGGAACACAAGAGTAAACAGGGTGACAAGGCGTCACCTTCTCACAATGCCAATAAAAAGAGGGTAAGTTGAGAGCATTTGATTATGATAGAACTAGATAATGAATACTTCAAAATAAGATTCGAAAGATGCTAACTATTTTTGTTCTTTCCAGAAGCCAAGTACTCAAGCCAAATTAGAAGAAGCTCCCAAAGTCACAAAAGAGAGCGCAGTAGTCATAACCAATTCAGACGGCAAGTCGCCCAAACACGTGCTACTGTCCAAACACAAGAGCAAAATAAAGAAACGTAAGGTCAAAATGAAAAAGGAAACAATCGACTACAGTTCAATGCAGAAACATCCTGCTTCCCCTACGAAGGACACAGAAGCATTGTCAAAGGTGCAAAAATGGTTGCTCAGCACTCCTCAACCCGCGGTGCTGCCAAAATCTAAGTCTATCCCACTCGGCCTCACGGAGCGGGCTCATAGACAAGTCCAGAAAGGTACACGGAAAACTAGACCGTCCAAGAGCGCAACCAACCTCCTGTCCGGAGAAAAGGCCAGATTACAAGTCGTATTCAAACCTCCGTTCAGATTCAGCGTAAAAATATGCAAGAGCGATAAAACGAAAGTGGTGCTCGACAAATCCTCCAAGCCCGATCTAGACAGGAAAAGGCATGAGAGCCTGCCTCAACAGACCTGCCCGGCTGAACCAGCTAAGCCCAATCCATCCAATAAAGCCAAGCACTCCAATTCGACTCGAATCGCAGAAAATCCTAGTCCGAACGTTCCTAAGTTAGAAATGTCACAAAATCAAGAGACGAAACACGGATATGCCAACCTGCTGCCGCGGAGTGCGAGCGATTGCAAGCTCACCAAGAAAATGCCAGAGATAAGAATCAAAAGCGGTCACAAGAAGAGCAGCTCGGTGGGACAACGGAAGGAGACGACAGAGAGCCGCCAGAATCTCATACCTCAGGAGGATGAAAATGCGCATGTGTATGAGAACGTTGTGATGTCGCAGGATGCTTTCGTGCCGAAAAGCTGCAGCATGCCGCGGCGGCAGGCCAGCGTCGGCATCTGCCGACAGAGCAGCTACGGACATCTGCCGCGCGCTCAGATCCGCCCGCATCGCCACAGCACCAACAACGTCAGCCGCTCCCGGAACAACAGCACCTCGGACATCGAACACTTCTACAGCGTCATCGAATCCCTTCGGAGGAACAACGGCAACGTCGGCACTTGCACGACTAACACCAGCAGCTCATCGGCCAGCAGCGGACAGGAGACCGCTTTAGCGAAAAGCGGCTCCGGCTCGCGAGTCCCGAGCGCTAGCTCTCGCCAGAACAGTCTAGTCGAAAGACATTCCCGCTCGAGCCCCATCGAACCCAAGCTGAAGCGACAACTCAGCGAAGTGGAATTAGGAGAGGGAGCGAACGGCTCGAAGGGCTTCCAACTGGTCGTGGGGAAGGACAAGCTGAAGCGTCAGATGAGCGATAATGAGTTGTGCAGGAGTAGAGTGCGGCTGGCGATGCCGATGTCGGCGGGCGCGGAGCCGAGGCAACCCTTCTGCTGGAACAAGCGAGCCAGTCTCGACTTTGAAACGTCTGGGGCGGGTCACGTTCGAGTGCCGAGTTCTGCGCGCGCCATTAAGAAACGCACCACGTACACCTTCGGAGAACTCAAGCACACCGTCCCGAACGCAACAGGCCCTTCGAACGACGCCTCCGGTGACGTCCAACTCTCCCCTGAAGAGTTCTTCAAAATCCTAGACAAGTAATTTTCGGACTCTTATGAAGTGATAGTATTTTTGAACATTGAACAAAATTAATGTGTATATTATTGTTAGATTATCTAATTCGAGGTGTAACTATTGTCGGCTGGTGTAAATATTGTAATTTGCTTTTATTATTAGTACTAATGTAATCTATCACTGAAACAGACCATTGCCCAGTCAGTTGAAGTACATTATTTAACTTTATTTTAATTGCTTTTTTATTCATGTTAATTTGTGTAGTTTTTTAAAACATGATATACCTACTTATCGAGATAATATTAAATTAATAGATAGATACCTACTTTTTTAAGACCCTTTGACTGGCAATGGCCTAGTTTCACTGTGCGATCTCTTTAAGATGAATCTCTATTTTTTCTACAAGCTGTGTACAAAACAACTCAAAACTATGTAAAGTGTTCAGTATAAGTTAAAACTTTAGACGATTCAGTTCATACTTTTTGGTTCTATTTTTAGTTTTTTTAAGTCATCACCATATTTTTTTATTTTGTAGATTGCGTCAATTAATGTGTCAATCAGTGTATTGGTTAATATAAGATAAAATACAACTTCTCACAAATAGTGACGACGATTTAAACCAGGGATCGGATAACCCATTCATAACGGTAACCGCTTCAAACGCTTACCGATTGAAACGGTAACCGATTGAAACGATATACCGAAATGATTGGGTATTAACCGAAATAATAACCCATACCGAATGAAACGGTATACCGAAATGATTGGGTTTTTTATAACTGTATTTTTGTCGCATTATTACGTAAATATTTCGTAGAAAGAGAGCGATGCATTGAGTGCGACGTTGCCAGCTTATTGCCAGCGAATGTAAGTATTTCGTGTTTTTGACTTATTTGTCGACAGGATTACAGTTGGGCCGACGGATCTCGGCGTTCGTGAAGTTAGGCTTTTCGCTGCGCAGTAGAAAATTTTGTATGAAAAAGTTGCACTGCGCATCGAAACGGCTAACTTCACGAACGCCGAGATCCATTGGCCGTACTGTACCTAAAGCAGTTTGCGCATAATTCACAGAAAATGTTTTATTTAATGTGATGATGACTTCCTAGCCGATTTCGGCCACGGCGCCGGCGACTGTATTTTTCTAGATAGGCGTATTTTACTTATATTAATTTTAGGTATTGTGAGTGTGAGCTATTTATATTTTTAAAATAATGGTTAGTGATTTGCTTCTGTAATTTCAACAGATAAAGTAAGGTAGGTACGTAGGTACATAATCTTTGCCTGTTGATGTTCGCATGCGAAAAATGCGTTTTATCCAGGGTCAGAATAAGAATTAGGTAGGTACCTATTACCTACCTACATTTCGCCGTTCTTACCTATCTTCGTAACTTCGTAACTTCGCAACTTCGCAACTTCGTAACTTCGTATCTTCGTATCTTCGTAACTTCGCAACTTCGTAACTTCGTAACTTCGTATCTTCGTATCTTCGTAACTTCGTATCTTCGTAACTTCGTATCTTCGTATCTTCGCAACTTCGTATCTTCGTATCTTCGTAACTTCGTATCTTCGTAACTTCATATCTTCGTAACTTCGTAACTTCGTAACTTCGTATCTTCGTAACTTCGCAACTTCGTATCTTCCTAACTTCGTAACTTCGCAACTTCGTAACTTCGCAACTTCGTATCTTCGTAACTTCGTAACTTCGTAACTTCGCAACTTAGTATCTTCGTAACTTCGTATCTTCGCAACTTCGCAACTTCGTATCTTCGTATCTTCGTAACTTCGTAACTTCGCAACTTCGCATCTTCATTACTTCGTAACTTCGCAACTTCGCAACTTCGTATCTTCATATCTTCGTAACTTCGCATCATCGCATCTTCGCATCTTCGTAACTTCGTATCTTCGTAACATCGCAACTTCGTATCTTCGTAACTTCGCAACTTCATATCTTCGTAACTTCGTATCTTCGTATCTTCGCAACTTCGCATCTTCGCATCATCGCATCTTCGCATCTTCGTAACTTCGTATCTTCGTAACTTCGTAACTTCGTAACTTCGTAACTTCGTAACTTCACAACTTCGTATCTTCTTAACTTCGTAACTTCGTATCTTCGTAACTTCGCAACTTCATATCTTCGCAACTTCGCATCTTCGTATCTTCGTAACTTCGCAACTTCGCAACTTCGCATCTTCATTACTTCGTAACTTCGCAACTTCGTATCTTCATATCTTCGTAACTTCGCATCATCGCATCTTCGCATCTTCGTAACTTCGTAACTTCGCAACTTCGTATCTTCGTAACTTCGCAACTTCGTATCTTCATTTTTAATTTATTAGTAACGGGACTTAATCGCGTAATAAAATTATTTTATTTACCTCGACGTTTCGGCGACATTACAGTCGCCGTGGTCACTAATAAATTAAAAATGTGTTCAAGTCGCGAAAGTTTCAAATATGTATTCGTATCTTCATATCTTCGCATCTTCGTAACTTCGTAACTTCGCAACTTCGTGTCTTCGTATCTTCGTATCTTCGTATCTACGTATCTTCGCAACTTCGCATCTTCGTATCTTCGTATCTTCGTATCTTCGTTACTTCGCATCTTATTAGAAGTTACTGTTATTAATACGTTTTTATAAATATTTCTGGTAATTTTGAATACTGGTGTCCCGTTACTGATCCCGGCTATTTGTTGGATATTTTACCCTATTTTATATTTTACACATTAGCCAATTTATCTTGTTTTTGTGACTTTTCTATTTAACTAGGTGGGTAGGTAAATAATTAGTATGGTAATACCTAAGTACCTACCTACCTATAAGTTAACAAAATATAAAGGACATAGGTAAGTACATACATGACAACTCAGTAGTAGGTGTAGGTAAGGTCCTCCTAACCTACCTACCTATTATTCTTGATATAACGGCATAACAATAAGTAAGTAAATGAATATATATTAACAACACTGTACCTACTAACAACAATCGAACTAAAACAACATTGAATAGTTTTCCATTTAGGTGATAGTAGATATTAATCTACTTAAATAAGTAAGTAGGTACCTATTTATTTTGTCTGATTCTAATACCTAACTAAAATAATACCTACCTACTTACCTTTAACTGCTTTCCACAAAGCATACCTACATAAACTGCAACCAGTCCTTTTGTTATATTCAAAATGTCTGTGAACGGCGTTAGACTGTTTGCGAGGCATTTAAATGTAAAAAATACCAATTTTTAATCGTTTAAAGTAAATTATTTGTAGTACTTATTCAACAACTCACTACTAATTCAGTACTCACAATAACTAAATAATACATTCATTCGCTACAGCTTTAGCAAGAAATAATCTGCCAAAAAGCGGATAGGTATGGTAGGTAGTGCATAAACAAAATAATCACGGCGATACTCGCACGCAAACTACAAAAATACGCAACGACAGAAATTCAAGCAAGCAAGAATATTAAACGCGACAGAAGATGAGTGAGACATTATTTTCCGTCGCACTCACATTACGCTACTCGCAGCACACGCCGAAAATGCGCCAATTTAAACCTTAAAAAAAAAACCCATATCGTTTCGGTTGTTATTAACAGAAACGTTTCGGTAACCCATTGTTTCGGTTAACCGGTATTCAAACTGTTAAACAACCGATTCATTACGGTTTTTAACCTTAACCGGAATATCCCTGATTTAAACAACGAACATTTTGGCATACTTACTCTTCCGCCATTTTGAAAAAACCTTGATCTTGCAGCAGGTGATGAAACATGTGTCAATCGATAGGGGAAGTGATTACAAACAAAATATATTCAGTAATAAAATCTCGTAATCTTTATACTTTCCGAGATATTTGAGTTTGAAAATGTAAAAATTAAAACTTGAAAATGCTAATTATGCTGCCAATAATAACCGGTAGGTATTTGAATATGTCTACTGTGACTGGGGATAAAATCGTGAGCCAATTTCGTTTAATTTTTAGGTAATTTTTTTTTTTTTTTACATTATACAGGGTGAATTTTTGAGACGGGGCAGTAAGGGCAGCTACCTTAACCGTTGTAGCTGCAGGAAAACGTTCTTAAGAGACTATCCTTAACTTTTGAAGATATTTCGACCTGCATTCACAGATTTTTAAAAAAATGTACAGTCAGCGAGAAAATGGCCAGTTTACACAAAAACTTTTTTTGATGCCAATCGATCCTATTTCACACAAGGATTAAAAGGCTCTAGCAGACCAACTGAGATTAGAGTACTAGAAAAGTCAGAAAACGCTAAAATGTATTTTTGGGACGGGGTAGTAAGGGCTACCTTAACCGTTGTAGTTACAGGAAAACATTCTCAAGAGACTATCCTTAACTTTTGAAGATATTTTGACATGCATTCACAGATTTTGGAAAAAATGTAGTCACCGAAAAAAATGGGTAATCTACACAAAATCTTTTTTTGATGCCAAACGATCCTGTTAAAAATAAGGATTAAAAGACTCTACGTGACCAACTGAGGTTAGAGTACTAGAAAAGTCAAAAATTGCTAAAATGCATTTTTGAGAAGGAACAGTAACGGCAGCTACCTTAACCGTTGTAGCTACAGGAAAACGTTCTTACGAGACTATCCTTAACTTTTGAAGATATTTCGACAATAGATGAAAAATGATGACAAATGACAAAATTATTTTTACGAAATGTTTAGTCAAAGTTTTTTGCAATTTCTGTCTTTTCTAGTACTCTAACCTTATTTGTTCCGATAGAGCCTTTTAATCCTTATATGAAACAGGATCGATTGGCCTCAAAAAATTTTTTTGTGTAAATTACTCATTTTTTTCGGTGACTGTACATTTATTCCAAAATCTGTGAATGCAAGTCGAAATATCTTCAAAAGGTAAGAATAATCTTCTAAGAACGTTTTCCTGTAGCTACAACGGATAAGGTAGGTGCCCTTACTGCCCCGTCTCAAAAATTCACCCTGTATTTTTTGAACACAGTTTATTTCATCATTCATTTTCTACCTAGGTACTATTTAGCACAAAATGATGAAATAAACTGTGTTCAAAAAATATAATTTCAAATATAAAAAAAAAAAATACCTAAAAAATAAACGAAATTGGCTCACGATTTTATTCCCAGTCACAGTAGACATATTCTAA
The DNA here is from genome assembly GCA_958496255.1 of Camptogramma bilineatum. Classification (NCBI taxonomy): domain Eukaryota; kingdom Metazoa; phylum Arthropoda; class Insecta; order Lepidoptera; family Geometridae; genus Camptogramma; species Camptogramma bilineatum. The sequence continues at coordinate 12,838,476 of OY292458.1, forward strand.
TACCTACCGGTTATTATTGGCAGCATAATTAGCATTTTCAAGTTTTAATTTTTACATTTTCAAACTCAAATATCGCGGAAAGTATAAAGATTACGAGATTTTATTACTGAATATATTTTGTTTGTAATCACTTCCCTTATCGATTGACACATGTTTCATCACTGGCAGCAAAATCGAGGTTTTTTCAAAATGGCCGACAGTAGGTATGCCAGGCTCCATACAAAAATGTTCGTACCCTTTTGTCTTGCACGGATAATTATGATTTAGGTAGGTACCTCTTAAAAGAGTTTTTTTTTTATTTTATACGTATCATTTATTTTGATTAACTTACAATTACCTACTTATTATATAAAGTAATAACATTTTTAATACGGTGAATACCTACAGTAGCATTTTTATGTTTTAATCAAATGTTACTTTATGTTTAGGGTTGTGATTTATTATTACATTTCTCGAAAAATATTTTTGGAATACTGTGCTTATGACTTTTAACTACTTACCTATTTAAAATACTTGATTATTTTATCAAAATAAATATTTTTAATAATAATCAAATTAATAAAACTTAATTTTTAAAAGAAAAGTGATTGTTGATTGAACTCGTGGCTGTTGAATTATAATTTAATTCTGCAATATCTGGGATGGAACTCCAAAGTATTAGTAATCCAACTTTAGTGTGACAATATTGTAGTGTTTACGGTATAAATATTAAATATTTAAATATTGTAACTGTTAATATGCTGTCTAGATGTTAGTGTACAAAAATAAGATATTTTATTAGGTTCCTGCCTAATTTACTTATTCTGTATAATTTCTACAAGAAAACATGTTTTCTTTTTCTAAAAAAAACGGGTTGAAATCGAGATGTAAATTATTTCTGTCTCAGATATTATACAGAATGTGTTCCAGTATTTATATGAGTACGAAAGCTTCGCGGCTGTGGTACAGCGATTATGAGCTTCGTCGTAGGGAGGTAAGGGTAACGTAAATGCTATTATAGGAACTGATTTCTATGAGGATACTAAAAGTATTGGAAATGTTACAAATTTGTATTTTTTTTTTTTTGTTATAAGGACATTGCAGAAAGTTAAAAAATCTCCTTGTTGATTTGCCCGAAAAGGTTATTTCTACCTATTGATAATTTTAACATCTCGTCTCAAAATCTACCAATAAATTAATATAAGTACCTACTACGAACGAAACAAATCAAATTGAAATACGATACGATTTTCTGCGTTCAATCATTAGGAATTGAATAGTAAGAAGTATCAGTATGTTCGTCACTTATTTCGATGGCATCCTTTACCTACCTCTTAAATACGTTTTGAGTTATTCAAGACCTGGCTAAATAAAGATTTAAATATTACAATGCATCTATGATCTCACTGTATTTGTTCCAAGTGCCTTAAATGAACAAATCGTTGCATTCCTAAACCATACGAGTAACATTCCACAGAAGCACTGATTTGTCTGCAGATTTCAAATGTACTGTATGTGTTATGTGTGGAAATCTGGATTCAGTCATTTTTTTTCTGCTGCTATAAAAATACATTTAATTTTATGTAAGTAACTAGATACCTACTTAAATTAGCCTGTGATAGAATACATTTTATACAGTTCATGAAAAAAAAATCATTATAATAATTCCTCAGTATTTAGTTGTTGTATTGTTGTTGTAATTTGCTGTTTAGAATCTACGACGAATACAAATTTGTAATAAATTCATTTTCTAACATTGTACTATTTTTTCTGCATTTTTAAAATAATTAAAAATACTCGAACGATCTATGTGTGTACCTATTATTTATTTACTTTAAAAAGTTTTTATACTTGCATATCAAACTTCTTCGTGCTCTAAAACTTTTCAAACTGGCACATAAAAAACTAAAAAAAAAAGGTTTTTCTTTTGTTTGGTGTTCTGTCAAAAATCAGTCACCATCATTTGATTTGACCCATGATTTGACCACACCAATGTCATTTGATTAGAAGTGGAGGGATGTTGATTAAAATTTTAGTTGGAAGAAATAAAATATTTACACGATATGGGTCCAATACGATACAGTCTGCATTACGAGGACTATTCCGAGCATATAATGTCGCGATTTGGAAAGTTACTACAAATGCAATCATTGGTGGATATGACGCTTATGTGCAGTTCCCACACTTTGCGAGTTCATAAAACTGTGCTCGCTGCAAGCAGTGCTTACTTTCAGGTACAACTTTAAATCAAATTCATGCGCGTATTTGTTAGATGCCCATCAGAAATTAATAGAAATCTATGTTATTTATTCTATTTTGCTTAAATAAAAAATATAAGTTCCTACTTAATGTTAGTAGGTAAGTAAGTATACAAACTTAGAGGTACAGTCAGCGTCAAATTGATATGAGCGTCTAGCTAGAGTACCTAGTCAAAATGATCTGAAAAACATAAAAGCAATTTGATATACGCTGTTCGAATCATCATATTGTTGCAAGCACCTAAGGTGTTCAAATTGTTTTTCAGCTTTGTTTACTAAAATAATTTTGAACACCCTGACTGCTCATATAACTATGAAACAATGAGTAGTAAGATATTTTGAACACCTTAGGTGCTTGCAACAATATGATGATTTGAACTGAGTATTATCAAATTGCTTTTATGTTTTTCAGATCATTTTGACTACTCCTAGACGCTCATATCAATTTGACGCTGACTGTACCTATTTAAATTACTGTTTGCTTATTTTATTTTATTTTCTTATTTTTTCAGTTTCATTTTACTTATATTAGGTAATATCTAGTTTTGACGAGTAAAAACTAAGATATCCAATTGCAGGAGGTTCTACAAAAACAAATGGGAGAACCCTTGATTATCCTGAAAATGCGCTTCAGCGTTTTGAAATGCCTGGTTGAGTTTATGTATTGCGGAAAAACTCAATGTTTGGAGGAGAACTTGGACGAGCTGGTGTCCGCGGCACAGTTTCTGAAGATAAAAGGTCTCTCCAAGGTTACCAAGGAAGGCCTAGGCATTACCGATTCTGGTGAGATTAGAAGCTTTGAAAACCCAAATGAAATGTGCCATTATAAAAGAAGTTTAGGTGTGTATTGTGTGCAGACTGATAATACAATATTATCTTCAGGTGAACCGCCGGTATTCACTCCTCCAGTGGTGATTAACAGACCACCACAATCACTTATCGACCTGCACTCTCAGGTAACCTTTTCATACCTAAACCCTTAGGTACCTAGGTATCTAATAACACGCCTATTACATTATTGTGAAACAAGTCGACAGATATCCTCTTTTTAGCTTATCCCGAATTTCCCAATTTTGAAAGGCAACATTTCAAATATTTTTTCCCCAAAACCTTATTTGCTGAAATTAAAAAAAACCTAGGAGAATCGATCCAGCAGTTCTTAAGTTTCCACCGAACATTATTTCATTTTAAAACGACTTCAAAAAAGGAGGAGTTACTCAATTCGCTTGCATTTTTATTGAATAGATTCAACTACATATTCAAGAAACCTAGTCAAATAAAATCAATGGTATCGTAATTTTGTAGGAAAGCGAACTCAAAACAGTACAGACGCAGTTGCCGCCACCGACCAACAATCAGCCCTTAGATGCATTTGGTCGGCCGAGCAAAGATACCGTGGTTCGCATACCATTTGACATCGAAAAGGGAAGCAGCTCGTCAAATGTCGATTATCCGGACATGCCTCGTGCTATCAAGCCTCGACGAGGACGGCCTACGGTTAGAGTGAGTCAACTACGGTTTGACATGATTTGATCGTTTTGTCTTACGATTGTGCAAAAACCTTACCGTTGGATTATTTTGTGGTTGTGCTATTTTGATCTACCTATATTTTCCGTAAAGTTAGGAAAATAATACTTTACGTGTGTTTTAGCGCTCCGGTGGGTGGGAGGGGGCTGGTTCTCTTAGCCGTGCGGCTGAAAGGGCTCTTTTGAGACGGGAACAGGATTCCCGAAAAGCGATACACCAACTCAAGCATCTACAGACTAGACATATGCAGGTGAATGTCCTTAACACCCACCGAAAATAAAAAAGTCAGTAAACGTACACGTTCGGTTGCAGTGTCCTAAAGCTGTTGTTCTTTCCAGGATTATATGGACAGGGTGACACTATCCCAAGCTGTAAACAGCATCTGTGGTCCAGAAACATCATCAAACAGCTACATGAACATTGAAAGCGACCTCATGTACATGGACCAAGGATCTTCAAACATTGACCCTAATTTGTCTTTTAGTAAAGATAGCACCATGAAAGATACCATGCCTTCGAGTTATCCGAACGCTAGTACTTCCAACACGGCTAATGATACTAGTGGCGTTGGAATCAACAACGCTATGTCCCAGTATGTGAATGCGCTCAAAAACGCAGGACTTCCTACTGACCTGCCAATCCTCTTCGAGTCCGGAGACGGTTCCTACATCAACGTTAACGAACAGGTCTTGCTAGACATGGTCCAAAGTAGCGAGATACAATACGAAGTCATAGAACAACCCAACATCATTGAGAAGGTTGCCGATCCCAGCGAAATCAAAAGTATCGACGATCTATCGAAATCTATCGAGAGGGGAGAAATGATGCAAGGCAGCAAAAGTTACTCGCTGAGCGTCGATTTTGATAAAGATACGGATTACAACCGAACTGATGATGGGATGAACAGCCTTATTTTACCAGATAATCTGGAAGCATATGCCGAGCAACAAAACTTCGTCGTCATGGATGCTCGACTTGAAGAAAACAATTCGTTAGATCATGTCAGCTCCAATGACTTTTCTTGTATCGATGGCGATATGCAATACTTTACAAAATCAATGAGCGATGACGTAAAGAAATACTATGAAGACCAGCAGCTCGTCGAGGCGAGGGTGATGGAGCAACTGTGCCCCACAAGCACCTCCTTAGACGCTAATTTCAACATGTCCCTACTTGATGCAAAAAACAGTCAACTAAATGAAAACCTGAGTCAATCCTATGATACTTTAAACTCAGATGACTTGCGAAGAACTGAAGACTGCTACGATTTTACACTACCGCTCCCGCAGAGTAACGTTTTTAAAGAAGACTTGGACTGCTTGATAGCGACTCCTAGAAGAAACGACGACGACGGTAACTCATTTGAAATGAACAGTCAATTAGCCAGAGAGAGGGCACAGGCGAAAGCGGATATAATAAAAGAACTCATGAGCATAGAGAGCAAAGTTAATTTAGAACAAGAGAAGAACTCTGATAACGAAAAGGAAAATCCTAACAGTAATTCTGCTATTCAAGATTTTGGAATTCCAATGGAAGCTAATGCTAAGGATGCGAACGAGTTCCCAAACAAACATGGTGAATTTCCCGCTAGCCTAACACCCGACATACAATGGATGGAAATGGACGATTGCAGAAATCCTGAAAACGATGCTAACAATAAAAACTCTAAAAGGATTAATTCAGAATCCAAATACTCCATGATAGACCTGACAGATCCTGTTAGTGATAAGGCTGATGCGTGGGATGATATGGATAATAATAGGCCTATGAATAAAGAGAACGAAGCACCTGAAACTAATGAAATAAGGCAAAGCTTAGACCCGGATATCCCATTCGCAGTAGGATTACTTCCTATGAAACCTACACAACAACAAGATGATAGCAGTTTATTGAAGAGAAGAAGTCCAGTTGATTTAGATAGTGACGCGAAATGCCTAAAACGAAGAGCTAAGAAAAAAGTAAAGTATTAGTTAATAACGACAAAGAATATTATTGATTGTAAATAGAACGTGTTGTCTTGTGAGTCAAATGTTAAAAAGATGCAAGTTACCTACTTTATGTTATGAAAATATGCAAATATATTTTTTAATGTTGCAAATGCAATTTTATTTATTATTTACCGCACAGGTGCTATGTGTGCATGATTTGACTATGTTACTCGCTCAAATTCCTTAAAGACATCTAGAGACATAATGTAGGTAAGCGAGGGCAAGCCAGTTAGCAAATTAATATCTACCTTTGAAAAACACGCCCCAGATGCGTGCAAACTTTTGGTTCCATCTTTTTTCATTGAAATGACAGTGAAGAAAGAGTGGTTACATTTCTTGTAGTCGTAACGGGGCAGTGGTCTAACTGTTACTTCCTTGTTCGTTAATAATAAAATGTTCCTTAGCTTTATAGAACTCTTGCAATATCAAAACAAGCTAGGTCATAAAAATCCTAGAAAGAATAGGAGTACATTGTACCTACTGTACTGTGTACCCTTGAAGAAATAGAACATTATATAATAGGTATTTACATTCTATGATTAAGACAAAGATTTTCGAATTTTCTTTCATATATTTCAATGTAAACATTACATATAAAAGTTATACTTAATGTCTTAAGGCATCTCTTTCCACGAATTATGAGTAAAAATGTTTCCAGTATTATCAATAAATTAATACCACATACTTTTATACACACGATAAAACATCTAAGACATGCTTGTCCAGTAATTTAAATGTTATCTTGATTGTTTTATTTACTCTTATTTTTAGGCATAAATACCTATCTATTGAGACATATTTGTAAAGACACGATAAAATTGTCATACACCTTTTTTAAAACTAATAGATATTTAAGAAAATAATCACTGGACCAGCTAAAATGCTACTCCAAATTAAATACTATAATGATTGTACCAAAATTATACATATTTCGTCTTAAATAATTAACAAATTGTCTTAATTTCGTATAAAAATAATATCTTCAAATCAGATCGTTAAAATGGCTCGGATTGGTGGTAAACAGCTTATAATTACGTAATAGATACGAGACTCCTTAACTTACTGTGATATGGACATAGATCCATCGACCAGCTTACACTTTACGTTAATTATTGTCAATATAAATTGACGATAAAAATTAAATAATAATAAACTCAACTGTCTAATAAATCAATAAACGTATATAATATCGTTTATTCTTGCTTTTTTTTATTTGTTTGAATACGGAAAGTATTTAAAGCTTAAGGAATGGTCTTAAACGAATTTATCGCATGTGTTTGTACGATAAATAAAATTGACAGTAACATCAATAAATACGGGACTCTGTTCTTTTCATAAATATATAATTATTACCTATTGTAAATAAAAAAACTGACTTTTTAAATTTCTAAGTGAGTCAGTCGTTCAAAGAGTTACATCAGTTACAGGTACATCTTATAGATTACAAACATAGATTTAGAAAATAATTTGATGTTACTTAAGAGCCGGTCTAAGATAAAAAGTGTGTATTTTCATTTTGTTGATCGTATAAAGCCATAGAGTTGGGTACTTATGACTAATCAACAGAATAATAGGGAGAAAGTTAGAAAGCCAATAGAAATAAATTGGCAGGATGTGTATCACAACCTAAAATGAAAGTATCACTAATCTAATGATAATGAGCGCCGCCGTCAATTCAACTTAATTCTCACTTGTTACATTTACTATTAATAGTCCTTCCATATTTTTCGAAATTATTAAGTCTGCATACAATGGAATGAATGGCATCCAGAACAATATTTTCATTCAATGCCTTAAATCGCTTAAAAATGATGAAACACGCAATCCCACAGAGAATTATAAAGCGGTATAAGTTATATTGACGGCGAACAAAGCTGCCTAAATTTCACATCACAAGAGATTCATAAGAAAATGAACAACCACTGACAATATCAACGTTCCTACTGCGATACTCCCTACATTAGCGGAGTCTCTAGCAGTATACCCATATGCATCACTGTGATAGTCCCCCATCTGGAATGTAATTGCAGGCGAGGACATTCTTCCGTCGCCACCGTTCGAGTAAGCCAGTACTCGCATATGGTAAGTCTTACCGGGGGCTAGGTTCGCGACGTAGGCTTCTAGTTTGTGCTCAACAGGGACCAGGGTGTCGTTAGCTGTGCTCATGTCTTGGTCTGTCTCCCATACTCGCACCTATAATCAAAATACTTTTTATAAAACTGGAGAAAGTAGTAGATGCTGAAATATGAGGTCTACTTAGTCCTTTATTTCTTTTACTAGATGATTTATACAATGTTATATTTGCCTACACTTAACGGGACACTGTAGTGCCTAGGACATTGTTTGAGATGGAGTAGGCTTGCCCAGACCATAGGGTCTGGTCCAGCACCGAAAAACTAAAAATTTTATACAAAAAAATATGGTAAAACTTACCAACAGACTACGGACACTATAAACGCTCGTGACGTCACAGTGCATAACAACTACACGCGCTTGTAGGTACTTTCAGTCATTTATCATAGAGTTTGAAGGAGTGTGACGTCACAATCTATCTGATATTATAGCGTTGCGTTCCAAGTCTTATGAAATTCACACTATTTTTTTGCACTTTTTAATTATTATGTTCTTAACGAAAAAGAAATAGGTACTTAATATTAAAATATATTTACATAGACATAATTCTAAGGCAATAATGTTCATAAAAAAAAAATTATCCCTTTTTTGAATCAGATCCATATTCCCTATAGTTCCATTGCCTTTGGTACGCTACAATGAAATGCTGCGGTCAGTTGCAAAAAAAACTTCTACATTGACTGTACCAAAACGTAAAAACATCAATACCGACCTTATATCCCAGCAAGGGTTCCTCTTCATCAGTGGGCTGGACGTATCTCCAGACGACGCGCACCGTTGTGGGATTGTAGGCCCACACGTTGACGGAGGCCGGGGGCTTCTGCGGCGCCTTACGGAACGTACGCTCCAAGTACCGCTCGCTCTCCGGACCCTCGCCGGCCGAGTTAAAGGCCATAACCTGAACAAAATATGGGAATATTTACTTATTTACTTACTAAGTATGTAGGCTTATTTTTATAAGAGACTCACAAGCCTGCGGACAAACCGTCACACGGTTTTTGCAGAGCTTTTAATTTAAAACTTTATTTTTTGTATAATTATAAATAAATAAAAAAATATATATGTATATAAAATCCTATTTTTATCGGAAGTAGATAATTATAAAATAAATGGAGTTACGGATAAGATTTGTTCGCAATTATGAAAAATATTTTGTACATCCATCGGGAATGGTACCAGCCTGTTCAATTAGGATTGAGGTCAGTCAGTAGCAATAACCTCAACCTACCTAATAAGATAGAGTGATCGTAGCGATCCATAAAGATTAGCTGGGCAAGCCTCTGTCATAAAAACGGCTTGAATTCTAATAAACCAAACATTATAGTAGTGTTTGAAGTGGCAATACTTTTTTATTACATTGGTACCACATTAAATGGGGCCTCCATAATTTTTTGATGAGGACGAGCCTAATTTTTGTACACGAAAACCAATAGGGCTACAAAACTCACCTTCACGAAGTAATAAGTATCCGGCTCCAATCCCACGATAAGTGCCCAGTTTCTCGTCGTCCTTGACAAGTAGTAGATGGAATCTTCCTCCTTATTCGCCTGCTTCCAATATTTCAGCCTATGACCGATCAGCTTGCCTCGCAATCTCTCCCGTGACTGGTCGATAGGATTCCAAGTAACATTCAATGACGTGGAGTTGAAAGAACGAGCAAAAACCATCTGAGGTGCCACTTGAGGCATATCCTCTGCTGAATGAATAGTAACTGCTTCACTTTCCGGCCCAGCACCGATCTCGTTAAAAGCTTGGACTTTTACATCATAAGGTGTGTAGAAGTAAGTCGGCGATATATGGACGACATATGATCCAATGTTACCGAATTTCTTAAGCAGCAATGATTGATATTCGACTTCAGTTCCGTTTCGTCTCCAGAAAATTTTGTAGTGGATACCTGGACCATTCTGTAGAGCAGGCGGTAGGGGAGTCCAAGTGATAGTCAGGTCGCCGGTCTTGCCTCCACCTCCGCCGACCTTGGAGGGCGCTTCGTAAGGCTTATCAGCGGGAGTAGAGAATTGGGGGCTCGGCGCGGACGGTTCTCCCGCGCCTAATATATTAACCGCCTGTACTCTGAATTCGTAAACAGACCATGGCATCAGTTTGGTGTTTATCACGGATCGCTTGCGTCCGTTATACCGATCAATCTCTCCCACAGTCGGCACGTTGTCTGTGAGAACAGTCCAGGTGGAGTTCCAATGAGTACGACCCGTGATGATGTAACCGGTGATAGGGCGGCCGTTTGAGTTACTGTCGGTCCATTCGAGGGTGACTTGCGAGCGCTGAATATTCTGGACTTGCAAACCTCCGGCTGGGCCAGGTGGTCCTTCGATGCGTAGCTGTGTATGCGAAGATATACGACCGATCGCTGACTTGACTATACATTCGTAGTCTCCAACATCAGATAGACTAACGTTTATAATCGTCAGTTCACCGCCATCGATGTTGATTCTTTTATCAGCATAGAGGTCTGCCGCCTCTTTCATACGAATACCATTGTGATTCCAAAGATATGCTGTGTCTAATACTGGATCTACTTCAGCATTGCAATGTAGGAAAATAACGTGTCCTACTTGGGTTGTGATTCTAGGAGGCAATTTTTCGAGGAAACGCGGAGCGCGTAAAACTAACAGCCGACCTCTGCTCTCGTCAGAACCATACTGGTTCTTAGCAACACATGTGTAAACTCCTTCATCGTCTCTTGAAAGTTGCCGAATTATTAAATTACCAGTCTCTGTAATAAACCGCTTTCCGCCAGCGCCTATCACTATGTTATCCTTCTTCCAAGTGAAGGTAGGTCTGGGTGCAGCCTCAGGGTTACATCTAAGGGTTACATTTCCTCCTTCAGAACCATAAGTTTCAGACTCTAGGGGCCGTTTTTTGAATGACGGTTTCAGAGACAAAACACGAAGCTGCCCACTTGAGAAGCTAGACTTCAGCTGGTTCTTAGCTTCACACTGATACATCCCTGGATCTCTGGTGGGATCCAAATACTTCATTATCAGAACATTATCCTGGATAATATATCTGTCTCTATCATCAGGTTCTAATTCCTTCATGGAAAGCTTTTGTCCATTCTTCCACCATGTGTAGTTCACATCAGGGATTCCAAATGCTTCACAGTTCCAGTGAAGTTCTCCTTTGTTATCCATATGCTTGTCTGTCAATGGAATCGTAAAGTTAGGCATAGCCTGGACTTTCAAGAACACACTATTGAAAATATGAGCTCTATCATTACGAACATCACAGATATACTCTCCTTCATCTTCAACTCCAACATTACTTATAGTCAGTACTCTGTTGTAATGACTAAGACGCGCTTTTCTAGGCATCTGGTCATTCTTTCTGGTCCAATTATAAGAAGGCACTGGGTAACCGAATGAGACACATTCTAGTCTTACTTCCTGTCCAACGATGGGAGCTTCAGGGAAAACCTTGGGGAAGTTGTTGGGGAATTTTAGATGTTGGTAATCTGAGTTGGGGTAAACAAATAGAGAGAAGAATGGTCCATTTCTACCCGCATCAGAAACTCTACTCATCACATTGCAACTGTAGTTCCCTCTATCAATAGTTTCCAAGGCAGAAAAGTAAAGGCCACCATCATGTGATACAAAAACACGTTTATCTTCCTCCACAAGATTTGGGAAGTAATTCCGAGCCCATAGGAAGTTAACGGCAGGGTAGTAGGAAGGTGGATCACAGTAAATAACTTTTCCCCAATATTCTTTGCCGTTCTCAATTGGTCTTTTCTGATTGAATTCTCTGATGAAGCCAAATGACAAGCGGACCGATTCAGAGCGGATTGTTCCAAACTTGTTAGTTGCAGTGCAATGATACTTGACATTGTCTTTATCGGTGTCTGGATTGAAGATCATTAGAGTGCCTCCACTGAGGATGAATCTAGTGTCAACAAGAGGGTCAATCTCCGTATATACAGGGCTGTCCACCTGGTAATCTTCTCTGTACCACTTGTAAACAGGAGCTGGATAACCCCCAGCAATACATATCAACTGAACAGGATGATTCTTTAACGGATCATAGATAGTATCAACGGGTTCCTTGATGAAGTATGGACCTCTCGGAATTCTCTCAGGATCGTATGTGTCTAGGCCGTAGGTGAATGACCTTTGCTCCTCAATAAGATAGTGCAATCTTTGAGTTTGGCCTTCACAGATGAAATGATAGTACTGAGTGCCATCTACGGGTGATAAGCCCCACCTGCCTTGCTCATGAGAGAACTTATACACCAAATAGTCAGATGGTAGCAAATTGTAGCTTGTGTAGGTAGATTGACGATCAGTAAAGAATGCATTTTCTAATCCAGACAATTGTGAACCATCTGCATCATTTACCCAATGTCCTTGTGACTGCTGGTGAGCTCCTATGTACCATGAACCTTTCTGTGGGTCCAGTTTCATGAGGCTTGTTATTATGAACCCATGCTCTTCTGGATTGTTTACAGAAGCTAAATCGGCTTCATAAGCTTGACAGATCTTGCGTGCTTCGTTCCTCGGCCTGTCGGGCGACTTTGTGAAGCGGTAACAAGCTTCTCTGTACCGAATCCAGTTCGGAGGACACCTGTACCGCTCTTCGTAATCTAAGCCGGCGTAATAAGTGGCTGTGTTAAGAGGATCCACTTCATTATCATTCTCTCCGTAATTATCAGTGTTGTATATACTATCCTGGTAGAAAGAGCTCTGCGGTGAACTGTTGAAATCGTTACCGTTTACAGGGAAACTTCCGTACGGTACTTGTTGATTTGGACGGTATTGGGTCCCATTTTGATTGTTGGGAAACTGCTGTCCCGGGTTATACGGACCTTTTGTTTCCAGCACTTGCGTCCTCACACTCGCTACCGCAAGCGCTAACAACACACACCTCATCATGCGTAGATCCTGAAACGAAATAGCATAAAGTGTTGTTGTAATGTAGTTTTGTAGGACATTAAAATTACGATCTCAGTTTTAACTATAGCTACCTCAAAAGAAGTTCATTACGTTTCTGTTTCCGTTTTTTAAAATTCGTTTCCTTCTGTTTCTAATTTGAAATAATAATGACAGACAAAACACAATAAAAATGAAGCCTCGCCCTTCTTTCAATCAATCAATTCAACAATAGAGATGAGATGTTCGATACGATCCGATACTTTTTGCGTGTGTCGATACAATTGGCATACGATAGAGTAGGATTCAGCACTCAAGTCCTACGGAAAAAGCGGGAACTAATTGTTTTATTTACTTTATTATTCTCTTTTAGTCAAGGTCATTCAGTTGTTCTGGTGTTTATAGCTAACGAACGTATATACTAGCATAATTATTAATGTTCAAGCCTTATTTGGACAATTAGTAATTTTTTACATAGCCTAGTTCTGCGATAGCAGCGCTGCTTCTTTCGGACTTCAGTGCTGAATCCGACTCTACACCCGATATTTGTATCGATACAATGGCATACGATACGATACGGTGGATCGTGCAAGGTATTGGATTGAAAACTGTATCATTAACAAATTATTTTTAATATCAAATTGATTTGACTTCAAGATGATACACACACCGAAATTCTTAACCCCAAATTATGCGGTTGAGATTATAATCGAGATGATAATATTAATAGGTTTTAAGCTGGCAGCACTATCCGTCTGTCACTCCCAAGGAATTTTTATACTAACGTAACTGGAACGCGCACTGATACAGAAAACGCGGTCCGCTTGAAATAAAACTTGGGCGCTGTGTCTCTTTCTTTTTGCAACTGTGTGAAAGAGACAAAGCACCCAAGAAAGCCTCTCAACAAGACCAACAATCCTTATAACCAAGATTAAATGATAATAGATCGTTGTGTAGTCGTGATAAGGTTCAAAATCCTTTGTACATTAAATGTCAGTCAGCATTCTACTATGTATGAAATTTCTTTGGTCACTCCACTCTCACATCATGAGTCATGACATGACACATGTGACATGTCATGATAAAATCATTCATCAGTTCAATCATTCATTCTTCTTCAAAAATCACATGTCAGTTCTGTCACTGTCAGTCACAGTTAGGGATGTTCGATATTTCGGATTGTATCGATATTTCGTATCGCAATATATCGTAACGCATTGTATCGATACGCGTATCGATACAGGGCATTTGATACGATATATCGTATCGATACAGTATCGAATCAAGACAAAGTATGCAGGTACTATATTAATTAAAAAATATATTTTATTTTAATAATGTGCACTATTACGAAAATGTGCGTAGTTATAACTGTCAAAAAAGGTGTTTCGTGATATCAAACTAATATTAAAAAATGCGAAAGTTTGGACGTATGTTTGTTCCTCTAAAACTCGACAACCACTGAACCGATTTGCCTGAAATTAAAACATAGATAAATAATTACCGGAAATAGGACCTATGCCACCTTTTAACCGGGTAACTTGCAAGTCAAAACAATTCGTTATCAAAATAATTTGATACGATACTCTCGATCCGATACACCTTGCATGTGTTGTATCGATACGCCGTATCGTATGCCATTGTATCGATACAAATATCGGGTGTATCGTATGCCATTGTATCGATACACGAAAATATCGTATCGTATCGAACATCCCTAGTCACAGTCAGTCAATCCTAGTCAATCAATTCAATTTCAAATCATTCATAGGCAATTAATTTCAAAATTTTGAATTTAAATGCGGGCTTTTATTATACAGGACGCAGGTACCTAGCTTTACGTTTATTTAATCAAAAACGATAGCTTTGCTTGTAAACAAAAAAATTGGTACTTACCTACGTTACGTTGTCTATAGCCTAAACCAAGCATTTTAATTTTTATTATTTTACCGACCGGATTTCAGTGACTGAATAAAAGAATACCTACCCCACCTCCAGGATTCAGAGTTCAGACAACGACAATGAAACGTCCGTCACAACACAGGCCCGTCTTGTAAGGGTGAGTTGAGGTGATTCTTTACTTATTGTACCTAAACTTATGTTTGAACCTACCTTAGTTTTCTGGGGTGTGCTCCCGCCAGAACTTTCGCGAAGTCGCCCCTGAGTGTCACCTTACCCACTCAACCTTCACTGCGCTATGGAGGTCAGTGGCTCGTTTCGCTTGCCACCTTCACTTGGCTCGGTTTCAAGAGCTTGCTTCACTCAGGCAGGACCTCTGACGCGGGCTTCTGGCTACACGTTTTTTATACACACGGGTTGTCACACACAAGACCAGGTGGCATCAGGGTGTTCTGTGTCAGATTTGTCACTCATTTGGAACCATGTCTGTGTGCTCGGCAGCAGATCCGGAAATTATTACAGGTACACCCCCTCTAGCCCCCCCCCCCCCCCAAGTGGCCACCAACTCCATATTGATATTGAGGCAGCAAAACCTGCCACGTGTTCTGTGTTACTGACCAACAGTGTCCTACCTATCTACCGTTTATCTACAGATCCACCTGTATTCTATAATATAGGTGGTAAGTAGGTACCTCTACGGCTAGAGCAAGGAGTCGCCTTCGCACATGCATAAGATTATTTGTGAAGATTGTAGACTAAATACTGAGAAGGTGAAAACGTAATGTTGTCGCCTAGGTATATAGTTTTTGTAACAGAGTAGGTAGCTACCTACCTATTCGCTTTTTTCAGGGTTAAATGATAAACAATAAAACAGTTCTGTAAGGCATGGAAGCGTTTAGATGTCAATGCCACTAATGGTAGGTACGATTCAATGTTGTTATGACAAAATAGTAATGGAATGAAAAAAAAGGTAAGTATAAACTTGGTAAATACTTACCTTCATACACCACAATTGTTAGGTTATGAAAGTTATAGTTAAGGGTAGGTGGACATTAATAGTCACTGCAAAAACAGTGCAAGCTAATTACAAAGTAGGAACAAGGTAATCAATAAAAAATATTAGTAATTGATCACATTTTTAATTGTTCTCAAGTTATCAACAAGAAATGTGTCAATATCTTTAATACTTAAAAATTACACTATAATTAAAACTAAACAATTTTTTACAATTTTATTTCCATTCAGAATATTATGTAGGTATAGGTAGGTACTTATCACTAAAGTGGTTAGTTATATTAAGGTAGGTACTACAAAAATCGTTCAGCTAATATTCGTTCCATCTTTCCCATCCAAGTTTTCTCCTAATTAATTATTATTTCATCACAGTTCAAAAATGTACTTCTCCGTTTCATTATTTTCTCCAGACAAATAGAAATAGGGCGGAACTTGGTCATATAAAAGGACAGGATAATTATTACAAACAAATTTTATAAAACAGCTAAGAGACAAACATTTCAAAAATACTTTTAATTTGGTTTTCTAATTTTTCTCTTATTTAATTCATTTTAATCATCAAACTTATCTGCATGATTTATCAATTTGTAATAAAAATTCAAAAAAAAAATTTGATTCTTAACTATTTGCGATATGCTTATAATATGAGTTAATAAATTTCCCAGATTGTATAAATAAAAACAACTACATAATTTACAAGTAAATAAATTGGTCAATAAAATAATAAACTCAATATTTTTGATAATATTGATCAAACGTAACAATTAACATAAAATTGTATAGGTAAATGAAGTAACTAGCATAATCTCAAAACAATTTACGTGATTCTCAATGAATAACAGTGATGTAAGTAATATTGCTGAAAATGACTGAATAATAAAAAAACTAAGTTTCATACAAGAATACTGAAAACCCGAACATCGGATTCGAACCCGCGACCTCCGCATCCGTTTTTACACTTGAGCTACCCGATCGGGGTCTGAACAAAATTTAAATTAGGAGAGCATTCACTTTTATCGCATTGCACTTTCTTCGTTGACTAAAGTGCTACAATGAACTTAAGGCTCGCCAACCCTGTTACGTACCCTCCTTATTATTATTAATATAAATCGTAAACTAACATTCATTTTCCACGCACGTACACTATTGCACACACATTATAAGATTATGCTAATGCTTTTATTATAAATAGTGGTAACTACATCTGGATATTTTCCTACTTTTTCTACTAATAATGTTAACTTGGTGGCATCCATAACGATAACTAGACACACCTTTCACCATCATTAAATAGCACCCATTAAAATATTAAACACATAAAGCTACTTACGCGCTGCACAGTACCTTTCTTTCATTCAGTAAGTCAACTCTCACCAAGTCTATTTACACACACACGCGTAAGGTACATCGTGAATCGGACAAGCTATTTACAATATTTACAAGCGAATTGTTCAAACGGTATACATCACACCAACTAATCAAGAGTTTTAATTTAATAAATATAACACATTGATTATGTAATGGCTGCCTTAAATTACACAGTCTCTTTATGAATAGGTATTCAATTTATATTGTTCTTATTGAGATACATGTTAATTACAATAATCAGTCGAGCTGAGTTTCAAGATCTCGATTATTGAGCCGTCAGTCCAATCGCTACGCTTCGTCTAGTCTAGTTCACAAATCGAGCAGATATGCGGAACTCGTTTCACCTTCAGTGTTCCTGTCCACTGTTCCCTTCTCTTTCTCGCATTGTCAGCTGATCAGAACTGTTTCTATCTTGAGCAGTTGTCGTAGTTTGTCGGTGACCCTGACGAGGGCCACTTTAGAAGCTCTTACGTTGACCTTTTCTCCGGCGCCGAGCAGTTGGTTGCACTGAGCACGTTCTAAGAACTCCTGTGTTCGTATTTCTCGTAAAAGCTCCTTGGGAGAGCCAGATCCGCAGTGGATTTGCTTCAGTAAGCTGTCTTTGGATTTAATCTGAAAGGAGATAACATTTTTCCGTTAAATAACAATATTGCTATAGCGGCCTTTTTAGCCACGCTGCTATGATGATGTTTTATGGTGCGTCATGATTAGTCATAACCATAACACAAACTTATAGTCGCATATGAATATTTTTCCCGTGTAATCTTTGTTTAAATTAAACAGTCCATATCCAGTAGATGTATAGTTGTTCATGTTTGGTTTTCCTGGTACCTACCATATTTGACAAAGCCAGGCTAGGCGTAGGTAACTTGTATTGTAGCACGTGATAAAACGTTTTGCGCTCGGATACCATCTAACTAACATTATCTTTGTCTCGTTCATAAATATTTTATTAAAATATCTAATAGCTCTGGCACATTCTGGATTTCAGACTTTATGTGATAGTTTTTATCAACGCTCAACTAAAAACTTCGCGCGATTATAATCGAATTTGGTGGATTCCATCAAGAGTGGCACAACTCTACGGAATTGACCGAAACCCTACGTGAATTTAGTTCTGTAAATAAAATGGTGCCCAGACACGCATACCCTGGAGGGTCGGGCCGGTCACATAAATGTGTAAAACCAGAACCAATGGGGAACTTTCCATTTTACTTTCAGATCTGGGTAAAAATAGAGCGAGGCATTTCACGGGCGCAGATCGCTGCTAAAAACGCTCGTTATAAATATTGAGTTTTGCCTACCAATTATACTGAGTGGAGTTAGAATTGGAATAGTGTAGAGTGCAGAGAGTAAACCTTAGGTTTATAAAACCTATTATGTGTGGTATAATTACCTGTAGTAAGTTGGTAATATCCTGCAGTAAGCACCACAGGCCGTCTGCTGGTTGACCAGGCGCGGTCCTCAGGCTATAGAACGGAGGCAATGGAGCCTCCGTGCACTGAATCTCCATCATCGAATCGGGAGGGGGCAGCGGCGATGCGGGGGGAGGGGAGGACAACGGATCACAGCCGAGCTCGTCTTGGTCTGAAAGTTATTGAAAGCATATTGAAATATTCGAACACAGTGAAAAGGAACATTGAAGTACCTATTATGTCTTGGTAATTGTTTATGGGTCACTGACAGGTGCCAATAAGTATGAATAATACAGAAAAAATTAATTGGTGCAAAAACTTGACCTTTAATTCAGTTCAAAATACTTTGTAGTACTGTTTAAAAACTGTTTGAAGTTAAAAGGCCGTTTTTAGTTTTGAATATTCGTATTATAAGTACTTATAATAAACACATTACCCTTCCTTTGCTTTGCGCAGTCGGGTAAAAAGCATCGATACGGCAGCACACGGGCACATTATAAAACCTCAACAGTACACCAGAATGTCAAGCAATTACTTTATTATTACGCCGGCTCCATACGTTGGGGCCAACGTTGGTCCCAACGTTGGGACCAAGATTTCGTGAACCATCCACACGTTGGCGATACACCAGTCTTGTTCCGTCAGAGCCAACGTGCAGACGTCCGATGTCTGCGCGTCCGATACAGAAATTGATTTTTCTCTAAGTGATTTTACATTACTGAATACCAATTTTATCACAATCACATCACATCATGTCACTATCACACTTCACACAACACACTATATTATAAAAGCGAAAGTTTGGATGTTTGGATGTATGTTTGTTCCTCTCTAACACGACAACCACTTAACCGATATGGGTGATATTTAAAATATAGATAGATAATAACCGGAAATAGGACATAGGCTACTTTTTATCCCAAAAAATTGCACGGTTCCCGTAACATAAAAAAAAAAAGTAGACTCCATCATCAGATCAGCTCGCTGTCACCATATTATTACATTGTAGTCAGAACTTGACAAATATGCCGAGTTTCAACTCAATCGGCTTATTTACTGAGGAGTTCTGTTGAACAGCTCTTGACTCCATCATCAGATCAGCTTGTTGATACCATAATATTTCATTGTCACCGAGAATCTATAAGTGTGCAAAATTTCAGCCCGATAGTCCTACAAACACAATAAATAAGGAATACGATGACATTCTCGCTCGTCAGTCGACACGTGCGCTCACGATGCGCGTCGAAACGGGACTGAGCATAGCGCCAACGTGTGGACGGATCCCCAACGTTGGCGCGCCAACTTCCTTTGATAAAACCGACACGGCACGGCCAAGCCCCAACGTTGGCCCCAACGTTGGCGCCAAGCTATTTTGTCAGCACCACACGTTGGTGAGAGGCATTGGGACCAACGTTGGCCCCAACGTGTGGATGCGGGGTTACGTTTACGTTCCACCGGCTCTTTGCGCTTCGTAATAATATTACTCTTGCCAAGGTAATTTCATCCAATATTTTGTTAAGCTAACATCACTTATGTGCGTCTGTCCTTATGAAATTGTTAGGGGGCGTCCATTAATTACGTGAGGTGATTTTGGCGATTTTTCGACTCCATACCTATTCATTCTAATTCAGTCTACGGGGACACATGTGTGGTCTAAAGAGTAATTTACTGGAACCAACATGTCCATGGGACTTTAAATAAAATAATGGGCGTTTCACGTGTCGTGCAGAAAAAAAAATTACGAAACAATATGAAATTAAAAATTTTGAAAAATGATCCCTATTATGTCAAAAAGGTCGTATAAGCTATAAACGTAACTGAGCTATAAAATAAGTACCTACCTACCTATTTGATGCGATGCGACCATACTGTGGAAATGGGTTGGAAAGATGTACCTATTCATTTTTTTAGAGTAATTTTACCTATAATGGTAGCCGGTGACGGAAAAACCCAAGGCTCCACAGCTCTCCCCTGCACATCAGCGATATGCAACTGAAGAAGTTTGGCCGCTGGACCCTCGGTCAACTCCTCAGGGGTTTGCCCGGCGTAGGTCCCGAGCAAGGGGTCTGCGCCGTACGATAGCAGCAGCCTCATCACTTCCATGTGACAGTTCTCGCTGGCTTCGTGTAGAGGTCTGGAATTTGCATAAATATTTTATTAACACGATTAATGAATTAACGATACTAGTGAAATACCATTTGTTTCAAATCTGTAAACATACTATAATGTAGTAAAAAAAAAATTGATTCTTTACATTTATTTATACTTACCTACATGTAAATAAATTATGCGAGATCGAAGAATAATAGAATAGAAACTTTATCTTATTTTGTACCTGATTCCTCCTTGAGCAGCTGCAGACACATTTGCGCCGTATTGGAGAAGGAGACGAGCGATTCTAACATGCCCCTTAGCTGAAGCAACGTGAAGAGGAGTAAACCCTGCGTTGTCTTTAGCCGATGGGTCCGCATCCATTTTCTCCAAGCAATATGCCACGCAATCCTTAAAAGAAAGAAGACTGAAGTTATAATCACGATTAAAAAAAGGTTAGGAGGATAGCTGCTTCGAAAGATACTCACAGTGTAGCCAAGTCTAGCAGCGCGATGAAGATGAGTCTCCCCAATGCTCTTATTGATGAACCAGCTTTTTATCTCTTTCTGAATATCAATAACGGACTCTGGGCTGGGCTTGGCAGTTTGTCTACGAACCTTTGACACTTGATCGTCTCTACGTATAATCTTCTTCTTTTTCCGAATGTAATCGAACCCAGAACTAAACTTTCTTCTACCAAACAAACGCCTAAAACGCTTTTTGACCTCAGGGCCACCGTCAACGGACACCGGTGAACCATTTTCTTCTTTTTGTTTGATTTTATCGTCCGTATTATTTGTTGGACTATTTTCATTCTTGCTTTTATTACTCGATATTTCTTTCATTCTTTTGTTGTTCATGATCATTATACTATTTCTCTTTTTAATACGCATAAGACGCCCCTTAGCGTCATTTCGTTTAAGTAGCTTAGTGCTCCGGAGTCCATCTCTGATTGAGCTAGATCTACGAATAATTTTTCCTTTTACAATTTTCTTGGGTTTCGATTTAGGTTTTGTTTCTTCTGGTTCTTTCTTGATGACAACTTGCTCTTCCTTTTCATTGGAGTAATTGTTTTCTTGCCTACACGACGTGGGGGGTGCAGAAGCGGGTCGTTCATCACCAAACACCTCTTTAATAGTAGCGCGCTGTCTGATAATTCTACTTTCAGTTCTTGTTCTTGTTTTCAAAACTACAGGTGTAAACTCTTCTGTGGCACCAAGAAGACCGTCCGTGTTGTTTATAAAAGCATTTCTGTATGTTGTAACAGTTTCTTTTCTAAAAGCACCCAAATAAAATATGTCCTCTTCAAGTTTCTCTTTCTTTGCAATTAAATTGCCTTTAATATTATTCTTCATAAGGCCTAAACTAGGCGTCGGTAACAGTTCTGAAGTGTTGGAAGGCTTAGCAACTGTTTTCGGTGTTTTATCTTCTCGTTCTTTCATTTTCCGCTTCGAATCTTCTTTTTTACCACATTTTTTGATGAGAACGTCGACGATAGAACTTCCCTTTTTCTTTGCTTTCGTTGTTGATGTTATAGTTGATGTAGATGCCTCCGAATCATAATGTAATCTGTTCGGAGCTGAGTAACTAGAATTTGAATCCAGGTCACTATCAAGTGTAAGCTTGTCCGGTCGTCTTGCATACAGATCATCAGTAGCAGCAGATGGTGCGGAAGATGGAGCTGGTGAAAGTGGTACCGGGTCTAAATCGGGAAGAGAAGTAGTCCCTCTAGAAAAAAAAGCTCCCGACCCACGCATAAATGGTCCTCCAGCTCGGCCACGCGGTATCGCAATTAATCTCGTGGGCATACGAAGAGATCGTTTGTATCTGAATAATTCTTCTTCCCATCCTGGATGGAAATCGGAACCATCACCAAAGCCTGGTTTCCTAACGGGCGTTGAATTGTTGCTGGTACTGCTGTTGTCTAATTTCTTGGATGGTGAAGACTTAGCTGATGTTTTGATAGTTGTCGTAGATTTATTTTCTTCACCTTTAACGCTTTTGCGTATTCTAAGTCTACTCGCAACGCAAAGATCATCATCACTCTCAGAACTTGAATTGGCTTCTTGTTTTTCATTTTTATTAGTATCAATAGAAAGTGATTTCGTTTTAGATCGTGAGAGCTGTCTTGATAATTTGCCTTTAGTTGGTTTAATGTCTTCTTTTTCTTTAGATATAGAATCTAATGATTTCCTGTTGTTTTTATTTACATCGACATCACAACACTCGAGCTTAACGTATGCAGATTTTTCAGTAAAATCTTTTAGAAGTTGGTATTTAAGGCGATCGCTTTCTTCTTTTTCTTTTAATATCTTACTTTTAATTAATGGCTCATCATCATCTGTCGATTCTTGTTCTTCTTTTATCACAGTTTTTATCACCACTTTCTCTTTGCTTTCCTTTGAGTCTTTTATGGTTTTATCCGTACCCTCCTTCTTTTCTTTCACAACCTTTTCTTTGCTATTTTTAACTTCTTTGATTGCCTTACCTTTAACCTCCTTTTTATCTTTCACAATTTTGTCTTTACTTTCTTTTGTTTCTTTTTTTATGGATGTTGTAGATAATGCCATACTTTTTTCAAGTTTGGCTTTAACTTTTTGTTTGACCTTTGTAGATTTTTCAGTGTTCTTACTACCGTCCAATTTTTTATTAATAACAACATCTACATCATGTTTTTTGTCTTCTACTTGGTCTTCTAATTTTTGTATTTCACTTTCTGAGAGTGCCGATAGGACTGACTGATCTTCATTTGTAACTTCATCCATTGGTTCTTGCTTGATTATAATGTCCGTAGGAATAGAAGAAACAGTTGGCTGCTCTATTTCGGGCAATTGTTTATGCGAATGGTTAGGTTCTACTGACTCGATTTTCTGTGGGTTATTTAATTGAGGTTCTTTTTCAGCATCGAGACTCTCCACGCGTCTTTTTAATGACTTCTTCTTGTGGGTACCTGTTTTTAGTTGTTCCATAAAGTTATCACAAGCATTTGCCCAATCTAAGTCTTCAGGGACACATTCGGTCTCAAAAGTTACAGCATCTTCCGTCTTAATCGGAATGACGGCGTCTCTTTCAATTTCTTCAATATTCATAGGCTCTGATTTCACTTCTGGAATTATGGGTTCTGACGGTTTTTCTATTTTGATAACTGACTCCAACCTGAGATCTTCTCGAATCTGATTGAAAAGATGCTGCTTCTGTGATTTTGGGAGTAACTTAACTTGTTTGTCACTTTCTGATGAGAAACTTGGCTTTATTTCCATTCTCAAAGCATTATCTTGTGACGGTGGCATAGATTTAAGCTCTGCTTTTGTCCTAATCCTTGATGCAACATCATTTTCAGGAGATTTTACTTTGCCTTCAGGATTTTCATTGTGTTGGCATTCTAAATCTCTTGGGATTGAGTCTATTGCTTTTGGCATTTGAATGTGGTTGCCGAAGCTAGGAGAGGCTGGACCAGGTAGATGAATGTGGTAAGGTTTAGGGGCAATAGCTTCATGATCATTTTCTTTAGTTAAATCTGTTATGTCTATCACTGGGTCATCTACATCATCGATAACAATTATATCCGGTTTAACAGATCTCGCTGGGTCAACGAATCCAGTTTGCTTTGTTTCTAAGCTGTTCCTTAGTATGCTTAGAACGCTTGGTTTTGCAGGTACTCTGCTGTGAGGATCTAAGTGATGTAGATGTGGATCTTTCTCTCTCAATTGGTTTGGAATCTTTTGAATAACGTGATGCCGGTTGTTTAAAGGATGATTTCTTTCTGGGTAATGATGGTGATATTCATTTGGCGGTAACTCTCGAGCATGCAATTCAGATGGATACACGTTACTAGGATAACGATGAGATCCCTGTTGATGATTTTGACGATACATACTTGATGATGAAAAAAGCTTGGCTTTCTGTTCATTCTGGTAGGCCTCTAATTGCTTGTGACTCGTGTAGCTGTAAACGGGTTGATTCATTAACTCTTGTTGCTCTCTCGCTGATTGGCTCAAACGTTCTATCCGACTGTCTGAAGACCATGTTTCATATCGTACAATTTTCTCAGGAATGTTACTAGCGATTGGGCCGGCTGGCCGTTTCCTTTCTTCGATCAGGAAGTTTCTGTCGTCACGAATTCTCTCTGGATGGCGCTGATCGGCAATTGGCCGGGTGAGATCAATTTTAGGAACATACGCAGGTCTAGCAACTTGAACGCCATACTTGCTACGTTCTTGATACACTTGATGAGGAGATTCTACAGAATACGTTTCAGGAACTGGACGTCGAGTTTCATAAGCTCCATTGTATCGAACGGGCGGATGATTCTGTTGCGGAACCGAGCCGTAACCTTGACTTGAACTTCTTTCTCCGTATTGATTGAAATTCGGTGCAAAGTCAACCTTATGAGATGCTGCAAAACCTATAGCTGGCATGTGAGGGTGGCGGCCCGTTATC
This sequence comes from Camptogramma bilineatum, assembly GCA_958496255.1. NCBI lineage: Eukaryota > Metazoa > Arthropoda > Insecta > Lepidoptera > Geometridae > Camptogramma > Camptogramma bilineatum. The sequence continues at coordinate 12,863,471 of OY292458.1, forward strand.
GAAGAAGGCCGAGGCTGCAGAGGCAACGTTTTACTCTCAGCGGAAGCAGAATCTACTGCGTCATCTTGAGTGGTCGATGAATCCGCCGAGTTTTTAACTGTCTTCACCGATAAATCTAACGGTGACTCACGCTTCTGTTTGTTCTGATTCGCTGGCGCTGGAGGTTCGCGTTTGCTTTTAATTTCATTATAAAGAGAAGTCACAGAAACGGTTGGCTTCGCTTTTTGGTTCGGGTATCCTGGCTTCGCGGCAGATCTAGCTGGTGATGTTTGGACGGAAGGTGACGTTGAGTAATTATAATTCGGTTTCGGAGCTGCTGCCATGCGAAATGAGGCTCTCGCTTGCAAGGCCGAATTCGGAGCTGAAGGTGACTGCACATTAGTAACGTACCGTGAAGATGTCGACGGTGCAGGATAGTGATAGCTACTTCGAGAGTCAGTTCTGCTTATAGATGGATAATCTGTTCTTGAAGGAATACGCACAGGCTTGGGCCCCGCCGGCGGCGCCAACGACGGTGCCGCACGCTCGGCTACTCTCGCCGAATATTCCGCTGTCAAAGCGTCAATAGCAGCCTGCTTATATTGGATCTGCTGCTGCATTATATCCACTCGATGATTTGACAGTATCTGAGGTGCGGTATGCGAAGGTCGATAGCCAGAGTACGCCTGCTGCGGGTCATATTTTCGCGTGGGGACCGCCGGTTGTCTATCATAATGCGAATTGACCCGGGCGTATGGCGAAGTCTCTCGCCTCTGCTGTAGCGGTGGGTAGGTATGCGACGTCCTCGCGTCCGCAGAAGTGAGCCTTTGAGGGGGCGGGGTCGCTTGCGGATGATGGATTGGTGGAACACGATCGTTGTGCGGAGGAGGCGGCTGCACTGGCGGCATGGCGTAGCGAGGTGCGGGCGGGCTGTGCGTCGCGCTCTCTCGCAGGCGTGAGGCTGCGTGCTGCGGTACGGCACCGATTGTGCTGGAAATACGCGCGTAAGTCTGCGGGCTGTGACGCGCCGGTGCCGACGGCTGCGGCGACGCGACCGGCCCACTAGACGTCCGGCCGCCATCCGCCACGCTTGCTTCGTAGTGGTACCTGCCGTACTGCTCCGGCGGCCGGGACGCCGAGTACGGATCGGGAGGACGGCTCGGAGCATAAGGGTCCGGTGGTCTCGAGGTCGGTGTCTGGACGCGATGAACCGGCGGCCGAAACTGACCCGCGCCCTCTTGCTGTTCGGGAGCCGACGGTGGGGGCGGTGGCGCAGGGGAAGGCGGGCGCGCGGGTGAGGGGCAGGGAGCGGCGGGTGCGGGCGCGGGTGATGGTAATGCTCGCTGTGGCTTGCGGATGATGTGCGAGGGCGGCGACAACGCACCGGCCGGCTCCTCGTCGTCGATATCAGGCAGCTCGCGCCGCTTCTCGGCCGCCTCACGCATCACGGTCGCCTTGTGGATGATGTGCGGCTCGGGCTCGATGGGATCATCGGGCGGATGCGGCGGGGAGGCGGGGGGCGCGGCGGCGGCGGACGGCGGCCGCGAGGAAGGCGCCGGGGCACCGGACTGTGCTGGGGCGCCCTCGGAGGGCGGCGCGCCCACCGGCCACGCGCCCACGCCTGCGCTGGCGCCCTCCGCAGAGGCCGGCTTCGGCAAGCCGAGGAAGTACTGCCGCACTTTCCCTTCCAGTGCATTGTTGAAGGTTACGTCCATGCTACGATGGCTGTTCTTCTTTGTTTTTTACCTACAACAATATTAACAAACGTAAGATAGCAGCTGTAAGTAGTACCTTCCTAGTTAGATGGATATACCTACCTACTTATAAAATCGGAATACCGACACGGATGAACCTTACAATAGTGCAATAAACTCGATATTCTTACGTATTTAGACAATGTAATTTATAAAGCAGGTTCGTTGCCCGCCTACGGATTGCCCTTGAGCGTGCTTTGCCCTGACACACGCAAACATAAAATTAACCTAACCTAACTAGATATAGGTACCTACATATGTACCTACTTCATTACACCCTTCACAATTTAACGTAAAACAGAATACTTGTGTAGGTTCCTACCTAATCGAGTACCTAGATACCTAGATCTACCTAAAGTACGTTACCTATCTACTGAAAACATTAAGACGAATTAGTCCCGCTAAGTAGACACCCACATCGATCTCTACTCTAGGTATTCATAACCGTAGTCCCTTTTGTGATTTGAAGCTAGACATAAATCTTGTATCCGGTCTAAGTTATTCGGTTTGGAACTTCAAAAATTCTGTGAGGAGCTTATGTGGGAGTGCGCGGACATCAATCTACTTGGTCGGGACTCAGATACGTATACATTTATTAGTGACGCGCATGGTAGTCTGAGCTGGTTGGCTGACTGCCTAACAACGAAAGCCGCTTGGGATACTGTAGTATCGGCTAACGTCATTTATGAAGTCACGTGTTCAGACCACTTCCCGTTACGTATAGTATGTAACGTAGCAGGCGTAGCGGTGGGTTTGGCCAGCTCTGACAAGCATGATGCATTGAAAAATATTAGGTGGGGGGATAGGGACGGCGATCAGATACGATTGTATAGTAAATATTGCCATGAAGACCTAGGAGCTTGTGATAATTTTAATTTTAGTTCTAAGTGTGACTGTGATAATACTATTGTATGTTCTCATCTCAATGATTACTATAAGTATATTGATAATTATTATAAGCACATTGTCAGTACATTACAAGCTGCAGCGATAAAAAGCTCTCGCTTAAAACGAAATACTAAACAAAAGGTGATTGGGTGGAACTACCACATTAGGGACAGCCATCAGGCCGCTAGGTTGCATTTTCGCTGCTGGGTGATGGCCGGTAAACCGTCTGAGGGAGATGCTTTTAACAGAATGCGCACTAGTCGCTCTGAATTTAAGAATAAAGTGAAATGGTGCCAAAGAAATGAAGAGTCGATTAGAATGAATATACTAGCCACGCATAGAAAAAACAAAAATTTTACTAAATTTTGGAAAGCAACAAAGAAACTTAATCATAAACAGAACTTGCCAATATCGATGGACGGTTTACAAGAGCATGCACTCATAGCTGAAATGTTTGCGAAGCGATTTAAAGTGAGTCCTCAGCCTGTAGAGAGTGTGCCTACTAAGCCCATCGTGAATGGATACCAAGAACTATCGCTATCTAAAGAAGAGCTGTGGTTGGTTGTTAAGAACATGAAGCGTGGTAAATCACCAGGTCATGATGGGCTTAGTATAGAACACATTCTCTGGGCGAGTGACAGTTTACTCGAGCACTTGTGTAACTTTTATAAATTATGTATTAGGTATTCTTATCTTCCAAGCGACCTTATGAGAACAATAGTTGTACCTATTGTAAAGAATAAAACAGGTGACCTAAGTGCGTCAACAAACTATCGCCCTATATCGTTGGGGACGGTTATAGGCAAAGTGCTAGAGCGACTTCTCTATCCACAACTGCATAGGAACATTGGCATTGATGACGCGCAGTTTGGTTTCCGTGCTGGTGTCTCGACAGATTCGGCAATAATGAGCCTTAAAAGTACTGTGCACTATTATACCTCGCAGAATACTTCAGTTTATGCTTGTTTTTTGGACCTGAGCCGTGCGTTTGACCTGGTGAATTATGATATTCTCTGGGCCAAATTAGCGGCGGCGCAGGTACCAAATAATGTCTTGAGTCTGCTGAGATACTGGTATGGAAATCAAATTAATAATGTAAAATGGGGCGACGCGACTTCTAGTGACTATGTACTAGAATGCGGTGTTCGTCAAGGTGGATTGACTTCTCCGGACCTGTTCAGCCTGTACGTAAATGACCTGATCGAGGAGCTGAGGAGAGCCAGAATCGGCTGTCAGCTAGGTAGCGTCAGTGTAAATAACTTAAGTTATGCTGACGATATGGTACTCCTGAGCCCCTCGATCAAGGGCTTAAGCAAGCTTCTGTTAATCTGTGAGAAATATGCAATTGCCCACGGGTTAAAGTATAACGTAGCTAAAACAGAAATGATGGTATTCAGGTCGGGGAGAGGTCCGGAGAAGGTGCCAGATGTTAGAATTAACGGTTCTGTTATCAAACGAGTCAGTCAGTTTAAGTACTTAGGTCACTTGCTGACTGAGACTCTGAAGGATGACAGTGATATAGAGAGAGAAAGGAGGGCGCTCGCCGTCAGGGGGAACATGATAGCACGCCGCTTTGCAAACTGCAGTGTTGAAGTAAAAAACACATTATTTAAGGCTTATTGTCTAGGCATGTACACCTGTCAATTGTGGTCCAACTACTCAAGGAAATCCATCAACGTCATAAGAGTACAGTATAATAATGCATACCGGGCTCTTATGAGGCTACCGAGATACTGCAGTGCGTCAAACATGTTCGCCGAGGCGGGGGTGCCGGACTTTTTTGCAATAATAAGAACGCGAATAGCGGCCTTTTGGAACCGTCTAGGGCGATCCAACAATACCATCCTAAAGGCTGTCTTTGGTTATCTACCCAATCCAATCTTCAAACACTGGATTTCTGTTCACTTGAACAGAAATAAGAAATAATCTAGCGATTACTTACGACATAGTGTGTATATACCTACATACTTACCTACGTAATATTAAGTATAAGCTATTGTGCCTATAACTTTAATTTTGTTTTGTTTAATTTTAATTTTAGTTTATTGTATTGTGCTATGGGTAGTAACATTTTTTCATGTTCATGCCTGAAATAAACAAAGAATCTGGCCGGATCCTGCCCCAGAGCCGAATATCGAATTAGACTATGCGTCTGAATAATATTATTTAAATAAAATATCACAAAATTAACTGGTACATACAGAATACTTAGATATCTCATGCCCTGTGGGAATATAATTATGTTATTTTATTAGTAACTTTAGTCACTTCCGGTACTACAGTCCGTAATGCCTCTCCAGACTCACGGCGAGAAGTTTCACCGCGACTTCTCGAAGAACAAACAAATTATCCACACTCTCAATTTTCTCACTCGTGATCTGTTTGAAATCCTTTGTCTCGGCCAAAAATAGGTACCGACACCGAAGCGCGAGAACAAGAAGGCGAGAAACTCCTCACATTCACGCTTCTCGGGTGTTGTCGGGGTTTCTTGCCGAGAGTCTGGAGGGGCTATTAGGTATCACAGAGAATATTTTTATCAGATAGACCTACCTACCTTCTTTTTCGCGGTTGACATGACACTCAAATAGTAAACAAAACAGACGGACAAGAATTTGACAGATGTAAAAGGAATTTCGTTGAGTTTCAGTTGTGTGATTGTGTTGTGATGAGTGATTTATGAGGATTTATCATATTTTATTTAAAATTACAAAAAGTACTGACGCCTTGGGATATGCATACAGACTAAAATGGAAGTGGGCTGGACATGTAGCCCGTCTACAAGATGGAAGATGGACTAGGAGAGTGACAAATTGGGAGGGTCCAAGAGGTCGACGCTGCATAGGAAGACCATACGCTCGCTGGGACGACGACATCAAGAAAACTGCTGGACCAAACTGGCTCCGAGCACAAGACAGGGACAGATGGCTGGCTTTGGAGGAGGCCTTCACCTTAGGGGTTCTCTAGTACTTACCTACTTAGATTATAAGCATTAGTGATAAGAAAAAAATGTTAATTATAGAGAAATAAAAGGCTTTTTGTTTTATTTATTTATAGATATCATATTTTATTTTAGGCGGTTAGTACAGAATCACTGCACACGAGTGTAGATAATTTTATTGATGAAATTCCCAATTTTTCCTAAGTACTTTTCTTTTTTACTTGAAATTGTAGGTACTGGGAGCACCTGTGTGCGTCATTTATTTTCTATACCTACTTCACTTAAAATTCTGCTAGTCCTAATAATAATGAAAAAGTAAATGTTCACACAGCGCCATCTATCCCCAACGTAAGCAAAGCTTTTACTATAGGAACCTTAAAAATATAGTTTCCTAGGTTCTCCGTTCATGCTGGGCGTCACAGCCTGCTGCTTTATATTAGAATAACTTTTAAATCCCACTTTTTAGAGGAAGAAGATGAATGGACTCTCATTATAAAATAAAAAAACAAACCCAAAAATCCCAATTTGGTCATGACGCAAGCATTCTTTCCTGTTGGCATCTGTGGGGCAAATTTATTCAAGGAATCGGCCATCTCTTTTTATTTTTTTTATTTATTTATTTATTTAAGCTTTTATTACTAAACTTTGGTTGCTCACCTACTTAAATCATTGAAATAATCTGAATCCACTGCCTAATGCTTATAAATATTAATCCACTGCCTAATGCCTATAAATATTATTACATCACTGTCATCCAAAACACTACCTAAATAACATTACCGAGGAAACAAAGATCGAGATTCTTGACAAAACAAAGAACAGAAGTTTCACAACTTCGCTATTTACTCACGGAAAACTTTCTCGGTAACCGTGTCACGAACAAACCAACGCACAAATTAAAACTGAAAACAATAGACTTATTACGGTTAGCTTTGGCACACTTTGAATAGCCCAAATTACCTTACAAGTGTTCTGAGTGCTCTAAATACCTGAAGGACGACTGCCGAATAGTTAATTTGGTTGACGATAGGTACGCGTATCTGTGACATGGGTTGAGCTGTGACTGATAACAGCTCCCGGGCCGGAATTCGGGAATTTCGGGAAGCTAGCAACCTAGCAACTAGTGACGCTCTATCGATTACAGCGAGCCCTCTGTCCTTGGCTGACGAATGGGATGCGCTCAACCCTTGCAGATTCTATTAGTAAACGCTGCAACAGCGCAAACTCCGCTGGAATCTACCTGGTGAGCGATTGATTTATTTGTTGTCAACGCAAAACATACCCAATAAATATCCGGATTTCCTACTTTGTTGTCGCATCAAGAGACTTGTTGATCGTTTTTCTCTGCATTCTTGTTTGGATATTATTGTTTTTCGTAACAAAATCGAATAAGACTCGTTGGATTCGGTCCAATTCCGGTCTGAAAGTTCACCGCCTAACGATAATGATTTCCTTCCTTAAAAAAACGAACTTACGAGTTATCACAGCCTGTTATTTAAATATTCAATTTAAATTGTAAACAAGAATCATTTATTGTAAAACTGTGTTTAAAAATATTACCTCCTTAAAATAATACTTAGTTCTATCCAACAGTCTACCCATTTTGAGCGTATAGGTAATTTAGTACCTAGTTAGGTATTAAGTACCTTCTTAGTAACTATTATAGCAGTTCTTACAGACTATAATTAAACCAGTGGTTCCTAACCTTTTCAACCTTGTTACCCACATAAGACATGCCAATGAAAGATTTTATTTAACCCCCCCCCCCCCATCTCGTTTCGTTCTATTACCCAATTCATTCATCTGTCCATATCCATACACTACAACTATCTAGGTAGATTGATATTATAAAAAGCGTCGATTATCCTACTCTATTTATAACTAAAAAGGTCAATGTCACCTGTCTGACGTCTGTATGACGGAGGTCAATGACATCACAAAATTTACTCAGAGGTTAGCGTACAAAGAAACAAATCTACCTAAGTACCTATATAAAAGTACGTAAAGCACGCTTTAGAACAAGGGGCTAAATTAAAAATTAAAAAAACCAACTTTAAAATATAAGCTGAGCAATTTTCTGCACTCTCGAGGTGCATTTCTGTTCTTACTCCGGAGAACCTTGACAGAATCCTCACCAATTTTTTATGTCACCAATCAGAATGTTTTCAAACAAAAAAAGAATTTTTCAAATCGGTCCAGGCGTCTTCGAGTGATTCCGACGAATCAACCTCCTTTTTTTGAAATCGGCTAAAAATGGCAGCAACAGTAGCCACCCAAGCTCTTCAGGTCAGAATAATAATTGCACGCGTGCATTCATCCGTTCCGAGATGCCATTACGTCGCACTTACAAGGATTCCGTTATGCGGCGCCCCCATCCATAACGCGGGGAAACCTACTTCGCATGGCATTGTGGCCAAGTGGAATGTAATAAACTTCCCATAAAGCTATAATATACAGGGTGTGGCAAATTCTTGGTCACTGAAGAAAATGTATGGGATGTGTTTTTTTGAATTATTGCAAAAACTTACGATTTGATTTGCTATGTTACTTTGGGAGAAGTGTTCCTGGTGGGAAATAGAGTCGATTAAGACCAACTTGTTTTTTTTGACAAATGTAATTTTTTAGGCTAACTGTACTTTTTTTCAAAAATCTAAAAATGCAATTATTTTTTTCTTCAAAATAAAACCGAAGTTTCCTAAGAACAAAACTTTCTAACTACAAGAGAAAAGGTAGCTACCCTTCAGTGACCAAGAATTTGCCACACCCTGTATATAGTGTAAAGTAATCTCAATTTTAATTTTGTGGGAATAAGAACGTTTGACGTTTGGACCAAATTGGCGAATTATTGGAAAACGGCCAGGTGAAATGAAAAAATTAAAATGAATGTAAGTATTCATTTTATTTACAGTGAGCAAAAAATATTTTGTTGTTTGTCTCTACTGATCCCGTAATCAGATTTTATTTGCCACCGATCACGATTACTTGTACGTATCCGATCCGTGGCTTGGGGCTTGGCAAATGAAATTAATTAATGTTGTCTCCACTTACTATCGTAGCTGAGAAATCTCACGTGCTTGCAAAGATTATTCACCTACGTGATTCAGCTACAGATCCTACAGTCAAGCAAAGTAAGTGGTAGAGAATTAGGGATAAAGATACATAACCGACCACCAGTATATCTAGTAAAGGTCTTCCGATTATATTAAAACATCTAAGGACGAAGGATTGCCATCTAAATTCTAGTTAAAAAGAATCATGTTTACTAGCTAAGCCCTAAAAGTTAAGTCTAGCTATATTTACCGCCTACCGAGATGTCTTCGATCACGTTTGAGGATTTTCAAGGTCAATAGCTTAATAGATAGCCCAAGGGTAATGCCTAGTCAGAAACGTAATTTATATCGAAACATTTATAAGATAATTTAAGTTCCAAGTATGATTAATGGCTCTGTCTGCTCAAAAGCCCTAAGGATTAAGACAAGCAAACGCAAATTAACATGAAAAAAATTCAAAAATTGTTCCCGTCCCGCCATTTAGTTTACCTTCTTCAAGATAAAAACTTGCTCGTGGATTAGTTGGTAAGCGCGCGGCTGATTTTGCGTTGGGTTATTTTATTTTCTATAGATATAATTATTGCTGCCACAATGATGTTTTCAAAATGATGCCATGTTTATTTGCGTTCACTTACTGATTCAAAAGGGTGATCAAATTGTAACTTACTTCTTAAAAGCTATCCAGCTTGATGGGAATGACTACCTCCAGTCGCGTTCATGTCTCTAGTTTTACTAATGAACTACCTGTAACAAAAAATAACAGTCAGATGACATTTGAGCTTCAATTATGAAAATAGAAAAAGTGAAAAGAAAGTGTTATTAGAAAAAGTGAATTGCGACGTTATCGTAATGGTGGGGTCTAATTTTATACAAAGGGTAGTTTAGTCACTTGTTACGGATTTATTTTAATATCAAAGTCGGCAACCTATTTTTATTATCACACAAATTACCTACATGCGAGTATTAAATAACATCAAATAATACCTTTTTGCTGTCAAAGAATAATTCACGTGCTATCGAGATAATACAGCTGCATGGACATTGATCCATATTTAACATCCGTTAGCAAACCATTTCAGATTCACCACACATCATGCGAATTGACTTTTGAAAATAACTGTTTTTGTTGTATACAAAATTGCAGCGGCCCTATTTCGATTGCTGAATGAAGTTTCTTTAAATATCCTTACAGAAATTAAGTATTTTTTACTTATTTTAAATGCACTATGCCAATCGTTAATAATTTACTGCATAGACTCCTGGGGTGGAGCCGCTAAGACACATTTACTTTCACTGGAAAGAGCAGTGCTCAAAATAGCTTACTCTCGTTCATATAGGTTTCCAACTCCAAAATCAGTTGTAAAATTAAATGGGTTTTAGGAATTGTTGAGATCTCTTCTTCTTTTAACCTGTGTTAGAAGCGTTGAAATAATAATACATTCTATCTCAATGGTTAGACTAAAGAGTACCCCCTGTTCTGTGGTCTTCTAACGGAGCACTTGACTAGGTCATGATGATTTTGAGCAAAAGAAAGAAAGCGTAAATGTAACAAAAACCTTAACTTGCAATTAATGTAAGTATATGTAAATATAACGCAAAGTAGTACTTAAAAATAAAAATATAAAAGTACTTAGTTGAAGTCTAAATAGGTAAGTACCTATCTATCCTGCAGATAAAAAATAATTGTAGGTTTTTTTGTGAAAATAATTGCAATAGGTACAGACTACAGACCGTAGAATTAACGTGACTTCTCTTCTCACTATCTAACTAGCAGGGCTGGATAACAGCTAGTCCGTTCACTGCAGCTAGTGAGATTAATTGCTACCTAATGATAAAAAAACAAAAAGAAAAGATATGCCTGGCTGTTACAGATACACTTGTAGGTACATTTTCGATCAAACAAACAAGCAAACCGCACGCGTGTGTGTCTGGGCCATTATTTACGTAGGTACACACTCTCACAGCTGTGCGGGGTCATTGCCCCCGCGAGGCGCGCGAAACAAGGTGAAACGTAATTCGTACAGTTTTTGTCTTCAATATTTAAGAGCCGATAATAATAAGTTGTTTAGACTGTAGGTGTGCGAGTGATGAGATCATCACTCATTGTAAGGGAAATTGTCACGGCGCGACGCGGCGCGATATAACGACGTGTTGTTCATACTTCATAAAATCTATAGGTACCTACCTAGTATTTATTGTACCAACTTAATTTTTGTCCGTTTTTAGCAATTCACGATAAATTTTCCTTGAAGGTAAACGTATAGGTAAAGTAGATAAGTGACGCCTACATACTTAGCTGTAAGGAAACAGATTGATGATTTTTGATCGTAGACAATCAATACAGTTTCATAAGGTCTAGTATGTACTTAATTGGTTTCATTTAGTAGTTTACCTATAGGCCTCGTCATAACGCGACTACGCGATCATCGTAGGTTCGCGCGAATTTTAGTCGTACGAATCCGCGATCAAACTAGCCCTACTAGTGTCCTATTCGACATCTGTATGTTTGATCGCGGATTCGTACGACTAAAATTCGCGTTCTATTATGACGTGGACGAGGCCATAGGTAGTCTTTTGAAGCAGTCGTTCAATTTTGATTGCACCAATGCCGAGCCTAGCCGCTCAAATTTTTTAGCGATTTTTTATTCTCATGGTACTAAACTATCTCTTCATATCAATCTATCATTATTGTCTAGCTAGCTAGTCTGACGATGACGAACAAATTGAATTCTTACCATCTACGACTCTACTCTACGTCTTCGTATCGAGTGATTTTTGTGTAACGTTTGGAAATTAACAATTTTTATTTATTTTCGTTAAGTTGGTAGGTACTTAGGTACCTAGATTTATAAATTAGCTAGCTGTCCCGGCGAATTTAGTACCGCCTCAGAATTCGAGATATCATCAAAAGAGCCGTATTCCAAAAGTGTATGAAATTCTTCATGACTTTTATTTTCTTGAAGTTTTCCGAAACTTACATTTTTGTGCCATTCGGGGTAGAGACAAATCCAACAAGATCATTAAAATAAGTCCAACCGGTTCTTTTATAGATTGCAGACATAGGTTAGGTACCTACTTACTTATTAGAATAAGTCTATCTCAATAACAATAAGTTGCGAAAGAAAGTCTCGGGGAAATCCACCGATTTTTCATCAGCCGCGTGATGCTGACCGCGAACAGTTTTTAATAAGAGATCCAATAGTGACAGTTGATTACACATAACATACATATTACAAATAATGGCATGTGTAAAATGACAATTGGCAAAGTAATTTTCGGGTCGATTAATCTTTTCACGTCCTCCGCAGTCACGTAAAGCTATACATCTACCCTATCCCTTGTGTGACTAGCAAATAATAGCAGGGGAGGGGGAGTGATATATTTCAACCCCTCCGTGCTTCAACGCTTTGGGGGGTTTAATTGATACACAACCTGAGCACGACCCGAAGACAATGTGATAGTAAATTATTAAAATCAAGGTAATTTGCCTTTAAATTTAGATCCTACACTATAACATACAATAGAATAGAACCAACAGAGAGTGCATCATTATCATTATCATCATCCACAGCCAATAATATCCCACTGCTGGGTGTAGGTCTCCCATTGTTTATGTCATTCATTCCGGTCCTTCCTACAATGCGTTGGTGCAAAAAAAAATTTTTTTTTAAAACACGTCAAATATTTTATATGTGGAAATCTTATTCGTGCTAATTTTACTATTACTTAGTATATTTACTATAGATCCCCACGTTTTACAGGATAAAATTAAACTTCCTCTCTAGGTATTTGATAACCAAATAAAGAGAACAAAGTAAATAAAAGGAAAATACTTGTATAACAGTAATCCGTAGGTGTGTTTTTCGAGGAAAAACAATAATAGGTATTAATTTGCCTAATCGTTTTTTTTTAGATTAGCAAGCTGAAGTACAAAATATACGAAATAATTTTACGATTAAGTAAATACATATACCAAAATTACCAGCATTGGCTGGGAAGTGGGAATGTTCCAAGGGTGTCCTTGGATAATTGTCATTTGATCCATAAAATAGACAATAATAGATGTTATACACTGCGATGTGCTATGGCCTACATATCCGTTCTATTTTACACGCAGCGTCCTCTAAAATTAGATCTGCATTGTTTATTACCGGCGATTGACTTGTTCCAGCAGATTGCTAGTTTCCTGTATTCGTTTCAGTTTTCGTTTGGGGATCTTTTGTTTTTATGCGAATAAACCATTTTAACTGTAATTTGAATCGGATTCTACAATACGTTGAAGATATCTAAATCTCTTTTGAGCAGGATGTTTGTCTTTTTTAATTATAGATGATTACTATTTGTCTGAGACATCCTGTACCGTATTATACAGAACTAAATAATTTAAGGAAAGCCTACTTTTGCATCTCGTAAATCTCTACGAGAGAAGTTGTTCCCTTTCAACGAAACGAACAATGTTTATGATAACTCGCGTTGTAACATAAATCGTCACAGATAAAGCGCTAAAATTAGATACAATCCTTCCTGGTAGACAATCCACTAGTTTAATTCTCAGTTTACAGGTCAAGACAGCTGTGCGACCGCAAATAGCTCGGGATAAAATACCTACTGGTGGTTATTTTAAAACTAAATAACTAGAGCTCATCCATTTGGAATGTCGCCAACTTTCAACAATATTGAGTTCCAAATGATCCTTTTGTTGTAGAAATACCTTTGTTACGAGCGGGATGGATCGGGCTTTTATAAGCGTACGCGATCGGGATCGGAATTCATGATCATTATCTTATGAAGTAGTGAGGTTTTAATGGTAACTGAAACAAGGGTTATCGACCTTTTAAATGCGTATTTAAAAAAAAATAAGATTATGTAGGCCTAGTAGTCTGACCCAAAAATGTAACACAAATACGATCGCCCACGTAGTACTCTAATTTCATTTCCAACTTCCATTACAAGCTCGTTAAAAGCTCAATTAATAATCTCGGTATCGCATCGTAGACGAAAGTAATTTCGATAGTACCGTAACCGAGCGGATTGTGACACGCAACGCAACCGAGTTGTTTTCCTTCGCCGTTTGTGTGTCAGTGGGTCAATAGTGGCCGAGGTTCGCAAGCGACTCACGAACCTGTTCACTGTTATTAAATACCAGAAAGTATGCTGTGTTATTATTCAGCTCAGAATTATTCAGTTCCTCGATTACACAAAACTGAAAGTTTCAATTCGCGATGATATCGTTTCGTTCTCAGACTCATCATCTATGCTCAATTGCAACATTCTATGCTAAAAACGTTCAAGTATACTAGCATTTCCTGCTTCGAGCAGTTACGGAACCAGTTTATAATTACCGATATTGTAGAAACTATTACACAACAAGTAAAAAGGCTCAACAATGCTAGCGATCACGCAGCACCTACCAGACAGAAACTGAGAAGCGTAATGTGATGGAATCATCGGTTAGGAGTTGAAGGTAGTAACAGTTTTATACAATGCAGTTGTGCAAACGAATGGCAAACGAGCGACCGAGAGATAGAGCATATCGGTCACCGTGTCATTGTCTTCTGTGGTCTCTCTAGGTGCACTAATATATTTATTATCACTAGCGTTGTCGACTTCGCTAATTATTTCGCGTATTGGCTTAGAGACATCAGGTACCTAACCTACCTATTTTTTTCTTATCTTAAATTTTAGTGCATCAGATTAGAAATCCACCCTTGCAACTATAATTAAATGATATTCTTCATACCCTGTCATACCCTGTCTGTGCCGATTCTACTAACAAATTATTTACCAACCACAAACAAAACTTCGACTAAACGTTATATTTTCGACTATTAACTGTTTTTATTCTACTTTTGTTCGGTCTTCGGTAGAACGAATGTCTGAAAAAGCTATTCTACCATTCCAACCAACGAAACAAAACTCTGCGGAATGGTATACTTACGTTGTAAATTAGTAGAATTGACCTGCAGTAAGACTTATACCTGCCTTGTGTGGGACGCTTTGCTAAGTACGTGTTGTACGTGTGTGTATGTTGGGTATTAAATGACACGAACAACAGATAAAAGTTAAAACTGAAAAAAACACAGCTGTTTTTGTCTTTTCTATCAGCGAGCGAGCGAGTCACAAGAAATTCTTGTTAATTCAAAGGGGATAAAAAATATGATTCATACGAACATTTTTGTAAAGTCGTTTCGAGCCCCCCGCGTGGCTTTCCAAGAAGTGTTGCATTTGGATTATGAGCTGAGCCACGTAATGATGAAAATATGTTGTGGTTTGATCGCAACATACGTATCGGAACTTCGGAAGCATACCAGCGTTATCATTATGATAACGCTGGTGACACTTTACCCCGCGGTTATGTCATTGTAAATAAATCGTATCGTAATAAACTTGGTAGAGTCAAAGCAAAGCAGTAAAGTGTCGTATTTTATAGAAGTTCCTACTTATCAAACGCATATTCTGCAGGACTATTTTAATTTACTAGTTAACTCGGATTACTACCGAGTTCCGACAGATTGATTTTTTTATGACAAATGGTAGAAAAACGTGATCGAACTTTTAAATTTTAATTGTTTAAAATATAAAGTAATTCCGCATTCTATAACTACAATAATTATTCGTAAAAAATCAATTTGTCTGAAGTAATCCGAGCTAACAAGTGAATTAAAACAGTTCTGCTGGAAATAGATTTTGTTTTCTAATAAACACTTGAACACAGCCAATACTTCAATGCTTTCTAAAATTCAGAGACTTAAACAAGAAACAGATTAGTGCACCGGTTATCTGTGTTTGTCTGTTATTTAAACAGTTCGCGAAAACGCCAACGTGGTAGAGTTTCTACGTGCACAGATACAGGTTCGCACAACGCGGAAATGGAGGTGAAAGTGGGGTGAAAGCGGCGCGCGCAACGTTTACCTAATCGCATCAACGACGCTGCGCGGGCGCATAGCTCCGTACATTACATCAGCGACCAACGTTACAAATGTGAAAGTCAATGTTACATTCGGTAACTGCACAAAGAATGCTCTTGGAACTCGCAAAAGTGCCTCTTGTTTTTAATTTCATCTTGATCGCCCTAGATGGAGATCTGTTGGGAAAGTTGAACTAAAAAACTTTTGAAAATTGATTTAAAAAACGGTACTAAAGATTTTTCTTATTTGAAACGACTTAAAGTTATCAGTGCTCTAATCTTATTAGAAATGAAAACCTAAACTTACTGTGAATTATTAGAATAGTTAAAATAAAACGTTATATAAGTTCTTGTTGCAAAGCAGCGTTTGCTCTTCAATTAACAGGTGTCTGTCTATCCAACAAATGAAAATTATGAAGAGTTCGCGAAATGGAGCGTGCAGAGAAAGTGGCATCGTTATCTTAACGGTAACAGTGATAGTCGGTATCTAAGTGGGTCGCTGTAGTCTAAACTAGTTCAAACTGTTCTTATCTAGTCGAATATGTAGCTTATTTTGTTTACTTTCGCATCGAATTCGCTAATCTGGCGTGACTCATCACTACGAGTTTACAGAACTTGGAACATCTGTTCGCTGAAATGTCCGAACAACATAAAGTCGTAAAAAAATTATACTAAACAACGTTTCTGAATCCTTGACATCATTAGAAAGTACTCAAAAGTTATCAATTGGGTCAAACCTACGTGAACGCTTATCTTCAAGATCGTGTGAAAATGTTCTAAAGAAAATTGGTGTGGTCGCAAACATATTGACGAATTTATGATTGTTGTTTAAACTGGTCAAATCTCTCGAATGACGTGGCTCTGCAGCGGAGAAGGCAATAAATTTGTCATAACTTTAAATTATATCAAATAGAGGTCGATCTAAAGTATGAATAACGAGGGTCTTCCTTATAGCGGCGTGTCTGCCGGCGAGTAGGAAACGCTAACCGACCGCCCGCGAACGCGCCTTGACCCACTTTTGCACCCATGTAGGCACTGAACACATACTCTACAAGTGCAAACTGACTTCTCGCCACTTTACAATGACAATTGCAATATAAATGAGTAAAAACACGACACCGAAACACAATCGAGATCGATAAAACCAAACTGTTTGCGAACCTGATAAGGTCGTGGTAACTTGGTTGTTTTGTAATATACCTAGAAAGGCTTTTTACAGCTTTGTTCTCAACGAAACCCAAAAAGGTATGATGGGTAGGTACGTGTGCCTCCATACCCATCATAACAAATTTCAATGAACTACACGGTCTTCGGTACCCAGATCGGTAGCGAATACCTAACGCTTAGTTACCTATATTGTATTTGAATAGCTTTACTCCGTCTAACGTTTGCCCGTACAGGAATAAATCCCTGATTGGACAGAATGTAGGTTTCGCCAGGAAACAATAATCGTGAATACTAAAATAAATCAAGTGCTAAGAATTTAACGCATATTACAGAAATGTAGTTCCACTCATGACGAAATTGGTATTTAATTAACTGATAAACTTATCTAAGTAAGTTAACGTAGTAGGGCAAATTAATAGGGTATCAAAGCAAATGAGACAAAAATGCCTACTTTAATGACGCGTAAAATTCAACCAATATAAAAATTGGAGAATATCTTGCGTGCGTCCCAGAATCGGAATTATAATTGAAAAATAATTAACAAGAAACGTTTGTCACACAGTTCTAAAATTAGTGAACTTGATGCGAGACCTTGCTGCGTTGAGCATCAATTCGAAAAGATGGCGCCCGTATATTTGCAATCTCGATATTCTTGATGTCTCATTAGCTCGACAACCTTGCTCAACAATTCACAATATAGGTAGTTAGATAGGAACATTACACACGGAGCATTCAGAAGGCCAACTAGGCAACGTGAGAATTCGTAATATGTCCAACTGTACCTCAACTCTCCCATTCCGATTAATAGCTTACAAAAAATCTGCGATAAAATCAAAGCATTGTTCCCAATCCTAATTGTTACAATGGCACTATTGTTTCTCACAGCTTGGTCTTTACTTTTGTCTTCTTCTTTGATATTAACTGCCGTTTCGAATGAAACTATAATTTCCGTTTGGTGTGTAATTTAATTATTGATTAAGATTTTAGGAAAGATAGAGTGAGCGAAGGTAATTATTGTCTTTAGTTTTAACGTTATTTCCAATCAATGTCATCAGCTGTATCATCACCTTTTTGATATAAATATGTAGGTACCTACTAGGCTTACTATTGTAGAATTTCCATCGCTTAGCTCGCTAGTCGCTAGCAAACTTTGACTGTTTCTAATTTTAAATCAACATTACGATCCGCTGTTAGTTGACCCAATTTTAGCACTCTCACTAGAATGATTTATTATTACGATCACATCTGTCTGCTAATCCAACCTACTACTACTGAACCTAGAATATCTATGTTCAAAATAATCTACTTCTCGTATTCCATTTACGCGATCTTTCATTTTACAATGTAGAACAAAATATAATAAATAAGTATGACTTACAATTGCCATTTAGCAGCTAAAATCCAAAGAACAATCCGATAATGTCACAAACACAAAGCACAACCACCAGAAAGTGTCTCTGAAGCGTCCACTTTACCCTTTTGTACCATCCAACTGTATCCAATTTAAGCACTGACACTGAACGGATCCTTCACTGTTTTAATTCCACTAAACGTTACTTGAATAACAGCATAAATAAGATTACATAAAACCACACACACCGTATCTGGGTTCACACCCAGTTCCAAGTAGGTACCTGTAACAAGACAAAGCGCTAGTTAGTTTCGTGAATTTTCAATGGAAATAACGGTAGCCAAGATTGCGTTATTAGACTAGACGAAAGATAAGACACGCGCTACTTACTCGAATTATGTGAGTTTTAAATAAAGCACAAAATTAACTATGACGTAAAGAAGTACCAGCGCTAAGGCAACGCGTGTTGACGAAACGACGACCGAGAGCTGACTGGCCTGGCTGGCGCAGTGGGGATGGGGAGATCGGGGGAGGGGACAGACGGTCGGAGGATAGAGCGAGGGAGGGAGAGCGTCTGGTTGACTGGTTGGTCGACCTATTGGCTCGACACTCACACAACAACAGCAATGTCAGACAGAAGATTGTAGGCTGTTTTTGCTTGACACGACTCTACCAGCCCGACTCTACTATGGGTTTTAAGTTTATAACTACCTAACCTACTTTGTAACTTTACTATTTCTAGCATTTTTTATTAATGCTGTCATATTTTTTATGATATAGAGGGCGCATCTGACAACATGCAACCTTCAGAACCACTCAGGGCCACGCGTTCGATCGTAGAGGTCATCTTGTACCTACACCTAGTTGCTAAAGCAAATAACAATACCATCCTCTTTCGTATCCAATTGCTAATAACTTTAAGTGTAAACGACGCAACCGTGACTACCACCCGATAAGGACATGACAAGCGTTCTAATAATTCACAATACCTACCTTCATGATAAAGATTTGTAACCATCTAGCGCTATCAAAACCAAGAAGACAGATAATAATTTGATAAAATGGGTAATAAAGATGTATGATATCGTTCAGTTTGCTAACAGCAACGATCGAAGATTTGACGCGCGTGACTCCGTTAGAAACGTTTTAGTTACAAAGTAAGTTGAAAATTGTATCACTGATGCAAGCACTGCAAGCACACAAGCATTCAAAATAATTTTTCTATAAATTATATAATATAGGTACTTATTTCTGTAGGTACTTAGTATGAAACATTAAGGTTAAAATGCTGATCCATAAGTTGCACTTTTTTATGTTTCTTCGCTTTTTTTAAATCCATGTTCAAAACAATAGGTACTCCTATCTATTTGTACTTAATTAAATCTAAATACTTTAATAAATGATTGTTCAATAATGCAGGAGCTTACCTAGGTACCTACACGATGCATGCAAAGACTGTATGGTCATGTTCGTGATCAAATTAAATCCTTGGTTTTACCACAGAATGCCCTGCTAGGAAACCTCATAGCGTGCGCATTGCAAGAAATCCCTTCGATAACCAAACCGGTTCTGTTTATTTTAAGTAGAAACCAATTATACAAAGTCGTTTAAACATTATACCTACCTAACAGGAACCATTAAAACCTGCTTAGGTGATGTTAATTGCTGTAGTTACTTAACTAGGAGATAGGTTTGTGTAAAGCTTCTTCCTATTCTATAGATACTTTACTCGAAAGCAAAACAAAGGTTGCTAATGATATAGACAACTAACATATTCCTAAATACTAAAGGAAAAATAAAAGACACGAGAGAGAAAAGACTGAAATGACATAACCGTTCAAATGAATTGTATTTGTTAATGGTAAACAATTGGCTCGGTTTATAAACACGATGTTTTATTCCGTGGCATACTGGCCGTAAGTGGAATCGGAGTCTCTCGCACCTCGCCGCTACGCATCACTGATAAATAAAAATAAATGCGTACAAGTAGGTACGAACGTACAATCGCCGAGGGGGTAACGCACTTGTTTGGATCTCAGTCCGCTCTCTCGCTCGCTCTGCATCAAGTTTTTTTTTGCTCCTACGCCAAGTCATTGCCTTACCAGTTTTTATTTTATTTTAAATGGCGGCGAAATAACTCGTAGCAACTGGCAACAAACCTTTCACTATGATGGAATTCGCAAATTCGCGAGGCTGTTGAGAACCTTGGATGTGATTGGACAAGACTGATGGTGATGGTGATTCGGCGACAACCAAAGCTTTCTAATTTGCTATGTCAATTTCCGAACACACTACGAATTCGAATTGTTGTCCAAAATTTGTGTTTGGATGTAATGTTATCTGATTTTTTTTAAGTAATCATCATAGGATCTGTTTCTACATCTTGAAGATCTGCATTGATAATAGACTAGAGTTTAGCTGACCAAGCCAAAGTTAATTTGCTCCATAAAATGAAACGGTAACTCTACTTCGCTGCGGGAGATCCGTTTGTGTTGCAAAACCAGGGAATTATTTCAACTTACAATACGTTTCATGCACTACTGATCTAAATTATACTTATTTGTATCTTTGAATAATAAAAGAAACTCTTTCTTGGATGTATAATGTAAAAACTTCCATCCTTTAAATGAGTCAAACAAAATGAAGGTGCGGTAGTCAATCTAACACAAAATAGTCGAAAAGTTAGAGACGTCGTATTGCAGAAGTTCCAAGGTTATTACGAGGTTATGCGAAACGTCTAATTTACCTGAGCGCGTCAGCATTGCAAGCAACCGGTCGATCTTGTATCACGTATTTCAAATACCTAGCTTGTGTGACTATGTTCGTGCGGCATGAGCACGTCCGCGGTACAGAAACTTGTTTTAGAGAAAGTGACCGTTGAGCGAATACTTTCGAAGTGGTCATGTGGTGTCGGCACGCTCGCTGCGATTATTCCGTGGTTTCGGGCAGGCTCCGCCGAGCTCTGGTACCGTTACCCCTTTTTTGCGCAACCAGGCCGCGCATAAGCCTCGTCACATCGCCATAGCAACCCATTCTTGCACTTGTATTACACAATCGTTACGATAAAGACAATGTATTAATCTAGCCACATTGTTTATATTGCAGCGTGCCATAAAATCTGCTATTAATTTTACGAGTAGGTAAAGTATTCTAATAGTGTAACCCATGTTCCTACGCTGCCAGAAAAATAGTTTATTTTTTCTACCTAATTCTGTGAGAATTCTTGGGATTGCCTAACGTATATTTAATGTATAATTGTACTTACACAAAATATTATTTTGCGTAAAAAATCAATCAGTTAACCCTGGCAAAACCAAATCACCTTGTTCAAGGCATTTCGTTCGTCAGTTTCACACTGGGCCTAATAAACAGAATAAAAGAAACGAGGCATGGGACGAAACGAAGAAAAATACAGTTCAAGTTATGTAAATGAACTCAATGAACTTTGGGTAATCGGACTCTGTTGTTTGAAACGGGAGTGCTATTATGTCACCCCGTCAATTACATCAAATTGCTGAATAGGCATTCCTTTATGCTAACTGGAGTAGTAATAGTTTTGCTTTCGTAGAAGTTCATGAATCACCACTCAATATTGTGTGACTCAACGGGATAAAAATCACACTAATCACACTAATCACACTAATATTATAAATGCGAAAGTTTGGATGTTTGGATGTTTAGATGTTTGGATGTTTAGATGTTTGGATGTTTGGATGTATGTTTGTTCCTCTATAACTCGACAACCACTGAACTGATTTGGCTGAAATTTGAAACATAGATAGATAATAACTGGGAATAGAACATAGGCTACTTTTTATCCCGAAAAAATGTACGGTTCCCGTGGGATAAACCAAATGGTAGTCCACGCGGGCGAAGCCGCGGGCGTCAGCTAGTAGACAATAAATGTTATGGAAATACACTTGTTTAGATTTTTTATTTTTACTTTAATTCAGAAGGTACCTAATTTAACTTAGTTTTCTTGAATAGTTAGATGCAAAATGTTGCAAAACTTGCAATCCATGAAAGATTTCGTTTAGGTAGGTATACTTAATAATGTAGAATAAAAAACTCCATATTTTTATTACCTACCTCCGTCACCAGAGTTGGCCACTTGCTCATACGAACTTACTTACTTTTGTAAAATTAATTTCACATTGAGTTTTTATTCGCTTATACCTGAGAATATGCTAAGTTTAATTTTATAAGTTGTAGGTTCTGACGGTATTTGTTGCCGTTATTTGAAGCGGTGGATTTGCAGCTATATCTGGCTGTTAGCACGTAGAGCACGCATACAAATTACCTATAAAACGGAATTTCTTAAGAAAAAGTAGGTGGTTGCTATGTTTATTTTAAAATATTGAAGTAAAAATTTAGGTATAGGTACATAGGTAGATACAGAATTATTCCTTCCGCTGTTATTGATTTTTACAGTGCGCACGATGGATCTAGTATTTTTTTGTAGATTACTTACAGAATTTAATTAAGTTTTCAAAAAAGGTACAGTTCTGAATATTGTTGCGACAACTTGCGACAATAATGATTGAACACCAAATAAGACTCTAATCTCAAGCTACAAAATGTAGATACCAGATTCGTTTATCTTACGAGTAAGTAAATAACTTTCAATGACACTTCCTTATCAACAAATTAGTGTGTGTTTGTCATTCATTTACTTATCATTGGTATTAATTTAGTAACATAACAATCATGACCATCAGAAGGAATAAATATTTAAGTCATTTTAGTGTAAATGTAGCATGACTTTTTTATTTAATACTAGCAGACCCGGCGAACTTCGTACCCCTTAGAATCCGAGAAATCATCAAAAAAGCTGTTCCATACAAAATTAATAGGTACGCACGCACGAAAAATGTCACGTTCCGCCTACGAGACGTAGCGAGAGCAACGCTTCTCGTAGCACTAGATACAAAGTAATTTATTTTGGTAAATAATCCGCTCCGATACATTAATATAACGAATTTTTTATAATTTTGACAGAAGAAGATTTAAATAAATTTAATTATTTAAGTAGGTAATATAATAATATTTTACAATTTTTCATCAATGTTTTCTTATGACATTATCACGTAAAATTATCGTCCGTAAACCGAATTTACAGAAAACCATTTTTTTTCTTTTTAACTTTTTTCCCCTGCTATGCTGTACCACCTGCACCGTAAACAAAACAAAAAAAAAATCGGTCAAGCCGTTTTCGAGTTTTAGCCAGACTAACGCACTGCAATTGATTTTTATTATATAAGAGAAGCAGAAGAAGAAGAAATATTGTTTAAAATGTTTGGGTGTAAAAATATTTTCTCTCATTTAAATGAAAACATGGGTATTTTCTTGTTATTCAAAGAAAAATTCCATTAGAAAGCTCCTGACTCCATCATCAGATCAGCAGCTCATTGCCATCAATTGTCAAGTGGAACTTGACGGGGATATTGAGGAAGCCCAGATAGAGTCTCTCTCTTTACAGTCCTTAATCATGAGATCAGCTCTCTGTTACAATAATATTGTATTGTCATCGAAATACGAAGGTGTGCCAAATTACAGTTCTTTTGGTTTTTGGGACATTGGGAGTAAAAATTCACAAATTCAGATCTCTTGTTTAGTTTGTCAAAGAAAAATAAAGTTAAATAAAAGCTTGTAATAATAACAGTACATAACATAGGGTCCTATGTAGAAAGAGTATGTACGGCAGGTATGTATACCAATATCTCTGGCCTAGAACGAACAGATTTCAGATTCATAAGTTTCCGAAGAGAAAGTTCCAATACTAAACTTGAAACAGTTTAATCCTACTTTGACGGTATTCAGGACGTAGCTAGGCGTTAGATCGGCATAAGTTTTTTTTTTAAGATTTAGTGAACGTAATAAATTTTAACGAGACAAACAAATTGTGTTCTGTTTCAGAAAATGGACACTTTGTTTAATTGTGTAACACTAAACTTACAAGCTTTCGAGTAATCGGTACAGTACGGCCAACGGATCTCGGCGTACGTGAAGCGCAACCGTTTCGATGCGCAGTGCAACTTTTTCATACAAAATTTTCTACTGCGCAGCGAAGAGCCTGACTTCACGAACGCCTAGATCCGTCGGCCCAACTGTAGGTAAGCATACACAAATAAAAAAAAAGATTCCAATGAAATTAGAACCTCCTACTTTTATTAAGTCATTAAAAAATAAAATTCTCCAAGATTTTTTTGCCGCCTTAATCGTAAGAGACATAATGTGAGTGCGAAGAAGGCAATGGTTACCCATAGACATAGATAGTGTAAAAGGAACATATTAGCCGAAGGGTCAGACCAGCCCCACGGTAGCTGACTTAGAATGGTTACCCATAATATAAATGGGATTTAACAAGAGTTGCGATTCTATACGCAAGTATTAGACAGGCTTTGAACAGAACGATTGCGCTATGAGTCGGCTTGACCTTGCCTCGTCTCGTGGACAGTAAAGTGGGTCAGTAGGGCAGCGAATTTTGCACTTTTAGCACACTAATGCCCGAATACTGAAACGCTACTTAAATATTTGAGACGTAGGTACTTATCTTTTTGAAACTTTCTTACTCTTCAGAATCGTATACTTACAAAACTGACAGTTAATGTCAATGATAAGCACATTTAAACTAAATAGCGGTTTAGTATTCGGGTGTAAGGCACAGATATTTGAAGTTTTGTTTATGTAAGAATGTTGTCTAATTAATATTTAACTTTCTAACGGCCCACCCCCACTTTATCCGGGCTTAATACCTAAATAAATAGTTTACTTAAACGGTGCAATGGTTCTGGAGATTACCTTTCACAGTTTAGATACACAAAAACACTCTTCCTTCACAATTCTAGTATTAGTAGGTAGGCTAGGCTTACATTATTCCTCAGGCCTGTTATGTATGGACACCGATGAGATATGGATCCGCGCGGGTTGTCATTGATGTCGATTGCTGGTGCCATCAATTTTCCTTTACCAAAAAGTAATGTAAAAAAAATAACCCTCATTAAGTATTTTGAATAAAATTGTATAGCTTTGTCACTCTAAAGGGCCCCATGTACGGTACGATTCGTCTACGACCCGTCGCTTCAGACCGATCGAATCGACGAATCGATAGTTGTACGAGTAGAGTATGTCAAGATCGTTAAAGAGGAAAGATTTGATTGTTTGTTTGCATTGAATAGGCTCCGAAACTACTGAACCGATTTGAAATATTCTTTCATCAATAGAATCTTACATTATCCCTGATGAACATAGGGTATAGTTTGCGCCCCGACTTCGCACGGGTAATTTATAAATTAAACCCATGCGAAGCTGGGGCGAACCGCTAGTGATTTAATATAGGTCCTACTGTCCATTCGACGAACATACTGAAACGACGAATCGTAACGATCAGTCGTACCGTACATGGGGCCCTATACAATCAAGACGCCCTCTTTCTAATGTATTCGGGTAAAAAGACATCGTCGGCTACTCTTCAAGCTGAGCACGAAGTTGTAAAATAATAAAATAACTTATTTTTAGGCATACGCAGTATCACAAGATAACAGCCTCATGTTAGGATTGCTGTATTTGCCGTGCTATTTGCAGTAAACAACGTGTCTGTTTTGGCTTTCATTTGTTTATTCTAGTGGAACAACATTTCTGCGATCCGCATCAAATTAGAGTCGGTTAATTATAGACTTAGGTACATAAGTAAGTAGGTACCTACCTTAGGTTCAGTAGACAGCGTTTACTGAGAAGAAAAATCTAGGGAACGAGTATTGGTAGGTACCTACCCAAGCTAAGTTACGAATCTAGGAATACCAGAGTTACTCCGACCTCTGTGGCGCAATGGGCGAAGGCCTGTCTGAAATACAGAAGATTGCGGGTTCAATTCCCTCCCGCTGCGAGGCAAATGTTTGTATGATCTGCAAATATTTGTCTCGGGCGTGGGTGTTTTTCTATAGGTGTGTTTGTATTTTTTTTTACTAAAAATCAGCGATGATGTTACATCTGACAATCAGCTTGGTAAAAGCAACCATTATATCCTGAAAAAAAATGGTTGTCTGTAAAGTCGGTTCACGGACGATAATTTTACGTGATAACATCATAAGAAAACATTAGTGAAAAATTGATACTTAAATAAATTAAAAATTATTTTCTTCTGTCAAAATTGTAAAACATTCTATAAATTAATGTATCGAATCGAATTATTTACCAAAATAAATTACTTCGTAGCTAGTGATACGAGAACCGTTAGCTCTCGCTACGTTTCGTAGCAGCGCTACGTCTCGTGACACTTTTTCGTGCCTGCAGTCGGCGTTCATCGATTTATAACACGTCAAAAAAATATCCAGGTATTATGGAATGATTTTTCGTAACGAAGAATAATTATTTTTAATGAAAATTCCATTTTACTTAATTAACACAACAGTAGGTACCAATACCAACCTGTTGGAAAATGGGTTCTCCATCTGATGGCCAACTCTACCACCGCGCACGCTCATTGGTAAAATCAAAACACACGTTGGTCACTTTTGATGAAACATCAGATTTTTCATCTAATACAAAATCAGATAAAACATCTAATGTTTCATATGCTTCATATAATATGAAGCATCTATGAAACATTTGATGAAAAATTTGGTGTTTTATCAGATGTTTTTGTTTTAATCTGATATTTCATCAAAAGTGGCCACTTTAGCTCCGTAGGAAAGATGTTAGGTATACCTACTTAGAGAAAAAGTACCTATAGTATAAAGTAAAAATAAATCAGTGATGTGGTTCCCATAACACAAGCTCTGCTTACTTTGGGGCTAGATGATGTGTGAAATGTCAGAAAAAAAAGAAACCTTCAAGACAAAACATCACGTTTTTTGTTTATTGTTCATAATTTTCTGCAATAAAACATTTTGCATTGTCGGTTTTGTTTCATTGCCAATAATGAAAGGTCACTGCCCACTTTATGATACCGTGATTGCCATGAGGCCTGAAGGTCTCGCTTTGTAAGGTTACCTACCTACTTCAAAAACCAATAAGTACCCATTTATTTTCCGGTTGACTAAAAATTGAGACAGTCACAAGGTTATGATTTATTGTTACAATTTTATTACAAATGTAACCCCAGCGGCACCATTAGAGGATATTTTTTCTGAGAAAACAGATAGATAAGTAACTAAAGTAAACTAGTCCCCTTTGCCTATTATTATTACCAGTGGCGCAGGTAGTTGACCTTCCTGTGGGGTAGAGCGGGGTAGGAGGGTGCATGAACCTACTAGTTTTTACATCGCAACAAAAAATCTATTGAATCTCGAATCTTTTGTTCGTGTGTAGGTGACTTTTGATATAAATTTTAAACTTATCTTAGAAGTTTTTTTGTGGATTGGTTTGTATAGGATAACTATTATTTATGTAACAGGTAGAGTTAGTTTATTTACTGAACATAAAGCAATTATACTGTGTTGGTTGGAGAACCAGTGAGGTGAGAGTCAGAATGATACAGAAATTGATTTCACAAACCGAAAAATAAGATAAAACTACACAATCACTAACGGTTCAATACGTAAAGGTAAATTTTCAAACAATTACATTATTTTATCGTTATTTATGAAGTTTTCCTTACTAGTAGGTACCTAGTACTATGATTTATTGTGTGATTTGGCTATTTTAATAGAAGTAGGCTAGGCATTTAATTTTTTGTTGGTCTAACATAACTACTCACCATTTTTTATTACCAAAGATGTCCCACAAGGTCACAATTCAGAAGGTGTGTGGGCTAAGAACTTATTTTTTATTGTTCGTGTAAACTTAAAATTTTTTCTCTGGCACTTTGCAAAAAAATTAAAATATATCTTGGTATTGGTAGGTACTATGTCGGTGTCGTAGATAATTCAGGCTAGTCTGTCGTTCATTGTGTACTCTACCCACGCTCGTATCAATCAACTGAATCTATGTTTTGAGTAGGACTATCAAAAAAATACCAAAAAGATGTCTACCATCCATCATAATCCCACAATATTCACTTTTAACCTACGAGTAATTCACTCGTAGCCTTACAGAACCTGGCCCTAAAGAACGTGTTTTTTTTTTATATAAGGGGAGAGTCGCGAAAATTGGACCACAAGCAAAAAATGTCTATAGAGATTAATCGAGGGCATCGATTCTCGTTCGTGCGTTACAAAGTAGTCGTCCTGGGTGCTTTCAATAATAACAACTCGACGATTACACGCGAGTCATCGACCTTCGAAAAATCTGACCTGCGCCGCGCGCCACAAGGTTGCGAGCACGCCATCGCCATTGCGACCACGCGCTCGCCTTCTTTCCGATTGATTCTAAACTTTTGATATTTCACATTTTACGTAAAAAAATATAATTAAGTAGGTACATAAAATACACAAAGAAAATTCACAGCATTTCTATAAATACCTAAATAATATTTCAAATACGGTTTGTAAATAACATTTGAGATAACTTTTAAAACGTATAAAGTTTGTTTTCGTAACACACTTGCATATTGCGAAACTCTTATCGGACATTCACACATTTTATCTTATGATTAGTAAGTACTTGCAAAGTAAATTTTCCGGCTGAAGTGACCTCAGTCGGCGGAATCAGCGCCACAGGACGGCATCAAGGTGCTCAACATAAATGCTAAAGGTGAAACAAAAAACTTGTCCTGTTCGAAAATACCAATATTAATAAGATCAGTTAATGTCAACAAACTGAAGGTGAACTTAACAGGGACTTTATGTTCTTGCAGTTAATTACCTGTACAGAATCAGTATGAACGTTGTATATAAATTACTTTTCGTAAATGTATAAGTACTTAAGTACGTGGTTAGCAAAAAGAAGAGTAAAACTCAACGTCTTGTAGATACACATAATGGTTTGCAGTTTGTTTAACTAACAACGAGTCCAAGCTAGCATGACAAAAAGCCAATTTTCTTGTGTAAAAACGTGAACGAAAAATATGTGGTCCGCTACTCATGACAAAAGGTATGTCTATCTCTGGAGTAATAGCTGATTATTAGTTTATATCGCTCTTTATCAAACGAAATACACTAATATGTAGGGTTTCATTACAACTTACGTACCGTAAGGTCGTCGTAACAACTTTGTTTGGATGTCTAAAAGTGTATGTAGTTTGACAGTTAACAACGATGCCATGGTAATTTGAGTACTAACGACAGTTATAAAAAATAAACAATTTCAAGTTCGTTGAATTATAGAAACCGGGAACCGGAAAATAAAATCACTGGTTTGTTCATACAAACTTCGTGATTCGATCGTCTAACTCTTTCACTCTCCAATCCGTCATGACAAGTCATTATTTTGGACTAGTATGCCAACACATCGGTGATCGTATCGTACAATGAGATCGGTGGAGGTGAACAATCCTCCAAGGAAAACCGTTGACCCCCTTGACCACATCCGCGTCTACGTAGAGGCGCGGTGGGTATAAGTATTTTTATGCTAAGATATTTAATTTATTGACCATCGTACTGTCCACGGTCAAAATGGCCCGTCGTTAATCTCCATCGTTATTACAACGAACCGGACCGATTCGAAACGATCACGATAAAACGGAACGTGAATTAATTTTAAGTTATAATAGACTAGACTTCTCAGTTATTTTTATTTGTAACAAGCACATGGCTTCAACTTAATTTTGCATTCAAATAAGAAAATTTGAAAATTGCAACAAAAGAAAAACTAAACTCGAAACATTATTGAAGAAGTATTGTTTTCCCGAAACACTTGCAGTGCGTTGACTTATAATAACCTCGGCTCTAGATACCGTTGTAAGCACCAGCAATAATTTAATTACCCGGAAGAATATCGCGTTTTATTCCAGTAATAATCCAACGGACACTGGAAGCAGTTTATTTCCAATCGTTGCTCCTTTTAATAAACACGAAGGTTAATCGCTATTGATCTTTGATGTGGATGACTGATAACTTCAAAACATCCATACACAAGCATGTTGTAAACTTGTAACCCCTTAAATCATGGGAATGTTAGCCTTAAGATTTTTTTATTTTATTTATGACTAGCTGCTGCTCGCGGCTTCGCTCGCGTGGTAACCGAATAAAAAGTAGCCTATGTTACTCTCCAGCCCTCCAACTATCTCCACACAAGAAATCACGTCAATCCGTCGCTCTGTTTTGACGTGAAAGCAGGACAAATAAACACACTTTCACATTTATAATATGGGTATGGATTGTAGTGGATGTCCCTTTTCAAATAATTTAATAATATAAATAATTCAGTTAATAAAACAATGCATTGGTTATAGACGTTATCAATCACCATTAATTGCGTAAATGACTCGAGAACCTTGAACCTTGTTAAAATTATCATTGTGTAGAGCAAGCAGCCATTTGGATGATTAACACATTTCCGAGTTCAATGATATTCAACATTGTTTAACAATATCTGCCAAACAAATGTTTTGGTATCCAACCTTAAATAATGAGACACAATCTCATGTCTAGACAGAACTCAGTTAATGCAATATCCAATAGAGATTAAACAAAAAGCCCACCAAAGGTAATTAATGGAGAAAGGATTTCAAAGGACTTCATTCATGCATCGTAAACCATTTTGCTTTGAGAAATACAATTAGTAAAGTTGGTTACACTGTCCTAGTTTTTACTTGCTCAGAATGTTGTTATAGGAAATTGTCCAACTTACTCAAATAGAAATTTTCGGAATAAGAACTCTGTTAAATGTGAAACTCATGAAAATAAGTGCTGACAATCAGGCAGAGGACTTTCGACTCTCAGTGTGTGTGAATGAACGATGATGATACGGCGAACGAGCCTATTCAGCGGGGATGAAAATCAACGGTGAATAAAACAGTATCAAGTTTACAGCTTATGCAGAACTGGGTAACTGTATAGCTCTTGCTCTTTTATTGGATATTCGGGGATCGCGTGAAAATATATAATTTGTAAAAAAACCGTAAAATAATTTGGCTAGTATTGAGTCGTGCGTGAGGACAGAAACGTGAAGTAACTTTCGACTATTTTCGGCAGTTTGGGTTACGAAATGCTTTGCGAAAGCGATTATTGCGCCACCGGAGAACGAGCCGCATGGGTTTTGAGTTTCTCATAGTTTTTATAGCACTGGTATAATAATAAGCCTTTGATAAAACTCTTTCTGTCAATATTGTTGATGATGACATTGTTAAAAAATCACATTGCTACTTTGTCTTGTAAAAATGTTTTCACCTCCATTGAATTATAAATAACGTTATTATGAAGCTGGTATCCGAAGTTAGCTCTGGTGCACGAACAAGGGCAAATAGGGGTATGTGACACAGTTTGGCAGTAGATTACATAAACACTCTTCGACTGGTCTCGTATTTCTTTCTTTAATTTTCTAAATGCTTGAGTGACCGACTTACAGCTAGTTGATACCTCCCTTTGAAAGCATTGCATTCACATAGCATTGATCTTTTTTATATTTACAGAATGTAACCTAACGAGAAGGTTCAGCAGGTAGGCAAGGCTGCAAACTAGATAGAGATGACTGTATTCTACATGACTTGGCCACAGTTAGAACAACAGTTTGTAAGGATGTCGGGGAACTGGTTCGCGCGGGGCTGCGGGCCCAGACGAAGGGCGTCATTGACCTGCACCCTCCCTCCGCTCCCTGTCGCGACACCCGCGCAAACCGTAAACTCCATTATACCTATTGCTATGCGAATCAAATTTGGCGAAGCGGAGACTTTTTTGCTAGGTCACCTGGTTCCTGACGGACAGCTTTGCGAGCTCACGCGATGAATTAAGTATTATGTTGGATTGAGGTACCTTGTCAGTAAACTAAACAGCAAAAGAGTCTATGGAATTGTTTTTAAAAGGTTTGTTAAGTCAATGCTCTTTCAAATAAGTTTTTGTAGAGCGTAAAGCGGCTTTAATGGCTTTCAAATCGTAATCCGTGCCTAATAAGTTTTGCTCGATAAAGTTCAAACAATGCGGGCCTGTGATTGAACTTCTACCTACTTTATAATAATTATACAGAAGGAACATAAAATAAAACCAATAAATTGAACTATTTTCTAAACACCCTCCATGTTTCGAGAGCAAGTAGAAACAAGATATCAAAGTTAGACAATGGAAACAAAAAAGTTTGCCAAAGGTCGGACAAGTCGGGTTGAATAAAACAAGTGAGCATTTGAACGCCCGGAGAGTACTGGGTCAAGTTCATTATTCCAGCGTGAATAGAGAATAGGTAGTCATTCGTAGAAATGAAGGGGATTTTTTTTACGGACATGTGCAAACATTTAACGAGTTCCAAATGTTATCGGTTGCTTCCAATCGCTGGTTCTAGCTATTTTTTTATAACATTTAGCTATAAATTAGCGATACAAAATAATCTCATTAGACCTACATAAATAAGCACTTTCATACTTTGTTGTTTATAATCATGAGTTACTCTAAGTTGGTATAATGGCAAAGTCAATAAAACGTAATAACTTAACCAGTGACCCAATTTAAGTAGCTCTCCTCTGCCACACTTCAGACGTACTTCGCTTTCTTCGTAGCTTGTCAGAGCTAGCAGGAAATTTTTATAAATTGCAAAACAGAAGGTAGCAAAACAAAAATAGCCCAAGGTGACGCGATGTCACTGGCTTTTATCTGTAGGCGTCATATTCATCTGTGTTCGTAAAAAATCGTCAAGCTAAAGATAATATACAGGTAGATATTTTGCCATTCATTTTGCCACCGAAATACAACATAGTAGAGACGTGTTGGCACTCGGCAGAGTGGGACAGTATCTCGATCTGACGATTGTGCGGTACATCAATGGATCGTTTTATTATAAGTCGTCTTTCATAGCGCGTTCGTACCGCTACGAAAAACGTAGTGTGCTCGCCCACTCCCTAAAACGAGCTCTAAAGTCTAAACAGTGAAATATTGTGAGAAATCCAGTTAGTTAATATTCTAATAGGTGGCAATGGGGCTTGCAAATTATCAAGTGGATTTATAGCTTGCGGGCATGCATCGAATGAAAATTTTGGACAAGCCTCTGCCAAACTGTCTTCGTCAAAAATAATCCTGAATGTCGGTCTGATCTGAGTGGATATCTACTTGAAGATACTGTCGCGAGCCTGTTTACTTTACCAAAATATTTGCTAAAACCACTAAAACTAAACGTGCCTGCCTTCATGTTGTGATCGAACGGCCATGAATTTTAATTGAAGTCTACAACAAACTTAGGTAGAGCATTGACGCGTTTGTAAAACATGAGTACGTTTGCCAATCTCTAAAGAGACTTACAAAAGTAGTACGCATTTGTAAAACATGAGTATCTACGTTGCCAATCTCTAAAGAAACTTACAAAAGTATGTAGTATTATATAGTGATTAACCATCAATCATTTTACGTCTTGCCAAATCTAAAATTAATTTTAGTAAAAACAAGTACATTCATAAAGAGTTCTAAAATAAATTTGCCATGTTTTCTTTGCCATATTCACTTTATGTACCTACCTTCTGTACTACTTAAAGTTCATGAAATGCACTATCGTCATGCAGATTTTTCAAGGGAGCAGTTTAGCTTTTAGGGGGGATTTACGTCTTACTGGAACAAAAATTTGCACTTGAAAATTTAATATTTCCTAAATGGAGCACTAAATCGAAAAATAATATTAGCAACCCCTAAGTCATTGATTACTCATGATTTTTTCTTATAATAGGACTTACCTTGCTAAGGAGTTAAACCAGCAATTTTGAATTCAAATTTCCACCTCGAATATCTGAAACAAGAAGGAAAATAAATAAGTAAAAATAAAAAGTAAGTACCTAATGTGATCAAAACACCATTTAGTACCTCGGACGAAAGTTTAGTACACTACACACACTACATGGCTAACACAACTAATCTGATAAATGATGGACAAGGTCCATTTTAACTGTCAAATTTATACACAACTAGCTTCAGCCCGCGGCTTCGCTCGCGTAGCACCCGGTTAAAAATGTCTATGTCCCGTTCCCGGTCATTATCTATCTATATTTTAAATTTCATCCAAATCGGTTCAGTGGTTGTCGAGTTATAAAGGAACAAACATACATCAAAACTTTCACATTTATAATATTAGTGTGATAGTGTGATTTGTCCAGTATTTTTAAATGTAACGGTAGGTAGTTGGTTATTAAATCATTTGTGATGTCTCACAAAGGTCTCGACCCCTAATGTCTATTTATTGACCCCAGCACGAGTCAGGATAAATATAAAACCTGTTACGTAACAGTTCGGTTACAGTACACGACCTTAGGCCCTTGAGAAGACGGCATCGCCCTTTTGTCCTCGAGTTTTGGATCGTTGAGTTGCCGTGGGCCCTGGAGACAGGGTTTCGCAGACGAGCAACTCTTCAAATTAGTTCTGCTGTTTTGGTAATATGGGTTTAGTGGTTATCTAATCAATTTTGTGGAAAAGTTATTTTATGTTAAAACAAAAACAACGAGGAAAATTAGTAGTAGGTAGGTACCTACAGTTCTACAGTACCTTGACAATACATAAATCCTATCACGCACACATGGATAAGAAGATTTGAATGAAACACTCTCAAATTATCAACTACTATTATCAAGAAGTGAAGCAATATACACACTTACCTAACAGTGCCAGTGCCAGTGAGAAAATAAAACACACAGGAAATACATCTCGAATTGGATAGGTGCGGCTTGGATCGCTTAGCCATCAAATTATAATACTTAATAAGTTTTTTGAGTGAGTACAAAACTGCAAATGATCGAGAATGACGTCAGACCATCAGTCAAACACGCAGCCTCGTCTGTGCCAATAGGTGCCAATACTTGACGTTCGCGGCCGGCGACCACAAAATGGCGGCAGGTGAAAGTGCCAGTGGACGATGATGGTCGCTCAATCTTACCAACCTGTTTATGTTGTAGGTCAATTGGGTGTGATAACTGTTACGCTAAGAAACCTTTATTTTTCGGTAGAATTAGTCGTTAGGTAAGAAGCAGTTTATAGTTAAAGGTACTTTTAGGTCTGTTTTCTAAGGATGCTCTAATTATTTATGAACTATGAAACCATAAGAAGAACAGTCATCTTTCGTTCACGCATTTTTTCAGAACTTGTACCAATTTCACAATACAGAGGTAAAATAAAGATTATTTCACATCCATTCCGATGTCCCAATCGATAAATGTCTAAAATACTTCGAATTCTTGACCGTGATAGACTTGAGGCACCGTGTATTGAGGGCAGTGCATGTTCTGCAGTCAATCTCGTTTCGTAATCTCCAATCCGGAAGCAAACTCGTATTGCGTGCGTTGCAGAGTCTACACTCACGCACAGTTTAGTGCCAAAAACTCTTCCGCATTGTACATCCAGATGTTGGATAAGATAAGACGAAGGTCTGAGAGTTGAATCAAACTGTAGTAGATTGTGATATATCGAGACCAGATTCTATTCACAATAGATGCAAAACACCCAACAAACGTCACGTTGTCCTGCCGGGCTTGACTATACTGAAGACACTAACCAAAATGGGCAAACAGTTAGTTTGGTGACTAGAAGAACTTGAGCACTCCGTCTTGCAGTTAATAACCACAGTAACTCATTTACACCATGATGGTCGCTTATCGTGAAAGCCAAATTACGCTAATAGACAGATAATAATTATAAAATTAGGATTGCCGGTTGGTTTATATCCACGCCTTTGGACGGGATAGACAATATAAAACCTACTTGTAATAAAACAGAGGATATGACTCATTGTCAGACAACGCACAGCCTTAACCGTTGGCTCTAGAAGAGCATGATTAATTTCAAGCATAGGAGGAAACTTGGAAGGAATTATTTAAATTCCAATAAGAGCAAAGTTTATGTTTGGGACTAAAAAACTTTACAAGTGATTCTCTAGCTTTAGATGAGATTCAAATTAATAGAGATAGAATGATATCAGTTTCACAGCACTGCGTAGGCAGGCATTTACAGTTGGTTGTCTTTGCATTTACAGACGAGACCGAAAATGTAGAGCTACATAATAAAGTGTTCAGACGTTTTAGCCGTAGGTTGCTTAAACACAGTCGACACTCAAGAATACATTAACCCCAGCCGTTATTGGTACCTAGTAGTATAATGTGAGCAGTATAATTATGGGGATTGACCTTGAATAGCTGAGAGGGCTTGATCTCGGCAAACTATTTGTTGTTATTTCATAAAATCCACATTATTATTTATATTCTCTTTTACCATCCAAGGAGAAGTGTGAGATGAGCTTTGATTTATAATCAATGATCGGAGTAGGTAGAGCTATTTTATGTACTTGCGATATGATAGAATAATATGGATATTCCCCGAATCCGGGGATTCGTTTTTTAGTTAGAAAAATAATAAAAAGCTTTTTGCTTTTTGCTATATACGGGTTTAAGGATTGTATAATAAATAGATGGAAACTTGATTCATGAACACACATATATTTTTTTATGTAACAATTTCTTATATTTATACAAGAATCAACAATCATTTAACATTTTCATTCTGAAGTTGTACAAGAACATACCATACAAATTATTAGTTCCTCAAAAATCGAAACATGATTGAAAAGAATAATAATCGAATCCCGGAGTATTAGTCGGAATCCCGTGGAATATCCATATTAACATCAATGTTTGCGGTCAATGAACCTAAATAGCTCTACCTACTCCGATCAGTGTTTATAATACATTTGTTTCAGTTGTCATAAACTTAGGCCTCTTCATTGGGGCGTTAGGAATAAATCACTGTAGTAATCACTGTCTTGCAATTATTCCATATCTCAGTTTTATAAGTCTTTAACCTTATAAAGAATAGACAGATCTTCTATCTTTTCCTGAATGGTTTTGAGCATCAGTTTATTGAACCACTGCTGTATAATTTTCATCGAAAGATGTGGGAAATCCTTGTCGAATGTCTGCAGAAATACTATCTCTAGCAAATTACACCTTTTCGTTTAATCAAAAAGCATTCGGCCTGTATCTTTAGGCCTTAGAGCGTTTGTCCACCGCCGCCGTCACCGAACCGTCACCGTCAACGAGATTATTTCTGTATGAGATCAAGATGACGTGACGGTCTTCTGGTGGACAGGCGGCTATAGTAAATGTATGGTCGCTACCTCGGCGCCGTCATCTCGTTCTCGTTGACGTGACGGTGACGGCGGCGGTGGACAAACGCTCTTACGTTCATTTTATCTAGACGTTTTTGAGTGTTCTTGTCCGTGTCTTTTACGTGCATAAAATTAGATATACATAGATCACTAAGTAGTAGTGTTTTCAACTGTTTAATAACGAAAGGTTTATTCGACTCTTATTCCCGTCAGGAGCACAGTCATTATTTTGTCTTGAATAAACATCGCTAGCTCGTACGGAGTTCTAAAACCTTTTAGAAATACCTACTCGGTTAGTACTCAAAGGCTTTTGTGCTCAAAGCTCTTTCCTACCCCAGACTAAACAACAATAATTGAGTTAAGACCACCATAGGCCCCAGGTAAGGTATCGACAGCGTTTCGTAAAGTAAGTTTAGTCTGACGATGCGATGCCAAGCGCTAACCAAAAAGGTCCCTAATTAAATAACAGCAAGCACTCTACCAAACTCTACCAAGAATGGATACGTAATGTGATTTTCAGACAGGAAGTATCGGAACTTCATTAATTCAGCAGCTATTTTAGACTTTGTTATTCTTTTAAAAACATGGCATATTTCGTTAGTGGCTAGAGGGAATGCTTTTACCTATTTGGAAGGTACCTACTTAAAAACAGAAAATAATTTTGTCGAATCCGATCTATCTGTATCTACTATTAAACGAGATATATTTGTTTTGTAATCACATTCTCGGTACAGCTCTAACGATTTCGATGCGGTACGGGGGTTTACAGAGGCGAATAGTCGATCTAGCTGGGTCTAATATCTGGGAAAATTCGTTTTCTCGGCATTTTCACGCAAAAAGATTTCTATAATATTATTCATCGTCTTTGCTTGAGATAAGACTCACACTTGCAGTGCAGTTTATGAAAAGAGTGTTCAAACTGACCGGCATCATCAGTAGAAAGCCATATGCGTGCGCCATAAAATAGCTCCAATAGTTATTGTAATTCGTTTTGTTAGAACCCCGAAAGCTCGCAGAGGTCTAACAAAACCTATGATTGATAAATCAACCTCTGTCAGTTCTCGCGATGAATTATGAATCATGGAGTCTTAGGCAATTCTTCGCCAATTACTGGCCAACCTTGCGGGCCCGAGGATGTGACGTCACGCGATAGCTACATATCTGCTTCCTTTTAAATACCTACTGTGATGTCTTTTCGGCAATGCAAACAAAATATTGCGTAGATACATGAAGGTTTGGACTTACAAATGCAACTGTAATACCAAAGTAAAAAACAGAAACCTACAAATGTAATGAGTTAGCTTTAAACATTTGTTTTTGAGAGCGTTGACTGAAATGTTATTGGCATTGATAAAAAATAAAAATAAAATATTTTAGCTTGATGATTGAATTTTATTTTGACACGAAACTTCACTTTTTGCCGATTTTGTTAAGGAAAATAAATCGATGTCGCTTCATCGCCACAGTCCTGGTGGCTTGACCTTCAACGGGGAAATCCGTATTTATCCAATTATTATTTCATGGAATAAGAATAGGATGCCAAATATCCTATAATATTATGACCAAAAAGACTAGGTACTTACCTATTACAAATAGATATACTTACTTAATTTTAAACACCAGAAGCTGACGAATGAGCTATTGACAACATAGAGACCCTCATAGGGTCTTCAGAATGGATTCGCTTTTATTAAAATGATTCTTGCAATGAAAATTACATTTAGAACGGAGCTGAACTGAGCTAAACTTAAATTAGTTATAGTTACAAAAAGCAGTAGTTTGAGCACTATTGTGGTTACACTAACAGCGATCGATCAAAGCTATAAAATAAAACTCCGATAACCCATCGACCTGTCACCGCTTAGGGTAAGTGCGGGCACCGAGACAAAGTCGAGGTCGTTAACCCCAGACTATCAGCTGACGACATCGGCCCAACCACAGTAAAATTATCTTTCATGCCATATTCGGTCGTTCATTGGCTTTTCGTCACGGAAATAAACGACCTTCCTTCGTCAATGTCAATCATTGGTATTTCATCCCATACAATCGTTATAATCCTCCCGACTCCATCACTGTTCTCCTGTTTTCATCATCGATCGATTCTCGTATTAGTTTTGTAAAAGCCATCGTCTTTAGTACACCATTTAATCCTAAAACAACTCTATCGACGTTTGAATTCACAGAAAATATAACTCTGCGACTATTAATGCATGTTTCACCATTTCAGATTAAACTGATAAGTTACTCGTACCTATACGTTACTCGGATAGTAAAAGTAACCAGTAACTTATACAAATGATAGTGCTGATCAGCGGTGGTGGAAGACAAGACTCGTCACTGTTTACGGGCAAAGTTAACGGCATGTATCA
Source organism: Camptogramma bilineatum (assembly GCA_958496255.1). Lineage (NCBI taxonomy): Eukaryota > Metazoa > Arthropoda > Insecta > Lepidoptera > Geometridae > Camptogramma > Camptogramma bilineatum. The sequence goes on from OY292458.1 coordinate 12,902,969, forward strand.
CAGTAGAGTAAACCTGTGTAGTAAGTGCATCCTTTTAACGATACTAACTGACTGAAGTTAGCAACAGTCCAACAGTTAGCCTCAGCAAAAGTAGGATGCACAATACGCAATTCTTAGGCCAAAGAGCGAGATAGAGCGCTTATTTATGACTTAACAAGCAGTTAGCACACTGATTTCAGCATGGTCTAATGTGGGCTTTACTCGGAGACAGCAACTTCAGCGCTAAGAGATAATATTTACTGTTTACAAATTGCTTACGCGTATAAGGTACCTATTCCGTCAGCAAATGCTACTTTAATAGTTTTGTACTCGTATGCACTCTAAACATTTCAGATTATCAGAGTTGGAAATGCAAGCGAATCATGAATCACAAAGGTTTCCGGCCACGCGCGTTATTTTGGGTGTTTGACCTGCTTGTGAAAGTGAATTCTTCGAATATGTTGATACACGGTTTAATTAATCAGGCGAGCCAACTTTTGTTTGAGAAATGACGATCGTAATAAAACGGTTATTATTTACCTGCAACTATCGAGTCCATGAAACCAACCACCGCACCGATCGAAAAAACTCCCAAATAGCTAAAAGTGTTTTTGTGTGCACATTTTGTTTATATGCGGCTATCTGAACATGTCACTGTCATATTCCGGTCGTAAATAACGGTCACCGCTACATACGAAACCAATGTCTCACATAATATATATCTAGAGTGGCATCGATATAAATCACGTCTATCTTAAACCATTTATCTTGTCCTAACTTTGTTTACTCAAACATCGAGGTGGCCTATATTTCTCTAATTTAGCGTCCTTCGCACGCGCACCACGCACTGTCATTGAATAGCCTGCGTTTGCGCATGTCAGGTAGGTATTTAAGTACGTAGATAGCGCGCAAAATATCACGACCTACTTTGTTGGCATCACTGCCCTGACGCTCGTGCTTGGCATCTTTCTTAAAATAGATGTAATGTCAAGAAAGCGTGTATTGAACGATGTCGGAGCTCGGAGACCTGAGTGAGATCGAAACGATCAAATCATCATCATCCGCAACTCATTTAATCCTACTGGGGGATAGCATTTTAACCAAATGATGATGTTACCAAATGATTATGACAAACACACTTATTGGATAATGCTGCCGAAATAGTCAAAAATATTGTAGGCAACCTATGGCCTAAGTTATCATAAGAGCTTATCGATCTTGAACTTTCAAGGAAGGAAACCTAAAATATTGTTGTAACACAGAACAAAGTCTAAAGATAAATAAGAGTCTTTTTAACTCAGTTAAGTAGGTAATTAACGTTTTGATTTCAGCTGAACATTCGATGTTCCTATTGTTTATAAGTACTTTATCCCATACTATGCTATGCCATCAATGCTAGTAAGTAAAAAGACCCGACCAAGCTCCCTGAATCACAAGGAATGCAGCTGCAACATAGTTTTCATCTAATAAGAGGAGCACAAAAGCCGCCTTATGGCTTTATCGCTGCGTAAAACACGTTTTCAAACTTTTTATGGCCAACGACGAACAAATGTCTAACAGATTGGACGATTCTACAGCGAAGTGTCTGGTGACCCGACGCAAGTCAATGATGTTGAAATTTCTCAAGTGGATTCGTAGTGCACGATTTAAAAACCAGTCTCCGTGGGCCTTGAAGCACTTGGACACTTGCCACGCCCATTCGGGGCAACTGGAGAACATTGTGTTAAAATTTCAGGATGAAATGACTATATCGTACATCGCACCCTAGCTAGAGGAACAGCTATAATTTGTTTTGATAACTTACCAAGATTTCAGGCCAGTCCTTAAACCAAACAAAGGCCAGATGTTCGCTACGATGATTGAGGAATAATAAAGCAACGTCGTTTCCGCATACGTAACAGCGTTTATCAAGATAATGGCATTGAAACATGTTAAATAAAGATTTCCTTATTTTAAATTGAACAGACAATTTTTTAAATATCACGAGGTAGAATTATTACTTTTATTTTAGTGTATTGAAGCACCGGCATAATTTTAATAATTCAACATGAATAAGTTGGTGTGAATAATCTAACAAGAAACTCTACCGGCAGGCATCGACCGCGACGACTCGTCTAACGGTAAAAGTCTCTCGAGCCACGTTCCCCGATCAGCAGTGGTATAAATTACATACTACCCTATGGTTTTGTAAATAACTAGTTTTGCATTAATTTCACGGCACTGCGATCCGGTTTCTGTACACGTATGCGATCGCTCTCGCAGAAGTCTCGGCATTTACCTCGCGAGAATCGGAGGGACGATGCCAACTCAGGCACGACGACGGCGTAGCGCGACCAGGCCCACTTCACTGCCACCGATCCAACACTCAATCAAAGTCACCTCAACGCAATCCGCCGAAGAACGGCTTTTTGTGGAGATTTCCAAGAGTTTTAAAGCGCATTCGACGGGAGCACACGAATTAAAAGACGGTTGAATATCGCGACGGAGCAGCGATGCGTCCTCCCGCGGGCAGAGCTCGAGGTAGACTGAGGAGTAGGGATGTTCGATACGATACGATATTTTCGTGTATCGATACAATGGCATACGATACACCCGATATTTGTATCGATACAATGGCATACGATACGGCGTATCGATACAACACATGCAACGTGTATCGGATCGAAAGTATCGTATCAAATTATTTTGATAACGAATTGTTTTGACTTGCAAGTTACCCGGTTAAAAGGTGGCATAGGTCCTATTTCCGGTCATTATTTATCTATGTTTAAATTTCAGGCAAATCGGTTCAGTGGTTGTCGAGTTTTAGAGGAACAAACATACCTACGTTCAAACTTTCGCATTTTTTAATATTAGTTTGATATCACAAAACACCTTATTTGACAGTTATAACTACGCAAATTTCGTAATAGTGCACATTATTAAAATAAAATATATTTTTTTAATTAATAAAGTACCTGCATACTTTGTCTTGATTCGATACTGTATCGATACGATATATCGTATCAAATGCCCTGTATCGATACGCGTATCGATACAATGCGTTACGATATATTGCGATACGAAATATCGATACAATCCGAAATATCGAACATCCCTACTGAGGAGTGGGGACCACGGATCCCCGGACGGTTGGAGGGGGAACGAGGTCTCGTTCGCTCTCGCGGTTATCGCAATCACGTACGAGCGAGGGCGCGAGGAACCGAGGATGACCGAAGTGCTCTCTCTGTGCCGCGCCGAGCGCTGAGCTCCGCCGCGCTGGCCGCTGCTGGTAATCCCGCTATCACCGCTCGCTTCGAGGGCAGCTGGTGTCATGAGAGATCGCGGGACTTGCACGTGTGTGCATCGAGCCGTCTTTATGCATCTCTTCTTCTGATATCTAATTGTACGTTGCACGATTCGGTATCGTTGCTTTGTCAAGACAATGCTCCGCATTGCTGCTTCAATAGATGCGAAGGTGACGTTAAAATATTTAGTTAGTAGTGAGTTTATAACCATTATCTTTTTACATCAAGTTGCTACGCAGGATCGTAATATCGTTCAATGTCACGCGCGCTACGCGAATCGCTACGCTAACTGCTACGCTAGTCGCTACGCTTATCTTCCTACGCCAACGTTGTTGTTGTTACCCTACTCTGAAATTCGTTTTTTCAACTGAATAATGTAGAAGACATTCATGTAAATGACTGAATAATGTCTTGGAATATCAGGAAAAACAAATACATAAAACGGAAACAAAATAAACCGCGTGCTGTTGGAATTCTAATAAAAATAAAGCAATCTGAAAACAAAACTACCGTACATAGTGCAGTTCCAAAATATTTGACAACAGGTGAATTTTGTATCTCATCTAACAAGTAAATATAACGTTGAAAAACAAATCCGTTACGTAGCAATTTGCACGCAACAAAAACTTGAACATCAAGGAAATTTCTCTCTGCTCGGTGAGTTTTTGCGCTGTACGGTTGAATCGCGTTCCGCGGTATTGCCGCTCGTCGGGAAACCTGTCATTATTTAACAGTACGCAGAAAGAGAAGCAGATACGCTCACATAGCTCCGTCGCTGTCTGCGCCCAGTGCAGGCGAAGCAGTACAGCAATGAATAAACTTTCTTCGATATCGCGCGTTCTCGCACAACTTTCCGATGTCATTGTTCTTTGCACGTGGGAACGCGGTTTTTGTTTTGTTACGTTTCCCTGTGATTTTATGGTCTTTCCATAAAGGCTTTGGCGATGTTTTGTTCATTGCTTATTGATTGTATGTACGCTTGTAGGAAGGTATTTTTTCTTATGATGCTCTGTCTCCATTACTTTTGGATTAACTATACTTTTAATGTTACAATAAAAGTAACATTTAAGTAAGAACTTACTATTCCACATCACACCATCTTCCCTTGCAGATGCTTAGGTAGTTAATTTTATATTCTTTAACCTAATATCTTCTCCTAGAAAGAAACGTCAAATAAATCAATCTAAGAATGAAATATGCATGTCATATCATATAATAATAACCTATGCATTTCACTTATCAACTATCAGATAACACGAGTAGGTACCTACCTACCTGTAAGTATATAAGTGTGATAAGTAATAATAGTTATTAATAATCGCCAAGGTCAGTCAACCTGATGACACGAGCTCTGAACCGTGTGAGCGCAGCATGTCTCTACACGTGAATTTATTGACATTGTAGGATGAATGTTAGAACATACAAACGGATCTTGGTATTCGTGAAGTTAGCCGTTTCGATGCGCAGTGCAACTTTTTCATACAAAATTTTCTTCTGCACAGCTAAAGTGAATACGCGTTTTTTGAGCCTTTTTTGAAAATCATATCTTCACAACTCTCCTAGATATAAGAGGATCGCACTTTTTCGTGAAATCGGAGCCTACACTGGAGCGAACGAAAAAACATTTCCAATGTCAAAATCTGTAGTAAGTGATGAGATGAGAAGAAGGGCGGCTGGTACTACACGGCCTGAGGGTGGCCAAGACTGGTTGTCCGCCTCTGGTCAGCCTTATCCAGAGAAAAAACCCACGGTCAATACACGTTTACGACTCTACTTTAGGTAATAAAATAATGTATGTATCTATGTAACCCATAATGGAAAATCTTGTAGGTCGATCGAAGCGTGACGTAATATACAGGGTGTGGCAAATTCTTGGTCACTGAAGGGTAGCTACCTTTTCTCTTGTAGTTAGAGAGTTTTGTTCTTAGGAAACTTCGGTTTTATTTTGAAGAAAAAAATAATTGCATTTTTATATTTTTGAAAAAAAGTACAGTTAGCCTAAAAAAATTACATTTGTCAAAAAAAACAAGTTGGTCTTAATCGACTCTATTTCCCATCAGGAACACTTCTCCCAAAGTAACTTACCAAATCAAATCGTAAGTTTTTGCAATAATTCAAAAAAACACATCCCATACATTTTCTATGAAATTAGAAGTTGTAAACATTACAGTGAAACTTATTCGATCGTTTTAAATTTAATTTCATAAGTGCTCCGACAAGCTGGGAGGCTATTGTAAAGCGTGTATTTAAATTTAGAACAAAGTGCTTCCCTGCAGATGTAAAATTACCATTCTCTCTTGCGGCTCTGTCTGAGGCGCATAAGGCTTTACAATAGCCTCCCAGCATGCCGAAGAAGTTACGAATTTAAATTAATAACCATCGAATAATTGGCACTATAATGTTTACAACTAGGCACTAATTTCATAGAAAATGTATGGGATGTGTTTTTTTTAATTATTGTAAAAACTTACGATTTGATTTGATAAGTTACTTTGAGAGAAGTGTTCCTGGAGGGAAATAGAGTCGATTAAGACCAACTTGTTTTTTTTGACAAATGTAATTTTTTTAGGCTAACTGTACTTTTTTTCAAAAATATAAAAATGCAATTATTTTTTTCTTCAAAATAAAACCGAAGTTTCCTAAGAACAAAACTCTCTAACTACAAGAGAAAAGGTAGCTACCCTTCAGTGACCAAGAATTTGCCACACCCTGTATAATAATTATTTAAGTAAATAGGTATTACCTATTTCTAAATATTCTAGGAAGATAAAATTGTTTACTGTAGGTAAGTATTTATAATCACACTAATCGCACTAATCTATGGAAGCTATTCACGGTTAATTATTTAACTAAATCCTCACTTGAGGTAGAGAAGGTGGAGTCTCCATAATTTTATGGACTATGGCGACCATGATTTGTTTTTACTTCTAGAGTCCTATATTGCTTGACAAAGAGCTCTCCCTTTGCTTTAGAATAATAAACAGGGAGATATAACGCATCAAATCTTTTTCTGGGCCAGCCGCGCCGACTTCAGCAAGCATTAGTGATTTTCCAAAATTATTATAAAGCCACGGCCGGCGTTGGCTCTATCATCATAATGCAACTTTAGAAAGATAATTATGCACTTAATTACTTCAATAACGGATGTATAGGTAGACCTTGTTGCAATATGCAGATCGAGATTTATAATTCGTTGAGATTCCAGATTAATTTACTTACTACCCTCACAAATACTGTAATTTTTTAGCTTTGAAATTGCTTTGAAAGATTTTTTAAACCGGATGAGTAGTTTTGGAGATTAGCTCCTCACATGGAAACTTGTATCTTTTATAGCATGTATTAATATAAATCATAGGATATCAACGTGAGCGATCAAAATCAAAAAAATCAAAATCAAATATCATTTATTCAGTAGGACCGTTATGACCACTTTGAAACGTCTTAAGAGCTAGGTGATTCTACTCCTGTTCTTTCGCGACCAACACCGTGAAGAATCAGGGCAACAAACACGGTATGGGGCCTAGCTTTATTTTCGGTGATCCATCCGCTTAGAATCTAAATAGTCATAACGCCCCCTTGTGGGCGTTTGAGGTTTTCAGGGGGGCAGTAGAAGACCCAGAGAAAATAAGGGGCATTGAGGTGGCGCATTGAAAAAAATATATTCTCAAAGTGGACGGTGGACAAAATAAGGTTGAGAAACTATGGTATAAATGATAATTTGATTTCGGTATCTTACCTACCTATACACACAATCTGTACCTACAGCCTCAAATCGCGACAACCTTGCGCAGCTATTTCGCGGAAGGTCAAGGCTGTATTCATCAGCTTGCATTCTGCCTGTGCTTTAGGTACTTTTACTAGGTACTTATAATTCTTAACACTATTTATGCTGCGAAAATCCATCCTACTATAATATTATAAAGGCGAAATCCGTGTGTTTGTGTGTGTGTGAATGTTTGTTGCCAAGTATCTCCATAACTACTTAAGAGGGCTGCGACCGGCGAATTTCCATAAAAACGTAATACCGAAATCATTTAAAATGTAAGCATGTTTATATCAGTTTATGTTGTTAGATTAGGAGAGTAGGTATTTATTTAGGTTCCTGTTAAACTTTTGTTCCGAAAAACTTGCCTAAAAAGAAATGTAAGCCAATTGAATTGAAATCTTTGTAGGTACACCAAAAATTACATTTTTTCTTTTCATTTGTTCTATAGTAAGTTTTTTGAAACAAAAGTTTAACAGGAACCTAGATAAATACTACCTTTATCCAAATAATAACGTAAAGTGATAAAAATATGCTCAAATTTTAAATTATTTTGGTATTACGTTCCTAGGTAAGTAGATACGTTCGCCGAGCCCTTAACCGTTTTTGATGAAATTTGGCATGTAGATAGTTTAAGTTCTGGAATAACACATAGGCTACTTTTTATCCCTTTTAGTTTTTTTTTTCAGCGAAAGATTTACCTAAGCTTATCGATTGTTTTTTTAACAAACTGAGAGGACACCATAGTTCGCAAACACGTTTTTACCTCATGAAGCAGTAGGTAAGATTCTAATTCAGCACCTTGCATCGCACTGCCAGAAAAAGTTCACACCCACATCAGATAAACTTTGCCCTCACGATGTTTCTCTTCACCGTAAAGCGACGTATAAATTTTCCCGAAATGAAAACTCCATAAATGTACAGCCGAGATTCGAACTCTCAACGTTCTTATCGAAAGTCGAGTACATCCCACACGTCTCTTTTCAACATCTGTTAAGAATATTCCCCTGGCTTCCCTGGCCTTCACGAAGATAAACAAACACACGCACCGCGCAGCGACTCGCGCGCAACGCTAACCTAATTCCAGTTGGTATCGGCTTTCACAACGCGTTGCATCACCGCGACGCGCGCGCCATCTACAGATGCGAACTTCTTGGTCACCAGCCGGGTACTATATACCGGGTAAATAAAGTGCTAGGGAGCTCGCTATAAGAAGCACTAGAGGCCCGCCCTGACTTCGCCCATGTTAATACGAGTAGGTAGTCCTTGTCGATCTGCGAAGTGAGAAGATAGGTTGTTTCAGACATTTTTCAAATTGGTGTAGTGGTTCTGCTGTTTATGTCGCTTGTGCCTCAATTATACTTGTATACTTTCCTAAGCTACAAAAGATTTTGCATGTTATACACCTCAACAGCACTTCAGGGTCATCAACCCAGTGTTAATAAATTGGGTTAAAAATAAACATGTCCAAAATTACAAGCGTATGTATGATAAAACACGAAAAAGCATATTTACAAAACGATGTAGGTACTTAAGTACGGTTTATAAACAAAATGTCAATTTGCTGATGCTATTTTCAGGGCCATTGCTATTTGCTACAGGTACCTACCCACTAAATAAACTAAAGAATAGAACCGTATTCAAAACTCGTACTACCTATAGGAAGTAACATAATATAGGAAGTAACTGATCAAAATATGACTTGGAGATGTTGAAACATGTTTTCTTAAAAATAATGACTCTACGAGACGAGAACGATGACGATTAGTGCATTGCTAATGAAATTCGATAATAGCATGAGAACCCACGAGATGAGCAATGTGCATTGTTATTCTGCCAGCGGCCGAGCGGTGACATGGCTTTGACCTGCCGTATTTGGGTCAAGAGAAATCGATTTACCCTCCAGTCAGACTATGAATTATGGAGACCTATTAGAGGATCGAAGCTTCACTAATTGTTAATTCATGATCAATGGCAATTGGTGCCGAACTGCCGCCGTCTTTGAGATTCCTGTCGAAGTCACACCACCCTCCATCGGCACGCTTACTAAGGCACAGAATACGTGACTAAGGTTCCTTCCTACGTTGAAAACCCCTCGCAAAATCGTAATGTAGGTACCTAATCCTTTGATTATAAAATGTTTTTTCCATCCAAAGATTGTCCTGAAAAGTTTGCTTTTAAGCAGTCTCACTTAGATCTACAGTCGCAGATCGTCCATGTTACTTTACGTCGACTACAATAAAGTTTCCATTCGTTCATTTAAAAACTCTTGCAATTTCAAAACTGTTTTATAAAATCATTTTGGATGGCTCCCAATAACTCTTTCGTATCATTTTAGCTCATTGAAGTCTCTCGACAAAGACACCTTTCAAACAAAACTTACCTAATAATTAAAATCGGTTCATCCGACACTCAGAGACACAGATACACACCACAAACTTTAACATCCCTCTGTTTCGTTGGGGCTTAAAAATAGCAAAACATTTAGCAGCTATGAGCTATAGAAAGCTTGTAATTCACTAGTTCTGTGTGTGTTCTGTGTTCACTATTCCATAACATAATGAATAACAGGTTAGTCCCACTCATCGACTACATTTGCATTAGCTTCCGCGAAAAACAGAGGAAGCTATATGCTTCGACCCATCGAGCTCTTTAGGCTATCCTCATAAAGAGGAAGTAATAAAACAAATAAGACAGAAGGTCGGAGCTCGAATTGCCACAAGGTCGACATTGCGAGGTCGCCGCGTTACCTAGCAACTGTGCCGGTGCCGTGTTGTGGCGGCTAAACCTCAGTAACAGATCACAAACATAACACTACGGTGCCCAAACTCGTCCACAACGCCACCGATATCTTGAGACGTATAAAACGATCAAAATTCTTAACTTGCCTTTTAAATTTCTACTCAAAGAAAGGCAGTTCCTTCTAGGTGAACCGTCTTAATTTTCTTGATCATTGGATGTATCGCAATTCGCAATATATTCTTAAACTGATTTATCTATCCATTATACCTACCTAATTCTAATTCAGATAAACAGAGGTCATTAAAACAATTGTATAGAAACGTAACTTCCAAAAAGGTCAGGCAACACTGAATTAATTGGATGTCCTTTTTTAACCAGTTTATGTGAAAGGAACTTTTTGTTGTGTAGATTATAAAAACCGGTCAAGTGCGAGTCGAACTCGTACGCCGAGGGTTCCGTATCTAGCCATGGTGCCAATTAAGCTAGTCCGCTTAATTGTATGAGCGCCCATACAACTCGGAGGAAAATTTTAATTGGCGTCAACTATGTATGTATGGGAACACCCTTTAATATTCAACTTTTTTAACTTTTTGGAATTTTTCCTTTATTTGTGCTATAAGACCTTGCTTTTTGCCAAATTTCGTGATTCTAGGTTAACGGTTAAGTTGATAATTAAGGTAAGTTTTGGTACTCACAAGTTTTCACGAAAACCTAAATTTGTCTATATCTTTTTATAGTGTTGACTCAGGACCTTGATTTTTATACTCACAATAGGGACTATAGACCTTAGTATATGGTATAAATTTCAACTTGATAGCTCTACCCGTTCCTGAGATAATCGATGGTGACACACGGACAGACGGACAGACAGACAGACAGACAGACAGACAGACAGACAGACAGACAGACAGACAGACGGACAAGAAAGTGATCTTATAAGGGTTCCTTTTTTTACCTTTTAAGGTACGGAACCCTAAAAATGACCGTACCTCCGTACTATATAACCGACTTCAAAACAAAAAGAGAGAGGTTCTAAATTCGACTGTAAGTACCTACTCATGTTCTTTTTATAAAGTAATTGTTACGCGAATCTCAGCCAATTGTAACCCGATTTTGATGATCGTTTCTCTGATTTTGCATTATGAAGGAAGTCGTCATCGAACGCGATGTATTAAGGTGCTTATACCAGCCGATGACCTTGAGCGAATGGGTGTGGCTACTATTTCGGCCCCGCACCACCCGCACCTTCCGCGCGGTTCCGCGCCGGCCGCGAAATAGTTTTCGCGCGTAACCTAAACCGCAATTGAAGACATCCGTGGAATGGTAAACGAATGCTGAGACACGAGAGATGCGGGTTCGATTCCCATTACGGGATACATTTTTACTAGATCTGCAAGTACCTATTTGTTCCTGGTCTGTGTTTTGTGGTAAGTAGGTACCTACCTAGGTACCTACCTAACTTCCTAGCATGATGTGAGTAACCTACCTAATCGAAATTCTTGATACCCATTACGGATTCCTAGTGTAGGGACTACCTAGTGGAGGTTTTATGTTATTGTATCGAGTAGGTACGTAAATAAGATACGGGTGGAATGATTTCGAAACAAAACCTCTAAGCTAAAGGAGAAAGGGAATACTGGACCTACAGACAAAATTACGGTTATAGGTGGTGTTTTAACCGTTTGGCTGAAAAATTCAAAAAAAAAAAAACTGTATTTTGAGAACTTTCACCTTGAATAAAATTTTTAGCATGGTGACCTATTCATTCGCATAATGTTATTTGTCATAAAATCATACGACATACGTATCTAGTCATAAAATTTTGTAGTCATATTATTACATTCGCGTAATTATTTACAGGCATACATTTCTGATGTCCTAATATTTTTTAAACATAGGTAGGTAATGATAATGAGCATAATGGTTACCACTCCTAAAACTTTTTGTCATACTACATTTTGATACTAATTTTGTTAGAAATGAACATTTATGTCCTAATATTTATTGGACTTAATGTTTAGTAGTCCTAATTTACTGTTTTATCATAAGTAGGCAAAACAGGTCAGGTTTATAAAATGTTTCATACACCCACGCAGATAGGACTTGCTCACAGAAAGAATAAGTAGTTTTAGGTTTTTTTTATAGCACGCGTTTCACACACCCACGCAGAAAGGACTTTTTCACAGAAAAAAATAGTAGGTTTTGGTTATTTTTTTTTATAGCACGCGTTTCACACACCCACGCAGAAAAGACTTGCTCACAGGAAAAACTAGTAGGTTTTGATTATTTTTTTATAGCACGCGTTTTACACACCCACGCAGAAAAGACTTGCTCACAGAAAAAAAAATAGTAGGTTTTGGTTATTTTTTTTAATATGGCCTCTAATATGGCTAAATATTTTAGGATTATCAATGAATAGGAATTAAAAAATTATGACATTTATATTTTATTACTAGTTGAATTATTACAAGTGATGGTAGGAGTAGCGATGTTATTATTACAAATGCCTATGAATAACAAATATTGAACGTGAAACGTTATGGCATAATTTTTTTAGTCATAGTTTTAAAAGCCATTTTCGGTTCTGTTTTTCGGTACTGGGCGTCAATTCCGGTACCGAACTTTTTATCAACCTCAACCAAAACCTCAACTAAAGCGACTGTTTCCATGACTACTAATAACAAACGACTCAGTTGTGGTGAGGTTTTGAACTTTGGCAGTACAAATTTTTGAAAAGCTATTCTACTATTTCACCAAATGGCTGACATTTAAGAGTTCGAACCAAAACCAAAGCGGTTGTCATTTAATAGAATACAGGCCCTGGTCATTTCAAATAAAAATATTTTGTGGTTTGGCTACGAATTAAAATTTCAAATTAATGTTATATTAAAAACATGGGATTCTTTTTTCAAAATTAGTTATTTGTTTATTGATTAGCGTTATGTTTTCATCGCATTTGAATCTTTTTCGTCATCGTGGATACGTTAAAAATTCGAGTAATTATGGAATATGAGTCTCGTCGTGGCAGCAACGCGCCACAAGCGGCACGCAACATCAAAGACGTTTACGGAGCGAACAGTACAAACGAACGAACCACCTGTTATTGGTTTGCCAGCTTCCATTCTGGAAATTTCGACCTAAAAATGAACCCCGTACTCATCCGAAAACTTTGGTTGACAATGACGAATTAAAGGCGATTGTGGAGTTCATCACAGCTTCTTAACAAACGGGATAAGCATTACTGCAAATGTGTAATTTGAATAACTGAACACAATGATGGAGAAGTTTGCAATCTCCAATCATTTTTGATCAATCGCTCGTCACCGATGCTCCTGCGCGACAACGCGCGACCTCATACTGCATAGTAAACGGTCTCCAAGTTACAAGAGCTAGGGTTGGAAGCTCTCTGTCATCTACCGTACTCACCAGACCTTGCGCCTATAGACTTCCACTTTTTCTCCAGAATTTGGATAACTTCTTGGTGGTAAAAAAATTGAATTCCCGAGAGGCAGTACAAAATGCCTTTGAAGAATTTGTTGCCTCCTGTCCAGCTGATTTCTTCAAGAAGGGCATAATAAACTGCCACGGCATTGGCAAAGATCTATCGATTGCATGGGTGATTACTTTGATTAATAGAAATAAAAAATATAGAAAAAAATGACGTTAAAATTTTTCATAAAAAAAGGCAATTTCATAGGTAAAGACCTAATATAAATGTCATAATTTTTTAAGTCCTATTCATTGATAATCCTAAAATATTTAGCCATATTTATAACTTGACATACAATTTAGTACGCATAATATTCATCGTCATAATAGTATCAAACCATACTACTTCGATAAACAAAAGTTTTTAATGTCATAAGCAGAGATCGGAATTGGGTGTGTGAAAATACCTAAAGTTTGCAGCGGGACATAATATGGAGCTGTTACAACCACTGAAGTTATACCGGTTTTGGATTTTACCGGTTTCGTTTCGGTTTTTTTTGTTTTACATGTTCCTCACCTTTGAAATACCGAACTATAAACATTTACAAGCTGCTAATACAGTTCTAAATTAATTTTTGTTTTGTACTTTTCCGGTTAAAATTCGGTTTTTTAGTCCCTTTAGCACCATGTAAATGTTTAGCAGCTTTAGCAGCTTGTAGTTCAGTGTTTCAAAGGTAAGGAACATGTAAAAAAAACCAAAACTAAACCGGCAAAATCCAAAACCGGCTTATCTTAAGTGGTTGTAACAGCACCATATTATGTCCCGCTGCAAACTTTAGGTATTTTCACACACCCAATTCCGATCTCTGGTCATAAGTCATATTCATTGAAAATCATAAAATATTTTTGTGTCCTGTTGCGTCCCAAACTACTTCCTGCACTGTCTGTACGCCTATCCCTGCTTGAATTCAAGCAGTACAACGATATAATCGATCGAGCGAGCGAAGCGAGCGAAGATCTTAGTGGTAAGTTGGGCGATTTTGCTTTGTATGTTTGTATGTTTGTATGTTTGTATGTTTGTATGTTTCACGAATTGTTGTTCGAGCATAACTGTCGAACCGTTCATCCAATCTGCATGAAACTTGGTAGGTCAATAGGTTGTGGTAAGGAAATTTACGGTGGAGCATATGAGCTTAATCGATGAAGGGGTTGTGAAGATATTGGGTTCCCAAGGGGGTAAAAAATTTTGAAAGTTACACAAATATATTGAGTGGGGTGTCATACGAAAGGGCTTATTTCGTACATTCCAAAATGGTTTTTATTTTTAATCTAGGATGTATAGTTTTTGAAATACGACCAAAGACCAAAAACTACGAAACCAGAGCTGCAAGAGCTCCCGTTTCATAGAGTTTCGATGTCTTCGTAGCTCATTGACTGGTCGGTCTTAAAAAGAGAGTGGCATCGTTGCGGTTTGGTTTGCAATGATTTTAGATGCTACTTGATTTATTTTCATGATAAAAAAAAATTTGATAAAAAATGAAAATAATTGGGGTAAAAAAAGTTAAGTAAACAAATATATTGAGTGCGGTGTCAAATGAAAGGTCTTTATTTGTACATTCTAAAATAGTTATTATTTTTATTCTAGGACGTATACTTTTAAAAATACGACGAGAATTCATAAATATGAAATAAATGAAAAATTAGACACGACATTATGTATTGCATGCATGCTAGTATTTTTTATCATGAAAAGCTAGCGCAATAGGCATACTCGGCAGTAGTAGCACTTGAAATTATAGGGGTAGTCAGAAGAAAGTCCAAATGTGAAATTATAGGGGTACCTAGTCAGAAGAAAGTCCAAATGTTGGCCATCTACGGTGCGCGAGATCTCAGTTCGGGGCGAACTACTAGTTCGCTCAACTTGTTCAACTCATTTATGGTGAGAGTGCCGACTGCTCGTCTTTCAACCTTTATGGATGCAGCGTTTTGGCCGAAGGGTGTTTTATACAGGCGGTTCCGTGGACGCCTGCGAGACACCCCGTTAGTGCGTGCAGATAGCGTGATACAGATAGCGTGACAATTTAGTGTAGTGTTATTTATAAAATCAAAATCAAAATCAAAATCAAATATCATTTATTCAGTAGGACCGTTATGACCACTTTGAATCGTCTTAAGAGCTAGGTGATTCTACTCCTGTTCTTTCGCGACCAACACCGTGAAGAATCAGGGCAACAAACACGGTATGGGGCCTAGCTATAAAATATGTATGTTAGTTGTAAGGTATTTATTGCTATGGGCCGTAGACTAAGTAAAATAACATCTTGTAACTTATTCTAATGTTGCCTGAAATAAAGTTTTATTATTATTATTATTATAGCTTACCTGGCTAGGATAAAATGTATCCTAGCCAGATTATTTTTTTCTGTGAGCAAGTCCTTTCTGCGTGGGTGTGTGAAACGCGTGCTAAAAAAAAATAACCAAAACCTACTAGTTTTTTCTGTGAGCAAGTCTTTGCGTGGGTGTGTGAAACGTGTGATATAAAAAATAACCAAAACCTACTATTTTTTCTTTGAGAAAGTCCTTTCTGCGTGGGTGTGTGAAACGCGTGCTATAAAAAAAATAACCAAAACCTACTAGTTTTTTCTGTGAGAAAGTCCTTTCTGCGTGAGTGTGTGAAACGCATGCTATAAAAAAAAATAACCAAAACATATCGTTTTTTTTGTGAGCAAGTCCTTTCTGCGTGGGTGTGTGTAGGTGACCTCACTAATATAATGTTTATTTATTTATTATTAAGCACAGTTACACACACACATAACACATCTACTTATTTATTTAAATATCTTACATAATTACACATCACATACACCACTCACACAGTTCACACATTCATAACACTAACAAAATAATAAATACACAAGCATAGCCGCGCGATACCCGTAGTATGCGGATTGCGCTGAGCTTAGCAGTCCGCCGCATTCCATTGCGCCAGCCTTCGGGAAAGCTCGGCTCCTGTCGTGCCGCGCCCCGCCTCTCGACCAGTGGCTACGATCACCTGACGCGAAGCGCACGCCTCTTCCGCCTGCACCGCTATCCCGAAATACTGTCGCGATCTATTTGTTTAATGTGTCTTTCTTGCTCTGAACTTTACCTACTTCTTGTGCTTGACTTTCTGTGCCTGACTGTCTCTGTTTTCTCCTTCTGTATGCTTTGTGGAAGCTTAATAAACGTTATAAGTTGGTATTCAAGTGTTTTACCGTTACTTCACCTACCCGAGCTTCTAAACTGGTGACCCCTAGAAGAACACCAAAGAGACAGCATGTCGAAGCCTGCCACAAGCCACGAGTCGAGCGGATCGGACACGGAAAAGTCCCAAGTTCACGTGGACACGCGGCAACGCCGTGCGCGCAACAAAATGGCTACCCCCGTCAAGACTAGCACGTCACCGCCTGCGCACCCCCGCTTGAATATCAAGATACCACCGTTCTGGCCTGAAAAACCTGCGATATGGTTTGCGCAAGTGGAAGGCCAGTTCGCGATCATGCAGGTGACGGACGACAGGGTAAAGTTTTACCACATATTGGCCACGCTCGATCGCCAGTACGCCGCCGAGGTTGAGGACATTCTCACCGGTCCTCCCGACTTCCAACGGCTCAAGGACGAGCTCATCAAGCGACTGTCGGCGTCCCGAGAGAACAAGGTGAAGCAGCTGCTTACCCACGAGCAGCTCGGCACTCGCAAGCCGTCGCAGTTCCTGCGACACCTCCAACACCTCGCCGGACCCGACATCCCCGAAGAGTTCTTGAGGACCATCTGGACTAGCAGGCTGCCTACCTCCATGCAGCCGATCGTCGCATCGCAGTCGACTCTGCCTCTTGACGAACTCGCCGAGCTCGCCGACCGCGTCAACGACATCGCGGCCCCAGCTCACCAAGTCGCAGCGACTGCTACATCATCATCATCATCAGCGTCACCTCTGGACGAGCTGACGCGACAGGTAGCCGCGCTAACGCGGCAAGTAAGCGCATTGACTACCCAGTCGCAGCACCGCTCACGCTCAACCGAGCGCCGAAGAGGAGGTCAACGCAGCCGTTCCACGTCACGTCGTTCCACGTCGAACTACCGCAAGTTCCCTATTTGTTGGTATCACTCTAGACACGGGACAAAAGCACTCCACTGCACAAAGCCCTGTGACTACAAGCAGGGAAACGCTGCGGGCAGTCAGTGACGGCGACGGACGACTGCCACAGCTCTAACACAGGTCGCCTTTTCATTGAGGACCGCGGCACTAATATAAAATTTTTAATTGACACTGGTAGTGACATTTGTGTATATCCAATTTCAGCAATTCGTGAACGTCGTCCTAAAACTGATTATCAGCTGTGTGCAGCCAATGGCTCAGTTATTAACACGTATGGGTACATTCAACTCAACTTAAATTTAGGCCTACGTCGCGATTTGCCTTGGCGTTTTGTTGTCGCTGACGTCACGAAGGCCATAATAGGAGTAGATTTTTTATCACATTATCGCCTCATCGTCGACGTCAGCCAACAAAAGCTGACCGATAGCCTAACCAATGTTAGTACTGTAGCCAGTGTAGATTTAAGTTGTGACTTAGTTTCTAGTGTGAAAGTAGCCACTGGTGGTGACGGTAAGTACCACAAAATTCTAGCCGAATACCCGGAGATAACGCGCCCTGCTGGTACTCCTGGTATCGTTAAGCACAACACCACACACCACATTCGCACTACACCTGGTCCACCTGTGTCATGCCCCCCGCGACGTCTCGCCCCTGACAAATTGAAAATAGCGAAGCAGGAGTTCGATGCCATGATAGCCGCCGGGACGGCACGTCCGTCGGACAGTCCGTGGGCATCACCCTTGCACCTCGTTTCTAAAAAAGATAACGGGTGGCGTCCCTGCGGCGATTATAGGCTACTTAACGCGCGAACTATTCCCGATCAGTATCCTATTAGACATATACACGACTTTTCACACTGTTTGTCCGGTTGTAAATTTTTTTCAGTTATAGATCTGGTCAAGGCCTACAATCAGGTGCCAGTGGAGAAAGCGGACATCCCTAAGACGGCCATAACTACCCCCTTCGGATTGTTCGATTTCCCCTTTATGAATTTTGGATTGCGGAACGCGGGACAAACCTTTCAGAGATTCGTTGACGAGCTTACCCGTGGACTCGATTTCTGTTACCCGTACCTCGACGATTTTTTAGTTTTCAGTAAATCGTCGAGCGAGCACGAGGACCACTTGCGCCAACTCTTCGAGCGCATGCGCGAGTATGGCGTGCTCGTCAACTTGGCCAAGTGTGTCTTCGGCGTATCTGAGGTGACGTTCCTCGGGTACCACATCTCTGAAAGGGGCACCAAACCACTCGACAGCAAGGTACAAGCCATCTCGCAGTTCCCTACCCCAAAAACCGTCAGAGAACTCCGACGATTTTTGGGGATGGTGAATTTTTATAGGCGATTTTTACCAAATGCGGCCAAAATTCAAGCCCCGCTAAATGCCTTGCTGACCGGGTCAGTCAAAGCTTCCCATCCAGTATCCATAGAGGGGGATTCACTGCGTGCATTTGAAGAGTGCAAAAAGAGCCTCTGCGATGCCGCCCTTTTAGCCCACCCCGACCCGCAAGCCAAGTTAGGACTCGTCACTGACGCCTCAGACACAGCGATAGGTGGAGTCCTACAGCAGCTGAAGGATGGAGACTGGCAGCCGCTAGCATTTTTCTCTCGCAAGTTGAGCCCATCGCAGACCAAGTACTCTCCGTACGACCGCGAGCTCCTTGCAATTTACGAGAGCATAAAATACTTTCGGCACATGCTTGAGGCCACTCACTTCACCGTCTATACTGACCACAAGCCGATTTGTTACGCTTTCCATCATCGGAAAAGTAACTGTTCGCCACGTCAGTATAGACACCTCGACTTCATCTCGCAGTTCACCACCGACATTGTACATATCGCCGGCAAAGACAACTTGGTTGCCGATACTCTGTCGCGCGTCGAAGAGCTGCAGATGCCAGTCGACCTTGAAGTGATGGCCCAGCTTCAAGCCAATGATCCAGAGCTCGCTGATCACCTCGGAGGCGACACCTCACTGCGCCTAGCTAGGACGACCATCCCTGGGAGTCGTGCTGTTTTGTACTGCGACGTCAGTACAGCGACGCCCAGACCCTTCGTACCACAGCAACTGCGTAAACAGGTTTTCGACTGCCTCCACTCGCTCAGTCACCCTGGTGCCAACGCCACAGCCAAACTCGTTGCCCAACGATACGTTTGGCCACTGATGCGGAAAGACTGCCGTGAATGGGCTAAGGCATGTTTGACTTGCCAGCGTTCGAAGGTAACCAGACACGTTGCATCACCTCTTGGTAAGCACGATTTACCTTCGGCGCGCTTCAAACATGTCCATTTAGACCTGATCGGCCCGCTGCCGCCAGCTGGTGATTTTCGGTACTGCCTCACAGCCGTCGATCGCTTCACCGGTTCGATGGCCGGAAGCTGTGCCTATTACCGACATCACCGCCGAAACAGTGGCCAAAGCGTTCGTTTCCTGCTGGGTGGCCCGATACGGTTGCCCTACGGAGATCGTTACCGATCAAGGTAGGCAATTCCAATCGGCATTATTCCAACAGCTGTCCAAGTCCATCGGTTTCGATCACCGTAGGACGACGGCATACCACCCGCAGTGCAACGGCTTGGTTGAGCGATTCCACCGACAGTTGAAGGCAGCGATTACCTGTCACGGTGACGCAAACTGGACAGAGACCCTTCCACTTGTCCTCCTCGGCATCAGAAGCGCCTTCAAAGAAGACCTTCAGACTACTTCGGCTGAGCTGATGTACGGTGAGCCTCTTCGTCTTCCCGGCGAATTTTTCGGCCACGACGAAGCACACTACACCACCGACATCACCGATTTCTCAGCCCGAATGAAGTCTTTTGCCAAGAAGGTACGTCCAGTCCCACCACAGCACCACTCCAATACACGTAAAGCCTTCGTATTCAAAGAGCTTGCCAGCTGTAGTCACGTATTCCTCCGAGAAGAAGTGCTACGCGGCTCACTCCAGCCCTACAATGGCCCGTACGAAGTGCTAAGGAGAGGTGCTAAAACTTTCATCATCCGTGTTGCGAGCAAAGACGTGACGGTAAGCATAGACCGCCTTAAGCCGGCCTATATACTGTCCCCCGACACAGCTCCACCTCAAAATTCAATTTCACCCCCAACTCCACCTCCCCCTGAACCACCGCCACAAGATCCAGTTGTTAGGACGACACGATCTGGTCGGCGTGTACGTTTCCCGGACCTTTATCGACCCTAGTCAGTGTCTGGGAAGGGAGTGATGTAGGTGACCTCACTAATATAATGTTTATTTATTTATTATTAAGCACAGTTACACACACACATAACACATCTACTTATTTATTTAAATATCTTACATAATTACACATCACATACACCACTCACACAGTTCACACATTCATAACACTAACAAAATAATAAATACACAAGCATAGCCGCGCGATACCCGTAGTATGCGGATTGCGCTGAGCTTAGCAGTCCGCCGCATTCCATTGCGCCAGCCTTCGGGAAAGCTCGGCTCCTGTCGTGCCGCGCCCCGCCTCTCGACCAGTGGCTACGATCACCTGACGCGAAGCGCACGCCTCTTCCGCCTGCACCGCTATCCCGAAATACTGTCGCGATCTATTTGTTTAATGTGTCTTTCTTGCTCTGAACTTTACCTACTTCTTGTGCTTGACTTTCTGTGCCTGACTGTCTCTGTTTTCTCCTTCTGTATGCTTTGTGGAAGCTTAATAAACGTTATAAGTTGGTATTCAAGTGTTTTACCGTTACTTCACCTACCCGAGCTTCTAAAGTGTGTGAAACGCGTGCTATAAAAAAATAACCAAAACCTACTATTTTTTCTGTGAGCAAGTCCTTTCTGCGTGGGTGTATGAAACATTTTATAAACCTGACCTATTTTGCCTAATTATGATAAAATGTGAGCAAGTCTTTTCTGCGTGGGTGTGTGAAACGCGTGCTATAAAAAAATAACCAAAACCTACTATTTTTTCTGTGAGAAAGTCCTTTCTGCGTGGGTGTGTGAAACGCGTGCTATAAAAAAAATAACCAAAACCTAATGTTTTTTCTGTGTGCAAGTCTTTTCAGGGTGTGTGAAACGCGTTCTATAAAAATAACCAAAACCTACTATTTTTTTCTGTGAGAAAGTCCTTTGTGCGTTTGTGTGTGAAACGCGTGCTATAAAAAAAAATAACCAAAACCTACTAGTTTTTTCTGTGAGCAAGTCTTTTCTGCGTAGGTGTGTGAAATGCGTGCTATAAAAAAATAACCAAAACCAACTGTTTTTTTTTGTGAGCAAGTCCTTTCTGCGTGGGTGTGTGAAACGCGTGCTATAAACAAAATAACCAAAACATACTATTTTTTCCGTGAGCAAGTCCTTTCTGCGTGGGTGTGTAAAACACGTGCTTAAAAAAAATAACCAAAACCTACTATTTTTTTCTGTGAGCAAGTCCTTTCTGCGTGGGTGTGTAAAACGCGTGCAATAAAAAAAAATACCAAAACCTACTATTTTTTCTGTAAGCAAGTCCTTTCTGCGTGGTGTGTGAAACGCGTGCTCTAAAAAAACCTAAAACTACTTATTTTTTCTGTGAGCAAGTCCTATCTGCGTGGGTATATGAAACATTTTATAAACCTGACCTATTTTGCCTACTTATGATAAAACAGTAAATTAGGACTACTAAACATTATGTCCAATAAATATTAGGACATAAAGGTTTATTACTAACAAAATTATTTTCAAAATGTAGTATGACAAAAAGTTTTAGGAGTTGTCACCATTAGTATGTTCATTACCATTATGTTTAAAAATATTAGGACATCAGAAATGTATGCCTGTAAATAATTATGCGAATGTAATAATATGACTACAATATTTTATGGCTAGATACGTACCTATGTCGTATGATTTTATGACAAATAACATTATGCGAATGAATAGGTCACCAAATCAAGGTGATCCTATTGTGTTCGAATTGAATAAAAGATTTTTGACTTTGACTTTGGATGTTTTACCAAGGATGTTCTAGTAGGTATACCTACTCAAGTATTATCACTCCAGTTTCAACTTGAACTTGTTCGGTCTCTGTACATGTAAATGAATAATAATGTACGTGAGATCAGTAGGTACGGTAGACACCTACCCAACAATAATAAGTAAGAATAAGAAGAAAAGAATACGGGTCGCTCTGATGTGTCGTCGGTGACCCAGATACATTACCTTTTCTCGAGTGTATTTAGGTACCTACAGGTAAGCTATGTAGGTACCTACTAAGTAAAATACATACCTACTTCTTTACATCTATCTTCGTTCATTTGTTCTTTCCTACCTATAGGTACCTACTGTCCGCGCGCGAGTTGAGTGCAGAGTATAGGAATCGGCTAGTGTTGAATTGAAGGACAACACATAGCTATACATACACAGCACCTATAGGTACCTACTGATTTGTTTTACAATGTGAATTGACTCTTATGTACATGCGCCAGAGAGGTCCTACCTAACTATTTATGTAGTAGGTATCTTATCTAGTGGTAGTAGGTATAGGTAGGTTACACGATATCATTTTCTTTTGGAATTGGTATAATACCTACCTACTTACCTACCTATTTTCTTTATCGGGAAGTTGTCTTTTGCACGACCTTTTAAAATAACAAACATACTTAAAATCATGAAAATCTACATAGGTACTTAATATTTCTAATAGGTAGGTAAGTATTAACAACAAATTATTATCTAACACTAAATAAAGCGTCCATGCGCTAATAACATTTAATTTCGTAACACTAAATAAAACGTTCATGCGCGGATAACTTAGATTACTAAATAAATCGTCTGTGTGCAAATAACATAAAATACCAATAAGTCGACAAGCAAAAAAAGGTGAGTGCGAGGCAGACGAACACAACCATCCCGTACGACAGTCAGCATTACTCTGCCGCCCGTCGCCCCTGCGACCGTAACGCCCACTAATTATTCGGAAAAATGGAAAATAATTAATTGCCACGAGAAAAACCGTCGCAGCACAAAATCGCAAGTACAACTTGAAGATAAAGTCTTTGCGCACATTTTAGTGAAAAAAAAATGTCAAAATTGTATGTCGTTTAGAGGTTGAATCGAATCAAAAGTCGAAAACAGCTTCACTTTGTTATTTTTTTTCACATAGTAAATAAACAGGTAGAACTTTTTCGTAAGTTCACTTTGTAGATAAAAGGTCAAAGAATGACATATATTTTTTTGAGCACACAAAACTGATTCCTCTATGAGGAGAATGCCTCCAAATAAGACCAATCAGGTCCTATAAGCGCCTTAATCAAAGTTCTTCTACTACTTCTACTCTTCTTATAAAGATTTTCCATATGAAACCAAATAGTAAATTATTGGAATGGTAAATGGTATTCAGTGGGTACATTTTAACACATTTTCCAATAAATACAATTTCGCCTAGGTACTCTCTTCTTTTTTCTGTTTTTGAAGTGGATTTAACGTTGCTACTAGTGTTGCCGCTATCATCATAATTTTTGCATCCACGACATAATTACCTACAACTAACGGTGTACACTTGAAGGCGTAGGTACCTACGCGAAGCAATTGTCCGATCCGGTCTTCTGTTGACTTGCGTGCGAGTACGGATTTGGTCGGCGGATTTGTTCATAATTTGTTTACTTTCAGGTGCTTTCTGATGACGCCATGGAATTTTTCTCCAATTTTTCCATGAAGTCGTAGGTACTACTTATAAGAATGCGACTAAATTTATTTTAAGACATTTTCTCTTATGGCACAAGTTTTCTTAGATGGTGCAAAAGGCCTTACACTAGCGCAAGCGCAATCAGAAGGCGTGACTTAGGTACAGTATTGTGTGCTCTATCTCCCACGTTCCATATCACGAGCCAGCTCATCTCTTTCGTGATCCAACCCAACTCTTATAACTTAAAACGATTGATTGTGTCAATTTCCTTGGTTCAGCGTAGTATGGTGAAATGTTCCAAGCCCAGTTTCCACCATCATACCTACATGGTGGTGAACCATGATAATCGACACGACAAAAATGCTACAATTACTGAATCAGTTTCAGCAAATGGTTCAATTCATGAAGAGAACGTGGCTGAAAACTATACTAAGTATAAGTACCTACTACACGTGTCGTGCAAAGTTAGGCGGCATCGTATAACCAAGACAGTGAATCTTATGGCCGCTGTACACACTCGTCGAGGCACCCCGAGACAGGCCGAGCGCGAGTGTGTACAGCGCGCTCTCGTCTCGCCTCGCTCTCTCGTCCTCGTCTCGGTCGCTCTCGGTGGCTTGTCGGTTTTTTGCGCCCGAGTCAAAGGGTCTCGTTGGCTCTCGCGAGGTAAACGAGAGCGAGCATGTACACACTCGTTCATTTAGTTGCTTTCTGATTAGTTTTATTAGTTATTTACCTGTTTCTATTGCGGTACATAGTTATCATCCACCATTTTCTTTTTCTCCATGGTTTACGAATATTTTTTTTTATAGTAAATGTTTAAAAAGTTATAATAGCTCACGGCACAAAGACAAATAGCAGCAGCAATTTCTACGTCCATTGTCTCGTAAGACTTCAGTTCAAATGTAGAACGAGTGTGTACAGGCATGCTCTCGACGAGAGTGTTTTCGGCCGAGGCTCTCGTCGAGAGGCTCTCGACGAGTGTGTACAGCGGCCATTAGTGATAGGTCCTCGGGGCCTCGCGATAGCTAAGGCCGCCACTGAGTCCTACTTTATTCTATTAAGATTGTATTTATTCAGACTGTATGTTGCTATTTCTCATTATTTACTAGCTGACCAAAAACGATGTCCCGTCGTGTCCCATGTTAATGAGAAATCCGATAGAAAAGAGCAATTCCATTTCTTCTCTTATTTCCCACGTGTCTGGCGATTTGTCCTTTAGACGATACAGATTAGAGGTAGGTAGGTACACGTGGTTATCGACTTTTGCAGCGTCCCTGTCGGGCTACAAGTAGAGATGTTGAAGACTTTGTGTTGGAAACGTTTTTCCGTAAACAGGCTCGCGTGCCTTGACCTTGTTGCGAACTCCGTGTTTCTCAATCTAAGGTTACGAAGAGATGCTTTGGTTTTAAGGTTTTGTATGTTAGGATCTTATATTTTTAAAATTTTTTGCATGTTGGAAAATTATTCAGTTACTTATTCAATTATTTTCTCCAGCTACCTTCTTCTATGTTAGCATGGCCCATCGATCGACAAGATCGAAAATACGAATTCAACCTTGAAGACAACTTAGCAGAAAATATTGAAGCACATCGTCTCACTCTTTCTATGCACAGTAATAGGCCAGCAATTACAGCGTAGGTATTGAATGAACCGGCTGGGTACCTACAAACAACTCACTATATTAGGTACCTCAGTACAGTAGGTAAGTACCTACATAGTTAGATGCCCTCAATGTGGGAGGAAAAAAGGCGAGCTACTAAAACCGGTTTCAAATTTTTTTTTCTTAAGAGGATGATTTCAATCATGGCCGTAGATACCTAATGCAGTGAGTAATCGAATTTTATGGAAGTACTTACTTACCTAAGTAACTTTTTTGCTGTTGCTGCTTTACTTTCTATCAGTGGCGGCCTTTGGGGGTGGCGAGCAGGGCACTCGCCCGGGGCCTCGCGCTTGTAGGGGCCTCGCGCATCAAACCGACTAGAGAAAATCTTTTATAAGCATTGGCAAACCTACCCGTTAAAGATAGACAAATTCCATTGTGGGCTTTTCTGTATACTTACTAAAATAATAATGATACATAGTAATATAAAATGCCTTCCTACATTATTTTGTTATTAAGTATCTCAAAAGGATTAGGCAGATTTTTCTATGAAAACTCCCAGTCAGCTATATTTTTTCGACATTTTCAACAATCTTCGTCATATCTTAACTAATTTACACAAAAACTTAACGAATTATAGGTACACCTAAACCTTTTGTCTGTCTATTGATGAAAACTAAATGAAAATCCGTTCAGTAGTTTATGAGTTTATCGCGAACAGACAAACAGAGACAGACGCTGAGCTGGGGCCGAATTACTTTGTTTTATAATATGCGCGCGGCTCCGACTTTTCTTCATCAAAATTTCAAAATCTATAGGTACTTTGGTAGGGCCTCGCAATGCAGGCAGGCTCGATCCCAGCGCCATGACCCCCCCCCCCCCCCCTCCCCAAATTTTTGACATACCTCTAACATCCAGCATAATATAATACTTAATGTGTTAAATGCTTAAATTAATTTGGAATTCTAAATTTTTCACACAATTTTTTTTAGCCCTTTTCATCCCCTGCCATATCAATGTGTCATTTGTTTAAAAAAATCAGCTCGCTTCGCTTGCATTTTAGCTTCATGTGTATTTTGCGAACGAAGTGAGTTATGGTTGACCACAGAATAAAAACCGACAAGCAGCCAGCCTTTTTTTTAGCACCGTAAGCAAAATAAAGTGTCATTATGTTGCATATACCTTTGAAAATTCAGCTCGCTTCGCTCGCATGTTAGCTTCATGCGTATTCTGCGAATAGAGTGTGTTTATATCTGATCACAGAATAGAAACCGACAAGCAGCCAGTCTTTTCTTTGAGCACCGTAAGCAAAATCAAGTGTCACATTTTACAATTTTCTTTAAAAAATTCGGCTCGCTTCGCTCGCGTTTTGATTCAAGGGTATTTTGCGAGTGTAGGGAGCTCGCTTAGCTCGCATTTTAGCCTCATTATTTTGCTAGTACAGTGAGTTATGTTCAGTGATCGGAATTAGGCGGGCTTAAATACCTAAAGTTCAAAGAACAGAGACAAAAAAGGAGAGACTTAAAAGTAAGAATTTTATTGAAAGTTGGCACAATTTTCACAGTGAGTAAGTACCTACATTTAAAATTAATGTTAATAATATTGTGAACTAATTCAAATAATTTTTCTATTTGACCGACGGAAAAAAGTTTTTTATCCGTATAATTTACATTTTAGTTTTTGTTATTAACTCAAGTAAAAAATTGATTCACCTTAATGTTAGATGTTCTTTATTAATGTCCCGGAAACGGAAATAATTGGGTCGAAAAATATTTAGTCCTAAAGCGTCTCCATTTGTCTCTGTTATTTTTCGAACTTTAGGTATTTTAGCCCGCCTCATTCCGATCACTGGTTATGTTGCATTAATCGTAAAAAAAAAATCGGCTCGCTTCGCTCGCATATTAGCTTCATGCAGTGGCGGGGCGTAGAGGGGGGCGGACGGGGCGGGCCGCCCCGGGCGCCAACTCTAGGGGGTGTCACCGTGGTCCACGACGACACCCCCCTGGTGCTTGGCAAAAAAAAAAACCGTAGGTACAATTTTTTTTTTAAATGTAAGTACCTTTCAAAGGGAGTGCCAGAGGGTGTTCAAATTAGTATTCCCCTAAGGGGATAAAAGTGGGTAAAAATGTTTGAATAAAAAAAGTATCATCATGCATTTGACTTAAGAAAATTCGGCTCACTTTGCTCGTGGATCTCGCTTATAGCTTCATAAGTACCTAGATAACTATTTTGCGAGCAAAATGAGTTATGTGATTGACCACAGAATGGGAACCGGCAAGCAGCCAGCCTTTTCTTTCAGCACCGTAAGCAAAGTCAAGTGTTGTCTACTAAAAAAAATCTCTGCTCGCTGTTCGAGATAAAGACGCTCGCTTCGCTCGCATCGTTATAATCTCACTTTGCTCGCATATTAGCTTCATGAGTATTTTGACCAAAGTGAGTACCTAGGTATAATGTCAGATCACCGAGTGATGTTATTTTTTTTTAGGGGGGGGGTGCTCAGTACAAAACCGCCCCGGGTGCCAACCCATGCTACGCCGCCACTGGCTTCATGAGTAGGTATTTTGCCCCCCCCCTCAACATAATATCGTGTGACCCCCCCCCCCAAAGTCCGGATCCCGCGCCCGTCATCAGGGGCCTCGCAAAGATCTACCGCCCGGGGCCTCGCGATAGCTAAGGCCGCCCCTGCTTTCTATTAACTCAGTGATGTTCTAACTAGGTAATTCTAATATACTTAGGTACCTACCTAAACGTTAATCGAACACATTGTAAGTTTTTTTTTATAAGTACCTATTGTAAAAACTGAGCGCATTAAGATAATTTATCTGATAAACGTGAACGAATTGAGTTAAAGGTAGGTACCTACCCACCCAATAGCAGGGACGTATATAAGGGGGGGGGTTTAGGGGGTCCGGACCCCCCCCTTAGCCCATTAAGTTCGGAGGAAACCTAGTCAATTTTTGTATTTTGGAACCCTTGGACCCCCTCCTTAACAAAGATCTTTGGTATATTGGAACCTTTGGACCCCCCCCTTAACAAAGCTATAGCTACGCCCCTGCCCAATAGGTATTGTTCAGTATAGGTCCCTGTCCCTACTCAATAATTTAAGATAGGTACCTAAGTAGGTACCTACTTAATAATTTTATCCTTAACTATCAAATCAAGATACCTAAATGGAAAAACGGATGGATCAGCTTACCTACCTAAGTGTAAAGTTTTCTGAGCGCAGTTTTCACGAACAAAAAGGCCATTTTACTTTTATTGGCCGCTGCGCTGTCTCGTCTTGTAAACCGTTTAATAAGGTAGAGACAACACTTGTTTCATCTGTTTAGTAGTCGTACCTACTCAATACTTATCGTAGCTATAGCTTAGTTGTAATACTTACCTACCTTTTTTCAAAGATCTGGAATACCTGAATATCTGGAAGAAAACTTTATCTCTTGATCCTACGCTTAGGTAAAATAAACATACCTACCTAATCGCAGTTCAGCTGCTAGAGTCATTCGGGGTAAGTGGGCGCACTTTCCACTTTGACACCTCACTGTGCTCAAGATCTAGTATTTAGAGCACCTAAAGTATTGTTTTTAGTTAGAAAAATTATCTGTCAATTAAAATAAATGAAATTTGTACTGTCATTTATTTCAGTTTTTGAAATAAATGCATTTTAAGACGAAAAATCGGAATGCGAACACTTGCCCCGACTTGCGGGTAAGTGTTCGCACCCTTACGGGGTAAGTGATTGCATGTGGTGTAAGTGTTCGCGTTGCAAAATAAAAGTAAATCAAGCATTATTTATTCCGGTTACAAGTATAAAATACACTTAGAAAACACATAAGAAAGAATCACTTTAAATATTATACCAGCATGTTGGCAAATGAAATAATCAATCATCATAAAATGGATATACCTAATAAAACGTTATGTTATGTACCTATATATTTAAACAAAATTTTAACTTTTATGTTTGCATAGATTTTACCTATTTAGAGATCAGTTAATCATAATTAGTATATCGAATTTGACATCAAGTTAAAAAAAACCTAGAACTTATCTTAAATAAGTTGGCAAATGAAATAATTAATAATTATAAAATTTATAAACCTAAAAAAAATAATTATTATTAATTATTTGCTTAGCGTAAAAGTGCGAACACTTACCCGCGCCCACTTACCCCAAACGGACAAATTACGAATGAATGCACACAATCAGAAAATTATTCATTCAGCCAAGAACTTTCTTTTGCAAAACACGCTCAGATAAGTTCCAAATCTATAGCAAAAGCCTTACCACTATCGGCCTTAGAACGTATATGCTACACGCTTCGTAAAATAACCCAAAACTAACTTTAAATTGTCAAAATTGTAGTTCGCTCCTTACCAACTCATACATGCACAGCGCGGTCAAACTATGTGTCGCAACTAGTTGTCTGCATAAACGTTGCCAACTTACCAAATCAAACTGTATACCCCCCGTGCCCCGTTTCGGAGATAATGGCACTGCGCCCACTTACCCACTGCGATCACTTACCCCGAATGACTCTAGCTAATTTCCACGATACCGATAACCACGAAAAATATCGTTGCTTTTTAATCTTCTTGTCTACTCTTGAAAGCGACAAATACCTTACGTTTGTTTTAACTGAAATCATGATGTCTTCATGAAATATTTGGTTCATGTACATTCCGCGCTGAATCCGTACTTTTGGTTCTGTGAAGCCTACATCGTCCTTCACATTAACCTACAAAAATTATTATTTGTTGTCTTGGCAAAGTTTGTTACCTTGAGGATTTTTTAACTAACTATAATATAATAATTATCTTATCTGTTGCTAACCGCGACATCGTACCGTAAATAGGTACCTAGGTACCTAATAAAGCTACCTAAACTCTATCACAGTAAAGTGCATTTTATGTAGGTAGGTATACCTAATACTACGTAGTACCTACCTACTAGTATTCTGTGGTAATACCTACTTAGTTTAGTACCTAGTTTTTGCGTGAAGAGTTACGAACATCTACCCTCACGAATTTACACATTTATAATTTTAGGAGGATATATTTTACTAAAGGTAGAGTTTTATTTAAAAGAGCTTTATCTAATATCATGATCACCGTTTGTTAATAATCATGTACCTACCTACCTAGGAACATTTTCAAATCATACCTATTTTCTTTTTTCACTGTGATCGACCGAACATTCATTCATTTATCTTAGGCCTGCCTGAAACCAGAAACCAGAGCGGTGACTCTACCTCTCTACTCTCAGCAACTTTCTACGGAGCAACCAGCAATATTTTACATAACGTGTAGGTCTTTCATCTCACCCACCCACCACTCACTTATCCCACTATACATACATTGTTCTCTTGAAGCGATGCTAGATAAAATCTGTATGTAATCAAATCAATTTTAAATGAAACTTAAATAGATTGTTCCGCTGTCCTCATTACTTCATCATTGTAAGGTAAGGTGAGCGAGACAGCACCACGATTTCTCTTTCTTTTTGTTTGAGGGCAGGAATAAACGGACTGCTCTATGAACAAATTGAGCAGTCCAGTTTTTCAACAACCGTAAAACAACCAGATAATAAACTAGTTTTAATGGGTAGGTACAGTTTCAGCTGTCGAACTTTTTTCTAGTTTTCAAGTTTAAAAATTATACTTTTATGACATTTAAGCTGTTTATAAGCCTCGTCTTTCAGAGAGATTAAAAACGGTAGAGCCAAATTGCTCAACTAAGCAGTAAGCATTTATTGTTTTAGGTAGGTACTATTTAGGTACCTACTAGGTATTAACAAGTTTTTCATTGCTTGTGTGACACTTAGTGAACCCAAAAAAGTATTGAAACTTCAAATATCTAGGTAACTTGAATTATTTCTTATTTCGTCTCATCCGTGTTCATCTTTATAAAGTGTTCATCTCTATACCTATTCCTTTAGACACCAAACGAATAACGATCTTGAATGATTAACAAATTGAGAAAATGTCTACCGCGCTTGGAGATAAGAGTCGTGAGTTCGTTTTCGTTTTGAAGGAAGCATGCAGTCCGTCGATACTTAGCCTAACATTCGCAGGTCGTGGCTCGTGGTAGCGGCGAGTTGCGCAAGCGTC
This sequence comes from Camptogramma bilineatum, assembly GCA_958496255.1. Classification (NCBI taxonomy): domain Eukaryota; kingdom Metazoa; phylum Arthropoda; class Insecta; order Lepidoptera; family Geometridae; genus Camptogramma; species Camptogramma bilineatum. The sequence goes on from OY292458.1 coordinate 12,934,650, forward strand.
GCTCGGGCGCGCGAGGCCGCTTCGGCCTCATTTTCGTCAGCCTGCAAATGTCAGGATCAAGGGCGGATCGTGATTCAAGAATAATTCCACTATATCCTCACAAATTCAGGGTTAGATAAACGTATTGTTAGCATACATTTTGGTGATTTTTTATACTTATGGGAAAAAACTAAGAAGTACCTAGGTACTACCAGTCACGATTCATTCTGATTTCACAATGTATTGTAGGTATAGGTACAGAAAGCGTCGCTAATTGGTATCCCCCTAGTAAGAGGTCGGTTTGCAAGCCGTTGATCTCAACTTTTGTAAAAACTTTTACATCCTTGCTTACTTATGGATTTCTAATTTCGCTCGAGTACGAGCCGAAGCAATAGCGGTTACAATATCTGACTGAAATCCAAGGTTGAAATGAAAAGGGGTCTTTGTTCAAATCAATAGGGGGATACCAATTGATGACGCTGACTGTACTACACACTAAGAGATTTTTGCAATGGTAGAAGCACTGGTATCTAACCAGTGTTTCTACCGTTGCAAAAATATCATCTTATAGGCATCTATGGAAAATAACTGATTATGTACCTACCTAGCCTGTTCTTACCTAAATAAATGTTTTTTAAACCTCATAAAATCATCTTATCTACACATGTTTATGCAAATAAATAATCTTACCTAATCTTTATCTACCTACTTAATTTTTTTTTCAAATGCTACGGCAAAACAATAATAATCCTTAAGAAGCCGTAAGAAAGAAAAATTAAAACATAACAGAAGTACTTACCTATAATAATAAGTAGGTGAACCTTATTAAAAAGATTGAACGAAAACAATTTGATTTAATTTATTAAGCCAAAAAAACAATTTCAAACAAAATAAAACAAAAACAAACACTCGCATGTTAAAGTAACCATTTGAACTTGCAATAATTATTTTTACAGACTTTTTCAGACACTTTTATGTTGGATATGAAATGTTTTAACCTTTGCCAACCCAATTATATCGTAATACAAATCTATTTCTTTTCGAAATAGATGCAACGATCCAAGAGCTTACGCATTCAATTAATCTACATCATAAACAGAATTAATCAGGTGCAAAATACAAACAATCTCCCAACAATATTAAGTAATAGAGATACTTCGTATGAAGATGACATTTTCTGATAAAAAAACTTTTAATATTTCTGATCTTGTTTCAATGAGCGTGTACTTACTACCTAGGTATAAGTATAAAGCTGGGAACAAATTATCGGACGCGGCTGACGGACGCAGCTGACAGCCGCGACTGAATAGGTATCTGGATATAGAACGAACATAGAACTGTGCACATTATCTGACGAAAGTCGCGGACGCGTCCTTGGACCTTCAGACGTCCGAAGGCAATCTGGCCCGCTGGGTGTTCGGACGGTGTGCACACTTATCAGTCGCGGCTGTCAGCCGCGTCCTTCAGCCGCGTCCGATAATTTGTTCCCAGCTTAACGCTCTATTTCTATGACACTTTACATTCTTTTAAAACAGTTTTGATGTCATAAAAACTTTTCGTGTTATCTGTAAATAAGGGACGTTTATAAGGTACCAGAAAGCATAGTGTGAGTGCTAGACTAGTCCTCCCCCAACACGATCAATTATAAGTTCAAACAATATTTTTTTCAAGTAAACTCAGATGTGTTGTTTTTCACTTCGAGAAAAGAAAGCAGCTCCTTATTAAAAACACGCACTAGGCTTCTGTGTTTTACAATATTTGTTGACTAAATAAATAGTCTGGTACGTATTAAAAGAAAGGAAGGTTGATTGAATACATTAAATAGATCACTCTTGATCACAATTATCTTTGATATTCAATAGTAAACACAGAATTTAATCTACTTGAGCTATTACATATCGGACGATAAACGCATTTATAAACTAAGTATAAAATAAAATATACGCACACGGCCGGTGACTTGTATGCAAATTAGCGGGTAATAAACAAAACTAACCTTACATTAGTTCCTATTACCCGAGTTTATGGGTAACTTTATGGTAAAGTTAATTTACAAAATTGCAGGAGCTTATGAAATCATATCTTACTGTGCTACTTCTTTGATATAATGGCAGTATTTACGATCAAGTTTAAAGATACTAACATAATGTAGGTCGCCCCATTCTAAGCACTCCCCACTACAATCGATGACGTCATAACGTAAAAAACAAAACTTCGATACCTATTACAAAGTTTTATGTAGCATCACCCTTATACCTACATGAATGAGTATTCTTCAGGGTAGGTACTTACATAATTTGTAAGATTAAAATTCTTACATTTTTTAAAAGCACAACAGTTTTTATAATATCGATCACGCGTTTTTAACTTGGCTTTCCATAACGACCATTTTCCACTATCCGCAACCTCTGGCTGACGTCATGAAATTTTGACGCGGTTTATCGGTTTTCACACAATGGATGGCCTGCCTAGCTATCCGTGTCCTAAACTGACTAGCAACATTCAAGTTAAAACTGAATTCTATAATGGTGAGTCCGTTTGTTATCCTTCGCCGACTCCGCAGAGCGGCGCCTCGCTGCAGCGTAGACCGCCAGTTTCGACGGAGAAGGAAGGCTGGAATCCCTGGGCCTCACTAAAGACTCCCTGGATTCAGCAGCTGGTAGAGAAGCCGATGTGGGCACCGATGGAAGCTTGCGAACTGTGTCGTATGGGAGGGGAGAGCTGCGAGAGGCCGTGGAAGCTATCGAGCCAGAACCATCGGAATCCTGGAAGGAAATGTTGATTGGAAAAGCTTCGAAACTATGAGCATCGATAATGTTACACTGGACCTGATAGATCGTGAAATTACATAAAAAGTCAAATTACAGATGAATGTGACTTGTTTTAGTAATTGTAGGGATAAGATTAATGCGAAATAATTTCTTAGCGACTGTTTTTGCTCATAGGTCTGCTGAGGGCTCTTCTGTAGTCTGTCGAACCAATGATAAGTCCTCTCGAAACGAGCCAGGAGAAACAGCAATGTTAGGTACCCAAGCATTCCATTGCTTTGCGCAATATAGATCTGATGAACTGAGACTGGGCCTCTACCCTGACGTGCCAAGCTATGCTCCATTCGGTCGTTTCTAGTGGTCCTCGCAGACGGTTTCCTTGATGGTCGCGACAGGGCAGACGTCGGCGGTGGAAGACTTTAGGCCTTGGTCTACTGACTCTACCAGATCACGCCTAGACTTTTTGAAATAACCCTGGACCTGCCTTAGAAACATACCTTTCTAGCATCCCTATGCTCCAATCTGTCGTATCTCGTGGTCCTAGCAGACGGTTTCCTCGGCGGTCGCGGCAGGGCAGACGGCGGCGGCGGTAGACTTGAAGACCTGGTCTGCTGGGAGGCTCTGCCTTGTCGTTCTAGGAGTAACGCCTCTTCACCCCGTCCGCTAGTTCCTCGGGCGCCCACTGTGCTTAGTCCAGGGAAGCAGCATAACCCTCGCTAGGAAGTTTAAAATACTCCTTTTAGTAACACGTTTCGATGTTTATTTATGTAAACCTATGAATGTTGGTGAGTGAACATTGGAATAATTCAATTGATTTGAATGATACTTGAAATTTAAAGTAACACAATCCCTGACTTCAGAGTAGTGGTTGAAAGTAAAAATAATTGGAAATGGGTTACTTTTCGTGATTTGATGGATGGATCACAGAGTAAAATTAGTGTTACAAAAAAATAAAAAGTAATGTGTGATAAATTGGTTAGAAAACTTCAAAGCTAACACGTTTGAGTAATACATCAAAAGTTTTAGTTCAAAAACAATACAAACATAAGTTAGAACTTACCCTATCAGGATTATGTAATGCGACCACTCCAACCAATGCTCGCCAATTCTCACTTCTTTAATATTAAACTTTACAAAATTTACAATAAAGTTCTATTTACAAAAATAATTTATTTTTTTTATTCAATTTTTAGTTATAATTTAATTGTGTTGGTTGGTTTCACGTTAAATTAGTTTTGGCTGGTTACATACTGCTCCACTCCAAACGTTAGATAAAACTATAAACAACACTGCATTTTTTTATTTTAGCGCTTACAAGCTAAATGTTAGAGGCAGCCATTAAAACAACAAAAAACAAAACATAATTTTATTCTAAAACATGCTTTTCTAAAATAGCACAAAATACATTGAAATACCAAAAATAGTATGTAAATATACAATTTCCTTATAATTAAATACAAAGCCTCGGAATGACAGATTAATATCAAACGTATAGCCACGAGAAGACTGTAGTATGCATTCTCAAAATACCAGTACATTTTTAAACAGCTGCATTATAAGTAAAATACTTAAACAAAAGTAATTATATCCCTAGCAAAATACATCGAATCGTCAACATTAAATGATAAATAGATTTGGTTATACCTAAGTAAAATAAATAAAAATAATTAAAATTAACCTTATCTAGATTCAGAGCTCAGTTAGAAAACTATCACCGAAAAAGGCCGCACATTTTTTTTAATTCTAACTTTGGTTTAATTTTGTGACCAATACCGTAAATCTAATTTTACAACATACAAAATCATAAAAATGAAGAACATTCTTCAAAAGTTTTAGTTCCGCAAAAACTTCTAGATGACATGCATGCTTATTCGAATCAAATTCTACAATGAATGAGTGAAAATAATTTTAGTTTATTATGAAAAAATAAATGAAAAATAAAGACTAAGTATATAAAAATAAAACAAAATATAATTGAATACAAAACTACCCTTAAAACATGAAAAGGTTTTAAAGTTTTAATTTCAAGTTATAATATTGGAGTAAAAGGGTGATATATTGGAAAGAAAAAATAAAATGGCGACTTCAAAAGGAAACCTAGGATAAAGCCAATCTATGCCATCTTCCGTGTGCTGTAAGAACTATTACTCTAAAGAATGTTCTTTTAAATTCAATTATGGTGCTTACTATTTACGCATGCAAGTCGAATATAATTCGAAATATTTACAAAAAAAAAATTAAAATGGTGACTTCAAACGATCTTCCGTGTGCTAAGAACTAGTTCTTTAAAAAATGTTCTTAATTAAATTCAATTAATTATAATAGGGTGCATCATTATTTACGTATGATAATCGATTATAATTCGTTTTCTATGACTATGTGAACTAGTGGAGACATAGAAGTGGAGCTATTCTATGAGATTCTTATCTATATATTTCATTGGCACCATCTCAAAATACATTATCTATAAAAATACATATTTGACAGGCACATACTAAGGCATTTTATAGTAAGTAATTCGTTTATCTTTCTCAATCCACATCCACATTGCTGTTATTAAGTATTCAAGTTATTTTGTTTACTTTTGTTACAGATTATTCTAATGATCAATAACTAATAGGGATTTTAAATCTTATCCATCATACAAGAACACGATGATAATGTGCAGTACAGCTCATCGAAACGGCTAACTTCACGAATGCCTAGGTCTATCGTGCGTACTGCGCCTCTCTCGCCAGTATGCACGAGTTTACTATTCTATCCGTGACTATTGTAAAGTATCTTATTTGCATGGAATTCAGTGTAGCGCCTCTAGCGGTAACTTGACTAAACTAAGTTCAGTCTATACACCGTTAATTCTGGGTCAGTTTAAAGCCAGCACCCACTGCTTGTATTGCTTAATCGTATTCGTGTCGTTGGTTTAGTTTTTGAATTTGATAAGTATTTCATACGAAACTAAATAGTTGAAAAGATTAACAAAAGTGAGTAAAACACTTGTTATGGTGTCGTAGGCGCGCAGAGCTAATGACCTAGGTATGTATGTATGACTACGACGTAGCATAGACTCTATGCCGTAGCAACAGCTGAGCACAGAGCACGTATCTCCGTGATTTATCCTGCCTATGTTTCGTGATAATATTAATTGCAAAAAAATAGATCTCATATTTATTATTATTTTTAAGGTTATCGATATAGATTACGTAGGCGCCGGCTTTAAACTGACCAAAAATAAACGGTGTATAATGTCCATACTTTACTATAGTCACGGATAGAATAGTAAACTCGTGCATACTGGCGATCGAGGCATTGTAGTTGCAACGCAGTGCGCAGTTGCGTATTTCTTTTTATTTTCGAATTAAGAGGTAAGGCAAGTCATTTTTCAGCTTTGCATGGACGACAAATTAATTTAGAGACTCAAATATTGAGCGTTCCTTTCTTAGCTTACTATTTATCGCATTACTTTGTTGTCTAATAGGCTGATATTTCATTGCATTTATGATAAATGAAATGAATGATACACCAGCCTATAATGATAAATGATGTATCATTACATGATGATAAATGATTAGCAAACTTTTGAAAAACCACAACACACAAAATAAGCTGTGTAGTCTAGTTCGCACACTTCAAAGGAATGTTACGAGGTATGAAGGAATGTTAGTACATAACAAAATACTTATAGGCTTCCTATTGTTCAGACGGCTGACATCTCTTTTCACTGACATAACGTAAGTGTGAGAAGAAAAAAACATTCTTTAAATAATTGCTAAATTGACAGGTTTTAAATGAGACAGACCTACACGAACAGCAATAGTTTCATGAGTCAATTTATCATAGTAATTTTGCATTTTGGTTACAGTCAGAAAAACTTGTTATTTTTTGTTTTGTGTACACTTCCCCCCTTACTTATGAAAGATGTTTAAAGTTGAACACTGGTTAAACAACGTCCTGTCTCGTTTCATCACTATCCACAAATAAAGACAGTGCCTCGATCGCCAGTATGCACAAGTTTACTATTCGATCCGTGACTGTAGTAAAGGCTCTCAAATGTATGGGATTCCGGTGCAGCGCCTCCAGTGGTAACTTGACTGAACTAAAATCCCAATACATTTGAGAGATTAAACTACAGTCACGGATCGAATAGTAGACTTTGTGCATACTCGTGCTAAAGGCTCAGGACGTTGTTTAACCAGTGTTCAACTTTAAACATCTTTCATAAGTAAGACCCTTCTTGTTTACTGCGTCTGTTGTTGCATTCACTAATCATTTACACTATCTGGTTTATTCAAGAGTCTCCAAGTGTTTGGAATTGGCTAGTATAAGCTGGGCTCTTCTTGTTGGTGACACTCGATTATTCGAGAGCAACTTATGTTGGTCATTATTTAAGAGTAGGATAAGATTTTATTAGGCAACCCATTCGCGACATTTTTGTTTATGTAGTAAATTTGAAAAACATACTTTTCATCCATTAAACAAATGGATGAAGGTGGGCTATAGTTCGAATCTTAAGACTAAAAGAAAATAACATTAAACTTGGTCTTAGTCTGGTCATTTCAGCGCCCTATAGGTTCTATATAGAGTCAACGCCCCGCAGACAAAGAATACTATAGACTGGATATAATCCTTTTCAGTCACTCGAAACAAAGATTTTTACAAAATTCTTGTGGAAAAAAAGAGACAGAGCGTAATTTTTAACAGTCAACAATGCATCTTTTGTTGGTTATTTTATAGATTTCGATACTCATTTTTCAGTTTTAGTTTTGTACATACATCTATTGGTTTAACTGTGACATGATTTTAAATTGCATGTCTATGAATTATTGCAGGCAACTGTACATTATGTTTATGTACATATCTATTCTAATATAATAAAGCGAAAGAGTATGTTTGAACGCGCTAATCTCAGGAACTACTTTGATAGCTAAACTCTTGAGGAAGGTTATAGGTTTTCATCAACATCACCATTATACCATCACTACGGGAGCAACGCTGCTAGCTATACATACAACGCCCTAGTTTACGCCTAATTTGTTAGAAACCCGATGACTGGGTTCCTAACAAATTTGGAGAACAGGGTGGAATAGTTCTCCAAAGGCAGAGTAGGCGGTTCTCTGCAACGGGCCGGCCCATCTGGCTTTGGGGAACTATTCCACCCTGTTCCCCAAATTGGTGACCCTGACGTGATTAGCCGTCGACTACCTCGACTTCCTGCCTTTGGGGAAGGATTCCGACCATGTTCCCCAAAGGCAGTATCAGTAGTCTGCGTAGTAGTTATCATGCGTTGTAGGCTCGGCATGCGGCAGGTAACTCACGGCTGGCACGGGCGGCCGCTCCAGTCGAGATTCCAGCGCCGCTAGCTGTGAGTCCAGCCTTAGAGACGTGCTGTCGAAGCCGCAACCTGGAAAATAACAAACAATTATCTCGATGACATCTGTGGCAGCAATGTTGGAATAGTGGAATAACGCCTCTATCTGAAGCTTGTGGATTCTAATACCAGCTAAGGCTTGTTTCACTCTTCAGCGTGTCGCCGGTCGCGTCCACGAGTTGACCATTCACAGCACATTTCTCTGTGCTGTGAATGCTCAACTCGCGGACGCGACCGGCGACACGCTGAAGAGTGAAACAAGCCTAAGCAACATTGCGCGCTTCATTGGACGGTCTACTAAACAGAGATAGGTAGATGATAGGAGAGAATGGAAGAGAACATGTACCGACCCCACCTAGTAGGGAAAGGCAAGGAAATGTTGATGATTGGGCGGTCTAAACAATGCCGCGCGAAATATCTGTCCATGTCTCTGAACTAGGTTTTTACAACACAGACCAAGTTTCTTTATTGATTTTGTGATTAAATGAAAGAAGAGAGGGGCTGGCTGGCTATGTGCCAGCTGTTATTAATGATTATTATTTTAAAATGCATGTAAGAAACAACCTTACTACGAGGATAAAGAACCTACAAGTGCAGAATAGATACAGAAGGCGCACTCCGCACTTTAGGTGCGAATCTACAAGTACATTGGCGGGCCCGCCCGGCCGGGTCTTGGCACACACTTGCCGCTCGGCTCGCACGCTAACCGCGTCGCGCGTAATACATATCACGCGACAACTCGACAACCCTTCCGCGACACTCCGCGCCAGACAGTGACAGAGTTATGCGTTAGAAAGAAAGGATTTGTGTAGTTAAATATTGAACTAGGCAATGAGCGCTTGCGCGAGCTGAATTACACTTTGTTGCGTCGCAGCAAGAGTCGCTATTTAAATATTATTATATATTATACTTCTGTACCTATTTACTCTGTGCTACGAGTAAGATCATTATAGCGAACTCACCGCTAGCGTTATCGTTGTGCGGGGAATAGTTTCTCCTTGCCAGATGTCTGTATCGACCGGAGACGCTACCGCTGCCACCGACGCCCTCCGCGCTAGAAAACGAAGCTCCCGACGAAAGGCCCACTGGAAATAGAAGAAATAGCACACATTACATCATCACTTCTATCCTCTCACTACCCTATTTGGTCAACACGACAACAGTGGAACTGTGAATCGAAAGTCTTCTAAAGTCTAAAGATGTAATGAGCGACCGCGACAGCAGTTATTTACGCGGGAGCAACAGAGACAGGTATAGCAAGGTAAATGTATGAAATTGTTCGTGCTTCGTGACCGGACTTTACTATATTCAGATCAGTGAAGTTTATTCACACCAACACAGTTACACACTTTACACAGTTACACTTGAACTTTTTGGTGGCGTAGGCTTATAGCCCTAAAATTAGATTTTTAAAGATTTTAAATACGTTTTAGTTACCTAGTTCCTCTCTACTAGAGTTGTTCCTCAGCGAAGCACCACTGTCATAGGCTGCGCTAGTGTGCTTCTGCAGAACTTTGACCATTGCGTCGCGTTCCGCCACTTTAGATTCTAGCTCTTTTATCCTGAAAAGTCATCAAATTATAAACGTATTACTCATTTTTTTCTGAACCTTATTGTTGCATCCACTCTTCAAACTTCCTCATTTGTATCAGACTCGCCGAGTAATCCACAAGGTATTATAAAATCTCTCAGCCGAAAATATCCTATGCACTTCTTCCAACGGATCTTGGCATTCGTGAAGTTAGCCGTTTCGATGCGCAGTGGTTGCAATGTGCACTTTTCATACAAAATTTTCTAATGCGCAGCGAACAGCCCAACTTCACGAACGCCTAGATCCATTATGACAACTGCACTCGTACTATTATCAATTATGTCTTTTAGAAACAAATAAGTTTGCAAGTTTGAAAGTTTAAATGTAGGTGTTGTAATGCAGATGGAAAACTGCGGTCTCCCAAGTCCTGTAGGCGCTATGTTTCATTTCGTGTCGTACCTGCCCTCCAAATCGGCGACTTTCTTCTGTGCGATATGAAGTTCGTCCATGTGTCTTATCTTCTCGTTCCTTGCCTCAGCCATGAGTCGCTCCGACTCGGCGGACGTTTTCTCGAGCGCAGCGATCTTAGCGTCCCTGAAGTAGATGCTACTTTAAAACTCAAAGCTGCGAGGTACGAGTTATTACTGATAAAGAGATGTGTAAATGATAAGCCACTATTACTCGTTGGCGCAGGCTCGCCGAGTGAACCCCCCCCTTGACTCTCTCTCGCTCTCGCCTTGCATCAATTCGCCTTTCGCTCGCGCTGGCTTAGGCTCGCCCAAGCTCGCCCAGCATGTATACTGTATAGGCAGCATTAGAAAGGTAGGGTGTTTTAACTTTTATTATATTTTAATGATTGTTGAAGGCTGACAAACTGTGTAATAAATTATGACAAAGTAATAAATTATCGTTTAAATTATGACAAACTGTGTTGATTATGTATTTGGAAAACACTACTTATCGTAAGTTCTTATTATGTAATATTTTATGGAATTAATTTGTCACTAATTGAAAAAAACATTAAACTTCTAAATATTTCTTTATTGTTCTAGCCACCGCTGCTTCCACTTGCACTCGCTTTGCAGGCTGAAACGCACAAATCCACTTGAAACCAACGATGCTGATTTTTCCACCTTACTGGTCGATCGACGGAGCTCACCGCTCGCTGACGACCGTCCGCTAGCTGGTCACTTCAAGCCGAAATTAAACCATGCTGAATAACAATACGTAATTCTTAGGTAAAGAACGAGACAGAGCACTCTTTTAACTTTATTTGTAAGTACCTACTTCTCTTAGGGCTGATTTTTCAATCGATAAATAACTTTTATCTGAGGAATAAATATGGCGTTATGACATATTTTCAATACAATATCTGTCAAATCACATATTTATTTCTTCAGATAAAAGTTATCTAGGTATTGAAAAATCAGCCCTTAGTGTTCGTTTTACATTGTACCTACGTCTGTGTGTTGACAAATAAATCGCTATCTATCTACCAACGAGAATGAAGAAAGCCGTGTTGTTGTTTGAGTGTCAATGTCAACTCACTTAGGTATGGATGCGGCGGAGACGGCCGCCTGCCTTAGCGCGGCTTCCTCCAAATAGCGTTGCTCCCACTTGGCACATTCTCCCTCCAATGCGAGCAATCTCTCGTCTCGTTCCCGCAGCGCGCGTCTCAGCTCGGCCTCTCCGCCGCTGCCCTCGCCGAGCCCGCCCGAACCGAGGCCACCGCCGCCGCATTTGCACTCGCGTTGTCTATAAAAACGTAATCAAAGCAATCAAATTACATGGAATGGCTGCTTGGATCTGCTCCGGACTTTCTTAGGCTGGTTTTACAGTCACGCGTACCGTCGGTGCTGATAGGCGAGTGATCTTTATTACAATGAAATAAGGATACTGATTGTTTAGCAGAAATGGCTCCTCTGATTGCTCTCGTCAGTGCTGGACGTATCCTTATTTCATTGTAATAAAGATCACTCGCCTATCAGCGCTGACAGTACGCGTGACAGCAAAACCAGCCTTAGACATTTTTACAAAAAAAAACTTCTTAGAAGTTCATGGATCTACGCGTCTATAGCGTTTTGACTTATGAGCTTGTTGTAGCTGAAATGGCTAAATCTATTGGCATCTCGACAAAAAAATGCATTTAGAAAGAAAAAATCATTTATTTGACACACAATACACACAAAGCAAAAATAACAAAGAAAACGGTAAAAATAAAAATAGAAAAAACTACATGAATTGGTGAGCCAAATAGGTCGTCTCAGCATTTTGTCTCCACACATTCATGGGAAAGATAGAATTTCTAAATGCAAAGACTTATGATTCAGACTTATAGTGCAACTCTCATCGCAATAGTAGATGCAACATCGCATAGTATCTTAGACGCCACTGTAAATTAATACTTGGATCCAGCAGATAAAAGCTCATAATACCATTCCAGACTGCTTTGAAGGAGCGCATCACACTAATATTATAAAAGCGAAAGTTTGGATGTATGGATCTTTGGACGGACGTTTGAATGCATGTTTGTTCCTCTATAACTCTACAACCACTGAACTGATTTGGCTGAAATTTAAGATATAGATAGATAATGACCGGGAATCGGACATAGGCTACTTATTATCGGGGTACCACGCGAGCGAAGCCGCGGGCGCATGCTAGTATAAAATACAACGTACCTTAGTGCATGCAGTTCGTTTTCTAGTTGGGCGCGTAGCTTCCTCTCGGTATGTTCTCGGCGGTCGGAGGCTTGTTGTATGGACGCTAGCGCCCTCTGCAAGCCCGCAACGCGCTCCACGTAGCCGCTCGCGTGGCGGCACTGAAATTATTATTATTTTCAGTAGGCTGGTACCATTTACTTCCTTATGCTAAGAAATTATGTTTACCTATGTATTTCTGTAATGTACGCTTTTGTTATTTAAAGTGCTCAATAAAACAATTTACAATTAGATTAATGTAAAAACTTTTCTAAATACTAATAAAATACAAGAATAATCTAGTGCTACATTAAACTAACAAATTGGTCTTTGTTACTTTAGTTAGCTTGTTCTACTAAGTATTATGGGGCAATTCAATTAAAAAATCTCTAAAATAAGTTTATCATAACAACAATTATATTTAACAAACTATAGTTCGTTAACTACCATAGCAACATTGTTATCTGTCAACAAAACGAAATAAATATTTGACAAAGTACAAAAAAAACTTTTATAACAAGTATACGGCCATTTGTAAGTCGACTAAAGAAACCCAACATAGAACAAGCTATCTATTTATTTACTTCTTAAAGATCATTTCTAAGATACATTACAGATAGAACATACCTCTTCCTCCAACCTTACGACATTAGTCTGAGCGTTAGTGAGTGCCGTATCAAGAATGTCGATATGCGTCCGTTGTTCCTGTAGCGTAGCTCTCTGTGCCGCCATTTCAATCTCCTGCCTCTCCTTTGCGCATGCCAACTCTTTATCTATACAGACAGTTTTAGTTAATTTAATGCGCCAAGATTTTTATCCTAAAGGCTGCGCCAAGTTAAAGACTGAAAGGCGAATTGGCTCTCAGGGGTTTATTGGTGTTTAAGAGTTCAAAAACACGATTGATCATGAAATTTAACTAATAACAAACACACGGGAATACCAAACAGGAAGATATAAAAGGTAAAAACAACATAAAAGTAATATATGTGTGACGTTTAAACATTTCTGACATGGACGTGAGCATGTATAAAATATCTATTTCAATCAGTATAAGTAGGTACTTTTTACATAGACCTACAATAACGTATAGTATAGACTACGTTAAATGTTGAGCTAAGTCGTAGGTAAAATTAGGTTACAGGCAACAGTATAAATTCTCACTCTGTGTGATAAGTTGTGCGATGAGCATCTCCCTGTTCTGCAACTCTTTCCGCAACGCTTCGGCGCTGTTCTCGCCGTCAGTTCGCACGCCTTGCGATAGCAACTCCACCTGATAAACGACTCTATTAAAACATCCGTAGAGTTCAATTCGAACGTAGGTTAAATCAGGGTTGCTAAGCAATAACTTTATTAGAAAAAACAAGCACTACTAGGCCCAAATTAAGCTTGATACTTCGAGTTTATAGCATTGCTATAAGCTCGAAGGCTTGATATGGTAGTCAGATCTAAATCTGATTTAGAACAAATACCTAGTTTTTATTTTATTATAAAAGCAGAAAAAACACTAACTGGGCTTTGAAGCAAGCCAAAACTATATTAAAAGCATTTTAGTGCAGTATTGGAATGAATATAATGAATTGTACTAGACATGATTTAACACACGGGAATTACCTACTCACGTAAAAATATCGTCGATTTAGATACCGACAATGTTTCCATTCATCCGGAGAATCCCCGTAGTAATTCCCGTGTGTTAAATAATGAAATTAGAAAATGACCTAAATAAATCTTAGCTGTGATGGGTTCCCAACTAGTGATACTCCCATTTTATCATCATCATTATCGTTAGGCATTTCTTTCTTAATTAATAATTCTACTTTTCTGTCTTAATAATTCTACATGCTGGGATTGGCAAATTTTAAACATGGAAAATGGGGAAAAAACTAAAGGCCCGGTCGCACATTGATTCATTTTCACACGACTCCTACGAATATGCACTTCAACTTCTTTGTGGCTACTGTGACTAGGGTTGTCACTATTCTGCCAGTGTCCGTGTCATGCTAGTTTCAAAAACTTTGCTGAAGGGTAGTGAAATAATATGGCCGGCGTATGATAAGAGAGATTCTAGTATGCACAAATAAGAATTAGTTAGTCTGCGGGCTTATAAAGGTCGCTATTGCAAAATCACAATAAAGGAATTGAACTATTGCCACCTCTTTTCATTGACTGAGAGTGAAAAGAGACGGTATTATAGTTCACTAGCTGACGCCAGCGGCTTCGCCCGCGTGGACTACTATTTTGTTTATCCCACGGGAACTATGCATTTTTTCGGGATAAAAAGTAGCCTATGTCCTATTCCCGGTCATTATCTATCTATGTTTCAAATTTCAGCCAAATCGGTTCAGTAGTTATGGAGATACGTGGTAACAAACATTCACACACACACACACGGACTTTCGCCTTTATAATATTAGTAGGAAGTAGGATTTCATTTGTGATTCAGCTACGACCTTTTTAAGTCCGCTGACAGGTGAAATGAGATAAAAAAAAGTGAAGGTTAAAGGTTTAGAAACATAGAAAGCACTAACAAATACCTGATGCTTGAGCGCTCGGTTCAAGTCGTGCAGTCTCCGGCTGTCCGCTTGCAGCCGGACCCGCGCCGCGCGCTCCAACCGTTCGCGACGCTCGCACGAACCGACTAGCTCCTCGTGGGCGGAACGGACCTTTTCTACCTCTTCTTCTAACTGCAAAGTCACATCAAAGTAAGGTGAAACCGCACTATAGTCGGATTGCTCATTATACGGACTAAAATTTAAGGAAAAAATGACATTTTTCCTTCAATTTTGATATGTTTTTAGTCCGTATAATGAGCAATACGACTATAGAGCGACACTGCAGCGGAGAGGATCGTCACGACATCGGAGCGGCGCGGCATTACCAAGCCGCACTGCGTATAAGAGCGTCTTCACATTATCCGATCCGATATCGGTATCGGACGCCGACACGATATCGGGGCAAGTAAAATGTAGGAAAGATGTCCGCTCCGACATCCGATATCGGGCGGACAATGTGAAAGGCAGGTACATATTCTATACATTTTACTTGCCCCGATATCGTGTCGGCGTCCGATACCGATATCGGATCGGATAATGTGAAAACGCTCTAAGGGTTGCTATTGCAGAATCGCATTAAAGGAATTGAACTATTGCCATCTCTTTTCATTGACTGAGAGTGAAAAGAGACGGTATTATAGTTCATTTCATATTTCATATGCGATTCAGCTTTAGCGACCTTTTTAGGTCCGGTGTACTACAGCGCAGCGGCGCTACAGTGAGCGACAAAATATTTTCAGTAATATTTCGTCGTCCATTGCGTCTCGTTCGCTCGCGCGGTTTCAACGAATTCAATGTGAACTGACTGGTCGCACCGCGCCTCTCCGCTACAGTGTCGCTCTAGTGCGGTTTCATCTTAAAGAGTAGATAAATCAAAATAACCAGAGATAAAACAGCATTCAAGTCTATTCGAGACCTTTTTAATCGACTTCAAATAGGAGGTTCTTAACTCGTCGGACTCTTTTTTTTATGAATGTTCAACGATTACTCAAAGTCCCCTAGACTGATTTGGAAAATTCTTTTTTTGTTATAAAGTGTATACTTTGCAGTTAGTGCCAGAAAAATTTGGTAAGGATCTGTCGAGGATTTTCGGAGTTATTAATAGAAAAAATGCAAGAGTGCAGAAAATTGAAGTGCTGATAACATTGAAGTCGGTTTTTTTTTAATTTAATTTAGACACTTGAGGCCTGACTGTTAAATAATGCTCAAGATTCACCCTGTCACTATCTAACTTTGTTTATTTTGTTTAACTTTGTTTTTTACCTTAGGCAAACCATTTCTAGGTTTTTAAGGTATTTATTACTAAGTTTGTAATCTACTTTTATTCTTGTCAAATAAAAAAAAACTAACAAAAGGATGGCAAAACGGTGTCTGAATTTTAACAGAATTTTAAAAGTAGAGGGGTTGTTGTTAAAGCAGTACCTTAGAAGTCTTAGATATCCGTTCGCAAGCTTCAGCTAGCTGCCGCTTCAGCTGTTGGTTCTCAGCGGAAAGCGCGTCCAGCACAGCTGTGAAGGCATCGTCAGGTTCTTCTAGCGAACCCTCGCCGCCGGAGCACCAGCCACTGGACTCTGAGCCGCCGGGCACTGCGCGAACACCCACGCTGGGGAGCGAAGAAGGGGTCAAGATATGCTGGTTAACAATAAGGCGTTGTCTGGTTCCATTGAGTAGAATTACTCAAGCTAGGAAACATATTGCTCCAAAGTATCTCAATCTATTGTTACGAGCTGGGTATCTTGATAAATTATATACCACCTATTTTACCGTAATGACTTTATTGGGAACTAATAACCGAATCGGCGTAACACTATCAATATGACAGACTGCCAGGGTCTCTCATTTCTTCAATAGGAGATATTTGTTTACACTTTAAATGTGGGTTAGTATTAGCACAGAATAATAGTACTACCCCGCTTACTTATAAAAGGTGTTTAAAGTTGAACACTGGTTAAACAACGTCCTGTCTCTGTTTGTCACTATCCACAAATAAAGACAGGACGTTGTTTAAACAGTGTTCAACTTTAAACATCTTTCATAAGTAAGGCCCTACATGTTTTAGTTTAGTATTATTTCCTGTATCTACTTCTAAGACATCTCTCAAAAGTAGATTTCTGTGTGGAAATCTTTCCACACAGAAATCTACTTTTACTAATATACTAATAACTGAACATAACTGAATTTTAGTATTCAGCATCCACGACGCATAGTGACAGGGCAGGGCACTATAATCACTTTCTACTACTTTATAAGAAGTAATGACTGACAACGTAATACACAAAACCTACGCTTCATTGATTACGTACATTCCGCCGCTCCTACCAACGGCCCTGAAGACTCACCTAGTGAGATCAGGCTGCGACCTCGACAGGTTGAGTTTCTCCTTGCTAAGCTTCGCTTTGGACTTGCCCTTGGGTTTCCTGTCGTCGCGCGGGGCGGCGGGGGAGGGCGGGGCGGCGCGGGGAGGGGGGGACGCAGCCACCTCCGCCGCTAGGTGCTTCAGAACTGACGACTGGTTGAGGAAGTCGTCGGGGATTTCGTTTATCTCCTGAAAAAAGGTTTGTCTCATAAAATGTCAATTCAAAAAGGCTTAAGGTTGCGGTACGTGGAGCTCGGAACTTCTCTTCCAACGTATCTATCTAAATTGTTCGTCCTTGTCACGCAAAAAACTCTACGTAGTATAGTATAGGTGTACTACTCAGTCTACTATGAGCAATCACAGCCCCGATTGGCAGTATTACCTCTACCTAATCTGTGATTGGCAGATATGAGTCTGACATGAGGCCCGCCCTTTTTAGCGCGATTCAGGACGCATTACGCGCAGCTACTGTTCAATAATTTCAAATACACATGCATCAGGACGTTTGGCTCAGTGGTTGTGAGCTCCGCTTGCAGCGCGGTAAGTACTTGCGGAATGGAGATCAATTCCTAGTGGTATTGAGTTTTTGCATCTTTGGAGAGGCCAAAAATGTTATATTGTCAGTCACTAATGAATAATGTTCATTTTATTTCATGGAATCGTTAGATAAATGTATGGTAAAAATGCTTTTTTTGGAAATTTATCTACAATATCTAGGTAATTACCTACCCATCTTACTCTCAAGATTTTTAGGGAGGGATGAGATCGATATTATGACGCTAGACAGAATATGTGGGTTGTTACCTATATAAGTCGGTACACAATTACCTAAATTTTCAAAGGGAAGTAGGTACCTAAGTAGGTACTTACCTATGTTTTTTTCTGTCCAATGTCTATAGGTAAGTAGGTACTTACCTAACCTACCTAACTACTGAAGTCACAACGGATGTTTGTCCCTCTGAAATTAGGGGGCGTCCATTAATTAAAATTAAAGAATAAAAATTAAAGGTGATTTTTGCGATTTTTCAACCCCCGCACCCCCTCCCCCCTTGGTGAGATGTCCTGAGATTTGGCTCGATCCCCTCCCCCACCCCCAAATCTCACGTGAGAATAAAAAAATAATCTTAAACAGGTACCTACCTAGATTTGCCGAGACCTCCCTTTCATTTTTAATCCCACATGGGATTAGGTGCGATTTGGCTCAACCCCCTCCCGCCCCCTAAAAGCCTGACGTAATTAATGGATGCCCCCATAAGTGCAACAAAGGATAACGCATATTTAGGTACTTATGACGTGGCGAATCAATTGGTGGTACCAATAGGCTGAGAAGGCTGGAGCCTAGGGCGGCAGATTTTAGGGGCGGCAAATAGGGAACAATTTTTTTTTGTGTTACAGAAAAATAATATTTACCTATATTTATTGATAATGCTATGTTATTATGTACACACAAACAATTCAACATGTAAGTAATGTTTTAAAAATTGTTAGAGTGAGAGCTTTTCTTGCTTAAAACTTTTTTCCATAATTGGATTTGAAACGAGCGATAAAGGCGGTGCGTTTAGATGGGCCCGCGAATTACAGTAGTATCCCGAAAATTTCCAACAGTTTACCTGTTGATCATGTTTGTTTCTGTAGCTGTAATCAGCACGTGTAAGGTCGTCATGTACGAAAAATCCCTATGTGTACCGAAGAATTTTTATTTTCATTAATCATTAAATTTCACATAGTCAATCATCAACCAATCAAACATCAATAGGTATCCGTACCCCTATTATAAATGTGAAAGTGTGTTTGTTTGTTTGTTTATTTGTAGTTGAATCACGTCAAAACGGAGCGACGGATTGACGTGATTTTTTGTGTGGAGATAGTTGGAGGGCTGGAGAGTAACATAGGCTACTTTTTATCCGGGTACAACTCGAGCGAAGCCGCGGGCAGCAGCTAGTTTATAATAAAACTGTAACAGGTCAAATTCTGTACATTGAAGATATTTTGAAATTTTTTTTGGAGGGCTCTCTATTGTCGATACTGAAGCCAAAACTGTAATTTTTTTCATTCATGTCTGTCTGTCCGTATCATGGCCGCGCATTACGTCGAAACTACTGGTTGGATTTAAATGAAACCTGGTATTATTTGAGTGCATACTACGAGGTCTAATATAAAATACTTTTAATCCTAAAATTCAGCACGGTTCCCTAGGGAGAGGGGATGAAAGTCAAAATAAGTATCTGGTTGTAATTCATGAGCGCGTAGTCCGATTTCATTGATTCTTTTTAGGGTTCCGTACCTTAAAAGGTAAAAAAAGGAACCCTTATAAAGTCACTTTCTTGTCCGTCTGTCTGTCTGTCTGTCACCATCGATTATCTCAGGAACAGGAGGAGCTAGCAAGTTGAAATTCATACCATATACTGAGGTCTATAGTCCCTATTGTGAGTATAAAAATCAAGGTCCTGAGTCAACACTATAAAAAGATATAGGCAAAAGAGATGGCCGATTCCTTGAATAAATTTGCCCCACAGATGCCAACAGGAAAGAATGCTTGCGTCATGACCAAATTGGGATTTTTGGGTTTGTTTTTTTATTTTATAATGAGAGTCCATTCATCTTCTTCCTCTAAAAAGTGGGATTTAAAAGTTATTCTAATATAAAGCAGCAGGCTATGACGCCCAGCATGAACGGAGAACCTAGGAAACTATATTTTTAAGGTTACTTTAGTAAAAGCTTTGCTTACGCTGGGGATAGATGGCGCTGTGTGAACATTTACTTTTTCATTATTATTAGGACTAGCAGAATTTTAAGTGAAGTAGGTATAGAAAATAAATGACGCACACAGGTGCTCCCAGTACCTACAATTTCAAGTAAAAAAGAAAAGTACTTAGGAAAAATTGGGAATTTCATCAATAAAATTATCTACACTCGTGTGCAGTGATTCTGTACTAACCGCCTAAAATAAAATATGATATCTATAAATAAATAAAACAAAAAGCCTTTTATTTCTCTATAATTAACATTTTTTTCTTATCACTAATGCTTATAATCTAAGTAGGTACTAGAGAACCCCTAAGGTGAAGGCCTCCTCCAAAGCCAGCCATCTGTCCCTGTCTTGTGCTACTCGGAGCCAGTTTGGTCCAGCAGTTTTCTTGATGTCGTCGTCCCAGCGAGCGTATGGTCTTCCTATGCAGCGTCGACCTCTTGGACCCTCCCAATTTGTCACTCTCCTAGTCCATCTTCCATCTTGTAGACGGGCTACATGTCCAGCCCACTTCCATTTTAGTCTGTATGCATATCCCAAGGCGTCAGTACTTTTTGTAATTTTAAATAAAATATGATAAATCCTCATAAATCACTCATCACAACACAATCACACAACTGAAACTCAACGACATTCCGTTTACATCTGTCAAATTCTTGTCCGTCTGTTTTGTTTACTATTTGAGTGTCATGTCAACCGCGAAAAAGAAGGTAGGTCTATGTGATAAAAATATTCTCTGTGATACCTAATAGCCCCTCCAGACTCTCGGCAAGAAACCCCGACAACACCCGAGAAGCGTGAATGTGAGGAGTTTCTCGCCTTCTTGTTCTCGCGCTTCGGTGTCGGTACCTATTTTTGGCCGAGACAAAGGATTTCAAACAGA
Organism: Camptogramma bilineatum; assembly: GCA_958496255.1. Lineage (NCBI taxonomy): Eukaryota > Metazoa > Arthropoda > Insecta > Lepidoptera > Geometridae > Camptogramma > Camptogramma bilineatum. Next base: position 12,955,532 of record OY292458.1, read on the forward strand.
TCACGAGTGAGAAAATTGAGAGTGTGGATAATTTGTTTGTTCTTCGAGAAGTCTCGGTGAAACTTCTCGCCGTGAGTCTGGAGAGGCATTACGGACTGTAGTACCGGAAGTGACTAAAGTTACTAATAAAATAACATAATTATATTCCCACAGGGCACGAGATATCTAAGTATTCTGTATGTACCAGTTAATTTTGTGATATTTTATTTAAATAATATTATTCAGACGCATAGTCTAATTCGATATTCGGCTCTGGGGCAGGATCCGGCCAAATTCTTTAGGTTTTCGTGAAAACTTGTAAGTACCAAAACTTACCTTAATTATCAACTTTTTTTATTTTTCGGAATTTTTCCTTTACTTGTGCTGTAAGGCCTTGCTTGTAACCAAAATTGACAATTCTAGGTCAACCAGAAGTACCCTAGAGGTTTTGGGTCGAAAACCTAAATGGTAGTTCCCGTTGACCTAGAATCACGAAATTTGGCAAAAAGCAAGGCCTTATAGCAGAAATAAAGGAAACATTCCAAAAAATTAAAAAAGTTGAAAGTTAAAGGGTGTTCCCATACATACATACATACATAGTTGACGCCAATTAAGATTGTCTTCTGAGTTGTATGAGCGCTCATACAATTAAGCGAACTAGCTTAATTGGCACCATCCTCAAATAAGGTACCTAAATAAATAAAATTGTGCTATTGTGTGAAAGTAAATAAAAGAAAATATTTATTGCAATATTATGCTCGTGTGCGCAGAACATTTGCGGCGCTGCTATCGCAGAACTAGGATATGTACAAAAAAATTACTAATTGTTCAATAACTTAATGGGTATAATGGGTAGGTACGGAACCCTCGGTGTACGAGTTCGACTCGCACTTGACCGGTTTTTACTTTGTTTAAAAGTAAGTACTTTATATATTGTTCCGTAAAAATATCAAGGTCATCGGTTTTGTAGTTCCGAAATTACAAACAGCCGGAATCCTTGACACCCGGAATGCACAGGAACCGTTGAATGTACGGCTCATCTTAAGCTGGTGTGCAAACAACTCCAAACGAGTTGTCGGTGCTGGTTGTTGTTGTTGGTGCTGGTTGTTGTTGTTGGTGCTGAGGTAATTGTCTGGGGGTCTAAAGTGGCCACTTTTGATGAAAAATCAGATGTTTCATAGATGCTTCATCTATGAAACATCTGATGAAACATCAAATGCTTCATAAATGCTTCATATATATGCTTCTTAAATGAAGCATCGATGCTTCATCAATGCTTCATCGATGCTTTATAGATGCTTCATATATGAAACATCGATGAAGCATCTATGAAACATCTATGAAGCATTTCACAAAACATCTTTTTTGACAGATCTATGTGCGAGGTTAAATTTATTTTTAGAAAGTAAATAGGTTGAATGGAAAACGGATGGCTGAATGCAAAACCCATGCGAAGCCAAATTTAAGAAGAAAAAAACCTCAGACCCGCTCCCGCGACAATTTACCTTTTTTATTTATTCGTGTGCCTCAAAAATATTTCCATATGTCCATCAGGGTGGCGCAGTGCAATCATTTCTATAAAAAAACTAAGTAGGTACCTACCTATTTAATTTATAAAAATAAATTTAACCTCGCACATAGATCTGTCAAAAAAGATGTTTTGTGAAATGCTTCATAGATGCTTCATATATGAAGCATTTATGAAGCATTTGATGAAAAGTCAGATGTTTCATAGATGAAGCATCTATGAAACATCTGATTTTTCATCAAAAGTGGCCACTTTAGACCCCCTGTATTTGGTAGGATCAGAAGAATCTCATTTATTTTGAACTGTTAAAACCTAGTGAAACGATCACGGGAGGCCGAAAACAGCCACAATATGCGACATGTTATGAATCCATTATTATTCATCATGACAACAATGTTCTGTGGTGCTGAGGGCGAAGGCCCGCCTGAAACACAGAAGGTTGCAAATTTAATTCCCTTTGCCTGCCTGTGAGACAAATGTATGTGTGATCTACGAATCTCTGTCTCAAAATGATTCTCTCAAGAAGGCAAAAAGTCGTAGATTCTGACGAAAACTTTGAATAAAATACCTACGTTGTAGCACAGAATTATGCGACAAAGTTCAATTCAGCTCGCGTAAGCGTTCTTTGCCTAGTGCAATATGCACTGACACGTGCCTATACAAATTCTCTCTGTCTAACGCATAACTCTGTCACTGTCTGGCGCGGAGTGACGCGGAAGGGTTGTCGAGTTGTCACGCGATAGGTATTAGAGCCGAGTGGCAAGTGGGAACCCTGCCAAGGCCCGCCCGGGCGGGCCCACCAATGTACTTGTAGCTTCGTACCTAAAGTGCGGAGTGCGCGTAATTAGTAATTAGGTAAATAAATCTGTTTATATTCTTATGTTTTGCTTTTTAGTGCAAGTATATTTTAAAGTCGGTTAAGTATTTTATTTTTTATTTTATCATTTTAGTGTTTATTTTTTATTAAGAATGATGTCATCTTACCTACTTATTGTGTTTCGCTCATCAAGCCCTTTCATTTGATATCCATGTCACTACTACTATACTACTAAAAACTAAGATACTGAAAACCAGCGCTCTAACAGCCATGGCGCTGCTGGAGCAAATGCTGAGGGGTAACCTTATTTTCTTGTCAATGTAATGTAGCATTTCTGATTTGTGTTGTATGTATCGTAGTGGCGAAAATAAAACTTATTTCTATTTCTATTTTACTAAAAAGTTCCATGGAACAGGTCCTGACTCCATCATCAGATCAGATCGCTGTCACCATATTATTATATTACATTGTGTCGGAACTTCACAGATATGCTGTGTTTTTACTCAATCGGCCAATTTATTGAGGAGTTCTGTTGAGCAGCTCTTGACTCCATCATCAAATCAGCTCGTTGTCACCATATTATTAAATTGTAATTGAAACTTGATAGATATACCGAGTTTCGACTCAATCGGCCTATTCACTGAGGAGTTCTGTTGAACAGCTCTTGACTCCATCATCAGATAAGCTTGATTGATACCATAATATTTCATTGTCACCGAGAATATATAAGTGTGCAAAATTTCAGCCCGATAGTTCTACAAACACAATAAATAACCATAAAATTTGAGAGTTCCCCTCGATTTCTATGGGATCTCCTCATCAGATCCTCCACTTCTGGAGTATATCCTTTGTAACCAAAAAAAAAATAATTGTCAAAATCGGTCCACAATTGACGGAGAAATGGCGTAACACACACACAAAAAACTAAAAAAAATATATACCTAAAATAAAAAAAAACACAGTCGACTTGAGAGCCTCCTCCTTTTTGAAGTCGGTTAAAAATAATATTACACAAATCATAAAAGTTACAATTTCATTAACAAAAAAAATGTAATTAATATGATTGTGATGTGGTATCGAGTGTAGGGGCGGCAAAAGTTGAATAGCCTACTGGCGGCAAATTTGGAAATCCGCCACTGTTATAGGCAGTAGAGTAGGTAGGTATCTATGTAAGCGAGATAAAACATAATACCTACCTAACAGCCAACATCAGAGAGACAAATGTAAAATATACTAGGTTCCGCCCGCGGCTTCGCTCGCGTGATACCTACCCGGATAAAAAGTAGCCTATGTTTTATTCCAGGTCATAAATTATGGTAAGTATAGGTACCTACCTATATGTATTCCAAGTTTCATTAAAATCCGTTCAGTAGCACTGGCGGTCGCAGACTTTGATCTTGGGGGGGGGGGGGGGGTCACTAGTTTTGGTAGTGCGTACCTACCTCTCTTTTTGCTGGATGTTACAGGTTTCTCAAGGATTTTGAGGGGGGGGGTCGTGACCCCCATGACCCCCCCCCCTCGAACCACGCGTGTATCAGTAGTTTTTGCTTGAAAGAGTAACAAACATACAAACATCCCTAGATAGCGGTACATCTATACATCCATACATCCTCACAAACTTTCACACTGTAAAATTATTAGTAGGATGGAAAAGCCCCTCTTGGCAGATTCAAATGGCCCGCCGTCATTTTGTGACGTCATTACAAAACTACTACTGTTCTATTTATAGACTTTGAAGTTTAAAAACATAACTTCAACTTCTTTCATAACTTCAACTTCATAACTTTTTTTTCTACTTTCGGGAAACAAAATAAATAAAAGGTACGCGATAAAATCCCGTAATAATAATTATCATTATATTCATAACTTTAGTATGAAAATTACTTTCTCTCTTTAATTAATTTAAAGAATCTCCTCCTGTTTTTGAAGTCGGTTAAAAAACCGACTTCAAAAACAGGAGGAGATTCTCAATTCATAGGAATATTTTTTTATGTAGGTAGGTATGTTTTTGGAATTTTTTTGATTTGGAAAATTCTTTTTTGTTTGAAAGGGTCCCAGGTGGTGCCATGGTCATCAGATCAGGTCAGGATCTGATGATGGCGTCAGGAGCTGTTCAACAGAACACATCAGTACCTACCTAAATCTAAATAGGCCGATGGAGCTGAAACTCGTCATCATCATCACCAGCACCATTTTTTGAACAGCTTCTGATTCCATCATCAGGTCAGCTCGCAGTCACCATAGGTACGCATAGGTATTACATATTACATGACATTGTAGTCAGAACGAAACGGAACAAGACAGCTTACATTATGCCGAGTTTAAACTCAATCAGCCTATTTACTGAGGAGTTCTGTTGAACAGTTCCTGACTCCATTATCAGATCCTGACCTGATCTGATGACCATAGCTCCACCTGGTACCCTTTCAAACAAAAAAATAATTTTCCAAATCGGTCCAGGCTCACCTATTCAAGTAGATACTCGAGAAACATACCTACCTACATAAAAAAATATTCCTATGACTTGAGAATCTCCTCCTTTTTTTGAAGTCAGTTAAAGAGAAAGTAATTTTCATAAAAGGGTCTACAAAACCTACCTACCTACATACCATTTAAAATTGAAATAATTGTTCAAAGTAAAAATCAATTCTAATCTACGCTAGGTACACCTATCTAGTTAGTGTGTATACTACCTACACCTATACCTACATACCTATACATCGAGCGAGCTAAAAATGCTAAAAATTATAAAAAGCGGTGGTCGTTGCAAACCAATTTTGCGTTAGTGTGAGTGTCGAAACTCCGCCTCCGGGACTATACACACACATTGAAGACATCCGAGCAACGCGTACGGCAATACTCGAGTTCAGAATTTACAAGAATTTACGATGTATTCCGTAATACCAAAAATGATGAATGAAAAGTTAATGATTTCGCAATTTTTTTTGTATGGCCTGTAACTAGACACTCTAAGCTGTGTTCCTATTAAAAGGGTATTACAATCATTGTTGTTTATCATACAGAACAAATGCAACGAAAACACGATATTTTTGCTGTAAAAATGTTAGAAATACAATTTGGTTACATTTTGTTTCAGGTAAGTTTTTTAGATCAAAAGTTTAACAGGAACCTAGATTAATACTTCCTTAATCTAAATAAGTGCATAAAGTGGTGAAAATACGCTCAAATTTTAAATGATTTCGGTAGTACGTTTGTATGGAGAATTCGTTCGTCGCCGCCCTCTTAAGCTGGTTGACACGATCAAAGTCAGCTTTGACAAAGTGCAAATGACTCTGATTGGACGCCGTCGGACTCACGTGACTCACTCGAACGACGGCGTCCAAACAGTCATCCAAGTTGCACGTTGTCAAAGCTGACTTTGATCGTGTCAACCCGGCTTTAACAGAAATGCTTCTAGTAGAAGTAAGTAAGTTCGTATGAGCAAGTGCCCAATTCTGGTGACGTAGTTTTTAGGTCACCCAAAGGCCTCCGTCATGGCTTAACGACTTAAAAGCCGAGACCGACAATTTAACGTGCCCTCCGAAGCACGAAAGCGCTCAGATCGTAATGCCACTTGCGGTCACCCATCCAAATAGTGACCGCGCACAACGTTTCTTAAGCAAGCTTACACAAATTCTGAGTAAATTAGTTATCGCAATTAAAAGACCTCACCTGAACACCATGGTCGGGAGGGCTGGTATAGATCCTCTGGCCTCCAATATCGATGTAGTTCGCATTCGCAGTCAACGCCTGCTCTTTATGCACTTTAGGTAGGGGAATGCCGCTCTTCTTGCCATCTGCCTTCTTCAAAGTGTGGTAGGGGGATGATTGAGTCGCGGGATGCTTCACCTCGCTACTTGTTCGTTCGTGTTCTCTGTAGATGTACAATACCTTATTAGGAAAATGATGATGATTATTAAATCTGCCGTCCGCTAGCTAAAGTGCCGTTAAGTGACAAAGCCATTTTTTTGAGAAATCTTTAAAAATCGCGCCGCTTCTTAGTCTAATTAGAAAACCATAAACGATAGGAACCCAGTTCCAAGACAGATCGAAAGAGAATTTTGAGCTTTATAACATGGCATTTAGAAGTGAAATTTGACCAAATGTCACTTAACGGTGCCTAAGCTATATACCGAATCTGGCAGTACTTCGTGATTTCGGCGCGGATAGGTGTGCGTTCAGCTGAACTCATACACTATGGATGTGTTACACTGATCTTGTTAGTCTATTCTTCAGGCTATGCCACTTACCGGATTGGTGTTGGGCGTGGAGGCCAGGAGTCATCCTGATTGTGGATAATAAGTGTGTTGTATGATGATGACGAGACATCCAGAGAGCTTCGATTGCTGTTCCCTCCACCAACGGAGTCCTTGAGCGAGTTACGGTTGCTACCTGGTACATTTTCCTGTTCCAAAACATTATTAAATATCATTATGATGAAAGGAAAGCAATATGTGGTGGCTTTTGACTGGCCTCTTAGCTCAGTTGGTAGTAGCTCTGCCTTCTGCGCTGTAGGTCGTGGGTTCGATTCCCACCCAGGACAAATTTGTGTGATGAACATAGATGTTTGTTCTGTGTCTGGGTGTTATAAAGTATTATAAGTATATACTTACAATAATTTAGATCTAGTTGAGAAAGAATGTATTTTATTTATTTATTTATAACTTGTTATCCCATGCCCATAAGGGAACCCGCTGGACATCAGCAACTACAGGCCTATCAGCTTACTATCAACAATATATAAACTACTTTCATCGATCATCCTCAGCAGAATAGCACCAGAAATTGACAAGAACCAACCAATAGAACAAGCAGGATTCCGACCACACTACTCAACGATTGATCACATACATACAATAGAACAAATAATAGAGAAATTTAAAGAATTTAACAAACCATTGTATATAGCATTCGTCGACTATTCCAAGGCGTTCGACAGCATAGTACATTCATCTATATGGACTGCTTTAAGAAACAATAACATAAACAAAACATATATAAATATTATAAACAATATCTATTCTAAAAGTGTAAGCAGAGTGCGACTAGAAAGGCATGGAGATGAGTTCGCAATTGGAAAAGGAGTGAGACAAGGAGATCCTCTCTCCCCAAAGCTTTTCATAGCTGTACTTGAAGATATCTTCAAAAGGATAAATTGGAAAAATAAAGGCATAACAATACTTGGTAATAAATTGACACACTTAAGGTTTGCTGATGACATTGCCCTTTTTAGCGAATCTGCCAAAGAATTGGAACAAATGTTACGAAACCTAGACTCAGAAAGCAAAAAAGTTGGCCTACACATGAATGCATCCAAAACCAAAATTATGACAAACAGACACAAAAGAATAATCCAAGTAGAGGCAAATGTAATAGAATATGTAAACGAATATGTGTACCTAGGCAAAATGGTGTCTTTTGATGAACACAGTAATGATAATGAAATTGACAGGCGAGTAAATACAACATGGAAGAAATACTGGGCACAAAAAGAAATTTTAAAAGGGAACTACAACCTCAATTTCAAAAAGACAATAATGGATTCATGCATTCTGCCAAGCCTAACTTACGGTAGCCAGACATGGGTATACACAGAAAAGGTGAAAAACAAGATCTTGTCCTGTCAACATGCGATGGAGAGGAGTATCCTGAAACTGAGAAAAATACAAAAGACAAGAAACACAGACATTCGCATGAAAACTCAAGTAACAGATGCTCTTCAACATAGTCTAAAACAGAAGTGGAACTGGGCAGGACACATAGCAAGATACAACGACAATAGATGGACTTACAAAACTACAAAATGGTTGGGCCCAACAGGCAAAAAAAGGAGGAAGGCAGAAGAAAAGATGGGCCGATGATATAACAAACACAGCAGGAAAAAACTGGATGGACACTGCCAAGGACAGGGAGAGATGGAGAGAAATGGAGGAGGCTTTTACCCTTGGGGGCCATACAACAAAGAAGAAGAAACAAAAGAATACATAACATTTGAGAACAATATAAATTGTTGTATGGAATTACAAGCTATAATAATAATAATAATAATAATAATCCCATGCCCATTTCATGCAATCTTCATTCCACATGATCTATATCTGACTCATGAGTGAGTTTTGAGAAAGAACTATTAGGACAATACATGTTGGTTGAGCACACCTAACATAATTACGGATGTAGCCACCATGATGCGAATGTATGTGAACCACCTAAATGTTATAATATTCCACAACATAATAAGTAGTTCCAAACCTTCAGTGAATTCCTGTTATTGTTGTTATTCTGGCTTTGATTCTCCTGGCCCTGAGGCTCAACTCTGGCAGTGTGTCGGACAACAAAGCGCTCCACCCTTGAAAGGTTCTCGTTGGATGTGGACACATCGGTCTCACTGCCTGATAGGCTTTGAGGGAAACCACTGGACACTGTTAAAAATACATAAAGTTATTTTACAAAATTAGAATATTAGAACAATCATTAAAATACATCTATAGTTGTATTGCTCATTATACGGACTAAAAGTGAAGGAAAAAATGTCATTTTTCCTTCAATTTTGACATAAAACGTATCAAAACTAATCAAAATTGAAGGAAAAATGACATTTTTTCCTTCAATTTTAGTCCGTATAATGAGCAATACGACTATAGTGGTAATGATGATGTTTATTGTCTTGAAAACAAATCAATAAAACATTATAAAATGTATGCCTACCTAGTATTTATATAAGGTTTATGTGACCTTTAGATATTATGCCAAATACACATGCAAAACAATTAGCAGATACCTAACCCAGCAGTTATGCAGTGAAAATGTGCACTAGCAAATTGTAAACGATGATTCATGACATTGGAATGTTGCTCAATTTGTTTGAATTGCAAATCAAGTTACTTACCAGCTGGTTTCTGCGCTCGTTGAATGTTATTTGTGAACGATAAGAATCGTCCAGTCGGTCGCATAGACCCCATTTTTTACAAAATGTGGATACACGGATTTCAATTCGAATTCATAACTTCATACTTTATACCTACTAGGTACTCTCTTTAGAACACTATCTGTAAGTGAAATAAAATAAGTTATGCATGTTTACCGTCACTCACTGATGCTATGCATAGAAATAGATTACAATAAAACCAACCACAAGGTATCGCTATGGAGAATGCAACAAGTTTCTACTGAGGCGAAGCAAAGTTAATATTATCCTTTGTAGCAACTCAATAACAGTTATTTTCTTACCTAACGTACAGTAGCGATGGAGTGAATAATAAATAGGAAACTATTATAACATTGCCCTATAATTAGTTCGTTAGATATTCTGAAATAAATGAATTGAAAACATTTTCTACTGATACAATGTCGTCTTGTTGACTTGACAGTTGCCTTCTTTTTTTTCTTTCTTTTCTTGTTCTGACATTGTTCTGACTGTCATGTCATTGTCAAACTGATCCGCCATGCCATGACTGATTTTCTGCTGTCACTGTCAAGTGCTTTATCAATCAATCAAATTCAAGGCAGCTAGATCAAGCCCAAAATCAGTGTTGCCAATTTAGCATTAAATGTGCTAAATTTAGCATATTTTTACCTTGTCTAAAATATTAATTTAGCATAACCGTTGCGGTGCCCCGCCCCCCGGACCGATTGCCTGCCTAGCCTAACCAACGCCCGCGCAACAACTGTTGCCAGCGGTTTAACTTTTTTTGCCAGTGATTTTATTCCTGGACTAAACCTGTTTGTGGTATCATTGGAATCGGAATTTAACAAGCTTATTAAAAGAGAATTTATCTATTTCACGTATTTATCTTGCACAGTGGCGCCCCCATTTATGTCTATTATTTTTGCCAGAATAAATATTCAGTATTCAGAGCCTTCTAGTTGATATTTTATGTCAACAAATACGTGTAATTATATAAAAATCATGCTGGCATAATCAAACTAGTAACACAGAATACTAGCTAGTAACTGGCATATTTTTATGCACCACTCACTCTAGCACATTCTGTAGTAGTCGAGTTGGCAACACTGCCCAAAATGACAGCCGAAATAATTGATCAATCAAAACAAGAAAAGAAAGGAATTTAGTATTATTATTCTATCTATGTCCTGCCTGTTCCTGACTGAAGGGATAGATAAATTCCCTAAAAATTAAAAATGTTGGGCCGTGTTCGAAGAGTCGGTTTACTATCTTATCAATTGTTGAAAGCGAAATCAACTAGACACTTAGCAAAACAAAACATCCATTCAATTTCACGTAAGTTTCAAATTGCGGCCGGCTCGAAAACCTATCACATGTTGCTGTGTCTTTGCGGGCAAAAGATACGAAGTTATCTAAATAATTCTTTTATAGGTACTTCAGATTATTATTCTACAAATGTCTCCACATCGCGGTGGTACTCGCAGCCAACAAACACAGAGGAAATGCAGACAGTGGACTATGACTATGTCAAAAAAGTCACAATGAGTAAAGATGTCTTGATCGTCGATGTGAGAGAGCCTGACGAAATAAAGGAACATGGAAAGATTCCTAATAGTGTGAACATACCATGTGAGTGCTTCCCTTTGCCTATCCTACTCCATGCCGGCAACATACATTGGATATAATTTGCCACCAAGTGTGGTATTTTAACCAACGCTCCAATGTTAGTATTGGGTCTTGGACAAAAAACACTTGGTATTTCTTTCTTTCATTTATACCAGTTTCAATCCCCAAAATTTCCAAATCAAATAACTTGTACCTTGATGAATCTTTGACAACTACTTACTGCTTACACCATGAAATGTAAATAATAAAATCAGTTTCTATGTTCAAAATTTTGCTGCTTTTTTTAATTTCAGTGAGCACTGTCTCTGCAACACTAGGTGCATCAGAAAAAGAGTTCAAGCAAACTTTCAATAGAGATAAACCTAATGAGAACACTGAAATTATATTCTACTGTATGATTGGAAAGAGATCTGGCATAGCCCAACAAAATGCTCTCAATCTGGGATTCAAAAAGTGTGTATATGTATATACTTCTTCCAACAGATCTTGGCATTTGTGAAGTTAGCCGTTTCGATGCGCAGTGCAACTTTTTCATAAAAAAAATCTACTGCGCAGCAAAAAGCCTAACTTCACGAATGCCTAGATCCATAGTAACAACTGTACTATAAAAACTCATATAGTGCCACCAGCATAATTATGAGTACCTGTATTGTTCACCAGTGTGTAATTTATTTCCAAGTTAATATTTATTAATCTTCATTTATCAGTGTGCATTTTTTTTTCAGTGCAAAGAATTACTTGGGCAGTTGGACCGATTGGGCTATGAAATCTCAATGATATAAAATGTTTTAAATACTATTCTGAAATACCAAATGATTTTTACAATGAACAAAAAGATGTTATCACAGCCCTAATCTATTTTGCCAAACCCACTGCTAGATGGTTATGGTCTTTGATCCAAGTTGATAATATTGGCATGACACCATCTGCCACAATACCTACTATTTATACTATTTAAACTTTGTGATAAAGGTTTGTACCTAGTACACTAGTCTTAAATTTTATTATTTTGATTTTATAGAAATAAAATAGTGATTCAAAATAACTTTTTTATTACATTTTTTTCAACATTTCACCGAAACCTTCACCTTAAAATTACAATAATTGACAGT